>OX439040.1:12053150-16853150 GCA_949317995.1 Acholoe squamosa
CCAGCACCAACACCAACACCACCACCACCACCAGGACTTACATCGGTAGTGGTAACAGTAGGAACGGGGTTATAAAATGGTGGTGGCCAGTAAGAAGCCTGCCCGTTAAGTGTAAGAACACCGTAATCAGCAGTAGCAGCAGCAACAGGGGTAGTAGCACCCGTAGCAGCAGCAGCAGGAGCACCCGCAACATCAGCAGCAGCAGCAGCAGTAGGAGAAGACAAAGATCTCTTGGTTCTTCTTGTCGTCTTCCTTGTTGAAAGCTGGAGCTTAGAAGGTGTTCGTCTACTCATGGTGAGGGAAGTAGAGAAAGTGTGAAGTTCTATCCAGGGAATGGCCAGATATGGGTATGTATTAAGAAGTGGATTCTGATAAGCTAACTAGCATCGCTCAACAACCGGAACATGATCTATCTCTCCACGCCTTCAAAGTATTGAAGAAGTGGGCAGCTAAACCCACCAGTACACATCATGAGCTCATTTGCGTACTGATGGATGACATGAGGAGGGGTGATGTGGTCAGATATATATTGCGTAACTTTGAAAACAGAGACAGACGGAGACGGAGGCAAGGTGGAGAAAGCTCTTTGTAGTTTGAGGTGAGCTTACTTGAAGGAGGTGTGCACCACAGGGGTCTAAATCTTAAGTCGCTACACAAAAAACAGGGAGTAAACAGCCAGAAAGCGAATTAAACACCACTATATAAACCTGCCCGGAACTGGTATACGTCCACAATCGACACACAGACATCACCACCGTCGTCACCTACCTACCTACCTCGTGTGTCAAGAAAATGGTGCCCAAGTATGCACTTTTCACTGATTTATCCAAGAGACTCAGCACTTTCAACGATTTCATGTGGCCTAAGAACCGACCTTTGGCAGAGAAACTCGCTGCCCACGGATCTTTTTACATTGGAAGTAAGGACGCTGTTCAATGCTACCAATGTGGAGTCACAATACACACATAGTTAGAAGACGATCACATCGCCTTGGAACATTTCAGATTTTCTTTTAAATGTCCGTTGGCCATGGAGGCTATGAACCTAACTCTGACGGTTGGAAAATTGCTGAGGGAAATCCTGAAGGAGATAAAGCTGATAGGGCACGAGTTCAAGTTCATCAAATCAGTGCACAGCAGATCGATCCCACCACTTCCAGGTGCGGATCTCTTTTTGCACACATAGAGTTTGATGGAGGAAGAGAGGACACAGTAGATAAAAACTGAGGCACAACATATGTATTGGTATATCGCAACGTATCATGAAAAATTGTATGTAAGTTTGTGTTAAATGTCTATTTAATAACAAAAGTTGAATGTACACATCTCAATGTGTAAGTTTTGTCGTGTTCCTCTCCGATATTCAACCATGTTATGTAGAGAGTGTGAACTTGAATTCCCCGACTTGTCATTATAATTGAACGAAATGAAAAATATGAAAATAACAAATAAAGTGAAATGTGTACATAAAAATATGACATTTATAAGAAATAAAAAAAAGTGTGTAATGTGGTTTCTGTTGTATTCCTTACCTTATTATGGAAGTTTTTTTGTTTGTTTTTTTTTGAATAGACCCGCCCCTGTTTCAAGGGGCGGGTCTTTTGGTTAAACCCCCCAATAAATACCCCAAAGGGCCCCCGTCCCCACCCAAAGGGCCCCCCAATATTTTTTCCCCTTTTTTTTCAGCTTGCCTTTTTTTATGTATAAAAAAATATCTCACTATAAGTCACACTCTCATCATGCCTCTTTATGCTAATGAGGTCATGTGACCAAATTTCAAATTTCCCACCAAAATGCTAACCTCTGATTGGTCCATTCAAATTAGGGTCATGTGACCTTATTTGTATAATAGAGGTCACATGACCTAAACAGCCAGCCAATCAAAGGGCACCATTTTGGCGGGAAACCACATGGGGTAAGGGTCACGTGACCATTTTTGAATTTCCCTCCAAAAGGAAGGGCTCTGATTGGTCCATTTTGGTACCACACCACGGGGGGTCTAGGTAGCATTAAGACGGGTACTGTAGAACATAAGATAGGTGTTATACAATACAATACACCAGTTGTACACAAAGCTTTATATTTACCATTTGAATAGTTGTATATATTACTTTAAACCCATGAAGCAAGCCCGCTTAGGGCCAATTCAGTTTTAGCTCAGATAAGCTGGTTCAAAGCGGGCAGAATACTATTCATGGTTTTAGGTTGGGCAAATGGTGGGTTTCCAGTCAGGGCCACATTGAGTTGCCCTAATAGGGCAAACTGAACTGAGAATGTTGGGCTCACGACAGTTTTTGTCCTCAGCAAGTTGTGTGGGCCACATAAGGCTGACTGATTTGGGCACAGAGCAGCTTTAAAATGGGCAAACACTTCGGGCACAGATTGGTTTCAAGGTGGGCACCCCGAATCAGGCATAGATCAGTTCCAAAGATAAGTCCCCAGACAGGGTTGAGGATGGGTTTCCACAAGGCATACTGAGTTGGGGGTTCTGAACTTTGACACTAGATGACCCCACTATGTCTGATGTACAGCTTTCCCCCCATGTCAGTATTGATTTTCTTTAGTATGATATAACAGAAATAGGCTAATGAATCATATAAATCATAACAGTACACACATTTTCTCAGAGTTTGAATCTACTGGCAAAATACATTTGAAATGTGCAAAGTTAGGTGATGTCAGCAGTTTTTAATGTGACTACACCATTCCTGTGGTAATCATTTCATATTGAAGTATGCTACCCATTGGGAGGCACTATGAACTTGAAAGTTAGCATGTTACTAGACTAGGTCTGGTTGACATGCCTTGGCCAACTAAGTTTGAATTGATGATTCTACTGTATTATGATGATGGGGAGAGTAATACAGTATGTTTAGTTTCCCTTCAACTATGGAGGCCAAGGGGAGGGGCTAGCACCTGGAGGCTAGTAAAGCATTTTCAGGGTTCAAAATTTAAGAAAATGAGGAACAAAAAGATTTTCTAAAATATCTATCCCAGATGGCGCCACCTGATCAAAGTGGTCAGCCCACTTTCAGCCACACCAAAAACCCATGTTGACCCCAAAATGATAAATTTTGACCAGATGGCCCCATGTGATCAAAGTGGGCAGCCCACTTTCAGCCACACCAAAAACCCATGTTGAACCCAAACCCACTCTGAGACTGATCTGTGCCCATATTGGTTAGCCCAGTGTGGCCCACACACCTCACTGAGGACAGAAACTGTCAGCAGCCCATCGGTTAGCCCATTGTGGCCCACATCGGAAGCCACACCAAATAAAGTGTGGGCCACAGTAGGGCCACACCACCTTTGCTACCTGGGATTACTCACTCTGAATAATTTATATGAGTATTCAGTCCTCAGATCTATAAGTGTCTATGCAGGCATTAAACTTTCATCCTCTTAAGACCATTTGATACCATAACATGGTATGGTATTCAATATTTTCATATTTGCACTCAACTAGAACATAAATATGAACAAAGGCAATCGCCTCAAGTAGTCGCTACGGAGTTCGGGGGACACATTGCAAGCTTATGACAAGATAATGATTTCCGATTTAATCTATAGATCTAGTCAAATCTATGTTAAACACCTATTTGCACACTAAAGTGAGTATAAGCATAACCAGTCTTGACAGGCTTGGAAATAAAGATATAAATCAAAATCAATTTGATTGAAAGACTACACCCATTGCTATGAAAAAAACAACAATTTTGACATCTGATATAGAAAAGCACCCTCTAACCATTTTCAGGCTTATATCACAATTTATCTACAATTTAACTACATCTGTTCAACTGAGTCACAAATAACTTTTAGTTTTGCAATTTGGGAAAAAAGTGAAAATATCAAGCACACCCAAATGGTATAATACCAATCAGCTGACAAATTCTACTCAGAAATACCTTTAAAAAGATTTCTGGGAACTACTCCTAACTACATTGGGAATAAAAAGGTTTAGTTGATGTCACATCCGATTGGTAATCAGGGCATTTTTTGTCAACAAATTTTTTTAGGAGTTGCCTGTTACGGAGCATAATGTTTTCGGTTTCCGTCATGGAGCTAGTGACATCACAATTGCCATATGACCCGGGCAGATGAGGGCAGTGCCACATTTTTCTTGTTTAATTATATTGTGGGCATTAGGCTCTGTAGTACACCAGGTTGGTGAAAATGATGACTTGAGGTCATCAGGATGATGACCCTAGTCATCAGGATGTCAACTCCGTATGAAGTCTCCTGACTCATCATGAAGCATGATGCCCCATGCCACCCTTAAAGATTTAATTAATGCTTCATTGGTCCCTTTGTATATCAAGGCCAAGAGCTAAATGTTATTTTCAATTATTCAGTAGGAAATATAAAGTTGTGTGTGTTGTGTTGTGCGCCCTAAGCGTTTATGTACAACACTAACAGACTTACACCCATTTAGTCAGGTTGTCCATACATGAAGTTCTGCATTAGCTGCATATTATCCTACTCTCTACGGTGAGTAAGATAGTGTTCCTTTCTCTCTAGTCACTATTCTTCACCAAAATTAGATCTTATAATTTAATCTTACATGAGGCCAAAATCCATCTGAATACCGGCATCTGAACTGTTCCAAAGAGAACTTTGCTCAAAGACTCCTCTATGGCCTTATAGTACACACAAGAACATGTTATAGTCAGCATTGTTTTCTATGTCAGGACACCTAAAAAACCCTTGATGATTTTCCTTTGGTCTCATTGACAGCTTTTGTGCATAGCACTCTTAAAGAAGGACCTGCTCTCTCCCACATTATTTACTGGACCAGTCAAAGCGATAAGTACTTAGCTTTCATGAATGACAAACAAATATGAAAATGCATGTACAGATACTTATAAAGGCACTCATCATGTCAAATATTGTTGCATCAAGTACATCAGGTGAGTATTAAAGTTTTTCTCATTCCTTTAATCTTAGACATATGTTAACCACGTAAGTGCCACTGATATATTGATGCATTATCTGCATCAGTTGTCATGATACCCCAATAAGCTTGATGCAATCCTGTTTCAGTGGCCCTTATTTAAACCTACAGACTGTAAACATATATTTATTTTTGTTAAAAATCAAGAAAACTCTAAAACAAGTAGCAACATTACATAAATACTTTAAGGCCAATTCTAAATCAAACAATATGCAATTTACTCCACCCAGAAAGCTGTTATATTGATCACAGCTTTACTAACCGAGCACTGAACAAAACAACCCACTCCTCAACACATGCTGCTGGTTCTGTTAGGTCTGCTGCTGTGGATGGAGAACGTTTAAATAATGCCCAATGTAAGTCCAACAAATCTGTAAATAGTGTTTTTGTAATTTTCCTCTAAATTGTTGATTTCCTGTAAAATGGGTGTAAATTCATCAATCCCTAGAGGGCATCCTAATTCTTTTTCTACCTTTAATTGATTACCAATAAAGTGAACGTTCAAAAATGGCAGAAAGTAACAAAGATTAATTTTGAATTTAGATGAATTGATGCTTTACAGCAAGAATAATTACTTATTAGATAGTTGTTTCTCTCCCGTTACAGTGCAAGTCTTCAGTTTAGTGACATATATATATATAGATGCATGCCATAAATTTATAAACACAAGATGATTTAAATAAGACATGTCCTGACTGGAAGGTGGTGATGGCAAAGTACCTTTTGTCCCAAATTGCTCAGTACATAGCTGTGTTCCTAAGTTTCTGAAAAAAAAAAACTTTTTGTAAACTGTTCATATGACGGCTAGGAGGTTGTGATGTATGCATCTCCATTTTTCTTGTAAAAGCAGGTCTATTTTCTTCTTTGCCACAGCTGTCTGTTCTCTCAGTCAGACTGAGTCTTACCCCTGGTGGGTCGTTGATCTGGGACGGGAAGTACAAGTAAGTACAATTGTATTTGTGTCTTTGTCAAGTAGGTCTTCCTTTACTAGAGTGAGATTTGAGGTAATCAGTTATGTGTAGGTGAGGGTGTTGCTTTGAACAACCTGTGCCGTAATTATTCAAAATAATGTAACGGTTCATTCGGTGTATCGATTTGGGTGGCTCTTAGGCTCGCTTAGTGGCTATAAGCAACACACAACACGAGAGGTTCGGCTTGGGCAAACCCCTTAACTTTCCATCTGCTCGGATGGCCTTTATTGACTCCTGAGAAGGTCTAGTAACGTGTCTGGACTGGACGATGTCCAGTCCCCTTCTGCTGATCGTCAGGCTCCTTAGTAGGAGCTGGATGCGAGGTGTGATGCTGCCCCCTCTTGTACCAAACGGGTATCGCAAAGTGACACCTGGTTGGCATAGAAGGAACAAGCAACACACGAGCACATCTCTCGGATGATCTGCACTAGTATATATACAATGATGCCGGCCCCTACAATAATATGAGCCGTGTATGACCTGAGCTACTACTTAGCATATAAAAGTAACCCTCCTTATGTACTCCTCAGTATGTTAATCTTTTTTTTCTTTTGGAAGCTGAAATGGTTGAAAATGTAGGATTCCTTGTTGGGAAGGTATTTGACGAAGATACCTTTAATCCATTAACAGCATCTTTTTCTGAGTGCAAATACTACACAGCTGTTAATAAAGGAGAAATAATTTATGCAAATTGCCTGACAACCTTACTTGGGAGGTATGTTTCTATTTACCTGAATGGAGAAAACAAAGTGCTTTATACTTGTGAGGTGGAGGTGTATTCATCCCAAGGTAAGTACAGATGCCTTCCAATATGCCAATATCATGCAACATCTTATCTAACTTATCAGCTTTATCTATAATCTTGAAATGTATATTAGAATTCATGAACTGTCTATATCATATATGAAGAAGTTTGATTTTATAATCGAAATAGCTATATACCTTCATGTATATCATACAGTATTTCACCATGACTATTGGACCTGTATTAAACCTGAACTCAGAGATTCAGCAAACATTGCCAGAGGGAAAACGACATTCCAGAGCAGTACAGAACATGGGTAAGATATCTATCTTTACCTATTGTTAAGTGCTGCACAATAACTTTGTGTATTCTACTCACTGTTGGTTGATATTGTGTAAACAGCGCAGTCATGTAATTCATGAGGGGTATCCAAGGGCATGATACAAACTCTGTACTACCCTGACTGGTTAGAATATTCCCTGATACAGCACTAGGAAGATCTTCACCTCAACTACATCAGTGCATCTGAATGTGGATCTTATTGTGCAAGGGTTTGTTTCATTAAAATAATGTTTAGAAGGCTGTAACCACCTCACAAGATGCAAGAGCATCCCAAAAATGTATCCCTTTTAATGATCTTGAGATGACCCCACTTGGCAGAAAAACATTTTTTTTACGTCAAAAAAATGTTTTATTTTGGTTCCTAAGTTTGCAAAATGTTTTTTTTTCAACGTAAAAATAATGTTTTTACATGTACTCAAAAAACGTTATTTTGATGTTTGTTATAAAAACATTTTTATATCAGGTTAAAAAAACGTTTTTTAACGTAAAAGAAACGTAAATAAAAAACGTTTTTATTTGGTTGAAAATTGGTTGAAAAAAACATTTGTAAATGTTTTTTCAATGTCAAATAACGTTTTTTAAAAACGTTTTTTACCCAAACCAAATAAAAATGTTTGCAAATGTTAAAAAAACGTTTTTTGCCAAGTGGGACCTTTATAGATATTGAATTTCCACCCGAGGACCCCTTTTTGCCTGCCTGGTCACAGTTATTCAAAGTTTCAATTGTCATATTTAACTACAAATATAATCATTCCCTTCAGACATATTGGTGCAGCTGAGCATGCTGTGGATGGAAATGATCACCCTGCTGATGATAGCTCACTTTGTACACACACTATTAAAGAGTCCAACCCATGGTGGTTGGTGGACCTTGGAGCTGTATATTCTGTCAGTGTTGTTGTACTTGTCAATAGGATATCATTCTATAGTAAGTTCACAAGTTATGATATTTAGTATAACACAGAAGTATAATGTCGGCCCACCTAGTTGAGCTTCAATGCCAGGTGAATTTCTTTTTTTTTCCAGGTTTCCGACTACAAGACTTCACTATCTATGTTGGAGGCATAGGTGACACAACATATGCCTTTGATGCTTCAAACTATGAAGTATGTGGAAAGGTCTGTGGTCGGCATACTATTGGGAAACGTGTGTACTCATGCAAGCCTAATCTAAGTGCACAACGGGTTGCAATCCAACTAAACAAAATTGAATATCTGACGCTCTGTGAAGTAGAGGTGTATGGGAAATCTGTTGAAGGTAGGACAATGAATTAATGGTGATTGTTTTTAATGTCATACATATTGGCATGTATTGGAAATAACATTTCAGTTCTTCAGCATGATGAAGCATATTTTGTCACAAAAATGTATCTGAGGTCATATCAGCAAGGTTTATTTTTAAAAGTTTGATGGTTTCTTGAACTCAAAAATAAGAGAAAATAGTTACAGTTTTGCTGATAAAAACAGCATTTGTCTTGATTCTACAGAATCTATGAGATTCCCATGTCTCATCTCTGGAACGAATTGGTATCCACCTGGACAAGAGCTGCTTTTTGATCACAATGAGAACACTTGTGTTACTGCTGATAACTTTATTACAAACAGAATTGGTGAAGTGAGGCTGGTTGTACCATGGAACCCCACTGCTAATAATGCTTTTAATGATAGCGCTGCATCGTACAGATGTAGACCGCATGTGTTTGTCAATGCTACTCATGACGCAGATATTGATATATCTGTAATGAGAGGAAATGGATCACTACCAGTAAATGGACCAAATGGAATCACACTCTATTATGAAACATGTACTGTTATAGGTCAAAGTACTCACAATGGCCTTACTCGTACAAAATTCACCTGTAGATGTGACAGTGTTTGCCACATCATTGTTAAAGTGTCATCAGCAATTTCCTATGGTCAGAATGATGCAAGAATCTGCAATCTGTGGGTTTATGACTGAATTTTCACAATTTACAATACAGAAAAGGTGCACAACTGAGCACTTTGGCCAGTGTGCTTTGTTTCAATAAGTTTATGACATGGCTGACACAAGTGTCCAGTAGAGGTGCAAACTCTCTGTCCCCAGTACCCTAAGTAAGGAAATCAGAGGATTACAATAGTCACATTGCTAGGAACACCTTGTCTCCTCTACCTGGCACGTATTATTCAGGACATTTTGTGCCTGTCCTCAATGTGCCAGGATAACGGATTATAAAAGACATTTCCCACATTACAATCATATTGAGTGGTACAGTCAATCTATATATTGGTTGCAATCTTATCTAGTTGATTTGATGTGGCCATTTGATAATTGTATTGGTAGGGAAATTAAAAGGTTCAGAATACCCACGGTGTTGGGCATTTTCTTTCATTTCAAAATGGCATGAAATTCACGTTTCATGATGCTGTCATATTCTGATAGTCTGTGTTAGGACCTCATGGCAGTCAGCAGTAAAGGTAAATTTGTACAAAGTAATATGGTGTAGGTGTTGATGGTCAGGTGGCTTATACTAGTTGCCATATTTCCTTCAGGAAATGATGGCTTCAGTACGTGGATGCAAGAAGGTGGACATTCTAGTGCATTTAGAATAGCGTTTCCTTTTGTAGGTCTCCAAAAAAGTAAAATATTTTTTATTAACCATAGTAATCCTATGACCGTATGCACCTAGGCGTAGGTGTAATATAGCCAATTCCTCAACTATAGCGATCTTACATTAATACATATTATTCATCACTATAAACCACTATTATAATGTACCACATGTAGGACTGCTACATGTTACCGCTTGTATCACATGCTAATTGCAGATGCCACCACTGGGGTCGCCTTGTGCACCAAGGTTATATACATGCTGAGTCTTGTGGACTCACTGACCCGCCATTGGCTATGACTGTAAGTAGTATATAGGGGTAAACTCAGCGCATAGCTACAGCTACTGAAATCCGTTTTACCTACTTACGAGCCAGAAGTTTTAAATCCGGAAGTGACCATATATGGGCATGTGAGCTTCTTGAGCTTTGATTGGCTGAGAGCTATGATCATGTGATCACAACAAATAAAAGTAAACAAAAACAAACCGACCATGTGATTTTACCACTTCTACTATGTTGTCTTGACGTTAGTTGTTACACAAACGAAAATCAACTCGAAGGCTTTTTTTTGTGATTTTACTTTTACTTTTTATTTTTCACTATGTGCACACACACACACACACACCTTTAACCTAGGTGTTCTTTTACACAGATGACAGAAATTTACTTAAATTTCCACTTTTTACACAAACACAAGATTTTCCTTCTTTCACCAGAAATGCTACAAACATTTTACACATTTACCTTAATCTTACAGAAATTCCACTTTTTACACACAAGATTTGTCCTTGCAACACAACTTTAACCTATGTATTCTTTTAACAAAACGACAGAAATGCAACATTCTACAGAAAATGTTACAAAATTTCTGTAAAACTTTACAAATTTACCAAAATGCAGCTCATTTTCTTTTCGACCCCTTCTCCACTTCCTATGTAAGATTTGGAGTTTAAGACCGTCATCTTGTCTCCTTCCCACTCCACTTTGAAAAGACCTGGAGTCAGACGCTGTTTACAACATGGTGGAGGGAACCAATTGTACCCCAGGGTTTTACATTCTATGTAGCTTTTCCAATGATAAGAGTTGTCACACGACTCTGAGGGCAACCATTTATGACGCTCATTGAAGAAATCCCTTCATCTCTCAGGTTTGACACCTTCCTCTAGACTTTTTGCACTCAAAGCAAAGTAAAAACTGTCAGTGTCAATTTCACACATTTCAAAGTTTCTTTCGTCTATGAATTCCAGAAGGAAGTCATAGTAGAAGGCCAGCATTTTCAATTTGGCGTACTGATACACCATGAATCCTATTTGCACAGGGAGGTTGTAGGTGATGGTGATGGGCAGGAAAGAAAGTTCCACCATGTTTGGCGGGGGCCATGTACCGCGTTTGAAGAAAGTTTTGCTTGTTGCATATGATTTCACCATAAGACCCATTTCCGAGAAGTTTATACAGGTCTGAAAGAATTTTGCAGTCGACGTTGTTATCCCCCTTTCTCCTAGCCATGGTCACTTCTTCCATGAAGGGCAGAAGCGTTTTTTGCGACATGTATTCCACCACTAAATACACCTTGGTCACCACTAACCCCTTTTCCATGTACCACCTTAAGAGAGGGGTGCCCAAGAGGATTTTCTGAGCTTGATAACTTCCTATCAGCTGTTTCAACTTACCTGCCGCTGATTTGTTCAACTTACCTGCGGCTTCTAAGAAGTGCCGCATGTGTTCGCCCATGTCTTCCCTTTTCCCCAAACAGTTCTTGAAAATGGGAGTTATTTCCACAAACTTCTCCTTCAACACCTCCGGTGTGTCTATGTCGACCTGAATCAGTCCGACATTCTTCGCTCTCTCTTTCTTTCAGCCACTGACATTCATACTTTTCCACCACTTTGTACCCTAACGACTTGAGGTAGACGGTCACTTGAATCATGTTCTTGGCCTATTTCTCCAGCCACGCTTGCCCATCGGGAGATTTAAGAGTAGCCTTGGTCAAACGACCGTGCCAATAACACCCGTGGAATTTATAAACGGTCTTGTCTCGGGTGAGAAGCTGTCTACTCTGATGAGTTTCCTCCCGATGTTCACCTTGCCGTAATTGTATTGGTGCAGTATTTTCTTGTCATTGGCAAGGGATCGGTAACACAAGCATTCCGTGGCAGAAAAGCTGACCTGTGGACTGCAGACAGCTCGAAAGTCGTTCTCTCTATGGCATATCACATAGTAGCCTGAGTAGTGCGCCTCCCCCATACACTTCAGGTAGAGGCTGTTGGCGTCCAGGCCCAAGATGTGTCTACACACCTTGCTTTCCTCCCCGTATTTTCTCCCCCTTATTCGTGTTTGTCCACTGGAAGTGTCTGTGCAAGATGATAGAAGGACCTCCGACAATATTCTTTTTCAGCAAGTCATGCACATCCTTTTCTTGTGCACCCAAAAGAATGTGCGGTGCAGCGTTTTCAAAGAGGAATTTCAATCTGAGACTGGGCAAGGTCAAGCCGTCTTTGAACATGTCTACACCTCGCAATATGAAAAATTTACTGTGTTCGTTGACGGCTTCCACAAAGGGAGTCACGTCCAAGTTATTGTAATATTCTAAGTAGTTGCTCATGGACTGCATCTTGTGTTCCGACCACGCGCATTGGCAAGTTTCATACTCCTCACATGATATACATGCGCCTGTCAGAGAACTATAGAAAGCCGTTCTAGGCGGCAGCTGTTTTTTTTCCACTTTCGCACATCGTCCATCCACTCGCAGGGGAAATACCCCTTTGCCACTTTCCCTTTGAGGAAGGCTTTCAGGTATTTGGCTTAAGAATAGCCTGAAGCCAGGTAGTTGAAGAGATCTAGGAACAGCTATGTACTGGTTGATAGTTTTCACTTCCTGCTTGTCCCATTTCCAAAAGAAGGAGTGAAACTCTTTCTTTATCAAGTTCAGGTCGTATTTTCCCGAGTAGAATCCAATGACTGGCACCTTTTCTCACAGAGTCGAAAACCTGACAAGCTTTCTCCTCCGTGTTTTTCTCCCTCTTATTAGACCATTAGATTATCCTCCAAAGTATACAGGTTTAATGAAAGGCTAACAGCTCATTATCATTGATTATGTCCTTCTGACAAAGATGCGATAATATATACTAATTAAGTGAATGAAACCATATTTAAGGGTTCACTAGTGGCTGGGCCACTAGATAGTGGGGGCAAAACGTAGGAGTTAACTTTTGGAAAATTACATACTTTTATCTGGCCTTTTTTTTGTTTACGAAGCCTGACTGCAGTATTGTAATTTTGATTATCCATCCTCTAAATCAAATTGTACTTTGAAATATATGTATATATCAAATACACATGTCTGTCCAATGACACCCTGCATTGTGTTGATCCATAAAGGATGAAATCACTACTCACTGCAAGATCATCATTTATGCCATAGCCATAGGCTTTTCCCCCAGAAGAAGATTCAAATACTAAAAGGTCTAAGCCAGTCCAGCCAGAGCCCTGCAGGAGGAAGCTATGGCAGTCTCCTTACTTTTGAAACATGACTCTGTTACAGATCAGTCTGTGAGTGTTAAATATGCAGGGAGCAGGCAGAACAGGTTTCACACATCTCCAGACACAGAGCACATTCAGCGCTTCCCTGAAGGGCCTTAATGGTGGCATCCCAACCACTGTATTATGTGGCTTCTACAGATGCAGGTCTTTTCTGAGCCTTACTGCTACCATAAAAGGTTTACTTTGAGAGAATTGTATTGTTGAGAGACACATGAATACATTTAATAAGGGTCAGCCTTATTCATGCATCAAGAAATATGACACAATATCAGCAAATGTGCAGAATATTGCCACTCTATACTTCTAAAAGTATCGTTGACACAGGAACACTAGAACACCAGCTTTTGCAAGCATAGAATCTTAATGGCCCACATCAGGCCCCTTATCATATGAGTTAATGGTTCAGGAATTGGGGAATTGACACATCCCAACGCAATTCTCATAATTGAAAACTACCTAAGAGAATCCGTAAGAATAAACTGAAACAAAAGAATAAAGTTTTATATGTGCAAAGTGAAATTAGTGAAGAAGTGGGATGCGACAGTGCAAAAGATAAAGCATGCAAAGATTGTCCATCACAGATATTGTCAGATAAGGACATTTACGGGACACAGGAGAGCAGAGAGAAGTAGAGAACCTCTCTCTCTGTAGTGTCATATCTAGCTATGGGTATTTACAGCTACTATATGAACATAGTGATAACAAGAAGCTGGCAATTAGTGGATAATTGATGATAGCTTTATTGTACAAAGTACATGCTGAAGAAATGTTAACTCAGCGAGTAGCTAGTTGGTAATGCTGGCATGTGTACTAGCACCTGGCTGTATATACACAATGACCATAAGATGTACCAGCCCTAGTGGCAAGGTGTGGTACTTCGCATACAATATAGGCGAGTATAGCACAGTGAGCGATAATGGATGTCGTATGAATGGTATAATGTACAATATATTTACACCATATATAAAAATGGGTTCCTAGATCGCTGGTTACAAAATTTGAATTTGTCACTGCTTCAGCCTACAGTACCCTTGGGGTACCAGATGAACCAAAATATTTAGGCTGTGAAGCAATGAGGAAAGTGCCAGCTTACTTGATCTGAATTATAGACAATTAAACAAATATATTTTCAAAACATTGTAGTGTTTTACCAACTTGAATATTCCTAATGTTTAACTATTAAAGATTTGGTTATCTATATTTTGGGAAAATGTGTTATAGCCTCAAAGTCATCAGACATGCTGAAATGGCTGCCATTTTGGATCTCGATCCAGATAGATTGGCACCCATGCTGAAAATATTCATGATGAAAATCTCTCGATCTTTGTAGATCTAGATTGTACTCTTTGAGGGCTTTAATTTGATAGGTCATATGTTATTTTCGGATAAGTAGTTCCAGAGAATTTCATTAAACCTAAACATCCGAGAGTATCTGCTGGGAGAGTGTAGAATTGTTTGGGCTTGCTATGTTACGCACTGTTGCTATGTTACATGCCGCAATGTTATGTGCCTCTAGTGTTAGACACCAGGGGGCAGCAATGAATTTCCATCTAGTGGCAAAGCCACTAGTAATAGAGTAAAAGTGGTCAAGTTCTATACTTATCACAATAGAAACCTCTTCAGTTGTGAACACTGGCTCTCACAGTGGCTGAGTGGCAGAACTAAGTATTGCTGAATCCTGAGTAGTGCTTTGATGGTAGCTCCATTGTGCTGTCCACTCTTTGAAGGCCAGTATTTGCTAGAATACATTGCTAGGGTACATTCCGGGCAGTTTCTCCCCTCCACCTCCTCGAACCATAGGACATCTCATCCCATGCTTACTAATATAATATACTCATAACATCTGAGTATATAGGGACATATAAGATCACTGTCCCTGGTATACTACCATCATACCATGGCCATAACCACCAGGCCAAAATCAGGCCAGTTATATCAGGCATATATTAAAACACCATGTTTGTATGGAGCCAAGTCTTGGTTCCCAATTAATAATTTAGATATCAGCTCTAAGCTTTAAAAATTTTCCAAATTTCACCGGTATCTAGGATACCATTCTAATATTAAAATGTTTCGATACATACTTAAACAACCCATAGGTCTATTGTTATGTACATTATATATTGTAACTATGTAACCTCAAACAATAGCCACTTATGGCTGGAGGCATCAATTAGGGCCTGGCCCTAATGTTTTCAGGATAAATAAATGAATATCAGACTCAGACTCAGTACAACATTTAGCTTGATTTTGAAAGCAGGAAGATAGCGATAAATTGCTTGTGGGATGCTTCCTGGGGGGAGGGGGCTTTGATAATTGAAACTAAATTTGTGACGTACATAGAATATGATGACTTACAGTGTATAGATCTACAAAAAGTACAGGTGGGTAAATGGCCCTGTGTTATAGAAGGAGAAAAACTCTTTTATTTAAACCAGGTTTCGATTGAAATAGACATGAACCAAGGTTTTGCCCCTAGCTGCAGTGGGTTTCAACCTGTGTATATAATTATTGGCTCACCCAGTCTATGGGCCCTGCCAAATGGGACTATCAGATAGTTCAGGTACCCCCTGAGGACATCTAATGGCTGACAAATGGAATTTGTCCTCTGTGAATCTAATTATGCTGATCTGGGTTTTCCCACACCTTGACCTAGAAATGCCTGTGTAACCTCAGGAGGGATCCTGGATTACAATATGTTATTATTTCTATATACCTTGATGGGCTTATGAAAATGTAGGACTGAAACCTCATATTCTTCACAAACATGTACCTTCAGATCTTTTCTATTATTGCTCAATTCATCCTCATACTGCACAACTTCTTTTGAAAAGGCAGTACTTAGCAAATGATGAAATTAGCTTGGAATAATGCCATTGATTACTAAGTTCTGAAATCTTAAAATCACCTTTCTTGTATAAAGTTAACCATCTATGGAGATGCCAGACGCAAGGTAGAACTCAAAGAGGTGCAGTCCTGTCTTGATCCACCAATCACATAGTCAATCCAACAGGACAGCATTTTCCAAAGCCCACTTTCAATGTTGCCTTTGCTAATCAATTTTTTTTTAATCATAAAAGAAGTAATCAATAATAAATGCATGTATTATAAATGATAGACAACCTTTAACGTTAACCTGTGTTCACCTTCCTTTATGAATGCCAATTTTGAATATGGAGTTCCCCAGATTTAATATGGTACAACTGTATCATGCTACTTCTGTATCATGTGAACCCACCAGTACTATATTTACCTGGTACGGTATGGTACATTGGTGCCTCATTGACCCTTACCATTACTGATATCGGTGATAGAGGTCTATTGAAAGCACTTTCAGCTTGGAGACCACAGTACCTGGCCACATCAGCAGGGTCACATACTGAGAGCCAGTCTTACTTTATGGCAGGAGACAGTGGGAAGTTGTGATAAAATGCTACTCGTGTCCACTGTCATAAACACAACTGTTGATGGGAGGGATTGCTGGAGATTCTAAATTGTCTAGTGCATTATGTGATGTGTTCTCATCAACTGTGTTGTGGAAAGATCAGCTGCTAGTGGCACCAGAGGTATAATAGAGCAACAGTCGAAGTCCATAAAGGAAATTACAACCAGGCATAAATGGCACCAGTATATCTATGCCATTGAGGAGAAATCTCTGAACTACAGCACCCAAAAGTGATGTCAGAGTAAATTGATTTAGCTGGTTTGACTTCAATTCCTGGGCTGCATCTGGTGGGGTGTGTGATTTCCTATTGAGCACAACAGCCTTTAGTAATGTTTCTGGCAGGTTTCATTCTAATCCAACTCCAGGGGCTTCTCTGTCCATTTCGCTCTCTTCCGGTGACCTGGTGAGGTGCAGGTACTCAATCAGGTGCAGGCCCTTTGACCCTTTTAGTCACAAGATACTGGTTTGTATGCATGTCAAATACAGTTATTTTCTTGTGGAATAATGCAATTGTCTTTTAATAGATGGATTATAGTCCTTATATTATGGCCATTATGTGCTGAATCCATTAATTGTACCATTACCTAAATGATAAACTATGAGACTCTCAAAAAACTAAATAGTTGACTGGAGTAACCAGGACTCTTTGATCATGACAGGCTCTGTTAGAGCCAAGTTCAGTAGGTCTCAGGATGTCCTGTATGTGTCTACTTATCACAGCTTTGTACAATGCTTTGGAATCTGTCCTCTCATGTTCATCTTCTCACCTCCACCGCCAGCTTGGACAGGCTGGATGAATGGACATCTGCCTCAACCAATTGTAGATCTTCCACAATAACCCTCTTGCTCTTTACAATACTGTTTGTCTATGTTTTTGGAAACCCACTTAAGTTTTACTCTGTGTTCTCCCTACTATTTTATTTGTTGAAATCTACATATAAAGAAACAAACCTGGGATATCTTTTTCGCCCAACTCTTAATTAGAGCACTCATTGCTTCTTTACATAGCCACCTCGTTTTACTAACAGCAATGAGGTGCTGGTCTTGGTACTTCAAGGAGAGATACCATGATGGGCCAGGGCCAGGGCTAACAATTCAGCAGCCATCGTTGCCACCACTTGCCAAACCAAGTTTTATACCCTGAGAAGGACAGGGATCATGGATGGTGGATCGAGGAAAATTTGTCCCAATGCGGTTTAGTTCTCTCTACATACTTTGTTTCTTATTCCTCTTGATTTTATGACAAAAGGATAGGCCATAATGTACAACTAATCTTTACTTGTATTGTGATCATAAATTCCTCTCATTACAGCCAACTTGCAATAACCTGGCTTTACCTTTACATTTAGTAGCTCATAATGGAAGACAGTTCCTGATGTACCATTAGATTATGCATGTGAGATGATCAAATAATTATGTATACTTCTCATAAGGGCTATCGTGATTTCACCTTTACTGCAATGAAATTTAACAGTGTCATACCATTACTGTAAATTTCTCCCTCATCTAGTAATTAGTTTGACAAAGGGTATCTTTAGGTGAGTTTATTGTGATCATGATATTATTTTATGTGAATAACTTCTTCCCATAGAGATAGCATTGCGCGGCCGATCCGCACACCCCGAGTGGCGTAACGTGTGCCGATCCACCACAGCGGCCGATCCACCACTGCAGCCTCGTTCTGGGTGCATGTAAACATTCAAAATGGCGGACCGCCGCTCGTACGGGGCAATACAGTAACGGATTTTGTTAATTTTCAGTTAATTAAAGACTCTAAAAACATAAAATAAATATAGAACTAAACTCCCCTGGTGTCCTCGGTGGCCGATCCACCCCTCGGGAGACAACTCCCTCGTGGTGGATCGGCCACCTCGTACACCACGGTCGTTTAGTTCTATCTATTTATGTTTATCATATGAGTCAGAATACATTTTTGGAGGATACTTTCATCGGTTATTCCATTACATGCGAGGATATATCTACAACTACACCATTAGCATTGGGAGAGGCAGGCAGATTTCTTCGATATTTTATCAGCATTTCATAGTTGAGCCTCCCCTCTAGGGTATGCAGGATGTAGATGAGGTTTAAAACATCGAATATATACATTTTAATAAGTCCCTTAGATATCCTAACAAGAGATACCTATTTTTGAAGTTTTTAGTGAAATAATTACTCAGACCAGGATGTCCAACCTACATCTTCCCCTATCCCTTATTCAATACTTGATTCATAGTGTATTATTCAATTTTAATGCAACTTTCACTAGTGTTTCTTTAAGACCTGTGTTCAATCAATGGCCCAGCACTCAAACAGGCCATTACAATATCTTATCCCACGATTCCTGCTTAGATCGTGCTTTGTTGGTCATAACCCAGTTCTGTTATCAGGGTTTAACTGCATTTTTTGAACTTTTATTTTTCTAAGATGATTTTGGTGTGAATCTGGACATGTTAATAAATTGGAGAAGTATACAAAGTCAACCTCGCCATACAATTCCAGTTAAAACTGTTCAGGTTCTACGGGGGTTCGAACCCCGGTCGCTGTGGCAATAGGTGAAACACATAACCATTACACCATGCAGCGGGTGATAGAACAGAATCTTAAAGGATGAAGCCACTTACTTGTGCATGATGAGGTGTCCTTTTCACTCAAATTTAGCCATTAAATCGAAGGTTGACATGTAATTCCTGTATATAGACAGTAACTGTATGTTCCCTAGATGAAGATGTCATTGCCTTTTGATCCATTTGATACGAATTATTTTGAAAATCCTTGATAATCAATTTGTTTATATATCGACATGTAAACATGAGTGTGTGGCCTCCTTGCCGGAAGTGGTCAGATTCTGACCTTCAACACTGGAGATTTCCAAAATGGCTTCAAATACTTGGTCGTCCTGGCACATATTGGCGAATTGGTAGAGGTTTCTACGGTGAAAGGATGGGTTTTAGCCATAATTACCAAGCTATTGAAGGCTATTATGAATATGAGCTTCGTTTGACCTCAGACGGATCAGAAATGAAAGAAGTAGCAAGAAATCTGCATCTGTCCAAAGTGACATTTGAAGCTGGGGAGTAAAAATGCTGAAAGGTTAGTAGTTTTAATATGATTCTTCATTTTATCAAGCCACATGACGGTTTATGCATGTTCCCGGGTCCATAATGCGTGTATGCCCTGCAATATGTATACGAAATTTGAAGACGCAGGGAGCGGTTATTATTTCGTTCTGTTATGTTCTGCCCTATAGACGACAATGTTAAACATGTTTCTTTTTAGTTTTACAATATAATATATGAATTTTTTTTTCAGCGTGGCTCGTGCAAAATGAAGAACAAGAAGTCTTTGAGAATTTTTCTGCTGATGTCCTAGCTGCTATTCTATGATGATTCTACGCAGAAATAACAAACACAGATTTTTTGACAACAACACCAAAAAATGCCCCCTTCAAAATCATAACAGATGGTACTTTCTCTCAGGCTAACAATGTGCTTAAGGGCCATATTAAGCTTAATAAGAAAGCAGGGTTAGATGTTTCATCTCACTATGAGGCCATTTCTGCTGCAGATAAAGCTAAAATGTACTCGACTAAGACCCTATGTAATGAGAATCTTACCGCATTGCAGCGTAAAGTATTCTATGAAATGTCATTGCCGTTTGGAAGGAGGGCTCCATGATCTGAGAAAAGATCATTTCATCTTCAAAAAATATCAAAATGGGGTAGAATTCTGCATTCTAAAACATAATGTCAGCGAGAAAAACCATCAGGGTTTGACCGAAAATGAGCCTGAACACGAACAAAGGCTGTATGGGACAGGGAAGGCTGACTGTCCCATGAAATTGATCAAGATATATTTGGCTAAGTTAAACCCTGAAGTACCCAACTTCTTCCAAACTGCAAAAAAAATATCATTTTTGTCTAAGCACTGTCTGGTACACAAAATCACCCATGGGGATAAATACTATCGGAAAGTTCATGCCAAATATCAGTAAGGATGCTAAACTGTCGAAAATATACACTAATCACTGCATAAGAGCAACAACAGTGACCACCCTTCAAGATGAAGGAATAGTAGCCAAGGATATAAAGAGTGTGACTGGGCACAAATCTGAAAACAGTATTGACTACTGTTCAAAGACACCAGATGCCGTAGGGCATCAGATGGCCATGGTTTTGGCTGGTGCTGAGCGACATCCGGTCCCTTCAAATGGTACAAATAAGGAGGTCAATATCAAAGATGTCCAACCAAATACAACTGTATTATCTCACATACAGTTTTCTAACTGCAACATCAACATCCACATGAAGTAAATTCAAGTACTTTGATGTATAGGTGGATAGAGTATACATAACCACCCCTTGTAATCTATGACAAAATTTCTATGAATTGTCATCTTTTTTTCATATATTTAATTAAATTTGTTGAGTTTTGCAACCTTGTGTTCTACTTGTTCTTTGATATATCAATGTATAGAAATCTATAGGCAGGAAAGTGGTTAAATCAGTTTTAAACAATAAATGCTCCCTGTGCGTCGAGCACTTAAAACGAGGCTGCAAGGGAACTTCTGCTGAACAACAAGTCATATCGAGCAAGGAGCTGTGGTTCATCTATTGCATTTGCTTTCTCCTACTTAAAATACGGGGTCGTAAGGTAGCAAATTAATACAATATGAGTGACTTTGTGTGATAAATGCATTAATCCATGTTGAAACCCAGGACTCGGTGGGGTTAGTTGGGAATAGCCCCCTCCCGCTGCACGGTCAGGGGTTATTCCCAGCAAACCCCACCTCGTCCTGGGTTAAACATAGATTAATAGCTTAATATATCATGATGATCAAGAAACATGAACCATGAGGTACCGTATACAGGACTTAAAGGTCTCCTCTAGAGGATTAGCGACCACCTCTCAGCCAATCAGTGAGGCCAGCATTCTGGTAAGCATGGTAACGTGACTGACTTAGGGGATAAGCAACCATGGCTCAGCCAATCAGAGGCCAGCATTCTGGTAACCATGGTAACATGACCTAATTAAGGGATTAGTGTGGTCACATGGTCCCTTGTTTGTAAACAAAGGGGCGGGGCTAATTATGTAAATGAGATACTCCTGAATTCTTTGCGCGTGATGATAATGACAACTCGACTAGTTTGCTTTTTTTTAAATAAAGTTAGGTATGAAATGAAACACAAGATAAATCATTTTTCATTTTTTTTATTTTCATGAATCATCATTTTTAATCAATCATTTTTTCTTTTGTCCGAACAGACCGCAAAGTCTCACTTTGCTAGTTTCACAGTCACTGACTCTCTCCATCATACATTGCACTAGTTTTGATAAATCTTACACTATTTTGGCCAGATATAAGACCTTTGTCTGCATGAATTGTAGACACTTGCAGCATCCCGTTTCCTTTTTTTCTGAATTTTTCACATCATCATCATCACGAGCCTCTGACTCACAGAACGGTCGCACAGTTTTAGGTTTTTGCTTATTCTCATGACGCATTTCTTGGGGTTTCTTGTTCGACATGCTTCAATCAGGAAATGGACACAATGAGGGCCACAGGTGTTAGCAGTAGTGTCTTGGAGTTGAACGCGGTTCCTTTGCCACTTGAACGGAGCAGAAATTTTCAGGAAAGCTAAGAACTCTGCGCTCAGCGGAGGTAAGCCGAATGAATCAAAGTAGTACACCTCTCCTGTCCTCAAGTACCATTGTGGTCTCAGTCAGCGCCGAGCCAAAACTGAGCTCCACTCTCAGCTGACCCGCCTTTATAAGGTTCACTCTACACCCGTCATGCAATCTGTCCGGAGTTAAATCCAGGGGGAACAGCGTGTAACCGTTCAGGAAATCGTCGTAGTAAATGTCGCAGGAGTGTGAACCCTCGTACATCCCCGTTTCCATGTGTAGTGCTAGGTACTCCCTCGCCGCTTCCCTTTTGGCAAAGTTGGGGACATAGGCATCGTTTGGTTGTTCACTATCACTTGAAGCGAGTTGACATTGCAATGTTTCCGTTCAAACAGGTTCTTGGCGTAATTTCCGTTGAAGGCGTCGTGGTCTAGGAAACAAATCATCATGGACTTGGGTAGTTGACCTGTTTTGGAGTGTGTGTAGGTGTGATGTTTGTTGCCCGCAGGGATGGCGTAGGTCGTCACCTCCACTCTGTTCACTGGGTAGTTGAAGGGACCCTGTTCTATCACTGCCTTTTCATGCATTTCCATCACAGAATCAGCTACGACCACTCGACGCACATAGACCTTAGCTTTGTGGATCTTGAGTTTGTATGTGGTGGTGCCCGCGCTCATCAGAGGTTGATTTCTGTCTCTCCAGCTATGATCTTTGGTTGATGAGCTAGGTCAAAGTGGAGTCTCAACATCGGCGAAAAGCGTCCGTTGGAGATGAGTTTCTGGCGAGCCTTGAACCCTGGGTTGTCGTAGGTCAATGCGTCGAAGTGACCAGCCTTGTCTTGGTGCCAACCTTGGACGCTCATGATGTTCTTCTTGATGCCTCTGTCGTAGTTGACTAAACCTTCCAGGTAAGCTCTGTATGGGTAGGTCTCTGTGTTACCAGACACTTTAAAGCCTTCGATGGAGACTTGGACATCCTTGAAGAGCGAGTGAGCCAAGTTGTTCACCGGAGCCACCACGTCGGTGTTATCCAGTGCGTCGTCGTTCGGTTTCACCACCTCGCATTCCAGATGAAGGTAATTTTCGTTCAGGTCCGTGTACTCTTGGGAGTTACTGATGGTGAAATTGATGTTGCTCCTGTCTCCCAAAGAGTTTTTTGTTTCTAGCCCGTCAAAGGTCGACTTTAGGATAGTAGTTTGAGTTGGCGCTATGGCGTGCAGGTCGAGCTCAAAGAGCGCGCACTCGCTGCTGTTTTCGTGTACATAAGCCATTGTGCCCCTCTTCACGTCGGTGGTAGACTGACGCCAGTGACCTCTAGTCCTTTTATTTTATAGGTCGCCTCCCTAGCGATCGAAAATGTCTCCCCGTCGTCTCTTGCAAGACCCGTTTCCTGTTTGAGGAGCTCGCCTCCGACGTTTGCCCCCCGCCTTCTTGGGCGTCGTTTTTTTCCCCAGAGAGATCACTTTACCCGCCAGACTCTTCAGAGCACCTACTCCTCTGTTCTTCATGCGGTTCTTCCCTCCATCATATCCTTGGCCACACCCACGCCAGCCTGGAACAGTGTTTTCCCCATCGTCTTCAAAAGGGGTGTGGCCGAGCGCATGAGACCTAAGAGGGCACCACCGAAAACGTGACCGTTCTGGAAAGGTCATCCGCTGTACACGTTGATTCCGTTACCAAACTGAGCGTTGTAGTAATCGCTGTACCCTTGTCCGGTGGTACCCTTCGATGAAAAGTATGGCGCTTGTTTACGCATCATGTTTGCACCTTTAACGTTTGATGGGCCTCATGAATGGTATAGACCGGCCGGTTCTGTCTCTTAAGTAGATGCCGACCTCGTCCAACCTTTTGTAAAACTGATAGCTTGCACTCCCCCTTTCTGCAGTCCGCTTCTGTCGACTGCGACGCAGCATAACAGAGGGACGTGCATTTCGCCCACTCATCTGTCTTGAATGGCATCGCTGTATACCTACACAGAGTATACGTCTCCAAAGGGGTCCATGATGTAGACACCAGTGGTCGTTGTCATGAAATGAGTCTCCACCCCGAATCCTAGAATGTGTGCCAGATGTTCGGTGACGATCATGGCAGTGTGCCAGGGCACGTTGATGGTGACGCGTCTTGTCAGCGAGTCGTATGAGAAGACGGCCTTCGAATTTTTCCAAAAGTTCTGACCTTCTAAATTATCTGTCAGGAGCAGGTTCAAGCGCTCGATGTTTCCCATGAAAATGGGTGGCCCAGGGAATATGTTCGCCAGCAACGTTCACGACCACTTTCTCCTCTCCATGTCTTGAACCATGGTGTGTGCCATACTCCTCATTTTTCGCCTCTTGTTAGAAGTCGTCAGGTATTGCTTGTACAGGCAAGAAGCTTCAATAGATAGGAGGGGAAACTCAGAGCTTTACCTATGGACACAGTATAACAGACCCCCCCCCTTAAAAGTAGGCTCCCTTTTGTGTTCTGTATTGAGTCCTATGTAGGATAAGGGGGTTTAAAGAGATGTCAGGAATCTTTATCAGAGTAATATCAAATGAAAACAAGAGGCCACGCATACCAAAAAATCCTGCTGAATCCAAAATTTGTGATATTGATTCTCAAAATTTGACCAAAAGTACCTAAAAAGGAAGTTTGATGATGAGAATATTTTAAAAATGTACAAAAGTTATATTGAAAACAATTGGAACTTTTTCAACCTTACAAGTACCCTACCTGGAGGGTGTTTCACCACATAACATACGGCCCCCATATGTCACATACGGCCCTCCATATGTCACATACGGCCCTTTTGCTGTTTCTGCTCAAATTTCCGCATCATGGAATCATGGATGTGGCCCTCCACATGTGGATGTGAAATTTTACCTGTTTCTGTTCAAGATGTGGAAATGAGAAATCCCACATAGAGGCCATATATAACCTTCTAAATACGGAGGGGTAAGGGGGTACCCTGTATGTTAAATGTGAGGGAAAAGTCAGGTATGTGGGGATAATTCATGTCCGTATTTGATTATGTGGAATCAATAGAGGTGTGGGGTTGGTTCCCCTCCTGTTTGTTTATAGAAGAGTGTAGACTGAATGATGTTAATTCTAGAATAATACCCTTTGTATAAGGTGCAGCTTATACATGAGGATGGACCCATTGTGCATCTCAAGTGGATGGGATTATGGAGGACAAAGAAACCCCCAAGAAATAACCAATGGTGAGATATACAATATCAAATAGAGAAGGAAAGCACCAACAGTAATGGGCAATTTACTAGAAATGAGACACGATGGAACAACCTGTTCTATTCATTCACTCACCCCCCCCCCCGAGGCTGATCCTTGGTTGATACTCTAGCTTTCCCTGAGTATCATGCAAGGTTCAGGATGAGTCTCAAATGATACTCATTTGGATTTGGAGGACATTGCCTGAGTCTGGATCTAGACTCAAGTGAGTAACATTTTTTTCTCAGTGTGTACATCACCCCCCCGTACACCTCAGACCTATGTACCTCTCCCTATGCTCCCCCCTTGCTACTCCTTGTGTCTTTTTACCAACATACGGCCCTTTTTTTTTGATAATTAGTAAATTTCCACATATATCACATGACCCCCGCATGTGTGACGTCATTGAAGGAATTCCCAGGGGGTTTCCTGTAATGTTGACTGGAATTTACACATGTTCATCTTTAAGACAGAAAAAAAATCCGTATGTGGAATTCAAGAGATGGCATTTGCCATATAACATACGGACAGGACACGGCCACCTATCTGAAACACTTTTTTAAATAATATATTTATTTCCCACATAAGGGCCGTATCTTAGGGCCGTATGTGTATATATCTACAGCTATGTGGTGAAACACCCTCCTGTGTATGTCTCTGCCTCTCCCACATACCATGAAGGATAGGCAGCCTGAAGGATAGGTAACCTCAAGGATATATAGTGTCATACTAGTTATTGTGCATGATCAAGTTGTCATATGAGGAATATTATATGACTAGTGGTATATAGAGAGTAAGAATATCAAGCTCTTATAAGTTGTTATTTCCAGTTATCACTGGTTTATTCAGCTTTAGGCAGACATGTAAGAATATCAGTTACACACATGTTAATATGCAGGTAATTTCCACATACAGTAAATATACAAGTGTTCATAAGGTATAATGTTCTGTTCCACTCCACCTGTGAGGTAATGATAATAATGATACAATTTCCAGTATAGTTCTAGGTGGGTTCCCACACCTAGCTCCTGACCTGCTGCTTTAGAGGAATGATATAATAATGTTCAACTTTACCCTCTGGTAGGTGTCTTGTAGCAGGTATACTCTTGGCCACTAGTGGTTCAGCCCTATGCCTGTCTGGCATAGTCTAACCCAGCATAGTGTAGAGCTATAGCAGGTAGCAGGAGTGATGACTGCAGATGTTACCTCTAGGGTGATTCTGGTGATTCTGCCTTCTAGGAGGAGCAGCCAGTGGTATTTGTACCATTTCCTGGCTTTGCTCCTCAGACTGACTGGAGCCAGTGGCATCTGCCTAACTCTGCAATTGTTTGAGGGGAGTCTTTCATGTGTCACTGGGTGCACAAAGGACCCCCATGGACGCCACCATGTCCCCCATTGTCTCGGTCGGTACTGCAACTTCAGACCCTCATATCTCGGTCGTTTACGCCGCTACAACCGCCATTTTGTGCATGCGCGGACTTGAATATGTCAAGTTACCAATGCCTGCTTCCTGGGTGCGTAACTTGCGCTGGTTTGTCTGTAGCGCATTCTGAGGTTGAATTAGTCTACATGGCGTAACTTCCTTAATAATAAGAGTTCTGCCTTGTTCTTGGGCTCATTTTGACCGTCGAATTATGGGCTTTCCATAAATGCTTTGCTAGAGCGACCGGAAGGTTATGGCGTCGTGACTTATGTAACCTATTGTTCAGTGTTTGGGTGCTCAGACACCCATGACGGCGTCAGCGGTGCCCAGGCACCCGTGACGGCTGGTTGCATTCACTTACAAGTTATTAAATTGTGCACTGAACCATGAGGTCGGTCTCTTAGACCCTTAAAAGCATTATATTATGCAGTGGACCATGAGGTCGGTTCCTTTGGTGATGTAATTTATGTATATTTGATATAGCTGGTGTGCAGTGGAGCATGAACGCTCTTATAGAAAGTTTGAGAGCTCTTATAGCTCTTATAGCCAACCTATGTATTAATTTCTTACATATTCTTTGATTAATACAGTAATATGTTACAATTTAAGGAATAATAAAATGGTATACGATAGAATACTCCCTCTCCCCCGAAAAAATGCGAAACTCCGTCATTTCGCCGAGGGAATGTACAATATATTTTTACCTTATTTGAAGTTATATACTGTTTGTAAGAGGATTTGAAGTAATAGGGAGTGCTTCAAATACAATTTTTTTGTGGTAGAGCTTTGTCAGTATACATAACATTTTTTTCTGGGTAAAAATACATTTCCGTAATTCTACTTCTTACCATACATGGGTGTATTTGCTTATGCATTCTCAATTTTGGGTACAAATTTCCAATTTTATGTACAACATACAATCTGGCAAATATCATATAATTGTGGCGTGCAATTTTGGCATTAAATGTCCAATTTAGTGTGCAAATTGATCATAAATGACAATTTTAGTGTGCAAATATACAATTTCGCGTGTAATTGCGTTCAAGTGACAATTTTAGTTTGCAAATATACAATTACGCGTGTAATTGCGTTCAAATGACAATTTTAGTTTGCAAATATACAATTTGGCGTGTAATTGGTGACAAATGATAATATCAATTTGCAAAACATCCAATTTAGTGTGCGAATTGGGTACAAACGTACAATCTAATGTGCAACATACGATTTAGTGTGCAAATTGGGTACAAACATACAATCTAGTGTGCAACATACAATTTAGTGTGTAAATTGGGTACAAACGTACAATCTAGTGTGCAAACATACAATTTAGTGTGCAAATTGGGTACAAACGTACAATCTAGTGTGCAAACATACAATTTAGTGTGCAGTTGAGTACAAATGTATAATTTTGGTACACAAAATACAATTTTTGGGATTTTCCTTGAGACAAATTTTTCCGAGGGCCGGAAAAACAAAGTACTTTATGTACAATGGGCTCATTTGTCTCTGAGTTAATCTGTAATTTGCTATATGGGTGTATTAATTGGCAATTTCGGCAGTGGGCCGCTGCTCTAATTGACTTTTCCCTAGCCTTTTTGAGTATGTATCCCTGAAAGAGATTATTTGGTGAGTATCTTAAGTAAACATTTTTATGTCAAGAATTTTTTTTTTTTTTTTTCAACAATTTCTTTGTTACCTAAAGTGTGTTACTATAAGTAAAACCTTGGTATAGTATACAAGTGCTAATGTGGTACAAAACTGTCTTAGTTATCTACCTTGCATTCATGTATATTAATGTTAGATTTGTACAATTTACAATTTGCAATTTGCGCATGTATGCGCGCATTAATCATCGATTTTTGTGAGAATACCATAGATTTTCATATTATACATCAACAAGTGGCTGTGTATATATTTTTTTCTAAATCAAAATATTTTTTTTCAATACTTTGATAATTTCATTGACAGTGGAGGTGTGTCAGGAATGAGATGTGAATCTCTTCCCTGATGTGCTCATGCAGTGGTGGCACTCTGAGGTGTTAGGTGCCAGATTTTGACATGTGGCTGTGGCAATGCCTAGCTTGGTGTCAGTGGACAGTTCAGGGTAGGGGGGTGGGTCCATAAAAGGAGGGAGTGGCTGGTATTGGAGTATCAGTGTTTCACTGGAATTCCTTGCTGCTACATCATGGGTCACTTCCAAGCTATCCTTGAATTGCCTGTTTCACAGGTGATGGTGGTGGGGAGTCTGGCTAGGGCCCGGGTGGAGGCCAGCCAAACCCTACACTATAAGTATATTGTGAGGAACCACAGAGAAATCTGTGAGAACGGTGATGTGCTAGTCAGTATGTACTCCTGCCACTACTTTCTAGGTTCTGCTTTACGCCGGGGGGCCACTGTGGCCCTTTTGGCCAGGGCCTTGACTGATATAGGGTCCTGGCCCATGAATACCAATCTTGGGCCACGTGAGCGGTTGTTGTGGGACTACCTTATGGCAGTCTCCTTTTTCGATTTTGCTGTGTCCGGGGACCCTTCTGCGGCTGCTGAGTATGGACTGGGATCGCTGGAGGCCCGACTTCTTGAGTGGGATCGTGATCACGGCCACATGTACGGATCGAGCCCCTGCCATCCCGCCATCGTTGAGCCCGAGGCTCTTTGGTAAAACCGACTGACTGAAACCTAGGGTGTAAAAACCCGCCATCCCAAAGGCCCTTTTCAGGGCCGGCAAATTGTCCCAAAAGTTTTGAAATCTGTCTCTGGTATGTTATCTCCTGGTGGTGGACTGGGGGCAGTCTAGGCTGTGGGCAGTCTAGGCTGTTTCCACCGTCACCGGGGAGGGCTGGTGGTTTAGAAAATTAGCAATAGTCTGCATGTTTGACCTTGTGGTCTCCTCCTGGTGTTCATCAATAATTATATCTGTTGTATTTTCCAGTGCTGTCATGGTCACCGGGCTGGTGCCACAATCATTCTGGAGAAGCATGGAGTAGTACAGTCCTTTGTTTTTAAGGGCTGGTATGGTGTTGAACCTAGTGCGCCAAGGTAGGTGTATCACCTGAGGGAGGTGATAAGCAAATTCTCCTCTCTGTGTTGTTATAACTGCTGGTCCATTCTAGGTAAATATAGCTTTAGGTAGTGGGAAGGTTTTAACCACTATATCCTTATAGGTCGGGGCAGCTGCTGATTTAATCTCATCAAATTCATGTGGTATTGGCCTCAAGGGTAGCGCGAAGTTTGAGTCTCCACAATATATTTTAAAATATATTGTGGGATTTGTGCGCTTGGCCACATTTTTCTTGCCACAGTGTGTCTGTGCAAATTTCTTAAGGTACTTCATTATTCTGTAGGCTGAGTAGATGGTCAGGGTGAATAATATAGCAATTATCAGGGTGTGGGTTTCCTGAATTGTGAGGAAAGGGGTGTGGGTTTCCTCTGTAGGGGTAATTTTGGTAGGATTCTTATCTGGGAGCAATTTGTGTAGGGGCAGCTCGGTGACTAGTCTAAATGCTTTGGCTGTAGGCAGGTAGGCTACAGTCCCTCCTAGTCTGTACAGTTTGAGTGGTATGTATACTATAAAAATGTGAGCTGATATCCCTAGGATGAGTCCTAAGCTTTGGAAGATTGGATGTTCTGTAACTCGACGTAGGTGTGATTCTACGTAGCGTGTTTCTATTGCCTTATCAAGGTTGGAGGCATCATTTAATAATGTTTTGGCAAAGGGCTCTAGATTTATTTGAGTAATATCATCCATGATTGGATTTTCCTGTAGTTTGTCTAAGGTTCTAGAAAGGTTTACTACTGGGAAATTTGGAAGATTCTCTCTTTCATCTGGTTTGGTTTCAGAAATTTGGTTAAGTGCTGCCATGAATGGTAAATTAATTGTCTTAAGAATGTAATGAAATGATAAGGTTGAGTTACAGGGCAACCTTGTGTTTGGAAGAGAAAATTCTCCTACACTGATTGTGCACCCACAGGGTACACCTATGATTGAGTAGGACTGGGCTTTTCGAGTTTCAGACGTTTTACCATGGCAGTTGATAAAGTAATGGGGTTCGTTAGTAGTGACCAGATACTCATCTTCAGAAATGGAAATAGCATGGGTGGTAGGTGTTTGCAGTGGTGAAACTGTAAACTTGCAGTGTTCCTTAATCTGTTGAGCCTGGTTAGTAAAAATGGCTACAGGGCATGTAGGCCTGTGTTTATAAATTCTACCATTTACATCTCTGCATACCTTTACTGTAGTACCTTCACATGCCTGCATATCAGCTGAGTCCAATTCGATGAATAATGATTCGTCGTATGATACTGCTAGAAACTCAGTTGTGGTTTGCAATCTGGTGACTCCTCTGGTCGGGGTCTCCTGTGTGTCCATAGGCATGGGTGATGTAATCATTTGGTACAGTTTGAAGGTAGAGGTAGTAGATTGAATTATAATGTCCAGATGAATATATATATGGTGAGCTGAGTAAGTGTATGAGGTCAGCTTCTGTGAATAATAGAAATCTAAGTCATTAATTGTGACTTGTGCTCCATGGTGTGTAATCCTAAGTGTGTTGTTAATGTCAATTAAGTATCTAGCAAGGTCGGAGGGTGGTACTATATCAGGGGTCAGGATTCCTGATGATAGCATCCTCAGGGCTGCATTGGTTCTTTGCAGTGATTGAACTGTATTCATTCTTGCTGCTATGATGATTAATGCATCATTTAATACTTGCATCTTCTCCCTTTGAGTTTTCTCGTGCCTTGAATATGAGTCAAGAGACCTGGACATGTTAGAGGCCCATAGGTTGACGGTGTCACCTATGGTGTTGATGGTACTGTCCAGTACCTTCTTATCTTGGATGTATGCTTTAACAAACTTATCTTGTCTGTCTGTGATCTTTTCAATGAGACTTGCTGCTTCCTGATCTTGTTTAGCAAATTTTCTTAGTATTTCATCTATGTTTTTAAGCTGTCCCATGACTTGGTTTACATCTTCTACTGTGGCTAGACCTAGCACACCACGAAACAGGGGTGCTAGAAAACCCAGTATGGCCTCTCTTTTGGCCTTGTCCAATGTGTTTATGGGGTTGGATAAAAACAATTTGATGGAGGCTAATGTTTCATTTATCTCCTTGTCTGCAATTTCCAGCAAGGTGTCAAGCTCCTTGGCTTGTTGGATAATTTGACCAGAGGTGTGATCTTGTAGAGTAGGAGTGGTCAATTGCAGTATTCTATCCCTTATGGATCCTTGGGTAACGGGTGCCCGAGGTATCTTGTAGGGGATAGCTAACAACAGTGTTGTGGATGTATGTCCATTGACCAAAGGTTGAGGGCTAGGTTTGAATACTACTCCTATGTTTTGTCTCACCACAGGTGTATATCCTGCAGTAAGTGGTTCTATAATATATAATAACAGCATAGTCAGCAGTATGGGTGCAACTCTCAGTCTTCCCATGGTGCTTGTGTAAAGCAAATTTGCTGTTTAAAGTCTTGTCAAATTTGTAGTAATTTGGTGCTGGTAAAGTCTAAGGGTATGGTGTAACACTTTAAATGGAGTGGTTCAAACTGTACCTTTGCAAGATTGAGCTGTCTTGGCAATATGTCCGGTGAGTCTATAGAGATTGACCAATAAATGGTAAGGTCAGGTTGAAGGTGAAGTAGGTGTGTTCTTTATCCTAGTGCAGTCTCTCCTAATGGAGAAGTGGGCTGGCTAATTCCCAAGTGGGGTCCTGTAGACTTGTGTTCCAGACTGCAGCTGGATGAAGACTGATGGTGGGCTATGGTCCACAGTGCTTCTTATGTAGCCTGCCCTACCCACATCCATTGTGGGCCTGGTATTGCTTCTCTGGCGTCAATGCATTGATCTCCAGTGTCTGCAACTGTGGGGGTCTATTGTGTAATCTGTGTACTGGTAAATAGCTCCTCCTGTCATCCAGGACAGCCATTCATGACCGTCTAGACAGTTGTCTGAGGGTAGCTTATAAGGTCAATTGATCTCTATAGACTGCTATGTTGGCATAGCGCACTCTTTCATGTGGGGATTAGGCTTTAGACACTCCATTGTGTTACCCTTACTCTTCTTAGACTTCATGTCTGCTTTACTTGGAGGGTCCCAGTCTTTGACCATTCAGTGGCAATAACCTACTGATATGTCTACAAATTCGATGGCTTTATATATAAGTAATTCATTATCAGTCACACATGCCTATGTGTGGATGAAGAGAATTTGTAATAAATTTTGAAAATTTTATGTTCTTTAGGTATCTCAATATGTTTCTAATTTCTTGAAACTGCACCACATTTAGATGTTTTTCTTAGTATGTGGTGTGCAGGCCTAGGCTTAATAGGGCCTATACCTGTGGTTTCTCTTGTAAGGGTGATATCATTTTTGTTCCTTACAATTTCGTTGTAGTATTTGGCTTCATGTGGAATAAGCCTGTGTACAAATTCATTGTTCCTGACAGCTACAACCTTTATCAGTCTGTCTATGTGTACAGGTCTGGCCACCAATAGATTGGTGTCCAAGTTTTTGAGTTTGGCACTTGTCAAACTAGGTCTATCTACTACAACATATGGTCCCATAAAAAGGGGTTGAAGCTTCTTACACTCTGTGTTGGTCAGGATTCTTGGTATGTTGAGGTACACTATGTCAGTGACCTTGATTTCCTGTGGTGTAAGTTTCTTATCATATCTATCCTTTCTTTCCTTTTGTAGCTTGGCGACCCTTTGTATAGCTTTCCTCCTAGAGGTATCTTGATTTGTTATCATGTTAGCTACATGGTCTGCGACAGTGGATATGTCTTCCTGTATTCCCAGCCCTAGGTCCATTGGGGTGGCTGGGTTTCTTCCATGGAGTAGGAAGAAAGGGGTGAATCCTGTGGTTTGGGATTCAGTGTTGTTTAATGCAAAGGTTATGGGTTCAATAAATGAATCCCAATTATTCTGATGCTTTGAGCAGAATGCTCTGAGTGCTGTGCCAATGCTAGCATTGAATCTGTCTACAAGCCCATTTGATTGTGGCCTGTATGGTGAGGAGAATTTATGTTTGATCTTGAAGTGTTTAGTTAGTTTTGTGAACTTTGCACCTGTATAACACGTTCCATTGTCTGTTTGAAGAGTGGCTGGTGTTCCATGATGACAAATTATATTCTTGTAGAACTCTGCTGCTGTTGTTTCAGCTTTTAAGTCAGTAGTAGCCCAAGCTGTTGCATATCTGGTAGCATAATCTATGCAGACTTGTATATGTTTGTTTCCCCTGGCAGTTGTGGGAAGTGGTCCCACCGCGTCCAGGTTTAGGAACTTCATTGGTGAAGCCATGTATTCTCTCACTGTCATTTGTGTTTTGTGTGAGTGTACTTGCCTTTTTGCTGTGAGGCATGTGTGGCAGGTGGAAACATACTTGGTTGTGTCTGCTAGCATAGACTTCCAATATACCCTAGGTCTGAGTGCTGACATCATCCTACTTGAGCCAAGATGGCCGCCAGTGGGTGAGTCATGGAAATACTGTAGTGTACTTGTTACCCATTGCTGTGGTATAACAATTTGAAGTGGTACAGTATTGGTTTTTCTCCAATTTATTGGGCATATATGGACTAATGTACCATTTACCAAGGTGTATGTCTGGCCTTGGTTGATGATTCTATTTCCTTGTGCTTTTGGTGCAGGCAAGGTCCCATCCTCAAGATATTGTATGAGGGGCAATAGTTCCTTGTCCTTCCTTTGTTCCAAGCCAAGGTTTGTAGCTGAGATGGATGTGTCGGGAATCTGATCCAGCTGTCAACGAGTCCGTAAATGATGAATGAGGATGAATACAGACGAATCAGGAATCCAGTTTGATATCCACTTTATTCATTGAAGTCCACGAGGTATAGATTGTAATACAGTATAAGGCGCCCAACAGTGTCCAAGCCTAGCCCTTGAGCTAAGGGCTCTTGTCTCATGTGAGTGTGTGAGGTATGAAGTATGGAGGTAGAAAGATGAGTGAGCTGCTCCACCTACAGGTATTTATAGTAGGAGCTGCTCACCCAGCTCATCCTAAAAATAGCATCAGGTGAGCTAAATATAGTAACTGGGGAACTCCAGTGCAGGTATGTAGGTGGATCCTAAACATAGCACTGGGGGTCACAGAGTTCGGTATGGTTCTAAATATAGCTGCTGGGAATTCCTGACATGCTGTGAGCTGCTCATGATCAATGGGGATGTCCTCCAGCAGGAGGAGTTGGTCTAAACATAGCTACCGGGAATTCCTGGCATGCAGTGAGCTGCTCGTGATTAATGGGCATGTCCTCCAGCAGGAGGAGTTGGTCTAAACATAGCAGCTAGGAATTTCTAGCATGCAGCGAGCTGCTCGTGATTGACGGGCGTATCCTCCAGTGGGAGGAGGCGGGGTCACTGAGTGCAGTTGACACCGCCAGCCTTTGGTCTATGGGTATGGCTTGGCTTGTGGGTAGACTCTGACACTGGGCTACATTACAGGGTCAAAGGTGAAAAAATAAATATGATAAGTACAATACCTATAACAGTCTACTGACAAATCCCCACATTCCTACTCGATTCTACGCGAGGTTTTAAGGAGGAAGTTTGTGAGAAAAGGTCTACTGACAATTTTATCTGATGTGTAATAATAGGTATTATGTCTTATCATTAAGTTAAAATCAGTGGTACCAAGGAGATATCCAATACTGATTTTTGGCTGAACATGAATAAATTATAAATAGTACAAAAGAAAACCGTGCCAAGAAGTGCTGTCTGTCAATTTTTGGCAAAAACATAAACATTTCAGGTCGTGGTGGGATACAAGAGCTGGCTACGTATCTAGTTCTAGGGTTCACACAAAAATAAAGGGATGAAAAGGCTATCCTAAAGCATGCAGTTGTTGGCTCTAAGGCAGACCTTGAGGTAGACAAGTTATTATTGAAGTCTGTTTCAGTACCGGTAGGCACTTAGTATTTAGGTCTTGAGCCAATATACAATACAACATAATAAATAAAAACAGAGGTAAGGTAATTGATGACTGGCAAAATCTATCAATCAATCCTTATAATACTGATAAGGCTAGGGAGTCTGAAGGCTTATGGTGATAATGTTAAGGAATTTCTTTCTAAAAGAAAAAAATTTTTTGGCTTTTTGGTTATGGTTGATTCAATCGTAGAAGGATTTCTTATTTGGTAAAAAGGTTTGTCTTAGTTAATGGAGAATTTAGCATGTTTTAGCCTTCAGTCTACCTGGGGTGATCATTGGTTGAGAGTGACAAGGTTAATACAGGAATAAAAGGTGGCTCTGGCTGATATTTAGATTGGATCTCAATTGATCCTGCAAAAATACAAGTTGCCAGTGCTCCTTGTAAAATTTTAGAAAAATATAAACTAGCTAAAACCCATAAATATTTTGACATGGTTGGGTTTGAAATAGTACAGTGTGAAAGAAAAGAACTTGATGGCATCTTAAGATCACAAAAACCTGCTGCCTGGCTTGTGGTCTTCATAATGTTCTTGAATGGTAAAAATAAAAGTAAGAATGCAGCGTGTTGTCATGGTTATGTATCATAGCCTTATACAAAACAAGAAAAACTGGCTTTGAAAATCAGTTGACTAGGCTGACTGGGTCAGTGTTCATAGTGTCCATGGGCGGTCGGTAAGTAAAGTGTGTCTCTACACTTTTTAGTCCATAATTTAAAAAAAAAATAGTTTCATAAATAAATAAATATTGAAGAATAGTTATTGAGGCTATTTTCTTTTTCTATGGCGACTTTGGTTTACAAGACCTTTAGGTGGTGAGTCTTGATGGTCTAAGACGTTCAAGTTAAGAAAGCGACCTAGTGAAGCTCTTTTTCTGGACCTGGGCTTTTTAGTATTGGGGACAAATTTTACGATCTTGCTGAGGTGCATTCTGTCAGGCTTACCTGAATCAGGCTGCAAGCTCAGATCAAAATTATCCACAAGGTCCATGTCTATTGCTGAAAGGGAGGTGCTAGAGTCACTATCCTCCTCAGATGAAACTTGGGTGTTTATTTGGGGTAAGGGTCTCCAGACCTGGGGCGATCTAGTTGTGGTGAAGGTGTCTGGTCTATTGTCTATGTTGTTGATGCTGCATGGGCAGCTGTAACTGTACATCAGGTGGGGGCACCTTGTTCCTGATGTAATTAGGTTGGTAGGTGGCCCTATTGGAGAGCAGACTCGTGTGCTCCAATGGGGCAGGCCGGTTGGTATGGGTGTGCCTGCTCTGCCGCTAAAGTTTCCTGCTGACCTGTCAGCATTGTCTCCGCCTCCTCTATCAAGTCGTTGGCCTCTGTATAGAGAAAGAGAACAAGAAAAGGGGGGGATTTTTAGTTACAAAGGTCGATAATAGTGCATGGTTTACAAGGCGACCAACAAAAATACCAAATTGACAGTAAAGGCAGTAATTAGGCAGTGCATATTGATGTGCAGCGTCAATGAGCCAGTGCAGGTTCATAGCCAAATGTGAGCGGGAAACTGGAATATCCAGGGTCCAGGTTAGTTCTACTGTGTGGCAAGGGTAGCGCCACTGCATGGGGATCTGTTCTTATTTAGTTCTTATGATAGACATTGGCTGGCGCCACTGAGGTGGCGTTTGATCGGCGTTTGTGAAATGGTATGGGGAAATGGAATGGTGAATGGTGTAGAATTGCCATGACCTTGTTGGGTCATGTGTGAGTGTCTGTCCCAATATTGGGTTAGGTGTTTTGTGGCCTAAAAGTGGGTTTAGTTGGTTGAAATTTTGAATTTTGGTGATGCGCCTGTTCGAAAATGTGGTTCAAAAATTAACTCAATGCTCCCGCGGTGGGTCTTGCTATAAAAGGATTTGGAGCTATTTTTGGCATCAGAAGTGACTGAAAGATTGACGAGGGGAACCTGTAAAATTTTGACCTGACGGAGATACCGGAGAAAGAAAGACAGAAAAATGATCGTTCGGGCCCGCTTCCTCGTGGTTCCCTCAGGATACTTGTTCCTGGTTGTGGTTCTCGTCGGCATGTTTGGGTGAGTACTGATAAGAGGGGTCTATTTTGAGAATTTTGAGACGTCGACAAGCTTGGTTGAGGTGCCAGTGGTTTGACACTGTGTTTTTTTTTTTATTTCAGGGTCGTTTTGGTATGGGTGTACCTGGGCCCAGTGCAGGTGGCGTGCCACCGCTGCCGAGGGCCCTTTGATGGCCCTGAAGGAGGGTCCAGTGGGCCATGTTTGGTCTACTAAGGCTATGGCAGGTATGCATAGTTCACAAATCGGTTGGGATTTTTGATGTACTGAGATTTTGTCTATGTATTTGAATTTGTATTTGAATTTGAATTTCGATTGGAATTGTGCCTTGGGTTCTGAGTTTTTAGCGGGGGTTATTGATTTTGTTTTTTTTTTCAGAAGTTGGGTCGCGGTTGAGGACTGTTTTGAGGATTAGGATGTGGATGGAAATCAGGATGGTCATTGGGTAGAACAGAAAGATGCGAAAAAGGACTGGATCCAGAAGGTGGCCGGCCAAATGCGATGATGTGATTAAAAATTGATTCTGTGATGCAAAAGACTGTGATGATTATTTATATGTTGCCAGGAGCCTGATTTTACTTGTGATTTTAATCCAATAATATACATGAAAGTCCACCACCAGTTAGAAGTTTTGTTGTCTATTCTGGGCTTCTAAATTGGCATGGGCGGTCTTTTAACTCTCATGCGGGGTGGTGTTGTTAACTTGGGGCGAAAACAAGTCTAGTGATATTGATAACACGTGCTTATGTTATTGTTTTGACGCAGATATTGAGTGCGGGCGTCCTGACTGACGTTAATGTTGTCATGCCAACGTGGGAAAATGAAAGAGATCTGATGTTGGGGAGGCCGACGGCACTGGTGAGACGCTGCGCCGGCGTTCTGACGCAGCGTTTGGCGGGGAAACCAGGCGCAACGTCAGAAACAAGATGGCGACGTCTCATCGTGCAGTGGGCCTTCACAGTGAGTCGAAATAACTGTGTTATTTGTGGGTCGAAACTGTGCAATGGGACTGGAGATGTTATAAAATGGTTTTAATTGTAGGTGGGGTCGGGTTTTAGAGCTATTGAGGATGGGGATGATCCCCACATGAAGGTGTTAGGTGGGCTATCCGGTGGATTGGGCGACTGGGAGAGTCCATTACTTAGGTTATATGGGGGGTGGCCAGCGGCTATTTGATCCCCACATGAGGATCAAAGGAGGTTTCTGAAGACATCTTTTGGCAGCGATCCAGGTGATGTACAAGGAGATCACCAATAGGGTCCAAGTGTACATGCTGTCGTAGCGGCCAGGAGACTGAATATATCCAAAATCTGTATTTGGGGTTGTTGGTGAGATTGGCCAGTCCTTATTGGCTTGGCGTATGAGGTCCTTGAACCAATCCCAGCTTTCAGCATTGGCCATCTTGGGTGTTCGAGTTGCTGAGACTAGTGTGATGAAGCGCGCCAATTGATTGACACGAAGATGGTTTTTAAGTGTTAATACGCAGCAAAGTAGTGCCAGGAGGGGTGATACTAAATGTAGCCAGGGTGAGAACTGGAGATGGTATCCTAGATGCATCAGGGAGCTGGTGGATAGGAGGGCGGATTGGTCCTTAAGTCCCTGTGCTGCCTTTTTAAGGGTTAGGGTGTCTTGAAAATTGGGGCTATTTTCTGATTATGTAGGTGCCTTAATTTTTTGAAATTGGGTAGGTGAAGGGTCTGGGGCATGGTTGCCATGGTGATGCCAGAAATATTGGCTGGAGGTTGACCAAAGTGTCGCCACAGTGGTAAGTTAAAATAAGCTTTTGATATGGGCTCTAGGGTGAAATTTTGGGTGCAAGATAAATCAGAATTGGTTAGAATCATGCCGGCATTTTTAATAGAACACAGACATGGGACTGAGATGACAGAGTATGCACTATTTTTTATTGTGACTTGGCCTGAGTCGGTGCATTGGAGCATGGAGGTGGGATGGTTGGTTATTAATAGGAAGGCACTGTGAGATAAGGGTTTGATGAGATTTGGTAGGGGTGCTGCCATGTGTGCTTTTAAACTGCAGGTATGGTGTACAGCATCTGGTAGGTCTAAAAATAGGGATAGAGTGCATGTGGGGTGGGTGGCCGACAACAGAGGTAGGGGTAGGTTACAGATGATAAGGTGGCCGAGGTCACACGTATCCAGGTCAGCTTGTGTAAACTGTATGTAGTGTGAGTAGGTCTTGGACATAGCCTGTGGGGATTAAAGGGGGGGGGGGAGGTTTATGGGTGGTGACTGTTTTGACACAATGTCTTATGATCTATGATAGGCGCTTAGGAATTTTTTTTTGATTCTCTGGAGGGCATGGGGCTGAAGGAGATTATGCCCTTTTTGGCTGGCCTTCCTCTCTTTTTCTTTATTTTGGGAGTGGTGAGACTCACATTGGAGGGGTCATCCTGGTCGGGGTCATGAAGTGAGCTTGTGGGCCCTGATTGTAGCCTATTTATGATGGCTTTGGCGCTAGCTCTTGTGATTGGTCTCCTTAGCCTTGATACATGTACTGATTTCTTCAGTATTTTTCCATCTTGTAGCCTTTTTAAAATGGCTGTGACTGGTGAAGTCATCTTCAATATGATGTAGGGGCCTGAGTATGTGGGTTGCAACTTTTTTGATGTGCATTTGACCAGCAGGGTAGGTATATGTAAATATACCAATTGGCCTGTGTTGTATGAGCTGAGTTCTGCTGAGGAGTCATGTCTGGCTTTCATCTTTTTGTGGGCAGAAATCATGTTTTCTGCAGCTTTCATTTGAATATCATCCCTAAACTGTAGTAGGCTGGTCATAATTTTTTCCTTGGTGCTTGAGTCTTTTTCAGCTTTAATCAAGGACAAAGCTGCTTCAGTTGGCAGGTGTGTTTGCTTACCAAAAACTAGCAAATTTGGTGAGTAGCCTAAGGCGCTGCTTATAGTATTATTAATACTGAAGACTACAGCTTGTAGGAAGGTTGACCAATGCTTTTGTGATTTTGACACAAAAGCTCTGAGGGATGATTCTATGGTTTGATGTTGGCGCTCACAGAGACCTTGGGACCTGGACCAATGTGCACTTCCTGTCACATGATTAATGCCGAATTTTTCACAAAAATATTTGAACAATTTTGAAACATATTGTCTGTGTTCAGTACTGAGGGAGTGCCATGGATACAAATGACTCTTTGGAAGAAACCAAGCGCTACAATGGCAGCAGTATTTTCTTCACTGGTCCAGGCAGTTATGTGCCTAGTGGCATGGTCAGTCACCACATGTATGTAGTGAGAGCCGTCAGTGGCCTTGGAAAAAGGGCCTATGGTGTCCATGGTGACATGAGAGTATGCTGTAAGAACTGGGTCACATAATTTCATTGGGGTTTTCAGGTTTTTGGGTCTTTTTTTGGTGGTCAGACATGTGTGGCAAGTGCCGCAGAAATCAAAAACTTCTTTAAACATTGATCTCCAGTAATACCTAGCTCTTATGGCTGTGTATGTTTTAACTGCACCTAGGTGTCCACCTAGGGGAGAGCAATGAGTTGCTTCCACTAAAGATTCTGTCCATGTTTCTGGAATTACAATTTGCAGGGTGGGCTCTAAGGTCTTACCCAAGTTGGTATCAGTAATTCTAAAGAGGACTTCATCCAGTAAGATGAATTGGTCGTGGTTACGTAGTATTTGATTCATTAATCCTGAGTCGTGTGGCAGGCTACCTTTTTCTATGTAGTTTGCCATGGAGGATGCAAAAAGGTCTTCTTTTTGGTTTTTTATTAGTGTTTCTCTAGAAGGTGTCAGGGATTGATGTTTACAAATTTCCTGAATTGCCCTTTCAGCTAGAGGTAGTACACGGCGGGAGAGCTTAGCTCTCTTGGTGTTTGCGGCTTTAATAGAGACCCTAGGTGACCTAGATTTGGCGGGCCTGCCTCTGGGGCGAGGACTGCTGCACTTAGGCTTGAGTGGGCGGGTCTTTTTACTGGGCGCTGATTGGCTGGCTGCTGGGGGTGTGTCGTCCTGGGACTGGGACTGTGCTCGAGTGAGTACACACAGGTCAGGATTCACACCCTGCTGCCTTTCTGGGGTGCCCTTTCTTGCTATGACGCCTTTGGGTGGTTTATTAGTGCTTCCCCAAATTTTGCCTCCTTTTAATATTGATCTAGGCGGCCCCATGCAGATGGGATTATTGGGAACTGGGTCATTTGATCTGAAAACCTTTGTCATGGATATATCTGAGAATCACACTTTCTTTGGTGGGAGAATGATTCTTCCTTGTGATCTAATTGGTATTGGATCATCAGAGCTAGGGGGATATTTTCCTCTGGACAGGCAATCTGCCACTAGGTTAGCTCTGCCTTGTAGGTATTTCACTTCAAAATCATAGGACATAACAGTATCTACCCATCTTGCCAATCTACCATTGGTGATATTTTCCTTCTTGTTGAAGAGGGAGGCTAGGGCTGTATGATCTGAATATACCTTGAAGTGAGTGCCATCTACATAATGGTGGAACTTTTTAACCGCGAAGATTATTCCAAGTAACTCTTTGTCAGTTATTCCATATCTGGTTTCCTGAGGTGTTAGGCCTCTCCCAGAGAATTCAATGGGTCTATAAAAACCATGTTCATCTACCTGTGTAATAACTGCCCCTAAGCTGAAATTGCTGGAGTCTGTGAAGATAATGAAAGGCTTGTTATAGTCTGGGAATTTTAGGATTGCCTCAGTGCAAATTGATGCTTTGATTTTTTTCAAAGGCTGTTTGGCATTGAGTGGTCCATTTGAAGGTACCTTTTGTGGCTTCATATAAGGGCTTCATTATATGGGCAAAACCTCTAATGAACCTCTTATAAAATTGTGCCATACCATTGAAACACCTAAGGTCGTGGATGTTTTTAGGTGCTGGGAAGGTTTTAACTGGCGAGATTTTGTCTGGGGAAGGTGATATGCCATGTCGATCTAGGGTAAAACCTAAGAATTCCATTTTTGTGGTGCCAAATTCACATTTTTCAGATTTTAATTTGATATTTCCTTTGATGAAAAGTTTCAACACTTCATCTAGGTCTTGGAGGTGCCTTTCCCATGTAGGGCTGTATATGGCCACATCATCCACATAGGCTACTGCATTTCTGTATTTGCACTTCATGAGTAATTGCTCCATCACATTCATGAATGACAAACCAGAAGTTTTTAAACCCATGGGTAGTACTTTGGCCATATACCTCGTACCATTGGCAGAGAAGGTTGTTAAAGGCCTTGATTCTTTAGCTAGAGGGATCTGATGGTAGGCGCTGTATACATCCAGTTTGGAAAAATATTTAGCACCTGTTCTGCCAACTTGTTGCATGAGGTCGTCTGCTCTGGGAAAAGAGTAGGAAAAAGATTTTAGGTTTTGGTTAACCCATCTATAATCCACGACTATCCTCCATCCTGAGGCTACAGACCTGTCTCCCTGGGGTTTGGGGACCAAGAAAGCTGGGGAATTCCACTCACAGGGCTTGGTGCATTCTTCAATGACACCTTGCTGCAAATGTTTTTCCAACAGTTCTCTTTGGAAAATCTCTTTCTTGGGTGACATTCTATAGGATGGTCTGTTGCAGGGTTTGAAATCAGGGATTAACTCTAACTTGACTTCATTTTCAACATTTAATCCTATAGCATTCTCATTTAATACAAAAGCCTCTCTATTTGATTCAACAATGTTTTTGACTTGTTGTTTTTGGGCCTCTGTGAGTTTATCACATATTGTATATTTTAGAGGGTCGTTCCCTTTGGGCAGTTGATCCAGGGGATCATCTCCACAATTGATGGGGAGCATGTCCTTGTCAGAGATTATGTCGTGTCAACATTTTCTGTGATGCCTGTTTTGCCTATTAAGGAATCAGGTCCTATGACGATTGCATTGAATGTGGATTCAGAATTTGTTGGCATGGTTAGACCTTTGGCTGCTCTTATGAAGTGTGGTGAAGGGGATTTAGTTCCAAAGGAAATTTTGGCCCTGTATTTGGTCATAAAGTTTACACCAAGAATTAGGGGGTGATTTAGCTTTGGGACAACATGTAGTCTTGTCTTAAACTCTGTGTTGTTAATTAAAAAGGTTATGGTGATGGAATTGTTGACCTGAACTGAGGATTTATCAGCTAGTAGGATAACCATACGAGATCTCCTACCATGTCAGAAATTTGGGGTTGATACTATTTTATCTGCCATTTTTTGGCTGATAAAGGAAAGGGAGGCTCCGGAGTCTACTAGGGCTCTGTAAGAACTGCCATTGATATCAACATTAACTGCACCTTTAGTCAATTCAGTATTAATGTAAGAGGTCTTACCTTGCTGCCCATACTTACTGGTCTCGACTTTTAATTGGAGGGTGGAAATTCTCTTGTTCTGGTTCTCATAGAGGTCCTCACTGTCTGATGAGGAGTCTTCATCACAATTCACAAGGTGAGGGTCGCGGTTCTGTTGTTCTGCTGAATTTAATTCTGCTCCATCATTCATGTGTGAAATATGGCATGTGGGGGACGTTCCAAGTTTGTTGTCCAATGTGGGGGCGGGGCCGTAAGATGCATGGTGGCCCTCCCCTGAGTCCTATTCAATATTGTCCTTGTAATGATCTCCTTGTCCAGAATCAGGAGGTTGGTTGTCAGGATGGTTATCTCCTATCTTTTTGTTGTCATTTCTGCCTGGTGTTGGATCCCTAGACTTCTTTTGTTGCTGGGTCCAATCATCTTGGGATTGGGAAATCTGCTAGGACTAGGAGTTTCTGGAAAGACACCTGGCGGGTGTTAGTGGGGGTGGAAGCAACAGGGATGAAAACAAAATTGTTTCTTGTGTCACTGGACATGGATCTGCTCTTGTTGCCTTCCTGAGATTTGCTCCTGCCTGGTGACTGGTATCTGTTCTTGGAGTTTGACCTGTTGTTTGAGTTGGATCTGGAGTTGTTATAATTTTGCTGATTTTGGTTGTATCCCGACTTGGATTTATCGTCATACTGTTTATTATTGCCGTTTCCAGGGGACTTGTTGTTAAAACTGTTGTTATTATACTGGTCCTTCCTGGATCTGTTATTATTGTTGTTGTTGTTGTTGTTACCGTTGTAACTGTTGTTCTTTTGCCCATTGTAGTTATTATAGTTCATGGCGCACAAGTCTGAAGATTGGTCAGAGGCATGGGCTGCTTTGGCTACTTCTATGACCAATTCCTGTCTTAATGCTGCAGTCTCAGCTTCTCTGATGCTTTTGGGGCTGTCTGAGAGTACAACATTCTTTATTTCATCCTTGAGGCCATTTATAAGATAGTCCACTTGTACAGGCTCATCCAGGTTGCTGTTGGATAGCAATAAGGTCATATCTGCTATATATTCTTCTACAGTTTCTTTGGGCTGCTGTTTTCTGTTTCTATACCCTCTGATTATTGTGGCAGGGTCAGGCTGGTTGAACCTGCTGAGGAAGGCGGTATAGACTGCCTCAGTGTCATACATGATTGGTTTGTCAAAAATGTTTGTGAAAAACCATTGTGCTGCTCTGCCCTTCAGAAAGGTATACATACAGGATGCATGCATTGTTGGGTTGCGGGGGTATGCATTCCTTATATAGAATTTGAATTCTGCCAGAAATCTGGCTGCAGACCTGTAGGGTGAGGGGTTGTCGCAGGGTTCTGGTTTGTTGAAACAGCTTAATTGAGCAGATGTGAGTCGCTCAGGTTCAAAACTCCTATAGCCAGTGGGAGCAGAGAAATTGGATTGTCCTAGATTTGGTATCATTGGTGTGGATTGAGCTGCAGGGTGGTGGGCGGCTGCTTGGGCAGGTGGTGTGTTTGTAAACAAACCATACATCGGTATAGGGTTGTTGTAGGGCGTGTGTGCCTGGTGGGGTGTGTATACATGGTTGTACACACTGCCTGAAAAAGACGTGGCGGCTACTGGTAATGGGCGAGTGGTAGGGGGCGCCATCTGGTGGGTCATGGCCGAACTGCCAAAACCTGCATGTGTCGCGCCTTGTTGGGTGGGCGTGGCACTTGTCGCTATGGTGCGGGCTGTATTTTGGAAAACGCTTGGGGGGCTGAGCCTGTACCCTACTGGCAATGATGTTGGCGTTCTGGTAGAGGTGCTCGTAGTTTGTGAAGGTTGGCCTGAGGGGGGTAGCCTAGTGTTGGTGGGTGAGAATGGGCTGTTTTGGCTTTGGTTGGGTGGTGTTCTTGTCCTGTCAATAGCCCTGAATATTTCAGTTCTCATTCCATCAATGTTTTTGTTGATTCTGTCAGACAGATTGGCTGACGCTATTTCAGACCTTTTCAGGACATCAGCATTGTCCTGAGCTGCTCTTCTTTGTATGTGGCCAATGTCATTTTCCAGGTGTGATTTCCAGGTGTCCATGTCATTCAACCTGTCATTTATCCTTGACAGTTGGCGGGAGGAGTCGTCTCCAATCCTTTTTATTTCGGCAGACAATAAGTTCATTTGTCCTGTCAATAGGTTGGAGAGGGAGTCATTGACTGCTTGAGTGCATTCTCTGACTATGTTCCTGGTCATGTCATCCTGGTTGTACTCTGGGGGTGGGGCTGCAGTGGCCATGTTTTGATAGGCAGGTTCTCTGTGCAGGTGGGGGAAAGTTACTTCTGTGTCTTCTTCTGAAGTGGATTCTGTTTGTAAGTGGGTGGGGATGTGACTGCTTCTGTGTAGGATGGGAGTAGTAGCCACGAGGTTGCCTCTTCTAGCTGCAGAATCCAGGCTTCTTTGAAGTCTGTAAAATACAGGTGTATTTGGCCTGTGAGGGGAGGATGATTGTAACCTTCTCCTGGGCCTGTTGGTGGGGTATGGCCTTTCAAAAGATCTGGCCCTTGGTGGCGTGCTCAGGGATGAATTTGGTACTGGAGGTGTGGCCTTGTCTTCCTCAGAGGTGGAGTAGGAGTAATAAGGCCTGAGGTTACCTCCAGGTGGGTTGCTATCAGGCTGTGGGTTTTGGTGCGGCCTTAGCAAATTGGTGAGATTTGAGCTGTCTTGCCACTGCTCTTCCAAAATACGGTTTATCCTATCTAGGAAAACAGAGGGGCTCTCACCACACTGGTAGCTTGGTGTAGCGCCGGTTGGTACTTGCTGTGCACGTCATGTGTTGAGTCTGTTTTCTCTCCACCTGTGGATTGCTGAGTCTAGCCTGCTCCTCCAGTAACCGTCTGCTACTGATGGGTGGGCTTGGATGTCTGGTACAGTGAGGTTGTCCCAACTTAGGTCCGGTGTACACTGTGGTCCAGAGTCACTGCTGGATGAAGATGACTGTCTAGCAGCTTCCAGGGCGTCCTGCAGGCTATTGGATCTATCCTCTAGATGGCTATCTAGGTGGAGGTGATCAGGTGATTGATTTACAGGCGTGCTGTATGTGGTACTTTGAAGACCACCTAATCTTAGGGGTGGTGATTCTGAGGGTGAATAACCAGGTAGGGTGAGGTTTAAACCTGGTGGTGGGGCTCCTGCTGGTGTGCTGGTATGTGCACCTGTGTTGGTGTCCACTATGGTGGACGAAAAATGTAAGGTGTTTGAACTCACAGGTGTTTGTTTATGTGTACGTCTGTGGACTGACAGCACTGGGTCCAGTTGGAGCGCGTCTGGCGAGGAGTCTATCAAGGTTGGTGTACTGTGTACTGGTGGCTTCTTGCTGATCTCTGTCTGGAGATGTAGGGATACGTTGTGGGGCTGGCTCCTTTGGTAGGGTCTCACTGTTGTCCATGGCTCATGAGAGGTGGTAACTGTGGGATGATACGTGAGGGTTTTCCACCATTGTCAACATGTCCGTAAATGATGAATGAGGATGAATACAGACGAATCAGGAATCCAGTTTGATATCCACTTTATTCATTGAAGTCCACGAGGTATAGATTGTAATACAGTATAAGGTGCCCAACAGTGTCCAAGCCTAGCCCTTGAGCTAAGGGCTCTTGTCTCACGTGAGTGTGTGAGGTATGAAGTATGGAGGTAGAAAGATAAGTGAGCTGCTCCACCTATACCACCAGGTATTTATAGTAGGAGCTGCTCACCCAGCTCATCCTAAAAATAGCATCAGGTGAGCTAAATATAGTAACTGGGGAACTCCAGTGCAGGTATGTAGGTGGATCCTAAACATAGCACTGGGGGTCACAGAGTTCGGTATGGTTCTAAATATAGCTGCTGGGAATTCCTGGCATGCTGTGAGCTGCTCATGATCAATGGGGATGTCCTCCAGCGGGAGGAGTTGGTCTAAACATAGCTACCGGGAATTACTGGCATGCAGTGAGCTGCTCGTGATTAATTGGCATGTCCTCCAGCAGGAGGAGTTGGTCTAAACATAGCTGCTAGGAATTTCTAGCATGCAGCGAGCTGCTCGTGATTGACGGGCGTATCCTCCAGTGGGAGGAGGCGGGGTCACTGAGTGCAGTTGACACCGCCAGCCTTTGGTCTATGGGTATGGCTTGGCTTGTGGGTAGACTCGGACACTGGGCTACATTACAGGGTGAAAAAATAAATATGATATGTACAATACCTATAACGGTCTACTGACACAGCAGTTGGTTTATATCTAGCACATGTTGTTTTATTCTGTCTCTTTCTTTTTCTTTTTCATCGACTATTGGCCTATCTTGTGCCTTTTGTTGGGGTGTGTCACTCTTGTTTTGGTGTGTAGGCTCCTTTGGAGGGCCTATTCTTGCCTTGGTGGGAGTGGCAACCTTTTTCTTTAAAGGCACATTTTGCTTATTGTCGTTCTTCTGTCTCTCAGAGTTCTTTGATTTATTAGATGCAGTGTCTTTTGTGACATTTTTCTTGGCAGGTGGGGTTTTGTTAGGTTTGTTTCCTGTGACCTTTTTCTCTTTTAGAATAGTTTGTGATTGTGTGGGGGGCTTTGGTGTGCCCTCCTGAATCATTTTTCTAGTCTTTGAGTGTGTGGTCATGATTTAAAGAATCTGACTGATTTGGAAGTTGCTTGAGTAATAGCATACACTGTGTCTTCTGAATCTTCATCATCTGAGTCAGTTGGGGTGAAGGGTGGCTCCTTAGGAGTTGCCTTCAGCATCTGATTGAGTGATGAGAATTCAATAGGCTCGAAGTCATTATCTGGAAAGAGTTGTGAGTATTTTCTCTCACAATGGCAAAACACATCCCAGTGGGCACACAATGTTGCATCAACATTGACAACCAGTTGATGTTATGTTGATGGTGTTGATCAACCTGTTTTCAACACTTTTTCAATATTTGTATTTCAATGTTGTCAACCATCACCATTTCAACATCCAGTCAACAGTTGACATATCAATGTTGAAATATTGTTGTCAACTCAACGTTGATTCAACATTGATTTGTCAATGTTGAATCAACAATATTGATTTCAATGTTGATACAATGTTGATTCAACATTGATATGTCAACAAAACAACTGTCAACGTTGTTTCAACATTGTTGAAACAATGTTGAGTCAACATAGAAACACAAATATTGAATCAGCGCTGATGGTTAGATGTTGAATCACAATTGATTTTGAGTATGTTGTTTCAACTTTCAATTTCAACTCTATTTCAACCCTAAATCAATGTTGATATGCAAACATTGCAAACGTTGATTCAACGCTGAATCAACATTGATGTGCCCACTGGGATAGTGTGTAGATTGCTTCAAGATACCCCTAATGGGTGTCTCTGGCCTTTCAATGGTGTTGGGTGGATCATCCCTTTTGAAACCTCTTGTGTTGGGTTTGTAATCATCCTGATGTGAGTTGGAACCCTGGTTATATTGACCAGAGTTGCTGTATTGACCAGAGTTGTTGGAACCCTGGTTGTTGTAGGATCCAGAGTTGTTGGATCCCTGGTTGTTGTAGGCACCATTGCTGTTGTAGGATCCACTGTTGTAGTTCCTATGTGGACTATGGCTTCTGCTGTTGGATCCTTGGCTATAGGATCCAGAGTTGTTGGAACCCTGGTTGTTGTAGGAACCATTGTTGTTGTAGGATCCACTGTTGTAGTTCCTATGTGGACTATGGCTCCTACTGTTGGATCTTTGATTATTATAGGATCTGCCATTACTTGGGGTTCTGTCTCTCCTATCACTGTATGAAGAGTTACCATTGTTGGAGTTAGATGAGCTGTTGTCTTTTCTACTGTTGTGACCCCCCCGGTTGTTGCTGTTACCCCCTTTACCTCTACCTCTACTGGAGAGGTAGTTGGGGTCATAGTTATTTCCTCTATATCTACGGGTAGGGTCTTTGGATACAGCCTTAGCTTCCTGTTGCCTTACATGGGCACTAGACATTAGGTTAACATCTTCATCTGAACTAGTGGTGATTTCCTGGACCTTTTTCTTAGTAGGCTGTGGGTTAGACTCTGCATCCCTTGTTTTCCTAGATCTTTCTTGGGTCTCAACCTCTAAGGCTAGGTCTAGGGCTTGGTCAAAAGAGTCTATTTTCTTGTTTTCAAGAGCTACAGAGATCCAGGGCCTCATGCCTTGGGTGAATGCTTTACTTAAGGTCTCATCGTTTAGGCGTTGGGCATTACACACTTTTCTGAGATGGCATGCATAGTCTAGGACAGGTTCATCTATCCTTTGTGCACGGAGTGCAGTCCTGGAGATGATATTTTCTTGAGTAGCAAAATACTCTTTTAGTTTATACACTACATTGGTCCATGTCAACATATCAGGTGTGGCACTTTCCCTGAAGGATTCAAACCAAGCTAGCGCTTGTCCTTCAAGGTACTTGGGTAAATATGTTACCATGGTGTCACTGTCTGTTACTTTGTACTTGTCCTTCAGATATTCTGGGAATTTGTGATCAATAAATAATGCTGTTGACATGAGTGGTGATGGGTGAGAAAAAGTTTTGGGTTTTGTTACCTCATGTTGCCTGATCTTTCTGTCGTCATGTTGTTGTCTGTCTATGAGCTTGGTCACGTTGGACACCATAGAGATTATGATGTCATCCTTGGATCCAGAGGCAGATGGTGTGACAACAGGTGTGGTGGTGGGTGTGGGAGGCTGTGAGGTCTGGGATGATACCATCTTCATGAGATCTGCTATCTGTTGTTGTTGTCTATCTAGGGCCTTCCACTGGTCTTCCATGGCCTTCCGCTGGTTCTCCATGGCCTTCTGCTGGGTGTCTATCGCCGCATTCCTCCCTGCCAATTGTTGGTTGAGGATCCTCTCCCTCTCCTCTTGCTGGGACTTGTTGGTCTCTAGGGCAGTAACTGCATCTTGGATGGCCTTCTCATAGGTCCTTATCTTCTCAGCTGTCTGATTAGGTTGGGGGCCTTCATCGGTGTCCATGGTGGAGGGTATGGGAGATGTGTCTCTGGAGGAGTGGCTATCAGAGGCAGGTGCTGGGGTGGAAGATCTAGATGAGGGTATGGATCCACCCCCTGAGGCAGATCCTTCTTCCTCAGAGGTAGATAGCGTGAGTTGGGCGTCCTGTAGAGATCCCTGGGAAATGTTGGATCCCTGAGAACTGGTTGTTCCCTGAGTAGACAGGGTGGGTGGTATGGGGTCTACTGAGTGTGGGTCTGTTGTATTGGAGGCTGAGTTGCCCCCTGTGGGTCTCCTAGATCTAGGTGGAAGGGAGACCTCTTCAACAGGTCCCTGACTACGTAAGGTCTTTGTGTGTTGTTCTGCCAGCTTGACTGATAAGAACTTGATGTGTGGGGAGATCTTACTGACGTGTGGGAGACCTCACTGACGTGTGGGAGACCTCACTGACGTGTGGGAGACCTCACTGACGTGTGGGAGACCTCACTGACGTGTGGGAGACCTCATTGATATGTGGGAGATCTCACTGGTGACCTTCTTGAACATGGTGTCAAGGTCACTGGGTGGGTGGAGTGGGATTTGCTGTGTGTGTGATTGTTTTTAGTAATGTTGCCAGCTTGACTTATAAGAGCTTGTGAGATTTAGGATCTTAGTAGGATGTTCTCCACCACTTTGTCATACTATTTATTGTGCATGATCAAGTTGTCATATGAGGAATATCATATGACTAGTGGTATATAGAGAGTAAGAATATCAAGCTCTTATAAGTTGTTATTTCCAGTTATCACTGGTTTATTCAGCTTTAGGCAGACATGTAAGAATATCAGTTACACACATGTTAATATGCAGGTAATTTCCACACACAGTAAATATACAAGTGTTCATAAGGTATAATGTTCTGTTCCACTCCACCTGTGAGGTAATAATAATAATGATACAATGTCCAGTATAGTTCTAGGTGGGTTCCCACACCTAGCTCCTGACCTGCTGCTTTAGAGGAATAATATAATAATGTTCAACTTTACCCTCTGGTAGGTGTCTTGTAGCAGGTATACTCTTGGCCACTAGTGGTTCAGCCCTATGCCTGTCTGGCTTAGTCTAACCCAGCATAGTGTAGAGCTATAGCAGGTAGCAGGAGTGATGACTGGAGATGTTACCTCTAGGGTGGTTCTGGTGATTCTGCCTTCTAGGAGGAGCAGCCAGTGGTATTTGTACCATTTCCTGGCTTTGCTCCTCAGACTGACTGGAGCCAGTGGCATCTGCCTAACTCTGCAATTGTTTGAGGGGAGTCTTTCATGTGTCACTGGGTGCACAAAGGACCCCCATGGACGCCGCCATGTCCCCCATTGTCTCGGTCGGTACTGCAACTTCAGACCCTCATATCTCGGTCGTTTACGCCGCTACAACCGCCATTTTGCGCATGCGCGGACTTGAATATATCAAGTTACCAACGCCAGCTTCCCAGGCGCGTAACTTGCGCTGGTTTGTCTGTAGCGCATTCTGAGGTTGAATTAGTCTACATGGCATAACTTCCTTAATAATAAAAGTTTTGCCTTGTTCTTGGGCTCATTTTGACCATCTAATTATGGGCTTTCCATAAATGCCTTGATATTTGACCTAGGTTGCTCAGGAGCGACGCTAGAGCGACCGGAAGGTTATGGCATCGTGACTTATGTAACCTATCATTCAGTGTTTGGGTGCTCAGACACCCATGACGGCGTCAGCGGTGCCCAGGCACCCATGACGGCCGGTTGCATTCACTTACAAGTTATTAAATTGTGCACTGAACCATGAGGTCGGTCTCTTAGACCCTTAAAAGCATTATATTATGCAGTGGACCATGAGGTCGGTTCCTTTGGTGATGTAACTTATGTATATTTGATATAGCTGGTGTGCAGTGGAGCATGAACGCTCTTATAGAAAGTTTGAGCACTCTTATAGCTCTTATAGCCAACCTATGTATTAATTTCTTACATATTCTTTGATTAATACCGTAATATGTTACAATTTATGGAATAATAAAATGGTATATGATAATAGCATGAGTGATCCGTAGATGTATGCTTGAGGTAGACTGTTAGATTTGTTCTTTAGGGGATAGGTTGACTAAGAGATCATAATGAAGGTTGGATGTGAGCTATCCCAGCTGATCAAGCTGTGATAAGTGGGAAAGCTATAAAGTGAGCTTGAGGGATAGGTATTGAAGACGATGGGCAGCAAGGAGGATAGGTAATAAACAGTTTAAGAGATAGGCACAGAGGGTACCTTGTAAGGTGAGCATATTCAAAACATACATTGGTGCTAGGTAATATCACAAATGTGCCAGTCAAATATGAGGGATGTGCATAGTCACCATGAGGGATAGGTAATGTGAATGATAGGCAGATTGAGGATAGGTAGACTAATGGTAAGAATATACAGAGAAAATTAGGTACAAAGGTGAGGGGTAAACTTTAATCCTTTTAGCCATTTGGGGGAAAACCTAGGCAGACTAAGGGATAGGCAGTATGTGGGAGAGGCAGAGCCATACGCAGGCAGAGTACTTGTCAGGTTGGGATAGGCAAACATTGGGATATGTAGATTGAGGTACTGACTTTGATTAGCATGTTGCATGTATAAAAAGTTCCAAATATTTTCAATATAACCTTTTTACATTTTTAAAATATTCTCATCATCAAACCTCATTTTTAGGTACCTAGAATTAATTAGAATCAAGACCACAAATTTTGGATTCAGCAGGATCTTTTGGTATAGGTGGCCCCTTGTTTCCATTTGATATCACTCTGATAAAGATTCCTGACATCTCCATAAACCCCCTTATCTTACATAGGACTCAACACAAAAGGTAGCCTACTTTTAAGGGAGGTAGAGGGGGGTGGTTTGCACTATAGGACTCTATGGAGTAACATATCCTAGGGAACCTATACTATTCTTGGTACAGGGCCGAGTTTTCGTGTGTCAACGTGAAGTGCTTTGACTTCTTTCCAGGTTTCAATATCTGCACCTCCAACTCTTTCTCTAGCAGCTGCAGTGTCATTTTGTCGACAAAGTTCTCCTCTGTCCCAGTCAGATGATCTTCTGCAGGTTGATCACTCTGTCCACCGTCTTCCAGTCCACCTCGGGTTTTTTCTTGAAGGTTTTTTCTCATTGAAAAATCTTTTCCGCTCAGCCAGTGAGTTCTTTGTTAGCTGAGGAACGATCAGGATCAAGTTGTCGTCTCGCACGTTGCACTATTCTGTCGGAAGGATGATTTCGCTGAGAGCCGCTTCGTGGTCCTCTGATAGGAGGAGGGGTGAGTCGAAGTGGGTTCGAGGGAAATACTCCATAGAACTGTTGCTAGGCAGGGTGATGTTCATAGTTATCCTACGAGATTTTCTTGACAGGAATCCACTCGTTGAACTTGTTGCCGTAACCTAGCCAACGCACGAAACCTAAGCGTTTGCCCTTGACGGTCTTGTAGGGCAGCACCTTGTGTATCAGGTAAGTCTTGATGTAAAGACTCTTGGAGTCCTTCTGAACCTCCTCCGGATAAAACACCCCCTTCATCTCCTCCCCGGCGTTGTCTTTCAGCTCGAACCCTCTGCTACCCAACGTTTTAGCGACATTTAACACTTCCTCCTTCCAGTTTCCCTCGTAACCTTTGTTGAAGGGACCTTTATCCCTCAACATTCTCACTCTGTCGCCTGGAACGATGACGTTGGTGTCGGAACGTCCAGGGTGCGTCTTTTTCCATATTTCCTCGATTTGTTTCTTAGTAAGGAGGTCATGTCTGTAGATAACAGTCTTGCTTTTTTCCGCGCTGACGTCAGCAGGCGACATATTTAACGTCTTGTGGTAAGTGCGATTGTAAGAAGACACCACCTTGTCCAGTATATCTAGGTAGCGATATGTGTGCTTGTGTGTGAAATAGCACCACAGCTTCTTCTTCAGACTTCTATTCAAACGCTCCACTAGACTAGCTTTGATGTCGTCGTTTTTGCTGGTGAAAAACTCTATTTCTTTCCTCTTGAGGTGATCTTGGAAGGTCTTGTTGAGAAATTCTTTCCCCCTTGTCTGTTTGAATTTGATAACCGGGGGAATCCATCAACAGTGGCAGTTAGATCTGATGGACATGCAAGTGAATTTGTGAAAATCTGGTTGATAAGAGAAACATACCCACTCGCTTTCATCAGGGAAAAAGATTGTTAATACCACATAGCCTTAAACCTATCGTAATTCGTAGCTCCTTGTATAGAGCCTGCACGAGGTGGAATCAACTAAAAGTAAAATACACAATCATAGAGACCCTATCTGATTTTAAGAATTCTATTAAGAGAGACTACCCGAATTGTTTCATGTGATAATTTTTTGTGTGACTTTAAAGTTTAGACCTCATCCTCATCTCATCCCTTCATTATTTTGATCGCTGACTCATCTATTGACATTTCTGATACGGTATCAATAATATACTGTTAATGTGAATAGCATATACGAGGCCATTACTGATTCAATTGTACACTCAGATTGATAGTACAAAAATTAAATGTGAAGGGGGCTTGGTATAATTACCACAATGCATGGGCACCAGGTTACAATTGCACTTATTCTGTAAATGTGATTATCCCAATAAACAACTTTAAAAAGAATGGAGCGCAGATGTCTCTCGGCAGTCATTTCCTCGAACGCCTCGGTGACAGCTGCGCCGCCTTTGGATTTGACGGGAGCCGCCCACATGTACCTGGAGAAAACTTCGATGGCTGTGACCACGTACCGGAACCCGTCGTTGTGAGACGCTAAAGCTTGCATGTCCATCAGATCTAACTGCCACTGTTGATGGATTCCGCCGGTTATCATCTTGTTCCTTGTGAATTTTCTCTGCATGGGTTTAAGTTTAGTGTAGGCGTCCAGAGATCCCATGGCGTCTCGGATAAGACTAGAGGGTGCTTTGACGTCCGTGTACTTAACCACCACTCGTCTCTCTTCTTTTTCCTTCTTGGTCAGTTTCTTAGTCCTTGCCATCTCGGTGAGTTGGAGTTGGAGTTGGAGTACGCTTGGCGACTGCATCCTTTCTTTTTCTTGCTTTGATTACCCATCCTGATGGAGGAAGGGCGAGGTGTAGCCGGCGATCTCCTGCTGGAAGTTGGAGTTTTGTCTGCATAGTCAACGTCCTTACGACCCGAGGTGGCGGTGCCGACGAGGGGAGTGGCGTCCTCTTAGTAGTATTAGTCGTCATTGTCGTCGTCATCACCGTCTTCCTCTTCCTCTTTGGAACTCGTTCGTTTCCTCCCTCTGCTGGCAGGTATTCTGTCCGAAGCTTTGTTAGGAGCGCCTGCTTTATAGATTTGGTTTCCGATCAAGGAGCCGGTGGGATCTTCCATGCTCAGCACGCGCTTGAACGGCATGTACCCCTCGGGTCTCGACGCTGTCCTCCTCAACCTGCTGGCATTGTTCAGTAAGTCCATTATGCTTATTTGACTGGCAGGATCCTTTTTTTCGACCCATCATCTCGCTCACTGAAACGTCGTCGTTCCACTTGACCAAGTCGGATTTTTGCAGTCTCTTAAATAACTTGGTGGTGGCGTTGCGTTTCCTCTGTGGAACTTGTATACAAAAACTCCAGGGGGTGGTTAACAGTAGGGGGAAAATATAATCTTGTAACAGAGAAGTCAAAGTGTTTTAATTGGATCACTTACTAGCCGAGGTGTGGGGTACGCAGCAGCAGCGCACGTGGCGCCAAAAAATTGTGGACATGTGCACACCTCCCCGCCTACCTATCTACCATAGTACCTTGCGTATAAAGTACGGCCCCCAACTTGAGGGAATGCTATGAAGTTTATCTGCAAGCTTTATATTTTTTTTCAATTTCAGTAGTGATTTATAGTAACCCCTACTTATAAGCTACACCCTTGAACTTCAGGGGGCCGCACCTAGCCTAATACGCGAGGTACTATGGTGCCTACCTACCTACCTGTCTATGCATCACAAGAAAATACCTCAGGGCGCGTGTCTGCCACTCTGTCTCTGACTACAAAGGTGGACGTGCAGTAAGTAGATTAAGTCTAACAAAATTAACAAGTTAATCCCCCTTCTTCCTGCTCTTCTTGTCACCATGAGACAACACTTTGATGATCTAAGTTAAACCCTCCTGCAGTGAACGGTGGGTGACAAACAGATACCCTACTGAGGAAGAATCTCTGTGACTATGTGAATCACAGCCTTTAAGTCTTTTATCTTTTCCCTCTGGGACCGACCACACTTAATGATCTAAGGGATCCGTGCCTACAGCAAACGGCAGGTGAAAATTACAACAGACAGATACCCTACCGAGCGAAGGTCTCTGTGAATATAGGATTAAATCTCTTTTAAGTCTTTGATCGATTTAAATCCACAGTTGAGAGGCTTATTTCGGACGGGTACATAAGGGAGAGTGAAATTTTGTTCCCTCACACTTTCTCTGCCACCTTCATCATGGAAACACTGACCTCTCTACAGACTACTACACCGTCACCATATTCCCCCACGGATATCGAGATCCTTGCTGATCTGTTCACAGGTGATGCTAACAACGAATTTTATTTCGATCCGTACGGATGGGATGGTTGGATGCTGGTGGTGGTGGTGGTGGTGGTGGTGGTGTTGGTGGTGCTGCTGCTGCTGCTGCTGCTGCTCACACCTAAATCCATAGACATCGCAGCTCTGGCTTAAGATGCTGAGGCGGGAAAAAAATATCTTAGATGCTGTACAAGATCACACTTTATTACCACCCCGTCACCCATGGATATAACTCTTCTGACTCCTCTAATGTTCAAGGTACTACCTCACCTACTCATATATAGTTAAAAGGATAATATGTGCACTTGCACATGGGAAATAATCAATGCAACAGATGTGCTGTTCTTTAAAGCACCATTGTTAAAACAAAATGTTCATAAAGGACTCATTTCTAATCGGACATTCGATTCGTTGAAAGAGTGTTTCAAAGATGTTTTCTGGAGAGGGACTGATGTCTTCACAGACAGATCGATAGCACTATATCAATTTCACAATCAGATAACCTGTCCTCTCATCAAAAGGCGGTATACGTTAGAATCTACTAACGCTTTAATAATTCTTCTCGAGGAAAACTCGGGATATGTGTTGTCATAACTCTGAGAGAATATTCAACACCTTCTGTCAAGAGTGTTTAGATCGTGTGCTCTGTAAAGAGTTTCATTTTGAAAATATACAGAACGCTCTACTGAGAAGCATCATGTCCACACAAACTGAAAGGCATACTTGGTATTATACTTCAGCAGATTTCTATTGTAATTTAGATGAATTGTTGACAGTCTGGATTATGATTAAGGAAGAGTGTATATACTTGTATTTATATTTTTGATAAAATAAAATATAAAAATGAAATGCATTTCATATATCTCATTTACATAATTAGTCATGCCCCTTTGTTTACAAACAAGGGACCACGTGACTACACCATGTGGTTACACCATGTGTTGTTGTTTACAAACAAGGGGTCACATGACCACACTAATCCCCTAATTAGGTCACGTTACCATGGTAACCAGAATGCTGGTCTCTGATTGGCTGAGAGGTGGTCGCTAATCCCCTAAGTAGGTCACGTTGCCATGGTAACGGGTGACATGACCAAATGGAGGCCTCTGATTGGCTGCATGCCCATTGAGTAATATCCTTAGATTAGCTATAGTCCCTTTCCGATACATACTATAATACTCAGATCAATAACAATACAAGACAAGTCCATTCAGAAGGATGAGCTAGGAAACAGCTTATTAATAAACTAACTTAGACCTTCTTGCTTGAAATATAGTTGTTTTTTGTTCTTCTTTTGTTTTTTTGTTGTATCTTTAATTATTTTGACCTCAGAAAAGATCAGCTTTGTAGGTTCATAGTGTAAAATCTCCCAAGCACATTCAGAAAGTCATTCTTTCCCATTAATAGTAAAACAATACTCAGATTGCCTCCTATATCCCAGATAACTGGAATTCAATATCCCCATGATAAATCTCCCAACATATTGTAGGAATAGAAAGTTTTATACCATGGTTATCCAGTTAAGGCATGATTTTACGGTTAGTATGTACTAAAGGCACTGTATACAACTTGTTATGTTAGCATATGCTCTGGAGTTATTCCGCCTGCCACGCGCACTGCTTGCCAGCAGTTCTACTTTAGAAATGGCCATAGGACACGCCTCAACGTAACAGTATTTATCTGCACTGTCTGGGTGCTTTGCTCAAAAAGGCTTCTTGTTTTGAATTGAATCGTGGCGATGTCCTCGATGGAAAATGTGTAATTTGAGGATAATATTGTATTACATTGTAGGGGCATGGTTTATAATGAGCGTCACATAGGTACGAGTTGGGCAGTTCCCGAGTGGGGCGTACACTCGGGTCTGAGAACGGTATGCTGGGGCAAGCGGTGGCAGCACTGCTCTCCGAGCTTCTTGCCTTAGACTCGAGGGGTCACCACCCAACCTTAGGCTATATAAGGCCAGGTCAGAAGCTGCCGGAGGGAGAACCCTCACGGGCTCCGTACGGTCAGTAAGCACTTCCCTCCTCTGGTTACGAGAACTTACCTAGTAATATTGCTATAGATCGTGTAATGATGGTCACATTTATACATTATGAATGACTATGGTTAGGGTGGCAAAAGACCACATAATTATGTTGTACAAAAAGTGTACAATCACACTTGGTTTACATAGTATGGACCCTATATATAATTCAGTGATATTCAGGAGAATAGAAGGTATTTTAATGTTGTTATAGGAAAGAACATCCATAGATTAAAAACTTTTTGAGACACGATATTTCTTTTTGGCATGCATATTGGTAACTATTGACAGTATAAGCATACCAAATTTAAGGGTGATATGAGCATTTTAGGGGGTTCACTATGAATAAAGATTATAAATGTTACCATCGTTACACGAAAAGAGATGATTTTCATTGATGGGTTACCAAAACTGACATTTTATGAGTACAGCGGTTGAACTATGTTTTTTAGGGCCCCAAGATGTTGGTCTTCCATTATAATAAATTGGATTTAATTTATATTAACTTTGACGTGTTTTGACTCTCTGGCCCATAGTGGGTAGAAATAAAAAATCTAACCCATATATATATATATAAACATATCTATAAGCTTTCAGAACAATTTGAGATACATGGATAAAACCAGGCGGAGAATATAATCATAGAGAGCTATCTTCACATTTGAGCATGCCAGTAAAATAGAAAATTCAAAGGCAGTTGATGATTTTTACCAAGAGGGAGTGACTGTGAGTTTATTACCAATCAATTCCCCATACAAGTAAGTCATCAATTACAACCAATATAAAAGTCCTGTTTGTGACCTCTCTGTAAGACAATTCAATCACTGTGTATGCTATATTCATTCTGTATGCCATACCCTAGTTCTTATACACATGTTTCATGATATATGCTATACTCATTCTTTAAAACACCAAACATATTTTTTATACTATGATTATAACATATGTTATACCCATTATGACAATTTTCATATTTCATATTCATACATACTGTCCTTCTAGCTTTTGCTCAGCAATGTTTACCGTCTAACATCATAGAGGTTACGGAGAAGTATTTACTTTATCATGCCAACAAACTAGGCATGTCCACAATCTTATTTTTATCTTCCCCTAGGTGAAATATGTGCAGGAATGATCAAGTTCTAGATCTTTATGAATAAAATTCAAAATATAATCTAGAACCCTAATGATCTGTGCAGTTAACATTATAACAATATAAGGTAGGTTTGTCACTGATGACTAGTTCTATCAGAATGCAAAATTTATGCTTCTTTTGTGCTAGCTCTCATTTCATCCTCAAGCCTGGACATCAGCATCTCCAAATAAAGGAACAGTATCATCTCAGGTAGGGATAGGTATAATTCTGTAGCTGTAGAGGGAAAAAAACATCATCCTTCTGCACAATCCTACTTCTCAGCAACATGGTTGGCATTAGGGAGGTTAAGATCTGAATGTGTACGGCTATGTGTACGGGTAACGTCATAGGTCACGTGGGGGGTATTCATATCTAGCAGTATTTAACCTGTAGACCTGGCGTTTTGGATGTGTAGAAGGTGCTCTACACATACATGTAGGGGGAATAGACATATAATGAAAATTACTGTATGAAAATTCATGATGGGCCTGGCCAGGTGGTAATTAGGTATGTGGATATCTACTGCAGACATTGATTGCACATTGGTGTATTATATCTCTGTCTAATTATCTGTTGTTTATAACCCATACCCTGCCCACCTGACACCAGCCACTGCAGGTGTTGGTAGCCTCATAGAGGAGCAGTATATCTTTACCACATTACCTGTACCTGTACTGCAAACTGTACTTCTAGGCTCTGCCATTCCCGCACAGGTACTAGTTCCAGAATCTTAACCTCTCTGCTACCTAACATCTTATCCCTGTAAAAGATATTCTAGGTAATGCCTAATTTGACATGATATCAGTAGTAGTAAAGGTGTGATAGCTGAGGTGTAGATGTTCTATATGTACTATGTTGTGCTCTGATCTGTAATTTTATGGTGTTATGTATATGCTGAATTTGCTTTGATGACTGCTTGACCATGATAACTGACATATCTCAGCAGATCCAGTCATACAGTTTTGCATCTATAGAAATAGGTAGCAATACATATATTCTTAATATTTCTCAGGTCATAATAAATTTATATCTGTAAATAGACTATTGTGTTCAGTGTTTTGATTGAATTGAACCAAAATTAATTATGAATGTCTCCTTTATCCAAGGAGTGCTGATCTGCAAACCCCTGTGTAATTGTCTCAATTTACTCCCCTAGTCATGTGACTTATTTACCTAAAACATTATCCTATGTAGCTAATTGGTAGATTTTGAACGTTTAAACAACTTAAGATGTTATGTCCTGGTTACGTTGGGTGGAGTTTAGCTAGAATTTATGTGGTTTAACATGGTGCAACATAGCGAAAGTTTGTATGTATACCTCTCTTAAGATTTGTTTCATATGTGTAATCAGAATATTTCTGTTGAGACATCAATGGTAGCGAAAGAGGTCATACTGACTTGCCAAATAAGTGCATCCTATCATTATCGACAACTAGGTTGGATTCATGGTCACATAGGTTTGATTCCTGCCTTCATATTCAAAGCAAATCAATATGTGGGTTCAAGGTGTCAGGAGTTTTGAAAATGTCTATTCTATTTTTCTCATCAGAGAAGGAATTTTCAAACCTACTGTAATTTTACGTTTTATAATGCAATTGGCTTAGATGTATCAAGAGGTTTCTTCTATACTTCCTTGCATGTGAAATCACATGAAAATGTTTTAGATGTTCCTGGAACATATTCAGGACATAACAGTTTCAGATGATTCTACATGGAACATCTACATAGTTGATACCTAGAGGCTATGTTCATTTAGATTCACAAACGTGTCTGCGTTTACTGGGTAGGTACTAAATAAAGTCAATTTAAGCCCTCTTATATTACTTGAACATGAATTAGATATAGAAAATAAAGTCCCTGAAATACATTTTCATTGATCCATCCTCTTTGCCCTTCTGGGAGAAAGACCCCTTAGGGTGGATCAATGAAAATCTATCCCATGGTTGTTCACACCAGTAAGCCTATCTATGCCTCTAGGGATATTTGGTTCAAACTATTACCCTTGACATTAAGAGCACTTAAATGCACCTACATGGTGTTCCACTAGTGACAAACTAAGCTCCTGAGAGGGGCCCTGTTCTCTAATAGCCCTCTAGGATAGCTTAGTGGCAGGTTCAGGTTTTTTATTCAAAGATTTTCGTGCGACTGGACATGTAGGGGTATTGCATACAGTCATCCCCACTGTTTACCCTAAGGAATGCCATGCATGTAACAACAGTTAAGGGTGCTCACATACCCTGAGCAGTCAATAGCAGACATGGTGTACAGGATAGGGTTAACAGCTGAGTTGAGGGGCAGTACAAATACAGCCACCCAGGCTGACACCTGCCCTGGGATTGGTGTTCCTCCTAGTCCTATGAAGCCAATCACGATGATTGGGACCTGAAATAAAAATGCCATTAAAATCTGGTTCTTAGAATAATAACCACTGAAATTGGGTTTAGTGGATGTTCTGCCCAATCTAATGTGACCATCTGAAATGACCAGGTTCTATTGGATTGGTCAGCCAATCCATGTTGGTGAAATTGTAAAAAGCCATAACAATCTTTTTTAAATTGCTGCATTATCTAACCTCCTTGATAGTTCTAGATTGTACTTTGCAAAAATGTGACATATTCCTGGCTTAATTAAAAGAAAAGTTGTCTGACAGGCGATAGTTTGAGTGATGAATACATGTTTCACCAGCTAGATTCATATTCAACATTATATATATATATATATATATATATATATATATATATATTTATATATATGGAACTATATACACTCGTGTATATTTATATAATTATTCGCAACGGTTAAGGAATACTTGCAGTGCGCATTGGTATCTATGATGTCATAGTATGACGTCATGATCAACACCCCTCCAGTATATAAGAGGGGATTTTCAAGGTAACGGTCAATTGGCTCGTTTTCACCTGTACAGGTAACACCACGCTGGGTGTTTCCTTGATTTTTAAATTTTTTAACCGTTTTTGAGGGGCTCCTGGTGCCTTTATTTACCATTGAAATGGGTAGAAAGGCTGCTAAAGGCTCGAAGGCCAATACACCAGGTGGAAAATCGGTTAAATCGGTGGAAAAGACGAAAAAATCGGCCAATTTAGGATTGACGAGTAGTTCGACTCTCTCACTTACTGGTGATACACCGTCGGTTCCCCGAACTGCTACAGGTGTTGTGGGAGGGTCGTCTATTGACCAGACGAGGCTAGATGTATTAGAAGACGAGCTGTCGACCATTAAATCACTTCTACAAGAGGTCGTCAATGGAAAGGACGATCGGGACACAGGATTCGTCAATGCGTCAAGTCGTTCCAGCAGAGCACGTGCGGATGTTTACAAACAGAGAGGTATGACGTCACGTAGTCAAGGACGCGGACCGGTTGCTAGGGCTACCCGCCAAGCGTCTCCATGCGAAATTTCGTCTGACGTTGAAGACGAATGGGTGCAAGTTGACCACAAGCGACATAGACGATCATCTAAGTCCAGTATTTCTGCTCGTCAATGCAGTCCAAGCACATCTAGAGGGTCGTCATTGGATTCAGCGTACTCTAGGCATCATCACCGTGTAAAATCGGGTGAGTTTGATCATTCTCAGTTCACCAAACGTAAGGAAAAAATTGACACTATTGAGAAACTGATGTCGGTTAACTTGCAGTTTATTTTGAAGTACTACAAGTCAGGTGACGATGTTGAGGGTATGCTTAAGCACCTTCAGGTATTAATTGAGAAGTCTGGCACCAAAATATATACGGTTTCAGCCCTGGTAGCCTATGATAAGTCAGTGAGGGACAGGGCTAATGATAGTGGAATAGAGGCTTTTTCAACCATTGAAAATTCAGATATACTACGTCATTTGGCATATGATGGGACCGTTCAGGCCCAGAAAGCTTATAGTGCTAAACCTAAAATTGTAGGCAAACAGAGATCGTCTAATAACCCATGCTATGCTTTTAATAGAGCAGAAGGTTGTGTACGGGACCCATGTAAATACAAACATGTCTGCAGTGGTTGCAACTCCTCAAGTCATGGTAAGACTGAATGCCATAAGGCCAGGAGTGAATAGGAAACTGTAGGGGGTCGGTGTCCCATAGCTTGTGATGAAATTTGTTTGATGCCTGACCAAGCTATGGTAAGTTTGGTAGATATCGACTCGCCCTCACAAACTCCAGTACAGGAGGTAATTGATACGGAGATGGTTAAGGAGTGTATTCTTTCAACTAAGCTCGTATCAGAACAAAGTACTTTCAAAGAATTTAATTCGTTGGAAAATAATATAGATGTTATTGGTTATAACCCAATACCGGTTGGTATTAAGCCACTTTTTACTGTTAGTGTCATGGATTTACCCAGCATCAGGGTATATGACAAGTGTGTAGAAGGTACATGTACATGTGTTCATTATATCAATGGAAAAAATTCCCAAATTTTACCTTGCAGAGTTGCCCCATTCTTAACCCAAAAAGGAGTTATTAATATAAATGATAAAGAGGCACTATTCTTATGGCAAGGCTTTGTTGAGGGGTTCAGGATAGTGGATCCTGATTGTAATACTTCTTATGATTGCAGAAATTATAAGTCAATCCTCGGGGAAAAATTCTATAATGAGTTCTGTGGTATATTGTTAGATGAATTAGAAGCGGGTCTAGTCTCTAAGAGTGTAGATAAACCTCGTTGTATCCATGCTCTAGGTGGTGTAGAAAAATCAAATGGCAAGTTAAGACCCATAACTGACTGTAGCATGCCTGATAAAGTATCTATTAATAATTTTATGGAGACTACTAGCTCGACATTTTCTTATAATAATATTAGCACGGTGACTGCTCTATTGGATAAGAACGATTTCATGAGTGTGGTGGATTTAAAGTCAGCTTATAGGTCTATAAATGTATATGGACCTCACACGACCATGCAAGGTTTCAGATGGGATTTTGGTCATGGTGAGGATTATTATGTGAGCAACAGGTTGACTTTTGGCCTGAAATGTGCCCCTTATATTTTTAATAAGATCTCTGATTTTATTGTGGAGGTGGCAAAATTCTACGGTGTAGAAAAAATTGTAAATTATCTAGACGACTTTATCATAATTGCTGATACTTATGATGAGTGTCTTAGACAGAGAAATTTATTAATGGAATGTGTGTCATACATGGGTTTTGTAGTATCCAAGGAAAAGGTTACCGAACCATCTCAATTTTGTAAATTCTTAGGCATTAATATAGATTTAGTTAAGTTGGAACTGTCTTTGCCTATTGAAAAGGTGGAAAAAATGGAAAATCTCTTATTAGATAACGTTAATAAGAAATTTATTTCTAAAAAGAACTTAGAGAGGATAGGTGGTTTAATGTCGTTCTGCTCACAGGTGGTTAAGGGTGGGAGAACCTTTAGTCGCAGAATTTTTGATCTTTGTGCCAGAGCAAGGCCTAGAGGTATTATAAAAATTTCTGAGTGTACAAGAAATGATATGGAATGGTGGTTAAAATTCTGCAATGTTTTTAATGGTAAAAACTTAATCTTAAATGATCGTTTCGATGCTCCTATGTACTCTGATTCATCCATGAAAGGCTTTGGGGCTTGGATGGGTAAAGATTATTTATATGGTGACTGGACATCTTTTGATAAATTCAGTCTAGGTAGTGGTCATTTTACTCAACCACCAATGCTAGATATTTTAAAAAACCACCATAGAAATATAAATGTATACGAGTTATATCCTCTTCTTATGGGTCTTAGACGTTGGATATCTGGCTGTAAAAATAAAAGAATACATTGCATTACCGACAATATGCAAGTGTTAGCTATGATTAATACCGGTAGGTCAAAAAATAAGCTTTGTATGGAATGGCTTAGAGAAATTTTTTGGCTCTGTTTTATCAATAATGTGGAAGTGTATGCAACCTATATTAAGTCAGAAGACAATGTCCTGGCCGACCAACTATCTAGGCTTGCTTATAAGGGTATACTGGACAAATGTGTAAACTCCCTTCTTGAAAATGATATGTGTTGCTTTAATTCCAGAATGGATAAGGTTACAAAAAAGAAAAGAGTGTCTTTTATCGAAGGGTGTGTCAGAGAACACGAGGAGAGCAAGGAAACAGCAACTTAACAGGTATAAAAAATTTTGTGATCAATTTAAATTATCTAGATTTCCTTGTTCTCCCTCACAGGCTGCTACATATGCAGTATATTTATCTGATTATATGAAACCCTCTTCTGTAAGGAATTATTTATCCTCTATTTGGTATTATCAAAAACTTAGAGGTGACTTAGACCATAGCAGTAATTTCATGCTTAAAAAGGTGTTGGATGGTATTGATAGAAATTATTCGGTTCCTACTAGGGTTATTCACCCATTGAGTCCAAGGGAAATGTTACGTATTAGGTCATATTTGGATTTTTCCAGCAGGGCCGACTTGAAATTTTGGTTAGCTATTCTCTTATGTTTTAGAGGTGTCCTCAGGGTAGGACATGTTGTATCTTCTCCTCATACATTAAGGGTAGGTGATGTTAAGATTTTTGATAGTTATGCTAGCCTTCGCATTAAAACCTCAAAGACTGACCAGCTTGGTACCCATTCCTTTAACATATACTTATGTAGAGATGATACTTCACTGTTATGTCCATGTAAAGATTTAAAAAGTTTGTGCGCAGGTAGGGGTGTGAGTGATTGTTATTAAAAAATAATGGTGTTCCTCTACAGTACCAATATATTAATTCGAGGTTGAAATCTTTATCTATACGTGCTGGTATCAAAGGCTCAGTTTCCACTCACTCACTTAGGCATGGTGGTGCTACTATGTTAAAGGATGCAGGACTTAGTGTAGATTCTATTAAAAAGAAGGTGAATTGGAAATCTGATTCTGTTTTTACATATTTACATAATCATAAAAATGAACTTTTGGATTTAGATAGACTTTGCCAATCTCAATTGCATTGTTGATTGGTATTTGTTTTTACATGTGTTTGGCGTGTTTTTATGTGTTTTTGGCATGTATGGTGCTGATAGCCCCAAGGTCAGTAACCCACCAAACTCATGTGTCTGTGATATGATCATTTATTGTACTACTTATCATATATTATTATCACTGTATATATCAACATTATTATTATCGTTATTACCGGTATATATTATTCCCTGTCAGCGAAATAACTTATGGAACTATATACACTCGTGTATATTTATATAATTATTCGCAACGGTTAGGGACTACTTGCAGTGCGCATTGGTATCTATGATGTCATAGTATGACGTCATGATCAACACCCCTCCAGTATATAAGAGGGGATTTTCAAGGTAACGGTCAATTGGCTCGTTTTCACCTGTACAGGTAACACCACGCTGGGTGTTTCCTTGATTTTTAAATTTTACTATTGTTATTACTGTTGTTATTACTATGGTTTTACTATACTACTTTATTATATTGTGCTTTTTACTGACTATGCTTTGTCAACTAATCGTTATAGTTGTTTTAATAAAGGCATGTATGGTGCTGATAGCCCCAAGGTCAGTAACCCACCAAACTCATGTGTCTGTGATATGATCATTTATTGTACTACTTATCATATATTATTATCACTGTATATATCAACATTATTATTATCGTTATTACCGGTATATATTATTCCCTGTCAGCGAAATAACTTATATATATATATATATATATATATATATATATATATTGGGTTCATGTTTGTTCACTTACCAGGGCTAGAGTTCCATATATCCTGCCTCAATGAAGGGAGAAGCCTACACACGTATCAGAAAAGTGTCTTAAGCGAAAGTATATTCCAGTTCAAGAACTTGTGTTAATTTCTTTAATAAAGGTTCATGTTTTTGTTGTTAATCATAGTATTTCTTTATTTCTATCTGAATGATATGCATACATAAGTTTATCTCATGAACCACAGTGTACATGACTTACTTAGCTGAAAAGGAAATGTCTCTGACATTGTCATTACTGGCCACACACTAAAGTTCATAGACTCCGGGGTCCACACTTAGCGCTCAAAGTAGAAGTCATGTTGCATAACAACGTCCCACTGTTTGGGAAGTTCTCCCTCCTTGGTCAGACACCATCCTGCGAGATTGTTCCTCATTATCTTGACCCTGTCTGATCGGTTGCATACAGTAGTAGGCTTTCCGCCTGGGAGGACCTTCTCTGCACGCCACAGACCTTTGTGCTGTTTGTAGTATTTCCCCTCCCAGTCACAAGCTTCCTTCGGAAGGTATGCTCCTGGGGCCACTGTTCTAAGGTAATTATGCAGAGCCACACATGCCAGTACTATAATGTCCACATTTTCTGGAGCCATTTCTATTTCTCGGCGGAAAATCCTGAAACGAGTGGCCAGGATCCCAAAGGCGTTCTCCACACACCGTCTAGACCTGCTCAGGCGGTAGTTGAATATCCTCTGCTGGGGGGTGAGTTTGGTGGAGGGATATGGCTTCATAAGTCTCTCACTCATCTCGAATGCATCATCAGCAAGAAAATGATAGGGCAAGTCCCCGTTGAAGCCTGGAAAAGTTGAGGGTTCTGGCACATTAAGGGGGTTACCTGGGGCATCAATATCCTGAGCAAAAGAGGAGTACTTCCAAATAGTGCTATCTGATGCTTTACCTTCCGCTCCGACATCCACATATGTGAACTTATAGTCTGCATAAACTAAGGCAAACAGAATTATGCTGTAATATCCTTTGTAATTGTAATAGTTCGAACCAGACTTCTTTGGCTTCTTTATGCGGATATGCTTCCCATCCAAAGAACCCAGAACATGTGGCATGTTCCACTTGTCATGGTACCCTTTGGCTATGGCTAACCAGTCATCCCTCGTGGTAGGCGGCTGAAACATAAAAAACTAAATTACAGTCAGATAGAAGCAGGCTTAGACTTGCGCTTCTGCAGAAGGGTAATTCTTTTACTCACACACTCATACTTCAGGAACTTTTTTTGACAGAAGAGTTCTATATGGAATGAAAGGTCTATTATCATGTCACAGACAGTATTAAAGTGGTTCCTTTAATTGTTTTTTTAGCAGAGATATACTTTTTTTTTGGGGGGGGATCATAAAGTTAGTCTAAAGACACATACCTTCAAGTATGTTTCATGCAAGGCTCTGAAGATGGCTTTGCAAGTGTCTCTCACCATGGGTAGCACCGTTGACTCACCTACCAGGTAACCCTGGTGAAGAGTCGTAACACTGTCTCTAAACCCAAAGTCACTAGTCAGCCTCTTACCTCAGACCCTGTTTCATCAGATGCCCAACTGTGGGCCGACTCTTTGGTCAGACAGGTAGAGCAGATGTCACCGAAACTGCAAAGGAAGTTCATGCGTCATGTCACTAACATGGCGTATGATGCTTTAGACGGGGACCGGCCTTCTAAGTGAACTTGATTCATGTTTGTCGTCCACGATGATTATATATAAAAGACGGAAGTTCTCAAATAACACACAACAAGAGAAATTTGTTTGAACATTTTGTATGAAAAAGGAAAAGAACTTTGAGTTTATTTATATAATTGTGCAAGAAAACCTTGCGTGGTGCTTAATATGGAAAATTACATGTTCATGTCTTATGTTACTATGATACTATGACAAGTATTTATCCAAGTTTTTACAGTTCGTGCTCAAGAACATTTTGTTTTAGATGAATGATGCATGATTCTAACTTATGATATTTTATTTTTTGTTCTCGCGATGCTCTAGGACTTATAAAGTTGAGCGTCTATATATTAAATGACAGTACAATCAGCGTCTACAAACTAAAAGTGTACACGTATGACATATAGGGCTTCCCGAACACAGGTGCCTTTCTTAAGACTTTCCCTCAAGGATCAAGATCTCATGACTGATTTAAACACATACGGGTTCTGAAGAACAAGATAAATAATTTATTCTATGCTTACACAAACACAGATAAAAATATATATATATATATATATATATATATATATATTTATTGGGTTCATGTTTGTTCACTTACCAGGGCTAGAGTTCCATATATCCTGCCTCAATGAAGGGAGAAGCCTACACACGTATCAGAAAAGTGTCTTAAGCGAAAGTATATTCCAGTTCAAGAACTTGTGTTAATTTCTTTAATAAAGGTTCATGTTTTTGTTGTTAATCATAGTATTTCTTTATTTCTATCTGAATGATATGCATACATAAGTTTATCTCATGAACCACAGTGTACATGACTTACTTAGCTGAAAAGGAAATGTCTCTGACATTGTCATTACTGGCCACACACTAAAGTTCATAGACTCCGGGGTCCACACTTAGCGCTCAAAGTAGAAGTCATGTTGCATAACAACGTCCCACTGTTTGGGAAGTTCTCCCTCCTTGGTCAGACACCATCCTGCGAGATTGTTCCTCATTATCTTGACCCTGTCTGATCGGTTGCATACAGTAGTAGGCTTTCCGCCTGGGAGAACCTTCTCTGCACGCCACAGACCTTTGTGCTGTTTGTAGTCTTTCCCCTCCCAGTCACAAGCTTCCTTCGGAAGGTATGCTCCTGGGGCCACTGTTCTAAGGTAATTATGCAGAGCCACACATGCCAGTACTATAATGTCCACATTTTCTGGAGCCATTTCTAATTCTCGGCGGAAAATCCTGAAACGAGTGGCCAGGATCCCAAAGGCGTTCTCCACACACCGTCTAGACCTGCTCAGGCGGTAGTTGAATATCCTCTGCTGGGGGTGAGTTTGGTGGAGGGATATGGCTTCATAAGTCTCTCACTCATCTCGAATGCATCATCAGCAAGAAAATGATAGGGCAAGTCCCCGTTGAAGCCTGGAAAAGTTGAGGGTTCTGGCACATTAAGGGGGTTACCTGGGGCATCAATATCCTGAGCAAAAGAGGAGTACTTCCAAATAGTGCTATCTGATGCTTTACCTTCCGCTCCGACATCCACATATGTGAACTTATAGTCTGCATCAACTAAGGCAAACAGAATTATGCTGTAATATCCTTTGTAATTGTAAAAGTTCGAACCAGACTTCTTTGGCTTCTTTATGCGGATATGCTTCCCATCCAAAGAACCCAGAACATGTGGCATGTTCCACTTGTCATGGTACCCTTTGGCTATGGCTAACCAGTCATCCCTCGTGGTAGGCGGCTGAAACATAAAAAACTAAATTACAGTCAGATAGAAGCAGGCTTAGACTTGTGCTTCTGCAGAAGGGTAATTCTTTTACTCACACACTCATACTTCAGGAACTCTTTTTTGACAGAAGAGTTCTATATGGAATGAAAGGTCTATTATCATGTCACAGACAGTATTAAAGTGGTTCCTTTAATTGTTTTTTTAGCAGAGATGTACTTTTTTTTGGGGGGGATCATAAAGTTAGTCTAAAGACACATACCTTCAAGTATGTTTCATGCAAGGCTCTGAAGATGGCTTTGCAAGTGTCTCTCACCATGGGTAGCACCGTTGACTCACCTACCAGGTAACCCTGGTGAAGAGTCGTAACACTGTCTCCTGGAGAGGAAAACACATAATTAAAAATTATTGACTGAAATGTTGTGTAAAGTTAATTAAATTATTTTTATATTAAGCAACTCACAACTTTTTGGCCATAAATAAAACAAAATGTATTCTTCTGTTTTTGAACTAGATATAAACGAGAAGGAAAAATTTCACACTTTTGTGTCTGTACAGACTCAAACTTCTTACCTCGTGTCAGATACCTGATAGTCAAGCTCAACCTCTCCTCAGCTGTGACTGCATCACGGAAAGATGTGTCCTGGTATGTGATGTACGGTCGCACCATCTCTAGCAGGTCCTTGTACAACTCTGGTGACATGCGTGTGGTCTTCTTGAACTCAGAAATGCAACTGAGCTGGAAATAAGGCAAAAAATATATTAAGGCCAGAAAATTTCTTTTTTTTTTAGGAATCTGGTTTTTAAAGAGATGACACTTTTTTACATAAGGGTCCATATACACTCCATCTGATGAGTGTGCTTCTGAAATTGTTTTTCAGCACATAGCCAATTATTTTTATTGATATGTTTTAATTCCATGAAAATAAAAAATAACAGAGGCATGAGACTAGGCCTTATGTAGACATTGACCTGTGACATGGGAATGATTATAAATGTACAGGTAAAACAGCATAAAAATTTCTCACCCTCAGGAAATCCTCTTCCAGCCTGGCAAGGGATCTTTTCATCCTTTCCTCCTTCCTTGAATGCAGATATGGGTGCATCCAATACATGTGTGACCTCTGCACCTTGTGGTTACGCAAGATGTAGTCATCATCCAAGTCATCATCCATGATGACATAGGCTGCCAGGTTCCTCAGATTCTGCAGACGTTCCTCTTCTATAGACTGCGCCTGTGCCTCCATCTCAACCTGTTTTCTTTTGCGTGACATGATGTTTCGAGTAGGAAAGATTTCCAAACACCACCGACTTTCCTCTCTGACAAAGACCCAAACAGAGGTCACATGACCACGCGCACAGACAGATGCATGCGCAGTGGAAGTAGTTTCAGGCCTGCGTCTCCCATGCGTCTGCTGTAGACGCACACTCACGGCCAGTGGAAGCGACTCATGCGTCTGCGTCTGTAGACGCAGACCCATGAAGCTGAATATTTTTTGAAGACGCACGACCAGACGCACAGCCGAGACGCATGCGAATGCCCCCAAAACAGACGCATCGCTGATGCATTAGCCGTGCGTCCTAGTGGATTTAACGCTTAACCAGCGTCTGCCTGCTGTCCAGCTCACGTGACGACCCCTTTAGTGATATCACCATGGTTATGTGGTGGGATAGCAACGTGGGTTTGGTGCCTACCAATGGAGGAATGGAAAGGATGCTGTGTTGAGACTAGGCAAACCCACACATTGTTATACAGCCTCTATATACATGTCAAGATACCCTTGTGGCGTTGATGCACCGAATCCGCTTGAATGACAATCTAGACCTACATGTACATTTGTGCCGATTATACAATTTGTCTGTATATGTGACTGTGACAGCAAAACCGGACCTATCTTGCAGGCAGGTCATACTGAGATAACTACCTGTAAATATGACGTTATAATGGCGGGAAACCCCACGTGGAGACGTCCAAAACATGTTCAAAACATGTCTACATGTTCTTCTCGATATTTTGATGTCTATAACATGTAATTCCAATGTATATTTAGCCTATATCCACGACCACAATCTCCAAAGTTGGGAGCGGGAAATTGCACTTCTGACGTTCCCTGATAGATGGCACCTTCCATCCCACTTTGCACATCGTTCACACAAGATGGCAGTGCCGTGCAAAACACAATGGAAATGCCATCGGGACTTTTATCCCCAGAAACTTGTCTAAACTCCATCATATAAAGCATCATCTCGAAATCCAGTCACAATCAGAGGTAAGCATAATATTTTCTGTGATTTTTATTGTATATTTTACATTATGATTGCCTATTATGGGGCTGCTGAGTAAATCTATAATGTGGTGAAACAAAACTGACCCTTACACTAACGTTCTGCTACAGAGGCGTCCGTGGATTGCTATCTCTTGACAAGGTAAAATCTCCTATTAATCAAGAATTGTGAATAACTAACATCTCTAACACTGGTTCACTGATCAATACACTGAATTACGGGTTCAACATTCTATAAACTTCAAAGTCCAGTCTGAAAACATGCCAGGCCCTAAAGAGGTCTAATGCCGAGCTTAGAAGTTACAGATTCCCGATTTCGGCCGGGGGAAAATGTACATCAAGTCATCAAACTTAATCTAGGCCTAGGGGGCTAGATGTAGTACATATAGGCCTACGCTTGTAGTTGGCCAATACTTTGCTCACCTCCCATTTATCTCAATTTTCCCGGTGTCAGGCTATCTAGAACGTGAAGAATTTCTTGTATATCATCCCTATAAGAACCTGAATTATCATCTATTGTTTAAATCTGCCAAATTGAAGAAGAAAAAATCATTTCTTTTCTAGACTGTGGCAACACCCACTGTGGATCATTGTGACTGATTTTTTTTTTACTATTTATGACTTGTTGAATGCTTTTTAGAGAGTGATCAGAATCAGTAGAAGATCCAGGAGGCCTGGGGACACCCCCCCCTTCATATAAGATTAATAGTCTTATCAGGGCTTAACACATCGATGTGCTCGTCCTTTCAATTGCCCTCTCCACTTCAAAATAACAGCAGGTGCCCTTTCTCCCATAATTGGGGAGGGGGGTGTAGGTATATTTGGGGGGATGGAATAAAAAGGATGAAACCCTTATTTATCAATAAAAGAAATCAATACCGGGTAATGATAAAGGGGGTAGAAAAAAATTATATGGGTGTGGAAGGGAATGGAAAGATCTTGGTTTAATGCATACAAAACCCCAACCCCCTGTTGTCAATGAAATACCAGCGACTTTATTTTGACATGCTACATGTTTTTCCCCCCTATTTTTGCACATACTTGTCTGGCTTGATTTGAGCTAGAATTATCACAGAGAAAAGTAAATGTTCGAAAATGTTTTAAAATGTTTCAAGATCTATATATGGTTTTGATGTAAATGGTTGCAATCTTAAACCTTTGAAAAATACCTTGCATTATAAGGTGCACCCCACATATTTATGTCAAGGCGAGTATCGATGCTGCATAAAAAATGCACTGAGCCCTCGTATTTCAACCCTGCGTTTAATAACCAGTGCCAAATCTGCACGATGACGTCATAGGCCCATGCGCAACCTTTGTAAAACTTAAACATCCAAGATGGCAGCGCCCGGTAATATCATATAAAGCCTAAAAGGGGAATGCAGACGGTGCCGACTGGGTTTGCTGATCGTAACGTTGGTCCCAAGCATCTGTGGCAGAAGTCCGAGGCTACAGGCGACGCAGATGGGCCAGACTCAAAAAGCCGATCCAGACGATCAGGAGAGTCTGCGTGGACATCCAATCGTGTCTATCAATATCAAACATGTTTCATATCCCACTCGGATCAGCGCCACTCTCTCTAACCACTGATCGAGTCTGGCCTTTCTGCAGTCACCTTAATATCAGAAAAATATTATGCCCTGGATCCGATCGACCCACCCTCCCTAAATACCAACTGAATCAACCCTGTCTGCAGTTGCCTTAAGACTCACCTGCAGCTTGTTTTGGAGCAGTCTTATACTTCCCAATTGGCAGAAAAACGTTTTTTTTTTTAAATTAAAAAAATGTTTTTATTTCAGGTTAAAATGAAGTTTTTAAAGTAAAAGAAACATAAATAAAAACGTTTTTTATTTGGTTGAAAAAACAAACGTTTTAATTTGGTTGAAAATTGGTTGAGAAAACATTTAAATGTTTAATCAACATTTAAAATATTTTTTACCCGAACCAAATAAAAACATTTGCAAACATTGAAAAAACATTTTTTGCCAAGTGGGTAATCCAAATAATTTCTCTGTCTATAAGATGCATTACCAACTTTAGCTGTTCAGACACACCAGGGATACATTCTGACGTGTAAGCTGTGCCTCATACCCAGGGCCCAATAAATATGCAGGGTGGTACAGTAGTTCAAATTGATACATTTTTCTCTAAAACAGTTTTTGAAATTTTAACACTGTGAATTCCCATGTGCAAGTCATATCTTATACAAAAGCCAGATGCCTATTGTGGCTCATGGGAGCTCCCTACATCAGTGTGTAACACAGCATTAAACTACCGTAATACTTTGCATGTAAGACATGCCTTATACATGAGTATATATGCCATTGGTGTGCCATATAGAATGAGTAACCAATGAATTCTAACTTTTCTAGCAGATCCATAGAGTCTGGGTTCGCTTTATATGTGGGGTGCAGTTTAAGCCTGGCAGAAACATTCAGATGGGACACAGACCTGACAGAGACTGAATTGTGGTTAGATTAGGGTGGTAGTCTGTACACTATGGAAGGCTGGTGCGCAATTCTCTTGCCAATTGCTATTTGCCATCTAACACACTTGAATGTCCAAGCACCCACCCTTTAAAGAAAATCCATAGATTCCCAGGCTATATGTATGAGATTAAAATACTATTTTATGTTGTTCAAACATCTAAAAAAATGTTATCATGTTTTTATGTCATTTAGAGTCCATAATTCTAGGATTCAATATAAAGACAACATTGTCTGAACACTCAAAGCAAGACTTTCAATTTGTTTCATAAACATTACATGAATATATACCTTTGATAGTGACGGTGTAAGGAACTGTTTCCATTTCTATTTAATTCAATGTAAATGTGTTGGATAAACAGAATTCATATCTGTAGAATTCATTCAGATGGAAAACTTAAATTTGAATGTTAGTTACATTTAGAATAGAAGGGGGGTTACTTGACCTACATCATTATAACTTTCTACCTTGAACATTATACAGCAATACATTGTGCAGTGAGAATCTGTCGTTCCTACAATGGCTGAACCAATGGAAATTGAAATGGATGATATGGACCTGACAAAAGTGGAGAAGGAATGCAAATGCAAGGTCAATTGTGTGACCAAATTCCCTAAAGAAGTCATTGAGGAGCAATGCAGGGCAATACAGGAACTAACGAGGCCAGAAAAGGATCTGGTTATAATAGGCCAGGTCAGAGCTCACAGGTAAGTCATTTGGGGTACCAAAATCCCTAGATCACGGAGGCCTATTAAAAGAGACACCAAATACGGCTTTTGCCAGTATTTTCTGAAATGGGCACTTAGCAGCCCTGTCAAAAGCCCTGACCAAATTTGTTTAATCATATTCTGCACAAACTGATATTTTATCATGTTATTCATTTGGAAAATGCAACCTAAATAGATTTGTCTAAAATTCTCATTTAAAAAAAAAAACAGAATAAGACCCCATAACATGTGAGTTTGTGTGATATGCATGGTCACGTGGTTAGATCACACAATGCTGTTTGCAGTTATGTTTTTTATATCTATATCAATGTTCTTTTTGAAGACGTAGGCCAGATGTAACCTATCCTAGACAAAAAGAAGAGTGCACTCATTTCACCCAAGATTACTACTATGCTGGGATCAAGATCTGCAGGGCAATGTTCTGGTATCTCCATGACATTGGCCACACTCAATGGAGGAGTCTTCTGGACCATGTTGATGCAAACAGGGATACAATCACAGAGCGCAGACACGGAAATGCTGGGAAGCTTCCTCCAAACATAACATCTGAGGAAGATAGATCAGCAGTGGGTGACTTCATCCAAAACATTGGAAGAGTGAGAGGTATGCCCCTGCCAGGTCGTCTGCCAATGATAAAAAAAACAGAAGGTTATTTCCTACAAGCAAATGAAACTAAAACTGATGTTTTCAGAGAGTATGAAAAAACTGCTAAAGATGAGGGAAGAACTCCAGTACAGTATCGCACCTTTCTACGGACATGGCTAGAATTGGCACCTGAGGTAAAAATTATGAAACCATCAACTGATCTCTGTGATGTTTGTATGGAGCACACTAAGAGCATAATTCATAGTGGTCATTTGTCGGATGAAGAAAAGGCAGCCCGCTATCAAGAAGGTGTAGCACATTTGGATGCTGCCAAGTCTGAGCGTGGGTACTATAGTGCTCAGATTGAGCTAGCAAAGGACAAATCACAGACAAGTCACATCTCTTTTGACTACGCTCAACAAATACATTATCCGTATGACTGTCAACAAGTTGGAAGTGCCTACTTCAAGACCCCAAGGAAATGTGGAATATTTGGGATCTGTGAAGAGGCTCCGAATGATGAACAGGTGAACTACCTGATAGATGAGGCTGCTGCAGCTGGAAAGGGAGCAAATGCTGTAATAAGCATGTTACATCATTACTTACAGACTTATTGGGACCCATCACCTATCCTTCTGCTACATGCAGACAATTGTGTTGGGCAGAATAAGAACAATGCCATGATGCAATACCTCATGTGGCATCTAATGACATCTGAAACCGAACAACTTGAGATCAGCTTTATGATTAGTGGTCATACCAAGTTTGCACCTGACCGTCATTTTGGGGTGCTAAAAAAGAAATATGCAAGGTGCCAGGTTGATACCATCCATGATGTTGAGAAAATGGTTTCCAACTCTTCAAAATTTCCAAAGTTCAACCAGGCCCAGTTAGTGATGGACCCTATAACAGAACAGATGTTGGTGGAGTGGTATGACTGGTCAGAGTTTTTGCAGCAGTCCTTCAAGACCATTCCTAAGATCACACAATATCACCATTTCCATATGGACAAAAAGAAACTCGGTCAGGTAAGATGCAGTATCACTCCAGGTGGTAAACAGGACACCTTCAACTTACTGCGTAGGCACACTGTTGATTCATCCAAATGTCCTGAAGTGATGAAACCTGATGGCCTGAAAAAAGAACGCAAGATGTACCTTTATAAGCAGATCTCCAGCTTGTGTCAATCAAGAGCTGCAGCTTCTCTTACATGTCCGAAACCAGATGCCTGATTCTCTGTCACCTGCTACCCCTCTGTCCTTTCAAAGGCATGGTTGGGATTCGTTCCATCACCTTCCTGCCTCCCCCCTTGTCCTTACAAAGGTGCAGCTGGGATCCATTCATCAACTGCCTCCCCTGTGTCCTTACAAAGGCGCGGCTGGGATCTGTTCATCACCTTCCTTCCTCCCCCAGTCTCCTTTTAAAGCCGGGGCTGGGATCCAATTGCCACCTTCCTGCCTCCCCCCGTGCCCTTTCAAAGGAGCGGCTGGGATCCGTTCATCACCTGCCTCCCCCTGTGTCCTTTCAAAGGCGCGGCTGGGATCCGTTCATCACCTGCCTCCCCCTGTGTCCTTTCAAAGGCGCGGCCGGGATCCGTTCATCACCTGCCTCCCCCCGTGTCCTTTCAAAGGCGCGGCTGGGATCCCTTCGCCACCTTCCTGCCTCCCCCCATGTCCTTTCAAAGGCATGGCAGGGATTCAGGTATGCTAGGCTTGGACAGAATGGAACATTTATGGGAGGAATGGCATGGCTATAAGGGGTTGAAGTGGAGGCCATGTAACAAAAGCATTCTTAAGATTTCAGAAAGGCAGATGCTGGAATGGACACAGGAATTGCATGGACACACCACCCAATAACACGATAAGTGGAATTTTGTTGCCTTTAAGAATCTATTATGTTTCATACTGTTTTGTTCCAAACATTTTGTCTTCCTGCTTGACTTAATCTTTAATACCTGAGACATATGCTGTAAAGGACTATGCTAGTTCAAAGCAGATCCTGGGGTTAAATTCCATACTTGTATCTATAACACCACTAACTTTACTAATGTCAATTTTATCAATGTATGCACAGAGTTAACATAATGCAGGCCTTTTGCAAAAACATTACACATAATAAGAATCATAAGCAGTGATTTTTAAATCCAATGGATATAACCAAAATTAGAAAATTATCCAAATAGGACTATTAGTTCTATGATGTTACTTTCTCATTTTGATGAATTCTTTTCAGATGACATTTGTACTCTGCGATAGTACCGGAACCAGGATCATACTACCAGGTTTAAAGGTGAAGGCTGTTCCTGGATTGAGGGCGGCTGATCCATTCGTCATATGTAAGAAGTGGCACACAGTGGTCATATTATTAGGTGGCAATGACCTTTCAAACCATGGGGACCCAGAGAGGCTCGTCGATGATATAAAAGAAAAAATCAAACAGGTGAATCTATGTTATCCTTCTAATGATCTTTATCATTGCAATAGATTTAATCATTCTTGGTTGGCCTGCATTTCAGAATGAATCATGTAGAATCTTTCTATTAATTGCCAGATATATTTGAGAATTTAGACTACATCATAGACTGCATCAAAATTTCCATATTTTGTTATTGAATAGTATACTTGACTAAGTTCTCTTATGTTTAAATTTTCCAGTTAAAGCAGAAAAACAGAAGGGTACTGATAGGGCTAATAAGCCCACGCATTGATGTGCCCTCATCAGTTATCCGTGAGACCAATGGGTAAGTTTTCCCTAAGTAAGATTATTGTCATCTTCATAACCTATTACCATCTTTTTAAAACCGCACATTAATTTGTAACCTAATCATATTGCCATCTTAATTTCTTGGCATTGCAAGTGTAGTAGCTGGATCAAGGGAGAGTTGCAGCATTTTATCACACAGTTCACTTTGTGCTGATGGTGTAACTTCTGATTCTCTAGACTTCTGAAACAGTTAGGACTACCAACAGTGCCCCTGCATAGAGCCCATCTGAGGGAGAAGAAAGAGGTATCAATCATGGAGACAACAACTGATGGGATCCATCCCACACCAGCGACAATCAGACAAATGGAGCAAATAATACGGGGAAGTCTGCGTCGAAAGGTGTGTGATTTTGATTCATGCAAGTGGATCTATCTAATTATAAACACTAGAGTGGAGCAGAAATACATATGTAAAAGTACTTGGCAATGAACATACTTGAACACTAAAAGACACACACCAAATATCACAAGGAGGTGCAACTGACCGCCACTGTTTATGATAAAGATTATTTGGTTGCATAGATTTGCCCATGTGTCACAAAATTTTAATGTATATGATTAATATTTTCATATCTCAACTGTTTTACTTATCATTTTACTTTCTTTTATTTCAGCTCCAGCCCAAGTCTGAGAAGGAATGAGATATTGAACAAACTGTTTTTACTCATGTAGTAGCTGGATCAAAAATAAACGTTGAGTACCTGAAGTTGCTGTCTTCTGTTTTTGTTGCAAATCAATATTTATTTTGGTGATATTCAACCTAGAATATGTACAGGCATCCACACAGCCAAACACATTTTTCCTAATTTAAGATATATTTATGGCTGTACAGAATCTGATGTTTTGACTTTCAGGCTCAATGGCCTCATTTCCAGATGATATGTGGATGTTAACATGACAATGAATTAAAAAAGCACTAGTTAAATTTTTAGCTTCCATGTGCATCGGTCTGGACATCAGATGTCTATGCTATCACAAATTGATTTTGGTTGCATTTGGAGCCAGTGTTTAGATCTATTCATCTTAATCAGGGAAAACGGGTTGCCATGGCAACCATTTTAACAAAATTAATGATCTGTGAAAAAGTAAAGTCAACTTGATCTTCACTCCTTTATTGTCAAGATTTATACTTGGCTCATTTTGGAAAGAGATTATTTGGCAAAGGATGAGCGTTAAACACTGATATGACATACAGAATTATACCTGATGTACACATCTGTTTTAACAAAACTGCATATGATTTTCCAATGCAGGCTGAATTCCTATAGTCTTTATGTATGTGCAACTGTGCAAACACATAAACAATCATGATCACTGATCCCTAGGCATTCATTTTGTGTTGTGTGACAAAACAAGTACTTATACGGACTGCTATGAATCAGCTTTGATTGAGTAAGAAGGCCATTATTCAGCTTCATTTGTAGAAACTAGGCCAAATTGGTAACCATGGCAACCAAATTGGTTGCTTTGGCAACCAATATCTTTTAAAACCTTTCCTGAAAATATAGATATAAAAATATTAAATAATTTATGCTAAGTTGATGTTTAAATAAAATCATATCTTAGGCATAGTCTCAACATGATTTTTCAATCAAAATTTTAATCATTTTTATGAAGAATTTATGATAAACTATTCTCATGTTCTCAGAAGCTGAGATTATACAGAACACACACATGTTATGTTATGGGCCATATTTCAGAGAAAAATGGACCGATTTCACTTCCAAAAAAAGATTTGCAATCCTTGACCTATGTGCTTTCGCAAAATGGAGAAATCTCAAAATCCATATATTGACATGAAAGGTCTGATTTTGCTGTCACAGTCACATATAGAGAAGGTTGCATAAGGGTAGTAAGGGGATGGGTGATGACAATTTGCTGATGTTGCTAATTCCTCCCTCATGCTTTAGATGATGTACAGGCCATCATGATGTGTGGTACATCCAATATTATCATCGTAGCATTAACAAATGTGAAGAAGGCAGGTCCAATGCTGTCAGCATACGGGGCCTCAGTCACTACTGCTGTGTAGGTTGATTGCTCTTCTGAAATCAGGAAAGATTTTAAATCGTGATAGGTTGCATAATGTACTCTCATTGCATGAAACCCATCTACAAGGTGAAGAAAAAAATTTAAAAACTTTAAAAATTTTAAAAACTTGTGAATCTCAGAATAAAGCGGAAAATGTCTAAAGTTTTATTTGTCTGACAAGTCCAACTGTTATGATGATTTTCACATAAACAATTCAATTTTGGGCCCCATTTAGATTCAGGTGGGGTAAGGGAGTGATCATTTTTTAACAACAGGGGGGGGGCTGGTGGGTTTGAGGGGGGGTCAGAATTTTTTCAACCCCTTGACCAGGGGGGTCAGAATTTTTTCAATACCTCTGATGGGGGGGTCAAAATAATTTCACCTGTTTTCAGTGGAAAACCCCGCGCGTTACTATAGGCTTAAAGGGGACGTTCGCGCACAATTTTTGTCCCTTATGGGGGGGTCGAAAAAATTTTACCCCCTTGGGGGGTCAAAATTTTTTTCGCGCGTCCGCATGCAAACCCACCAGCCCCCCCCCTGTTGTTAAAAAACATTCGATCTAACTTTATATCAATTTTGCCATCAGAGGGTATTAAATAACACATAGTAGAATTATTGCAACATGTGGATTTCTTAGATATTCAAGAAAATTAGCCATGTTTGTTTATTGGACATTAATAAGGACTCAAAAACCAACAAATTTTTCCATTCTTTTAAATTCATTATAAGTTTATGAAAATTAAATGTGGTGTAAATCAGGTTGGATTAACACCACATTTCACTGGATTTGGATGTCACTTTCCAAGACTAGACTCACCTGAACAGTTGATGATTTCTGGTGACCACCTTCCATTACTCAGACACTCAGAGATGACGGCATACTGACCACTGAATGTCTGGTTCAGCTTACACCATGTCTCCACCACCATTCCAATAGGTGTGGCTACCTCAGTTGTATTCACTAAGATGCCCTCCCAGGTAGCAACTTTAGGGCACTGGATTTCTGGAGTATTTGATTTCAGAAAAAAGTTTTTTTTATATGTTCAGTACGTTTTTGATAATCATGATTAGAGCAGCCTACACATGAGTATGAACTTCTCATCTGCTTCATTGGATCGTCTCAAAGTCTCGGTGCCATACGCAGTTAGTAAAATCAAGTCTCTGATGTACCATATAGCGCTTCCCTCAACTTAGGGTGTGTCTCATATACTTCATGTGCTTCACACATGAAGTATTACAGTAGCTCAGGTACTTTATCTCTTTAAAGCCATAGCTATGAAGATCAGTAGAAGTCCAATTACCATAACAGGTCCTTGCAGGTAGACTCCATTCCCTGGTCTCCCCACAGGTTGACACCCACGATGTCTGCCCTATGTTAAACCAGTAACCATGCACACAGGTTAAGTTAACTGTGTCACCATAAGAACCAGTCACAACCTCAGAGCAGCTGTTGTTCAGTTTTGGTGATTCGCCACATGGGATCCCTGTTAAAAGTAATTAAGTGTTATGGCTGTTTAGCAGCTTTAGATCTAGATTTTAAATGAAAACTGAGAGAATTATATGGTCCATACAATGTCAGTCAAGCTACAATCTTGTTGTACGGCTTGACCGTGACACTTGAATTTATAGATGCCTATGCACGCTAGGCTCTCGTATAATACAGGAATGTAATATATAATGATTAGACTTGAACGAGGTGGCTTTAGGGGGTGATAAAAGCATGAGCCATAGGCGAATGCTTTCATCAAACCCCTCAAGCCAACGAGTTCAAGTCTAATCATTACACATTGCATTTATAACATGGTACCCACCATTAATTCTAAGTATTTAAAATTGATAGAATCCATTGTTTTCTGTTATGAGTGGACGAGGATACGATGGGACAGACCTGTGCCAGTCTAAAGGGTAGTACCGGGTACATTCTTTACACACCAGATGGAGCCACCTTTTGAATTCTTGTATCCTGATATATGAGAACTCGTTGTATCCACTTTAGGAATTCAAATCAGTGCCGAAACTCGATAACCATGTTATTAAGAGTAATAATGATGATCATTCTTTTTGCCTACCTGATATTTTGTTTTAGACAGAGTATTTGGAAGATGTCATATGTACATATCATAAAACACCACCTACAAGTCTAATATTTTTGGATTTCTATTTTTTGTAAAAGTCATTGTTTGGCCCAAGAAATGGGATGGACTCATATGGTTGGCGTCCAGTTATGAGACTGTCACACCAAATATCATTCCAGATGCAAGGGATGAGCTTGGTGTTATGTAGGGTCATACTAAAACAAAAGAAAACTTACTTGATGTTAACAGAATAGGTGACTTGATTGACAAGCTCCCTTTCAATGTTTGTTTTGAGCATAGCGAGCTGACCTCCATTATCTGAACATCTTTGGCTTGCTGTATCATTCCATGATGGTTCATCAGAGACCCAATAACAGCTGCCTTTGTCTGTACTCTTAGGGAATAATATACCTGTCTGACAAGGAGCTGTTAAACATAAATTTAATAAATAATTAATTAGCTTAATCTTCTAGCAGGGAATAAGCTCATAATTAATCCCTCAGCATTGTTCACTCAAAGTCGGGTTTTAGACATAAAGCTGCCTCTGTAGTAACTGCATTATAGACATTGTGACTATCATAATACCTTGCCTTAGGTACCATGTTGGTTATAATGTTATAATGGAGCTTGGTTTGAGATTTCAAAGCAGACAGACCTACCTCCAGATCTACAGATGAACATGCTCTCATCAGCTGTGTCTACTGAGGAAGTGGAAGTACTTTCACCAAGCTGTTTGACTTCTGAAGTAGCTTCCTCTATGAAGCTGCCCCTGCTACTGGAGACCTGTGGTATAACAGCAAACATATCAATAGTTAGTGACTAGTGCCTTCAGCACTAGAGTTTGTAGCCCCCTACCCCCCATCCCCACTTCACCAACTGACACGAAGGCTGCGGCTGAGCTACCTGCACAGGAAACAGCAGGCTACAGCATCTCACTGTCCCATATCTTGGTCACTGTAGCAATGTAGCCTTGTCCTGTCCTGCTCCGCATGATGTACCTTGTCGATTGCGAGGTTTACTGTCAAATTTCTCAGTTATTTCAATTTTATTGAGTACAAACTTTAGTGAACCCTATGATACAGAAATCCAGTTTGAACTTATTATGTAATTAATGACCACTCATTTACAGATTTGCTATTTCAACATAATGTTGACAGGAAAAACAATGGCGGACACTTTGGAGATCTTTTGCACAGGTTGTCAGGCACTCTGGTGAGAGTATGCATATTATTTGGAAGTCTCCTCTTAAAATGCTTTTGAAATCTTAGCATTGTTTAGATAGAAGGTGGTTTTATTACATATGGGTACTTTGAAATATTAATGTGAGTGAATTTTAAGAAAAAGATGTACATAGTATTATCTAGCCTCTTTTGGTTTATCTGTTCCCGGCAAGCAGTCAAGCTTATTTCAACATGGTGGGGACCAGCGGCGAAGTAACGCCTTTTTATATATAGGGTAAATATATAACCCTACAGATTACCAAATTGGGCCGTTTTAGTACAGGTTAGGGTATATATACATTATTACAATAGTAGTTTTGAGATATCAATGCACCTAAAATCTATCAAATGTTAAGAGAAAGTATAAAGAAGATAGGGATCAAATCTAGACTTAATAAAGATCCATTAACATTTATAAGCCATACAGGCCTTACCAAAATGATCAACCCTTTAAGAGCCGCTGATGCAGGAGTGGATCATGCCCAGACTAGCCAGCACTTCAATGGTGTATCCTGCTGAAACACCAGGAGTGCATTAACCCTGTAGGGTCTGCATGAGGCAAGTTACTCACAGGGACTACATTCATGTACTATAACAACCAGTAGGCATAATGTATTAATGCATTAGCGGCCCTTAAAGAGTTAACTTAAAAGACTAGATCAGAAAATGAACTTATTTGAAAATGTTCAAACCCAGTTCAAATACCATCTAGCTATATATGTAGTCCCAGTCTTCCTGCTGCATTAAGGTGCCTCCCTGTGCCTTACATTGTGCCACTGCTTCCGTGTAGTTCTGTGGTGCTCAGTTAAACCAGTAGCATCTCCCTGTCTTTGCATAATACCCTGTTTCACATTGAGTGTCTGAAAACAAAAGAAATGTTTAATGATCTCTGTGATTGCAATGGCTTATATTTAAGCACCAGCATCTCATATAGGCACCAGCCTTGAATGAACACCAGGGGTATAGATTTTGAAAAAAATATCTTAAGTACTAAAAAATATTCAAAAATGCGTCTGCCTCAAATTTGGGCAAGGGCTACAGAGGTGTTGAATTTATACATTGCCTAAATGGGCCACTATGTTACAAATAATCATCCTAATCTGTTTAGCCTGGGCTATCCTCAGCAATACTGGAGACAGCAAAATACAGCATTCTCCAGTAACTTACAAGTAAAGAAAAGAAAAAATCTGTTTATTTTGTGTACATATGAAACCCCTACTGCTTTCTTTTGTTACACATGTACTATCAACATTTTCTGATATTATTATGATGCTGCTGTTATAAAGGTCAGATGCTGTGTGCAGGGTGTATTGATACTGAATCCAAACCAACACATTGTGGATAAGTTAAATGAAGTCTAAAATATATTGTGGTGATTATATCATGTGTATTATAGTTATAAATGTGGGGACGATCAGTCTGGTGGTAGCCACCGGCGCAGGAGCGCTAGTTAGGGTCTGTCCCACCTGGGGGCGACACAGTGGCGGCCTGTGACGTCACGCTCGTGACGTCACATCACATGACGACATAAAGGTGGTTCGGTGGCCGCGGGGGGGCAGATGCGAATAGAGACTTGTAGGTGGCAGAAGTGTGGTCGGTGACTCCGGGTTCGTTGGTTGTGGTCGGTGGATACCTGTAAGGGTGGTGCATTTCAATACAAGCAAGGATAATTGATGTCGATACCAGAACTAATGAGAACTGTTAGCGCTAAGGCCCAAAAGAAATAAACCAAATGCCTTCTACTGTTATAGAACTTTATTGGCTATGTCCGGTCTTTTGTGTTTACTACAATATCAGGGGAAGGAAAAGCCTCCAGGAGACATGCCCTGAAGACCTTTCTCTCATACTCCACCATTGGTGATTGTACTATGCAGATATAGATGAACAATGAAAACAAAAATGGAATAAAGATTTTCTGTAAATGTATTTATTTTCGTGCCGTACATATTTTTGCTATTTTCATTCACCTACGCAGGTGCGAGAAAATAAGATATGCATGAAAATTTCACACAAAAACTCACTGGATCACTCAAACTGTGCCTGTGTGAAAATAATTGCCGAAAAGGTCTTTCTATACCAGGTGCGTGAAAATTTAACTGAGCGAAAATATCTACCTTTTCTAGTATTGTTTGCTCACCTGGACTAATATCCATTTGCACTTTAACTGGCAAACTGTGCTGTCCAGTCTGAGTAAAGGTAACCTCATCTCCTATGATATCATTATTATGTTGCCAGTAGCTAGATTTGCCAGACGCACACTTGGCACTCCCTGTGTGCATGATCGCTCCACCTGTTACCTTTAATGTTACCTTTAATGTTTAGCATTTCCGTTAAACATTTTTTTAATTTTCAAAAAGAAAATCTTTTTGGCATGGAAAAAAGTCTTTTACATGTTTTAGTCAAACCTATTGCAAACATTCCCAGACATTACAAATATGATTCTTGGTGATTTTGTATAGTTTGCGTAGATCTATAGTGGCACTATATCGTGCATCTATCTCAAACCCTGTGACCAGAGCAGGATAGGAAGGGACGTCCTCACACATTATCACTGTCACATCATTGTAGGACTGCTGAGCTGCATCATTACTCAAATTGCCGACAGTGACAGTGCGGCCCCTTCTTGTTTTATTCAGAGAGAGGTAAATGGAATAATACAACATGTAATGGTATGGATAAATCATGGTATTGTCAACGAACCGTTACAAGTCGATGTTGTAATGAACACTGAATCCAGAGAAGTTCTTTGATACTTGTTTATTGCATGATGACAGAGTGTACATATAGATGGTAACAATGATACACTTGCCAGCGTGCAGGCTCTGCCCCTAAGCTCATAGCTCAACCTGTCGTAGGTCCTAGATACTAGGGAGATTGTACGTGGGATAATGTAAGTAGAAAAGATGGTTGCTGGGGGCTGCTCACCGGTCTTATATACCTAGGTGAGCAGCTCACAGGGTGATGAGATGTACCGGTAGGAGCAGGTCAGATCTGGTTGGGTCTGGTCAGATCTGACGCGTCGCCATACCTGGTAATGATTCTATTTATAAGTGGACCAATCAGGATGAAGGGAGATCGTGGAATTTCCCTGTATCCTAGAAATGCGTCCACAGGTATGTTGGTATGTTGTGATACTCCCAGTGAGTCAGTGCCCAGAAATGGGATGGGTCCGGCTCTCACAACATCCTGGTATGGGTGATGTAAGAGCAGCTCACTGTACACACTGGGGGGGGGGGAATGAGCTGTGAGCTTGTGAGCAGGTCCTGAGCGCGTGTGGAGAAGTATTTGATAAATGTGTAAAATAATGAATAATACCCAGAATGGTCCATTGACAGTATGGAAGGGAATTAGAAGTAACTATGAGTGCCTTTGGGCCATGTCATTTATTTCCAGATGTCCACGGGGGTGGGGCTTGCTGGGAGGATAGGGTGCAAACCCCAATATACTGTATTATACCATGATTTTGGGAATTCCGGTGCTGATATGTGCATATCAGCCGTGCATTATTCTGCATATACCACCCATGTGCATTTTTGAAATTTTTGGTATATACTTTTTCGGGGTCAAGTTGGACTTGGAATATTTTGGGAAATGTGTGGCAGACATACAAATTCAGTCTCGCCATTGTTTCAATGTGAAAAATCGTCCCAACTCGTAGGAGAATTGAACCCCGGCCGCAGTGCTGGTTGGCGAGGACGTTAGCCATGGTTCCACACTGAACGGTGATGAAATCCAATGAAAAACTAAATAAATTCTTACCTGTAGTGGTAGTCCTGTGTTTACACCCACTGTTCGTATTGAATCCAACCATGACATGTCCAGATATTAAAAAGAATACATCCTTAGATAGTCTAGATGATCCCTCCGTGCCAAATGAGTCCATAATAGTAACAATAAAGAAGAATCCATTGATTTTTCCATCTTATGCGAGTCGCGGTCCAGCCATTCCCACCCGCCTCCTTGTCCGATGAAAGTGTGTCAGTGGCCAGGATGTGGATATAGGTCAACTTCTCGCCATACAAGAAAGACGCTGAAAATTTCGGACCGATTTGAAAATTCAATGGATTCTCCTTTATTTTAAATATATTGGACATAATAAGTATGGAGGGATCATCAAAACTATCTACGGATATGAACCTGTTAATTTCTTGATTTGTCATGGTTTGATTCAATACAAAAAGTGAGTGTAAACACAGCGGTACCTCTCCCGGCAAGGAACAAAAACAATGGCTTCGCACAGAGCGACCCGGGCTGTATCGCTGGCACTTACAAAATGTCTTCTCGTGGCTATATTCTTTGGATCTCAGGTAAGAAATTAATACAAAATGGAGGAAATGGTGGTATAAACCTAATAGAAGATGGATATCGGGGCCCACGGGTAGGACATGCTGGGTAGCATGTCCTACCCATGGGCCCCGATATCCATCATCTATTAGCTTAATAATCTCTCTGTTAACTGTTTAAGGGCTTGAACCTTAACGTTTCATGTTCATTGATACGGATACTCTACCAACAGAACATCTCTGACAAAGTTCAGAGAGAACTCGTCCCTCATGGTTTTAGTAGGCAATTCATTTTCTCATATGTCCTCCTGTCCCTCTACCTCTACCCCGTCTCCCTCCCTGTTCTCTTGTCCCTCCTGTACTGTATCTAGTTTCCTGCCCTTCCCCCTGATCTCATTTGCTACGCTTAGGATGGCGTCATTCTTAAGACGCAAACTCTCTACTGATGTCGCTTCCTGCCTAGCTATGTAGTCAGACTCAGCTCCTCTACTGCTGTGCGACAAAAGTCTGTTAACTGCCGCTTTCTTTTTAGGATCAAACACCCTCCTATCTTCCGCACTCTCAGTAGCTTTTCGGGCCATCCCTGAAGTGATGTGTCCGATGTTGTTCGCTTTACAGAACTGAGTGCCCACATTTGATATAGCATCCTTAAATTCATTCCCTGCTGAGTTCCTAAAGAACCTAGAGCTGACTGGAGCTGTGTCACCTCGCATGTATGGCCCACAGACATAGTTGTAGTACTTAAGGTACATCTCATAGTCGGCCTGTTCTAGATTGACTACTGCATAGACTTTCCCCCCTGTCTTATGCTCCGCTACCTTGATCTGCTTACACCCCCACCTCCACTGTATGAGCCACCATGACCTCTTTGACTGTCATGTTCCCAGCGACGGAAGGCCTTTGGGGATGGAGTATCGATATCATAGTGACAAGGTACGATGTCACTTTGTTAAATTCGGACATCGGTGGTTAGGTGAATGTTTCAGCGGAAGTTGCATGATCGTTCACTTCAGCATATCTATCTATGATTGCATACATTTCACCCTGCAGTTCCCTTAACTTGTCCATACCCTCACAGACTTTCAGAACATTATCATCCCCGTTTTCATCCATTAGCACCCTTCTCTTGGTTTCATTCCTGTTGACCCCCCTAGTATTTCTCTTGTTCAACGGCACAATTCGAGCAGTGAGACTAGTGACTTTGTCATGATTAAGAAGACCTACCTCACTACAAAAGCTAACAAACTTCTTGAATGCCGACAGGTAGTTTTTCAACGAGACAGCCTTAATACCATCTACCGATTCGAGTGACTTCATATACTTGTCCATTGTGTTGTTCCCATCTAGTGTTCCCAACCAACTGACATCTAACACTTTCGGAACCTCCCCAGTCAGATACTTCTGAGAAAAGTAGAGGAAACGCGAAACCCTCTTAACGTCTTGAGCGTGACGACCTCTGTCTTCAGTATCGAGGAAGCTCTCTGCAAACTTAGAGATAGTTTCCTCATCATCCGGGAAACAGTCATACAGCCCAGAAGACTGCAGAACCTGCTTCGTTCCCGCTTTAAACCAGGTCAACCCCATCCCCTCTCTGGGACCATTGCCCTTTCTAGGAGATTTAGATTCTCCCTTGCTCTGACCACCTTTCCCCTCTATCTCCTCATCTTCATCCTCTTCTTCACTAGCGTCCCCTCCTTCCCACTCCTCCTCTTCATCCCCCCCTCTCTGACCTGTGTCTCTGTGACATCCTCACCCTCCCCATCTCCCTTGGAATCTGACCTAATGATATTACGTCTGTCTGGGTGTTTTCTCGAACGCATGGTAAAGTTAGGATCACTACTGGTCCCCTCCCCAGGGTCACTCTGAGCGTCATCACTACCTACCTCTACCTCACTGACTGGACTGAAAACTAATGCATCTAGTTGTTTCTTAACGCTAGCCGTGTTATCTATCATGTGGCCGAGATCAGTCAAGAGAGAACCTGCCTTCTCAGGCTCAATTTCGTTTTTCCCGCATAACTGAACGAACCTTTTTGCAGTTACAACGTAGTTGGCTGGAAATGACTTCTTGCGTTCCAGCTCCTCGTCACATGCCACCTTAATAGCAGCTGCGTCTTCCCTCCCAGCGAAATTTAGACATTTTTTCAGATATTTAGACAAATCACCATGTGGTTCTATCCTCGAACAGAAAATGCAGAATCTCGTCTTGCCTGCCATTACACAATAGTAATGGTACAACCTTGCAGAATACTAATTGTCCTATAAGGCTAAGCTATAACTATGTTAAACTACTCTAAGGAAGTGTCCCTATACTATACCAATTGTATCCCTACAGTAGGATATATATACACAAAGTTAATTATACCACCTTATTATCACAGCAGCTCCAGCACACACACATACATGTGAAACGTCTCCATGTCCTAAAGGGAGAAATAATAACAGGGGTTAAGCATAATGGAAATGTATCGGCGATCATAATCCTAATAAATACAACAGAAAAAGAATGGATTACAAAAGGTTAGATATGATTGTAATATTACATGAACCTATATTGAATGGAGGCAGTCTAACATATACACACACACTCAGGGGTAAAAAAAACTGAAAGGGCCATAACTTTGGAACAGGTGGACTGATCCAGCCAAAAAAAAACCTGAGTCAGCCACACTTAAGGGTACATTTAGATCTAAAAATCTAAAAACCAACACCAGGGAGGATGATCATCGTGAGACGTCAGACCCATTTCAGGCGGATGTTAACATCTGTCGGTATGACGTCTGGTGCTCGACGATCATAATCCTTTTTTGGGGCAGATCAGTGCATCCGTTCCAAAGTTATGGCAGTTTTAGTTTTTTTCACATATTCTCCCTTTGATAATATGATGGTAACGCCCGGGTGCTGCTGACTCTCACCGACCGTGCGGCGGTGTGGACCGCCCCGCTGTCGCTGGTTCTACCCCTTTGAACTGCTAGGTGTGACAGCTAACAACTCACAACAGGTGAGCTGATGGTGTCAGATTCACCTAGAGGAGGGGTACAAATACAGGAGAGGGTGCACTCCAAAATCACTTTGCCTCCTGCACTCAGCCAGACAATATCTCCGAGCTGCTACACTACTGAACCAGACCTACATGCTGCCCTGCTGTTCTCCTGACATCTAGAGACATCTCCCAGTTGCTGCCTTCCTGACCTGTTCAAGTTCTACCTACCTGCTGCTGCCTTTCTCTTACCCCCTGTATTGGTGAGATGAATTCTTTATTCATATCCAACCTTTTGTAATCTATTCTTTTTCTATTGTATTTATTAGGATTATTGGCTCATGGCCCTTTCAGTTTTTTTACCCCTTATTCTAATCTATGATGACATATATTTTAAAGTATAACTTTGACATTTTCCATTCTATATAGCTACATGTAAAATTACAATCATATCACCTAGGTCAGGTTTACATACATTTCCATATGTTTTTCTACATGTAACAATACAAGTGGCAGAATATGAGGGTATGAATATGATAAGTTTCCCCATCATAATGCATTCTTTTTCTATTGTATATATATATATATATATATATATATATATATATATATATATATATATATATATATATGTGTGTGTGTGTATGTATGTGTGTGTGTGTGTGTGTGTGTGTGTGTATGTTAGATTCTTTCCATTCAATATAGCTACATGTAATATTACAATCATATCCAGCCTTTTGTAATCCATTCTTTTTCTGTTGTATCTATTTATATATATATATATATATATATATATATATATATATATATATATACTCTTTTCCTCTAGTTTTAGCCTTACATGTCTGCTTTACACACATTGATGATATCACTTAGGCCAGGTTTTCTATATGTTTTGCTACATCTAATGATACAAGTGGCTGAACATGAACATCATATTCAACACTAGGTCAGGTATACATACATTTCTATATGTTTTCGGTTAGAATTACTATATCAGACCTATGTGTAAGTGACTGTTTAGGCTGAAGTCACCTTTTTTTATCTACAGAAATTATAGGGGAAGTCTTTGGACTACCCTCACGTTTCAAGGCCATGACTTTCATCCTCAAGATTGTCATAGTTGACCGTGTCAGATGCAGCCCCATCACATTTCCTGCCCAGGAAGCCATGCTGTCTGACCTTACACTGTGGGTTATCCAGTGCTCTAATGAGAAAATGGATGCCATCATTGTAACATTGGCCAGTGATGATAACCGTAGTATCGACTTGACTAACTTGGGGATCTGGTCTATATCCCCATTTTCGTGGAGCAGCTCCTCCATGAATTGGATGGTGCAGGTCTGAGAGGGCCCGAGGTGACTCGGGAATTGTTCTCTGAGCATGCCATCTCTTTCAGACAGGCATATACGCCTGACTTCCACCTGGTCTCGACCTTTCCACAAGTTTATATAGTTTGATTTCTTAGATATTGTTTTCACTGATGTGAATTATGTTGACATTGTCCTTTTCCTTCTCTTCAGGTGACCTGTCGTGACATGGCAACGGAGATTGTCATTGGTGACAGCCAGGTCAAGCAGTGGTCAGACACCTACTTCGACAGCTATAGCCTCAGTGGAGCCTGTGTCAGCGACATGATCAGCATCCTATCCATGATGGATCTGTCACCCTACAGCACCATCTACCTGTGGGTTGGCGGGAATGACAGCGATCCTCGCCGCAAGTCGTAGGACCTGGATTGTCTGGCACAGGAATAGAGGATACTGATAGACACACTGCAGAGCTCCACTGAGGCAGAAATTGTGGTCGTCTCTGCCACCCGTCGTGGAGCGTACAACAGGAAAGTATATCTATATTAAGATGCCTTTCTGTTTGCATTTATTTGCATCATTTCCATAGTATTTCAATAGAAAACGACCTGACCGCCGACGTAGCTGACAGCCGCCGCTCTGGCTGACCGCTGGCTTGTCGGTCAGACTCGAAAATTGTCATGCCCGACTCAACACTTGGCCGACAAGCAGGCGGTATTGAGTTCAGTTGGACTGAGTTTTTTCTCAAAGACCCTAATTTCACATATATTCATATTAATTCCAATGGCAAATACCTCCAATAAGGTGCCAAAAAGCAAAAGGGGGGCATTTCAACACATTACAAGTCATTTTGAAGACAAAAAGAATTTTGACCGCTCAACAGTGGGATAGTGATACATTGTCCCTAATACATACCACATAAAAAAACCTTGTAAGGGGTTGAAATTGGTATCAAGATTTTAGCTGTCAGTCCAACGGTCCCTGATTTGTGGTTCAGAATGGATGCTACCATGTCCCGTTGGCAAGTTTCCCGCCAAAATTTATGCATGTTTCAATGAAAGAGCAGGAAAAACTGTGAAGACAGATTAAGACAATGTCTTCAGTCTTCACCATCTTTGGGTGCACTGCAAAAATCAAGTTTAATCTATTGACGTACGACCTGGATTGTCTGGCACAGGAATGGAGGATACTGATAGACACACTGCAAAGCTCCACTGAGGCAGAAATTGTGGTCGTCTCTGCCACCCGTCGTGGAGCGAAGGTACAACAGGAAAGTATATCTATATTAAGATTCCTTTCTGTTTGCTCTGGCTGACCGCCGGCTTGTCGGTCAGACTCGAAAATTGTCGTGCCCGACTCAACACTTGGCCGACAAGCAGGCGGTATTGAGTTCAGTCGGACTGAGTTTTTTCTCAAAGACCCTAATTTCACATATATTCATATTAATTCCAATGGCAAATACCTCCAATAAGGTGCCAAAAAGCAAAAGGGGGGCATTTCAACACATTACAAGTCATTTTGAAGACAAAAAGAATTTTGACCGCTCTACAGTGGGAAATAGTCACTGCCCATCAAGCTGCTGGCTGCCGCTGACTGAGCACGGGAACATCATTTATATGGTATATGGGTTAGTGTCAGGAAAAAAGTGTACAAATGCCAGAAAACCATGGTTTTGGCCTTTATGCAGCCATAGAAAAAAATATGCCTATCCTATCTATTTATATCAGTCTGGGTGGATGTTGGTTGAAAATTTTTGCTACGGTCAGTTGAGTGTAGAAATTTACTTTTTTAAGTGTCTGTGACAATAGCTCTTAGGTCAGAATAAATCTAATAGTGATACATTGTCCCTAAAACATACCACATAAAAAAACCTTGTAAGGGGTTGAAATTGGTATCAAGATTTTAGCTGTCAGTCCAACGGTCCCTGATTTGTGGTTCAGAATGGATGCTACCATGTCCCGTTGGCAAGTTTCCCGCCAAAATTTATGCATGTTTCAATGAAAGAGCAGGAAAAACTGTGAAGAAAGATGAAGACAATGTCTTCAGTCTTCACCATCTTTGGGTGCACTGCAAAAATCAAGTTTAATCTATAGAGTGTCAAGTTATATCAATTATGCAATGTTAGTTTTGGAATTTGAAGCCAATTCGAATGCTTGAGGATTGGTTATTTTGAGCATGGGTAGTATCATCTCTGGTTGGCCAGTTTCCCTCAAAAATAGCAGGAAAACTGTTGATTAGAGATGAGGACATGAAATGGGTGAAAGTCATTAAGAAAATTTGCCCCAAATATGAGACTGCCTTTGGCCACCTATATAGAGTGTGTTTTTATTTTTTTGCAATTTTTTGGGCGCACTGCAATAATCATGTTTTATCTATTATGCAATGTTCTGTTTGGAATTCCAAGCCAATTTTAATGCCTCAGGATACCGAAATTGTTGGGGAAAGAAAGTGGATTGGTTATTTTGAGCATGGTTGCTACCATGTCCGGTAGGCAAGTTTCCCTCCAAAATGTATATTTCATCAAAAAGAGCTGGAAAACTGTTAGATGAGAGATGCGGACATGAAATGAGTGTAAGTTATTAAGAAAGGTGGTCCCAATTATGATACAGCCTTTGGCCATCCATATAGAATGTGTTTGAGCAGTTTTTTTGGCGCACTGCAAAAATCAAGTTTTATCTATTTTGCAATGTTATGCTTGGAATTCCAAGCCAATTCCAATGCCTCAGGATAGCCATTTGTGGGGGAAAGAAAGTGGATTGGTTATTTTGAGCATACTTGCTACCATGTCTGGTAGGCAAGTTTCTCTCCAAAATACATGTTTCATTAAAAACAGCTGGAAAATTGTTGATTAGAGATGAGGACATGAAATGGGTGAAAGTCATGTAGAATAGTGGCCCCAAATATGATACAGCCTTTGGCCATCCATATAGAGTGCTTTTTTTGCAGTTTTTGTTTTGGGCGCACTGCAAAAATCAAGTTTTGTCTACTATGCAATGTTCTGTGTGGAATTCAAAGCCATTCCCAATGCCTGAGGATATCCAATATGGGGGAAAGAAAGTGGATTGGTTATTTTGAGCATGGTTGCTACCATGTCTGGTGGGCCAGGTTCTCTTCAAAATGCATGTTTCATCAAAAAGAGCTGGAAAACTGTTGATTAATGATGAGGACATGAAAACCATGAAAAAAAGTTTTAACATAGAAACACAAAAGAAAGTACTAAAGTACATTGTCCTTGTCACTGACAAAGTTGTAGTTGTCCCTTTGTTTTCTCATTCTCCTCGACACACACAGAATATGGTGTATGGTATACCGGCCATGTGACAACTGCAGCTCTTAGATTTGCAGGCTTGTGAGCATCTTATTAATTTCAGAACATTCTCTGGGGCAAGAACAACACCTTCAGGAACTGTCTTGGGCATCAAGGAATTTGATGAGTCATTTCTAACACTTATCAGGATTTAATTGATTGAAACTCACTGAATTTCATTGGCATGTTTCCATGCAGCTTCATGAAAATGAGCTCTACCAACATTTATCCTATAGGGCTCATTTGTTGGGGGCAGGCGTTTTAGTTTCTGTGACCCATAGAGTCTTCATAATAGATGTGGCATTTTGACATTGATTCAGACCAATACAAACTGAGATGCCTGTTGGAAGACATCATCCAGGGAAGCATTTCTAATTCCAATTGTGCTGAGGGAGTATTTGCTGGACATCAGTAGCTTTACAACATTTTACTTTTCCATACCTGAGTAGGGACCTACAGTATCATATCCAATAATGCCACTGGGTTGCAAGCAAAATAGGTATGATGGAATATGAGAGTGCCCTGTACACTGGTACTGATATCAATCACCACCCATACTTCAATTGGTGACACCATTACCACCTTGCTATCAAAGTATCAATGGAAAATAAAGTACAAACACATCAGTCTCATCTGCAACAATATGCAATCTAGGACCTCTGACTGGCACTACTTACTGAATAATGATTGAGTCTGTATTACTTTCCTTTGATTTACAACACCTGAATTTTAGTTCAACAAGGACAGATTCAATTCCTCTGAGAACTAGCTTACAATACATAGTATCTTTGTGAGCTATAAGGTCTTGTACAATCAAAAAAAGTTTTAACATAGAAACACAAAAGAAAGTACTAAAGTACATTGTCCTTGTCACTGACAAAGTTGTAGTTGTCCCTTTGTTTTCTCATTCTCCTCGACACACACAGAATATGGTGTATGGTATACCGGCCATGTGACAACTGCAGCTCTTAGATTTGCAGGCTTGTGAGCATCTTATTAATTTCAGAACATTCTCTGGGGCAAGAACAACACCTTCAGGAACTGTCTTGGGCATCAAGGAATTTGATGAGTCATTTCTAACACTTATCAGGATTTAATTGATTGAAACTCACTGAATTTCATTGGCATGTTTCCATGCAGCTTCATGAAAATGAGCTCTACCAACATTTATCCTATAGGGCTCATTTGTTGGGGGCAGGCGTTTTAGTTTCTGTGACCCATAGAGTCTTCATAATAGATGTGGCATTTTGACATTGATTCAGACCAATACAAACTGAGATGCCTGTTGGAAGACATCATCCAGGGAAGCATTTCTAATTCCAATTGTGCTGAGGGAGTATTTGCTGGACATCAGTAGCTTTACAACATTTTACTTTTCCATACCTGAGTAGGGACCTACAGTATCATATCCAATAATGCCACTGGGTTGCAAGCAAAATAGGTATGATGGAATATGAGAGTGCCCTGTACACTGGTACTGATATCAATCACCACCCATACTTCAATTGGTGACACCATTACCACCTTGCTATCAAAGTATCAATGGAAAATAAAGTACAAACACTCATCTGCAACAATATGCAATCTAGGACCTCTGACTGGCACTACTTACTGAATAATGATTGAGTCTGTATTACTTTCCTTTGATTTACAACACCTGAATTTTAGTTCAACAAGGACAGATTCAATTCCTCTGAGAACTAGCTTACAATACATAGTATCTTTGTGAGCTATAAGGTCTTGTACAATCAGGTTTACAACTTGTTGTTACTTATAGCCACTGCTACTTTTGGTGGTGGAAATCAAATATAGGGTAAAAGTTCACTGGCATGAAGGTATCCTAAAAGATAATGTCAGAACAGGTCTAAGTAATTTTTTTTTGAGTATGGGTAATGATGCAAAGCACCAGCCCGTTTATTTTATATTAACCTCGTTACAATCGAAAAAAGCTTGTTCAGCTTGAAATATATTCAATGCAACCAGCATATCCTCATAATTTCAAGTAATATATGTATATGACAATAAAAATAATTCATAATTTGTTATATTCATAAAGTACATGATATTCTCAACAAGATTCACTTACATAGTTCGATACATTAAACCACTTAGATGCTATAGTCTTTTTCAATAGGTGTACTTAACCTCTCGATGTATACTATCATTAAGCATAGCCAGTATATGAGATTGTGGGGCGGGCACCCCTCATCAAAAACTAACTTATGTAGTTCCATATTCAGGATATCTAGACCTTAATACAGCTTTATAAAAAGAAACCTTAAGGGATGAGTGGGAGATACAAAATATAATATTATTTTAAGCAAAGAGTAATTCTCTCCAATTTCTTTTCTGGTTTAATTGGAATTCTTCATATGAAGTAGGACTATTTTTGGTTTATTCCCCTCATCACCAAACATGAATAGAGCCCGCGCAGCTTGTTATATATAGCCTATATGCCATCAATGTATTTGTGAAGACCCATAGCTCTATCATATATCATTTTAATGTCATACACATTTTAATTGATCAGCCATCTTTATGTGCTTATGAGATAGAGACGTGATTACAACTTTCTTATTGAGTTTGTTAAGGAATCCTGTAGGTCAAGTCTTTCCAAATGTGTCTGTTTAATCTTCCTGCTGATCTTCACAGAATTTCCTGCATTTACAGACAGATCCACCTGCACCCCATCTTTTTATAGCAATATTCACTCGAGTGTTTAGATTGTGCAAGATAGCCATCTGACACCAGTGTCATGACCTTAGTAGGCCGGCGGGGGGGGCCAACTACTACATTTACAAATCTCAGATATTGTCAAGAAAATGTCTATAACTTTTTGAAAAATATTTTTTTTACATATTATTTTTTCATAAAAGGAGTGATTCAGCCTATTGGTCATCATGATGCTGTAATGAAGTTCTGGGCCTGCCAGTCACAGTCCTAGAGCATCATGTTGATGCTCTGGGACAGTATCAACCCCGTTGAGTTGGCATGAGTGTATCCCTGGTGAGTTACTCTCCAGGGCTGCATTCATGACCATAACAATCACTGGGAATGATGCATTGATGCATTAGTGACCTTAAAAGATTTGAGATCATCATTGCTAACAAAATATGTGGAAAAATGCCAAAAGTAATCAAACTTACAGATGTAGAGTTAGCAGAGGTATTATTTGAAAAAAAAGAAGTGGAAAGTATTGTGTATCCCCCTCTAACATTGGGGTGGGGAGACACCCAACTAGCCCCATGTGTTTATGTGTCAAGCTTGTCTTGTAGCACTTCTTTGTCTTTTGAGTATGATTTGATTCTTGGTATTATCTCTTATTTATGCTGAATTTGCTAAAGTTGTTTTGTTTCAGATATTCCCTTGGTTTCGGAGTAGCACCAATTATCCCTTCTAGTCTGTACCAAAGCCTCATGTGCCATCTACAGCCATGTCACTCTCAATACTTTCAATATCTCTTTGGCTGTTCATCTTTCACTTTCAGTATCTTAACATTTATGTGATGATTAGCTGGCTTTTAGAAAAGGAAAAAAAGACACAATTAGGAGATGATGGTCTGTTTTTAGACGAATGTGCCAAACAGATATTGAAAGTATAGTCTGGTATTTAACCCAGGGTAATTAACCTCTATAGAATGAGACTCGATCTACTGTGTATAACAGAAGGGGTAAATATATAGCTTCATCTACAGAAATATTATTTGACTCTGTGTTAATCAGAGTGAGTTATTATCTGTTACATTCTATACTAGGTTGTAGTTAAGTACATGATGTGACTATGTTTACTGCCCCTCTATATTGACCTGGCTGTTCATCTTTCACTTTCAGTATCTCAACATTTATGTAATGATTATCTAGCCTTTACTCAGAAAAGGGAAGAAAAAGACACAATTAAGCCTTTTACTTTAGTGGCCATGCATACTAAATTCTGAATGATTAACATGCTGAGGATTTTCAAAGAAGGGTTATGACTGTTTAAGAACTGCGCCTGTGAGTAGTACAGTATGTATGCAAGCAAGTAGTTATGTGACCTTATTAGCATAAAGAGCTGTGGTTTATTATGTAGATGAGGGTGTGACTATAGTGAGATATTTTTTATATAAATAAAAAAAGGCAAGCTGATAGCTTGCCAAGAAAAAAACAAACAAAAAAAAAAGGAAAAAAAAGAAATATTTGGGGAGGGGGGCCCTTGGGTTGGGGGGCCTTTGGAGGGACCATTGGGTTGGGGGGGCCTTGGGTGGGGGGCCTTTTTTTTTGGAAACCCGCCCCTTGGGTAGGGGCGGGTTTACTAAAAGTAAAATTTACATAAGGTAGTTAAATATTAAATCGAAATACAATAGAACCCACATATGGAGTAGTACATATTCCACTTTTTATTTGTCATAATTTAATTTAATTTTTTTCACATAAAAACTATCTTGGTGTCTTATCTATACATGAATCGTGATTCATTGTGGGTGGTCTTTGTTCGTTTCATATATGTTGTCCCTGGTGAATCAACTGTGGTGTCTGGTGTATATATGTTGTTTCTCATTTATCTACTGTGTTCTCCGATATTACAGTGTTAGAAAACACATAAGCTGTTTGTTCAAAAGGAAAAACTCCTCCACTCTTCATTTTGAAAAGCTGCAACTCATTGTCCAGAGAGTTCAATTTCTTCACCATTTCCGTCAGCAAAATTTTGCTCTGTGGACTTAGGATCATACCTTCCAAGGCCAATGGGCAGGTAGGAGAATGTCTGAAATGCTCCACAGCGATGTCGTCACTTTCTAGCCATGTGTGTATAGCGACTCCACATTGGTAGCATTGAACAAGGTCCTTACCTCCGATGTAAAAGAATCCGTGAGCGGCGAGTTTCTCTGTGAAAGCACATAATTGTGTCGAAAGTGTTGAGTCTCCTTGATAAATCGACAAGACGTACGTACTTGACCTTTCTCTTAGGTAGGTAGTTAGGTAGGTAGGTAACATGGTGGGAGCAGTGACGACGGTGGTAGTAGCTGTGTCGAGTGGGGATGTATCAGTGGTAGGCGAGGTGGTAAATGAGACACCAGAGACGTGACGTAAGTGGTTCATATAGATGTGCATAATGCCCTTTCCAGCTGCATACTCTCCGTCTCCACAACATTCCTGTGTAGCTACTTAAGATGTGATTCCCGTGGTGCACACCTCCGCCTCCTTTACATAATTCGCCATGCCCTTCCATAATTACTCTCCATGTCTCATCTCTTATTCTTTGTTTTCAAAGTGAAGCAATATATATCTGGCCATGTCAAACCTCCTCATGTCATCCATCAGCACTCGAATGAGCTGATGATGTGTACTGTTGCCACATTTTCAACACTCTGAAGGCTTGGAGAGACATATCTTGTTCCGGTTGTTGAGCAATACTATTTAGCTTTTGAGACGTCAAGCCTAAATACATCCCCATATCTTTCCACTCTCTGGATAGAGATTCAGACATGGTGACAAAGTACCTCTTCATTAAAAACTGGTTGGGGTTGTTGTAATCCAATTTGTACGTCTTGAAAAAGTTCTGCGACTGAAGTAACAGATCTTGTCGATGAACACTCATGTAGGCGTGGTGGAGTTCTCCCCATCTGGCATGAGGCATAGTTTTAGACCACCAAGTTTGGAACATATCCTGCACCGTCTTGATAAAGACCATCTCCTGCAGACGATCATAGGCGTATCCAAGTAGATTCCCAATTTCTTCCAAGATCCAACTAACAGCCTTCCTATATCATGTAGCAAACGATCGCTGTATGTAAATTTCATTTCACTCATGATATCCTGTACACTCACTTCACATATGTCAGATAGGGAGGGAGTATTTTCAAGACTCATCTCGTCTGCAAAAACTTCAGAAATCACTTGATGAAGGTCGGTAGGCGGGCAGGTAGGCAGGCAGCCGGCGGGTAAGTGGTGCTGGTGATGGTAAAGGAAGTGGTGGTAGGCGCGGTAGTCGTAGTGGTCAGCAGTGATATATCCTTTCAAGAGAAATTGGGGTGCTTTAAATAGGGTGATCTTAATGTATTTCCAGCTGGATACTTACCACCACCTTTTCCTTTCTGTGTAGCATCTTATCAGCTTGAGCCTTTTGAATTTGTTAACATCAAACAGGAGGAAAGACACTGTAACAAGTGTGTTTGGTGAAATTAGGGGTGATTGCTTTCATTCTGTGTAGCGACTTATCTTTAAGATCTGTTGACATAAAACAGGTGGAAAGGGATTGTGATAACTGTATTTTGATGGGATTACAGGGAGCTAAAACTGTGATAATTAGCTTAATACACTTTACAGGTGTGAGGCAGGCTCGCTAGTTAAGGTAATATGAGATTCCTTAATTTTTACTTCTCCCCCTGTTAACAGGGGGTGTGTAATTGCGACGAACTACTCTTTGAAGTTTGGATTTATAGATACTCTACCGAGTGAGAATCTCTGTGATCATAGGATTAGAGCTCTTTTCTAAAAGTTATCAAAAGCCGACTTTGATCCTGCTGGAACTTTTTTTTTCCACCTACCCTTTGATGATCTAAGAATGGAGTGAAGTTTTTATCCAGATTCTCCTATTGTTTATTTCCCCTGTGGAGGACAGGTGAAATTGGATTTATAGGAGTCCTACCGAGCGAGGGTCTCTTCTGTTGTGACTACAGGATTAAGCCTCCTTTCATCTACTCAAACTGCACTAAGCGACTTATCTTCAGAGGCTTATATAAGGGAGGGAGAAAAATTTCATTCACTCACCCTCTCTTTGCAACACTCACCATGAGTAGAAGACCATCTAAGCTACAGCTCTTGAGGAAGACGAGAAGGACCAACAAGAGTTTATTGTCTTCTCCTGCTGCTGAAGATGCTGCTACTGCAGTTGCTCCTCCTTACAACCCACGTGGTGTAACGGGTGGTGGTGTTACTGCTGCTGCTGCTGCTGCTGCTACTGCTGCTGATAACAACGGAGCTACTGTTGACGGTGGGTCTCAGTCTTATGGAGAAAGGATGAAAGAGGACAATTTCCATAAGGGGGGGGGGGTCATTCCCTTTTAGGCCCTGTACACATAAGGATATCACTGGCCACATGGCAGGACATGCTATAAGTATTGTCATTGACAACAGTGTCACACAATGTTTATTGGAAACCTGATAAGCATTGTCTATAATGGCTCTTAAACCAGCCAAACATAAGGTCAATATAATGCCCTTTCCTCTGCTTACTGAGTAGGGGGTACACATGGTGTGATTACCAGACTCTGTTACCACCTTGTCATAAAGCACCTTACTGGTATAGCTTTGCTATCTTTAAACCAGGGCCATCACATTATAAATACCTTTGGGAAAGGTCATTAATTTTGTGTATTGCCAGCTAGTATGGGGGTGCTGGGTGGCTGGTACTCAATGGACCTTTGTGAACCATTAAGTATTTTTCAGACCTCCTCCAACTAATATCACAAAAGGCCCAACTAAAAGAACCTGCAGAATGCTTTGGCAAATATGCCACAACTGTCAAAAATTGTATGTTTGCTTGTAGAATCATGATCCCTGCAAGTATTTGAATAGTCTCTGTCATTCTCAAACAGAGTGTTGATGTCTATTTTTCACCCCTTATCAAGGACCCTTTTGATATATGCCCACCCCCCTTATACTCACCACATTGATATTGATGGGTTGGGGCAGTCACATAATTATAGATGTGAGCAGTTATACAATTAAATGAGAATAGATTGTTTGGTTAATGAATTACAATTAAATCAGGGAAGTAATAGTCTGATGCGAGGAATTCAAGAAATAGATTGTGACAGGGAATCAAAAACAAATGGTATGTTTCATCCTTCAATGGCCTAGGACTTAGGTCTGTGTGGTGTCAGCTCTCTCTCTGGAGAGTGAAACCCAGCCTTGGCCATGCACCAGTGCCTGTAGTCCAACTATTACACAATGCTAAATATAGCTGAAGATATATTTAGAAAGGCATAGCCCAGTTTCCTGCTCTGGTTTAAAGACAGACAGACGGAGGGAGGGATATTAGGGGGAGGGAGGATTGAAAATAGGGTGGGATGTACAAAAAACATGAGGCAATTCTATTAAGGAGGACAGGGAGGGAGGGAAGGAAGAAAGGAGGGAGGGAAGAAGGAAAGAAGAAAGGAATAAAGGGATGGGGAGGGAGGAAGGAAGGAAGGAAGGAAGGAAGGAAGGAAGGAAGGAAGGAAGGAAGGAAGGAAGGAAGGGGAGGGAGGAAGGACGGAAGGAAGGAAGGAAGGAAGGAAGGAAGGAGGGAGGGAGGGAGGGAAGGAAGGAAGGAAGGAAGGAGGGAGGGAAGGAAGGAAGGAAGGAAGGAAACGGATTGAGTGATATAGAAAAAAAAGGGAGAGAAGGATAGAAAGGAGTGGAAGATGGGAGGAATAAAGGAAGGAGGAATGTAGGGGGGGGGGTTAAAGTTTAATAGGTAAGGGGGGGGGGGAAGAGACAAACAGCTCCCAAGTATGAAAAAGTAATAATGGAGGATTGGCATGATTACAGATGCATATATGAAGAAGGTTTGAAAAAATAGAGCATATGTGTCATCCAGTGTATGGCAGTCATGGCAGAGTTCTACCCACTGTGACTACATGTATACATAGACCTGTTTTAGTATGAAGTCACCAGGCACATTCTGCCTTCTGCACACTGCTGTGAGTGGTTAGACAAATCTACTCCTGTCATACCAAGGGATCAAGCATATGCTGTGCCTTAAACCCAGCAGGAAACTGTATATACATAGACCTGATTTATAGGAACCAAGCACATTCTGCACACTGCTTGGAGAGGTACCTAGACTGCAGAGTCCCCTAGTGTTGTGATATGATACTATGGAGTAAAGGTAAGTTACCTTTACTGTCTGGCTCATTTGCTGTCGGGTTCCCTTTAATTAATTTCAGCCTTAGTCTCGAGTATTGCATTTGCTTATTTAAGCCCCGATATTGTATAAGTGCCGGGGGTATAGGGGTGTTAAAACTGATAGCCACCAAAGCAATTAAATATCATTGATGATTACGTTCTAGGTGTAGGTGTTTTAATAAGATATCTTTGCTATGGTTATGTACTGTACTGCTAAAGTGAAGGTATGACAGTTACATCATATATGCACTCTCTTCAGTATCGATAGCCAAGGGGTTAAACCACACTGCAAAAAATAATGTTTAGATTTTAAACATGTTTAGGTCTAAACATGTTTAAAGCCTAAACATATAGGTGTGTTAGGTGTCTCATTGACTGCACATTTAGGAATGAAACACTTTTATTCTAAATGCATAAACATTTTTGCTAAACATGTTGAACAGTAGGTGTTTAGATTTAAACATGAATATGTTTAGATACTTGGATTTCAAAACACCAGGTAGCAGCACTACCGCTGAATGGACTCACTCTACACAGTCAAAATCAATTTTTGCGACAAATATCCCCAAACCCCATGTTGATCATTGTTTCATTTCATAGAATATCGTAAGAATGAAAATAGCAATAGTGGATTGACTAAATTCGACTTACAAAACTATCATTTTATGTTTATGAAATATAAAGCGCTGTCCTTCCAATCTTCCCATAGATTCGGTCATCATCACCCCCCCCCCCCCCTCCCCATTAGACTAGGGTTCGGGCAAAAACGCCACAAGGGTTATCTCACTTCGGTGTGGATATAACCCGCGGGACCTCTCACCCTTGAGTGTCAGCCGTAAGGAAGGCACAAGGTGAGATAAAAATTCGAGCAGCCAATTCATTGTACTTTCTCAAGTCTCTCATTATGATCCAGTGTATACATATACATGTATATACATGTGGCTGACATCTTTGGAGACTTTGTACTTGTAAATACCTGCTGATGTCCCCAGAAAGTAAATGAGAAAAATAAACAAAATATAATCCTTAATCTCTTAATGCATAAGTCTGTAAACCGTACATTTCCATCTAATCAGTGAGGCAACTAAACACAAAATTTGTACTAAACACAAAGAAACGTGAATATGTTTAGAATTGCGTTTAGGATCTAAACACCATTTTTGCAGTGCAGGAGAGGTCATCCACAAATGACGTATAATGAAGCATAATGGAATTAACTTTCAGCGTTGCAAAAACTGGCAAAGAAACATGACAAGGGGGGAGGTGGTCAAAAATGGCCAAATTTTGCATTGACGTCATTTATGGATGGCCCCATCTGAGTCATTCCCACAGATACCTTCCTACATGGAATGTGCAAAATCTAAAGCTAAAAATACCCTCTAGGTATGAATAGAATGAGTTTGATGTATGAAACTGGGACAACAAAGCAGCAGGTTTCAGGGGCAATTATCTGTCAATGCATACCTCTCAACACATCTGCAATGTACCGTATATATTTTATGTGAGTCAATTATAGAGGTAAGGAGGTATCCCCCAAGTGCTCCGCTTTGATGTAGAGATCTAAATCAGATACAGGGAAAACTGAATGGATAAATTATACCTGTTTTGTATTTTATGGTTAAGATAAGGTCAGCCAAAAAAGGTAGCACATATACATTTTTATACATAAAATATATGTGTCCCAACATATGCTACAATTAACCCAGATAACCCTAAAGTGCCAGTCTTTGTCAAAGAGTGATAAAAATTGATAAGTAGACTAATATATGACCAAATATGCCCCGTTCAAAATTTCGGACCTTTATCTGCACCGTGTCTAGAGATATGAGGGAAATCGCAATTCCTGTACGAGAGTGCCGGAAACTGACAAATAAGCTTATATATGGCTATTTATGTCATACAAGAAATTTCAATGCTTTAGCTAAAGCGGATCCAGAGATTAGCACCGTCCTACATGTAAGACAGTGCTAATCTGTGACTTTGGGTGTCTGTCTCCTCTAAAAAAGGTCCAAATCTTTACCAGAGGGTAATTTTCTAAGTAGTAGGTGTTTTGGGACATGTGTGTTATGTCATAAAAGTACCTAAGAATACCCATATGGAGCATTTTCAGAAGCCTTGGGCCTAGAACTATAGGATGCAACATTTTACTTCCATATCTGTTAAGTTTACTTGCAGATATAGATCTCTTCCCATGATGTCACTTAGGTGTGTAGGACAGTAGGGCTATCTGGGTTAAAATTACGTCTTCCTCCTGATGCCTGACGTCTTTTGCAGCGTTTGTGGGTGGAGATTGATGTGCTGGGCCTTGTCAATATGTTAAATAAGTTTAACTGATGATGCAAATGTGAATAATTTTGAATCATATTCCCTGAGGTGTAGCTGTCCCGTATTCAACGAGACCTTGATAGTTGACATTTGCTTATTTATTTTAACAGCATTTTTTTCTAATAGTGCATACACATGAGCTATTCCACCTGAATGACCAGAGTTGTGGGTGAAAAGGACATAGAAGCTGAGCATCAATCAGTATGCTTGAGAGAAACAGAGAGTAAGGTTGATATCTAAAAGACTGAATTTCATTCAGAGCTAGTTGAGAGGGAACAGCAAGTTGAGAGAGGAAGCTGCATTAAATAAGACACAAAAGGAACACAAAGCCAAGAGATTGAATTGCAAGGTGGGTAATATTTTGGGCAAGTTTATCATATATTATACTTCATCCTGTAATGTCACTGGTTAGTAACAGGTTTTGAAAATGCGCTGGTCTAAAATAGGCACTGGGGGTACAGGGGTGCTGACATAGCTCTTAAGCATTAAAAATGCCTTTTGTCACAGTGATATGATATCAGTAAACTAAAAGACAAACACATGAAATGTGTTATTATCTTTTTTTAATGAATGAAGTCTGAAATATAGATAAGCCATTTAGAAAAAGAATGTTCTCAGAGGTAGGTCTTCTCAGCTTGTGATGCCCATCGCTTTGAGTCTGAGTACTATGTAGAGCTTAGCAGTAATTACAAAATTATTTAGGCCACAGGGTTTCGGTTTTGGTTAAGTCTGAGTTTCACCATTGCTTATAGGATGAGGTTGGGAGACATTTGAGTAAGCATGAGTTGATTAGGCCCAAAAAAAAAGTTGTGTTTGCAGTTACCTGTCCGACCCTAGCAAAATTGGGCCGACCTTCACTTTTTTTTTTATTTTAGAAAATTTTAGGAAATATTTAGGATTTTTTTCGTATTTTTCGTGTGTTTTCGTATTTTTTTTTCGATTTTTTCACATCTTTTCATCAATATTTCTATGGGCCTCAAGTCCACAGCTTAACCTGCATATCTTGCTTCACCTTTCTCATGTATTTTCAAAGTTTTACCATGGTCCTTGGTGCCTGTTCCAACACATCCAGTTTTATAAACACATCAAGCCAACATTGGGCCAATGGTTGGGCCAGCCATGCATGTTTGAGGTTTTTTAATGGGGTGTTAACAAAACTACATGACACCTACTTACGAGAAGTCACTCTTTCTATGCCACATAAAAAATGTTAATCTGAGCTATTTATGAAGTGTAGACTAGGTAAGGCAGGGTTTTGGAGGCTCTGCACCCTTCCTCCAATAGTCTAGTAAATTATATTTTGGCAAGGATTGGAGGGGCTTATTGGAAACAACCCCTTTAACCTACACTAAAATACCCTATAACCTACACTTAAAATACCCTATAAACTACACTAAAAATACTCTAAACCTACACTAAAAATACCCTAAACCTACATTAAAAATACCCTATAATCTACACTAAAAATAACCTTTAAACTACACTAAAAATACCCTATAACCTACACTAAAAATACCCTATAACCTACACTAAAAATACCCTACAACCTACACTAAATACCCTAAACCTACACTAAAAATACCCTATAATCTACACTAAAATACCCTATAACCTACACTAAAATACCCTATAACCTACACTAAAAATACCTAAAACCTACACTAAAAATATCCTAAAACCTACATTAAAATACCCTATAACCTACACTAAAGGTACCTCATAACCTACACTAAAATACCCTATAACCTACACTAAAAATACCCTATAACCTACACTAAAATACCCTATAACCTACACTAAAAATACATAAAGCCTACACTAAAAATACCCTATAACCTACACTTAAAATACCCTATAAACTACACTAAAAATACCCTATAACCTACACTAACAATACCCTATTTGACTTTCGCCTGCATTGGTTGCAAAGTGTGTGCATTGGTGGAATGCCTGTGCAAGAGAGGTGGCACCATCTTCCAAAGGGAAATGGTACTACGGGCACACCTCAAGGGGCTTATGTCCCATTTTTGCAACTTACAATACAGCTAATTACATTTAATTCTAAGTTAGTCACCCGTTGGTCAGAAATTGACATGGAGGGTTTGAAAATTGATAAAGGTGTTTTGAAGGCAAAACTTTTGTTTAAAGATTGATGGCCAGAAATATAAAAATCTGATACTATAAAGTGAGGGGGCCGAGATAGAAGATTATGATTTAAACATGTCAATGGAATAACTTCTATATTTATCACAATTTAGTCCAACTAATTAATCACTAGTGGTTGCCATGGATAATGGCAGATTAGATGGAATTAAGTGGAGCTAAGTCCTGGTTTAGCTAGATAAAATGCATGCCTACTTTAAAGCACCCTGGGTTGACGGAAATTACAATAAATACACCCAACTACCCGCCAAACACAATGTAGCAATACATTCAAACGGTTAACATAGACAGGGAGGGGCATGGAATATGTTCTAATTTAAGCATTTTGTCTGGGGACTGATGTAGGTACCTATATACAGCAGATGATTTCCAGTTTCCTTTCTGCATGATTGATGAGACCAACATGCACAGCTGCTGAAGTAGGGTAGAACCCCCATGCCTTAGTGAATGAGTACCGATACGGTGGACAGGCAGGCCCAATTTAGCAATTGTATAAAAATTTCAATTTACAATTCATGAAATCGTAAGTGAGAGGGGTATGCATACTGCCCCAACGGTGACAGAACAAAGGGGACTTTTTACTGGCCCCTTGTAGCAGCATCTTAATATAGGGCTTCACACAGAAAGGGGAACCTGGCATATCATGCCCGGTCCCTGCACTCAGCATCTAATATAACACCATGCTCGTTACGGGAATTTCATAACACACCCATACCACAGATTTTTGGGGGTAAAAGTTGTCAACGAACCATTACAAGTTGATGTTGTAATGAACACTGAATCCAGAGAAGTTCTTTGATCCTTGTTTATTGCATGATGACAGAGTGTACATATAGGTGGTAACAATGATACACTTGCCAGCATGCAGGCTCTGCCCCTAAGCTTGTAGCTCAACCTGTCGTAGGTCCTAGATACTAGGGAGGTTGTGCGTGGGATAATGTAAGTAGAAAAGATGATTGCTGGGGGCTGCTCACCGGTCTTATATACCTAGGTGAGCAGCTCACAGGGTGATGAAATGTACCGGTAGGAGCAGGTCAGATCTGGTCAGATCTGGTTGGGTCTGGTCAGATCTGACGCGTCACCATACCTGGTAATGATTTTATTTATAAGTGGACCAATCAGGATGAAGGGAGATCGTGGAATTTCCCTGCATCCCAGAAATGCGTCCACAGGTATGTCGGTATGTTGTGATACTCCCAGTGAGTCAGTGCCCAGAAATGGGATGGGTCAGGCTCTCACAACATCCTGGTATGGGTGATGTAAGAGCAGCTCACTGTACACACTGGGGGGGAATGAGCTGTGAGCTTGTGAGCAGGTCCTGAGCATGTGTGGCGAAGTATTTGATAAATGTGTAAAATAATGAATAATACCCAGAATCGTCCATTGACAAATCCCCACATTCCCACTCGTCTCTGCACGAGGTTTAAGGGAGGAAAATCATTAATAATAATGGCTTTGCCAAGTCCATTGACAATTTTGGGTATTATGCATACAAGGTACATGATACAAAGGTGTGTTCGGTATGAAGATACAGTATAAAAATGAAATAAGTATACATAGAGGTTTTTTTAAGGAACTGTAAAAATAAGAGGTACAGGTAGCATGCTAGTACCTTGTTGGATCAAAGAAGGCTTATAATACTTATTACTACAGAATAAATGGGTACATATATTTTTGGCACGTCGTGAATACTGTTTTTGTACCTGAGCTTGTAGTGAGCTATATAGTGATACATTGGAGTATAAAAATACATTCTTTCTAAGCTGAGGTATCTGGAGTATTTACAAATATAATGTACGGAGAAAGCAAAAAATTTATACAGTTTGTGGAGTTGGCACCAGGAAGTCGAACCAAGATTGGGAGTTTCCCAAGATAAATTCGGCTTCAAGCTGCCAAGGGCACATTTTTAGCCAGTATAAATTGAACGAGGTCGTATTTGGACTGGCTGTAGGAAGAGAGAAAAGAAAAGAATTGAAGATTGTATGTAGGGCAGGGTCAAGGTAGTATTCGATCTGACTGTTGGCCCTGCTCTATATAGTTTGTGCCAAACTTCAGAACTTAAGGGTAAATGTGAACTTAATTATACTACTGACTAAAGCTCATAAATACAATAAATAGTTGAGCTTGAAAAATGTGTTCGAATGGGGATGATCTTGTAGCACCTAAGGTGAAATTATAAAAGGTCATGTTATAAAAATCACCTATAAGATCATAAGAGTTTGCCAATCTATTGCAGGCATAAGAAAAGGTTGACCTAGTTTTACAAAAAAAATAAAGAGTCAGTCTTTGTCCAAAAATAATTATCTTGGGTGGTTGTATGGGGGGTCGGGGAAAGTTTGTGTCTCCACAACATAATATATAGTCCAAAGTTCATTATTGCTTATTGGAATATTGTCACTTGCTTTTCCTGAAGTGCTTTCCAGCATGGAAGCTGTTGGGTGGTAGGTTGCCATGCTGTTGGGCGTTTGAGTTCATAAAATGGCCCTCAGCCCTCCTTTTAGTCCTCTGTCTAATAGGCCTGTAGGAGAGTGAGAAGTCTGCGAAATCCTCCATCACCGAGGCTAGGTTTCCAGCCTCAGCAATGGCTGAGTCTCCACTGTCTGAGTCTGTAGGTGTAGGGGGCTTGACAGGAGAAGGTCGGCGAGCTGGCATGGGCCTCCATGCTGTCCTGGGTGGGGAATATGCTGCTCTGTTCCTCCAGTTAATGGGGACCATTTTGCTGTAGGAACAGGGGCAGGTGAAGCTATTGGGTCTGTGGTGGCACGGTGTGCAGAGGGCTGCAGATGATGTCTGCCCTCTCATATGTGTGCAAAAATTATTGTTGTGCATCCTGTATGCTGGGGGCATTGGGGTTCCAGGCCTACAGGATGCAGAGATGACAGTGCCTGATAGTGGCAGCACGGCAAGGTGATTGGGTCGTGCTGGTCTTATAGGGATTGGTCTACTGGTCGTTGAGCCTCTGGATCCGGTGGTACTGGTCCCTCTGTCTTGGGCTCTGCTCGTGGTCCTGATTGGATTGTGGCTGTGTCCGGCGGTGGGCCTGCTGAGAAAACAACAGGAAGAGAGAACAATACATCAACCACAGATTGTCTGTCATGGTTTGCAAACAGGCCATAGTTAACACAGAAAAAGGACGCGAGGACAAAATCATTTTGTCAACATATAAAACATAAGTACAGAGCTCAATCGATTCATTTGGCTTAGCGCGGGTCCTGTATCCAGGGACGCTATGGTTAGTTTTTCTAAATTCCACCAGGTGGTAGTAGCGAGCTGGCGCTGTACCATAATGGCGAAAAATCATGTAAGTTATGGGGATAAATACAGGTATGACCTGCTCAGGTTGACTCCTACCTGTTTCATGTACCTTAAAAAGGAACTATGTTGATGCTGATTGAAGGAAAATTTTATTTTTGGGCTGAGATAGGGGCAGGGAGAAAAAAAAAATTTTCTTTCCTGTGTCGCCAAAGTTTTGATCCGGGCTGCTATAAAAGGGCACCTGTTCGTCTTGTGATATCATAATATTACATAACCATGGAGGTATATGAGCTTGACGATGTCTTGCCTAACAGCACGGTGCTCCATATCATCATCACTATGTCGGGCGGATTGTGAGTATATTTTGATTTTCAAAGGGCGACTCTTGAGTTTTTGACAATTTTGAGGATCAAGATGTGGGGCATTTGGTCTAATCCGCTTTTTAATTTGTATTTCAGCATCACACAGATCCAGTGGATAATCATCCCGCCCGGCGGGATGGCCAATGGGTACTAAGGTAAGTTCGATTTGAGCAAGCCAAGGTATGAACATGTGTCAATGTTGTTGTTGTGATAGAAATGCCACGTGCGGGTGTCACATGACCGATGGTAGTCATGGTGACGGCCGTGACATCCGTCAATTTCGGTAATTGATGCGAAACCAAGATGGCGCCGGGCTGCCGCGTGTGGCGCGAAATGTGTCGTGCCAGACGCCGCAGTCGGTGTTGATGTTGATAAGCATCAGTGTGAGCCGATCTGTTGTGTTAGTTAGGCCTATCTATTGTTATGATGTTGTGTGGCCTAGTGGGTTTGGTGGTAGCTGTGTGTGGGTGTGCTTTGGACGATATTATGAGGTGGGTTTTTGTGGTGGGGGGGGGGTCTGGAGGGGGTGGTGGAGTTGGGGGGTAATCCCCACATCAGCGTCTTATGGCGTTATCCGCCATATTATCCGGCGTGTGTGAGGGGTCAGTTGCCATCCCCACATAAGTGTGATGGTATCTTGCAAGCGCTACTAACATTTGGGTATAACCTTGGGGCGGGTCTAAGTTTTGTGATGGTGGGGTTGGCCGCTAGTTAACGAGGGTGAGGTGTAGGGCCCTGGATGATCCTGTCATCTACCGAACCAGCCATTTTGGAAGTGTGAGTCTAAATATACCTACCATTAACCATGTCCGTGGCCCTCTCAGCCAGGTTTGGATTGTACATGAACAGGTCCTTGGGAGGCTGGGCCTCTTTAGGATTCAGCAGAGTCAGCTCGACCTGGTCGTCCTTGCTTGAAGACGGCTGGGGCTCGCGCTTTCTCTTCTGATATGTCCTCCTGGGGCAAAGGGGCGAAACTCGCCGAGGACTCACCATCACAGGGTGTTAGCTGGTAGTCCGGCTGTCCTTTTTCTTCAATGACCAGTGCTAGAGTGTGTGGTTTGGAATTGAATATTATTGCCAGAGGAATTCTCCAGAACAGAGGGCATCTAGGGTATCGTTCTAGGCGGATGGTCCTCAGGCGGCCAACAATGATCATGGTGACCTCGTTCCTCCATTCTGCATCGAGGTAGCGTCCCAGGGGCTTGCTTAGCCGGGGTGGGGTCAGTTTAGGTGCAATGATGGATGCAGGCCACAGATTTCTGCCGTAGACCATATTTGCAAGGGGGAAACTGAAGGTTTTCCCCTCCGAGTGAATCCTGAGTACGAACTTAGCAGTGTTATCCGATGGCTCCTGTCTCCAGTATGGCCAGTGCCGGAGGCACCTCCTGCAGACAGCCCTGAGTGCGAACAGTGCTATCACGAGGACTGCAACTGACACCGTGGCGTCATATCTACCAGGTAGCTGTACCCATATCTTGGTGTCTGTCTCCTCTGCAGGTGTGGTGGGCGATGGCAACTCCGAGTTGGATTTTTTTTATTAATTCTTTGAGTTTGGTCCAAGAAGCGACGTCTGCCATTGCTGGCGTGCTGTAAATACTGATGAAGTGTGCTAGGTGTGTCACTCTCATGTGCACACGGCACGTAAGGATGAGGCAGAGCAGGGCTATGATTGGTGATAACAGGTGTAACCATGGTGAATACTCTAGATGATACCCAATGTGTGTTATTGTTTTTATGGACAGTATTGAGGATTTATCATGGATTGATCCTGCAGCCTCCTTTAAATTAATTACATCTTTGAGTAGGGGAAACAATTTTTGATTGTGGAATGCTTAAGGCGGCGGAAGTTGGGTAGCCTTAAGGCGGGTGGGTTAGTTGCTATGGTTACCCCAGAAACATTGGCTGGCGGGTTTCCAAAGTGCCGCCATAGTGGCAGGTTAATGGGTACCTGAGCAATGGGGTCTAATGTGAAATTTTGGGCACAGGACAAATCTGTGTTGGGCATTATCATGCCGTGATTCTCTAGTGAGCACAGGCATGGTACTGATACTATAGAGTATGCAGCATTTTTAATTTTCAATTGGCCTGAGTTAGAGCATTGTAGGACTGATGGTGATTTGTCTGTGATTAGCATATAAGAGCTGTGTGATATGGGCTTTATAATATGGGGAATTTTGGCTGTCATGTGTGCCTGAAAATTGCAAGTGTGGTGGACAGCGTCGGGTATGTCTAAAAATAGGGATAAAGTACACATGGGGTGGCGGGGTGATAGCAAAGGCAGGGGTAGGTTGCAGCTAATAAAAGCACCGTTATCACACATATCCATGTCTGTGTGGTCCATCTCAATGTAATGTGAGTGAGTTTTGGACATGGCTATGTATGTAGGTAGCCTGTGTATAAGTGTATACCCAGTTGACTCTGTGTTTGTTGTGTCGAAGGGGACAGGGAATGCCTCTGTTCTATAAATAGAGTAGGTGTTTTCCCCAAGTCCTATGGGTATGGGCACGGTGATATGGAGTTTGTTTTGATTCTGCCAGTGCATGTGTACCTTTCTCTTGTAATAGTAAGCTAGCAGTACATTCAAGACCATAGCGCCTCTGTGGGCGGTGTGGAGTGCATCAGATAGATTATTAAGTTCCTTTTTCATTGTGTCATGAGGGACCAAATTGGCAGGGAGCTGACCATCCATTAAGGAGTTGAGGGAATTTAATAGGGAGTCTAAATCGGTTTGTATATGTATGAGGGTTTCAATTTGTGAATTTGCTGCCGAGAATAACATGGAATAGAATGTGTCTTGTCTGGACTGTCGCTCCATGTTTAACAGAATGTTTGAGATGTTATTGTTTAAATGCTGGAGTTTCGAGCCAATTTGGATCAGTGCGCCGTCGGTATCATTTTGAATACTGGAGAAGGCGCTTAGGGACTTGTAATTAAATTCAGATATATTTATGTGTGGCTAATTCAACCACATGCATTTTTGTAGCTAATTTTTGCTCCAAGTCAGACATTTCAGAATCAAGAATGTCTATTTCTGGCTGGGTCCCGAGCCCTATTGAGGCTCGTAGAATATCGCCTATGATTTGTCCCGGGGCTCCCCTAGGTGTGCGGGGACTGGGTTTGGATAGGAGGTTAACTAATAATTTTAGAGAGTTCTGTGATTTGGAAAATAAATTTTCCAAAATTAGATCTAAAGACTGGGCTGTTTCTGTGACAAAACTTGGGGCGTTAGTTTTGATCAAGGGGGCCAATTATTCAGGTTGTTGCAGGGTGTGATTAAACTCTAGGTCCAAGGTGAACATTAGGGGGTAGTCCATGTATCCTGACAATAATGTTTGTGGTAGTTCTGTGAAAAGGACACCATAGTTGGGTCTGAAGATTGATACTGGTTTTCTCATGGACTGCGACTGACACCATGGCGTCATATCTACCAGGTAGCTGTACCCATATGTTGGTGTCTGTCTCCTCTGCAGGTGTGGTGGGCCATGGCCACTCCGAGTTGGATTTTTTGATAAATTCTTTGAGTTTGGTCAAAGAAGCGACGTCTGCCATTGCTGGGGTGCTGTGAATACTGATGAAGTGTGCTAGGTGTGTCACTCTCATGTGCACACGGCACGTAAGGATGAGGCAGAGCAGGGCTATGATTGGTGATAACAGGTGTAACCATGGTGAATACTCTAGATGATACCCAATGTGTGTTATTGTGTTTATGGACAGTATTGAGGATTTATCATGGATTGATCCTGCAGCCTCCTTTAAATTAATTACATCTTTGAGTAGGGGAAACAATTTTTGATTGTGGAGCGTCTTAAGGCGGCGGAAGTTGGGTAGCCTTAAGGCGGGTGGGTTGGTTGCTATGGTTACCCCAGAAACATTGGCTGGCGGGTTTCCAAAGTGCCGCCATAGTGGCAGGTTAATGGGTACCTGAGCAATGGGGTCTATTGTGAAATTTTGGGCACAGGACAAATCTGTGTTGGGCATTATCATGCCGTGATTCTCTAGTGAGCACAGGCATGGTACTGATACTATAGAGTATGCGGCATTCTTAATTTTCAATTGGCCTGAGTTAGAGCATTGTAGGACTGATGGTGATTTGTCTGTGATTAGCATATAAGAGCTGTGTGATATGGGCTTTATAATATGGGGAATTTTGGCTGTCATGTGTGCCTGAAAATTGCAAGTGTGGTGGACAGCGTCGGGTATGTCTAAAAATAGGGATAAAGTACAAGTGGGGTGGCGGGGTGATAGCAAAGGCAGGGGTAGGTTGCAGCTAATAAAAGCACCGTTATCACACATATCCATGTCTGTGTGGTCCATCTCAATGTAATGTGAGTGAGTTTTGGACATGGCTATGTATGTAGGTAGCCTCTGTATAAGTATATTCCCAGTGGACTCTGTGTTTGTTGTGTCGAAGGGGACAGGGAATGCCTCTGTTCTATAAATAGAGGTGTTTTCCCCGAGTCCTATGGGTATGGGCACGGTGATATGGAGTTTGTTTTGATTCTGCCAGTGCATGTGTACCTTTCTCTTGTAATAGTAAGCTAGCAGTACATTCAAGACCATAGCGCCTCTGTGGGCGGTGTGGAGTGCATCAGATTATTAAGTCCCATTTTCATTGTGTCATTAGGGACCAAATTGGCAGGGAGCTGACCATCCATTAAGGAGTTGAGGGAATTTAATAGGGAGTCTAAATCGGTTTTGTATATTTATGAGGGTTTCAATTTGTGAATTTGCTGCCGAGAATAACATGGAATAGAATGTGTCTTGTCTGGACTGTCGCTCCAGGTTTAACAGAATGTTTGAGATGTTATTGTTCAAATGCTGGAGTTTCGAGCCAATTTGGATCAGTGCGTCATCAGTATCATTTTGAATACTGGAGAAGGCGCTTAGGGACTTGTAATTAAATTCAGATATATTTAGTAGGAAATGTGTGGCTAATTCAACCACATGCATTTTTGTAGCTAATTTTTGCTCCAAGTCAGACATTTTAGAATCAAGAATGTCTATTTCTGGCTGGGTCCCGAGCCCTATTGAGGCTCGTAGAATATCGCCTATGATTTGTCCCGGGGCTCCCCTAGGTGTGCGGGGACTGGGTTTGGATAGGAGGTTAATTAATAATTTTAGAGAGTTCTGTGATTTGCAGAATAAATTTTCCAAAATTAGATCTAAACACTGGGCTGTTTCTGTGACAAAACTTGGGGCGTTAGTTTTGATCAAGGGGGGCCAATTTTTCAGGTTGTTGCAGGGTGTGATTAAACTCTAGGTCCAAGGTGAACATTAGGGGGTAGTCCATGTATCCTGACAATAATGTTTGTGGTAGTTCTGTGAAAAGGACACCATAGTTGGGTCTGAAGATTGATACTGGTTTTCTCATGTATTCTTGTGCTCCTGAGGTCTGTATGTGTATCATCCAAAGGATGAGGAGCGCTGCCAAAGGGGTTTTAGGTCTATGGAAAAATAAAGTTTGAGAATTTTGATCAGTTTTTTCAAGGTAACATGTCATGTGCTTGGGGGGGGGGTGGATAGGGGTGGGGGTTTTTGCTTGGCTTAGTTGTGGGGTAAAGGTGTGTGAGGCACGGTTGTCTGGGGGGAGATATATACAAATTGGTTTGGGGGGGGATTGGGCTTGTTGGGTGGTGTGTTTGTCAATAGGACACTTGTAAGCTTAAACAGACTAGTTTGCTAGGCTAATCTATAACTAGTAATTGATGTGTCCTACCTTGACTTTGGTTTGAAGATTATGGACTACTTCAGACGGTTCAATTCAGTGGTGGGGGCAACCGGACTGATATTTGGAGCAAATTTAAACGCTTTAAAGATTGCTAGCTGTGCCTGAGGGTTAACATTGTCATCAAAATTTTGTGTCTGGAGACACATGAGTAGTGGCGTGGTAGCTCACATGAGGGCTGCTCTGAGGCAGTAGGTGTGTGTGCACGAGGTAGTGCAATGTGACTGCAAGTTATATGCTGAGTCTGTCCCACGAGGGGGGTCGGGTAGTTGCTACAAAGTTATGCCTTTGATAGCTGAGGACACTGTGGGGTCCTGGAGTTTATCTCCTTTTGCGCTGTACCAAACCGGTGAAGACTTCAGGTCTTTGCAGCTTATGTCAATAAATAAAGAGTTAGTGCTCCATTAGTCAGTTTGATCCCAAACATATCCGTGGCCTTGCTTTTATTGCCATGTGGGCTTGGAAGGCTACGGATGGTCCACCCTGAGTTGAGTCCATGTTTAATCTCTGGTGCCTTAAGGCTTTTAAATAATATTAAGTAAATAGTTAGTCTAGGGTAGGATAGGTTGTGTTGAGTGGGTGGGGTGTCACCAAAAGGTTAATAAGTAAGACTTAAAGTGGTCAGGCCGTCATAGAAAGGCATGAAGTGGACTGCAAATTCAACTATTGCATTTTACAAAGCACTCTGGGCGCACACTACCATTGGCATGTAATGGGTATCTGGGTAACATGATGGCATAATCCATCATTGTCATGCTAGAACGATTGATGACGCTACTAAATGGACACATAAGACAAGTCCTACCTGGGCTGGTTGCATGGCAGTCTCGTCATTTTGGCCCTGTGGTCTCCGGATACTTGCTCCATGTGGTGACTGGGTTTGGTAAGTTTGGTGTATTGTTGTGAAATGGATAAGATTGGGGTGGGAGGAGGCTTATATGCTGATCATGAGGTGGCTATTTCTCAATCACAGGCATCCCTTAAAGGTATGTCTCTCCCTAAAATGGCATGGGGCCTTTCTATTGAATGGGTGCTAGTGGGCCTGCCGGTCCTATGCAAATTATGATCCTGTAGCTATCAGGATGGAGTGGTCAGTTATGACACCATATTTTTGTGGTTAAGGGTGGGTGGTATGTGAAATACTGATGATGAAATCAGGTCTTGTGGGATCCCTATCCTGGCCACCTGTGGCGCAGGAATTATGGATGTTAATGTAATTATGTGTCTCACCAAACATTCCAGTACCAATGGTAAACAGAGGTATAAACATGGATCAGGATGCAAGAGAGCTGCTCTCCTACAGTAGGCTGTCATTTGGTAATACCTTAGGGTATTGAGGAGCCCTGAGCTTGTATCAAACCGGCGCATGCGTGTCCCAAGGGAATGGGATCACAAACCGAGCGTACACTGTGACCGTGGGTAATTTATGTGGCGTGCCAACCAGTTCCATCCAGTTTATGGCTGCCTGAGCCTTCAAGAATTAAATAAATTTTTTGGCAATGTCACTCACTAAATTGTGGTAGTAAAGTTGTGATTGTGTTGGTATAATAATCAGAATTTATGAGGGAAAGAGAAAAAAAGAATAAATAAAATTTTTTTTTTTGAATTTGGGGGTTCTAAATGAGTGCTCTCTATTTCAATAATTCATGAGAAATAGAGAGAAAACATCTTTCACAAGAAGAAACTATGCCTATAGTGTCTGGGTAGTTTTAGTTTGTCTGTTTTGAGGATGGTAAGAAGGAAAAGGGGTTGGGGTTGGGGTGGGGTTCTGTACTCTGAATACAGATGTTGAAGATAATTTTGGAGAAAAAGGATCTTTATTTTCTTTTGGAGGGATTTTTCCTTGCCTTTTTGGTTGGTGATGGGGCAAAGGTTATTGTTCCCTTCTTTGCTGGTCTTCCTCTTTTTCTTTTGGTGACCAGTGACTTTAGGTCTCCAGTGAGGGTGGTGTCTAGGTCTGGGTCATAGAGTGAGCTTATGGGGCCAGACTGCAGCCTTTTAATCACAGCTTTGGCGCTCGCTCTAGTGATTGGCTTTCTCAGCCTAGATACGTGTACTGACTTTTTCAGTACTTTACCATCCTGTAGCCTTTTCAATACTGCTGTGACCGGCGAGGTCATTCTCATGATGATGTATGGTTCATTGAAGGTGGGTTGCAGCTTTTTGGTGGTTTTCTTTACAAGTAGGTTTGGTATGTGTAGGTACACAAGCTGACCGGTGTTGTATGTGTTTTGAAAAGCTGTGGCGTCGTGTCTAGCTTTCATCTTTTCATGGTATTTAACCATACTTTCAGCAGCCTTCAACTGGATGTCATCCCTCAAACTGAGTAGGAAGGTTGTTAAACTCTCCTTGTCTGTTAACTCATTGGTTGATGTAACCAAAGTTAGGGCTGATTGTGTCGGAAGGTGTGTCTGCTTGCCAAATACCAAAAGGTTTGGTGAATATCCTAATACGCTGCACACAGTGTTGTTGATGCTGAAAGCCACTGCTTGTAGGAAGGTTGACCAGTGATTTGGAGACGAAAGCTCGTAGAGAAGACTCTATTGTTTGATGTTGGCGCTCACAGAGACCCTGAGATCTACTCCAGTGTGCCGATCCTGTAACGTGTTTTATGCCCAACTTTTCACAAAAGGCTGTGAAGTATTTGGAGACATACTGTTGGGCGTTGTCTGTGTTCAGGACTGAAGGGGTACCATGAATACAGATAACTCTTTGGAAAAATCCTAGCGCTACTTCAGCACTATTGTTTTCTTTTGTTGACCACACGGTTATGTGTCTAGTGGCATGATCTGTGACCACGTGGATATATAGGGAACCATCTACAGCAGGTGTAAAAGGGCCTATTGTGTCCATGGTCAAGTGAGTGTATGCTGTTAATACAGGATCTCTCAATGTCATTGGTGTTTTCAGGTTTTTGGGTCTCTTTTTGGTCATGAGACAGGTATGGCATGTTCCACAATAGTCAAACACTTGCTTGAACATTGTGTTACAGTAATACCTGGACCTGATGGCTGCATAGTTTTTTGTTGGACCGAGGTGTCCCCCAAGGGGTGAGCAGTGGGTGGCTTTGATTAACGAGTCAGCCCATTTTTCTGGTATTACAATTTGTAGTGTAGGTTCCAGACTGTCACCAAAGGTGGACTTGGTGATTCTGAACAAGACCTTATCCAGAATTATGAATTAGTCATGATTTAGCAGTATTTGTTTACTAAGGCTTGAGTCATTTGGTAAATCACCCTTTGTGATGTATTGCAGCATGGAGAGGGCAAACATGTCCTCATGCTGTGCCTGTATCAATGAATCCCTAGATGGTGTTAGGGAGTGATGCTTACATAGCTGGGAGATGGCTCTCTCAGCCATGGGTTGTACTTTGTGGGATAGCTTGGCCCTCCTGGCGTTTGCTACTTTCACTGATACTTTGGGTGACCTAGATTTGGGTGGTCGACCCCTAGGTTTTGGTTTGGTGGCCTTGACCTTTTGGAGGCATGTATTGAGTTTATTGTACAGTCTGGTGGTGCTTGCTACACATCCCACTGGTTTCCATTGGGCCGAACAGTCTAACTGAACACTGTAAACCAGGATCAAATAAACATGTTTAAAAAGAATCATAACAATTCATATCCAACAGTGAAAATATATTTAACATATCCCTGGGAGACAGAGGGTATTTCTCAAATTTTAACACAGAACAATTACGCTCAATACCATTTAAAGTCTGTTTTAGAATGAAATCATTGCTAAAACCTTCATAACCTAGCATTTTTTTGTATAAACTGGCTCTATGGGCAAAGCAAGGGAAATATTATAGGCCAAAATTCTTATAAAAGTTCTTGTATCTTCTCAACTGGCTTTTCCTTGCCCTCTTCGTATTCCTGGAAATCCTGTCATCTGTGAAGGCCTCCTGTGCTCTACCTAGGTCTGACCACAGCTTTGCTGGAAAGAGCAGCACATGATGGTTTAGGAGGGTTGAATTACATTTATCTACATAGCCCTTATAGCACAAATGGGAAAGATGGTCTGCCAAAGTATTATCCTCAGACTTAATATAGGTCGCATACAATTCTATATTATTAATAAAGCACAACCAATAAATCTCTTAACCATGACATACATAACTTATTCTTGCTTCTACCGGTATTAATCGTGGCCAAAACCTGCATATTATCGGTTACTATGTGTACCTTAGAATTACTATATAGTGCAGACCATCTTCTGGAGGCCGTTTCACCGCGAACTTTATTTTATTTAAGAACACGGACTAAAAAGGCGGACCCTGACGCGGACTCCGCCTTATTTTATTTCATAACTGTTTCTGTTCGTACTCCGTCACCCCTCCGTTAAAAAAAAAAAGAACACGGACCCTTTTATCAGAAGGCGGACTCTTGAACACGGACGTCCGCGTTTTACCCTCGCCTTCATTTAATTTTTTATTTTTCATGTAAGGTACTTGCGCCTCATCCGTGATTTTTTGCGGGGTTTCTCCGGGAATCCCCTGTGACGTCATGAATTATGGGATGTCAATGGCCGCCTCCACCTTCCGGGAGACGCCGTTTTCTTTCGACAATAAAATAAAATGCCGAAAGCTGCTCAAAAGGTGAGTTAAAGTCAGCCAATTTTGTGTGCAAGATGTACCCTGACACGTAGTGTATGGTAATCTGTCGAACTAAGTGTGTCAGTCAGTTTATAGTGTATATAGAATGTGTTTTTTGGTCGGCGTTCAGCGTCTAGCATTTGTAGTGAATAAAGGGCTACAGTTTTCCAGATATGAGTTCAGCTTTTTTATTAATTATTTTTTTCAGTCGTCCCGCCAGGCGGAGGAGGATGAAGACCTGTACTATGACGAAGACGAGGAAGTAGATGAGTTCGAGGAAAACTACGATGAGGATCTACTAAAACCCGGTGACTTTCCCGGAATGGGTGCAGATCAGGACATCGCTTATATGGTATATAAATTCAAAAAATCACTCCTCCGCAAGAAAGCTCAAGGGGAAATCGGGGTAGAGGCAGACATTGATTACCTGGTGTATAAGTACCGCAGAAATCTTCTCCGCGAGCAGTCTCAAGGTGGAATATCTGAAAAAAGACAGAAAGGTAAAGCTCCTAGTTCAGAGCACCCATCTCATTTTGGTTTAAGACCCAGCAGACCTGTTGTGCCTCCTCTCAAGGAGGACGATGTTTTGTGTGACCCTGACTATGTCCCTACAGACGATGAAGAATGTTTCTCTGCTCCTTCTGGTCGGGGACAATCTGTGAGAGGCCGTGGTGGGGCAACAAGGCCAAGGGGTAGGCCTCGAGGCTCTGGCAGTACAGGGAGGGGAGCTACTCGAGGTGCAAGAGGAACCAGAGGAAGTAGAGGCTCACAAGGTGCTAGAGGAACCCGAGGTCGTGGACGTGGCGGTAACATTTCTGGAAATGTTTCTACTGCTTCTTCCACCGATTCCACAGTTAAGAAATGGAACAAACTTGAACTTAAGGCTCTTATCTGGGGAGCCAACCACCTGAAACCTATATTAAAAGGAAAGTTCAAGGCAAGCTCAGACGGAAGGACGATGAAGAAGTTAGCATGGGAGGAGTTAGCGGGTAACTATAATTTTTTATTTTCTGTTTTGACATGGGTATCCACTTATAAATCATATATTTTGTTTTATGTTTTATACTTCATAAAAAGAAAAGGTATTTATTGTCATTTAAGATTTGCCTTGTATACAGTTGTGACTGTACATTTTTTTAGTGTATTCTTGACCATACAGTTTAACTTTATCAGACATTTTCTGTTACTGTAACAAATTTTTTTTTTTCAGAATATGTCGAGTCCATAGGAAAACGTGAGTGGAAGGTCAAACAATGCAAAGATAAGCTGTTGTATTTCAGCCAAGACGCCAAAAGAAAGGTAGGTCTGCTTTGAATTATATATATGTATGTATGTATATATATATATATATATATATATATATATATATATATAATATATATTTACATTATACGTTATACCATAATAGCATATATTAACCTGTTAACTCTTCTCCCCATTATATACTGTATGTCTTAACATGTATATATGTCATCTTCTTATATTTATGAAATTAAAAGGCACCATATCATCTAAACTTCTTCTTCTTTTTTGTTTCCGAGTCCCTAAATGCTATGCTATTTCTCTATTTTTTTTGGACAGAGGCAGTACGTCGACAATAAATACAGAAGTGGTAGTGGGCAACGAGAGGAAAAGGACTACTTAACCGATTTCGAAGAGGCTATACTGGATTGGGTAGGGGAGGATGTAGTACTAGGTAAGCTTATATCAAAGTACTTGGCCTTCTGGCATACATTTTTATTTTCCTATGGAAAAATCTATTAACTATATGTCCATATATTTATGAAAAAACAAATCCTAATTCCTCTGTCATCCGCCAACTCTCTTCATAAGAAAAACAAATTAAATGTACAATTCTTTTATGTTTCATATTTATATTGCGAAAATGGGTCTTTGTTGTTCTGACACTTCTTACATGTCCAATTACATGAAAAGATGATTCATTTATTTCAAGGGATACCCGGCATGCAGCCGCCTAACCTCAAAGGGGGAGGGAGGACCGACCAGGCGTGGTCATGTTACGATCCTGAGAGAGACAACCGGGAGGACTATGGGAATCTAGCCATGCCCAGTGATGCCATGAAGGCTGTGATGGAGGGCGATCTACTGGCCACGGACGAGGAAGGCGGTGAGTAATTTTTTCTGTCCTATATCATAAAATGGGTCCACCTTCTGTATTTTATTTCTTCACGGAGAAGAATATGATATATTTTCATACAGCCTATGATATAATACAATGTGTATATGTGTTGTAATAGAACATAGGAACATGGATTGCCATTTCTATGTAGATACTTGTTAGTCTGAGAAAATGTTACATGCTTTAAGTTAAAAACAAATAAATAAATACTGTTTGTCACTTTATTCCTTCAGATCCACTGATGGATGAGGAGGATTACAATGAACCTGTGGAGGAGGAGGACGTTTTCCAATCAGTGGATCATTACAGACATGAAGACGGGGAATCCCTTCTACCTCGGGTAGTCGTTGAGCAACCCAATACCTCGTTGGCAGATGACGACGACCTCAGAACTCCCCCGCCCGCTAGTGTTACAAGACAAAAAATGCTTCTTTTCAACAAAAGAGAGAATGATAAGAAAAAGGGTATTCAGTCTAAGAAAAAGCCACCAGAGGAGGACCTGTCTCCCCATGCTAGAGAGAGAGTTGACAGACGAAATGAGCTTTTAAAGGAGGTGAAGAAAATAGTTACTAGAAATACCCCAAAGAAACCACCTACTTCTTCTATACCAAAGAACATTGAGAAGCCTTCTTCCTCTGTATACAAACAGGTATTAGAAAAACCTCCACCTCGAAAAGAACCTGAAAAAGTGGTCCCTATATCTGAGCCAAAGCCTGTTGACGATACCTCTGAACCCGCCACCAAAAGACAGCGTACTAGGCCACCGTCTTTCACTGAACTTATGGCAGAAGGGGATATATCGGGGGTAGAAATGCAGATGTCTCCTGTCTTTAAGACCAGCACCCCAGCAGTCAAATACAAGGAAGGCATGGACAAAAGTCCTGGCAATAAAAGGAAAACAGATTCCATAGTAGACCTGACAGCGGAAACATCAGACAGTAAAAGGAGAAAACTTGATTATGGTAACCCAGATGATTCGCTCCCATCGTTAAATAACATGTCAAAAAATAGGTGTGATGCCATGTTCAGGTCTGATTTAAAAAATAAAATCCAGTTAGATATGGAGGAAACAAGGAACCTTATCATGGACCACAACAAAAAACTGTGTGAAGCTCTTATGAAACATCAGGACGAGTTGGCACAAAATACCCAAGAAACTGCCTCTATTATGGTCAAGTCCCTCAAAGGAGTTACGAGTGGAATAACTGCGGCCCTCCGTGAGCATTCACATGAGACAGCACGCTGTGTGAGGGAACAAAGAGATTCTATGTTAAAGGCCCAAGAAAAATATATTGAGGAGCAGAGGAAAGAAGCTGAAGAAGATACCATTGCTTTAGGAAATGTGCACACTCAATTAACCAATGCCATTGTAACTAAACAGGTTCAACTTGTAAAGGCCTTGGAAAAATTGAGTGAGAAAATGGTAGAAAATACAGAGAAGGTCGCTGAGTCTCAAGGAAAGATGAACGCTGAGGTGGTCCACATGCAGGGCTCCGTCGCCTCCCTCTCACAGTCTTTCAGTGGTTTAATAATTAATGTTGACCACTTGCAGCAAAGATGTTCCACAGGTATGAGAACAGTACAGACTGTGGATGATATCCTGAAGGAAGTCACCACGACTGTTCACAAGTTGAACCAGGCTGTGACTTACTCTTTTGACCACAACCTAATACGAGGTGAGATAACATAATTTTCGTTGACTTTAACAGGTATACCTTTTTATTTCAAGAACATTTTAAAAACAGAAAATGAATTTAATTAATAGTTTCACTTTGAATTAAATCGCCTTAAAACAATACAGAAAATAATTATTTGGTTAAATTATAGTTATGGTGGATATTAAGTGACTGTCTTTCTCTTTCAGCTCCGTCCGTCCGCAGTGTCGAAACCGAAACAGAGGAAGGAACATTGCAGACTCCAGGTCCCGTATCAGTGAAGTCGACTGATTTACCTCAGGAGGGGCCCGATAAGCCTGGACAGGGGACTGAAAACCATGAGGAGGGTACTGAAAGGCCCGAGGAAGATACTACTTCAGAGAATAACGGCGTGTCTGCCTTCCTGACTCACCCATACACAGGTAAAATTTAAGAACTATTTGATAACCCATGCCCACATTAAACATGTAACCAAAATAATTTACTGTAAGACTATCATAAAAAGTAATTGAATGATAAGTTTCCTACAGCTATGTGCTGGATATTATAATATGCTTTTATGTTGCAAAAAATAATCCGTCATAGCTTGCTGAATCCAAGTCATGAAAGACTGAAATTAATAATTAAGTAAAGGCTGATACCACCATCACATAGACCATGATATAAATGCAAATGTCCATGAGCAGGGAACAAATTTCCCTCGTCTTCACCTAGGTGAGGCCTCTCTGCTTTCAACTCCGTCTATAAGGCCTTGTTGGATACGGACTACCTCACCTCGTTTGAATAGAATGGGAATTTATTTTCTTCTAATAGATATTTGGTACTTTATCTGTAAAGCTATACTATGTTGTATCATCTGATATTGCAGAAGAGGGAGTCGCCAACTACCACACAACAGAGCAGGTGTTTGAAGAGACAGGTTCTATTTCAAGAAATATTTCCGCTCCTCTCATTATTCCAGGCGCAGGTGAGTCAATATATATAATTATCTGCACATGACACATAGTTAGATTCTTCTCTGTTTTACGTAGAACGTAGAACATAAAAAGATTTGAAAATAGTATGAGAATTTATTATTAAAATGTTCATCTACATTTGATGTCTTAAAAACAAACTGAAGATGCACATCTAGCCCTGCTGGACCCCTTTGTGATATTACTTTTCAATACAAGGATCATGTGTTCCTAATTGTTTTTATTTGCAGCTATATGTCAGGAGGCCACAGAGAGCAACGACGGCCTTGGTCTACCCACGTTCACAGTTAAATCGAGCGATGACTTCGTTATAGTCCAAGACACCGCTATGGAACAAGAACAATTTGAGGGAAGGGACAAGGAACAGACTGAAACACGAGCAGAAGAACCTACAGAAGGAGGGGACACAAACACAAGAGGTCACACGAAAGCTGCAGGGGAAGGAAGTGGACACATAGAGGAAGATGCAAAGTCTGCAGGGGGAGTGGAATCTACGGATGATGCTGGGTCAGTTTCTGACCGGGACGAAATGCCTATGCGTAAGTCCAAAAGGCTCCGCATAAAAAAACAACTGCATGACTTCCAAATGTGAACATGGACATCCGCGATCATGTTATGAAGACTCATATTTGTTAAAGGTTTAACTGCTTTGCTACGTTAAGGTTCATATATGTTAAGCCAAAAAGGTGCTAATTCTTGTCTGTGCCAAAAAGTATTACGTTCGTTGACAATTTCAAAGAAAAAAAGGATAACTGTAAGTCAATATTATACTCAGGTTTTATGTCCATGTCCTGAAATAAGGTTGTTCACCTCAGTGTGACGATGTAGTATTAGTAAAAGTGTATGTATGATAGACAGAACATGTCACTTTTCTCCAGAATAAATAATGCTTAGTCTGTCAATAAGAAGATAACATTTTGTATTCTTATGCATGTGGGCGTTATTTTAATGTAAGAAAAAGGTGAAGCTCTATCAGAGTTTACAGACGAGGAGAGATGGGATAGTCTAGAAATATATAGATAACAGGAACAGCCGACAAATAATTGATTATTAAAAGTGCATTTAATTTTTATCTTGTTCCATTTAACCCAAACGTATGTAAAAGACCTAGGACATGGAGAAAATATGTACATATCATTTGTTAAGATGTTTCACGTCTAAGTGTACTAAAAACATATCCACATTAATTTATTATATAGAATATAGACAAGGAGTATTTCATTCTTGGCTCGACATGCCTTAAATAAATGGAGAATCTCTTTAAACAAAAACCAATCTATATAAGGTTATTGTTGTGCTTCTCAGTTCATTAAAACATTTCTAGGTTAAAAGGAAAATATTTCAGTGCCTCCCAAAATGATCCTGAATGTATTCCTCTCTCAAGTTTTTGAAGGTGACTCGTGGCTTGGGGCCTACGTTTTCAGGTTGATCTATGGGGGGAAACTTCCTCTTGAAGTTGTCCTTAGCCGGGAAGTCCCGCAGGAGTTTGATCTTGGCGATCCTGGCGACATTATGCAGGGCCACACACGATTCAATTATGCAGGCTGCCCGGAAAGGACAGTGCATCAGGTATCCCCCGCTCGAGTCCAGACACCTAGAAAAATTAATTTTTTTAAAGTATTGAGTCAGTTGCAAGAGGGAAAAAAGAATTGTTTTTTGACCATAGCCTTCAATAAATTAGAAACTGATATGGTTAAATAAATAAAGGTACAGTGATATCTTACCTCCACCTCTGCTTAAGTTGGCCTATTGTCCTCTCTACCTTGGAACGTGTCTTCTTGTGCCACTTATTGTATTTCACGTCCTCGTCTGTCACCTCTGGTTTGACGGGGGTGTAGAGGTAGTCTGTCAAAGTGTACCTTTGGAAAAAAGAAATAACATTAAGAGGATATCCCTAATAAGGAACAGAAATAAATATATTTCATTATAATATACACTGCATAAATTTCAGTCTTCTGTAGAATTTGTTTTTTACGACACAGTGCAAAGGTAAAGAAGAGCTTAATAATATCTTACCCTCCATCTCCCAGTAGGAAGAACCCACTGAAGTCTCCCCTCTCACCCAGGTATTTGACTTGTGATCCATTCATGACATACACATCGTTGCACGACCCAGGGTTGCTCGCATTGACGTGCATTATAATGCAGTCCCAGTCACAGATGATCTTCACAAAGAAAAGAACAACAAGATAGAGAAAAGGACTGTACATCATGCTATATCAGTTCATGGCTAAGTTCAAAAACCCGAAGAAGAAAGTTTTTGTATACTCTCAGAAAGACTGTAACATGTTAAAATTAAATAAAATCTCACCATGGTATTTATGGAGTAGTACCCCTTGTAGCAGTAGTACTGATTTTCATCAGAAACCACTCCTTTAGGGCATTCGATAGGAACATGGGTACCATCCACCAACCCGAAGACCCCTGGCTTACTTTTCTCACGAAGGAAGAGAACAGACTTGTTGTTCTTGTCTAGGACTGTGTCAGGCCATACCACATAGTCCTCCAGGGCGTCATGGAAGTAATCCGTGATCTCCTGCACGGACCTGCACACGGTAGAACGGGAAACTCCGTGGCAGTCTCCTATGGTGCAATAGTTGGCCCCAGTAGCAAAATACCGAATTGCTATACAGAACTGAAAAAAAGAATTAACTTAAATAATTTCTGAATTTAAAAAATATAACAAGAAGAAGGGGTATAGAGCTATGAAATTGAAGAGGAAAATAAACATGAAATATTATACTTGCTTCTTGAGGTTAACGGGAGAAAAAGACAGGGGGAAACCAGTTAGAAAGTTGGAGGTTAAACACATTTACATTAAAAATGTATTTCTTCTTAGAATGGCCTTAAGAAAAGAAGGGAAAGGAGGAGGGCTTTATTTTAAAGACATGAAAACAGTAGAAGTAAAACAATGTATGAGCACTCACTCGAATCCTATGTGGGACAGCATGGACCCCTCTCAAGATCCTACGCTTTGGTGGAAGGTAGGCCACATAGTTCTTTATCAGTTGTCTGGTGACTGCTTTCGTGAGCCTATATCTCTGCAGGAATTTCTTTTCTGTGTAGAAGGAGAGTGGATCTCGCCTCTCGTAGAATTCCCGTTTGACACAAAGAACATAATACCTCCCCATGTTGTGACAGCCAGTTGAATGTTCTGCGACTAAGGGTCAGGGGTCAAAGGTCGGGTCAAGGTCGCTCCCATCAAGTTCAGGGAGGGTGGGTAAAATGTAAGGCGGACATAAAATTAGATATTTTGGTTGTCACGGACATGAAAGTGGCTTAAATAGGGTCCGTCTTGGGTCACCTACTGGTACCTTACCCCTCCGCCTTTTTCTGTCATAAGACGGACTGGAGGTGGACTTTGTTAGGGTCCGCGTTGTGAGCTGAAACGGTGAAAAGTCCGCGAAAAAAGACGGAGGTCCGTGGTTTTTCGCGGAGGTCCGTGTAGGGTAATATATTTAATTAAAATAATGAGCAGAAACGGTTTTTCAGAAGACGGACTCCGTCAAAGGAATGCGGACGTCCACCTGGACGCGGTGAAACGGCCTCCAGAGACCCACTAGCACTGGTCATACACATTTATGTCACCATCACGCCCATTTAGATTATCCATGGTAGGGGGGAATTCATGGTGTCGTAGGTTAACTTCTTTTATACCATAGTTCCCCCAGAATCAATAAAAAATAATCATCACCTATCCATGCTCCAAAACCTTTTTTAGAAGCGTCTGATATCATGGGCAACTCATGGAATTTTTTGCGGATCATGCTTTTACAATTAAAAATGTCACTGAATTGCATCCACCATCCAAGATCGAGCCTTGTTTCATCTTTCAAGAAAATATGGCGGCCTGGTCTAGCCTAGAAGTCAAAAATTCTTCATGCACAATTTGGGAGCAAAAGCTAATTAAGCCACTAATTTTTTGCAAACATTTTTTAGAGACACTTCTCATGGACAAGCACTCTGCCAGTGCCAGTTTTAACTTTGAGATTTTTCATGAGGCAAGGTGAGCTCCATCTTGACGGATTCGATGGAATTACCCAAAAAGGTAGTGATTTGGGAGGGTTCTGTAACTTTATTATAAGAGCCCAAGAATTCCATTACTTCAATGAGAATGTTTCTCTGGCATAGGCACTCATCTTTTGAACCAGCTACAATGATAAAATCATCCAAATAATTGGTTAATCTAGTGACGCCATAAGCTTTTGCTACCCAGGTGATAAAATTTGAAATACTATTAAAAATAATGGGGGCGCATTTTAAGCCAAAACTCAGCCTATTATTAACATAAAACTTTTGGCCATCACCCGTATCCCACGCGAAACCCTGGTATTGGACATGTGGGGCATGAACATTAATTGACCTGAAGCGGATTTTAGGTCAACCACAGACATCCAGTCTAGATGTTCAAGGGATTCTGGTCCGAACACGGGGGCTAAGGGCGACAATACGCCTGAACTGTGACTCACCTCCTCACGTACTGGTACCAAATCCCCACTGTAATCACAATGGGTGTTAAGCAAAAAGTATGATACATCAGAATTCTCTAAGTGCAATTTACTACCGGTAACATTAGGACATAAAACTTTACCAGAGCCATTTGGATGAGCACTACAATCAGCTGATGAATTTAATGGCTTGTCATTTAAGGTATTATCATAATCTAAAGGTTTAGATTGACATTGTGACAAATCGTTTGACACACTAAGGGGTGACAAAGGCCCGATCCGAAACTGTTGGTTTGAGACAAGCAGCTACCTTTTGTTCCCTAGCAGTGATCTATTTTTGAACTCTTGCCTTTGTCAATGGACCATTTAAAGTGCTTAATGTTGTTGTTGTGGCCTGGATGCCACGTGCGGGTGTCACATGACCGATGGTAGTCATGGTGACGCCCGTGACATCCGTCAATTTCGGTAATTGATGCGAAACCAAGATGGCGCCGGGCTGCCACGTGTGGCGCGAAAGTTGTCGGGCCGGACGCTGCAGCCGGTGCCAATACTGATGAACATCGGTGTAGACCGATCTACTGTGTTAGTTAGGCTTAGCTGTGGCTATGATGTTATCTAGCCTAATGGGTTTAATGATAGCTGTGTATGGGTGTGTTTTGGGCGATGTTTTGAGGAGGGGGCTCACTGTGGGGTGGGGGGTCTGATGGGTGAGCTGGATGGGGGGCGATCCCCACATCAGCGTCTTTATGGCGTTATCGCCATATTATCCGGCGTGTGTGTAAGGGGGTACCTGCCATCCCCACATAAGTGTGATGGTATCTTCCAAACGTTACTGACATTTGGGTATAACCTTGGGACGGTCCTAAGTTATATGATGGTGGGGGTGGCCGGTAGTCGATGAGGTGGGATGGTGGGTTCCATCATGAACCGAAACCGGCCATGTTGGATTGGTGAGTCGAAATTCTACCTACCATTGACGATTTATGTGGCCTTCTCAGCCAGGTCGAGTTTAAACATATATAGATTGTTGGGGTGCTGGGCTTCTTAGGGTTCAGCGGAGCCAACTTAGTGGGCTCGATTTGCCCTGCCGCCGTTTGGGCCCGAGCCTTTCTATCTGGTATGCTCTCCTGGATTGGGGGACGATGCCGGGGCCAGACTCGCCGGCCTAAATAAATTTTCCTTGAACCAAACATCGAAAATACCCCTGCTTTAGGGGGATGCAACAAGTAGAAGTCAACCTGGGCAAATCAAAGCCATAATTAAAACCCATAAATTACCAGCCTTTTTCACCATCATGGTACAGCGCCAGCTCGCTACTACCACCTGGTGGAGTTTGGAAAAACTAATCAAAGCTTCCCTGGATACAGGACCCCCGCTAAGCCAAATGAATCTATTGAGCTCTCTACTTAGGTTTTATATGTTGACAAAAATGATATTGACCTCGCGTCCTTTTTCTGTGTTAACCATGGCCTGTCTGCAACCCATAACGGACAATCCGTAGGTCGATGAATTATCTCCTCTTCCTGTCGTTCTCTCAGCAGGCCTACCACCAACAGAACATCTGTTCCTTCAGCACCAGAAGCCAAACCCAAGGAAAAGGGACCAGTACCTACTGAACCATGGACCAAACCAACATCGAAACAACATGGCAACTTATCACCTAATCCATGCTATCAAACATTTCAGGAGAAACAAGTGACAATGTCGCCATGGCAGCCATGAACCCTAAAATTTATGATATGTCATGGAGACCCAATCTCCCAACGACCCCACCAACAACTATCCAAGATGATTATTTTGGACAAAAGACTGACTTTTATTTTTGTAAACAAGGTCAACCTTTTTATGCCTTCAATAGATTGGCAAACTCTTATGATCTTATAGGTGATTTTTATAACATGACCCCCTATAATGTCACCTTAGGTGCTACAAGATCAACCCCATTTGTACACCCTTTTCAAGCTCAACTATGTATTGTATTGTAGTGATCATATCACTTGTATAATAATTGTAATGTCGGGGCGATCGGTCCGGTGGTAGCCACTGGTACGGGAGCGCTAGTTAGGGTCCGTCTCACCTGGGGGCGACACGGTGGCGACCGGTGACGTCACGCTCGTGACGTCACATTTAGGGACGCCATATAAGGGCGGTCCGGTGGTCGCGAGGGGGGAGGGCAATAAGAGACTTGCAGGTGGCAGAAGTGTGGTCGGTGACTTCGGGTTCGGTGGTTGCGATCGGTGGAGACCTGCAAGGGTGGTGCATCTCAATACAAGCAAGGATAATTGATGTCAATTAATGAGAACTGTTAGTGATAAGGCCAGAAAGAAATAAACCAAACACCTTCTACTGTTATCAAACTTTATTGGCTGCGTCTGGTCCTTTTTGTGTTTACTACATTGGTGACAGCGGTGTTGTTGCTTTTACGAACCCGCGCATTTACAAAGGATGGATAAGGCTGATAGTGACTATAGTGGAGGGGAGGAAGGAGGTCTAGGTCAGGGAAGGAAAGGATCTCTAGTGGAAATAGTGGACGAGGAGATATTATTTCGGAGACAGATGCAAAACGGCGGCCCGGTGGCGTCCGGTGGTTCCGCCGACTTGACCGGTGGTGGTAAAAGGTGGTATGGAGTGCGGAAAGATGCTACAAATTGGCAGGAGTGGAAGAGAGAGGAGGATAAATCGGGGGAGAAGGAGTTGGGGGAGCTCTTGGACGGAGCGGCTAAATCACAAGTTGGGGCTGGTGGAAGTTTCGCCAGGAGGGGTTATAATCCGTTCCGTGGGGCGTCCGGTGGTACACCCGGTGGTGCAAGCGATGGAGCCGGTGGTCCCACCGGAGGGGATACTTATTGGAAACAAGAGAGAACGGGGAGAACAACAGAAGGCGGTAACTCGGGAGCGGGTGACCAGTGGGAGGAGAGGAGAGGGCCGGAGCTATCTAGGGATCGGAGGAACACCCCCTCATTCGAGTACAGGGGAGAGGGTACATCGCCAGTGGGGGTGGGGGATCTCCCTACTCCTGGGGAGGAGGCCCCAGGGGCCGGGGGTGACAGCCCCGCCCGCAAGCCCATCGTGATGCCGGGAAAGTATGACGGGTCAGGTGACCTGGAGGAGTTCCTCTCGCATTTTGACCTCTGTGTCTTAGCCAACCGATGGTCGGAGAAAGAAGCAGGGACCTTCTTAGGGATCAGTTTGTCGGGGGTGGCGAGACGGTTGCTCGCAGCCGTGAAACCAGCATCAGAGAATGGGTACAAACTGTTGAGGGAGGCACTGATAAACCGGTTCCAACCTCAAAGCCAGGTAGAGTCGTACAAGGCCCTGCTCCGCACCCGAGTGAGGAAGCCGGGGGAAGAGCTCCAGACGTTATCCGAAGAGATATCCCGATTGGTCCGTCTGTCATACCCTAACGCAGACGCGACAACGGTGGACGTGATGGCCAAGGACAGGTTCGTGGAATGCTTAGATGATGGGGAACTCCGTAACTGGATATATCAGGGAGAAACAAAGAATTTGCTCCAGGCTGTGGAGAGGGGGGTACAAGCGGAGGCATACCTAAAACAGGAGCGGGAGAAAAGTAAGCAGGTCCGCGCCGCGTCACTGTCCATGGCCGAAGAGATGTCTGAGATCAAGGAAAGGCTGGCGGGTCTAACTACCGAAATTAGAGGGGGCCAGGTACCCAAGACCGGGACCTCACCGATGGGGCCGCGGAGGTCATGCTTTGAGTGTGGGGCTGAGGACCACTTTAAACGTAACTGCCCGGCCTGGAAGAAGCGAGTGGAAGCGGCAAAGAAAAGGGATGCTGAGGGCAAGCCGTCGGGAAACTAGACGGGGTCTCCCCCGCCAGCCGGGGGGAGGCCCAGGGGGTCGAAAGGCAGAGAGAATGGCTGGGACGGAAAGAAAAGAGCGGAAACGGCCTAGAGGTGGAGGGGGTGCTATGGGGACAATCCATCCATCTTGTGGTGGACACCGGGGCAACTAGCAACTTGTTGTCCACGGCATGGTGGAAGGGGGCGGGATCCCCTGGACAGGTGGCTCCGGTCACTTCGGCATTTCACACCGCCGATGGAAAACCACTCCAGGTGGAGGGCAAGGTTTCTACGGTCCTGCAATGCGGGTCAAGGAATGAACGCGCTTCATTTATTATCGCTGACATTGCGGCGTCAGGGCTCCTAGGCGCTGATTTTCTGCGGGAGACGCGGGCCACCATAAACCTAGCGGAAGGCAAGTTGTTATGGCCAAGGGAGGTCGTGGATGGCAGTTGCAGGATAGTGAGCGTTGCTACGGAGGTGGTGGGAGGCGCAACCGAGCGGGTGATTCTGGGCCGTGTCTCACCAGAGTTTGAAGGGGAGGAAGTGATGGTGGAAGGCTTACCTCGAGTGGAGGGCGCAAGGGGAATCCGGGTGGGACGCACAGTGTCCATGCCAAGAGGGGGCGAGGTGCCCATGTTGGTCTGTAACCCGGGGCCTAACCCTGTCACGGTCTACCGGGGTATGCACCTGGGTCAGGTGGAGTTAGTAGGCAAGCCCGTGTGCCGGCTGGTAACGGAGGATAACTCAGGGGGCTCCGGGGCCAGTCGGGACAGTACGGGCGACGACCTCATAACCGTCTTACTAGGGGGAACTAAGGTGGAGAAGGATCCTGTATGGATACGGTTGTTAGAGCGTAACAGGGCGGCATTTCAAGAGGGGGATGAGGACATGGGCCATACAGACGTGGTGACACACTCGATTAACACTGGGGAGGCGGCCCCCATAAAGATGGCGCCCCGCAGGCTAGCCCCACACAGGCGGGCGGTTGTCGATCAGGAGGTGGACAAGATGCTCCAACAGGGAGTGATCGAACCAGCTTCGGGCCCATGGGCGAGCCCAGTGGTCCTCGTGAAGAAGAAGGATGGCCGTGTCAGATTTTGCGTCGACTACCGACGATTGAACTCGGTCACAGTGAAAGACGCTTATCCTCTCCCCAGGATAGACGACTCTTTAGACTCAATGTCCGGAGCCTGTTGGTTTAGCACCATTGACTTGGCGTCAGGGTATTGGCAGGTCTCTATGGAGGAGGACGCTAAGCCCAAGACAGCTTTCGTGACCCACCGGGGGTTGTTTCAATTTCGCGTAATGCCCTTCGGGCTATGTAACGCCCCCGGGACATTCGAAAGGCTGATGGAAATTGTCATGAGGGGTCTCCAATGGACGGTGTGTTTGGTGTACTTGGACGACATCATTGTATTCTCCGAGACCTTGGAGGGGCATGCGGAGCGACTGGAGTTGGTCCTGGGACGCCTCCAGGAGGCCGGGTTGAAGATAAAGGCCACCAAATGCCAGCTAGTACGGGAACAGGTGAGCTTCCTGGGGCACAGAATCGACAGGAATGGGATTGGCACGGACCCTGAGAAGATAGCTGCCGTGTCGGAGTGGCCGGTGCCTACCTCAGTGACGGAAGTACGCTCCTTTCTAGGCCTGTGTGGCTACTATCGTAGCTTTGTGCCGGGGTTTGCTTCGATAGCTAGGCCGCTCTCGGAACTAACCGAGAAGGACAAGAAATTTTCCTGGAACCGAGACTGTGCGGAAGCTTTCCAGGCGCTCAAGGATAAGTTAGTGAGTGCCCCTATCCTAGCCTACCCGATGGCAGAGGGACGGCTCCTGGTGGACACCGACGCCAGCAACCTGGGGCTGGGGGCTGTTCTGACTCAAGTGCAGGATGGTCGGGAGCGGCCCTTAGCTTACGCCAGTCGCACATTGAGTAGATGTGAGAGGAATTACTGTGTCACCCGCCGCGAACTGTTGGCGGTGGTTTTTGCGGTGAAGAAGTTCCGCCACTACTTGGTAGGGCGCCCTGTGCGTATAAGGACTGACCATGCCGCCCTGAAGTGGTTGGCCAGTTTCAAGGAACCTGAGGGGCAGGTAGCCAGGTGGCTACAGTTATTGGAGACTTTCGATCATGTCATCGAGCACCGCCCAGGGAAGGATCATGGTAACGCGGATGGGCTGTCCCGGAGGCCGTGTAATCAATGCGGCATGGGGGAGCCCTCCGGGTCTCCGTTGTTCGAGGACTTCTCAAGCGAGGGGGCAATAGATGCCCTGGCCGAGTGTCGTGCGGTGACTCGTAGCGAAGCCGCCACCGATAGGGGAGCAGAGGAGAGGGTGGGCCTGGAAGTGACGGCCGAGGAGACGGACGGGATCTTTATGGACCAAAGGGAGGCCTGGAGAAAGGCCCAGGAGGGCGATCCCTTACTCACCAGGGTTCGGAAATGGATCGAGGAAGGCGAGGTCCCCTCGAGGGATGCCCTCTCGGGGGAGGCCTACGACGTGCGCGCCTTGGCGGCACAGGTTCCGCGGCTGAGGGTGGAGGGCGGTGTACTCTGTAGGGTTTGGTGGGAGCCGGGCGGCCGCACCTTCCTGCAAGTAGTGGTGCCGGATAGTAAGAAGGAGGAGGTGTTGGCCGGGGTGCATGGGGCCCCGTTGAGCTGCCATTTTGGTCGGGCCCGGAGCCTGAGGCGATTCCAGCAGGCCTACTGTTGGCCCGACTATAGGAGGGATGTGGTGCAGTGGCTGGCCTCTTGCCCCCAGTGTCTGAGCCGTAAGGCAGCGCCCCATCCCCCTCGAGCCATGATGCGGCATGTACCGGTAGCGTTCCCAGTGGAACGCATGGCTATGGACCTTATGGGTCCTCTCCCGCGCACCCCGCGTAAGAACAAGCACATCCTTATCGTCATGGATTATTTTACGCGATGGGCGGAGGCAGTCCCCCTACCGGACCAAGAAGCGGAGACGGTGGCTCGGGCCTTCGTAACGGAGGTGGTGTGCCGGCTGGGGCCCCCGGGCACGATCCACACGGATCAAGGTCGAAACTTTCAGGCTCGGATGTTCCAGGAGGTGCACCGGTTGCTGGGAGTGGCGCAGACGCGCACTTGCCCCTATAATCCTAAATCCGATGGGTTAGTGGAGCGTTGCAATCGTACTGTGGAGTCGATGCTGGCCATGTCGGTGGCTGAGGACCAGACGGATTGGGATCTGCAACTGCCATACGTAATGGCTGCGTATAGGTCTTCGGTCCAAGCCTCCACTAACCAAACCCCCAACTTTCTGATGCTGGGAAGAGAAACTCTTTTGCCTGGTAACCTGTTGTACCCGCAACCAGACTTCGTGGGAGGGAAACCCGACGACTACGTCGACTACGCCGCGGAATTACAAGGAAGGATGGCCAGAGGGCATGCGTATGCCCTCCGGCAGATGGGGGGGGCGGTCCGTCGTCAGGAAAGGAATTACTCCACCCGGGTACGGGGGGAGCCGCTAGAGGTAGGGGACACGGTCTACTATATGGTTCCCCGGAAAGAAGTAGGCAAGTGCCCCAAGTTCATGTGCCCTTGGTCAGGGCCTTGGAAAATTCTCAGGAGCCTAGGGGGTCCTGTATGGGAGATCCAGATGGGACGGAAGAGGAGGATAGTGCATTATGACCTACTGAAGAAAGTGGAGAAGCCTCGGGAGGAGGGTGCTGGGGAGGCCCGGGCGGTCTGGGCCCCCGAGCGGTGGCTCAGCTCTCCGGTGGCGCCACCTGCCACCACCGCGGTGGGAGTGCCACCGGTGCGCCACCTAGAGGAGGAGAGCGGTTTCCCGCCACATCCGGGCCCTGGCGGGATTACCATGGCAACTGCCGCCGCGGTGGGAGAAGGGAAGAGGGAGGACCAACCTATGGCTCCACTAGAGCAAGAAAAAGGGCAAGAAGAGGCGTGGAAAGGAAGGGGAAGGCGCCTTTTACCTTCTTTCATAGTAAACTTACCTGAGAGGGGCCCCCCCGGCGGGGTAAAAAGGGAAACTTACCTGCAGGTGGCCGGAGGAGGGCGGTCGGCGGGCTCGGTGGAGGTAGTTCCCGGGGCAGCGGCGGGGCACGGCTCTCCTGCAAAAGAAAAGGGAGAGAGATTAGTAGGAAGGAGGGGATCAAAAGACGGGGAGATGAGTCGGGCAGTAAAAGCGGTTTTCACAGCTAAAAATAAAAGGTGGGAGGAGCAGAGGCGGGCAAGCGAAATGTGGGCCACCGAAGAGGACCACCGGGAGGAAGAGGCCACCTGGCGAAGGGGCCGGGAACTGCACCGTGACCTAGTTTCTGCCACCGACCACGCGGCACGAGAACGAGGCGGTAGCTGGGCCACCGAGCGGTCAGCAGAACTAGACAACAACACAATGAGGAAGTCGGAGACTCCACTGAATTGCCCGGAGTGTGGCCGCACTTTTTGGCGCAGGGATGTCCTAAATCGACATATCTCAGCGCTGCACAAGTCCTGCGGACCGGGGTGGAACTGTCCGGTCGAAGGATGTAAGTTTCAGGTCAAAGGAGGAAGGTGGGACGATCTCGTCAACCATCTGGTGGCGCTACACGCCGGCCATAGCTGGATAAAGCTCCCCCGAAGCCAGCGACCACCGAAGGCTGTGATTCAGTATCACACGAGGGAAGCCACCTCCACCGCAGGGTCACCGGCCACCGCGGCGTCACCGGCCACCGCGGCGTCACCGGCCACCGCGGCGTCACCGGCCACCGAGGGGTCGCCAGCCGGATCGGTGGAGACAAGGCAGAGAGGCGAGGAAGGAGAAGGTCAGGAGAGCCTTGACTCGTCACAAGGATCTCCTACCTCTCCAACCGTGCGACGTAGGAGCAGCAGGAGGGCCGCGCACTTGGCCACGGAACGGCTGCTGGAGAGCACAGGAACGGGGGAGGAGGAGGTCCGGACTCCTACGCCGGAGGGGAAGGAGGAGACGCCGAGGCGTTCACCCAGACGGCCCAAGCCTCGTAGCGTGGTGGGGAGGGTCATCTCCGGGGCGTCCCGGCAGCGCAGCCGCTCACCGGTAGGCCGGCCAGCTGCACCGACCTCCAGTATCGGCGGAGAGGTCAGCCGGAAGAGGAAAGGGGTACCGGAAACGGGTGGAGAGGAGGCTCCCTGGGACGCAGACCCACCGGCGATCGTGCTGGAGGAGGCACCAGGCGGCGAGTGAAGTCCGCCCTCCAAGGTCCCCAAGACGGCATCCGACCCGGTGGCGCTCACCTCGGCGGTGACAGACGGGGCCCAGGAGGGGACACTGGAGGAGGAGTGCAGCCCCCCGCCTAAGATGCCGAAAACCACACTGGAACCGGTGGCCTCCACGTCAGCAGCTGCGGAGGAGGATCTACTGAGCACCAGGTCCATGGAGGACTTCGAGGCCGCGCGGATATTAGCGCAACAATTGGGACAGGGGGAGCCGGAGAACCTGGCAGAGGAGGCGAGCCAGGTGCTGGAGCAGGTGGTGAGCGGCCCGGCGTCCAGTGGAGACGGGAACCCCATATTGTTGCAGTCCCTGATGATTGACAGCGACGGGACCCTGGTTCCTGCTGAGGTGGGAGAGGAGCTCCTGAAGGAGACGAACCGGAGGGCAGAGGAGATGGCGGAGGCTGCTAAGAAGCAGTTCCAGAAACACCTGATTGCGGAAGCACTGCGGAAAAAGGCGTGGCTGTCTCCTGCCGGCCACGAGGTCCGGATAGCGTCGTCCCCACTCTTCGAGGCAGTGGCACCGGAGACGGAGGGGCCGGCGGCCCTCAGAGATGCAGAGCAGGTGCGCCAGATATTGACGTCGTCACCGCCGACGGTCCCAACCCACACGTCGGATAACAATACACCCGTGGTGGGAGGGCGGTTGGAGCGTTTGATGGCTTCCCGAGTGGACTTGGGGGAGGAGCCGGAGGAGCTAGACTGGGAGGAGGAGGAGGAAGACCCGTTGATGCTCCCACCCAACCAAGTCTCATACAAGGCCGTCGCCTTAGACACCGAGTCGGAGGAGGGAGGCTCTTCGCCTGATAAAGGTGATGTCAGGAGAGTGGTGTGCAGGGGGGACCGCGTCCCCGAGAAGACCCCAGGGGCTGACACATCTCCGACGGGGGAGACAGATGGGGCTAAGGGGGTGTCGCTGCACGAGTCGGATGCGGAGGAAGAGACCGCGCCTCTTGCTAGGAGAACGGAGGGGGAGGATAAAAGCCAAAGGAAGGAGAGAGAAGATAGAGATCGGCGGCGCGACAAAGAGAGAGAGGGGAAAGAGGATAGGGAGCGCCGAGACAAGAGGGAGAGAGAGAACGAAGGGCACAAAGAAAAAGAGGGGAGAGATAAACACAAGGAAAAGGAGGATAAGGACAAAAGAGAAAGGGAGGAGAGGGAGACACGCAGGAAGGAGGATAAAGATAGGAGAGAGAGGGAAGAGAGAGAGAAACGCAAGGAGAAGGCGGATAGGGACAGAAGAGAGAGGGAAGAGAGGGAGAAACGCAAGGAGAAGGAGGACAAGGAGAGACGAGAAAGGGACGAAAGAGAGAAGCGTAAGGAGAAAGAGGAGAGGGACAGGAGAGAAAGGGAGGAGAAAGTGAAACAGAAGGAGAAGGAGGACAGGGACAAGAGGGAGGAGGAAGAGAGGGAGAAACGGAAAGAGAAGGAGGACCGAGAAAGGAAGGAGAGAGAGGAGGAAAGAGAAAGGAAAAGGAGGGAGAAGGAAGAACGAGAGAGGAGGGAGAAAGAGGACAGAGAAAGGAGGAAGGAGAGGAGTGAGAAAGACAAGAAGGACTGGGAGGAACTTAATGCGAAAGAGAAGAAGGAGAGGGACGATAGAGACCGAAGAGAGAGAGAGGAGAAACAAGCGGAGGTGCGAGAAAGGAGGGAAAGGGAGGAGAGACAGAGGAGAGAGACAGAGAGGGAGCAATCGGGAGAAGGAGCGAAGGAAAGCAGGAGAGAGGGAAGAAATAGGGGTCAGGAGGACCAAGATCTTAGGCGTGAAAGAGATAGCGAGAGGCGCGGACACAGGAGGCAGGAAGAGGTGGACTTTGGGAGACAGCGAGAGTATGAGGAATATGATCGACGACGGGATCAATACGAGTATGAGCAGGAAGTACAGAGAGGAAGCCGGGGCGGAGATTGGGGGGGTCCATGGCGACGTCACGAGAGGAGGGACGAATGGGCCGACGAATGGGGGGAGTACTTCCCTGAAAGGCCCCGGGAGCCGGGGTTCCCCCGCGTGGAGGGGACGGACCCTCTTGGGGGTCGGCCTGTTTGGTATGGCGAGCACCCTGAGCGTATACCCTGGAAGCGGGTAGAACAACCGGATCGCCTCCAGAAGTGGGCATCAGGCCTGGCCCCATCGCCGGACTTAGGGGAAGAGTATACACCTGTAGGGGGAAGAGCGCACGGTTGGGTGGAGTTGATTGGGCCGTCGACAGTGCAAACCCATTATTATGCTACGACCGTCCAGAAGTATACTCCAAGGGGGAACCAGGATATGGCACCTCCACCGCCTCCCCCTCCAGCAGCGCGGCCAGCAGGGGGCGCGACCGGGGTAACACCTGCAGGATATCCCGCACCACCAGCACCAGCCTTCAGCTCAACCCTCCGGGCGTCCGGAACACCAGGGCTAGCGCCCGCGGCAGCAAGATTTCCGGGCCCCGGGCCAGCTCACGCAGCAGCCAGGTTTCCGGGTCACAGGCCGGGCCACCTCGGAGGGGACCTGGAGGAGCGGATACGCCGCATGATACGGGAGGAGACGTCCCGCCCGCCCCAGTCCAAACCGCACCGGGACGGTTGAGAACAGGGGAGGTGGGGGGCAGTTCACGGAGTGACCGGGCGGCATCTTTGAAGAGGCTGAGGGGGTCCGGAGTAAGAGAGGCATTGGTGGTTGGGTATGGAAGAGCCGACGGGCCTCCACTTGTTGTCCAGCTTGGGCATGCAAGGGGGAGGAGGAGAGACCACCTGACTGGGTCATAAGCAAGGAAGGGGGAGAAGGGAGGGGTAGTCGGGGGCCTGCGGGGTGGGGGAGTACTGGTGGGGGATCGAGTACCTGCCGGGAAACCCCCCCCCGTGGGTCACCGAGACGCCTCGGTCCCGTCCCAACCAGGGTGGAGCGGAGGCGGCATAAGCAGACACCGACCAGAGGGCCAGGACAAGGGAGACAGCCGGACGAGGCCGGACAGGGGACGTCGACCAGTTAGCTTCGTGTAACAGCGCCCATCTAGACCGGATGTTGTATTATATGTTCTGGACTATTGTTATAGACTTTACCCAAGTTCACATATAAGAGTTTATAGTAATAAGAGGGGGGCCCATTGTAGGAGTCCCCAGTTAAATGTATAAATGTTAAAATGTAGCGGTTACGACCGGCGTAAATGTTGTAACACCTTTGACCATTATGGCAAAGATTCACGGATATATTTTCTACAACCTAAGTTTGAAATGATAAGGGGAGAGTGTAGTGATCATATCACTTGTATAATAATTGTAATGTCGGGGCGATCGGTCCGGTGGTAGCCACTGGTACGGGAGCGCTAGTTAGGGTCCGTCTCACCTGGGGGCGACACGGTGGCGACCGGTGACGTCACGCTCGTGACGTCACATTTAGGGACGCCATATAAGGGCGGTCCGGTGGTCGCGAGGGGGGAGGGCAATAAGAGACTTGCAGGTGGCAGAAGTGTGGTCGGTGACTTCGGGTTCGGTGGTTGCGATCGGTGGAGACCTGCAAGGGTGGTGCATCTCAATACAAGCAAGGATAATTGATGTCAATTAATGAGAACTGTTAGTGATAAGGCCAGAAAGAAATAAACCAAACACCTTCTACTGTTATCAAACTTTATTGGCTGCGTCTGGTCCTTTTTGTGTTTACTACAGTATTTATGAGCTTTAGTCGGTAGCATAATTAAGTTCATATTTAACCTTAGGTTCTTAAGTTTGGCACAAACTATGTAGAGCGGGGCCAACAGTCATATAGAATACTACCTTGACCCTGTCCTACATAACATCTTCAATTTTTTTTCCTTTTTGTCTCTCTTCCCACGGCCAGTCCAAATACGAGCTCGGTCAATTTATACTGGCTAAACATGTGCCCTTGGCAGCTTGAAGCCGAATTTATCTTGGGAGACTCCCAACCTTGGTTCGACTTCCCGGTGCCAACTCCACATACTGTGTAAATAACACTTTTCCTTCCTTTCTTACCGGTACATCATATTTGTAAATACTCCATATACCTCAGCTTAGACAATGTATTTTATACCCCACGACAAACTCAGGTACAAACAGTATTCACAACGTGCCAAAAATATGTGTACCCTTTATTCCTGTAGTAATAAGTATCATAAGGTTTCTTTGATCCAACAAGTAATAGCATGCTACCGGTATCTCTTATTTAAATGTTCCATAAAGGAACCTGCATGCACACCTTTTTCATTCTTGTACCGTATTTACATAGCGAAAATCCCTTTGTATCATGCACCTTGTATGCATAATACCCAAAATTGTCAATGGACAAAAGCCATTATTATTAATGATTTTCCTCCCTTAAACCTCGTGCAGAGACGAGTGGGAATGTGGGGATTCGTCAATGGACCATTCTGGGTATTATTCATTATTTTACACGTTTATCAAATACTTCGCCAAACGTGCTCAGGACCTGCTCACAAGCTCACAGCTCAATCCCCCCCAGTGTGTACAGTGAGCTGCTCTTACATCACCCATACCAGGATGTTGTGAGAGCCGGACCCATCCTATTTCTGGGCACTGACTCACTGGGAGTATCGCGACACACCGACATACCTGTGGGCGCATTTCTAGGATGCATCTTTTCTACTCACATTATACCACGTACAACCTCCCTAGTATCTAGGACCTACGACAGGTTGAGCTAGGAGCTTAGGGGCAGAGCCTGCACGCTGGCAAGTGTATCATTGTTACCACCTATATGTACACTCTGTCATCATGCAATAAACAAGGATCAAAAAACTTCCCTGGATTCAGTGTTCATTACAACATCGACTTGTAACGGTTCGTTGACACCTTCATTGGTGCATGTAGATGCTCTGTGGGTGGAGCTTTTACAGTACATGCATACATGCCTGTATTTACAACCTTGGGTTTTACATCCCTCAGAGTTCTTGTTATAGCTGAAACATGGGCGTTTTTCTGAATTACCGGTAGCCCCTTTCTTACTCTTAGATGTGGCGATTACAGTAGAATTGTATGAAAAGAAGCACAGAACATCTGCGCTTTCGATAGCAGCAAAAGCAGTTAAGCCTTTGAGGTTAGCCCTCTCCCTAACAGACCTGTCATAGGTGATAAGGGTCATATGTCTGTAAACTTTTGTCAGGGCTTTTTGGCATAGTAGCTCATGGTGACTGATTGATTATACCTGCTAGGTTATTACACTGCTTTGACACTGCATTGATCATACAAACATTAGCTAGAAGCAGAGCTTCGAGAGAGTCACATTTTTTATCCTTTGTGGAGGATTCGCTAGAAGAACTCCTTGACACACCCCTAAGTCACATCGGGACTCGAGACGACTGTCAGTGCCTTGATCTGCTTGAATGACCCGAGGATGACAGCTTGGTGATGGAGGCTTGGACTGATTCCATCGCTGATGTAAATCCATTCAATCCAGACTCAATCTCAGCAATCTTGCCCTCCAAGTTCGGCACGGCTGCCACTGTTTCAGTCAACGTCTGGTCAAGAGGGACAGGAAGTTCTCCAGAGCCCCTAATGAGGTGGGCTGGTGCCCTCCCCTTGCTCCGTGCCGGCTCCTCGAGCTCCTACGTCGCCTTCTTCATTTTCTTGGATGCCTTGCAAGGCATGATGGCAATCCAAAGTTAAAATTTTCAGAGTTATAGAGTCAACGGCCACCCTGGAGTAGTAACACTGTGACACGAAGAAAGGAACTGTCGTCTTGGCGAATGTTCCATGTCACATTTGGCAGGCAGGATGGTTTTGTACCAGATGTATTGGTGATATATCCAGGTTTGCAAGCAACCTCTGCTAAATACCAGAACAAAAAAATCTTGAATTTGGCTACATGGAAAGTGGGGAGAATAAATCAAAGGTTGTTTCCTGTACCAGGGGTAGACACTATTTTTTTTTAGCCACTGGCCACCCTGGCCAGTAGCCTCAGCAATGTATTGGCCTGCAGCTACACCTGTTGGCCCAGAAGGTGAAGTCGGTAATTTCTGTGCAATGTCAAAAACAATCAGAGGATGTCTATATAGTGGCTGATACAGTGGGAATATCGAAAATTTCACTCATAATTTTGATTTTAAAATTTTCAATTAGGAATAGTGTTACCCAAAAAACTAAAATCAAACTAAACTAATACTAAGATGCCTTAGATCATACCTAGAGTGCCACTGTATATTCAGATATACAATTAAACTGACACCAGTTAGACTATAAATCTTGATGAATGAACCCTCATAGTGATAACAGCTTTCTCTACCAGATGCAGTAAATATTATTGGGGTGAAAAACCTATGTCCACCTGGGGCAGTAGGATGGTAGCTTTTGAAAAAAAATCACTGGCAAACACTCAAAACTACTGGCCATTGGCCACCGGGCCAGTGTTAATGACCGACCTGCAAACAAAATACATACATTCTCCGTGGACATTGATATAAATGATGACATTGTGGTCAGATTAGTCTTATACACGATTCCATACTTCGATAAAAAAAAGAAAAAAAAAAGCTTTACCTTGTGAGTGAGTAAAATATTCTTAGGAACATCTGTTCATCGCTAATGTAATTTTCAATGCAATTTGTTAAATTTCTTTCCTTACCTTTTTTCCATCAAAAGATTTATTCCAGAATTATGGGAAAGCATGGCAATGTGAAGTAGCCTGTACACTAAATAAACTCATCTGAATATCTTATATCTGCCGTAGGAGTCCAATGTCCATCAACAAACTTGGTAGAGTGGCTACTTGCAGGTGTGGAGTAGAGCCCTTGTATATAGCCAAACATGTTCTCCCAATCCGGTGGAGGCAACAGCATGACTTATCTGGGGTACTGCTAGGCAGCAGTCATCTTGAAGAAAAATGAATTTTTATAATACACTTTGTTCTAAACATAATGATTAGACAGGACAATCAAAAATTATATTTAAAAGGTGGACCTTGCATGTCTCAAAAAGTCCCCCCCCCCAAAAAAAAAAAAAGGGGTGATTATTAATGGTTGTGCACTGGACTATACATCTTATCAATAATTAAAGACAGGAGAATGTAAATTATAATTCATAATGAGATTTTTCTCTTTGCAGAGAAAATCACCATGGATGAGCAATATGTGATGTGTGTATGGCAAGCTGAATACAAATCCAATCCTTCCACTAAGTTTGACTCCTTATACTGGAGGTGTACTTCCTCTCTTACCAAAGACCTGAACATCACCATTCCGACAGACACCAGTGGTGAACTCACAGAACATGACATCAAGGCTAACAAAGGCATTTGCAAGGTCAGAACGAATCTGACCAAGTGGTCAGATATATACCATGAAACAGAACATGCCATCAAACTAACACAGAGGGGTGTTCCAAGACACAAGAAAGGCATCATCAATCAAAAGAATCACTTGAAGAGGTTGAGTGGATTAAGTGGTCTTCTTCATCCTCTCATTGGCCAATTCAAACCAAAGTCAACAAGGAGTGGAAATCAGGACCCACTGTTTGATATGCTACAAAAAGAATTGTGGAGTCATCAGGACATCAATAAGAACAAAAAAGAAAGATATATCAACTTAATGAAAGCTGTTGCATCCAATCGCTTTCAGAAGTATCAACCTTCTGCAATAACTAATGCTTTAAATGACCTGTACATGTGGATGATTCAAGAAGTGGTCGATGATTCACTCATGCCATTCATAGTAAGCAGCACCCCTTATCTAGATTTCAGGGTAATGCCGGCAGGCCACAACAAATGTGTCACATGGATGACTGCCTTGTTGAGAACAGCAGAAAGTACCGCCACCTGGGATGAAGACAGCATTCCTGTCTCTTCAGATCAAGTGCAACAACAGTTATCACAGTCTCATATGGATATGGTTGAGTCAGTTATATCAGCAGAGATTGAAAGAATTATTGATAGTTTACAAAGGACTACTAAAGACACCATAACATTAGCCAAGTTCAGGAAATGCCTTGTTGGTGTAGGCATTTGGTTAAACAAAGATGACACAAAAGCCATGTTTTCAAGAATTTACATCACAAGAAATGGTGTAATTCCATTAAGGAACATAATAAACTACTTCACATATAAAGCATGTAGCAAACAAAAAACTATGGAAGCATGCAGCAACAAAACTGATATTTTTAGGCGTTTCAGCCTGGCTGGTGAAATTGTCATGGAAAGTAAGGAGGAAAATATCATAACAGTTACACCAGGGAGGTACAGTGCAATTGACTTCCCTGACTTCACAGAATTACCCCAGTTTACACCACAACATGCAGTTGTCCAGGGTTTCAAATGGCCTTCTCCAGCCAAAATCCCAGGTGAAGGTATATTCCCTGTTGACTTCAACCCGTGCCTTCCAGTGGAAATTGCCACACCAGAGATGGTGAAATACTATCGGGCTTCAATATTTCACATTATGGAGGAGACTTTCACATTAAGTCATAATCACACAATTCATGACATTCACTATGCAAAGAACTACCTGACTGACTATATTCTTTCTGTGGCAGGAGGATCAGGCATAGAGATGCATGAGTTCATTCATTTAGATTGTCCACTGGATGCGGATAGTGGGTACTTCATTTTGGGGAAGATGGTGGGTAGTGATCTCCATCTAACAGCCTTCAAGGTGCCCACACTGCACACACTTTACATTCCACGAGGGGTGATTCACAGTAACGACTACCTGCAGGGAACTTGGAGGACAATGCTTTCTACTGAAATGGAGATCAACCAAGCCAAACTCCTGAGATGGCAAAAAGAAAATGATCATGATGATGTTCCAATTGGCTTCTGCTTCACATTTGATTGAGAACATGCAAAATGTCAGTACCACTAGCCTCTCAATGACAATGACCAGGATCTTATTCTCTAAATCTCAGATAGGTACATCTGTGCCAAAGCCTCTACATTTCCACCTAGAAATCAAGGTTTTGCAAGACACGAATTCTCAAATCCCATGGTGAGTTCGTGAAAATTCACAACAGATCCCTTGAAGTCATTCCAGTAAGCAAAACTTGTACTAAAACACATCTTTTATACGTCCATGTCTGCACCTCTTTGATGTAGTGTGTTCTCATGGGTTTTTGGCAACAGACATGTCTTATATGCAAGTATTTTTTACATCAATATGTAACATCTATGTATGTACCTATAATGATATTAATATGACAAATTTTAAAAGACATTAAAACGGTGTTGATCTTGACATGTTTAGGGGATATTCGGATGCTGCCTGCTCATCCTCACTGACATGTTTATGATGCAAATGTCTGAAATGATATCAACATTAACAATTACAGGATACTAATAAAAAGATAGCATCATGACCAAAATAATTACTCTTGAAATTCCAATCCCATTTCCATTAAATAGGAATACTGACCACAAGTCATAGTCAGATTAAGATACCACAGTGAGAGATGTCTTAGATATCATGTCAAATTGATGTGAATATCACATCATAGGCAATCTGCAAAGGAAATGTGTAATACCAGGTTTGGCAAAGACGCTTTCAGGTATTTCAATATCATATCTATACTGAGAGCATTTCTGGTAACTCAATGAATTACCTGGTAATCACAGCGGCAAGTGGGAAATCCACTGGCCTCGCCAACTTCAGACATCTCACATGAACATGAACTTTACAGCGTCCCTTCATATCGCCACTTTGGATTGTCATCCCTGTGAAATTGTTTCCCCACCCACCCTCACCAGTTGTATCATCTCTTTATCACACATTAGACTTTTTCACATATATGGCTATACTTACTTAGATGTCTCTATGTAATCAAATATATATATATAAGTATATGGTTATGACTGCAATAGTTATGGTTATCTGCTTTTTCTACTTCATTATAACTGTCATGGTTACGACATGTATTATTCTCTACATAAACATAAAAATTGTTTCTGTGGTTATGTTGACCTACTTTCAAGCTACCCTGGATACTCATCACTTTTAATACCTCTGTGGTTATGTTAGACATAACTTGACAATCCTGTAATTTATTTTAAAGACAGACACCGTCTGACCCACAGGTCAGCCGATACTCCTTCTGACCTTGGACATGGTAGTCATTCTCACAGGTCACCTTGATATCACCATCTTGGGTAGCCTTGGTGTTACTCAGTTGCCCATGTAAAGGTTTGTTTAACCTATCACAGATGATTTCTAAAAGGTTCTAAAACTCATTTTCATATAGAATGGCCTTTAAAGGTAATTTAAAGGTTATTTCCCAAATCATTGAGCTCTGGTGTTGTTGATTTAAATTAATAAGGCCTCTACCTTGTTGAAGTCATATCATGTAAAGATTACTGGTACTGGCTCACACTTAGTACATTATTGTATCTTGTCGATTTCCTTAAGCAGAGGTAGACACTAACACTAAAGTTGTAGTTTTAGGTATCGTCAACCTGAGGACCTAAAGTGGTCACCGCTGACAAGTTTCGGATCTTCCATGTTTTCAGTGTATAAGTGCGGACCAGAGATTTCTTCAAAAACAACCTTCCTATTGATGCCTTCCTTTACTAGGGAGATTCATTAAATAAAACATCATAAAACTATGTTATAATGAAATGTGCTGGAGGAAATGGTCTTATGGTAGTGTTGCTATTTTAATATTCTTGTGGACATTGTCCATTGATATTGTGACTAAAGTTTTTTTCCAGCTACAAATCATGGGCCAACAAATTAGCTGTGGGCAAAAAGATTTCTGAGGCAGTTGGCCCGGTGGCCAGAAGCTAAAATATTTAGTGGTCTACCCCTGGCAAGGCTTTGCAAGAGTACTTGTTCCCCATTAAGCTCTCGGTGGCAGAAATGGTAAGGGAGGGCAGGTGGAGATGTTAGGGGGAGTGATTTTTCACCCACCCCCATTGATCTGTCAGCGGCAAAAGTGGTAAAGGAGGTCGGGGGGATGTAAGGGGTGTGATAGGATTTCTTTACCCGTCCCCATTGAGCTGTCAGCAGCAGAATGGGTAAGGGAGGTCTAAGGAGTGTTAGAAGGCTCCTAGATCTCCTTTGATTACATGATTTGGTTACTTGTACGAAACTCGTTTAGAACGATTTTTTTTGCTTGTCCCAAGCACTTTGTTATAACGGAATTTTACTGTATATCATATATCATAAAAGAAGGAGGAAGTGTGACATTTTTTTTTTATAAACCTACCTACCATGGATGGCATCTTGGGAATCCACTCACCATCATACAAACACCGCCCAGTGGGAATTTTGATCCATATCTATGTGTGCAAGATGCCATACTACCAGACCAGGGATTAGAGTACTGGCAGTCCACCTGTGCATTGCTTGGGGGAGCTTGACACTGGAATGATATAATGTAGAAGGGAAGGGAGTGTGACCCACCTTAAGCCAGGCCTTCAGATTAAAGTCTGGAAGTCATGCTAATCAAATTCCTGCTCTGTGACCTCAACATCAGGCTTGCCTGGTAGCCTGGAAGATTTTATTTTAGTGTGCCTGAAATCTCTGATAGTTTGATGCATGATACAAAATTTTTCAATTTGGATCTTGAGTGGAATCGGCATATTTTATCTTTCAAGCCTTAGTGACACTCCTCTGTCATTGTGATTCAGTCATGATTACCTACATGATTAGGAAATCCAATATACCAATAGCCAAAGCATATTTTTCTATAAGCCCCTTCAAATCTCATCCTCTGTAGTAAATTCCATCAAATACAGCTCTTAATCTTCCTAGAGGCATTTTTGGGTACAAGTCGGCAACTGCACTATTCTGGGTAATTTGGGTTTGCTGAACAAGAGAATCTTAGTTGCCAAGCTCAAAAATGGCTGCTTCTGGGTCAAAACGCCCAAAACAAAATGGCTGCTAGTCAGTTTTGAGAAATATCAGAACCTACACAATGCTATACCCATCATGTGATACCTCAAAATGAAGGGATTTAAGAGCCTGGGCCAGTTCTGGTCATTACCAAAGTGTCAAGCCATTTGGTAATGTCAGAACAGTCGAAAATTTAAATGGTAAAAGCAAAATGGCTGTTTTGAGAATCATCAGAAAACACACATTCATCTTTGCTGGTCTTCTTATATGTCAAAATGAAGGGAATAGAGAGACCAGTCCATTTCAAGGACCTTCCAGGTTGCTAATTCAATTTCCATTTTCAAAAGTTCCAAAAATAAGATGGACACCTTTACTTTTTAAGAAAACTAACCAATTATGTGATACCTCAGAATAAATGGATTAAGGAGCCTGGGCCCGTTCTGGATATTAACAAGATGCTTAGCCATTTGATGATGTCAAAGGAGTCAAAAACATAAATGTTGACAGAAAATACTGCTGGCCATCATTGTAAGTCTTGTTATACCTCCACATAAAGGTGTTAATCTGAGAAAATATACCATGCTCAATCATGTTCTACCAGAAAATACTAAGCTACTTTTGCCCATCATCAAACAAAAGCTTACCAAGTCTAAGAAAATGGAATTTGCCGATGCTCGTATTTTAAGGGGTCCAGCTTCCACATCAGAATCAAAAAGCTAGTTACATAAGCCACAGCTACACAATGAAGTACCCATTCTTATCACACATGAAAAAAAAAACAAGAGCAAATTGCTCCATAAAATGTTCTATTTATCTTATGCTCTGAATGTCTTTTTGAGGGGAGCTGTTTTTTTGTATAAATGATGTTTGGGAATGAGGATCTATAAATTCTGTGATGATCATCTATCAGACATACAGTTTTGCTAAAGAAATCAGGGTGAGATTATGTCAATGTCACAATATAATATATAAATGTCCCTTTTCACCCTCGTCTAATGACAAGGAGATATAATTAGCTATCTCTGCATATTCACTGTAATACCAAGTAATATCAAGCTTGAGCCTGCTACATCTAATTATTCAACTGTGTGGGTGATAGCCAAAAACAATTTCACCTGCATATCTATGAGACTTAAAATCCCAAATAAAGAATATCTATCTCACAAATACAATGAATGATGTACAACTAAGATACACCCTAAATCAGCAAGATCCTATCAACATCTGGAGTCATATTTTTGGCTCCCTGATACTGTTCTATACACCACTCAGAATTCCCACCTGAAACTCAGCCCATAGTTACATCAGGGGTCCATCCTCATATATATATTAAAGCAATGCCTTATCTGCAATAATCTACTGTAATGATCTTCTGTACTCGTATTCAGACTCTGAATGGTTATGTTAAGACACATCTCAAGAGAAGTAAAGATGCAAGGCATTGATACATTGATCTCTTGGCAGCACTAGCTATTCACTGAAGTGTTCTTGATAAGTCAAAATTGTAAATGTTTTACTTGTCTGCAAGATTAACAATGTGTAACTTAGGTTTCTCATGGATAATAAGACAGAGACACTGTGTTCCTCTATGATCACTACATATTTTTGAAAAAAAAAGCTAAATCATACCATATCACCAGGGTCCCCTCTCACACTTCGGTAGCACACCTTCCTGCTAGCCAACTCTCTCCTGTTCATCTTAACAGTAACAGCATACATCCCTATGTTAATTATACTTTTAACAAGTGATGGGGAAACACCTGCAATATGAAGGTTATCTTCCTCAATGTGAGGAAACTTCATTCCCTGCAGCAGCAAGAGCCACTTCTGACTCTGAGAGTCCTCTCCACCAAGGTCAGAGAGACTACCCTAGCTGATGTTATTGTTACCGTGGGCCAACACCAAACTGAAACCACCTATTACGAATAATGTATGTTGTAAGGAATATCATGGAAACCTATGGTAAAGAAGTGATGATTTTCCACAAAACCAGATGACAACCCTGCCCTAAGCCTAGCCTACATCAGAAATCCACATCTCAGTTAAGGATCTGCTTTAGAATTTGTTGATATTCCTTCAGTTATTTACAATTATGATTTGAAAATGAATAACAAAATTTAAATATAACCTGTGATTCCAAAATAGATAATAAAAGCCAATTCACTTTTTCTACTTTACTGACATCACAAATAGCTCTACTCACCTTGCTCATTGGCATTGGCTTAAAAGGCAGCCATGATTTTTATTCTTTCATTTGATGAATGGGGGGAGGGGCTTTCGGCACTTCAAAAGTAAGTGCTCAGATTGGTAAATGTCTGACATAGACCAGTCTCTCCTTCCCCTTCATTTTGAGGTATAACAAGGCTTGGAATGATGATATAGGCATTGTGATCTTTATGGATGTCTCCAAACTGACTGGCAGACATTTTGTTTTCAATATTTTGAATTTTGATTTTGTTCTTATAAACAAATGGCTTGGCACCTTAATGATAACCAGAACCAGCCCAGGCTCATAAACACCTTCATTTCGAGGCATCACAAGGTGGGTAGTACTGAGCATTGTCTGATTTCTGGATTTTCTCAAAAAGTAAAGGTTGCCATCTTGTTTTTGGGACTTTTGAAAACGGAAATTGAATCAGCAGCCTGGGAGGTCCTTCAAGAGGACAGGTGTCAGTATTCCCTCTATTTTGAGGTATAACAAGACCAGGAACAATGGATATTGTGTTTTCTGATATTGCTCAAAACCCATCTTGTTTTCCAGGGTTTTGATTATGGGAACAGCTTGGAAAGTCATTGAAATGGGCAGATCTCTTTATTCCCTTCAGTTTGACATATAACAAGACCAGGAAAGATGAATTTTGTGTGTTTTCGGATATTTCTCAAAACTGACTGGCAGCCATTTTGTTTTGGGCATTTTGACCCGGAAGCAGCCATTTTTGAGCTTGGCAACTAAAATTTTCTTGTTCAGCATACCCAAATTACCCAGAATATTGTAGTTGCCGACTTGTAACCAAAAATGCCTCTAGGTGATTGAATATCTGAAATTGTCCCTGGTCTACATGCAGTAAAATGAAATTAATTTCTGGGATATCTATGTATTGCTCCTTCCTGACTCTGAGCCATTCACTGGCTGATCCTGGTTTCATTCAGGCATAATGATATTAACATGTCTTTGTACTATATATTTGAGAGGAACATAGAGGAGAATGATGAAATGATATATAACACATACCCAAGTAAGAAAATAACAATGCAATTTATTGTCATCTATACATAGTGACAATAATTGTGGATACAATAATGAAGAAATCATAATACAAACTGACTATCATCAATATTCATCTTCTTATTAGGGTTTATTCAATATACCTTGATTAAAGAAGTTTGCGTGAAAGAGTAATGAGTCTTTAACACCATTTTGACATTTAAATTCTTTATGGTGAGAAAACATTTGAAAAAGATTTGTCCGTTGAACATTTATGTCGGTACCTGCACACATGTGCACATATGTACGAATAAGACTTTTAATCTACACATTGCGGTGCAAAAGCAAGTAATGATAGATGGTAGTGGCTGAATTCATCATGTTCATCTCTTAAATCTGGAATATCATCAAGCTTCATCATGATGGTTCTCTCCCATTTCCTAGGTATGATCCACATTTCACATGCACTGTCGGTGTTATCTTCATTACACAGATTGGATTCCTGCCCTGGCACATGTTCTACCTCATATAAGAAGTTAAACAAGAACAGTTTGTTCCTATAAGGTAGCACAGTAGACGGCGGGTACTGGAACATCATCCTATTTGCACCCACTATTGGGTCGAATCCTGACCACTGGTTGGTAGAGGGACTGTAGTATTCTATGTAGAAACCACTGACCAGCATAAAGATAACCTCCTCCTTATCCAATTCCATGACTTGAATATCATAGTCACCATGAAAGATGTCTGGAATTGGCGCCTTCATGCTCCATGTGTTAGTAGATGGCTTGAAGCAATCCATGCGTCGTGAGACATCACTGTCTGATAACATGCTGCTAGGATCCAGTTCAAATCCCTCCATGACATAGATTGACCCCCCAAGGGAACAGGCATTGTAGTATTTGCGTAGAACAGGCATCTTACTGTCAACAACGCTCCAGGTATCGGTTTCAAAATCATATTTCTCAATGCTATCAGTGTATTCAGATTCAATCTTTCCTCCAAGAACAAAGAGTTGCTTATCACAATGGACGGTTTGAAATCCAGATTTCTTCATTGGCATTTCTGTCATTTTTGTCCAGTCCTTTCTGCGAGGGTCGAACACATGCCAGTCTCCTTCATTGCAAGCTATACAAAAATTGTTGATTGTGATAATAGTATCTGCATCAAATTTAGGAGGATTTAGTGCTATGTGTTGTATCCAAGCTTTCCCATCAACTGCATAGAAAACACTATCAGTTTCTCCAGTCTCCTTAGCAATAAAGCATAATGGTGTCGGATTGCCCCTCACTTTGCTCTGCACTGAATCAGTTAGAACTTTGAGGTTTATAGGAAGGCTGTGGTATTCTTCAGCTTTTAGCACAAGATCACACCATGGATTCTGAGACCCAAAGTATCCTTCCATCTTCTTGATAGTTTCGAGTTGATCTGGTGTCATCAAGGCAAATCGTACTTGGCTCATAAGGTTGTTTAAATGCTGGTTTCGCCTCTCAAAGTCCACCTCTACCCACTCCTTAATTGTCATTAACAGCTGCCACTCTGTTTTTCCCCAGCAGTCAATTAATATCTGAAGTTTCTCTTGTGACATTTCATCACAGTTACATCGTTGCCAAATTTCATCCATGTTGGATCTGATATAGGCAACTGTGTATTCCATGCCCTCTTCAAGATTGTATGTTTTGAATGTCTCAAGAATATCTACACAGTTCTCTATCTTGATACTGTCGCGGAGTAGTTCAGAACAAACTTTGATGATGGCCGGGATTTGTAGGTACATTGCACAGTCTAAAATCTCTTCTGTGCTAGCTTGAGTGCCACCAAATCGGCCTGTATAGATGTACTCAATGATGTTAGAGACGGCAAGAGGATACACTCCGTCCAGTTTCACACTGTCAGTCTGACTCTCCACCATATCCCATGTGAACATAGCTCTGAAATAGTCACTCACACAAGCCATGACTATTTTGTGAACTTTGAATTTTCTGTCATCTACCTCAATGGTATAATCCAGTAACATCTTGTCCTGCCAGAAGTGGTGCACTCCTTCCCACAAGGCAGTCAAGATTGTAGATTGCATCATTTTCCTTGTTGGGTCAGTTAACTCAACACCTGAAATTGAAGAAAAATTCAACATTAAAAGATTGCTATTTTTTTCTTTTTTACTCAATTCTTATAGAAAATCACTGAACAGACTGCTTTTGAATCTCAGGTGTGAGTAAAAAGTCACATCCTATACCATCCCAGCTAGCACTACTCGTGTAATTTACGTCATTCTTACGTGAAAACTGATCGTTTTTACGTAAAAAATACATCATTTGGATGAGTTGTGCTAGCAGGGATACGCTAAACATCATAGTTAACAAGAAACTTATAAGTGAACATATTGTATAACTTTGGTCTGTACCATCAATACAAAATGCTAGGGAAAGCTTTGAAGGGGAATATCTTAAGCTTTTGGACTACTACAAAAACCATAATGATAACAGAAAACTTTCTCAGATTTTATCGTTAAAGGTTGATCCTGTAAGTAACCCTGAGCATCTGTGCTTGAAGACAATCATGGCTGAAGCTCTACAACACTTTCCACCTTTTGATCTGTCAGACAGAGACACAGTCGGGGTCAGGTTAAAGAAGTGGGTACGTCTTATTCCACCTGTGGCAAAACCACACAGAAGGATCCCCATCAATCTGAGAAGTAAGGTTAAAGAGAAAGTCAGACGATTGGAGAAAGACGACATCATTGAACATGGGTCCGACACCCTGGGTCTCCCAACCTGTCTTTCCACCCAAGTCCAGTGATCCTATTGACATCAGAATGTGTGTGGATATGAAGAGTGCAAACAAGGCTATTAGAGTCAGAAACATAATGCCTACTATTGAAGAAATAGTGAGGGATCTGAATGGGTCAGTCAAGTTCTCTAAATTGGACTTGAACCAGGGGTATCATCAGTTACTCTTGGACAAGGAGCCAAGGTACATCACTACCTTCACCACTCACATTGGACTTTGGAGATACAAAAGGCTGAACTTCGGGATATGCTGTGCATCCGAGATATTCCAGAATGCTATCAGTGAGTCACTGGAAGGTATTCCTGGTGTGTTGAATGTCAGTGATGATATTCTGATCTATGGCAAGACCCAAGAGAGTCATGATGACAGTCTACAAAAGGTGCTACAGAGACTCCGTGAGAATGACCTAACTTTGAATAGGGCAAAGTGCATTCTCAACAAGGACAACCTTAAGTATCTAGGGTATGTCTTCTCCAAGTAAGGTATGTCGCCAGACCCAGATAAGGTTGCTGCCCTTAACGAAGCTGATGCTCCGTACGTTCTCTGCTTGGTATGGCAAACTACTGTGCTAGGTTCATCCCAAACTATTCGACAATTACTGAGCCTCAGAGAGAGCTTACCAAGAAAGATGTTGAGTGAAATTGGGGTAAACGACAAGAAGCTGCTTTCAAGGAGTTGAAGAAATCCTTGCGTGAGGATACAGTTACCCGCTACTATGATCCAGACAAACCGACTGAGATCATCGTTGATGCAAGTCCGGTTGGTCTTGGAGGGATACTGATACAGAAGATCAATGGAGAGAATGTTGTGGTTAGTTTTGCAAGTAGAGCACTGTCTCCAGTGGAACAGAGATACTCACAGACAGAGAGAGAAGCACTTAGAGTTGTCTTCGGTTGTGAACCCTATCATCCATATGTACTGGGCAGTCTTTTCACTATAGTCACCGACCACAAGCCACTGACTTCCATCTATAATAATCCTCATGCAAATCCACCTGCACGGATTGAGAGATGGACTCTAAGACTCCAAAGGTATGACATGAAAGTTGTCTACAGACCAGGAAAAGACAACCCAGCTGACTATCTATCACGGCATCCCAATCAAAAGGCCAAAGCTTATAGAGCTGAGTTAGATGGAGAGGAGTATGTCAATTTTGTGGCTGCGTTTTCAGTGCCAGTTGCAATTAATTTTGAAGAGGTTTGTGAGAAAACACTGGTAGACGGTACTCTTCAGAAGGTTGCTACTGCTATCAGAGACAACAAGTGGCACAAATTACTGAAATCAGGTCCGGATCGAGGAACATGAGGCCTATCACAAGGTGAAGGATGAGCTTACTGTAGCTCATGACAACTTATACATTCTTTGGGGTACAAGACTGGTAATGCCTCCAAGTCTACAGGACAGAGCTATTGACTTAGCACACGAGGGTCACCAGGGTCTTGTGAAGTTGAAGAAACTGATCCGCACCAAAGTTTGGTTTCCAGGTATTGATGCTAAGATGAAGAAGAGAATCGATCAGTGTATGCCTTGCCAAGCTGTAGTTAAGAAACAATCAGAGACACCACTCGTGACGACTCCACTTCCAGATGGACCGTGGAAGATGTTGAGCACAGATTTCTACGGACCTTTACCGACAGGAGAATATCTGCTGGTCATTTTTGATGATTACTCAAGATTCCCAATAGTGTTGACGGTGTATTCAACAAGTGCTAGGGCTGTCATCTCAGTCCTAGAATATTTATTCTCAACGCTTGGAAAGCCAGTTGAACTCAAGACTGATAATGGACCTCCATTTCAAGGAGCAGAGTTTGCTGACTTAGCCAGATACTCTGGTTTCCATCATCGAAGGATCACACCGTTATGGCCTCAGGCGAATGGCGAGTGTGAGCGATTCATGAGGAATCTAGACAAGGAGGTGAAAGGTGCACACGTTGAGAGGAAGCCATGGAAACAGGAAATGAACAAGTTTCTGCATAACTACCATGCCCCTCACTGTACAACTGGTAAGTCACCTGCTGTTGCCATGTTTGGATGTCCATTTGAGGTGAACTACCTTCTTTCTCAGGGGAGGAAAGGAATGACAGTTTGATGCGTCGCCGAGATGAGCAAGCAAAGGCTAAAATGAAGTCTTATGCAGATGAACGGAGACATGCTGTTCCCAGTGACATCAAGCAAGGAGATTTTGTCCTAGTGGAGCAACCTCGACGGAACAAGACGACAACACCGTATGACCCCAAACCCTACACTGTTACAGAGCCTAAAGGGTAAATGGTCACTGCTAGTAGAGGTGACAAACACATCACTAGGAACACCTCTAAGTTTAAAGTTATTGACAAGCACATTCAACCAATGAGATCAGATGATGAGAGTAATAATGAGGCTCCCAGGATGATGCCTTATCCAACTCCACAAGCTAGGAATACTCAACAACCTGTTGACGTGCCTGAGACAGGACCTACACCTGTCACACCACCACGTCCGAATGCTGAGTTAAATACTTCCGGCAAGGAGGCAGGTCGTGCATGCGCACAGAACATCAAAATCCAAAATGGCGGACAGCGAGACGATGGACTCACGGGTCCATCAAAACTGCTTGATTATAACAAAATGGAGAATTACAGTGTCTCATGCATTTTTATGGTTAATATGGATCCTTATTCAAGACCTGCTGATATTGTGCAATGCTTGACTCGCCAGGAGAGGAGTTATTCGCCAATGAAAAATGCGAGTGATAATGGGTGCATTCTTCATAGCCTTAACCATTGACGACTTGGACACACTGTAACTATATTGACAGTTCCCTATGGTAAGTAGTGGAAGACCTGGGCCAGTCGTGCATTTCTATGGCTATGGCCTGAATAGTCCATGAACTTAACTCCTGGAGATGCACACACAACACTGAACCAAAATGGCTGCTGGACTCAAACTAATTATTTATTCACAATGTGTCACATGACCTGGATACTGGTCTGTGATTGGCCGATGGCTCAACACCACATCTCTCCCCATTTAGAATAAACCTTGGGTTATTCATAATGTTGAAACACATATTTAGCATAAAGACACCATGAAAGTACTGTTCACATGTTCAGAATATATAGTGTCAGAGAAGAATGTCTATGGTAAACCATGTCAGCATTTTCTGAAAATCTCATATATATATCAGTCAGTGTCCTTTTGCATTTTATATGCGTGAGCCAGTTCTTGGATAAATGAAGCATGTTTTGATCTGTTTCATTGCAGCCTTTCATTAACCACAACTGGCTGCTTTGGAGTTGAACACTGAGGACACTTATAGAGTTACTCTAGAGTGATTGGAATATATTAACAGTTATCTCATTCATGGACAAGTTATCTCACATATGAACACTTTGAGAAAAAGTATTATCTTAAAGATAACTCTCTTAAAAAGGGAGATGTGGTGTAACCATTGGGGAACCACGTAGACACTACCCTGGTGTGTAATCCTGGAACTAGAGTTGCTTGTTGTTGTGCAATACTTAAGCAGATTGTCGGAGATCGTCCTCCCTGGGGGGGCCACTCTATATCTTTTCTATAGTAACCATGTGCGTACACCACCCCAAATTTCGGACAAATTTCGGACCCTTATAGGGGGGCAATATTCAGCAAAAATATGCCCCTTTTAGCAGGAATTAGCATGAAAAGGCACCCCTTTTCCTGGCCTTTGTATCTATAAAGACAAATCCTCAATTTGAGCAGCCTATTAGCGGGATGGCTTGGAAAAATGTACCCCTTTCCCGGCCATATTTTGAAAATTTTCTGGAAAAAGTACCCCTTTCCCTGCTATTTTCTGATAATTCTCTGGAAAGAGGTACCCCAGGGTTGTAAGTCAGGAATGGGCAAAAATCTGGAAACCATACATTTACTTGATATAAAGGCCTTCTATTTTTTGTCCATACAGCCCTCCTTACCACTCGTATAAGGAAAATAAATGTCATTCAAATTTTTCAGAAATCAGGAAATCCTGATAAAACCTGAAGACTTACATCCCTGGTACCCCTTTCCCGGTAAAAGTTTTGATAATTTTCTTGAAAAAGTTTAAAATTTGAGAAAAAAAGTAATGATCCCATGATATCAAACCTAACTGGTTCTAGTTGGAATATTTTAAAATTATTTCACCGTTGGATAGCCCTTCAAAAATGTACCCCTTTCAGCCCAAAAGGGCCCCTTTTTTCGGGTCCGGGCGGGTCCGCTCCCAGGACCCTAAAAGTACCCCTTTCCCGCTAGTTTGTGTATGCACATGGTTTCCAAATATCCCCAAGCGGGCCCCCCCGGGTCGTCCTCCTCAATACAAGGCTTAAAATGAGTCGAATCTACTTGTCTAATGAGCAATTCATATCTAAAGTTCCAATTCATGACCATTAGTTTTTGGCTGAAAAGGCGCCGCCAATAGCCTAGGTAGACCTGGGCCTATTACAGTAACTTGTCCCCCTAAATCCTTTAGAACACAATCAAGCCAACACTGAAAAAAATGAATCTAATATAAGTTAGTCAAAACCCCTAACTTACCCTAGTTAGCACATGTGACTAACATGGGACTAACATTTTACTAACAATGGCTAGGTGCTTAGTAACATTCACTAACCTATTCAGACAAGCTAGCTTCACTAAGTCAAGAGAGAAAATTAGTAAAACGTTAGTAACCTTTCCAAGATTAGTAGTTTTGTCTAAGGTTTAGTAGTTTTTTTCACACCAGGTGGCAGTGCAGTTTGTATGAGGATTTTTCTCGTAGGTGCACATCATAGAATAGTCTATGGATGTCAAAATAATGGTGATTTTCAATGACCTTTGACTTAGAAAGTCTTTTTCTTTAGGAGCATGAAGTGGAGACCTTCCTCCCACAGCCAGAGCTACCTTGTTATTGTGGCAACCGTGGCCGTATCCAACCGCCGTAGTTGTGTCTCATGGCAATGATTGTAAAAGTTTACTCCGTTGCTAAGTCACACAGGAAATTGATTGTGTTCATCACTTCCAGGTCATGGGTCATAGTGAATGACCTGTGACCTTTCCTAATCTTTGATTGGGAAATCCCCTGACTTTGCCATGGGGTGTGACACCAAGGTTTCGATCTTTGGATCTTATCAGGCTCTTAAATGGCGAACAAGGCTTGTGACTATTGTCACAATTTAATTCCTAAAATAGATTGATTCTAGAAATTACTAATTTTCAAATAAATGTTATTTCATGGAAAATTAGAAAATAGAGACAGTCGGTGTCAACATGAAATCCTTGTTTCACATTGACAACTAGGGTCCCGATGGGAATTAAATTAGGAGTGTATCCAAAATCTAAATTTCCACCATGCCCATCCTCTCAGTAAACATGTGTTTTTATGACGAAGTGGGGGATTGGAAGGGCGCTATTTGGGATCCTGGGATTTAGAAGACAGGTGCGTCCACTAAATTCATACCATGAGGGACCTGGGTGTGTAGTTTACTTATCCATTCCCTTTCTATCTGATTTCTACACTTCTCAGCCAGTCCACTTTGTGGATGGCTGCTAATAAAGTCTAGAATCGTTATCTCCATGTCACTTAATTGGTCATGGCCATTCGAGTTAAAATGATTCCCTATATCTGTGTGAAGCTTTGTTTTACGGATTTTAGTAAAATGCTCGCCGATTCTGTCTATGACTCTGCGGCTGGTCTGACCTACGTATTGCATCCCACATCTTTTGCAAGACAGTGCGTAGATCAGATTAGAGCTCTTACATGTAACATTGATTTTGCTACTATAAGATTTACCTGTGCTGTGTGGGGTAATTTTACCTGATTTGTTTAGCCTAGGGTAATATTCACATAGGTCAGATTCTGCCCTAGTGCAAGCATGTGAATGGCCCCCACTTATTGCCTTCTTGTGTTTTTTTACCCGGATGGTAATCTAGCTTAGCCCTAGTCAGCTGATTTTTTAGTGAAGCCGGTTTGCGTAGGGACATCAGAAATTTTCTACTATGTAAATCCCTAGTCCTGGCGGAACGCGATAATAATTCCCAGTTAATCGTAATTATGCGTTTAATGTCATTGAAGGCTGGGTGGAAGGTAGTGAACATTATGGCAAGATTGTTTTCACATGTTTGAATGGTACCCACATTATGTGAGGTCAGGGGGTCCGGGCGGGTCTTGAGGAGAGCTCTCCTAAACCCCTCCGTTACCAATTTTATTGGATACCCCCTATGTAAGAAATGTGCTGCAGTTGTCAACCCATGTCTTATATAGTCCTCTTGGTTAGTGCAAATTCTGCGGATTCTGAGGAATTGACCATAAGGGATGCCCTTCTTACAGTGGTTGGGATGTGCGGAATCAAAGTGTAAGTAGTTGTGGGCATCAGTCGGTTTGGTGTAAAGGTCAGTGACAATACATCCGTTCTGATTTTTGACCAAAACATCTAAAAAAGCTACTTCTTTGGTAGAGTATTCATGTGTGAATTTGATACTATGGTGAGACCCATTCAAGTAACTGATAAATTTTACCAGTTCCTCCTCACCATGATCCCATATTAGGAATATATCATCAATGAAACGTGCCCACATGGTGGGCTGTTTCACATAGGTGTAGACAGATTTCTCTTCGTAATCTGCCATAAAGAGATTGGCTAGAGTAGGTGCTACTCTTGTTCCCATAGCCGTCCCTCCCACTTGTAAATAATGGGTACCATTGAATTCAAAGTTATTAAGTTCTAGGACCATTTTCAACATTGTTAAGACTGAAGTGTTGGAGGGTTCTCCTTTTGGGATACGGCGGTTTTGGCGGTATTTAATAAGCCATCTGGCCACTGCCATACGTCCTTACTCGTTGGGAATGTTAGTATATAATGCACTGACATCCAAAGTGCATAGTATACTTGTGGGAGATAAATTGTTTTCAATTTCTGCAATTGTACTTATATAACATTTAATAAATGCACCTATTAAACATATTGATAAGTTATTAAAGGAAGAAGGAAGAAAGATGGAAACACCTTTTGTGTGGATATTCAATATACACATTATCCACATTGTTAATTCTCTTACTTTATTATTAAATTCAGAGCAACCTAGCTCAAGGGTTGTAAATAAAAATGATTTCAGGCATATAACATGCTTCTTAAATGAAGAGGTTCTGTTGCAGGTGTCAGAATCCTGATATAGAGTCTAAGACTCAAAGTAGGTTTTGAATTCAATGTGGCTTACCTAAAATAAAGGGTTAGTTTCAAAGGGTTAGGGATTATATCATATATATCCATGTTTTGATGTTTATAGTATGGGTCTAGACCCCTAAATTCGACAGGGTGACATGGCCATTTCTTAAAATCGACATGTGACATGGAGCTTAGTGACAAGGACATGGAAAGGAAAAATTTAGTGACAAGAGACAAGGCCTTTCCTTAAAGGGGGGCTGACATGGAAAATTAACAACATGGGTTCTGATTAAAACAGTGATCATAAAATCGTGAGAACCAGCGGAAAAATGCGACACCCTGGTTGGTCAAGGGGTAATCACGTGACTTTTTAATGCGGGCATGCATTACCATGCCAGGGCCCCTTTAAAATTGACATGTGACATGAAGCCTAGTGACAAGGACATGGGGAAATAGAAATTTAGTGACAAGTGACATGGCCATTTCTTAAAATCGACATGTGACATGGGGACCCCCCATCTAGACCCCCTATAGTATTCAAATATAAATTTGATTGCAGAAGATTAAAATTGCAGGCCCTGTTCCATACTACCAATAAATGAAAGTCTTAGTAAAAGGACTAACAAATTACTAATAATTTCAGGCAAATGCTAACATTTTACTAATGGTTAGTTCGAAAACGCTAAGATAGGATAGGCAGTTTGGACATGTGCTTTTTGATAACCTTTGCCAAAAAGTTAGTTCGACCTCCTAACTTCTTACCGTGGTACTAATATTTGAGGATCGTTTTTTTTTCAGTGTAAGACTAAGACTAAGTGGTAGAATCTGACATGTTCTTTGGGGCTAGGTCCCCCTCCAAATCGCCTAGAATGTATCAATCTAGGGGTAGAAGCAATAGTTTTCTTGGAGATATTTGATCACATTCAATTCAAAAGTAGGATCTTCAATTTTCCTTGCATGGAGTCAATCGCCCCCTATAAATTAGTATAATCATCTCTAACTTAATGGCTCTAGACCCCTAAAATCGACATTGCGACATGGGCATTTATGAGCCTATAGTCCGTTCCTCTATATTGGGGACTGGTGCATTTGCAGCATGAGGGCCTTATTTTTTTCTAATTAATGATAAAATATCCTAGTTTTTTCACAACCCTAGTCTTGTATAGGGTGTTTTGAATATCTATACTGAAAATTATTGGAAATTGGAAGATATTTGATAATTTTTTCAGCTGCCATATTATTACAACAGGGCAAATACTGCCCAATTGCTGCCCATTTGGGGCAAAATAGCTGCATTAATAGCAGGTGGTTGGGTGCAAATTATGGATTTCTCTCTTAATAAAACAACAAAATCTTGATTTAATGGACCAGGGACATCAAATCCAAGTCAGAGATATCATTGACACTTTTCAGAAGTATATAAATCATATTAGTTACCATATATCTTACATTTGTATAAGTAGGTCACTGTCTGACCTTGAATCACAGTTATTGGGGTCAAGGTTGAATTAGGTCACCATGAAGTACCGCAATGGATAATCCCAACAAATGCATGAATATCTAAGCTATCCAGTATATTGAAAGAACTCATAAATGTGATACAAAATCCATGTTTTTTCTTTTTCTTGCTCCATTTTTTCTCATATATAGGGATCATGTTAAATGCTATAGGGAAAAATTGTATCAAAGGACGGGTCAAAATGGCGATTTTAGTTAGTTTTCAAAAAAATGCATATCTTTTGGTAGAATTTGAACTATTAGAGGCATATAAAATGTAAAAACATATTTAAAAAGCTTGTTTCTCACTCTAAAAGATGAATTAATGAAAATAGGGGGTCATCACTCACTTTTTCATTGTAATTTTAGCCTAAAGATGGAGAAGTAGGTGTTTTTTCATGGTTTTCGCTTCTGAAACTCACACTTTGATACAAGATAAAATATTTTTAATTTTCACCAAAAACTTAATGAGGTATCTAGAAATAATGCCCTAATTGTGTACTTTTACATGGTGAAAGAATTGTGTAGATCGGCCAACTATGAGAGACACAGCACCATTTTGAAGGTGCAAAAATAGGAAAAACTAAGTTTTTGGTCCCCAATATACGGCAATGAGCTGTAGTGACATGGGACATTGACATTTTCTTAAAATCGACATGGGGACATGACCTTTATTCCTTAAAATCGACACAGTGACATGGACATTTCTTAAAATCGACACAGTGACATGATCATTTCTTAAAATCGACATGGGAAATTGGGGACCCCCCATCAAGGGCCCCAACTTAGTCTAACACAACCAATAGCAGAGGCAGAAACTAAAATTTTCCTTTGAGTACTTGCCCCCTTGCAATCGCATATTTCTCAGAGGCATTTGCCCCCTCTTCCTCGATCCTCTTGGAAACACCTTGCTACAACAAATTGTAGGTTTGCTGAAATTGCTCCATCACTTCGCTATACGCCCTCCCCTGCCCCTGGGCCCTGGTAGAGAGGCAGAGTTCCTCAGCCTAATAATCAAATGAATATGAATGAGACTCATTGAGAAGTAGTTGGTAATATAACGTTGGCAAGATTATAGCTACAAATCTTAGACTTGTGTTGACTTATTGCTGGGGAATTTGCGACGTGTCCTACCTCAGATTCTCTAGATTACAGATCCTCTCGTCCTGATATGCATTGACCCCTGGGCATCGACCTCACACCTTCAAGAGTTTTGCGCGGGTGCTCTGTGTTCGGTCAGTCACGAGTATTAGCATGGCAGAAAAGGAAAGATTGTCCTCTGGCATACACACACACAGGGTCTGCCATATTTGGGCATGGCGTCGTGACCTACTTTCCGCGTGGTACGCAAACAAACCCGGGAATTTCAAAGAGGCACGCAGGGAGGACTGTAAATAAATCTAAAACTATGGCTCATCAATGCACTATAAAGTTGTAAACACTATGCATACATATCACTTACATGTTATACGATAATAATGTGATTAATTTGAATGATGACAAGCCAAGAAATTAACCGAAAACAGTAATCAAAATGGACTAGGGCGATAACGTAGTAGTTCTCCATTAGCTTGACAGTGTCCCTATTAAAGGCTATTTCTTGCAAATAACAAATTTGTCCCGTTGATTTTCATTATTCCCACATAGGTTTCCAACTGCTCCCTTCCCCAAATTATCCTACGATTCTCAGATCAGGCTATTGGATAGTTATTGAAGGGACTTTCCATAAAATGTATCCACCCCTAGAAACAATTTCTTGTGAATTCACATGAAATTCACGTGATTTCACAAGAAAATTTGGTGTAATTCACGTTATTGATCACGTGAATTCACGTGATTTTGTGAGCAGCAATTCACGTGAAATTCAGCAGTCACATGAAATTCATGCGATTTCATGTGAATTTCACATGACTTTCACATGTAGGCCTACATGCATCTGACAATAAAATGTGAAGAACTCGTGAAATTCACAAGATTTCACAAGAATTTCCGCTGAACCAAATTTTCACCAAATTTACTCGTGTCAAAGTGGTGAAAAGTCGTTCCTTGTTTCCAGGGACTAGATCCTTTCCCTGCCCCAAAACTCTGAGTACCTTTCTCCGGGACTTTTCTTTCTACTGAATTCTACACAGTACAGTAGGCTACACTGGTGCCTCGCCACTGATCTAAGCATCAGGACAGGGTCAGGTTTTTGTCCCACCACCCTTCAAACCCAACAAGCCTCCAATCTGGCAATAAATGACTCTGCCCTCGATAGTACTACCACTGGTAGTTAATACCAGCTTTTTTTCGCACGTCCGTGCGCAAACCCACCAGCCCCCCCTGTTGTTAAAAACTGATCACTCCCTCATATCCCATCTCATGGATACCAAAATAACGGATACCAAAGGAGGGAGGGGCTGATAAATAGGGGCCGAGTCATTTATTGCCAGGCGGGGGGCTGTTAGATATGGGGGGGGGCAGAAAAAAATCTGCCAATCTGCCAAAATCCATCAAGCCCCCCCCCCCAGTGGAGGTTACCAAAAGAATTGAGGAGAGCAAAAACCTACAATATCCAAAAAATATCCTCCCTCGACAGCAGTCAAAATTCTTTGCACCGCCCCTGGGGAGTGGTCATTTATTATCAACAGGGGGGGTGGTGGGTTTGAGGGGGGGGCGTAAAAAATTCTGACCCCTCTCGAGGGGGGGCTAAAAAAATTTTGACCCCTCTTGAGGGGGGGGGCTAAAAAAATTCACCCTCTTTTTAGCAAAAAAGCCCGTGCGCTACTATAGATCAAAGAGGGGTGCGAAAGCTCTACGCGCCTCCGGTGCAGGGGGGGGCGCAAAAAATTTTGACTGCCGTCGAGGGGGGGGGCGTAAAAAATTTTCGCGCGTCCACGCAAAAACCCACCACCCGCCCCCTGTTGATAAATAATGACCACTCCCTTAACCCCATGTCACTTGTCTAATTTAAAAAGTGGCCTTGTTCCTTTGTCGATTTTACCCATCTGGGGCCCTGGATTTTGGCAGATTTTTTTCTGCCCCCCCCCCCATATCTAACAGCCCCCCGCCTGGCAATAAATGACTCGGCCCCTATTTATCAGCCCCTCCCTCCTTTGGTATCCGTCATTTTGGTATCCATGAGATGGGATATGAGGGAGTGATCAGTTTTTAACAACAGGGGGGGCTGGTGGGTTTGCGCGCGGACGTGCGAAAAAAAGCTGGTATTAACTTGTACAACTACCAGTGGTAGTACTATCGAGGGCAGAGTCATTTATTGCCAGATTGGAGGCTTGTTGGGTTTGAAGGGTGGTGGGACAAAAACCTTTGACCCTGTCCTGATGCTTAGATGAGTGGCGAGGCATCAGTGTAGCCTAATACTAATAGGAGGAAGGGTGAAAGGGGGCACTGACATTCTAGGCTTTTCACACAATCAGGATCGTGACAGGGGCTTAGTCAGCCATATTTCCTGATTCAGAAATATTGTATACACCTACATCATAGAGCTTCATCGCTGTTTGAACAACAAATAGATGAAAAAAACGAGTTCAAAGATTGGCTTCAAAACCCAAGAAGCGCAGCATCGGCCATGTTTAAGGCAATGGAAAACTTCTACATTATCGCCCATCCGTTTCTTCTAGCACTGTTCTCCTAATCAAAACATCATTTTTCAAGCAAAATAAGGCAGCATCCATCAGTTTCTGACCTTATGACTGTGATCTTATTCAATGGTTAAAAAAGGTTGAGAAGGAAGTAGAGAAAATGAAGGTTTTATTGAGGGGGGTTGCCGTACTACGAGTGGTACGAGTTGGGTTTGTTTGCGTACTACTCATTACTATGCAGCGGCCTGAGCGGAACCCTGTTTAGGTGTATTTACAGTCACATGAGACTTTTTGAACAACTGACATGTAACCTCGAACAAATTTATGTTTAATTATTTTATGGTCGTGGGATGGGATGAATATATGTGCACAAGACTTAAAAATATCAGAAGCTTGAGATCAGAAGTTACCCTTTTTCATAGCTCCTGCCAAATCAGAATTTCCACTGGCGCTTTTGCTACGCTCTCTAGTGTGTAGTGAGAGAACTAATAACGCGCACCTGCCGCCTCCTGGTGGTTAGATTTGGAACCAGACAGTGACCTACTTACAGTGGTTGAGCACGGCCTGGCGCAGAGAGAGTGTACGCAGACATGCCAGAGTGGAGTTGATATTTACATCAGGATATTAATATGGCCAGTCAAAACAGTAGACGAAATGGCCCCATGAAAATCAGGCTAACAGGTAGGCCTCCTTTTTATGTGTCTTGGGTAAGATTTAGCGCTATGTAGCACAATGCAAAAAGGGGTGTTTTCAAGGTGGGGGTTGTGTATGTATCTCTCCCCGCAACTCCCGTCAAAGATGGCCGCCGAGTCGGCGGAGAGGAGGTCCCGACTCGGAGCCAGTCAGTTCACGGTGTTTGAATTTCATGTCCGGCTATGCAAACATGCAGGCTTGAAGGGGCTAGTCTAGACTGTCATCGCCATGGTGGGGCTAGCTTAAGGCTGGCGGTTTTTCGTTGGCAAGGCAAGTTGATAAAAACAATGAATGAAGAAGCCACGGCCGGGAGCCACGGTCGGTTAAACTGTTTCTGTCACTCTGAATAGGCAGTGTTCAGTGTATACCCAGTCTCGCACCCCTTCAACAACACTCAGTCTCAGTCAGATCATGACAGTGAATATGTGTGTGTATTCAGACTGTGTATTACATACTGTTGGACTTGAAAGTCTGTCGCCCTGTCGGCAATGCATTTGCCTTGCCATTGAGCAAAACGTATCTGAAATATTTCAGAAATGAAATCTCAGAACTGACAGAAGTAGAAACGTTCAGTACTTTTTTCTTTCTCAATATATACCATGTCCATGATTGATATACAAAATGATTACTAGTATTATGATTCTAATAACCTCTTGTAATGACTAATGTATTTGACTAATAATTAGTCTATTCAGGTCCTAATATAATAATGATTACCCCTGCCCTGGTATAGGTACGTGAATGAAAGGGCTGCTATGAGCGCGGACCATGTCCTAGAAAACTGTGACAGGTTTGGGAGGTGTGTGCAGGGATAGGTCTCAGTGATTAGCTTTAAAATTATAGAAATAGTTGATGAATAAGGTTCCTGATATTTTATCTGCCAAGAAGACAAGATTTCCTTTGATTTAGACTTTTTAGTGTTTCAATTTTGTATAAACTCTAATTAGTTAATTAATTACCACCTTAATTAGGTCAATGTTTTAGTAATCTCTCATTCATTATAAGAAAGAACTTAGGAAGTCGAACAAAAACATATAGAACAGCAAGTACATAGTCTTAACCTCATCTCTGCCAAATATAAAGGAATTCTATCGATGAGCACACAGGTTTCTAGGATCAGCCAACTTAAATTTCAGCTAATTTTGATGGTTTTTCTCAACTTTTTATATTCATAAATTCATATCTCTGACCCTAGTGGTCGTATCAGCTTCATTTAAACTGCATTGTATCCATAAAGTCATTGGCTTTCAGGAAATATATGGTTTGCTATGATATATCTCTTTTCAAATTATGGCAATAATGTAGCTAAGGGTCACAGACAATTCCTCTTTGTAGAGTTTAATTTCATGACGAAAATTTGGCCAACCTTGTCTCACAAAAACCTCAATAACTCACTCAAAAATGACATTAAAATTACAATTCAAAAAGCATGTTGCTTCTCACATATGTGCGGAAAAGACTGTGCCAAAAACCAAAAGCTCTCATGTGTTTAAAATTTTTAGTCACATACCTACCTGGTATTAGTCTAGTTGAGGTTCCGATTGAATCAAGCCGATTCAAGGCATTCATTCTAATTCATATAAAGAGTTTTTCACCTAGCCTAGTCCTAGGTCTAGTCTTAAGTCTAGATGTTTTAATTATATGGCAAGTTATTCCTAGGCCATGGTGTCTGTGCCATTCATTGCCTTCAATAACACTATTTTCAACGGTTATATAATATCTATATATAGTAGCCAGGTCAGCTTAGCATATGACATCATCATACCTCATAGAATGGTATAGACTATAGGCCTAACTTAATGAGTAAAGTACCTTAAGTTAAGCCTACACTACCATAACATAGCATAAGCCCCCCAAAAAACTTGAAAAAGTAAGTCTAGGCTAGGGCATATGTCATAGATCAAATACACTTGCTGAATGATGGAGACTCATAAGTACAGAACCAGTAATAATAACCCCCTGCATAGACCACGGGAATAATGTGTGTGTCTCCTTTTGGTATCCTCCTTTCCTGCCTTTTACAGGGCCAGGGTTATTTCATCTACTGATAATGCAATTTGCCCCAGCGGATGTCCAATTTTAAAAGTGCTGTCGCACATGTCGAATTTTAAACACCCCCTGTTGAGGCTTATCGCACATGCTGCGTCTGACCGACGTATAGGTACAATAAATTGATATTTAAGAGACGTCACTAAACCATTTTATAGTCTACGACAGGTGATGACAAGCCATAGGCATAGAGCCCATGGCATTATGGTCATATAATAGTCCTGAGTATGACATAGACATGTACCTGTGAGTGGTGACAACAGAAAGTAGACAGAACAGGATCCGACGTCACCTTTCCCATCCCACTGGTGACTGGTTGGTAGTACCATAAAATGCCTCAAATTTGTGCACTGAGGTCTGGGGTTGTTCAAGTCCATCGAGGCGTACCAATTCATTTTGAACACAGGCTACAGCTTATAAGCTGGAGTTTGACCCTATATTATTATAGAACAGTACAAAAAAAAACAGTAATTTTCAAGCCTAATGTGTACTTTAATATACATGTTTTTAGCCTATTACCAACTTGGAATGCGGCTTATACCTGCAGTGGCAGCTTTATCGAAAAGTTTTACGGTAGGCAATTTACCACAGCAGACCACCTGTAGGTCGAGCCTGTCAGTGCCTTTGGCCTGCTTTTCAAGTCAATGTAAATATCAACAGGCTCACTTCAAAAGGCCACACAGACGTTTGGGAGCCACCGTTAGAAAAATAAACATTGAATTATGTAAGCATCCCCCACCCGATCTATTCAAGCGACAACAAATTGAAATGGGTGATACACAAGCATCAATTTGACATAGGAAAAAATAGGGAAACACCTCATGTGTAGAAACAGTGTACTGTAGGCGCAGTGAGACTTGGAGAATAAAGCCCAGGGTTCACCACCCCGCTTCCTACTCTTGTCTGCCAACAAACTGTTCGAGAGCAGTCACAGAATTAAAAAGTTGATGGTCGCTGTGTCTTAGGTGGACAGTAGCTCTCCTGCTGCTACTTTCTGTCTGTTTCTGCATTCGACAAAAGACAGAGCCATTGTCGCAGCAGTGAGCAACAAACTGCACCTGCGATCTGTCTCACATACATATTGTTTGTATCTGTAATGATAACATTGGGGCATGTATATAATATAAGTATGCCACATGGTAAATGACTGAAGTATCAACAAACTGCAGATGTGTATGGAGGGGGAGGGGGCTGCTTCAATGATGACCCAATAGGACCACCAGGTGGGCTAGGCCTGGGTGGACTCCTATCGTATATTGTGGAACTCTACACATGTATACAGTGAGGTATACAACAAAGCATAGGCCAAAATGATAAACTGCTTGTCTCAGGTAACCCGACATGGTCATTCTTCAATACTGTTCTATAGTGTAAAATCCTCGCATATAGGACGCACCCTGACTGGCCTGAGTTAGGCCTAATCCTACAGGACGCAGATGATGTGATTCTGGTGCATATGTCGCGTCTGATACATAGTAATTTATGGTATATGTTTGTGTGTGATATTTTAGATGTTTTAGTCATCCCTGATTCACAGCGACTTGTCCAGGGTCATTGCAACTTCTCGCAAGTGTGCAAGTTTAAAAAAAAAAGTTACCTGAAACAAACAATTTATTAATTGTTGGCCGTATGGTGGTTAGAGGCTGATGACCTATCCCTTACAACCACAGTCTCAGTAATTCCCAGGCCCCATGTAAACACGTACTGCCCCGTGTGTGTGGACTTCATTAATCCCTTCATGCACACCTGGCCAGGCTCTCTATACTAAATGACTTGGTAATGAGAAATGTATATATTGTAAAACCTTGTAAATAATGTGAGCCACATCCCAACGATTTGCTTAAAAGCCCTTAGGTCCTGGCATCAGATGTTTTAGATATGTTTTGCAGTTACTTCACATGTGCACCCAGATCCTAGGAAGACTCATATTTTTCAAATTTTAACCGTGAAGTACACCGTATCACCGTGTGTTAGTGCCGGTCTTAAATGTGCGCTGGTCTAAAATATGCACGAGGGAAATGTGGTGCTGAAATGACCATTAAGCAAAAAATAAGTGCCTGTGTCGTAGAAGGGATGGGCGTAATTAGACCGGGTGATGACCCTTCCAAATCTATATGCGTTGGGACAGTTTTTCAGGATGATATTATAGTACAATGTAAACAGACTCAGCGTTTTATGGTAATAGCGGTATTCGCAGTGGTTATTCAGTGAATCCAAATGCCATGAAATAGAACATATTCCAAATAGAGACATCTTCTCTCCAACACTATTCATATCTTCTTTTCATCAACTTTAGTTTTTTTTTTCTCTCTTCCCTGGAGAGTTACTGTGTGCAGTAGACCCCATTCCCACCTGTCTGTAACAACTAACGGTCACAGGTGTATATAGGTACATACATTCTTGAATACTATAAATTCTAATACCGTAATCTCCCGCATATAAGACGCAGTGCGCATATAAGACGCACCTAGAGTTTTGGAAAATTCTCAAAAAAATGAAAAATTAATAATTTTGGTTCTACTGAATGAATTTTCAAAATTCAAAAACCTATGTATAGCTTGAGCCCCCCGGACCCCCCTGGGCCCCCTTATATCTTATTATGACTAAGAGGGCATGTAACATATCAAAAGAAAGGTCTTGATGTCCCCCTTGTGGATCCAATGAGAACTAAAACCCCACGGCTTATACGCGGGAGATTACGGTATATCAAATTTAGTAAATACAGAATCTATGGTATAATGATACTACCGTAATCTCCCGCGTATAAGGCGTAGCCCACATATAATGCGCACCTAGAGGGTTGGAAAATTCTAAAAAAAAAAATGAAAAATTCATAACTTTGGTTCTACTGAATGAATTTTCAAAATTCAAAAAACCACCGTATCATCGTGATCAAGCGCCCCAGCATTTTTTATTTTAGCGGCCTTAATTCCCCGGCGCTCACACAAGACAGACGCTTATTCAGTATACAGTTTTCAGTGCTTAAGAGATATTTCAACACCCCCTTAGCCACGGCGCTTATATAAGACAGGCGTTTATTCAAATACCGGGGCTTAAACACGACGATACGGTATGTGTAGCTTGGGCCACCCCAGACCGCTTGGGCCTCCTTATGTCCTATTATGACGAAGGGGGCATGTAAGATATCAAAAGAAAGGTCTTGGTGTCCCCCTTGTGGATCCAATGAGAACAAAAAAAAACGTATAAGACGCGCCTTATACGCGGGAGATTATGGTACCATAAAACCCAACGTATAAGCCATTTCAAAGGCGTAGTGAGGCTTATAGAGTCTTACTTAACAACCATTTTACTTATACAGGCCTAGGTCAGTCGTATCTGAAAGCTCCCCAGCCGGGAGGGTGATGTGGGTAGAGGCAGTGGGGCTCTAAACCTCTGAGGAAATTCTCTCCCATTTTCTATTACCCAAAGTCACAAAATAATTGATACGTTTTGAGAAAGATTTACAGAAAATCTGAAACAAATCAGGAAATGACTTGATGAAATTTAGAAAAAAAAATCAGCCTATTTAGTAATAGAAATTACCTCTTTAAGAAAAACAGAGAGATTTGCAAACCAGGGGCCAGGAGTAGAAGGCCTCAATTGGACCCTTCTCTTATCTCTTATCTCTGATCTTCTCAAAACTACTCCCGACTGACCACCAACTGTATATAGACTTAAGCAAGGAACGATGAACATTTCTGACCCCCATGTGCAGCTTTTTGTATATTCCCAAAGTCGTGGTGTGGCTTATACACGGATGTGGCTTATACGCAAGGTTTTACGGTAGGCCAGACCCATCAGCCTACTCCCTATACAGACTTAGCAGGATTAACAGGGTTCCCACAGGTCAGGGAAAATAAAGTGGTCAGGGAAAGTCAGGGAATCTTACAAAATTTTGAAATGAGTCAGGGCATTCAAATAATATTTCCAAAGATGGCAATTTCATTTCTGAAAATAAGTTTTTGATTTACTGTTGATAACTTAAAGTAGAATCTATTATTGTTGTTCTAAATCAGACCTTTGGTATAGATTAACGTTTGAATGTTGGTATTTCATATTCCGTGGTACGATAATTTGGTCAGGGAAATGCCCCTTTTTGGTCCGGGTGAGTCAGGGAAAGTCAGGGAATTTCAATCTGAGATTCTTGTGGGAACCATAATTAATTATCAGCCAATGAAATAATCCCAAATATCTGCTGTGGGCCTCTCATGGGCAGGTGGTAACCCATCTGATAACCATTATCAGTGAAAACCGCTGCTAACAAGCTTCAGCAATGGCTGCGGCCATTGGACAAACTGCTACCTTGGTATAGATTTCAATGGAGTGGATAGGCTGGGTGTATAAAAAAAAAGGTCAAGGAGTACAGGGTAGCAGTCAAGGCAAGCCACATGCAGAATGACCCCTACCTCCTCCCCCCCGCCCAAGGCCCCCAACCACTAACCACTACAAACACCCCTCTGTCCCCAGCCTTGTCAGGGTCAGCTAGATCTGGGTCAAAGTACCCCCACCCCCTGTCACCCCTTGGATACAGTGGACCCGTCTGACCCTACAGGTTTTCAATAGATCTCCATGAATTATGCATGACGCTGATTGGAGTAATATCAACTCGGCCAACCGGTCATGGACAGATTTGTAGCTCGGGATCTGATATCAATTTAAAATTAATAAATAAATCATTCCCCATACCCTTTTTTCTCGACTCAAAGGTCTATAGGAGGAAGCAGTACATGGCTGAAATTTAGAAATTAAAAATAGCCAGAGCTCATATTTCAACAATCGTTTTTTGAAATTCCAAAAGTTATAGGACACCCCCCGCCCACTGTGGGAGAAGAGGTAAAGATACCCCCTCCCTCCTGCTCCCCTGTGACTAAACAGGATGTAAGTCTTCAGGGATTTCCCTGATTTCAGGGATTTTCATGTTCCAAAAACCTATACATTCCTATACAAAACCTATATTTAAGGGGTTCTTTTCGAGCATTTCAGGGATTTTGGTGGTTAGTGACTTCCATCCCTCACTTAAGCTATCTTCCCGTAGAGATAGCATTGTGCAGCCGATCGCCACACCCCCAGTGGCGTAACATGTGCCGATCCACCACAGCGGCCGATCCAGTACTGCAGCCTAGTTCCGGGTGCATACGGGGAACTATGGTAACAGATTTTGTTGATTTTCCTTATTTAAACCCTCTAAAAACATAAAATAAGTAGAGAACTAAACTCCTCGGTGGCCGATCCACCCCTCGGGAGTCGTCTCCCCCTCGGGCTAACGACCTGGGGGGAGACGACTCCCTCATGGTGGATCGGCCACCTCGTACACCACGGTCGTTTAGTTCTCTCTATATATGCAGCCTGTACTGTACCCCCAGAGGACCCTGCTTATACGGAATTAGCAGGATTAATTATTAGCCAATGAGATAATCCCATCTATTCACTGCGGACCTCTCGGGGGCCAACTGGTACCCATCTGATAGTTCGTATCAGTAGGACTCGCTGGTAACAAGCTCCAGCAATGGCCGCGCCCATGCAACAACCTGCTAACTCGGAATAAGATGTTTAAGCCAGACCTATATTTATCAAAATGCGCATCTAAGTGCTGTTTTGGGTCACTCTGAGTCAAAATTTCATAAAATTTTACCTTGCTTTCCCGGCACCCCCCCCCCCTTTTGGAAAGTTCTATAAGGCGCAGTAAGACTCAGATTCCTTTATCTATAAGTCATACTTATGCGCGAGGTACGATGATAGGCATTGTTCAGACTCTGGAATTCAGGCGTTTGTCAAAGGCAGATTCTGAAAAGAAATAGTCTACATACATACATCAGTGCACCTGAGTGCGGGTGGTGGTGGAGTGACGGGTGTATACGTTATGTATGGCGTTATGTACCTGTAGGTACCTATCGTGTTAACTATACACTAGATCCAGGTACCTCCACCTGTCTCCTGCCTCCTTTATACCCCTTCTAACCAGACCCCTCACTCACCCTCTGCCTACCTGTACCTACCGAAATACCGCACCACCGTATTAGCTGCACCCACGAGTTTGGGAATACACTAGTCTATTACAGGGCTCCAACACATCACCAGAGATGCCACTTTCCTGGTTTTATACCAGGAATTCCTGGTTTTGATTCCAAGATTTCTGTATTGAATTATGCTAAATTCCTGGGAAAATATGTCCAGTTTTCCTGTTGTTGTTTTTTATTCGGCCAGTGATTGGTATCTCTGCATCATAGAAATTCACGAGTTAGAATGTCATGAAATAAAATGTCATGGAAAATGAAGGGGAAAACTGGGTACTTTTAGCAAATATGTTTTGATATTTACCCTTTTCCCCTCTCAATTTAAGACATTTTCCTAGGGGTTTTCCCACTCACATCCAAAATATGTTATTATGTCAGGGAAAATTTTGATATTCGTGATGGCCCTTGGGAACTCTGAACCCAAGAGCTATAAGCTGCATCTTGGAAATTGCTGGTTTAGTAGTGTTCTCTTAGTCTGCTCACCAGCACTTCATGGCAACATTCTGCCAACTATCTAGGAGTGTATCAATCTGGTAGGGGTAGTAAGATGTATGAATGCAGCCCTGGCGAGTTACTTTTCAGGGCAGACTTGCTCAATTCTTTCCGTTTTTAATACATGTATACCGACTTGGCTGGTTTGATTACCAGCCAATAAAATTATACCAGCCATTCACTGCGGTCCTCTCGGGGGGCAGTTGGTACCCATCTGATAGCTGTTATCAGTGATAACCGCTGGTAGTCAGCTTCAGCAATGGCGGTGTCCATAAGACAATACGCTACCTCGGTATAAGCATTCATGTATCATGAGGACCAATGGTCGTGATTGAGCAGGTAGGAGCAGCTCACAGGTAGGTTTGGAGCCTGCAGTGTCCAACAAACAACCACGGCGTGGTTAATTAACGTGAGCAGCTCTACATAAAGCCTGTCATTCACAGCCGACCACACCCCCATTATCTACCACCTACTGGAGGAGGGGGGGGGGTGATGGATGTGTGTGTAGGTGTGTGTGGGTGTCGGGGGGGGGGGGTATATGTCTGTTGTATGATGACGTACTAGCTAAGTTAAAGTCCAAGTACCGTAAACCTGACGTTGTTATAAGCTGCAGCGAGGGCCTGAAATTACCCCCATCCCTTGCTGAAATCTATATGTAAATCCCCTCATATATGCCACAGCCTGAGTTTGGTATTTTCTATAAGCCGGCCTATGTCAAACAACGTGTCTGTATCTGTGTGCAAGCCTGCATCTATGTATACGCATTATGTGTGTGCATGATACAGCGCATGTGTGTATAATCTTGTGGGTCTGTAGGGATGCTCCTCTCGGTAACCATGGAAACATGACCCCTCACACAGTGTTTACAGATAGAGGTGTGGTCCACGTCCACTCAGGAGTGTGTGAGCTGAAACACTAAATGGAAAAACTCCCCTTAGGATGACCACAATAGGTTACAGCAGGCGATTGGTATCATATTTTCGGTCCGACCCAGCCCCTCGTAATGATATTTTTTAAACCATTTTAGAAGCAGAGAGTGCCTCTTTGTTTGTGTCATGATGCATAAACGCAGCCCCGGTGCGTAACTTGCCACTGATACATGCATTGGTGCATCATGCCGACACTTTTGCAGTGTAACCACCCTGTCTTGTCGGTATGGCAGATTTAGCGCTTTTTGAAATTAGACCAATATCCACCGGGTCCACCATTTTGAATTTTAGCTGGGTCTGCCAAAAGTGGCAAAACCCACAGATAAAGACATGGGTACCTTGTCCCTGAGTGACATCAACTTCCAGGAACAAGCTGGTTCTATCTTATCAGAGGGCTTCCCTAGCCCACTTAAAAGGGTCTATATCTCCTCTTTCCTATCCCCTCAGGATGTGTGTGGTGCACATATGCGCGGGCACTGACACAATCCTCTGTGAAATTGTGTAATGTAGTTCTCGCCATGAATATGACTTTAGCTGTCGAAATGGCGTTAAACATCTATTACTCACTCACTCTATCTTATCAGCTTATTTGTGCATACATGTCACCAGTTTTTTTTTTTTTTTTTTTTTTTTTTTTTTTTTTTGTCACCATGTCACCAGAACCACCTCCAGTCCTGCTTAAACCCAATAGTGTAAGTACTCCACCTATAAGGCGCACCCTGACCCGGAACCTCCATTAAGCTGCAAAATGCTTATGATTCACATCAGTCGTGGCATATATGCAAGACACTACCAGTGAACTAGACCCCTATAATACAGGGCTGTCTGTCTACAGAAGTACCGTAAACTCCCGCGTATAAGACGCGTCCTCTAGGCCAAACAAAATGCTGGGGCGTCTTATAGCTTTCTCTCAAGTTGGGGGTGCGTCTTATACGAGGGGTAATTTTACTATAGAAATGTACTAATCTTATAAATTTCAGCCTTAAAATGTGCGTCTTATATGCGAAAATGCATGTGCTAAGTTTGGGGTGCGTCTTATACGCGCAGCACGTCTTCTACGCGGGAGATTACGGTAGTCCAGGAGGAGAGTGGGTTAAAAGCATACTCAAGTAGCCACAAGGAGCTGTTACCATATCACATCTATCTTATCGAGTTATCAGGTCGGCCCTATCAGTAACTGAGTGCAGCAAAGTTAAGAGTCAACAGAAAAGGACAACAACCACAAAAATAACAACTAAAATGAAATAGACTACCGTAATCTCCCGCGTAGAAGACGCGTTGTGCGTATAAGACACACCCCTAACTTGTCAATGGTTGTTTCGCGTATAAGACGCACCTCCTAGGTACCAATTTTGTAAATTCAGTACTGATCTATAGTAAAATTACCCCTCGTATAAGACACACCCCCAACTTGAGAGTAAGCTATAAGACGCACCAGCATTTTGTTTGGCGTATAAGACGCGTCTTATACGCGGGAGTTTACTGTAACAAATTCAGCTTGAGAAAGGAAAATTACTTTGACATAGACTGATAGAGGAGGAGTTGAAAATTCTGTTGAGCTAATATCATGTAAGGTGTTTGTGTTTTGTATTAATAAAGAAGTGACCCAACCCAACACTATTTAACACTAATCAGTTTATCTCATATTAATCATAATTATTCAGATGATGTTGGATGACCAACAAATTCACACTCTCACCCACCCCCTCATATCTCCCACAGATGATCCTGAGCCAGTGTTGGTGAGGTTCACTGGACTGGTTTAGAATTAGAGGTACTGGAGTGTATGTGTGAGTGGGGGGGGGGGCTTGTAGACAGGTGGTGAGTCAAGGCTGACCTACATAACCAGGTCTGACCCCACTGGTCCCCAGTCCCCCCCCCCCAGTGTGTCTAGGATCCAACCCACCACCACATGTGAAGAGGGTGGTTAGGTCATGGGAACAGATCCTTCCACCAGTATTACCAGTCTTCCTCACCATTTATGGTCTGCCTTAGCACTCCCAAGTTTTAAGATTTTAAAAGTTTTCGTTTCCAGGATATTAAAAGTACAGATCTCCCTGCATGTTCACTTACCCTGGTACATATCAGTAGGGAAAGATACTGTCGGCCCTTGCCTCCTCGACCCTTTAATTTCTCAGAGCTCTCATTACCTCAGACACAGGATCCACAACTTCCTCTATACATTCTATTATATTTGGACTTAAATCCTCAGATGATTTGCTTCCTCAGACATGTTTCCTTGCATTTTCAAAATCTGAGGAAGCTAGGGCTTACTGTATGTATCTCCCCAAGTATTGGCTGGAAGCGGGACTGGAGCTGGTTCTGACAATCTGCATTGATAAGAAGTGATAAGATGGGACCAGCATATCCCTGGAAGTGGGTATTACCCAGGGACAAGGTGCCCATCACGGTATGTCTTATCAGTGGGGCTTACCTCAACCGGCGAAATTCAAAATGGTGGACCCACAGGACGTCCATACTAAGCCCTATATGACTTTCGTGAGCATTAGCCTGTATATAAGGCGCATACTGAGTTGATGCCGTACCCACAAGTGCAGCTGGGCGGTAATTTTGACTGGTGTTGATTTAATTTCAATTACCCCTCCCCCCCACACACACACACAGAAAAAAAAAGAACAACAAACAAAATGAATTTCGTTTTGGGTTTTTATCTGGTTGACAACTGTTGTAAGCGCATGTTGCACTGCGCCTTGCACAATGTCCCAGTACTAACCTCCCCTTGGGGAAAGTTGCTCCCCACTCAATTTGGTCGTGTTTTGATCCCTGCAGACCTGGGAACTATTGATTATGGTTCTCACTGATGTAATTATGGACCCCCCCCCCCACCACACACACACACACAGACTCACTCACTGCCCCACCCATAATAATAAGGCAGTGGTACAAGTGGTGATTGTATGCGATTATCGACTTGTCACGTGTGGTTACATCACACGGCCAGGTGTATGTATAACCATTTAATAATCTATCGTAAACCCTCGCGTATACATAAGTTGCACTCGCGTGTAAGCCGCATTGCGAGTTGCTCGCTTTGTGATATCAAAGCTGCAGTTTAGCTATAGAAAGGTTGTCATTCCTTGCTGTAACCTATATTATGTAAACCCCATGTAAAAAAAGCAGCATCCCAGATTTTGGTCATATAAACAACACCAAGGGTCGGAACTGGACTATGAGCCATGGCTTATACCGTAAACTCCCACGTATAAGACGCACCTCGCCTATAAGACGCACCCTGAGTTGACAGAAAACTGCAAGGTGCACCTAGGGCATGAATTTTTAAAGTTAAGTACTGTTCTATAGTAAAAGTACCCCGCCTATAAGACACACCCTGTCTTTCGGATAATTCTATAGGGCACAGCAGGCATTTATTTGGCGTAGAAGATGCGTCTTATACGCAAGAGATAACGGTAGTAGGGGTCTCACAGTAGATGCCCGTTTGGTCTGACAGTATGATAATGAATAATGATGATGAATTCAGCAGTTTTGGCATCCCGGAGAACCGTAAATTAAATTCTCTCCTTTAAGCCACGGCTTATAACCCAAATAAAAGTGTGGCTTATAGAATATGCCCAAAGTGCAGTTTATATGGGGATATTTGACACCATAGAATAATTCTAAACTGGCGATTTTCAAGAATCAGGATCGGTTCATAGGTCATTCCAAAGTGAGGGGTGAGGCTTATAAGTGGGTGTGACCTATACGAGAGAATTTATGGTAAGTTGTGTGTATGTGTTGTTCTAATGCTGCGGACATGACACTCCGGGAGAGCGTATTACCAGAGGGTAGATCACCACTTCACCACAGTTGATTACTTCATCAGTTTATCACTGTCGTATATAAACACAAGTAGTAAACAGGCCTCATCATATGCATAGAGGTTTAGGTGTTGTGTGTGTGTGGTTGGGGGGGCGATGAGAAATGGGAATGGGAATTGAGAGTACTGAAATAGTTACACAGAGGACTGAAATGGTCAGGGGTAAGAAGGCATAAAGTATAAATTATGAGAATTACTTTTAGAAATCTAACATTGTGACTACTGGTAGTCTTAATTTAAGTCCCATCTGTCAATTATTTGATAAGGCTCTGGTGACCCAAAGTAGATAAACACTAAGGTTTCCTCTTTGTGTGCTCTTTTCAACATAGCCTCTCTTATGTCCCACAATACAATGTACTGTATTTCTCACAAAATACAAGTTGATAGATCCCACGGTAGGTCCCCACTTCACAGACCACTGGTTGGGTGTACATACCGTAATCTCTCGCGTATAAGGCGCACCTAGCCTATAAGGCGCACCCCCAACTCAGGGAGGTCTGTTATAACGTATAAGGCGCACCTCTGAGGGCAGATTTTTGTTAATTTAGTACTGTTCTATAGTAAAAGATACCCCCCCCCTATAAGGCGCACCCCAAACTCAAGGCAATTTACCTCCCACGTATAAGACCCAGCAGCATTTTGTTTGGCCTATAAGACGCGCCTTATACACGGGAGATTACGGTATCCTGTACCACCACTGACACAAAGGCCCCTGCTAGTGAGCACTGCTATATATTAAAGGTACTCCACATCCTTATCACAAACCACACTGAATGGTCAGCAGGCAAGCCAAAAGGGATCCCACAAAAAGTAATGTTGACGAAAACTTTTCTCGTCGAATGTAAAAGTCTTGGCTTCTTGCGTCGGCCATTTCCCTTATGTACCCCATGTGGATATTGATATATCAGAGAAAAAATAATAATTTAAAAAAAAAAATAAAAATGGCCCTATCTTTGCTCCAAATCAGAAGATTTGATAAATTCTTTCACCATTAGAAAGCTGAGATCATAGTAGGCCATCCGAACGTCCTCCATTGGCCATTATGATTCTACATAAGCTGCCTTTTTCCACATGCCAAAGTCATTTCGGCAACACTGCAAGAGGGCCCAGGGGATATCCCTTCTGTGCCCCTTGTCTGTTCACCATTGTATGTATGAACAAAACCACCACCAGTATATAGCCACCTAGTGACCTGCTTCTGTCCACAGGGGGACATTTTGTTTTCTATCCTACCCTCTACTCTCTATATACCCCTCCCACTCACAAACCACAGGGACAAACTGTCTGACCTGTGTCTATATAGAAGTGTTGTGGGTCATACAGTGGAGGCTGCCATCTTGCCCCCTCTACCCTCTCACTCACCAACCACAGGGACAAACTGACCTGTGTCTATATAGGACTGTGGTGGGTCATACAGTGGAGGCTGCCATCTTGCCCCCCTCTATCCTCCCACTCAAAAACCACGGCAGGCAAACTGTCTGAGCTGTGTCTATATAGGACTGTGGTGGGTCACACAGTGGAGGATGCCATTTTGTCCCCTTGCTACATGTGATCGTTATACTCACATTAGAGGGAGACGCTATTAAACTCAGTCACCGGCTTGTCCCCCCACCCTAGATATATAGTCCAATCTTTACTGCGCAGTTCACTTTGAGGTGGGAATCCAACAAATCAATCAATGGCTTATAGGATGTTTATAATCATGGACAATGTCTTGATCGTGGGACATATAAACGAGAGTGGCTTATACCATAAATTCTCATGTATTAGCCGCACCCTCGTATAAGCCGCACCCACGACTTTGGGAGAAGCTATAAGCCATAGACAAGGCTTGAAAATTGGCACTCTTTTATAGTGTTAAATACCATCGTATAAACCGCACCCCGACTTTGGGCTATTCCTAAAAGCCTGATTTTTATTTCGGTTCTGGTATAAGCTGCGGCTTATATGAGAGAATTGACGGTACTGAAGGGTTTATGCTACTGTAATCTCCCGCGTATAAGACGCGTCTTATACGAGGGGTTTTAGTTCTCCTTGGATCCACAAGGGGGACACCAAGACCTTTCTTTTGATATGTTACATGCCATAATGGTCATAATAGGGCATAAGGGGGCCCAGGGGGGTCCAGGGGGCCCAAGCTACACACAGGTTTTTAAATTTTGAAAATTCACTCAGTAGAACCAAAGTTATGAATTTTTCATTTTTTTGAGAATTTTTCAAAACTCTAGGTGCGTCTTATACGCGCAATGCGTCTTATACGCGGGAGATTACGGTAGTTCTAACATCCTCATGTTGGATCTGCTGGACCTACAGTGTTACACCCCTCCCCATCTCACTCCCACTACTCAAACACACAGACAGGTCTAATAGAGCCTGGCACCCCACTGACCCACTACCCGGTAGTATACGTACAGACTGTCCCACAGGGACCTTAGTCCATGTAGTGGGGTGTCTACTGGGTTCTGTAACATTGGCTTGAAAGGGGGGGGGGCAAAAACTAATGAGAAGTTTTGTCTTTGAAATGAATATATATTTACCATAAATTCGTGTATACACCGATACAACCTAACCCATAATGCAGCTTATAGAATGTGGCCAAAGTCAGGGTGTGTCTTAGGGAGTGGTCATTATTTATCAACAGGGGGGCTGGTGGGTTTTCACGCGGAAATTATTTACGTCCTCCCTCGACGGCAGTCAATATTTTTTGCACCCCTCTTCGATCTATAGTAGTGCGCGGCCTTTTTTTTTACTAAAAAAGAGGGTCAATTTTTTTTTAGCCCCCCCCTGTTGATAAATAATGACCACTCCGTTATATTAAAGAATTGTCGGTACTGCATTACGACATTTCCAGGGATATTTTACGTGTAGGGGGGAGAGAGGGTGCAAAATCATAATAACAAGTCTGCATTGAATTCCAACCCTCTGCCTAAAGTTCTTAAAAAGTGACTCAATTAATACTCTACTACCCCGGGTATAAGGCCACCCCACATATAGGACGCACCCTGAGTTGAAGAGAAAACCTACAGTTGAACCTAGGGGCTATTTTTTGGACAGTTTAGTACTAATCCAATGTAGATTTACATTAAAAATCAGGATGCGCACTCCCTCATATAGGAAGTTCCTAATGAGCAATAGGCCTTAGCTTTGGCTATACATAAGTCGCGACTTATACCCGAGGTTCTTCAGTATACCAGATACATATACTGGTATATAACTATACCCAACAGGAAAGGGAACAGGACGTAGAAACTATGACATAGGCACTACCGTATTCTCCCGTGTAGAAGACGCGCTGCGCGTATAGGACTCAGTATGGAGGCCTAGTGGAGCCGCCATATTGGATTTCGCTGGTTGAGGTAAAACCCACTGATAACACATACCATGATGGGTGCCTTGTCCCTAGTTAACACCCACTTCCAGGGACATGCTGGTCCCATCTTATCAGTTCTTATCAGTAGGTGTCGCCAGAACCAGCTCCAGACCAGCTAGTGGCCAATAGGACGCACCCCAAACTCAGCAGAGGCACCTCTTAGGGCTCAATTTTGTAAATCCAATACATTTCTATAGTAAAATTACCCCTCGTATAAGACGCACCCCGAACTTGAAGAGATCCTATAAGACGCAGTAGGGATTTGTTTGGCGTAGAGGACGCGTCTTATACGCGGGAGATTACGGTAGTTCTGTGACGGTACTCTGATGAGTGTCATTTCCATGTACAACCCTGACATCCACCCAAAGTGGTATAAAGAGGATAATCACTCGTGGAGCCTATTAATCACCTTTAGTTCATACACTATACCGTAATCTCCCACGTATAAGGCGCACCTCGCGTATAAGGCGCACCCTGAGTTGAGGAGAATGCTATAAGGCCCACCTAGGTCTTGATTTTTGAGGGTTTAGTACTTTTCTGTAGTAAAATTACCCCGCCTATAAGAGCACCCCCTCCTTTGGGAGCTTCTATAAGGTGCAGTAGGGCTTTGATTCACGTATAAGACGCGCCTTATACGCAGGAGATTACGGTACCTCATGTCACATCTGTGTGTGTGTTGGGGGGGGGGGGAGTGATAAAGGCTTTAGCTAAAAAGATCCCACTAAAAGGATCCTCAGAAGCTGTGTTTGGTTATTTGATAGTATTTAATCTAACAGATTATGATTATATTAACTGCACACTGTCTGTGCATAAAATTTCAGTGGCTGATTCAGAATTTGGGGAAGTCAAGTCAAAATTCTTTATTTATACTGCAGCAGGGGGACGCGTATTGGTCTGAGTTGTCCTACTACTGTGCATAATGTTACAATAGCCATTATGGAATGTATGGTTGTATATACTAAGCAAGTACCGTAATCTCCCGCGTATAAGACGCACCTAGAGTTTTGGAAAATTCTCAAAAAAATGAAAAATTCATAACTTTGGTTCTACTGAGTGAATTTTCAAAATTTAAAAACCTGTGTGTAGCTTGGGCCCCCTGGACCCCCCCTGGGCCCCCTTGTGCCCTATTATGACCATTATGGCATGTAACATATCAAAAGAAAGGTCTTGGTGTCCCCCTTGTGGATCCAAGGAGAACTAAAACCCCTCGTATAAGACGCGTCTTATACGCGGGAGATTACGGTACTCAACATAATTACTTATTGGTCAAGAATCATTATAGCAGCAATAATCCTATTACTGCTAATATCATATTGAACAGCAGTCAATATATGAACATTTTCTCATTAAGTCATAGCTTACCCTAAGGGCCTAATCCTGTTTTAGGTCGCTATGGAAAATAAGGAATGTGTTTTGCACAACTGGAAAAATGCTAGACCTATGTAGACCCCTTGTGTATATAGCGACTTAAAAGTTCTACCCATGGCAAATGTAGAGGTTCAAATACACAAAGCGACCTATTTAATAGCGACCTAAAACAGGAGTTATATATAGGAAAGAAAGAAAGAAACTTAAACAGAAGAATAGATTAGCATAGAAGCTTGCCCCGCAGGGCTACTAATATGGAATAGAAAAGAAGCTTGCCCCGCAGGGCTACTTTAATGGAATAGAATAGAATTTTGCCCCGCAGGGCTAGTCATTCAAATTCAATAGCCCTGCGGGGCAAGCTTCTTTTCTATTCCATATTAGTAGCCCTGCGGGGCAAGCTTCTATTCTATACCATATTGATAGCCCTGCGGGGCAAGCTTCTATTCTATACCATTTTGATAGCCCTGCGAGGCAAGCTTCCATTCTATCTTATATGTGCAACTCAATAAGGATGATAAAAAATGTTTCAAATAGAACTAGATCATGGGTTTTTAGTTACTGAATAAGGGTCATCTTCATGATTACAAACATTTACTGAATAAGGGTAATGACCCTTATTCAGTAACTATTTACAATAGTCAAGATGACCCTTATTCAGTTAAGAATGCCCTTCTACCACTATCACATTCACATTAAAGAGGAATACACAGAACAAGCCATTCCATTTCCTTCATTTAGATTCCTTCTTTTCCATTCACCCTCTAATTTTCTTTAGTTTTCAAGAGTTATCATGACTTAATCTATTCTTTAGCGACTTAAAGTGGGAGAATGCCATACTAAGTTAGTAACATGGCTGGATGGTGGTACCCAGGCAAGGGAAGGGAGGATGTCCCCCATGAACCCTCACAATCAGGAAGAAAATGAGGGACGCGGCCCCTAAATGTTATCAATGTTAAGGGTATAAAATATCTCCCCCCCCCCTCCAAACATTTTAAATCTGCTACCGGGCATTCACCCAGAACACAACTCACATACGTTCACTAGCCAGTGAGCAGAAGGGATAGCCCATGTAAGGTTCATCGGGTCTCCATTATGTATGTCTGCACACATATGGTGGCACACACCTCCAACTGTTGTCCTTGAGTCAACTCAATTCTCTCACCCAGATTCAGCGGAGGAATCTATTCGGCCATCTATTCTACCGGTTTGACTCAGTATGTGTGGAGCGTAAGGCTTGAAAGTCAGAGCCGCATCCCACACCTAAGCCGCACCTCAGCTAGGGGAAAACCCAAAATCCTCACAGGACTTCCTCAAAATACATGTATTGCAATTGACCAATACCTTGTATGATTAACATCTTGGCTATAAACTACACCCATAGGAAGGTGATATAGCATGAGCCCCAGTCACCTTCCTATTCACTGAAAAGCAGCTGCTTATATGCAAGGTTTTACTCAGTAAGGCCTGGTGGTGACCTGGTTTCGCGAATTCGATGCATTTGAGGGGCAGGGTAGTTTCCGAGAAATTTTGGAGTGGGGTGATTTCTCTTTTCATGGGTATAACTATGGGTTTGGGTGGTTACTATTGCGAAAGTAATTTTTCTTAAATATGTAAACTATTGCCATGGTTACCAATGCAAATTGGTACCATGTCAACAATTGCTCGGTTGTGGTACCTAGTTGCAGCACAGGTACAATTATGTTATCTAACTATCTACTGTATGTCCATTTTGTGCACCCACCTACCCCCAATGTACACCCCTAATTTCATAGTTGTGCCATGTATAGGTACAGAGCTACAAGGGAAACATCATGTCAACAATAGGAACCTAGCGGGATACAATATTGACCAATGAGAAAATTCCTTTCATTCAGTGCCGACTTTTCAGGGTGCGTTGCGTAATACCTGGTACCCATCAGCTCGCTGTTATCAGTCCTTATCTCGCAAGGTATCAGCTTCAGCAGGGGTCAGCCCACTAAGGAATCCGCTAAGCGGGAATTGCCCGGGCAACCCAAGTGATGGTTTATCCATGTAGTATCCTGTTTACATGGGCAGGTCCACTGAGCGATGTTTGGGTCCATTTTGGGGTATTTTTAGCTTTGGGGAGCTACAGTGTAAAATGTAGATCACCATTCTTCCTTATTCTAGTCACATTTGATAGAAAACATCTTTAGCTTCAAGCAGAGTGTAGGTTTATGTATCAGGGTTCTCCGCAGAATGTAAAATCACACCGTAAAATCCTGCAGCGAGCTGGCGTAAAATTTCATTTGGTAACCTCCTAAGCCTTTGACAGCTAAGGTCATATTCATGGCAAGAACCACATTAGTTTCACAGAGGAATGTGTCAGTGCCCGGGCATATGTGCACCACACAACAAAGAAATTGAAAGTATTTTCATAAATATGGCCATAACTTCTGTTCTAATTGGCTGATTTGCAAAATTCAAAAACCTATATGAAGCTAAAATGACACCGGCGGTGATTCTGAGATGAAATCACACCGGCGGCAGTAACAATCACGCCGGCGGCCCACCGGCGTCATTACAGTGTCAGGAGAACCCGGTGTATATTGGCCTATAATTAGATGAGTTACGGAGGCTCTAAGTTGGACAACACAACGAAACTGCCCTATTTTGGCCAATTTTCTATCATTTCCACCAATATTTTATCAAGGTAGACAGCTTTAGAGAGTCATAAACCTGTTTTAACATTGCGAGGGGGACATAGCTATCTAATAAAAATGCTGTCGTACATGTCTTATAATATTGAACTGCGTGAAATCTCACATACGCAACGATTTTTTTTATGCCCCTAACTTCCATAATAATAATGTATCCTCACTGTTCTTATTAATTGTGTTGAGCAGGGTCCCTAGGGGGGTTATGATGGTAAATAAATAAAACTGCTGGTTTGTCGCACATACAAGCTAGATCTCATAAACCAAAATTCAACTCCCGAAAACGTTGCGTATGTGAGGTACACATTTACATGTCTGTAGTCTATATAAATGAAAATTTCTTTTTTCTAATGTATTCTTGTTTAGTATGTATAGAAACTGAATGGTTAAAACAAAAATCAAGGCCAAAGTCCAAGTAGTATGGTCACAGTATGGGTCTTTCAGTCTTGGCGCAGCAAACCTCACATATGCAACGTTTTTGGGTGTGTCATAGTAGAATTAAGCTGATGGTCATGAGTGATGTTCTATGTTGATTATCTGTTTTGCAATGAGCAATAGAGTTATGTGCCTTGTGAAAAAGTGTATTTGAAGTGCCCTAGTCTGTATATAAGTAGCACATGACATGTGCTCAGCGTCAGAAGTGTTGTACAACTTTAGGTGTTTTTTGGGGTTTTTTTTCAAAGCAGATGATGTGTGATGTTTAAAAGTGTTGCTGAAGTGGGAAATCCTATCAAAAACCTCACATACTCAGCATTTCTTTGGTGTTCTGCACAGATCTGGACCATACTAGCTGTATCAACTTTTGTTGCAAAAAGGTAACCTTTATTGAAAGTAGGGACATTGTAGATAATAGAGATTGAATTTCATACAGATCTAGTCAATTTTGAATGTATAAGGGTAAAGTTGAGAATGCTAAGGCCACACCAAATTAAAAAGTTGGTCTATGGATTTCCCGTACCTTATTTTCTAAACTGCAAATTTTATTTTTATTTGAAAAATAACTTGTCTATGGATACCACCCGCATCATTTTCTGGCAAATTTGATTTTTTTTTTTTTGAGAAAAAGAACTTGAATGGTCAACCAAAGAAGTTAAAGAAACAGCAGACCACTCATTGAATAGGGAAAAATTAACAGATGTGGATTCCAGTATTTTTGGTGTGCTTAGAAGAAGCTGAAATAGACATCTGAGCCAAAAAAAAAAAATAATAATAAAAAATGCCCTCTCCACATTTTAAGTATGCAGTCCATAGACAAAATAACTTTTCCTAAAAAAAAATAAAATAAAAATTTCGCCCTCCCGTCCCATTTTCTAAAAATAGAAAATCCATAGGCCAATTTTTTAATTTGGTGTGGCCTAAGATACATTTTCAAAAATTTCGATAATCTTCAAATCTGGCGATGAGGTGTAATAAAAAAATTCTTGGCACAGAGATTTGATTTTTACTACACTGAAAGACATGTTGAAACATTATAGACATGAAATATGATGTAGATAGCATGATATTTAATAGGTTTAATAAGTGTCTGATTAAAAACGTTGCATATGTGAGGTTAAAAACTATGGTCTTACACCAAAGGCTAGAAAAACTGACCCCTTGGGAGTTGGTGACTTGAATCAACCTTTCTAATAAGCCAAGAGCAGGGCTTTTAATAAAAATAAAGTGTCATTAAGTAATATTGAGTGTTTGAATTCAATGGTCGTTAGGCTGGTGAACATCGCTCACTGAATCACCCCACTGTATGTGTAACACAGTTTAAAATTTTAAAAAGAAATTGGATCAATTTACGATGTAAGCCGACACATCTTCAACTTAAAAAAAATTGCCTCCTTTTGTGACATTATAGCAGTGCACTTGTCCAATTCTAAGGCACTATCTGAGTGCCCAAACTGGATAGCCACATTTTGAAAGAGCGGAAAGAACATTCGTTTACTTCTGAACTGGTCTGCAAATTGTAACATGTAATAAACAGGAAAAAAGTTGACTTTTTCACTGACATTGAATTTCCCATATGTGAATGATGACTGGATGAAAGGCAATAATGCGAAAGAAAAGCATGCCCGGTGTTCCAGTTGTCCATCAGCCCGAAATGTGCAAGGCATGTGTGTGTGTCAGGGATACGGGTTAAAAAGCGCCTTCGGCTTCTCTGTCGAATTGCAACTAAAATTCATGAAGGGACTTCAATCCCGGACTCGAGTCATTAATAATGGCGCTGATTGATGGAGACGTATGATGTTTAGGTGACATGTTTACCACGTTGCCTTGGTAATCCGTCTTTAATCCCCCAGTCCATCAAAAACCTGTATTGAAAAAAAAAGAAATCATGTGATCGAGCACCAGTGTGACCGGTTTTAATTCGACTGCATTCTTTTATATTAAAATGATAAAGTGAAGGAAACCTTGGGACAATTTACTTGAATTTATTATTTTATTTCCTGTTATTATCACTGTGATGGTGATAGTCTCCTTTTATCAGTGTATTAATGATTGTCTCTTTTTCTCTATCTTTTCAGTATTATGTGCAAAAAACCTATCCAAAAAGGATTTTTTCCGTAAGTATATATTTCCTATATATTTGTTCATCTCTGTATTTAATGTGCGACAGGCCTATATATACTGTAAAACCCCGGTCATAAGGCCACACCAAAAAAAGAAGTTGGTCTACGGATTTTGGTTTTGAAAAAAATTGTGCAAGCGAGCGAATTTTTTTTTTTTTTTTTAAGAATTTTTTGGCATCCAATGGATTCCTTGCTGGGAAATTGAGGCAAGTGAACAAATTTTTTTTTTTTAATTTTGCCAAACATCACAAAGAAAAAACTTGTAGAAACTAAAGCGAGCGAAATTCGTAGACAAGATTTTTTTCAAAGGAAAAATAATTTGTATTTCCGAAAATATGGAAAGGACAATCCGTAGACCAATTTATTTTTTTGGTGTGGCCTAAGCCAGATTTTTTTTTTCTGTTTTTGACTAAAATCGGCTTCTAAATTCCCCCCCCCCCCCAACTCTACCCCTGGCTTATGACCGGGGTTTTAATACAATAGATTAAAGAGAAAATAGGGAAAATTTCGCCCTAAAATCAGCTTATAGGATTTCCCTGAACTCACCCCCCGGCTTACGACCGGGGCTGGCTTATGACAGGGGTTTTATGGTACATGTAGATTCAGTATGCATGGCTGTATAGTTACATAGATGTCAGAACACTCTATATTTTATGACTTAACATCAAAGGGTTTCTAGTGCTATATCATAAAGCCCCATGGATAAGGTGCGCCCAACAGCATATAATGCAAGAATTTACGGTAAATTCCTCTCCTCAGCATGCTGGGTCAGGGTCTATGGCACACAATCGCCTCAGTGCAACAAGGTTGTAACTGACATTTGGCAAAATTGAGTGTTATTTCGATTTAACATCTATTTACCCTTTTCTGCCTTTTTACCGTAAACTCCCGCGTATAAGACGCGTCCTCTACGCCAAACAAAATGCTGGTGCGTCTTATAGGATTTTCTGAAGTTGTGGGGTGGGTCTTATACGAGGGGTAATTTTACTATAGAACAGTACTGGATTTACAAAATTGAGCATTAAAATGTGCGTCTTATACGCGAAAATGCATGTGCTGAGTTTGGGGTGCGTCTTATGCGCGCAGCGCGTCTTCTACGCGGGAGATTACGGTAGTATGAAAAGTACTGTAGTCCTGTTGATGACGTGTGTGCCTACAGGCGTTAGTGTGATATTGTTGTATCCACTTTGTGCTCTACCGTAAATTCTCTCGTATAAGCCGCAACGCGTATAAGCCGCACCCCAACTTCAAGAGAAGCTATAAGCCACATCCAAGGGTTGAAAATCCGTAGTGTAGTACCGGTACTATTCTATAGTGTTATCAGGGATGTAAGTCTTCAGGTTTTCCTGATTTCTGAAATTTTTGACTGATATTTATTTTCCTTATACAAGTGGTAACGAGGGTTGTTTGGAAGAATAGAAAGCTTTTATATCAAGTAAATGTATGGCTTCCTTATTTTTGCCCATTCCTGACTTACATCCCTGTGTTATATACCCTCGTATAAGCCGCAACCTGACTTCAGGCAAACTTTGTAACCTTAATTTTTATTTGGGTCCTGGTACTAGCCGCGGCTTTTACGAGAGAATTTACGGTAGTATAAATAGAACACTTCTTTTGCCTCTCCTGCAAAACTTGAAAAATGCAGTTGCACTAAGGCAATGACACGTTAAGTGAAAAAGAAATATGGTTGATTTATCATTGATTTCTATGCCTTGATATTTTATCCATGTAGTGATATACACGATCATGTTCTATTTCAGGACTGCCGGATCCATTTGCGAAGATCAGCGTCGACGGGTCGGGGCAATGTCACTCTACAGATACCTGCAGAAACACCCTCGACCCAAAATGGAACCAGCACTACGATTTGTAAGTACATGTATATAGACATGTCTTTTGGTTTTGGTCGCCTGATGCCCTGAGCCTTTAGGGGTTTGTGGCTTCACCCCATACGGCCGGCATGATGCATTAATGTAGCCCTGGTGAGGAACTTGTCAGGGTTGCGTTAGTGTGTACCAATGTATACGCTGAGCTTTCCGGTACTAAGCTCCCAGGTGGTTATCTTACATGTATCCATGATTATATGCAGTGGTAAAAAAAAATTCAGCTGAGGGAAGTATGGCTCGTTAAAGGTGTTGATGGTAGACTTGTGTGCATATCTCATCCGTCAATTTATCACATGTACCACCCGTACATGGGTAGGAGGTGTGGGGAGAAAGGCCACAGAAGGATGTGTTTCGCAGATATATTTCTCAATTTGACAACCCACTGAAGCCTTTAATGAGTACCGTAATACCTTTGCTATAAAGGCGAACCTCACCGTAAAGGTGCAAACTGAGTTTCAACTCTGCACCTTGGGGCTAAATGTTGGTCATTTTGATACTGTTCTATTATAGTTAACTCGAAAAGCGAGTTATAAGGAGACACCCTGGGGCACCGCTCTATCAGTCATTTTGGTGGTGCGAATAAATTTTTTAAAAAAAGATGGAAATTTTATATATAAGAGGCAGAATTACTTAATGAAATTGTAGCGCCATTAAAGGAGGAGATGTAGGGGTCTTGCAGGAAAAGGTATTTCATTACCAAGTTTTGTAAATTTTGAGAAATTGTCAATAATGTACAGACTCAGTTGGCTGGCAGCCATAAGACGCTTTTTGCCTCCAATGGTGAAGGTATATGATGTTGATCCATGTATCAACTTTCCCGCCTTTTTTGGCAATCTGGTGCGAGTAGCGCAGTTTTGGCGGGAGTTATGTGAATAGTGGCTTGGTGGTGCCAATAATGTGGGTGAGGGAGTGCTGATGCAACAGGATGAGTGCACAACTCATGGGGGGGGGGGGCCATCCACAAATGATGTAATGCTGAAGGGGGGGGGGAGGCCCGGCATGACCAAATACATTTTCCATATACCTTCAGCATTGCAAAATTGGCAGAAAAAAAAACATGACAAGGGGGCTCTAAAAAGGTCAAATTTTGCATGATGTCATTTATGGATGGCCCCGGGGAGCTAATCACAGGCTTTTCACTTTTCAAGTTATCAGCAATTTACATTGCTGCATTATATTTTAAAATCCCCGCCTACAAGAAGTAAACTAAAGCTTACGTCAGGCAGGCCGTGAAATAAAATATGGTATCTAGAGAACAAGTATGGTTATAAAACTAAAGGAACATACCGGGTTGTGGCCATATTTATAAAAGCACCTGGGCTTTTGTTGTTTTCATGTAGGCTAAGTCCCCTGATGTGTACATTAAGCTGCGCCTTATATGCTAGTTACTATGGTACATGTACAAATCCATGAAGTTTAGTGATGGGTAGGGCGCTTATACTAAGGTGCTGCATTATGAGACAGATGTACAGAGGTGTGTGTTACTGTAAGGAGTGGTACATGTATTACAAGGTGTGTGATATGTCACCTGTATACACACCCTATATAGAGCGCCATCAGGTGCATTCACAGAACACCCTCCTACTCTGACAGTGCTGTGTGGGCGACACACGCACAGGAACAGTCATACTAAATTCAACCCACTGTAGGAACGTATAAGGCGCACCGTGCATATAAGGTGCATGCCATACTCAGATAGAGCCTATAAGGCCACACCAAAAAAAATAAGTTGGTCTATGGATTTCCCTCTCCATATTTTCGGAAATACATTTTTTTTTTCTTTGAAAAAAATCTCGCCTACGGATTTCACTCACTTCACTTTCTACAAGTTTTCTCTTTGTGATGTTTGGCAAATTTTTTTTTAAAATAAAATTTATTCGCTCGCCTCACTTTTCCAGCAAGGAATCCATTGGACGCCAAAAAATTCTAAAAAAAATAAAAAAATTCCGCTCGCACCATTTTTTCAAAACCAAAATCCGTAGAATAACTTATTTTTTTGGTGTGGCCTAAGGTACCTCAGCCAATTTGAGAATTTATTAGCACTTTCAGAGATGGAAGTCTTCAGGGATATTTAAGTCCCAAAGAACTATACATTCTTAATTAAAAGCTGTATTTTAGGGGGTTTATATTGGGCATTTCAGGGAATTTTGTGCTTAGTGACTTCCATCTCTGCACTTTCTACATTAACAATTTGGGGGAGTGTGAATACAAATTCGGTGGAGTGTGCACTTATTCGACCATGTGCTCTGAATAAGATTTTCCAAAAAAAAAATAGGGGTGGACATTCTGATTCAGTTGCCTTAAGTCGCACTCTTGACTTTTGGAGCATCCTACTATGAACCACTCTAAGCCCCTTGTCAGGGTGAGGTACAATTTATAAGCCGTGGTCATTTGGTCTGATTATGTATAATACAGTAGGCGCTACAGAGTAACGCAGTGTCTATCGTATTAGTATTCCTAACAGGCATGTGTTGGAGGGAGCAGGGATTGCTGATAACCATGGGTGGGTGGGGGGAGGGGATATACCGAGGTTGTAGGATGTCTAATGGGCGCAGCCATTGCTGAAGCTTGTTACCAGTGGTTATCACTGATAACAGTTATCAGATGGATACCATCTGCTCTCCAAAATGTCCCGAGTGAATAGTTGGCATTGGCTGTTTATTTAATCCCACTATTTTCCCTCGCTGTGGAATTCTTAAGAGTGGCACTGGTACTCACCGTGATAGATGCTCTCAATCCTTATCTGACCTGTACCAGCTTAAGCAATGGCTGTGTACACTGAACAATAGGATTGAGCCCTATAGACGTGTACAGTGCAAAATTTGTCAGCCAGCTCCCCTTTTCTGCAGGCATTACGGAATGTGTTGACTCAAAGCGGGGTCAGCATGATGCGTAATTACAGTCTTCCCACATGATGTGTAAATGCTATCGAGTCTACCCGTGGCCTGTACACTCGCCAGCGCTGCATTTCTAAATCAAAGAGAAATAATGTGTGGCTCAGACAGGATTACCATATTCGATCTAACATGCTCAAATAAGCCCACACTCACCCCCCCCCCCATCCTTATTTTGACCAGTTTTTATAAATTTAATATGACTTTTTAGGTGCAGCTTTTAACATTTTTCCCTAGATTTTGGGGAGCCGCTTACAAGTATACAGGTGTGGCTTATCCTTGAAGTTTTACTGTAGGTGGAATACAGTAATAATCCTCCATGGACCACCCCGGCTGCCCGTCCACCCGGCGGGTCGTACAGACACTGAATGGACGGGGCGTACCTCACAAAGAGGGAGGGGGGATCAGGGGGTGTGAAATGGGGACCGAGCAGATCAATACCTGTCTGAAGCAACAATGACAGGCGGAGCTGCTCCGAGCTGCTCACCCAAGTGAATGATACACTCATGTAGGCGCGGGCTGCCCGACACAGCCGGGTGTCACTCATGGATGGCCACCGCATCACATTGGGCATTAGTCCTTTAAAGACCGCTGATGCATTGTTGCATCATCAAATATGCCACTTTCCTTGGTTAAATACCAGGAATTCCTGGGTTTCTTTGGTCCAGATTTTCTGTACTAGATTATATTAATTTCCTGGGAAAAGGTGCCCAAAATTCAGTTTTCTTGGTTTTTGTGGATCAGTTTGTGGCATCTCTCATCATATCCATTTGTCATATTGATGCACAAATGCAGCTGTAATCGCGAGGGGCGGAATGATGGGCTGATGCAGTGCTGGCGAGTAGACTCACCAGCACTGCATCAGCGCATCATGACGACCAAGGAACATGAAACCCGAGCATATCATGTGGCCCGTTAAGGTCCAGCCTAATCTCTGTTACTTCTGGCGCTGCAGGATGCCGACCCTGATGTCACTCGTCTGTATGGGCAGGGTGAATAATGACCACTGCCTGCATATTAAACACGACTGACAAACTGGTGTTTGCTAACTTTGAGGGCAGAGGTGGGGGGGGGGAGGAATGAGAAGTAGAAATGATGACTCATAAAGCTACAATGAAATATCCTTTGAACATGTGTCTAAGCCATATCCTCCACATAATCTGACTTTGGGAGATTGCTATAAGCCCTATCTGGCATATGACTTTCTTCAAATACTCTACTATACCTAACGCGGCGTTTTTGGTATCGCCCAAAAAGCCATGACATCATATTGGGAAGCTTGATGTATTGATTTTTCAATCTGCCTTAAGAGTACCAAATTTCAACCATCCTGTTTTCTAATTATGTGGAATCAAAGGGGAACATGTAGGACCTCAATTTAAACCTTATATTTCTTGACGAAACACTGTATTGTTAACCCGAAAAGCGAGTTATAAGGAGACACCCTGGGGCCCTGCACTTTTGGTCATTTTGGTGGTGCGAATAAGTTTAAAAAAAGATGGAAATTTTATATATAAGAGGCAGAATTACTTAATGAATTTGTAGTGCCATTAAGGGAGGAGATGTAGGGGTCTTGCAGGAAAAGGTATTTCATTACCAAGTTTTGTAAATTTTGACAATTTGTCAATATTCCGTAATCTCCCGCGTAGAAGGCGCAGCTCGCGTAGAAGGCGCCCCCCCAACTCAGAGAAGGCCTTTTCACGTAGAAGGCGCACGTACCTCTTCTGGATCGATTTCCGGAAAAACCCGCGTATAAGGCGCCCCCCCAACTCACAGGGGGGCTGTTTCGCGTAGAAGGCGCCCCCCCCCCCTCTCCACCCCCTATTCTACAGTGACTGGTCTGCCGCGGTGCAGGCTCTATGAGTTCAAGCTGTCATCGGCACACGGTCGGCTTGAAGCCGCCAAGCGCCCGTCGACACCTCCCGGTCTGCCGCGGTGCTGGCTATATGAGTTCAAGCTGTCATCGGCACACGGTCGGCGTCAAACCCGCCGAGCAAATCTACAGCGACCGGTCTGCCGCGGTGCTGGCTATATGAGTTCAAGCTGTCATCGGCACACGGTCGGCGTCAAACCCGCCGAGCAAATCTACAGCGACCGGTCTGCCGCGGTGCTGGCGCTATGAGTTCAAGCTGTCATCGGCACACGGTCGGCGTCAAACCCGCCGAGCAAATCTACAGCGACCGGTCTGCCGCGGTGCTGGCTATATGAGTTCAAGCTGTCATCGGCACACGGTCGGCGTCAAACCTGCCGAGCAAATCTACAGCGACCGGTCTGCCGCGGTGCTGGCGCTATGAGTTCAAGCTGTCATCGGCACACGGTCGGCTTGAAGCCGCCGAGCGCCCGTCGACACCTCCCGGTCTGCCGCGGTGCTGGCTATATGAGTTCAAGCTGTCATCGGCACACGGTCGGCGTCAAACCCGCCGAGCAAATCTACACCGACCGGCTGCGGTGCTGGCTATATGAGTTCAAGCTGTCATCGGCACATGGTGGGCCTTATCCCCGGCGAGCGCGTCGACACCTCCCGGTCTGCCGCGCTGCTGGCTATATGAGTTCAAGCTGTCATCGGCGCATTTTCCCAAATGAGATCTTGGAAAAACCCGCGTATAAGGCGCACCCCCAACTCAAGGCAATTACCCTCCCGCGTATAAGACCCAGCAGCATTTTGTTTGGCGTAGAAGACGCGCCTTCTACGCGGGAGATTACGGTTGTACAGACTCCGTTGGTTGGCAGCCATAAGACGCTTTTTGCCTCCAATGGTGAAGGTATATGATGTTGATCCATGCTTGGTGGTGCGAATAACCTGGGTGAGGGAGTGCTCATGCAACAGGATGAGTGCACAACTCATGGGAGCCAATCACAGGCTTTTCACTTTTCGAGTTATCAGCAATTAACATTGCTGCATTATATTTATACAAAAAAGGTAAAGAAGTTATAACTTTTCCCAGATAAGACACTTGGTTTAAGACCGGTTGAGGTATCGCAATATCTCGTGCATATTGCGAGAAGTGACGAGAGTTGGTGCAAGCTGGCCCCAAAAGCCATACCGTAGGTCTATGCTTTAGAGATTGAAACTTTGAACAGAATTGTTCACAAAGAGGCCAAGACAGTACAAACATGGCGGTGGGGTTAGAGGAGTACATGTAGCATCTAAATGGCTTCATAACAGGTTTGTAAAAGCGATTTGAGGTGCCCTGCTCTGTACAGTGTTAGATTAGATCGTTATTCTTTCACCGCCGCGTTCATTCCACGCTTCAGCGTCGAGGTATCCTATATTATCAAATACCTCACATATAAGCCACACCCAGATTTCAACTATATTAGAGCCTCTCCTGAGGTCTTAACAGGAGGGTGTTCAGTAAAGATGGACTTTAGATTTTAGTTCAGAGGAGAGTTGTTTGAAATCCAATACTACCCGGTAATGAAGTAAACTGTTCGAGTTGGCCCTTATATTTTTAATCTCCATCCCAGTAGAAACTCAGAAAAAACCCATTAGCTCTAGCTTCATCTGGCTCATAGAGTACATTCTTCATCATTCAGCACAATGTATCATATCGAGCGCATCACTTACATGGTGTTAAAATAGCTCCCGGCAAACCAACATACCGTAATATCTCACATATAAGATATGGCTTTTATTTGAGGACAGCTCTTTGTTACTCCTGATAGAATCTGCCTAAGATAAGGATGTGCCTTATAGGGGTGGATTTTATAGTACCATAATTTCTCGTATAAACCGCACCCCAGACTTTGCCATAAGCTATAAGCTGTACCTGAGGCTTAAAAATTGGCAGTTTAGTACTATCAGAGATGCCACTTTTCCAGGTTTTCCAGGAATTCCTGGTTTTGATCTCAAGATTTCTGTATCAAATTATGCAAGATTCCTGGGAAAATGTGTCCAAAGTCCAGTTTTCCTGGTTTTTGTTGGTCAGTGAGTGGCATCTCTGGTACTATTCTATAGTGTCAAATAACCTCATATAAGCCTCATTCTGACTTTGGGCACATTCTATAACCCACACTTTTATTCGGTCTCTGATATAAGCTGCAGCTTGTACGAGAGCATTTACGGTATAGAACTACCCAAGTGACACTTGCTTCACCTTACTATGGAATGCTCCTAATATGCAGGATGCGCCTTATATGTGGGTTTTTACGGTAAGCTCACAGGCACGCCATTTCCTGTTATTGAGCACTGCACGCTGCAGGCATGACATAGTGAAAGGAGTCGAGGACCCGCTCTCCTCCAGTAACCCAAGCCAACCCTAGGGCACTGCGGCAGCTGGAGGAGGGAGGGACGGAGGCCGTATTCATCTGGATGTGTGGTGCATGTGGAAGCAGCTTCTAAGCCACTAACAGTAGACACCTTACTGAATAAGCACTGAAATGCTGGGGTAGCATTTTTAGGCCACAGCAAAAAAATAAGTTGGTCTACGGATTTTGGTTTTGAAAAAATGGTGCAAGCGAGCGAAATTCTTTTTTTTTTTTACGTCCAATGGATTCCTTGTTAAGAAAGTGAGGCGAGCGAAAACATTTGTATTATGGAGGCCTGAATACATGATTTCCAGAATGCCACAAATGAGGTGTGAACAGATGCAATATTTTTCTTTCTTTGAATGTTTCCTCATGGTTGTAGAATCTAAGGGAATGAACACAATTCATCACATTATTCAAACATAGTTTGAATCTCTTTTTTTTTAGTTATCCAAGTTCATCTCTTTATTAGATTATATAAGAACTTCATAGTGGCGCCATCTGGTGTAAATCATAGGAAGCCCAGACCAAAATGCAGTTGAAAAGCAGCACTAAAGCAGCTGAGAAACAGTGTGGTGTGACAGTAGTGAGTCATTGTGAAAGCAGCATCAGAAACAGTATTTTATCAGCATCTACTGGCATTCTACTGCTCAGCACCACAAAACTTGCAGCAGTGGTACAGTAGTAGAACAGTAGTATTGGCAGCATGCAGGCAGTATTGAATCAGTTGTCCCAATTATGTAAATTAGATGGCAGCATTTGAACAGTATCTACTTATTTAATGCTGCATGACCATATATGGGGTTGGGGCAGTGTTCAATCAGCACTACTGCATGCCTGCTGCTATAGCAGTAGTTGAGCAGTAGATCATACTGAAAACTACTGCTGGGGGCAGGTAGAAGCATAAAAGAAGCAGCCTCTGTTCTTGTACTGGCACTACCAATGCCTTTCTAGGTGGTCCATGCTGGATTTGAACTTGGGATCTTCTGATTCCTCTACCAACGCATTAGCCCCCTGAGCCACCGCCCCATCAGCAATGTGGAGCGGTTACTACTTCCTAGTAGTGCATGCAAATCATGTAGAAGGGGGCTAGGGCAGTATTAATTCAGTAGTACTGGGTAACTCTTACCATAGGAAAAGGGTAAGAGTAGACATATCTATAGAGTGCTGCTATAGTATAATGCCTTTCAGTTTACTGATGTTAAGGTGATGAGACAAGCACTTTGTAATTAACAATGATACATGTATACTATGTAAAAGAAAGTGTCATGGTGGGGACCAAAATAATACTTGATGATTCAGTATATTTGTGCCCTATATAAAGTCGTTGAGTAATTCCTCACTTGCATACACCCCAACATCCATGTGTATCCACTGAATAAGATATTCATATGCAAAGGGGTGAAGTATGCTTGTCTCCACATTACTGAATCTTTTGATTGATGTTCACAACCATACTGACGTTCACACTGTGGACTGTCTTAGAAGCATCAGGTAAATAAGCCATGAATGGACAGTCATACCAGTAGACGGTCAGTAGACTACTGCATCTATGCTGCTGCACAGAGTGTATAATTTCTGGTATCTATTAACATTCAGTTGAGAGTCAGTAGACTACTGATTCTAGCCTGAAATGCAGTGCATATTCAGTTAATAGTCAGTACACTACTGAGTCTAGACTGAAAATGCAGTGTAGAGTCAGCTGTTTTGGAAGTATTTCAGCAGTACCTACTGCAATATGCAGTTGTTGATCTGCATATTCTCAGTAGCCACTGATAGGAGAAGTAGATACTGCCTTCTGGTCCGGGAGGTCTTATACATTTAAATGTTTTTAAAGAAACCGCTGTTCTACTTGTATGAGATCCGATTCTGCCTCATCTTAGGGAGTGGTCATTATTTATCAACAGGGGGGGGGTGGGTTTACGCGCGGATGCGCGAAAATTTTTTACGCCCCCCCCCTCGACGGCAGTAAAAAAAATTTGCGCCCCCCCCCCGCGCCGGAGGCGCGGAGAGTTTTCGCGCCCCCTCTTTGATCTATAGTAGCGCGCGGGCTTTTTTGCTAAAAAGAGGGTAAATTTTTTTAGCCCCCCCCTCAAGAGGGGTCAAAATTTTTTTAGCCCCCCCCCTCCAGAGGGGTCAGAATTTTTTACGCCCCCCCCTCAAACCCACCACCCCCCCCCCCTGTTGATAATAAATGACCACTCCCTTAGACTTGACCTGCCTTGTCTGGGGCCTGATTTGCCTTGTCTGAGGCCTGATATTATATGTTAATTGGTGGTTGAAAATGCTCAAAGCGCATTTGGATCACATCATTATAGCACAAGTTACACTTTGTAAATTGCTCTTTATTATAGGCCACTGCTGTGAATTGCAACAATTGAGCACACTGACCTACCACGGTGCCTGTCAACCTACTTAAACATCAAAAACACTGTCCCTAAGTATGCCTTCAAACATTGAGAAATAATCCAGGAACACATATCATTTCTGAAAAATGTTAGTTGCAGCAATTTGATTTACCGTAATCTCTCGCGTATAAGACGCGCTGCCCGTATAAGACGCACCCCAAACTTAGCACATTTTTTTTTGCGTATAAGACGCACCTCTTAGGTACCAATTTTGTAAATTCAGTACATTTCTATAGTAAAATTACCCCTTGTATAAGACGCACCACCAATTTCAGTACATCCTATAAGACTCCCCAGCATTTTGTTTGGCGTAGAGGACGCGTCTTATACGCGGGAGATTACGGTACTTTGTTCCAGTCCCAATGTAGCACTTGTGGTAGAACAGGGGACTGGAAGATAGAGACTGTGAAAGAGGGTGCTCTCTCTTTATTGTCTACAGACTTGAGTGGTGCTCCACTCGGGGAGCGCATCCCAGACATTAAGATTGATTCCTTGCTCTGGCCGATTTGTAATCAATTATAAAGATAAGAAATGTTGATATCTTCACTATGATGCAGACTAAAGGATGGTGGTGGTTGTAGGTTGCCACCCTGTCTATTCCTGGTCAATTACCTCATGTACAACCAACCCATAATAGGCCGAACAGTGCACTATTGCATCATCAGGGATGTAAGTTTTCAGAATTTTGTCTGATTTCAGAATTTTCAGCGTTGGAGAAGCCAATAGATATGCACAAATTTCTATTCTAAGCTCAATTTCTTGCAATATTTTACAATAGATTTAAAAGTTCCACGTGTATCTTCAAATTTTTCATACACTGTGCTTACATCCCTGCATCATGCTTGTCGGTCAGTCAGCATGACCAAGGTTCCCACAGGTAAGGGAAAGTCAGGGAATTTTACAAAATTTTGCACACAGTCAAGGAAAGTCAGGGAAAATGTGTCAAAATGCATAACTTTTGTTTGATTTCATACAAGTCTCCCCTGAGGGCATTCAAATATTATTTCCAAAGATTGCAATTTTTTCGCATTTTTCCGAAAGTAAGGTTTTGATATACTATTGATAACTTATAGTAAAGTTTGTAATTGCTCTTCAAAATTAGACCCTTGGTATAGATTTATTGGTAAATGTTGGTATTTCATATTCTGCTGCACTATAATTTGGTCAAGGAAAATGGTTATTTTTGGTCAGGGAAAAGTAGGGAATTTTGTGGAAACATTATGACGCATCAATGCAGTCCTGTTGAGTGACTCGCCAGAGCTGCATCCATGCATCAGGGCGACTCTTGAAGGTGCATCACAGGCTGGCATGATGCATCAATGCAGTGCTAGTGAGGAGACCCATTGATACATCATGACAACAAAAGATCAGGGATGTAAGCTTACAAAATTTTACCTGATTTCAGAATTTTGTTAGTCCTATGTGCCTATAGATTTACCCAAATTTCCTTTATTTGATCCAAATCTTATACCATTTTACAACAAAATCAAACCTATTATGTATATCTTCAGAATTTTGTATACCCCCTGACTTACATCCCTGGAACATACATGGACATATCTATACCCCATAGAAGGGTAACAGATGTGTTTGATTTATGATTGAGGGTGCCCTTACAAATCTGCTACTGAGGGAATTGATGCAGGGCTGAGCCTTAGCCCTCTGACCTTTTGTAAGGGATAGATAAATGGCCTGGATTCTGGACACAACTTACTGGTAGTATTAAAACAGAGAGAGAAGTCTTGAGGGTTTTCCCTGATTTCAGGAATTATTTTAGGTCCAAAGTCACATACATTTCAACACAAAACCTTAGGGCTTTTTTTTTTTTTTAAGAATAAGGCCGTTTTATTCTAATAACTTGGATTACGGATCCGGCGACGAGATTTTTGGCAAAATCAAAAAAAAATTTTTTTTTTTTTTTTTTGCCTATGCCCGACGAGATTTTTGGAGTATTTTACAAAAAAAAAATGGTTCTTCAAGAAAAATATAAGTTATCACTCATAAACACATAACATTTTGCCCTTCATATTCGGAAATTTCTCAATATTTCTCCTGAAAATGCCTAAAAATATGGTATTACCAGGCCTTTTTTTTTTTTTTTTTTTTTTTGCTCCGGCGGTGGTGTGTTTTGGTTGTCAGATACGAGAAATGTGAGCCTTTTTTTTTTTTTTTTTCCTCTGCCCGACCAAAGTTGGAGGTGAAAAATCCTGTAATCCAAGTAATCAAAATCAGGTGGCCTAACGGGGATTTTTGTGCTCAGGGACTTTAATCCTTAAGTAAAGGAAGACCTTCACCTGGGAACCATTGACCGATGACATGATGCATTAAGAATATTTAAAATCATATTTGCTACTTAATATTCATCACCATTTTAAATATCTTTGGGCATATTAAAGGGTCTTAGCAGTTAAATCAAATATTACAATAGTCATATGTGTTTTCCAGTCAACATCATAATACTCATGTTTTAGCAGCCTGAGCACATATTTCCTTGAATACGCTATATTCGAAAGTGGATGTGCAGTAGTTTGGACAAATGCAGTAGATATTTGATATGAACACAGCTCAAGTATGATTTGGATTGATAGGGATGGGAATAATGTGTTGAAAGGGGGGAAGACTCTTGGGCAATGGGTAAAGTGGATTAGTCAATAGACAGGTCGGTATGGCATAATGCGATTTAGTGCTACCCGCTCTCTACTACTGTGCAGCTTCCAAGCTGCCTATGTCGGGATGACATAAAATATCCCACGTGAATACCATGTGGGAATAGCTATTGCGGGATTCCCCATCACTTGTAACATCAATTTATCGGTGTACAGCACTATGGCCATAATAATATGTGGACTTGTCAAAGCTTTCCAGGTAGCTCTAGAACCAGGGTCTTTTTTTTTCTCTACCACCAATATACTCCTCATTGACTGAGTGCTCTTGGTTTGCTAGTTGACAGTGGAGACAATACTGTATGGTCCAGGCTGCTTGTGCATGCCTATGGGTCGGAGCATGGTAGTAGTCTGTCAGTTGCTGATAGCACTGCCCCCTACTGGTGGCCACCAGGAACAACGATGGCAGTGACAGGGACTTCCAACATCAAAAGATGTTACTTCCGGTTGTTGCCAGTTGGCCAGAGCCAACTGGCTCTTCTAACCTACACTAGACCTTCTCCTTTTGAGACATATAGACTTGCCCAAGTCATCATAGCCCTTAGCCTTTAATCTTTGTAGCTTGCACGTCAAAACACTAGAAAACCCAATTGTCCGTCACTCTTAATCACATCGAAAGGACAGGTCGCAAACCTAAAATTGGGTAGATGTGCAAAAGTCATTCATTGATTCATTTATTTCTTTTAAACCTGTAACATATACACCAGCAGGTAAAACCCATGCCCTTGGCAATATTATGTTATTGCTCCGGGGTTGGAGGACGCATGCGCATATTATGTGCCCTAATTGTTTACCCAATATGTAGCTGCATTCTCCTCAGAACCATCAAATACGGCCTTTGGGTGTGTAGATGCCGTCCGCCCAAGCACCTGAGCACTTGACAATATTATGTAATGACTCCCTAGCTTCAAAACGCATCTACATATTATGAGCCCTAATTGTTTACCCAACGTGTAACATTGCGACTTTGCCTGTGTGGACGCCACCCACTCAGACAGATTCCCGCCTGTCAATGAGTAATCTCAAGCTGCTAACACTATTTACTGCGCCACAGTCATGACGACCGTCTTCATACCCTTTTAAACATTGCGCGTTGCAAATACAATGTACAACTGGTAATAGATGTGTGTAGTATATTGGAGGCCTGACTTACGTACCAATCATCATGCAGCCTTATATAGGACGCTCTCAGATTTGATTCAATCAGTCAGTAGGTGATACTGGCTACGTGTTGGTTCGGTGTAGGAGTTCAGTGTCAATCATTGTGACTTGCTTATAGTAGAATACAACACAGTCTTCATTACGTATATTTCCATTGAAGATTTGAGTTGGATTTATCTTTCTCATTTTCGATTTGGGATATATACTGCCTTCATTACGTATAATTCTATTGAAGATTTGAGGTCATTCTCATTTCTGATTTGGAATATATACAGCCTTCATTGCTTTCATTGATCAGTTCATCATCTTATCATTACGTATTATTTCATTGATTGAGGAATTGAGTTGGATTTATTCATCTCTTTTTTCGATCTGAAATATATACAGTATTCATTGATCATTTATTCATCAATAAATCATTTCTGCAATATACTATTATCAAATCTGCATTGGCATTGAATTTATTGTCCTCATTGATCATATATACAGTCTTTATTTCTGATTAAGAAGACTTGGTTCATTGATTCAAAACTGCAAAAATGTATACCTTTCAAGGTGAGGTTACTAAAGCCGGATGGGCACAGTCTTCTGCACGTTATTGTGGTAACAATCGTGGAAATCAATGCGTAGCCAATTCAGCTATGTTTTTTCTATCCACTTATGGGAAGAACCTTTCTCAACTGAAAGCAATACATCTCAATAAAATTTTGGATTACGGCGATGAATTATATTCGCAGGTTCGGTTTGTTGTGAACAATGTGCATCTGATGACTTCTGAAATTCCTAGAGAAATTGTAGTTGAAAACATTGTTTACAGTTTTCATCCAACCGGATTGATGGATAATATCATGACAGAAAAGCGAGCATTTATTACATCATTGCAGAATTCATTCCAAACTGCACCAATGTTATACTTCATAGCTCATGGCAATTGTGTAGCATTGATTCATCGCGATAACAAGTTCTATGTGTTTGATCCTCATACCAGAGATGACTTCGGTAGAATTGTTGAACATGGAACAGCTATTCTGATAGAATTTCAATCTGTCTTTCAAATGGGCGATTATTTACATCATTTGCACGCTCTTCCAAATCATCCAGTTGTATATGAACTGACAGCTGTTAATGTAACCATTAATGGAAATATCAGAGGAATGAGAAAGAAAAATGTCATAGCACAGGTACACACTATTAGAAAAAATGATGTAATTTCTCCCATTCCAGTGCTTCCAACTAGTACAAAAGGTAAGGGTTCTGCAAGTGATGTTAATAACAATCTTACATCGTCCACTAAAAATCAAAGTCCAAACTTGTATCTGCTCAAAGGCATGCAGAAGAAATCAAATGATTATGACTATCCTCAGTATAAAGAATTCACAGGATCTAAAAGGAAGCATGGCAAAACTAAAAATGTCAAATTGTCCAATACAGATCACTGTGACCAATATGTCCAATTGTCTAATACAGATCAGTGTGAAGTAAAAGTCACAATAAATGCATCTAATGATAACAGATATCCTCAATCGAAAGAAATTAAGTGTAACAAGATACCTAAAACAAAAGTTGAAAATAAATCTTCTAAACACTCTAATGAGAACAATAAAAGAAATGAGAATGTGCTGATAGATAGTACAATATCATGCATCAATACAAATGGAAATCAGAACGATTTTATGGAATATGAATCACAAAGTAAAAAAAAGAAAATATCTCAAACAAAGCAATCTGATTCTGACCAAATTCCACATGTATCTACGCAAATGACTGAACAAGTAGAAAAAATACATCATGTAAATGATGATTTAGGAAACCCACCATCTGCGGCTGAAATAAAACAAACAGAAACCATTCCACTATTTGATGTTAATAAAAAGTTAAAGAAAAAAGAAAGAAAATATAATATTGCAAAAAATGTTGACATAATATATGCTGATTGGAATCAAATGGACAACAAATATCCTCTGTTCATAAAAAATGAACAAAGTTTGTCATGCAGTGTTGTTTACCAACTCTTTAGTGAACATTTCAGTAGTGGACAATTGAAATCACAAAATATGAATGAAATCTTAGATATAGGTTCTGATTTACATTTTCAATTAAAGAAATGTATCGGAAATACAGATATACTGAGTAATGAAATTCCTGAAGAATTGGTTATTAAGAATAAATTATTTCTTCACCAAAGAGAAGCCATAGTGAGTACAGTAGTTGGTGATGACTTATCAGTTGTTGATCAGGCAATAGGAACAGCTTTCTCCTATACCAATAGATGCTATTTAACATTCAATAAGCATACAATTGCTATTAACCAAGAGAGTGGTAAATATTATTTGTTTGATTCACAAGGTCAAACAATTGATTCTGGAAGTGGAAAAGCTCATATTAAGATATTCAATCACATTGACGAAATGTATGAATATATTAGAATTTTATATAGTGGAATAGGATTTCAGAATGAGCTTGAAATAACAAGTGTGAAAATTGAAGGTAAAGGCAGAGAAGAAATATCTAAGATCATTCATCCTAAATGTGATTCAATACAACGTGATAAGAGTATACCATGGATTGTTAAAACATTTGATGCAAATGAATGGCCATCCTTGACAAAAAAAGATATGAAATTATCAACATCTGAGCCTGAACTAAGAAGTGTTGGAAATACTCCACCTGTAAGTTATAAAAGGAAAGCAGAAAGTATTCAGGCTGAAAATATAAGAACAAAGAAATCATATCATAAAATAGACCGTAGTAGCATTCCAACTAATCAAATTCCCGTAAATTTAAAGAATGAAAATAATGGCAATTTCCTAGATGAAATTCATTTTGACAGCATACAATATGGTGATTGGGATCAATTTAATGATCGATATATAGCTGGAAACAGTGATAAGCATGCTTTAAGTTGTTGTGTAGCATTTCATATATATAGTTATCATTATCTAAGTTCTCAATTGAAGCAGACAGATATCAATGATTTACTTGATGTTGGTTCTGAAATTCATCGCCATGTGTCTTCATATTTAGACATATCATTCTTAACAACCAATCACATTCCTGAAAAAATAGTTGTTAATAGTAGAGTGTATCAACATGAAAGAACAGGGATGGTTTCTTCAATGTTTAATTATGAATTAACTAATATAGAATCAGCTTTTAAAGAGGCATATCATTTTGGCAGACGATGGTATTTAAATGCAGGTAATCATTCAATTGCAATAAATGAGCATAGGGGTAAATATTATTTGTTTAATCCAAAAGGGGTCGGTCCAAGAAATCAAGATAACAAAGCATATATTGCAAAATTCAATACATTTGAAAACATGATTTTGTATCTAAAAAAATTCTACGAAATATATGATTTTCAGAGCGAACTACAAATCTGTTCAATACATCTCAAAGGAATTGGAAAGTATCTAACTCCTACTGCAGTGAGTCCTCTTCTTAACACAATTCAAATTAATAAAGATATTCCTTGGATAGTTAAAACTAATGATGTTGATAAAGATTACCCGACAATGGCAGGTAGTAGTAATGATATTAAATCAGTCCATGTTAATGACATTCAATCCAAAAAAGTAATGCAAAATGAAAATTTACAAATAAAAGTTGAAAAAGTTAAAGAAAAATCGGATTCTATTCATTATTATAAGACTGACATAGTTGATTCAAGTAAAAGCATTGCCTCAGACAATCCATTACAATGTGCAATTTGTTTGAAGATTTTGAAAAAGAATTCTATCCAAAATCTTAGCTTGGAACTGATAAATCAATGTGAAAATATTCTAAAATACAAATTAGAAGTACCAAAAAATCCAAAAATTTGTAAAACTTGCAAAAGTTCAGTAGTGAATAAAATACATTTACCGAAAAAGGCTCAATTCCGCATTCAACTACCTGTACAGCTAAATAAGATAAAATGTAGTATTTGTTTGAAAGAATATTCTCCAAGCTTCATGAAAAATGACACAGATGATATAATTATCAAAGCAAATAAAATTCTCAATAAAAAAATCACTACTGAAGCCGGTTATAAAATATGCAGAACATGTTATAATCACATTAATTTATATAATAAATTACCAGATAAATGTGATTTTTATTTACAAAGTGCAATTAGTGAGAATGTGCATTTAAATAAGGTTGGTGATTCAAACGAAAACAATGATGAAATAAATACTGTACTTGTAGAAGATAATGAAGATGATTTAGGCAATATATATGACGGAGACAATGAAGATGAAATTAATTCTATATTGAAGAATATTTCAAAAAGAAATACGAAAAAAGATCCGGCAGTAGATATTGCAAATTTCATTAAATATGGACTTCCAGGCCCTGATTATGTATGTTATTTATGTAGACAAATATGGTTCTCAACACAAGTACATAAAATAACTAAACAGTTATCAAAGAAACTCTTCGACATAGCAAACTGTGTTGTATCTTATGAAGAAACTAATTATCTTTGTAATACTTGTACAAGTAATATGTACAATGGTACATTACCTAAAATTTGTCCCAAAAATGGATTTGTATTATCGCATGTACCTTCAGTGTTAAAAATTCATCATGAAGAAGAAAGACTTATAGCACCTCGTATTGGTTTTATGCGTGTTCAAGAATTACCAAAAGGTGGTCAGCTTAGATTAACTGGATCTGTAGTTAATGTCCCAGTAAATATTGAGCCAACCATAACTCAGTTACCAAGATTCATTAATGAAAATGGAGTAGTGCCTATCAAACTAAAAAAAAACATCAAATATAAATCAGTCTATTCTGCACATAATATTAGACCACATAAAGTTTTAGAAGCTGTCAAATGGTTAATTAAAGAAAGTCCATTATATAAAGCAGAAAGAATCACATTAAATGAGGAATGGTTGAATGAGGTAATTAGTGAATTAGAAAAAAATTCTACCTTAGAAAGAGATGAAAATATTAGCAACGATAATTCCGATAAACCATCAAAAAGAGAGACAGTTAATATTGATAATATTAGTAGTATAGAAGATATTATGACTGATAGTGCAGAAGATGATTTACAATCTGGTGTTGTTAATGATGGAAGAATTCTTGAAACTGAAACAATGTTGGAAGGATCAGACCCTGACTACGTTCTAGAAATTGCTCCTGGCCAAAACAGCCGACCTGTCAATATGTTATATGATACCAATGCTGAGTTCTTAACATACCCATGTTTGAATGGTGGTGTTAATCCCTATGAAGATTATCCAAATATTTATTTTACTGATAGAGTTAAATTTGAATTGAGAAATGAAGACAGAAGATATGCAGAATGTCTTTCTAATATTTTATACAAATATAAATTGTATCAAATGTTATTTGCTAGACGAACATGTAATTTTGTAGTACGGACAGATTCAAATCCAAACAACTATACAGCACAATTTGTAAGTGATATGAATAATAGGTCTGAAATGGTGAATTATAATAAAGCATTTTTCTATTATAAAAAATTGAGGAATAGCCCTATTTATTTACAAAATGCCAAACGTGAGCTTCTTGCTATGATTAGACAATTAGGAATTCCTACATTCTTTATGTCTATGTCAGCTGCCGATTTTAAATGGAAGGATTTATTAAAAACCTTAGGTAAATTACAAGATAAGAAGGATTACACTAATGAAGAAATTGATAAATTAACATGGCATCACAAAGCTAGACTTATTAAGAATGATCCGGTTACATGTTCAAGATATTTTAATCACAAATTCGAAGTTTTTTTACACACGGTTTTATGCGGAGAAGGTTCAAGTTTAGGTAAAGTCATAGATTATTTTTACCGTATCGAATTTCAATTTAGAGGGACGCCGCATGTACATTTTTTAGTCTGGGTAGAGAATGCACCAGATACTGAAAATTATGCGGAAGTGACAAAATTTATAGATGAACGTATATCCTGCTCTATAAATGTCAGTGAGCAGCAAAAAGAATATATTAAATATCAAAAACATACTCATTCAGCAACTTGTAAAAAGAAGAATAGAATTTTTTGTAGATTTGGGTATCCTATACCTCCTGTGAAGGAAACAATTGTTTTAGAACCATTAGAAAAAGATAAAAATGATACTTATGATTATAAAGAAATGCATAACAAAATAAAGGAATTCATGTGCACAGAACAATTTGAGAACAGTTCAATAGATGATATGCTGACTCATTTTGATATACATTATGAACTTTATCTCAACATATTACGTTCTGATCTGCGAGATGTTAAAATATTTCTTAAGAGATCACCTAAAGAAGTATACATAAATCCTTATATGAGAAATTTAATACATGTATGGCAAGCAAATCATGATATACAGTTTGTAATAAATCCATATGCTGTTGCTATGTACATAGTCAATTATTTGAATAAACAAGATCGAGGTTTGAGTCTGCTGCTAAGTGAAATAGTGAAAGAAGGTTCAGGTGGAAACGTCGAGTTAAGAAAGCAGTTAAAAGAAATCGCAAAAGCTTTCATATATACTACTGAAGTTTGTGCTCAAGAAGCAGTTTACATCTTACTCAGTTTGCCCATAGTAAAGAAATCTAGAGAAGTTCAGTTTGTTAATACGCAGCCACCATCCAAGAGAATGAAAATTTTGAAAAAACAAACAGATTTGCTTGAATTAGATGATGATTCATTAGACATCTATATGGAAGATAATCAGACCAAATACATTAGTCGACCCACACAACTTTCAGAATATTGTTTTGCAGATTACATAAGTATGATAAGAAAAACTAAAATTACAAATCAAAATTTAGAAAAAATGAAAGCAAAAAGTAATTTTCTATGTATTTTTAATGATGAAATATATACTAAAAGACAAAAAAGGAAAATATTGAGTTACAATACATTCAATCCACAAACACAAGAACAAGATTATTATAGGACTTTGTTAATTCTATTCAAACCATGGCAGCAAGAATATCAAGAGGATAATATAATTGATTTTAAAGAATTGTTTGATAATTGTTCATTTGAAGATAAAATTCACATAATTGATAAAGCAAAAATATATGATTATTATGCTTTAGGTGATATTCTTCAAGATATTCAGAATCTTCACAATGAAAATCTGTTGTTACAGAATAATGATATGGCTGAATTAGGAGGTAATATATTACAAGAAAATCAAGAAAATATTGATTCAGGAGCATCTGATATCAATATTGATGGGTTTTATCAACCTTCTCCTGATATGCAGCCTGTAGAATTTGTAGAAAAAAATACAATATCCACTACTATTACTTTGCCACAATTGATAGAAAACCTATGGCCTCAAGAGGAATTATTAGAATCTATTGCATCATTGAATCAAGAACAAAGAGAAATTTATAATGATATTATGACCCGAGTGTTATGTAAAGAAGGACTAATTCGCCGTTTCATCACCGGAGGAGCCGGGGTTGGAAAATCTCGTTTATTAAATACAATTTGCCAAACTCTTTTACGATATTACAATTTGTCACATGAATATAACCCAGATGTCCTCTCTGTTTTATGCATAGCGCCTACTGGAAAAGCTGCTTTTATAATATCAGGTTCTACAGTACATTCCGCCTTAGGTATTCCCAGACAAATAGGAAAAAAATACATTCCATTATCAGATGACAAACGAAATACCTACAGAACTATTTATAAAAATTTGAAATTTGTACTTATAGATGAAATTTCAATGATTGGTAGATCTTTGTTTAATTACATTGATCAACGCTTACAAGAAATCATGGATAATAGACAATCTTTTGGCGGTGTCCATATCATAACTTTTGGTGATCTTTTTCAAATTGCACCCATTAAAGATCAATTTGTTTTCCATAATTATGACAATGATGGAAATTTATTACCAGATAATACATGGAGATTGGAATTTGAGTATTCAGAATTAACCAGTATAGTGCGTCAAAAAGGAGACAAAGAATTTGCTGAAATTCTTAATAGAATAAGAATTGGAATAAGAGATCCAAATGACATGAAAAAATTGAAATCAAGATTAACTGAAAAGAATAATCCTGAAATAATCAATTTGCCTCATATTTTTACTTTGAATGATGAAGTCGATAATCATAACAGAACTATATATAATAGAATTGAAACCGAGAAATTAATAGTTAGATCCAATGACAATATTACTAATATTAAAGACTCAAATATCAAAAATAAAATTTTGTCTAGATTACCAAAAGGTATATCATATACTGCCAATATGTGTACCAATTTAGAAGTAGCTATAGGTATGTTTTATGAAATTACAATTAATTTAGACGTAAATGATGGATTAGTTAATGGGACCGGTTGTTTTGTTAGGAAAATTCAATATAATCCTGGTTTTATAAAACCAGCAATTTTATGGATAGAATGTAATAATTCTAAGTGTGGTTCAAAAAGAAGATATCGCTATAAACATCTTAGAACTCATGATTTACAAGAATCATGGTTACCATTATTTGCAGAGACAAGAGATTTTTGGGTGCAAAAAGATAATGCTCACATTTTAAGGTCACAATTTCCTATAAGGCCAGCTTCAGGTAAAACAGTATTTAAAAGTCAAGGCGATACTTTATCGGGGTTGGTTGTTGCAATGACGTCAGGAGTCAAAGCTCATATGTATTATGTAGCATGTTCTAGAGTAGAGAAACTAGAAAACTTACATTTTCTGGTATTTCATCCTAATAAGATCCATGTTGATGCTAAAGTATTTAAAGAACTTGACAGACTTAAGAAGTATAGGCTTGCTAAATTGTGCTATACACCATCTTATAATAATGTTTCAAATTTGAATATAACATCGATCAATGCACAATCTTTATACAGTAAGTTACATTATTTCAACACAGACTTAAATTTACTAGCAAGTGATATCATTTTAGTAAGTGAAAGTAGGCTAAAAACTGTAGAGAAAGATGCATTTGAAATTGCTAATTTTACATCAATCTTATGTATAGATGAATCCAAAGCAGGTAGGCCATCAGGAGGATTATCAATGTATTATAAATCATCCATCATTGTTTTAGAAAATGAAACAATTAACAATCAAGTTTGTCAAATTATATGCACAAAATGTATTTTTCAAAATGAAATCTATATTCTGATTTTTGTATACAGATATCCAAATTCACCTCGTACTTCTTTCTTGAAATTATTAAGAGATAGATTAACGAAATATCAAAATCCTGACTTCAAAACTATTATCATTGGTGATTTCAACATAAACTTTTTTTTAAGAGAAAATCAGAATGCAATAACTACTATAGAAGATTTATTTAGCGTAAAACAAAATGTCACATTTGCAACTACTAAAAGAAAAACCTGCTTAGACCTCTGTTTTTCTAATTGCCCATGTGAAACCAATCCTATATATTGTCAATTTTCATATCACGTATTTTTACAATGCAGTATATCTCATATCCAACTATGACTCATCATATATTTTTAAAATCACCACTGGATGAATCTTTTAGGACACAAAAAATTTACTTGGATTTAAGGTATTTATTGAAAAAACATCATTTTACTGTAATAATCGTATTATGAAGTGAATCATTTGTGCATAACTGAAATAAATTGAGAACGCCAATATTCACCCATATTTCTATGGAATAAAGTACTATTCATAACCATATTTTGCACAAAAGCTGTGTCATATAGTCCACGGTTTACAGTACCAAACATCAAGATGCTAAAGTAATTCATTTGTGCATCACTACCATACATTGAGAACAAAATGTTAGTGTTCACAGTACTTGACTATTCATCCAGATTTCCATGGAATCAAGTACTATACATAACTCTATTTTGCTTAAAAACGGTCTCATATAGTCGAGGGTTTACTGTATCAATCATCCACATGTTAAAGTGAATCAGTTATGCGTTACTACCATACAATGAGAACAAAATGTTAGGGTTTACAGTACATCACTATTCATCCATATTTCAATGAAATCAAGTACTATCTATATCCTTATATTGCATAAAAACTGTATCATATAGTTGAGCGTTTATGGTAACAATGATCCAGAATTTGAATAGAATGATGTCCGAACCACTAGTTACGATACATTCATAAAACTGTAGTGGACAATTTCCTGTACTAATAATGCAGAATTTGATTTGAATGATTTGAACATCACTTTTAGGCGAGGGTTCACGTCGATGGTTTACGGTACCAATCATTGACATATTGAAGTGAATCAGTTGTGCGTTACTACCATATATTGTGAACAAAATGTTAGGGTTTACAGTACATCACTATTCATCCATATCTCAATGGAATCTAGTAACATCCATAACCCTATTTTGCATAAAAGCTGTATCATATAGTAGAGCGTTTATAGTATCAATGATAAAGAATTTGAATAGAATGATGTACGAACCACTAGTTACTATACATTCATAAAACTATAGTGGACGATGTACTGTACCAATAAGATATTATTGCACTATTATACTCAAGGGTTTATGGTAGGAATCATCCATCACTACACTATAATGACATGACAATATCGGGGTCCCCTGTAGCGTGTAGACAGTTAACTTCATATACACTAGCACGATATCAAGTCATATATGAATATTAATGTATAATAGCCAGCAAGAATCTTCTCCTTTTTATCTGTATAGTATGACGTGAATATATCTAAATCGTTTTGTGCTTAATCACCATAAGCCGGCATAACAGCCCCATAGTACTTAGGTCATAAAGGACATATTTTCCTTCAGCGGAAGAACTTGCCCTACACACCTCATTATATAACTACTTGTGATAAGTGTTTATGTCCGTGTCTTGACCACTTTAAAGCCAAGACCCATACCTCAGTGTAGCGTGTCCAGAAATATATGCTAATTTATTCCGTTCTGCACGTGCGAGCACGTAACTCTCTCCCCCTTGATTGGCTACAATTTCCCGCGAGATACATAATGATCATGTGACCCTTTGCCATAAAAAGAAATCCTTCCATTTGGTGGCGTCCTTTCTTCTGCATAATGTCGTCCAACAAGAACACCTCTGTGGCTAACACCAGCATGGCAGGATCACCACCGGTGTCCCCTCCCGACAATGTTCAAGGGGTAGTGGTTGGGGCACCCACACCCCCAAGCGGTCCTGGAATGCTTGCCGCCCGTGGTCGTCGTAGATCCAGAGTTATATCAGTAACATCCTCCCCCTATACTACTGAGAGATTCAACCTTAAAAGCCTGAAATCTCAAAAGGACAATTCTTATTTTGAGAAACCACTGGTTGTGAAAATAGTGGTTCTGGATCCACTGAGCGATGATGATATACATGGACGTGGCGACTTTGACCGAGAGAATTGGAACCTTACAAATATTCCTGACCTTGGCCTAACACCCTTACGGAATAGGAGGCTTGGAGTTGTCGCCGATACCAGCAGTAAGTTCTAGATAAATTGCGTAAATCAATTTCACTTTTGAGTCAGTATTGAATGATTCTACATATTTCGAATTTCATCAATCTATTCTATTGAAATCGAAAGTTCTTTATAATATCATCGTATGACAACCAATTTTAAAGTGATGGCGTTTCTAAATCATTATGTTTTCACAATGCTAATCGTAGAAATCAATTTCTATGTTCTATTTAATGATCATTGTAACCATTTATATTATAGCTACAATGAGAGCAGCCTTTTATGTTAACAAGGACCTTCATGAGGGAGATTGTGTACGTGTCACTGGTTATGGCATGTTCATGATGCGTCTTGTTTTTCATCGCAAAACTGATATCAATGTGTAAGTTATTACTTTGTATTATAAACTGACTTAAATTAATCGTTGAAATTGAAATTTTAGATTCTAAGAATTGACATAAGGTATCATATAACATGACTCAATTTATAAGCATGCATTCATATACTCTCCTTTATAGCTGAATTGTGAAATTGCGTACAATACTTTCAGGTCTCTACAATCAATAATATGAATGCATGTATACCACTTTAATCCTCTTATATTTTTATCTTTTTAGTCATTCCACTCTCTCGGTACCGGATTTTATCAAGCAGGAGGCTTTGAACATCGCCACTATCCCCTACTACCCTACATTGACGCTTCATCAAATTAAATCCAAGCCACTACAATTTGTTCGTGCATCATTGAATGGGGCTAGAATTCACAGTGTAAGTACAATTCATGTATGTTCATAGTACTACTTGCCCAGTCATTTAGGGATAATGATTCATTTACTTATATCTGTCTGTATAGTAAGTACACATAGGCAGCTGTTTAGTCTACAGTAAAATTCCTTTATAACGAAGTAAAATAATTCTTTATAAACGAATTTCGTTATAAGCAAATCAATCAATTAGTCGAGAATTAATGGCCACCTAGCACTTCCTACACCCCCCATACCCCTCCCACCGCCCATAGCTCAAAGGAGACGGGTGTAGTGGCCCTACCACTCACCCTAACACCCCCTAACACCTCTCAGATCTACCCTGCCCAGGTAGGAAGGGAGGCGGCTGTAGATGTCCCAACACACCCCTTAACACCTCTCAGATCTTTCCCACCCTGCCCAGGTGAGAAGGGAGGCAGCTGAAGATGTCCCAACACACCCCCTAACACCTCTCAGATCTTTACCACCCTGCCCACGTGAGAAGGGAGGCAGCTAATGATGTCCCAGCTAGCACTACTCGTGTATTTTATGTCATTCTTACGTGAAAACTGATCGTTTTTACATAAAAAAGACATCATTTGGATGAGTTGTGCTAGCAGGGGTCCCAACACACCCCCTAACACCTCTCAGATCTTTCCCACCCTGCCCAGGTGAGAAGGCAGACGGCTGTAGAAGCCCTGTCACACCCAACTCACACCTCTCAGATCTCCCTGCTACTACAGTGAAACTTGGTTATAACAAACTTCCTTATAACGAAATTTGGTTATAACAAACAAAAATGCCTGGTCACAAACCTTTCCTATACATTTCTATAGTAATAAAACTTGCTTATAACGAAGTGATATTGACAAGAACTTCTTTATAACGAAATGTTTTACCCCCAAAGTTTGAAAAATGTAAATTGAATGCTTAGAATAGGTACTTTTATCAGCCCAGTTGATGCCCTCACCTCTATTTCCGCCCATAGGGGCTGCTAGGTGGCCAAGGATGTCCTGATACACAGCCTAACACCTCTTTGATTTCCCCACCCCTCCTGTCACCTATAGGGGCTGCTAGGCGGCCAAGGATGTCCTGATACACAGCCTAACACCTCTTTGATTTCCCCACCCCTCTTGTCACCTATAGGGGCTGCTAGGCAGCCAAGGATGTCCTGATACACAGCATAACACCTCTTAGATTTCCCCACCCCTCTTGTCACCTATAGGGGCTGCTAGGCAGCCAAGGATGTCCTGATACACAGCATAACACCTCTTTGATTTCCCCACCCCTCTTGTCACCTATAGGGGCTGCTAGGCAGCCAAGGATGTCCTGATACACAGCATAACACCTCTTTGATTTCCCCACCCCTCTTGTCACCTATAGGGGCTGCTAGGCAGCCAAGGATGTCCTGATACACAGCATAACACCTCTTTGATTTCCCCACCCCTCCTTTCACCTATAGGGGCTGCTGGGTGCCCAAGGATGTCCTGATACACAGCCTAACACCTCTTTGATTTCCCCACCCCTCCTGTCACCTATAGGGGCTGCTAGGCGGCCAAGGATGTCCTCATACACAGCATAACACCTCTTTGATTTCCCCACCCCTCCTTTCACCTATAGGGGCTGCTGGGTGCCCAAGGATGTCCTGATACACAGCATAACACCTCTTTGATTTCCCCACCCCTCCTGTCACCTATAGGGGCTGCTGGGCGGCCAAGGATGTCCTCATACACAGCATAACACCTCTTTGATTTCCCCACCCCTCCTACCCCCTATAGGCGCTGCTAGGAAGTCAAAAAAGTCCTGATACACAGCCTAACACCTCTTTAATTTCCTCCAACCTCCCCTACCCCCCCCCCCCTTCCACCATGATGTTGAACTTGCTTATAACGAAATTTGGTTATAACGAATTTTTTAGGTTTGTAATAACAGGTTCGTTGTAACCAATTTTTACTGTATAGCCTGTTATTCTGTACTTTGAAAGGCTTTTTTTATGACAGAATTACTTCGTTATATCCGAATTATAATGGCAAAACTTCATTATAAAGGGATTATTTTACTATAGAAATGTATGGTGATGATTTGGTAACAAGCATTTTGTTTGTTGTAACCGAAAATTCGTTCTAACAGGATTCGTAGTAAAGAGATTTTACTGTACTTCAATAACTACAAATCTATAAGACTTAGTATGCATGCTTAGTTTAACCACTATCTTGAATTTCGCTTATTGAGTTAAAACTCAATGATAAGAAATACCATGATGATTACCTTGGCCTTGGTTAAAACTCACTTCCAGGGACATGCTAGAAAAAAAAAGTGTCAAAAGTCCAGTTTTCCTAGTTTTTGTCGGCCAGTGAGTGGTATCTCTGATCATTGAATGTCAGCAGAACCAGATACATACCCACTTGTGGGCAATACAATCTATTTCAAAACTTGAAGATCACAAATCTTTAGCGCATTAGAATCAAAATATTATAATAATAATATGCATTTTCATTGATTATTTTTCACAGATTGGTGACAAGAGATGGGCCGAGTTAGGAGGGCAGCACAATGACGTTGTTGAGTTAAAGATAGACGATGGTACAGATTTCACATTCTGTAGCATGTGGAAAAAAGCAGCCAACTTAGATTTTAAGTTGGACCAAGAAATCAATCTGGTGGATTTCATCGCTAAACGTACTGATTTCCATAACAAGATGATGACAATTAACGTCAATTTCTTAGATCAAGTGCGGGTTAGTGTACTATTTCATCTGCCAAAATTTAAAATGATTTGTGTTTTAAAATAGTTTAAAATCTTTGTACAATAATTGTTTAAACTGAATGTAATGATTTCCATGATAAAATCATAACAATTAAGTTCAATTTCTTAGATCAAGTGCGGGTTAGTGTACTGTTTCATCTGCCAAAAATTCAAATGATTTATATTTAATAATTTCTTAAAATCTTTGTACAATAATTCTTTAAACTGAATGTTCTAATAGTTCATTATAATTTTTTATGATATACTTACAGTTGGGCAGAATTCTTCCACATGCATTCCTAGGGGCTGTGCATCGTGTAACAACAGCCTCTACACCTGGTGATTATCAGGTTGTTGTACGTGATGGCAAGGATAACATAACAGTGGAAGTAGAAGAGGATGAATTCAAAGAGATGTATGGTTTACAATATTCTAGCCTCAGTCAGATCATCGAAAACCTCCCGCTTGGTATGCGAGTCCAGAAGGATGAGAATGGAGATGTACTCGGTGTATCTGCCATTGAACTCACTTCTAAGGACCGAGCAGTATGTATTTTTAAGCAAATCAATTCCTAATCTGTAATGGTCCTTATATTAATTCAGAAATTTTATCTATGCCTTATTAATTTATTTATATTAAACAAATTAATCAGACTAATCACAAATTTTGTGATTAATTTTGATGTCATTAAAGTTGCTTATCACCCAATATCTATGTAATTGTATTATTTATCATTAATGATATACTCATCATAATTATAAGTGGAAATCAATGATTTTAATATAATTTTCTTTTTTCAGAACTACAAACTCATTATGGATGGTTGGACTGAGTAGAAGCTATAGATGATAAAATACCTTAACGGTTAACCAGAACACGGAATATGAAGACGAATGCTAGCTGTCTGACTTACATTGATATGAAATCATGATAATTTCTAACAATTTCCTATAAATTTATGTAATTATTTCATATTATGTCATAACATTTGAAGGCGACAATTGTGATTATTCATCTTGAATGTAATAAGATGCCTTAATAAATTAATGAGTTTGATTGTTGAAATTGTTTGTTTATTATTTTTTATGAAAAATACAATCCCATAAAATTACAAACGTAATAAACACCAGTCTAATAAATAATTATTCCCTCTTAATTTCATCCGAATGCTCATCTAATTTATATTAGATAGATATATGAGAACATATTTCTAAATAGGTATTCTCCTAGTAATTATCAGATATTCAGTATTTACAATTCAATAAGAAACACTGTTAGCCGACTGGCATTACAGCTACGCTGTGTTTTTTTTTGAGTTCATAGTGTTTGATTTATATACATTTGATCCTATTCACATTAAATAAACCACTAATAGCCGACTGGCATTGCTGTGGTTTTTTTTGGGAGTTCATAGTATTTGATTTCAAAATAGAGTCACAATCTATAAATGATAATGTAATCATAATAATTGATTATCATCACTGCCTTTCTTAGAAATATAAATCATAGAATCTTTGAATCTTTTCCTATTGTCCCCTCGTTAGTGTCCTTTGCCCTTACTGACCTCTGGCTCAATTCCATTTGCTACGAATTCTCTCCCAGGGGCTAGCACTGGCATTCAAGAACTGTCAGGCAGCCTGGTATTCCACCAATAGATTTCAGACCTATAACAATCAGATTCCAATGAATAGAGGTAGGGGCAGGATACATAGGGGGGCAGAGGTGGAAATACACAGGGCAAGGTGGCATAGACACCAGTTTATGCTTTGACTAAGCTGACTTTTAGATACTGAATGTTACCATGGCGACAGAGGTGTTAAATGTTACCAAGGTGACTGAGATGGTTAATGTTATCGTGGTGACAGAGATGGATAATGTTACCATGTAGACAGAGATGGTTAATGATACCATGGTGACAGAAATGGTTATTGTAACCAAGGTGACAGATATGTTTAATGTTACCTTGGTGACAGAGATGGCTAATGTTACCATGGTGACAAGAGATGATTAACTCGAAAAGAGTTAAAGGAGACGACTATGGGTCCCCTCATTTTCAGTCATTTTGGTGGTGCGAATAAGTTTCAAGAAAGATGGAAATTTTATATATAAGAGGCAGAATTACTCAATTAATTTGTAGTGCCATTAAAGGAGGAGATGTAGGGGTCTTGCAGGAAAAGGTATTTCAGTGCCAACTATTGTAAATTTTGAGTAATTGTCTATATTCTACAGAGTCAGTTGGTTGGCAGCCATAAGACGCTTTTTTCCTGCACTGGTGAAGGTATATGATGTTGATCCATGTATCAACTTTCCCACCGTTTTTTGCAGTGTGGTGCGAATAGAGCAGTTATGGCGAGAGTTATGCGAATAGTGGCTTGGTGGTGCCAATAACCTGTGTGAGGGAGTGCTGATGTCAGACCACAAGACTTGCTCAAGGCTATTGATTTATTTCTTTTCGAGTTACAGGCAATGCACATTGCTGCTGTATATTTAATATTACCAAGGTGACAGTGGTTATCAATGTTACCAAGGTGACAGATGGTTAATGTTACCATGGTGATAGGTGGTGAAAATTACCATGAAGACAATTGATGTAACAGAGCTGACAATGGCTAGTAGTATATAAAAACTTGGCTACCATGATGTCAAAAGCTTCCATTCAAGATAACTGCCAAAGCACCAACCGTTTTGATGGCACTCACCTGCCTTCGGGCAGAACTTACGATTCAAAGAGCCATGAAGAGAACACCTGCCTAATACTCTCCATCATATCTACCCACATATACACATCGACACGGCAGCTGTCTTTCTAACACTAGCGGTGTTAACGGATAATGCACCAGTACCCTGTACCTATGGCCTGTATACATAGAACCTGGATATGTATCCCTTTTAGCAATATGATATGACTATGATGAAGTATCTGTGTATAGTAGTTTGTATAGTATGGGGGGTTTGTGTGGTAGTGTATGGTAGTTAACTACACTTACCGTATATCCTCGATTATAAGCCGGGGCCCAAATATAAGCCTGCCCCGTTTATAAGCCTGGTCAAAAGGTCTACTGATTGTAGTAAAAGCCGGGGCCCGAATATAAGCCTGGTCTGAACGTGGAAATCTCTTAGTACCCCAAATGAAGGGGCATAACGTCACCTTTAATAGGATTATTTTCATAATTCTTGAAGTTATGTGAAGCTAATATCCTACCCTTTACGCTGATTACACATATAAGAAAGACAGAGTTGATATTTGTCACCATAAAAAAAAAACACATAATTTTATAATTATTCCTAGAAAATGTAGAAACAGTGGATACATATTGGAATACTAAGCAGGGTTCCTAGTGATTTAGCAAGTCTATGAATTATAAGCCTGCCTCAAAGACAAGTCTGCCCTATTTATAAGCCGGGTCAATTTCCCATTTGAAATCTATATAAGCCTGGGCTTATAATTGGGGAAATATGGTATGTATAAGAGCCTGCCGCAGTGATACCTAAGTTCAGGTGGCACCACCGCAGTATCTGGCATGTACGGCGCTACTTACAAGCAAGATATAAGCATCCGATGTGCCAAACTGGATGTACCTTAGAGAATGTAAAGCTAAACTCTTTTATAGGCAAGGTTCATCTTCTATAGAGCAATGTTTAAGTGATCAAAACCAAACCCCAGGCTGTGCCTTGTAGCTTCATCTTCTTCAACTCAGGGTGTGCCTTACACACCAGGTGTACTTTATACACCACATACTACTGAAGTTTTCTCAGGAAGTGCCTTGGACTTATGACAGATGGCCAAATTGACTTGTGCTGTGGTGTGTATGCCATAGTAGAACCAGTCACCTTTGAATCTGGTGCACATTATACATTAATATAGCTCCTCTAGGGAATATGGCTTACCCTTTTAAGACCAGATTGTGTATTAATGCAGCATGTAGGATTTGCCGCTTAACGAATACCGCCCTTGGAGGAAACTCGCAAGGGCTTTACCCTTGCATCATGCCAACCCCCGTAGGGTTGATACACTTCAATTATGGTGGCCTGATGCATTGGTGCATCATGATGACAAATGAAGATAAAGCTGAAGGCATTGGGCAGCACTGAGAGGGTCAACCCCTGAAGGGTCCCTAATGCATTAGTGCGTCATTCTTAGTGAAGCAGCAATGAAGTGCTCGTGAGTCTGCTTACCGGCACTTCATTGGAGCATCATGCCGACCCTCTGGGAGTCTCATCAACCCTGTAAGGTCTTAGTGGGTGTGTATCAGCCAGATAGGGGCAGCATGATGCATAACTGTAGGCCTGGTAAGTAACACACCAGGGTTGCATTCATGTACCAGAATGACCAATGGGCATGATGCATTAATGCTCTATCAGCCATTAAAGGGTTACCCCTCCATTCCCACCATACCCCTTAAGGACTAGGGTTATAGAGACGGAAACGCTTGGAGCCTGATGTGACCAGGTAGAGTTACCATCAAATATTCAGCGCCTCTGATGTGAATGACCCGGAAAGCGTGCTGGAGTATTGGTAAGATCCAGCCATGATGGAGATAGATGAGGGCGGTGAGCAGCAAAACGCTGGTTATGAACCCTCTTCACTTACATCCTTGTAGTCATCCGACCCTCGTATTCAGTCCTCGAAAGCGAATAAGTAACTCTATTCACCGGTGCTATTCAGTGGCGAGCAAGGTCCCACATTGTGGCTCAATCTATTGATCCACTTTGAATAGAGAAATCCCCAGTCCGTTTGGGATCGGTTTATCTCCTCTATCGGCCCAATTTGACTTCCAAAGAAAAAGCGAATACTATCTGCTTCTTATGAAGTCCTCAGAGCTCTTAAAGGGGGCAGGGAAAGAGGGTGATTGTGAGTGGTCATGATTCGATTATTGTCTAAGGTTTCGCTCGGTGTGTGGGACTGAGTCAGTCAGTGGGTGGCTCAGGAGATAGGGAAAGTTGGTTGAAGCCAAAAAGGTGTTTCAGGTTACATGCTCTAAAAAATCGATGGTAGTTAAGTCGCTCAGCCTCAAACTCAAAATTATCCAAAGTCCGACTAATTTTCTTGGGTGACAACTCACAACTAGCTGTTCTGTCAAACAGACCTCTAAATTTATCCACACATCACATGAAATTGGTGATTTCCCCCCCCCCCCCGTCTTTTTTTTTCAAAATTAATAAGGAAATGGGAAATGCAAGGGTTTGCTCTGTATTGCTAGGCTAGGCCAGGTAACATGATACCCCTTCCTTTTTGGCCTAAAGAGTGGGCTTGTGTGGAATATGCAAGGTGGCAGTGGGTGCATTAAGGGGCTGAAGCTCAAATCCCATTGGGATACATTCTTAGCAGAATAACGTTACATGATTTACATTTTAATTGATATAGAGTGAGACTACTCCTGGCATCTTGTGCTAGAGCAGTGTACTTTAGAATTCTTGCATACAAATAATGAGCTTTTGCATGAGCTTTTATATTGTTTGTATCACGTTCACTGTCCTGAAATAACAGTACCATTCCAGTTACAAGTAGTTGATCCCAATATAACATGTATATGGTTGCAGTTACGTATCTATAGAGTCTTGATCCAAAATTGTCTTTACTGTTGTACGCCACATATAGGGGTCAGGCGGGATAGATGATTAAAGACCCATTTAAATTATTCCCTCAATTCACCCTGGAATTCTTGAGGTGCAACTGGTTTCCATGGTGATAGCTGTTATCACTCCTTATCTCCTGTACCAGCTTCAGTAATGGATATTTGATTAGACAATGCAGGAGAGGCCTACCAGATGAACCCCTGATATAAGGTGCACCCCTTACTAAGGATGATCCTGGGCAATTTACCCTGTCCATCAAGATGCGTGCCCCCACTTTTGGCTGACCCGATAAGACCGGTACACCTGGGTCCCATACTCACATATAAGCTACTGTAAACTCCCGCGTATAAGACGCGTCTTCTATGCGGGAGATTACGGTACCACTTATACACAGGGCACTACAGTAGTACCTTTGGTTGAGCAGTTAGTGAGCGGTACCTTACCATGTCATGTCATGAGCTGCTCGTGTATTGCTCTTCTCATTGCTTCCCATTGCTAACCGAGCTGCTCACATCCCACGCAAACCGCCCATTCACCCTGCTATAACCGGCCTGAGGAGCAACTCGCATGTCACACGCTCCCTACTGTCTTTGGTTAACATAATCTTTGAGTTTTGTCTCACAAATACATCAAATTGCCTGTTTCTGTACACCACAAATTTAGAATACATTATTGAAATGCCCCATAGGTGGATTACTTTGACCGATATGTGACCTTGACCTACAGATAAATTATTTGATCTCTGTTTGGCCTTGTCTTACAGGTACATCACGTGACCTTTTCTACTTTATGATAATTCACATGATCTGTGTGACCTTGTCTTGAGGATAGATCACATGATCTGTGTTACCTTGTCTTAAGGGTATGTGTGTGACATTTTTGTAAGGGAAGTGGGGGAGGGGATAAGTATGTAAATGGTGCCACTTTCTTCAAGTATAGTGGTAGATGGGGATGACTGGGCTGGAGTAGTACCCAACAAAGCTGTATACATAAAGGAGGATCATGCTGTGTGACAACCTGATGTTAACTATAGCATGACACACAGAGGGGGCTTACTACAGGGTCTGTGTATCACCATGGCACACTAACTGCAAACTTTGCAAACTTGCCTTACACTGCCTTTTGACAAGTGTAGGATACTTGACATGAGCCTACACCCCTCCCTGATGGATAAAGATTATAAAGCAAAACATCAAGGCCTATCTGCCCCTAACCCCACTTCTCTAAAAAAAAAAAAAAAAGAAAAGAAAAGAAAAATCTTATATTTTGGTGTGAATAGAGAACATTATTCAAGGAAATATCTGGAATTTGTAAAATAAATTGATGTAGTTTCAAAATACGTGTAAATAAGTCTATGGAATTCATGTGCATATCTGAAAAATAAGGATAAAAATTATCAGGCTTTTTCATAGTCCCGAGTCCTGTTGTTAAAGATAGATCACATGATCTGTGTGACCTTGTCTTACGGATAGATGGCATGACCTTGTTGACTTTAGGATACTTCATGTGACCTGTTGTGACCTTGTCTTAAAATCACGTGATCTCTCATCTCATCTTAAGGATAGATCACATGACCTGTGTGACCTTGTGTTAAGGATAGATCACATGACCTGTGTGACCTTGTCTTAAGGATAGACCACATGACCTGTGTGACCTTGTCTTAAGGATAAATCACATGATCTCTGCTCTCGTCTTAAGGATAGATCACATGACCTGTGTGACCTTGTCTTCAGGATACTTCACATTTACCTTTGTGTGACCTTGTCTTGAGGATAATTCATTTGACCTGTCGGTGGGTTACTTCAGATCGCCTCTTTGTGAATTTGTCTTAACGTCTCCCATGTTTTCTTTCAGATACATTGCACACAAGGACTCTATAACAATCAGCATTTGGAACAACAAGAAGGTTCACAAAAAACAGGGCGCCGGCTTCCTCGGCTGTGTCCGCATCATGTCAAACGCAATACAGCGTCTTAAGGACACAGGTTGTAAGTAGATGTTTCCTTTTCTGAAATAATTTTTCTTTTTGCGATCAGGCCAAAAAAAAAAAAAAAAGGTTTGTTTCCAGTTACCCGACCGACCCTAGCATAACAGGGCCGATTTCTTTTTTTTTGGGTTTTTTTTTTTTATTATTTTGTTTGGTATTAACACAAGGCCCGAGATGAATTTTGACCCTTGTGAGGGTGGTATAGGGGGAGAATAATTTTGCGCATACCTAAATATCTAATGACTCTTCCTGTTGTTAAAAATGTGTCATTCTCTAGAAGTAAAATACATGCCATTTTGCATCGTGCTAGGAAGACAATAATTTAATGAATAATACTATTTAGTTTTGACTCCCTCCCCCAGTTGAAGGTTTATTGGACTTTGGGCCCCCTACCAAGGGGCTACTTTTCAAAATGACCGCCCCCCCCCCTATATCTAACAATCCCCTCTCCCACCTGGCAATAAAAAAAAATAAAAAAATAAAAAATCCGACCACCGACCCTAGCATTTCAGTTTATGTTACTGGAAACACACCTTTTTTTTGGGGCCTCAGCAAATATACTTGAATTGCATGTTGGTGGTGTCTGCGGTTGATGCGGAGTTATCATGGTACCACTCCAGCAGCCATGCGGAAAGATAGCTTCGCGTAATAATACACGGATCATCCATTTAAACAAATGGATACAACCATCCAGCTTGACCTCAGGCTGATAAGGCCCAAGTTGAAGCAGTGTATTTTGATTCCAGCTGGCACCAGCAGTCCACTACACGTAGTCTCCCTGTATTGAGTGAGTGAGTCATTAGTACCGTAATCTCCCGCATAGAAGACGCGTAGCGCATATAAGACGCACCCCAAACTCAGCACATGCATTTTCGCGTATAAGACGCACATTTTAATGCTGATATTTGTAAGATAAATACATTTCTATAGTAAAAGTACCCCTCGTATAAGACGCACCCCAAACTTGAGGAAATCCTATAAGATGCAGTAGGGATTTGTTTGGCGTAGAGGACGCGTCTTGACCCTTGTGAGGGTGGTATAGGGGGAGAATAATTTTGCGCATACCTAAATATCTAATGACTCTTCCTGTTGTTGAATTTACCAGTAGATATTATAGTGTTTGAGTCAGCGATTCATCAGTGGATGTTTCAAAATGCTCTATTTGAGTCAGTGATTTATTTACCAGTAAATGTTGCAGTTTACTCGATTTGTGTTAGTGATTTATAAGTAGGTGTTGCAATTTACTCGATTTGAGTTAGCAATTTATCAGTAGATGTTGCAATATACTTACTACACCAACTTAGCATGATTAATTATCAGCCGATGAAACAATCCCAACTACCGTAATCTCCCGTGTATAAGGCGTGTCTTATATGGGAGGTTTTAGTTCTCCCTGGATCCACAAGAGGGACACCAAGATCTTTTTATTTTGATATGGTACACTCCCCCTAAATCCTAATAGGACATCAGGGGGTGCAGGGGAGTCTGGGGGACCCCAGCTTCACATAGCCTTTTGAAATTTTTAAAATCCATTCAGTAAAACAAAAGTTATGAATTTTTTATTTTTCTGATCAAATCTCTAAATTCTAGATGCGTCTTATAGGCAGGGTGCGCCTTTTTAGGTGGGAGATTACGGTATTCACTGTGGGCTTCTCGGTGGGGCAGGTGGTACCCATCTGACAACTCTTATCATGAATGATAACCGCTGGTGAACAGCTTCAGTCATGGTCGCGCCCATTGGGCAATCCGCTACCTCAGTATAGTGAACAGAGTGCAGGATAGGGCTAACCCAGGATACATTATTAACCAATGAGATGGCTCCCTCCATTCACTGCAGAATTTTTGGGTACATTATGTAACACCTGGTACCCATCATGCGGGCTGTTATCAGTGCTTATCTCGTCAGGACCCAGATAAAGCAATGGCAGCCCCACTAGGCACCCATCCTGAGCTCTATAGTGCTTCACCTTAGTGTGTCAATACCCCTGTAGGGCATACCAGCCCCATACACAGGCTGTGGTGTGACCCTGTGCTAAAAGCCATTACTGTCCTCAGCCACCGGTATGTATACTCAGTCCACTACAGCAGTGTACATGTAGGTAACCATTGTTAACCATCAGTCCAAAGCAATCTCAGCGATGAAAGTCTTCAGGGTTTTACTTTGTTTCAAGGATTTTAGAGATCCACGGGATGAACGCCAATAGGTAAAATTTATTCAGCGGTCTCTATTTTGAATATTTCAAGGATTTTTGGGATTGGTAATTTTCATCTCTGCATTCTGCCGTCATCTGCCAATCTATATAATCTCTCGTATAAGCTAAATCACACACACAAAATAATAGAGAGACTTTCCCTGCAGCTGTGTGTGAATGAAATCAAATGCTTTCTCCAGTAATAACTCTCAAGACTAGCGCACCAAGAGGCTAAAAGCATCCTGCTAGGAGACACAAGACGGTGTATAGTGTGATCATCATTGTCATAAACACACATTACAGCCTCGTATAGAGGCCGCCAGGGGGCATCTTAACCCTTTGAGGGTCACTAATGCCGGAGTGCATCATGCCCATTGGTCGTCATGATGCACCAATGAAGTGCTGGCGAGTCTTCTCGCCAGCACTTCATTGGCGCATCATGCCGACCCTCCGGGAGTCTTAGTAAACCCGCAGGGTCTGTATAATGGGTGAATGCAGCCCTGGTGAGTTACTTTTGCAGGCATTAATGCACAGCAGCCTTTGCGGAGTTAACAATACCATTATGAGTATACATACGCTTTGTCGTCTTCAACATGTCGCCCGGGGTGACTTTATGTAACCTTGAAATATCTATAAAGGCGGTAATGTACCGAGCTGCCACACAAAGACTTTGATCTCATTGGATTGACTGGGAAACTTTTAGGTGAAAAAGGCATAATACTCTGTTCAGCAACATACATTTCCTATTTACATACATGGTATAGTGCTCCCAAGTGTGGGGGTGGCCTAAAAATATCCATTGCTGTGTTAGGATCCATGGGGAGGAAAAAGAATTAGGGTGGATAGGATTTTACGGTAGTAGAAATTTTTGTTAATTGTGCCTCTAAATTTCTCCAAAAAGGATTATGAAAAAAGTAGGGTTCCTGAACACAATATCATTATATTACAGAACATTTGAAGATATATTTTTCCTTCTTTAAGATGTGAAAAAAGTAAAGCGTATGATTTTGATATGTGTGAATTCAGGGCGATACCAACATGTAGAAATATCCTACTGGTACTATTGTTACAACACGAGTCGCAGCGGTCGGTCTCTTTGCCAAAGAGACTGGAGTTTGGCTCAGCCCCAGGAAAGAGGTTAACTGGGCAAACAGCCACCCTTGTTAGCCCAGAACCCACATAGAGACACTCATAGCCTGTCCTGTATAGCAGGATTGTAACCCTTTTATGGCTGCATGGTGCTTTAATGAAATATACTTACCATAATATCATGAGTATAGGTGCACCTTGCATATAAGGCGCAACCTGAGAATACTAAATCATAAGGTGAACCTGGGGCTTGATTATTGAAGGTTTAGTTCTGTTCTATAGTAAAATTACACTGCCTATAAGATGTACCTAATCTTTTGGGAGGTTTATGTTTTGATAGGCCTCAGATTCGCTTAAAAATTTAGACGCAACTTATAGGGCAACATTATGGTACCGAATATAAGGTGCACCCCTGACGTATAGAGAATCCTATAAGCATGGATTTAATGTATAATCCTCGCCTATAAGATGCACCCCTAACTCTGAATGCCTCTATATAAAGGCGCACCAGGGTTCTATCCTATAGGACTCAGTATGGAGGCCTAGTGGAGCCATTTTGAATTTCGCTGGTTGAGGTAAAACCCACTGATAAGACATACCTTGATGGGCACCTTGTCCCTGGTTAACACCCACTTCCAGGGACATGCTGGTCCCATCTTATCCGTTCTTATCAGTGTGTGTCACCGGAACCAGCTCTAGAGCAGCTAGGGACCAATAAACCACACCTAATATGCGAGGTATTACAGTATCCGTCACCATGATGCGTGAAGGCACATGAATTTTAATGCATTATTTTATCCTTATATTCAAAGATAGTGGGAGCCCAGACCAGGGTCTAAAAGTGAGATTCACCAGTAGCCCCTCTGGCCCAATGGAAATAAAGTTGGTTCTTTCCTCTAATATTAACAGCAAAGTGATGACCCAGCAATATATGAATCTTCAGAAACGATCCTGCTGATATATGACCATGTTGGCCAGATGTTGCAGCCAGACGTCATTACATGTAGCCATGAGGTGGAAGGGAATATTTGCTGAATCACAAATGCACCCAGCCCGATATGGTCCCACTGTCACATGAGGGTCTGCCAGGTTCGCTCACTTGGTCCATGAAATAGAGGTCGGGCGCGGATCCAGACGGTCAGTCGATCCACGCACTAGACAAGGGCGCTTATTGGGTGTCCCAATATCTGGACTATTCTGATGCAGTTGGGAGTCTGAGCATTGGTTTGGAGAAGATGATTTAGATAGGTGACTATGGCAGGAGAAGTACTGTAATCTCCCACGTAGAAGACGCGCTGCGCGTATAAGACGCACCCCAAACTTAGCAAATGCATTTTCGCGTATAAGACGCACATTTTAAGGCTCAATTTTGTAAATTCAGTACATTTCTATAGTAAAATTACCCCTTGTATAAGACGCACCCCCAATTTCAGTACATCCTATAAGACTCCCCAGCATTTTGTTTGGCGTAGAGGACGCGTCTTATACGCGGGAGATTACGGTAGTAATATAATAGGAATAGGGATTTTTTTTTACGTCGGAAAACCTTGCGTTTATAAGCTGCAATCGCATACATAGGTAATACATAGGTATTATAGCCCCGCCCACACTGTATGGCCCCTATACAGGCCCACTTATTGCCATATTAGCTTTGTTTGTGAGAAGGGAAGTGTGTAGAAAGGGGATGCTGTGCCCCTGAAATAGACCGAAGTGCCCGCCCCTCATCTCATCTTGGGCTTCTTATTTTGGAGCTTTCTGCCAAATAATGAAGCATTTCACACCCAATATCCGCTGCCAGGACGTCAGCGGCGCCTCTATGCGGTAGGTCTGTGCATGAGTGGGTGGGGAGAGGGGGGGGGTACTCCATATTTTTTTTTACGATTCTGTAGTTTCCGTGTGTGAACACCACCTTGAATTTGGAATTCTCATCATGAGTGAAAAAATTAATATCAACCAAATGTAAAGTCTTTTTCAAGGGAAATTCGGCAAAATATGTACCCTAAATCTACCCATCTAAATCAGAATAATCAGTGAAAATATTAATAGAGTTTACATAACCTTACAGTGCCAGTTCCCCTGGTTTCTGACTGTTATAAATGTATATGGCTAATTTTGGTCAGATAGTGTCCAGTCAATAGCTCTGAAAGAGGCACGCTCTTTTCCCTTCAATGTACCCGGTAGAGTTGCTAGGGCCCAATAATAGCCCCTTTCCTTGGAATTGTGCTCACACATAATGTCCAAATGTGGGAGAGTGCCCCCCCCCCTCCTCCTAGGGGGGAGGTGACTGTGAGTGGTGGGTGGGCGAGGAGTGACAGGAATATAGACCCGCTTTGGTGATAGTAACAGGCCTGTCGCCCCCCGCCGAACGCCCAGAATCCAATATGGCGGCCGGGCGAGTGTTATCTCATTGCTGAAGCCTCATTTCCTGTGGACCAGCTGCGCAGGGGATTGAGATTCTATCACTATGTGATGAATACATCAATAAAAAGGACTCTATGGGCATAGGGGGGCTGACCGTCACCCCGCTGGGTTGTCCATAGCCTGCGAGCACGCTGCGCCGCCGATAACCTAATGGTTACGAATGGGCAGTTTAGGTTGTTAGGGAAGACCCCTTTGTCATTCCGGGAATTGATTTGCCCACTTTTCCCTAGGTTATTATATCAGGTCTAAGAAAAGGTCAAATTGGTGTCTGCTTAATATTCCTACGCAAGGATTTCTAAGTACCGTAAATTGTCTGTTATAAGCCGCACCCTTCAGGGATGAAAGTCTTCAGGGAATTCCCTGATTTCAGGGATTTTGAGGCTCCAGGGCCCTATACGTTCATATACAAACCCAGGTTTTTGGGGAGAATATTGGACCATTTCAGGGATTTTCGTGCTCTGTGACTTTCATCCCTGACCCTTGTATATAATAAGCTGATCCCCAACATCTGTAGCTTGAAAATTGTAGTTTTAGTACTATTCTATTATGCGTGAAAGACACCGTGGGTATGGCATTACCTTGTTGCTGCACTCACTTTGTGACATATACGTTTCAAGAATAGTGCTAAAGCTTAGGCCTCACCAAAGAAATAAATTGGTCTACGGATTTTGGTTTTGATAAAATGGTGCGAGTAAGCGAAAAAAAAAATAGGAATTTTTTGGTGTCTAATGGATTCCTTGCTGGAAAAGTGAGGCGCGCGAAAAAAATTTATTTAAAAAAAATAAATTTGCCAAGCATAACAAAGAGAAAACTTGTAGAAAGTGAAGCGAGCGAAATCTGTAGACGAGATTTTTTTCAAAGAAATACAGGGCTGCAATACTCCGGTCAGGTCGGCATGATGCACCAATGAAGTACTGGTCAGCAGACTGTCCAGAGCTTGATCGGCTGGTTTTCTGATGTTATGGAGGTACTGTATGTGCAATGCCATTTGGTTATTGGCCTCTACCTCAACCATCCAAGAAGTCCAAATGTGCCACTTTTCCTAACTTTTTAGGAATTCTGATTTTTTTTTTTGCTGTAATTCCTAAGCTTTTTCCTGAATACATGTAGATATTAGGAAAATAGAACAATTTCCGAATTTTCAGAGACAAGTGAGTGGTAAGTCTCTGAAGATAGGAAATGGGAAGTGATTAGAAAATAATGTTGATGCCATTTTCCTGTGATTAAAAACTTTCTCACCCTGGCATATGGGAATTACCGTAATCTCCCTCGTATAAGACGCGTCCTCTACGCCAAACAAAATGCTGGGGAGTCTTATTGGATCTCTTCAAGTTGGGGGTGCGTCTTATACGGGGGGTATTTTTTCTATAGAAATGTACTAATCTTACAAATTTCAGCAGTAAAATGTGCGTCTTATACGCGAAAATGCATGTGCTAAGTTTGGGGTGCGTCTTCTACGCGGGAGATTACAGTAAGTAGGTTTTTTCCACCGGGTTGTAAAAAGTTGACCTGATTGGGTGTTAAGCTTTACACACAAACACAGATTCTTACACCACAGCTGTGTCCTGTACCAACATGGCACGGGATCTATACTCATTTAACCCTTTCAGGACCGCAGGTGGCAGAAGTGCATCATAGGCCGCATCATGCCCATTGGTCGGCATGATGCTCCAATGAAGTGCTGGCGAGTCTACTCGCCAGCACTTCATTGGAGCATCATGCCGACCCTCCGGGAATATTCTGATCACATAGGGTGTGACGCATTAATGTAGCCATGGCATGATATTCATTCAAGCATCATAACAAACAAAAACCTTTAAAGGATTGATTAAATTGTGCCTTTATATTAATGCACTATGTTCTTTGGTCGCAATATGATATTGCATGAATGCATACTGAGTGACTTGTCAGGAGTGTATTGATACTAATCCAATTGAGTTGCTGCAACTCGAAAGTTGCACCAAAACATATGAGTTTACACACCAACTCTGCATTGACGATTAGGCATCATGTGGCCACTCAAAGTCCTTTCGCTTTCTCTACATTTGCTAAGGGCACTCAGAAATCTGTGGCACTGAATAGAGTTAATCTTACCCCCTATAAGTATAAGGACGGCTACACTACAGTAGAGAGAATTAATTAGGGTAGCTGGGGTGGAAGGTGTGATAATTGAGCTGTTTGATTGTAACCAGGCCGCAAATCTTGTAAAGTACCATGATACCGCGCGTATGGCACACAGCAAGGTATTGTGGTACAGATTTATTATTTATTTATTTTTTTTTTTCCTGCTCTGGGCTATACTGGGTGCCACAGTTTACAGCATCCCAAATATTTCAGACTGAAAATTTTGATTTTAGTACTTAAGGGTTTGCTGATTAAGGAAAATTGTGCAAGTGCACCCAATCTCTAGTCCACTGTACTGCTGGCATCAGTAGCTTTAATTTGATACCAAATAGGCCCATAGTTTTCTATTTTTACCATGTTTCTGACTAAAAATCTGTATAAAAAAATCTTCAAAACACAATTTTTTGATGCGCGCGGTGATGAGAAACCAGTATATTTTTTTTGAGTGGCCTAATATATCATTTCTCAAAGTCATGCCATGAAGTCACGTAGTGTGCTTCAGATTTTTTCAAGTTCGGCATTTCACACCCCTGCTAATTCATATCATGTGAAATTCTTTACAAGGAATTTACCTTTTTATTATATAAATACAAGGGTTTATTTCTGTGGTGATGTGATTTGTATGTTATGAACAAAGATTACTCTTGAAACAAGATTTGTTGTAAAGGAATTTCCCTAGGTGGATCACAAGTAAAGACCCTCCCCCCTCCCACCCCAAAAAGCTGAACTTGGTTATAACGAAATTTGGTTATAACAAACCTTCTAAGCTTGTAACAGAGGGTTCGTTATAACCAAGTTTTACTGTATATCATTCTCTCAAAGTCAGGTGTAGCGTAAACGCAGGTGCGGCTTATATGCAGGGTTGAAATGGTACACCGAGGGGCCCTGGATTGCTCTTGATCGCCCGCGATCATCCCCCGATGGCCCCATCGGGTCCATGTAGAATACCTACTTTAGATGACTATAGGTGAACGCAAACAGTACCTGTAGACTAGACTTATGCACGACAAAGATGGGATTAAGGGGAAATCTATGGGGAATCTTTGCCCCCCCCCCCACTTCTTCTCATTTTCACCCTTTTCTGACTGGGGGCAGATTCTAGGCTGTTTTCAGTCAATGTACCGTAAACTCCCGCGTAGAAGACGCGCTGCGCGTATAAGACGCACCCCAAACTGAGCACATGCATTTTCGCGTATAAGACGCACATTTTAAGGCTGAAATTTGTAAGATAAGTACATTTCTATAGTAAAATTACCCCTCGTATAAGACGCACCCCAAACTTGAAAAAATCCTATAAGACCCCCCAGGCATTTGTTTGGCGTATAGGACGCGTCTTATACGCGGGAGTTTACGGTATGTACAGACCGTCTGTGGAGAATCTGCCACAGCCTCTCCTCAGACTCAGGTGGGATGGATGTCTGATATGCATCTGTTTTTTGCAGCAAACATCATGGATGAGACTGGTTTCCGGTCCAGTCGGCTTCCTGTCTGCATCCCTTCCGCATCCGATCCGTACTGTTTGCGCCAGGCCTAACCCACCTCTTACCAATCCTGTAGGTGCCCTTGCCCTCATGGTCTACAGTGTGACCTATGACTGAGATTTAGTGTTTATGGAGGAGGCAGGGTCAGGGTGGGGCATTACTGGTCTGTGTAAAAGTCAACTACAGATAGCGGTGGCCTCCATAAAGTAATGGTATTCATGACCACTGGCGGAGAAAGTACTGGGTTGGATGGTCAGAGGGGGCTATATACCGCTAGAACTGGTTCACTGAGGTACATAGACAGCCGTTCCGCTCCATCATGCATAAGCCGCACCCTACACATATAACTGCACATATAAAAGCACATGCCCCCCCCTAGCTGCACCATATACTTTGGGAAAATCTTGAATCTAAATTTCTATAAAACTAGTCAAAATCAGGCATAGCTTGTATTGCATCATAACTGCTGCAACTGGGCGTTATCCAAGGGGGCGTTATCCCCGGGGGCGTTATCCCGAAGGTGTTACCCTGTCCTATACTCCATTCCTATTTTAAGTCAGACAAATGGTAAATAAACCAAGCAAGGAAATTAAGGCAACACATCTTCAGACAAAAATAATTTCATTCTCAGCTAAGGCCAGCACTTTCTCTTGTTAAGCAAATGACAACTGCAGGGGTAGACACTAACACTGGCCCGGTGGCCAAGGGCCAGTAATTTTGGCTGCGGACCAGTGATTATTTCCAGATTTCCTTTGATATTGGCCATTTGGCCAGTAAAACATGTGAAAATACATTGCCATATACCAGACTACTGGACCAGGTGCCCAAATGCCCAAAATGTTAGTATCTACCCCTGCTACTGGGTTGGCCGTTTCAAGCAATGGGGTCCCAATTAAGTGCTGTCACAAAAAAGCGTCACAGTGAGAGGGGTACTGGAATCAATCTTAAGTACTAAAACAGTATTCAAATAAGCACCGGTTTCAAATGAGGCCCCGGTAGAAGAGTTTGAGTTAGTTTGAAATCTAAGAGTGCCGGGCCACGTGCGCCTCTGTGTAGATGGACTGCTACCGATTAACTACCTACTGCCCTCATTATACGGCCACCACAATTAACTTGGTTTATAAGGAGCACAAGGAGCTCATGTATCAATCTTAGCTCAGGAAGATCATCCATCCTCGTACCACCGGATAAGGAAATGTTCCACATCCGACCTGGCCCCGCGGCCAACTGGAAAAATAGCCTGGTTGTAGGAGTTTGGACAGAGATGGAGGACTCCAGCCGCTGTATCTTGTAACAAGGGTGTTACTAACTAACCCGGTAAGAGGCGCTTTTGCAGGAGTGCATCATGCCCTTTGGCCTTATGATGCATCAATGAAGTGCTCACTTCATGGGTGCATCATGCTGACCCTTCATGACTGTAATGCGGTCCTAGAGCTGGCATCGAGCATGAAATTGAATGTAGCTCTGGTGAGTTACTCGCCCAGGGCTACATTCTTGCGTCGATTATGACGACCAATGGGCATGATGCATTTTCAAAACTTTGAAGGGTGAACTGGCCATGTTGAAGGAGACCATCAGAACAAGGCAATTTAAACTGTTCCCTAAAAACAAGGAAAACTGTTTTCCTCAAATATAATCCCCTATCTTTTGTCTGTATAAATATTTAAAAGTTTACCTGCTCATTTTGAACCCCAACATTTGCTTAAAAAGAAGGGCATACCCCCTCCTCCTGGGTTCAGCCCGCTCCATTTTCATATCCTTGATCCGCCCTTGCGTTGGTCCCCGCTTGCACTGAGAGGACTCCCTCTTTAATACAGTCGCCATGAGTGCCCCTACCATTCTTGTGAACCCTTCCCCAAGGTGTCATTAATTGCTTGTGATCACCGGGGGAGCGGGCTTAAATTGAAAGTGACAATTAGATTTAGCCCCCGAGGGCCTGTGACAACTAAAATGAGCCTCTCATCTCAGGTTTGATTTTTCCTTTTAACCACGTTTTTTTTTCAGTAGTTTTGTGTCTTTCAGTGGAGATTTGGAAGTATTCAGACCGGTAGCTGTAGGAGAAGGCTCATTTCTTAAGGAAAAAAATAGTATTGTAAAACCTTGCACATAACCCACACCTGTAGATGAACTGCTCTTACCATTAAAACCCCTCATATACCGTAAAACCCCGGTCATAAACCGATTTTATTTTGGGATTTTAGACCAAAATTGGCTTCTAAAATGTGATCAAAGTCTACCCTCTGCTTATGGCAGGGGTTTTATTTCAATAGAATATAGAGAAAACTGAAAATAAATTAGGCCCTAAAACCAGCTTATAAAATTCTGCTACCCTCGGCTTATGACTGAGGTCGGCTTATGACTGAGATAACCCCTAGTTTAACCCTTTAAAGGCTGTTGATGCAGGAATGCACCATGCCCATTGGTCGTCATGATGCGCCAATGAAGTGCTGGCGAGACTGCTCGCTAGCACTTCATTGGAGCATTATGCCGATCCTATGGGGTTGATACACATACTCCTGGAGGGTCGGCATGAAGCATCATGACAACCAATGGGCATGATGCATTAATGCATCAGTGGCCCTTAAGGGGTTAACGTGTGTCTTAGAATTTGGCTGAACTCAGGGTGCTCCTTAAATGCGAGGATTCTCCATTAAAGTAAAGTATTAGAAGTTCCAAAATCGAGTCAGTCATCTTTCCTGCACCTCAGTAAGCCGTAAACGCTAGGTGCACCATTTATGTGAGGTATTCAGGTACCATTCCAAGTGATCAGCCACTGGCCAGGGAATTTGTCAGCTTGAGCGAACATGGAGCATGAAGCGATCGTGGGATAGGAACCGGTCCTCCCATAGACCAACAGGAGATTTGGGAAGAGTCCTGCCAGCCTTTCCTTTTTTAAGGCCACAAAGTTGATATTAAAGCAGTGCGCTGGAATGCCATGATGCTTAAATGTAGTTCTGCTTCTGAGTACCATAGGACATGAAGTAAAAGTTGAGCCTGCATATAAGACACACCCAGAGTTGAGGGCAATGAACTGTCATGACCGTGCCGTTTCCTGGGATTTATTTCACTATAAGCTATATTTAGTGTAAAACACTACAGTAACACCTGAAAATTTCAGTGATGGAAGTCTGCAGGGGGTTTTCCCTGATTTCAGGGATTTTCATGTCCTAAAGCCCTATACATTTATATACAGTCAATATCTAGATGGGTTCTTTTCAAGCATTTCAGGGATTTTTGGCTTTAGCGACTTTCATCCCTGAACTTTGTATGTGGGGAAAAAGGGAATGGCTATCAAATGGCAGCTGTACCCACTAGGCCATATGACAGGGAATATTAATCTACATGATGATCAGGATGTGAAGGTGGATGTGTAGGATTTGGTAGTTAGTCGGGAGTTGTTGGATAATGGATGGCCCTGTCGGTCTTCTTGTCTCTCACTGCGCCGCCTGTTGTTTTGCGTTGTCTCGTGTCTGAATGAGATCCTTTCTGTTGCATCTGATTTGAAAAGACGGAATTGCAATGTCAATGTTGTACAGCAACTTAGGGTGACATCATAGTGCCAATTTCATCTCCCACTCATTTTTCACCTAGGTCTGAGAATAGTTGGTATATATGCTACATGTCATAGTATGCTATATATCTAAGATTGAGTAAATTATGTCTTACCTCATCTTAAGGTGTATAGACCATATCTGACTAAGTCATTCTGACCTCAGACTATGTTTGACCTCAGACTGAGTCAACCATGTCTGACCTCAGACTATGTTTGATCTCAGACTGAGTCAGCCATGTCTGACCTCAGACTGAGTCAGTCTGACCACAGACTGAGTCAGCCATGTCTGATCTCAGACTGTGTCAGCCATGTCTGATCCAGACGATGTTTGACTTTAGACTGAGTCAGCCATGTCTGACCTCAGACTGAGTCAGCCATGCCCGAACTCGGACAATGTTTGACCTCAGACTGAGTCAGCCATGTCTGACCTCAGACTATGTTTGATCTCAGACTGAGTCAGCCATGTCTGACCTCAGACTGTGTCAGCCATGTCTGATCCAGACGATGTTTGACTTCAGACTGAGTCAGCCATGTCTGACCTCAGACTGTGTCAGCCATGTCTGATCCAGACGATGTTTGACTTCAGACTGAGTCAGCCATGTCTGACCTCAGACTGTGTCAGCCATGTCTGATCCAGACGATGTTTGACTTCAGACTGAGTCAGCCATGCCCGCACTCAGACAATGTTTGACCTCAGACTGAGTCAGCCATGTCTGACCTCAGACTATGTTTGATCAAAGAGGGGTGTAAAAATCTTTCCGAGCCCAAAAAATTTTGACCACCGGCGAAGGGAGGGGGCATAAAAGACTCTCCACCGCCCCCTGTTGATTACCAATGACTGCTCCCATAGACTGAGCAGATCACATCTAACATAAGACTGAGTAGCTCATATATAACCAAAGTTGGCCTGAGTAGATGACCAGAGAGCCAGGGTGGATTTAGAAGTCCCTTGTTCAGACAGCTCTCATGGACAGAAATAGACATCAAACCAAGTGGCCAGTGAAACATGGGGCATGTCATCAGGGTAGAGCACATCAAAGTACTGGGTGTTAATGGTGGTACATGCTGAGCATACCTCCCACCCCCTACACAACCGAAAGGCCACAGTTTTTAATGTCAGGTAAGAAGGAGCCACCGGTACACTAAATGGAGAATGCATGAATTATTTTGAAAACTACTTACTTGAAAAAAATGGGTGGGGGGTTGTATGGTAAATGTCAAAAGACCAGGCCTTATGTATGGGCCGTGATGGTTCCAAAGCAAACGTGATTCCCTTTTTAGCCAGAAATATGTACCAAAAAAAACCTTACATATAAGCCGCACACCCAACTTAAGATAAAGCTATATGCCGCTCCTTAAACTTAGACATTTCAACTTAAGTCTGCTTCTAAAGTGTTAACCCCCCCCCCCACTTATAAGCCACATTCTGACTTAAGAAAGACTATGAGCCACAGTAGCCCTCTGAAATTGTCTATAAACCAAGGCTTATACGCAGGGTTTACTGTAAGCGCTGTCTCATAGAAACCAATCAAATAAATCACAGCACTGGGGTCTACCAAAATAGTCCCATTAGGGGTAGTCTATTAACCGTGGCACCCGCAGGGTGGGTGGATGCAATTCATCAAAGGTGACATCTATAAATTATCGCACAATGAAAAACTAATTTTAGAACTGCGCTTTGCCCAGTAAGCAATTAGCGATTGATAAATATGATTGGTTATCAAATGTCAGTGGTCACGCTGTACATCTCGTCTATCGCCAATACTGATCGTTGCTCGGAATACATAAAACATCAAGCGGAGTGTCCCTATCACCACACCACTCTGTATGTAGATGTTGTATATAGGCTGCCATTTCTGTACTCATATGTTGACATGTATGAATAGTCATATATATATATATATATATATATATATATATATATATATATATATATATATATATATATATATATATATATATATATATAATCTGATGTACACTACTGCATTTAGTGGTGTAGAAATGGTGGTTAGGGCAAACTTTATACTGCCTAAAAGCTTCATACTCCCCAAAGCCTTAATTTCTACCAATAATAGGGTCCCAGATGAAGGTTATGGGAAATATTTGTGTCCCTAACATAACTGGCGCAATTAGAGACAGGAAATAACCAGAGTATATTACATACGTATATTCTGTTATGGGGGATTCTGTTACCTATGACAAGCACCTATCAGGCTATTGGATGTAAACACTGTCATTGTAATGTATCATCTTATGGAGTGCAGCAAATACCAATAGAAGAGTGCATAAAAGAACACTTGCTATCCTTCGGAAAGAGTAGGGGAATGAAGCCCCGGTAGCGGTTTTCCCCCTCACCTCTCCTCATAGATGCGGTCATTCATCTCATAGATTTGGTCATCCATAGATGCGGTCACTGCTGTGTTGGGCAAGCAGCGTATAAATACCTGTCTAGCTGTCTGGACAAACAGAACAGAAAGGACTTAATGTCCGCAAACCACAGAAACTCTGCTAACTTTTAAGTACTATTAGTGGAGGTAAAATCAACCAAACTAAACTCCAAGTGATAGGGGTTTCCTGTCTTTTTATTAACCAGAGAATTAAGCTATAGGCAAAAATAAATAGGGGGCTCCCCATCCTCTAGGCTATATTTGTAACTGTAATATAGAATTGTGGACATATGAGCCACATTCCAGAGGTACAACTTTCCTTTCTATTTTTGCAGGAATCCACATACCTTTTATGAGATTTCGATTGTAAATCATAAAAAATCTACTTTAGAAAATGGACCAAAATCAGAAAACTTTCAACTTAAAAACAGAAGGACAGACAATGTCATTTTCCCTACACGGTTCCATGCCGTGTGGATTGCTGGCTGAGGCTATTTGTGTTTGGTTTGTGTCTGAGGTCGGACAGGGCCGGAGACAAGCCTTCAGATCACATGGAACAAAAAGTGGCTAACAACTACAGCCTTGTGGCAGTCTGGACTTCAACTGACAGCCCACATGGTAACCCTGTAAAGGCCGCTGATGCAGGAGTGCATCATGCCCATTAGTCGTCATGATGCACCAATGAAGTGCTGGCGAGACTTGAAGTGCTGGCGAACAGTCTCGCGAGCACTTCATTGGTGCATCATAACGACCAATGGGCATGATGCATTCCTGCATCAGCTTCACTGAACCACCCAGACAACCCTGCACAGGGTAAACATGCAGAGATGCCACTTTTCCTGATTTACCAGGAATTCCTGGTTTTGATTCCAAGATGTCTGTATTGAATTATGCTAAATTCCTCGGAGAATGTGACACAAATCCAGTTTTCCTGGTATTTGTTGGCCAATGAGTGGCATCTCTGAACATGTAATAGCCAGATGATTTTCATGATGCACTAATGCAGCACTGTACAATGGTCGTCACTGTACAATGGTCGTCACTGTACAATGGTCGTCACTGTACAATGGTCGTCACTGTACAATGGTCGTCACTGTACAATGGTCGTCACTGTACAATGGTCATGATGCACTAATGCAGCACTGTACAATGGTCATGATACACTAATACAGCACTGTACAATGGTCATGATGCACTAATACAGCACTGTACAATGGTCATGATGCACTAATGCAGCACTGTACAATGGCCATGATGCACTAATACAGCACTGTGCAATGGTCGTCACTGTACAATGGTCATGATGCACTAATACAGCACTGTACAATGGTCATGATGCACTAATGCAGCACAGTACAATGGTCATGATGCACTAATACAGCACTGTACAATGGTCATGATGCACTAATACAGCACTGTACAATGGTCATGATGCACTAATACAGCACTGTACAATGGTCATGATGCACTAATGCAGCACTGTACAATGGCCATGATGCACTAATACAGCACTGTGCAATGGTCGTCACTGTACAATGGTCATGATGCACTAATACAGCACTGTGCAATGGTCGTCACTGTACAATGGTCATGATGCACTAATGCAGCACTGTACAATGGTCATGATGCACTAATACAGCACTGTACAATGGTCATGATGCACTAATACAGCACTGTACAATGGTCATGATGCACTAGTACAGCACTGTACAATGGTCATGATGCACTAATACAGCACTGTGCAATGGTCGTCACTGTACAATGGTCATGATGCACTAATGCAGCACTGTGCAATGGTCATGATGCACTAATGCAGCACTGTACAATGGTCGTCACTGTACAATGGTCATGATGCACTAATACAGCACTGTACAATGGTCATGATGCACTAATACAGCACTGTACAATGGTCATGATGCACTAATGCAGCACTGTACAATGGTCATGATGCACTAATACAGCACAGTACAATGGTCATGATGCACTAATGCAGCGCTGTACAATGGTCATGATGCACTAATGCAGCGCTGTACAATGGTCATGATGCACTAATACAGCACTGTACAATGGTCGTCACTGTAAAATGGTCGTCACTGTACAATGGTCATGATGCACTAATGCAGCACTGTACAATGGTCGTCACTGTACAATGGTCATGATGCACTAATGCAGCACTGTACAATGGTCGTCACTGTACAATGGTCATGATGCACTAATGCAGCACTGTACAATGGTCGTCACTGTACAATGGTCATGATGCACTAATGCAGCACTGTACAATGGTCGTCACTGTACAATGGTCATGATGCACTAATACAGCACAGTACAATGGTCATGATGCACTAATACAGCACAGTACAATGGTCATGATGCACTAATACAGCACTGTACAATGGTCATGATGCACTAATGCAGCGCTGTACAATGGTCATGATGCACTAATGCAGCACTGTACAATGGTCATGATGCACTAATACAGCACTGTACAATGGTCATGATGCACTAATACAGCACTGTACAATGGTCATGATGCACTAATACAGCACAGTACAATGGTCATGATGCACTAATGCAGCACTGTACAATGGTCATTACGCTACACTGCAGGACTAAATTTCTACACTCCTGCAGGGTTGGCATTATTTTTATCCGAAACATTGCCGGTTAGTTCACTCTACCAGTGCATTGGTGCATCAGAACATGGAGATACCAAGGCAGTCCCATGCAGTTCCTTAAGGGTTATCATGAACCCCCAAAAAGCCATGTTCAGATACATATTTAGAAGCAAAATGCTGATGCATGCTGTTAAATATGCAGTTACATCCACTTTGAAAACAGAATCCGGAAGCGGAATAGTTTTGGTTTCTGAGTCGCTTTAAGGCAATTACGGCATGGAAGAGGATTTGTCCACATTGTTTTGACATGCCATCTGAGTAATTAACCAGGTGTCAAGTTAACCCTTTTTGGGCCGCATGATGCCTCCAGGTCCATGTTCCTTTACTGTCATTATGCACCAATGCGGGACTGCAGAGTGTACTCGCCAGCGCTGCATCTGAATCCTGTGCCATGCTGACTCTACAGGGTGGGGTCAGTGCATGAATGCAGCCTTGGCTAGTTACTTAGAAGGGCCATTGGGTGAAGGATTTAAGCACAAGCACTTACTAGCTCAATTCAAGGGGACCTTTATCTCCTCTTTTCCTTCCCCTTTGTGTATTTTGTGCATATATATATATATATATATATATATATATATATATATATATATATATATATATATATATATATATATATATATATATGCACAAGCACTGACTCATGTGAAGTAGTCCAATGTAGTTTTCACACCATTGATATAATCTTATTCAATATAAAGGTGTAAAGCATAACTTACTCAATATAAAGTGCTATGCGACATTCAAAGATTTAAAGATTTAATAAAACAGGTGTCAGGTTAATGATCTAATTATCCCTTTGTTCTAGAGTGTGTAGGAGGGAGGATGAATGGGCAGTCCAAAATAACTTCCTCACCACCACCACCACAGAGGTTAATACTCCAGATCCACTGTAGGCTCCCTGTCTCCTTGAAAGTGTCCAGAATTATTGTAAACCATTTAACCTGTGGCATTGGATTACCACACGTTTGAGAAAAGAGTTTTAGCAAAAAGAGAAAAGGAAACTGTTTTGCTCTATCTATACCACAAGCCATATCCAGACATAGAAAAATAAAAAGCTGTGTCTGGCCAAGATTTAATCTATCTTATTTTATATGTCCACTGAGTGATGAGGCAAATAGCTCTGCCAATATATACTTGAAAACGTGCTTACAGATAATACCTACTTAGGCTGCTTAGTACCGTAAATCCCCGGTCATAAGCCGGCCCCGGTCATAAGCGGGGGGGGGGTGAGTTCAGGGAAATCCTATAAGCCGGTTTTGGTGTCAAATTTTTCCCATTTTCTCTTTATTCTTTAGTAAAAAAAAAAAGCGGTCATAAGCCAGGGGGGGGGGACTTTGGGAAAGATTTAAAGGCAGGTTTGGGCCCAAAATAGAAAAAAAAAATCAGGCTTATGACCGGGGATTTACGGTATGTAATACTGGTAGTCTTTTTTTCCAAAGTACAGAAGATAGTAGCCTAAGAAGCCCAACATATGCAGATCTCAGCCCTGTGGGATATATAATAAACACCCACAAAGGGAGGTCTCATGGGACAACTCAAGTACATGCTGAAATCCACTTTTACTTTAAAACTGGCCCCACGGGAGCTGACCAACCTCCCTATCTTCTCTGCTGGGAGATGTTTTCATGTCTGTTATGCAGTATGGCCTCCGCCGAGTAGCTCATCGAGCGATTCTGATCATGACCTAGATCCTTTTAAGTCACTTACAGAGAAACCACTGTTTATACACTCTGTGTTAATGTGTTCTGTGAAGACTAGGGAACTGATCCTATTAACTAATGTATAACCATGTGTATATTGCAAATCTCTCAAATAATCCATTTAAAAAAAAAAAAACGTTTTAAAGGCCGCATCAGGGTTTTGGAATATGTCATTCATAATAAGAGTCTGTATTTTATAGCAAATGCTTCACTTAAAAGGTGCACCCACACTTGTGAAATAATCGACCAGCCACACCTGGGCTCTGTTTTTGGAGACTCAATATTAAACGTATGTCAGCATAACATATTATCAGCGATAAGCGGCTGGCATGTGTAGATTGTTTTGAAGGAATTGCCTTCAGATTGCCCTCAGTCCTTTTACAAAATAAGGAGAAAACAGTGAAATAAAAAAATACAAATAACCATTTACAATTTAATACATAGATAGAACTAAACGACCGTGGTGTACAAGGTGGCCGATCCACCACGAGGGGTGGATCGGCCACCGAGGACACCAGGGGAGTTTAGTTCTATATTTATTTTATGTTTTTAGAGGGTTTAAATAAGGAAAAATTATCAAAATCCGGTACCGTAGTTCCTCGTACGAGCGCCGGTCCACCATTTTGAATGTTTACATGCACCCAGAACGAGGCTGCAGTGGTGGATCGGCCGCTGTGGTGGATCGGCACACGTTATGCCACTGGGGGTGTGCGGATCGGCCCTGCAATGCTATCTCTATGGGAAGAAGTTATTCACATAAAATAAATCTCCTTTCAGCTCTACTGGTGTAACACATATACTTAATGACACTACTTCTGGCCTGTGTAACTTGGATCTCCTGTCTTGTAAATACAGCTATGTTGGCAGCTAACCCCGCCTGGCAGTTAACCCCAAGCCCAGCATTTCTCTCCCAGTAAAGACCAGGTCCCAGATCTGAGGTGTTATTGTGGTACCGTACCGTCACATCTTAGTGCCTGGTTTTGAATAAGCTTGCGCTTTCAAGTGTGCTCGGAGTAAAGGGTTGGTGAAATAGCTCTTAGCATGTGAAAATTAACCTTGAGGGCTGCTGGTGCTTTAATGCATCATGCCCTTTTATTTTTCATGATGCATAAAATGCACTGCTGGTTAGTGACTTACTAGCGCATCATGTCAACCCTACATACCAGGAATGGCAGGCACGATGCACCAATGAAGTGCTGGCGAGGAGACTTTTGCATTAGTGGTCCGCAAAGGGTTGAGCTACAATGGTAAAGGTGAGCGATGATTAGTTTGAGCCGACCGTTTCTTCACGAGCTTGTCCTGCCCGTTCCGCACGAGGCCGGTAGGCCAAGTGCGGAACACGCAGGACATGCGAGTGAAGAAACAGGAGGCTCAAACTAATCAGAGTTCATCTTTACATTTATGTCAAGGTGTTTGAGTGGAAAATCAATCGATATTTCATCAATATCATCCATAATTAGCTAATCTTCACCTACCACCAACGCGAAATGCCGTGTGCCACCATCTTGTTTGTTTACGATTTGAAGCAGTCGCGCATGCGCGGTGGGTGTATGACGTCATCGTGCGGATTTGGCACTGGTTATTTAATGCAGGGGTGCAATACGAGGGCTTAGTGTGTTTCCTATGGAGTCTCAATATTGACCTTGACATAATCTTTCACCCTTTGCGGGGTACTGATGCATTTATGCATTATGGCTATTAGTCGTCATGATGCATGGTGAATGCAGCCCTGGTGAGTTACTCGCCAGGGGTAAATTCAAGCATCATGCCGACCCTACAGGGTTGACACATACCCAGAGGGTCGGCATGATGCTCCAATGAAGTGCTGGCGAGCAGTCTCGCCAGCACTTCATTGGTGCATCAGGGTTCTCCACAGGATGAAAAAGCATACAGGTAACTTTCGAACACAAGCGCTGTGTGGATCATAGTGGCAGAACATGGGCATCTCTCATGGGAGAATTTTGAAAAATTATATTATAAATGGACAAAAGATTGGATTCTGTTGGGATTTTTAGATAAAATTTTACTTTTTCAGGCCTAACTCCTGTTCTAATTGGCCGATTTGCAAAATTCAAAAAAGTATAGAAAGCTTATAGTCTCCTGAAAAGCACACAGGCGGTGCTTTTCAGCTAAAGCACACGGGCGGCACTGAAAAGCACACGGGAACCCCGCCCGTGTACTCCCTATGTGTGGAGAACCCTGGGTGCATCATGGCAACTAATGGGCATGATGCACACCTGTAGTAGTGGTCCTTAAAGGATCATGGTCCTCTTCAAGCAGTTGCAGACTGAGGGGGTTACGTACAGGAGGCGTGCCAACCTGCTGGTACCCGGTGGGGGTAATGTGAGCGTACTCAGCCTTGGACACCATCCAAGGTATGTGTTTGTACCCCCCTACCGTCATCCCATCACCAACACCCAGACTACCGTACCGTCTTGTCTTAGCGCCAGGTTTTGAATGGGCGAAACATTTGTGTAAGACTTGAGCTGGTTCTGGTGATAGGAGCTGATAAGAGGGGAACCAGCTTGTCCTGAGAAGTTGGTGTAATCCAGGGACGATGTACCGACCATAGCATGTCGTATCATTGTGTTTTGCCACTTTTAGCCGAACCAGCAAAATTCACAGTGGATTCACCGGGTATGAGTCTACTCCTATATGGTTCAAATCCATTGGCCAATGGGCACAGCCATTACTGAAGCTGGTACTGGCACATTTGGTACCAGTTGCACCTGGTACTATTACATGGTATGCGTTCAGCAGTGAATGGAGGGAATATTGTTATAGGTTCAAAATCCCCAATGATCCCTACATTGAAAAGAGGGCGCTTAAAATTCCTCTTTCTTATGCACAAGAAAATTGACCCTGATATAGACACCTGTTTCTGATATGGTCCAGGGCAATTATCCTTCTAAAGCTAAAAGGCAGTTATTTGCGACAGTACGGTAATGCGGCTACCCTATGGCCGCCATATCTACACCTGTCACAGTGTGCCGGAAACCAGCCACTGCCTCCTCAGTGTATTGGTATGGGCAGGTTGGCACTGGTGCCAGTCCTACCATGGCTTATCTTATAATGCTGTAATAAGCACACCCACTCCAGCTTATATATGCACCATCCCAGGGATTTAGGTGGGCTAATCTAATCTTGAGAGAATTCCAATCTGACCCATAGCTCAGGTAATAAAGTCCTACTTTAGCCAGAGTTAGTGTGACTCAATGATGGGGAGGAAAGGAACAAGAAAATGAGAAAATGAATATGAAAACATGGGTATTTTGGACCAGAGGTATAAAGTGATACACCATATTGATAATCTGAATTCTCAGAGATTTCAGCATCCCTGGTAAAAATTCCTGAGCTTTTGGTAGATATTCCTGTTATGGATTTTGTCAATCTCTTGGGGAGAGTTACAAAATGTTTTTGTCAACCACAGAGTGGTGTCTCTGATCATACATCTGATTGTACATAAAGTGGCCTTTACAACCAACTACTGGTATCCCACTTTCACCATATACAGTCAGTTCTGTATAATATGATGTAAAATAGCAGAATTCAATATGTATTTATAAGCTGCACTTAGACTTTGGTTAGACCCTTTTCATAATAGCCTCAGATACTCTAAGCCATAGCAAATAGAGAATAATACACAGTACCATGCCTACAGACTCATAGCTGGTCAGACGCGGGGCCTGGTCTCTGATCATCCTTTATGAGTGACCTTAAGACCTGCAGCTGAGCAAATCTCTGGTGTTATGGAGGCCAGGCGGGTCGAGCGGGGCATTGCAGGCTGGTTAACCCTCTATGGGGTGACTAAGGCCTAAAAAAAAATTCTTGTGTTCAGCTAACATTGCTAAAAAAAAAATAGGGTAGGTAGGTCGGATTTTTTAAATTTTTTTTTTATAAGTTCCTGGAAATTTGGGTCATTTTTTCAAACAATTTCTAAAAAAAAAAAGAACATTAGGGTCGGACCAAAAAATCAGGGTCGGCCAGGATACCTAAACACCCGTTTCTTTTTTTTTAGGCCTAATGCAGGAGTGCATCATACCCATTGATTAGCATGATACACCAATGAAGTGCTGGTGCGACTGCTCGCCAGTGCTTCATTGGTGCATCATACAGACCCTTCAGAAGGGTATCAACCCTATAGGGTCGGAATAATGAATGAATGTAGTGTTGGTGAGTTACTCGCCAGGATTGCATCATAACGACCAGTGGGCATGATGCATCAATTCACTCTCCGCCCTTGAAGGGTTGATCCTCCCCGAGGCAGCCAAGTCTCTATGAAGGTTACCACAGACAGCAATATAACCTCCCACCTGCTTTGAACGACCCATTCAGGTCAATCACCAGGGGCAAGGTCACGGCAAGGTTAAACCATAGAGAGGGTAAACAGCGACGACTTCTTTCTGCTACTATCTGTATTCGACTGTGGAGAGTACTATGATTGTAGGAGAAGCGCAGGGCAGGGATCAAAGTCTTAAGGGGCTTTTTCCTTATTTCAGAGATTTTCAAGTTACAAAAACCTATACATTCCATTACAAAATTGAGCATTCTAGGGAGCTACAAGTACAGCCTACAGGCACATCTCATGCTTTTGCCGCATATTTCCCCGCAAGAAATTAGAGTGAAGGCGAACCTTAACAGTCTCTTTAAATCTGCCATTGGAGTTTTGATCATGCAAAGTTAGTTGCTGAAATGCTCGATAACAAGGTTGCTGAGGGTGAAAGGGATATATATACTATAGCATTGGGCAAGTGATTAGGATTAGGGTTCCTTAAGTGGCTACATTTGAAAGATTGGCTTCATGAGATAAGAGTAGTGGTAATAGATGGGCAGTTCATTCTCCAAAACAGAATCAGATTAAGATGGAATGGCAATGGTGCAACATTGATGTCTTGTCTTTAATGTGCAGATATTTCCTGGCCATACTGTCGGGTGGTCATAAGATCAGCTTGTCAGTGTCAGGCAGTATCCGGCCATAATGTGAGGTGGCGCATGACAGTGAGATCGGCCTGTCAGGTGGCATTCAACTTGAGGTGGCCAGTGAAGTTGACTCATATTTTAATGGCAGTACCTGGCCATATTTAAGATGGCAAGTGGCAGTGAGATTGGCCCATTAGGCATTACCCAGCCCTACTTAAGATGGCAAGTGGCAGTCAGATTGGCCCATTAGGCATTACCCAGCCCTACTTAAGATAGCGAATCACAGTCAGATTGGCCCATTAGGCATTACCCAGCCATACTTAAGATGGCAAGTGGCAGTCAGATTGGCCCATTAGGCATTACCCAGCCCTACTTAAGATGGCAAGTGGCAGTCAGATTGGCCCATTAGGCATTACCCAGCCATACTTAAGATAGCAAGTCACAGTCAGATTGGCCCATTAGGCATTACCCAGCCATACTTAAAGGGGCCCTGGCATGGTAATGCATTCCAGCATTAAGAAGTCATGTGATCACCCCTTGACCAATCAGGGCATCGCAATTTTTTCGCTGGTTCCCGCAATTTTATGATCGCTATTTGAATTGGTACCCATGTTGTTAATTTTCCATGCCAGCCCCCCTTTAAGATGGCAAGTGGCAGTCAGATTGGCCCATTAGGCATTACCCAGCCATACTTAAGATAGCAAGTCACAGTCAGATTGGCCCATTAGGCATTACCCAGCCATACTTAAAGGGGCCCTGGCATGGTAATGCATTCCAGCATTAAGAAGTCATGTGATCACCCCTTGACCAATCAGGGCATCGCAATTTTTTCGCTGGTTCCCGCAATTTTATGATCGCTATTTGAATTGGTACCCATGTTGTTAATTTTCCATGCCAGCCCCCCTTTAAGATGGCAAGTGGCAGTCAGATTGGCCCATTAGGCATTACCCAGCCATACTTAAGATAGCGAGTCGCAGTCAGATTGGCCCATTAGGCATTACCCAGCCATACTTAAGATGGCAAGTGGCAGTGGGATTGGCCCATTAGACATTACCCAGCCATACTTAAGATGGCAAGTGGCAGTCAGATTGGCCCATTAGGCATTACCCAGCCAGGCTTAAGATAGCGCATCACAGTCACATTGGCCCATTAGGCATTACCCAGCCATACTTAAGATGGCAAGTGGCAGTCAGATTGGCCCATTAGGCATTACCGAGCCATACTTAAGATAGCGAGTCACAGTCAGAGTGGCCCATTAGGCATTACCCAGCCCTACTTAAGATGGCAAGTGGCAGTGAGATTGGCCAATTAGGCATTACCCAGCCAGACCTAAGATAGCGAGTCACAGTCAGAGTGGCCCATTAGGCATTACCCAGCCAGACTTAAGATAGCGAGTCACAGTCAGATTGGCCCATTAGGCATTACCCAGCCAGACTTAAGATAGCGAATCACAGTCAGATTGGCCCATTAGGCATTACCCAGCCAGATTTAAGATAGCGAGTCAGTCAGATTGGCCCATTAGGCATTACCCAGCCAGACTTAAGATAGCAAGTCACAGTCAGAGTGGCCCACAAGGCAGTACCCAGTCATACTTAAAAGATTGTGAGCCACGGTTAGATTTGCTTCAGATCTCAAGTGGCAGTGAGATTGACCCATAAGGCACATGGTTCACAGCCATGCCTAAGATCAGCTGTCTCACAGACAGATGACATGCTCCTCATGGTGTGAATACCTGTAGGTCTACCCGTATACACCTGCCACACCAGGTGATGCTGACAGGTCTGACGGCCGCCAACTGTCACCAACTCACACATCCCACATATATAGCCTAGAATACCTTCATCCTACAGGGAGTGGAGAAATACCGTAAAAGCTTGTCAGTGTTGCCGAAAACTTTTCATGGACATAGGCCTAATTGGTATACATCTTGGCATCTTGCGCAGGCCATTTCCTTCTCATTCAGGCCATATGAACATTGATATCTTAAGGTACCCATATAAACTCTATTATAGCTAAGGAGAAATTGGAAAATTTTTGAATATGAAAGAAACTCATAAAAAATGCCCTATCTTCGCTTCTAATAGGCTGTTTGAAAACTCCTTTCACCATTAGAAAGCTGGGGTCATGGGAGGCCACATGATAAAAAAAAAAGCTATAATCTGGTTGGATATTGCAGTTTCTATTACTGTGATATACCGTAATCTCCCGCGTATAAGGCGGGTCTTATACAGGGGGTTTTAGTTCTCCCTGGATCCACAAGGGGGACACCAAGACCTTTCTTTTGATATGTGACACTCCCATATAACCCAATCAGCAGCATATGGGTCCAGAGGGGTCCAGGGGGTCCAAGAAACACACAAATTTTGAAAATTCATTCTCAAAGAATTAATATCACACAAAACCAGACCCGGTCAAGTACAGTTCAGAGTTTTATTTGTAATAAACATACAAAAGTTAACAGCAGTAAAATGCAATATGTAGAGCTATGTAGATGATCGACGTTTCGATGAATTAATTCATCTTCATCAGGATGAAAATTCATTCAGTAGAAAAGAAGTTATGAATTTTTCATTTTTCTGGGCAAATTCTAAAACTCTAGGTGCGCCTTATAGGCGGGGTGCGCTTACACGCGGGAGATTTTGAAAAACGCAACTATAAGGTGCACCCCCAGTTTGGGCTGATCCTATAAGCCGCACCAGGCCTTTGAAATGGCCTTTAAGCCGCGGCTTATACGCCAGGTTTTACTGTAGTCTGTTCTGTGAATGTCAAGTCTGTCTACATTCTAGGAATTCGCGAGGGCATTCAGTGAACAGTTCAAGTAAACACTTGAGAAATGTCACTTCAATGGTTTTAACTTTCCTGCACATATTTGGCAATGCATGTTTACCTGGCTTCAAAGTTTAGGAATGTGTGTCTTGTATTCCTTTGGAGAGTTGGAAAGGGTGATGAAAGAACAAACACATCTTTCTCATCTACTTTAGTTCTGAAATACTGAATCAAATTGCTGTTTGTATCTTATTTTTCAATCATTGCTATGTGGAAAGGCTTTCTGACTAAGATTAGATTCAAAGGAAAGCTGCAAGACTAGACTCCACTACAAATCAAATCAACCTTCTCTCAATGAACATGAATACAAGACAAAGACAGTCCTATATCCAATTCTAGCCCTTTAAGTGCATATAAGTGTATCATGCCCTTTGGTCAGCATGATGCACCAATGAAGTGCTGACTCGCCAGCACTTCTTTGCAGCATCATACCAACCCTTCAGGAGTGCATCAATCCCATAGAATCGGTATGATGCATAAATGCATTCCTGCTTATTGGACATATTTGTCGGTGCAGCCTGCATTTGTGCATCATGACAACCAATGGGCATGATGCATTACAGCACTATCAGCCTTTAAGGGCCGCTGATGCATCGATGCATCATGTTGATTGGCCGTAATGATGCATTAATGCATCATGCCGATTGGACGTAATGATGCATTAATGCAGCCCTGGCAAGTATCATACTTAAGTAAGGGAGTGGTCATTTCTTAACAACGGGGGGGGAGGGGTTTGGGGAGACAAAATTTTCAGACCCCTCTAAGGGGGGTACAAATAAATTTTTGCCCCTTTTTAGCGAAAAAGCTCGCGCGCGACTATAGAACAAAAGGGGGGGACGGAAAAATTTCAGACCCCTCGGAGGGGGGACGGAAAAATTTTCACCAACCCCCCCCCCCCCTCATTTTTAAAAAATGACCACTCACTAAGCCAGGGATGTAAGTCTTCAGGGATTTCCCTGATTTCAGGGATTTTCATGTTCCAAAAACCTATACATTCCAATACAAAACCTATATTTAAGGGGTTCTTTTCGAGCATTTCAGGGATTTTGGTGGTTAGTGACTTCCATCCCTGCTAAGCAACATGCGAACCTTACACGGTTTACATACACCCGGAGGGTCGGCATGATGCTCCAATGAAGTGCTGTCAAGCAGTCTCACCAGCACTTCATTGGTGCATCATGCCGTCTCAAAGGCATAATGCATAAATGCACTACCAGCCTTTAAAGGACCAAGGGTCCTGGCAGTATTTCTGTGTGAAGATAGCAGCTAATCAGCCTGTGTAGGAGGGCGGTACCTCACAGAGTTGTGAAGTTAAATTTATCTCCTTGGATGTAATAAGATAGAAGCGGAAGCCTGCGGGATTCTCGACTCCCCGGCCGCTCGTCCTGCTACCAGTCTCATCACGTTCCCTTCTGTAATCACATCAGATTAATCAATTAATGCACTTCGTGGAATCCCGTCAGCGCCGCCAGTCAGCCAGACGAGTCGCATGGAACACCAATGGATCCCGGTGTCTACAATGTTCCTTGAGTGTTCCAGTTCAGATCTACACCCAGATTCTTCAGTTCTTTTTCTGTCTGCATTTTCCACTTGTGAGGTTTTCATCCTAGTGGAAATCCTATTTGGAGTCTTACTTTCCTCCAGCCTCGTGTCTGGAGTAGAGTCTGTCTTGCGCTTCTTCTGAGCTATCAGGACGAAATGTCTTGCATGCCATCATAGGGAGTTTAGTAGACTTTATTTTTGCTGTCTAGCTTTTCGGATAGAAATTAATTTCTCATGAACAAGAGGGTTTAATGCAACCAAAATTTAGTCCCTGGTCCAAGCTATAGGTCTGTAGAATTCATTTGAATGTGCCTTATAAATACGCGAGGTATAACCATATTCTCCCACATATAAGGCCTTGTACATGAATCTAAGGTCTCCTGCGCCTTATAAAATTAGGCTAAAGTATCGGTGCACCTTATACTTAAACGGCCCTTTCATCAGCTATGATACAGCAGGTGGCGCTAGTGGCGACCATGCCACTTTGCTACTCCAACAGGGGCATGGCTGGTTTGGACTCCAGTACCTATAATAGGTCAAAATGTTTCTACTGATCTGCCTTATGTTGGGTTCATCATTTTCTTAAAATATTGATAGTGATTATTAACACACTATTTCTCTTTGTCAAGCTTTAATTTCTAAGACATAGAGCTCTATTTTACATTGCAAATGGGAAGTTTTGTGAGGGGTGTCTGTGTACTAAGGGTAAACCCATGGAGCCCTGGGAGTAGATGCTTGACATGCCCATGTAAGCAGTGGGGCTACTTGAGCGCCATCTAGTGTATCAACTTGGTAAAACTAATGTATAGACGAGGTACTTTTACTATTAGAACAGTACTAAACTTTGAAAAAATTAGCTCCTAGTCTAGGGGCTGATTTCTAGGCGAGATGTTCATTATAGGTTTTCCTTCAGCACGTAAGTGCGTCTTTTATGACAAAGGATGCGTCTTATACGCAGAAGAATACATCAGTAGGACTTGCCGGGAGGTAGTGGACAAACATTGGTGTAGGAGAGACATGAAGTAGCTACCAGTAGTAGCAGGGTGTGTGCTGCATGAACAGGGAGGGACTTCTGAGACTGAATGCCTACCATATCTCTCTGGGAGTTTCTGCATGTACCGTAAAAAAACAGTGAATAAGACACACCCACGTATAAGCCGCACCCTCAATGCTACTGTATAAGCCACAGCAAAGACCTAAAATGGTTGCCATTTCTTATAGTCTGCATATGTAAAACTCCACATATAAGCCGCCCCCTCACTTCAGAGACTTTAAAAGTCACAGTAGACCTCTGAAATCATCTATAAACTGCAGCTTACAGAACAAAAGTTATGATTTTGGGGAGAAATAAACATTTGAATGTAGATTTCCCATTGTCAGTGTGAGTAAGCCTACAATTGTATTGCATATTGGAGACACTGAAAATCTAGCGGCCCGCTGCAAGATTTTACGGTTTGATTTTTCATTCTGAGGAGAATCTTGCAGTTTAAGCACACACCAATAAACCCCTTCCCTCTACCCGGTCTCAGCATCTACTTCGGAACACGAACCGGGCACACAGGATTTGTTGGACATCGGGTTCAAGTTTTAAGAGCGATCAGGTTGAACACTCGGCATGTTATGGCCCAATCGCGACCCACGGCCGCGTCCCCTCAGGAATTTCAACTGTATTCTAGGAAGGCGAATGGCTGCTGCCCCTTGACCAATGACAGTGGTTAGCAGGATACTAAAACACCCGTTTTCTTTCTTTTCCTTTTTTTTTCTTTTCTTTTTTCTCTAGAAATGCAAATCTGAGTCAATCCTTCAAAGGCTGATGGTGCATTAACCCATTGAGGGCTAGCATCGACTATAGTCGACACCATGGTAGGCCTAGCATCGACTATAGTCAACACCATGGTAGGCCTAGCATTGACTATAGTCGACACCATGGTAGGCCTAGCATTGACTATAGTCGACACCATGGTAGGCCTAGCATTGACTATAGTCGACACCATGGTAGGCCTAGCATCGACTATAGTCAACACCAGGGTAGGCCTAGCATTGACTATAGTCGACACCATGGTAGGCCTAGCATTGACTATAGTCGACACCAGGGTAGGCCTAGCATTGACTATAGTCGACACCAGGGTAGGCCTAGCATTGACTATAGTCGACACCAGGGTAGGCCTAGCATTGACTATAGTCGACACCATGGTAGGCCTAGCATTGACTATAGTCGACACCATGGTAGGCCTAGGCCATGCCCATTGTCGGTATCATACCGACAATGGGCATGGTCCATTAATGCACAGAGATGCCCTTTTCCTGGTGTACCAGGAATTCCTGGTTTTTGATTCCAAGATTTCTGTATCAAATTATGTTAAATTCCTGGGAAATATTCCAGTTTTCCTGGTTTTTGTCGGCCAGTGAGTGGCATCTCTGAAATGCATCAGCGGTCCTTTAAGTGTTAAGCTACCAGCATATTCGTCTTATGTGGGAGCTGCAGTAGGACTGAGGATGTATGTATGTTACCGTAAACTGCCGCGTATAAGACGCGTCCTCTACGCCAAACAAATGCCTGGGGGGTCTTATAGGATTTTTTCAAGTTTGAGGTGCGTCTTATACGAGGGGTAATTTTACTATAAAAATGTACTGATCTTACAAATTTCAGCCTTAAAATGTGCGTCTTATACGCGAAAATGCATGTGCTGAGTTTGGGGTGCGTCTTATACGTGCAGCGCGTCTTATACGCGGGAGTTTACGGTACTTGTGGGATGAGCACAGATGGCCAGTGTACTTAAGTAGGCCCAGGTCAAGGTGAGCTCATCTAGACTCTGCAGTATCATGGACTTATCTAGGGTGCCTGGTGCTCATCTGGGGTTGGAGGGTACACTAGTCTAGGGTATATCAGAGATGCCACTTTTTCCTGGTTTACCAAGACTTCCTTGTTCTTGTATAGATATTAGGCACTTGAACCATTTTGATTCCTGGAGGAAAAGTTTCCATGATCATAGAATTCCTGGTATAAGCTACACCCTGATTTGGACGAAATGCATCAGAGCAGGATTTCTGGAATTTTGATACTGTTCATTAAGTATACAGTTATAATGGTCCTGTATTCCAAGTTTGTATGTCGTATGCAGAAAGAACTACCAAATGACAGTCTTCGGTTACGTAAGAGGCAACAAGGTTTTATTCAGGATTCCTAATTACAGACCAAGTAAAGGTTTCCGAGTTCCAAATCAATCATACCAAAGTATTAGCTACCCATATAAGTTCTCGGAGCTAGAGGAGAGAAAGAATTCCTATTCGTATTCAGAGTCCCTAAGGATTCTGTCCCCGCCAGTCACCAACCCAGCTTTATATAGCCACAGGGGTTGGGTGGCGACCCCTTGAGTCTAAGCTGGGACGCCCGAAGAGCAGTGCTGCCACCACCCCCCCCCCCCCCCCAGCGCACCCAACCCGGATCCAAGTGTCTGCCCCACTCGGGAACTGGTCAACTCGTGCTTATCTAACGCTATCACAAACCGTGCCCCTACACAGTAATAACCCTGCATATAAGGTGCATCATCCTAAGTCTAGGCGCATTCTACAATGCACATATAAGCCGCGCCTTATTCATTTGCAAGGTACTACAAGGGAACTTAGCCTATACAGTCAAACTGAAATGAGATTCCTACATCTTAGTGCTTTACGCAAGACCGGCAAGAGCCCTCTTATGTGTTGAGCCCTGTACATTTGCATTTGGATATCTTAACAAAAAATAGATGTACTAGTGGCCTTGGTTAGTTGTGATATGATGGAAATGGGGGCAGATCAAGGACATGATCATCACCATGGAATGTATGTGTGAATTGTCCAGATGGACTTATTGATCAATTCCCCCCCCCCCCACTTCCTCTCCCCACTCCCTGGTGATCCCAGTCCTTACTGAAAACCATAATCCTCAGTCCAATCTATATTCGGTACAGGAATTAACCCTTTAAGTACCGTTGATGCAGGAGTGCATCATGGCCACTGGTCATCATGATGCACCAATGATTCTGCTCGCCAGCACTTCATTGACTTCATTGGAGCATCATGCCAAACCCTCCTTGGAGTGTATCAACCCCATAGCATCGGCATGATGCATAAATGCAGCCCTGGCGCCAGACTCACCAGGGCTGCACTCATGCGTTATTCATGGCTGCTTGCCAGGACTGACTAAAGCTGACCGCAGACGGGCCTGACTGGGTCGGCCGATTCTGACGATCGAGAGCGTCTGCGTGGACGTCTGATCGAGTCTGACAATATCAAACATGTTTGATGTTCCCGATCGGATCAGGACCACACTCCTTAGATACCGATCGAGCAGGACCCGTCTGCGGTCGCCTTAACACCTAAAAGGGTTGACATGATGCTTCGGTGCACTTCTGGTGAGTAGACACACCAGCACTGCTTTGGAAGACAGCATGAGTGAATAGATAACAACACCGTGATTACACAGTAACAGACCCCAGACAGACCGAGTACACCCACTAGTGGATGTAAAAGAGCACTACCTGCCTGCCTGTATGACAAGAATACAATTGAAACAGTAATCATGTGTCTCGGTGAATGTTCAGACCTGTAATTGTCATCCTGCTGTCTCATTACATTGACGCTCTGTTCTTGGAATTGCATTTCAAGTATGTCCCTGTAATTACTCCTAAACTCAGTGGTTCTACCCAATGACATGTGCGCATTTGACGGTTAGAAAAAGAATGTGTTTTCGGTGTTCGATTATTGAGCTTGTAACATGTATGAATTAGTTATAACAGTAATGAATAAATCCCAGTGGAAGCCATGGCTTTGATATGAAACAAGCCCCATATTAGATTTACAACTTCGCCGCCTTAGTGCAATAAGGTTGTAACTCACATTTTGGCAAAACTGAGTTCTGGTCTCTTTAACATCTATTGACCCTTATCTACCTATGAAAGTATTGAAGCTCCGTCTATGATATATGTGCCTACACACCCCAATGTAATAAGTCTACATCAACTGTTTGCTATAGTAATTGTAACACTTTATTCGCCTCTCCTACAAAACTTGATGCACTGAGGCAACGACTTTATCCTCAAGCGTAGGTGTGGCCGATAGTTGAGCTATTTACTACCATCCGGCTACCATCGTACAGAAATCAGGGATGAAAGTCTTCAGGGATTTCCCTGATTTCAGGGATTTTGAAGTTCCAAGATGCTATATATTCATATAAAAACCAAGGTTTTTGGGTCAATCTTGGACCATTTCAGGGATTTTCGTGCTTTGTGACTTTCATCCCTGAGAAATAGAACAGTGAAAAGTCAGATTCCAGGTGCGCACTTCAGGCTATAAGTGTGACCGGAGCTGGTATTGGCAACATGCATTGATTATAACTTAAAAGATGGGCACCAACTTATAAATTGATTTTAGCTGACAAGATGGGGACCAGCTCGTCTCTAGATGTGGCTGTTATCCAGGAACAAGGGAACCATCATGGTATGTCTAATCAGTAGAATCTATCAGACCCAGCAAAATTCAAAATGGTGGACCCACAGCTGGAGTCCAGGGTTATAGACCGCTTATTGTTTTAAAGTATGGCTTCATCCTATATGAAGGGCCCTAGACATAGGGTCCCTTGTTGATTTAAAAGAAATGCTCTTGTCCCGTTGTCAAATTCAAGGATCGGTCTTGTCCCCTTGACGAATTTAAAAAGTGTCTCACAACCCAACATCTCTTTTCAAATGTGGCATGGAGTGGAAGGAGGGGTCTTACAACCCTCTGCATTAAGCCCCCTTTTCGCAGATCGTGTCACAAATTTTAAAAATAGCCTTGTCCCCTTGTCGATTTTTTTCCGTCTGGGGCCCTGTATGAGGGATGTGCCAAACGGGCAGTGTCTTATAGTGTACCTATGAACACTTCAAGGATGTGTGTGGAGCGGGTGAGTAAAAGAATCAGAGTGAGCTGCTCATGCATGCATTATGCATGGTGGAGAATGAGTAACTCATTGCTGTCTACCACCGAGCTGTTACTCACTATGAGTTGCTCATTGCTGCTCTTCCCAGATCAGTTCCTAATTAGGTTAGTTAAACCATACCAGACACCTCAGTGCTGTCCCACCCACCACCACCTCCTCCTCCTCCTTCATCTTACCAGTCGACGTCCACTGCTGGTCCATAAAGAGCCGCATAGTGTTTTAATGTATCGTGATTATTTGTCGTCATGATGCATGAATGCAGCCCTGGGCGAGTACCAAAAATTCCTTTATATCAGCCGCACACTCACATAAGCCGCAGCTAAAGTTAGTGGATTAGCTATAAGCTACCCCTAGGTCTTGAAAACTAGACGTTTGATACAGTTTTATAGTATCAAATAATCTTGTTACATCCAGACTTTGAAAACCTTGTATAAGCCACAAGAAGAATTTACTGTAACTCTCCAGAGCTGCATGCATGTATCATGCTGATCCTGGGGGGTTGATGCCTTCCTGCATGGTTGGTATGAATTACCAATGAAGTGTTGGCAAGTTACTCGCCAGCAGTGAATTAGCGAAAACCACTCGGACAGGGTCAGCATGATGCAGCGTTGGCATTTGCATTCGCGCATCATGATGAGAAATGAACAGGGCATGATGCAGTCCTCATGTGTCTAGAGGAATGTCTGTGTAGGCATCTATGGCTCTACCAACCAGGAAACAAGCTTTTAGATGCAAAAACTTTGGCGTTACTGCCATGTTAGGACTCTAAAACCCAGGATTAAATGGGGAATGAATGATAATCATTGAAGTCTGGGTGACTTAGGTTCTTGTCCCTTGAAAATGTATGGCATATGCAATCAAATAAGGATTGAAATATGAGCAAGGGTGTAAGAACTCCATACTAAGGCCAAAAAGCACGCTTTTGGGACAAAGAAATTACTTTGCAATGCAAAGACCTTTAGACGACATCCCGCGCGTGCCGCGTGCAGACATGTACCGGTTTTCAGGTAGTACCACAAGTCCCAATAACAGGCCCACGCTGAGGCTGGACTTTAAAGGCCACCAGTGGCTGCAAGAAGAGCAGCCTACCTGCCTCTCCCTCCACATGCTCCCTGCCTACCTGGCTACAGCTACCCACCTACTTCTTAAGGAAGTGATCCATCGACTACTCCAGTTTCACTTCGAATGCCATTATTCGACAGAGGCTGTTCAATTTTTGTACTGACAGTAGCATGGCAGTTGCAGCATAGTTGACGCAGGCTCTCAGAAGGATAGAAGTCTGAGTCTCAGAGGAATTGAATGAATGTACTGAAATATTTCCCTGATCTCAGGGATTACAAGTTTAGTTCCAAAAATTTGAGACAATCCTATACAAAACATATTTAAGGAGGTCCAAATTGAGCAATTCAGGGATTTTTGCCCGCAATGACTTTCATCTCCTTGACCACTGAAACAGTTTACGTCCTAAATTCCCACTCGCATGAATGCAAAATCACAGCAGATTGGCTGCAGTGGATTCCAGCCTTTAGAGTTCCCACCTGCCTTCAGCACTTGGTTCCTCTTGCTACCTGCCAGCAGCCTCCTGAGTAGTACTAGTTAGTACGGGACATTCCGCCACAACCCAGACTCCAATTAACACTTGTTTAGGATGGAGCGCGTACTCAAGGCATGCTGCTTTCTAGCTAGACCAGGTAGGAGAGGCACTTTTAGAATTATTTTTACCTCTAAAACTACATTTTTTCTCCGCATCTTTTTGTTTGTGTTTTTAGTGACAGTTGTTTTTGAAAAAAAAAGTTTTTCGCGGTTTGGGATGGGATGGCGGTGGGTCGCATTGGTAGCTACTATGTGACTGCAGCCATGGTCTGATGAATTTTGTGAGGATAGTTGTGGGAGATCATCGGTTAATGAACTCTTGATGTTGACAATAGACGAATCTCAGTACATGTATGTAGGCCAGAATACCATTACTGTCCAATTCAGTCAGGATGAAAGGAAGTCTTCAGGGGTCTCCCTAATTTTAGGGATTTTCAAGTTCCAAAGAGCTATCAGGGAAGGTAGTCTTCAGGGTTTTCCCTGATTTCAGGGATTTTCAAGTTCACAAGTCCTATCCACTCCTCTATATAGCCAATATTTAGGGGGGGGGGGTCTATGTTAGCATTTCAGGTTTTTTTTTTGCTCAGACGCTTTCATCCCTGAGCTATACATTCCAATATAAAGGGGCCATTATTGAGCATGTCGGGGATTTTTGTGTTTAGTCACAACACAGATTTTCTCTGAAGTTATTTTAGGGCTGAAGAATTTCACCCCCCCCCCCGCACCCATTGTTAAAAAACCAGCACTCCCTAAAGAATTGTAGTACCCGGAGATGCCACCTTTTTTGGTTTTCCATGAATTCCTGGGTTTTTTTTTCAATATTTCTATTTTTATTTCTAATTATGTTGATTTCCTTGGAAGATTTGTCCCTTTTTTTTGTCAACCAGCATGTGGCAACTCTGTGTACCGAAATTGACAGAAGAAACTCATTCACCATGGCCCATAGCCAAGTGTTTGTTCAAGGGGAATCTTTGAAGGCATCTGCTTCATTTCCAAATGCAAACAGTCAGGCACACATCAGCAAAGGTGGATCAACATGGTAAAAGGTACGCCCGCGAGGGGGTGCGCGGGCGTACCTTTTACCATGTTGATCCACCTTAGCCCTCAAAGGTCTACTTATGCTGGAGTGCATCATGCCCATTTGTGGTCATGATGCATCGTGTCCATTAGCCATCGGGCGCTGGCGGGTCTGTTCGCCAGCACTTTACCGGTGCATCATGATGACCGACCCTCAGGGAGTGTAACAGTCCCACAGGTTGAGCATGATGCATGAATGTATGCCGCGAGTTACTCGCCAACTCGCCAGGGCTGTATTCATGCATCATGCCGACTCCTACATGGTTGATACACTCTCCAAAGATGCTAACATGATGCACTAATGCAGTACCGGCAAGCAGATTCGTCAACACTGAATTGGTGCATCATGACTTTGAGTGTTTACGAACGCTGCCATACGACTACTAACCAGTGAAGCACTGTCATGATTCTGTATTCTTCCCAGGCCCTAGCTGACATGTCGGATCAAGGGGGAACAGTAAATATATGGGGGGGGGGGGTTATGACTATATTATAGTAGAGAGATCTGTAGAGTATGGATGATGTCTATATACCGAGGTTGCAGGATGTGCAATGTGCATAGACATTGCTGAAGCTGGTTACGAGCGGTTATCAGATAAGTTATCATCTGCCCCGATAAGTCCACAGTGAATAGTTGGGACTGTTTCATTGGCTGATAATCAATCCTGCTAGGTCACTACAGAAGTGTATGAATAGAGTGGGAGGGAGGGGGTGGCAGTGGCTTCCATGTCTTGTTCCTCTTGTCTGATCAGAATCTGGAATTTTTTCGCTGACATGGGCATTTCACAAAGGTGCAAGTTGTGACTCACGCACAGCTAACCTTTAACCCTTTAAGGGCCGCTGATGCATTAATGCATCATGCCCATTGGTCGTCATGATGCACCAATGAAGTGCTGGCAAGCAGTCTCACCAGCACTTCATTGGTGCATCATGACGACCAAGGGGCATTAACAGCCTTTAAAGGGTTTTAAAAGGAATTACAGTATTATGTAGAATTCCATCATAATGTTACTCTCTGATACTGATACCTTTGTGTCGGCAAATTTCGTGACTTTAGAACACCAGTATTGGTCTTTTTTTCTTTCTTTTCTTTTCAATTGTCTGATCTTCAACAAAGTTTAGAAGAAAATGGAGGTATCGAAATGTCAAAATGCGTAGTCTGGGTGTTCTCAGTTTAACCGGGTATCAGTTTAGTTGTCACCTGTATTAGTTGGGTTCTCGAATATTATATATGGACCTAGTCCTTTGAAAAGCTCGGTCTTGAATATGTCTTGGAGAATAGAATGGTATTGAAATTGGAAAGAATGCCGTTTACCAAACGGTGCCTTGAATCTTTTCTAAGCACTAGGGGCAGGTCACAGTAAAAATATAATAAGCGCCCTTACACAGGCCATAACTTTGATCATTTTCATCCCTTGGATGGCAGACACCATAGAGAATGACCTGGCTTCAATGAAAATGTACGAGTACGGTACTGTTTTAGTCTCCATCTCTTCTCAAATCTTACCTATCCACCCAACCCCCACCCACGACCCCCCCCCAAAAAAAAATAAATAAATAAATAAATAATAATAAATAGATTATGAGTAAGAGGGATTTAATTGATAATCGTTGGTTAAGTGTTTATAGATTCCAACATCTGAAACAAAAATTTGATAAGGAAAAGAGGAGAGAGGAAAAACATGATTAATAATGCAATGATTATAATGTTGAGTATAGCTATAAGGGTGAGTGATCAATATGTTAGCACAGATTGAACTCACGGCCTAAACCTCTATCGGTAACACGATACTTCAATGCGCTTCCATCATGATACATCTCTGCATCATACCAACTCCTGAAGGTATCATGGCATGATGCACCGATGCATTACTAGACAGTGAACACACCGGCAATGCATTAAGATTTTTTATTGGGTCTAATAATACATATACAAGTAATACAAGATTAAATGATATGTATTAAACATTATGATTGCGAAGAAACATAAACCTCGAGGCACCAGCCGTGCACCGGTACTGCACGCCTATTGATGTCATGATGCATGAATGCAGCCTTGGTGATATATTTGCTAGGTCTGCATTGATGCATCATGCCAAACCTACAGGGTTGCTACACTCCTGAGCGTTGGCATGATGCACCATCAGATACCACTGAGCAGAGGAGCCAACACTTCACCAGTGCAGCATGCCAACCAAGGGCCAGAACTGGATCTAGAACTCAGGTAGGGGAGTGAAGCTATATATAGTAATAGGGTGAGGCACTCTGAAGGGCCACCATATCGCTACCCATTGCTTGACAGTAGGCTCAAAGCAGACAAGGAACATTGCAGACACAGTGCAAATCTTATGGGCTCAAAGCAGACATGGAACTACAGTGACGGACACTTTCCTACCCTACTCCCCACAACCTCTGCATGGAGACTGACTCAAGTTGGTGCGCGTGATGCCAACCAATAGACATGATGTATTCCTGTATTAGCGGGACTTAAAGGGTTAACCGTATTGATCATACCAAACTGTCAATACTCCTGCCCCAGTTAATCACTAAACTTAGATTGAGATGATTTGAGTTCTGTCCCAAATAGCACCCACTTAGAGCACCCATAACTCTTTGATGCTGTCATTTAACTCTATAATTCTATTCAATTCTTTATCCCTTAAAAGGTCGCTGATGCATTAACAGGTCAAGCCCGTTGGTCGTAAAGATGTATGAATGTAGGTCTACATTTATGCATCATGCCGACCCTATAGGGTTGATACATCCCCGGAGGGTCGGCATGATGCCCCAATGAAGTGCTGGCGAGTATACTCGCCAGCACTTCATTGGTGCATCATGACGACCAATGGTCATGACGCACTCCTGCATCAGCGGCCCTTGAAGGGTTATAGAGATCTGAATTCGCCTCACACTACGGGATATTGAATTTCACATCTAACAGTTGTCAGACATGAGACGCTGCAAAGACCCCACTTAAATGTAAAAGAGTTCCAATGAGAGGGTGATTATGTGCTGATCGAGTACTCTTCTGGTATTTTCTGGGAGAGAAACGCAGTACTTGTCTTGTTTGAGGGGAAGAGAATCCTCTGATTGAATTGAACTGCCTCTGTCATTTGTCTGTATGCATTAATCAATGAAATTTCGCCCAAAAATTCTCAAATGGATAAGATCTATAGATTTATCTCGACACATTCGCAAGTCAAAATAAGTCCACTTCTAATGATCTGAAGAGCTGCTGATGCAGGCGTGCATCGTCCCCAGTGACCGGCATGATACAACAATGAGGTGCAAGCAGCGCTTCGATCATCATTTAGTGCATCATGTCTACACTTTGGGAGTGCATCAACCCATAGAGAGCAAGACTCCAGGTTTCTACTGAATATTGTATAAGGCCCCGAGATGTCTCAATACAGTCTAGAGCAATACTACAGCCATGACCAAGTGTTATAACACTGAAAAATGACCCATCAGCCACCTGACAACACATGAATATCAATTGTGAAGTCTAAAGGTGAGATGAAGTTAACCTCCTTTGCCAGGAGTGCATTATCCATCTAGATAATGCACGGTCAATCAGCCAATCAGAATGCAGCATTCAGGATAATGCACTCTGACTTTCCCTAGCTGTTTTATAATGTGTGACAGTCCATGGGGAAACAGTTACATAAGAATATAGACAGGTCCTTCATGGTCCCTCCTGTCAGTAGGGCAGAATAAGTACACACAGAGCTACAGGGTACTGCATTTTTAACAGTTAACCCCCTAAGGACGGCCTTAACCCTTCTAGGGCTGCTGATTCAGGAGTGCATCATGCCATTGGTTGGCATGATGCACCAATGCAGTGCTGGAAAGTCTACTCACCAGGACTGCTTTGGTGCATCATGTCAATCCTTCTAGAGTTTGCCCGCTGGCATTCCTTTGTGTCAGTATGACGCACCTCAGATCAGTATGATGTACCTCGCGGCAGTATGACGCACCTCACGTCAGTATGATGCACCTCGCATCAGTATGACGCACCTCGTGGCAGTATGATGCACCTTGTGTCAACATGATGCACCTCGCATCAGTATGACGCACCTCGCGGCAGTATGACGCACCTCGCGGCAGTATGATGTACTCGCGGCAGTATGACCTCGCAGCAGTATGACGCACCTCGCAGCAGTATGACGCACCTCGCAGCAGTATGACGCACCTCACGGCAGTATGATGCATAAAATCAGCCGATGGTGAGTCACTCATCAGGTGACAATCAAGTGTCATTAACAGAAAAAAGGTAGAATGCAATTACTCAAACACAAGGTTTTGGTACATATCTACCCTAACACACCAAAAAAACCTCTTGAGAGAGGCTTGATCAAGTCTAGTACATACTATTAGTAGCATATTGTGCACCCTTTTGGCTACATTAGCGCCTGTCGCTGTGTGCTCATCACCCCTTGCCACTGAGAGGGTAATAATTCCCATTACTCCACATTAAGTACAGCCACTCAGGATGAATATGACACTTTACTATTACTATGACAGCTGACCCGGACCCGGTACCACCACCATGACTGTTACATCCCATTGTTTCCCACATGCCATGGAAAAGTCAGGGAATGCCATCGAATAAAATTGTTGTCAGGGAAAGTCATAGAATTTCAGAAAATTTCATTCTATGTGAAGGAAAGCCTGGAAAATAAATTATCCATTCTTTGATATTTACAACAAAAACAACAAAGTAAACCTCAATTGAACAAATATTCCTAGGGGTCTATGCCCGTCAATCTCAAAAATGTACACAATTATGTCGTGGAAATTTTTTATTTTCATCATCAAAAGTCAATAAAATCTCTTTAGATTTCAGTCTGCACTTTTTTTTGGGTGCAGCTTATATGTGGTGTGGCTTATTATATATGTGGTACCTCTCATGTATTAACACTCGATAATGAGCGGCCTTGAAAAACAGGGACTTGATCATAAATCGTAAGTGTACATGTCAGGGTTACACGGAAGTAGCCTTTACCGCACATCTATCGTCTTAACGCTTAAAGAGCCGCTGATACATTATGATTTATTACTGTCTGGGACGGGGGAGCTCTGCGCTCTCTGCTTGTCTCATTGGTAACAATTTAACCCTTTAAAGGCCGCTGATGCAGGACTGCATCATGCCCATTGGTCGTCACGATGCTCCAATGAAGTGCTGGCAAGACTGCTTGCCAGAACTTCATTGGAGCATCACACCGACCCTACGGGGTTATTACATATACTCAGCATAATGCTGGCGAGGAGTCTCGTCTGCACTTCATTGGTGCATCATGACGACCAATGGGCATGATACATTAATGCATCAGCGGCGCTTTAAGGGTCAAGTGGATGCCTTGTATCGGCAGCTCCTCCCTCCCTGACGACCTTCATTGTCAACTACTTAAATGTAATTGAATACCGCTAGATGCCCTTTATATAACTAAGAGAAAATAGGAGATATGACAAAAAATATCAGTTGTATAACAAGGACATTCAGTTGATAAGTGACAGTGCTGTAGGAGTCAGATTTGGCTTGAAGTAAAAAGGTTGAGTTGACCTTAAAGTAATGAAAATAATGATGAGACTGTGTCCTGTTGGTGTCGTTAACCCTTTAAAGACCGCTGATGCAGGAGTGCATCATGCTCATTGGTCGTCATGATGCACGAATGAAATGCTGGCGAGACTGCCCGCCAGCACTTCATTGGAGCATCATGCCGACCCTCCTGGAGCAGTATCGGTATGATGCTTGAATGCAGCCCTGGCATTGATGAATGCACAATCAATGGGCGTGATGCATTAATTAATGCATCAGCGGCTCTGCAAGGGTTAATGAATAGGGCCTACTGTAAACTCCCGCGTATAAGACGCGTCCTCTACGCCAAACAAATCCCTACTGCGTCTTATAGGATCTCTTCAAGTTGGGGGTGCGTCTTATACGAGGGGTAATTTTACTATAGAAATGTACTGGATTTACAAAATTGAGCCCTAAGAGGTGCGTCTTATACGTGAAAATGCCTCTGCTGAGTTTAGGGTGCGTCCTATACGCGCAGCACGTCTTCTATGCGGGAGAATACAGTAGGTTTGGTGTAAACACTGAAGAGACCAGCAAACACTGCTCCTACACTTTGGATTTAACCCTTTTAGGGTCAATGATGCATTGGAGCATCGTGCTCATCGATCGCCATGACGCACATGGTTCCCAGTGGTCAGTTAAAAGTCAGTTAAACCCATTTTTCTTTAAAGGTCAGTTAAAAGTCAGTTAAGATATTTTGGGGAAAAGTTAGTTAAAAATGGTATTTTGACTATTTTAAGGGAGTGATTGTTAAGATTTCATTCGAATTTGCAAAATTTCTTTAACATCCTGGCTTCGGATCCGATGCTTTTTTTTCCCCCGAACCCCGTGAATTATCTAATATTTGGTCAGGTAAAAGCCGATAAATGTCAGTTAAAAGTCAGTTAAAACCATGACCCGTAAATGGTGGGAAACCTGCGCATGAATACACCCCTCAAAAATCAACAGTTGTATTCATGCATCAAGGCGACTGTATGGAATTAAAAAGACGGCATTCATATAGAAGGTTCGGCATGATACACCTGGGTTAGGGTGCGGCTTATACTCCGACTCGGGTAATTGACAATCTTATTGAAAGTCGATCCCCAGAGTTAAACCCCATGTGCGGCTTATAGGATTTCCATGAACTTTTGACGCAGCATATATATGCTAGCTTTTCCTGCCTCACCATAAACTACTCCTGTGGGCACTGTGTATGTATCCTGAAAAACCAGTATAGCACCATGGTACTGAAATTCTCTGAGGTACACCAGCTGAAAGCTAGGGGTCTGGAGGGAGATTAGCACCCAGAAAAGACCTAGAAAAGACATGGATACCGACTTAGTGTCTTAACAATAAGGCAGGAGTCGAGTAACACTTGGCTTTTAACTGGTTCAAAAGATGCAGTCGAAACAAACAAACAGACCGGTCCTGGACCAACCTTTACTAGTAGCGGCCAGCAGGTCTGCTAGGCCTGGCAGGATGAGGGAGTGAGTAGGCGGGTCTGCGACTCTTTAATGGCCGCATGATGCCTTGAGGATCATGCCCCTTGGTCGTCATGATGCCCCAATGCAACGCTGGTGAGTAACTCGCCAGCACTGCATTGGGTCATCATGCCGACCCTCCGGGTGTGTATCAATACCGAAGGGTTTGCATGATGCATGAATGCAGCCCTGGCGAGTTACTCACCAGCGCTGCATTCATGTATCATGACGACCAATGGGGATTATGCATTAAAACACTATAATAGGCCTTAGATGGCTAAAGGTCCCAGTGAGCAGCTTGTGAGTCTGAGTGGGCATTATTAACACTGAGCAGCTCACTTACCCTTGAAGTTTTGCATAGTGTCTTAATGCATTATACCCACCCACTATAAAATATCTCCTACATATTTGTTATACGTTATAAGTCTGGCTTATTTGCAAGTACCAAATTTAGAATTTCCCAGATGCAGCTTAAAAAGCCGGAGCTGGGATTGCTGCGGGTGCTGCTTACACATGCGCGGAGTTCACTGCATTTTGTCCTTGATTTGCATGAAAACAGCCCTGGCGAGTAACTCACGAGTAACTCGCTGGGGCTGTATTCATGTATTGTGCAAATCTTATGAAGTCGATGCACCCCTGAATGGTCAGCATGATGCACCAATGCAGCGCGGGCGAGTCACTTAGCGGGACTGAATTCAATGTATTATCACAACAAATAAGGATGAACTGTAAGATGTTGTGTGGACCGCAAAGGGTTAAAGCGCCTTGGCTGTTCTCCCAGAGACATTTAAAACTACTCCCACCACCAAGAATGGCGTCTGGAACCATGCAGTACCAAAAAAAACGTGTAAATATCAACTGGCAGTTAAACTTTTAAATGCTACATAGTGTTTTGAAGCTTTATGGCTAATAGTTGTCATGATGCATGAATGCAGCCCTGGTGAGTAACTCACCAAGACTGCATTCGTGCATCATGCCGACCCCACTTGATTGATACACTCCCTTAGGGTTGACTTGATCGATGCCTGCATGTTTAGAGCACTGCACCTTCCTGTAGGATATGACTAGGCCAAGGAGAGAATAAATTGTGCTTCCAACTTCCCAAATCAATGTCATGCTAAACACTGCTAAAAGAAAATGGGTAAAAAAATCTATTGAGAGACCAGATGAGGTTAGAATTTTTATTTTATTTTTAAAATAAATCCCACGACCACTACCAACCCAAGTTGAGCCTTAAAAAAGCCTGAAAATGTGCCAAAAGTCAAGTTTTGGATTTGGATTGACCAAAAGAAGTCTGCACTGAACAAAGGGAATTATCTCATTGGTCAATAATGTATCCTGCTAGGATGGTATAGGCAGGGTTCCGACACTCCCTGATTCAAGGTCTGCTTAGATATGAGGTTTTACGATACCGAGAATTGATTCGCGACATACTTTTCGCAAGGCACCACAAAAAAACACAAAAGAACAAGGAAAATGACAAAATGACCTAACCCTGCTAAGCCATTGTTCACTGCAGCCTGCACAGAGCCCTGCCTGCCTTGGCTAATTTATAAACCAGTAGTCACTAGTAGTTGCTCACACTAATCACAATAACCTACCCTCTGTCCAAACAACCACTGTTACAAGTTAGAGGGAAAGGATTCCCTGTTTGAGTGTGGTTGTATTACCTTTCCTGCCTGGTTGTTCCAATATGGATTCAATGTTTTGTGGTTTTAGTGCTATAAGGTTGTAACTGCATTTTCAAGTTTTTTTTTGTTGGAGAGGCAATTGCAGCTAATGTTCCAGTTCCCATATACCACCAAGTTGATACTAATTTTGCACTAGGACCAGTAGACACACCAGTGGCGGCGGAGCCATGAGGGATCTCCCCCCCCCCCCCCCGCACACACAAGCTCTTTTTCGGGTTGGCCCTATAGATTATATAGAAAATAACCAAAATTTGTACCCCTATCCCCCAACACTTTTTAGGCTGCTCCCCCCCCCCCCCCACTGCACACATCATAGACAGACAGGGCTTCAGTGCTTTCACAGTAGATAGATATGGGTCAATAGATGTCGAGACAGAACAAATCTCAATTTTGCCAAAATGTCTCACCCCACCCTACATTTACACATACTGATGTTTTAGTAACATGACGTGTGGGGCCTTTTTCCTCTTGCCAGAAAAAGAGACTACCCTCGGGAATAAGCAATCCCTTAATTGATACAAAATGTATTACAGGATTCTTTGATCATCCACATAATAGCAGTAGCAGTACCCTTGTGATGTCCCTTTATTGAGGGTACATAGGGACACGTTGATTATATATGTATGTACACATAGACATGGTTCTTCCTCAGATGAATTATGGCGACAAATGGCAATCTGATGACGCTGCAACCACTGGAGGCACATCAAGTGTGGCATCTATCATTAATGTATTCATACACCAATCAGGGTGCTGAGGCTGGTATATAACGTATTGGTCCGCGTAAGCACCCACTCTCAACCAGTTAAGGGCCTCTGATGCCCATTGGTGGACATGGTGCGAGTAACTCGCCAGGGCTGCATTCATGTGTAGGGACCAGCTCTGGCTGTAAGTCCATGGCGGTAGGCCATCTGCCCCGTTCCGGTTGCACCAGCCCTCAGGGGCTGGTCAGCTGGTATAAGCTGCCCCCCTTGTGTATTATACCGATCCAGATGTAGGTGGAAGGTAGAGAATGTCAGACGGGGAAGTAGCTCAGCGGTAGAGCTTCCGCCTGCAGGTTGGAGGGTCCCGGGTTCGACTCCCGGTTTCTCCAGGACATTTTCCGCCGACCTCTACACATGCATCCTACGGGGTTGATCCAGTGGTGAGCAGACCCGCTAGGTATGACAACGTAAGGTCCTTTGCTGATATTATCAGCAAAGGACAATTTGATTCCTGCCTCACTCACGAGGTGGCATACTGGATGGCTGACAATTGATAAGGCCTACCCAGACATGAATATTCTAACTCAGGAAAAAAGAACAACTCTGATTGTAGATACAGATTTGTCATAATAAAAAATTTTTTGGAGGGTGCCTCTCATAGACAGGGTATCACCCTCTACCCTAGAAGCCTATATGAAATTTCAGCCCTTACAAGTTCCAGGTCGCCCTGTCTATTAACACTGTTATTTGTTTTCAGTAGTACCGGGGTATCTGGTGTGGTAGCCTCTGTTTTACATTGTATTTGAGCACTGTCCTGAAGATACATAGACAAGGTTTCACAAGTGTTGGGTCTGACTGAGGGTTATCTCACGAGGTGAGGCCAAGTGAGATAACCCTCGGTCAGACCGAAACCAAGTCAGAAATGTTTAAAAAATCATGAACCCCGGTGAGTGAGTGAGTGAGTGAGTGAGTAATAGGTGTTTAACGCCATTTCGACAGCTAAGGTCATATTCACTGTGAGAACTACATTACACAATTTCACAGAGGAATGTGTCAGTGCCCACGCATATGTGCACCACACACATCCTGAGGGTAATAGGAAAGAGGAGAAATAGACCCTTTTAAGTGGGCTAGGGAGGCCCGCATGTACCCCGGTAAGATGAAGTAGAAAGATGATGATCTATTTAAGACAATTTGGGGTGCTTTTACTGGTCGTGAGATACGGGCAAGGGTTATCTCATGGGGGTGTGAGATACGGAGCTACTAGGTTAAGTCTATGGGATATCCGTATTTCACTCCTTTCAATGTGAAATAAATGATAGAGCAGCATCCGCCATGAACATTGTTCCTCATGTATATAATGACACAGTGAGTAGTATAGGAAATACAGAGTTTGTATCAGGCTATGTCATCTACCTGCTCCCTCACTCATAAACAGCCATGCGCCCCGGAGCCCTTGGTTCACATCGTTTAACTCACAGGGAATCTTTTATTGTTCCTCTCTTAGTCTACATAGTCTCAAGTACGCTTAACCCTCAAAGCTTAGCTTAGTGTTAATTTTCCACTCTGATATATCAAGTTCAGAACTCATGATTTGGCTGCATTCATTAGCTGGACTCAATGGCAGCTGGGGTCATGGCGAGAAAAAATAAGACGCCATGTTACAGCACGTTGTGGCTGAGTAGATCGCCTATACTTCAGTTAATATGATCTAACAGTGTATCGCCATGGGCCTTTTTATATACCGTAATCTCCCGCGTAGAAGGCGCAGCTCGCGTAGAAGGCGCCCCCCCCCCAACTCACAGGGGGGGGTGTTTCACGTAGAAGGCGCCCCCCCCCCCCTGAGGGCAGATTTTTGCAGTTTAGTACTGTTCTATAGTAAAAATACCCCCCCCCCCCCATAAGGCGCACCCCAAACTCAAGGCAATGCCCCTCCCGCGTATAAGACCCAGCAGCATTTTGTTTGGCGTATAAGACGCGCCTTATACGCGGGAGGTCACGGTAGGTGTAAATGTGTTTCCCATGTAAATGATACTTACATATTGAGGCATTAATTCTGCTATGTATTATGTGGCCCATTTCCAGGCGTGCATTTGGCAGCTATACATATGGCAATACTAACACCAGTTGTAGTCCCTTATACCTCAGTAATAGCTTACACTTAAACTATAGCCGACACATAGGGTGGGTATCTCAGCTAGACTAGGGGAAAGAGGCTGAAATTTACTATTTTATCAAACATTTATAGGAAATAGACTCCTGAGTTGGGTTCTGAATTACCTCCATGTGTATCAAGTGATTTGAAGGTGGACAATCGTACAAACATGCACAGGTGTTCCTTTCACAACATGTATATGACTATGAAATGGTATTCTAGAGTAAGCGCCCTTTACAATTCTGAAAGTGTATCCTTCGTTGTTCCGCGTTCCCTCATGTCGTAACGGCAGGAATGCTTCCAGGTGCTTCATGTCAATTGGTCGTCATGATGCACCAATGGAGACCCTGAAGGATTTAGTGTATCGACCCGGTACCATCAGCATGATGCTTGAATGCAGCGCTTGCAAGTTACGTTACTTGCCAGGGCTGCAAGCATGCATCATGATGGGAATGATGCATTAATGCATTAGTGGCCTTTTGTTGTTTAAGACCCTGTCAGCAAACCGTGTCCATATTTGGAAGGCAGCCACCACATGGTATGAGCCAACAAGGTGTATTTACCCCCAGGAGGTTGGGGTGAGGGGGGGGAGTAAATAAATCATTACAGACTAAGACTGGGTTCTGTGGCACATGGCACAGGGTGTGGAGTCCCATGTTAACTGTGGTGGTAGTCCTCTAATAGGTTCCCATGGGGACAATGCAGGTTTAGTACAGTCTGCCCTTGCTTCCTCAGATATGGAAAATGCAAAGGAAATGTCCGAGGAAGCGAATTAACTAAGGAGTAAAGTCCAAATAATATAGAAAACATTGAGGATTGACTGTACGGTTCTCCGATGTCAAAGCCCGCCTTATCGCAGTAGGCCTCTGAAATGGTCTGAGGCCTGCGCTTTGGGCGTGATAAGTTTGCATACTGAACTGTAGTTTACAAAGAACACCAGTTTATGAGCCTGGAATTGTGACCTCCCGCATTAGAAAAGATTTGGGGTTTGGGGTAAACATTCCTCAAAATCAATAGTTGCACTTATTCTAGGCGATACAGTATGTATGATTTAGGAATTCCCTCCCCATAGTGAGCTCTAGCAGTTGATGTAACGGCCAGCCCCTCTATGTACCTCATACCAGCTATAAATAAACCAGTCTCATTAAAGATTCTCTCCAAATCACCATAACAACCACACCAAGCATGGCATGGCATGAATGGTAACTAAGGAAATCACAGTGCGCAGAGAGCGTCACCGATCCTTGGTCACACTGATGCACCCGTGCAGCTCCGGTGAAGCTGCTCGCCAGCACTGCATTGGTGCATCATGCCGACCATCCAGGCCTGTTTGTCAGGCCTGTAGGGTCGGCAGCAGGGATGGAAGTCTTCAGGGTTTTCTCAGGGATTTTCAAGGTCCAAAGACCTATGTTATACAGTGTTATACAAAGCCTATATTCAATAGATTCTGACCGGACATTACAGGGCTTTTTTGCTCAGTCACTTTTATCCTTGCGTTCATGAATGCATCGTGCCCAAACGGCATGATGCATTAATGCACTATGCAATCCTTAACCCTTTAAAGACTGCTGATACATTAATGCATCATGCCTATTGGTCGTCATGATGCACCAATCAAGTGCTGGCGAGACCGCTCCCCAGCACTTCAATGAAGCATCATGCCGACCCTCTGGGAGTATATGTAATAACCCCGTAGGGTATGTGTGATGCTCCAATGAAGTGTTGGCAAGCAGTCTCACCAGCTCTTCATTGGTGCATCGTGGCAACCAATGGGCATGATGCACTCCTGCATCAGCGGCCTTTAAAGGGTTAAATTGTTCCCAAGGAGACAAGCAGAGCGCAGAGCTCCCCCCGTCCCAGACAGTGATAAATCAGAACAGGAAGAATTCCTCCAGACTCCCCTTATACCCACCACCTCCCCCTTTGCCCCCTCCTCCTTCACCCCCACCATGCCTCCAACCACAGATTCTCTCAGCCCTTCACACCCCTCTCCCTCTGTCCCCATTAGTTGTTCAACATAGTGTAGTATTAGTATTCAAGGGTATAATTCTTCCGGGTTTTCCTTGATTTCGGGAATTCACAGCCGGAAAACCCTAAATAGTGTACCGTAAAACCTCGCGTATAAGACGCGTCCTCTACGCCAAACAAATGCCTTGTGCGTCTTATACGATTTCTTCAAGATGGGGGTGCGTCTTATACGAGGGGTAATTTTACTATAGAAATGTACTAATCTTACAAAATTCAGCCTGTAGAGGAGAGTCTTATACGTGGAACAGACATTGGCAAGTTAGGGGTGCGTCTTATACGTGCGCTGCATCTTATACGCAGGAGATTACGGCATTTGATGTTATTTATGGTGTAAAATGTCACCAAAAAGAGGTGGTTTGCAGTTGTTAGGGTAAATACGGTAATTGTAGCCCCGCTACCCATCCCCCCTTCGGCCCTTAGCCTCGCCCCACTCCTCTGCCTTCCTCCTATCCCTACCCTTGTATTCCACCCTGTAGCACCTTTCCTCCCAGTAGAGGTAAAACTCTGCATATAGGCCATACCCTGACTTTGGGAGAATGCTATAAGTCCCACAATGGGTCTGAAATCGTCGTTATTCCATGTTTTAGTCTCTATAAGTGAAAGCCCTTGTATAAGCCACACCCGAGTTAAGAAACTGCTATCAGCCACAGCAAGCCTCTGAGATGGTCTATACCAAAGCTGCGGCTTATACGTAGGGTTTTAGAGTAGAAGTAAAGCCTATGCTGACCAGTGCTGACAGTTATGTGGCGTGAGTTGATGGCAAGTGGCTCCACATGACAGGCTAATTCTTTGTGACTGCACGCCGTCAGTAGAAAGCCAATTTTCTCCCAGCGAATCATGAGATGCTGCTCTGTTAACCCTTTAAAAGCCGCTGATGCAGGAGTGCATCATGCCCATTGGTCGTCATGATGCACCAATGAAGTGCTGGCGAGACTTCTCACCAGCACTTCATTGGAGCATCATGCCGACCCTACGGGGTTGATACATATACTCCTGTTGGGTCGGCATGATGCTCAAATGAAGTGCTAGCGAGCAGTCTGGCCAGTTCGCATGATCCCTCCAGGTACATGTCGTGTTGCTATGATGCTGTTAAGTATACCGGCCAGTACTGCAACTGGGAATGCATAATCACAACCTATGATGATATCGTGTGATATCATCACATTATAAAGTAGAGATGTTGGTGTTCAGGAATTTATTTCCCTGAAAGAAGGGATTTTTGAGCCTTAACCTTAACTCCAAAGTAGGGATTTCCAGGGTTTTTGAGCAAATGTTGTAAACTTTCCTTATCACATTTACATCTCTGAATACACTCTCAATAAAGGGTTAATAGTTCTCCATTCGGTGAGAGTAGCTGGGGTGTAAAGGGGGGGGGGGGGGGGTTAAGGGGTGGCTGGATACCCATGGGCAGTGAAGGAAGGGTAAAAGAATGGCTCCACGAAACAGAGACGTGAATTCCTATAGATGACAAGATATGACAAAGTGCATTTGGGGAGCTGTATAAATGTATTAATGAGACTAGAATGATGACATGCAAATTTGTATCTAAATAATAGTGTTCATTGCTGAAAGGTATAGCTTGGAGCTTGGATCTTCTGCTGGGTGTCTTGTATTGCAAAAGCCAAATTGGAAAGCGTAAAAATCTAATGGTCAGGGAAGGGCTTTCCACAGCTGTCAAACTGTCACCATATACCTGACACAAGGTTTTGCTGACACAAGCTTTTGCTGTGATATTATTTCCTATGTATTAAACCCCAACTACCTTTGTAAAATAGATATTTACAAAAGAAAAAAAAAACAATATCAACTAGCCTATATAACATGTGGCGTGTCCGTCAGGCAAAACGGCCTGTGCAGGCTCCTCTCTCAAACGTTTTTGGATTTCTTTCTCTTTTTTCCGGCTGTATTTCTTATAGGCATTTCCCGTTGGAAATTGAGAAAATTTGGATAATAATTTTCGGATTTTCAGAGATCAGTGAGCAATGGCATCTCTGCATTACAGTGGCCGGTGTCCAATTAAAAGTTTCCAAATAAAACCCAGAGCTATGAACCTATTGTTAATAACATCTCGTTGTTTGTCTCATTACAGTTCAGCGGCTGGAACTTCAGAAGAACCAGACAGAGGAGGGAGAGACAGTCCGCGGGCAGATCGTCATCTCTCTCATCTCCAGGGACCGGGGAGGCGGAAGCAGCAGCGGGGGAGGCGGCTACGACCCGCTCCCCTTTATACGAGATGAAAACGAGCTACCTGAAGGGTGAGTAGTGAAAGAGGGTTAAAATTAACCCTTTAAAGTCTGCATTTTACTTTAATGCATTATACAAATTTTGTCATGATGCATGGATGCAGCTGTAACTTATCAATGCTTCATTCATGCATCATGCTGACCGTATGGGTTCGAGATGCACCCGATAGGTCGACATGATGCATTAAAGCAGCCCTAGTTTAGTAACTGGCAGTGGTTGCATTCATGCATCATAAGAACACTATGGGGTGGCATCTCTGAACGGTCAGCATGATGCATCAATGCAGTGCTGGAGAAATGATGCATTTTAACGGTGCATCATAACGGTCGAGGTACCTGCATGGGTTAGTACTATTAGTGGGCTATGGGGGTTGGAACCCAGATCGCTAGTGCCCTAAGTTTTCGATCAATCCAAGGTGTTTCATACCCTGGATTGACTCATGTTTTCTGGTAGTGCCAATGTATGTTTGCCCTTGGGAATTTTGAATGCTCACTTGAAGACTTGAAATTCACATCTATTAGTATACCAGTTTTACTGAATAATGTGATTTTACTCATTTTGTTAAATGTATGTGGGTCTCATGTACCTCTTTGTATTCCTATCTGTCTGTATAACGTGGAAAAGAAAAGAACCCTCACTTCTCAGCAGGGAGGTATTAACATGCTTGTATCTAATTAAGAAGATATTACCGTAATCTCCCGCGTAGAAGACGCGTTGCGCGTATAGGACGCACCCCAAACTCAGCAGATGCATTTTCGCGTATAAGACGCACATTTTAATGCTGATATTTGTAAATTCAATACATTTCTATAGTAAAATTACCCCTCGTATAAGACGCACCCCCAATTTCAATACATCCTATAAGACTCCCTAGCATTTTGTTTGGCGTAGAGGACGCGTCTTATACGCGGGAGATTACGGTACAAAAGATTGATAGAAGCTTGGTCCCAGGAGTACATCCTCTACAAGGGGGCCCACCACATCAACAATCCTTGGATAAGGACAGTAGATCATTATAAGACAAAACATCCCTACCATAATCTCCTGCATATAAGCCGCATCCTTCATATTAGGCGCTCTCTGAGTTCAAGGAAAATCTGTAAGGCCCACCTAGGGCCTGAATTTTGAAGGTGTAGTACTGTTCTATAGTAAGACTTCCCTGCCTACAAGGCAAGGTGTACCAAGACTTTGGGCAGAATCTATAAGATGCAGGGGGCCTCAGATTGGCATACAAGATGCGCCTTATTCTCAGAAGATTATGGTGATACTGTAAGCATGAGCTAAGGTATTTCATTATGCAGACATCACTGCTAAAAATCAGGACCAAGGAAGAGCGAGCTGAGAACTCAGGCTGTCCTGACAGGCCTCATGAGATGGTGCATGCCTTTCGCATACAGGAACTATAATTGGATGAATTTATATAAATTAGTGTCATCACCCTATGGAGTCCTTGAATTCTCAGATTTTTCTAAGTAAAATGGGTCATCCTTGTGGTCTTAATGATGCATGGATGCATGGTTGACATACCTGGAGGGTTGATATGGTGTGCCAATAAAGTGGTAGAGGGCAGACGGGCCACCGTGTCTTTGGTGCATCATGACGACCAATGAACTTGACGCACTACTTCATTAGCGGCCCTTAAAGTGTTAAAGGTCTGGCCAGGTACTAGTTATTGAACATAAAGGGATTAGCATGTTTATGGCCGTCCCCCATCTTTCATCTATAATAACTAATTACAGTTATCTCCCGAGCAAGGCGGGCTTCCCTAGCCTACTTAAAAGGGTCTATATCTCCTCTTTCCTATCCTTTTGGATGTGTGTGGTGCACATATGCGCGGGCACTGACACATTCCTCTGTGAAATTGTGTAATGTAGTTCTCGCCATGAATATGATCTTAGCTGTCGAAATGGCGTAAAACATCTATTACTCACTCACTCACTCTCCCGAGCAAGGTCAGTTGGGGTTGTGGTGGTCGGTTATTTCCAAGTTTAATTACCTCGACACAATCGTATCATGTTTAGCGATTACATTTCATATTGAATGAGTACCCGGAGGTTGAACCTCCTTGGCATCTCCCTCTCGTTACTTCCTATAGAGTGTTATGAAGCCACAATGGACTGTACTGAAGCCACAATGAACTGTACTGAAACAAATATGGACTGTACTGAAGCCAATGTAGACTGCAATGAAGCCATACTGTGGACTACTGAAGCCATACGATGGCCTGTACTGAAGCCATACTGTGGACTGTACTGAAGCCAAACGATGGACTATAGTGAAGCCATACTGTGGACTGCAGTGAAGCCATACTGTGGCCTGTACTGAAGCCATACTGTAGACTACTGAAGCCATACAATGGACTGTACTGAAGCCATACTGTGGACTGTACTGAAGCCATACTGTGGACTGTACTGAAGCCATATTGTGGACTGCACTGAAGCCATACTGTGGCCTGTTCTGAAGCCATACTGTGGACTGCACTGAAGCCATACTGTGGCCTGTACTGAAGCCATACTGTAGACTACTGAAGCCATACGATGGACTGTACTGAAGCCATACTGTGGACTGCACTGAAGCCATACTGTGGACTGTACTAAAGCCATACTGTGGACTGCAGTCAACCCATATTGTGGCCTGTACTGAAGCCATACTGTAGACTACTGAAGCTATAGGATGGACTGTACTGAAGCCATACTGTGGACTGTACTGAAGCCATACTGTGGCCTATCATGAAGCCATACTGTGGACTGGACTGAAGCCATACTGTGGACTGCACTGAAGCCATACTGTGGACTGTACTGAAGCCATATTGTGGACTGCACTGAAGCCATACTGTGGACTGTACTGAAGCCATACTGTGGACTGTACTGAAGCCATACTGTGGACTGTACTGAAGCCACTCTGGACTGCACTGAAGCCATACTGTGGACTCCACTGAAGCCATACTGTGGACTGCACTGAAGCCACTCTGGATTGTACTGAAGCCACTCTGGACTGCAGTGAAGCCATTGTGGACTTTCGACTGTTATGAAGTCACTACTGCCCAAAGTGAAGCCACTGAAGCCATATTGTGGACTGTACTGAAGCTGTACTGTGGACTGTACTGAAGCCGTACTGTGGACTGTACTGAAACCATACTGTGGACTGGACTGAAGCCACTCCGGATTGTACTAAAGCCACTGTGGACTGCAGTGAAGCCATTGTAGACTAGCATGTGGACCTTCGACTGTTATGAAGCCACTACTGCCCAAAGTGAAGCCATTGTAGATGGTTGTTAAGCCTCTATCTAGATGGGTCCTGAAGCCACTGTTTCTATAGTGAACTCGCTACCAATCTGATCAGGGTTTAGGAAGTGGGTTAGTAGTTGTTGTTCACTTCATCGGTTTCCCAATGAAGTGAACAGGCACACCAGCACTTCATCGGTGCATCATGTCGACCAATGGGCATGATCCACTCCTGAAATTTCAGTTTCTTTGTTATCATGATGCACAGGTGTTGGCGAGTCTCCTCAATAGCACTGCATTGGTGTCAACCCTTCGGGAGTGTTATCTATTTGTAGAGTCGGCATTAACATCAGAAACGGATGCATCCCAAGGACAGAGCGAGAGTATATGCCTCTTATAGAGTGTTGCGACCCACAGACTCGGCAAGATGCATTAAGTATGGGCACCATAAAGGACCAGACACCCCTTACCCCTGTGACCCACCCTCAGACACTGAGGTATCGATTCTCAGACCAGGTCCCTCACCCTAATGTTTTGGTGCGGTTTGAAGCACGGTAAACAGCGGAAATCAATTAGCCTCTGGTTGTGTTGTGAGCGCTGTGAACAGACAGGTGGCTCTGTTACTGAGCTGGGTTACTCAGACTTAGATTTTAGTCTATAATCCTTTAACCCTTTAAATGCTGCTGATACAGGAGTGCATCATGCCCATAGGCATCACACTGAACCTACAGGGTTGATACGCTCCACAAGCGTCGTTACCCTGAATGAAGTGCTGGCGTGCAGCGTCGTTACCCTGAATGAAGTGCTGGCGTGCAGCCTTGCCAACACTTCATTGATCCATTGTCAGGGTTCCCACTGGTCAGTTAAAAGTCAGTTAAACCCATTTTTCTTTGAAGGTCAGTTAAAAGTCAGTTAAGATATTTTGGGGAAAAAAATGGTATTTTGACTATTTTAAGGTGGTGATGGTTAAGATTTCACGCGAATTTGCAAAATTTCTTTAACATCCTCGCTTCGGAGCCGATGTATTTTATCGTGAACCCCATGAATTATTCAATATTTGGTCAGGTAAAAGTTGATAAATGTCAGGTAAAAGTCAGCTAAAACCATGACCCGTAAATGGTGGGAACGCTGATCCGTGTATGATGCACACCTGCATCAATGGCCCTCAAAAGGTTCATTCACCTTTTAAAGCCTGCTGCAGATTGTCGTATAGATTGTTTTTAGGTACTTTCAGTAAAGTTTGACTTTGCATGAGACATAAGAAACCATGACGTGATCTGAAACTCTGAACTCAAGATCTCAAGGTTGAATCACGAGGTAGCACATGCATACATCGTTGTGTTCAGGTATTAAACCCTGCCTATCCTATTTGTTGGCCCAGCCATGAACCTCTTACAGGCCTTTTGTTGAAGTAAATGGAGACTGCAGATACATACAAAGTAATATGTACCCCATTTCCGACTAAACAACCCATACCCTATTTCACATCCTCCTTAGGGTGATTGACAAGGTTCATATTGCTACTCAGGGGAAAGAAATAATGTTAAAAAAAATGAAATAAAACAGCAGAGCACAGCAAAGAGAGACAGGAAATTAAAAGGGAAGTTGGAGTAATGCCTCACTTCCCTCCCATACGGCCTGCTTCCCGCCCCACCCAGCCGCCTACATAGGCTTCCCGACAGTCGGCCACAATGCCTACCCTTTAACCTTAAAGGACATCATATTGATTAAATACATCATGCCCTTTGGTCGTTATGGGGGTTTGAATGCATCCCTGGAGAGGATCACCAAGGCTGCATTTAAGGCGCGAGTGTGGCAACTCTGCAAGGAGATCAAGGTAGTATCTGAGTCCTAATGTGTCCTAAATGCTGTCACATAGGCTGCATTCATGTATCATACCGAGCCTTTGGGGCGGATACATTCCTTAAAGCGTTGGTTCCATTGCTGTTGGTCGTTCGAATTTTCACTAATCCGAAGATTAAGGATATTGCATAAAGTATAAAAGAAAAACCGGTCGGATTGCCTGACCAATGGCAGCTTTAGGGCCAGGATGATGCACCAATGCAGTACTGGTGATAAACTCACCACCTCTGCATTGGCGCATCATGACAGTATAGAAACATGAACCTATAGAAGCATCAGGCTTCCTTTAAATAGTTAACTGTCACAATGCACCCTAACAAAAAGGGAGTTTCTTCTCCTGCCTCACACATCAACCATCAAAAACTCAGTCTGCTTTCTCAGCTCTCCGACTGGGACGAGGCAGAGTAAAATGGCATATTATTGATGTGAACGAAAGAAATTTTGTTTGAGTCGATTCTGTTTTGTCATTCGGTGAGAGCTGAACAGGCTTGAGGCTGGCAATAGTCCCCGCCCACTACCATTAGTCTTTGGATTGCCACTGGTATTTGATGTTGCGAATAGCCCTTCTTGCTGGACTGCTGATAGACTTTAAGCTGTCAACCATACAAAGCATATCAGTGTGTAGATATCACATATTATGATAGGTTGAATGACCAGGCAAGAGGTGAAAGTCGTTGGCTTCTTCAACAGATAAAACTGTATAGATTGCCTGGCCTTGAATATGGTCCCTAGAGTTCTTTCCTGTTAACGAATCTCGCATATTGCCAATTGTCTCTTTAACTACTGATAGTCCCTGACAACCAGTAGTGTCTATGAGTCTGCCAATAGTATCATTGACTGTCAATAGTGAAGTCTCTAAGCTGCCAGTAGTTCCTCATCAGCAATAGTTCTCAAACTGCCCATAATCCCTAGACTGTGAATAGGTCATGGGCTGTCAATGGTCTCTTAGACTGCTGATAGTCTCTTGGACTGCCGATAGTCTCTTGGACTGCCGATAGTCTCTTGGACTGACGATAGTCTCTTGGACTGACGATAGTCTCTTGGACTGACGATAGTCCCCTGAACTACCAATAGACTTTGAAATGCCGATAGTCCACAGACAGCCAATATTAAATCTGTAGACTGCCAGGAGGCCATGAACTCTGCGCTGTGTATTTACCCAAGGACCAGGAGGAGAGGGAGGGGTGGGGGAGAACTTGGGAACAGAGGGGTTCCTCTAAAGCTTTGTGCTACTGCTACTAAGTAGATGGAGCAGGCCCTGCTGCAGGCAGTGAGAGCACACAATAGTTTGTGTCTTTAAGGGCCACATGATGCCTATACAAAAGTTCTATCAAGGATATACAGTAGATGGCGTTAGTGTCGACCTAGCCAAATTGCTCCTGCTACAGGGGCATGGTGAGTTCCTCTCTTACTCACTGCAGAGTGTACCTCAAGATTTGAAATGCTATAGAAGGTGTTTGGTTCATTTTTTCAATGCAATATTTATGGGATATCTAGATACACTATTTCTCTCTGCATATCTCTGATTTCTAAGCTCTTGGAACCGTTTTTCAATATCAAAACTATAATTGTGAGAGGTGTTTCTGCCCACTCAATAGGCCTAAGGAGCCACAGTGGCTGGGTGGGTGAGTAGCCCCTGTAGCCTAGGGGTCGACTAGGACATAATCTAGTGTATCAAACTGATAAAACGATTGGATAGTAAGTGGAACACTTCTTTTGCCTCTCCTGCAAGACTTGAAAAATGCAGTTCAACCTTCTTGCACTAAGGCGACGATATAAGCCGTACCTTGGCTTTAGCTGGAATATATATGTTCATAAGCCTACGCCTCAGAAACGGTCACTAAGCCATGATGGCTTATACATGGGGTTTTACAGTAGGTTTTTATAAAAAAGAGCCGCTGACAATGCCATAGTTCTAGGGTGCCTGGAGGGCCTTAAGACCACCACAAAAGTACCAGCCCCTGCAGATGGCATTAACCCTTTGTAGGCGGCAGCGTGCTTTACCCCGCATTAGCGGCCGTATCATGCTTGGATGGAAGTCTTCAGGTGTGTCCCTGATTTCAGGAGTCTTGATGTCTAAATACCTATACATTCCTACAAAAAAAAGCTATATTTATAGGGGTTCTTATTAATAATATATGAGCATTTCAGGGATTTTTGTACTTAAGACACTTCCATACCAGGGTATGCCAATTCTCCCTGATGCATAAATGTAGCACTCTATTCGCCAGGACTACATGAATTCATCCATCATGCTGACCCTACCGCAACCAAGCGACATATATAGGTGTAGACGTAGTATGCGGCCCGCTAAGGGTTAAAAACCACCATTCCTGGTGGGCACCATTAGGAGCACTATTTGTGTAGGGACTTTGTTTTATTTTGCCCCTGCAGTGGTGAAGGTCCTCAGGAAGTTTCCTGAAATCAGGATTTTCTCTTTACCAGTATTTTATATTTTTTCTTTCAGTAAAATAACATTTCCCATAGTGCTTATAATTCTTTTTTTACTGTATCCTTATACCCTTAAAGATTGTAGTGCCTTATATAGTTTCCCTAGATATAACCTATTTAGGTCTGATAGGATTAGTATCTACAGGGGAGGTGGCTTGTGTGACCATGTCGATGAATCTTTATTATGTTCAATACCGTAGATACATTCAAAGATCTCAACAGGTGCAATGATGATATTAAAGTTCAATGGTTATCATCCAGTCAAGTTAACAACAACAAAAAACATAATTTGTAATGTGTATAGACCACCCAATGGACCTTTAATCAACCTCTGTGACACTGTTAAGGCATTATTCCTCCAAATTGATGCTCTAAAAAACCATGATATATTTGTATTAGTTGATTTCAATGTGAATGTTATAAACAACAGTCGTGAGAAAAACATGCTGTATGAAACATTTGATCAGTTCAACCTTGTACAACTCATTAACGAAATTACCACCACATCTGGCACTAATACCTGGTGAGATTTGATTTTTACAAATTGTGATGACATATTACCCTCAGGTCCGCTCAATATACATGCTAGTGACCACTTGCCTGTCGTTGTTCAAAAAAGATTACTGAGAGTAAAAACGACATACATAAAATTCCTTGGTCGCTCATTTAAGCATTTTGATGAAAATAAATTTGTACATGATCTTGATAATCATAATTGGGCCCTGTTTGATCAATGTCAAGACCAGACAGAATGTTGGGACATCTATGAAAATTTATTGAAACATTTGTGCAGACGGAGTATACAAGACTATGCATGTTATAAGGAGTTTGATTGAAAAAAGAACATTATCTAAAGTCCTACATGAGGTGCTGTAGTGAAAGTGGACAGCAGTACAAGGGAGATGGGGTGATACACAGAAGCCTAGCCTTACACTAGGGTATGCACACACTTAGTGACACTATGAAGCCAACACCCAATCTCATATTAGTGGTCTTGATGCATCAATGCAGTACCGACATGCATTTTAAACCTATAAGCACCGCATGGGATATATCAGCCAGTTTAAGGCCTGTATGATTTATGAATTCATATTATAGCCAGGGCTACTCAATGCATCATGACAACCAAAGTCGTTTATAGTGGGAGTAAATGTGAGCTAATGGCTGTCTGTCATTAACTCGAAAAGTGAGTTATAAGAGCCAGGTAAAAAAACAACAACAGATTTTCAGTGCCTCTAGTTGGAGGCAGATGAGGCAGAGGATGTGGAAATAAATGTCTGAAATAAAGCATGAAAAGAGGTCAAAAATTGCAAAAACGGTGTTTGAGGTTAAAATGTTTTCTTTAAGGTATTGAAAGATTTAAGTTTTTCTGTTTTATTGTTTCGGAGAAATTGATTGGAACAACCAAAGTAGTCAGTCACATTTTCAGAGGAGTAGAGTTAAGACACTTTTGGGCCCAATGCTAAGCCTATGGGATGTTGATCCATGGATCAACATTCCCGCCCTTTTTGACTGAGGTGGTGCAAATAGGCTAAGGTGGTGCAAATACATGCAAATGAGGGCCCACATTGAGGCAGGTGGTGCGAACAGGTGGAAGAAGAGGGATGGTGGTGGGGATGACATCAGCATACAGGCAGGAACTAGCTCCAAGCAGATATCAATTAGTGTAACCTGGTTATAATGTAGTTCTAATACAACAACACATCTGCTTGGAGAGCCAGTAAATGGTGGTTAACAGCACCACAAAGGGGCAGGAAAAAGGTTCCCAAAGGTTTCCAAATGGAATGCATATACTTTAACATTGTAGCAAAGAAGCGTCACCTTGCAATGATGGTAGGCATGCCTTAACTTGCTCACTGATACCAGCTTATCTAAGGGAGATAATACAATAATATATATATATATATATATATATATATATATATATATATATATATATATATATATATATATATATATACAGTTTCAATTTTCATGATATTTTTGCACCCCCCATAAAGTCTTATTTCAAGGTGGCTCCTATAACTCTTCTTTCTCTCAAGCAAAAAGAAATCGGCTTTTCGAGTTACCTGCAATGCACATTGCTATCCTATATTTGTATATGTATTTTTTTTCAGTGGGTTTTACTCATTAAAAAGGGTGTTTAGGGCATTTGATTAATCATTTAAATTTCTCAGGAAATTTCTGTGAGGGTCACTTTCATCACTGCCCTGGCGTGTTCCAACAGTCCCCATGCCACCATGAATCGCTGAAAAATAAAAAATAAATCACATCACATCAGATTTCATTTGCTTTAATGAAAAAATATTTATTTAGATGCGTTCCTTTAGGGTCGGTTTAACGAACGGCGGGGAGAAACTGACATGTCAGTTGGGGATACTGTTTTAGACTTGGCAATAGAAGAATGTACGAATAGGCCGAAACTACAGATGTTGTAATTTAGCATGGGAATCAACTTTAAAATTAGAAACATAATAGCTGAGGGAAAGCTATCTTAATGAGCTTCTTCTCCTCAAGGACACCAAAAGTCCTAATGATATTTTTCCAATCAGTCCCAGCGACTCACTTCTCAGTCCGCTTATCGAAGTACTATATAATCCTTTAAAGGCCACTTATGCTGGAGTGCCTCATGCCAATGTATCGTCATGATGCATCACTGAAGTGCTGGCGAGACTGCTCCTAGCACTTCATTGGTACATCATGCCGACTCTCCGGGAATGTATGAACCTTGTTGTCATGGTGCATGTATGTAGCCTGGGGACTACACTTACTCGCCAGGGCTACATTCATGCATCGTGACGACCATTGGACACGATGCATTAGTGCATAAGCGGCCATTAAAGGGTTAGGGAGCTGTTGTTCTCATGTTATTTTTATCTGAGAATCCTTATCAATATAGTGCTTTGAACAGAGTTGTATCTGAAGTAAATTTCTCCACACCAGATAACATTAGTGTGTCCTCAAGTTGAGTGTGAGAGATAATTTGTGTAAATATCTGAAATAACACGTGAGAGCTGATATTCATAACTACAAAACTGTACTAAGCCCTTTTGGACGTTTTACAGCCCACCCCCCTCCTCATCTTACGAAAAGGCCGAAACTACAGATGTTGTAATCTAGTTGTAAGATTCAGCATGGGAATCAACTTTAAAATTAGAAACATAATAGCTGAAGGAAAGCTATCGTAATGAGCTTCTTCTTCTCAAGGACACCAAAAGTCCTAATGATATTTTTCCAATCAGTCCCAGCGACTCACTTCTCATTCCGCTTATCGAAGTACTATATAATCCTTTAAAGGCCACTTATGCTGGAGTGCCTCATGCCAATGTATCATCATGATGCATCACTGAAGTGCTGGCGAGACTGCTCTCAGCACTTCATTGGTGCATCATGCCGACTCTCCGGGAATGTATGAACCTTGTCGTCATGGTGCATGAATGTAGCCTGGGGACTACACTTACTCGCCAGGGCTACATTCATGCATCGTGACGACCATTGGACACGATGCATTAGTGCATAAGCGGCCATTAAAGGGTTAGGGAGCTGTTGTTCTCATGTTATTTTTATCTGAGAATCCTTATCAATATAGTGCTTTGAACAGAGTTGTATCTGAAGTAAATTTCTCCACACCAGATAACATTAGTGTCCTCAAGTTGAGTGTGAGACAGATAATTTGTGTAAATATCTGAAATAACACGTGAGAGCTGATATTCATAACTACAAAACTGTACTTAGCCCTTGTGGACGTTTTTACAGCCCACCCCCCTCCTCATCTTGCCCCAGTGGCGGATTTAGATGGGGCGTGGGGGCGCATGCCCCTTCCTTTTTTTCCAGTACTTAAGAGTGAGTTGAATTGCATATTTTGGACCTCAAAATTTTCCCAAAAATAGAGGGTGCACCCCCTCCTTTTGGACCTTGCCCCCTCCTTTTCCAAATCCTGGATCTGCCACTGGCCCCCACACCTCCCTCCACTACCGGTATGTCTAAAATGGGCCTTTTAATTTGACACTTATCCACGAGCTTTTACAGTACATGTGTTTTACATGTCACATATCTTTACATATAGCAGGTCTTTGAAGGAACAGACATACTACGGTACTTTTTAGTAATTCCAAATTTTTGGATGTAATTTCTAAAAGCATATCCTACTTAAATAGAGATGGCCCATTTCCTCATTTACCAGGAATTCCTGCTTTTTGAGGGGATGTATGAGTTAAAATGTACCAATTTCCTGAAGAAAGGTAGTCCCTATTTTATGTTTTCCTGTATTTTGCCATCCAGGGAAGTGACCTTTCTACTACCGTAATCTCCCCCGTATAAGACGCGTCCTCTACGCCAAACAGAATGCTGGGGAGTCTTATAGGATGTACTGAAATTGGGGGTGCGTCTTATACGAGGGGTAATTTTACTATAGAAATGTACTGAATTTACAAAATTGAGCCTTAAAATGTGCGTCTTATACGTGAAAATGCATTTGCTAAGTTTGGGGTGCGTCTTCTTCGCGCAGCGCGTCTTCTACGCGGGAGATTACGGTACTAGAAATTGAGAAAATGGGGACAATATCCGAATTTTTAGAGAGCGGTGAGTGGCCTCTCTGAATTAAAATCCAAATTAAAATCCACCAAATGTAAAGGTTCAGTTGTACCAGACATAGTCTCAGATTTCATAAATCACAACTTTACTCTTGGTAGCTACCAGCAACACACACAACACTATTCACAGAGAAAGATCTTGTAGTGTTTAGCACCTTGTTCTATTGTGTAACCTCACCCTTTAAGTCCCGCATAGTGCGTTAATGTATTACCATAATATATCACACACTTCAGGCGCACTCGTAGTTCATGGTCAAATTACCGTACGAGGTTCATATAAGGCCATATTCTGGTCAATTCTAGTATCATTTTGTAGTATATTGAAATCTTCGTCTATATAGATCTAGCGCAGCCTGACTTTAAGCAGATTCTAAAAGTTCGAGCAATTGGCTGTGCCTGCCCGATACGCAATATATAACCGTGTGTCGAGTTGTCTTGATGCTTGAATGAAGCCTTAACGAGTCGAGTCACATTTTTATAATGCATCTGTTGACTCTGCGGAATACACTCCTCAGGAATGCATCTTTTACAAGCCTTTTTTTTTTCAAAAATAGAAAAATGCCGAGGAAAAATGGGTACAGAATACAGATGCTGTGACCCTGGGTGAATTTGGTCTGAAATATTGTCCTCTATAGTACGCTGTAATTTGGCTTTTACCCAGTGCTTCGTGACATGAAGAGTTTTAAAACATTTTCAATAGAGGCTGTAATGGTGGACTTTCCCAGGGAGGGGAGACTGACTTTTGTCAGAGAGGGGGAAAACACTGAACAACCTGGGAAACTTTAGTCAGCATATTTATAATAATAGGTGCTCCCATTGGAAAATGAAAGTAAGGCCCTTCTGAGAAAGTACTTATACTGAGGGATGAGGAACAGTGTGTGTGTGGGTTTTTTCATGAAAGTAACATTGGTCTTCAAGAAGTACTAGGTAGTCTACCCACCAGTGTTTTATTAGAGTCTCAATGGCAGAGGCGTAGGAAGCAAATCTTCATTGGGGGGGCAGTGGGGGCACCACCTCAACCACCTTGAATTGTTGGCTTAATCGCAATAGCGCCTATACATACCTATGTAAAATTTGTATAGAAAAGTAATTTTTGATGACTTTTAGATCAGATTTGAGGTCCAGGCCCCAATTTTCCCTGTCCCATTACTATATCAATATGATTTGAGATGCAAAATTTAAGCTTCTTGTTCAATTCAATATGAATTCTTGGTAAAAAAATTTGGGGGGGGGGGGCCAGACATACTCAGGCCCCACCTCCTTTATGACTGGGGGGGACCCTGCCCCCCCCCCTTTTCCTACGCCCCTGCAGTGCTATAGGCTTGCCATGATGCATCGATTCAGATTTATCGGGGTGTAATCCAGGACTGCATTCATGCATCATGACGACCAATGGGCATGATACATTATTATTGCAACATGCGGCCCTTGAGGGGTTCCTACTAGCAGTGGCCATGAGTGTGGAATTTTTCAGTGAGGGTCAGTGAAGCGTGTCAAATAATATCATGATACGGTAAAAACCCGCGTCTAAGGCACACCTTACGTGGAAGATGTGCAATATGCTCAGGGGTATCACATATAAAAAGATCGACTCCTGAATTCAGCCTGATTCTATACCGACCTAGAAGGATTAATCATACGCCAATCAAATAATCCCAAGTATTCACTGCAAACTTTGCGGGGGCAGATGGTAGCATTTATCAATGATAACTGCCAGTAACCAGCTTTAAAAGCTTCAGCAATGGCTGCGCCCATAAGGCATCCTGCATCTTTAGTATAAATCGCAGCACAGGGCGGTCACCTTGTGTATAAGCCACACCTTATAGCGAGCTATTACAATAGTCTTATCTATCCCCTCAGGATGTGGGGGGGGCTTCCTAACCCACTTAAAAGGGTCTATTTCTACTTCTTTCCTATCCCCTCAGGATGTGTGTGGTGCACATATGTGCGGGCACTGACACATTCCTTTGTGAAATTGTGTAATGTAGTTCTCGCCATGAATATGACCTTAGCTGTCGAAATGGCGTTAAACATCTATTACTCACTCACTCAGGATGTGGGTGGTGTGCGGGCAGCAACACATTCCTCAGTAAAATTGTGTAATGTAGTTCTCGCCATGAATATGACCTTAGCTGTTGAAATGGCGTTAAACATGTATTACTCACTCACAATAGTCTTATAGCCTGTGTGCCTATACGCTGGAGTAGCCGGGGAGGGGAAGGGGCTGTTGTGTAGACGTATATCAAGATGAACTATGGGCAGGTAAATCCCCACACCATTAACACCCAGGTACCATATCATACCTCCACAGTTAACCCTATATAGCGAGGTTTCCTGTTTTTGGTTATGCTCTCAGCAGGATGCCCACTTGTTGGTAAACGGGCTTCCCTAGCCCACTTAAAAGGGTCTATATATCTCTTTCTTATCCCGTCAGATGTGTGTGGTGAACATATGCACAGACACTGACACATTCCTCTGTGAAATTGTGTAATGTAGTTGTCGCCATGAATATGACCTTAGCTGTCAAAATGGGTATAAACACTAGTTACCACTAGTTAATAGCTGCCGGCTCTGTATTGTGGGTATAGGACTTCTTGGTGCAAAGGCTCTATGCCAGTAACCACTTTAAGATCTTATTAGCACCTGATCAACCGGCTACCCTTGAACCTTCCACTCCCCCACCCCGCCCACCAGTTCTACCACTCCCCATTGCTAAACTGCGCAGTACCAGAAGATGGAATTATAGCGCTGCTAGTCGTTAACCCTTTAAGGGCGGCTAATGTGTTATTCCCACTGGCTGGTATGATGCACCAATGAAGTGCTGGCATGTCTGCTCGCCTTTGATGAATGCATCATGCCGACCCTCCAGGAGTGTATCCAGCCCCTTAGGGTCGGCATGATGCATGAATGCAGATCTTGTGAGTTACTCACCAGGAAGGTAGGCATGACACATTTATGTATTGCCGGCCTTTAATGGATTAAGGAAGTCTGGTCTCTGCTGGAGGAGGGTCCTGCTAGGCCACTGGTCAGCCTCTTCTCCAGGGGCAGCGTCGTACCAGGTAACTCTTTAACAGAGGGGGCAATGCCAGACTGATCAGTCTTCTTGGTGGGGAGGTAAAATATTACCTACTGTCCTACAGCAACAGTGTTGTGCTGTGTTGGGGTGGGGGGTGCTATGCTATCCTGCTTATTTTGGGACTTCTCACCTGAATTCAATTGCTTCATTGAGCAAAGAGGTTACAATGTAATACTGTATTAGAGGTTTATGAATAGGCAGTGGGATGATAGCAGCAATCCTGACGGTAAAGAGCTACCCCAGAGATCAAAGAGCACATCGTACCTGTGTATTGTCGCATGCTATTACGTTTGTATAAATAACTTGGGGTTTTGATAACAGGCGAACAGGCTGACAGCTTATGCACATACAGCGTATAAAACTGCTCATGCATGGAGGGGCTCATCTCCCCTCCAAGACCCTACAGCACCCCTCCCCTCAGCTGATCACATCACCTATAATATTATTTCCTTTTTTCCTTCCTTCCTTCCTTCCTTCCTTCCTTCCTTCCTTCCTTCCTTCCTTCCTTCCTTCCTTCCTTCCTTCCCTCCTTCCTACCTTTCATCCTTCCTTCCTTCCTTCCTTCCTTCCTTCCTTCCTTCCTTCCTTCCTTCCTTCCTTCCTTCCTTCCTTCCTTCCCTCCTTCCCTCCTTCCTACCTTTCATCCTTCCTTCCTTCCTTCCTTCCTTCCTTCCTTCCTTCCTTCCTTCCTTCCTTCCTTCCCTCCTTCCCTCCTTCCCTCCTTCCTACCTTTCATCCTTCCTTCCTTCCTTCCTTCCTTCCTTCCTTCCTTCCTTCCCTCCCTCCTTTCATCCTTCCTTCATTCCTTCCTTCCTTCCTTACACTTTTTCTTCCTTTCTTCTGTCCTTCCACCTTCCACCTTCCCTCATCTAGATCCCCCACTTCCTCTTTAAGACTTGCTGCCACCCCCGCCCCTCGACTTCTCAATATGATTATATACAGGGCCACTATATGTAGTCAGAATGCACATGTATACAGACCCAGTAGTGTGTGACCAGCACTGACTGCCAGCCACCAGCTGAACCTCTCCGCCACAATACCCCCAGGCACCATATACACTGGATACCTGCCCATTGCCAATAGTCAAAGTGGATTAGAGACACTTACAAGTGTCTTACCACACCTCCTTGTATGGATTAATCTGAATTAAAGCTGGACTTGGATCCAGCCCTGCTGCAGTCAGATTGGATCTCATCTGACTTCTACTGAGATCACCTGACTGATTAAGTTGGGGTCTCAGAACTCTGGGCTACATACATGTTGTGGGATATGGCCATGCCAGTAAATGATAGCCAATAGAAATATCAGGCAATGTTAACTGTGGATATAGATAAGCTAATCTGTCCTTATCCCATTCCTGCAATGCTGTGTTCTTCAAAGAGGAATTTTCTATGGAATTATATGTGGAGTTTGAATAAGAATTCTTAATGGAATTAAAGGAGAATTCTCTGTGGAATTTAAAGAAGAATTATAACTGGAATTTAAGGAAGGATCCTCTGTGGATTACAAGAAGAACTTCTATCTAAGAATTCTATCTAATGTAGCCTTGATAATAACCCTCGCTTGCTTAGGCATGGAAATTACAATGTTTAATGGCTATCTGGAGTCATTGCTGGTCCCCCCAGACTAACAGTTTGGTAGTTACATTGGCTACCATGAGTTATGATACGTGTAGATCCACAGAGCCTACCTCACTCACCACTCTGAGGAACATGGACGCCTACCATGCATGCCATGGGTGCATACATGCACCAGTAGATGTGATAAAGTCTCTTGATGAAAAAATAATAAAGAGAAAAAATCCTATTGACACAAGATACTAGTAGACTTGCTTAAAGCTGCTGTCAGGTGATGTCATGTGCTGACCAAATGAATCTGTAACATTATCTACCTCAGCTGGCATTGAGCATTCCATAAAACTGATCATTTGTGAAATCAGGATTATCACTTTGAGGTGCCATGTTCAGGTAGTACCCTGTGTTTATTGGTTGGTTTTGTATATTGATCAAACCAAGAAGGCTGCATAACTTCAGGATTTGTAGTCATGATTCACCAATGCAGTGCTATTGAGTGACTCACTTCTTCTGTAGTGACCAGTTTTGTAGTAAATTCTAAAGGTTATAAAAGTTGTAATGATATTCTCTACATGATATGAAGTATGAAATAGGACATGGGTGAGCTAGTAGTTGTAGTTAGTGAACAATCAGACTTGAATATGCTACCAGTATACAGAAACAAATAAAGCTCTTCACAGTCTAGTCACAGCATAGAAGTACAATGCACAGTTTGATTTGAGAAAAAAAAAAAAAGGTTTCTTATTGATATTCCTGGCCAAGGTTACATCATCATATATTTTGTCCATTGATACCGGCATGAGATGTCTTTTTTTTCAGCTTTTTTCCCATGTTTGGTATGATTTCCCTAGGCCAGAAGGATGACTCTGTGATTCACATAGATCCAGTGAAAATTTTGAACTTGCATTTATTACCGGCTCTTGGCAAGGCAACGCCCCGCCCCATACATACAAGTTACATGGATGGATCATCAGTTTTCTATGTTTCTCTCTTTGGTTTAAAAAGAAAGAGATGCTACTATTTCCTTGGTTGGCGGGAATTCTTTAGGATTTTTTTTTTTTGGTCCAAATTCCTGGTTTTTGACATCCAGCGAGTCGCATCTCCAAAAAAAGAATTGGTAGGGTTGGGAAGGCCAGGGATTCCATACCTGTTGATTAGTAAGTAAGCATGTTTCTGCATTGTAGGACCGCACAAGGCTTTAACCTGTACAAATCAGAACTATTGCAGATTCTTTCAACATCAGCTGAACGTCTTTCATTATTGAACTTGTAGGTGGGAAGAACGTCGAACTGCCAATGGGCGGGTCATATACCTGAACCACGTGACGAGAACCACCCAATCAGAGCGCCCTACCAGGTAGTTACTAAAGATAGGTCGTAGATGAATAATACTATTAATAAAAGAAAATATTAAAGTTTGCGTTTGGCTGAACTTGTTAGATGGTTTTGTTACGCTAACTGCAAAGGTCAGTCTTGACGCTGCCGTGTGCCCTCGTCCTCATGTTATTTTCAATGCTTCATTAATTTGTCACTGAAAGCGGATGTTTGTTAAAACAGCTTTTACAAGACGAGAAAGGTTTAGATGCCTTCTACCTCACACCCCGCACCCACCGTGGCTTGCAGCACAGTCATCGTTTTACTTTTGTTTGGATCTTTTATATATTTTTACATTAAGAAAAATTCACATATTTCTATCATCTCTACACTTAGATATGACACTAGTTGGTGTCTGTGACTTGAATATATTTTCATTTATGTTCTTTGGCTATAGTTTCATAAGGTTGTGGAGTGGACTCTTACAGGGGTTTAGGTCTACATAGTACATATTTCTTTTTTTTTATCATCATGATAAGCACCAGCAGTGGATATCTTAAAACTTTACACCCAAAAATATTGAATTTCAATTTTTATTCTAGGACCACAGATAATTATTGGCTCGCATAGTTTTTTTTTTTTCTTGTTTATCACGCCCACTTTATCTTCCCTTGTATTCCACTAAGCACATTTTGTATGATAGGGATGTAAGTCTTCAGGTTTTATCAGGATTTCCTGATTTCTGAAATTTTTGAATGACATGTATTTTCCTTATACGAGTAGTAAGGAAGGCTTTTATAGCAAGTTAATTTATGGCTTCCTGATTTTTGCCCATTCCTGACTTACATCCCTGGATAATATAGTTTATAATAGTGCGCGTTGGTGACTAGCATAGAAGTACAATGCACTTATGAATTTCATCACATAACGCTAACACAGATCTAGTATCATCTGTTCGAGAAGTCAGAAGACTTTCAACCGTTACTCTTGCCTGGTCATTCGACCAGTCATAATATGTGAGATCTACACATTGATGTACTCTAGATAGTAGACTACTTTTGAACCACACTGTATATTACAAACTAATACATGTTAACAAACTAGAAATCCATTGATAACAACCCTATATTGTGAACCTATTCATTACCTTTATGAATTTGAATGTTCTGTATCACAGACGCGAGTGGGTAATTTGCAACTGTTTCAGCTTACTTTGTTTTCCGACTTGCATGCGCCCTTTTCTTGTTTCATCAACATTTCATTTATGCTTTTAGATATTCTCATTTAATTTGTAAACTTTATTTTCATACTTAAAGATTGAATTTTCACCCATTGCAATTTTATATTAATCATCCAGATGTTCCTGTTTGCTTTTGTATGTAGCTATAAGGATTATTGTGATACTATGCCATAACAATGGCAGTTTAAGAATAATTAATTGCTTATTTGTGTTTTCGTTGAAAGACCTTAGTGTGATACCCCAGATTTGCAATTGTAGAAATTTGACGCTTAGGATTACTTCTCGCGTTGTCCTTTAGAATCCCTCCGACTGAGCCCCATATCCGCATTGTACACAGCCTTTGGATCCATTTGTTCTCCAAGCTGCATTCCCATCAAGTAGAACCCATTGATTTTTTATGTAATATTTTGTTTGTATATGAGACAGAGAAGTAACCAGTCCTCACCCTCTCTTTCCACTACAGACCTGCCATAGAGTCAGTACCAGCTGGAAATAGTAGCAGCTCCAATAGCAGTACGCCGGACGGTCACCAGACACACTCACACTCAGCCGAGCCACTCCCCTGTCACAGCGAGTCGGCCTCGCGAACCCCTAGCAGCCACTCCTTGAGTCAGTCAGGGGCCGGCAGCTCGAGCACAACATCCCTACCCGCCGCCCCACAGAACCTAGAGAGAACGCGCAACTCGCGCAGTCGAAACTCAAGTCGACGGCACCACTACTTTAATCGAGATCTTATTCACAACTGTACGGGCCTTGAGCTGCCAGACGGTTATGGTAAGTAAAGAACTATGCATGCATATGGACTGAAGAGATGACAAGTACCGGGGGTAACTAAGTTTTTACAGGAATTTTAAAAATTTGAAGTGGTTACATTTTACCATTAGCCCACTTCTGATTTTAGAGAAAAAAAGGTGGAGGGAGAAAAAAAAAACCAATTTAATTAAAAGCAAATGTATTCTTTAAAATTTAAAGCCAAGATAAACCCAACCCAATAAAGTTCAAGAATAATTTGGGAATTAAGAGAGAAAAAATATTTGTAGAAGTGGTCTCATCTTTTGACCTATGCTGAAAAGAGTTCTGTTAATTCCTTTAGAAGCATCAGGAGATTATGGTAATATTGAACAGACTCTTACTTCTCTGCAAACCCTCTGCTGTATCCCTCATTGATTAATCAGAATTCAGCTTCTCTTGTTTGTGCGTAAAGTGCAGAAAGCGCTGTGTTCATGTGTTGTTTCAAAATAAAAACTAGGCCTTTCCGATGTGTGTTGTAGACCCATCAGGTAGATCTATCTGTGGGGGAGTCGGTGGACTTGTTTGATTCATGGTGTATGGTCGAAAGACTAGTGAAGTGCCTAATGAAACAAGCCCCCTGATTTTACCAAGTGTTGATCAAAATTTATTCCACCATTAACATATATAAGAATAGATACATAATAAAGTAGGGATAGCAGTTTCTTTTTCTTCTAGTGGGAAAAGGTAGACCTAATAGACCAATTAACACAATTCATTCAGCGGTGGAATAAAAAAATACAAGGTCTTTTTGTTGTCATGTTTCCTTGAGGTCTGTTCTAGTTGTTTTTACCGTTCCCCTTTAGAGCGTTTGACTCTGTATCTTAATAATTCTTCTCACCTCCCCCCCCCCTTGTGGCAATTATATCTGATCAATATGAATTTCTTGTAAACAAATCGAAATTCCTTTGAAAATAATTTGGACACCTAAACTGCAGGATTTTGTTACTAATGAGATAAGAGACAAATGATAAGAATGCCGAGCACAATCAAATTTCTGTGTATGAGCATAAAAAAAGAAAATTTAATGATGAGCAAAGCATGACTAAATTTCCTAGCTTTTATTGTGAAAGGAGAAAATAGATAAAATCACACAATTGTAAAACATGGGTTTGTATAAGCAGCATTTTTTCTATTTGATCTATATTATGTATAAAGTCAGTCCACTCAGTTTGTATTTTTATGTTTTTTGCAGAACAACGAACAACATCACAAGGACAGGTATATTATTTACACAAGCACTCGGGGCTGAGTACGTGGCACGACCCGCGGGTACCTAGGTGAGCTATTTCATATCTTGTGCGCTACCGAGTCTATTGTTCCTTCAATTGTATGTCTTAAAAAGTTGTCGGGGGATGCTTTTACTATTGAAAGGGAAGATTGTGGATGTTGAATGTCCTCTATCATTTTATGCTTTTTGTCTTTTAAAGTGTAAGGGGTATTCATTTCAGTTGGCCCAAGGATCATTTTGAGGAAATTTTAATCTATGATTTAAATTACCTCTAACTCACACAAAATTAGGCATTTTCTTAATGATTGCCAGTATCAGGACTTAAAGCTACAATTAACCTCACTATATTACCAGATATTGATTTATAGATAAAAGGATTAGAAATTAATTATAAATAGTCCTTGGTCAATGTTTCAATGCCTCTGTTTCCATACAGTTAAGTCCAAGTCAGCATTGTGGTGATTTTTGTTAGTTGAATTGTGGTAATTATGTTGCATTAACCATCTTCGAATTGATCATCAACGTAGTACATAGTTCATTGAATCCTTTAGAAAATATTTGCTGCTGTCGAAAAGTATATTCAAAACTGCTGGAAAGATTTTTGGTTGGCAGCTGGGGTGCGACGAAATATAATCACTTCCCGACTGACATATTGCTCGTAATCCCTAAACCTCTATGGTTGATATATGAAAACTCTTAATGCACACCTGATTAAAAGTCTGCATATAACACCACAAAAGGTCCTGAATTGTATCCACAAGTAGAAATTTGTAAGAACAAATAAGAAAAAGGTGCGTATCAGCAGTCGCGACGGTAGATGTCAGCGACCCTAGACATATGTGCACCAATGAGTAACCAATGAGTCCTTCTTTGCAGGGACCTAACAAATATATGTGCAGATGACTTAGGGCCATTACCTCCGGGCTGGGAAATCCGGCATACGGCCAATGGAAGGTGCTACTTTGTTGATCACAATAAGCGAACGACACAATTTACAGACCCACGCCTAGCCGCTAATGTAGATATCATACAACAACGGTTGTGAGTACCCGCTTTCTATTCCCATCGTATCATGCCATAGTGTAGCTTGTATTGTTTTTGTATACCCAAGTAAAGTGAAAAGCACAGACACTGTACATAATGCTTATCAATGAATCATGCTGTCAAAAATACCGGGGGAAGTGTGCATTGATGACGACTGCCAAATGAGTATTGCGGACTCGTAAAACGAAAAATCTGAAAATTGTATTTATGCGTCCTTCGTACATGTTGGTCTCAGAGTTTGATGTTATTTGCTGGTTCTGGTATTTGGTGATTTTGTTGCTGCTTGTTTTCCATTTGGCTAATTCTCATGAAGGTGAAGCAATTCTGGTGCCAGAGTGCTGAAAAAATATTTTGGACTAAAGACCTACTGTAGGTCATTTTAAATTGGCATACTAGAGGGTTGGCAACATGTGATATATATGTAGGATATAGCTGAAGAAGAGTGAAAAATATGGACCTAGATTATTGCCTTGTCAAATAGCTACCTTTGCCACCGCAACAATTTCGTGTGACACAGTCATCAACTGATTATATGCAATATATGATTTCATATTAAATCTGAAATGTCTCCTGGTCTACATACCAAATTATTTGCTTCAAAGTTATGAATATAGATGATGGTACTTATTTTAGCATACTTTATGTTGCATTAAAAATATTTACAACAAAACTTTTGCTAAATAATATTTTTTTCTCAATTTTTAATCATATTTTCTGCAAGTTCTTTATGCCTTATGTCATAGTGTTAATTTTCCATCTGATATTTCAGTTTCAGTCTGCAAATTTAGCTGGGACATCTTCATTAAATGTAACGTGAGAATTAAATTTTGTTTGTAGAAGTTCGCCTGCGACCGGTGTAGCAGGAGGACCTCCAAGTTACACACCAAGACGGTAAGTACAGGCTTTATTTTTCTGTGATTTTTCCTATTTTCCCATTTTTTGCGATTTTTAGTAAAATTTTCCTATTTTCCGGGGAGATAGGTATTATCTTTTCTAAATTTCAGTGGTGAGGCTCAGGAAAATCAATAATTTTTTTGAAAGGTTGTTCATGACAATTTGAGACTTCAGGCAGGTGACCCTGCCAATTACAATAGAATAAAACAGGTCTCTGAAAGATTCGCTGGTACCACTGCGGGATCGATGCGATATGCCCGCTGGTAGCTACTAACTGACCTTATGACGTCACGAGTTCTAGTAGAGCTAACATGTGACCAGAATATCATTATCATAAATTATGATTTGCATATCATTCTTCAAGCATTGGCAAAGTACAAAGCCTTGGTATAGGCGAGTGAAGCATGCGCATGTGCATGCCCATGCGCGCGCTTCACGCGCCAATACCGATATTTAGAAAATGCCAATGCTTGAAGTTGCTAGCTACCTGCCCTATACCGAGCGTGGGAGGTTGGGCAGCGGGACCAGCCAATCTGAAAGAGTGAACTGCATACAGCAGCTTCTTCCTGTACAAAACCATAAACATCATAAACCTCCCAAATTCATGTTTCTTTGCTATTTTTACACCCAAAAGCCAGCCGAAAGTCCTATTCATGGTTCTTTTTGAATAAAAAAATCCTATTTGTACCCTGTTATTTTACGGCAAGACAATATAATGCCTTCAACGCATCTGGAGCTTGTTAATTTATTAGTGACATGACTTTTGTACTAATCAGTGGATCCTCAAAATCAGAAGAAAAAGAAAGCTAGTGGAAAATGTGAATCTAGGACCCCCCATGTTGCTGTATAGGAAGAGAGGACTAATTATGGCATTGACTTTGTAAATGGCATAGAGCATAGATGTCAATGATATCTTAGGGCTATGGCCTAGCCTTAACCTTCAATCAATTCAAATTCAAGGTCTTGGTGTCCCTTTGATTTAATTCAGAGAGACCAAAATCCCTGCATATTAGCTACAGCTTATAGTATGCATGGGATCCACAGTAGGTCTTACCAGGGCAGGTTTGGGGGATGATGCACTGACCAGTGCCTGAGTCAGGTGAACCCTACCATACATCACCATGAGGTACGGGGTAAGACGGTCAGCCGGAGACAGCGCGGCGGGGGATGAGGGGAGGGGGGGGTGGCTGACCCTGATTGCCCCTACCCTGGGCACCAGGTAGAAAGGATCTGGTCCTGAGCCCCAATCAATCACTACCGTCCAGGGGTGGAGATAATGAATAAACCGGCTCAGAGACACAACCAGAATGGATGTTGTACCCCAAGTCTAGTCACCCGCACTCTAGTAGTCTCGACCCGATGACCCTAACCTAGGCCAAACGGGCTGTCTCTAGGTAATCAGATGCAAGGGGAATTGCTTATTGATTTTTTTGTGTTGCTCAATAATGGAAGGTTTTATCCTTGACATATATATTTTGTAAGAGTTTCCTCAAAATTTGTCTTCAGCCTATGTGTCTTAGAGTGTACTTCTTGGGTCAGGGAAATGATTTACATTGATGCATATTAATGACAGACCACTCAATCAACACAGGTGCAGCTGATCCAGGGAGTTTTCCATATATATATATATATATATATATATATATATATATATATATATATATATATATATATATATATATATATATATACTGTAGACTTGCTCAAGTCTATTGATATTAATTCCAGAGACACAAAATAATGTGAAACACTATCAGGTATAAGACCTCTAGTGAACTGGAGGGGTACTGGAGGAGAGGGACCAGAACTTAGGGCAAGTCTACATTATATACCGTAAATCGTCTCATATAAGCAGTGGCTTATAGGAGGTTCCCAAAGTTAGGACAAGGCTTATGTGGGGTCATTTGACACTATAGAACAGTATTGAACTCCCAATTTTTAATACCTAGGTGCGGCTTATTATAGCTTATCCACAAACTCTGAGCGGCTTATATGAGGGAATCAATGGTAATAAAACGTATCTAAATCTTCCCATTCCAGGCGAGAGAGCCAACAAGGTCAGCAGCAACAACAACAGCAGTCTTCAACGTCCCCCAGTAACCAAAGTAACAAGGAAAACGACTCGCCGCTACCCAAGTACAAGCGGGATCTGGTCCAGAAGATGAAAGTCCTGCGGACGGAGCTGCAGGCCATGCAGCCACAGGCGGGCCACTGTAGGATAGAGGTCTCTAGGGAGGAAATATTTGAGGTGAGGAGGATTTTGCCTCTACTGCTACTACTACTTACTCCTTACGTCAGTCTGTGTGTAATCTCACCACTTTGTATGTTCTACATCTACAACTACACGCGTTGGTTGACGCAGGGGCCCTCAAGACATTATTTGATGCTTTAATACTTTAAAAGTTGAAAGCGCATTAATGTCACATGATGCATTAATGTAGCCCTGACAAGGAACTCGCCAGGGTCCAATGTAACATGTCCGTTGGTTGGCATGATGCATGAATGCAGCAACCATGGTGAGTAACTCGCCAGTGCTGCATTCATGCATCATGCCGACCTTGCACGATTGATACACCTCTGGATGGTGGGTCAGCATGATGCACCAATTGGCATTAGCGATCTTACCCGATAATGGGATTAATGGTCGCGTGATGCCTCTTGATACATCTTCCTTTGTCGTCATGATGCACCAATTCGGTGCTTGTCAGCAATGCAATTGTGTATCATGCTGACCATATACCATATTCGTTCTAATAAGCGCACATGTGCGGAAAATAAATTGTTAGTTGCTCAAAACCTTATAAGAAAAAATAATTCTAATAAGCGCACCCTTAAGAGCCTAAAATTGTAGTTTTTGCCCTTAAAATCTTTATTTTTACACTTCATTTGACTGATTTTACACCCGGGTGGGACCCAGAAAGGAGGGGTGTGCGCTTATTAGAGCATGTGTGCTTATTAGAATGAATACGGTAGTTGTGTATCAGTCCTGTAGGGCCAGAAACTGTGCATCAGTGCAGCACTGGTGAGTTACCCCCCCTCCCCCCCAGAGCTGCATTCTTGCATTAGGCCACACCGAAAAAATAAGTTGGTCTACGGATTTTGGTTTTTTGGTTTTTTTTTAGAATTTTTTGGCGTCCAATGGATTCCTTGCTGGAAAAAGGAGGCGAAAAAAAATTATTTTAAAAATTTTGCCAAACATCACAAAGAGAAAACTTGTAGAAAGTGAAGCGAGCGAAATCCGTAGACGAGATTTTTTTCAAAGAAAAAAAATTGTATTTCCGAAAATATGGAGAGGGAAATCCGTAGACCAACTTATTATTTTGGTGTGGCCTTATGACGCCAAATGCATTAATGTACCATGCCTTTTAAAGGGCCAATGTGTCAACTGGGCTTGATCCAAAGTAAAATCATATTTACAAAAAAAAACTTAACCTGGTGTGGGCAAAACTTACAATAAAGGAAAACAAAAAAAATATATATATCAATGCTCTTTTCGACTCCAATACAACAACAGAAACAATTATTACTCTTTTTTTCTGCTCCCTTTTAGATTATATTTTTATCCTTAAGGTTTTCCAATGGGGACCCGAATAGGTCATCTTTAAAAGAGCAAAAAAAATTGTGCGAGAAGAACAATTGGTATGAAAGAAATAGAAAATGTTGAGCAAAGGAGACATTTCATTCCGAGTAACTGTTTTTCAGCTAAGAAAGTTTTTTTTAAGAAAAATGCTGAAAAAGTGTACAGCGGGAGTACCGGTAGTTTCAAAATTTCCCCTGTCTTTTATTAAAACTATGTGCCAGGCAAAACGGCTTGTTTCTCATTTTTCCGTACTTTTTATTATTTTTTGCCAAGAATACTATACTTTTTATTTTATTTCCTTCAATTAGAAATAAGTTTTGCTTGTATAGAAAGTTGACTTATTCGGGTTGTCGTGTACGTCAATGTCGGCACTAAGCGGTGGGTGTTGGTTGGTGTTGTACTAGGAGTGGTGACGCTGCACACGGTATTAGTGGTGGTGGTGGTATTTGTCGTCTAATGGTGGTGTTTCCTAACTAGAGACCTTCATCTTGCTGTGTGCCTGTCTGGGGCTGGGTAGTCTGTCATTAACACTTAAAGTCTGCTGATGCAGGAGTGCATCATGCCCATTTGTTGGCATGGTGCACCAATGAAGTTAATTGGTGCATCATGACGACCCTCCGCAAGTGAATCAACCCTGTAGGGTCGGCTTGATGCATGAATGCAGCCCTGGCGAGTAACTCGCCAGGGCTGCATTCATGCATCATGACGATACTCTGGGGTTGGTACACTCCCAGTGGGTCAGCATGATGCACCAATGAAATACTGGCGAGCAGACTTGCTAGAACTTCATTGAAGCATCATGCCAACAAATGGGCATGATGCACTCCTGCATCAGGGGCCCTTCTGTATAGGGTTGACTCGGGATACATTATTAACCAATCAGATCATTTCCTGTATTCACTGCAGAATTTTCTGGGTACATTATGTAACACCTGGTACCCATCATGCTGGTTGTTATCAGTGCTTATCTCGCTAGGTGCCAGATCAAGCAATGGCGGCCCCACTAGGCCGCCATACTAAGCCCTATAGCTCACTCTCTATAAACCAACATCTTGTTAACCATTTAAACGCTGCTAATGCATTAGTGCATCATGCCCATTGGTCGTCCTGATGCTTGCCAGCACTTCATTGGTGCATCATGCTGACCCTCCAGGAGTGTATCAACCCTGTAGGGTCGGCATGATGCATGAATGCAGCCCTGGTGAGTAACTTGCTAAGGCTGCATTCATGCACCATGATGCTCGTTTCGGGGCGGCATGATGAGCGAGTCGACTTGTGAGGAGGCAACATCATGGTGACAATTGGGCATGACATGTCCATACATTATACAGCACTAAATGATTCAATATAGTGTATTGTGAATATATATATATATCTGTGATTTGCACACGTCTAGCCTAGAGTACCCTTTCTACCTGGCTGTAAACATAGAGTAACCTAATGTTAGATAGCTTATATTGGGAATAAGTCAATATGTAGAAAATGTTGTCTGCATAATAAAGTTCTCTATATGTTTTGTCTATAACATGTGAAGTATTCATAACTGTTTCGTATTTGTATAAGTCCAATTCCCAGTATACATACGTGTGGTATTGTACCTTAATATAAGACAAAAAATGGCTGTGAATACCGTAATTGACATAATAAGTGCCTACCCCCTAATAAGCACCCAACCCCTTTTTGGGGCGTTTTGCAGACTCGAAAAAAATGCCGAATTTTCACGATTTTAGAGTTAGTGTACCTCTTACTACCATAAATATACTTTTAATTGCCTTTGAGGCTTATTAAATCAAATACCGTATTGGACCTAATTAGCGCACTGTGCGCTTAAAAAATATCTAAAATGTATGTCCAGTAGTTAAGAGTGTAATTTGGGCTTAAAAAATCCGAAAATTTTGGGTATTTTCTAGTTTGAAATCTGACTTAAAAGAGGGGGTGTGCGCTGATGAGGTCGAATACGGTACGGAACTTACATATGGGAAATAACTGAACATTTGTTTCCTTACTACAACTCTAGCTTTGTATGTCCAGAGATGTCCTTTACTTTAGCGAGATTTCATTACTTTAACTGAGATGTTCGTGTTAATGAAATTGTAAACACAACAAAGCTTTCAACTCTTTTTTTTTTTCGGTAGGGCCATTTTTGGGATTTTTTTTTCTACTTTGTTTGGGCCAATCGCAAGTACAGAAAAAATATTTACTTTGTCTAACATCAGTGACCACATTTCCCACACCATCAGTTCTAACATCAAGTGGAAACACGAGTACATTAATATGCCCTTCAATATAACTGCATTGAAATCATTCCATGTTCAATATCACTAAGATATCAGTTTTAGGTTAAGTAAAATACCGTTCTGTCGAATACTACTCGCCATGTCTGACCGCAGAGCCGGATGAACGCTATGTCTTTTCAGGAGTCCTACCGACAGATCATGAAGATGAAACCCAAAGACCTGCGGAAGCGGCTGATGGTTAAGTTCCGCGGGGAGGAGGGTCTGGACTATGGCGGGGTAGCGCGCGAGTGGCTCTACCTCTTGTCACACGAGATGCTAAACCCGTACTACGGGCTCTTCCAGTACTCGCGGGAGGACGTATACACCCTGCAAATTAACGCAGACTCCGGCATCAACCCTGTAAGTACAAGTTTATTTTTGTTTACAAAAAAAGAAGTGGGGGGGGGGGGGTTTACAGGACCTCCGGAGTCGGTGCTATACCAACCTAGTGGGATACATTATTGATCAATCAGAAAATTCCCTTCATTCAGTGCAGACTTTTTAGGGTGCATTACCAGCTTCAGCAATGGCTGTGCCCATTAAACATCCCACAAGCTCGGTATACTATAAAGATATCTGCACATATCAGCTGAGCCCTATCACCACCCTCTGACATTAACAATAAGTGAGCAAATTTGAATAAAAAATAAAGAAGAAATTGAAACCAAAAATCATGCAAGCCCATTAAAACTGTCACTTGACGTCACAGTTTTAGGTCTTCTTACCCCAAATGAGCGGTTGACATGGTTGAGTCAGATGTGATTAATGGTTTTCTGGTTTAACCCTTTAAGGGCCGCTAATGCAGCATGTCCATTGGTCAGCGTAGTGCATGAATGCAGCCCAGGTGACTAACTCACCAAGGCTGCATTCATGCATGATGCCGACCCTATTGGGCGGTACACCCCCAGAGGGTCGGCATGATGCACCAATGAAGTGCTGGTGAGCAAACTCTAATACACTCCTGCATTAGCGGTCCTTAAAGGATTGAAACAGCTCCATTTGAGGTGTGTGTGAAGTCCCTAGCTTCCCGCGGCATCGCAGTAGGTACGAGACGCTAGGCACAGTGATGAAACTAATTGACAGGCCTTGCGCTGTCAACACTGCAATTAAAGCTTTTTTTGTCTGAGATTGAGACAATTAGCCAGAGACTTGTTATGCGTCGAGGCGCTGTCTATTTTGTTATCTCTCCGGCCAGTTTTGTGTTGGCCAGAAAACGTAAGTCGGCATATCAAGTGTTGTTTTTAACCAGATTCCAGGCATTTTGATTGTTGCGCAGTAATGGAAACATTAGTCCGTGAACTATGCATCTCGTCCAAATTGTTATTACAGCTCCTGATTAAACGACACTCTGCAGCGAAAAGAGTCAACAGCATTTCTTGCAACTCCTCTTTTGGGAAGAATTGTTGATAGAATTTTATTTTTCCACTTATTTCTTTCTTCTTTAATCTCAGAGAAAATAGAATTAGTCAGAAATGTGCTAAATGCGTCTAATCATGCCATATTGGTTTGCAGCTATGTGGGCGGGAAAACTGCAAATACCATGCGTGTAAACCAGCATGAATGTTTATCTTATAAAAAGGATCAGAAGGAGAAAGATTATGAAAAGATGTTTTTTCAAAGGTAGAGAGGCCTGTTTGTCACTTTTTGGATTATCGTTATTCCATTGCTTAAGAACTTGCACTATGAAAAAGAAACATTTTCAAATATAAATCCGGCTACAATTTAACCATTTTCCCCCATCTCTAGGGCATGTTGCCAAAGTGCATCACTGGCAGCATGATGCACCGATGCAGTGCTGACGAGTCCGCTTAAAAAAACAGGTGCATCAGACCTCTCCTCTAGGACAGTATTAACCCGGCAGGGTCATTAAAGCATTAATATACCTTAACCTTTTCATTAGTGCATCACGCCGACCCTCTGAGATTGGGTCTGCATGATACATGAATGAAGCCCTGTTGAGTTACTTGCCAGGGCTGCATTCATGCATCATGACGACCGATGGGCATGATGCAATAATGCATTAGTTGCACTTAACTTAAAGGGTTAAAGAACTGAGAGGAATTGGCACATCAAGGTTTTCTAGGATCAGACCTATGAACATTTTATACCCCTAAACCCTCACATTAAAGGCACACACTGACTGGATTCACCGGTACTGCTGTAGAAGCATAGGCACTGTGTGTTCCCTCTAGCCATGGCAGGGTGGAGTTGGTCAGGTGATCCCATTGAACCCCACATAAGCCCTTCAAGGGCCGCTGATGCACTAATGCATCATGCCCATTGGACGTCATGCTGCATCAATGAAGTGCTGGCGAGGCTGCTTGCCAGCACTTTATTTGAGCATCATGCCGACCCTCCGGGGTTGATACATATACTCCCGGAAGATCGGATTGGTGCTTCAATGAAATACTGGCGAGACTGCTCGCCAGCACTTAATTGGAGCATCATGACGACCTGTGGGCATGATGCAGGAGTCCATCAGCAGCCTTTATCAGGGCTGGGCAGGTGATGTGCAGATCACCTTCCCAGTGTTAGAAATACTCTCAAAACAGAGTGCTCAACTTAATACTGTTCGTGGAAGTACCGTAATCTCCCGCGTACAAGGCGCAGCTCACGTTTTAAGGCACCCCCCCAACTCACAGGGGGGCTGTTTCACGTAGAAGGCGCCCCCCCTTGAGGGCAAATTTTTGTCATTTAGTACTGTTCTATAGTAAAAATACCCCCTATAAGGCGCACCCCAAACTCAAGGCAATTTACCTCCTACGTATAAGACTCAGCAGCATTTTGTTTGGCGTAGAAGACGCACCTTCTACGCGGGAGATTACGGTAGTTTTTAATTTTCCATCATATAACTGAATAGGGCCTAGAAGGCTATGGTAGAACTCTGATCACAGAGCTGTTGATGTGTGGCCCATACCGTGCTGCCACCTAGTGCCACCAGTTAGCACCTGACTCTCTGCGTTCATGCATCATGACCAGCAATGGGCATGATTAAAAATAGAAAGCACTGTTGGGACTTTCAGGGATGAAAGTCTTCAGGGAATTCCCTGATTTCAGGGATTTTGAAGTTCCAGAGCCCTATACATTCATATAGACACCCAGGTTTTTCGGGTGAATATTGGATCATTTCAGGGATTTTCGTGCTCTGTGACTTTCATCCCTGGACTTTAATTCCTTCAGGGCCCATAATGCTAGTGCACCACCCCCGTTTTTCGGCATGATGTGCTAGCGAGTGTGCTAGCGAGTCTCTTTCAGTGCATCATGTATTGGAGAGAGCTTAAAAATAAAACTTAGCGATAAGACCGTCCCATCTGTTGTGTCGTGCAGACCTTGGCTTATACAGAGAGCGTGGCACCGCCGGACCGGGCGGTTCCCCTGGTGATGGTTATCAGTACTGCACAGTGACCTGTCCGATCGACCCGCCTTCCCTCGGGGACACACTGACTGACTGGTCCAGTCCGCTAATTTACCCTTACATGACCACAGGCATGCCAACTGTGCCAGCAGCAGAGTCCATGGTGCTGCCATACACCATAGCATGCTGTAAAAACCCAGCGTGAAAGCCGCACCCGCATAAAAACCAAACCCTGAGTTGAGAGATAGGCGATAAGGCACTTCTGGGACTTGAATTTTGAAAGTTTAGTATTGTTCTATAGTAAAAGTACCCTGTCTATAAGAGCAGGGATGTAAGTTTTCAGAATGTGGTCTGCATTCAAAATCCTCAGAGCTTGCCATGCCTATAGCGAGGTTTCGTATTGATGCTGTCAAGTTCAAGTTCAAAAAGGTTTTATTGACTCATCCATGCGAGTGGTCTTACTTCACCAATTTGGTACATAGCTCATACACCATTCAGTTGTTAACAATGATAATGAAATGCAATGAATGTTCAAATAGGCCAACAATGGTTACTAACCATTAGATATTAACATTAATGTCACATCTAAAAATGCAGGGAACAGAAGCTAGTAAACCATGAAATAATGTACGCTAATGATTAGCCTATTACAAGGCATAGATATACATGACAAAATATTCACATACCCTCAGCATGTGAAGGGGTCGCAATGGGTAAGGTACACATCAATACATCCAACAATACGGGCTTCCCTAGCCCACTTAAAAGGGTCTATATCTCCTCTTTCCTATCCCCTCAGGATGTGTGTGGTGCACATATGCGCGGGCACTGACACATTCCTCTGTTAAATCATCAACCTGTGAAGCACGGGATAGCCACTTAGTGCCGCTAAAGTGCTGTAAAACACAAATCAATCAATCAAAACATCCAACAATCAAACCAAGTTAACCACAAAACATCACATATAAATATGTACACTGTCTCCCAACATTCCCACCCGCCGCCGTGTGTGTGTGAACTACAGAACCTAAGCATTTCAATCAAATCACAGTGTTGTAGGGACTCACTCCCCCTCAGATCAGAAGTCTAGGTTAAACAATACTCAACATCAAAAACATAACCTTTACACAGACTTAATGTCAGATACCTCTACATCAGGATGAACTGCAGTGGATCCATGACATATTTATACTTAAGCAGAATCAATACTAAGAAAAGATGACAGATGGTGGGGGCTGTTATAGGGCTTATTATGGAGGCCTAGTGGGGCCGCCATTGCTTGACCTGGCGCCTGGCGAGATAAGCACTGATAAGAACCAGCATGAAGAGGTACCAGGTGTTACATAATGTACCCAAAAAATTCTGCAGTGAATAAAGGGAATTATCTCATTGGTTGATAATGTATCCCGGGTCAGCCCTATACTAGATAGTCGGGGGGGGGGGGGGTGTGGAGTGTGTGTGAGTGGAAAGGTAGTGGGCACAAAGGGGGGGGTGGTAGGTCCTAGAATCAGATACCCTACGAGGGGGGATGCTGTGTGCATGGCCATGTTAATGCATCATGCCCATTGGTCGTCATGATGCACCAATGAAGTGCTGGTGAGACTGCTCACAAGCACTTCATTGGTGCATCATGCCGACCCTCCGGGAGTATATGTATCAACCCCGGAGGGTCGGCATGATGCACCAATGAAGTGCTTGTGAGCAGTCTCGCCAGCACTTCATTGGTGCATCATGCCGACCAATGGGCATGATGCACTCTGGTATCAGTGGCCCTTAAAGGGTTAAGGTAATAAAAAAGCTCAAAGTTCTGTAAATAATACCTCCTGCTATTTCACTATTCTGTATCTTTTCAGGAGCACCTGTCCTATTTCCACTTTGTGGGCCGTATTATCGGTATCGCCATATTCCATGGGCATTACTTAGACGGTGGGTTTACGTTACCCTTCTACAAACAGCTACTCGCCAAGGCGATCACACTTGATGATCTCGAAAGTGTTGATCCCGAGCTCTACAATAGCCTAATCTGGATCCTGTAAGTGCACTTTTCGCTGTGATTAAGATCGGATTAAGTATATTTATCATACTCTCTTGAATAAGGCAGTCTGTTTTTCTGCCTTAATGTTATAACGCATGGATTCTCTCTTGATCCTTGGGTAACAAAAGTTTTCATTTCTCATAGTGCTAGCACACTTTTAGATTTGCTAACGACATCTCGGAGCCTTCAGAGATGTCATACCCTCAGAGGATCATCTAATTTCAAAGGGTCAGCCGCTCCTCAAATTTAGACTTGAGAGCAGTTTCATATGTTGAGAAGTCCCTCCACTTGTTCAAGGGCCCTTCAATTTCCAGAGATTGGACCAACACCCAACTGACACCTCCAGGAGGTGATTGAGATAATAGGTAACTGACTTTTGTTCTTATTGTGCTTAGTGAGAATGACATCTCGGAGGTGATAGAGAACTGCTTCTGTGTGGAGCACGAGGCTTTTGGAGAGCTGCAGATGTACGAGTTGAAGCCGGGCGGCAAAGACGTGCCCGTCACAGAGGACAACAAGAAAGAATACGTCAAGTAAGTTGTTCGATTTAACTGACTTTAGCCCACCTTAGTTATTTGGTGATAACAGGGTTTTCTAATTACTTAAATACTGTAATATATATTAAAAATATTATGTTAAATACATATGCCATTATAAAATAAATCCTGGAAAAGTAGGACCCTGGAGAAGGAAGAAGTAGCAAAGAAAATAATGATACATGTAAAAGAAAATAAGGTTAAAACTAAATGAAATAACTTTTAAGCAGATGTATTCTTTTTACCAGTATGATAAATGACTTGCCCATTCTTGCCCCTGCAGGTTATATGTGAACTGGAGGTTCATGCGCGGTATTGAGGCGCAGTTCTTGGCATTACAGAAAGGCTTCAATGAGTTGATACCTCAACACCTGCTTAAACCGTTTGACGACCGTGAGCTAGAGGTTGGTACCGCTAACATTGGATTTATTTAATCTTTGTTCTCTAATCTGGTATACCCTTAACATAGGCTCATTGACTGCTATATTAATGCATTGTGTCCATTTGCGAAGCGCAGATGCAGGCATAGTGAGTAGTAACAAGCCAGAGCATTATGGCACCCCAATTTTTCTCATCATGGTATGCAAAGGTAGCCAAAATCTCTTCACCTGTTCATAAATAAAAAAATTATTTACAATCATTCATATACATGTAACATATCTTTAAAAGATCTTTAAAACTTGGAAGAAAAAAAAAGTGATAAAACAATTCTTTTCCTTGCTTAGCTCATGATCAGTGGCCTGGGGAAGATTGACATAGACGATTGGAAGGCGCACACGCGGTTGAAGCACTGCTCGGCCGAGTCCAACATTGTCAAGTGGTTCTGGCGAGTTGTGGAGGAGTACGACGAGGAGAAGCGAGCGCGCCTTCTACAGTTTGTGACAGGCAGCTCCAGGGTGCCACTCCAGGGCTTCAAGGCTCTCCAGGGTAACCTTTTTAAAAAGATATTTTGGGGAAAAGTCAGTTAAAAATGGTAAATTGACTAATTTAGGGGTAGATTATCAAGATTTCATGTGCATTTGCAAAATCCTGGCTCAAGGGTGGATGAATCTATTTGTGAGCCCTGTAAATAATAATCCAATATTGTTCAATTAAAAGTTGATAAATATCAAGTTACGATTCCAGTTGATGCATATCAGGTGACAATTGAATTCACCTAAAACCCTGACCCATAAATATTGGGAACTCTGATCATGACATGATTGGCATTATGCACTATCAGCAATTGCCACATAGTGCATACATGCACTGCACGTAAACCATTAGTCATTATGCTTACACATGGTTGAAATCAGAGAGAAATAGATAATACATGTATATATCCAACTAACATCATGAAGATTGTATTTTTCTTCATTTCAACTAAAGTTGGATGTGTGTGAATGATATATCTAACAGACTCTGGTTTTATTTCAGGTTCGACAGGAGCGGCGGGGCCGCGGTTATTCACCATTCACCAGGTGGATACTGTAACCGACAACCTGCCTAAGGCCCATACCTGGTAGGTCTTTATTTAGATTGTAAAATTTTTATATTCAAGGAGGGGGGGGGTACCGACATTTATGGGGGTCTGCCTGATATGCTTGCATATCTATTGTAAGTACAGCTTAACAACTTTAATGAACATTTTTATATATTTAATACTAAGGTTTTATATGTGAAGTGCTCAATTTAGATAGTATATTATGTAAATTGGTATTTCATCCTCTGATGTTTTATTCAGTAACATTGGGATCCCAATCCTCAGATATGAAGAAAGAAAAAAAAACCTGTAAGAATAAAAGAAGTGTAAGACTAATTCCTGTTCAATTTCTGTGCTTGTAGCTTTAACCGTATTGACATCCCACCCTACGAGAGTTACGAGAAGTTCCTAGATAAGCTGACATGTGCCGTGGAGGAGACATGCGGCTTTGCTGTGGAGTAGTTCGGGCGCCTGCTATAGGCGCCCCCTGTGATCTATCTGTTGACTCAGACTGTACATCTCCTACACTGGTGCCCTGCCCCAGGGTCACCACCAGACGCTAACATGCTGCTGCTGCACTGCAAACAGACTTGAAAGCGCCCTGTCTGCCGATGGGGCGGTCAACCTCCAGCCCTGTGGTCAACGTGCTGGCCGGAGCCCAACCAGCCCCAGTTCCAGCCATGTAGATGGCCTGAGTGTATTTTTCATGTTTGAAGGCTTGGAAGTAGTTAAAACTGGCTTGGCAGTGCACAGCTGCGCCTCCATAGAACCACTGCGGCCTGGCATTGTGTAGTTACGGCCGTCATATAGAGATATCAGATATACAGCGTCTCCATTGACTTATCATGTATGACTTTAAACTGGATATGAGGACAGACCTCGCTGTTATCTTTTAACTAGGCCAATATCATGCAAATCTAGGGAAATGTGGCAAGAATCTGAATGGTCCAGTGTGGAGCTTTATTGCTGAAATAGACAGAAAATATCCAATCAATAACGATTGGATCACATGTAATTGTAGCAAGTGACCAAAGGCATACGGTTCCCCGATTACTATACAAGGCTCATATCACACGGCGCCACTTCAACGGTCTTAATTCCAGTGGAAACAGACCTATTAGTTTCCATGGTGTAAAAAAAACATAGGTGAAATGCACGCTCTATCATCTAACCCCCATCATCAAGTTCATTATAAACTTTCACCGAGTCCAATTCATCATCCCCAAGTAGTAATGCCCATAATCAGAATTCAAATCTTCAAGCCTAAAACACATATTATGTTGTTTTTCCGTTATCTTCAATGCAGTAGTCAATATGTGATGAAGAGGCTACATAATACTCTGTGTACATCATGTAGAGATAGTGAACACCAGTTTGGGTTTAAACATTTGTACATATGTCTAGTGTGGAAATGAGGAATATGGAGAATGCTCAAAAGAAGAGCTGATGAGTGTATAACTTGGTTACATGAATAAGTACATTATGAAAAAAATATATGAGGATTGATGAGATGTGATATTTTATAGCCTTCACGTTGTGTACTTCATAGATGCGAGTCAGTCATGTTCCAGTGATTAGTCACAAGAGAAAGAAAATGCTCCTTATTTTGCTGGTCTACTCAAAACAGTAAAACATAGACCGTATAATGCATATATTTTGGTATATTCAGGATGGTCATTTCATTACTGCAGAAAAGGAGAAATGATTTGGAATCATTCAGTTTCCATGAAGTGTATTTCAGTGTAGAACATAGCAAAACTTATTTTCTTCACTTCAACAAGGAATGAAAAGAATCATTTATTTTGAAAAAGAGGTTGTTTTAAGTACTGTTTGATCGACCAAATATTCATTAAGATTTTTCCGTATTTTAGCAGCGCATCAGTCTGTTGCTTTTTGGTCAAGATAAGTAGAAGCACCATCATAACTTGAGAATGTATATATGTGTGCTTCAAGTCCATATCATTCTGTGTTAAAGTTTTTCTTAACCAACACTTTTAAAGCATACATTTTAGCAGATCTTTGTGCATTATTGGGTAGATTAACATTGAGTCAGACACATATATGTTAATTCAGATGCCAGGATACTTTCTATCAGTGGTGAATGTTAGGCCCTGAATTTGTCTGCTCCAGTGAAGTTTAGGGGAGTTTTTTACTACAGAACTCAGGTGTCTGTGTCCTACTTAAAGTTGGCCTACCTTATTTAATTTTCCCACCCCAGTTTCAACATTGTGAAGTTGAAAGGAGATGTATTATTCTTTAGGAGCATGAGTCAAAGATGTTATTTTGTAGCAAGGTCTCAAACCAATGGTTATCTGATTGAGGCAGACATATTACTTTTTTAATTACCATTTTCTGTTTCCATACTTTCTTTTTTTTTTCTATTCTAAAAGTTTACAAAAGATCCAGGCCTGAATATGTGGGCAGTTTCATGTGGCTTCTCTGCACTATGAAGAAACTGTCTCAGTTTGAGCTTTTCTTCAGGGCCGAATTATGAGGTTCATGTTCTGCCTTTACCATCATGCCCCAATGCATAACTGTCAAGGCTACTCACCATGATAGTCATGAGAAACCTTTTGGAGTATATAGACCCTTTAGGTTCATTACTACCCATTGAAGAAGACTGATTTAGATGGGAGAAGATTTTGCAGGACTGTATAAATACATCCTGATGACAAATTGACATAAAACTTTATAGCACTTTGGTGCCCTAAATGGGTTCAGAAAGAACTGGTTCATGATGTATAAGTGTCTCTTGATCGGTTTCTACTGGTAACAGATCCCTTAATGCACTGCACATTATGTGATACTTTGAGGTTATTGTCTCATTTGAAATGGTTCTTACAAAGTGTTATCATACAATACCACCATAAATTTATGCATTATATGCATATCAGCATCCTAAGAGCCAGACTGGTGGTGTGGTTCTTACCATCATTTATGTCAGGACTCATATATAAGGCACACCCTGACTTTGGGAAAGCACTTTGTGCTGCCCACAAATATTTCTGTGGCTTATATGCAAAACTTCATGGTAACTGTCAATCCCTTGTCAGTAAGTAGTTTGTGTTATAGGACCCACCATTCTGATATTATAAGCATTGAAGTGACATGGTTGATAGTTTGTTAATTCAGTATGACTGATATCCCACTGAGAGGTACATGTTTCCTTACAACCAATTCAGTAAACTCCCATCATACCTTGTCAACTAAGGTGAATCTGCATTGTTTCAAAGACTGTTACATACACGCTGCAGATGTATCATACAAAGTTTGTATTTCTGTGAGTGTCTGTCTTTTGCCCTCTGTGCTCCAGCTTTCTCATGCGCTAACCAGTTTTTGTAAGCTATCTTTTCTACCCTGAATACATGTATGTTGCTGTCCCCAGAACTATATATGACTTGGTAATATTGACCTAAAAGGGATGTTTCTATACTGGATGGTAGTACCTGTGAGTAAACTTTTCATACAGTGACCACTGGCAGTATTGTTTACATAAACCAGCAACTCTGGGGCATTCAAATACACTAAACCCTACTCTAAAAGAATTGTGTAAGGAAATTAATTGAGTCCCAGAAATAACCTCTTACTTCATTTTATTTAAAGATGTCCAAGCTCTGTGTTCAATCTCCATCAAGTCCCCTTTCATAGCCACCATTACTTAGGAATATGAATAGCAAATTATATCTTCGATATAAGTCTATTCTTGAAAACAATTAATTAACCCTCCTTCCTAAAAATGTATTGCACAGAACAACTGACACGGAAAAAAAGGGTATTAGCTCTTTTTGACCACTTGACTTGATCTTGTTAAACTATATGTATTTACCCTGTTATGTAGCCCTTTGACAAATTAGTAAATTTATGTAGTTAAGTTGCCAGTTTAAGTTTTAAAGCTGCCTACCCCTGCATTGTAAAAAATCATAGAAGGCAATCTTGTGAACATTCTATATTGATAAATGGAATGAACCATCTCAGATTGTTCCCAATGACCCTTTAAATCTTTGTAGCATCATCAAGCTGTAGTAGGCATGTTTCGCCCTCTACCTGTAGCAAAATGTATTATAACAGTCAATTTAGTTGCATAGATGCATTATTCTGACCATCAGAAGTGTACGAATATCATTGAGGTGACACTATGTATGAATGCTGTTGTGTTGCCACAGTTGGGGAAACATAAATTGCACGCACACTGCAACTGCTGCTAGTCTCACATTAGTTGTATAACAATAATACAAAAATACCATAAAAACAGCACACTTTTCATAATGCCAAACTTAAGCCTCCAAGATAGTAGTCCCAGAGACCCCTCGTTCATGTCCTATATATCAGATAATACCTTCTGTGTTGATGAAAGTAATTACTTTACTATTGGGGGGTGGTCCAATTTTTACAGTTTGTAAAAAAATTTAAACTGCTTTCTAAGTGATTGATGGAAAGATTGCGAAAGACTTGTTAGCAGGTAATTATGATCAACAGCATATATAGTGTTGGAGAGCATTATATATGTACAATGTAGATGAACTGTTTCACACCATTTCATATTATTTCAACTTATTTGCAGCCTAGATTTCGTAATTGTTATTCCTCCACTTATTTTGTCAGTACAATATATTGCTGCAGTTTATTTTTTTTCCATTATGATGAAAGTGCAATGTTGCTGATGTGAACCAAATCAGTTAAAGTTATGGAGGTGATGAAAAGGTGTCAAATGGCACATGATGAAAAGAAGGTTGAGTGTCGTTGACAGACCATGATTAGAAATGCACAAAGTGAGATTATAGTTGTACGTTAATGTTTTATATATGATCTGATGCTGGTTCTGAAGTTGTTGGAAGTTCCACCTGTAAAGGAGAGAGTCTACAAAAAAAATGCTCATCCTTTTCGAGTTGAGTGTCAGAGGTAACAATTTGTCTAACTTTTGTATCGCTGGATGTAGTTTTTACCAGTGTTGTGAAGAACAACATTTTGAGAGACTATTCAACAATCATTTGTGATTTGTATCTTTTCATTGTGAATAACCTGGTTAGCACCTGTACATTTAGTAATTGTCTCATTCCCAGGTCCAGTGTTTAATCATCGATACAGAAAAATGAAGATATGTATGCAAGATATGGAAGTGACTCTGGCTTTGAATGAATGTGACTGTTGACCAAGATGAAAAGGATGATAACAAAAAAGAAATATCTACTAGTATGAACGAATGATTGACATTCCTATAATCTATGTATATGGTGTAAATATATTATGCAAGCTCTGCTCTCATTGTACTGGATATAATCCAGCGTAGAAGTAAAGTCGCTGACGTGCCCATCGCGACTGGCGGGTTACGGCCCATGGCATGAGAGTACTGTACTCAGGTGTATATAGACCAATTACCCATCCCTTTATACTGTACGTATGTAAGCATGTAAGCGTGCCTGCTGACATTGAACCAATAAATAAACTAAATTATTTAAGAAGAACACTGCATTTTGAGTTGTATTTTCTGATACAAGATGGAACATTTGTAATTCCTCTGTTGTCTTTTTTTTTCATTGTTCAGCCTTACACTGTGATATGTTTGATCAAATAGGTTAGAATAGGCTTTTGAGGAAAATTCCTCTACCAGCAGTTTAATGTGATGAAAAATTTCCTAGAAATCAAGTTTTCGAGATAATTTTGGATATATTAAAGAAATTTAGCTTGCTCCATTCTGGGCTAATGTTAAAAGTATACTTTTGGGTATTCTGATCACTGCAGGGGGAGTGTCCGAAACTAAATAAGGAATCGTCAATATTGACATGACATGTTCATTCGGTTTATTTCTATGGGTTGAGTTCTAAACTGAGCCCCGATGGATGTGCAGTTCCACTGTGTCCCCTTGCAGCGTAGAGGCACCTATGGTTTTCGATACAGCCATTAGCGTTATATCTATTACAATTAGCTAACCATTGCTTTCTTTTTGCCAATCTGACATTAACTACTGTTCAGCCTTATCATATTTTTTTTAGGAAGTATCGTAAAAGGGTCCCTACACAAAATGGATTACAATTCTGAATAACTGAAGACTATCTAAACATCCCAATAGGACAAACACTGCCTCCCTTTGAGCCCAAAATGTGATGCATCCAACTATACAGCTGTCAAGCTAATGGCCTTGATATACCAGAGTAGAGGTTCATGTTTGCTATTCTTATAGAGTAGTCAAACATTTTCATCTAAACAACCAAGTCATTTACTACAGTAGACTAACACGGGCACAGCCTCTCAGGGCTACATATTGGCTGGTATACAAGGCCCACATAGCAGGAGTAGTAAAGAGGGAAAGCCAACTCAAGCCAACCGAGTTGGTCCCCTGGTGCGGAAGATCTGAACCCTGGGAAAGTGCTGCCACCTTCCCCAGGATCTCTCTACCATGTGCAAACCCGGAGGCTTACCCTGAAGGGACAGGTGTGCTTTGAGGTTTTCCAGAAATCACTTTTTTATGTCCTCTAGTGTGTTTCACATCTGAATATTGACTTTCATTGCCTTGGAGAAGCTCTTTCTTCTAATAAATCAGCTTCTACAGGTCAGACACCCAGCAGAGCAAGTGGCATTTTCAGGCCTCGGCCCAAGGACCTGATACCTATGTACTTAAACATTGATTTATACAGGAAGAAATGCCATCAAATTACACAGGGTTGTTCCCAAGAGATTCCTGACAATGTCACAAGTATGAAATAAATTCTCATGATATCGCTTATGTTGATATTGTGATGACATTGTGTGAAACATGGCAAAAAAATTGCGATAAATTTCCATACCATTCAGTAAAATTGGTAATTTTTACCATAATGGCCTACCTTATTTAACATTTTCCCACCCCAGTTTCAACATTGTGAAGTTGAAAGGAGATGTATTATTCTTTAGGAGCATGAGTCAAAGATGTTATTATGGACCAAGGTCTCAAATGCAGTGATCTGTAACCAATGGTTATCTGATTGAGGCAATACCAGGCAGAGATGCTATATTTCTATTTCCATTTTCTGTTTCCATACTTTCTCCTTTTTTTATTTTTCTATTCTTAAAGTTTACAAAAGATCCAGGCCTGAATATGTGGGTTTGAAGTGGCTTCTCTGCACTATGAAGAAACTCTCAGTTTGAGCTTTTCTTCAGGGCCGAATTATGAGGTTCATGTTCCGTCTTTACCATCATGCCCTAATGCATTACTGTCAAGGCTACTCACCTGGATGGTCATGAGAAACCTTTTGGAGTATATCGACCCTTTAGGTTCATTACTACCCATTGAAGAAGACTGATTTAGATGGGAGAAGATTTTGCAGGACTGTATAAATACATCCTGATGACAAATTGACATAAACGTTATAGCACTTTGGTGCCCTAAATGGGTTCAGAAAGAACTGGTTCATGATGTATAAGTGTCTCGTGATCAGTTTCTACTGGTAACAGATCCCTTAATGCACTGCACATTATGTGATACTTTGAGGTTATTGTCTCATTTGAAATGGTTCTTACAAAGTGTTATCATACAATACCACCATAAATTTATGCATTATATGCATATCAGCATCCTAAGAGCCAGACTGGTGGTGTGGTTCTTACCATCATTTATGTCAGGACTCATATATAAGGCACACCCTGACTTTGGGAAAGCACTTTGTGCTGCCCACAAATATTTCTGTGGCTTATATGCAAAACTTCATGGTAACTGTCAATCCCTTGTCAGTAAGTAGTTTGTGTTATAGGACTGTCGACGGACCGTTACAAGTCATGAACATGAGCAACTCAGGAGTCCAGAGAATACAGTTGATGAATCCACTTTATTGTAGTGCTAGGCAGGTACATGTTGGCATGGTGATGTACAATGTGTATGCTGCCCACCTGATCAAGCTAGCTCTATACCGAGGCACTGTGTGTCATAGAGACTAGGTATGGAGAGAGGAAGGTAAAGAATAAGAGTATCCCAAGCTAGTCCTGTATTCATATATATAGGAGCAGCTCGGGGTAGGCATGACGTCAGTCTTGGGAGAAGCATGACGTCATGCTTAGGGATTGGCAAGACCCGGCGTGCCTTGCATCATCTCACCCTGGAGGGGGGAGGGGGCTTGCCTAAAGGTGGGTCGAGCTGGCCACCTGTTGGAGGAGCAGCTCGATCCCTGATTGGCTAGGAATGGAGGTGGGTGTGAGCACACTCCCACCCTGTACCTAGGGTTAGTGGGGGTCGAGGTCATGACCCCTGGCCAGGATCCGGAGGTGAATCTGAGGTCACTGGCCAGGAGAGGTAGAGCTGGGTAGAGATACCCGGCTCTGTCAGATCCAAAGGTTTGGTAAAGGGAGCCTTATAGGCGAGCTTGATCATTCGGCTTAAAATATTTCATATAATAATAAATGAACCTTGAATACCCCATTGACAGGACCCACCATTCTGATATTATAAGCATTGAAGTGACATGGTTGATAGTTTGTTAATTCAGTATGACTGATATCCCACTGAGAGGTACGTTTCCTTACAACCAATTCAGTAAACTCCCATCATACCTTTTTAACTAAGGTGAATCTGCATTGTTTCAAAGACTGTTACATACACGCTGCAGATGTATCATACAAAGTTTGTACTACTGTGAGTGTCTGACTTTTGCCCTCTGTGCTCCAGCTTTCTCATGCGCTAACCAGTTTTTGTAAGCTATCTTTTCTACCCTGAATACATGTATGTTGCTGTCCCCAGAAGTATATACGACTTGGTAATATTGACCTAAAAGGGATGTTTCTATACTGGATGGTAGTACCTGTGAGTAAACTTTTCATACAGTGACCACTGGCAGTATTGTTTACATAAACCAGAAACTCTGGGGCATTCGAAAACACTAAAACCCTACTCTAAAAGAATTGTGTAAGGAAATTGATTGAGTCCCAGAAATAACCTCTTACTTCATTTTATTTAAAGATGTCCAAGCTCTGTGTTCAATCTCCATCGAGTCCCCTTTCATAGCCACCATTACTTAGGAATATGAATAGCAAATTATATCTTCGATATAAGTCTATTCTTGAAAACAATTAATAAACCCTCCTTCCTAAAAATGTATTGCACGGAACAACTGACACGGAAAAAAAAGGGTATTAGCTCTTTTTGACCACTTGACTTGATCTTGTTAAACTATATGTATTTACCCTGTTATGTAGCCCTTTGACAAATTAGTAATTTTATGTAGTTAAGTTGCCAGTTTAAGTTTTAAAGCTGCCTACCCCTGCATTGTAAAAAATCATAGAAGGCAATCTTGTGAACATTCTATATTGATAAATGGAATAAACCATCTCAGATTGTTACCAATAACCCTGTACATCTTTGAGCTGTAGTAGGTATGTTTTGCCCTCTAACTGTTGCAAAAAGTATTATAACAGTCAATTAAGTTGCATAGATGCATCATTCTGACCATCGGAAGCATACAAATATCATTGAGGTGACACGATGCATGAATGCTGTTGTCCTGCCACAGTTGGGGAAACATAAATTAGGCGGATATTGCTTTACGCACACTGCAACTGCTGCTAGTCTCACATTAGTTGTATAACAATAATACAAAAATACCATAAAAACAGCACACTTTTCGTAATGCCAAACTTAAGCCTCCAAGATAGTAGTCCCAGAGACCCCTCGTTCATGTCCTATATATCAGATAATACCTTCTGTGTTGATGAAAGTAATTACTTTACTATTGGGGGGTGGTCCAATTTTTACAGTTTGTAAAAAAAATTTAAACTGCTTTCTAAGTGATTGATGGAAAGATTGCGAAAGACTTGTTAGCAGGTAATTATGATCAACAGCATATATAGTGTTGGAGAGCATTATATATGTACAATGTAGATGAACTGTTTCACACCATTTCATATTATTTCAACTTATTTGCAGCCTAGATTTCGTAATTGTTATTCCTCCACTTATTTTGTCAGTACAATATATATTGCTGCAGTTTTGTTTTTTTCCCATTATGATGAAAGTGCAATGTTGCTGATGTGAACCAAATCAGTTAAAGTTATGGAGGTGATGAAAAGGTGTCAAATGGCACATGATGAAAAGAAGGTTGAGTGTCGTTGACAGACCATGATTAGAAATGCACAAAGTGAGATTATAGTTGTACGTTAATGTTTTATATATGATCTGATGCTGGTTCTGAAGTTGTTGGAAGTTCCACCTGTAAAGGAGAGAGTCTACAAAAAAAATGCTCATCCTTTTCGAGTTGAGTGTCAGAGCTAACAATTTGTCTAACTTTTGTATCGCTGGATGTAGTTTTTACCAGTGTTGTGAAGAACAACATTTTGAGAGACTATTCAACAATCATTTGTGATTTGTATCTTTTCATTGTGAATAACCTGGTTAGCACCTGTACATTTAGTAATTGTCTCATTCCCAGGTCCAGTGTTTAATCATCGATACAGAAAAATGAAGATATGTATGCAAGATATGGAAGTGACTCTGGCTTTGAATAAATGTGACTGTTGACCAAGATGAAAAGGATGATAACAAAAAAGAAATATCTACTAGTAGGAACGAATGATTGACATTCCTATAATCTATGTATATGGTGTAAATATATTATGCAAGCTCTGCTCTCATTGTACTGGATATAATCCAGCGTAGAAGTAAAGTCGCTGACGTGCCCATCGCGACTGGCGGGTTACGGCCCATGGCATGAGAGTACTGTACTCAGGTGTATATAGACCAATTACCCATCCCTTTATACTGTACGTATGTAAGCATGTAAGCGTGCCTGCTGACATTGAACCAATAAATAAACTAAATTATTTAAGAAGAACACTGCATTTTGATTTCTATTTTCTGATAATCATTTAAGTTGGGAGGTCTGTAAATTGGCTGGTTGTTTTTTGTTGTGAGTTCATTCAATGCAGGGGTAAATCTAAACACTCTGTAGGGTGAATGTTGAATATAACTGACATATCAAAGTGTCGCCTCGGGTGTGCCTCCTCCTTTAGGTAACAGTAGAATGTTGTCTTAGTTCAAGAAGGTTGTAACTTTAGTTAGTTACGATGTCAGTTACAACCTTCTTGCACTAGGGTAACGAGTTTAAAATCAACACATAGCTTAAGTAATAAAAAGTGTTACAAATCTAGATAGAACAAGTAATAAACTTTATTACATGAACATAATAACAATTATAAAGTATACAAGAGTTGTTATGTACAGTATTTGAACACCTCTTATTTGGCAACATATAGTTAGCGAAACAATAGCACCCCACTAACAATATGCATGTACTTAAGCATAAGATACTATGATACATATAGTATTTGTATTACCAAAATCGACTAATGTAGTAAGAATTATAATTCTAGAGTAAATATGACTACCGTTTAGGGCACGCACGTATAAATCATATAAATGCATTAAAAGACAAAACTATGATAATTCAAGTTATTCTGAGCTATTGAAATACTTAAAACATAAAAGGCATTTTCCTTACTTTATAAAGTATAATATTAAGTGGTATAGAAAAATGTTGGGTAATCTCTATGAAATACCTGATCCCATAAACCTGCAGATTTTGCACTGAACGCTAATCATCATTACCGTTAATTACATTATAGATTATCATTAACCATTTTACTAAGTCTATATACAGATTACATTATTATTCTTATTCACAGACCAGCTGACTCAAGTATGGTTCTTTCTAACTAAGCAAAAAAGAAAAGAAAACGAAGTAAATTTCAGAAAAATTTATAAGTCAAATAATAACTGTTCCATTTATTATTTCCCACTTAAAAATGTATAGAGAGTGAGAAACATTTCAGATAGAAAGAAATCTGAGTTACACACACTAAGTTATGAGACTTCTAACCTTAATACTGAGATATTCTAGAATCTACTCCTTCTCTGCTAGTTTTAACAGCTTCTTGCCGAGGTCAATGAGGCGATCCTTATATTCAAGTCTCTGTGGAGAAAAACAACAATTTAATGTGGTATTTGATAATGCATAAAGATGCAAAGTAGAGAAAATCCAAATAGGGAATCCCAAATTGAATTTCTCTGGATCGCTTTATATAATTGTCCACACAATAGAACACTTGGAAATCAATCAAGAGCCTTACAGGATATATGGAAAGTTCATTAACCCTTGGACTACTTTTCAAGTGCGTTTTCCTATTTAAAAAGAGACTTTCCTGCTAGTATTCTTGAATTTAACGAACCTTAATTGTGGGCTGTTATGCTTACCATCATTCAAATTAGAAAAGGTGTATTTAGATTTTTTATGCTCGTTATTTCTACTTTATTTATCTATTTTTTTAATATAATTATTTTCTGAACGTCTTTGATAGAAAATCTTGATATATATACCTTATGGTTAGGCTCAGGGACACCTTCCATTCCGTACAGAGCCCCAAAACATGCACCGGCAATGACACCTGTACTGTCACTATCACCGCCATGAAACATACCGCGCATACAAAGCTCATGCCATGAGTTCCCAGACCGCATCAGAGCATCATACCTGCATGGAGACAGAAACACATGTGGCACTTTATATGTATCACTATAATCATTGGAAAAGATGATTATGTTATAATATAATAATAATAATGTCTGGAATTAAAGAAATCAAAATGGACTAAAAAAAAAAAAAGGACTATTCTCTGTACATGCTATTTATCTTGAATTTGTGAGGCAGCTAATAAGTTGCATGGGGGAAGGGTCTGAAAATTATGACCATATAAGACTGGTTATTAGACAATTTCATTTTGGGATATTTGGCCAGAATCTTAAAGGAATTTCTTTGAATTCTACCGCTGGTTTGTGACCATGGTCAGCATATCCGCAGGGGGATTTAAAACTGCAGACTAAATGTAAAGTCCCTCTAATTGTTATAAACCACACCCTTATATTGATTGATTGATTGATTTGTTTAACGTCCTAAGGCCGTAGGCCTCATGGGACTGCCTCATTGGTTATCAGACATTTAGCCCATTCTTTTCTCAAACTTAATTTGCGCGTGTGTGTGCGTGTGAGTGTGCGCGTGCGTGTGTTTGGGAGTCTGCTTGTAGCAGTGGGACACGGCTCGTAGCAGTGAGACACTGCTCGTGGCTCAAGGCCCCTCTTTATCGTGCTGCCTCACCCAGACGCTGTGCCGCAGACTGTTTACACATCATCTGACCGGTCCATTATCCTGACACCGGCCGGACAGTCGTGGTTCTATACCAATCGGGTCAGCTTACCACGGACTGACGAGCATAGAGAGCCACTTTCCAACCTGGCTGCAAGATTACTCTTCCAGCCGGGCCGGAGGATCATTCCCCCAGCCCACCTGACCGATACTTGAGGGGAGGTGTTTCCCCCCCGCTTCAGAGCTTCTCGAACATCTTCACTTCCCTGAGGAAGGTCAGAAGTTCTTTTTTACCAGTGCTGGTAAAAACACTGTTCATGGACAAACCATGAAGGTGCTTGTCCCTACTCCTCTTTGTTGCCTGACATGAGAGCACCAGGTGTTCCATAGTCAGAGGTACTTGACATTGCTGACATGTGGGTTGGTTTTCACCCTTCATGAGGTGTCCATGAGTCAGCAGAGAGTGACCTATCCGAAGACGGGTCAGTCTTGTCGATTCCCTCCTGGTCAGGCCAGTGTGGTCATGCTCTTTGCCAATCGAAGGTTCGATGGCTCTGAGCTTGTTGTTGTGGTCAGAACTCCATCTTTTCTGCCACTCTTTTTTTATGAACTCCTTGGCCATAGGGAGCAGGTCTGAAGAGGGGATGGGAGCCAAGCCGGGTTCCCGGCTCAGGGCTTTCTTAGCTGCATGGTCTGCAGCTTCATTCCCCTCTATCCCAATGTGGCTGGGGAGCCAACAGAGGGTGACCTCTTTCTGGGCCTGAGTCAGGTGCGAGATAGATTGTTTCATCTGCTGCACCACTGGGTTTCGTGGGTCATGCTGGCATAGAGTTTGCAGGTATGACTTCGAGTCAGAGAATATGATGAAGGCATGGCGCGTAGACACCTTCATCCACTCCAGTGCACTTAGGAGGGCATGCGCTTCTGCAGTGAAGATGCTGCTCCTTCCATGTAGTGCTCCTTTCCGTACTCCGAAGGGTGTACAAGCCGCAAAGCCTACTCGGTTTCCGTCCTTGGAGCCATCAGTGTACACCTCCGTATACATTTGGTGGTGATGGCAGACTTCTGCCAATTTCTCCAAGTACACCTTGTTTTCAGTTTCGCTTTTCTTGTGTTTGCTCAGGTCAAAAAGGATCTTGGCTTCTGCCTGTTCCCAAGGAGGGGACTTGGCAGGTCCTTCCTTCATGACCTTTGTGATGGGAATTCGGGCCTCTCTGATCAGGGTTCTCACCCTTACTGAGAAAGGCTTTGCCACGTTCTTGTTTCTACGAAAGACACTGTGGTCCTTGTAGAAGATGGTATCGTGGGTGGGGTTTCTCTCATTTGCCTTGACTCTGATGGCGTATTGCAGGGACAGCTTGATTCGTCGCAGATCCAGTGGTGGAACCCCTGCCTCAACGCAGAGACTACTTGCCGGTGACGATCGAAATGCTCCCATGCAGAGCCGTAGGCCCTGGTTTTGGATAGGTTTTAGCCAATCCAAGTAGGACCTTGCAGCTGATGCATACACCACCGATCCATAGTCCAGGCGAGACTGGATATACGTCCGAAACAGAGTCAGCAGAATCTCCCGGTCTGCTCCCCAGTCTGAGTGGGAAAGCATCTTCAGGAGGTTCATGGCCTTCTGGCATTTCTTCCGGAGGTATTCGATATGGGGTTTGAAAGCGAGAATGCTATCAAACACGAGTCCAAGGAATTTGACCTCCTTTTCTACCTTTAATGCGTTCCCGTGCAGTGTGAGGGCAGGAGCTTCCTTGCATCCTCGTCTACGACAGAAGTGCACACAGGATGTTTTTGTTTCAGAGAATTTGAAGCCATTTTCCAGGCTCCAAGTCTCTAGGTGGTAAAGGGTTTGCTGTAATCTTCTTTCGACTGTTGCCATGGAGGTGCCCCGATAGCAGATGACAAAGTCATCCACGTAGAGGCAGCACTCAACATTGTGGGCAAGGGTTTTCGCTATTTCGTTGATTTTAATGCCGAAAAGGGTCACTGAGAGGACGCAGCCCTGGGGGACTCCAGTTTCTTGGTCAACTCTCTTGGAGTGTGTGGCACCAAGTCGGACATTAAATGTTCTGTTTGCGAGGAAGCCTTCCACGAATTGTGGCAGTCTGCCTCGCAGTCCCATTTTTTCCATGTCTTGGAGAATGCAAAATTTCCATGTTGTGTCGTAAGCCTTTTCAAGGTCAAAAAATACAGCAACAACATGTTCTTTGTTGGCGAATCCTTTCCGGATAAAACTCTCGAGACGGACTAGGTGGTCAGTTGTACTGCGACCTTTTCTGAATCCAGACTGGTACTGGGTTAGAAGATCATTCGACTCCAGGTACCATACCAGTCTGTTGTTGACCATCCTTTCCATTGTCTTGGCCAGACAGCTGGTCATAGCAATGGGTCTGTAGCTCGAGGGCATAGATGGATCCTTTCCAGGTTTTGGAATCGGTACAACTAAGGCCTCCAACCAGGATGATGGGTATTGACCGGTGGTCCAGGTGTTGTTAAAGATTTCTAGGAGCAAACTCAGTTGGTGCTCTGGCAGATGCTTTAACATCTGGTAATGAATCTCATCAGGGCCTGGAGATGAGTCTTTTGCCTGCTCGAGAGCATGGTGTAACTCAGCCATTCACACCCTTATATACATCTGGGTAAATTTGATACCAAACTTATTTGGGATCTGTATTGACTGGTTTTTATGGCAATAAGTTTCAAATGTTAAACATTGCTACAGACATCTGACTTTGTATTTGGTGTAATTAGCTCTCTGTGCGATTGTAAAATATCTGAAATATATTTCTAGTTAAATAGAGCTCTATAAATGAAGAAATTTAGGTTATTTCTAAACTAGAAATTTGCCATCATTTTGGCCAAAAAGAGGGGGTGTATGCTTATCAAGGTACCGTAATCTCCCGCGTATAAGACGCAGTGCGCGTATAAGGCGCACCTAGAGTTTTGGAAAATTCTCAAAAAAATGAAAAATTCATAAATTTGGTTCTAGTGAGTAAATCTTCAAAATTTAAAAACCTGTGTGTAGCTTGGGCCCCCTGGACCCCCCTAGGCCCCCTTATGCCCTATTATGACCATTATGGCATGTAACATATCAAAAGAAAGGTCTTGGTGTCCCCCTTGTGGATCCAAGGAGAACTAAAACCCCTCGTATAAGACGCGTCTTATATGCGGGAGATTACGGTATGTACGCTCTTCACATCGAATACGTTATTCTATGTAGGCTTTAGCGTAAGTTCGCTTGTATAAGCCGCGGGTTATACTAGAACCCAATCCAAGGTGCGGCTGATAGAATGTGCCTAAAGTCAGGGTGTAGCTTAAAGGAGGATATTCAATCTTCAGGGAGTGGTCATTTTTATAACAACAAGGGGGGACAAAAAAAAATTTCAGACACCTCTTAGGGGGGGGACAAAAAAAATTTCGCCCCTTTTCAGTAAAAAAGCCTGCGTGCAACTATAGAATAAAAGGGGGGATGGAAAAATTTCAGACCCGTCGGAGGGGGGGCGGAAAGATTTTCGCCGCGCACATGCGGAATTTCACCAACCCCCCCTTTGTTGTTAAAAAATGACCACTCCCTTTTCCACTTTTTCAAGCCTTGGATGTTGCTTATAGCTTCTGCTAAAGTCAGGGGTGCGGCTTATGGGGGTGGTGTGTGGCTTATAGGAGAGAATTTACATTAAGAAAAGATGTGAACAGTTCACTTACGCTATCATGGGTGCATCATGACCGCTAGCTCCTCCGCATCCTGAGTAACTCCACGACTTGTACAAGGCGTCTCGCTTCACAATGTCATCGTCATCCGCCGTGAACACGGGCTCCGACTGGCCGTCCGAGATCTGCCGAAAAGCCAAATACTGCTTCCAACTTGCCTCAAAGTAGTTCCTAAAATTATCAATAAACGGTTTACAAATTAATACTAAGGGCAAATAAAGTTTGAATTTGTTTAAAAAAAGAAAAAAAGAAATAGAGGAGAACATAAGGACCTATGGGTAAGACAGTAATTAGTTAAAGTCCATTTATTCATATTGTAAGCTGAAATGTAAATGAGTAGGGATATTTCAACAATGCACATTACTGTAAGACCTCTCATATAAAGAAAGAAATTGTGTTTCAGGTAACCGTACCCTACAAGGGGCCCAGGCGAGCATTTTTCTTCGGTTTTTGCAAAAAATAATTTTACTATTTTGTGGCCAATCATTTAGTCAATTCAGTTGTTAGTTAGTTAGTTAGTGTTTTACGGCACGTCAGCTACTGGTGATGGCTATTTGTGCCTAAAGGTTTTATGGAAGAAAGTTTCTACTGTTTAAATTTGACTGTAGTATCCCAGGTTCTTGACATATGCAAGTATTGTATCCGGTCCGCAGGTATCAAATAACTCTTTCAGTGTTGTACATTGATGGTATTGTGCCCTGATGGGGCACTGGCTACATTCCACAAGGAAATGTTCCACCGTCAGGTGTTTTTGACACCTGTTGCAAAGCGGTCTGGGTTCTCTCTTCATGAGGTATGAATGCGTTAGTCTGGTGTGGCCTATTCTTAGTCTGTTCATGACAATTTCTTCTCTTCTGCTCTTGCATTTGGCTTTCTTGGTTGTGCCTATCTTGGGCTGTATCTTGTAGAGTTTATTGTCTCTTTCAGCATCCCATAACTCTTGCCACTTTTGTTGGATGTATTTCCTGATTTTCCGTTTGAGGTCCTCTGATGGTAGAGGCATATCTATTGGAACTTGATTTGTTGCATCCTAGGCAGCAACGTTTGCTAGGTCATTGCCATGGATTCCTTCATGGCCTGGTACCCAAGCATACGCTATCTTCTTTCCAGCTAGAGCAAGACTATTGTGTCGTTCCAACACTCTTTTCACGAGAGGGTGTGTCCACTTGCTATGCTGCATTGCTGACAGTGATGATTTGGAGTCAGATACAATCAGGTAGTTGTTGCCTTCTGATGTCTCAATGTGATCTTGTGCTAGGTATAATGCATGTAGCTCTGCTGTGTAGATGGAGGCTTCGTCTGGCAGGCGTTCTTTGAAGGCATGAGGTCCTAGAACGGCTGCAGATGCTGTTTTGTCTGCCATATGTGATCCGTCGGTGTAGATTGGTACGTGATCTCTGTAACTATCACGCAGTTCATTGAATGCTGCTTGATATGTGGTGCTAGATGTTACCCCTTTCTTAAGCGTGGTAAGGTCCATTCTGACCTCTGGTTTGTGATATGTCCATGGGGGCATTTCCGGGTACTCTACATTAAGTACATAATCCAGAGACATTCCCTTCTTCTAATAGGTGGGATACCCTCACCCGAAGGGGTGCAATGTATTGGTTCTTCTTTACTTCATATTTTGCCTTGTGCTTGGGGTTTGTCAACAATGCTGCGGCTGGGTTGTTAGGATTTGTGGCAATCCAGATAGCATATTCAAGGGAGGGTTTCTCTTGTCTAAGGGCTAAGGGTAGTTCTCTAGCAGCGACTTGCAAACTCTTAATTCTGGATGTTCTGAATGCTCCCAAACAAATGCGGAGTCCATGGCTCTGGATCCGCTCTGCCATTGCTAGGTATGTCGCCCAGGTTGATCCATAAATACACAGACCATAGTCCAGTTGAGACTGGACCAGTGCTCTATATAGTTTGAGGAGTGTGTCCTGGTCTCCACCCCAGCATGGATGTGCCACTACTTTCAGTAGGTTGAAAGCTTTGTTACATTTATCCTTGAGGTACTTAATATGTTTATCAAAGATAAGTTTGTGATCTATGACTAGCCCAAGGAATTTGGTATTTTCCACTACAGAAATACGTTTGTTGTTGATTTCAACACTTGGCTGTCTGCCCGCTGTAGTGCGGTAGTGGAAGTGCATAACTGATGTCTTGTCTAGAGAAAATCGGAAGCCATTTTGGTCTGCCCACTTCACTGTTTCATCTATGGCAAGTTGGAGGTGTCGTTCAATGGTTCTCAGGCTCTTGCCACGGAAACATATGAAGAAATCATCAACATATAATGTTCGGCCTATCTCTGGCTTCAGTTCCAGTTTAGAGACGATGTTGTTGATCTTCAATAGAAATAGGGTCACTGAGAGAATGCCTCCCTGTGGAACTCCAGACTCCTGATTGAAGACATCAGAGTGGATGTTGCTTACTCTGATCCTGAAGCAACGGTTTGATAGGTATTGGTTGATGAAATTAGGGAGCCGACCTTTCAGGTCTGCATCTTTGAGGTCCTTAAGGATACCATATTGCCAGGTGGTATCATATGCCTTCTCCAGATCAAAGAAGACTGCTACCACTTGCTCCTTATTTATAAAGGCATCTCGTACATAGGTCTCGAGGGTAGTTAGGGCATCCTGTGTCAAGCGACCCTTTCTGAAGCCACATTTCTCTGTCTTAAGGATCTTTTTCTTTTCTAGGTACCAGACCAGTCTGGTGTTTACCATTCTTTCGAGGGTTTTGCAGATGCAGCTCGTTAGAGCTATGGGTCTATAGTTCTTTGGGTTTGACAAGTCTTTGCTTGGTTTTGGGAATGGAAGCACTATGGCCTCTCGCCAGTGTGGCGGAAAGGTACCTGTTTCCCAAATGTTATTCATGATACCAAGCAAACACTGTTTCGAGGGTTCTGGTAGCTGTCGTAGGAACTCATAAGGGATGTTGTCTGGACCTGGGGAACTGTTGTTACTGCTCCCCAGGGCTGTCTTCAGCTCATCCATTGAGAACTTTAGGTTGTAGTCTTCATCTCTGTTGTTGCCAAAGTCAATGGGCGTTCTTTCTGCCTTCCTCCGGTGAGCATTGAAGCTCTGTGTGCCTCCATTTAGAGAAGATGTTTCTGCCAGTGTTGAACCGATGCTATCAGCAATTTCTTTGGTATCTGTTATTTTTCTCCTACCAATTTGCAAATGGTGCACATATGTTGTAGTGTCTTTGCCTTTCATCTTCCTGATCATCTTCCAGATCTTATACATTGGTGTATTGCTGTTAACCTTGGAGACATAGGCCATCCAGGTTTCCTTCATGGCCTGGCGAAAGGTTCTTCGGGCATGTGCCTTAGCCCTTTTCCAGGCGATGAGACTGGGTATGATTAGGTTCTTTTTGTAAGTCCTTTCAGCTTCTAGTCGCATCTTGCGGGCTTCTCGACATTCATCATTAAACCAGGGTTTATCTTTGGTTTTAGATTTGTTGGAAGTTTTTGGAATGCTCTTTTCTGCTATTGTTTGGAGGGTGGCTGTAATGGTAGCCATAGGGTCTTCCTTTTGTAGTAGCTTTTCGAGATTGAGTTCCTTTTTACTGAGTTCCTGGAATGTCTCCCAGTCTGCTTTATACAACTTCCATTTAGGTATTTTGTCCATGGGACCTTGATGGATGTGTTCTATGAGGATTGGGGTATGATCACTGTCATGACTGTCTTCTGCAACATCCCAGGAGTAGTCCAGGAATATGGATGGGCTGCAGAGTGTAATATCAATGTGTGTCCAGGTTTTAGAGGCTGCACTGTAATAGGTTGGTTTTCCAGTGTTCAGCGGGCAAAGGTTTTGTTCATTGATGAGATCCTCAATGAGAATGCCTTCCTGGTCATTTCTGGGGCTGCCCCAGATGGTATTGTGGGCATTAAAATCCCCAAGGAGGAAGAAGGGTTTGGGTAGTTGTTTAATTAGATTTGTCAAGTCCTGTAGACTTGGGTAAGGCAGTGATGGTGGACAATATAAATTACAGATAGTGACAGATTTTTCACAGGTGATTTGGGATGCTACTGCTTGCAGTTGGGTATTTAGTGGAATCTCTGACTGTATAACTGTTCCTTTTACTAGGATTGCCACACCCCCAAGGCTTCTGCCCTGTTGGTCTAGTGTTCCTTCTTTTTGGTATACTGTGTATCCTTTAAGTTTAACCTTAGTTTTAGTCTCTTGTAAGCAAATGGCTATGGGGTTGTATGTTTGACATAGTAGGGCCACTTCTTGGGGTTTGTTACGGAAACTGTTGCAGTTCCACTGAACTATTGTGTTATTATGTGTTTTACCCCTAATTTATAATTAGTTAGTGTTTTAGGGGTAGCTAACCGGGCGCATTGCCCCTTTGGTGACTCGCCCAGATGGGGAAGTTTTTGCCCCAGTATTGAGTTGAGGTTTCTGGTTTTTCTTATCCTTTTTGGTTTTCTTAGTGCTTGGCTGATTTTCTGGTGGTGTGGGTGGGCTTTTCTCGGTGAAAGAAAGTCTAGCCCCACCCCACGTTGGCTTATTAGGAGGCTTAGGGGTTACCACCTCCTGGAGGGGGGCACCTCCAGGTAGTGACGTTTTCCCTGTTTGGTCAGAGGAGCTTGCCACAGGCGGTTCCCTAACATTAGGGGTTGCCAGCTGTGGGGTCTTCTCTTGGCTGTCTTCGTGGTGTCTGCTTGGTTTTTTGGTTGGTTCTTGGGTTTTAGCAGGGGTTTCCGGCTGTATACCTTCCGCCTGTTTTTGTTTCTTCTGTTGTTCTGGTTCCTTGAGTTCGGCTGCCTTAATAAAGTGGAGAACCGGGATGTCCTTTAGGTCATCCAGGATCGACTGTGTGGTCTTTGTTGCCGCGGCAAAAGTTAGTTGCTGCAGATGGGGCTTTTGGGGTGTAACCCGTTTTCGTGCCTCCCACATGGGGATATCTTCGTCCTCTTTTAGACGGATGGCTTTTTTCTCCAGCTTCCACTGAGGGCATGCTGGAGAGTTTGCAGAGTGATCCCCCTTGCAATTTGCACAGGTGGGATCCTGGACGCAGTCTCTTGAATCGTGTTCTGAGGAGGAGCAGTTGACACACCTTGCCTTAGAACGGCACCTGTCTGAGTGGTGCCCAAATGCCTGGCATTTGTAACACCGCAGGGGGTTAGGATAGTAAGGTACTACCTTCAGTCTATGATAGAACACATATACGTGTTCTGGCCTGACACATGTCTGGAAAGTGCAGACATATGTGTTATGTGTTCTTTCTCCATCTCTTCTTGTTGATAGCCTTCTGATGGAGGTAACACCTTGGTCTTTAAGGCCCTCCAACAGCTCTGGTTCTGTTAAGTCTGAAAGGATTCCAGGGTGGTCTTTCAGAACTCCTTTCTTTGTGTTTAAGGTAGGGTGTGGTACTCAATTCAGTTGTCTCTGAATTATCGTGACTCACTGTAGCAGATAAGATTAGAAAATCAAAAAATATCCAATATACCCTAACTAATTTCCTCAGAATGTTAAACACCTGAAACACACAACTTTTTTACTTAGTATAGTATCATTAAAAGTAGACCCACCATTTCTCCATATTCTTCTCCACCTCTCTGCCTGCTTCCTTGACATAGTCCTTGGCTCTGGGTAGCACGGACATCAGCCCTGCTCCCCACTCCCTGATAGGCTTACCTAGCAACCCAACAATAGATAAAGGTCATATTTTCACCTCCTGATAGGCTTACCCTCCAGATGTAGGGTCAGCATGATGCATCAGTGTAGCCCTGGCGAGTTACTCATCAAGGCGAGTTACTACATCATGTGCCAATATAGCACATTAAGGCCACACCAAAAAAATAAGTTGGTCTACGGATTTTGGTTTTGAAAAGATGGTGCAAGCGAAATTTTAATTATTTTTTTTTTTAAGAATTTTTTGGCGTCCAATGGATTCCTTGCTGGAAAAGTGAGGCGAGCGAAAAAATGTTATTTAAAAAAAAAAACATCACAAAGAGAAAACTTGGAGAAAGTGAGATTTTTATCAAAGTAAAAAAAAAATTGTATTTCCGAAAATATGGAGAGGGAAATCCGTAGACCAACTTATTTTTTTGGTGTGGCCTAATGCACTAGTTTTCCAGGTTAAGTGATGAAAGTTACTGATCCCGAAAATCACTGAAATCTGCAAATGGTGGACCCTTAAGAGTGTTTCTCTTAAGATAATGATAACTCATTTGGACTGTAAATACCTGACACATATTATAGAGAATCTTTTTAACTCACCCTGTATTGCATAGCTTGTGAAGAGCGCGGCAGCTAGGCTGCCGAGGTAGCCAGTCGGGTGGTGGTGGGTCATCCTCCCCGACTCCACACTCACCTGGATCAGGTCCACCAGGTCCTCTGGTCTATGGAGGCACACAGTGAATGATAATAGATAATTATACTGTACAGAGATCTATTTTTTTAAATTCATCTTATTTTAGGGGGGGATGGGTCATGGTTACCGATATCAATTTGTATCTTATTGGTGGAGTTGAAGTTGGGGAGGGGGTGGAAATAACCCCCATTGAGTAATAAAGGAATCGTTTCTATAACCACAGCGTCTTCCTACATGGATTGAAATCAGGTGGGGGTACCGCAAACTCAGGCGCAAAATAAGGCGCATCCCGCGTATAAGATGCATATAAGAGTTTTAGAATGTGGTCAAAAAAATGAAAAATTCTTTTGTTCTACTGAATGGATTTTCAAAATTCAAAAAGGCTATGTGCAACAAGGGCCTCCCAGACCCCCCATATCCTATTATGACTTAGGCCACACCAAAAAAATAAGTTGGTCTACGGATCGCCCTCTCCACATTTTCGGAAATACAAATTATTTTTTTCTTTGAAAAACATCTTGTCTATGGATTTTGCTCGCTTCAGTTTCTACAAGTTTTCTCTTTGTAAGTTTGGCAAAATTTTAAAAAAAATAAAATTTGTTCGCTCGCCTCAATTTCCCAGCAAGGAATCCATTGGACGCCAAAAAATTTAAAAAAAAAACAAAAAAAACTATTTTTTTGGTGTGGCCTTAGGGGGAGTGTAACATATCAGAAGAAAGTTCTTGATGTCCCCCTTGCGGATCCAGGAAGAACTCAAACCCGCCCCACATATAAGACGCGCTTTATACGCGGGAGATTACAGTAGGTAGTGAATCCAATCTATTATGGTGAAAAAATGTGAATTGTCATATACAAAGTGTTTGGTGAAATCAGTGATCCACACTCACCATATTCTTCTGATGCACTGAATTTACACCAAGCCCACTTTAATTTTCTCATTGTTAAATTTTTTCTCCGTCTCACATATTATGTCTTCACAAACTTAACATTACTTTCTTCTAAAGAATAAATACTTTCTAAATACAATGCTAAGAAATATATTCCTATTTAGAAGTATATTTTTTACTTTGTTAGTTCATTAGATGGTTCTTTATCAAAGTACAACATACTTTGGGTAGCGGAGACCAATACACATGGCACGCATAGCAGCACCGCAGCCTCCGGCACTGAAACATAGATACACCGGTTATAAGTTATATATTCTGCACATTATCAATATGTACTAGGACATACCAGGAACTATATTTCCTTGCAGAAAATGTTGCTTTATCGAGACTTTGAGAAAGAAAGACATGGAGAGAGAGAGAGAGAAAGAGAGAGAGAGAGAGAGAGAGAGAGAGAGAGAGAGAGAGAGAGAGAGAGAGAGAGAGAGATATTAGGTAATAGAGCATAATGGCCTGTGGCCAGGCTTCATGCATTAATAATTCTACGTATAAACCTATAAGCTTAGGGCACTAAGAAATGGGTAATCAAAGCAGAAATAGATTTTCAGCTACCAGTATTCATTGGAGGGCGGGGCGGGGGGGGGGGGATTAAAGCCTCTTAAAGCATATTTACTGTACTCCAAATGGGATCTGATAGCCATCTTTCTGATGTGGTTGAAGATGGTGCACTGAAGTTTTAGTATTTATTCCTGTTAAAGAAAAGCACAAAGATTATTACACAGACTTTTCGCACAGTCTACTTAAGGCAGCATGTTGCGGGTAATACCTTAAAACCCCGCGTATATGTCGCAGCTAATACACCATTTCTTTGTTCTGTGGGGCTTATAGGAACAAGTGGTGGATCCAGAATTTGGAAAGGGAAGGGTCGCACACCAAAAGCAGGGGGTGCATGAACCCTGTATTTTAGGGCAAACATTGGGGTCAATTTGGCTTCCAAAAGCTGAAAATAAAAGTACTGGCAAAAAGTAGGGGCACGTGCCTGAGCTATAAGGTGCACCCTAAACTTCTTCTAATGCCATAAGAAGCTCTCGACATCCACGCTCACATAGAAGCCGTGCCTTCTAGGTTGGGGTATTATGGTACTGGATATTTAAACTTTTCTCTTAACTGAATAAACACAAGTGGCACAGTGCAACCTCTTCAACCACAACAAATGCATACTTTGCTGTAGCAGACTTGGAGTTGACGATATCTATACAGAATTTCAGATAAATAGAAATAGCTAGATAGACACATACTGAAGAGGAAGAAAAAAAGTTTGTGAAGGTACCGGGTAGAAAGAGTTGAAAATAATAGAAATTACCGTAAACTCCCGCATATAAGACACGTCTTATACGCCAAACAAAATGCTGGTGCGTCTTATAGCTTACTCTCAAGTTGGGGGTGCGTCTTATACGAGGGATAATTTTTCTATAGAAATGTACTAATCTTACAAATTTCAGCATTAAAATGTGCGTCTTATACGCGAAAATGCATGTGCTGCGTTTGGGGTGCGTCTTATACGCGCAGCGCGTCTTCTACGCGGGAGATTACGGTAGGTATGGTGATTAGCGCATATAAAGTGACGTCAAATATGTACAGGAAATTTGAAATAAAGCCTTATAGCTACAATTTACCGATCTTCATATGGAATTTGATATCCATCTTTACGGAGTGGTCTAAGTTGATGCACTGCACTGCTTGTGTGTATTCCTGTTAAATAAAAACATACAAATAGTATCAAATAAACATGCACCCTTACTTTTGCCTAAAATCAAATGACTATAATTTGCTTCTTTTTGACCACATGTATGAGGTGCACCCCACCTATCAGACACACCCAGATTTTGTGAACGTGAGAGTGAAAAAATAAAAAAAACGATATAACTTCTGTTCTAATCATTGGATTTTCGAAATTTGAAGAACTATGGCCATCTCTGCCATCCACCCCCTGGACTGGTAAAAGAGGGCAAGGTAATGTTGGGGAGACTTTGTAGAAAAACCTCACTTTTGCTATCCTCACGTATAAGATGCACCTTATATGCGGCGTATTACGGTATCCCTCGTTTATGTCCTAGCTTTAATATAGACCATTAGCGGACCCAGAATTGATAGAAGTAGAGGGCATGGCCCCAAAAGAGGGGTGCACACTCTGTTTCAGAGCAAACTGTGGGGTCAATTTAAGGTGCAAAAATAGGAACCAAAATCTAAAGTAGAGGCGTGTGTCCCTGCCCCCCCCCCCTCCAAACATCTAATCCGCCACTAGGAACAGCTCACACTGGGGTAAAAAGTATTATTGCATCGGATATTTAAACTTTTCTCCTTTTTGAATAAACACAAGTGGCACAGTGCAACCTCTTGAGCCACGATGTGGACAAGAACTATAATATAGCAGACTTGGAATTGATGATATTTATACAGAAAGTTATGTGAATAGAAACAGCTACACAAACATATACTGAAGAGGCAGAAAATAAACCAGTTTGCAACAGTGGAAAGCGTTAAGAATAATAAAAATTTGGTAATATTGCAAGGGCCTTCATATTTACAGGTTAATTGAATAAAGGCATTATACCCAGGTAGCAGTAGTTTACCAATTTTATATTTAGTTTGATATCCATCTTTACTGGGGTTTAAGTTGGAGCACTGCAGTGCATGTTTGTGTTCCTATTGAAGGAAAACAAATGAAGTTATAGCATTGACTAAACATGCACCCTACAGTTTTCCTTAAATGAACAGGTTATATATCCTTCTTTTGGACCACAAATTATTCCTCAAAATAGGTGGGTGTACCCTCTCCATTTGCCCTGTGTCCCCCCTCTTTTTTTCTTAAATATTTCTTTATTTTCTTTCTTTCTTTGCTACTGTAATCTCCCACGTATTCTCCCTGGATCTGCAAGGGGGGCACTTTTGATCATATTTCACTCCCCCTAAGTCATAATAGGACATAATGGGGTACAGGGGGCCCAAGCTATACATACTTTTTTGGGGATATTGAAAATCCATTCAGTTAAACAAAGGTTATGAATTTTATATTTTTTTTTTACCATATTCTAAAACTCTAGGTGCGTCTTATACGCGGGGTGCACCTTATACGCGGGAGATGGCTGTGTTTACTTACCCGGGGCTCTTCCCGCCATGTCCTTCATACATTCCTTGTATGAGGCGGCCAGGGCCAGGTACAATGTGTCCTTGTCCTCATGGCTAGCCTTTACTAGGGCTGGAATAAAATTTTACCAAAATTGCAAAATTTGTAATTGAGGAATTAGAAATTGTCTATTTCCCTGGTTATCTCTTTTGTATTGCTTTGTTGTAAAGGGGGGGGGTCAAAGAATATTCTTGTGTGAGGGGGCATTAAAAGAAAAGACCACCCTCTTTTTATGATGATTTATTTTGGTAGTCTTTAAATTGAATAGGGAGATTCTGATATACTCCAAAACACATCTGCTATCATACGAGCAGACATCAGGCTTCTCTGGTTTAAGCCGGAGTTTATAAATAGATGAGGTACTACAGTATGTATAACTTTTTAAAAAAAATACGTCATTCCTTTCTTTAATGTTAAGACAGATTTACTTAGTTACATACCTTCTGCAGTTGCTATCAGCATTACTGTGTCATCACTGACTGGGAAGTTAGGCACTGTAACAAATATTTAGGTTTAATGTGAAATTACAGTATCATCAAACATACTAGATCTAGACCCTTAAAATCGACAGAGTGAGATGGCCTTTAGGCTTTTATCAAAATCGACATGTGACATGAAGCTTAGTGATAGGGACAGGAAAAAGTAGAAATTTAGTGACGTGATAATTTTCCTTTTTTAAAATCAACATGTGACAAGCTGAGAAAATGGCAGGCCACATCACACGACTCGCAAATGACGCTGATGACTCGTATAGGACTCAGTATGGAGGCCTAGTGGAGCCACCATCTTGAATTTCGCTGGTTGCGCTAAAAACCCACTGATAAGACATATCATGATGGGTACCTTGTCCCTGGTTAACACCCACTTCCAGGGACATGCTGGTCCCATCTTATCAGTGTGTGTCGTCGGAACCAGCTCCAGACCAGCTAGTGGCCAATACATTTAAAATGATCAAGTATCACCACTGATCACCCAAAAATAGCATAGAATGTGTTGATTTTTACAAGTTGGCCCTGCTCTGCTAGGAAGGTTATAAAGTTAACTACCGTAAACTCCCGCCTACAAGACGCACCTAGAGTTTTAGGATTTGATCAGAAAAATAAAAAATCATAACTTTTGTTCTACTCAATGGATTTTAAAAATTCAAAAAGCTATGTATAGCCAGGGTCCCCAGGACCCCCCTGCACCCACTTATATCCTATTAGGACTTAGGGGGAGTGTAATATATCAAAATAAAGGTCTTGGTGTCAACTAAAACCCCTCGTATAAGACGCGCCTTATACGCGGGAGATTTCGGTATACTAAGCCTGATACCCGGTACTTACATGCAGGGTTTTACTGTACATATAGGAAGATAGATAAGAGAGTTTGTAATAGTTCTTAGTAAACTGAGAAATTAGCTACTCCCACACAGACATCCTATGATAGGTAAGGCCTTTAAAATGTTGTGTTTGAGGTAACATACGGATAAAAAAAAGGTCAGGAAGGGTAGGTCAAATTCTCCAGGGATGTGATTTCATTTTGGCCAATGTGTAGGAACCATGATTAGACAACATGTCTGTGGCCCATTTGGGTAATTCATAGTCTCAAAATATCAAAGACCCCCCCCCCCCCCATAAATGTTAACAAATTTTCTCATTGGATCTGTGAAAATCGCGAGGGTCAACTTTTTGACCCTCAATTGTAGGTAATCCTAGAGATGTAGGAGAAATCACATCCCTGAAATTCTCTTATTATTTCATCCTCCAATGTTTTATTGAGTTGGGACTGACAGTTATGTCAAACAGATGACTTAACCTATTATGATATGAACCAAAAACGTGTAATTTATTCAATAAAGAAGAATCCCAGGGATGGTCCTACTTTGATTGGTAGGGGCAGGTTACCTGAAACATATAGTTCATTGTTTTTTTCCTTATGACATGGATAGAATGGCTTTTCAATACAGACCACAATCGATTAAAAGAACCAAAAGTTCTGAATAAATATTTGAGGTTCACTTACGTTTACATTTGATTTTTTCTAAACCTCCCATTTCGGCTACTTCCTTGTGAATCCTCTCACCATTCCGACAGAATTCCCACTTCCCGGATTTGTAGGCGATGGCGTCTCCAACACCTGCCAACACCATCGACGCCTGGTACCGAGCCAACATGGTTATATCTGTACTGGGGCAAACAGAGAGAGAGATCTTGGAGCAGTGGTACAATGTACCAGGTATGGTGGTGCCTTGCAACGTGGTAAAATCTGTAATGGACAAAACATAGAGAGACATCATGGCAGTCTTGCTGAAATGACGCCGGCACACCGGCTTTTGTCGGCATAGGCTCTTAATGGCCAGCATAGGGCCTTAGTTCAATGAACTTTGCCCATCAGCATGCGAAGGATCAAAATTATTTCAATACCCGAAAAAAATGCATATTGCTTATTTCATATGGCGCATCCCTTCCACCTGTCCAGTGTGAAGTTTAGGTCATCCTGGTGTAAATGTGGGTCTATAATACATATAGACTTCTCCCATATCTATAAGGTGCACCCCTAGCTTTTCCTGACACTCCCAGTAGGGGATTATCCATGCATGTAAGCCACACCTGATACCTGAGGTAATAGGGTCGTGTGCAGCCATACTGCTGAAAACAACTATCTAGACCCAGAATATTTTAACATTCTGGTAATAATTTCAAATGACAAACCATACATAGGGTGATGAGGGTAACAACTAGACTCTCAAGCTTGCTGACGTTCAAGATCCAGTCTGTGGATGGATTAAACTTGTAAGATTAGTCCAGGGTGGACTTATCAATAGCTCCAGACCTAGGTCTATACTATAGCTAGGCTATGATTTTGAAGTCCTATGACATAGATATGATGATCAGGCAAAGTGACCACGTCCTGCAGGGTCAATAATGTCTATGTAACACTGTGGGGGAAAGAGAACTGCAGGCTGTGGTGAAAGATAAGCCTTCCTGGTAGTACAGTCCCTCCCCACCCCATCCCCACCCCCTCCCACTACCATATATATATATATATATAGCCCTGGACAACTGGTATGTAGAGAAATCCTAATCATCCCTATGAAGCACCTCTACCGTAATCTCCCGTGTATAAGGCGCAGCTCGCATATAAGGCGCCCCCCAACTCACAGGGGGGCTGTTTCGCATAAAAGGCGCCCCCCCCCCCGAGGGGAGATTTTTGTCAATTTAGTACTGTTCTATAGTAAAAATACCCCCCCCCCCTATAAGGCGCACCCCAAACTCAAGGCAATTTACCTCCCACGTATAAGACCCAGCAGCATTTTGTTTGGCATATAAGACGCGCCTTATACGCGGGAGATTACGGTATAATAATCCCGGTATTACGGATAATGGGCAGAATTCTCAGACAACATAATTGTCATTTTCTCAGAAACTAAACAAGATATTGACTTGAAATTTTCACTGAATATCTATTTCAATTAGATCTATCCAGCCATAACATCAGTTAACACATCTATTGTATTTGAAAATTTTGTGACTGTGCCTACTAGTACTGTCACTGACAGTGTGCTGATAAAACCATTTGTTTCACATGATTCAAGATTCAAGATTCAAGATGGCTTTATTGACTAATGTACAGGTACACTTATGTCAGCACCAGGTTTTCATTTACAATGTTGTAGACAGATTTTATATATGAGTATATACAGTTCACAGCCCCTGGCCTTTTAGATGATTTGCAATATGGGGCCACTGCTAGTATTTGAGAAAGTTTCCTAGTGTCATTGTGTCTTTTATAGTAATCAACGAACTTGAGGTATTTTGTTTCAAACACTGACCGTGCGTTTCTCATCTCGGGCATGTTACAATGTAAGAAGACATGATTGACATCTTGCACAGCATTACAGAATGTGCACTTAGAATTGACAGGTTTCTTTCCTCTATATCTTCTTGACAGGCTGTCAAGTGTACAGTTATTGTCTACAGGTCATGGTCATGTTGGAGCTTCACGCCTTAACCTGCCCTGGTACTGAATTCTCTGCATGGAAGAATAAAGATGCAATGAACGTGAAAAGTCTATTACTTACACAGATGTGGACTTGTGGATGATATGTGCTCTCTGGCTGTTGAGTGTTATTTACGAGGAAAAACTGATTTCACAACCTGGTCCTCCTCGCGTAACATTTTGGGAAATCCCCGGGAATCCCTCAGCTGGGGGATCCCATAATGTCATAATGACGTCATAGGAGTTCCCCCAGTAGCGGCAAAAACAAGTCGAGATGAAAGTTCAATGCACACACAAAATAGCGTTTTATGACCGTTACATGCATAAATCATCATCATATCTGCTGAAAGGTAATGGATAATCACTCAGAGAAGACAGAATCCACAGACACAAGTGTGAAATTCACCCAACAGATGTTTTATGGGAGGAACAAGTAAGTGGAACGATGGCGCCATTTCAAATTTCAACTCAAATCCCTGCCTCGGCCCCACCCCCTTCCAAATTTCAAGGAGACCCGACAGTTTTCTCCGTACTAATTCGATGAATTTATGAGCGTGTGTGAACTTGTCAAGCCTTATTTTGGGGGCTTCCATAAAGTATTACGCACCCAGAGCCAGGGGTTAGGTATGTGACTAAAAATTTCAATGCATGATGATGAGTCTAAAGAAGGAATGTCTTGAGACCTTTAGCTACATTTTTGCTAGACAGACCCGACCTGTCCCGACGACGTCCTACTGAGTACTGTCGTGAATCTACGACTACATTTTTGCCAAAATTTGAGAAGAGATATACCTAGGTAAACCATATATTTCCTGAAAGCCAATGCCATTACGGATGCAATGCTGTTTAAATGAAGCTTATCCGACCTCTAGATGCAAAGATATGGATTTTTGAAAATAAAAAAGCTAGGAAAACCATGAAAATTGTCCAAACTTAATTAATTACTTTAATTGCTGCATCCTAGAAACCTATGTTTGCATCAATAGATTGTTTCATATTTGGCATACTTAATGTTTAGGTAATTTCCTAACTCTTTTATAATTTTTGATTCACTTGAAACATTTCTTCATATAAATAATTATGAGGTCTTATTAGACATTGACCTAATTAAGCAGGTAATTAATTAACCAATTAGAGTTGACCTAACTTTCCAAAACTAAATAAAAGAAAATCTTGTGTACTTGATAACAAAATTATAAGAAATATTATCCAACTAAATATCAATATACTTAAAAGGCTATAACAGAGAGCTGTCCCTGCACAACCCCTCCCACAGTGGCACAGTTTTCTATGAGAACCCAGACACTTTGATAGGGTGAGTGGTGTCTTGAGACAAAGTTTTAAAGTGTGGGTTACAATCGTAACTAGGGGTGATGGGTGGGGGTCTACATGCATATTGGCATAATCTTTATGTACGCACTGATGGTTCTATTTTAGACGAAAAAGGACTGTATGGGTGGGGAATTACGCTAGTAGAAACACCAACAGGCATGGACTGATAGTTAGAGCAGAAGGGGTGGGGCCCGGGGGTGGGGGGGGGGGGGTTGAATCATGCCCAAAGCTAGTAATTACCAGCGGGGGGGGGGGGGCTGCTAGATCCCCCACTTGGAAAAAAAAAACGTTTCTTCAACCAATTTTTAACCTAATAAAAACTTTTTTTGGAGTAGATCTACATGTTTTGACGTGTTTTTTTTTACATCAAATTTTTTTTTGGCAAACTCTGGAACCAAATAAAAACTTTTTTAACGTTAAAACGTTTTTCTGCTAAGTGGGCTATAATGTTTTCATGTCTTCATGAAAAATTCAGACCTCTCTCCTGGAGGGGGCCCAAAATATTTCACCCCTTCTTAGTGTAATTAAAGTCTGTGGGTAATATAGAATAGAAGGGGACAAGCAACTTTAGACCCGCCGAGGGGGGGGGGGCAAAAGAGTTTGGATTTCAAGAGAATCCACCAACCCCACTTGTTGAAAAAAATAACTACTCCCAGACAATGTTGGAAATAATTGACCACACCACCCATGTATATACTAAATGATACAGCTCCTGAGTCATGCAAATACTGCCATATTGAAGCATCCCTTCACAAGGATACCCCAAAATAAAGTTGATAAGTCCTTAGGGAGTGGTCATTTTTTTAAGAACAGCGGAGGGGTGGTGGATTTTCAGGCATGCACGTCAAAATTATCTTGGCCCTCCCCCTCGGAGGGGTCAGAATCTTTTCGCCCCCCCCCTTTGTTCAATAGTTATGTGTGGGCTATTTCACCAAGAAGAGGTTAAATTTGTTTCCCCCTCCCCCAAAAATGGTTCTGATTTTTTTTGCCCTCCCCCCATAACAAAATTTTCTTGGCCCATCAGTCCCACTTGGTGCCATTGATGACATGGTGCCAACTGTCCCTGGGGCCATCGGTCCCACAATCCTGTGCTCAATTTACTTAGGCCTAAAAAAAAATGTTGTGTTCAGGTATCCCGAGCTTGAAATAATTAACATTTTTTATAGTTTTTTTAAGTTGGTTAATCTATTGAACCATGTTTAATATCATTTTAGTAGTGTTCGGCATCCAGGAACTTAAAAAAAAAAAATCTAAAAAAAAAAAATCCGACCTACCTACCCTAATTTTTTGGGCTATGTTACCTGAACACAAGAATTTTTTTTTTAGGCCATAGGCCACACCAAAAAAATAAGTTGGTCTACGGTTTTGAAAAAATGGTGTGAGCAAGCAAATTTTTTTTCTAATTTTTTAAGAATTTTTTGTTATACAGTGGATTTCCTCCTTGAAAAACGAGGCGCGAGCAAAATTTTTACTTTTTAAAAATTTTGCCAAACACTTCAAAGAGAAAACTCTCGAAAAGTGAGGCGCGCAAAATCCATAGACAAGCTTTTTTTTTCAAAGAAAAAAAAAATGCATTCTTGAAAATATGAAGAGGGAAATCCGTAGACCAACTTTTTTTTGGTGTGGCCTTACCTGCAAACTACTCGGTTTTCACAGTGTGGGCTACCCACACTGTCTGCCACTCCAAGACTGCTCTACAGGTACAAATCTAAATTTCTTCTTTAACTTTCACAGATCATCGACACTGCCAATAAGCATCAGAATCAAGCGCAGACTTCGGGAGCTCAGAGGAAAACATATCCCGACAGCCTACAAGAGCAGGTAACCTTTTTTTTTAGCCAGGCACATTTACTGTCCATGGGTGTAAAAAACTATGCCCATAAGACCTAAAAAATATATTGCTGGGTTCAGGTAACGGGGTCGAAAAAAATTAGGGTAGGTAGGGATTTTGGGGGGGGAATTTTTTTTAGGCTGGCTGTTAATTTTCGCGCCTACGTGCTGCAAATTTGATGCGCGAGACTGTGAAAAACACTTTAATGATCATAAATTAGGGTCGGGCCAAAAAATTAGGGTCGGTCGGGATACCTGAAAACAACTTTTTTTTTAGGCCTAAGCACCATGGAACATGTTGATTTTAAGAAAAGTCTATGTCCCCTGTCACTTATCTTCTTTGTCCCATGTCTTTGTCCCTAAAAGGTGCATGTCCTTTGTTGAACGGTAGATTCCTGATAACTTCTATTTTGTCTTTTCTTTTTCTTTTCAGGCTAATTGGTCCATGCAGTTCATGGAAGATATTTTATCGACAGAAAGATGCCTTCGACTTTGTGACATCACAGAGTGAGGTGTGTGTGATTTTGTTTTAGTGAAAAAGCCTTTCTGTTGTAAAATGCAGAGCCCTGGAGCAGACTTGTAACATAATCAAAAATTATTCTTGCACCCGCAAAAACACTTTTGCACCAGCAAGAGTTATTCTGAAGTGCTTCATTGGTGCATCATGACGACCAAGTGCTTCATTGGTGCATCATGACGACCAATCAGCAGCCTTTAAGGTGTTTATATAATACCGAGTTCTTCCCATTGTGACAGGATCTGCGGGTTTGGTGCTATGAGAGTGACCAGTTTGTGGCGCAGAGTGGGCAGCGGCTGTTCCTGGCGGCCAGCCTGCAGCAGTTCTGGCACTACTACAGGTTGGTTATACTCCTACTGTTAACCTTTTATCTGTCACATCGTGCTTCAATGTATTCCAGTGAGAACTCGATATTCTGCGCTGCAAAACCCTTGTAAATATTGGCAGCAGATTATGGAGTGAAAATAAACTTAATTCTTTAGGAATTTGAACCTGGCTGATATGGGAGGTGGCGAGTTATTACGGGTAGGATTAAAGAGATCTCACTGTCAGACTTCCCACTGGTCAGTTAAAAGTCAGTTAAACCTATTTTTAACCCGAAAGGGGTTATTAGAGCCGGGGTAAAAATGCAACTTTAAGAGGACTACTAACAGTGGGAAAAACTAAGACGCTTTGTTAAATCACATAGGAGGTGCAAAAAAACCAAACATTCCCAAGTTTTTGGAGCGGCGTGGTGCAAATAGTTGATGAATTTGCCATCATTTGATCCGTGCGCCGCGTCTTCAATGTCGTAAAAATTGTCGTTATTGATTTTTTTTTTTAAATTATTCAGTGTTATAATATAGAAATACGATAAAGTAGGACAAGAGGATATCATTTGAATCGATATGTATTATTAAAAAGATAAAAAATTATGTGTTTGCCCTGTTGTAAATTCGCATCCCAAAGCCTGTGGTGGTGCAAATTGACCCAAACAACTATGGAAATTGGGTCGGGCATGTGCACAGAAAACCAAAATCCAAAATGGCGGACAGCGAGACGATCGAGTTGTGGGGCTATAACTGCTGGATTTTACCAAAATGTATGGGTTACATGTTAGAACTCATTAATTTCAAGTTAAATCGATAGAATCTATCGAATTCTCCGTCAAAAATGTTACTTCCAGAAGAAGGGGTTCGGGCATGCGCAGATAGAACCAAAATCCAAAATGGCGGACAGCGAGACGATCGACTTAGGGTGCCATCAACACTGCTGGATTATAATAAAATGGAGGAGAATTACACTGTCTCATGCCTTTTATGGTTAATATGGATCCTTATTCAAGACCTGCTGCTGTTTTGCAATGCTTAACTCGCCAAGAGAGGAATTATTCGCCAATGAAACATACAAGCGATAATGGATGCATTCTCCATAGGCTTAACCATTGACAGTGATAACGCTCGAAGAAAACATGAGGTTAGTATCAGAAGGGGCCTAAAAGAAGAGATTAAGTGCCCTTATGGGTTACTTGCATTGCAAAATGCTGTCCTATATTTCTCTAAAGGTCAGTGAAAAGTCAGTTAAAACGATATTTTTGAAAAAAAAAAGTCAGTTAAAAATGAAATTTTGACTAAGTTAGGGAGATAATTGTCAAGATTCCATACAAACTCACAAAATTTCTAAAACTCTCTCACCTGAGAGTGGATAGCTTTTTTCATGGGCCCCATAAATCATCCACTATTTGGTCAATTAAAAGTTGATAAATGTCAGGTAAAAGTCAGTTAAAAGTCAGTTAAAACCATGATCCATAAATAGTGGGAACCCTGACTGTATGAGGGTTCCGACTGGTCACTTTAAAGTCAGTTTAATCTACTTTTCCTTAAAGTGAAGAGAAAAAACATGTCTAATTTAAGGGGTAAAAATGAGTTGAAGTTAGTGGGGGGGGGGGTGTTAGGGGTTTGCACCGTTGTTGCAGTTAGAGTACTTCACAGATTACCTGACTTTCTTTTTGGTCAGTTAAAGTTGATAAGGGTCGAGGAAACGTCAGTTAAAACTGTCACCAATAAATAGTGGGAACCCTAATTACTGTATCGTTGTGTTTAAGCACCAGGATTTGAAGGAGCGCCTGTCTCAAATAAAGGCCGGGGTACAGGGTTCATGAAATATATCATGAACTAAAAATGGAGTTTGAATAAGCGCCTGTCTCCTATAAGCACCGGGGAAATGAGACTGCCAAATCAAAGAGCGCCAGGGTGCTTAAGTATGACAATACGGGGTGCCGGCCATTAAAGGTTTCTAATGCCGAGGAGTCCGCATGATGCACCAATGCAGTGCTAGAGAGTTATCTCAGCAGAACTGCATGGTGCATCGTGACACATTGTCATGTTCTTCAGCTTATGACTTTGTATACAAAAGACATCTGCCATCTGTTTCAAAAGTAGACAATGACTCCCAGGTTTGTCTTTTTAATTTGCAGCCAGTTACCTTCAGTGCAGCGTCACCACTATGAAGTCATCCCAGAGGGTGAGTTCAAATATACCGTGAATTCTCCTGTACAAGCCATGGCGTATACGAGAACAAGATGCTAATTGCGGCTCATAGGAGAATCCCAAAATCAGGCTGCAGCTTATATGAGGCTATTTGACACTACTGGATAGTATTGAACTGCCAATTCTTGACCAAGGTGCAGCTTATAGTAGGGCTGGACAACTGTCGCCATTTAGCCAAAAAGTGGCGACAATGGCCTTGAAATTGGCGACACCTACATCTCAGGATACTAGGCTTTCCAACAGTGCAAGAATTTTTAAAATATTCCAACTAGAACCAAAGTTATTAAGTGATTCCCAAAGTCACTAGAATGCATATTTTGGCATTAAATTTTTCAAAATTTTCTTATGGAAATGACCCCATCCCTCCTCCACATTCCCATAAAAGCAGCTACCGTAATCTCTCGCGTATAAGGCGCACCTCGCCTATAAGGCGCACCCCCAACTCAGGGAGGTCTGTTATAACGTATATGGTGCTCCTCTGAGGGCAGATTTTTGTTAATTTAGTACTGTTCTATAGTAAAAGATACCCCCCCTATAAGGCGCACCCCAAACTCAAGGCAATTCACCTCCCATGTATAAGACCCAGCAGCATTTTGTTTGGCCTATAAGACGCGCCTTATACGCAGGAGATTACGGTACATGCTGTCTTTTTTTTGTGTGTATGTGGCTGGGAAAATAGGAGTCAGTATACCTCTCAAGATGCACCAAATGCCCTCCAAAATCAAAAAATTTCCTGGGAGCTATGCCTCTAGTGGCCCATTACTAAAGTTGCTATGTTTCACTCAAAAATTCGCTTTGCCTTGCTTGACAATCCCATCAACCCATTGAGTTAGTTGAGTTTCCCACCTTTGCTTTGTCACCAAGAAATGCACCCGAATGCACCAAATGCCCTCTAAAATTGAAAAATTTTCTGGGGCGTGGGGAAAGTCAGGGATGCGGCTTAGTCTGTTATTCTTAAAATTTCTGGATTCATTCCCGGTCCTCGGTACAGCCCCTCTAGCATTGGCTCCCGGATTTTCAGGTATGCCCAGCCCTGTATAGCTTGTCCATAAACACAGGGTGCAGCTTATACGAAGTAATTTATGGTAAATTTTATAGGATTCTTACAGTATCGTAAAACCTCAGTCATAAACAATAGGTTAAAGAGAAAGTTATAAGCCGATTTTGGAGTGATTTTAACAACAAGAAAAAAACACTCATGAGCCGGAGGTAAGTTTGGGGTCTTGCCTACCCCCCATACCCCCTCCAATCCAACAATTCCCTATGGTTTTAAGAGTATTTTGACTACCGTAATCTCCCGTGTATAAGGCGCGTCTTATACGGGGGGTTTTAGTTCTCATTGGATCCACAAGGGGGACACCAAGACCTTTCTTTTGATATCTTACATGCCTCCTTGGTCATAATAGGACAAAATGGGGCCCAGGAGGGCCAAAGGTGGCCCAAGCTACCCATAGGTTTTTGAATTTTGAAAATTCATTCAGTGGAACCAAAGTTATGAATTTTTCATTTTTTTGCGAATTTTCCAAAACTCTAGGTGCGCCTTATACGCGGGCTGCGCCTTATACGCGGGAGATTACGGTATTTTCCATGAGTTTTAGCCGTGATTCAGGACAGCCTCACAGGATCAGTTATATTCACATATATTCAGATATTCTATGTAATAGGATGAGGAAAACATTCAAATATTAAGGTTTATTTACTTATATGAAAAGCTCTTTAAAATGTCTGAAAAATTAATTACACTTTGCAAAACCTTGGTCATAAGCCGACAGGACACTTTGGAAAAATATTAGAAGCCAACTTGATCAAAAATAGCAAAAAAAAAAGATTGGCTTATGAACGAGGTTTTGCAGTAACTACCATGAAACCACATGTGTAACGTGTGGCTCATATGTGAGGATAATCTCAGTAAATACAAAAACTCGCGGGACCGAGGCCATTGCTGTCGAAATCGCTGCCAGGCCTGCAGAAATGACCAAACTGCAGGACCGAATGTCCAACTGGAATCTTGGGACCTTGGGCTACATTTTGGTTTTCATGGCTTGCAATTCTTAAGGTTTTTACAGCCTAAAACAAAAAGCATTACTGGTCCTGCAAAAATCAGTCCGGGCCTACAGAACAACAAGATCTGCAGGACCGACTGGCCTGTGGTGGGGGGGGGGAACTTTTTGTATAGACTAGACTCTTACTGCATCCTAAGGATCAACAAGATTTAGGAGTGTATCTGGACTTAGGGCTGACTTCATAAGGCGCAGGAGTTTATGGTAGTACAGTACACAAATTACCAGTATTTCACCCTGGTGCACCATGTATGTTGTCACATTTGTATCTCTCTGATCTTAGCCAATAGTTATATTCTACAACAGATTACAAATATACCTGACCTTTCTTTTTCTATTTATCACTATACATCAATTAATCCACAATTTGGTTTATTGATTTACAGGGATCTCATGCCACCTGTACTTTGACTTGGAGTACCGTACAGACTGTAACCCCGGCCTGCACGGACCCCGCATGGTGGCCATCTTTATACAGGTGAACATTTTGATAATATGTTATACTGTAGTGCCTTGTGTATATCACAACACTTCATTTCCAAGGATCTAGAATCAAAGATGGCTAAAAATGATTGTAAGGCCATTTAAAAAAAAGATTATCAGCTTTACGGATACTTTTTAAAAAAGAAGGGTGAGGGCGGGAGGCTTTTTATTTTTTATTTTATTTGGGTTTGAAGTGATGAGGGAGGGGCTCTTTTTATTTTTATTTGTTCAATATCTTTTTCAATACACTATTCCTATGCATTTTCATTAATGGAATCATTACTAACATCCTGTATGCAATAGATCAACACTGTAGATGACAAACTGGGGATTAATATGGTGTTTAAATCACGTTTCTATTCAAAATACTTGCTGAGATATGAACATTTTTGTTTTGGGAGGACTTTTTTTCCAGGGATGCGGAATTTTAAACATTTTTCTTTTTAGATTTATAAGGGATAAAAAGCAAAAAATATGGCCCTTTTAACTGATGCGGGCGGTATCCGCGAAGCTGAAAATCTTTTTTAAGTGGCCTAAGCGGAAAAACATCCTCCTTGCAAGTTGATGATGTAGAAAATATAGAGAAGGTGCTGTAGGTCACATTAAGGGCTTGTTTTTGATCAGTTTAGTACTACAGGGTATTGTAATATAAAGGTACCCCTCCTATATGGCACAGCCTGACTTTCGGAAGGTCCCATGAGGCCCAGCCGAGTCCATAAGTCCATCCTCGTAATAAGCTGCGCCTCGCAAAGCCCCATAAAAAAAAAACCAAGTATGGTTTTGGATTCTTAAATAATTGGGTGTCAGATTAATTCCCCAATTTCTTGCTCGTAAAATGATGCACTTGTCAGTACTTGTAAAGAGAAAACTGTCCAAAATTGAGACAGGCCAAATGTATTGACATCTGGAAACTAAGCGCCATGTGTATCCTACAAAATGATCAATAATGCTTTTCTGTAACTCTTGTTCCAGCTGATTTGCTATCACCTCAAAAGACATTATGGAATAATGTGCGCCAATGATCATGTCCTGCAGCTGGACGCAAGGTATCATAGACATACTGTAATCTCCCGCGTATAAGGTACACCTCGCGTATAAGACGCACCTCGAGTTTAAGAATATGGTCAAATAAATTGAAAACTTTTGTTCTACTGAATGGATTCTGAAAATTCAAAAAAAACTATGTGTACCTAAGGCACTCAGGAACCTCCTAAACCCACCCATGTCATATTATGACTTAGGGTCAGTGTAAGATATCAAAAGAAAGCTCTTGATCTTGATATAAGCTGCAGTTGGTACCTGAATCCAAATAAAAGTGCAGCTTCTTGGAGGTTCACAAAGTCTGGGTGCAGCTTATATGAGGGTATTTATCACTATGAAACACTTCTAAAATGCCAATTTTAACAAAAACGTAGATGCAGCTTATAGCCACTCCAAAATTTGGGGATGCGGCTTATACGCGGGTGCGGCTGATATGAGAGAACGTACGATAGTATATTTTCCCTTTGAATTACACCCATTATGCACAAACATGGTGTTTCAGTGTCTTTGAGGCATCTTGCTGCAATTGAAGCTTTACTTGCTTCTGTATGGATTGCAGCATACCCAGTAAGTTCAGCCGGCATCTTATCTTTCACCTGGATAACGTGGCCTTCAGAAACAACTCGCATGCAGGTTTGTACTTTCACATTCACTCATTTTGATGATAAGATACTACCATAATCTCCCACGTATAAGACGCAGTGCGCGTATAAGACGCACCTAGAGTTTTGGAAAATTCTCAAAAAAATGAAAAATTCATAACTTTGGTTCTACTGAGTGAACTTTTAAAATTTAAAAACCTGTGTGTAGCTTGGTCCCCCTGGACCCCCCTGGGCCCCCTTATGCCCTATTATGACCATTATGGCATGTAACATATCAAAAGAAAGGTCTTGGTGTCCCCCTTGTGGATCCAAGGAGAACTAAAACCCCTCGTATAAGACGCGTCTTATACGCGGGAGATTACGGTAGTGTTTCTTTGTGTGTTTGATTTTTAGATCTGTTAAATTTTGTAATTGAGAGTTCATGAAAACTGAAATGTATGAGCAGCCATGCAGAAAGAGTGGCATTTGCACAGGCACAAATGATTCTCTATGAGCATCTATTTATTTTATGACAATATACAGCTAAGAAGGTGCCATTTGTAAATGCTTATGATCTTTAAAAGAAAAGAATATTTTTTTTCATATTAGCATATTTTGCAGTCATTGTATCAAATAAAAAGATTCTGACATAGTAAGTGAAAAGGGAGAGCAGCAAGATCAGTTGTTGCATTCTGTGCCATTACAATAGGCCTAATTGCATCCCAGTTGTACTTAAACAGCACTATAAGTGTACAATAAGATAATGTTTGTAGCTACTTATGAATGTCTGTGATCCTTAACAGAACATTACTTTGTTCAATACAGGAGGGTTTGTAAACCATGTGTGCTCCAACCTGGAGGATATATTACATGGAATGGAAGAAACCCCATCATCCACACTCGACACAGCTGGCACAGCGGATGAAGCTTCACCATCATCCAGCACTGGTCCAGGACCACACCCAGGACCACCCACCCCTCCCCCAGCACACCAGGTGCCTAGTTCAGGACCTGCACAAAACTGCCCAATTACTGAATGTCTAGGACAGCCTTCTAGGGGCAGGCCTCCTGAGGCAACCCTCCAAGTACTCCTGAGAGAAACCGGGCTGACGGTGGCTGACCTAAGGTTGCTGTTTGTTAAGGACAAGCAAGGCAAACAGGTCATATTCTGTGATAGAGGTACAAAAAACTTATTCTTTTAGTGCTTTTTATCTGGGATGAAATTCCCCCTGTAAATTTTTTTTTCATCAAAAAGTGCATGGAGTCTGCTCTTGAATTTATTTAATGCTACTCAATGTGAAAAGTCACCATTGTGGTCTGCCTTTTGTAAGTAATGTGATCACACTCTAACATAGATACTGAGTACCTGGTATGTTGAATAAAGCATGTGATTTTTTTTTTTCTTTTTGAAAAAATATCCTTTTTAAATAATCTTTTTTTAAAGTTGTAATTAATTTCAATATGTGATTATTCTTTGTCATATATCATAAAATATCTTTGTATGGGTAATCCAATATTCTGATCTTATAATCTTCTCCTTATTTCAATTTTCTACAGGGGTGTATACAAAGAACAGGAACTTCAGGCTCTACCTGTCCTGTAAACTGGGCAAAGTTAACCCCCTGGTGATATCCTCGGATAACACGCGACCGTGTACCGTTGGGGACAACTTGCGCCACTCTCCACCCACATCTCAGCAAGAGCGGATATTTCTAGACTCACTGGTTTCAATTGTCAGGTACTTCTACACTTAAAAAAGACCAGTGCTTTGTCAAATACAGAATTTGAATGCAATGTATATCATTCCATATGAAGAAAACCAATGGTCATGGGATACCTAGATTTGTTGAAAGTAATCATAAGTTTAAAAAGATCTGTTATCATAGAGGACATCTTTTAAAACATTATTTTTTATCTTTTTACTTTTATTTTCATTTTGTGATCGATCACTGAGTTCTTAACCTTTGTTTTTATTTTGACCGTAGGCCTTCAGCCAATCAACGCCTGTTATCTTGGGAAAACTGTGATGGTTCAGATATGAAAAGCGGTCTGTCACGACGCACACAAGAACACAAAGGTAATTTCTGTATAATTGTACATATTTCTTTAGCTTCTTCTCACCTAGAAGATTCATTTCTGGTGTGATCTCATTCTCAGTCTGGAATGATAATGAAAACTATCAGATATGCAGTCCTTAGATCAATAAAGACCATTGTAGAGTTCAATTTCTATGAGAAAAGAAAAAATGAAAGAGCAAGTTTTTGAGTAGGCAACCAGGTCTTGTTTATTCAGATGAATAAAGATTATATACAGTCACTTAGGGCTACATGTTGAAGCAGGTACCTGAAGAACTCAAGTCTCACAGACATACAGAGTATGTGAATAATACATTAGAACCATATATGATACCCCTACACCATTGATATGCATAATATCATTTACAATGTATTCTGTATTTCTGCACAAAAAGTAAAATTTGGATCACAGCCATGTATGCACTACATTTTCTGTTGTTTTCACCCCAGCATCAGCTGAGGGCTACTATACAGCATCACCCTACCTGGAGGTAGACGGGTTTGTAATGTCAGTAGTAACGGCCAACGGTCGCCATGGTAACATCAGACGCTGGTCTTACTTCCAAGATGCTGAGATGTTGATTTATGACATAGTGGGTAACCGGTGGTGTTACAATATAGGACGCCAGCACCGCAGTAATAATATCATGTAAGTTCAATTGCCTGTATATTAACAAGGCAACATCAATTTATTTTGGTCTGGAATATATGTTGGTCATCGGTCTCAGGGGTCGACAAATCACATTGGAACAAGTATGTCACACAGAGCTGAAACTAGGTTGTGTCCAGCAAGAGAATTCGTGTGCCTGGACCTTACAATCAATACCTTAGCCTGGTTTGGAAGTTGTGTCCACTTGACACAACTTGGGTGTGAAAAAAGTTGTGTCCAGAGAAATATTTTTGTGTCCCAGCACTGGACACAGGGATTTGTCGAGCTCTGGGCCCGCTGGGTACACAAATATGTGTACCAAATATAAACTTCTGTATTATACTGAGTCCTTGGATAGATATGTTTTGCATTTATGCCCCAAACCACATATTAAACATGCTATTGAATCCAACAAGCAGCATCACATGATACAATTTTTGTAAGCAATTAGGCTTTTATATTATAATCACTATGACTAACACCAGGTAATAGGCTATACCTTAGGTCTGTGCTCTAAAGACCATGTACATGGCTCCCAGATGACTGTGAAGCCACTGGAGAGATACATTTGCCTACTTTTTAAACAATTTGTTTTTGTTTTGCATAATTATGTCTTGGTTCTGAACCACAAGGGTCAATATGCATTGCAGCCTTGTTTTGAATGGTTCTGCCTGTAATAGCCCAAATCTAAGCAGTACTTTTAAGAAACTACCTACAGTCCACTCTCACCTTACTGCAGGTTCTAACACTCATGGTAGGCTCTAAAGCAGCTACCCCTCTAACGCGACAATTTCTCGAAACGCCCGAGGCTGTCTGCATTAGAGGGAGTTTACTGTAATTTATCAAGATGAGTTTTAATGGTTTCATCAAACAGGTATATATTACAGTTGTAATCATCACTCTCAGTAAAATCCTGCCCTTTCATAAGGACTATACCATGCAGAACTTCAGTCTGCATCTTCTCCTCCCATTTGTCTTTTTCCCTCTCAATAGCAGCAAATGTGAGGGAAGTATGAAATGGGAATAATTTCGGGTAAATCGGGCGGCCGCCTGTTTTACGGAGCACCTGCTCATGCCACCAGAATTTGCACAGCGTATCAAAGTCCTGCCGATGCAGCTGTAGAAGGGTCAGGGTTTCTCCAAGGTTGTACTTAGCTAAATCAACCTCAAAGTATGATGGAGCAGTTGTTTTCCTTTGATATATGCCACGACAAGATATTTCGTTATAGGAAAACCAATTGTCCTTCTTGCGGGGGCCCCAAAGTTTTGCATTTTCGCTGCTGTGTTGTCTCGCCAGGTCTGCTGAACTAGTTATTCCCGTTTTACACTCAATGTTGAGTCTGTCCTTCCAGTCACGTGTATTTGTGTAGTACTCGATAAACAATGGCGTTCTCGTGACTTTACGGTTATATTCATCCTTCAACTGTGATGTAGTCTGAAATATAAATTCATAAATCTACATAAGCCTCTTGCAGTTTCTGTTGTTTAAACTATTCAACTCTTGTTCTTTCAAAGGAAAATTGGGATATTTTTGGATGTCTGAGTGACTGATCCAAAGTACCTGTTCTTATTACTGGTTGGATACCCAAGTTGGCCATGCTTATCTTGACTCATGATATAATGGTAGCAAATTGATATACCTCTGAGAACCACACTTACCAGGGGACTAGTGTCCATAGCTTCAGCCATCTTGGTATCCTGCTGATTTGTTCTGAATAAAAAGAAACATAAATATGATTAAGGAATCTGTGACTAGGCATATATTTGTAGAATTTATTCAATACTTGGTAATCTAAAAACATCATAGAATAATCCACAAAAGGAAAATAAGATCCTTTATTTTCTCAGTTTGGGACAGGTATCTAGAAGCTGTTGACGGGTAGACAGTTATTTATTTTTTTTTTTTTTTTTTTTACTGAAGTGTTTATTAACCGCTCCACTACGCGAAGAGGTAATAATAATGCAGTTAACTAATTAGGGAACAGGTTTCATTGGCGCATTCTAGTTTGATATGGGTTATATAAGATGAGAACGAAGACACAAATAAACAAGAGATATGGGTTATATAAGATGAGAACAAAGACACAAATAAACAAAAGAATCAAGTATAACACATAAAAACAAATAAATAAAAATGTTTTTATATATTATAAACCCCTAAAGGTTAAATATATAGTAAACACAACTACAACATCAGAAATCAAATTCATGTAGTTTTATTACTTTTAACAAGTAGTTACACTTATATGATCACAACGTTTCAACAATAATTTGTCTTCTTCAGGTGATGAAGAAATCTAAAAATTATTACTAATTATTACTAATTTTAAGATTTGTAATCTGGCTTGTTCAATTTAGGTGACAAATTGTCCCTATCTACTTGGCATAAAAAAGTGACTTTATATGCTGCTTTCCCGACACAGCAGTGATCGCATCTATGATGAACACTGTCCTTCAAGTAGACTTGCCAGAGTAACACTAATGCATCATGACACAATCACATATTAATGTAAAAAGGCTTAAACTTCCCATGGCCTTGTTATGCCCTCTACAAATATATGTGTGAATATATTTGCTTGTTTATTGCCTTTAGGATGGTTGCTGACCTGCAGAGGGGAGTTTATTACCAGAAGTGTCATGATCCAGACTGTAAGGCAGCTAACTTCAAATCTCAAGGTAACACCTCCTTATTCTGCACATCTTATACACACAATATAACTTGGATATTCAATTATTAATGGTTAATACCATAGAATCCTGGTGGCTAGCCAATTTCTTTTGTCATTTTTAGGCAAAATCTCTCTGAGCTTTTTGCCACAGTCTACCCTGGGTTTTGACCAGGGTTTTATTACAATAGATCAAAGATAAAATATTTTTAATTTTGACCCAAAAATTGGTTCATGGCATTGGCAAAAAGCACACCCCTAGCTTACTGCTGAAGTCGGCTTATAAGCTGGGCTATAAGTCATATTGTCTTATTTCATCTGTTAAATCCTTGTATGAGATTGATAAGAGGCAACCTAATAAGTTTAGATTTGTTGGTATATTATTTTTCAGACTGGCCACTGCCTCAGGAAATCCTACCGTCACACATTCTCGACAACGATGGTGATTTCCCCGAATTCACACATAACACTCCACCCCAGCAAGACGACATGGACTCCGTCGATGATGATGACCTACGCAACATAAACCTTGACATAGACTCTCTTAGTGATGAGGGAATAGGAAATGATTGTGATGATTTGGGGGAGTGGGAGCAGCTCCCTGTACCAGATGAGGTGCTCGTTGCTGAGGCCGAGTCGCTCATGGAGGGAGCTGATGATGCAGCTCTCTTGGCTGCTACAGTAGCAGTTGAGAATCAATTGTCTGATAATAATGCACTGTGATATTGAATGCACACCTCTTCATAGATAATTAATAATGAATCAGGTATCTATATATTATTGGGTTCAAAGCATATCTTAAGTGAGGGAAACCCAAAACTTTCTTCTTTTCCTTTCAACTATCCACGTATCTTAAGGCATTAGTTCATTTAAAAAAAAACCTCCTAGTTCTTACTTTGTTGGACACCTTACCTATACAGACTTAGCTTGTTTGATTATCAGCCAATGGAATGACTCCGTCTATTCACTGCAGTCCTCTTGGGGGGGGGCGGGGGATACCCATCTGATAGTTGTTAGCAGTGGTATTCACTGGGAATCAGCTTCAGCAATGGCCGCGCCCATAGGACAATACGCTACCTTGATATAGGCCATAGGCATAGGCCTGAACTAGGTTGTTTAAAATTACAGAGCAAACATTCAGAATGATTACCACTAAAGCCACCTAAATTCTAGACAGTCAATTTATGTTGCAGAATTAGACACAATAGGTGTCTACTTTGATTCAATCCCATGTTCGTACTCAATTTCCATGTACACACTCAAGTATGAAACGCATAGACATTATATTGGATTTGAAAAACTTTTAATTTCATTTTCAGTAAAGACCTGAATTCACAAATGTAGAAATGGCTCAAGATAATTTTGCTCATTACCGTAATCTCCCGTGTGTATAAGGCACATCCCGTTTATGAGACACTCCTAGAGACAAGAGTTTTATAATAGTAAAAAAATGAAAAAATCATACCTTTTGTTCTACCGAATGGATTTTGCAAATTCAAAAAGCTATGTGTAGTTGGGGCACCCTAGACCCTCTTTAACCCCTCTATGCCATATTATAAACAGTGAGAGTGTAACATATCAAAAGAAAGGTCTTGGTGTCCCCCTTGTGGATCCAGGGAGAACTAAAACCTCGCATATACGACATGCCTTATATGCGAGAGATTAAAGTATTCATGTTTTGATCTTTTAGCCTGTTTTTAAGTGTGAACGTAAGCCGTTTTGTAATAATGATTGTACATATCTCAAGCTGATTGTGATAATATATTTATTTGGGTTTATTGTTATGCTACAAGCATATTGATATGAACATGTGTGAAGGATACATATTGGATAGGGAATAATCTATTTTGTTTAACTTAAAAACTGGAAGCTACAGTTTGGTATTATCGGCACTCTGATCTGTCAGATTGCAGTGTTTTGTTAACATTGGTATTTTTTTCTTGTCCTATAAAATAGGCATTTATTGTAACTGCACAGGGCGATTTTCTGTTACAATATGAAGACAGGATATACAAGATTGGATACATTTGTTTCCTGGAATAGATATAAAAAAAAGTTTCACAAAAAGCATATTGGCATCATATTGGTATGTTGGTAATTCCAGTAAATTACTATATATCATATCCAATGGTGTTTCTATGGGTTTACAAAGCTTGTGTTTGTGTATGATTTCAAGAAATCTCTAGAACAATATAATTCTAATCACATAAAAATGTATATCACTACATTAAAATGAACATTACTTGGACACTACTTTTGTCTTATTATTCAAGGTACTTTGATCATGCAAGTTCAAAATGGACAACAACAAAATAAACCGTTAAAACATACTCATAAAAACGTTTTTAAGGAAACACCCTATCCTATTTTCATGATAATATACTTTGATGTCCTTTCCACCAAATGAAAAGATTGTGGCATGCTTATTGAACTATGTGTCATGATAAGGGAGAGCAGCAGGTTTATCTGATTATGTCACTCACGAATGCCTCCCCATCCTTCCGTTGTTAAAAAGAAATGACCATTCCCTTAGCACACAAGGCATTAGGCCAAACTTACCATTTACATATAGGGTTTCCCTAGCCCACTTAAAAGGGTCTATTTCCCCTCTTTCCTATCCCCTTGGGATGTGTGTGGTGCACATATACGTGGGCACTGACACATTCCTCTGTGAAATTGTGTAATGTAATTCTCACCATGAATATGACCTTAGCTGTTGAAATGGGGTTAAACATCTATTACTCACTCACCATTTACATACCGGTCTGCCTCATGGGGGCGACTACTGACTAGATAGGCTGGAAACCTACCCCTGAATTCCGCTCCCGCTTCTCTCCCACTACATAAGGGGCAGGTGGAAGCCTTGGCCAACTTGTTGGAAACTGGTGGATGCACATGAGTGAGCACACTCTCCCAGCAGATGTTATCACTGATAGGTTATCTGAATATGTTGGGGAGAGTGTGAAAGGAGACTGAGACAGAGTGCAGAATAAACATCCACTAATCACCCCCAATTAAGGGATTAGGATAAGAATCTCTTTGATAAAACAAGATTATATTTCTGTAATCCTCCCTCTCCCTGTCTGTAACCGGACCTTGATACAGGAGGAAGTAAGCGGAGAGGGGTTGGGGGGTGAAGCCCTATGCCTGCGGTAGTTATACAGACCGCAGATGCCCAGCGTACTGACTAGACTTAAGATGCTGTTCATAATCATAAGTTCAAGGTGGAGACTCCAGGGGGCACCACCGGATAACTCCCAGTACAACCTGCGGTGCGTTCGGGCAGCGGTTTTCTAAGGATATCTATTGCATTATGGGTAGGGGTGACCTCGAACGCTAACTACACAACCTTAGCTTGTTCCCTCCACCCCCTTCCACCCCAGCCTGGTCTGGCTAGGTACCAGCCCTTAACTATGCTTGGAAGGGTAGTAAGTTGACTTGGGGATCAACATTGACCCACATAGGGCAGACCAATAGGGGGTGGCCTTACAAACCAGCATTGATCCCTCGGCCGTACTCCGAACGCACCGCTGGTTTACTGCTCCTCATACAGTAACAATTATCGCCCCTTTAAGGGCAGCTAATGCAGACGTGCATCATGCCCATTGGTAGGCATGATGCACTTCATTGGGGCATCATGCCGAACCTGTGGGAATGTATCAATCCTGTAGGGTCGGTATGATGCTTTAATGTTGGTTGCCTTGGTGAGTTATGTATCATGACGCCCAATGGGCATGATGCATTTATGCAAATAACCAAGGGAAAATTCCCTTATTCATTTTTAATCATTAATTAGACTGGCTGCAGTTCCCTACACTTTACTTCATGACCGTAGGCAGGGTAGCGGGGAGGTGGGGGTTAGTCTCACTCTCTCATTGACTGATTTATTAATGTGGATTTTCTGATATTATATCATAATCATTATAACAATATCACAGACTTGGGCAAGTCTAATCATTAATGTGAGCATATGCCATACCTGCAAATTAACTCCTCAACTTTCTCAGGTTTTTCTTGAAGATCCATCTGGGTCAATCTTGTGATTTCCCCCAGATCTAATGAGATCTCATCTTATCATTTATAAGGGGGTTCGGGGACTCAATTTTTTGTTCTCCTCCGGAATTTGCAGGTATGATATACGAGTTTGCTTTTAGGGCATTTTCATTATTCATTTACATTGGGGGGGGGGGTGAAATGGGGCAATTCATTAGGTTATACCCCCTCCTCAAGAAGGGTTAAAAAAAATTTATACACGTACTCACAGGACTGGTCAAAGGCTTTTTTGCCTCCCCCTACCCCCCCCCCCCTTGATAATTAAATGACCGCTCACCTAGCTATTACAGTCTAACCTCACTCCCTCTACCCTTTGATTCCTCAGATTCCTCATTACCTCAGACAGGATTTGCAACTCCCTCTATGTCTTATATTTGTACTTAAATCCTCAGACAATTTGCTCTCCAAGATATTTTCCTTGCATTTACCATATATCTGAGGCTGCGAGGCCTGACTAGATGAGAGATTCACCGTAGTAGCCTCTTCAACCCATGATCAGCTGTATCCCAAGTAGGACAGGTAAACCTACTTAAACAGTCTGACAATGGGGTCAGGTGTGCTGGTAGTAGTATCACTGCGCACTGCTGCTGAGAACTGGGCCTCCTCTTACCTGCCTAAGTGGGTCGAGAAAGTAGTCCCCCACACGTCGGCACACATAGCTCTCCCACCAGTCTGGTAGAACAGTAACGGTGTCGAGCCGAGACACTACTACAGAGTGACTGGGTCGTGACTGGTAACACTAAGGGGATATACCTCTACTACATAGGACCAATACAGCACTCAGTCATTATGTCCACACATCTGATATTATCCACACAGGAGGGACATACTTAGTCTGAATGCCACACAGGAGGAGCCAGGGGTTATAGCCTTTTACCTGTGTGATTTACTTGTATAAATACAGTGGTCTACATAGCTCCTATACATATAGATCCATACTCAGTGGAGGAGCCAGGATCCATACATACCCTTGTTATGCTGTGACTGTATGTATACATATGTGGCTGCTGTTGGTTGGGAAGTGCACTGGAAGATAGAGAGTCTGGAGTAGTGGGCTACAACTGGGAGTTTAATATACTGTGTTCTGGAGGGGGAGACTTGTATGTGTGATTTCCTTCCTCCAGTGTGTTATTTAATAATACCACTGGTATACTACCCCCTTCTGGCACCAGAGAGCACCAGGAGGACTAAATCTATAATATACAAACCTATCAGAAGCACTGGTGTATACCATAGTGCTGTGGATATAGCCTTTTTACAGTGGAGATATATATAGGCCAGATGATACAGATACTCCAGATGGACTTGTTAAAGCCTTGAGTAGTGTTATATACACCCTGGAGGATAACTTGAATAGAGACTGTGATAAAAGGATGATGCTACTACTACTACTGCACTGACTGAAGTTGGGGAGATACATTCTGGAGCATTAACACTACCCCATCAGGTGCTACTGGTTGTGTGTGCTTTAGGTATATTGGTAGTCAAATCGTCCAAGCATATCCATCACCCTAGAACTACCAACACCACCACTTCTATACTGTACCTACTACCACCCCATTGGCACCACTGTAACCAACCAGTAGCAGTGGCCACCACCACCACCGCCGCTGCCTCAGCCTCAACCCCAAACTCCAAGAATGCCATGGCGGATAGCTGTCTTCTCCTGTTCCCATCATCAACAAGCAACCCCTCAGCATCCCCTTCCTCCATCCCTTCCTCACAGGGACAACACCTTCAGCATCAGCATCATCATCCCCACACAGACCTTAATAGTGCTTCCTCCAGTGGGCCACTGAGCCCCCACCCCTACACCCCCCACCCCCCTGTCACCATGAGGGGGGTCACTGCCATGAGCAGCTCACAATTGACTCACCTGGACCACCTGGATACCGACCAAACCTCCCTCCAGGGGGACATCTCCTCCTCCTCCCCCCAGGAGGGGGACCTGGACATGGGGCCCTTCACCCCCATAGGCCCGGGAGAAGGGGTGTTGTTAGGAGGAGGAGGAGACCCTGGAGAAGGAGGGAGGGAGCAGCTTCTGGACCCTAACCACGTGGAGGAGAGGTTCCGTGTGGATAGAAGGAAGCTGGAGCAAATGCTGCAAGGTGAGCAAATATTTTTTTTTTTTTTTTTTACAGGTGACCCCCGCCCCCTATCCCTTGGTCAGTGGCATGCCAAATGTGGGACTCTTGATTGAGGGTCCCCACATTATATCACATGTGACTTTAAGAAATGTCCATGCCACATGGACACTTAAGTCCATGTCCCATGTCGAATTTAAGAAAGCACCTATGTCATGCCTGGCTAATTTCTTTACCTCGTGTCGCTAAGAAACACATTTTTCCATGTAGATTTTACGAAATGGCCATGTCACCATGCCGAATTTAGTGGTCCACACCCATAAATGTTTACCTTTGAAAGCAAGAGTTAAATTCTTTATTTTGATACATGACTGATTTTCCTGCACATTTCTATTTATTGACATAATTATGATACACGAGCTATAACCAGTCATTTAACAGACTGGGCCCGGGTGGGGGGGGGGGGATACTCAGGTCGGAATAAGCTACCGACTGCCAAATAGGCCCCAGAAGCAGGGGTGGTGGGACGAAAATTTAGGGGGCCATAACTGCGTGGACCACAAAAATAGGGGGTGGTAAATATCCTCTCTTCACCAGAAAAAATACTGTACATATTGGGGTACATGCTGCAGATATTTCTGCAAATCTTAGGTACAGTCAGAGTCCCTCGAAATGACCTGAAATAAGGGGACGGTAGCTTCAAATACCCTAAAATTGGCGGGCGGTGGATTATTTCAGGAATCTGGGAGCGGTCATATCGCCTGGATTTAGGGGTCGGTAGTTTGGCAGTGGTGAGATAGCATCATATAGTGAGTACCCCCCCCCCCCGGCAGACTGCAGAGGCAACCATATCTATGCCAAAGATATTCTGTGCTTATCATGGAGTTGTCATGATTGCACTTTGGTCCACGAGTTCAATCCCCTCATATGATGCTTCCAACCAAGTAGGCCTAGGTTATGTAGGATTCCATCTTATATGCGGACCACAGAATGTCAAGCTAATCATATACAGTAAGGTGAGCAGACACACAGAAAAGGGAGTCCATGAGCCCTTCCCTGGGCTATAATTTCCTACATTTTCCTCGGGTCTATATAAATAGTCTATAGGGCTCAGTATGGAGGCCCAGGGCGGCCATTGCTTGATCTGCGACCTGGCAGGTTAAGCAACGATAAAAATCCCATGATGTGGACACGTTGTTACAGAATGTATCAAAAAAAGTCTGCCGTGAATGGAGGGAATTATCTGTTTGGTTGATAGGGTATCCCAAGTCAACCCTATATTGCAGTACAGCATATGTATGTATACACTGCTAGTGACGTTGTATTGTTTTGCTTTCTCAATCAATAAATACTCTCCCCCTCCCTCTCTCCTTCCTTCCCCTCTCACCCTACATACCACTACCTGTACACCTCCGCCCCCCGTCATGACTGTCATAAACCCCAGTCTATAAGCCGCACCCGTGCATGGACCGCACCCTAAGCTATCGGTCAAATAAACTGACTGTTAAAAGCCCCACTTTGCCCTCAACGGGAAGCAATTCCTTACTAAAGTCCATTTATATGGATTCTATGATACTATTGATATAAGCGAGTCCCTGGCTTTGCTATTAGGGAGTGGTCATTATTTATCAACAGGGAGGGATGGTGGGTTTGAGGGGGGGCGTACAAATTTCAGACCCCTCCCCAGGGGGGGGCTAACAAAATTTTGACCCCTCTCGAGCGGGGGGCTAAAAAGAATTTACCCTCTTTTGAGCAAAAAAGCCCGCGCGCTACTATAGCTCAAAGAGGGGCGCGAAAATTCTCTGCGCCTCCGGTTTGGGGGGGGGGCGCAAAAATTTTTGACTGTTGTTGAGGGGGGGGACATAAAAAATTTTCGCGCATCTGCGCGGAACCCCACCACCCGCCCCCTGTTGATAAATAATGACCACTCCCTTAAAACTCGACTGTAAACTTCTGGTATGGTCTAGAAGTCTTGCCTTATAATACGCGGGGTCTTACGTTGATTGTGTGTTGTAAACCAATATACACAGTCAGTAATAAACGCCTGCTCCAGTCTCTATAACCATTTAAGGGCCGCTGATGCCTTAATGTATTATGCTCATTGGTCGTCATGATGCATGAATGCAGCCCTGGCAAGTCACTCACGAGGGCTGCATTCTTGCACCATTCCAACCATATGGGGCTGATACACAAATTTTCGGAGGGTCGTCATGATGCTCCAATGAAGTGCTGGCGAGCAGTCTTAATTACCAGTACTTCATTGGTGCATCATGACGACCAATAGGCATGATGCATTTACTGTAGATGTGGATATTTTGCCTCTGCTAAATTTCCGCGCACCTAGCATAAAAACACATATTAGCGCAATGATATTTTAGCTCACTTGTCTTTTCTCTTATTCTGTAAATCCTGTCCTACATACCTTTTTTACGGCTTGAAAATCGGATAATTATCAAGGATTTTACAGCTTAAAACAAAAGATTTCCAGGAATACCAGGTCCTTTTATAAATTAAGACCCATAGTCCACTAGGTATCTCCCACCTGCGTAAAATCTGTTGACAGAGGCCCAGTGGACTCTGGGATATTTTTTGTTTGAAATTTTAGCCCATATTATATTTTGGCTCAATGAAGCAGGTGCGCGAAAATGGCCAAAATATGTACCGCGCGGAAATAATTGCATCTACAGTAGGCATTAACGGTCCTTGAAGGGTTAATACTAGGTCTGCACCCAACACACGATTGATCCCCACTGGATCTGTGCCAACTCCAGGCAGCAGCATGAGGGATGCTACACTATGACAACTGGTAAAAGTCACTGCTTTGGTGCAAAATGGGCATGGTATAAGGCTTAGTGTTGACGTCCTGTGGGTCCACCATTTTGAATTTTGCTGGTTGAGGTAAACCCCACTGATAAGACATAATATAATGGGTACCTTGTCCCTGGGTAACACCCACTTCCAGGGATATGCTGGTTCCATGTTATCAGTTCTTATCAGTGCATGTCACCAGAAACCAGCTCCAGACCCGCTTCCAGCCAATAGGGCATTAGCATATTAGGCTATGGAGGCCGCCATATTGGTTAGGCCCCCGAGTCCACAGCAGGGCATTCTTAGTCACTGGGCACGACTCAGTTAAGGACTGAGTCGCTGAGACTGGCATACCTAAAACTTTCAGGTGCTCTAGAAACGGCAAGTTTCTAAGAATAACATTTGACAGAAATAAATCCCCAACAATCAGCTTATGATATTGACAAGAGTACCACCTTAGTTTTGCTGTCTGTGAGTGGGAAGAGCGTCTTTCGTTGGAAACTTTTAGATCGCACCCTTTTCCAAGATTTGGCACATGCCGTGTGGGTTGCAACGTGTAGCTATCAGCAGGTGCATTTTCTGCCAGACAGGAAGTCAATCTCCACTCTCCAAGCAGATTCTAATGAATAACATTATTTCATGAATAACACGTCTGTTGTGAGACCTGAAACCACATCAAACATGGCTGACCGTGGCAGCTAAACTTGATATGAAGGCTAACAGATTTGCGAGAACCAAATTATCTAGGCCGTATTAAAGGTTTCTCACAAAATGGCAACAAACATGTCTTAGGAAGCTATCTTTAAGAGGAAATCGACATAAAAAATTTATGTCCTACAATTCCAGCCACCTGACAAATGAGCCCTATGCAGGAAGCCTGACTCTCCCGTCAGGTAAGAGTCAGCACCCGCCGGACAAGGCATTCTGGGTAAATTTCTTATCAGTCTCAAGAACAATGGTCAGTGATAAGACTGATAGGCTACAGTCTGCCCCTTATCTCAATCACCCTAAGTACCTCTCTATAGTTTCAGCTGTGAAAAAAGGTGATGACCCAGATAAGAGACAATGCCCTGATTGGCTTAACTGTTGTTTCAAACAGAAATTTCAATGATCTATTGCTCTTTCATTTCAAATATTTAATCCATTTCTAGATCAGCTAAATAAAGCTATTGCTATGGAGTATCCACACATATGATTTATAAAAAAATCCCATGGATAGTAATTAATTGACAGGTTGTCAAAATAGACTGCACAAAGAGGCCAAATGGTGATCTATCCCCTGACTACATGAGCCACCTAGCTGAACCTCTTAGAACTAGCAATGTGCTAGTCCCGTATACTATGAAGGTCCTCCAGTAGTACTACAAATTGATTTGGTGCTATGCATGTAAGGGCCGCTGATACAGGAGTGCATCATCTCCATTGGTCAGCATGATGCATCATATTTACATGCTCCAGGAGTGTACCAACCACATAGGTCGGCATGATGCATGTATACATATATGTATGGCCCTAGACCCCTCGGGCTTCCCTAGCCCACTTAAAAGGGTCTATATCTCCTCTTTCCTATCCCTCGGATGTGTGTGGTGCACATATACGCGGGCACTGACACATTCCTTTGTTGAATTGTGTAATGTAGTTCTCGCCATGAATATGACCTTAGCTGTCGAAATGGCGTTAAACATCTATTACTCACTCACTCCCTAGACCCCTAAATTTGACACAGTGACATAGCCATTTCTTAAAATCAACATGGTGACATGGCCATTTCTTAAAATCGACATGGGACATGGCTATGTTAGTGATATATGACAGGGCCATTTCTTAAAATCGACATGTGACATGGGGCCTTAGTGACATGAAAAATAGGACCTGGAAAAGATCTCAGCTCTCCTAAAAAGCCTCAGAATTCACCTTTTGGTCTTGTAATGTTCAAAGTTTTTCCGAGGAGGCCCCAGACCCCCTGTATTTGTCTTATTCCAATGACAAATCTGTTCTTTTGTCTTGAACACAGGGTGCAGCTTATATGTGGGGGGTTATGGTACCATAATTTGATTAGCTACGTTAGTCAAGTTAGTGACACTAGTGACATGGGTTTTTGCTTAGTGACATGAGACATGAACATTTCTTAAAATCGACATGTGACATTGGGGGCCTCCCATCAAGGACCCCGTATGTGGCCCTGGCGAGTTACATTCATGTATCATGACGACCAATGGGCATGATGTACTAAAGTTCTGTTGGTATATAAAGGCCTACCAGTATATAAGGTGGTAATATATAATTATTATGACACTGTTATCACTATATCTATACACTATAATTAAGGAATAAGGCACGAGGAAGTGGAGGGGGCGTGCATCTATTCCCTAATAAAGACCAAGGGCGAATCCCAAGGTCTTTATTTGGGAACAGATGCACATCCCCTCCACTTACGAGTGGCCTTATTCCTGTTATAACATGGTGTCAAAAGATAGTGATGCCGTGCATTATTGGGTTATAGATGCACAGCTACCCAATAATTGCACAGCAGGCCTATTAGAGGAGCTGTGCATTTATTGGGGTGCTGTGCATATATAACCCAATATACACACTGCAGGAAAACAACCTTGTCACTCTCAAATCGCATCTCTCATCACTATAATTCTACAGTGGGAAGCAAGACTATGCTTGGTTTATTCAATAGATGCACAGCAGCCGTGTTATAACAGACTATAAACTGTAGATGATAAACTGCAGAGAGAGAGACTGTTTTGAACGATGTCTTGCTTAAACTAAGAAACTCAGAGGCAGTGTGAAAACAAACAAAACAAAGTGGGGGGGGGAAGCGAAAGAAAAAAAAAGGGGAAGGGGGGAGACTGAATAAACCATTGCTATAATTGAGATTAACAGAGGGTCTCAACCGATATGTTTACTTGATGGAATTGATGTCTGAATATTGGCTTGGCTGCAGGAATGTATATCTCAAACGGCAGGACTATAGGCAATATGTGCCTATATCTATAGGGCGCAGTATTGAGGTCTAATGGGTCCGCCATTGCTTGATCTGGGACCTGGCGGGATAAGTACTGATAACAGCCAATGGTGGGTACCATGTGTTACATAATGTAACCAAAAAATCCGCAGTGAATGTGGGGAGTCATCTCATTGGTTGAAAATGTATCCCGTGGCCTATAATATGTGTCTGAAATGATAGGCCTAAGAATTCTGATTGCTGCGAGTATTTAGCCCAAGGCGTGGCTCACCTGCGGCACACCTGTCCACTCGCTGTCTAATTATACAATGATAATTATGTAATTAATCTTTTAAGGGCTGATAATGCAGGAGTGCATCATGCCCAGTGGTCGTCATGATGCACCAATGAAGTCCTGGTGAGTCTGCTCACCAGCACTTCATTGGTGCATCATGCCGACCCTCCGGGAGAGTATCTCTCCCATAGGGTCGGCATGATGCATAAATGAAGCCCTGGTGGGTTACTCGCCAGGGCTTCATTAATGCATCATGATGACCCATCGGCATGATGCATTAAATTCAGAGATGTCAGTTCGATATTTGGCGAAACTCTGAAAATTATTTTGGGGCACTTCAAAAGGGGGGGGGGGTATACCCTAATCAGAGTGACAAATACCTTCAAAATTAAACACTTAGGGTTAGGTGTACCTTTAAGAAAAATCAGAATTATAAAATATTCATTTTAAATTTTTTTTCTTATTATTTATGTAGTAAAATATCACCTTTGAACCTCTGAAATCAGAGAAAATCTGAAACTCTGTCTTATCTGAAATTAAAGAATCAGCGGCCCTTAAAGGGTTTATTTGATTAGGTGACCAGCATACCTGTAAAGGTAGAAATATGAGTACGAGATGAAGTAATATAAATGTGATCTGTATAATGCAATTAACATTAATTCAGATAACTCTGATGGCTTTGTATGTTCTAATATAATAACTCCTTTCTGTGCACTGGGGCCATCCATAAATGACATCATGTCAAATTTGACCATTTTTGGCCCAGCCGCCCTCGTCATGTTTTTTTTTTGTTTTTTTTTTGTTTGCCATTTTTGCAATGCTGAAGGTATATGGAAAATCGATTCCATCATGTCGGACCTGACCCCCCCCCCCCCAGCATGACGTCATTTGTGGATGGCTCCCCCACGTTGTCAATTCGCTTTGTAGTCTGAAGGTTGGTCACCGTAGTGACCTGTATATATATATATATATATATATATATATATATATATATATATATATATATATATATATCGATGAGATCTTTGAATGAGCGCCGGTCTTGAATAAGCGCCAGGGCAGAGTAGCGTTGCCACATTATAATTGATGTCTTGAATAAGCCTCAGTCTTGAAATAGCGGGATGTGAAAACTCAGACTTAAGTCTGAAATCATACTTTTTCATCTTCACCAGGACACCTCCTGAGATTTGTGCAAATCAATTAAGAAAATATATTAGTATTTGGGGTGGAACTCTTCTTTATTGGCCTGTCTGGGGAAGCCTAACAGAGCAATTTAGGGGTGGGGTAGGGCTAGGTTAAAATCTATGAGCGCAGGGGCTCTTATATACCTAGGCCAATATGGAAGACGTATATTGGCCACTAGCTGGTCTGGAGCTGGTTCTGGCGACACCTACTGATAAGAACTGATAGGATGGGACCAGCATGTCCCTGGAAGTGGTTGTTAACCAGGGACAAGGTACCCATCATGGTATGTGTTTTCAGTGGGTTTCACCTCAACCAGCGAAATTCAAAATGGTGGCTCCACTAGGCCTCCATACTGAGTCCTATAAAGAAAACACAACAAAATACTGTTATATACCTTGTGTACAAGGCGCAACTTGTAGGCTAGGATAGCCCTTTGCTGTGAGATAAAGAATCAACTTGAAGTTAGCATGCGGCTAATGCTAATACCCACTGGTCGTCATGCTGCATGCTTGCATTTCAGCATCATGCCGACCCTGCAGGATTGATGCACACTCAGAGGGTCGGCATGATGCTCCAATGAAGTGCTGGCGATCACACTAGCCAGCATTGTATTGGTGCATCATGCCGACCAATGGGCATCATACCCAATGCGGGCTTCCCTAGCCCACTTAAAAGGGTCTGTATCTCCTCTTTCCTATCCCCTCGGATGTGTGTGGTGCACATATATGTGCGGGGACTGAGACATTCCTCTGTGAAATTGTGGACTGTCGTTCTAGCCATGAATATGACCTTAGCTGTCGAAATGGCGTTAAACATCTATTACTCACTCACTCACACCCCTCACACCCAATGCATTACCATTGGCGACTCTTTAGTTACAGGTTCCCTCCAAACATTAATTGAGTACTGTACTAGTGTATCTGAGACTGATTTTTTTGAGGCTGATTCAGATCTAGTAGATTCACCAGTATTCATGAATCTTGGCGACACCAAATAAATGCCCTTTCGTACATTTAAAGCTTAGCAAGGTATGGATCTTTCGATGTCTATACTATAGTTAGGGAGTGATCATTTTTTAACAACAGGGGGGGGGGGGCTGGTGGGTTTAAGGGGGGGTCAGAATTTTTTCAACCCCTTGACCGGGGGGGGTCAGAATTTTTTCAACACCTCTGATGGGGGGGGGGGGGTCAAAATAACTTCACCTGTTTTCAGTGGAAAACCCCGCCTGTTACTATAGGCTAAAAGGGGACGTTCGCGTGCGATTTTTGTGCCTTATGGGGGGGGGTCGAAAAAATTTTACCCCCTCGAGAGGGGGGGGGTTGAAATTTTTTTCATGCGTCCACGCGCAAACCCACCAGCCCCCCCCCCTGTTCTTAAAAAAAGATCACTCCCTTAGGGCCCTAGACAGGGGGGTCCCATGTCCATTGTCGATTCTAAGAAATGGTTATTGTCACTTGTCTCTCAACCCCATGTCCTTTGTCGAATTTAAGAAGTGGCCTTATCCCTTGGCTCTAAGCCCATGTCCCTTGTCGAATTTAAGAAGTGGATTTGTCCCTTCTCTCTTAACCCCATGTCACTTGTCGAATTTAAAAAGTGGCCTTGTCCCTTTGTCGATTTTACCCGGCTGGGGCCCTATAGTTCAACCGACCTACATTTTATATTGCAAAATGATTAGGCCAAAAAAAAAAAGGTCCTCAGTCCAAAGGGGCCGACCTCAGCATTTTTTGATGATTTTTTTTTCATAATTTTCAGACTTTTTTAACGATTTTTTTCATTTTTTTTCAGAGTATCCGACCTACCTACCTCAACTTTTCCGACCATGTTACCGGAAACATACCTTCTTTTTTTGGCCTTAGTACAGAGACTAGAAGCTACTAAACACTAAAAGAATAACTGTTGAATCTACCAGGGATTCTTATAAAACAGTGGACCACCATTCTTGTATAGTATTGAACCAGTGTAGTTTTTACAAGAAGCCGCAGGTGACAGCACGATGGTACACAAATGTACAATAACGACATATCTCTGGCAACTTTGGGATGCCGATTCCATCGTTATTTTGATTTTGTTTACAATGTACATGTACAGGGCAAAACAATATAATCTAACAAACCTATCTTGACTGTAGAATCTGAGAGTGTGATTCCACTGAGGTCCGTACTACGGAGCCCTGGAAAGGACATCTGTTTTCTACACATTTATTTCTAGAGTTTGTTTCCACAAGAAGTATTTTCGTTTCCGCAAGAAGTATTTTTGTTTCCGCAAGTAGTATTTTCGTTTCCGCAAGTTTTATTTTCGTTTCCGCAAGTTTTATTTTCGTTTTCGCAAGTTTTATTTTCGTTTCCGCAAGTTTTATTTTCGTTTTCGCAAGTTTTATTTTCGTTTTCGCAACTTTAATTTTCGTTTTCGCAACTTTAATTTTCGTTTTCGCAACTTATACTTTTGTATCCACAACTTAATAGTTTTTCTTTGTGCATAGTCAATCAATTGTGAATGTTAAGTTGTGGAAACAAAACATAAAGTTGCGGAAACAAAATGTTTAGTTGCGGAAACAAAATATAACTTGCGGAAACAAAAATAAAAAGTTGCAGAAACGAAAATAAAACTTGCGGAAACGAAAATAAAACTTGCGGAAACGAAAAATAAAACTTGCGGAAACGAAAATAAAACTTGCGGAAACAAACTAGAGAAAAAAATGTGTAGAAAATGGATGTCCTTTTAGGGGCTCCGTACTACGCAGAGTGAAGCTCCGTTAAGATGTCAGAAGCCTTTATACGTTATTGTTTCACAAGAGCTGGTGGTTATATGCAATTCCAGACAATGGTGACATGTCATTGGAAGCCTCGAGATCTAGATTGAGAGACGCGGAAGCATCTCTAAGAGACGTACCCCGTACATGCGCAGACGTACAACAATCGTATAGGTATTGTATAAAACTTTGGCCCTACCCTTGTCTATAGGTATGACTAGAATATTCTTTAAAAAAAGTGTCGTCGAAATAATGACGGAATCCTCATCCCAAAGTTGCCACAGATCCGTCGTTATTTTCACAGAGGTTCCTGGCACCATACATACTGCCACCTGTAGCTTCTTGTAAAAACTACACTGGTTCACTGCGATACAATTATGGTGGTTCACTGTTTAGTTTTACAAGGATCCCTGGTAGATTCAATAGTTATTTTTTACAGTGTATAGATAGAGGTCTCGATATCCCCTTGGGAGAGTCTGACGTATTAGCCAGATAATGCTAATCCTGCGATGGGGTCAGATTCACGTGGGCAGGGGGTGCGGCCAATCATAGGAATGATCTAACCATAGAGAAAAATGTCCAGAAATGGCAAGCAGGAAGTTGCACAATTCCGGAATTACCCCTCACTGACTTTGCGAAATTCCAGAATTGCCCCCCCCCCTTTGGTTGCGCAGTTTATGAATATTTCATTGAAATGCACATGCTGACATAGTACTATAGAACCCTATAGCGAAGCCGGTCTAATGGATTAAAGGCTAACTTAGTTTTTAAGATTCACAGGTAAACCCTACCTGCAATAGGACTTGCTGTATGACAGCTGGGGGTGTTTATTTCCTAGCTGTATTCACATCTACAGTTAGGTATATGATGCATTGGGTTTACCCTCTATAAGAGCCTGCACCTTGTGGGTGGGTCTAACAATGAATCAGAACATGGCTATCAAATGCCTGTCTTTAAATCAACTTGTTTCAGTGGAATAATTGTCCCTCCTATAGTATTATATGCGCTTAACACATACACTATTATCATTATGAGCATACAGGTATATCATCATTATCTTTAGCATGTGTTGTTGCAATAATATACGTTATCATTTTACACCATTGCTATCGAAGGCATATCTATATGGGGCCTTATTACTTGATTATGTTATTTTCTTTCGATTGAACTGTCCGCCGTGGGATTTGGGGTCTTTGGTATAGGGTTGATCAGGGATGATTTATCAACCAATCAGATAATTCTCTCTGTTCACTGCAGACTTTTTAGGTACATTTTGTAACAACCATGCGTTATCAGTACTTATCTCATCAGAGGGTACCAGATCAAGATATTGTCGACTCACTGGGCGTACATGTATATCAAGGCCTATAGGAGTTGTCTGGGTATGTGGGGTGGGAGGGGAGGGGGGGGGTCATACATAAATGTATTTAGTGTCCCCATACCCCAGCATCCACCATCTACATAGCATTCCTCTGACACCTATAGGGTCATAGCTACATTACAGACCATCTAACCCTTTAGGGGCCACTGATGCAGGATACCCATTGGTCAGCATGATGCACCAATGAAGTGCTGGCGAGACTGCTGACCAGCACTTCATTGGTGCATCATGACGACCTTTTAACGGTGTATCAACCATGTATAAGATTGGCATGACGCGGGAATGTACCCTGATGAGTTTGTTTTTGTGCCAGGGCTGCATTCATTCACCATGACGACCAATGGCTATGAAATAATAATACATTAGCCGCCTTTAAATGGTTAATGGTCGCACTGTGCTCTGCTGCCCTATTATAGCCATTTAGTCATCATTATGTATGGTCTGCTCGCCAGCTCTTTATTGGAGCATCATGCTCACCCTCAGGGAGTTAATGTATCAATCCCAAAGGGTTGCCATGATGCTCCAATGAAGTGCTGGTGAGCAGTGTCAGCACTTCATTGGTGCATCATGACGACCAATAGGCATGATGCAAAATGCACCAGCGGCCCTTACAGGGTTAAATTAACTAATGTATGCTGACTATCACCTATAAGGCTACAACCTTTTGTCATATGTGATTAGATCTAACATCCAGGCAGCTTATAAAAATAATCATAAAGGTCCCCCCTCCTATGGATATTTGCCACATATTAAGGCCACACTTTTTTTTCTTTTTTTTTTCTTTTTTTTTTTTTGGGGGGGGGTACAGGCACCCAAAATGATAAAAGAAATGTCCACCACGGAGGACGAAATAAAAAATGAAATTCATCATTGTATATCTCAACCCTTCACTAGCATCGACTTACAGACAGATACGAGGTATCTTGCAGCTAATAATAGGGACTAGGGGATTATTTGGTCCTATCTCATGATCCAACTGAGCCTCCAATACATATCTTGTTGAATGTATTCCTGACACCATTAGCTTCAGTTTGATACCAAATATGGCTTATTTCTACATCAAGTGTCAGAAAAATTGAGTTGGGAATATCTGAGAAAATGAAAAAGTTGATTTTCCCATTTTTATTTTTGATTTGAATTGGCTTATTCCACTGCGAGCGGACCCGCAATCCAAAGAAAAAAAAGAGTGGCCTAATGGGTGTGCCCTGGAGGACAATGATGTCAATTAGTATTGTTTGTGAAATGCCCTCCAGTGTCTTATTGAAGGGCCAGACTAAGACCAAGGTACGAGGTGAAAGTGTGAGTTGTATAGATAGATAATTGCCATAAGCCAATAAGAAATGGTTCTGAAATGCCCTCCAGTGACTTATCGAATGGTGGCTGTATAAAGAACAGAGTGTAAGTTGAGATGTATGAGGTCCATATTGGCAGATGGCATTAAGCCATGTGCCTTCAACAATACTCCCCTATGTGCAGAATCAATTTTGGCATGGCTTCATATATACCTCTGTACGTTGTATTTGGGTCGTATACAAATGCCATTGGAATGGAGATCTATTTATATGCTATTCATAAGTTCTTGAATCTGTCATTTCAAATGCACATTTGATTTAATATCATTTATGTGAATGTATCAAAAGGTATATACATATACATGTACATATTCAGAGCCAAAGATGATCTATTATGAGATAAACAATCCTCTGAAACTTAAAAGAGTACATTTTAATATATGGCATAACTATGTTATCAACGAGACCTTATTTTCTTAAAATGAGAGAATTATGTTAGCTCTAATAAATACATCTATTTTCTAAAGGGTTAAAACATTATTTAAAATAATTATATCCTTAACATTCTCTGTGACCTAGGGAATCAACAACATATCAACAAAAGATGTATTTGATTACCATAGCAATAATGACACACAGTATATCACTCTGTTAAAATCAATAGCACTTTCACAATGGCAGGGATGTCATCGATCTCCACATGTTGAGTCCACACATTGGCACTAGGGGAGTGATCCATTTTCTAACAAAAAGAGGGAGTGGCGGTGAAGTTTTGCATGTAATGAAAAAAGAGTTTTTTGCCTCCCTCCCCCCTTCCCTCTTCTTCATCGTCAGAATTATTTGCCCCCTTTCCCAGAGGTGCTGAGAAGACAGCTCAAAATTGGCTGGAGGGTACGCCAACATGTTGTATATATATGCAGGTTTATGTCATGGCTGATACGAACGTCACTATAGATTAGTACTAGAACCGCCGTATTCAATGGGGGGCATTGAATACAATGTGTCCGTATTCAATGGGTGTCCGCCATCTTGGATTTTGAGCTGTTTTTCTTTATTTAAAAGCAAAATAACCCCCTAGGCCATGACATAAATGCAAATGTCCACTTCCATGAGATTTTTTACATCGTATTCCCCTCTGTGGGACTGGTCGCATCCCACTCATTTGCTTATATATTCATTCCTCAAGGAAAATAAGGGGAAATATCGATCAGTCAGTCATCCAATCCCTTGTAGACAGAAGTATATACCGGGGTAGTTATTTGCAGGCCTTTTTTTAGGGATGAAAACAGGTAAAATTGTTTTTACATCACCAGGCACAGGTCAAGGGGTCTAAAAGGATTTGCCCCCCCCTCCCCCTCTCATTTCCTTTTGTTAAAAGTAATCACTCCCTAACCAAAAGCACAGGTAAGGGTAAAGCTGCCTTTGAGCGCGTTGATGTGTCTGCTGCATTTATTCCCTTTGTCTTTGACAAAGGGAGTTAAATCTGAATGAGTGGTAGAGAGTGAGGTTTCGCGGCTCTATCCTGGGCCGAAAAATGTTCCAGTCGCGCAGGATCGAATCCCATTGTCAGTGGATGCGTTTTGCGCCGCGCTCAGCCCCGCGGGTTTAAATCCCATTGTCAGCGCACGCGTTTTGTGCCGCGCTCAGCTGCGCGGGTTCGAATCCCATCATCAGCGGACGCGTTTTGCACCATGCTCAGCTGCGCGGGTTTGAATCCCATCATCAGCAGACGCGTTTTGCATGAGGCAACCAATGGAAATGCTCTAAACACATTTGGATGCAAAGACAAAGGCTAGAGCTTGCTCTACATCCTCGAACTCGTCTTATGTAAGTGTGTGTGTGTGTTTTTTTTTTGTTTTGTTTTTTTGTTTGATTTTTTTTTGGGGGGGGCCTCGATGGACTCGATGGCTCGAGCGGCAACTTTTTTTTCGACCCCACGATCAATATCATAAAGGTTATCACAACCCCCTTCTAAGATATGATTTTACCAAATGACACCCCTCCCCCCATAAAAAAGAAAGGGAATCCTTGAATGGCATGTTGCGATGAATAGGCCTTCTGGTACTTGAATTGCTCATCTTCAGTTTGACCTGCCCAGTGTGAAGGCCTATTGGGTTTTGCCCCCCCCCCCCCACCAAAACGTTCTTCCCTCCTATATCTAACAAAACTCCCCCTTGAGAATAGGCAATTATCTTTTTTTTTTAGCAAAACCCCACCATTCCATATGTTGGTAAAAATGATCATTAAAAAAATGATCAATCTCATAAGTTCCCCAGCTTGTATGGGATCTTATAATCAACAGCATACATAATATAGCAATATAAACATAGTAAGTAGCCTTGATATTATGTAGTCTGTGCGATTAAAGCGTTCACAGATCATCAAATACTTTATAATCCAGTGTACATTTATTAAATAGGCTCTACATGCTAGTACAATAATATCATATCTCAAATAGCTAACCCATTAAGGGCCGCTGATGCATTAATGCATCATGCCGACCAATTGGCATGATGCACCGATGAAGTGCTGGCGAGACTGATCGCCAGCACTTCATTGGAGCATCATGCCGACCCTCCGGGAGTTTGTGTATCAATGCCGTAGGGTTGGCATGGCAAGTAACTTGCCAGGGCTACATTCATGCATCATGACGACCAATGAGCATGATGCAATAATGAATTTGTAGCCCTCAAAGGGCCAATTTCCCCCAATGTGTGCTTCCATATTAGAGGCCAATCTAGACAACTTGGCCCTACTCCAGAAATATAATCTGTACCACCCGTGCCTGACCTCCAGTCTGGCAGACCTGTGAAAATTTATTTTTAAGTGGGTAATTTTTTTCCGCCTCTTGTTTATTTTGCACAGTGGCAGCACGCAACAGCCAGGTATGGAACTTACCTGGGTAACCCTTTAAAGGCCGCGGGGTGTTTTAAATTTAATGCACTATGTCCATCTAAAAAGGGTTTTGATCTCATCTTTTCTGTCCCCTTGGAGTGTTTGTTGTACTTAAGTGTCTGTTGTACATGAGCACCGACACATTCATCCATGACTTGGTGTCTAATGTAGTTTTCTCTCCATGAATATTAGCTGTCGAAACGACCATAGCTCACTCACTCCTTCTAGGATAGAGACCGATTTATGAATTATGTCACGGAGGGGGTGGGTGTGTGTGTTTGGGGGGGGGGGGGTGTCTGTTGCTCCTATAAGGGAGGGGGTCTCCAAAAAGGCCTAAAAAAGCGTGACATAATTTTTGGATCAGCCCTAGTCGGCATGATGCAGGAATGCAATCCCAGTGAGTTACTCACCGGCTGCTGCATTGGTGCATCATGATGACTAATGTACATGAACCTTGAGACATCATGTCACCCATAATTGTTGATATAAGTGCTTTAATAACTGAAAGTGATTTGTGAGATCAACCCTTTTGGGCCGATGGTGCATTAATGCATCATACTCGTGATACAGCGTGAGTGCTGGTGAGTCTCCTCGACAGCACTTCATTGGATTTCATTGGTACATCATGCTGCCCCCCGTGAATGTATCAATCATGTAGAGTCGGCATGATGCATGAATGTAGCTCTGGCGAGTTACTCGCCAGGGCTGCATGAATGCATCATGCAGACTAAGGGCATAATGTACTATCAGCCCTTAGAGGGTAAAGGGTAGGGAGAAGCAGATGTTTGTCGTTGTGAACAATAGCTATAAAATAACAATAATACAGTGTTAAGAAGGACAAGGGTAGCCAGGTGATTTGGGAACACAAAAATCTACATAGGCCCTGGTGTAGACATGTATGGGCACTACATCCCCAATCTACAAAAGCAACATGATGCTTTAACCCACTATGGTAGACATAATGCATAATACATGTATTATAATGCATTATGCCTACTTTTGTCTAAATGATGCATGAATACAGCCCCAATATGTATACTTACCCGGTAGGTTTTATGCATTGTGATGGCCTTTAGTTTGTTTTTGTTTTTTTTTGGTTGTGCTGACAGTTTATTAAACACGCCATGAATTTCAGTACATTTTTATTATTATTCACGCAATTTCAGTGCAATCTTATAGAGTCATCTTCAAATGGCCCTAATCTCATCATTTCTGTCCCCATTGTGTGTGCTGCACAAGTGCGATCAATTATCTAAAGTAGTTTTCTCGCCATGGGTATGACCTTAGCTGTTGAATTGGTTTTAAATGACCACTTCCCGGATTGGATTCCAGGATTGAGGCACTCTGAAGGACCAGTTTGAGGTATATTCATTGATGTAGGGCCTGGACCTCATATATCCTGGCAAGCTACTCGTGAGGAACATGATTATGCATTATACCGACCTGATATTTTGCCAAAGTTGTCCCAAGTGTTGTCATGCTGCGTTAGTTGGAGCATGCAACCCATGCAAGCCTTGATGTTGTACTCCTTTATTATCAGTTAAGATACACTGTAAAAAAATGTCGTCGAAATAATGAAGGATCTCTCATCCCAAAGTTGCCAACCATCCTTTGTTATTTTCACATCGTTCTCACAGAGATTCCTGGCACCACCACAGGGCCACCTGGAGATTATACACTGGCTCCCTGTTGTGTAATTATGGGGGTTCATTTTTCAGTTTTACAAGGACCTCTTGTAGATTCTACAGTTATTTCTTACAGTGTATAATAGCAAATACAAGTACATTTTGTAATACATGAGTCTGAGGTTTTAATCTGAGTCATCCATCTGTGTCCAACTTCTGGTCCTGCGAGATCATGTACACTGACACGCTGATGCAGTTCCTCGTACCACTGCATTGGTGCATCATGACTATTTTAAATCATTAGGTCTTGAGGTATACATTCCCACTAGCAATAAGTTAAAGGGTTACCTCACATACCCAATGTAGAAACTATATCAGATATCATTCTATGTAACCTTCATACTTCTCTGCCTTTTTATGGGCAATCCTCAGATGAGAGAATAAACAAGGAGTTTATATAGGCTTTGTGGTCGTCTCAGGGAGTGATCATTTCTCAAATATGCAGTTAGAGTAGGCAAAGTTTTTACGACCCTGTGAACAGGGGGTCAGATTCTATTAATAGCGTAACTCATCGGGGGAATTGATACTTTTTCTGAGAGAATGTTTGTGCATTACTTTAGGTTTCTGATTCTTTTATCCATCCACAAATATTGACACCCCCCTCCACTCTCAGCTGTTAAAAATGATCACTCCCTTAGATGGAGGGGCCGTGGGTTCATACCAAGTCTTCAACAGTCAGCTGAGTCAATAGGATGTCTGCATGTTTGGAATACGGATGTTATAAGCAGACTGACATATCTGTCTTTCTATATGAACCTTCAGCACATATTTGCTCTAATAGTTGGCATGTCTTCTCCAAGGACTTTGTACTATAAATATATCGATTGTACCACACATACAATACTATAAAGATATTGATTGTACCACCCATACAATACTATAAAGATATTGATTGTACCACCCATGCAATACTATAAAGATATTGATTGTACCACCCATACAATACTATAAAGATATTGATTGTACCACCCATACAATACCATAAAGATATTGATTGTACCACCCATACAATACCATAAAGATATCGATTGTACCACCCATACAATACTATAAAGATATTGATTGTACCACCCATACAATACTATAAAGATATCGATTGTACCACCCATACAACACTATAAAGATATTGATTGTACCACCCATACAATACTATAAAGATATTGATTGTACCACCCATACAATACTATAAAGATATTGATTGTACCACCCATACAATACCATAAAGATATTGATTGTACCACCCATACAATACCATAAAGATATCGATTGTACCACCCATACAATACTATAAAGATATTGATTGTACCACCCATACAATACTATACAGATATCGATTGTACCACACATACAATACTATAAAGATATCGATTGTACCACCCATCTTTTCCATAATAGTAATGTATTTGTAATGATAAAAAATATTGTCTTGGCCCTTCTGTGGATTTATGATGTTTTTCCTTTTCCATTCACTAAAATTCCCTATGTATATACAATACTATATTCCATAAAGCATGTCTGTCCTAGTTTAAACCCACTATAATATATGTAACACAAAATATCCATTATTATAACACCGACCTGGCACTCCTGCCTAAACGTCAGCAGATTATCCGTTAATCTATGACCAGTGACCTGCAGGTAAACACTGCAAGAGTCTATTATATCCTGCAGGGTCACCCAAAACAATATTGACCCTAAAAATGCTAATCATGTAAGTGGATTTGAACTCTTGGGCAAAACTCAATATATTGTAGAGAAATATGGCAAGCAATGAACTCGCCCCAGATATAAGATTTATTGATATCCGGGTTTCTGGTAAATAGAATTACAATATTAAATGCCAAACCTGCACATCAAAATTCAAAATTTCGATATAAAGATTGAACTTTTTACACTTATATATCAGAGCTGTCTTTGTACCTACGTAACTAGCCTGGAAGTTAGAATCCCCCTAGTTTAGGTTAGCGCTTTGTATTCCCAGCTTTTCACCATTAGCTAAATAATTTCCTGACAGTTAAAATAACTAGGCCTAAGTCAGTTAATTCATCAAGTTGACAACTTCTGTAATGAAGCTCGGACCATTATAAGAAATAATTCACCAACTTGAGTGCTGTCTCTAATGAGCTAGGATCAGATATGAACTAATTCACCAACTTGAGAACTGTTGCTAATGAGCTAAGAAATGAAACATGGACTATATAGTCACTCTATTAAAATGATTCCAAGAAGCCTTAACCCTTTAAGGGTCGCTGGTGCCTCCTTAATGCATCATGCCCATTGGTCGTGACTGCACGCCAGCACTTCATTGGAGCATCATGCTGGCCCTACAGGGTGGATACATATACTACTGGAGGGTCGTCATGATGCTCTAATGAAGTGCTTGCAAGCAGTCTCACCAGCACTTCATTGGTGTATCATGACGACCAATGGGCATGATGCATCAAGGAATCAGCGGCCTTTAAAGGGTTGGCACTACACAACTGAAGTAACAATAAGGTAAATCAATTATCTCACCTTTAGGTCTCAGGTGAATTAAACATTTAAGGGTCTCTAAGGATTCTTGTACCTTTGTAGTCATGATACACTATTGCAGTATATGGTGAGTCTATTCGCAAGCATAGCATCGGTGCATCATGGCAACCCCAGTGCCCGCACCATAGTGTCATCGCTTTTGGAAAGTACCAGCCAGATACTATTGGCATGATGCACGGATACAGCTCTGGTGAGTTACTCACTAGGGCTGCATTCATGCATTATCCTGACCAAGGGGCAAGATGATTAATCCTTTAGGGGCAGCTGATGCATTAGTGCATCATGCCCATTGTCCGGCATGATGCACCAATGAAGTGCTGGGGAGACTGCTCACCAGCACTTCATTGGAGCGTCATCCCGACCCTCCGGGAGTTTGTGTATCAACCCCATAGGGTTGGCATGATGCTCCAATAAAGTGCTGAGACTCACCAGCACTTCATTTTTGTGCCACCACTTCATTGGTGCATCGTGACAATCAATGGGCATGATGCACTCCTGCATCAGCGGCCTTTAAAGGATTAATGCACTTATATGGCTAAGTTCCTGAGTCCTCCAGTTGCTCCATGTAGCTGTGTGAGGGTCAGGGACCTTATTAGTAATAGAGGTATCATACAAGCAGGGGTGAACAACATGTGACAGGTAAATGTATAAGGTAGAGATGCCACATTCCCTGGATTACCAGGAATTCGTGGGTTTCGTGTAGAGTTCTGGCTATTAAACTAAGCTAATTTCCACCAAAAAGGTGTTCATAATCATAGGCGAGTGGCATCCCTAAATTAAGACCAGGTAGCAAAATTGTTTTAGTTTTACCTTCTCAACTAGGAGAGGTAGAATGGACGGTTATAGCTTACCCATCTACTATTTGAAAAATGCACTATGAGGCCATGTTTTTTGTAGTGAGCACTAGCACTTCATTGGTGCATCATTCTGACAAATGGGCATGATGTACTCCTGCAGTTGGCTAGCGGCCCTTTAAGGGTTAAACCGTTAACAGAAGCACACCTGTGTGCAGACGTATTAAATCAGACCCTCACACCTGTATGTATTATTGTGTCCTAATGAGGCACTTGTACTTTGTAGCTGAAGGATTCTTAACCGTTTAAGGGTCACTGATGCATTAATGCGTCATGCTCATTGGTCGTCGTGATGTACCAATGAAGTTCTGGCGAGTCTGCTCACCAGCACTTCTTTGGAGCAACATGATGACCCTCCAGGAGTATCAACCCCATAGGGTCGGCATGATGGTCCAATGAAGTGCTGGTGAGCAGTCTCGCCAGAACTTCATTCATGCATCATGCCGACCAATGGGCATGATGCATTAATGCATCAGTTACCCTTAAAGGGTTAACAAGTGCCTATTGCCTTTAAGGGTCTTCCATTTTATCATGATGCACTAATGCAGTGCTGGCAAACCTACTCACCGGCACTGCATCAGTGCATCATGTCGACTCTTCAAGGCTGTACCAACTTTGTCAGCATGATGCATGGATGTGACCCTGGTGAGACTGGTGGTGCCAATACCTTACTACTACTTACAACTACATTCATTATGACAGCAAATGTACATTTGGGGTATTATGGGATCCTTGGTGGGTTCTTTAACAATGTGACTTGAGAGTTCTCCAGAAAGGTACCATACTGGTGATGGGACTAATGGGTTTCAATTGTAAAGGTGTAAAATGCATCCATGACGTCCACATTGTTAATACTCAATCAATGCTCCATGTGCATGTACCTTTGTCATCATGATGCACTGAAACAGTGCTGAGGGGCCATCCATAAATGTCGTCATGCAAAATTTGACCATTTTTGACCGCCCCCTCCCCCCGCATCATGTTTTTCACCCATTTTGCAATGCTGAAGGTATATGGAAATTTAATCCCGTCATGCTGGGCCTGAGCCCCCCCCCCCTCGCCCCTTGAGCATGACGTCATTTGTGGATGGCCCCCGGTGAGTCTCTCAACCCACATGGGTCAACATGGTACATGAAAACTTGGTAACAAATGAGCATGCTTTAACACACTATGCAGTATTTCAAGAATGTGAATTTTCCCCCACACAACTCATGCTAAGGGTTCCAATCTTTCCAGGTACAAGTGTTAGGAAACTCCTCACAGCCATAGAAAGTTATGTCATAGCCATTCTTATCTGAAAAAAAAAGAGTGCCCAATTAAAGGATTTCTCCTAACTGAAGTGCTTAAATGTACATTTCATACTGCGTTAATTGGTCGTTATAAATGCAACTGTGGCAAATTTACTTGCCAAGGCTGCATTATAATGCATCATGTATGTCACCCATGGGATTGATGCACTATTGTTGTCACTTTCCTGCATCGCATTGGTGCATTTATGCTGACAAAGGCACTGGCACCACCAGTCTCAAAACCTGGAGGCATCATGGAGGCCTTCAATAGTTAAGCATATACAGTGTTATTATCATTACACTGTTAAAAAATTCCCTAAATTTAGCAGGAAACTCCATAAAATTTTAAAGTGATTCACCGTAATTTAATAGAACGGTAATTTACCCTATAGTAACATTGTATCACTCTCAGAAGGTTCACTGTACGGGGATTCTCTGCAGTTTTCAGCGGGAATTCAACATATTTTTACGGTGATTCACTGGCAATGTGGGTGCCAGTGAATCACAGTTATTTTGGGGAAATTCTTTTTACTGTGTATATTACATAGACTAAGTAGACCTACTCTCAACATCTTTGCTCAACATGGTGTCAGTATTAATCATAACTGACAAAATTGTCTCAAATTGTGACAGCTATATTATAAGGAGCAAGATGTCCCTGGGGTGTCACGATGGGTAGTCTCAAATTGTCCTCTAACGTTGGCATATGGCACTCATTGTAAATACCCCTATGACATTCATCTCTTAGGGACGGTCATTTGTAAAGTTTGAGGGGATTTAGTGGATTCCCCCCCCCCTCTTTTTTTTCTTTTTTCTTTATTTTTTTTTTTGGCATAGTGGTCTTTTCGAGTTTAGCGTTATTAAAGCAACTATCTCTTAATCGCTCTTCTCCTCCGAAGGAGATGAAATGAATCAAGTTTTTACTCGCGCTCCCATTCCAAGCCTCAATCAACACTTAAAGTATTTGTTCAAAATTACTCAAATTTCGTGTATAGAATTGAATTGAATATTTGTTTATTGGCGAGATTTTTTTACCCCCTTTAAGCAGAAAAAGCTCGCATGCCAGTGAAGATTAAAAAAGGGGACGGGAACATTTCCGCCACACACTCATGGAATTTCTCCCATTGTTAAGAAATGATCACCCCCTTACTTTATTGAAATATATACAGCGTCAGATTTCTACCAATCCTCCCCCTCCCACCACCACCACCTACTGATAACTGACTTGTCCTCATTACAGTTGACATGCTGACACAGTAATGTGGCCCCTGCCAGGAATAATAATGATAATATTCTCCAATGTAATTAGAGCTACAAAAACTGATTCTATTTATTATTTCAACCCTTTAAGGGCCGCTGATGCATTAATGCATCATGCCCATTGAGCGTCATGATGCACCAATGAAGTGCTCCGGGAGTATAGGTATCAACCCAGAAGGGTCGGCATGATGCACCAATGAAGTGCTGGCGAGCAGTCTCGCCAGCACTTCATTGGTGCATCATGCGGCCCTTAAAGGGTTATTTTTTTTTTCATCAACACACAATATGAGCACCATGACACACATTTAGGCTCCTGTGGTGTCACTCAGACGTGGGGGCATTTAAAACCCTTTAATGGCCGCTAATGCAGGAGTGCATCATGGCCATTCGTCATCATGATGCACCAATGAAATGCTGGCAAGACTTGCCAGCACTTCATTGGTGTATCAAGATGAACCTCCAGGACTATATCAACCCTGTAGGGTTGGCATGATGCATGAATATAGCCCTGGTGAGTTACTCACCAGGGCTGCAATCATACATCACGGCGACCAATGGTCATGATGCATTAATGCATCAGCAGCCCTTAAAGGGTTAATACTGTCATCTTGTAGTTTTTACAATTGGATGCGATTATGGGGGGTTGGGACGTCTGTTTTAGTGTATTATAATATGTACAGAATAATGTCAGGTTGAATCTGGGCTGAAAACAAGTAGATGAAGCTGAATCGTATAGGCAAAATCTAGGTTATCAGGCACCATGACCACCAATGGACATGATGCATTTATATGCAGCAGGGGCGTAGGAAGGAATTCTTTTATTGGCTTATATAGGGAACCTCCTCATTATTGGGGGGGCCCAGGCCCCCCTGGCCCCCCTTTTTCCTACGCCCCTGATGCACCATGTACCATTTAAAGGGGTAAACTGAGTGTTCCCTCTGTGGATGTGATAATGGAAGGGTAGGTGAAGTAGACTAGATCTGAGGTAGTAGACACCCTCAGTAGGTTTGAATGAGCCCATTGATTATTGGGATATTAAGATTTCATCTGAATAGAAAGGGGTGAGTGCAGTGGTACGGTCGGTGGCACGATATAGGCCTCTGGAGAGGGTATAGAGTGAAGGTATGCATTTATATACAATACGGACAATACCAACAGTTCATCTTAGGCAGTAACATCAGCCTATAATGGGAGAATTCCTTCTTTTCTACCTTTTCACAAATATCTTGAAGTGGTATTATTATTATCACATCAAGTGCTATACACATTTAAAAGAACCTTTACGAGGTTCTGGTAGGTACTAACAACTTTGTACTTTTTTCTATTAGTCTAAGTCATAGCCTTAAGCCAGATCTCATAATTAATATTTATCTTATATTCATTATTCTTAATATTATATCATTGATACCGAGAATTATGGTGATATTACCAGACCAACGGCATTTATACAGTCGACTGAATATGATCCAAATACAAATATGACCTTGTATATGCCTACTTATTTATTCAGTATTAATAAAGGAAATTCAATTAATATACAATTATTTTCCTAACTTCCACCAACTGTTATTCAAATATGTCAATCTCCTCTATTGGTATTGCTATTTTATTGGTCGGTAGAAAACCAGCTTCTATTAAATCTAGAGAAGGTAACACGGCGTAATTATAGCCATAACAATTGTAAATTACACTCATTTAGGTCTCCCCAGTAACATGCCCAGGGCCCTGTTTTTCCCTATCTTACGGACACATACGGACGTCCGTATGAGGGAAAATCACATATGGGGAGGTAGCAGGTGCTATCCTAAAAGTGACATACGGACCTCCGTATGTGACATATGGAGGTCCGTATGTGTCCGTATGTATTGTCCGTATCTGCTATGATTTTGTATCATTTTCATATATTTTAACATAGGGAAAGACAGGCTCCAGAAGCCATATGTTATGCTAGTTTTCCCTCTCTCCAATTCACCCTAAAAACCTGTAGGTCTAATAAATGTGTACTCTTAAGTTAGAGGTGCACCTCGCATCGGCAACATAGCCAGAGTCAGCCTTCTAGGAAGCATAAAGACCAGTGAGTTGTTAAATAACACCCGGAATAATATTACCAATCATATTTGCTTTACACAGAGAAATTGGGTGTTTTTCCATAGAGATACGTGATAACTGTTCAGCTAGTCTGACAACCCTAGATTATATTGATATATTTATGTAACCCAGCAATTTATTGACAGGACTATGCACGTAACCATGTGTTTTATGATCGATGATAAAAATGATAATAAAAAAAAGAAAAAAATGGCAGAGAAAGTCTCATACTAGTTAACATAAGAATTTTACCTTTACTCTATTTGATTTAAAATCCATATTCTTAAACTTTTGAGAATCGTCCAAATGCCTCAGTCATTTAGAGTGATAGTGTAGTATTTTGGACAGTTTACACGTGTTTGGTACGGAGCCCCTAATAGGACATACCAAAAATTAATGTTTCCCCAAAAAAATATTCTTGCGGGTGCACAAATAATTCTTGGGGGTCCACAAACATTCTTGCTGGTGCACAAATAATTCTTGCGGGTGCACAAACATTCTTGGGGGTGCACAAACATTCTTGCGGGTGCACAAACATTCTTGCGGGTATACAAATAATTCTTGCGGGTACACAAAGTACTCTTGCAGATGCAGAAGTAATTCGTGCAGTTAAAGGAAGATGATTTGTGTAACCACACAAATGTTTGTGCATCTGTAAGAAATCTTTGTGCATCCGGAAGAATTATTTTGAGTATCGGCAAGAATGTTTTGTGGACCTGCAAGAATTATTTTGTGTACCCACAAGAATTATTTTGTGCACCCGCAAGAATTATATTGTGTACCACAAGAATGTTTTGTGCATCAGCAAGAATTATTTTGTGTATCCGCTAGATTTTTTGTGCATCCGCAAGAATGTTTTGTGCATCTGCAAGAATTTTTGTGCATCCGCAATAATGTTCCTGTACCCGCAAGAACTGTCCAGTACCTGCAAGAATATTTTTTCTCCAGAATTTTTTTTTGGGGATGTCCTATTAGGGGCTCCGTAGTACGGTCAATGGCATGTACAAATATAATAACGGCGTCCCTTGGGTCATCATCTTGCTCACACCGTAACGTTCACCGTGTGAGATATGGTCACGCCACCTGGGGTCAGCGTTCGTCCTTGATGCCCCCCGATGAACACGTCATAATTGTCGTCTGCCGCGGCGTCTGCTTGACCCTGCGTCGCATGACGACCTCACGTCATGGATGACGTGTTGGCGAGCGAATGCATTACAGTTAGCGTATCTGTTCATTCGACTCAATGACAGTTGGGGCACTGCTTCATGCCCAAAAACAAATTATCACCCCGGCAATTGGAAAAAAAAGAAGGAAAGAGGAAGCTTATTTCTTGCTTTCCTTAATGCTTCAGTATACAGGTATCTGAGGATTTTTTATAGCTATATATATGGGTCTAGACCTCTAAAATCGACAGTGTGACATGGCCTTCTCTTAAAATCGACAAAGGACATGGAGCTTCTAGGGACAAGGACATGGGACAAAAAAGATAGTGACAGGGGACATGGGATTTTCTTAAAATCGACAAGGGACATTGGGACCCCCCATCTAGACCCCCATATATAGGCATACTGATAGATAATCGCCTATGTCAATATCATGAACCAGGTTGTGCCCATGCGCTTATTGAAGAACGACACTTTTTCAAGACCGCTCTTATGTTAAAGCTCCATGCGTTCATTAAAGGCACTCATAGGGCCTGTACAATCAAATTTGTTTGCACCCTACCTTGGAATTTATCTAAAACTTTCTCCCCTTTATACAGTTATTTTGATGTATATTTATGACACTCTGCTGTGTCAAATCCCTCTATAATCATAAATATTGTCTACTTTTCACCCTTCTAAAGTGAATTCATGAAAGTAGTATAGCCCAATGACAAAGGTGCTGTGGCCGATTACACATATGCAATTTTTGCCCCCCCCCCTACCAGCTTACTTGTTGTTATTGTAAGGTTGTGACGTGAGATGAGTGTATTAAGGTGTGATGAGGTAATCAGGGGTGTATATGGTGCACCTGGATGCTGTGGTTTACTGGTGTATAAGTCTTGTACTTTTAACACCTGCTGAAAAAAGTGTTGTCATAATTTACTCTTCAAGGCCACATATAAATCTGCCCCAACCTGCCTGTTCTCATCAATGAGGAAAAGTAGAGACAGCAAGTAATTTCAGATACTTTTAGAATACAAGCCTTTTGGAAATACACAATTCAATGGGAAATAGTATGTACCAAGGTAGAAAGGATACATTGGGCCAATGTCGGCTTATATTGGGCCAAGCATGGACAAGCATGGCCCAATGCTCCATTGCTGATTGGGTACTTGACACCCCACCTACCCAATTCTCCTATTATTAGGTAAATTCACCATAAATCGGATACCTATAGCCTTTGATCGGACCCAAAATTTGTTTACAGCTCTTTCTCTTAATCAGCAATGGAGCATTGGGCCAAAATAAGCCAATATTGGCCTAATGTATCCTTTCTACCTGGGCTGTGATGATATTGGTAACTTATTACTATTTGATCCTTTGGAGGTAACATTCGCGTGATATTCCCAGACGTATGCCTACTTCGTGTACATGTATTCCAATTTAGTGCAGAGTTAAAATTGGTTGAGGCATATATAATATGTACAGAGAGTGCGGTACCCTCTTACCTTGTCCCTAAATGTGTACTCTAAGTACTACCTCGCCTCCATACTCGTGGTGAGGTGTGGGATGGTACGGGGGGGGGGGGCTAAGAAGCTAACACACCTGCCCTCTGAATGAAAGTGCTTTTTATTAAAAGTCACACATGTAACTTTTAGCTCACCAGAAACACCTCATTCACTGGTCCTCAGCCTGTTCTTCACTGAACACACTGAAGGAATAGATATATGGACACTGTAAAAAAATGTCCTCGAAGTAATAGCGACACCCTTGTCCCAAAGTTGCAAGAGCTCTGTCATTATTTTCAGGTATTATCCTTGTACCACCAGGCTGCCACCTGGGGCTTCTTGTACAAACTACATTGGATCACTGCTGAACAATATTGGTGGTTCACTGTTCAGTTTAACGAGGATCCTGATAGGTTCAATAGCTTTTTTTTGTATGAGAGACATGTGCAATTCTTTGTTTTACTTTTCTATGATATTAAGAAATACTCCATATCCTCATAATAGGAAGTGATCGGTAGAATCTATCTGAAAAAGTTCCGAACACTCAGCCCTCTCAGCAGGGGTTTGGGTGGCTGGAATGCGTGAAAATATTTATACGGATATGTTATTAAGAAATTATATACTTTGTTAGCCTCGCAAATACACTGTAGTATTTGTGACCATGGATCTGGAGAGCATTTAAATATATCACTTACGACTTTGATGGTATTGGAGGGGCATGCAGTCGTCAGAAACTCATTCTTCACATTGGCCACTATATGTCATCAGACATGGGATTTGAGAGAACAGTCGTGGCAGTTTAAGCATAAATGTATGTATGGCCATGAGTGGCACACAGTGGCCTGGTTAACCCTTTAAGGGCTGCTGATGCATTAATGCATCATGCCCATAGGTCGTCATGATGCACCAATGAAGTGCTGGCAAGACTCATGATTAGAGGCCTAGAGTATCGTCAACAATAATGAAATGCCGTCCAGAGCCATCTATAGATATCCCATATAACCCACCTTTATTCAGGTCATAATGTGCCTCAAGGCTTCTGTTCCTTGGTCATCACAATCCACCACTTCTCTCAGCAGTATTTCAATCAGGCATGGGATTTTTCCCGAAATTCGGAAATTTTAAGGTCAAAAGGTCACTTTTGAGACTTGCACAGATCCACTGAGAAAATATTTTAACATTAATGGGGGGTGGGGGTCTTAGATGTTTGAAGGGCCTCATTCCATAACATTGCTTTCAAATACCACCCGGAAGAGGAATTTAACCACCCTCTTGGAAATTTCTTCGAAACCCAGTCCCATGCCTGTTCATTGATGCATCATGCTGACCCTCCGGGAGTGTATCAATGCTATAGGGTCGGTACAATGCATGAATAACACCCTGGTGAGTTACTCACCAGGACTGCATTAATGCATCATGATGGGCATGATGCATTTAGGAATGCACTGTTGGCTTCTGAAGGGTTATGGTGTCAATAGTTAAGCATACCACCCCAACAGCACCAACCTCCTCAGAATTCTAATCAGGATCCAATTATGGCAAAAACTGGCATTTAAAGGGTTAACCCAAGCCTGGAGTAGTAGGCCTAATGAGGCATATACCTCACCCCCATTCAGTATTCCCTGGGGGCACATATCTTTGACTATGAGCTCATGTGGCAGTGACAATGCCGTGGACGTTAATGGAAGCTTGCAATTGTGCCATAAGCGTAATGCAAGTAGAGGGCTGGCTAGAGTAGCAAAGTAATGATATAGATATGCATTATGTTACATGTATGCATGGTTAGAAAATATGGGTTAGGTATAGATGGGTCAGTTACATTCATTGATCATTTATTTGTAATTCACTGGGTTTCACTTTATTTGTAAATAAGTTCAAAATTCAATGATCTGATGGGAATTATTGAAATATCGGATTGATCCCCCCCCCCCATCCTATTCTTCTTTATCTCTATTTTTCTACGCGCCTCCATAGCCCAACTTAAAAGGGTCTAAATCTCATCTTTCCTATCCCCTCAGTGTGTCCGGTGCACATACACAGACGATGACACATTTATCCGTTTTGTGTAATGTAGTTTCCGCCATGAATATGACCTTTGCTGTCAAAATGGCGTTAACCTAAACATCTATAACTCAGTCACTGTCTCAATCGCTCGCTCACTACATTTCACTCGCATGAAGTCAGAAGATTTCAAACAAGATATTCCTTTGGCCCCAGTTGCAGTGGGAGTTAATGTGTACTAGGTATGGATATGAAGGGGTGTCTCCACATCAAGAATACCTCCTTACCACCTTTAATGAAATTTCAAGTGCTTGCACTCTACAAAATATGGAGTCCCCAATTAAATTCAGAAAGATATTTGAGTCTTGTTCGTGGGTGATAAGTATTGTTCATAAGGACGGACCTTATACATGTTTACATAAAGGAAAGGGTAGAACTTATAGCCTTAATTGGATCCTGGTTAGAATGTGGAGGGTTTACTGCTATGAGGTGGTATGCATACCTATTAAAAGTTTAACCCTGTAGCCGGCAGTGCATTAATACATCATGCCCATTGGTCGTCATGATGCATGAATCCAGCCCTGGTGAGTAACTCGCCAAGGCTGCATCAGCTACAGGGTTGATACATTCCCATAGGATCACTATGACGTGCTAAATGAAGTGTTGGCGAGCTGACTCGCCAGCACTTCATTGGAGAATCACGATGACCAATGGACATGATGCACTCCTGCATCAGCGGACTTAGGGCGATACATAAAGCTTCAATAAGGTCCATTATACCTATCTATTATGAAATGTATGATTGCAACTCTGGTTAAGTCCACTCCCCAGTGCTGCATCCATGTATCATGAGACCATCCAGCTTTTATTGATGTAATATGCTTGGCATGATGCACCAATACAGTGGTGCATCACCAGCACTGCATTGGTGCATCATGACAACCAAGGAGCACGAACCTGAAGCATTTATGGGGCCCTTAAATGGTTGTTAGAAATGGTTCTTAGAAATAATGATCAAACCATAGCCTCTCTCTCATACCTCTACCACTTCAGTGGGAGACCTTACTCTACTAAAAGCCTCCATAAAGTACTACTTACCTCACAAAGTATGACTCATACATACAAGCGTCTCTCCATTTTTAGTTCAAATTATGTCGAAGATCAACAATAGGAAATTAGCTCGTTCTAAATGCCACATTTCTTTATGCCTCTCTATAGAAATTACATGCGGGTACATTGTGACTACCGTGGTTGTTATCGTCCCATTCTGCTCTCCTAACTATAATAAGGCAGTAAAAAAAGGGGCTGAACTTTACAGTCTTTCACACTAAGCAATGGTTGGGATATGGAGTGTCTCCTTATGTTGCATTTGATATGATAGTGATGGAAATATTCAGGGGTTTCCTCTGATTGCAGAGACTTTCAAGTCCCAAAGACCTGTGTGGGGTTATTCCTATAATCTATATATGCTACTCATGAAGTTCTAATTGAGCGTTTCATGGACTTTTGTGGACAGTCAGTTATATCCCTGAATACATGATATTATCTCACATTCCTAAAATTATACATTCTGACTTCCCCACACGAAGGATGTGATAAGATGAGAAAATGATTTAAATTCAGAGATTCCACTTTTCCTGCTTAAGATTGCATTGATTCCATGGGGAAAAGGTGTAAAAATCGTAAATATTTCTGAATTTTGTTGGTCGGCGAGTGGCCTCTCTGTGAATTTTAGAATCTCATTCAATGTGAAAAACTTCACTTTCTCCCCAGTGCATATATAATTGCAAGGAAAGGTGTTCTTTCTGTCTGTCTCTTCACTAGCCCAAATGAGGTGTTAGATATGTAGGTCTAGTGTAAATCTACCGTACTCTGAGTATGCACCGGGAGTATGCACTAACCATCATTGGTTGGATTTTGTATATTCCTGACAGATGAAATAAGCCAGCAAGGTCCAAGACACTCATGATAGATAAACAGGAAGGAAGTTACACATCATTTGCGATTAAGGGTTGCTCTAGACACTTGCACTATTTAAATTGGTGGTTTAGCACTATAAAGTTTGTGTACACAGTGTTTTGATGCAGCTATGGCGAGTAACTCGCCCATGCTGCATTTGTGCATCATGCTTAAGTAATATAGGGGAGTGATCATTTTTTTTAACAACAGGGGGGTCAGAATTTGTCGACCCCTTGACTAGGGGGGGGGCAGAATATTTTCAACCCCTCTGATGGGAGGCGGGGGTCAAAATAAGATGGTGGGGGTCAAAATAATTTCACCTGTTTTCTGTGAAAAATCGGCACATTACTATAGGTTAAAAGGGCACGTTCATGTGTGATTTTTGTTCCTTACAGGGGGGGGGTTAAAAAAATGGGGGGTAAAAATCTTTTTTATCGCGTGTTCGCGTGCAAACCCACCAACCGCCCCCCCCCCCGTTGTTAAAAAAAGATCACTCCCAAGAGTCTGCCCAATGGTCGGGACTTTAAATTCTATAAAATTATAAACGAACAAAGATTAATCCTAGTCCATACTTCCTCTGGTACCTACTGTAAGTACTCTAACTCTTCACAATTTTGCTTCTACTTGATGTTACCATCTGATTCATACCCAATATCCTAGTATTTGAATTTGATATAAACTGATAAATGAAATTTGCCTGGCCCTCATGCCATCCCTTTTCTAAGCTTGTTTTAAAAACTATATACACCATGATGGTCCATCAGATGATATTATAATCAATATCTTTTATTGTCAACTAAAGGAAGTCATGTGTCATACAGAAAATGGTTTATATAACTTAAATATACAATAGACTACTCACTACAGTCTACACTAGAATACAGGATAACTGCTAAAAAACCTAGCAGTGTGAGGAACACATTTGCATAGGATTTGAAATAGGAAAAAAGGACTATGTCACTTTAAAGGGTTAATGGTGGAAATGCACACCTGCAGGAGGACGTGTTGTCCAAGCTGATGGGGGACAGGTGGGGGAGGGGGGTATGGAGGGGACAGGAGGGTGACACTGTCAGAGGCACTGTCAATATGTACCTACCCGGCACTGTCAGAGCTGTCAATATGTACCTACCCGGCACTGTCAGAGCTGTCAATATGTACCGAGATGGTGGCACTGGGGTGTGAGGTTATTGTCTGCAGGGGTAGACATTCATATAGCACAACAGCCATGTATACACCCCCCCCCCCACACACACACACCTCACCACTAGCCCTTGAAGAACTGCATCATGCCCACTGGTCGTCATGATGCACCATGAAGTGCTGGCGAGTAGTCTCGCCAGCACTTCATTGGTGCATCATGCCGACCCTCCGGGAGTGTGTCCTCCCCATAGGGTCGGCATGATGCATGAATCTAGCCCTGGCGAGTTATTCACCAGGGCTGCATTCATGCATCATGACGACCAATGGGCATGGTGCACTAATGCATTAGCGACCCTTAAAGTGTGTATGTGTGCTTGTATGTTTGTAGATGTAGGTAAATACAAATTTATGCTATTCAACTAAGGCCATCCTGGGCAAAACTGGGAGTCTCCAGCCCTCCTTTGTGCTCCTTAGACCTAGTTTTACTAAGCACTGATGCATACTGATGAAAAAAGACAAGAGAGACAGGAAGGTGGTGTTCAAAATTAAGGGAAATGAAATTTCAATTTCTGAGATTCCTCTAGCTCTTTTTTCGGTCAAAATACATGTAGAGACACTTTATACAGACACTGTGTATAATAATGATGAAGTGTTCTGAAATTTGAATCTCAAATGTTTTCAGGAGGAAATGGTATGGGTAATGTCATAAGCATTTTCCAAATGGACAATGATTTACAAAGTAAAGTTTGGTATTTGCTGTGTTGCATTAATATGATCACAATGGCAGCACGTTCTTATGCCCACATGAGAAAGGACATATTTTGAAATTCTTTGTGATTTCATGTGATAGGTCCGAACATGTTTATACAGGCAATGACTACTGCTATGCATCCAATGATGGCCTTTGGTGTTGTCCAAGAGGCCATTGTTATCATCCTTGTGGCCAGCATTTACTGACAAAAGTTTAAACCCCTCGTACCCTCAATACTGTCCAGAATTCTCATATTGACAGATAATTTTGATGATCTAGGTGGGCCTCCTATAAACTGGCAACCCTTGAGTGTGCCTCAAGGCATGTAGGAGAGGGGAAGTGGCCTACACATTTAGGTTAGGAACCTGATATTTGTACAGCTTATACCTTCCTTTACATAGAAAAGGAAGCAAACATCCTTTCAATGATTTGCATTCATTATGCTTATCTCTGACAGGCTTCTTCTCCTCTTCTCAATCCTCTGATCTCAATCTAAGTTTAGGTAATTATGTGATTTAAACTAACTGTAAGAGTCTGCACTAGATCATGTGCATGGTTGTCATCATGTGTGTCTACTATTTGTACCATGAGTTTACCTAAAGGTAAAAGAGAAGAAAACACATATATTGCTAGTTGTTAGGATTCCTCCTGTACTGGGAACATTGTCCTACTGACCTTACATCAACCATGCACATACCCAACAAAACCCCTTTAGGGGTATAGGTTAGAGGGGTAGTTCTTGTACATGCATTGGGCATGCTAAGATGCAGATAAATTGGAGAGAGAGTATATGCGTGTTTCAGAACGAGGAGAGAGGGGGGAGAGAGAGAGAGAGAGAGAGAGAGAGAGAGAGAGAGAGAGAGAGAGAGAGAGAGAGAGAGGAGAGAGAGAGAAGTGGGAATAGGTAGGGAGAAAGAGAGGGGAAGAGGGGATGAGTGAGAGATAAGAGGGAGAGAGAGAGAGAGAGAGAGAGAGAGAGAGAGAGAGAGAGAGAGCGAGCGAGCGAGAGAGAGAGAGAGAGAGAGAGAGAGAGAGGGAATGATTTGGGGCAAGAGAGAGAGGTCCGCTGAATAGGGAGAACAGAATTACTACTGTGTAAATTGGGGCGATAGAAGAGGATTCAGACATAGATTTAAGACATAGCCCTGGCATTAATGCATCATGTCCATCAGAGGTCATGATGGATTAATTGATCCCTCTACTCATCACAAACATATTTGAAGCCTAAATGAGTCATATTGTGCCTTGCACAGATAATGATCAGAGGAGGGATTTCGGTAGCATCTTATTTTCAGGATTGTTTTGGTGGGGGTTTCTTTTCTATCAAAACCCTGCCCCTTGCCTGTCACCGCGGCAAGGGTTGCATTTGTACAGAATGAGGACAAATGGGTATGCCGCATTAATACATTGAAGCATCCGCACTCCTACATCAGTAGTCTTTACAGGGTTAAAGGGTAAGGCCCTATAGACCTTTATAGTATATTATAAGGTGTGTGTGTTTACTGTCACGGTGTGAGCAGTAAATGTGTGTGAATATACAATGGAGATTTATGTGAGCTCACATGGATAATGTACTCCTGTCTCAGAATCTGGGTTTGGCTTCCCTAGCCCACTTAAAAGGGTCTATATCTCCTCCTTACTATCCCCTCAGGATGTGTGTGGTGCACATATGCGCGGGCACTGACACATTCCTCTGAAATTGTGTAATGTAGTTCTCGCCATGAATATGACCTTAGCTGTCGAAATGGCGTTAAACATCTATTACTCACTCACTCAGAATCTGGGCCGATCTCGCCTGTTATTGGCCGAGAGACTTGTCTCCTCGGCCATATGTACATCATGTAGAAGGGGGACAGCAGGTCATGTCAAAAACAGCCAAAAGCCCTCTACTATAGATCAGCTACTGAAATCAGTCAACCATGACGAAGACTGTGGTGTACCAGTGTACCAGTACCAGTGTACCAGTGAATTGCTATTATTCCAGGTCATTCTGGGACGGGCTGATAGCTTCCACACCCACTCTAGGCGCCTCTAAGTACCTGTAGTCAATTGCTATTGTCCCAGGTCATCCAACAGCACCACAGCTCTGTCCCCTAGAGTCTCTGAGTGTTTGTTCAATCACTTCATAATTAGATGTCTCTACTACGATCTCTCGGCCATTACATCTGTGATGTACAATTCACTCTTAATAATGTCCTCAACCAAGCGTGATCTCGTATAGCCATTCGAGGGAATACCTCTCTCGCGTTTAGGAATGATGGTCACCATTTTCTGGGGAAGATTATTATGCGAGGTATATGCCTACAAATAAGCACTACAGCAACCATCAGGCAAACTACTTTTATCCAGCATCCCTAGGTGCCAACGAAGACTCACGCTAGTGGTCGAGTTGGGTCTAGCTTGAATCTGGGCCTAGTCTAGTTGGTAGACTGTCTACAGCCATTCCTCCATCCATGCTTTGTATCTTTCCCCTGCTCCCACCTTCCCCAACCTAAAATTCAAAGCACTTTTAAATTTCAAGCAGCAGGGGGTGAAGCCCAGGAGGGAGGGGGGGGGCACTGAGCCTCGGTTTGGGTACCAACTGTGGTACCGAACCTGTGGAGCAGTGGCTGTCGATCACAGTTACGAATCTCGACTTCTAATGCGGGAAGTCATTGCTTACATCTTGCACCTGGCACTACATCTTTTGTTTGTAAACAGAGCCATGTGCTTGCTCCTGTCAAACTTCTATTTCCACCCATGACACTTTAAAATTTGGACAGGGATATTATTGAAGTGCCTCCCTAGGTTGGATTTTCGAGAGATATGTGACGAGTCTGCTATGAGATAGCTATTTATGAAAGTGACAGCTAGCCTTGTTTGTAAACAACTGTTTGAAATCACAACTGTCATGGCCGAAAAAGAAATCCCTTTTCTGTGATTTTTTTTTGTCTTTTGCAACATGTGTAGTGACATATTTCTGTCACGGATAGGTTAAATATAGGGTAACAGTAAGATCTGACAAGGATTCACTGAAAAATGCCACATTATTGGTGGTACATGCTGGAACTACTTTCTGGAGGGGATGAGCGACTAGTCCAGGAAGAGTCGTTGCTGTAATCAGTGTGGCTGTCGATGTGTCGAAAAGGGAAAAAAGGGGGCTGTCAACTGAATTAGATTTTAGGACCAGGAAGCTTTCTATACCTCCTATAGCTTGTTTGATATCAAAAGAACCTGTAGTTTTGCAGTTGGTACTAACCATTACAGAGTCAGCAGCCCCCCTCGAGGGGGGAGGCCAAGGGGGGTTACTGGTACCCTTCTCGGTGTAACCTCTTCTTTCAGTGTTTTCGCAGCTCGCTCCCCAACTCTAACTTGCATACACAATTCATATAACCTCCCCCTCCTTAAGAATGCACTTATAAACCCCTTTGCTACCCATGCATGTTAACCCCCCCCCCCCTCGCCCCATCACCCCTACACTATAGGGCATACATAGCCATTACAGCAGATGGAGAGGGGCATGGGGTCTCACGCAACACTCAAATAAGACCTCGGTGTCTATTCATGACTATGATTCATGGCCCTACCAGGTATGGCTTCATCAACTTTCGCAATTTTTCTACCGGTATCCCAAAAAATAGCTTATGATTCTGAGTGTGTGTGTGTTTTTTTGTTTTTATTATTTTTTCTTTCTTTTTTACAAAAAATGGTGAACCCCCGACCATGCTCCAACCCACCCCTAAATGGTCTCAAAGCATTAGGTCCCAGTCAGTTAGCACAAAATGTTGAAGTTATGTTGACAACATTGATTGGTTGATTGAAAATTTTATTTTGCAAAAACATCATACAAATATTGAAGTTCTTCTCGTTAGCCAAAAGGAGAATAGGTTGATCAATGTTGATGGACCAGTTTTAAACATCGATTCAACGTTTTATACCAACTGCTCTTCTCTGAAATACACCAGTTATTATATGTTCTCCCCTTTGATTCCGGTATAGATTCAAAAATAAAACTGGTGTGGATTTCACTTAACCCAATTCTGATACCTGTCCAACCAATACTAATACATCCAGGGGTATATCCATATTTCAGGGTCGGATCCAGGATTTTGAAGGGGGGGGGCGCCCCTCGTTTAGCCCCTAATTTTGGCTATATTAATAACCACGTACACGTATTATGATGATACTTGTATCGATTAACAACCAGAGACATCCTCAGTATGCTCCTAGTCAATGCTAATAAGGGCTCATTGTGAATAATGGCCTATTTCTGTCTTAACCCTAAATGGCCGCCTTTTAACCCTTTAAAAGCCGATAGCATATCAATGCCTATATTGGTCGTGATGCATTAATGCAAGCACTGGTGAGAGGGTGGTGGGTTTGCGTGCAGACGCATAAAAGAATTTTTGCCCACCCTCGTCTCAAAGTTTTTTTCCTCCTCTGTAGGGACCGAAATTTGTGCACAAACTTGCCCTTTTAACCCCTTTTAATTTGCAGTTATTACCGGAGGCTTAATAGACATAAGTTACAAACCTTACTATAGTAATGGCTTTTTGAAAACAGGTAAAATTATTTTGCCCATCCCTTCAGAGAGGGCGCAAAAGAATTTTGCCCACCCCCAAATTTACCAACCACCCTCTCTTGTTAACAATTGATTCTTTGTCGTCCTGATGCACCATTGAAGTGCTGGATATAGTCTACTTGTCAACAGTGTAGTGGGGCATCATGCCAACCCCTGCAGGAGTGTATCAATCCCTTAAGGTAACCATGATGCACAAACACAACCTGGCGAGTAACTCGCCAGGACTGTATCCATGCATGTAACACGGGGGCGAATTGACACAGACATAGTAACTTACTGTGTATATAGGCCTTTAACGGGCTAGCTAGCACTATCCCATTCTACTATGGTTGACCGAGAAACCATGGCCGATCCTCCTTCCCCCTTCTCCTTCTCCCAGCCCTATTCTTGTTTACCATGTATATAGTATTATGAAGGGCAGTGAGATGAACGTGTGGGTGTGTACAATGTACAGTGCTGGAGGGGCCGAGGTACTTCTATTAACCCTCTATAAGTAACATGCCTCCCTAACTTGGATTTTCTTTACCTTTAAAATGGGTCTAGACCGCTAAATTCGACAGAGTGACATGGCCATTTCTTAAATTCGACATGTGACATGGAGATTAGTGACAAGGACATGGAGGAGTAAAAAGTTAGTGACATGAGACATGGTCTTATTTTAAAATCGACATGTGACATGAGGCTTGGTGACAAAGACATGGGAAAATAGAAATTTAATGACATGTGACATTGCCTTTTCCTAAAATCGACATGTGACATGGGGACCCCCCATCTAGACTCCCTTTAAATTCATTACTTGGCATGGTAATGCAACACTGGCTATAAATATAGTTACTTACTGGTGCTGGCTGGGGGGGGGGCAGCCCCCTATTCCAAAATCAAAACAGTGTTAAGATATTGAGTCTGGAATTGCAGTGGGGGTCAGAGCGTTTTCATCATTTAGTAAAGGCGGGGGGGGGGCTGCTTAGGGGTTGCCAGCCTTCAAATAAAGGTAGCAGATAAATTTCATCCCTTCTTTTTAAGCGAAAAGCCCCCAAAAAGACTACTCAACAAGGAGGTTAACCGGGAAAATCTTGCGCATCTGCTTGACCCCCCCCCCCCCGTTGATAAATAATGAGCTTTTCCTAAGATATGATAATAATGATGTACAGGGTAGCAGGGCTTGTGCCATTTAGACCTCCATGTTGCCAAGTGAATACCGCCATGTGGCAATCCTCTTCTTGTTATAATAGACAACCACATGAAGAGGGCTGTGGTATGAGGGGGGGGGGTCTAAAAAGGTGTATGTATTTACTGAGGGGATCTGTTATGCTACAAATCTGGGCCTTTCCTCCTCTAAGAGAGACCATTCAGAAACCACGGATCTCACTCACTCTCTTTTACAGCCCACGCAAGGTTTGAGGTGTTACCACTTTGAGGACCGTATGATGCTTTAATGCATCATGCCCATTGGTGGTCGTGATGCACCAATGAAGTGCTGCATTGGAGCATCATGCCAACCCTGAGGTAGAGCTGTATTCATGCATTGTGAGGACTACTGATGCATTAATGCATCATCAGCATTTAAATTGTTAAACCAATTGAGGGCTGCATTTATACCTATAGCACCAAGACCTTTGGTCAACATGATGCATGAATGCAGCCCTGGCATGTAACTTACCAGTGCTGCATGCATGCATCATGATAACCCTATGGGATTGGGTCTGCATGATGCACCAATGCAGTACTGGCAAGTCTGCTCACCAGCACTGCATTGCTGCATCATGCCGACAAATGAACATAAACTTGGAAGGCATCATGCGGCCTTTAAATGGGTTGTAAAAAACGTCTGACAAGTTTGTTTTCCTGTAGACTAGCAGGGATTTGAACACAATGGAGGATGGCAGCTTTCCCCAGGTGCCTCGGCCCTCAGGCTGGTCCCTCTGACCTAAAGGGGGTGATTTGGCTCCTACACCTCAAAAATAGGACTTACTCTAATACCAAGCGTAAAATGTGTATCTTATACATGTACACACTGTAAAAAGTAACTGTTGAATCTACCAGGGGTCCTCGTAAAACTGAACAGTGTACCACCATGATTGAATAATATTGAAGCAGTGTAGTTTCTACAAGAAGCCCCAGGTGGCAGTACAGTGGTACACAGATGTACAAAGAATCTTTGTAAAAATAATGATGGATCTCTGGAAACTTTGGGATGAGGATTGCGTTAATTTCGACAACGTGTTTTTACAGTGTGCACGAAGATGGCCCCTACATACTGCACCTTACAGATTAGCAAAAGCTGGGGGTGTGCCTTATCGGTGAGGGCATAAAACTATGAGATCATGAGTTTGGGGTGCTCCTTATCGGTGAGGGCATAAAACTATGAGATCATGAGTTTGGGGTACACCTTATACGTGAGGGCATAAAACTATAAGGTCATGAGTTTGGGGTGCTCCTTATATTTATATGTCAGGGCATAAAACTATAAGGTCATGAGTTTGGGGTTTATACGTGAGGGCATAAAACTATAAGGTCATGAGTTTGGGGTGCACCTTATATTTATGTGTCAGGGCATAAAACTATAAGGTCATGAGTTTGGGGTTTATACGTGAGGGCATAAAACTATAAGGTCATGAGTTTGGGGTGCACCTTATATTTATATGTCAGGGCATAAAACTATAAGGTCATGAGTTTGGGGTACACCTAATATTTATATGTCAGGGCATAAAACTATAAGGTCATGAGTTTGGGGTTTATACGTGAGGGCATAAAACTATAAGGTCATGAGTTTGGGGTTTATACGTGAGGCCATAAAACTATAAGGGTCCTAAGTTAGGGTGCACCTTAATGCAAGGTATAGTACAGTATAGATGTCAAAGATTGTGCATTGTAGGAGAGCAATTGGGTTTGGGCAATTGGAGAGCATTTAGTGCACACCTGCCTAAAGAGGTGCCTACAGGTATATAAAGGGGTGAGGGGAAACCACAAACACAGTCAAAGCCTTCAATTTCAGGCTGAAGCCATGTAAAGGGTATAATTCAATTCAATTGATTTAAAGTTGGCATATCTAAAATCATTTTATTTTCTCTATATTTTACTTGATTTAGTCCCAAGCAGTGTCAGCTTTATCTAGATAAATATGGCGAGGAAATAACTGGTAATCTAGAATTTTGCTTATAGTTTTATTATATTAAGGAATGGCCAGTATTAGAATTGAATCACACACGATTCTATTCAGATCAGATTTTGCCAATATTATTCAGGATGAGAATATTTGGAAAGGGTAACGAGAGAAGTTTGGTCCTAGTCAAAATACTGGATCAGTTTTAGGGAGCAACCTCTTCTGCCCACCTCCGCACAGGTACATGATATGCTAACTGTATTCTTGTTCTACCTGGGAACTGCTGATGTCATGCTAATAGGCCATGCGTGGTACTTCTAACTTAACCTCCAGATACCCCCCTTGGTCCTTTCCTGCACCCTAAATCAAACCTTACTATACCTTACCCATTCAAGGACCAAACACTCTTTTGAATGCATAGTTGCTTAATAACTTCCAAAACTCTCAAGTCCATCTATTAGAAGGGCGTGAGGTGGATGGGGGGGATAAAAGTGGTTGAAATTTCACTAGACTTTCACAATATTACCCAAAGGGTACTAATTTTGGAATATACAAAAATAAAATAAGGGGGTCCCAGGGAGATGGCCACAAATGTGTATGAAATCACATCGAGAAGTGGTTAGATTTCCTTGTAACGAGAATACAATATTTCATATAAAGTTTTTTTATCCAAAAGATATTGTTTGGATACATGTCCTTGAGGTGGGTCAGTGCCATGCTACCATCATGTCTACAGTTGGTACCAAAAAACAAACAAAAGTGCCCCCCCCCTTCTCCTCCCAGGACATGTGCATGCGATGGCAAAGGGGGGGGGGGTGGTGGGGGGTGGAGGATGTTGCTCCATACAATGTATATTAGTGACACGATCTGCGAAAAGGGGGCTTAGTGCAGAGGGTTCTAAGACCCCTTCTCCCAGTCCATGTACTGTACTACAGAATATACCTTTACCTGGTGTGGCATGATCTACATGTCGTGTTACACTAGGTATGCATGTCTAGGTAAATGGTAGACCTAGAGGCTAGGTTGGTGGCTGAGGATAACATCTAAGACATAGGTCACTTCAATTCTAGGGAGTGATCATTCATCAAAGCGTGAAGGGGTGTAAGGGCGAAGTCGCTCTTATGCAGTCTCACCCGACCGGGACATAAACAGTTAAAGGATGGTTGAATAAAAAAAAAAAAAAAAAAGAAAAAAAAGGAAAAAAAAACACAAATAAAGAAATTATTAGGGCATACATTCTTTATTTTTGACCTTTACATATACTTTAATTACATGGGTACTATGCTTTATTTGGGCCAAGAGGCAGTGGCAACGCTTAAATTAGACTTGGCACCAAATGAGCCTATCACCCCAATCTTACATGTGGGTTTAAAATAGCCATTATATTAGAGCAGCTCACACTCTTACTCCTAAGCCTTGCACGATGGCAGCTATGTCTAACCTTAAAGGGACCTCCTCCTGTAGGTGCCAATTGGTCCTTTATAGAATAAGAGCCCCTATTGATTCCAGCATAAGACTCATTGGCCAAGGCATCGCCAGGTTGTGGTAGATTCAGTGTAGGTAAGGGTGTGGTAATTTTTTAACAACAGGGGTGTGGGGGGGGGGGCAAGATTTTTGCAGCCCCTCTTGGGGGTGGGGGTAAATTTACCTGTTTTCAGCAAAAAGAAAAGCCTGTGTGTTACTATAGGTCTTAGGGGCGTTTTTGCCTGCGATTTTCAGGTCCTCGGGGAGGGGAGGAATTTCGACCCTTGCGAAGAGGGGAGGCAAAGTTTTTTCCACACATCATGTGAAAACCTACAGCCCCACCTGTTCTTAATGGGAGGGGGGGGGGTTACGATAACTTTGATCATATTGGTGGGGGGGTCAGAAAAAAAAATTGCCGGTCTGCAAAAATGTAATAAGCCCCCCCCCCAGCTGGCAATAAATGACTCGTCCCGAAGTGTATCTGGCTGTGTATGTGGGGGGGGGGAGTACTGTTTGTCCTTGTCGTTGTTCAGGAAGCAGGTTAACACTACACCCCCCCCCCTCCACTGCTCCACATACAGGTGGTCAGTGACAAGCTGCCTACCTGTGTCTACCTGTACCCAGACGACCTCAGCTGAGGTAATTAGCTTGCCGTCTGCCTCTAACCTGGACCAGAGTTGGCTAAGGGGATATGTTGGGGGAAGGGAAGGGGGTGACAAATTGGAAATTGTGTTATGGAACAGCAGCATGGCAACAGGTTAAGGGAGGTATGGCAACATGGGGATAACATAGTAGGAGAGGCATGGGAACTAGGTAAGGAAGGCATGGCAACTTGGTTAGTGGTACTTGGCAACAGGGCAAGGGAGGCATGGGAACAGGCTTAGCAACAGGCAAGGGATGCATGGCAACTTAGTTCGTTGTGCGTGACAACAAGGCAAGGGAGGCGTGGGAACAGGTAAAGGGGTGCTTAGCAATAGGGCAACGGAGGCATTGCGACTTGGTTAGTGGTGCTTGGCAACAAGGTAAGGGAGGCATGGGAACAGGCTTAGCAACAAGCAAGGACGCATGGCAACTTGGTAAGTTGTGCATGGCAACAGGGTAAGGGCGGCATGGCAACAGGTAATGGGTACTTAGCAACAGGGCAAGGGTGGCATGCCAACATTTGAGGAGAAACATGGAAACAGGGAAAGGGAGACATGGCAATATGAAAAGAGGAACATTTCAACAGGGTAAGAATTGGAACAGGGAGGACTGGTGACAGATTAATTGGTGCCTAGCAACAGGGTAAGGGATTATGATAACAGGGCAAGAGTGCATGGGTTTATGATGAATGGCAGGGCAAGGGGGAGGCAACAGGCTTTATTGTGTATGTGCATCACAGTAGGTTGATGTCAGGGTCTCTAACCTACAGCCATAGCTTACATTCGGCAGATATTAGAACCATGTCGGTATCCTTCTGTTTGCCCCCTGCCCCCCCCCCCACACACACACAAATCACACATTCACGTATACTCTGGACACCAGTTCGCCATTACCCCTGTATAGGTAATAAAATCCTGGTCTAAACTACTCCTACAATACTCATCCATAGACGTTTTTTTTTTATTCTCCCCTGGGGCTATTAGAGAGGGGGCCTTGATTCAGATTCCCCCCAGCATTATCTGTAAAGTAGGCACCATTAAAGATGATGGACCAACCTATTGTGGCCTTGTCCAGGGTCCTACACAGTTGGTGTGGAGATACTTGGGATGATAGCAAAGTCTATACAAGATCCATCAGCTATTGGGGAGACAGGCAGGGAATAATACCTTAGTTCATAATGGATCCCTGGGCTTTTTAGGGGCAGAGATACACTGTAAATAGTAAGTGCTGTACATCTACAGCAAAAGTTGCTGGCAGCTATGGTTCCAGTAGATTTTGCTGTAGGTCTACAGCAACTGACTTGCTGTAGGTCTACAGCAAACTGACTTACTGTAGGTCTACAGCAACTGACTTGTTGTAAAGGTACAGCAACATCTCCTGTTGATCTACAGTACCTTCCAATGTAAATCATTCTACTGTTATTGTACAGCAAAAGTTGCTGGCAGCTATGGTTCCAGTAGAATTTGCTGTAAATGTACAGTAGATTGGAATTTGCTGTAAATATACAGTAGATTTTAATGTTACGGTCATTGCATTTTGGTTGGCCTGACCAATTTGAGATATGTAGTTGGGCCAGCATGATAGCCACCCATGTAACATCATTTATGGCTAAATGGGTTTAAAACTAACCATTGAGTATCACACTCAAGTCACAATGGGCAAGTGTGACAACAGAGACATTAGTTGATACCCAAGGAAGCTGGGTGTCCATACTCATATTTAATTCCATGCCACAGGAAAGGTGTGTGTGGCAGAATATGGAAGTTTCTGCCTGAGTTTACATAGATGAATGGAGAGTTCCACATATTATCAAACTAAAATGTAACATGGTCACTATTGTGCATTATTCAATTATATCACACATTTCAGCTCTTTTTCAGAGATGAAAATAGATCCAGCATTAAGGAAAATTCTCTCCCTAAGAGATACTAAGGGCACCTGGTTTCAAGGTATTGAACCACAGTGTCTACAGCAATACTTGCTGTAATCCTGCATCTACAGCAATACATTTAGTAACTGAACAGCAAGTGTTGCTGTATTTGCGGGTACAGCAAATATATGAGTGAAAACTGCTGTGTGCCCACAGCAGCACTTGCTGTAATGTTGTATTTACAGCAACAAAGTTGGTACTTGTACAGCAAAACTTGCTGTATGTTTGACTACAGCAACTTCTACTGTACGATTACAGCAAAATTTGCTGTATGTATACATTAACTTTTTACAGTGTAGCAAGGTTTATACAAGAGATCTCCTTGCTTTGTCTGGTTAGGTTGTTTTGCTGACAAACCATGTGTAATGAGTATGATTCTAGGGTAAATCCAGTGAAATCTAAGCCAAAATGGTGAAATTATTTCATCTCTAGAGGATTCATGGTCCTAAAAACAAACCTAGAGTATCTATGACCAGACAATCACATTGACGACCAATGGTTTTTAAATGGGCTTCATATAGTCTATGGCTCTGTATATGGGCCATAAAATGTATACTGTAAAGTCTGTGATACCCAGCATATAAGGCGCATTTTGCGTATACATAAGAAAAGCCCCCATTTCAGGTCCATCCTATGAGGCACATTAAACAGTACATTTTAGGTATCTAATATCCTATAAGGTGCATTAGGTGGATTAGTCTCACACACTCTAAGGATTAACTGAATCTACCAGGGATCCTTGTAAAACTGAACAATGAACCACCGTAATAGCATTACAGTGAAGCAGTTTAGTTTCTAAAATGAACCAGTACAGTACAGTACAGTCATGTCTCTGTAAACCGGCCACCCCTGTTTCAGATAAATTTTGGCTGGCTGCTGAATCGGCTGGTTCTCTGAATCAGGACTACAATAGAATTCAATGGTTTTAATCGAACGTGTTAGGTGAGATAGATGGCTGATAAGTGAATCAACCGACTTTTTGAAGACCGATATATCGAGACTTGACTGTACACATTTTGGTACAAGGAATCTCTGTGATCTGCGGCAACATTAGGACAAGGATTTCACTATTATTTTAACAACATTTTTTACAATGTATAGAAGCCATGATGCCCCATACACCAGGAATTACGGTACATTCCGGCACGAGTGCATGAGGATAAATGCCATATAGCATGTTGTCCTAGGCTTTGTGGGGATATTCAGGGGGTTATTTTGGTCATGGACCTCACCATGTTGAATACCTTTGTAAATATTAACTTTTAGACTACTACTAAGCAAATGGATAGATCTATATAAAAGGCATACATTCTACTGAGTCATCGCCCATCATATGTACTTGAAGAGCATTTCCATTGTTCTCTGACTAACAGACTATATAGTAATGTGTTCTGAAAGTTATGAGTTATTTCCTCACCCAAGGCTATAGCTTGTTTTCTAAAGGTTATGAGTTACTTTCTTATCCAGGAGAAGAGATATGTCCTAAATATCCTGAGCGTATTGGGTGTGGGAGTACTGAGAGGTATTCAGGTGCATTAGCCCCTGAAGGGCAACCTGATGCTTTAATGTATCATGCCCCCATTGCTGGTCATGATGCATGAATGCACCAGGGCGTATTCCTGCATCATGCTGGATTTATTAGGGTTGATACACTCCTGGAGGAACAGCATGGTGCATCAATGCAGACTCGCCAGCGCTGCATTGATGCATCATGGCTGTCAGGTAACATCAACCTTGAACATAATGCCGTATTGTGACGTCATATGACATCCACGTGACTTTGTTTATCCATGGTGATAGTCTTAGGGTCGTCATGATGCAACGATGCAGTGCTGGCGAGTAGACTTCAATGGTGCATCATGACAACCAATTGAATACAGTATGAAGGAAGGGGTGGAATGCGAAGTATAATAAAAAAAAAAATAGAAAAAAACTTACCCGCCTGACATCTGTGGAGCCATCGCTTAATAGTTCTTTAAAGCCATTCCGACAGCTTAAGTCATATTTACGGCGAGAAAACTACATTATACACCAGTTAATGGATGAATATGCAGTAGTATGCTTAGGCCCTTTTAAGGTGGACTAAGGCCAGGGCTAGGGGACCCCCTGCACCATGCGGCCTATAAAGGTTTTGGTGGGTGGGTGTAATATTGGTGATGTATGACTTACACCTAGGTTACAGCCCTGGAGGCTGAACACGTGGTCCTCACTCACTCTCACCTATAGATCTATGCAACAAGAAAAGGTAACAAAATTAAAGAAGTTTTTGCCCCTTAACCCTTTAAGGACAGAGCAAAAATGGTTGCCCTGGCCATGGGGACGGCCTCTGTAAAAAGTATAGTTCCTAGAGGACGAGCCTATTTTCATTTCCTATACAAATCCTATAGAACTGGCATCGACTGTAGTCGATGCTGGGCCTACCATGGTGTCAACTATAGTCAACGCTAGGCCTACCATGGTGTCAACTATAGTCGATGCTAGTCCCAGTGGGTTAATTAACTGTAGAGAAAGTGCAAACAGACCCTCAAGGGCCTGGCATGTTACCCATACTATAATACTTAAAAATAGGATTACCATAGAGGCTATAGTGTCAGCCAGGCGCTTCAAAACTTCAATACGCCTGTATCCCCAGCTCTTATTTCAGACCTGGGATTATTTCAAAACCTGTTTAGTGCTTTAGACTGATTTCAATATCCTTTATCACCAAGGCGTCTTTAAGAAAGCAGCTTATTTGAGAGCCCAGTGCTTAAAAGAGCCAATACTGTTTAATTGTCCTGTGAATTTCCTGGTGTAAGCTACAGATGAATCGTAATTTTGGACAGTTCATGCAGAGTGTTAAACCAAAATGAACCCAACAACCTTGTTCTGGAGAGTTGCCCTTTCTTCTTGCATTGGTCTATGACTAATGGCGGCCTATAAATGGCTTCCCAGAAAATGTGGGTTATAACAGAATTCTCATTACCTTGTCCAGGACTTGTACTCACACAAATACTCTCTTAGGAGGCCTGCGGAAAGGATACAGCACATATGGGTGCACTGTTAATCCTTTGGGCTGATCCATAAATTAGGTCATGCTTTTTTGGGCCTTTTTGGCCACCCCCCACCCTTTTCGTTATGCGTTTACTATAGAGATGTATAGGAGCATAATTCATAAGTCTTTCACAATTTTTAAAGAATTAATAGCATTTAACCGAAAATGTACGTATGCTTGCCTCTCAGATTTACTCTTAACAAAACAAGCATCTTCCAGACAAAGGCTTGGCAATGTCATATATTTGGGTATTGCAAGAGAGACTTTAAAATATAAAGGTGCAAAAACAGCCTCAAGAACTTCCCTGAAAAGTCACCCTTTCTCACTGCAAGGGGCTATTAGAAAATGAAGCAGGCCCTGAGGGTTCTCTCTCCTACTCTATCTCCTTCAGTGAGACTGCCTCTCCCCACTCCTTACCTACCTGAAACATAAATAAGTACTTAAAATAAACCCAAGAACACAAGTAGGGAGAACAAAGACTTTGTTTACTATCCATCCTCAACAAAAGGTCCATTGATCTCCTGTATAACTATGGACACATAGGCTTACCGGTTCTGGGGGATATGTACTATATGAATCATGTCATAATTTTGAAATGAGAGAATTGAGTCATTTGTATGATTCTCAGGGTAAGCATTTACTCCTTTTCAACTAAACCTGTGGGCCTTTAATATTTTCCAACTAAAAGATATTTTGATTTTATTCCTAAGAAAAGGGATATGTATCACCCCTGGTAGATGTAGATGATGAACTACTAGCTAGGCGTTATTAGTTCATGTCAGACCTATGAGACCTATCAGTCTCATGTATGATCATAATTTTGGTTATTTTAGCATTGTTCTATAGGGCAGATTCTAGGGTGCACCTTATACACAATCTGTGCTTTCCATGCATTTTATTGCGTTAGTACTTATGTTCATACATTCAATTATCCTTGACTAGATTTTGTCCTTTTTTTATTTTCAGGTAAGGCCTTAATTGGATTTTACATGACAGAAAATGTACACAGGGCTCCAGTGGGTGAGTTATGATATACATATCCTTTTTATGTATCTACAATCTCTTTATTTTTACCTGAGGTATGAAAGAAAAAAAAAAACATGGAAAGGAAATAGGAGGGGCAGGAGTGTGTGAAGGGGCGGGATTCGATTGAGGGATGGGCACAAAGACTTAATGAAAGATACCTAACTTGAAATAATTAGAAGAAAAATTATGGAAAGCGGCAAATACTTACATGATATTATAAAACTACAGATGGGAGCGATCGAATTCACAATGCTTATACCTTGGGGCTTTCGAGTTGCATATGATATCTATCATTTCGGGACTGGCATTGCTGTGAAGTCGTGACCAGGTGTCCTAGATCAGAGATGCGCTAACAATCAAAATTAATCAGGTGAACAGACAATTAAATTGCAATACCATGGCCCCTTAATCAAACTTTGGGCCTTGACGTTCTTACATTACATATATAACAGACAGTCCCTTATAAATACGCAGGGACACATCAATTACAGCACAATTTAAGAGATACTGATACATAATTAATTCTAGGCCTACACAAGAATAATGATACTTTCATATTGTGTGGCCAATCATTGACATTACTAATACTTATATATAAGCTAAGTCCACTGCCGACCTCTTTGATGGGGATGCGGATTCGCTGGATTTAGTCCTAGAGGCAGTAGTATGGACACCCAGTGGGTCCGCCATTGCTGGAGTAGGTACCTGGTATAAGCACTGATATCCAGCAAGATTAGGACCCACTTCCTTACTACACACCCTATAGCATCAGTTTTTTAGGGTTTTATTTAGACCATGCAGGTACTATCATCCACACTGAGAAAACCTTTGCCTTTGTTATTTAGGACATATTAAAAGCAGCCAGTACAAACTTAGTAACCAAGGGGATGGTCTATCAAGATATATCTAGGAAACAATTTGTTAGCACTGCTCGTCTGTTGACAGACCAAGATCAAGGTAGCCTAAACCCTTTTAAGACCACAAATGCCATTGGTCAGCATGATGCACCAGGAGATGCTCTTCCTTGGTCAGCACTTCATTGGTGCATCATGCTCACCCACTAGGAGTGTATCAACCCTAGACTATTGGCCCATAACGGTCCACATGTTGGCTCTAGGTTTATAAATGTGTTTTTTTTTTAAATCCTGTCCTGGTCTATCAATGCAGTGCTGGTGACTCAATTCGCCAGCACTGCATTTTTGCATCATGCCGATCCTTGAGGATGGTCTCAAAACTCTCAAGCTTGTTATGTGGGAGGCATAATATGTGAGCAGTCAGGCAGAAACGATCATCCAAACAGGGGTATTTGGATGATCGTTTCTGCTTGACTGCTCGCATATATGAATGCAGCCCTGCAGTGTTAATCACCAGCGCTGCATTCGTGTATAATGAGGAGAAATCGGCACGATGCATTATTTAGAGAATAGACAACGATCTTCTTCACATCGAGACTGTCTGTTGTCCTATAATGCACGAATGCATCTGAGTGCATTATAGGATGACAGGCAGTCAAGATGTGAAGAAGGAGTTGGTATTGTCTTTATAAAACGTTTTACATTTCTTTCCAGTCAATCAAGTACCCAATCAAGGTATTCCTACACCAATTAATGGCACTTGACTTGTTTACAGCTATAGTGACCTTGCTCAGGTGTGCACTGTACTGCTATAATGCACTCAAGGTCACTTCTATCATGCAGCAGAGCACTGCCAGCTGTTTTATAATGCACTATGTGGGATTTAAAGGATTGATTAATTGGTGCTATACTTATTACCCCCACCTACAAGTAGTGTGTTAATTAGTGTAGAAAAAGGGGCAATTAGTCTAATTGTTTAGTTAATTGAGGGTTATATTAGATGCAAGCACAGGAGGGCAATGTATACTTTTACTTAATACCTACACAGGCCTAAGGGTATAATGTACATGGACGGTATAGGGTCAGGGAAACTCACCGGGCAGCTTAGGGACGGATCATTCTTTAACAACAAGGGGGAGGTCAAATCTTTTCCAGCCCCTTGACGGGGAGAGATGACAAAATCTTTTCAGTCCCTAAGGGGTGGGGGCAACTGTTTCCAGCTTGAAATGGTTACTATCGTTTAGACTGGCGCGTTTGCAAGCGATTTCTGGCCCCTCCTGGGAAAGGGGGCAAAACATATTGGACCCTTGGGGGATGGCACAATTCTTTTGCGCATTCACACAAAAAAAACAACAAAAAAACACCACATCCATCACTCCTTATTTGAGATGGAAGTTTGAATCATGAGCTTTTCAACTATACCGATTCAACTATTTATGAATAGAGTGCAAATCAAGTTTTGTTCTAATCAGTCAATGCCAATAGCATAGAACTATCAAATCAGTCAAACAGAATTTATTCTAAATCAATGAGTATTAACTGTTAGATTTTGCTGTTGTTCTTTAAAACAACAACAGTGTCAACAACGATACTAAAGACAGATAATATGTTGGAAGAATTTTCAACCCAGTAACTACTTCACTCTAAAGGATCTATATTCTTAAAGATAAGTACCAGCTGCATGGAGTTCACATAGGACAACATCAGGCTTTTGATCCTTGGCTGTCATCGTGTATAGTCAATGTAGGAAACCCCAGGTCTACCTCAGTCCACCTTCCCCACCCCCACCACCCTAATGAACAAAGACTTCCCTCCTGATGCCAGGATAGAGGTATATATATGTACAGGTGCAGGACTGTGCCACCAAATGGACAAAGCCAATGCTGAGGCCCGGGGGGCACTCAATTTTCTTTGAGACGGATGTGTGGCAGGATTGATTGGTTGATTGATTTGTGTTTTACAGCACTTTAGCGGCACTAAGTGGCTATCCCGTGCTTCACAGGTTGATAATTTAACAGAGGAATGTGTCAGTGCCCGCGCATATGTGCACCACACACATCCTGAGGGGATAGGTAAGAGGAGATATAGACCCTTTTAAGTGGGCTAGGGAAGCCTGATGTGTGGCAGGAGGTTCCGCAACCCTTGCCCTTGCTTAGGGAGGTTTTCAAGAAAATTGACCCTTGATAAGGGAAATGTGAAAGAAACATGTCTATTTTTCATGCCATTTCTGGAAAAATAGACCCTTGCTCAGGAAAACTTTGGAGAAAATGGAACAATGGAATAATTTGAAAATAAAAGCCCCCACTTTGAGCATTTTCATGAAAAATAATCTGCATTTGCAGCATTTCATTTTTACCCAAGATGGACCCTTGCTTAAGGAGATTTAGGATAAAAAAAAGTACCCTTGCCAGGCGCCCACATGTGTATACAAAATACATGAAGTGCCCCCCCCCCGGGTGCTGAGGCCATCACGTTAATCCTTTATGGGCCACAAGGTTCCTCAATTTCCAAGGGGAGGGGTGTAGTTTCGCTTTTGGTACCTCCCCTCATAGAGCCAGTCCCCATCCCCATCAAGACTGCTTTAAGAATAGTGTTTAAACAGGCACAGGGCTCTATTACATAATGCTGTTCACATTTGTAATCATTTTCATCATACAACATGTACTTCCCAATGAGCCCAGGTTGTAATCTTACCACAGATTACTACTATTGCCTTATGGGGACTGATTTAAAAGTGAACCACACCCATCGGTATACAAATTGTATAAGAAACTAGTATTTAGAAATATACTCTATTGCTATAACGAACCTACTGATCTGGACACTGCTATTTATTACCAAATTAACATTTTTTTTTGCAGTGAATCTATTGCCCTTAAAGTGCTAATATAAAGCACTCCCATCAACCCTGACTGAACAGGGTCATTTTCAGAAATGGGATATACAAGGGATACTTTTGGGCCATTTTTGACCTAGGCTTTTCTTTTTAGGGCTTGGCATGCCGCCCCTCCTTGCCTACTTCCCACAACCTTCAGTGCAGGTGGGTGAGATCACCCATGGTGAAACTATAGAAGTCAGTATATATATATATATATATATATATATATATATATATATATATATATATATATATATATATATATATATATAGGGGCAAAGACTCAGTGAATGGAAAAGCCATAGTGTACCTCTATGAATGGCTATACAGAATGGAAAATAGAAAACTGAGGTTGGATTTGGATTTACCAAGAGTGCAACAATACACTGGAATAGAGCACGGTTATGTGAGTACATTATTGTTCCAGTAGCATACAGAGAGAAGGGGTTATAGTGCTGGAGTAGAGACTCTATTGTGCAGTCGTAAGCTGTAAGCACTATTTAGCCCTTTAGGGTTTGCATGGTATTTTGATGCACTCTACCCGTTATTTGTCATAATGCATGAATGCAGCCTTGGCAAGTAACTCACCAAGGCTGCATCCGGGGGCTGCATTCACACATTATGCTGACCCTGCCGAGTTGATACAACCGCGAAGGGTGTGTGTATGATGCGCGAATGCAGGTTTTTTTCTTTTCGACTCACGGGCAATGCATTAATGCATATCATAATGACAAAGAAATACGACCGAGGGGGCATTGTGTGGCCCTTAAAGTATTAATAATATAAAAGACAGTGTTTCTGATAGCCTATGTCCCCAGACGTGGGAGGCAATGGTCAATGGTAACCACGGGTACTGCTTAGATCAACAACATCCTGTTATGTTTGTTTCTGGCACAGTGAACCTACCTAGCAACACAAGGCCAGAGTTACTATTGTCTAACAGGTTTATTTTCGTTGCACAGTCATGAAATCAAATAATAGGTTGTTTTCAATGAGAACTCAATGAGAACAGTACACAACATGGAATATTTATGTTTGGGACATTTTTTTAATGAATTAGTTCTATATATGTGTAAGAGTTCTGCTACCCTTATATTTGCCTCCTCTTCCAGTCCACATTTTCAGAGCTGTATTGCTTTCTGTTTGGAATCTTGCATGTTGGTCACTCTATTCCAATACATGTCTATTACTTTAGTATTCCATCTTTTCTGATGATAATTATAGCTAATATAACTAACATTGACGTTATTACCATGCTGGCTGAAACATAGACTTGCTCAAGTCTGTCCAATTTAATATAAGAGAATTTAAATAAAGATTGAAATGAATTAAAGTTTTAAACAGAAAAAATAAGAAGACCTCTAGGCTTGAATGGATACTGGAGGAGAGGGGCCAGAGCTAAGGGAGTGATCATTTTTTAACAACAGGGGGGGCTGGTGGGTTTGCACGTGGACGCGCGAAAAAAATTTCGACGCCCCCCTCTCGAGGGGGTAAAATTTTTTCGACCCCCCCCATAAGGGACAAAAATCGCGCACGAACGTCCCCTTTTAGCCTATAGTAAGGCGCGGGGTTTTCCACTGAAAACAAGTGAAATTATTTTGACCCCCCCCATCAGAGGTATTGAAAAAATTCTGACCCCCCCCCGGTCAAGAGGTTGAAAAAATTCTGACCTCCCCCCTCAAACCCACCGGCCCCCCCTGTTGTTAAAAAATGATCACTCCCTAAGGGACTGCAGCGAGTCTACCTGAAACATATTCTTCTTTCTCATCTTTTCTTTGGGTGGGGGGGGTGGGGGTGGGATGGTGTACTTATTATGATCCTCCTGTGCTTTAACTCTATAGACACAGGTAAGGTGGTTTGTTATATAGCAGAGATTAGTGCAGATTATCCTGGATCAGGCAGACAAAGATGGGCTAGGATCCGCTCAGGGTGCCTACCTAGAGACGGATGTACTTAGAGTAGACACCCCTGCCTCCTTTTGAAGCCCTTTTGACGCAACGCCCCCGTGCGAAAACTGTAAACACTAGCGGGGTCTAATCCAGCAACCACAGGGTTTATATTCAGGGGTATATACGCAGTTCATAATATATTTGAACCTCTATCTGATAAAGGACAGGCCCCCCTGCCCCCACTTCCTTTGCCCCTGGTCAAGGAATATAATCAGGGATAGGAGTCTTCAGCAGGGATTTGCTTCATTTCCATGCTACGAAAACCTATCCATTTATTTACAAAACTTATATTTCTTATTGAGCATTCTAGGGATTTTAGTGCTCGGTGGCTTCCATCCCTGCATAAAATGGGTCTAGACCCCTAAAATCGACAGTGTGACATGGGGACCCCCCCCCCCATCTAGACCCCCCATAAAGCTAGAGGCATCACACGACTCTTAAATGACTAAAAGAGGACATTGTATAAGGTCAACCTCCATGTCAACATCATACTGGTATATGCATATCTGCTCAAGCTAATCAGATCGATTTCTTAATGGTATTTGTCATTGAGTAACATTGTAACCATGGAGGCATTGGGTAGCTCAGGTATGGTAACTTTGTCAGGTGTGAGGCTTACACCTGGTAGATTCAGCTAAGCTTGTCATCCTAGGCTTCATATTTATAAGTGTAGATAGTCCAGGTCGTTCTTCTACTTAATCATGGGTTGGACGACATAAGGGCATTTCGGAATCCGATCTTTGATTATATTTGGAACCAAGGAAGTTAACTTTTCTACCCTAATGTTTAGACAATGTTACCTGTTTTATCCTTTACCTGTTTTTGTGGTCCCCTCCCTGCATGCCTGCCTTCCTCCCTGCTTTCATCCTCCACCAATTCCTTCTCCCTTTCCGTATGCCCCCCTTTATGCCTTCCTCCCTCCCTTTATGCCTCCATTCCTACCCTGCATATAGTCACCCAGTATTCCTGGTCATCTCCCGATGGTATAACTGCCTGTAACTCTAACCAGACCTCCTTATACATCGATCTATATATGTGGAAGTATTGAATACTATGAACTAGGTCATGTTAATAATTCATCAAACTGCATACAATGAGTCTAACAGTACACTGCTTATCTTTCCACACATCTTCCTCTCATATAACCTACACTCTAAGAAATGACTGTTGAATCTACCAGGGATCCTTGTAAAACTGAACAATGAACCACCATAATTGCATTGCAGTGAAGCAGTGTAGTTTCTACAGTGAAGTATCACAGTACACGCTGTGGTACACTGACAGAAAAAAGAGGATCAGCCTGAGTTTCACCTAGTCTCTTGTGCTGTCTGAGTATCAAGAGAGCCTCTGCTAGAGGCTCTCCCCTGACATGCCATACTCATGCTGAGCCTGCTTCAATGCCACACATTGGGAAAAAGGATCAGCATGAGTATGGCACAAGGCTCAGGCATGGTGCCATACTCAGTCTGAATCTAACTGAATACTCCAGCAAAGCAGGGGTCTAGCCCTTACACTGATGTCTGAGATTATATCATATCCTAGCACCCACCACACCATGTGCCTCATTAGCTCAGTTGATATGACACTAAACTCTGCATCTGAAGGTGGTGAGTTCAAGCCCCATTGAGAATTTTTGTAAAGTCATTCTCGGTAAGTCAATCTTATTGCTACAATGTGAGCATGAAAATGCATTCATAATGGGGTTGTGAGAAGATTTTTCCCTATTAAGCCCCCTCCCCTCACCCATTCTTGCACATACTCAATATCCTTTCTATTATCCTCTAGTCCTTAGAACCATGATATCTAAGAATATAATCTTATCTATTTAGGAATATAATAGGAATTAATCACTAAAACATTTAGAGTATGATCATATCTTTGCAGTAAATGTAAAAGTAACATATGGTCCCAGGCATATTTCTAATGTTTTGGGGCTTGGAAAAAAGTAGAATACCAGATTTCAACACACAGAGGGAGCAGATCATATGAGATTTCAAGTGGAGATCTTTCAGCACAATCAAGATGGTGTAGTGGTAACATGTTTACCTTCATATGAGAAGGTCCTGAGTTCAATTCCAGCCCAGGGATGCTCTTCAAAAGTTGCAAGTTTTCAACCCGAAATATTTTGTTATGCAAATGATTTATTTTCTTGCTATTTTCTGACTTGGCAGACGTTGAAGATTCTGTCAGTTTTCAAGCAAGCATCTATTTCAATTAGTTACAAAGTTAGGTCTTAGAAAAATACACTGCAATAGATGAGATGTTTCCTATCAAACTGAAAAAAAGAAAAATGTTTCTCAGCACCACTTAGACTTGAACCTGAGACCCCTCACATGCAAAGCGAGAATCCTAACGCTGTGCCACCTCTACAACTGGTGAGCCAGGTTGCAATAGGCATATAAGTAGGACTGTGCAATACTTACTGAGGACATTGTGGACATTTGTCCTTACTATGGGCATTTTTCCTTACTATGGTCACTCCAGTCTGTGTTCCCTATTAGTCTACTGGGCCTCATATGACCAATGACATCTCACTGTAGTAGGTCTATGGTTGAAATATCATATTGATAGTGCCCCTTTCAACACCTGACCCGCTAGCACATATAGGAGCACAAAGGAGTCACAATAAGGAGGTACCCGGTTCAAATCCCACCAAGGAGCAAAAAGGACACTGAAACCAGGAATGCACAAACTATTCATCGATTAATTAGACTGCCTTAGGAAGTTGAATGTTCGACCATCTGAAATCCTTGTGTGTATGAAATAATGGGCTTTTGTCAAACGGTGACCTTAATTTCTATATTTCTTTATAATGTTTAACAAACCAATTATGTGTTTGGCTTAATACACCCTACAGCTTAGTAGTTCAATAAGGGCTACAAATGCAGGGCTACATAACCATTACAATTTAGACTGTCTGTAAGCCCTACAATGCAGTGCTGATTAGTAACTCTTTAAGTGGGGTTGGGCCCACTGGGTAGTGTTGCTGGACTCACTCTGAAGATAGAATCCAGTAAAGTGTGATCCTATGTATTGGGATACTCTGGCAGTGCATTACACCATAGGTAAGAAAGACTCCTGCAATGGTGGAGCCTGTTCAGGTAGGATCCAGCATTGCCTGACCTTCTTCATAGAGATACTCAAGCAATGTCCTATTCTCTTCTATTATGTTACTCCAGTTGACCCTGAGCCTGTCTCTAAAGAGACTCCTGCACTGTGAAAGTAGGGCAGTAGAGAGGGTACACTGTTAAAAATTTTCCGTAGAAAAAACGAAGAATCATTGGCAACAATGGCTGCCAATCTTTCACCGTTTTTTTAACGGTCACAGTTTTTTCAATGTCACCGTAATTTTTACGGAATTTCACCGTTATTTCTAAACAATGATTAAAGGTAATTAATTGCACATTTTTTTGGTTTCAATGCCATGCACCATTAACTTTTCATAGCAAAATTAAGCCTCTGGCTTGACATTTTAGAAATTCCACTGTAAATTCACAATGGACTAGGTTCTCTTTATACATGGTTTGGTTCCATGTACAGTACATCTGGACATCCTAGTGTAAGGACATTCTAATCATTATAATTATAAATTAGTCCTTGAGAGGCACGTCATGCCCTTCATAACTTTGGAGGAATAATCGAAGTACATAGATTACTTCAGAATTGTGTTGAATTAAAAACTGCAGTGATATGCCTATGTATTTTTTTCTATTACCACATAATGGGTGTTTATGACATCTCTGCTACTCTAATTTGCCACACAAAGTTGGATTATTTTTTGAATATCTGAAATTTATGAAACTACAATGTAGACTTGCATTTTGATGACATGGTACATAAACCAAAGTGGATATGCTTTGAATTTTGTGACAATTTGAGCTGTTTAGGGTGTAGGGCATTAAAGAAAGTCTCAAAGTGAGCCCCGAGGCCACCTAGTGGGAAGATGTGAAACTTCCAAAAGGACAGAGATTCACCGTAAATAAAATAACGGTACTTTTCCGTAGTGTTTTACACAGATTCACTGTAACATCACCTAATCTAAGGGTGTTTCATTGTAATAAAAATAACGGTTAAAACCCGTAAAATTTAACAATGATTCTATGTAAAATCTACGGAATTTTTTAACAGTGTACAGCTAGGCCATAAACAATCTAGAGTAGAGTGTCAGGTATTGCTGGAGTATGCCTACACCCTAGGCTCACCCTGAGTATCAAAATATACTCATTTTGGCGACATTTGCCTGAGGCTAACATTAGGCTCCCGGTGAGTATCATTATTTTTTCTGTGTACATGTACAAAGGAATCTCCGTGCAAATAATAATTGATCTCTGGAAACTTTGAGATGAGGATTTCACCATTATTTCGACATTTTCTTACAGTGTATATACAGACTCATGTAACAAGAAGGGGTGACTGCATTGGGCTATAGTCCTTTAATAAATATGCTAGTTTTACTATTGTTTTAGCAGAATGGTCCTACATTGTTTTATTAATGCCTGATTCCACTGTGTAGGTCGGACGATTTTGGCTAATCTGATGATTTCTCCTCTATTAAAATCGTCAGAATAGTAAAAATACTACACTAAGGACGCAGTGAAACCATCCCTTTCTAAAAGTGGGTGTTACAATAGAGTCAAATTTGCTCCCAATTAAAAGGAATTGATCTTGTCGAATCCAGTGTGACAGCTCGTTAAATTTATCTATCAGGTTGTCTATAGTATATATCCAGGAGGTTGAATTTTAAATTCAGTGTCTATAGGCTGACAAGGGGACTTCCCATTATGTATAGACAAGGAGGCCTATCCATTATTGATATGATCACTACGGTAAATCATTACATAGAAGCCGCATCCATGCATGTATAAGCTGCACCGTGAGGTGCTGGTATTGCCAAATGCCGCACTTTTGGCCTGAAAAGCTTGTCATAAACTAAATATAATTATACAAAATCCCACCCTTATGTAAAGTCATGCCCCGGCTTTGCTAAATAGAAAGCTGCAATGAGAAATGGCGTGTTATCTGCAGCTTATATGCAGGGTTTTACAATGCACGACACGTGCACCAACTTAATTCATTCTCCATACAGAGGTTGTGGAGAGAAGGTTAGGACAGTGTCAGTCACTGTAGTTCCATGTCTGCTTTGAGCCCATAGGGTTTGCACTGTGACTGCAATGTTCCATGTCTGCTTTGAGCCTACTATCAAGCAGTCTGTACCGGTATGGTGGCTCCAAGAGTGACCTACCCTGTACTATATATAGCCTCAACCTCTATCCCACTTCTAGAGATCCAGTTAGGGCCCTTGATGCACGACATGTAGATTTTAAGTGTTTAAAATCTCAACAAATGACAGACGAAGCATCATCCGAACCAAAATGTTGTGACGTCAAACATGTTGAGTCCTATATATCTAAACCCTAAACGCCTTTCTTGCATATATAAATGTATGATTCTAAATGTGACTCGACCATTTAATCCATACCCGTGTGTCTGAGTTTGCGTGCAAACCAGAGACACAAAATCTATACACAGGAGGAGCTTGCCAATTATGCATTTCTCTTTAGCTATTAATCTATCATGCTTTTACAGAAAATTAGCATATTTTACTTCTATAGGATCTATGGACAACGGGTTTCCTGACTGAATGTGATATGCAGGCGTCATGCATTCTACCTAATTATATTGATCATACCTCAAATTAGGTGTTTGACGTCTCAACATTTTGGTTCGGATGATACTTCGTCTATCATTTGTTGAGATTTTAAACACTTAAAATCTAAACACATGGCGTGTAAACTTTAAACAGAGAGAATATTAGGTGTTCAGACTATAAACCTTATTTCTATGAGATTTAGTCATCTAAAACACACCATACTCACAATATTAAGGTACAAACAAGTCAGTCATTTAAACCATTATTCTGGGATTTACTAACATATTTCATATTTATCATGAAGTTTTCCTCACCTCATTGTTAATCCCCAATGTTATCCTTTCCCCAGCAGAGAATATATATGGAGGATTGTCAACAACATTCAGCCTTTTTGAACTGAGATAGTTCTTTGACACACCCTAACCCTTCATCATTTATCACCCTTATCCCTTTAAGGGAAGCTAGTGCATTAATGCATCATGCCCGTTGGTCGTCATGATGCACCAATGAAGTACAGGCGAGGCTGCTCGCCAGCACTTCATTGGAGCATCATAACAACCCTCCGGGAGTTTGTGTATCAATTTCGTAGGGGCGTTATGATGCATCAATGCGTCAGCAGCCCCTCGAAGGGTTATTTTCACCATCCTAAACTTACACCCTGTCACCATGGTGCTTTTACTTATAACACCATAATGCCATCCAGATGCGCAGTTTTCTGGATACCAGAGTGGCCCGTTTAAGCGCCGGGGTATCAAATAAGTGCCGGTCTCGTATAAGCGCTGGGGTATAGGGTTATTAAAATTGCCCGCATTAAAAGGTCATGTGACTACCCATTGACCAATCAGGGCGCTCCGCTGGTTCCTGTGAGTTTACCAACGATTTTTGGGTCGGTACCCATGCATGTTGTACTTTGCCGTGCCAGGGCCCCTTTAAGCACTGAAAACAGTATTCAAATAAGCACCTGTCTCAACTAAGGGCCGAGGGTAAAGAGGTATTGAAATTTATAAGCGCCCGGGCGCTTAAACGGGCCATTACCGTAGTTCCACTTGCTATTATCGGCTTGACATGAGAGGAAAGTGCTTCATGATAACCCTTGAAGGGCTGTTGATACACTGTAGAAATGTTGTCAAAATAATGGTAAAATCCTTGTCCCAAAGCTGCCAGAGATTCATCATTATTTTCACAGATTTGTTGTACAACCACACTGCCATCTGTGGCCTCACTGTAGAAACTACACTGCTTCACTGCAATTCGATTATGGTGGTTCACTGTTCAGTTTGATGAGGATCCCTGGTAGATTCAACCGCTGTTTTTAGAGCATAGTCTGTTACTACACAGCACATCCCATTTGTTGTCATGATGCATGAATGCTGCCCTGGTGAGTATAATTTATGATGCATGAATCTTTATTCATGCATCATGCTGACACTACAGGGTTGGTACACTCCCCGAAGGGTGGGCATGATGCACCAATGCAGTGCTAGCGAGCATCATGACGACCAAGCAACATGAAACCTAGGCCATGAACGCTGCGTTGTGACGTCATATGACACCCATTTGACCTTGTGTATCCTTGGTGACAGCCTCAGTGTCACATCAAAGCTGAAGCTGGTTCCTGTGTGTGTAAGTCACATTGTGTGCTGCCTGCTGGCAACCAGCGGGGGAAAGATGACATAGAAGCAGTCAGAAGTCTTGTGTAGGCCTGGTGTAGGAATAGTCCTGCTGTAACACTTCTGGGCGTAGCAGTGTTATCAAAGTCTTTACCGGTATTTTGATGTGATATTATGACAATTCAGGGGTGTAATCATGCTTGGATGAAAAGTAACCTCATGAAATGTATTTTCTATTACATGTAGTCTACAGATCATAAAGTCCACAGAGGACCGCATTACCCTTTCTTGAAATGAGCAAGCAAATCACTCGGAATTCGACCTTGTAAATACCTGTACCCCGCGGGGGGGGGGGGGGCACTCACAATATGTCACTGACACGGGTGTGCGGCTGGCAAGGCCACTTTTTGGCCAAAATCCCTCTCACCAAGGGTCATTTTCATAAAGATTTCTGCTAAATATGGTCAGTTTTGACAAAAATTCCTCACATCAAGGGTAAATTTCAAGATAAAAAACTTAACTGTGCACATTTTTTACCAAAATCCCTCTCACCAAGGGTCACCTTTTGCCCAAAATCCCTCTCACCAAGGGTAAGAGTCGTCAGAGGCCCAGCCACACACCCCTGTCAGAAGAAATTCAATTGCCCCCGGGACCTGTACTATTCCCTTGTGAATCAAGCAACCTTTATCACAAAATTCCTGCCCACCAGTTGAGCGGGATTAGTTTTCAATATGGCACCTTGTACACCATAGCAGACCGCAGTTTAGCCCATGGTGTTTGTTGAGAGAACTATAAAGGCACACAGAACGCACCCTGTGGTCTCTTGTGTTGGCGAAATAAGAGACAAACTGAGCATCTGTTTTGTCTGGGAGTCCCACTGAGGTACCCCGCCCTGTTTTGGAACGTGTCTACCACTGTTTAATATGCTGCATAGAATAAGCCTACAGTGGTGAATGCAGATAGAGGGTGCGTGCCTACAGTTTATTTGACTCTTTTGAGCCTCAAATGTAGCCAAAATCAGAGGCAAAATAAAGGGCACGCCCCTTACTTCTCAAAATCATGGATCCGACACTAAAAGAATGTAGGATCACTTTATATAGAGTCTCCTGAGTGAGCAGCAACAAATGAATGGAATATAACAAACAATGTAAAATATGCCATCAAATAATTTGTTTGCCGGGCATAGGGTCTTTCCATTGACAACTTGTAGATGGGTCAGTTTGTTCGCACATCCTCTGAATCTTCAGCAACTGGTCCTGAAGTTTATAAGCGTGAAGTGTCTGTGCCATGGATCACATGTTTCCCTTGTTGTTGATTTTATTGAATGATTAAGGAACATAATATATCATGATTTCAACTCAGACCTGTTGTTAATGCTCTGACACTGATTTGACAATTTCAATCATCATTGTTATTCACTCTTATACCATGGTTATCAAGTTGTTGAACGATTTTACAGTGCTGACAGGGGATAATGAAGTTTGAATAGTATGCGCTAAATGAACCCATGTTGACACTTGGATTGAGAGGACATGACAGCAAGTTGACATGAACACATTTTATGCAAAAATAAAAAAAAATATAGCAATAGTTTAATGCGTATAGAGGATGAATCTAGACATTATATTCTATCACCTACCTTTGATTTGCAATGATTTGACTTCTATATTTGACAAGATTGATGATAGAAAAATCGAATCTGTGGACATTTTCGCCGTCGTGTTAACTGCATTGTGGATGGTGTGTTTATGGAGGCGAGACACAAGTTGTTACGTTGACCTATGGTCTGAAGCCATTCCGTACGGTGTGCACGCTACTTAGCAGCGGTTCTACTATGAAAATGCCCCTGGGATGCACATCAAGGTAACACTTTGCGTCCAGGCAGTCCGGTCCACTTGCCGGGAAACCAATATGGCGGAGGATGGATCACGTCAACTCGCAACAAATAATATTGATTTTCATGGCTTTATAAGGTAAAAATATTGAATTTAATGGTGGAAACCATATAAACACCACAGTTGACCATTATGGCTTCACTCGGTGATTCTATCGTCTAGATAACTATGCCCTTAATAATACAGTTCAATGTTTTTTCCTACACAATACCGTAGTGGCCCGTTCAAGTGCCCGGGTGTTTATTGATTTTAGTACCTCATGTACCTCCGGCCCCTATTTGAGACCAACGCTTATTTGAATACTGTTTTTAGTGCTTAGGGTTGATTTAAATAGCCCTGTGCCCTGGTGTTAATTGGCGACCGCTTTTATTTCAGATGCTAGTGCTTACATGATATATTACAATATGTGAGGTTAATTTTACACTCCCAGGCCACTATTGATTTCTGCCCCCAGTGCATTAACCCCATATTGATATGGCATGCCAGCATCCAACAACTGTATAATGGTATAACATCGATAGTCCACTAGGCCTAGAAATTTACATAGGAAATGTATGGCTCAAACGCGTGACAGAGGCCAAGTGGACTATAGACTTAAGATGTAATAATACCCCAGTAAATTGACAGGTGTGTACCATTTTAGGCTACACAGGAGATGAAGGCATTTACATTGATCATTGTATCATCAATACCTCATTGATAACGTACAACATGCGTTCAAGGACAAGCTCTAAGGCGCAGCCATGGCTTGATTTTAAGCAATTTAGTATTGTGCTATACTATGATATCCTTGCCCTTTGAGGCACGGCCCCAACTTTGGCCAATCATATAAGCTACAGTAGGAGTCCATTCTTGTGTATAAGCCGCACCCCATACACACGGTTCCATGGTATGTGCTATACACACTACATTCAATACTAACTTTATATTTATGTAAAAGCCCCTGTCTCCTGCAAATCCATCCATATATGTACAAAATGCTTATGACATTTTCCTAATCTCAAGATGTGGCTTATACATGAGCTTTGTTAGTAGTTAGTGAAAGTTCCCATCTGAAGGGCATCAGGGCTAGGTGTAATGCCCAGAACATTATGTGCTGCCCTTGCCTTGTCATTAAAATATGTCAAAAAGTAGCCTCCAGCAAGTACCTTAACTGTGAGAACAACAACAACAACAACAACAATATGGTGATTACTGAAACCCTTATGTTACTCCTTGTTACATGAACTAGATGGAGGATATGCATTATTTAGATCCATATTGCATGTGATGTATGTTCGTCAATCTCTTAACATCTATAGTCTCTGTACATCTACCTTATGGATCGGCATAGACAGGATTAAGAGTGCGTACAGTACACCTGGTATTTTCCCCTCAACATGCATTAGATGCTTTGATTTACCCACTGTATAGGTGCTATGCCGAGGTGAAATGCTGCCACTGGTGCAAGACCAAAATATGGTTCTTCTTTTGTGACATAAGATGACAAATATGCAGCCCATTTTATTCATTGTTAGACTAGATTTACAGACATAACACACCTCCACGCACATGTATATAGATTGTAGGACAGATTGACTTGAGCTACTAGTGCCATCCCATGCAGCAGCTGGCTTCTATGGGAAAACCCCTCACACAAAATTTGACACCTTGCCAGCTGCTTGTCTACATCACTCACTACCACCATGGTCAAACACCATTTAAAACTAACTCACGACATGTTTTATACAAAAGACCACAGTGTTATCATTTGCTGATTTCATGGTGGGTCGTGTTTTTCTGTTGTTGGCCACCTGAAGGTGCTGAGCGGCTGGGGCTGTCCTGATAGCCTCCATGCCTTGGGGATCTGTACCGTGTGCCTCAGGGCTCTGTTATAGGGATCTGAAGACTGCAAAGAATACATTACACCCACTGGTAGTCAGGGTGATTTATGAATGGAGCCCAGGGTGGTGAAAAGATTGCCAGGGCTGCATCCATGCATCATGCTGACCTTACATATATATCATTGATGCATTCCCAAAGGGTTGAAATGATACTTAAATGCAGTGCTCTTCAGTCAAATCACCCCCACTGCTATCCTTATCCCTTTAAGGGCCGCTGATGCATTGATGCATCATGCCCATTGGTCGTCATGATGCACCAATGAAGTGTTGGCGAGACTGCTCGCCAGCATCTCATTGGAGCATCATGACGACCCTATGGGGTTGATACATAAACTCCTGAAGGGTCGGCATGATGCTCCAATGAAGTGCTGGCAGGCAGTCTCACCAGCACTTCATTAGTGCATCATTACGACCAATGGGCATGATGCATTAATGTATCAGCGGCCCTTAAAGGGTTAACGGGTTAGGGTCAGGGATGTAAGACTTCATCTTTTTCCCATCATCCTGCCCCCAGCTGTTACCAGTTATGATGCAATTTTAAAACAACGCCAGGGACTTACCCTCTTAAAATTGGATTTTTTTTTCTTGGAATACCGCATTAAGTACCAGAATCAGTGGCGGATCCAGGATCTGGAAAAGGAGGGGGCATGGCCCAAAAGGAGGGGGCGGACCCCCTGTTTTTGAGCAAATTTTGGGGTCCAAAATATGTGTTTAAACTCTAAAATACTGGGGAAAAGGGGGGTGCGTGCGCCCCTGCGCCCCCCCCCCCTCCCCTCTAAATCCGCCACTGAAGGATCTCAAGAAGTGTCAGCCCTTATTTCCTCAGATATGTAAAATGCTAGAAAAAATGTCGGAGGAAGCAAATTATCCGAGGAGTCAAGTCCAAATATATTAGAAAACATAGAGGTTGTTCCAGATTTTCTATCTGAGGTAATAAAGGATCTCAGGAATCAGAGAGTCGAGGAAGTGAGGGTTGACTGTAAGCACCAGGGCTGGAGGGCTGTTGAAAATCTGTCTTCAATACTAATAGCAGTATCTCAAACGAGCACCAGCCCCATATAAGGGATGAGGATACTGGTGTATCAAAATCTGTAGGCACCAAGGCGCTTACATATTCCACTACGGCAATGGTCTTTCTATTGCCTTTTAAACCGAGAGAAAACATCATTTTGGGTTCAGAATACCAGAAAAGGGTCTAGATCTCCATAGATAAGAATGAAACTCAGCTGAGTCACTGGCCCCAGTATTAGTCCTTATAACCCAGCTTCATATCATATAGTTGTGTGATATATGACACCAGAGGTGATTCACGCAGTTGTAATTCCTCCTGGGGCAGTGCTTTGTGCCTTGTTTATATATGAAAGGTTATGACATGGGTGAAGTCAGAATGGGGATTGGCTCCCTCTCACCATACACATCCTTTGTCATTTTGGCTATTTAAGGGCTGCTGATGCAGGAATGCATCATGCCCAGAGGTCGTCATGATGCACCAATGAAGTGCTGGCGAGCAGACTCGCCAGCACTTCATTGGTGCATCATGACGACCCGCCATGATGCACCAATGATTAGTAGACCAGGGAGAGCTTCATTCATGCATCATGACGACCAATGGGCATGATGCACTATTTATTTAATGCACAATCAGCCTTTAAAGAATAATAGTAAACAACCGCATTGGGATAGCATGTTAGTTTATTAGTAAATGAGATAGGAAGTATTTCCTGTCGTTGTGTATTTTGTATACCCTTTTGTTTAGAGAATCTGGACTGCTATCAGGATAATACATGCAGCTGTATCATATTCCGAATCCAAATGAAAAGGTTTAGAGCAATTGGAGTACCATATTTGCCTGATATTTGAATAGGCACTGGTCTTAAATAAGCGCCTGTGGTACAGGGGTATTGGAATTTTAAAAATCCATGCCTATAAGTCTTGAATGAGCGCCGGTCTTGAATAAGGGCCGGGCGTAAACCCTACTTTAAATTAATGAGTGCCCTGGCGCTTAAACAGGCCAATGGGGTACACGGAGAAAATATTCTTACTCACATGAGTCTAGATCCAGACTCAGGCAATGTCGCCAAAATGAGTATTGTTTGAGACTCAGCCTGATCCTTGGATGATACTCAGGCAAAGCCAGAGTATCACACCAGGATCAGCCTCAGGATCTGCCTGAGTATCATCCAAGGATCAGGCTGAGTCTCAAACAATACTCATTTTGGCGACATTGCCTGAGTCTGGATCTAGACTCATGTGAGTAAGAATATTTTCTCAGTGTAGTCAATATTCAGAGATTCTCTGAAATCAATTAGAATAAGTGATATATGAGATACTATGCCATTTAATAATGTCAAATAAATAAGGAAGAATGGAAGGAAGGAATCTTCCTAGATAAATCTAAAGTGAGTCTGTTTCTTAATTCATATGAAATGACGTTGGTAGGGTTGACAAGACTGTTTTTATAAGACAAAAAAGGGAAATGACAAAGTCGTACTTTTTCAGTGTGTTTTCCTCTGAGCGTTTTAAAACATCTAACAACGCAAGACTTGTACACAGAATGATTGAGATTCCTTCCATGGATACACTTTAAAAAATGACTGTTGAATCTTTGATGAATTCCCATATTTAAAACTGTATAGTAAATCGCCATATTTGTTTTGTAGTGAAGTAGTATAATTTCTTTAATGAAGCCCCTATAAACAGTGCAGGAAAGCACTATTTTAAGAGCAAACCCTCAGAAGAATAACGTGAAACCTTTGGCCCAAATGACATTATTTTGACGGCATTTTTTGTAAAGTGTAGTATGAAGTATAAAGGGATGGGGGAGGCTGAAGGATGTCACTGATACCTCCATGTTGCATGTGGACGACACTGTTTACTCACCAAGGGGACATGGCATCTTTTACCCCTTTATCGGCCAATAATGCATTAATGCCCATCGGTCGTCATTATACTCAAATAGAGCCCCCCCCCCTTCTAATTGGGACGCCCCCCTTCTCTTTGTAAAGTACTTGAAGATTTATGTGCATATTTCGAACCCCTAGAAATTGCTCCAAAATAGGGGTTGCGCCCCATCCCTGTTTCTCGGCCCCACTCCTTCCTTTTCCACTCCTGGATCCGTCCCCGCCTGCAGTCATGCATCCTGACTGATGCAGAATAAAGTGAAATAATTTCAGTAAAAAACCTAGTGCCTTTCGATTATTTAAGATGTTTTATGGCCGTTGTTTTTTAATTCTGTTTCGTAGAAGGTGGACTGGTGACTCCCCTAGCCTGATAGTGTACATGGGATGTTGCCTAGTAATCTATGATCTTCTACATTGTAAAAAAAATAACTGTTGAATCTACCAGGAATCCTCATAAAACCGAACCATGAACCACCATAATTTTATTGTAGTGAATCAATGTAGTTTTTACAAGAAGCCCCGGGTGGCAGTACGGTGGTACAAGGAAAAATAACGATGCATCTCTGGCAACTTTAGGACAAGGATTCTGCCGTTATTTTGAAAACATTTTTTAACAGTGTAATCTATAGTGGTCTGCGGACACAACTACACATGACATGTGTACATCGCATAGCATGTCAAAAGGTTTTTTTCCCTGTCTATCAATTAGCACCATATCAGTATGTATCAAATCATAACCAAATCTAGAATCACACAAGTGGATAGTGTGAGATACACATGCAGATCCGTCAGCTCTGGTTATAAAAAAATATTAACGTGTGGCTACAAATACCAAACTCTAGTGAATTGTCCTTTCCCTGTCTATCAATTAGCACCTTTACACTAGGGTGGGCATCACACAAATCATAAACAGATCAATAATCATCAGTCCACAGATGGAAGTCTTCAGGGATTCTCCTGATTTCAGAGATTTTCATGACCCAAAGCCGTATACTTTCATAGAAAAATCAATTTTTAGATGGGTTCTTATATAGCATTTCAGGGATTTTTGGTCTCGGTGACTCTCATCCCTGCATCACAAACAGACCTGTCATATGTGGCCATGGCATCTATTTGTAGTCATATCGAACAAAGGAATTCCTAATTTATTGCTCAAGGCCGTATCAATACTATTGGTGTTTCCTAATGGTGGGCATACCAGAACAAAGCCAAGTTTCAGATATCCCTGTCCTCCATAACAAAGCTGATCATGAAGTGTTTTCCTTTTTCTTTTTAGTTTTTCTTGTAGATGCATAGCTCCTCAATCCTTATGATTTACAGATTGCTAGCAAATATATCTGATTTTATATCTCATTTGTAACATACATAAACAGTTGGTGAGAACTAACTCGCCAGGGCTGCATTAATGCATCATGCCAACCCTACCGAGATTGATACAGTCCTGCAGGATTTCCCTGCATTAGCGGCCCACACGGTGTAACCTCAAATAAATGATCTACCCCTTGTCCTCTGAAACACACTTTTATTGGTGTTAGGATGGTCTATCACCATGAGCTATGTCATGTCCGGCCTGCATGGGGAGGCAGTTCTGAGAAGTAGACTAGGAATGATGTGGTCAGGTCAGTCATACCTTGGTGTCTCTAACCCTTTAAGTGCCGCAGATGCAGGAGTGCATCATGCCCATTGGTCGTCATGATGCACCAATGAAGTGCTGGTGAGACTGCTAACCAGCACTTCATTGGTGCATCATGCCCATTGGTCCGCATGATGCACCAATGAAGTGCTGGCGAGACTGTTTGCCAGCACTTCATTGGAGCATCATGCAGACTCTCCGGGAGTTTATCGATCCGGTAAGGTTGGCATGATGCATTGATGTGCCAGGGCTGCATCTATGCATTATGGTGAGCCATATAGGTATGATGCATAACTCTCCTAGTCTAAGGGCTAACCCACCCATCCACAGCCCACCCACACCTCACACAGTGCATAACTCTCCTAGTCTTAGGGCTAACCCACCCATCCACAGCCCACCCACACCTCACACAGTGCATAACTCTCCTAGTCTAAGGGCTAACCCACCCATCCACAGCCCACCCACACCTCACACAGTACATAACTCTCCTAGTCTAAGGGCTAACCCACCCACCCACAGCCCACCCACACCTCACACAGTGCATAACTCTCCTAGTCTAAGGGCTAACCCACCCACCCACAGCCCACCCACACCTCACACAGTGCATAACTCTCCTAGTCTAAGGGCTAACCCACCCACCCACAGCCCACCCACACCTCACACAGTACATAACTCTCCTAGTCTAAGGGCTAACCCACCCACCCACAGCCCACCCACACCTCACACAGTGCATAACTCTCCTAGTCTAAGGGCTAACCCACCCACCCACAGCCCACCCACACCTCACACAGTGCATAACTCTCCTAGTCTAAGGGCTAACCCACCCATCCACAGCCCACCCACACCTCACACAGTGCATAACTCTCCTAGTCTAAGGGCTAACACACCTACCCACAGCCCACCCACACCTCACACAGTGCATAACTCTCCTAGTCTAAGGGCTAACACACCCATCCACAGCCCACCCACACCTCACACAGTGCATCATTCTCCTAGTTTATTTATGCTATTGTGTAGTCATGCTTTATCAAAATATGTACACATAGTTGATCAATCTGCATGCATGCACTGATGGAAATATAGTGATAGATCTTTTGGGCAACTTTGGGACAAAGATTTTCCAAATCAGAATAATAACACATATAATTTTCCCCTCCAACCTCACTGTGTGTGATTAACTCCATTGACAAAGAGCCGTCCAGATTCGCAGACATACTCTATCATACTCTATCATACAAATGTGTAGTATAAAATGTATCATTATTTGAAATACTAAACATTTCTTCCCTCTGCCTATCAGGTCTCCTGTGTTTAGGATCGAGTTTCTATACTTTTCCTCTGAATATAGTCATGATGCAATGCCAGGAAATATTTATTGCAACTGAAAGCTGGTATTAACTAGTCTAGATTAAGTTGAAGTCACACTATTCTATCTATGACATTACATCCTGATTGTAATTTTTTTTTTAATGGCCTGTACCTATGCTTGGGGATTGGAGGTGGTTCTGGGAAAGCTAACCAAACATGTGTTTGGAGGTCAGATGTCAGCTGTGACGCAGAGCAGCTCGTCTCACGTGGCAGAGCAACTCAAGTCTCAAAACATAGACTAGAACTATCAACTTTGTCATTCAACCAGAGTTCGCGCTAGCATCTGTAAGAATGGTGCACACAAAGCTGGTTGTAAGGCATTCATTTTGTACATTTCTGCAGGCTACCATTCTATGGTTTTCTGTTGACTGCCATTGTCTTTGCTCTCTGCAGGCCCCAATTTTGTAGACTTCTGTAGTAGCGATTTTCTATTTTCTGAGGAGCACGCGAGTGCCTGCTCGGTATGAAAGGAGGGATGGTGAGCTACATGTCTGCCACAGTAGTTTTCTGTTGACTGCCATTTTGTAAATTCGCCTTGCCCTTCCCTTTAATGCCCTGTAATAGTATATTACAATTTCCCTCCAACCTCACTGTGTGTGGGCTGATCAACAGCAACTGCCATGCCTTTGCTACCGTCAGGACTTTCATTTAGATGTAGAAAATGGTACCAACTCCATACCCCATACAGCTTTCTAGCTACAAGAGTTACCCCACTTAAATAGTATAAGAGCAGAATCCATACTGAGTATCTTCTCACATTTCTTGTACTTGCTTTTGGTTATAGTACAAGCAGTGGCACTGTTGCCAAGCTACAGTTACAATAGAGGGGACCATACCGCTGCAGCCACACAATGCTCTTATGTCTGCTAATTGGCCAAGACAAGAACAGGCATTGCCTTTATCTATCAAAGCACCTTTATATATGAAAGCAAAGATAAAGAGCATAATTAGCTACATCTGTCCCATCCTTTACTATGGGTTGTTAACAAATAATGGCCCATACCATAAATCAGTACCTATTTGACTGGGAAATAAGTATAGCCACCTGCAACAGAAGTATATGAAATGGGAGAGGATCACAATATTGAAAAATAAAGTGGTTCCTTCTGTTTCTTAAGGAAATTGATGACAACTATAGGATATGAATGTTATCTTAAGAGTTGTTGATCATAGCCCTTGGTACTAAACTACTATACCCCACCAGATACCATCAGTACATGTACACAAACAATCTCCTTCCACAGTCATGACATCATCCCCCCTAGCCACCCCCAACCACCTACTCACCCACCCACCAGTACCGGGCTTCCCTAGCCCACTTAAAAGGGTCTACTTCTCATCTTTTCTATCCCCTCAGGATGTGTGTGGTGCACATATGCGCGGGCACTGACACATTCCTCTGTGAAATTGTGTAATGTTGTTCTCGCCATGAATATGACCTTAGGTGTCGAAATGGCGTTAAACATCTATTACTCACTAACTCCCACCAGTACACTAGGGGCACATGTTGTCTGGCATTCTCTGGAGTTAGTGACGGGTGGGAATGACAGGAACTTGGTCACATTGTCTCCATATCCCTTGGGGGGTTACTCAGTATCGGTTTGGGTACCAACTGTTGTACCCACCACGATGAGCAGTGGCTGTTGGTGCATTGAAATAAGGGCTGTCGATTTGATTAAATGAAAGTTTACAATCAGGGGATTTGATACCTGTTCAATAAGTTATATACATCATAAAACAACCTCCAATCACTCATTGGCCGAGAGACTTGTCTCCTCGGCCATATATACATCATGTAGCAGGGGGACAGCAGGTCATGTCAAAAACAGCCAAAAGCCCTCTACTATAGATCAGCTACTGAAATCAGTCAACCATGACGAAGACTGTGGTGTACCAGTGTACCAGTACCAGTGTACCAGTGAATTGCTATTATTCCAGGTCATTCTGGGACAGGCTGATAGCTTCCACACCCACTCTAGGCACCTCTAAGTACCTGTAGTCAATTGCTATTGTCCCAGGTCATCCAACAGCACCACAGCTCTGTCCCCTAGAGTCTCTGAGTGTTTGTTCAATCACTTCATAATTAGATGTCTCTACTACGATCTCTCGGCCATTACATCTGTGATGTACAATTCACTCTTAATAATGTCCTCAACCAAGCGTGATCTCGTATTCATTTTTGTATATATATTCATTCCGGGGCTGTGAATTTCCAAAAACTGTTTTAAGAACAGGTGAGCCCCAAAAAGGGGGTGGTGCTGTCAGCTGACTCTTTGTAATCTTTGGGGGAGGGGGGGGGGCTGTCAAAACAGTGTAGCTATTTAGGGGTGTCAAATGGCCAGAAATATGGGGCTGTAGTTTTGTAGTTGATACCTACCACTAAATAGTCAGTAGCCTCCCTTGCCCATTATCCCTACATCTTGAACCTCATTGGCCTCACAAACACCACCACACACCCCCATCCCAGACAACAGTGGGGTTCTGAATGTGGGGTCCTCAATGTCAAATGTCGATTTTAATAAATGACCATGTCACATATCACTTAAATCCCCATGCCCCATGTCACATCTAGGAACCTACCATGTTTTGAATTTACGAAAGCACCTATGGTATGTCACTATTTTCTTGGCTCATGTCACTAAGGCCCATGTCACATGTCGATTTTAAGAAATTGACATGTCACCATGTCGAATTTAGTGGTCCAGACCCATAACTGTGCCTAAATATAAACTGTCCCCTTATAGTACCCACCCTTGGATGCTCTGTTAGAACACTTTGGTTAGAGTAAGTGACACAAACAGATCCTATTTCTTGCTGGTTGGGTACAAAGCAATGCATTTTATGAAGTGGCAATGGACCCCCTGTTCACATGTGGAAAAGTATACATATGTCTTCAATTTTTTTAAACCCAGATGCTTTGATCAAAACAAATGCAATGGGATTGTTCCCAACTTATAGTTTTAAATCCATTGAAACAAGGATTTGACCAGAAAACTGAAATGGAAATATTAGGGATACATGTATAGTGAAAACTATTCCCCTAGAAATACAAATGTGAGGAAATTAGGGCTGACTTAACTTTTGTAAAACAAGACATTTGTTCAAACATAAAAAGGCTGATGCTGTTTCCATGAATATGGTTAGAAGTCAGCAACAGTTTTGTTTTGTTTAGAATATTTACATATAGATTTACAGATTCTTTTCATCCCCTCATGAGACATTATGTTGGCTCAAAATCCATTTCTCTTTCTTGTTACAATGGACTAGTAGTTCAGTGTTGCCAAGGCTGCTGTATTGCCCTTGATGCACACTTGCTATCCTCCGAGAAGAGCAGGGGAATGAAGCCCTGGTAGCAGTTTTCTCCTTCGCCCCTCCTCATAGATTCAGTCATTCATCTCATAGATTCGGCCATCCATAGATATAACAGCATATGAATACCTGTCTACCTGTTTTGGACAAGCAGCTTTTACATGCCTGTCCAGACTGAGAAGGAAAGGACTGAATGTCCATAAACTATAAAGGAGGCAGTCCCAGATCTAGCTTTTGGACATTATTATTAAACAAATCAATCAATCAAGCCTATTTTGCACTACAATGATGCAACATGATAACTCTCTATAGCAGGATATTTGAATGCGGTCACGGTGGGTAGGTGTGTAAAAGCTGCAATCGGGAATGCAGAAAATGAACATAATGTTAGGTAAAGGACTAAGCAACCCTTAAACCTTTCAGGGCCGCTGATGCATTAATGCATCATGGCCATTGGTTATCTTGATGCACCAATGAAGTGCTGGCAAAACTGCTCGCCAGCACTTCATCGGAGCATTATGCTGACCCTGCGGGTTTCATATATATACTACTGGAGGGTCGACATGATGCTCCAATGAAGTGCTGGCGAGCAGTCTCGCCAGCACTTCATTGGTGCATCATGATGACCAATGGGCAGAATGCATTAATGTATCAGCGACCTTTAAAGGGTTATAGGTTTATAATATGAATTCCTTACATGCTAACCCCTGAGTGACTCTGTGTTTGTAATGTTGTTCTACTCCCACTGTCCCTCTCAGTTACCAACTCAGCTGCCAGGCTGTGGTTTCCCTGATGCTCTATTTTTATTTCTCATCTAAGAGTCTAACCCTTTAAGGGTCGGTGATACAGGAGTGCATCGGTTGGCATGATGCACCAATGAAGTGCCAGCGAGACTGCTCACCAGCACTTCATTGGAGCATCATGCCGACCCTCCGGGAGTGTATGAATCCCATATAGGGTCGGCATGATGCATGAATGTAGCCCTAGCGAGTTACTAGCATCATGACAACCGATGGGTATGATGCATTAATGCATTAGCGGCCCTTTAAGGGTTAATATGCTGCATCCCAATTCCTGAGTGAGTGAGAGAGTCAGTGGCTACAAGCAGCTGACACACTTGTACCAGTTTACGCCACAACCATGAGTAATGAAAGTGTAAAGTCAACATTAGACCTGCTCCAAAGATAAACCCTTCAAGTTTTGTAGCTCTGTCTCAACCTACTTTTTTTTATTGTGGTCAACTTCAGACCTGTTCCAAAGTTGGAATCCAGGAGTCTGGATTCATGTTTTGTATTTCTGTCTCAACCAACCTTTTCTCAACATTAGACATGTTCCAAGGGTGTGCTCCAGGAATCTGGTCCAAGTTTTGTATCTCTATCTCAACCTACCATTTGTTGTAGGCAATATCAGACATGTTTCAATGATATACCCTGGGATTCTGGTTTAGGTTCTGTATCTCTGCATCAAGCTACCTTTTGTTACAGTCAGCATTAGACCTACTTCAAGGATACACTCTCTTTACTGTCTAGGAAACTGGTTAATGTTTTGTATCTCTGTCTCAACCTGCCTTTTATATTTGTCAAAGCCAACTTCAGACTTGTTCCAAGGATGCAATCCAGAAGTATGGTTCAATCTCTTTCACAGCCTACAATGTACTTTTGTATCAGCTAACCTCAGTTATATGTTCAGTTCCCAGGGGGTGCTCAAGGACCCAGACTATAAATCCTATGCATTTATAGTCTGGGTCAAATGAAACTCATTTTTGCGCCCCTCTTTGATCTATAGTAGCGCGTGGGCTTTTTTGCTAAAAAGAGGGTAAATTTTTACGCCCCCCCTCAAACCCACTACCCCCCTGATAAATAATTACCACTCCCTAACAATGCGCCAAGGGTATGAGTGGACCTTTTTGGCTAGAATGTGCCAAGATAATGTATAGAAAGTTCTAGTCAGAACATGTGTGGGAAGAGTGGAGAGTTGCAGCCAGATTGTGACAAGGTTGTGAATAGAGAGTGAACAGTTGGAAAGAAGAGAGCAGACGAAAGATGGAAAGAAGAGAGAAAAGAAATTAAAATTAATATAAAATAGAAGGTTTCCAACATAAAATGGTGGTGCGCCCTTATAATTAATGTACCTCATAATGTAACAAGACAACCACTGTGTTTGTCACTTTGTATAGAGTGGAGGTTGTCCTTGAAGGCCCAGTACCGGGACAGAGTGAGAGTTGCTCATTTACAGTAAGTGTGTTAGTGGAGCAACTCCTACTATACTCAACCCGTCCTGACACGTGGTGAGCTGCTAACAGGCGCTAACAGGCTATCCTATCGCTACTGTGGGTCATCTATAGTCCATTCAGTATTATATTTCAGTAATCGTTAAACTAATAATCCATTCTTAGATTCTAAAAACTAATAGACATTAATGTGGGTATGCCTAAGTATAGTATAATTTTTAGACCAAAAATGTACATTTTTATCTTGGACCATCTACTTTTTGTCCAGAAGTGGGTATTTCCAGGGAGTTTTAATCCCGAGGGGCACTTCTATTCTTTTTGATACAGGTGTGTGGCTGAACCCCCGACTACCCTTACCCTTGCTAGGGCACTCGTTCGCGTTTTTTTTTCTTCGAAACCCTACCCTTGCTAGGGAACTTTTGACATAGTAGTCTTAGATTTTGCTCAAAATATCTTAAACTGACCTTGTTTGGGAGAAAATTTGTATTTTGTTTATGCTATTTTCATGAAAATTTCTGAATTTTCCATGTGAATCGGGGTATTTTGCTGAAAGTTGACCCTTGCAAGGGACATTCTGCTCAAAAGTAGACCCTTGCTAGGGACATTTGTGGCTGAAACAGGAGGCTTGCTAGGGACTTTTCCTCGAAAAAGTACTCTTGCCAGCCACACATATGTGTATACATTACATAGAGAGTGCCCCCCCCCCTCGGGGTTTTAATGTCTGAATGTACCTTACTAGAGGGATAGAGGGTGTTTTCTTAGGAGTCACCCTCGATTAGGGTATGCTATCTGGCTTTGACCCTTGAAAAGGGTCCTGCATCTGCAATATTGGGCCCCTTGGTTAGGGTACAAAATCTTGAAGGTTGTTCGCACATAGAAACTATAGAAAAGATAGGGAGTGCACCCCCCGGGACAAAAAGATAAGGAGTAGGCAGAGCTATGACAAAAAGAGACCGATGCAGAGCTGTGACAGAAAGAGACTGATGGGTACAGAAGAGCTTTGTGATTTGCTGCAACTATATACTTAAATAGACCCACCTTAGCAGTGGATAGTGTAATAGGGAGAACTAAATGACCGTGGTGTATGAGGTGGTTGATCCACCACGAGGGGTGGATCGGCCACCGAGGACACCAGGGGAGTTTAGTTCTCTATTTATTTTATGTTTTTAGAGGGTTTAAATAAGGAAAGATCAACAAAATCCGTTACTGTAGTTCCCCGTACGAGCGGCAGTCCACCATTTTGAATGTTTACATGCGCCCGGAACAAGGCTACGGTACTGGATCTGCCACTGTGGTGGATCGAGACATGTTACGCCACTGGGGGTGTCGCGATCGGTGGCTCAATGTTAAACCTATGGGAAGAAGTTATTCACATAAAGTAATATACAAATATAATGTCATAGTATGGCCTGAGGTTGTTATTGATTTGATTCTCACTCTGGAGGTGTATTTGTTGTGGTTAAAATGGATGTGTCGCTGAATGTGAACCTTTTCCCTTCCCTCAGGTTTATGGAGGGGCATGTGTACTGATAAGAGACTATAATGTGGATCGGATATCCTGCTTTTGAATGTAATTGTATTTTTAAATTACTTAACCACAATATATACATTATGAATTTAAAAATTGACGTTGATAAGCATCAAAAGGCTATGTGGTCTCTAAATCTAGGTTACATCGGATTAAAGAATATGGCCCCCACATTTACTCAACTGCTGGCTCCCTTTTCTGATTTGATCAACCGCATGTTCTGACAATAGTGAAGAAAAAATCATTGGATGCATTCATGCCTCACGGCGACCAATGGGTATGTGGTAGATATACACCGAGTGGGTCACACTGTATTCGGTATACACACCACAGGCTGTCATGCTGCATTGCTGGCTACACTGAAAAAAAGAGGTTTATATTTCACTTGACAACCATTCAAACCATTTGCAAATTGGGGAATTAGGAAAGGTATATATCGTTGCAAGAAGGATGTAACTGATATTTTGGCAAAATTGAGTTTCCTTCTGTTTTAACATCTCTTGACTCTTATCTACCTACTAATTGGGAAGTACTGAAGTTATGTCTACTCTATAATGTGTGTACCTATAGTTCCCTGTGCAATATTGCTGCATTAACTCTGCTAGAACGAGCCTTGCTATAGCTTTGTATGGGAACACTCATTTTTGACAGGGGCGTGAAGAAAATGAATCTCATTCTTCACGGTCCCATATCCCACTATGACATCATCAAAATAGCCTCAAACCCATTATAAAAAAGGGAGGTATTTTTACCAAGATAACATGAAATAGATGCAGAGATCCACTCGATTTGCACGAAACTGAATATTTCTTGACTCATTAGTCTCGAAGCAGGATTCTACAAGGTGGAGCCCAGTGGAATCCTGCTTTGAGACTAACGATTGAAGAAACATTCAGTTTGGAGAAAATCTTGTGAAGCCCTGTTTATTTTGCCTCTCCTGCAAAACCTGAAAAATACAGTCACAACCTGCACAACGCAGTGGACTGCACCCATATATGTGACGTGTACTGGGAATAGGGACCTTAATGCACCCTGCACTAAGAGCCCTTTTTGCAGATTGTGTCACAATTATACAGTGGCTGTATGCAATATGTTTGTCGTGCATTTCCTTTGTCTTAACAACCATAGGACATTATAGATATCAAAAGGTTGAGACAAGCGTAGTTCCTCTGTGGAGGTGTTTATGAATAGATGGGGTGTGGGTTACTTCCTGGTACAGGAGGAGTAGTTACACCTGGGGTTGTTGTACCTACCGAACACGTTCTACTCACCTTAGAGGTGAACCAAAGGTGAGACTTAACCCTTTAAGGGTGGCTGATGCAGGAGTGCATCATACCCATTGGTCGGCATGATGCACCAATGAAGTGCTGGCGAGACTGCTCGCCAGCACTTCATTGGCGCATCATGCCGACCCTCTGGGGGTGTATTAACCCCTGTAGGGTCGGCATGATGCATGAATGCAGTCCTGGTGAGTTGCATTCATGCATCATGCACTCTCTAAAAGGGTTAACCCACGAGAGGACAAATCAGTAGTCCATTGATTTATGTATTTTTCTTTTTATGTCATGATGCATGAATGCAATCCTTATCAGGGCTTAATTTATATGTATCATAAATAAATATATTACAGGGTTGATACACATGGCCACCTATTTCTCATTTATCATCAGCAAGAAAAAAAGTCAAGCTTAAAAGATTAGAAGAAGTATGCCTCTCAAAATGACACTGGTACCCACATAAACCTAACCAATAGCAGTAACATGGCCTGGTTATGTGATTGGCCTCCTCCAGGGTGTAAGGGATATTGTATAGCCTCACCTGCCTCAAGGTTAACAGGCCTAGGTGGGGGGCATCTCAGTGGGAGGTAAGCACCAGTCTAGTTTGTTGTTGTTTTTGTTTTCATTTCTTTGATATTCAATGAAATAGAAAATGATATGATACAAATTTAAAAAGGGTACTCAACACAGATAGACGTATAGGCCTAGAAGACGGTAGCTGATTTTGTGTGCTTCTAATGAATGTTTTAATGATGGAGCTTGGCTTTAAATACTGCCACTTATATAATGGCAGGCTGATGCTGCAACAGTAGACAGGGGGTGGGAAATGTGGCGATACCTCATTATCATGAACGACTTCCTTGGCATTAAGAGATTAGCATTTACATGTATGCAACATAGAATCCTTTTCAGGTCAATAGGAGTTATTTCAACACTTTCAGTGGCCAATTGACACCGGCAGTTATTCAAAGTTCTGTCCGTAAACGCGGCTATATGATACATGGAGGTCTATGCAGGTGAAGTAGACTGGCTGCAGTGCCTGAGCTCTCCTCCCAACGTCACTATACCCCACATGCCTCTCCTCCTCTGGCTGCTTAGCTCAGAGATCTTCTTAATTTTTCTGTTTAAAACGCGAAATCATTTCAATATTTATTTTAATTCTCTTGCATTAAAATTGAGAGACTTGAGCAAGTCTACAGGTGAAGTACAACAGATTTAATAGAAATAGATGAGAAACCCTCATGTTTCTCTGTTCCTCAGAAGAAACCTTTCTCTTGTTTACATTAGGTTTCACCTGTCCTGAACTGAATTGACATCCCCTTCAGGATTTTCAGAGTCACGTGACGAGAACAGGTCATGTGACCAGGTCAAATGATCGCCAGATGTGTCTGGGCAGAGATGTAACTGCACATGATGATAAACTTGATTTGAACAAGTGTGTGTGAGTGGAGACCTACTTGATACAAATCCTGATACAAATGGTCCATATACACCTGATGTAAACAATTAGGTTATACTTGATGTGAACAATGATGGTTGATCCGAGATATAAATTGCCCATACACTGTTCTATAGTGCCAAATATCCTCCTATAAGCCACACCCTTCCTTGGGCCGATCCTATAAGCCGCCGCAGGGAGCCTATGGTTCTCATAAATGCTGTGGCATATACAAAAGAATTTATGTTACATCTGATGTGAACAATTAGGTTTGAGCTGAGATACAAATTGTCCATATACCCCTTGATGTGAAGAATTAGGTGGGGGCAGAGATATAAATTACCGTAAATTCTCTCTTTCAAGCCTCACCTTAGCACAAGCCACACTCTGACTTTAGAGTGCCTATACATAGGTGCTCAAAATTTTTAGGATGTCACACTGTCACTTTTTAGGAACGATGGTGCGTCACTCCGCCACTTTTTATGTATATGCCAATGTACTGGGAACTTTTGATAGTGTCACCGTCCGTCACTTTTTAAAACCCCTGCATCACGAGCGTCACTTTTTAAAACCCTTGCGTTACAGCGTCACGAGCGTCACTTTTTACCCATGTATAGGCACTTTAGAGGGAGCTGTAGGCCGCATCTGTTGCTCGAAAACTGTAAGTTTGTGAGTTCTTTGCCACCAGAGGCCACTCGATGTGTTGTATTTCTCAAATCAGCGCAGGTCCTGTTTTAGCTGAGGATTAGGACCCCCTGAAACATGAGATTCCTCTTAAGAAAAAAAAAACAAATAAGCGCAGGTCAGCCCTAAATATATATTAGCACAAGTGGTGACAGGTAGTTGAAATTTATAAGCGCAGGTTCACTTCAACATACAATGAAATAACGGTATCTCTGCCTAAATCAGGTGTACAAGAGCAGTATATGGATCGATGCCCAAACTTTTGCAAGAAAGTGGTTATTTTTTAAAAACAGCTGAGGGGTGGTTGATTTTCAGGCAACCCCTCAGAGGGGTCAGTACTTCTTCGCCCCCCCCCCCTGTTTTTTCAATAGTTATTTCACTAAGAAGAGGTGAAATTTCTTTCCTCCTCCCCTCAAGAGGGGTCTGAATTGTTTTGCCCTTCCCCCCAAAACCACCACACCTCCACCTCACTATCGTTTCCTGTCATAAATGTGCCTCTCTAGCACATCTGAAAAAGGGCCAGCTCTCATGTTTTCTGGTGCAAAAGTGTGACCACCAAAAATTATCCATCATCTTATATGTTTTCTTGCCATGAATATGATATTCTGGCACTAAACAGCCAATACTCACCCACTCTCTTGTCACAAAGGCCAACTGGGCTTTCTGCGCTTCTTCTCTCAATGCCTCAATTGATCTAAAGGTTCCTTATCCACATACAGGCGCCCTTGCAAATTGCAGTGGCTTTCCCTACTGTGCTGGCTCATCTTAAAAGGTGAGAGGATATAACGTGTTTCAAATATTTTCTCAATTAAAAGGGTCGCAATGTACGTGGGCAGGGATATATGTTCATCAACCAGTTGGTGTCTAATGATGTCTGATATTGAGGCAGATATGAACATCACACACGAAGGGCAAAAGCTCTGGTTGAAATTAAAACAGAGTCTACGCATAACTGTTTCACTCCCTTTAAACGAGAACTTTTTAACCCCCTTTAAATCTGTAGGCCTTTTTCTCAATTTAGAATGAAAAGGTCACTTAGACATAACATACAGAGCCCTACTACGGCGCAGTATACAATGCCATATGTAGTACACTGGTATATACACAGTCAACAACCAAACCTGTACCTTAAATAGCTCTTAATAAAGACCTCAATGTAGAGAAAAATTTCGACCGACAAGAAGGTCGATCATCTGATAACATCTGTTTCCTCTATGTATGGGCAGACATCGCTAAACTCCCCCTTTACAAAAGATAATACACTTCTGTTGAAGATGACAGATTTCCTCTGGGCCATTTAACCCTCTTTTAACCCTTTGAGGGCCATTGAATAATTGAGTTAATCTTTTCAAATCGTCACCTCCGTGCAACAAGGTTGTAGCTGACATTTTTGAGTTTTCTTCTGTGTTAACATCTCTTGACCCTTATTTGACTACTATGGCAGTACTGGGGCTCTAGCTATGATATTTGTGGCCACAGCGCCTAGTGCAATAAGGTTGTATCAACTGTCTGCTATTATAATAAATGTAACACTTCTTTTGCCTGTCCTGCAACGCCTAAACGCAGTGAGCATACTGTACTGCCCGGCAGATCAACAAAGAGAAAAAGAAAGAAAAAAAGATCTAGGGCCATAAACTGAGGGGCAAACTGGAAATCTGGAAATTATAGCTCAGTCAAATAACAAGTTAAGCCTTCCTGGTAATGGATATAACAGGTATAAGCTGGTAAAGAAAAACATCGTTAGAGGATTCAAGTGTACAAAAAGAAAAAAGAGAAAGATTAGAAAAGAGTTTATGGAAGGGTCCATGAATCCCCAAAGAGCCTAGTCTGCTACTTAGCAATAAAAGACTCATATCTTATCAGCATGTACCTACTGACCCTCCAGGCCTCTCCCAGCTGCTCATTCTCCTTCTTCTGCTCAGAGCTGCTCATTTAGCCCTTTCAACTCTTTAAAGGCCGCTGATGCATCAATGCATCATGTCCAATAGTCATGATATGAAAATAGCCCTGATTAGTTATTCGCCAGGGCTACATTCATGAATCATGACAATCCTACCAGAGGGTCGGCATGATGCTCCAATGAAGTGCTGGCAAGCGGTCTCGCCAGCACTTCATTGGTGCATCATGACGACCAATGGGCATGATGCACTCCTGCATTAGTGACCCTCAAAGGGTTAATGCAGGGGTAGGGTTGGACATTTAAACGGCCCAACTAAAACTAAAGGCTACACCACAAAATACTGCTCATAAGCCATAGGATGCTGGCTCGGCTATAATAAGCTATTAATGTATTGATATTCAAGGACGAGGTGAGGTTTGCTGGAAATAATCGCCCGACCGCGCAGCGGGAGGGCGATTATTTCCAGCTAACCTCAACGAGTCCTTGAATATCAATACATTAATGCGTTTATCGCACTTATTCCTCCATTTTGTATTAATTTCTTACCTTATAACCCCAGAATTAATCCATGAGAAGACATTTTGTAAGTACATCCGATCCGCACGGTTTGACAAGCCAGCGTAGCCATTGTTTTTAATCCACCCGTCAAACCCTCGTATTTCCAACGAATTTTCGGGTATAATCCAAGGATGTCAAGCCCTGTTATTCTAGCAGCGCCAAATATACGATCTCTAGTTGGTGTTCGCCTACATTTTGTATCCATTTTCCTATAAATAAATAAGAATCCATTGATTTTCCATAACGATCCAACGCACACGGCCCGGTACACGGCCATTGCTTCTTGTTGACAGAGCGGGGAGGTGCCCGGATGTACCTGACCTACTTTCGGCTGAACCCACTTCCGGCAAGGAGGTCAGCCGGGTCAGTCGTGTATCGCTATGGAAAATCAATGGATTCTTATTTATTTCGAAGAAAATGGAGGAATTTGGCATGGCATGTTCATCTAGGATATCTAAGGATGTTTTCCTGTTAATAACTCCACCCGGCACCATTGGATTCTATGCTAACGAGGTCTGCAAACTTCAGGTATGTCGGACAAATTTTTCAAATCCTTGATGTAGATTGCTGTGTATCAGCGGTCGGCTTGGTATAGTGGACAGCGAGCTCGCCTCCTGCCCCAGCGGCCGGGGATCGATTCCCCGTTGAACCTTAACGGTTTTAACTGGAAAACTATGGCGAGGGTGGCTTCATATCCTTCTCCAATTTATTAACCTGCTCAGGTTCTAACCAAGATCGTCTTAGAAAAAAAAATGGACTCTGAGAGTGCGGTTATACCCCGATAACGGCACGGGGTTATGACCAAAAAGGCACTGTAGAGGCCAGAATCGTGGGATAAGCTGCAGTAATCCTCTGAGATGGTCTATAACCTGCGGCTTATACGCGGGGGTCGTACAGCAAGTGTTCCTTTAAGGGTTAATAAAGCATCAGGAGCTGCTCTCATACAAGCGTTATCAGGCCCCAGGATGGGCTGAGCTGCTCACGCCCCACCTACTACTCAGATTCACCCCCATCTACTCAGATAGGTAAGTAACTGCAGCCTGTATTGTCATCACATGGAGGGTGGTCAGCATGAAAGTATATGAATAGTCCCACGAGCATTGGATTGGAAATAGCAAGAGTCCAGAGGAATCCTCAGAATTTGGGAGACCAACAATTAGTTTAGATAAAATTAACCAAACCAAACCAAAAACACATAATATTTGTTGAATCCAGTGGCAGGTCCAGAATCAGGAGAAGGAGCAATTTTCTGGGTACCTTTCATGCAAATATACTCTTTCAACACTGGCAAAAGGGGGTGGCGGGTCATGCCCCTCTAAATTCGCCACTGCTGGATCTACTAGCCTTTGTGTTAAATTGATCAATGAATCAGCCAACATGACTGTATTGCAGTAGGGTTTTCGAAGTGATGTTTTATCCCAATGGGGGTTAGATCCCTAGTACAAGGGGTTATAAATCCCTTTCTATCGACACAAAGTATTCAATACAATGGCTTTGATTCAAGCTAGATTTTACACCCTATCAACAGTGGCTGTCCAGAGGGGAAGGACAAACTAGGTAGTACTATAGTATGCTTCTGTTCTTGTATTAGGGGAGCCTGGAGAAGATGTGCTTGCCATCTGCCCAGGCAGGAGGTAGACTATGTAGGAATGGCTATGTAACAGGAGAGAGTATATCTAGTTTATCATAGTGATAGGATTTCATAGAATTGGGGAAGGCCTATCCTGAAAAATAAGCAGTTTTTGGCCATTCTGACCTCAAATTAAAAAAGAAACAACTATGGCCTAAGTTACATTCAAATTATTTTTCCCCTCTGGGTATAAGCCCCACCGACCCAGGAAAAATTGAAAATATATCAAAATAACACACAATAATTTCACACAGGTCTTCAACGAGGATGAACCCCCATTTTCAGACCTGCACCAATCTGGTGAGAGTGACCCAGTGAAGGCATGCACAATGTAGACTTCTAATGCATCAGTAGGGAAAGCCTAGATCTTCTACCTTCGTATTATTGATTTATTTTATTCATAAAATAAATCATTTTACATCAGCCACCATGTGTTCAAAATTTTGACCAATAGCTCATCTACTGAAATCCTAGACCTCCACGGGCATAGACTTACTAGATGTATCATAGCACCTAGCACATGGTGTAGTGTTTAGTTCCCATTGAAATCAGGTTGACCTACCTACTTTATGCCCGTGTACACCATAGCAATCTGTCACAAACACTCCAAACTTGTGGACAGGTAGATGATTATAGCCTTTAGGCTGTGCAGTCCCTATACACCATAACAATCTGTCCCAAGCACTCCAAACACACTGACAAGTAGATGATTATAGCCTCTAGGCTGTGCAGTGATGTACTAAAACAGTGCTGGTCAGTAGAATCATTACCACTGCATTGGTGCATCATGATACATTGTGCAGGGCCTCAGTTAGCTATTTAAGGGCATCATGATGCACTAAAACAGTGCTGGTGAGTAGAATCGTTACCACTGCATTGGTGCATCATGATATATTGCGCATGGCCCCAACTAGCTATTTAAGGGGGTCATGATGCACATCATGATGTCTCGCCAGCTCTTCATTGAAGCATCAAGACGAACATCTTCAAAAAAGCACACTTAACCCTTTATGGATGGCATGATGAATTGATGCACATTTAAACCTTTATGGATGGCATGATGCATTGATGCACACTTAACCCTTTATGGATGGCATGATGCATTGATGCACACTGAAACCTTTATGGATGACATGATACATTGGTGCACACTTAGACCTTTATGGATAGCCTGATGCATTGCTGCACACTTAACCCTTTATAGATAGCATGATGCATTGTTGCACACTTAACCCTTTAGGGATGTATTGATGCACACTTAACCCGTTATAGATTGCATGATGCATTGATGCACACTTAACCCTTTATTGTCCCTGTCCACTTGAGTGGTCAGGGACTTTTAGGAGGACTGGGAATTTGCAGAGTATGAAATCGCAATGGATATAGTCCATGTATAGCCTGTGTCACTAACTAACCATACTATATGTATGCTTTGAATTGTGAGTGAAGAGTGAGACAGTCAGGCTACATAGGCAGACAGCTAGGCCACCATGCACCTATTACCTTGTTGTGGCTCTATTGAACAATGGCTCTTGGGGTGTCCATCACTAATCCCTATGTTTGGCCTAGCTGTGAATTTAGCCTCTCACCTTGCAATAGGCTCTCCCAACAAACCTCCTCTACTACAGTCCCTTATAACTCTTAGGGCCTACATGACTGGATAGTGCTTTAATGAACCACCCCCTCCCTACACTGTAAAAATGTGTGTTGAACTTACACTGTCTAGCTTCACCCACCACCCTCCCTACACTGTAAAAAATGTGTGTTGAACTTACACTGTCTGCCTTCTCCCCACCACCACCCTTCCTACACTGTAAAACATAAGTGTTGAACTTACACTGTCTGCCTTCTTCCCACCACCACCCTTCCTACACTGTAAAAAATATGTGTTGAACTTACACTGTCTGCCTTCTCCCCACCACCACCCTTCCTACACTGTAAAACATATGTGTTGAACTTACACTGTCTGCCTTCTCCCCATCACCACCCTTCCTACACTGTAAAGAATATGTGTTGAACTTACACAACTACCACCCTCCCTACACTGTAAAAAATGTGTGTTGAACTTACACTGTCTACCTTCTCTCCATTACCACCATCCCTACACTGTAAAGAATATATGTTGAACTTATACCACTACCACCCTCCCTACACTGTGAAAAAATTGTGTTGAATTTACACTGTCTAGCTTCTCTTCACCACCACCCTCCCTACACTGTAAAAAATGTGTGTTGTCTATTATAGCTTCTAGTTATATTGGACTTTAAAGATAGAAATAGACATTGATTCAGTTCAGCAATTAGTCTATATATGATAATAATTACTCACTATTTATTGGCAATTAAACAATATATGTTAGTAATTACTCACTATTTGTTAGCAATTAGTCAAAATATGTCAGTATCTAATCACAATTTGACAGCATTTAGTCAATATGTGTCAGTAATTACTCACTATTTGTCAGCAATTAGTCAATATATGTCAGTATTTACTCACAATTTGTCATAATCTTAAACCTTTGAGGCCAACAGACATTACTCATTTGACATAGTGATGAGCAAATTGTCATAAAGGACAGGGACTTAGCACTCAGTGCTACGACTGTGACATTTTGGATGGCATAATGCATTGATGCACACTTAACCCTTTATGGATACCCTGATGCATTGATGCACACTTAAACCTTTATGGATGACATGATGCATTGGTGCACACATAACCCTTTAGGAATGTATTGGTGCACATGTAACCCTTTACAGATTGCATGGTGAATTGATGCACACTGAACCCTTTATGGATGGTATAATGAATTGATGCACACTTAACCCTGTATGGATAGCCTAATGCATTGATGCACACTGAAACCTTTATGGATCACATGATGCATTGGTGCACACTTAACCCTTTAGGGATGTATTGATGCACACATAACCCTTTATAGATTGCATGATGAATTGATGCACACTTAACCCTTTATGAATGGCATGATACATTGATGCACACTTAACCCTTTATGGATGGCATGATGCATTGATGCACACTGAAACCTTTATGGATGACATGATACATTGGTGCACATTTAACCCTTATGGATAGCCTGATGCATTGATGCACACTTAACCCTTTATAGATTGCATGATGCATTGATGCACACTTAACCCTTTATGGATGGCATGATGCATTGATGCACACTGAAACCTTTATGGATGACATGATACATTGATGCACATTTAACCCTTATGGATAGCCTGATGCATTGATGCACACTTAACCCTTTATAGATTGCATGATGCATTGATGCACACTTAACCCTTTAGGGATAGCATGATGCATACTTAAACCTTTATGAATAGCATGATGCAATGATGCATACTTAACCTTTATGGATGGCATGATGCATTGATGCACACTTAACCCTTTATGGATGGCATGATGAATTGATGCACATTTAAACCTTTATGGATGGCATGATGCACACTTAACCCTTTATGGATGGCATGATGCATTGATGCACACTTAACCCTTTATGGATAGCCTGATGCATTGATGCACACTGAAACCTTTATGGATGACATGATGCATTGGTGCACACTTAACCCTTTAGGGATGTATTGATGCACACTTAACCCTTTATAGATTGCATGATGAATTGATGCACACTTAACCCTTTATGGATGGCATGATGCATTGATGCACACTGAAACCTTTATGGATAGCCTGATACATTGATGCACACTTAACCCTTTATAGATTGTTTGATGTATTGATGCACACTTAACCCTTTAGGGATAGCATGGTGCATTGATGCATACTTAAACCTTTATGGATAGCATGATGCAATGATGCACACTTAACCTTTTAGGGATGGCATGATGCATTGATGCACACTTAAACATTTATGGATGGTATAATGCATTGATGCACAGTTAACCCTTTATGGGTGACCTGCTACATTGATGCACACTTTAAGCATTATCATTAACCATGACAAAATACATTACCACGGCTATGTCATGCTTAACTGATTTCCTTAATCCATCAAATACATGCCTCCTTTTTTTTCTTGACAATTTCATTTGTGAAAAGCTCTACTTTCTTAAGCATTTTACACTTACCATTCACTTCATGTCTGCAAACGCGTTCCAAAATGACCATACGATTGTTCGCAATGATTATGAAGTTCAATTTTGATGTGAATATCAAGTTCTTATGATAATGCACTATAGTGTGATTATTTTTTCTTGACAGTTTCCTTTGTGAAAAGCCAGTATATAAGATTATATAATAAATAATAAAAAATATTTATTACACTTTTGTTCTTTCTTACAATACAATGTTATATATTCAACCTATGATTCATATCATCATTACTTTCATATATCATCACCTTAGCAGTGTTATTTTAAAACATTTTTTGTATTTTAATAGCTATTTTAATAGCTACTTCTTCAAACTTGATTTTATTATTAAAAAAAAGCTGATCATTTTGTTTCTTAACCATAACAAATAAATCACCACAGCAATGCTGTGCCTTCCTCACAATTTCCTTAATTCCTCAAAAATACGCTTCCTCGTCATTAATATTCCTATAATCCATGCATGTTCCTCAGGATCATTGACCATATGATTGGCATTTACAATAAGCCACCTATCATACCTAGATATTCTTACTGAAGTGAGGTAAAAAAAAAAAAAAAAAAGAAAAGATGAAAAGTTGCCTAAAAAATATGATCTGTTCCTTATTTTGAATCCTTGTGGTAGACCTGCTAGTCTATCTATCCTTAGGGTAGCATTTGGTATTGGCATATGCTGAGATGATGGAATGTGGGGTACTGGCTTTAACATATACCTGCCCGCTCCCTTCCTCGTGTATACATATGTGTATAATAGGTTGTCAGTGTCCTATATTCTGTCTATTATAGCATGGATTCAGACTCCATTGAATTCAGTGGCTCAATGTCTATTGAAGGTGCCAGTTATCTATAGTATATTAGAGTAACCACCCTTCCCTGTCACCACCTCCCAACCCCACCCCGGCCAAATAGAGTTAAGGAGAGATCATTGACATTGTGTAATTTAAAGGGGTTTAGGAACGCGGGGGCTGTTAATACCTATTATAACTTGCATGGAAGTAACTTTAATATTCCACGTGTACACACTTGAGGGCTGTGAAATTCCTGAATATTATTATGAAAGAATCTTAATTTACTTGAACAAGGGCCCTGAAAGGGGGGGGGGTGTTAAAAGACTGCTTCAACAAAAAAGGGGGGGGGGGCTGTAAAAATTGAGCTTTATTTCAATGGGCTGTGAAATGGCAAAAAAAGGGGATGTAGTTTCGCAGTTGATACCACCAATTGTATTTTTGTTTTTATATCAAAATGGATTTTTTTTTTAAATTTTTAGAAATATTAACCGCCCTTGCCCATGGTATTTTTTTTAAATGTTTTTTATATCATTGAACCCTCAGGCTCCTCAACCCTCCTACACCCACCCTATATAACAGTAGCCATAAATCACTTGTCCTTAAGTGGGGAGCTGCTGGGCTCAAGGACAACAAAAAGACCAACACCCCTGAATCTGGTCACAGTCCGGCGACCCTTCAACCTGTTATAATCTCCAAGTTTGTATTCAACAAAGTCAAAGACCTCTCCCCCTGGCTCACCTGCTGTGCCGACCATTGTCAGTGTCCTGTCAACCCATTGTGTACAGAACATACAGCTCCTCTACTTAAACCTTTAACCCTTTATAAGCTGCTGATGCATTAATGCATCATGCTGACCAATGTATCATGGTTGGCATGATGCATGAATGCATTCCCGATGAGTAACTCGCCAGGGCTACATTCATGTAGCATGCTGATCCTGCAGGGTCGATACCCTCCTGGAGTATTGACATGGTGTACCAATGAAGTTCTCATGAAGGTTGTCGTGATGCACTGATGAAGTGCTCATGAGCAGGCTAGTCTCATGAGACCTGCAGGTTCATACTACTCATGCCGTAATTTCATTTCTTTACTCCTGGCTAGCAAGAACCAAAATTGGATAAATCCTTCAGAAACGAAAGTTAGATGTTCCCAGGAAGTGCTGCATTGGTGCATCATGATGACAAAGGACCATGCCCATGTGGTTATCGTGTGAACCTCAAAGTGTTAAAGGTCGGACACAGGTCACACCGTGTGAACATATCAGCCACTATTTTAGGACCAAGTTTGCACAGAGGGGATAGGAGGAGCAGGGGAGCAGAGGGTATTCGGAGCAGAGGAGTTTATAAAAAATGAATTTGAATACCTGGCAATTAACATTCTGGTATGATAATTTAGAAATCACCACACTCTCCGACCTACCCAGGTACAGGTTTGTTGTTAAAAAAATTCATGTTCCCCCAATAGGGTAAACTGACCATGAAGTGACCGCTGACCTGTTTCTAAGTCCCTGAAGTCAACCACTCAACTTTCAAATATAGGTTCTTATCAGACCTAACGAGCATTTCTCTTCTTTAGGTTACTGCAAGTTCTGCTCATGAAAACTTTGGTGAAGAATAAATTATTATTTGTAGTAAAGATAATTTCATTCGTGAAAATGTTTTTTTTTTAGTTTTGACCAAACTCTGGTACAGAAAATAGAGTGGTCAGTTTAATGGTTATCTACCTGCATATCTTGATCTATGTTACAGGGGGCACAGTGAGGACACTGGTTAGGTGGCCAGACATACAGGTGCAATATGGCCCTTAAACCTCCCCACCGCACTCTATAGCACTTTAAGGGCTGCTAATGCATGCGTGCATCATGCCAATTGGTTGTCATGATGCATGAATGCAGCCATGGTGAGTATACCTTGCCAGGGCTGCATTCAAGCATCATGCCGACCCCTCAGGGTTAACATATAACCGGAGGATCGGCATGATGCTCCAATGAAGTGGCGGTGAGCAGACTCGCCAGCACTGCATTGGTGCATCATGTCGACCAATGGGCGTCCTCCAAAAGCGGCCCTTACAGGGTTAAACCTCCCCCACCCCACTCTAGTGACTGATTAAAGGTGTAGGGGGCGGACACAGGTATTAGAGGAGGGGGATGGACACTGGTCCGTCCTACCAACAGCTCCCCAGGGGGTGAGTGCCCTCTAGGGATGACCCCTGGTCTTAACCCATTAATGGCAGCATGATGCCTTGAGGATCCAGGTTCCTTTGTCATCATGATGCACCAGTGCAGTGCTGGCGGGGTACGTATTCACCCACCAGAACTTCATTGACGTATCATGCCGACCCTCTAGGAATGCATCAACCCCATAGGGTCGGCATGATGCATGAATGCAGCCCTGGTGAGTTAATCACCAGGGCTGCATTCAAGCATCATGCTGACCATGGTGCCTGATGCATTAAGGGCGGCTGGTGCATTAATGTATCATGCCCAGTGGTCATCATGATGCAAGAATACAGCCCTGGCGAGTAACTCGCCATCATGCCGATCCTACGGTTTTATACTGCCCCGAAGAATGGGCATGATGCATTGATGCATCAGCGGCATTTAAAGTGTTAATGCACTACCAGACTCTAAAGGGTTAAGTACACCCCTTGACAAAGGCAGGGGATGGGTGAGTCCACTCCTTGTGGGACTCCTTGACAGGTATGTTTGGACTTGAACCCCTCCTTAACAGTGGATCAATGGTGTTGTTGGTACAGCAAGGAGCCACCCCCAACAACAGCAGCCCACCATAGGGTACACCTTTTAATTACCGACTTTAGGGTGTCAATTTTCTATGGTCATCTCAAGCCTTTACGGGTGAATTAAGTTGTTGTTAATAGGACACAATAATAACACTTGTGATGTTGTTAAAGGGACATTTAACTCTCTAAATGCCACAGAAAGCTAAAGGGCTCGTTATTATTTTTGATTTCCTGCACAACTTGTTTTTCCTCATAATATCATTTCGAAGCATGAGCAATCTTTCATTTTCAGCTTTATATTTTTCGATATTCTTTTTGATATTTCCTTCTTCTTCTGACAACTTTTGTCTTCTTAATTCTTGTTCAGTTCCATCTGTTGGTTCTCAATTTCTTGCTTAAGCTAGTCAGGTAATCCTTTCAAATACATGATTCCTGGCTAACTGAAGAACCTTCCCCCATTGTAAATTTATATGCAAAACATGTTTCATAGATCATCTCATTTTTTGAATTATATTAAGTAGACCCGTTGCCATGACACCATAGCAACCACTCTACTGTCAAATCCGGCCAGTTCACAACCGGCCTGTGATTGGTCAATACATGTCACATGTCTTGCACTATAAAAGGGCACTTTTTCAAAATCAGTGCTCATTCAAGCGGTAACTGCGATAGGTGCCACGTACCACAAACCCTAATTTTCTGAATTATAGCTTTACAGAGGGAAGCTGGTTGTATGAACCTACCATATAGCGACCTATCTGGATGATGTCTGTGTCCAGCCATAACAGTTCCAATCTCGGAACTTCTCGCGTTATTTGCCTACAGGTACCATACTCACAGACTGAGTGACATGCCAGGAACAAGTCTGGTGTGAGGCCAGAGTCAGATATCGCTAATGTCAGCTTGTACGTGGTGATGCAGGAACCAGCCCTATCCAGATTGGTCGCTATAATGTGAAAAAAGGTCAATGTCTAGAATATCAACTCACAGCTTCATGGTTGATGGACTTGGTTGTTAGTAGTCAGAGTTGTTGTAGACTTGTTGTTCACAAACATAACAGCGAGACGCATTGAAATCTTTAGCCGTGTGCCGCTGCCTGTCCGAGCCGAGACGGCCGCTGTCGCTGTCCACTGCTGAGCGAGGAGGTGTATGTTTCTGTGTACACACACTATGGCTGGCTTCGATCGAGTCCCGGGGAGGGGGAATAATTTTTGTTTTTAACTTGAATTTATTGGTATTCTATTGATTATTTATTGGTTTCGTGGTATAAAATAAGTAGTCAATGGATAATTCATGACTTGTGTGTGTTAGCAAAGGCTAATAACACTCGGCCTACGGCCTCATGTCATTAGCCTTCACTAACACACACTCGTCATGAATTATCCATTGCTTACTTGTTCACTAGTAAACTGCCTGTTTAGGATATCCCTGGGCAAAACTATGGTCACATCAATCAATTAATGCGTATAGAGTTCATGGCCATCCAGATATGTCATGTAGCTATATCACACTGCTAGATTCAAATCTGAATCATATTATTGGACTTTTTTTTATCATTTGGGGGAAGTTTCGAAATCCAAAATTCCACATTTTGTAAGTAGCATTTATATTTGTTTATCACACTGTCAATGTACCATATTAAGATTTGGTAGATATTTATTCTCCAAAATGTGTTGGGTTTGAATCATGGATACTGGATGGTGATTCATAAATTAAACAACTATTAGGCATAAGATTTGTTAGCAAATGATCAGGCTTGTGAGGGGGAAAAAACAGCTCCCGATCATATTGATGCAATTCACAACATGCCGTATTGGTTTTTACCAGGGTAATTTTTATGGTTTTCATAAAATATTTCCATCATGATTTCCATCATAAAACCATCATGACAATCATTTCAATGAAGCTATTTTCCTTCAAAGTTATGAACTAACCCCCTGGCCATTCCATGATTATAAAGCCAGCTGTAAATGATGTAGATTTTGTTTGCATAGATCAGGTTTGTGAGACAATATTTCTTGTTCATTTTGATGCAGTTCACAACATGCTGTATTGATTTCTACCATAAAAATTGGAAACAATTTCCATGAAAGATTTTCATTTCAATTAAAGTGTTTTTCCTAGCATGAAATAATCATATAAATCTAATCTAATGAGAGAATTTTGTGAATTAATCCCCAGTGCCAATGCACTGCTGCTGAGTCTACCCAAGAGGTATGCATCAGCGGTCTTTAAAGGGTTAAATGGTTAGTCAGAGCTTGAGCATCAGGTGTTTGAAATCTTAACATTGTAATCCGATACTTACCAACACCAGGGCATTATTGGTCTAGTAAAAGCTTCAAGAGTTTTTCACCTTCATACACCAGACAGTACTCGTAGTTTAGAAAAAGCTGGGCTTTTAAACTATTAAGGGCCACATGGCACATATTTTTTCAGTCAGTTCCAGGACTACTTTCAATGTATACAAAATGGATATGCCCAATATGTAACTCTCTTGTAAATTTACTATTTGATACTGCAATAGAAATGTCTTCTTCCAGTATGAAAACCAATAGGTGAATTATGCAGGTAGATTTCCCTGGTTTGGGTAGTGCTTTATGATCTGCTATAGGAGAGCAGTTCCCCATAAGACTCATTGATTACTGGAGGTTCTCAGGTGTGCACTGGTCTGTTCTTAGCACCTGGGGACAGGTAAGCAACTCACCCATCCTCCAGGGTCCCTATCCAGGAAATTTATTCCTCCTTAACCCTTCAAAGCTCTCATGATGCATGAATGCAGCCATTGTGAGTTACTCGCCAGGGCTTCATTCAAGCATCATGCCGACCCTACAGGGTTGACATATACCCGGAGGGTCGGCATGATGCTCTAATGAAGTGCTGGTGAGCAGTCTCGCCAGCACTTCATTGGTGCATCATGTTGACTTATGGGCATCCTCCATTAGTAACCCTACACGGTTGATACACTCTCAGAGGGTCGGCATGATGCGTTAATGTTCAAAGTGCTGTTGAACAGGCTAAGCAGCATTTCATTGGTGCATCATGATGAACAATGGGCATGATGCACTAATGCCTTAGGCCACCCTTAAAAATATATCTGGAATGATGCATACATCTAGTCCTGGCAAATAGGCATGGTGCATTGATTGATGCATTCGCGGTCATGACAGGGCTAGGAACCATTACCTTGGCCCCATCCCAATACCACCTTTGTCCTATACTACTTACGTTGCACCTGCATGGCTGATGTACCAGTGTCACCTACCATAGAACCCTGCCTGTATGCCGCACCCTGACTTTTGAGATAACAATAAGGCCAGAAGGGGTCTGAAAATGTGCCCATACCTTCATTGCTGCATCATACCAACCCTGCGGGACTATATGTATCAACCCCCGTAGGGTCGACATGATGCACCAATGAAGTGCTGGCGAGCAGTCTCGCCATACTGCGCTCCAGCACTTCATTGGTGCATCATGACGACCAATGGGCATGATGCATTTAATGCATCAGCGGCACTTAAAGGGTTAAAGTACCCGGGAGTGTATCAAGACACATGGGCTCTGCATGATTCATGAAGACACCGTGCAGATCAATGGACATGATGCATTGATGCATCAAACCCTTTAAGGGCCGCTAATGCATTAATGCATCATGCAAACAGGTTTGATACACAAACTGCCGAAGGGTCAGCATGATGCACTCCTGCATCGGCGGCCCTTAGAGGGTCCCTAAATGGTTAAAGAGTTGAATAACAATATCACTGCAAGTTCTATGCCCAACATAGGTTCTTTATACAAGGTACTTTGTGGTTTTGTTTCTCATTTAATACAGAGAAACCCATACCATTACTAAATTACCCTATACATACTAGTAGTTTATAACATCTTATACACACAATAGGAACTGTCGTAAAACTGACTAAAATAAGGAATGACAACCTTCCTTTTTTAATGTCCCAAGTGAGGCTCGTAGCTTATCTACAACCTCAGGGCGCGGGTGCAGCGTACACGCGGGGAATTGCAGTAGACAGATATGGCAGATAGCGTATTGAAGACTGTGGGCGGGGTAAGGGGTAGATACGGGGTAGGTATCGATGTGGTAGGGTCAGATAGAGCTTTGTACTGGTAGACCAGCTGAATGTATGGTATCTATAGATCCTCCACGCAAAATGAGGCCGGGGGAAAGTATCTGATATGAGGGGTGAAGACCCTGGTGAAGAGAAGTGTGTACGTGTACGTATTATCAATAATCAAAGGGAAGAGAGGGGTTAATTTCAATAACATTTTTACAAAAAAAAGCAAATTTCTCATTGCAACATGGCTCTTTCTTTTCCCAATTAATAAGGTGACATTGAAGTGCATTTCTGAGTGGCGGACCCAGTTTTTAGAAAGCATGCGTGCCCCATTCTTCTGATAAAAGCAAGAGGTGCACCCCGTCCCCTGCCTGATTTTGTTCTATAAAGCGAATTTTGAACAGCCCAAAAGGATCAGGCGGGGGGAGGGGTGCTTGTCTGAGTCATACAATCATGAGGCCGACTTGAGTAAAGCCCGGCGCAAACAGTACAGATCGGACGCGGACCCGACGCAGACTGGACGCAAATCCAGTCTAGTCCATGCTGTTTGCGGCACTCACAGACGCAGACTGAACGCAGATTCAGCGTCCAGTGTGTGTCTGGAAGAAATCTGCAATATCAAACAATGTTAGATATTCACGGATGCAGCACGGACGGTCCGTGATCATATAGGGTCCGAACAGGCCAGAATATGCCACAGACTGAGGAGGTGAAAAGGAGAGGGGGGGGAGGAAGGGGGGCTCCAACTGGGGACAGACGCCCCCCTAAATCTAGTCTGCGTCCGATCTGAGTCCAGTCTCACTGTTTGCGCCGGACTTTACTCTCAAAATACTATATTTGTAATCCCCCCCTACAAGAAGAATAAAAACAACATCAACATAAAAACAACAACAAAAACATCCCAAATATAGTCATGGGACAGAATCATGTGAAGTAGGATCTACAGTCTGGGTATGTGACTCCTTGTCACCCTCCAAACATGTCCTTACCACATGGGGGCACCGGCGTACAAGGTCAAGGACGTCCTGAGAGTAACATTCCCTACATGTAAACAAAGGGCCATGTACCAAAAGTCCGTCTTGACCTGCCACCTACAATCTTAGTACTCATCTGTCTGTTTGGTTATAGGACGCTTGGTGTAGCTAAAGCCTTCTAGTACTGGGGGTCTAGACCACTAAATTTCATATGGTGACATGGTCATTTCTTAAAATTGCCATGTGATGTAAACTTTAGTGACATGGGAAAAGTAATTGTGGCAAAATATGGGGGATTTCTTAAATTTATGTGGGACATGACCAGTAGGCCTAGGTTATGGGTGTGGACCACTAAAAACGACATGGCCTATTTTAGGCTTAGTAACATGGGACATGAACAATTTCTTAAAATCGACATGGTGACATGAACAATTTCTTAAAATCGACATGGTGACATGACCATTTCCTAAAATTGACATGGGGACATGGCCATTTTTGAAAATCGACATGTGACATGAGGGACCCCCATCCACACCCCCTAGGTTCTTAGAGGTGACATGGGACATGGGGATTTAAGTGACATGTGACATATTAAAGCTTTTATTAGATTTTCTTAAAGTTGACGGTTAACATGCCCCCCCCCCCACATCAAAAGCCCCACTGAGGCCAGTTTGTAACATGGAATTGTAGAATTAAGAATAGAAGTAGGATGTAGAGAATTGATGTGAAGAGAAGCTGAATGTGTCAGATCAGCTCTTTGAAGGTCAGAGTAATGCAGCAATGTATCGTATGGTGACAGTTGGGCTTCATTGCACTTGCCGACCTTACAGGGGAGACTTACTAAAGTCTACTGACTTAATCCCAGAGAATCAAAGTCCAGAGAAACAAAGTAAGATTACCTCTCTTGCTCAAGTCTATTTATATTTTGATTCCAGAGAAAAAACGTAATGTGAAAGACTATCAAGTAGTGATGAGAGCTTAGGGACTGTAGCCAGTGTACTTAGGCCACTCAAAAAGAAGTGGTTTCTTATCACCAACCTCTGAAAAATATGACGAGGGCGTATCGGGGTGAAAACTATGTGGTCTTCATGATGCATGAATGCAGCCCTGGTGAGTAACTCACACCCATGCATCATGCCGACCCCACGGGGTTGATACACCCCCGGAGGGTCGGCATGATGCTTCAATGAAGTGCTGGTGAGTCTGCTCGTCAGCACTTCATTGGTGCATCATGACGACCAATGGGCATGATGCACTCCTGCACCAGTAGCCCATAAAGGACTATGCAGGCACGCGAAGGTCACTCAGTACACAAGCTATTAATGACAGACGGTGCTGCCACACCATGACAAAATGGTTGTGTGTTCATTTGTCTTTGAACCCATTCCCAGACTCAGCCCCATCCCACCACATCACGTATGCCATTAGTTATTTGTGTGCTAAAAAAGTGAACTGGTGGTGCCTAGGTCTGTACAAAACATGTACGTGAGCTGCTCTCCCTGGGGGAGAGCAGCTCACTGCTCTCAGGATGTTTCTTAATAGTATTACTGTTTAGGTGGTGGCCTTAAAGAAATGGTCATTATTTAGCTGGGAGAGGATTGACCCCCTCCTGATGAGGATGAAAGAAATATTGCTTTCTTACTGGAGGATGCAAAAGAATTCCCCATTGCAGTGAAAAGTCTGGTGTGTGTTACTTTACTTGAAAAAAAAGCCAGCACAACTAAATGATCATTCCCTTAGATGTTTATGGGCAGCTCTGGCCCATATAATTTGATTAAAAAAATATGAGTCGATAACGCAATTTAATTCCAATAGAGACTTGAGCAGCAACAACCCGAATTGACCAATATAGTAATTATATTTCATACAGGAACTGAGAGGCTAGGTTTTGTCCACATTAAATAGAGAAACCCTATTTGGTATATATACCGGCTTTCATAAAGAAAGAGGTTGTCACCAGATATACATGCACTATGAACACATCTAGAGTTTAGTGAATGACAATTGTAAAATACTCATCCTAATCCTTTTTATCTCTCTGCAGGTCCAACGGTAGAAGATGCAAGTGAACAGGCGGAACGGTTTTTCCAGAAGGTAGGGAATACTTTTCAGATCGAACAGACAAACAAATAAATAAGGAATATTTTCAGATTGAATGAAAAGATAAATAAATAAACAATTGAATAAATAAATAAATGAAAGAGATATTTGAGAATTGAACTGTTGGTGTTTTTGTGTGTGATTAGGCGATGGACAGAAATAGGAACCTCTTCAGACCAATAGTACTGCATATATCAATACCTGAAGATTAGGGTGGTGCTCATCTGCAGGTGCGGCTTATACATATGCCTTTACATTGTTTGCCTATTGGGTCTACATGTTTAACATGGGCCTTAAGTCATAGAAGAAATGGTTAACGATAAGACGTGCAGACTGACTTCAAACGATTCGACCTCTGACGTTGGTATCGGTAGATAATCACGTGTTGGGTTTGTTTGATTGATAAGTAAGGCAAGTATAAGGGTTATGAAGAGGGTGTTAAGAACCTTTGAGGTGGAGCTTAATTCATCCCTATATCATCTCGAAAGGGCTCTTCCTTTTCTCTTTTCTATTCTCTCCTTGACCTTTTACCTTTTATGTCCCCGGGCTTCCCAACAGTCCATCTCAAAAGTGTTTTAATCTTACACAGTTTTCTGTCCAGCTGTGTGTCTATGGTGCATGTTACAAGTTTACTTTCTAGCATTATTTTCCTGTCTCTATCTCTGTCTGTTTTTCTGATGTCTCTGTCTGTCTCTCTGTCTGACTCTCCCTGTCTGTCTGCCCCTGTCTGTCTATCTATCTATGTCTGTCTGTCTCTTCTCTGTGTCTATCTGCCTATCTCTGTGTCTCTTTGTCTCATTATCTGTCTGTTGGTCTGCCTCTCTGTCTGTCTCTATCTGCCTCTGTCTCTGTCTGTCTGTCTGTCTGTCTCTGTCTCTGTCTCTCTATTCATTTGGTCCCTTCCCGTTAAAGTTTTGTGTCTTGTGTTCAGTACTTCTCTGGTTTTATTCTGCACCACGCCTACATTGTATCATAGTTTACCTTTTGTTATTTATAAGATCCCAACTGACCCAATTGCATCTGCTGTCAAATATTTTAAATCAGAAATTCTTTTATCACATGATTTGTTGTCCACATTTGTTTTCCCTTTCCGAACATAACCATTGCTGTCCAAATGGCTTTAAGTGCCTATTACTCACGGACGTTCAGCAGAAGTGTGCCTTTTGCTGTGTGATTTACAACTTTGAGTTTTTAGTTTGAAAGTGGCGTCTGAGTACATGTAGTATGGCTATATATCTTTAGGCGTGGTAATAGCTGATGTTCAGTTCAGAACTAATATAATACCTCGTGTATAAGGTGCCACTCACACACAATGATCCTATACTTTAAAGAATCTGCTTAAGTTAGGGTGTACCTTATGGGCGAGGATACTCTACAGGTCCCTATGATACATGCATGAAACCTTGGTGAGTAACTCCTTATAGTGAAGTCAATACATCATGAGCTGTCATCCTGACTTTGAAGAAGAAAATAACTTGTAGAAACCATATACCAGATTGGTATACATACCTTTTATCCTAAAACCACACATAGGTATATACCCCGACCTTCAGAATAACCGTCCTATTATGGGGACATCTTTGACAACCATAAGTGAGCCTTTAACCCTTTGGGGGTCGCATGATGTCTTCAGTTCAATGAAACCATGATGCCACCCATAATGCACTAGAGTTGGTGACTACTATTGGTGAGCACTGCATTGGTGCGCGCATTATGCCCAATGTTTGAGAGTATCCAAACCCGCGTGGTTGATATAGCCATGATGATATGGTGGGTACACTCACTAAGGCAGCATTTCTACTATACATTATGAAGACAAAATTGTACATAGGACATTAATGAACTATGTTGCCCTCAAAGGTGTTATAGCCATAAGTGGATCCGGGGCAGTTAGAATGCTAACCTGTCACGTAGTGTGTATGCTAATCCTATAAGGACAGCATAATGCATTAATACATCATGTCCTTCTGTTGTCATGATGCACAAATGCACCATCATGATGCACGAATGCACCATCATGATGCACAAATGCACCATCATGTTGCATGAATGCACCATCATGATGCACGAATGCACCATCATGTTGCACGAATGCACCATCATGATGCACGAATGCACCATCATGATGCACGAATGCACCATCATGATGCACGAATGCACCATCATGATGCACGAATGCACCATCATGATGCACGAATGCACCATCATGATGCACGAATGCACCATCATGATGCACAAATGCACCATCATGATGCACAAATGCACCAGCAGAGATCAAATAGTGTTGCATCCTAAATGCATCCTGCTAGCCAGATTTATCACGCTCCCAGATTGTCCTAAGAATGAATCAGTTCTTCAGAGGATTTGTATTGTACTTGATGAAGGTGGAGATAAGGCCTAAAGACATCATGCTGTCTAAACCCTTTAAAGGCCGCTGATACATTAACACATCATGCCCATTGGTCGGTCTTTAAAGGGTTAAAGGAGTTTTAATACCCTGCAAGGGCTGTATGATGCCTCCATGTTAGTGGTCCTTAGTCATCATGATGTACCAATGAAGTGCTGATGGGTCTCCTGGCCAGTAATGCATTGGAGCATCATGCTCAACCTGTGCCAGTGTATCATACAAAGTGCAAGGTGGGGTTAGGGGGTGGGGAACATATATATTGCTCATACCTGTGAACTGATCTATATTTTAGGGGAACTAGATGCTTATGTGTAGATACATTAAGTCCCAGAATGTGTAGGTCCAAGCTGTCTAAAGTAGATATTCCACTGCCGTCGGTCGGCCGAATTATTTTCTGATAATACAAAAGTATAGACAAAAATTTGTCAGATAAGCGAAAATTCGGCCAACTGATGGCTGTGGAATACCTGCTGCAATGGGTCATGTGGTAGAATAATTCTGCAACTGCTATATGTCCACCCAGCCCTCTGAATACACAGGCAAAAGTCCAATTCAGTCTAAATGACAGAAGTAAATATAACTCCTTTTACTAACAAACATCACATGCCATACAACTTGATATGCATCTGGAATTATAGACCAGTATACCTGCACCACCGTTACAGGTAGATCAAATGGGTTTAGATCAAATCTGCTCTGAATTTAAGAGAAAATATAGATTTGAAAACCTGAGACTTTAAGTTGTGACATCATGCGTGATAATTATGCGTTATGCGAATGGCATTATGCTACCCTTGAAGAGCTAAAGGCGATAACTGCTCAATTTGCCGGTTACTACCAACGTCCACATCCTCCCTGATTGTCAGTAAAGTGTTTGGTGTCTTGACACTCAAATTGGTCAATTTTGGTCCCCCTTTCTTTGCTATGAATGTAGGCCGTTGTACTGCGGACATAATTTGTTAGGACACTGATAAGAAATGAAAAGAAAAGAGAGGCTCTCTTCAGGCGGCATCCATATTTCGTTTTTGTCTGTCCGTCTGTCTGTCTGTCTGTCTCCCCTCCCCTTCGCCTCCTGCTCTCTCTGCCTTTCTCTGTCTGTCTGTCTGTCTTGCTCTCTCTCTCTCTCTCTCTCTCTCTCTCTCTCTCTCTCTCTCTCTCTCTCTCTCTCTACAAAGAAGCCATTTAACATCTGGACATCGATCAAGGGCTTTCTACATGTATTTGTTATATATTTTTGGCATATATTTTGGCTTAATTTCCCTAATGATCGTTTCACGTCAGGCTCCTGAACTTCGGGAGCAAGATAAATAACCTTGTAATATCAATCTCTATATACCTGGTCCAATTACTGCACCTGTGGATAGATCTATATTTTTGGTTACCATATTATGTATGCATACAGTAGCGTTACTAATCACAGCCATTGTATGTATGTACTTTGTCCAATTAATATTAATTAGCGTTTCCAGGTATAGACACAATGGACAGACAGGTGACAAGGCAAAAAGATAATGATAGACATTGCTTGGACCTTACCTGTCATGAAATATGATGTTTTCTGGGCATTGGCAAATTAATTGTAACCCTTTAAGGGCCGCATGATGCCTTCGGGTTACTTTCAATTTGTCGGCATGATGCACCAATGAAGGAAATGCATTGGTGCATCATGCCGACCCTTTGGTATACAGGAATGCAGCACTGTAGATTCTAGAGTAGGACTTCATTCATGCATCATGATGACTAATGGGCATGATGCATTAAAGGGAAACAGTACCATGCAGTCATAACATCATATTTTGATAGCCTTTGTATCAAATAAAAAGAATCTGGTATAGTTGTTAAAATATGCCTCACTGTAGAGGAGAGCACAAGGTTTATGTGATATATCTGATGACGTCACAGGCTAGATGCATCCAGTTAATGCTTGTACAGCACTGTTAGCCTACAATCAGATATTATCTGTAGCAATTTATTGGCATAATTTGTCTATTTCCTTCGAGAGATATTACAAGATAACCCTACAGAAGGTTTTGGTATACTATAATGATGATATTTAAATTCATTCATCTCATTGTGATAAATTTTATCGCACCTTCCATGCATAAACAAGGCAACACCTGATGCATTTGGCCCAATCATGACGTCATCAGATGCATCACATAAACCTGCTGCTCTCCTCTATAGTGATGCATATTTCATTAACACGACCAGCTTCTGTTTATTTGATACAAAACCCATCAAAATAGGATATCATGAAAGTAGAGTACTATTTCCCTTTAAAGCATCATACGGTCCTTAGAAGATGACACGTGGCTACAATGGCCTGGGTATTCCATGTATGGGACATATGATAATAGTAATTGGAAAAAGGTATGTCGTGTCATAATTATATGTATAAGAAATGTTAGTGCAGTCTCGTAATAAGGCAATTAACCCGTTATCCCTTTAAATGCCGCAAATGCAGGAGTGCATCATGTCCACTGGTCGTCATGATGCACCAATGAAGTGCTGGCGAGACTGCTTGCCGGCAGCATAATGCATGAATGCATCTTAGCATAATTTCCTTTCCCAGTTAGTTCTATCTTAGCATATTTTCAAGCTGGCGTCTAAAAATCCTGGCTGTTGCCCGAACTTCTTACATTGAAGTAGGTACTATTCCAATTGTTTCATATGAAGAATACTTATATAAATTATATGTTTTAGCAAAGGACATTGCTGTCCTTATTAGATAGAGATGTTATTGTAGTTTATGGTGGATCAACTGTCAATTATGGACCAAAGAGCTTCAAAATGAGTCACAAACCATATATTATGTCACAATGTAAGCAGAAACAATAGCCCATAGGCTCTATCATGGCATACCGTTTCTGCGTACCTGCATTCATATAATATACAGAACTAACAGCGGACCTCAGAAAAAAATTCTTTCAGGCTCACCCTGTCCAGTTCTTGATTAGCCAAATTCAGTTTCAGCGGACCTCAGAAAAAAGCTTTGTAGTTCTGTTGTGATTGTTTCCAAGCTATTAAAATTGTGCAGCTAAATTGTCTCCCAATGATTAGTAGAAAGTTTCCAATGCTTACATCAGCACAATCCTCCCAGTTTTCTTCAATGGGGAGGGGGGTTAAAAGAGAGGTTAAAAGAGGGCCACTTACCTAGGAGTGCATCATGTCCATGGGTCAGCATGATGCACCAATGAAGTGCTGGTAAGTCTGCTTCATGGATAGTTGGGTGGTGCATCATGCCGACCCTCCGGTAGTGCACCAACCACATAGGGTCCGCATGATCCATTGATATGGCCCTGGCGAGTAATTTTCCAAGGCTGCATTCATGCCGGGTTGGCATGATGCACCTAATGAAGTGTTAGCGAGCCCCGGTGGCGAGCAGAAGCGCCGGCACTTCATTAGTGCATCATGCTAACCAATGTGCATGATGCACTAATGCATTTGCAGCCTTTAAATGTTTAGAGATGGATTCTGTGTGAGTAGACTTGCTCAAGTCTATTGATTTTTAATGTAATGTCAAGGGAATACAACTACATGCATACTACAAAATATATATGAACGGTCAGTGTGAGCATACCTATGATAAAGGATGCGCAAACGGCCCACTGGTCACTGGAGACCCTTTGGTCATACTATTGATAGGATGACTGCTCTTACTAAATCCATACTACCTCCAACTTTAATAGTGAGGGAAGGGGGGGGGAGAAGGGAAGGATATGGGTGTGGACCACTAAATTTGACATGGTGACATGGCAATTTCTTAAAATCGACATGTGATATGAGAGGTTCTTAGAGGTGACATGGGACATGGGGATTTAAGTGACATGTGACATAACCATTTCTTAAAATCGACATGTGACATGAGAGGTTCTTAGAGGTGACATGGGACATGGGGATTTAAGTGACATGTGACATAACCATTTCTTAAAATTGACATGTGACATGGGGGACCCCCCATCCAGACCCCCAAGGATGGAAGGTAGAGAATGGGAGGAGGGGGGAGGGGAGAGAAGGGGTAAGGGGATGAAGGAAGGGGAGAAGGGAAGAGGAAAAAGGAAGGGAAGGAGAGGAGGGAAGGGACGAGAGAAAGGACGGAAGGAAGGAGGGAATGGGGAAGGGATGAGGGAAGAATATCCTGGGCACAAATGTTCCATGTGGACTGTAGCCAGTCTATGTGTTGTGGAGCAGCTGAGCTTGTAGCTTTGTAACTATGGCAGCAGTAAACACTGGGAGTGAGCTGCTCCCTCTCTGTGTGTCCGGGTTTTACCCACTCACCCACTACTAGAGAAGCTAATCTGCCAGAGCAGTGGACGCCTGGTACAAGGAGGAGAGGCTCCTGAAGATATCAGCCATGCAAGATTTCATAATTGTTGCGAAAATGGTCTGCCCTGCCCACCGTTGACGACATGAGAGACAGCCATGCTTTTTGATGATTTGGGCACCATTTAGATTGAATTTTGACATATTCCTACTCAAAATTACCTGGTCACGTGTCTCTCGGAGTAAGGGTGTGTCTTGTGTGCAAGATTGGGGGTGCGGATGTGAGGTCCTCGATGTCACATGTCGATTTTAAGAAATAGTCACGTCATATGTCACTTGAATCCCTATCTCCCATGTCACCTCTAAGAACCTTTCATGTCCCATGTATGTCAATTTAAAAATCACCTATGTCATGTCACTAATTTTCTTGCCACATGTCACTAAGGCCAATGTCACATGTTGATTTTAAGAAATAGCCATGTCACCATGTCGAATTTAATGGTCCACACCCACAAAATTGCCCTATCTAACAACTGTTAAATTGTTCTTCACTTGTAGATTGAGATACATGTTTATTCAGGGAACCATTGGGTTAAGAAATCCACCTATACGTAGATGTAGATATATGATCAATGATTATACCATACAAAATGGCGCTGTTATCAGGTACTCCAGTATCTTAGCCTGCGTTACCAGTGGTTAGAAAGGTAGACTCTAGGCTGATCTGTATTGTACACAATGAATCTATTACAGCCTCGAGGGTTAACCATCTAAGGGGCTGCATTTAGCATTATAATGCAATAATAAAGTGCTGGCGAGTCTACACACATGTATGAATATATTGCACTGATGCATAACCAAAAAGAAGAGAATAATCTTGTGGCACCAGTGTCACTATAGAGGAGAGCTGCAGGTTGATCCGATGCCTGCCAAAGACCTCCCATGGGCTTTCCTGTGGGTTATACTATCAAAGGGTACCGTGGAAGAGTCTGAGACTTTTTATTTAATAATATAACTAGCAGTGAGCCATGGATATACTTAAAACATACCACCATGCTCAGTTAAGTTCTCTCGCCTTTCTCGTGATGCACCTGATTTGAATTTTTGATTTTTGGGGTCCAATGAGATTGCATTTTGTCACTTTTTTAAAAGGGGGAAGTCTTGGTAAACTGACTGTATTCATCCTCAGAAAGCACCAGAAGGTATTATTTGGCCCCCCAAGGATTTCCAAATTCCCTGGGGGATACCCCCCAGACCCCCAGCCTACAATAGGGATCACAACTCAGACCCTTCTCAAAAGACAATAGTTAGATTTTAAGGGTAGGTTAACCTGTGTATGTCTTACATTGGATATTTTGGTCGATAATACTAGTAATAGCTCTAAGAGTAGTAGCTACTCAGCTTGGAACAGTTATCAAAATATTTAAATAGATTAATACCTTGACTTGACTTATAGTGTGCCAGAATGCCTCAGAATACACCATTTCCCGTCTTAAATTTCAAAATTTTCTTGGGGACCAATCCCCCACCCCCCCCAAGATATTTCTGGAACAGATCTCCAAGGTGGGGAGGATACATGATCCCTAACCACCAATGATCTATAACATAAAAACTGATTTGATGATTTACCTCAAATTGTATGGTCTTGAGACTTAACATGTTGAATTATAATCCATCAGAGTGCACCATTTTCTAAACCAACAAAATTTTCTTGGGGGGGCATACCCCCAAACCCCCCTAGTTTCACTGTTACGCTTCCCTTGGGGTTCTCCGAGGCATCTAGTACCTCTCCACTTTAAATAGGCCTTGCCCCCCCCCTCTAGAGAATTCTGGATCCGCCACTGGTACAATACCCTGTACTACCAGTGTCTATTCTGTCTACCTGAAGGTATTGTATCGACCCTGTGCTACTCTTCCTTGTCACCCAGGTACACCAAACAGTTTGTAATACATGCTGTCTGTATACTTTAGAATCTTGAGGACCACATTTGGTGTCATAATGCAATAGATTTAGTCCTATACTCTACTTCATCAGGGGCGGATCCAGAAGGGGTGGTCTAGGGGGGCACAGCCAAGAAAATTTGGTCTAGGGGGGCACAGGCGGGTTTTCAGGCCAGATTTCCTATAGTTCAGAGTCATAGCCCGGCCCAGTTTCAGCCATGTGCCCCCTAGGCCCTCCCCCTGGATCCGCCCCTGGTTCATCAGAGGCGTAGGAAGCAAATCTTCATTGGGGGGCTCAATGGGGGCCCCAACTCAACCACCTTGAATTGTCGGCTCAAAGGCAATAGCACCTATACATACCTATATACAATTTGTAGAGAAAAGTATTTTTTGATGAATTTTAGATCTGATTTGAGGTTAAGGCTCCCATTTTCCCTATTTCATTACTATATGAATCTAATTCGAGATGGAAAGTTTTAGCTCTTGTTCAATTCATTATGAATTCTTTGCAAATTTTGGGGGGGGGGCCCAGACATACTCAGGCCCCACCTCCCTCATGATTGGGGGCCCAGGCCCCCCTGGCCCCCCCTTTTCCTACACCCCTGTTCATAAAACTACTATCACGCATCATGGCCACCCTACGGGAACGTATCAACCTCAACCTTTCCACGTTTTACCACCTGTAATTGCATTGAAATCAAGGATGGTCTTTGTATATTCTTGGCGTTTTGCAGTATTAGCGTGTATACAATGATTCTGCCATTGACTAAGTAGTGGCAGAGCAGCTGGGATGAGCTGTTTAATTTCTATTAAACCTACCTTAGATATATGACATAATTTTGACTTGAAATGTTGTAACCACACCCAATTACCACCACACAAATCATTGAGGTTATAACTCATCAACATTAGGAGAGCATGAAAGGCGTCACCAAAACCTTTAAGGGTCCCTAAGTCCTGTGTGCATCATGCCCATTGGTCGTCATGATGCACCAATGAAGTGCTGGCGATTCTGTTCACCAGCACTTCATTGGTGCATCATGCCCATTGGTCGTCATGATGCACCAATGAAGTGCTGGCGAGTCTGTTAACCAGCACTTCATTGGTACATCATGCCCATTGGTCGTCATGATGCACCAATGAAGTGCTGGCGATTCTGTTCACCACCACTTCATTGGTACATCATGCCCATTGGTCGTCATGATGCACCAATGAAGTGCTGGCGAGTCTGTTCACCGGCACTTCATTGGTGCATCATGCCCATTGGTCGTCATGATGCACCAATGAAGTTAACAGACTCGCCAGGGCTGCATTTATGCATCATTCTACCATGATGTATGATGCATTATAAATACCTTAATGCATTAACCAGCCTTTCAAGGTCTATAACACTTTATAACTGATGTGTCACAATGGGCGTCCCTACAGGACATGAGTACCGCAATGCCTGCCGGGAAGGTCACATGGTAATGCACGTGACCAGACTAGTGTCACAAACATCCCCCAGGGGGACATTCCTGGCGTCCATAGACAACATTAGTTACAAGGCTTTCAAGCTGGCCCCACCTCGACCACTACGGTGAGTTCTCGCAAGCTTACAGAGATTTTGGGATAAAGTAATTCTGCCCGCTGGTTGCTGTAGTGATAACATGTGGGTAGGTACCATGCATACTAGTAGTAATATTCCCAACCAAATGGGGACCCATAATGCCTAAATGTGAAAGAGACATTCCCTGGTGAGATTGCAAGGATCATTGACTTTTAATACACCCATAGAATATCCCGGCCCTGGCACTCCTCATGAAAGCTGTAACACCATCCTCGTTAATGAATTGAAACGTACCCCCAGACATGGAATTTTGAGGAAAAATCAAGTCTAGTTTGAGGAAAATCAAGTAGGACTCCCTTCACACAAACCACCATGCAGGTCACTGTCACTACAGCATGACTGTTCTACAATGACACCAAGGTTATATAGATTGATAGAATATGGAAGGAATTTAAGTTACTCTCCTATGAGTACTATATTTTCAAAATTCAGTTTCATTGAGATCAACATTTGAGAGTTCTGCTCATTAGCACAATGTCTTGATTACTTTATCTGGGCAGGTCCAAGCAGATAGGTCCATTTTGTCCCTCCGTGACACTTCCATTTTAGACTCTGGAATCCACATCTAAAAGAATAAAATTATTTTTTTTTATGGGAATTCATCTTTATGTCTGGCATCAAATCCCCACCAAAAGAAATGATTTTATTCTTTTAGATGTGGATTCCAGAGTCTAAAATAGGAAGTGTCACTGAGGGACATCTACTTGGACCTGCCCAGCTGCAATGGGGCGTCACGTATATATATATATATATATATATATATATATATATATATATATATATATATATATATATATATCGACCTACAGGGGGGTGGGTGGCCGAGTCTTGTAGTTGGGCACAATACCCTGCAGTTTTTGTGGTAGAAATAGCAGACTATTAATTGCAAGGTTGAGACAGATTTTCAGTTCAGGTACATGATATGTGGCAGATATCCTGCTGGACTGTACTAGGAAAGTGTTAAGCACCTGGACTATGTCTGACAGTTTGACACCTCAGCTGACAGCTCGTTTCCCGTACACTGACAGGTATACCTGATGTAGCGGTCCGTGTTTGTTTCTACCTTTAAAGGTCCCTGTAACTTAATCAGCATAACTATAATGGTGGAACTTTATGAAATTTCATGGACAAAATGCCAAAAATGACATATTTTCTGTCCCAGTTTTCCACACTAATTATGTCAAATGGGCCATGTAAAACAAAATATACTTTTTGTTCTGGTTTTGCTTTTTTTCGTCCAAAAACTTCTCCAATTGTCATTTGAAACTGGAAGTTTAAACTGACCAACGAGAGAGCTTGATTTGAGGTCGTCTGTATGCCATAGTCACCTGGGCCATAAAAGCATCAAGTTTCTAAGTTGGATAGACCTTCGTCGGGTATCTATATCCTGTAGAAACCCCCAGGGGGGGGTACTCACTATATGATGCTATCTCCCCACTGCCAAACTACCGAACCCCTGAATCCATGCAATCCCCGACTCCTGTAGTAATCCACCACCCCCTAATTTTAGGGCATTTGAAGTCACCACCCCTTTATTTCAAGGCATTTGAAGGGACTGTACCTGAAATTTTTAGAAATATTTGCAGCAAGGTTCCTAATTTGTAAAATAATTTTTTCTGATGAACATAAGATATTTACCGCCCCCTATTTTTGAGGTGCACACAGATATATTGCCCTCCTATTTTTAAGGTGCATACAGAGGTACTGCCCCCTATTTTTGAGGTCACACAGTTACCGCCCCTGAATTTTCATCTCACCACCTCCGATTCTGTGGCCCGTTTGGCAGTCAGTAGCCTATTCCGACCTGAGTACCCCCCCCGTGTAGAAACCCCATAAAAGTCTCTATCCCATACGACTATTAAGCTGTAAAGCATGGCATGTAGCTCATCAGGTCTGACCAATGAGAGAGCTGGGTTGAGGGGGGCATCTATATGCTGTAGACATAAAAACATCATGTTTCTAAGTTGGATAGAAACTTTTATGGTGTTCCTACAGGCTATAGATGCTCTTCGTCTTTGGGCATCTTTATCCTGTACCCTGTAAAAAATGTCGTCGGAACAACAAAGGAATCCCCATCCTGAAGTTGCCAGAGATCTGTCGTTATTTTCACAGAGATTCCTTGTATGTTTGTGTACGACTATACTTCTATGTACCTGGTGATTCTTGTAAAAACAACACTTGTTTACAGCAATACAATTATGGTGGGGGTGTGGATGGGGGGTCCCCCATGTCACATGTCGATTTTAAAAAAATGGCCATTTCCCCATGTCAATTATAAGAAATGGTCATGTCACCATGTCGATTTTAAGAAATTGTTCATGCCCCATGTCACTAAGCCTAAAATAGCCCATGTCACCATGTCGATTTCAGTGGTCCACACCGTTCAGCTTTACGAGGAACCCTGGTAGATTCAACAGTTATGTTTTACAGTGTAGAAACTCCATAAAAAACTTCTATACCATACTCTAATCCCTTCCCAGTTAGAGCCCTATGAGATACTGAACAAAAACTCCATCAAAAGGTCCTTTCTTAGCTTGCAAACAGCACCTCTACACGGCACCTTAAGGCTCTAATTGGCCATGGATGAATAAGGAGATAGAAAGGCAGCATTGACGGTTGCAGCATAAGGATGGGATAATGTATACGATGTAGGGTATCGTCTTTCCATTTGCCTCTATTGTGTGGGGAATAGTCAAACTCCTAACCCTTTGCATTATTGCATCATGCCCATTGGTCATCATGATGCACCAATGAAGTGCTGGCGAGATTGCTCATCAGCACTTCATTGGAGCATCATGCCGACCCTACGGGAGTTTGTGTATCGGTCCTGTAGGGTCGGCATGATGCATGAATGTAGCCCTGGCGAGTTACTCGCCAGGGATGCATTCATGCATCATGACGCACAATGGGCATGATGCATCGATGCATTAGCTGCCCTTAAAGGGTTAACCCTTTATAGTCAGGATGTCAATCAGACTGATATGTACACTCTAACAAAAAATATTGTCAAAATAACTGCGAAATCCTTGTCCCAAAGTTGTCAGAGATCATTTGCACGGAGAATCCGTGTACCACCGTACTGATAGATTCAACAGTTCGTTTTTAGAGTATAGGTAACCCAACCTCGCAGCGAACGACGTCCAATGGGTTATTAGTGATTTCGAACTGTAAGAACACTCTGTTCACAAATCCAATCGATGTCAAGGCTGCATGCTGACATCGCCAGGGAAATTGTGTAAAACATTATTTTCCAAAATGGCCACTTGGAGAATTAGGACATATAGAAACACAAGATGAACCAATAATTGCTGCCCTATTGTTGCCATAATGCATGAACGTATTCTGCTCACCAGGACTGCATTTATGCATCATGGCCAGCCTATAATGATACACTCCCAAGGAATTTGCATGATGCAGTTTCTGGAGCCGGGACTCAGTCTAGTCTCAGGTCATTACTCTATTAAGATGTCACAAAGACTTTTATATAGTAAGGTGGTCAACTTTACCCAATACATAGGTATAAGGCGCGGCTTATACGCGGGGATTTAGATCTCTATTGATCTACAACGGGGAGACCAGGATCTCAAGATCTCTCATTTGAAAGCTCATACCCCCAGGGTTATACCCCCAAATCCCAACGCCTACAGCATATAGAATATGGGATTCATGGATTCCAGGATGGCCCTAGCGACACATAGCTTTTTATATAGATTTGAAGGTACATGGAGTAGAACAAAAGTTATAAATTCTTCTTTAATGATAAATCCACAAACTCTAGGTACTTCATATACACGGCGCTGTTAGGCATTTTAGATACAGTCAACCACCAATTCCTCGACCCTTTGATTCCTCAGGTCCCTCATTACCTCAGACGGAAAATCTGGAACCATCTCCTTATTGTATACTAGGACCACACAATGGTGTTTATGATTCCTCTCATACCACACCACTTGTACGACATTAGGGACATGGCATACATCGCCACCTCTGCCTGAGTGTTTGGGATTCCCCCTGTACTAGATGCATAAGCTAAACATCTTCATCATAGGATATGGCACCTTTAGGCCACTCTTAAAATATGTTTGTTTTCTGTCCAGAGGCCTGGTCAATATTTCTTTTTTTTGCTGAGGTTGTACGGAAAGAATGATCCACAAGGCCCATATTATATGGATCACCTGCTCTTGTGTTAGTATCAGTCTAGATCCTCCTACCTGATGAGCCTAGAGGGCCGGCCATAGGTGGGCCTCCAGGCCTTCAGAATTACATATTGAGTCCATGTTAGAGCATTATCTCGACCAAAAATGGTTAGAATTCTACCATTCTCCTCAAGTTGACCATTGGTCAGTAGATATACAGGTAAACACATCACAGCCCCACCTCTCTATGTCTCATGTCCTCAGGTGTAAACACAACACCTGGCTACCACCACCACTAATGCCATCCTCCAGGCTCCCTGGTCTGCATGCTTAATCAACACATACCTCTCTGGTCATCTTCACATAAATCTTCCTTAGGGAGTGATCATTATTTAACAGGTGGAGGGTAGTGGGTTTCCACGTAGATGCGTGAAAAAGGGTTTTGGCCACCCCCCTCCCTTAAAAGTGAATATTCTTTTGCCCCACTGGACGGGCCAAAAATCACGTGTGAACTCAGCCTTTTGACCTACAGTAGCACATGGGCTTTTTTTTTGCTGAAAGTGGGTAAAATCATTTTTTCTCCCCCTTAGAGGGTTTGAAAATCGCGCATAATCTCATCCTTTGACCAATAGTAATGCACGTTTGTTTGTCTTTTGCTGAAAACAGGTAAAATTATTTTGCCCCCCCCCCCTTAAACCCACCACCACCACCCCTGTTGTTATGAAATGATCACTCCCTTACCCAGAGATGCCACTAACTGGCTGAAAAAAAACACCCTGGAGAAAGACTGGATTTTGGACACCATTTCCAAGGAGATTTACATAGTTTAGTTCGGAAATCTTGATCAAACAAAACCAGGAATGCCTGATAAACCAGGAAAAGTGGCATCTCTGTTATATACCTAAGCGGGTGTTCCACTAGAGCCTATATTTGTTCATTGAATTATATATATCATAGCCATTAAAATATTCATTTTGTTATCAACGCAGTGCCAATGAGTGACTCATTACTTTTATTAAGAAATCACCATTCCAGAATGCATAAACACAGTCTGGCAATACTGACAATACAAGATTGGCATTTTGTGATGAATCAATGAATCACGATGAAACAAAGAAGATAGTGCCAGAATTAGCATGTGGTACTCATAGGTATATGGTTTAAGGTTTGACCAAACACCCCCCACACACACACACAACCACCACCACCACCACCATCACCACCACCACATAACACCACCACCACCACCACATAACACCATCTTCCTCAATGGTTGAAATTTATATTCAGGTTTTGAAGCAAGACATTGCTTCAATTATCATGTGTTACTTGAATTATCCTGATTCAGTTATCTAGTGAATGATAAATTTGTTCATGTTGCAATGTATGATATATTTGTTCATGTTGAACCTTATCCTTCTGTTATAGGTGATGGAAGAAACTGAAACGCAAATAACATGGCCGTCCAAATTAAAAATAGGCGCCAAGTCGAAGAAAGGTGAGTGGTGTGACCACCTAATTCACAACAAGGCTTCCTCCAGGGAAACTGATTAATTACCATAAAGTGTGGAAACGCCTTGTTCTGCTGAATAGCTAATGAAATTAGCCAGTTAACCCTCCAAGGACCGCCATGATCCACCAATGAAGTGCTGGCAAGTCTGCTCGCCAGCACTTCATTGGAGCATCATGCCGACCCTACAGAGTTGATACATATACTCCCAGAGGGTTGGCATGATGCTCCAATGAAGTGCTGGCGAGCAGTACTTCATTGGTGCATCATGACGACCAAAGTATTAAAGCTAATTTAATGATGTCGTAATGAAGAATGGGGCTGTGGGAAATGGACTCCTTTACGTCCTCTATGGTGGGTGGTATCCTCAATTAAGAATTGTGGAGGGTGGTCCCTCAGTGGCCTTATTCTAACCCATGTAGAATTCACTTTGATAGAAGATTGATAAATATCTTATCCAAAAGAGAGAGGAGGGTATAGATTTGTTCACGTCCGATCATATTCCAGGACTTAGTTTGCCTCATTGACATCGAAAGATGTCTATAATTTTGATACAGCAATTTAGAAATTCAAGTTGATAATAGATAATTGCTCGTCCAAGGGATACGCCCTTAATTAGAATTTGAATGAAGCTAATATTCTAGATGGTAATTGGAGATTCGTGTTTGTACTTTTGAATTTACTCGGGCACCAAATTTCTACACATATTCAGCCGCTAATCCCCCCCCCCCTCCACCAAATCTCGTGAGTAAATTCTGCTTCCCCATAATTAAGCTCATATTTAAAGAAATTGTCAGATTTATACCCTATTGTTCATTGAAATATCTCCCAAACTAAAGGTCTAGGGTCGGCGGCATTGGTGTGCTGCCTAGCTGAAGCAAGGCAAACCTAGCTACAGTCATATATTAAGAGAGTAATGAATGGGCTAACGGGCACCAAATTCAGTGTATCGTAGGATATCGTAACGAGTGGCCTCTCGTTACGATATCCTATGATACACTGAATGCGCTAACCACTAGACCACCGCGTCTCGCCCCTCAGCGCCCGTCTCAGCTTTGCTTGATTTGAATGCGTCCCGCGGTTATGGCAGTGGACAGCCCGCAGTCGTCGCCTCGCCATTTTGCGAGCAGTAACGTCAAAGCTGGGGGGGGGGGTCACAACCCAGACTCAGGGTATTTTCACACTTTGAATGTATAGTAGTTATATGTGAGTACCCTCCCCGGGCTTTGTATCATATGAAGACATGGTTCTAACCAAGCTTCTCTCGTCAGTCCCTGTGGCGCACTGCATATGGGGTGCGGCCACTGCCGACAGATGGACCATCCGTCGGTTTCATCCGTATCATTTATCATTGATTTCTATGGAGAAAAATACGGATGAAGGGAGACGGATGGTCCATCCGTCGCAATGGATGCTCCCCTATAGGGAGTTGGATTTGGGATCTGAGACTGGAGGTTTGAGCCCTACCCTGGAAATGAAAATTTCGTGGGTTTTAACATGTGACATGGACAAGGAGTGCTGATATCCATGGATATCAGCACTCCTAAGAGTGCTGATATCCATGGATATCAGCACTCCTAGGACATGCAATATCGACAGGTATCAGAATGGGAGTATCCAGAAAAAGCACCCTAAATCACAGAGGTCGTGTAATAATGCAGAATACTTGAGTTGTTACTCAGCAGTCCCTTTCGCCTAAGAAGTGACCCACCAGTGACGATGTGTTCTTTTCAATTCTTTTCTACATTGTATAAATTGGCATGAATGGAAGTATGCCCTTAAAGCACCACAAGTGAGTGATCTAGAGGGACGGTGTTCCCAAAGATGTACTACAAGTTATTAGGTACAGGCTACCTTTGCACACTCTACAATGACCCAGAGATATTACCAGTAGATATACCTAAAAGGCTCAGCCTGTGGTCACATATGATATTCACATAGAGAGGAAGACAGTGCTCTAAAGGAGTTGCTGCGCAAACTGACATGGACATTTGCAGATGGCACAAAGGGATCATAATTCTAGGCAGGGTGAAAAATGCAAGTCAGAAGCCCATTACCGTCCATTATTAAAGCTACTTTCTACTCAGTAAAAACGTACAATAATGTCTAATGATCCTTCTTTTTACCAAGATGTTTGGGATTTTGCCACCCCCTCGTTAGGATCAAAATTAAACAACAGTGGAGGGACTGAAAACCTCACGTGGACACACCTTTTTGAACTAAAGTAACGCACAGCCTTCTTTTATTTTTTTTTAGTAAACAGATAAAATTACCCCCCACCCCATCAGAGGAACTGAAAAGATCCCCCCCCCCCAATTCAAACCCCATTCCTTTCTGCTGTTAAAGAATGACCACTCCCTAATTGGAAAGATATGACTATAAATGGCGGCAAGACTTCGATGAAATTAAAAAAAAAATTAGTAGGTAGAAGTAGATACAATAATGAAGTCTTAATAAGTTGTTCTGAAGGACATAAATAATACTTAGGAGACTATGAAAACATCAAGATGTAGTGCACTTATAATATGATAATAGTGCTTAATTGCCAACGCTTATTTTTTTTTTTTTTTATTAAATCTTATAAGTACTTTGATAAGTTTTATCAGTAGTGTCAGCTTATATATGCACCTATAAGGACAGGTGAGCGGATGGCATTGGAATCTACATGTAGCCATTTTCCCAAAGAGTCTACTCCAAACTGCTATAATGTACTTGGAAGTTTGAAATATTGTCATTTCACAATTTACTACAAGACTATATAAACTTCAAAGTTGGATTCTTCCTCCCATTTAACCTGCGGCAAATAATGTTTTTTTTTTGTGTGTGTTATTTTTTATAAATAAGTAGTCTAGAGCAGATTCTGAATAACAAATGCAAAGAGTAAAACAAATTGCTAAGACTATAACTGCTGGGATGAACCAGAATTAATCAGGTGAACAGATTTGACATGTATAATCACAGAGTAATTGGTTACACCAGTTCATATTATAACCATGGCTGTCTTGACTTTACGTCTTGGGGCTTTCTCACCATGAATTACAACCATTGGTGTGGGTGGGTGGGTGAAAATCTAAATACCCTAAAACCCAGCGTATAAGCAGGGTGCGGCTTATATGCTAGTGCAGCTTATACCTGAGGTTTTACGGTATCGCTAAAACCAACCGTACTAGGTCGATACACTCCCAATGAAGTGCTGGTGAGCAGACTCACCAGCACTTCATTGGTGCATCATGACACCAAATGGATATCATACCTGTTCTACAGTATTACTCAAACCAACTGTACGAGGTCGATACACTCCCGGAGGGTCGGCATGATGCACCAATGAAGTGCTGGCGAGTAGTCTCGCCAGCACTTCATTGGTGCATCATGCCGACCAATGGGCATGATGCATTAATGCATCAGTGGCCCTTAAAGGGTTAAGCAGTATCAGCAGGTGGTTCTACTTTGTTAGCCTCAATCCACAGACAAGGACCTAGTTGGGGCTGGACCTGGGCAGTTTGTATACATCGTTAAGGGGCGTTATTGTTTACAGAGGCACATTCTGTACCCATCAATGTGCTGCAGCTGTGCCCCCCCCCTCAGTGTGGGGCACAATAACAGACTTTAAAGGGTAAAACCTGGTGTATAAGCCACACCCTGACATTGGGAGAATGCTGTATTATGTCAAGGTGAATATATATCGTAGTTCCATAGAGAAAGCACTGAACCCCCGTATTGCACCCCTGCGTTAAATAACCCGCGGGAAATCCGCACGATGACATCATAGGTCCACCGCGCATGCGCAGCATTTTTGAAACGTAAACATTCAAAATGGCGGCGGTCAGGATTTCGCGATGAAGATGGGTAAATAGGAGTTAATTATGGATTATATTGATGAAATATCAAATAATTATCAACCCAAACACCTTGACATAAATGTAAAGATGAACTCTGACCAGTTTGAGCTTCCTGTTTCTTCCCGCCCGCTCTGCACTCGGCCTACCAGCCTTGTGTGGAACGGGCCGGACATGCTCGTGAAGAAACGGTCAGCTCAAACTGATCATCGTTCACCTTTACTATTGACCCCAGCGTATGAGCACCTCAGGACCCTATAAGCTGCACCACTGAAATGATCTATATGTCGCGGCTTATACAGAATTAAACACAATGCCCCATCTATACCTGGGGCATGGGATGGGCTCAAACCAACCAATCAATCAATAGGGCTCAGTATAGAGGCCTAGTGGAACGGCCATTGCTTGATCCTGCACCTGGCGAGATAAGCACTGATAAGAACCAGCATGATGGGTACCAGGTGTTACATAATGTACCCAAAAGATTCTGCAGTGAATACAGGGAATTATATGATTGGTCAATAATTCTTCCCGGGTGAACCCTATAACGTTTGACTCATCAGGAGTAACCGTATCAGTCCTGTGAGATGGACAGCATGATGTATGAATATAGGTAACCCTAGTGAGTCACTTGACTCGACATGACGGCCAATGGGCGCAATGCGTTTTATGGATTACTCACCCTTAAAGGGTTAACTTTAATGACTGCATATCATATATTAATGCATCAGTCATACAGGATCGCCGCATACCCAGACTTGATGCACCGCAACATCACAGGCGAATTACTGGTAGGATGAACGCACTACTGTACCACGATAAAAATTATACATGCATTGTCCTATACTAAACGTGAAGATTTTATTGTTGTTATTGTCTATCACAATCAACTCCTCACCATTATTTTTGATTCATTTCTATATGTCACACACTGCACTGCAAAAGGAAATGTCATCAAAATAACGGTCCAATCCATTATCTTCACAGAGATTCCTTGTACCACCGTACTGCCACCTGGGGCTTCTTGTAGAAACTACACTGGTTCACCCACTGCAATAAAATTACTGTGGTTCACTGTTCAGTTTTAAGAGGATCCCAGGTAGATTAAACAGTTATTTTTACAGTGCACTGTTTAAATTAATCAGTAAACTTAAGCAAGCCTCACAGAATAAGAATTCAGTAAAACACAAGGCAGATGTCCTTAATGTATTGGTGAGTGGTATCCAGTCGTGATTTCCGCACTTTGCTGTGGAATGCCAAGCTTGTAAATAATGGTATGTAGGGAATCCCCCTATACGTCCACGCGGTATGTCAGAGTGGGTCCAGGGGAGGGTAACTCACAGGGTAGGTCAAGAGCTATACCGTAAACACCCGTGTATAAGCCACGCTTATGTATAAGCAGCACCCGGACTTTGAGATTTGATAAAAAGATATCTAAAGATTTCATAGTTTCTGTTGAAATCAATTGACTTTTAAAGTTCCAAAAGGTAGGATCTGGACCACTAAATTCGGCATGGCCGTCTCTTGAAATTAACATGTCACATTTATCATATAGCTTCTTAAAACTGACAGGGGACATGGTTGTTTTTTTAAAGTAAAATGTGACATGAGCAGGGCAAGTGGGCCTCAAATAGACATACGCCAGCCTCTGATCACTGATGCATTGATGGGGGTGTAGGTATATTAGAAAAGAATAATTTAGAATTCAAACTGAGGTCCTAGATATGTTATTCCATCACCTAGATGTCTTGGAAGAGCCCAATGTGGCAGATGAATCATAGATAGCTAAGGGAGCGAAATTTAGTAGCTTGTAGTACATACCCCGAATATAAAATATGATTTTCTCCATCAACCCTCAGCCAATCAGAACATCTGTTGGTCGAAAGCCCTTATCATTTGGTGCCTCTACTTCCGGGATCAACATGGTGCACTTCAGATAGCATAGAAAAATTTGATGCTGAGAAATATGTTATAAGGTAATATAAATCAACTCTAGTCGATACATCCTCACATAATATGTATTCCACTGACTCTAAAATTGACCAAATTAGAACCAAAGGGTCAATAGGCAATGTCCAGCAAAATCCGATTTGTTGGAAAGCAGAAAGAAAGAAAGAGAGCAAGAAGAAAGATAATAGCACTAATAAAATTTATAACCTGATAGGCCCATCCTTCCACCTGTCCCCCCTCACCCCCAGTTCCGACTCTAAAATTCACCATTGTTCCTCTCCCTGCCCCCTTTAATTGTTAAAAGAATGACCTCGCCCTTACCCCTATGGTGGCGTCCCCTGGAGGTCGTGCCTACATCACAGACCCCTACTTAAGGACCTCCCAACTTAAATACAGGGGAGGTTTAACCCTTTAAGGACAGGGGTGAGTAGTGAGTGAGTAATAGATGTTTAACGCCATTTCGACAGCTAAGGTCATATTCATGGCGAGAACGACATTACACAATTTCACAAGGGAATGTGTCAGTGCCCACGCATATGTGCACCACACACATCCTGAGGGGATAGGAAAGAGGAGATACAGACCCTTTTAAGTGGGCTAGGGAAGCCCGAAGGACAGGGGTGCATCATGCTTATTGTTCAGCATGGTAGACCCGAGGAAGTGCTGGCAAGTCTGCTTGCCAGTACTGGATTGGAGCATCTGGGATTGTCTTAACACCTGTAGGGTCATTATGATGTATTGGTGAAGCATTTATGAGTAACTCACCTAGGCTACATTCAGCACCAATGGGCATACTGTATTGATGGAGCCTCTGGATGTGGGGTCCCCCAAGTCACATGTCGATTCTAAGAAATGCTCATGTCCCATGTAACCATTGTCTTTGTCACCACTAAGAACCTATCATGTCCATTGTCAAATTTAAGAAAAAATCTAGATCTATGTCATGTCACTAATTATTTACTTAAGTTTCAGCCAGTGATTTTTAGGAATGGTCATGTCACCATGTTGATTTTAGTGGTCCAGGCCCATTTAATAGACTATCGGCCTATAAAGGGTTATATATAGAGAGGTGTCAGGTGAGGGGATTGAACTCTCACCTGCGACCTCCCACCTTAGGGCTACCAAGGTGCTGACATCACCCCTGGGTCTATACCCCCACCCATCAACTCCCAGCAGGTACCCCGCTCTAGCAGTATCCGGTTTCCTCTACTCCCCAAATATCGCTCAGCATTTTCTATTGGACTACAATGGTCATGTTCAGACGATCAACATCAGCTGGACAATGAGGGCACTTGTGCTTGTATTAATCCTATATCTTAAAATATATAGTCATCAGATATTTTGGTATGCCCTAGTGCTTTTTCTTTTCCTCACCTATCAGATTTAACGGTTCAACGATGCATAAAAAATGAACAAACAACAGCAGGTTTTGGTAAAAGTGTGGGATTGATGCATTGAGATGATTAATTGTGGCTAAATAAAATTTGAGATATTTAATAAAAAAAAAAAAGAAAGAAAGAAAAAGAAGCAATATAATTCAATTGCATTGATGCACTGAATGCTTCCTATTACATGATTCAATCTCACTACAGTAATCTCGAGAGAGTGGGCTTATTCAATCTTACAATCAAAAGGGCTGTCAAACACCTGTTATGATTTATATGGGAATAAAAAGGGGCTGCTTGTAATTCTAGTAATGTCAGTGTGAGGGAAAAGAAAGAAACTGATTTCAGGAAAAGAGGGGTCCTATAGCTGCCCCTAACATTCTTGGCTTTTATTGAGGACTGTCAAGTAAAGTGTAGCCTTTTTTTTGCAAGGCTGCCAAATGACAAATTGGGAGGGCGCTGTATTTTCACAGTTGCCACCTACCGTCAGAAAACTAGTCAGCTAATTCTCTTCTACCTTCAAAAATCAGCTCCCCCCACCCTTCTCTCAACACCTCACTAGGGCATACATACATATCCATCACATAGCTTTTCACCCAAGCGATTGGGTATGGACCACTAAATTCAACATGGTGACATGGCCATTTCATAAAATCAACATGTGCCTTAGTGACATGAGAGAGAAAATTAGTGACATGACATAGGTGCTTTCTTAAATTTGACATGGGACATGATAGGTTCTTAGAAGTGACATAGGCATGGGGATTTTAGTGACGTGAGCAATTCTTAAAATCAACATCTGGAATCGAGGTCCTCCCATCTAGAGCCCCAACCGACCACCACAGTTAATGAAATATGCCAAACACGTGAGAAGCCTTCAAACTGAGACCAATAATAACAACAATGGAGCAAGCGAGCAGCTCGGTGTAGGCTGGTATAGCTCACCGATATTAGGATAAGGATACGAATTGCAAAGTCTGCCCTTAACCTTACCATTTTGTTATTAATTAAGACTACACTATACTTTCTCGACTATAGTCGGCCCTTGCTTCCTCGACCCTTTAATTCCTCAGATCCCTCATTACCTCAGATAGAAAATCTGCAACTCCCAGGGAAGGGGGAGGGGGTCTAGGCTTATAATGTTGACCCTATCCTGTAGCTTCTTGTGAAAGGAGTCCTAGCAAGACTACAGGGCATTGCAGACAGCTGGGGGAGGGGCCCGGGGGAGAGCTACTCCTTTGAACAAGGCCAAGGTCACGTTTGCCCTGCTTTTCTTGACAGCTTGGATTCCTAATGAATTTTCACGCCCTTGTCTCAAGGAAAGGCCCTCACATGAGAGGCACGAAGGAATGGGTTGGTCTAAAATACAGAAATGTTGTGGTATGAAGATGAGGAAATGGTAATTCAAAGTCACCAAAAGTCCAAAGTCTGTAACTTGACTCATATCCTAAGCAGTGTTAAAACAGATCTTTATTTAGCATTTATTTGTGGCAAATTGTTTGAAGTACATATGAGTTTATCTGCCTCAATTCAAAAGGTGCTCAAAAATAGGTTTAATGCATAAACCCTGAAGTATTAATGTCCTTTGTGAAGTGCAAAGTCTTAAGTTACTGAATGTACATTTTAGAAATAGTTTGGAGTCTATAGTAATATATTGCTGGTGTTACCTTAAATCGGACACAAACCTTGATTTGTTCACTTGATGTCCAAGCCATGCTTGTTCTCTCTGAATTAAGTGAGAAGTCTTAAGTTACTACATGTACATTTTAGATAGTTTGGAGTCTATACATGTAGTAATATATTGCTGGTGTTAGGGTAGATGCATCTTAAATCGGACATAAACCTGGATTTGTACACTTGATATCCAAGCCATGCATGTTCTCTCTGAATTAAATTACTATAGTAGAATATTAACCCCAATAAAAAGCAACAACGTAAAACGTCCATTTCATGCATAAATTATATAGCTCCAAATCCAAGTTTCACAGTCTTGGCATTTTCTTCGACTCAAGGTGAATTAACCAAATGTTTATATCTAGTTTGTTTGTCAGGACATTGGGTAGACGTAGAAGACTGTGTGTTGAGAGCTGTTCCAGTTCGTGCCACCTCACTTAGTGGCAGACGCTCTCACCAGGGGCGCCACACACAGACCTCAAACATCCTGCTTGGCGTCATCCCTTAATCCCAAACTACTAGATTCCAGGTTTATATATAACCCTTGGTCGTCATGATGAAGCAGGACTGGAGAGTATAATATATTCATTGCATTGGTGCATTATACTACCCACCCTGACCATGTAATGCTGTCCATTTAGGAGAGTTTGAACCCTGGTACATGAATACATAGAGAAAGGTTCACGAGTAGTGGGTAAGTCAGACCCACTACAAGTGAACCTTTGTATTCACATGTTTTAAAACTATTTGGAGTGCTGTTACTGGCCGTGGGATACCAGGACAGGGTTATATCACGGGGGTGTGAGATACGGAGCTCCTAGGTTAAACATATAGGGCTCAATTCCGTATTCCACTGTTCCAAACATGAAATAAAGTTCTGATGACACGATTCGTCTGGCTCCATTCGTGCATCATGACAACCAATAGGCATCATGTCGTTTTTGTTTTTTGTTTACACTTTGTGGTATTTATAGATTTTATCATTAAAGTTTGGCCGTTTTGATTTGTGAGACCTTGCACCCAGGTCTTTATCATGACAGCATTAGCAGCTTTTATTCAAGGTCTGTTAGGCAGAGGGCCCACCTTGGATTTATCTAAAGGTTATCAATATGAAAACCTAATACAGAACCCTAGAGAGGGTTCCATTACAATTCATATTTGATATGTGGCTGGGTTTGGGCATTTATGTACACAAGTAAACTGTGTGATTTGATCAGGTACGGGAGATCCTCAGGTTTGGACAGTCCCGGCGATCTGCAAAGGTCGAGTGAGTAGTAGTGAGTAATGGGTGTTTAACGCCATTTCGACAGCTAAGATCATATTCATGGCGAGAACGACATTAAACAATGATGTTTCAGAGATGTGTCAGTGCCCGCACATATTTGCACCACACACATCCCGAGGGCATAGGAAAGAGGAGAAATAGACCCTTTTAAGTGGGCTAGAGAAGCCCTCTACAGAGGTCAGCTGGGTCTTAATTCTTTAAGTATCACATATATACCCAGTCAATAAATGTATCATGCCGACCCTGCTTCGTTGATACATTGCCGTTGGGCCGATATGATGCATCAAATTTTAATTACATACCCCCTTTGATGAATTGCTAGCCAGTCAGCTCACCAGCACTTCATAGGTGCATCATGCTGACTGACCATACGGGGTTGATACACACCAAAGGGTCGGCATGATGCATTAATGCCATGCTGGAGCATAGATGCCTCATCGAGCCCCCAAAGAATCAGTGCTTCCCTGGCCCCTTAGGCTAAAAGGAGAGGCTGGTGATGAGAGCTTCAAGTGGGTGACCATTTTCAACAGCTCTGTCTGCTGCTGTCATCACTTCACACACCCAGTCTATCTTTAGGCTAACCATCTAAAGGCTGCTGCACTGAAAACATGGAAGATCCAAAACTAGTCAGCAGTGACCACTTTAGATCCTCAAGTTGACGATACCTAAAACTACAAGTTTAGGTAGTCAAACTGACGACTTGAGGTAATCATCCTGATGACCTCGGTCGTCAGGATGACAATACTGACAGTACAGAGTCGTCATATTGACGACTCAGGTCATCAGGATGACGACATGAAGTCGTCATTTTGACTACCTAAAGTTGTAGTTTTAGGTATCATCAACTTGAGGACCTAAAGTGGTCACCGCTGACTAGTTTCGGATCTTCCATGTTTTCAGTGTGATGCAGGAGTGTATCATGATGCATTAATGAGGTGCTGGCGAGCAGACTCGCCAGCACTTCATAGGTGCATCATGCCGACCCTCTGGGAGTGTATCGACCCTATAGGCAGATGCTGCGGGGTAGGGGGGGGGGGGTGTGGGGGATGTTTCCCCCACACTTTTTTAGAATAGCCCCAGAGCCTATTATAGAAAATTCTGGCTGTTCTACTCCCACTGGTAGGGTTGGCATGATGTACGAATGTAGCCTTAGCGAGCTAGTCACCATGATTGATCAGATCACTCCCTAATAGTAGCTTGTAGGCTTTTGTGCTAATAAGGTTTTTTTACACCCCCCCCCTGCCAAGAGGGGCCAAAGGTTTTTACACCCCCCTCAAATCCACCCCCGGTCCCTGCACTTCCTGCACCATCTCTGACACCATGCTCGTTAGAAAAAAACGCGAATATAGGGTCATATTTTATCAGGTTCACATGTCTGTGTTTTTCCTAAAAAAGGGGTCATTTTTCTTGCAAAATTCGTGAAATCTGGAGAAAAGGGTATGTATTCCTCCCAGCCTTTGTGGAAAATAAGAAAAAATCATTGATAAAGAGAATAATAGTGATTTGATATACATCTACATGTATTCTATCATAAAACATGTATAATTTATTATCAAAAGGGTAGTATTCACAGAAATATCAGTGTTTTTGAAGAAAAAGGGGTCATTTATGGGACCCCAAAATCAGTGATTTTACAATAAAAAGGGTTGGTTTTCACCTCAAATATCAATGGAAAAGGGTCATTTTTGGAAAATTTTAACGAGGATGGTGTCGTGTTTGCACTGTGAGTGCGGGGACCGGGATCCACCCCCTCCCCCCATTGATAAATAATGACCACTCCCAAAAGGCAGCTAATGCACTAGTGCATTGTCGTAACCATGCACCAATGAAAGTGATGGCAAGTGCTGGAGCATCATGACGACCCTCTGAAAGTGTACCCCCAGTGAAAGTGTCGAACACCAAATGCAAAAACAATCTCTTAACCTAAAGTAGCACACAGGCTTTTCCGCTGAAATCAGGTAAAACTCTGCTGCCCCCGCCTCCCATTCAAGATTTAGAAATCTATGATATATGAATGTAGCCCTGGCGAGTTACCCACCTGGCGAGTTACCCACCTGGCGAGTTTACTTTAATTAAATTGAAACAAATTTTGAAAAAAAGGAAAGAAAGGAAGGGTATTGATAAAGCATGATATTCCTAAAATTCTGATGAAGCCTCTGCTGATGTGTCATATGTCTGCATCGTGGCCAGCTACATTGTCATCTGAAAAACACATATTTTAAGATGCAATGTAATTTCTTTAAGAGGACTTCCTTGCAAAACAAGACACACAATACCATACCAGGAAGTCATTTCTCAACATGGTATGACCTTACAGAGCCACTATGGTTTGAGACCATCATATTCAGAGTGGTTGATCGTCGTTAATTCAAGGCATTATACTCTGTACGATCAGCACTTGATATGGTAATTACATAGTGTTTGGTAGGGCAGTCATACCAATGCAAATCACTCATGAACAATAGCCGTAGGGCTGTAATGGCATTAAATTAAGAGATTCCACTACGATTTGAAGGGGTCTATATATACACGTACCATCTTGAGAAATCCCTTCCAGTGGGGCCTTCACCTGTAATGTCCAGTAAGCTTTTAGAATATATTGCAAGCAAAGTTTTTTTCCGAAATCCCATAGATAACAGGAAGTGATGGTGAGATAAGGAGATTGCACGGTTTCATCCTGTGACTGATTTTCGTGTCAGTACTGGTGGCAGCTTAATAGGGAAGCTGATATGATAAGGGAGTGCTCATTATAGAATAGCAGGGGGGGGGTAGTGGATATTTAATTATGAGCATGGACACAGGGAAATATTTTCGCTCCCCCCCATTAGAAGGAGTTGAAATATTTTGCCCCCCCCCTCCCTTGTGGAGCGCTCCAAAAATTCCCGGTCGACCCATTTGACTATCCTAATGATAACTTGCAGTTTCTTTCCTCAAAAGGGATGGAATATTTAAGCACCCATTGATAAATGATCAATCCCGCTCCACCAAGATCTTTGGGGACCTTGATAGCTTAATAACAAGGCTGTTGAGCCCTTCTACCCTTTAAGGGCCACTGATTCATTAATGCATCATGCCCATTGGTCGTCATGATGCACCAATGAAGAGCACTTCATTGGAGCATCATGACGATCCTCTGGGAGTATATGTATCAATCCCGTAGGGTCGGCATGATGCACTGATGAAGTGCTGGCGAGCAGCCTCGCCAGCACTTCATTGGTGCATCATGACGACCAATGGGCATGATGCACTCCTGCATCAGCAACCTTTCTAAAGGTTAAGGGCCGCATAGTGCTTTGCTCCATGAAGGACAGTTCAAATACATGAGTACATTTATATAAGGCTCTTAATTAGCATGATACAACAATGAAGTCAGCACTTCATTGCTGCATCATGCCACGGTGCATAAGCCATATAGACAAAGGTTCACTCATAGTGGGTCTGACTGAGGCTTATATCACGAGGCGAAGCCGAGTAAGATAACCCTCAGTCAGATCCACTACGAGTGAACCTTTGTATCTATTTCATGTTATCTGTGTCAGAAATGTTCAAAACCTTTTTGAAATTGCATGAAAAGATAAATATATACATGTTTTATGATCATTTTGGGTGGTTTTAGTGGTCGTGAGATACGTGGGGTGGGTTATCTCACGGCGGGTGTGAGATACGGAGCTGCAGTGTTAAACCAATGGGCTGTTAGTACCTCGGGCATATCATCATGAATAAAAGGCATTATTTTACAACATGTATCAGCCCTGAAAGGTTTAATGCATCATTTGGTTGACATGGTGTATGAATGCCAGTGGCGGATCTAGGATCTGGAAAAGATGGGGGCGTGGCCCAAAAAGAGGGGGTGCACCCCCTATTTCTGAGCAAATTTTGGGGACAAAAACATGTAATAAAACTCTTAAGTACAGGGGGGAATGGGGGTGCACTCATAAATCTGAATGCCACTGAATGCAGCTCTGGTGAACAGGATGCGCCCTTGTAGAATTGGCATGGGTATGTGCAATGCACCAATGCGCCACTGCTGAGTGGACTCACCAGCACTGCATTTGTGTATCATGACTACCCAGGAGCATGATCTCTGAGGCAGTACATGACCCTAAAGACTTAACCTAAAGGCTGTTTGGCAGGTGAATGAAATTGCAGAAGCTGAGATCTAGGGTATGTTACCCCAGAGGGGGTGTCTGACACTACAGGGATTGCCTGCTGAGGTGATGAAGACTACAATTGCCTCTCTCAATTCAGCTGAGGATCGACACCATAACCATTTCGTTAGGGAGTGTTTTTTTTTTTCTTTCTTTTTTTTTTTTGAATCAACAAAGCAGTTAATGGGTTGGAATGGGGGGGCTTTTCTTAATATAGACTGGAAAGTGATACCTGATTTCAGTGGAAAAGCCAGTGTGGTACTTTGGGTAAAAAAATTTTTGCATGTGGTGTTTGACATTTTCACTGGCGTTGGGAGGATGCAAAGACCGTGCGATCCCCTCCCCCATCTGCATCGGAGACAAATATATATATATATATAAATATATATATATATATATATATATATATATATATATATATTTACATATATCCATGTCTCCATTTGGTTAGAAATGATCATCACTATAGCATGGACTCAGGTAGACTGACATCCAAGCCCTCAGTTCTGACATCCCACTGCTGTGATCTAAACAAGTCATCACTGTCCACCACAGAGACCATGGGTTGGAATAAGGGAACATATATATGAATCTATTGATATCAATGGTAGATCTAATGGTTGATACACTGCACAACACCTCCTGTCAGGCCCTAGTATACCCTATAGTGAATATCAAATAAAACACCCCACTTCCCTCTTTGATATCAGTTTTAGTAAAGCTACCAAGCTATATCATATATTCTCATGCCTCCCATTGGGCGAAAAGGCCGCACATGCTGGAGTGCATCATGTCCATTGGTTGTCATGATGCACCAATGAAGTGCTGGCAAGACTGGTCACCAGCACTTCATTGGAGCATCATACCGACCCTATTGGTTTGATACATAAACTCCTGGAGGATCTGCATGATGCTCCAATGAAGCACTGGTGAGTAGTCTCGCCAGCACTTCATTGGTGCATCATGACGACCAAAGGACATGATGCATTAATGCATCAGCGGCCCTTAAAGGTTTAAAGCTATCAAGCTATATATCATATATAACGTGCACCCCCAATATATTCTCGTGCCTCACATTGGGGGTGCACGTTGGGCGAAAATGAGAAGGCGCGAGGTGAAGCTATTAAGATGAGGCTTTGAAGCCTACATAGGTGTTGGCTTTAAGCCCCTGATGTCCTTATCATTTGTGTGACTATATGCAGTGCGGAGCTTTTAGACTTAAAATGACACTGATACATTAATGGACCATGGCCACTGGTCGTCATGATGCATGAATGTAGCCATGGTGAGTAACTCGCTATAGGCTACATTTATACAGATACCTTCATACATTGTATCATGCCGACTCTACAGGGTTGATACCCTGTCAGAGGATTCGCTGCATTTAGGGGTTGGTCATTATTTATCAACAGGGAGTGGTGGATTTGAGGGGAGGGGAATAAAAACTTTTCACTCCTATTGAGGGGGGGGGGCGTAAAAGATCTCATTAGGAAGAAAGCCTGCACGCTACTATAGATCAAAGATTTTCCTCTGCGTTTGTGGGGCCAAAAAATGTTGGCTGCTGTCGAGGGGGGAGTAAAAGATTTTCATGCATCCACACGAAAACCCACCTCCACTGTTGATAAATAATGACCACTCCCTGAGAGGGTTACCTACCCTTGCCTGCCCTTCACCGCTACAGATGGCTGGTTAGGAACAGTCACGGTATTGTAGGAGTATGTGAGGGGTGAGCACCGAGCCAGGAAGGTAGGCCCAGGAGTAGGCTGTATTGTAAAATGGTAAAGCTGTGCAACCCTCTCCCAAGTACTATTAACCCTTTAAGGGCCTCTGATGCAGGAGTGCATCATGCCCATTGGTCGTCATGATGCACCAATGAAATGCTGGCGAGACTGCTCGCCAGCGCATCATTGGAGCATCATGCCGGGTTGATACATATACTCCCGGAGGGTCGGCATGATGCCCCAATGAAGTGCTGGCAAGCAGTCTTACCAGCACTTCATTGGTGCATCATGATGACCAATTGGCATGATGCATTAATGCATCAGCGAACCTTGAAGGGCTAGACATGGTCTGGTGGACATCTGCACATCTCTCTTCTAGTGTCAAGCCTCAGTTACCACTACACCAAGGCCCAGGTAAATACTGAGGGAATGTTAGTTTCACCCTCACCATGTCATATAAATTTGCATCTGATTGTATAGTTCAATAGGCATCATTAGCCTAAAGAAAAGCAGACAGTGGAGAGGTATAGACAAAGAGACCAGGAGATCGATACAGAAAGGGATATAGAGTTAGAGCTTGTTATTCGTGAGGGGGTTGTATGTCGGAGAACCACAGAGACAGAGACATACGGAAAAGAGAGACAGAGACAGACAGACATAAAGAGACAGAGAGACAGAGGCAGAGAGACAGAGACAGACAGTCAGAGCAAGCCAGAAAGACAGGGCCAATCCGAAATCATTTCCAACTTTTTCAATAAACTTGCAGCATTTCATAATGAACCAAACAGCCCACCTTTTACTACTTGGTTTTCAGTTACCGTTACCAGAAGCACCAAGTTCATTGTATTCCCGTTCAGTCACTGAGTGCTGTTGACTTGGATAAAGGCCCACCTGTACCTTTAAGTTAACATTTAAAGCCCACTAATGTATTACTACACCGTCCCTAATGGCCCCCATGATGCATTCATGAATGCAGCACTGGTGAGTAACTCACCAGCGCTGCATTAATGCATCATGCCGGCCCCACAGGATTGATACACTCCCAGAGGGTCGGCAAGATGCTCCAATGAAGTGCTGGCGAGTCTGCTCATGCATCATGACGACCAATGGGAATGATGCACTCCAGTATCATCAGGCCTCTAAAGGGTTAAGATGAAGAGGCACACTCAAACCCACCCTAGGTGGGGGAGGAAGCCTCAGTAGGAGGCTGATGGGGAATTAAATGGTTCACCTCTGCCATGATCTTCTCCATGTTGTTCTAAGCACTTTTGTTGGAGTACATCTTAAGGTCCCCCTTATATGTGTATTAAGTATATGGCTTTAGTGGGGGGTCTATATACTATCAAAATAAAGATGTCAAATGGAGGTAGTTAAACCCTGGTCGATCCGACCTTGTTTAGTATATATATATATATATATATATATATATATATATATATATATATATATATATATATATATATATATAAGTATACAATAGCTTTAAAGCCATGGTATGGATTTGAAAAAAAAAGTGTAGTTCAGGTCACAAGGAAAAGAACTATTGTCTAGAGGGGACGGACTTTATTGGTGAGTTGTATCTGGCCTTTTGCCTATATAGTGGATAATCAAGGTGGAATCTTCTTCCAAAATTAAGATGCTGTAGGTGGTGGTGGGGGGGGGGGTCGCCACAGAGTAGTAGGAGGTAAGTCGTATTCCCTTGGCGTTTGTGTCAAGGGATTACAATCATACAGAGAAATCACAACCGAGGTATCCCGGTGCTGGATTGCTTTCCCAGGTGTAAGAGATGCCAACGGTATAGCTATGGCATGCCTCTGGTACCTCTTTTGTCTTGTAGTGGGTCACATGGGTTCGAATCCCACCTCTGCTACCTCTTTTTTGTTGTGTGCTCCAATTACATTTGGATACAAAGCCAAGGTTTAGAGCTTGCTCTACACCCTTGAACTCATACTAGGGGAGGTACAAGGGCCCATCCTCACCTCCTTGGATTGAGCAAATTTTCTGAATGGGGGCCCAAACACATTCAAGACTTGTGCATACTTTTACACCTTCTCTCTTTTTTCTATGTCTTAACTTTTGACTTGAAGATGAAGAACACTCTAAGAAATAATTGTTGAATCTACCAGTTGTCCTTGTAAAAACTGAACAGTGAACCGCCATACTTGTAACACAGTAAAGTAGTTTAGTTTCTACACTGAAGCCCAGATGACACTACAGGAAAGCACTGAGGTACAAGGAATCTGTGTGAAAATAACAGTGAAATCCTCATCCCAAAGTTGCCACAGATAAAAAAAAACTTTTTTTCCAGTGTATGTTAGGATATGAATTGACATTAACAGGAAGTAGTGTTTACAAAGAGAACAAAGCCTACAGCTAACCTAACAATACATACACCAATCCTCTATGTCTGTACAGGAAAAAAGCTGTTCAGCCTCATATCACACCCATGTTCTCTGCTCAATGGAAGTTTCTCACATAGCCCCCTGCCACCGTGTCAGTGTGGCTAGTATTAGACATTTACCGCCCCTGTTTGGACTTCCCTAGCCCATCTTTTAAAATCAAAATCGCCGCCTTATTGCAAGAAGGTTGTAACTGACATTTTGTCAAAATTGAGTTTTCCTGGTCTAAAATCTAAAGTTGGCCCTTATCTACCTACTGTTAAAGTACTGAAGCTCTGTCTATCGTATGTTGTGATATATCCTTTGTGCTATGGTAACTGAAATACTTCTTTTGCTTCTCCTGCAAAACTTGAAATCTTCATATCACTAAGGTGTCGAAATGGTCGCAACTCATGACTTTGGGGAAGCACCTAGAGCGTAATCAGAAATTCGGACCTTTCACACTTTTGATCTTGAAAATCTTGAAAATGTCGAGATTTTCCTGCTATTTAAGTTTAATTTGTGAGTAAATGAGCAAGTCCACCTCAAAGGTGCATACTTTCCAAATTGGGGGGAGGGGGGCAAAACATATTCTCCTACCTCCCCCCCCCATGCCTCAGATTGTCCCCTGGTGTATATCAAAATCGAGACTGTACTTCAGTGAGAAAAAGAGAAATATCTGAGCCAGACAAATGGAATTTAAGTCTCAGGAACCTTAGTACATGCAATTGTTAGAAACTTTGCATTGATGTTTGTCCCTATCGTTACACCTGTAGCAAACAGGTATAACCAAATTAACCCTTTAAAGAATGACCTCATAATTCTTTAACATGCTATGTCCTTTTGTATCCTGGCAAATATCACTCTCCTACTTATTATATCAGGTATATGCTCACCCAAAATTACTGATGCGCTCCTGGAGGGTCGGCATGATGCACTGAAGCAGCGCTGCTTAGGTTCTATATGTGCATCATGACGACAAAGGAGTGCATCATGCCCAGGTATCATGCCAACTTGCAAGAGTTATGACTGCATGGCCACTGCTGACGTATTTCTCCCAAGTTGCTTCTTCTGCGGAGAAAGCTATCTGAGACTATTTGCATTATTATGGGCAGTTTCCGCCACCGACTTGACTTTTTGACGTCTAATTTCCGCCGATTGTCAGGGAAAGTAAAGTCTGTGGTTCTGTGCAGGGTCACAAAAACGACACAGATTACCACAAATAACCATCCTCTCACTGTCCAACTGCCATTTATTAGGGAACTTTGAGTCAAAAGTAAAATACAGGTGAAATAAATCCTCTCTACATTACAGTGTGGTCTGCTATAGACCTTGCCCAAAAAAGGCATTATTTACTTTTGGCATGCGCAGTTAGGGAGTCAATATATATCAACAGGGTGAGGTGGGTTCTAGGGGGGGGGCTGTAAAAATTTCAGACCCCTTGAAGATCCCTAGAGGGTCATGATGCACCGATGAAGTCCTGATAAGCTGATTTTCCATGCAGCACTTCATTGATGCATCATGCTGACCAAAGTGTCGTCAAGGTAACGGTAAATATTTGTCCTAAAGTTGCCATAGACCCGTTATTAGCACGGCGACTAGTGAGTACTACTCGTGAGATGAGTAGACTAGTGTATGGTTCACAGTCGCCACGGTGTAAGGGATAGGGAGGCCTTGCATTCTATTTTTGTTTGTGGCTCCTCTGCTATGGACTATTCCTGCTCACTATTCTAATGTAATAACAACAGTGTGTGTACTTTACTTATCAGTGAAGGAATTTTCAGAATATATCTCATACTTTTGATTTTATTCGCAGATAAGACATTTCATCATTTGGAGCCCTATGGCAGATTAGCATTAGAGCATTTTAAGATTCAGAAATGCATCCCTGTAGCCTTTGTTTTAGAATTGTTCATTTTGAAACTACTATATATATATGTAGTACAGGTTTTATCTCAGTGGGTTATGGTACAATTGGATCATATTTTCTGTATTTGAACAAAGTATTCACTGTCAAAGATCTCTATGGAGAAATCAGTGCTAAAGTGTGTGTTGCCATATGTGCATTTTTGTAAATCAGAGGAGGTTGAAGTGTAAGGCCACCTTGTGGAACTGCTACATTCTTTTCTGTGTAAAATTTTTAGTTTACATTGAAATAATGCTATCTCAGAATATGTATCTACTATTGGTGATGAAAGATTAATTTGATTACTCCTTTCATTATATAAACGATTTTGTGGAACACTAAAAACATGTATGTACACCGAGGTACTTACACTGTGCTCCCCCTCTACAGAGAGGTGGAGTGATCTGGCCAGTTTGCTGACCACTGGCCCATGATGAGGTACAGACTATTACAAGTGATTGGCAGTTGGGTGTGTGTGTGTGTGGGGGGGGGGTGGGGAGGCAGAGCAGGCTCCTGGCAATCTGAGACAGTGTACACTCATAATGACACACCTGTTGACTATGGCATTGAACATTGAATAAGACAGGTCCCTGTGGCAGCTGAGTGAGGTGCATGCAGAATGGACAGTCTACAGACTATTAGTACTTAGCTGCAGTCGGTAGTTCAGGTTGAATTTGTGCTATATACTACCAAAAGCCCAGATGATAGTATGCCCTATCTGTCTCACCAACTGAAACTAGACACAAGATTACAAGTTGCCACGCCATGTCTCACAGGACTATTCTCTACTATTGTATTAAAATCTACAACACTATGGTTTTATTATTTCCTTGTACCACCACACTGCCACCTGGGGCTTCATTGTAGAAACTACTCTGCTTCACTGCAATGCAATTAGGGCTGATCCATAAACCATGTCACACGGAGTGGGTGAGGGATTTGTCCATGGCTCCTATACATTTCTATAGTGAAAGTGTGACAAAGGGGTTGGGGTGAGGATGTGTCCAAAAAGGCCCAAAAAGTATGACATAAATTTTGGAGCAGCCCTTATGCAGTGTCCTTAAGGTGGTTCACTGTTCAGTTTTACAAGGATCCCTGGTAGATCCAAGAGGACTTTTTTTAGAGTTAGGGCATGATTCAACTGTCCTGAATTGATTTAAGTGCTTTTTTACTGATAAGGGATCTGTAGAACAATACAAATGCTACCTACCTCCTGTTTAAAGTATCAAAATGAATCAACAAGAAATAACAATTGCAGTAAATATTATCATGTCTCTTATCATGTGTATACATATAGAGTATGGACGTCTGGATTAACCTTTTAAGGGCAGCTATCCCGGGGGGCACTTGCCCATGAAATGGATACTGACTGCAGCCTGACTCTCGAGAGCGGTGGTGGTGGATTCCCACGCGATCTCAAAATAGGGGGTGGTGGATTCCCATCAGATTTCTAATAGCAGGGCAGTGGAATTCCATTAGATCCCTAAATGACTGTATTGTTTATACACCATACATATGAGGGCATGAAAGTGATAAAAAGACACAGTGCTGGACAATGAGAAATTCTGATCCATACAAACACATGACTACAATAGAGTGTAGGCTTGAAGGGGTGGGGGGTCCAGTAAAAATATGGAATTGTGAAAAAAAAGGGGGGGGGGGGCGGTCAATGTCAAGCTTAACAGTCAAGTAGGGTGGTCAGATTTCAAGATCACTGGGAGATAGGGCAGTATAGGGCGGCAGTTGAGGGTGACCTACATAGAGTCAGTGCCCCCCCCAGGGCCGCTATACAGGAGTGCCTCTTGCTCATTGGCCGGCTTAATGCACCAATGAAGTGCTGGCGAGTCTGCTCACTAGCACTTCATTGGTGCATCATGCCGACCCACCGGAAGTGTATTAACCCAAGAGGGTCGGCATGATGCATGAATGTAGCCCTGGTGAGTTTCTCACCAGTGCTGCATTCATACATCTTGACGGCCAATGGACATGATGCATTAGCGGCCCTTATGGACGTCACATGACAGCGATTGTCTCCTCCCATTGGCTGTTGGGCATATATCAAGGTTTTAGTCTCTCTGCAGGTGTAATACCAGATTGATATTGTGTCTGAACCTCTCTAGTGATATGATGAAATATGATAATATAAGCTGAGATACCAGACATGCAGGTACATACGCACTATAAAACCTCCGCGTATAAGGAGTGAGAATAGAGCATTTAAGCATAGAGGGTGACTTAAGTTGGAACATGTCTTATAGGCGAGGATTTGATAGAAAACAGTATGAAAATGACAAAAATTCGGTGTCAGATGTGCGATGTGCCCCTCATAAGGGAGGCAGTTTGGGTTTTATGTAAAAGGAAGGCTTTTCAACTCCAGATGGCACCAGGTTCACAGTAACAGACCTCTAATATAATGCTCCCCAGTGGATGTGAATGATAATGGCTAACAGGGCTTATCTAAGGTCAGGATGACAGATCTGAGGCCAATCCTCCCTGTTATTACCTTAGCCATTATCACTCTCACCACCTACATGTATACACCAGGTATATGTCATTGGAAAAGTGCAGTAGTGAACGTTATGATTTTTGTAGACAACATGCAGTGTTTACACAGGGCACAGTGACTTCAGTGAAATCAAAACTTGATTAGTTTTACTCAGAGTTGAATATTACCAACTTTAAGGAAATGGCCACCAAACCTAGGAGGAAGAAAAGTAAGTACAACCTTGTAGGAAATCTTTTGAGTAAATACATGGCATACAAAGGTCCGTAATATTTAGTCTAGGGCACCCGACCAGATGTCATAACTTTCCCCTATCGAGACTGGTGCCCGAGTCTACGAAATATTAGGCTATATAATTATTAAGCCACCATAATATTATCATGTCTATCTTGACATCTAGCCTAGGTACTGAGGAGGTTTTTTTTACAATATTATTCAACAGGGCCCCCTTAAAGTGCTACAACAAGGTACCATATCGTTCTTTCTTGAAGGATGTCTTCATAGCAGATGCTAAGGCCGTTCTAATAACTTGGATTACGGATCCGGCGACGAGATTTTAGGCAAAATATAAAAAAAAACAATTTTTTTTCTTTTTTTGCCTCTGCCCGACCAGATTTCTCAATATCAGGGTAAATTTTTTTTAGAAAAAGTCCTTAGAGAGGGACAAATATCCATTATTGATCCATCTATCAGGTATAAACTTGTCAAAAATGTACCTTTTGTTGGCTCAAAAGTTTGTTTGGTGTCCTAAAATGTGACATATTATGGCCCTTTTTTTTCCCTGGCCAATGGGTTTTTTGGGCTGAGTTTTGGAACTTTTTTTTTTTTTTTTTTGCCTCTGGCCGATCAAAATGTTGACGACTTTAGGGTAGTCAAAGTCAAATGACCACCTAAACTCGTCATACTGACAATAGAAAGTCGTCATACTGATGCCTTAGGTGGTCAGGATGACAACCTAAAGTCGCCACTTTGACGACCTGAGGCTGTAGTTTTAGGTATTGTCAACCTGAGGACCTAAAATCGTCTGCACTGACTAGTTTCGCGCCTCTCAGTTTTTCAGTGAATCAAAGTTATTATATTAACATGGCCTAAACTAACTCTTGAGTGCTACGACCGTTCTGTCTAGTATATTTAAAACCAGCCTCGTCAGTTAATAGCTGAAGGATCCATCACAAGTTCTTAGAAAATATCTGTACAGAAATGCCCATATTCTCAGATCCCTTGCAACCTGACCTCTGTATAATCACAGAACTGGAAGAGATCGTTGGTATAATTAGCAGTAGGAAATATATACATATAAGCCATATCAAACCCGACTAATGCAAGATTGCATCATACCGATTGCTGGTCATGATGCATAAATTCAACCTTGTCAGTCTACTCACAAGAAGTGCCTTCATGCATGTATCATGCTGACCCTCCAGAGGTCACTATATCAACCCTGGAGTATCTATAGTCTCCGCAGGGCTGCAGGCATACATTCCGACAGAAATGGGCATAATGCACTATACTCTAAAAAGAAAATTCTGTTGAAATAACAACGCAACCTTTGTCCCGAAGTTGCCAGAGATCCATTGTTATTTTCACAGAGATTCCTTGTAAGACAGCACTGCCACCTGGTGCTTCTTTTAGAAACTACACTCGTTCATTGCTATGCAATAACAGTGGTTCACCGTTCAGTTTTACAAGGATCCCTGGTAGATTCAAGAGTTATTTTTTACAGTGTAGCTGCCCCTAAAGAGCTAGGACCCAGGAGGTGTTAGTAACATTATAGTATCTCCATATTAGCTGTGTCTGTCTTTCTGTCACCGTCACTGTGACAGCCTTTAGGCTAAAGTCCATAAATGTGTCAACGACTCATGAATATAAAAACTATCCCAGTGTGTCAATGTCAAGGCAGGGATATGTTGACAAGTCCTACGGTCTGATATGACAATAGCATGGTTAGGAGGGGTTAATGGGTTTGGGGTTATATACCTTTTAGGTTCTATTGTTTTGGTGTTAAGCAGCTTTCTATCCCCTTCTAATGTTCATTACATAAGAATCCTAACACCTTATATGTTAGACCTCTGTTTCCTCCTTGTATGGCATAATGTGCTAGACTTGCTCAAGTCTATTGATTGTTTTAATGGCAGCAATATACTGTACCAAAATAAATAAGGAAAAATCAGTAAAGGGAGGGGGTATGGGTCAGTTATATCGGTTGAAGAGCCTATGGACTGTTTATTATACCGACTGGTATATTGGAAGTATATGCAGACATTAATAACACATATATCTGATAGTCACATGGAAACACAGCATATATCAGTAGTCCTATATTCTGACCTCAGAGAGTGATTATTACTATGATGAAACCACAGCGTTATCAAACACTCCTTGAAACTTTGATCTTGTACTTTATACACCTAAATGTAGATATAAGACTGTATAACGATCAAATACCTGTGCACCCCATGTCAAGTTCAAGCTTTTACCACCTGCTGCTGAGAATGAACGATCCATGGAGACATAACCCCACCAAGGGCAGCAAGATGCCTCCAACATCTTTATGCACGAAAAATGCAGTACTGGTGAGCCAAGTAGAGAACTGCATTGGTGCATCATGCAGACTCTTCAAACATATACATCAACCCAGCTCCTCTGATGCATGAATGCAGCCATGGCGAGTTACTCACTAGGGCTGCATTCATGCATTATGATGACCAATGGGGGATGATGCTATAACGTACCATACAGCCATTAGAGGGTTAGAATTGGCATCATGCCCTGTGGGTATAAGAACTCTGAGATGAAACTCACCTGAGTGCACACAGACAGGGATACCTTTAGATAGGACTTGGCATGAGTATCAACCCCCCCCCCCCTCTCCTTACCTGAACTCTGTACTATCTGGGCCCTCACCTGTACAGTTTATAATCTTCTCATCTTTTCTTAACCACTTGAACAACAGCTTATACAATAATGCATTATGTCCATTGGTGCACCATCCAGACCCACCGGGAATATGTAACAACCCCCTTGGGTTTGCATAATGCATGGATGGTGATGCATGAATATAGCCCTGGTGAGTTACTCGCCACACTGAAAACATGGAAGATCCGAAACTAGTCAGCAGTGACCACTTTAGGTCCTCAAGTTGACGATACCTAAAACTACCACTTTAAGCAGTCAAAATGATGACTTTAGGTCATCATCCTGACAACCTGAGTCGTCAACATGATGACTCTGTACTGTCAGTATTGTCATCCTGACAACTCAGGTCATCAGGATGACGAAATAAAGTTGTCATTTCGACTACCTAAAGTTGTAGTTTTAGGTATCGTCAATTTGAGGACTTAAAGTGGTCACCGCTGACTAGTTTCGGATCTTCCATGTTTTCAGTGCAGGGCTGCATTCATGCATCATGCCTACCAATGGGAATTATGCATTAATGTACTATCTGTACTTAAAGGGTAATGGGCAGCAAGTTCAGTACAAAAGTTGCACTCGGCAGTATTTTTCACTGCCTCTGTGGTCTATTCTCCACACAGTTTACACTAATAGAAAATTATATAGGATCATCAAAGTGAGTACCATGATTTAGACAAGGAAAACCTGTCAAACCCCCACCTCGGCACTGTTTTTGTTGATACAATCAGTGATAGAAAAAGATAAGACACATGATACGGCTACATTGTTTGTTAGCTGATATCAGGGATATCTATATATCCTGTATTTATATCTAAAAACCTAACGCAGTGGCTGATAACGTTGATTAAGAGATTGATGTGGACCTATGTATAGACTAAGACCAGGATACTGTTCTTTAGGGTTCAGTTTATGAGGTCATGATTATTGTGTGTGTGTGGGGGGGGTGGTCTATGAAGGATAAGATATGGCATCTATCTCTACTACACATGTGATGTATTATCACTACATTTTTTTTCTGTATGTATATGGCAATTGACACAATTGGAGTTGAGGATGACATTCCAGGTCTTAAGGCGTTATCTTTAGCATGCCCCTATTACTAATTGTCTCAAAAAAAGACATTTTTGTACTAAAATTGCCTTCAGGGCAACATTCCCACCCCTAGCGGAGTACCTTTTGATATCTACCATGTAGGATTGCCATGATGCGTCGCTGCAGGCCGGGGGGGGGCACTGACTCTTTGATTGGTGGTACCAACTGCGAAACTACAGCCCCCCCCCCTTTTTTTGCAATTTCACAGCCCCTTAAAATAAGCTTTCATTTTCATAGCCCCCCTTTTTTGAAGAAGTTTGATAACAGCCCCCCTTTTTCGGGCCCTCCTCCATGGAATTAAGGTTCTATGACAATAATACTCAGGAATTTCACAGCCCTACATGAAAATTCAAATTATTTCCTTTCCATGCAAGGTATAACAGTTATTAATAGCCCCCTTATATCAAATGCAATTCAATCAACAGCCCCCCCCCCTTTTTTCTCCTCGTCTCATGTCAACAGCCAACGCTCCGTGAGGTCGGGACCACAGTTGGTACCTAAACCAAGGCCCAGTGCCCCCCGGGACTGCAGGCTTACGGCCTCATTGATCAGAGGCATAGGACGCAAATCTTCATGGGGGGGGGCAGCGGGGGCTCCATTGTGACTACTATGAATTGCCGGTTTCATTGCAATGACACCTATACATACCTATATAGATTTTGTATAGAAGGGTTATTTTTGGTGACTTTTAGGTCTGATTTGAGACTCTAGTCTTGTTTTTCCTATCCCATTACCATACAGATCTAAATTGAAACGCAATGTTTTGGTTGCTTATGCTTATGCTTCTTTCGGGGGGGGGCAGACATACCCAGGCCCCACCTGCTTTGTGATTGAGAGGGGGCCCACCTCCCCCCCCCCTTTTCCTACGCCCCTCTTGGTGCAGCATGATGCCCAATGGGCAGTGGCCCCTAAAAGGTTAAGGTATGGCAAGTCTTGGATGCTGTGAGGCGTTGTATAAGAGCTGTCCCTAACGGGTCAGTGAGGAGTGACAAAGGAGTGGGAGGGTTAACATTACTTTAGGTGATGCCCATATATGGCATATGGAAGGTGTAACACGATACCTTTACTCTTTAAGCGCCACATGATGCATCTAGGTTGATGTTCATGATGCACCAACGCAGTGCTGGTAAATTTTCCTGCAATCAAGCACAGATGCTATGTGACAGGTAAAGGGTAAGACATATCACATAGTTAAGATGGATCTTGACATGTCTACTCTTCCCCTATATATATTCCCCTTTCATGATAAGGTACACACATGAAATGTGCAAATCTTACTAAACATGATATATACAAAACTTACCAATTTCCTCATCTCATCTACATTTCTGTTTCGGCTTGGTCCTTCTAGGACCCTTGGGGGACTCAAAAGTTTTCCACTTTATGGTGTGTGTGTGTGTGTGTGTGTGTGTGTGTGTGTGTGTGTGTGAGACAGAGAGAGACAGACAGACAGACAGACAGAGACACAGACAGAGACAGACAGAGACAGACAGACAGAGGTCACTTCAATACAGAAATTCAGCAATAGAGATCTTCAGGGATCTCCCTGATTTCAGGCGAGATTTTCAAATCCCAAATGTCCTTGTACATTCCCATACAAAACCCATTTTTCTATTTAACAATTTTATCAATCTTTCTTTCATTCCTTTTTTTTGTGATTCAGTCATTTTCATCCCTGTATATTTACGAGGGGCATACAGATGTAGAATCAGGGCTGTGTGAATGGTGAGCTAGCTGCTGGTTGGTTGGTAGTGATGACATGGTGATTTGTTTTGACAATTCCCCCACTGATGACATGTGTCAGATAATGGCGCTATTACACAGCTATGGAGCATTAACCCTCCAACCCCACAAGGGCAGCATGATGTCTGATTTACATATTATACTAGTATATATGTAAACTTTCCTCTCTCTTTCATTTTGAGATCTATGCCTGTGTGTATAGCTGATGAACAAATTGGAAGCAAGCCAAGATTTCAAATTGGTTTCATTGTGAAATTTCTATCTAGATCTAATTGTGTTTTGTGTTTCACTCCAGTTTTCACAGGTTTTCTAAGATCTGCCATGGTCGATCGTGTAATTTACCATAAGTTTTGTATTTTGTCGAAAGGCAATGGCATTCTTTTAAACTTTGAAAGGCAATTTTATCAAGATCCATTGGTGTAATTCTTTTTCTTTTTTTTTATCTCAGAGTATGATCAGCCACTCTCAAAAAGCACCAGAATGCTCAATCTGGCTTCTAAACACAGATCTATGCATTTCTAGGGCCAGTTATCCCCGTGTTCGGTAGACCGACCGCTAGGGGTGGGTCACTGGGTAATAACTGCCCAGTACTGATTCACATGTGGTTGGTAGTTGCAATTGAAGCCTGAAGGTGGTAGGTGAGAGCTTCTATAGCTGAGTGATAGAGCATCAGTTTCTCTGTATGAAGGTCCTGAGTTCGAATCCCGGAGAGTCCAAACACCATTTTCGCCGTCCACTACACATTCACGCATTATGATAGAACAATATACATTCAAACTTAATGCATCATGTTCCCTCAAGAGGGTTATCCTCCCTGTCAGGTCTGACAGGAGTAATGAGTTAGTATAAAAAGCAGAGGCTCTTCTCTCTGCAGTAAATGCAATTTATTATGATTGCCCTACAATTACCCTACTTTAGGGGATGGAATCTGTAGGTTACACTTGCTGTCAGGGTGATTTATTTAGAGTGGGGGCGTGTATTCAAGATATATGTTTATAACTATGCGAACAGATACCAAAGCTACAATGAACAAAATGCACTACACAGCCAATACAAGTTCGTTCACTAGTTGGGCATTGCTCTTACAAGTAGTTATCATAAATGGGAGAACATGTATGAGAAAAGTTCTTACATATAAGGTATCCATTACATTAGAATATATACATTTAGTTCGTGAATTGCTATACATGGATGAAAATGAGTCATTCAAAATAGTAATGAATTGGAATGTATACATGTTTGAGAATAATTTTCCACTGAAATAATTATGGATTGGATTACCGATCTGTGAGAACTCCTCCCACAAATAGTTGTCAATTGCAATATGTGTATGAGAATTCTTCCCGCAAATATTTGTTGATTGGAATATGAGAATATTTCCTTAAAATGTACCACAGTACCTTGCATGAGCGCCGTGGCTTGCTTATATGCGAACTTAAAGTCCAAGCCAAAGTAAGGTCCTGGCCCAATGATCATGAGCACCTGGCCCAATCCAATACCCTCGCACTCAGGGTGTGTCTTATACGTAAGGCACCCGGGTAAGGCACTTATGTAGTTAAGAAATGCATGTTTCATGAGAATTGATCCAACAAGGAATTCTATTTAAACCATGGTATCTCTTGTGTTTTCCAGACCCTCACATTAAAGTGATAGGAACACGGGAGGCAGTAACAATGGCCAAAGACAAAATACTCAAAATATTGGACACAAAGGTGAGTGTTTATAAAGCTCTTTCATTTAAAGTGGCATCTTCTTGTTGATAAGGGAGTGGTCATTATTTATCAACGGGGGGAGGGTGGTGGTGGTGGGTTTATCTACGTACCTGTGGAAATCTTTTATGCCCCTCTCGATGGCAGTCAACATTTTTTGAGCCCCTCTTTGATCTTTAGTAGTTTGCAGGCTTTTTTTGCTAAAAACAGGGTAAGTTTTTAGAGATTTTTCTTTCATTGTAGTTATACGATATAGTAATATAGAACATGAAAGAAAAATCTCTCTTCTTTTCAATGAAGGCAAGCCTAGATAAAGTAGGTATTCTTGGTTAGAATTCACTAAATTACATCATTTTTAGCCCCCCCCCTCAAGAGGGGTCAAAATCTTTTACGCCTCCTTCCCTCAAACCCACCAACCCCCTGTTGATAAATAATGACCACTCCCGAAGCGCACATTTGCAGAGTAAAATATGTCTAAACCTTGTGTACTAGTATTGCTTAATCAGAAATCAAAATTTGATATTTTTTTTTGTATATTCTAGTAAAAAGATTAGACAAAATCATGGGGTATTTGGAGCATATGCGCCGATTACTAGGTTGAATACGGAAATCTATAAGCCAAAGTTGATTTTTGAGGGGGAAATCGGCTTCTATCAAAATAAATTGATTCGGGAAAAAAAGATCCCCCCCTCCCATCCAGAAACAGGATGTACACGATTGTATGTCAATACTTGGCAATAACAATCCCCTAACATATCCTTAGACTTTGAAAAGCCCCTGTAGGTATTGTAAAAGCGGATTGCTGTGACTGAAGATTGTTTCCCGTCAGTCTTTTGGGCAGCAGGTCACGTGGGGTTCTCACATGACTGTTAGTGTCTCAGTACAAGTTGCCCCTGGCATGACAATTGTCAAGGTATACATTAATCATGTTAAGCTATTGTAAGGGAGGGGTAGTCCAACTATATGAGAATGTCGGCTGTGAAAGGATGGTATGGGATCCTCCAAATTTGATTATCTAAAAAGTGGAAGTCACCAAAAATTTTAAAGTAAGGGTTCATTCAAATGCTTTTCATTTATCCATACGTGGTTTTGTCCGCTGTTTGGAAGGAGTAAAATCCGACTAGTAAAACGATGTTTATGATAATGTTTGAGCTTTATGCTCATCCAAAAAGAAAAAAAAGAAAAAATTTCTATACATCAGAAGATACACGTCCATGCTACAGTAGGGCTAGGGCTATAATGCATTACCACATATTACATATACCAAAAGAGAAATTCATTCCATTACAGTCAGTGATCTGTCCTAGTCAAATCTGCACCTTAATTGTATACCCACAACCCCGGGACCTAGAATCAAAAGAAAAATACTTTCAGAAAGACCCATAGCCTCCATATCTAATTCTATATATTGCATTCACACACAATAATTTGCCCTGTTCATCTCAATGAGGGGGAGTTTGCTCAGCACTCCACACATGGAATCAGAGCAAATAGTTCCTGTTAAAAACACCCTTAATTTAACCCTTTTAAGGGCCGCTTATGCATTAATGCATCATGTCCATTAGTTATCATGATGCATGAATGCAGCCCTGGTGAGTAACTCGCCAGGGCTGCATTCATACATCATGCCTACCCTACGGTTGATACACACACTCCCAGAGGGTCGGCATGATGCACCAATGAAGTGTTGGCGAGTAGACTCGCCGGCACTTCATTGGTGCATCATGATGACCAATGGGCATGGTGCATGTATAATGCATCAGCGGTCTTTAAAGGGTTAAATTGGTACCTCATCAGTTGATGCTTACCCTCTCCTTACATCACTTCCCCCTAGCCCATTCACCCTGGCACGTTAGGCACATATAGCCCCACCTGTATGAATGCACCCCCAGACCCTACTATACCCTACTCCCTATCTCTCCCCAGCATCAACAGCTTTATTGTTGAGTTAAATAATTCCCTCAAATTATAGCAGAGACCAATGTCCTCCCTCAATTTAAAATGAGTGCCTAGGGAGTGTGTTTTGCTGATTTCAGTCTTTTTACACTTTAGAGGGGGACAGTGCATTTATGTCATGGCTGATACAAACGTCACTATGGATTAGTACTAGAACCACCATATTCAATGGGGGGCATTGAATACAATGTCTCCGTATTCAATGGGTGTCCGCCATCTTTGATTTTGAACAGATCTGGGCCGTTTTTCTTTATTTAAAAGCAAAATAACCCCCTAGGCTATGACATAAATGCAAATGTCCACTTCCATGGGATTTTTTACATAATGGCTGAGTGGGATACGACCAGTCCCACAGAGGGGAATACGATGTAAAAATATCCCATGGTCATGGACATTTGCTTATTTATGTATCATACCCATAGGTCGGCATGATACATGAATGCAGCCCTGGTGAGTTTTGTCTACTGGCTGCATTCCTGCATCATGACAACCTATGGGGTGTCCCTGAGCTCAGAATGTGGCTCAATAATACATGGGGTTTTGACAAAGAAATCTATATAATCTTCATGTAAATGGCCAAAAACTTCTGTTCTAATGAGCCGATTTACAAAATTCAAAAACCTATGTGTAGCTAATATGGCGGTGGTGTGGGCTGTGGTGACGTCACTTCGGTGGCAGTAAAAACGATGTCTGCCAGTATCATTACAGTATGAGGAAAACCCTGAAGCAGAGTGCAATCTTTGAAGGGTTAAATGATATTTTGTGTATACCAGATGGGAGACGTGTGAGAGAGGTTATAGATGTTTTGTAAGCACACAGCAAGTAGAACGTGTCACTTTCTTTTCGGTTTTGCAGAGTTTTTCTTCACTCTTTTCTCTCTCCCTCTCCATGGTTGAACAACAAAGTGCAATAGGCAGCTTCTACCTCTTAAGGGCCGCTGCTGCATTAATGTATCATGCCCATTGGTCGTCATGATGCACCAATGAAGTGCCAGCAAGACTGCTCACCGGCACTTCATTGGCGCATCATGCGGACCCTCCGGGGTCGATACATAAGCTTCCAGAGGGTCGGCATGATGCACAACCGATGGGCATGATTCATTAATGCATCAGCGGCCCTTAAATGGTTATAGAAAGTGGAACAAACACAACCTATTATTATAGTAAGGAAAAGATCAAAAAAGAAGATATTATTGTAATGTGTGGACGTGAAGATGGTATAGGTATGTCACCATTTATCTGAGTGATTTATACATTGGAGGCTAAAGACAACAATGCAGACTATAGCTTTTGTATCTACTACATTGAGATTATAGATAACGGAGAAAGCAAACTAATGATGTCCTATCTGCCTGGTTAGACTCTACTTCGGTAGATGTACTTCTTTTGTAGTAAATCTGTCATATTTAAGAGTGATGACCCATTTGTCATACTTTATTTTGGATAGAAATGGCAGCCACATGATATACCTATTCAAAATAGACCTCAATTTGAAAGGGAAAGTTGTTCCACATGTCTATTTAACTACAGGTATTCAATTTTGAATAAGGGACAACTCCATAATGTCTGTAGTAGACAGATAAAGACAACATTATAGTTAGATGATATATGACACTTATTTATGCACACATTGATGTTAGCCACGGATACAATCCACGAAGGGGTGAAGCCCGGGTGGATCATATCAAGTAGCTAACATCAACAAGTGCATAAATAAGTGTCACATATTGTCTTTATATCATGGTTTCCCCCGTAGACCTCTATTTTAAGTATTTACCTTTAAAATCGATGAATTCTGGTGAGAGTCAAACCACCATATTAGATTCTTGTTTGTCAACATGCCAGCCGGGTACGTTGAGAAAACAATAAATTTACACATGTTGTAGACCAACAAAATCTTAATCCTTTCATTTGGTGAATATAGAGATGTTCTATTAAGTCCCGCTGGGTTAGAATCCATGATTTGAAGCATATATTTCCTCAAAATAGCCATAATACGATGAACCAGCTTCACGTTTCAAGCGGACGATTAGTTCTATAAGTACACACCAGGCGGCGGTACTGCAGCACAACAGGGGAGGTTGACACTACCAGGTAGACACGCATCCTGCTGTCCACTATGGTAAAGAATACGAGTCAACTCGCTGTCAATGTCTGTCGCGTTCCAGTGTCAACATCATTCTTTATAGCCATGGTTATATGAACTCCTTTTATCAAAACTATGCAAATTTGCCATAACCATGATACATAAAGGCTGCTATAGACGATGCATTCTGGGATAGACTCCAGAAGGGGTACATAGGTCTTAAATGCATCATGACTCCTCATGGGTTTGATGCACTCCCAAAGGGTTGTTATGATACAGCAATGCAGTGCTGGCAGGGGGTCTCACCAGGAAAGCATTGTTATATATCTTCGCAATAGAGGAGCATGAACCTGGAGACATTAGGATGCCCTTAAGGGGGAAACAGTACCCCATTTTCATAAAAGGATATTTTGATATCATTTATATCAAACAACAAGATTCTGACCTAGTTTACAAAACAGTTATTATTATAGAGCAAAAACACAGGCATATCTGATGCATCTGATGACGTCACCATTGGGTAAAATGCATCCCAGTTGTCCTTACACAGCACTGATAGGATGCATGCAGATGTTCTTTATAGCATTTATTTTTGGCAGGACTTATCCACTCCTTTGACACAATCACTAGGTAATCCTACACAGGTGTCCTATATAATACCAAGACATTGGGCAGTCTAACCCCTTCCACGCCATAAAGCAGGGTTTGCACGCAAAGCCCATAGAGTTACAGAAATCCAGGAGTGAAAGAGTAAAACACAATTTGTAAAACCCTCCATTTATAAACAATGCTGCACCTGATGCATTTGACCAACCGTGACGTCATAAGCAGCATCAAACAAACCTTCTGCTCTTCTTTATAGTGACACATTATTTCAACATTTTTGTCAGATTCTTTTTATTTGATATAGAGGTTATCAAAATACACTATCGTGAAATAGGGTACTGTTTCCCTTTAAAGGGATAAAAGAAGGTCTATATGAGTAGGAGTAGAGGGGAGAGGTTTGGTGGTTTGGTTAGAACACTGGCACTGGCTGTTGTCACTTGTAATAGGAACAGGCTGTGTCTTACGAAAGTGATGCAGGCTTGATATCAGGACAAAAAATAAAAGATATTTTTGGCTTCAGTCTTTATTTGATCATTTTCCATATGTTTGCTACAGTGGTGACTATGTATAATAGAGTAAAGAACAGAAGGGTGGAAATATTTAGACCTAATTTATATAATCATGTCAGTCACTTAGATAACTAGTTGGATTCTAGAACTGCATCATTTTCGTGAGACAGTGTCAGCAGCAGTAGATGCACCAATGTGAAAACTACGTTGGCTAAAAGAGAATAATAAAAAAGATATAATGGAGATCTATGTAAAAAGTCAATAACTACAAATAAGACGCTAGGCATACAGTTTGCGGTCTTGCTGGAGTGAGTGCTGCCTTTGTGTATGTATAGTATACTAGACCCATATGTGGGCATATCAGCCTACACACAAAAATAAATAAAATGGTATGAAAAGAAGGAAGAATCTAAATAAAGAGGTATGAAAAGTAGAAACAAGGAGAGCTGAGTGAGACATGTAAATATTAGGCAAGGATCGGGTACCACCCACCTGCGCACGCACTTCACTTTGCTGGCACAGTGCTGCCCTCTACCAGACAGTGGTTGAAAATATAACTGTACTATGTGTTCGCCCAGTTGACAAGTCCATCCTCTCGTGAACACCTTTAATGTTTTAAAAGGCACATGTCTATATTCATTGGCGATGTTGTCAAATCCTTAGGTATAAACATTAGGAGCATTTGAAATTTAGGTGCCCTCCTATCCTTGCTATCGACTGAGGGCCTTGAAAATGTTATGTAGAGCTAGCCTACTCTGCTATTATGGAGCTTCCATAGCCCATCTTAAAATGGTCTTAATCCCATCTTTTTTTCTGTCCCCTCTCTGCATCTGGTGCCCATATGCAGGGACATAAGACATATTGGGGGCTGTCCATAAATTACTTCACACGTTTTTCGGTCATTTTCAACACCCCCCACCCCCTTGCCACACTTTGTCACACCCATCCAACAACCCCTTCGAAAATTGCGTCACAGCTGGCTGGAACCCCCCCCCCCCCCCCCCAGCCATACTATCAAGCAGAGTAACCGAGAATCGGGAAATAAAATCTTACCTGACTATATATATATATAATATTATATATATTATAATGTGTCCCCAACCCCCCTCCCTATATATATATATATATATATATATATATATATATAGGGAGGGGGGTTGGGGACACATTTACATCCACATCCCCCACACTTTTTTTTTCAAAATGAAAATGACTTTAAACTTTTCACATTTGATTAGAACTTTAATGTGGACCTTGGGAGGTGCAGCCCTACAGACAAAAATCATGTGCATGAAGCCTGCAGCAAGGGCGAAATCTTGGCCTTAATGCTATAGGGAATATAATCAGTGTTTGAGCCACACGCAGCTGATGGCAATCAGGGCACTACTACAGGCAGCTGATGGCAGCGAGCCTCATTTTGGAGTCCAATTAAGTCATGAGGTCATGACTTCACATGCGGTGATGGCAGACAGCTGTTGGCAGCCCTTGTGCAATGGAATTTAAAAGATTTGGGATTATTTGTGACCAAATAATCACACTCCAAGCTCTTAATAGAACTAGAAGGCTGGGTAGGGCTAAGAATACCGTCCCTATGCCGTCCATAAGTAACTGTGTATACAAAGATGAAATCCATTGCCTGTAGCTCAGCGTTAAGGCTGTGATTTTGCATGCTTGAGGCACGTTACTATGTGTCCAAAGGAGACACAGGTGATGGATGTCTACCTTAGCTTTTCATCTGTCACACATAGCTGCATAGTTCTACCTCACACCTTCCTACTAATAGACATATGTTGTAGTTGTACTAGCCAAAGTATTTCTGGCTTATATGGGGACCAAACAACACACCCTAAGCTACCCTCTACCCTCAGCTGACCATAACCACATGGTCTATATGCACCCCATGGGGTGCAGGGGTAGTTTCATTCTATATTATACACCAGATCCCTTTATGAATGAATGACCATTAGATCATTGAATACGCATATATATATATATATATATATATATATATATATATATATATATATATATATATACTTGTGATAATCAAATAATTCATTTGTAGTGACACCAAGATAAATTTAGGTAAATTCCAGGGGTCCTTTACAAAAAATATGGTTGTTTTTGTTGGTGCCATGGTCTATACACAGTGTTGATTTTTAGCTGAACCTACCCCTTAGACAATAGGCATGTCCCCCAACCAGGCCTGTTTGATCCCTATCAATGCCCAATCATCTGTGAATAGAACTATGCAGAACCCCTATTATGTTCATCTGTCACAGGTACATGGTAGCTGCATGGACTGCCTCACCTCTGCCATTACAGTGCTGACCTTCTGTAGTTCCCTTCTAGCTAAAATAGTTAGTTTGTTTCATATAATGTCTTTAATATGGGCCGTAAAATTAATGTTTGAAAATGTGATGTCACACTTTCCTTGACACCCCCACCCCCTGTCACACTTTGTCACAATCGAAAAATATGCCCCCCCCCCTCCTGTGTGATGTAATTTATGGGCGGGCCTTTGACGACCACCAGCATAGCATCAATTAATGTGTAATGTAGTTTTCTCACCTGGTTTATCCTTTACTATTCCTTCTGTCTTAGGACAAACCAATCCCAGAAGCGCAGGCCTAATTTTAACAATCAGCCCAATCTAACATAAATTGTTGTAGGAAAAGGTACACATACTTCATACAATTATGCATATTGAGAGCAAAACATACACCATTATATCCATGGAAAAATACGTGGTAGAGCTCCAATCATTATGGGTCTGGAACTTGGTCTAGAACTTTAAAATCGACATGTGACATGGCCTGTTCTTGAAGTCGACATGTGGCATGGAGCTTGAATTCATGATATCGATGATAGACGAATAACATTGAGTATATAGTCCTTCCTACTGTTTGTAATGATCAATTTGCAAATAAACCAATCCATTTAATCTTGCAGAGTAACCGTGTGACGTTAAAAATGGACGTATCCCACACGGACCACTCACACGTCATTGGTAAGGGCGGAAATAACATCAAGCGCGTAATGCAGGAAACCGGATGTCACATACACTTCCCAGACTCCAACAGAAACAACCAGGTGGAGAAAAGTAACCAGGTGAGTGCCATGACGTATGGGTGATTCTTTGCGACAGTGACGTATATAGTCATATATTTATTAAGACGTAAGTTTTGCCCGGGAGACACTTCATACTTGTGGCTGGCAAGTAGAATCAGATCCAAAAATAGGCTTTTTTTAGGGGGGGGGCAAAACCCCCTTCAAGCCAGGCCCATGCAGGGTCACTTGTTGGCAGGTCATCTCGGGCATCACACTTTGACCAAATTTGCTCCAAAAGGGCCCCTCTGTTCTCCAGCCACTCGTCGCTGAGAAGGTGCTGAGAATACCATCCAGGGTAGCCGTCTACTTATTGAATATATGCGTCAGCTGGCAAGATCAGTTCCACAGAAAATGATCTGCCAAATGAAGGTTGACATTACATTGGGATTGATCCGGAGATTATGATGGGTTCTTTGTTAGGCTCTACCAGTATGGATAAGGTTCCTCAGAAACCACACTCTGGTTGATTGAGAGTCCTTATACCTAGAGGAAAATAAATATATAACATTACACTGATTACCCCCAGGGAATTGGGGCAATAGGACTAGTTACCGTAATATCCCGCTTATAAGGCGCGGCTGATGATGGACCTAGACCACTAAAATCGACAGGGTGACATTTCTGAAAATCGTGACATTGGGAGCCCCCCCCCCCCATCTCCAGCTGATGGACCTCCTGCCCCTTATACTGTCAGTTAAAGTTAGGGGTAGACTTGTTCGAGCATGTAGATTTTAATATGAGAGGATTGAAATAAAGTGAGAAACCGAAAATTAAAAATAGCAGAGTGAGGGAGTCGGGAATGGTAGTGTTGGGGGGAGAGCTCAGGAACTGCCGCCATGCAGTCTTGGGTCTTATAGTAATTACCGGTATACGCAAGGATTCAAAGTGATAGAACTATATTGAACTGCCATAAATAGTGCTCCAGTTGAGCCTTATAGGACTTGTTTAAGTTCAGGGTGCACTTTATATGATGGATGCACCTTATACGCGAGGGGGGCCTATGGTATATTTCGCGGAATGAATGCTTAACATTGACGTTAGACGTAATTGTCATCTTAACGGAGTGATCTAGTAGCTAGATAATATTTTGAAATGTCAGTCTCATCACCAAGAGAACTTCTTTTCACGAGGTGTTAAGTGAAATTTGAATAAAATAAGATTCGGAGCCCTCCCAAATTCACCAACACTTTCCCCGGCCTACTATTGATGAAGAAAGACCACTTTTTAGGACCTTTGTAGGGGGCCCATTGATCTCAAGAGATCCGAAGTAATATCTTAATGCAGGTCCATTAAGATCCCTTTTCCCAGTATGTCACCTATTAAATTATATGTACACTTTAATAACCAAACCAATTATAGACAGGACAATGAACTTTCAATGGAGCCGAACAGGCCCAAGATGCCCAAACGGGACCAAGCCGGAACCAATCAGGATCTATTTTTCAGACTTACCATAAAAGCGGGTAATTCGCTATCCTCGTTGGGCTGAAACTTTGCTTTATTATCCGATATCCGATTGATAGCTAAACCAATTAGGCAGAACGATGAACTTTCCATGGGAGTGGACAGGCCCAAGATGCCCAAACGGGAGCAGGTCGGAACCAATTAGGGTCTAATTAATCTGAAAACGATAATACCCGTCGCCAAAGGAAGGTACATTTTCTGTATCACCACCGTATCGTTTTTCTTGCTGGTCCATTGATATAACTGTCAGAATACACTGTAAAAAATGTTGTCAAAATAACGATGGATTTCCTCATCCCAAAGTTGCAAGAGAGCAATCGTTATTTTCACAGAGATGTCATGATCCTCACAGAGATTCCTTGTACCACCACACTCCCACCTGTTTTTTTTTGTGTGTGTGTTTTTTTTTTATGTTGTAAAAACTACACTGACTCCCAGTTATATAACCATGGCGGTTCACTGTTCAGTTTTACAAGGATCCATGGTAGATTCAACAGTTATATTTTTAGAGTGTACCTACTTGAAAGCCAGTGCATATGTGTACCTGTATCTGACCAATATCTTCATCTGTCAAACGGTCGTTAGGAACTCATTAGACAGAGATACCATCTTTCTTGTAACCAGGAAAGAAAAAGCCTATACCGATAACCTCGACTTTAGGGTTTAATCCTTTAAGGGTCGCTGATGCATTAATGCATCATGCCCATTGGTTGTCATGATGCACAAATGAAGTGCTGGCGAGTCTGCTCACCAGCACTTCATTGGAGCATCATGCCAACCCTCCAGGAGTATACATATCAACCCTGTAGGGTTGGCATGATGCTCCAATGAGGTGCTGGTGAGCAGCCTCGCCAACACTTCATTTGTGCATCATGATGACCAATGGGCATGATGCACTCCTTCATCAGCGGCCTTTAAAAGGTTTAAGTGGGCAATTTTCAACAACTTCTCTTCCTGACTAAAAGAAGCAATCTCTTCTTAGCATCCAATGACCAGTTAACTTAATGATAGATCTTCTTTGAAGGCAGTATTGGCCTACATTTGGCCAATATTAAATGCATATAAACCCGATTCCACAGGAAGTATACCCAGGCTGCAACGCGTAGACTACTTCTTGGTTAAGGGGTGCATCCACTGCGACGGATGGACCATCCGTCTCCCTTCATCCGTCATTTTCTCCATAGAAATCAATGATAAATGATACGGATGAAACCCACGGATGGTCCATCCGTCGGCAGTGGACGCACCCCTTTACTCATATTTCATCACTAATATTTGCAACGTATGACAACGTTTTCTTGTATCCTCATATAGCTTTTAGCATAGGAATCAAAGGGAGAGACGCCACTCTCTCTGTTTTTGTTGTTGTTGTTTATTTAGTATTCATTCTCAAAGAATCCTTACTTTATGTTGACTGCATGAATGCATTAATTAGTGTTAGAGTTAATGCATTGATTTGTTTATGAGGCCTCTCCTCATAACTAGAACTCCTGATCCCATCTTGGCTACGCAGGGGCGTAGGAAGCAAATATTTATTGGGGGGGCAGGGGTCTCGGTTGGGGGGGCCTGCTATATTTTTATATAGGCTTATATAGGGAAGCTCCTCATTATTGGGGGGCAGGCCCTCCTGGCCCCCCCCCCCTTTTTCCTACGCCCCTGCTAAGTAGGATCTCATTTGTTTAATGTATCCCTTACAGTTACATGCCCACCTCCTTTATTCAGAACACATTACCAATCAATATCTATGTAGCCTTATCCAAATCCCTCCCTCCGTATACTACTATCTTTCAGCCACATGGAGACCCCCATGGCTAAGGTGCACACACCTCACTTATCAACCTGGGACTAACCCCCTAGACCTAAAAGAATGGTAGAAAATATGCTTTATTTCCTCAGAATCTGACCGATTTTGGCACAAAAAAAAATGACCATTTCCACAACTGTAATCTCAACTTAAACCTCTATAGAATATTTTCTATTGCTCAGATGATGACAATATTTTAACTTTTAAGTTCTGCTGAGCAGAATCAAAGAAGAACAAAAACCTTTGTGAACATGTCACCATGGATATCTACTACTTTAATGCCATCAAAAATCGGAAAAGATCGGCCGTCAACAGCCGTTTTGAGGAAACTACACATTGCCGTTTTTGCCCGTTTCAAGGTCTGAAGAGAGAAGCTATAGGGTCTGGGACTTGCTTTTAGGCCTCTAAGGCGTACCCTGACTTCGTGCTGAATCTATAAGGCGAATTTTGGGTTGTTCTTATCCATAAGCCACGCCTTATACACTAGGAATTACGGTTATCATCCCCTACCAGTAACACTGATAAAGGAATCCTAAATCAGCAGCCAGTGGCAGATCCAGGATCTGGGAAAGAAGGGGGCACGGTCCAACAGGAGGGAGCACACCCCCTAGTTCCGAGCAAATTTTGGGGTCCAAAATATGTAATCAAACTCTTAAGTACTGGGGAAAAGGGAGGTGCACGAGCCCTCCGCCACTGCCAGCATGATACATTAATGCAGCCTTGGTGAGTAGATCCCCAGCACTGCATTAATGCATCATGCCGACCATTGAGCATGATGCATTAATGAACGATGCAGCCTTTGGGGAGCAATGAATATTTCGGGGACATGTGCAAGTCTAAAGAGTCCGTAGTTGTGGTTGATCTATATATATATATATATATATATATATATATATATATATATATATATATATATATATATATATATATATATATAGATGGCTCATATCCAGTGCTAGTGTATACAGATAAATGTGCCATGAGAAAAGAGGGCTCTAAAGTGGGGGGGAGGGGTGTCTAAGTTCAATTCCTAATGAACTCTGATGTGTTTGTTTTTTGTGTGTTTTGTTTTTCATAAAATATATAAATTCAAAAAAGAGAAATCTTTCCAAACAAACCCCCTACCTCTTACATTTGACACGATAGATTGTTCTTCGATTTGCCTTTGCATAGACTTTTGCCCAATAATATGTACAGTAATTTTCTGTAAAAAAAATCTGCCTGCTAAACTCATGCGAAAGAGCTATTTTGTTATTCCACTAGCATATGGCCAAGGGAACTATATTGGCAACATGATTAATTATTTCATTGATAAAATCAGTTCCTTGGCAGCCAAGTGATGTTAATTATCTCATTTACCACTTATGAGGAGGCTGATATCAACGATCGAGGAAAAGCCTCATCAATTAGTGATTAGAGGATGGCCATTATTCATCAACGGGGGGGGGGTGGGGTAAGTTTGAGGGGGATGTACATGTAATAACTTTTGAGCCCTTTCTTCTTAGGGGGGGGGGCGAAAAAAGATTTTTTTTGAAGGGGGGGGGCCTCTAATCAGCCATTTACATGTATTAGCAAAAAAGGCCCATGTGCTACTATAGATTAAAGCGGGGCATGACAATCTTCCGTGCTGCAAGCGCCGGGGGACGGGGCACAAAATAATTTGACCATCATCATCGATGAGGGGAGGCATAAGAAATGTTTTTTGCCCACCTGTGCGAAAACTCACCACCCCCCTGTTCATGAACAATGACGACTCCCTTAGTGCTTGCAGCTGTAGGCATAGCTTAGGGACAAAACATACAGAGATGTGAACAGAAATGGAGAAATGATGACCCGTGAAAGGGTCCACGGGGTATCCTTTATGCTTGTCTTTTTTCACAGACACCAAGTGCCAATTAATTTGATCTGGTTTATTTTCTGAACGAATCCTGACCTAAGAGAGAACAATCTGTTTTGTTATTCATCCCCTACCCCCCTCCCCCACCCCCTCACCCAGTTGATAATAAAGGATCACTGCCATGTTGAGCCCCTTGGTTGTCATGATGCATGAATGCAGCCCTGATGTGTAAACTCACAGTGCTGCAATTATGCATCATGCCGGCATGATGCACTGATGAATCGAATTCACATAAGCATTTAAACCCTTTTAATGACCGCCAATGCAGGAGGGCGTCCCAGTGCATCATGCCGATTGGTTGGCATGATGCACCAATGAAGCACTATCAGCCCTTGACGGTTTAGTAATATCAGTGGCGGATTTAGAGGGGGGGAGCACCCGGGGCGTACACACACCCCTATTCCCCATTAGTACTTAAGAGTTTAATTACATATTTTGGACCCCTAAGATTTTCTCAAAATTAAGGGGTGTGCCCCTCCTTTTGGGCCGCGCCCCCTCCTTTTCCAAATCCTGGATCCGCCACTGAATTAGTAATAATCCTGAGAGTAAGAAGTGGAGGTTGGGTCCATGTGGGAGAGGGTCAAAACCTTACTGCTCCTGTAGATGAATGGATCATGAGCTCATATAGATGTGTATAAGACGGAAATTACAGGATCAGATAATTAGATGTATGCTCCGATATATTTCTTTCAGTATTGTCAATCCTCTCTTGTATTTTATGACTCTGACCTTCACTGGATATGTCACTTACATGTTCTATTTTGAGTTATGTTTTCTGAACTCTTTAAGGGCTGCTGATGCATCACGCGCATTGGTCGGCATGATGCGCCAATGAAGTGCTGGCGCGTCTTCACGCCAACACTTCATTGGAGCATCATGCCGATCCTCTGGGAGTATATGTATCGACCCCGTAGAGTCAGCATGATGCTCCACTTCATTGGTGCATCATGACGACCAATGGGCATGATGCTCCCCTGCATCAGCGGCCTTTAAGGGGTTTAAGAGTTAAGGGTTAAGGTGGATGATTGGCGTTAGATAAGTGCTACCAGCATGGTGATCGTGCCTACCACATCCTGTCAACGACCAGCCAGGATAACCACAGGTGCGCCATGCCTGGGGGAGGAGGGGGAGGTGGATGGGCAAGGAGGGGGTCATCTATACCTGTTTCTAAGGCCAAGCACTGACTGCTGTTTTAGCCTGTGGTTTCAGGTAACGTGGTAAAGAGAAAATAAGGGGGTTGGTAAAGAGTATGTGTGTCTATTACATATATATATATATATATATATATATATATATATATATATATATATATATATATATATATATATATATAGGTTAGTTATAACTGTTGAATCTAACAGGAGGGTTCCTTATAAAACTGAACAGTGAACCACCATAATCATATGGCAGTGAAGCAGTGTGGTTTCTGCAATAAAGCCCCAGATGGCAGTGCGCTGGTACAAGAAATCTCCATAAAAAATAATGAGGGGTAACAGGCAACTTTGGGACAAGGATCTTGCCGTTATTTCGATAAAAGTTGTTTTAGAGTGTATATTTTCATATAAGTTAAGGGCATTAGCATATTAGGCTAATAGATGGAGGCCGCCATCTTGGTTAGGCCCCCGACTCCAGAACAGAGCATTCTGGGTAAATTTCTTATCAGCCTCCAGAACAATGGTCAGTGATAACACTGATAAGCAGTACCCTGCCCCTTATCTTAATCACCCCAAGTACCTCTCTATTGTTTCAGGTGTGAAATAAGGTGATAACCCTGATAAGGAGATAATGCCTTGATTGGCTTACCTGTGGTATCAAACGGAAATTTCAATGATCTATTGGTCTTTAATTTTAAATATGTAATCTATTTCTAGATTATCTACTTAAAGATGTTGATATGGAGAATCCACACATATGATTTCTAGAAAAATCCCATGGGTAGTAATAAATTGGCAGGTTGTCAAATCAGACTATACAAAGAGGCCAAATGGTGATCTAGCCCCCGACTACATGAGCCACCTAGCTGATTTCCTTAGTACCAGCAATGTGCTAGTCCCGTATACTGTCCGCTTTGGTGGCCCACTGGGGGAAATTGTGAAATATATCATTATAGAGGTGAACAAACCAAGCAGTAAAGATGATCCGTGCTCTCACGAACAGAGTATCCTTTATGCATGACTGCCCATGCACCTGTGATTATATGATGAAACAATGCTGTCTTTTTTTCACCCCCTTTTTGAAGAGCTAATGACACAGTGAAATAACTGTGTTTAACTATAGGTTTACTACAGTGACCCCTACATCTCTATAATCATAGTGTTCTAGTTATATAAACACAGTATTGTGACCATCAATTTATGTATACAGAAAACAAGGGTTACTGAAAAGACTGGGCGATTTAATTGTAAAGGTGGTCAAAAATCTGTTGACTCTTCTGAGCATTCAGGTTTGTATAAGAGGTGACATTCTCTCCATTTTAAATCAGGAGCAACCCTGGATTTCTCAAAGTGCCTTCCAATAAAATTCAAAAGTTTTGATTTCATAGGAAGATACCATAAGAACGATCATTTTCCTTCTATTTTATTTTTGCCTCAAATGCGATTCAAATTGGCCTGACTTTTTTTTCAACTTTTTTTTGACTGATGTGAAAAACAAGGAATTGCTTTACTGAAAAGCTTTAGCATAGATTGCCACCACCATCCCCACACTTGTTTAAATGATCAAATGTATCCTAAATCATTATAACTAATTAATGATAATCAAACTTGTTTTATTTGCAGGTGTCCATAGCAGGTCAGCCGTATGGAGTGGAACAAGCCCGCGCAAACATCAGAGTAAGTTTAACTTAAGTAAACCCTTTAATGGCCGCTGATGCAGGAGTGCATCATGCCCATTGGTCATCATGATGCACCAATGAAGTGCTGGTAAGACTGCTCGCCAGCACTTCATTGGAGCATCATGCTGACCCTCCGGGAGTTTATGTATCAACCCCATAGGGTCGGCACGATGCTCCAATGAAGTGCTGGTAAGACTGCTCGCCAGCACTTCATTGGTGCATCATGCTGACCCTCCGGGAGTTTATGTATCGACCCCATAGGGTCGGCACGATGCTCCAATGAAGTGCTGGTAAGACTGCTCGCCAGCACTTCATTGGTGCGTCATGCTGACCCTGTTGGACCGTATAACCCCCGTAAGGCAGGCCTGGCGAATTAATGCATTAATGCATCAGCGGCTCTTAAAATGACGCTGTAACAGGAGTGCATGATACCTCCTGGTTGACCCTGCGGGAGTGCATCAACCCATTATGGTCGACATGATGCATTACCATAAGGCATGAAGCATTGCACATTAAGGGTTAAAGCTGGTTAAGGCACTATATGGTCATTAACCCTCTAAGGACTGCTAATGCATTAATGCATCATACCCATCGGTTGTCATGATGCATGAATGCAGCCCTGGTGAGCTACATTCACGCATCATGACGACCCTACGGGGTTGATACACTCCCAGAGGGGCAATAAGATGCAACGATGAAATGCTGATGAGTAGAATCGATCGCTAGCACTTCATGGGTGCATTAAGTGGACCAATGGGCACCCCATAAAGGTTTTAGCCGCTATAACTAGACCAGACCATTTAGAGGACGTCATGTCTCATAGAAGTTCTATTAAATATTTCATTGGTTAACCATTCAAGGGTAAGATCGTGCTCCTCACTCACAAAGCATTGGCCATTTGTTGCCATGCATGCATCCATGCATTATGCCATCCATGGTGAGTGTCATTAACCCCATAAGATTGGCATGCATGATGCACGAATTGTATACGGTGGCTAAGGTATAGCATAATGACATGATGTGTCAAAGCACTAGACATCGAGGACAGGCAAGGGCATCTTTAATGCATTAAATGCCTTGTGCATCATATATATATATATATATATATATATATATATATATATATATATATATATATATATATATATATATATATAAATATACTTATATATATATATATATATATATATATACTTATATATATATATATATATATATATATATATATATATATATATATATATATATTTATATATCTGTTTAATACTAAACCTCTTTTTGTCATTTCACCGTTTTCCAGGACCTCCTCCCATTAGTGTTCATGTTCGAGTTACCCATCCTCCAGCCGATACCGGATGTCTCCAGTTCTCCCACAATCCAACAGATCCAGCAGACGCACAACGTCACTGTGACGTTCAAACAACGTCCTAACGTCTACGTCACGACGGTGGTTGTCAGGGGCTCCGTCAATAACGCTAAGTCAGTTAAGGAGGCCACTATGCTGCTTGTGGAACACGTTACAGGAACTCTAGCTGTATGTGTTGGTGTATATACTAAATAATATTATAATCTCTCAATGATATATAAAGTATTGTAATAATATTTAGGGAGTGGTCATTTTTTAACAACAGTGGGGGTTGGTGGGTTGGGGGGGGGACAACAAAATTTCAGACCCCACTTAGGAGGGGACAAAAGAAATTTCGCCCCTTTTCAGCAAAAAAAGCTCGCGCGTGACTATAGAATAAAAGGGGGGGGACGGAAAATTTTCAGACCCCTTGGTGGGGGGTAAGGAAAATTTTTCGCCGCGCACGCGCAGAATTTCACCAGCCCCCCCTGTTGTTAAAAAATTGCCACTCCCTTAGTATAATTTCTATAGACACTCTAAACCGCTATCATAGGACATCATTAGGTGGTTGCTTAGAGAGTTAAACTTAAAGTGGATAAATGTGAAAAAATATCACCTCCAAGTAGAAAAAGGGCCAGTATATCAACATGTAGATGGTGATAGTGAAAGGTAGCAATTATTCATTATTACACTTAATTTTACTTATCATACTATCATCATATACCACCTCACATAAATTAAATGATAAAGGAAAATTGATAAAATTAACATTTTCAAGCAAAAAAAAAAAAAAGACATATAGATAGGACTAGATTAAAAGCTTTATATATCAACCCCCCATTTCCCTCCACACAGACCTCAGTGGCGGTCTCCATGCAGTTGGAGATAGCTCCTCAGCACCATCAGTTTATGATAGGACGTAATGGGGCTAACATCCAAGTCATCATGAGACGTACCGGGGCCTCCATCCATTTTCCTGACCCTAACACGGCCACACCACAACGTAAGGGCACCGTGTACGTCACAGGGGCCATAGATAGCGTCTTCTTAGCACGACATCAACTTATTGTAAGTATATTTATAATGTGTTTGATCATATTTATCCATAGACCCCTAATGCAGGAGTGCATCATGCCCATTGGCCGCCATGATGTACCGATGAAGTGCTGGCGAGTCTGCTTGCTAGCACTTCATTGGCGCATTGCGCCGACCCTGTGCATGGCCCCGGCGAGTTACTCACTAAGGCTAAATTCATGCATAATGACAACAATGGACATGATTAAGGAGGTCTCTTAATGATAATGTCTTAATTATAGTAATAATTGCATCTTTGTTCTATAAAGTGTTAGTTAATTGAAAAGAGTATGTCTAGATTTACGAGAGATTTGCTAAAGATCAACGTACTAGCTAAAAAAGGTAAGGAAGTTATTGCGCCCGGGTTATTGGGTTTACACTTTTCTTAAATGACAAGGACACATACACATTTATACCATCAAACCTTTGTAGTCTAGACTAGTAGACACACTTTGAAAAAAAACTGTCATGTGGGATGTTTTCAAACTTGTGTATATCTTAATTGCCATATTGCATACCTTCTACTATAGAACCAAAGTGAAGTCAAAGGCATAATTGCATGAGTCTTCCGATTTTCGCACTACCTTTTAACACTGCATGAAACTCTTGAAATTAAGATTTTAAGCACCTTTAATCAACTTTGAGGAAAATTGTCAGCAAAATTTAAAGGAGCAAAAGCTGGACTTTCCTGGACATTTAAGCAACTTTCAGTTAAGTAATGGCCTCATTTCCGAGGGATGATAGTTGACTTAATTTGCGAGGTTTGGGAAAGTAGCTAGTGCCTGTCTTGTTGGATAGGTCTGTAGCAGTATATAATGTTACCACTGCGGTATACAAGTAGTCAATGGCTGACTGCATGTACATTGAGCTCCAGGGCAGGGAAAAAGTGATGGAGTGACGTCCTCCTGCTCCTATAACAAAGACAGAGTGGGTCATCCACGTACCTAACCACCCCCTTACTGTATCACCACACAACCATGAGGTGTTTTTAAACCTTAAGGGCCACATGATCCCTCCAGGTTCTTGTTCTTTCTTTTTAAGTTTTAAAGATTTATGGATCCATGCAGGACATGGTTCTTCGTGAAGGTGTTCTAGACCTCTGCCAAAAATATAATACAATAAATCAAATTTGTGAAATAATGCGGTTATATGCCCAGCTATGAATCCTAGATCCTAGATGGCTAAATTGGAAGAGCCCTTGATAATTGTGCTATGCTGTGGGCTATAGGACGTATAATAATGACGTATATGTATTAAAATAGTCATTTCATTTGTATCAGAGCTTTTTTATGAATGTCTAATTCCTCAATTCAGATCCATTATGAAAATTAATGTGACAAGGAAATTGTGTATCCTGTGGGAAGAGCTGTGGTTTGGTTGCTCTAGCGTTAACAGTCTAAAGGCTAGCCCTTTTAAATAAGGACAGCAGTATGCCCCCTGATTCATGTTTCTTATATATGTTGCATGTAATAAAATCCATCAATGGAGTGGGGGCCATCCACAAATGACGTCATGCTGGAGGGGGAGGGCGGGGGGTCAGGCCCAGCATGACGGAATTAATTTTCTATATACCTTCAGCATTGCAAAACTGGCAAAAACATGACGAGGGGGAGGGGGTCTAAAATGGTCAAATTTTGCATGACGTCATTTATGGATGGCCCCGTGGTGGTGAATTTTTTTACCACCACTCCATTAGACTCATCAGCAATGCATTGGTGCATCAGGTCGACCATTTTGGGGGTGTATCAACCCATTTGGTTTGCATGATGCATAAATGAAGCTGCAATCTTGCATCATGACGACAAATCGGCATGGATGTATTAATACGCCATGCAGCCCTAAAAGGTTTATGACATTAACGGTTGTATCTCTGATGGGATAAGTGAGGAAATCGCGCCCAAATGTAACATAAATGAGAGTATACAGGCGTCCTTTCATACGTTGTCATGCTCTCCGCTAAAAGGAATGTTATTCTGGGATGGTTGCCAAGGTGGTCACATGATACTCTCTGTGAAGTAGTGTCCCAAGTTGTATTGTGTATACTGTAGTGGTCATTGGTGCCCGGGGGGGGGGCACTTGCCAAATTTAGGATACCATGTGCGAACACGATTTCAAGGGAAAGGGGCTCTTTTTGGGCCGTAGGCACGGGCCTTCGAGGGCCTTATATTAACGGTGTTTCTAGGCAATTTGGGAGGGAAAGGGGTGTATTCTAGACCAAAAATTGAACATTTCCTTCTGCAACATTAGTTTTAATGCCTGAGTCCCTTAAAAAGTGCCCTAAATTCTCAGTATTTGGCCCCTTGATTAGGGTACCAAATCTAGGGAGTTGTTTGCACATAAAAACTATAGGAAAGATAGGGAGTGCCCCCCGGGCAGTGGTGGCTCGTTTATGAAGTGCCGCGGTCTCAAATAAGTACTGGTCTCGAATAATATTAGCGCCGAGGGTAAGAGGTATTGAACTCAATCTTAACCTTTAAAAGGCCGCTGATGCAGGAGTGCATCATGCCCATTGGTCGTCATGAGCTATATGATTGACCTAATGTGTAAGACCAAGAGTGTAGCAATCTAGATACAATAAAATTCATATTTAAGGCCATATATCTACTTCTCACTGGGGTATGAATTCATGAATTAAATTTAAAACTGTTCAGATATAAATGTTAATTATAGGTGTGATGGCAGAGTGCTTCTTTAGGTAAAAGATAAAAAGGCATCCCCTTGTATAAGCCTGGTCACTTTCATACTTTGTACTTGTATGCCTACATATCCATAGTGGCCCGTTTAAGCGCTTAGGTGCTTACTCACTTCAATACCCCTGTACTCCCGGCCCTTATTTAAGACAGGCACTTATTTGAATGCTGTTTTCAGTGCATAAGATTGATTTCAATACCCATATAACCCAGGTGATTATTTGAGACCGGCGCTTAAACAGGCTATTGCAGTGTAAAATCCCATAGCCATAATGGCTTCGTGGAATACGGGCAGCACCACCTCTGGGAATACGATGCAAAAATATTCCATGGAAGTGGACATTTGCATTTATGTCATGGCTACACAGGTTTGCAAACTTTTAGATAAAGAAATTCAACAATATTTAGCTATGTTCATTGCAGCAGGTCACGTGATCTTCAGCCATGGAATACGGGCATACATTATGCCATCTCCCCCGCATTGAATACAACATGTCCAGTATTGTGCTATAGTAACGATCGTTTCTGCCTTGGTATAAAGGTTTTATACATAGGGAAATTTGGACCCCTCTTGAGGGGGGGGGGGCTAAAAAGATTTACCCTCTTTTTAGCAAAAAAGCCTGTGCGCTACTATAGAACAATGAGGGGCAGGGGGGGCGCAAAAATTTTTGACTGTCACCAAAGGGGGGCCTAAAAAATTTTCACTCGTCCGCACGAAAACCCATCACCCCCCCTGTTGATATATAATGGCCACTCCCTAATTTAGACAAATCTCGCACGTCACATCAAGCAGACGACAATGTTACTGACCTCATTCTCCAAACACAATCACAGTCAGTATAATGGCTGTAGACCCCTAGCAACATTGGTACTTTTTGATGGGTCTTGACCCCTAAATTCGACATGGTGACATGACCATTTCATGTGACATGGCCTTTCCTTAAAATCGACATGTGACATAAGGCTTAGTGACAAGGACAAAGAGAAATAGAAATTTAGTGACATGTGACATGGGGACCCCCATCTAGACCCCCTTTTTCGGCTTGTGACATGGGACATGGACAATTGCCTAGTTACAATCGACATTGACTTTTCTTAAAATCCACATGGGATATGGAGGTCAATGAATGACGATCAATGGGCATGATCCATTGACGCACCATTGACTATTAAAGGGTTATTAACAAGGGAGGTAGGAGGTTAGGGTTAACAGCTATGTATGTTGCGTGGACCATATTGATATCTAGTTACAAATCTCGCCACCAGAGGCACGTAAATACGAGAGCTGGCGAATCTGATGACAGTCCTGTAGCGTCAGTTTGTGACGTGACAAGGTCAGGACAGGTCACCATACCGACGCTACACGCCTATAAACCAACTGGATCATGATTACTGGGGAAAATAGATCACAACAGATATACGAAAATAATGATATGCTGATAGTCTGCTAGCTATTAAAGGTCTAGAGGTCTTAAGGTCTCCGGCGGTCTTTTGAAAGGGGTCTAGATCTTTAATTATTGGTATTGCTCAGGAACAGGAGGTCTATACAGGAGGGGGGTCGCCATGTCACATGTCTCTAAATTTCTATTGTTATATCCTTGTCACTAAGCGTCACGTCACATGTCGATTTTAAGAAAATTCAATGTCACATGTCACTAGATTTTCACTACCCATTTCCCTGTCACCAAGCTTCGTGTCACATGTCGATTTTAAGAAAATTCAATGTCACATGTCACTAGATTTTCACTACCCATTTCCCTGACACTAAGCTTCGTGTCGATTTTAAGAAAAGACTATGTCACCCTGTCGAGTTTAAGGGTCTAGACCCATATCAAGTCAAAAGGGTGAGACTCTAGAGGTGTAGACAGGTGTGTAACATGTTCGGTGTACAGGTAGCCTGACAGACTGACAGTAATAACCAGGCACCCAAATAGATGAGGAGATGGCCACATGGAGACAGAGATTTATAGGTTAGGGTATTAACCCTTTAATTCCGCTGATGCATTGATGCATTATGCCCATTGGTCGGCTCCAATGAAGTGCTGGCAAGACTGCTTGCCAGCACTTCATTGGAGCGTCATGCCGACCCTCCGGGAGTATAATATGTATCAACCCGTAGGGTTGGCATGATGCTCTAATGAACTGCAGGCAAGCAATCTCACCAGCACCTCATTGGTGCATCATGACGACCAATGGGCATGATGCACTCCTGTATCAGCGGCCTTTAAAGGGTTAACCTTCTATGTACGAGGCACCCAGATAGATGGGGAGATGGGCACATGGAGACGGAGATCTATAGGTTATACTGTATTAACCCCCTATGTACGAGGCACCCAGATATGAGATGGACACATGGAGACGGAGATCTATAGGTTATACTATATTAACCCCCTATGTATACAAAGCACCCAGATAGATGGGGAGATGGGCACATGGAGACGGAGATCTATAGGTTAAACTGTATTAACCCCCTATGTACAAAGCACCCAGATAGATGGGGAGTTGGGCACATGGAGACGGAGATCTATAGGTTAAACTGTATTAACCCCCTATGTACAAAGCACCCAGATAGATGGGGAGATGGGCACATGGAGACGGAGATCTATAGGTTAAACTGTATTAACCCCCTATGTACAAAGCACCCAGATAGATGGGGAGATGGACACATGGAGACGGAGATCTATAGGTTTTACTGTATTAACCCCCTATGTACAAAGCACCCAGATAGATGGGGAGATGGACACATGGAGACGGAGATCTATAGGTTATACTATATTAACCCCCTATGTACAAAGCACCCAGATAGATGGGGAGATGGACACATGGAGACGGAGATCTATAGGTTTTACTGTATTAACCCCCTATGTATACAAAGCACCCAGATAGATGGGGAGATGGGCACATGGAGACAGAGATCTATAGATTTTGTCCCTATAATGACCCTGTCCAGAAGTAGGATATGTCAGCCTCTAGGTCATCAGCAAGTGCAGCCGTTTTTTTTTTTGTTTTCTTTTTTGTTTGTGTGTTTTTCTTCTGAGTGAGGGGGCAGGTTTTGAAAGTGCAAGCCCTCCCATAGGCCCCAACAGGAAATTTAGCTAGGACGAATGTTCAACATGTACCAAATAAAAAGTAAATTGCATTGGTCAGAATAGGTCGTTTTAATATATCAAAAATGCTATAAAATTAAGGGGGGAAACAAAAACAACAACAACAACAACAAAAACCAAAGAACTGCACTTTATCGTCACCTCAGTGCGCGAAGGTTGGAGCAAATTTACCACTTTACCACGACCTTATTGTACTGAGGCGACGAAAAATATGTAGGTAGAATTCTCGATCACGTAGGAACAATACACTGTCACTGTGAACGCATATATAGATAGAACTAAACGACCGTGGTGTACGAGGTGGCCGATCCACCCCTCGGGGGAGAGACCCCCCCGAGGGGTGGATCGGCCACCGAGGACACCAGGGGAATTTAGTTCTATATTTATTTTATGTTTTTAGAGGGTTTAAATAAGGAAAAATTATCAAAATCCGGTACCATAGTTCCCCGTACGAGCGCCGGTCCGCCATTTTGAATGTTTACATGCGCCCAGATCGAGGCTGCAGTACTGGATCGGCGGCTGTGGTGGATTGAGACACGTTACGCCACTGGGGGTGTGGCGATCGGCCCTGCAATGCTATCTCTATGGGAAGAAGTTATTCACATAAAATAAATAATATTTCCATTAATAAAGCTCATATTTTGTTCAGGCTTCGTGCATGGGATGTAATACGGGCGTTAACATTAATGCACTGATACTGCACTGGTACTAGTATATACTATTGTAATAACGACAGTATTGATTCTTTTTTAGCGCCTCCCACGCCACGTAGCGGCGGTACCGCGAAGCGGTACGGGAGTGCGCTATGATGATTTCATTTGCCCCATGTGATGAGGTCTCACAATACAAAATAACAGTGGGAGGCGTTTTTTTTAGCGCCTCCCCACGCCGCATAGCGGCGGTCCCGCGAAGCGGGATGGGAGGCGCTATGATGATTGCATTTCCCCCATGTGATGAGGTGTCACAATACAGAATCCACAAACTATTAAAATTCCCTTGTATGCAAGAAATGAGCCTCCCGTCCCGCTTCGCGGGACCGCCGCTATGCGGCGTGGGGAGGCGCTAAAAAAAACGCAGGGAGGCGTTTTTTACGCGGTCACAACCGCATTTCTTGTTTTATGAAATCTGAAGTCAAATTTTATTGGCTATGTTATTTTTTCTTTCTTCTTTCAGGGCTGCTTACCCCTCGTACTAATGTTCGATATGAAGGAAGATTTAGACATTGATCAAGGTGAGTTATAATTTATTTGCCATTATTCTATGTTGAGAAATATCCCCTGGAAAAACTATTCATGAATATGTTTACATGTATTTCTTATTCATTATTTATGTACTATTCAATTATTTACTCTTTCTAAGAATTAATGAATTCATTTATCTTTAACAAAAGTGATAACAATTATTAAGCAAGAATAGGAAAAATAACACCAACTTGATGGCACCGGAGCTTACTAAGTTGAACTGGAATATCTTGGGTTAGATAGAGGTGAGAGGGCTTGAAGACTTGAAGGATGTGGCTGGCTGTTTAATAAGTGTTGGTACACCTGGTCTACAAGAATCCACACTTTAACCCTTAAAGGTCCACATAATGCATTATGAGTATTTGTCGTTATGATGCGCGAGTACACCCATAGCGAGTAACTCGCCAGTGCTGCATTCATGTATCAAACATCACTAATGGGATTGATACACTCCCAAAAGGGCGGGCATGATGCAGTGGTGGTGTGCAGACCTGGCAGCACTGCATTGATGCATCATGACAACAAAGGAACCTGAACCTGAGGAGAGGTATCATGTGGCATTTAAAGGGTTAAGTTGCCTGTTAGAAAGATGGGGTAAAGGTGTTGATATGTAACTCATAGGGTATTGGTTATCTCTGGGCGTGGCCATGGCAGATACTGTAAAACCGGGCGTATAAGGTTTATAGACCCTGGTGCGGCTTTATAGTAGCATACCCAGGAACTCAGGGTGCGGCTTATATACCCCTTGGGTTTTACCGTAATCTCCTGCATATAAGGCGCGTCTTACAGGCCAAACAAAATGCTGCTGGGTCTTATACGTGGGAGGTAAATTGCCTTGAGTTTGGGGTGCCCCTTATAGGGGGGGTATTTTTTACTATAGAACAGTACTAAACTAACAAAAATCTGCCCTCAGAGGTGCGCCTTATACGTTATAACAGACCTCCCTGAGTTTGGGGTGCGCCTTATAGGCGAGCTGCGCCTTATATGGTATTACGGTACTTATATAGACTAAAGGAAGAAATGGGGACCTTTTCAGACCCTTGGTGTGGCTTATAGCAAAGCCATAAACTCAGAGTGTGGCATATTATGCGGATGTGCCTCATATATATATATAGGGGTTTTACGGTACATACCCTAGTAGTTACACTATAGGGTGGAACATGGTAACCCATATATAATAGTGAGGCCCTACTGCATTAATGCATCAGGCTCATTGGTGCATCATGCCGCTCATTGGTGCATCATGCCGACCTTTCAGGAATGTATCAACTTTGTATAGGGTAACTATGATGCATGAATGCAGCCCTGGCGAGTTCGCCAGGGCTGCATTCATGCATCATGCTGACAGATGGGCATTATGCGGTGATGCACTTTAAGGGTTAAAATGTGGGATATAGATATATAGGAAGATTTTATATGGCTCAGGTGAAGGGTATATCATGCACACTGACAGAATGCGGCCAGGCAATTTAGATAACTGTTGAAAATCATGAAGTGCAGCAAGGATTTATCTACAACCAAACTTTTAACTGCTGTCAACCTCAATGCTACTTAGGTATCACCTTTGAGTAGGGACCTGTTGTTGAATTGCATGCAACACTGTGGAGTTGTCTTCCACCACCCAGGCCACCTACCCCCACTCTCGCCACCTTACCTCTTCCCTACATCCTTCGTCCTGGCTCTCTACCCACCCGATCTATTTCTCCTCTCTCTCTCTCTCTCTCTCTCTCTCTCTCTCTCTCTCTCTCTCTCTCTCTCTCTCTCTATCTATCTATCTTCCCATCTATATCTCCCTCCCTTTTCCCCTCTCTCCCCCTGCTCTTTTCCTCCTTCTCTTCCTATTTCACTTTCTCTGTCTCTGTCTCTCTCTATTTATCTATCTATCTATCTATCTATCTATCTATCTATCTATCTATCTATCTATCTGTTATTGTCTCCCATTCTCTTTTTTTCCTCCCTTCTGATTTTCTCCCTCCCTTCCCATTCCCTGCCCCCTGCCTCTATCACCCTCTCTCTAACCATTCCTAAGGCCCTTTCATTCTATTAAAAAGTGAAGCATTTTCCGTGCCATACCAGTGCATCGGTCTGTAAAACGGTTGATGGCCTTGTGATGATGGGATGACAGCTGCTTTCAGTTGTCGGGGACTTCAAACAACCCATGTAATCTTCCCTCAATTCTCCACGTGTACCCACTCCTGGGGATCAGTAACCCATTGGGGGCCACATAGTGTTTTGATCCTTAAGTTAACACGCATGCACACCAGCACTTCAATTGTGCATCCTGACGACCAGTGGATATGAACCCTGCTCAATTGATAATCTGCATGGATGTCATGTTGACCAAAGGTTTAAAATAAAGGGATATGGACTTGAAAGGGTTAATCTGTAAAAAGAAAACCTGAAAGGGTTAATCTGTAAAAAGAAAATATTATTGCATGTTATCCGTGCATGGAGCTGCTTAGATCCTTGTGTAAATGTTTTGAGCCATCGCCCTCTGACAATGACCTTGGATATGGCTGACCTGACATCAGGAAAGGAGGCCCCTCACTTCACCCTTTAAAGGCCGCAGATGCAGGAGACCAACATGCCCATTGGTTGTCATTAATGAAGTGCTGGCGAGACTGCTCGCCAGCACTTCATTGGTGCATCATGCCTACCCTATGGGGTTGTTACATATACTCCAGTCTCGCCAGCACTTCATTGATGCATCATGACGGCTAATGGGAATGAGCCATCGTGTGTCCCTTTGAAGAATTAAGAAAAAAGAAGCTGAGTAGAATCTGCCTTTAATATACGGTGGTGCAGTGTCCCCTGATTGGAAACATCCCTAGTCTTAGTGGGTGTTGACAGTTTTACTACCTCCCTCTAACCCTTGGGGTGCCGCACACAGAGCATTTATGAACTCTTCATGTAGGCTTTATGCATCTGGGGAATTTTTTAATGTAGTTTTCTTGCCATGAATATGGCCTTAGTTGTTGAAATGGCATTCAATCAACCATTGCTCACTCAAATTAGGTTATAATGCTGTATTGTGAAGGATGGTGCATGGATGCAGCTACGGATGCAGCCCTGGCAGCATTACTCACGCTCCAAATCCATGCATCATGTCAACCACTTTGGGCTTATATACTCCCATGGGGTCAGCATGATGCACCAATGCAGTACTGGATGAGTAGATTCACCAGCACTGCATTGGTGCATCATGACCAAGGAACATGACCCTGGAGTCATATATGGTCCTTAATCCATTAAAGGCCGCTGATGCATTAATGCAGCATGCCCAGTGGTCAGCATGATGCACCAATGAAGTGCTAGCAAGACTGCTCACCAGCACTTCAATGGGCATGATGCACTCCTGCATCAGCGGCCTTTAAAGGATTAAAGAGTTAAACAGTAGAAATTCCTTCTAACACATAACTGGTGTTGAACCAGGAGACATAGGAGAAGATGTTTTATGTCTTTTCAATTTGTGGCATATGAAAAATGTGCTTGCCTTTCTCAACTGACCGAGATAGTTCTCTAATAACTGTAGACCCCGCCTTCTAACAACAAAGGCGCAGCTCTTTTGTATTGCTATTGACAAAAGAAATACATAAAAAAGACTACAAGACCTTCCTCCTCCCTCAATGTCCTTGGACAAAATTGATCCCTATTGTGATGATAGTAGTTTGCTGATGTATTGTCAGCCCTCTGGTGGCCATTAGGGCAAAAGGATAATGAAATATATCTACCTCTATGGATCTCATTTGACTATAATTTTATTGTTGTTGTTTGTTTAGTTTATAGTGTCAAGAAATATCTTTGAAATGATGAAAACCTAAAAGAGAGAGAGGGAAAAAAGAAATTGAGTGCCGGAGATCTCCTTCCTGGTGGATCCTGTTTTGTTTGCAAAGGCAGATCAGGTTTCATGAAACACAACTTATTCTCTCACTTTTTTTTCTTTTTCTTGGGGGCTGGGGGTGGGGGTGGGGGGTTATGATAGTTTGAAGGGCTGTGTATAAGGGCAAGGCCAGGATCCCTTTATACTATGCAAGTCACCAAACCTCAGATGCAGAAGGTCCTTTTTTTTGTGTACAAGATAACCCTTGATCCCTCACATACCTATTATAGCCAGATACACCTGCAGGCAAATAACAAAGCACTGATGCAATGCTCTACCTATTTCCCAAAGCCAGGCAAATTATAGAGGTTTTTGGTTACAGGGCTATTACTACCCCTCAGTGATTTGCCCTCTAAGGGCCGCTGATGCATTGATGCATCATGCCCCTTGGTCGTCATGATGCACAAATTAAGTGCTGGCGAGACTGCTCGCCAGCACTTCATTTGAGCATCATAACGACCCTCCGGGGGTATATGTATCAACCCTGTAGTGTCAGCATGATACTCCAATGAAGTGCTGGTGAGCAGTCTTGACAGCACTTCATTGGTCCATCTTGCCGACCCTACAGGGTAGATACATAAACTCCCAGAGGGTCTGCATGATGGTCCAATGAAGTGCTGGTGAGTAGTCTGGCCAGTACTTCATTGGTGCATCATGATGACCAATGGGCATGATGCATTAATGCATTAGCGGCCCTTAAAGGGTTAAGTGGATGAAAATCGATCCATGCTTACAACCTTTGTGATATAAACCGTTTTCTGTCTGCACGATCTGTGAGGTCAGCATTTAGTTTGTACAATGAAATAAGTTAATTTGGTCATTTTTTACTTATTTTGTGAAATTTTGTGAGGTGAACATGCATTGCTCTATCTTATGCGGCATAAGGTATCCGGAAGGGAGATCGATTTTGAAAAAGTGATAGTTTTTTTTTTATGTGTGTTTTTTAAAGCTGAAAAAGGTTCCCAAGCTCGGTTTTCTGGAGAGATTTTTAAAAATATCCATTTGACACCCCCCCCCCCTCCAATTCACAATGCACCTCTCCTCACCTGTGCTTAAGGTGGCTGGCGGGGATAGACCTAAAGTAATTAGATTTTTGCCATATTCTCCCCCAAAATGATTTGTAATTTTCATATGTGCAAAAATAATGTGGGGGTCCCCTGCATATTTTTGAGATACAGAAGATTCCACCCTATATAGGATTATCTAGTGATTTGTCACAAAAATCCCCAGATTCATATCCAAAAGTAATTAGATTTTTTGATAACTTCTCCAGCAGTTAGATTTTAGGCATTTCTTTGCAGTGGGTATAATACTGACATATGGTCCCAGGCATATTTCTAATGTTTTGGATGATTGAAATAACAAATGTAAGGATATAGCTACAATAGTGACATATAGATTATGTATGTCTCCTCTGGGTGGTCACATACAGGATCCCCCATGGCTCATGTGTAAGGCCTCTGCCTTGCTCTCAGAAGACCCAGGGTTCAAATCCATGCCAGGGGGTCTAGATGGGGGGACCCAATGTCCCTTGTCGATTTTAAGAAAAGCCCATGTCAAATGTCACTAAATTTGTATTTTCCTCTGTCCTTGTCACTAAGCTCCATGTCACATGTCGATTTTAAGAAAAGTCCATGTCCCCTGTCACTATCTTTTTTGACCCATGTCCTTGTCCCTTAAAGCTCCATGTCGATTTTAAGAAAAAGCCATGTCACACTGTCGATTTTAGGGGTCTAGACCCATATGCCAATCCCTCCTCTATTTTGCATATTTCGTTTATCCATTTTGGCAATATAACACAGAGGCCCCTGGTGTCCACATGCTGAACTAACAATCCCCGCCAGCCACCTTAACTCAAAGAAAAGGAAAGAAAAGAAAAGAAAAGATATCACTACCAAGTAGAATGTGGTGTATTGTTATCTCCAGTAGGACTGCAGGTGTCCTGTTAGACCTTACCTGTAGGCCTACACCGACATAGGATCCTATCCTATCTGATAGGTAACCCTTTTCAGTCTCTATGGTGAACCTCCACTTGGACATTTGGAATGGGATAATAAAGGTGGCGGCAATTTATTTTTCAGACAAGAATGTATGGAAAATGCAGCTGCCTCAAAAAGCTGCATGTCAAACATGATAATTTCCCCTGTCAAGTGTCAACTTGAAAAACAAGTTGCTGTCAACATGATATTTTCCCCTGTCAACTTGACAGTTGACAGCAAAAAAATCAAGTTGACACTAGATAAGAAAACATGATTTTTCCACTGTCAACAGTCAACTTAGAAAAAAATCTGCTGTCAACTGTCAACTTGACAGTTGACAGGTGATTTTTTTTTATCTACTTTGACAGTTGACAGGTGAATTTTTAGGTTTGACAGTAGTTCTTTTATGTCCCATTTTATATTGTTTCCATATTGGAGATAAAAAAATTCAAGTTGATTTTTTTCAATGTGTGGCCCTCTACGGCTTCCATAGCTGAGCTACCTAAAAACAACTAAGCCCTACAACCAAAACCGCCTTTAAAAATCCATGTCACCCAACCACCTCCAAAAACGCTGATGTATCATCCCGATTGGTTGGCATGATGCATCAATGCACACTCACCAGCATTTCATTGATGTATCATGCCAACCCTACGGGACTGCACCAACCCTGTAGGAGGTACGATGCGTGAACGCAGCCCTGGCGAGTTACTGACAAGGGTAGAATTCCTGCGTCATGATGACCAATAGGCATGATGCATTAATGCAGTATCGGCCTTTGTTATTGCAGGGTTAAGAGTTAATGGGGTGGGAGGGTGTAGGGGGTGGGGGGAACCTTGCTGCACCTGTGTAACCTACACACCCCTTTCTAATAGAAGCCAATCGATAGTATAGCACATATATTGTTTGATAATGCAAGAGAAGAATGGTTGTGTAACTTGTGCCAACTTTAGGTAACCTTGCTTTTATAAAGAGAAGAGGACACTGCCTATGCCGCCTCAGGCCAAATTAAAAAAAAGGTTTGTTTCCAGTAACCCGACCGACCCGAGCAAAACAGGGGCAAAAAAACTTTCTTTTGGTGATTTTGAAGAATTTTGTCTCAATTTTTTCATATTTCAAAGAAATTTTCATTACTTTTTGAGGATTTTTCCTGTATCATTTTTGTGTTTTTCCCTTCTCTCATAGTTGCCATTTTCCCATCATTATTTTACAATGAAATCAAAGAATTTGATACATCCATTGATGTGTGCCCTAACATTTCCTATATAAATGTAAAAAAAAAAACATTAAAAAAAAAATCCGACCTACCGACCCTAGCTCTTTGAGCTATGTTACTGGAAACACACCTTTTATTTTTCTTGGCCTCACATATTGCCGAATGTATACATTCTTGTAAGATGTATAGACATATAGTGTTATGTGATGATCCTGTATTTCTTTGTGTTAGCTTCTTTTTTTTTTGTTCATTTCTAATTGATTTTTTGCCAGTGGTCGGCATGATGTTTAAATAAAGTGCAGGTGAGCTTGTACCCAGCACTGCATTCATGCATCATGCCTACCCTTCTGGATTGTATCAACCCATAGGGTTGGAATGATGCATGAATGAAGCCCTGGCAAGCATCCATGCATCATGCCAACCCTTAGGCCTATAAACATAATTCAACGATGATTTGTCTCCCAAGAGGCCGTAGGCCGAGTGGGAGACAGTCTGACATCCACAAGTGAAGAAACAGCCTGAAATGACAAATCAGAGTTGAACTGTGTTTATTTCATGGTTTTACAGTGATAATTACAGAAAAACTCACATTTATTTAGCTCCTTGCTCGACTGGCAATGTTATTGTTGCCATCTTGGATTTCGTGAGGTAGCGCGCCGCGCATGCCCGAGCCCCGGAGCGGTTGGAAAAGATGGACCATGAAGAATGCGAACGGGTTTCTTCGCCTCGGGAATGGGATTCCTGTACCAATCTATAGTGGACTACATTCTTACCATGAAACAAAATACATAATGCACCGATAGACCCTCCAATGGCTGCTAAAGCATTACTAAAACATACCTGCAGAGGTGATACTGTCCCAGGGGGTCGGCGTGATACTCCATAATGGCGATTCGGCTCACCAGCACTTCATTGGTGCATCAACCTCATTAAATGGGCATGATGAATTCCTGGATATGCGGCCCTTAAAGGGTTAAAAGGTAAAGAGTTAATTGACAGTTATTGACTTGTATATTTTGTGCTTACAGGTAGGATCAGTCACCTGATGGAGCAGTTGGACGTGTTTATTAGTGTCAAACCCAAACCAAAGCAACCCAGTAAGGTAGGTGCAGATGTTTTGTTTAATTAACCCTTGAAGGGCCGCTGATGCATTAATGCATCATGCCCATTGGTCATCATGATGCATCAATGAGCAGTCTCGCCAGCACTTCATTGGAGCATCATGCTGACCCTCAGGGAGTATATGTATCAACCCTAAAGGGTCGGCATGATGCTCGAATGAAGTGCTGGCAGGCAGACTCACCAGCACTTCAGTGGACCAGTGCATCATGACGACCAATGGGCATGATGCATTAATGCACCAGCGGCCTTTCAAGGATTAAATGGCTATATCCGAAATTGTCCGAAAATAGAGCAAGCACTGATTTCTCTTTATACAATTAGTTCAGATTGTTAGTTTGAAATATAGATATAAAAAAGAGAGGGGCAAATGTGTGTTATAGAACTTACTTTTCCCCTTGAGGGTTTTCAATAATGTTATTTCTATTTTACTGAAGTCCTATGCATTAAAAACATACACCATGGACAAATATGGATATGTCAAAAGAAGACCAAACTGTGTATCATTGAAATGATTGGGAAATGATTTTAAAAGGAAATGGGAATATTGGTAAAGTAGAATTGTATCCACCAGTTGGAATATTCATAAAAAAAACCTTCGTGAAAACATAATCTCTAGTGTATGTTGTTTGAAAGATGGAAACTAAGGTGGTATGCAATAAGTCTGAATCACATAAAAGGATAGATGAATGCATTTGAAATGTTGACACAGTTGGGAAATAATGTTTTGTATAAAAGAGAAAGATGTTTTCATTGACCATGTTACACGCGCCCTGAGTGTAGATTCTTGCCACTTTGGAAATGTTAGGCATAAAACTGATTGAATTTTGTGTTTATTTCAGTCTGTGATAGTAAAGAGTATAGAGCGGAATGCCTCCAACATGTACGAAGCCCGGCGCCGGCTGCTCGGGCTCCTTGACGAACCGCTACCACCGGTTTCCTCTGTCAGCCTAGATCTACCAACCACCACCACAACCTCCACCACCAACAGCCTCGGCCTAGCAGGACTAGGTAGGTGATATTGTTACCAAGTGGATAAAAAGACATTGTTATATGTTAAAAATCAAGATATTTTCATAATATTTTCCCCCTAGAAAACAGTCTCTAGATGTTTGACTCGCATAAAGGTGAACATTGATTGACAATGTATATCATAGACAAATATTTGTATGTAAAACCTAGTACTAACGTTGAACAATGTTTTTCAATAATTCACGTTTTTGTGCATGATATTTGACAGACAGTATGTCAGCCCTAAGGCCTATTCTAAACATTTTTTACAGATTCAATAACGATTTGATGCTTCTGACCCTTGTAAACCAAATGCCTTTTGGAAACAAACATTTCTATAAACTATGTAGAAATATCAAGCCAGGTCTTCACCAGTAGAAACTTCAATCAATGCCTGGTTAGTGCCGATATAGAATAATAGAGAGAGAGAAAAAATGGTCCGAATTTTTATGTTCTTCATATTTTCAGGTCTCTTTAATCACAACTTGTTAAACGTGAACACTAACTCACTGCTGTTGTTGAACGGATGCCGGAGTCCGCAGAGCCCCGGCGGAACTGCCTCCATAATTTCCACACAAGGTTGGTACCTTTTACACACAATAATTCATGCAGAAATGGCTGAACAATGTCTGTATCTCCACCAGTAATTGAACTATGGTCTGACATGTCATGCACTTAGATATTTCATCTCAAGTTGAAAACTGAGGCTCCATAGGTTTAACCAAGGAACCCGTATTGCATGCCCCCATGCAATAACCCTATCCCGTATTTCACGGCCAGCAGATCCATCCTTAAAGGGGAAATAACTAGGATTAGTTCATTATTTTGTAACAAATAAATAAAAATTGGAACATATCTCACTAAAACAACATGAGATAAATGTAAAGGTTCACTTGAATTGGTCTGAGTGAGGGTTATCTTACTCGGCTCCGCCTCGCCTCCACCTTGCTTAAAAGAATTTAAAACATCATAAATTCTATTCTGAATGCAGATTTTCTAAAAATCCATAAGCCTATAACTATCTATGAGACTCCCTGCCATATCTTTATACTGCAGTAGGGTTTGAGGGCCGGATTCTGTGCTAAATCATCAGATTATGACATTGTTCTATCAGTGTCACCAAGATGGTGACACTGAATTGTGACAGTATGATGTCATTGCCACTTAGTGGTGACACTTAACCATGACATTGTTCTAAATTATTGTCACCAATGGTGTCACTTAACTATGACATTTTTATGTGATTGTTACATATCAACGGCACTTAGATATAACATTAACTATGGCATTGTATCATCTTCACCTTAAACTGTCACTTATACTCATTTTCCACCACTCAATTTGGTTACTCTAGCAGGTGAGTGGGAGGTAAATTGCCTTGAGTTTGGGGTGGGCCTTATAGGGGGGATATTTTTACTATAGAACAGTACTAAATTGACAAAAATCTCCGCTCAGGGGGCGCCTTATATGCGAAACAGCCTTATATGCGAGCTGCGCCTTATACGCGGGAGATTACGGTAACTGCTGTCAGCCGCTGGGGCTGTTGACTAAAATTGCCTAATGTTTAAGCATGGCTCTTTCACAGCTGACTGAAGCACTTTGGAGTGGATCTATAAGCCTGCAGTTGGTGGAAAAGAACCCTAATTGTGACATAATCGTTATGATTCACTATGAAATGATGATATTGATGTATCATTTTCACTTTTTAATCTTGATGATGCCGCTGATGCAGGAATGCATCATGCCCATTGGTCGTCATGATTCACCAATGAAGCGCTGGCGAGACTGCTCACCAGCACTTCATTGGGGTATCATGCTGACACTACAGGGTTGATACATAGACCCCCGGAGGGTCGACATGATGCTCCAATAAAGTGCTGGTGAGCAGTCTCGCCAGCGCTTCATTGGTTCATCATGACGACCAGTGGGCATGATGCATTGATGCATCAGCGGCCCTTGAAGGGTTAGATTAATACCTCTGTAATTGTTGTTATTACAGGCATGTACAGCCCCATGCTTGTCATGTCACCTACTGGCGGGTTGTCACTTCAGTCCCCGGCATACACGCTCCACACGCTCCCCGCCGGACGCCTCATTACCGCCGCACAGAACGGAGTCAAGGACATGAACCAAAACACACCCTTCATACGGGTGCCCACACCCTCAGAGCGCGGTGAGTACCTCAATGACTTTTAGAATGGATGTAGAAAATCAGAATACTTAAGCAGGGGTAGACATTAATGCTGACCCAGGGGCCAATGGTCCGTAATTCTGGTTCCGGCCCCACAGTGTTCTCAAGAATTGCCTTCCTATTGGCCTGGGTGTCCCACAGGAATTGATAGGAACAATTCTAAGGAAGTTGGCTAAGTCCTTATAGTCATATTGTATATCATTGGCAAGAGAAAACCACAAAGAATATAGACATTCTATTAGTCTTAATGTGATTCAATCAGTAGAAGTTGTAATATTCTTATTGCTAAAAGTGAAATATTTATTCTGGGCCTGTAGGATTTTGTATAGCTACGTGTCGGGTGGCCCATGACTGAAAAAAATAGTGTCTATCCTACTTAAGTATTACCTATACAAGAGTATATTCTGTAATTATATATATATATATATATATATATGCATCTCTCTCTATATATATATATATGCATCAATATATATATATATATTGATGCATATATATATAGATGCATATATATATATATATATATATATATATATATATATATGCATCTATATATATATATATGCATCAATATATATATATATATATTGATGCATATATATATAGATGCATATATATATATATATATATATATATATATATATATGACTGGGCTCTGAGAATCAACAGCTCCTAGTTTTCCGGTGTTCCACAGTATGCACCATATACATAGCATCTTGTTCACAGGATTTTCTTTGTGTGGGGTAACTTTCACTTAGTTTCTTTCTGTTGCATTGTCTGAAATAGTGCAAATTGGCCATATCTAGACATAGCCACCTGTGCTTAGAAAGCAAAATCAAAACATCTATAGCACATTCAATTTGCACCTGACATGTAGTTTCTGATTTCACATCCCAATTACTGTTTAACCTATGAAAGGCTGCATGATACCTCCGCGCTTATGTTCATGATGCACCGGTGTTGTGCTGTTCACCGACATGGCATTTGGTGCATCATGCCAGCTTTGTGAGAGTGTACCAATCCTGTATTCATGATGATGCATGTATGCAGTCTTTGTAAGTAGAATCAGCAGGGCCCAATCCATGCATCAGCTTGAGCAAAGGGCATTATAATGCATTAATGCAATATGCAGCTCTCAATGGCTCTCAATGGCAATTATTTCTGCCACTGCATGCATTAGACTTCCCAGGTGGGGGGGGGGGGGTGTTATACAAGATTCTGGTGTCCAGAATTATACCTGTAGGTTCTCACCTGTAGACAACTGACATCAGGTGCTTCTCCTCACAGCCATTAACCTGCAAAGTGCCAAATAGTGATTCGAAAGTAATTCAAGCTCCAGATTCGGCTTGTTAGCAGCTTATTAAGTTGGGGTCTGGCTTATACTTTTGTTTTACCAGGTTAATGCACTAGATGGCGCTTACCCTTAGACCACAGACACCCCTCACAATATCCAATGTAAAGTAGCCTCAGGTCTTAGAAATCAAACCTACACACAGAGAAATAGTTTTGTTATACTCACTAACAACATTTAAAGAAAATGTTGAGCCAAACATAATGCAGACAATTACAAACATGGGGGCCTATTACAGGTACTAGAGTCCAAGCCAGCCATGCCCCTTTAAGCATAACAAAGTGGCATGGTCACCACTAGCGCCATCTGTTGTATTAAAGCTGGTGAAATGATTGTATATGTAGAAGTTTATGGTAGCCATTACACCTGACTAATAACCTTCTCTTAAATTTCCTCCTCTACAGGTGGCACGAGTACTAACGGCAGCGGTCCAGACAGCCGGGGCAGCAGCCCCCAGCAGTGTACAAGTCCCATAGAGCTTCAGACAAAGCTGCCCCCAACCTCATCCCAGCCACAGCAGCAGGCACAGTCACAGCAACAACTCCAGCCACAGCCACAACACCAGCCACAGCAACACCAGCCACACCAGCCACAACACCAGCAGCAACACCAGCCGCAACACCAGCTGCAACACCAGCCCCAACACCAGCTGCAACACCAGCCACAACACCAGCCACACCAGCAGGCCATGAGCAACTCAGATATAGACCACTCCATAGGTGAGCTGCTCACAAAGAGGGCTAACCTTTTTTTGTCTCATGGTAAATACGGTAGAATGCATGTTTCCCATACGTTTAACATAACGACACTGTATTTCGTGGCATCAGTTAAGTATGTTGAGTTTGTATATCATGATGAATGAACAAAGTTAACTGTGAGGTGGTTGGGTCTGCATTCAATGTTTATTCATCTAGATTGAATCTATATGAGTAGATATGTGCTAACAATACATAAATCTCCCCTAATTAACCATGAGATAAATGCAAAGGAGCTGTTGTGTTTCTCTGCCATATGGGTTAATGCACTTGCAGGAATGGTACTGCATCAGACATCATAGTACTGGCCAGTATGCTTGCCAATACTTCATTGCAGAATCATGCAAACCCCCAAGGAGATCATGGGCGATGGGTATGATGCATTAATGCACCACCAGCCCTTGAAGGTTTTAAATCCTAAAGTATTCTTATGTATTTTTGATCTTTTTTTCCAGATGACAATCACAGAGATAGTCATCCGCTACTCTCTGCTGAGACAAGTGACCTTGTAGATGCCATGCTCCAACAGAACATGGTGAAAGGATCCAGTGGCTCCCCCTGTGGTAGCATCTCTGAAGTAGTAGAGCTGCTCAAAAACATCAGCCCGTGTAACTCCTTTAATCGCTCAAACCACAGCACCCGGCCATCCTCACCGCCGCCGTACAAGACGACACCGGCATCTTCCGAGACCTACATGCCCAGCCATGTCCACAACTCCCTGTATAGTAACCAGACCATGACGTCGACGACATCATCGGCATTCAGTCACCATACGCCATCTCCAAGCAGCTCATTCAACAAAGGCTCCTCCTCATCTGCCACATCCGTCTTCAGCCAAAACCACAATGACAACGCCTACTCACGCTCCAGCCCCACGCTCAAGCAGATTTCCCCGAATTCATCATTCAACCGTGGCTTGAGCAACTCTGGATTTAAAAGTCTAACCGGATCTGGCAATGCGGGTTCTGCATTTAGTCTGAGTAGTTCTGCCAATGCAGGGTCAGCCTTCGGTAGCTTGGCTAATCATGATTCTATGTTCAGTGGGAACAGCTCTGGCCTGTCACATGTGTCGCCAAGCAGCTCATTCAACAGAAGTAATAGCCAGAGCTCAGTTCTACACCACCAGTCACCGAACTCATCCTTCAATGGTGGCTCAACGAGCAAGTCACTCTTTGATCACATCTCCCCGAGTAACTCATTTAACCAAGGGACGAGTAGCTCAAGTCTGCTCTGCCAGAGCTCATCTGCATCACCGTTCACTAGGTCTCCACTTGGGATGGCATCTACAAGTAATAATGCCTTCTCCTATACCCAGTCCCCCTCTGCCTTAAGTCAAGCCACCTCTGATGCCTTCAACTCTGTCAACACAGCCTTCAGTCAGAATGCGTTGCAACATGGGTCACCACAGCGACAAAACTCCACACTTGAAAGCAGTCTTCGAGCCCTCTCATTCCAGTATGTTCTCTGAGAGATCTTAATCACATGCATAATTTATTCTTCCATAATTAGGATGGTCGCTAAATTTGTAGATGATTACATGAAATAGTGTATTGCTTCAGGATAAAATTTCCCAATAATTTCCTAGTAATTTTTGTAAATTATTTTGAATTCATAAAGATTTTTTAATAGAGTGATTTTCAAAATATAAATACCTTCAAAATGAGAATGGGAAGTTCATGATTTAAGTTTTTCCAACAATTTCTTCATCATCTTGACAGTCAAGAATTTAGTTGAGGGATGAAAATGTTTGAATCAGAAAAAAAGAGTAGCTCAAATAATGTATGCCTCTATCTTGTCAGGAATGGAGAAAGGCGATCATCTGAGTCTGGGTGTGACTCTGATGGTTCGGATCACCGGGCACCAGGTGCTAACCGCCCTCCTCCAGGGCTTCAACCCCCTCCAGGCCTTAAGCCTCCACCTGGACTGAACCCTCCTCCAGGGTTGAACCCACCCCCAGGCCTTGGGCAGAATCCCAATATGAGCTTATTCGAAGACCCACTCTTCTCCGCCTTTGATTATGAGAAGAAGAAGCTGCTGGCCAACAAAGGTAGGTTGGTTTTTTTGGCTGGATATTCTTAAATTTTGAATTTCAAAGTATCATCAATGCTTCAATGTCTGGTTAGCTTGCATATATCAGTCCAAATGTCTTCTCTGAGGAGTCATACGTTCTTGCTGTAGTGGGTACAGATAGAGTATGACTAATTGTTAAAGAGTAACCAGGTCCCTCAGAATAAAAATTTCTACTGTTAACATTTACAGCCATGTCAAAGAAGCCTGATGGAGAGTCAAGAATACCCACCAACTTCTGGTCTGGATTGGGATTTTCCAAGTCGATGCCAGATCATGTGATCAGGGAACGTCTAAGATCTGCCGGCGTCCAGTTTAATGAACCCACCATGGCCACTACATATGAGGTTTGTACTTTGTAGATTCTTGCTTTTTTGTAGGAAGGGCTATGTAAAGTGTGCCTTTTAAATTTTGAAGCTTAGAATTGTCATTATGACCAGTATTACTTTGTTCATGAAAGGACTTATTTAGAAACTTGTAAATTTGCATAGCTCACTACAGCTATGCTGCACCTGCCTCATAATTAATTACAATCCTTAAACAAATGCATCTCCATTACATTTGTTAAGTTATGCAACATTGTGTACAATAGCTATAAATACTTTAACTTACAGAGTCCAAATGAGATGGACGGTAACCCATGGCCTGAATCTCCAAATGGACATATAATACCCCCACAACCACTGATGGACACAACCCCAGTTGACTACCCCAACAACAGGCGAAAACGTGAGTATTACTGAAGCTATCGAAAAAAAATGTTTTTTAGGCCCCACTAGCTAGCTCTTCTGTAAGGTTATTATCTGTTTACTTACTCTTTTATCATTGAAGAAGTCTGCCCCCTTATTTCACATTCCCATGATGCGCCAATAAAGTGCTGGCAAGTCTGCTCTTCAGCTCTTCATTGGTGCACCATGCATCAGAGATTCCTTTACTCAGTCACTTTCATCCCTGGATTCTCAAGAATTTATTTTTGCATTGGACATTTTTGGCAAACAAGTACAGTAAATGCCATGATATGCCCAATCAAAATTCCCATAGGGGTATAAATACTGTACATTAGTTTGGCTATCATGGGTCCGCATGTAGCTGCTTAGGGAGTGGTCATTATTTATCAACAGGGTGGGTGGTGGGTTTGAGGGCGGAGGCGTAAAAAATTTAGACCCTTCCTGAAGGGGGGCATAAAAAATTTACCTTCTTTTTACCAAAAAGGCCTGCACGCTACTATAGATTAAAGGGGGCATGAAAATTCTCCACGCCTCCAGCAGACTGTCAATAAGATACAATGCATGTTCACAGGATTTTTTGGGGGTAAAATTGCTTTGCAGGGAATTTTTAATTCCCCATTTGATCACCAGGATCAATAGGCTGGTGTTTTTGCTTGCCTGCACATATGTCCACACTTAGTCACTATATGTCAGCACTCTATCAGGTCACATTTGTTCACAAAAGACATCAGCTATTATGTGGTTCTGGTTTCTTTTACAGTGGTGGAGTTTGGCCTCAGCAGCAGCAACCACATGGACAGTGCTTCAGTACAACTCTCACAGAGTCTGAATCAGAAGACTGACCTAGCAGAGCTATTCAGCAAACTGGGCCTTGGCAAATACACTGATCTGTTCCAGCAACAAGAGGTAGTCGCGTTTTCCTAATATGGTCCACTTTTAAAGGTAGTACCCCCCCCCCAACCTAGGTTGCTCAATTTCAACCTTGTGTATCCTTAACCAAAATGACTTTAAACAGTTCCCTTTTCATTAGAAACAAATATCTTAAAATGAGAAGTTATGCAAACCAGACATTCCCATCTATGACAGGGAAAACAAGCCTGGTTAAGCAGCTGAGATGGGCTGCCACCTGGTGATCTTAAGTGGAATTAGTGGGAAAATCCTGATGGGCTTGTGGTTGAGATTTCTATACACACAGCTCTGTTTCCCTCTTGCATCAATTGCCTCTAAATATTGGTGCCCATTATTTATGAGGTTGCTGTCTGTATGGATTTGGATGCATCAATTATAAGGCTATTCTCATACTTAATAGTTGCTAATTGCTTGTATCTGTTGTAGATTGACATGGCAACTTTCCTCACCCTAACTGACCAAGACTTGAAGGAGTTGGGCATCGGTACTTTTGGTGCACGCCGCAAGATGTTACTAGCCATCACAGGTATGGTATTCAGTGTATTGCAATAACAGAATATTTTTTACATGCTTATCAAGGATATTTCGTGCAGCCATTAAACTTTTTTCTTAATATTAGGGGCAGCTCATATGCAAGGATTTGACTTCTACTGTGCATCATAGTATCAGAATTCTCTTTTTAATTTTAAACTAAATAACATTTAACTAAATAACATACTTAAATGACCAAAATTGGCTTGAAATACATAGGGTATCATGGTGGTTGCTTAACATACCAAAACATATGGATCCTTTGTTTACTCCCTGGTTATTGAACAATGACTGATAATACAACAGATGTAAATGATTTCTTTATAAATACTTTTTAATTCCTATACTGCTAGCATTGATATCTAACATTGTGGTTGTCTTTCTCATTTCTTCAGAGCTTCATAAGCACCCTCCACTTAACCCTGCTCCGGGGTCCAACAACCCGTTCCGTGAAGGGGAGCCACTACACACTCGCCGCCACGACATCACCAACCAGGGTGGGGTATGGTGAAACAATGGTGGAACAACACCTCCCTCACCACCACCATAACCCCTCTTTATGGAGATCATTAGCTGATAATAACTTCTAAACCTCTCAAAAAATGAGATAAACTCCAGTTTGTTATGGATGATGATGAACCTTTCCAGCCACCACAAAGATGACAGGGCCAGATTCCACAGAGTGACCAAGCTGGATAAGGTTATGGACCAAGATTTTCTTCTTTAATTATCATGGCATCAACATGGACACCTTAGTCATCTGAATGTGACTATCTGATGAAAGAAATGCGGGGCCTGATTCTAACAGGATGTCATCTCTTCAAACATTTGGTTAAGATCTATATTTACCATCCGTCTATTTCGAACATGAAAGCTCAACGCGTTTGTGAAAGGATAAGGCCTGAAATCGATATAAAAGTCATGTCTGGACCATTTTCGTAAGACAATATGGGATAAGTAACCGGCAGGGAATGCACTGTGTAGGACTGTAATGTACATATATAGGCATGATTTAAGCTACATGAAATATAACCTCATAGATGATATAAGTAACTGTATGGTTTATTGGAAATCTGTAACCAAGTAACCCTTTCAGGGCTGGATAGTACATTAATGCATCATGTCAATAAGTCTTCATGATTCATGAATGCAGCCTCGGCAGGGCTTATATTCATGCATTGTGCAGACCGGGCCCTAAGTTGATACTATACTCCCAAAGGGTCGGCATAATGTACCAAGGAACATGGCCTTCGAGACATCATGATGCCCTTAAAAGGGCCCATACAGAGTCATTAGTTCCTCTCAGAGTCACAAATTCTGTGGTCACCCAGAAATTACAGACTATAGGTTATTAATGTGGCTACATCCCCTTGCCAGTGGAAGATGTATAGACAATTTACAGTGAGACTGTGGTAGGAACTTGCATTTTGTGCCATATGTAACTTGTTTGGGTTCACTGTCCTGAACTTCTGAATTGAACTTATCTCCCAGCATGTAATAGAAATGATGAACGGACTGTGGACTCTAAGTCCTAGTGTCTTAACTGTTTAATGTAATATAGAGCCTTCTCAACCAAATTCTACCATTGTAATTATGAAGAGGTGGAACCAGAATTAAGTAAGATTAATTAGATTAGAATTAAGACTTGAATGCATTTGAAATGCTGAATTTAGTAAGTACTTAAAAGGAGAATACATTGTAGTGGCCACACACACCCATTTTTTGTGGTTGGATGATTGTCAATATTTTTTATATTAGTTCTTGTTCAACTGTGGATCCATTAAACCTGACGAAAAAGTGCAAAAGTATAATAGCGTTCTCCGTCCACATGCCAATCTGACCGATAGTCAACAAGAGGCATTGTTACAAAATGGGATTTCATCTGATGGCCTTAATGTTAACCGCTGTGCTTTGCGACCAGTGCTTTTTGCCATATATCAACATATCGCCTTTATATGGAAAATGTGTTTCGATAAATACCTACACTTGTTGCTGTTGACAGAACAAAGAGCTCATACTAGTAAGCCCATTGGCACTTGGGTAAATGGGTTGATGATATGTTTTGTGGCATATTCTTAAGTATGAATCACAAGTTATAAGGTTATAAGGAGTATACAGTAATGAATTGACTGCAGTTGACTCCAGAAACTACCTGCTGTGAAACTGCCTTTTGAAATTGTGATGTGGCATTGTTCAAGGCTCTTGTTGTAATGTTACAATAAAAAGTTTCATTTCGCTTTTAAGCTGTTTGTGCTTAGGGTGTTGGTATGCTTATTGTATGACTACAGTGACCACCAGAAGGATATACATTGTAAACAAAGGTTTCAGTAGATATTAGATGTTAATATCTTCCATAAGGGGAGCCAGGTTGGGCATCAAAATCCTGTTTCAGAAAGATGTTTCATTGCTAACTGCAATGTCAAATTAGACTTTCGAGTTTTGAAAACTGCATTTTGGACAACCCAAACCCCACTTGAATGCACTATGAAGCACTAGATGAATAAGTGCCCACAGGACAGTAGCACTTATTAATACACTTAGATAAAGGCAAGGTTCTGTCCACCATAATTTTATGACTGCCTTTGTGCCTTACTGTTGGTAGTCTGGGTAGTTTTAAGCAGTAGTTCCACTAGAGCCGATTGAAAAAGAAATCAGACCGATTGAATTGCATTCGTAAACAAAATGATTGATGGAATTGATGATCTTTTAAGGGTGTGTTCCCAGTGGTTTCCTTGCCTTAGATGGAAATGTTATATGTCAGTTGACACATACGATCATCAAAGCACTGTTGATTGGATAACTGTGACTTGATTGTGATTTGGTGACCTGTGAAGTAATTGACCAAAGTGAAGTGATTAAAAGTGACCATAAGATGTTTATTCAATGGTCATGTTATAGAGTTGTTACAGAGAATTGTATATCAACCTGTCTAGATTTTTACTTGTACTATAATTGTTCATATTTGCTGATTCTGTGTAAAAGAGGAGCATTGCTCTTGATTGTCAGTTTTTAAAGGTATTCAAATGGGACTGTTATAGATTTAAGCACAATGAATGGTGAGACTGATTATGATGGTTAACCCATATACTACTGTCACAAATTCTTGCATGATCAAGATCTATTTTATTTAGCCTCTAAAGATCTCAGCTCCTTCTTTGTCAGGATAGTTATAGAAGATAAAAGAATACAGTTAGAGAAATGCTGCAGAATCTAAACCTTTTTTTATAGACAGGGGGTACTGAAGAGGGACTTGATATAGGAATGTCTGCTTTCTAAAATAGCTTACAACCCTTTAATATCAGGCTTAGTGATAGGTCAGTTATACCAGAATCACTATTTTATACTTATCCATGAAAAAGAAAACATATAAAAAGGCCAACCATTGTATAGACAGGTGTGTATGGAAATCCAATATTATTATGGACCAAGTTATAATGTATCAATATCAACTCAACTGTGACTGTAGTAAATTACACTTTGTAATATCCAATGTTTCCTTCCCCAAAAACTATATAAACATACATAAAAACCATAGAGTCACATAGACCTATCTAGTGAAATATGTAAACTATATGAATGCCTTATATATGATGTGAACATTGCCATCATATAGTATATGATTATATATTGTGGTTTGAAGTATGTGTGGAGAACAGAATCTTTATTGATGTAATTATTTGGAATGATATGTGCTATAAATGGACTTTTGATGTATAGAATACCAAAGGCAAACCCATACAGAAAGACCTATCTATATCATAGACTTGAGTTTCTCAAGAAGACATTTTTTTATGTATTCTATAAATTTAGTTAGGCACTTTGTAAAGTGCCAGTGGATATAGACCTTAATTTTACATGTATAGCATATATACAAAGGGAATGGTTCTGTGTGGAATGTATAGGATGAGATTGTGTTGGTATACTTTGATAGTAAGACACCCTCCTTTTTTCTCTTTGGAAATAATTATCTGTTATGTAACTACATTAATTACAGCACAGATTCTTTGAAGTTGTATTTTGAGGTACAGAATATCTTCAGAGATGTACTATCTGGAATATTGCCTGCCATAGACAGGGTGAAGTGGTTATACTAGTCCCCTACGTATTATATTAAGACTAAAATATGGGCCTATTCTCATGATATAAAACACCAAGGTTCAATATAATTCATTATGTATTTAGAAAACTCAGAAATCCCCCCCCAAAAAAACACCAAGCATATCTTTGGTGTGTTGGACAACGCTCTAGTAGATCATGGCATCATATTGGCGAAATGAAGAAGAATCATTTATTTTTTACCTTATATGTGTTAGCTGTAACGAAGCCAAAGTCATGGTAGCAAAGCGGCAGGTATAGTTAAATATCTACTTTAGAGTATGAATTGATCAATCAGAATTAATCTACATTTGGTTGACCAGTACCTTTTACTTTATCATATAACTTTTAAACTTCTTGTGGTTTAACACCAATTCAAACATTCTAAAACTGACCTTGCATGCTTTAGGAATTCTGTCAACAAAGCACATTAGCTTCTAAAGTTTATTCATTTAATCATACATTTATATGAATTCCATGATTGGCCAAGTCAAGGGTAAATCAATCATACACAGTTCATTATCATGCTGGCCACTGATATAAACCAATGATGTAAAAGAAAATGCCATAAGTTTGTGACCAATCATTAAGTAATGTATATGGCATATATCTTGACTGACAAAGGCCAAGTCAGTGTTATTCCTTATTATAAGTAGACATGATGGCCTGCTTCACATGTAACTGCTCACATATGCTCCTTTGTGAATCTGAGTGAGCTTGGAGCTACTCAGGCCCACTGAGGACATGTCGTGAGCAGCGCAGTCATTTAACGAGGGCCACACAAGATGTATCTCTGACATCTTAACGCATTGGTGTCAATGCCATCATAATCTTGAAATGGTCGGCATGATGCACATAAATGACCAGCGCTGCATTAATGCATCATGGCGACAAATGGGCATGATGCATAAGTGAGCAATGTGACCTTCCGATGGTCATGAAATGGGATATATTTAGAATGACCTTAAAATGATAGTTACAACACCTTTAACTTGCTATTTGAAATCCACTTGCAGAGAATGATTCTTATATCAGTAAGGGTGTGCACCTCTCTTTGCAGTCAAGAAAAACAGGGGAATTTTGTATAAGCCTAATATTTTCATATTTAATGGAACCAGAAAATCCTAATTTCATCTATATACATATATATACATATATATATATACATATATATATATATATATATATATATATATATATATATATATATATATATATATATGACAATGAGACTATAAACAATGAATTCATGGATAAGTACACAAAGTGATAAACTGTTATGCTACTAAAGTTGTCCATTTAAGTCTGACTGACAAGAAAATGGAGTACTGAAATATATATGTCAAGTGGCCATGGAGTACTGTCTTATTATTGTTGGTCACATATGCCTTAATCAGTGTCCAAGGTCTGCTGAGTCCAGGTTTTGTAAGGTTTTGTGTAGTAATTGATTTGTAGTCTAATTAAACTGATGAGGTGCCTCAAGAAGAGATATGGTTTGTAACCTTGATGGTCCTAACTGAAACTTGTATTCATAGAAACAATTGATTCTTGTCCTACTTTCACTGGTAAAAGTGCTTAATGGTGGGCTTTTTTAGTGCCTTTAGAACAAGGAAAAGTGCTTAATACCCTTTTAGGGCTGCATAATGTCTTCAGGTTTCTTTATCTTTGTCACCAAGAGCCTATATTCACCAGCGTTGCAATGAAATCATGCCGGTCCTTCAGGTTTGTGTAAAAGGGCATAGATTTGGCATGAGGTGTGAATACAGCCTTTGCGAGAAACATGCATTATTTTGACTAAAGCGTGTAATGTATTCAATCATTATGTGGCCTGTAAAGGATTAAAACTGTGCACTCCTTGTGCCTTCTCTACATCAACCTCTACCATTGGACAGAGTCCGGCCTTTACACACCGTCCCCGCTCCATTTGTGATTTTATCCAAGTATAAATACTTGACATGAATGACATTGCTACGGATCAAAAAATCCATGTGTATAGGTTATTATTATATATTATTGAGTGTATATATATATGTTATATTACCTCCTATATTAGACCAACATATCGTCTGAGGGACAAAGACGGAGGACTTCTGCGTTGTAATGTATGTTGTGGTTCTGATGATCTTGATATATGCATGATAACTGCATGCTAACCAATCACAAGAGGTTTATACTATAGAATGTGCTTTAAATATATGCTGTTGAAGTGGCATATTGTACAAGGCATGTTACTTGGGATATATGTTATTATGAGGATGATGTTTCTATGGTGAGGATATGAAATAGACAATACCGGTTACTAAGACTCACCTCCTAAAGTGGTGTGTCGATATTTTGAATACACAGTTATTCCTAATAAAGCTTCAAATTCTTCAAAATGTGTTGGACTTCGATGTCTGTGTACGTGTAAGAAGTCTCGTTTAAGAATAAGAGGGTGTCAAAAGTAAATCAGTCAAAGTTTTCAGCCAGAGACTCGACAAAGAGCGGCCCTGAAAATCTTCTGTGCATATGCACACAGAAATCAAGCAACCCCCTTTTCCCTTTTGTTCCCTATTTATATAAGTCCCATAAAATGTCTATGTCCCAACCTTAAAATTTCCCACTCTCTTCTAAAAAAAAAGTGACTCCCTGTGTTGGCCATTGTTAGCTGCTGATCTAACACAATATTATCATTAAATTACTAGGACCTGTCAGCATTTTAGGTCAGTATTTATTTGTGCTTCATGTCACTATAAGAGTGGTTAGTGGATTTGGGGGGAACAAAAGTTCAGACCCCTCTTAGGGGGGATAGAAAAAGAAATGTACCTCTTTTTGTGCTACTATAAGCAAAAGGGGGGATAAAAAGTTTCAAACCTCTCCGAGAAGGTTACAGGAAGGTTTTTGGCTCACATGCACTTCAATTTAACAAGCCCCTCTCCCTAAGGCCCATTTCGCCATGCCGAAAAAGTGGTCAGGACTCATTTTAGTTTCTTTGTAAGATTGCAAACTACTGGACTGTATAGGTGTAGGTAAGGGTATATAATTCTATAAAACCATCAGTATACGGGCATGTGGATGTGTCCAGTTTATGGGCATGTGGATGTGTCCAGTATATGGGCATGTGGATGTGTCCAGTATATGGGCATGTGGATGTGTCCAGTATATGGGCATTTGGATGTGTCCAGTATATGGGCATGTGGACGTGTCCAGTATATGGGCATGTGGACGTGTCCAGTATATGGGCATGTGGACATGTACAGTATATGTGCATGTGGACATGTCCAGTGTATATGGGCATGTGGATGTGTCCAGTAAATGGGCTTGTGGATGTGTCCAGTATATGGCCATGTGGATGTGTCCAGTATATGAGCATGTGGATGTGTCGAGTATATGAGCATGTGGATGTGTCGAGTATATGGGCATGTGGACATGTCCAGTATATGGGCATGTGGATGTGTCCAGTATATGAGCATGTGGATGTGTCCAGTATATGGGCATGTGGATGTGTCCAGAATATGGGCATGTGGATGTGTCCAGAATATGGGCATGTGGATGTGTCCAGAATATGGGCATGTGGATGTGTCCAGTATATGAGCATGTGGATGTGTCCAGAATATGGGCATGTGGACATGTCCAGTGTATATGGGTAAGTGTATATGTCCAGTGTATATGGGTAGGTGGAGATGCAGGCACATGTCTTCACACTATTGTAGCCTGTCTGGTAAGGGTATCAATACATGACCTTCCTACTGTCGGGCTATTAGTCAGTTCAATTTGAAAGATGAGAGACAAAGTCATTCATGTTTAATGAAAAGAAGGCTTTATTGAACATTAAGTATAAATATTGATATATTATTGATACCTTCACAGTACTGTTATATATGAAGCCATGGGTACCTACTTTTGCCTATGTAGTAACACAATCTATGCCAATAATAGGGTAAAAGGTGGATATTTCAAAGGTTTTAAACTGGAAAAATAAATGTAAAACACACAATGTGATTTTTTTATGTAAAAAATAATGCATGATTACCCTTTTCATAGGGACTATTGCAAATTTAAAAAACGAAAATTTTGACACCATCAGGGGTTATTTTCAACTATTTTCTTGTCATCTACAAGGGAAAATGTGATTGTGTAACATTTGCATCACCGTACGTAGGTACATTAGAATGAGAAAATCTAATGGGGAAAATCCTCTTGGGATATATAAAATGTCTTAGTTTTTAAGGTTCAATGGGGTGAATATATTGCCAATATAAAAGATTTCTAACATGCACATATCATTGATCTCTAGCACTGATAAGCATGTGATGTAGCCCCTAGCATCACCTTGCGTAGGTACATTAAGCCATTAATTAAAGAAGAATGTTCATGAATTAGTAAATCATATCATGATATATTGTTATACATGGATAGAGGAAGATACTTGCAAAATATTGTCAGAATGGGTGAATACATAGCAATCTATGGAGGGAGAACAAGGAATTATCACCGTGCAGGTACATCACCATGCATAGGTCCATGATTGAAACTCATTCCATGGAGAGATAAAAATAACTAATTCTAAACTGGTTGATATACTTCAATTGACTAAATATCAATACCATGGCATAATTAGATTACCAGAAATAAATCAATAGGTGCAGATAATGACTCTGTAGGTCCAGCAAAATGAGCATGTATAATAGATTTCAGCATAATCTATCTTTATCATGGATACAAATGGTAAGATCCCTAGCAAACATGTTATTATCGATATATGAACAGAATAAATCAGTTGTCTTGCAAAATATTCCACTTTATGGTAATATATTTGATGCACTCATGTAGAAAAATCATCACCGTGCATAGGTCCACCATTTTTCTTCTTTAAATTGTCAAAAAAAATCTTTAATTTACATAATTAGTGTTCCAAATTTTGTCAGAAATTAGTATTATTTGCTAGCTTTCAGCCAACAAAAAATAGAAGACATCTGAGCACTTCATGTTTTTTTTTCTCCTTCTGGGCCATGTGCTCCATTTTCATGAGAATTGACCACCTATAGACCATGTTACGGTGGTCCTGCAGGGACACCTGTGGATGGAAAACCTAAAAATCCTTTTACTTTTACATAACAATGACTATAAATCAATATGTGAGTAATTATCAGCACAACTCAGTTTGTGTACCGACGGCCCATAAAATAGTAGGAAACAACCGATGGTTTAACCAATAATAACACGCAACTGTAGCACACACTGTGCCCACTGCACTATTATTCGAGGCGTTCGGGCAGCGGTTTTCTTACCATATGCAGTGCATTGTGGGTGGGGGTGACCTCGAACGCTAACTACACCACCTTAGCTTGTTCCCTCCACCCCCTTCCACCCCAGCCAGGTCTGGCTAGGTACCAATCCTTAACTATGCTTGGGAGTGTAGTAAGTTGACTCAGGGATCAACATTGACCCACATGGGGAGGACCAATAGGGGGTGGCCTTACAAACCAGCATTGATCCCTCGGCCATACCACGAACGCCTCGAGTAGTCAAGGCGTTCGTGGATGGACTGCAAAATGTAAGGAAACCGCTACCCAAACGCCTTGAGTATATTAACAAGTGGTGTTCCTTCAGTCAATTTAATTTGCAGATGGCTGTGTACAGCCTGTGCTGATGGTAGACAGTAGCCACTGTGCAATCTAAGACTAGGGGAGGTTTGTCCAGTCTATGGGCTTGTGGTTGTGTTCTTCGAGGTATTTGTTACACTGGGAGAAGTGCTTCGAGCCAAAGAATCCGCGATGTGCAGACAGCGGAGATGGATGGACACCTTTCAGGACAAGGTGCTTTTTCTGTATAGAGTGGTTATTGAAACACAAACAATGTGTAGTAAAGTCATGAGATTTGGTTTTATATAAGTATAAAGTCTATAATAACAAGTACAGCACATCTACAATGGCGTTATTTACATCAAACTGAAATATTTCAATAAGAAATGAAAAATAGGCCTACTATTTTAGTCAAGTGGGGTGATGCATGCATGAGTACTTGTGCATGATAACGAACTGTGTCATTTTTCGTCATATTGAGTCAACTCTCTCTCAGCTTGATGAAGCATCACTCACTTCAATAATGAAGTGAGGTAAGAGTTGGTGAGCATGCGTAAGCTTGTGTCAGTACTTGCCAACTCTCACTCAGCTTTATGTAACATCACTGACTTCCATAAAGATGTGAGGGAAGAACTAGTGGGCGTTATGCATTTGTGCACAGAAGGCTCAGGGGTGGGATCTGGACCACATCACACCAGGAATGCACGAGGCCTGAAAAGGGTAGTGCCGTGTGCAAAAGACAGAAAGCGTGCCGTGTGCAAACATAGTCGAGGTGTTCGTAGGATGGCCGAGGGATCAATGCTGGTTTGTAAGGCCACCCCCTATTGGTCCTCCCCATGTGGGTCAATGTTGATCCCTGAGTCAACTTACTACACTTCCAAGCATAGTTAACCACTGGTACCTAGCCAGACCTGGCTGGGGTGGAAGGGGGTGGAGGGAACAAGCTAAGGTTGTGTAGTTAGTGTTCGAGGTCACCCCCACCCACAATGCACTGCAAAATGTAAGAAAACCGCTACCCAAACGCCTCGAGTTTAGCACTTCTGGAATTTGGTCAGAGTCTTCTCCCACTATTTTTCAAGTGTCTCAAATTCAGTCACTTTGAGACAGCTACCTGATACAAAATTTAACAATTGACATTTTTTGTCACCAAATTTTTATACTTTATGCACATCTGTTTCCCTCAACATGATACATTAACAGATATTCAAAAATATGTAGGAATGAAAAACCATGTCTAAGATGGATGATATACATCTTTTATTCTGCATTGAAAACTGGTCAATAAAAATTTAAAAAAAAGCCACCCCCTAACCCGGCGGTATAGCCACAGGGGAGACCCTGAGCCAATGAGTGAGCATGTGTCAGCATGTGCCAATGCTTGCCAACTCTCATTCAGATTGACCAAACGTCACTCACTTCAACAAGGATGTGAGAGAAGACTGAGTCAGCATGGGTTTAATAGGATATCATAGTTCAATACCCAGTGATCAGCTAGGTCACATATGATTTGGGCAAATAGATAGGAATTCATAGTATGATGGTCAAAATATCTAGTATTGAGTGATAATAAGGGTAGATGCTACTGTAAATTCTCTCATATTAGCCGTATCCCTCGTATAAATGCACCCCGTCTTTGGGAGGGGCTATAAGCCACATCGAAGGCTTGAGAAATGAAGGTTTTATACTGTCCTATAAGATCAAATACCCCCTATAAGCCACACCCTGACTTGGGGCATATTTAATAAGCCTCCCCTTGAATTGAGCTCTAATATAAGCCACGGCTTATACGAGAGAATTTACGGTATATCCAATATGATCATGACGGAGTGAGTGAGCATTCATCAACCTCCGTCAACGCTAACTCATCTTGACACAACTTCACATACAGTGACAGACTCTGCAGGATGCTGAATTTTGATTGGTCCATTTCAAATTTCCCTCCCTTTTCTTTGTTCTCATTCTGAGTTCACAAAAGTTAGGCAGGGACAGCCAGGGAGAACAGATGTAAGGTAGGTGGTCACATTGTTCTATTCATAGTTCTATTTCTGAACATCTAATGGCATGCTGCTTAATTTCAGTATTAGAGACAACACCTTCCATTCACTAGTTAATATGGGGGTGTGGATGGGGGGTCCCCCATGTCACATGTCGATTTTAAGAAATGGACATGTCATATGTCACTTAAATCCCCATGTCACATGTCACCTCTAAGAGCCTACCATGTCCCATGTCAAATTTAAGAAAACACCTATGTCACATCACTAATTTATTGCCTCATGTCACTAAGGCCGATGTCAAATGTCAATTTTAAGAAGTAGCCATGTCACCATGTCAAATTTAGTGATCCACACCCATTAATATGGAACATTATATATGTGCAAGATCCATGGAGATTGGGGGATTCAGGATGCTTCATGATATGCTCAGGTTTGTGGTAAGTGGGGCCAATAAGGATGTGGTCATTGCTCATCATAAGGGGTGGGGCAGGGTTGGTTTGATATAGGTTGCTGCTGTTTGGGCTGTTTTGTGTTCATTATTATCTATTTTCACTTTTACAGCTATTCCCAAGTCTTAGGTATTACAAGAAACCATAGATCTACTGGCCCAGAATCCACCCATTGAGGAGGAAAGTGTGTAAAACAGAACACAGTAAGGAAATGGAATCAGGACAAACAGCTGAATTGATGTTAATAAATCAATAGATAAAAGATCTGAATCAAAGACTGAGGATGAGTCATGATGCATGCATCAATCTGCGTCAGGCTGAGCCATACCTAGCGACACATGACGAGATTCTTGGTTCAACTTACGAACAGTGTGAAGGTTCACACAGCCTGACTCAACTTCACGAAGATTTGCTGGGGTTAATTGAGTGGCATTCCTTGCAGTTTGAAACTTTAGCTCTGTAAGATAATCATGGAGCTAATATGTGATGCTAAAGATTTTGAATACTTTACATTGCTTTCGCTTAATATGAAAGTCATAGACCTATAGCTAGCAAAAACCATTGCGCCAGAATGTGCAATACTGCCAGGCCAAATGCTTGGCTGTGATCTGCAGACCTTTGCCTACATGCCAGACATTACAGCTTCTTAATCTAACTATTCTTAAGGAATTTAGGATTAAAACAAACTGTATTGATATTTTGGATATAGTACATTCTTATCATACATCAGCACTTATCTAACCTCTATGACCCATATCTTTGGTTTATATCATTCTTTTTCGAAACAAAAATAATTATGAAGTATTATTCTGGTCCTGCTGAAATCTAACTGGACCGAATGTCCTGCATGGTCAAAAGGTTTCTGTTTATACTGTGTGTTATTTTGGTAATCCAAATCTTCTATTATAAGTTAAACATATTAATGTGATGTTCATTGTCAATAGTGACAACTTACTTTGTTGATGTGAGCACCTTTTTTCTGTGCATAGGCACCCCACAGGATGAAGACAATACCCGCTTGGTTTGTATTGAACCAGGCAATGACTGCGTCAGTAAACTGCTCCCATCCCTTCCCTTTGTGAGAGTTAGGCTTGTGCGCCTCAACTGTTAGACATGCATTCAGCATTAAAACACCTGTAAATTAGAATAACTATCATCACATCCAAATATGCATGCCTACATGTGAATGAGTCACACTCACAGTCAAATAAACTGGGCAAAATTTTCAAATGGCTTTCTTTGTGTTAGTTAAAGTGCTTATAGTTAAGTTAATGACAATATTTCCAATCATAAGTTTAAGTCCTGGAGACACCACAATATTGAATCCCGGGACTATTACAGAGGTTTAGCTACCTGGCGTGATGAATGAATGCAGTGTGCAGGTCAAGGTATATAGCGGCCCTTGGGGTTAGCTCATGGGGCAGACATTTTCCCTGACCCCTGATCATGAGGCCATCTAGTGGGTACAGGCATTGCACCTGTCCAGATGGTCCTTGGTGCTCCCAATAGTACCCTATATATAGACAGGCCTTCAACGGGCCTAGTGGACAACCAGGTCCTTTGGTATGCATTGGACAGAAATAACTGCCTACTGCCCTGTGATTAGCATTACCACCCTCCTCACTCGTGTGCATTGGAGCATATCCAGTGTACTATTCGAGGTGTTCGTGGTATGGCCGAGGGATCAATGCTGGTTTGTAAGGCCACCCACTATTGGTCCTCCCCATGTGGGTCAATGTTGATCCCCAAGTCAACTTACTACACTTCCAAGCATAGTTAAGGACTGGTACCTAGCCAGACCTGGCTGGGGTGGAAGGGGGTGGAGGGAACAAGCTAAGGTTGTGTAGTTAGCGTTCGAGGTCAGCCCCACCCACAATGCACTGCATATGGTGAGAAAACCGCTGCCCAAACGCCTCGATTGGTACTCCCACATGGGCCACTTTTTGCACCACCCTCACACATATTCCCTTCAAATCCTGTCACCTGGGGTTTCTATATATGATGTTATAGGTTATCATAATTATTTTTGCCAATGGGATAAGGTCTCTGGCATCATTTTAGTATAATTTCTTTTGAGGAGAATTTAACCAAAACTTGGCTTTAAAATATAGTATTGTAATAGTAAGCAGAGAAAGTCAGATTTCTTTAAATTGCTCAGAAACTTGTGTTTGAGGCCTCTTTCTGCAATATCCATGTGAAAATATATATCATTAGCTTTCACCTTATATAAAAATTGTTTATGTAAGTTGCTTATCAACCCTTGTGGCTTTGCAAGTGTTTGTAGAAAATGTTTGCCTGCAGGTAACCTCCCTGTGATATAGCTATATATAGTGCTCCACTGCCCTGGCCTACCACCCCACTGCAGGAGGGGGTCCATGTAGGGGAACCCTATGGGGCTTTTCCTCCAATATATGGCACATTCTCAGGGACAATAATCTTTAATAATTTTGGTTCTAGTTGGGATAGAGACAAAATTCCAATGGTTTTATTAGCCCTGTAATGTTGGGCATCAGCACAAAGAGGTATCAAAAAGTTGTGATACATCTGGAAATTCGGTGTGATAATGCTACTGTGATGTCATCCAGCCAAAAAGAGGCCAAACCCCTGATCACAACACCATCTTGTGGTTGTTTCAACAACGGCAATCCTCCCTATAACACCATACATATTATGAAAATCTCTCTCTCTCTCTCTCTCTCTCTCTCAGATGACATGGTACATGAAATACCTGCATCTGCGTCAGTCTGGACATTTATGTGGGAGTTGCTAAACCGTCCTAATCTGGTAATATCTAAGCTCGAAATAAAGTACTGAAGTAAGCATACCAAGGATGTGATAAGATGCATTTACATACCTTGTTGTGCCCACCCTGTTAGGTTGCCGTGACTGGGATGTCTAAAGCCATCAATGTCATTCTTCAGCTCCTTGTACATGTTCTCCAAACTAGAAATAGATATTCAAATTCAAAATGTGCACAAATTCTAAGTCAAGGTTCCCACAGGATTCTCAGACAGGTATTTTCCATTCCCATTTTCCATGACTCTTGACTGAATTTCCTGGAATTCTATCACTTTCCAAGGCAACTATTTATTCCATGACACATGTGATCCCTGAAAATGTTTTCTTTTTAAACAGCACAATGCCCCTTTCATTTTATTTCACTATCGAGAAATCCATTTGACATTTAGTACAGATAATTGTTCAACTCCCCAACATGTACTATAGTTGATAGATGTAGTTAGCTTTCACAGTCAGTCTATACTACCATGAAAACGAGGTGACATAGCTTTAGTCTTTTCCAGTATAATAAGGGGTTAATGTATGTGTGACTTGTGTAGTGGTCAGTGGAAAAGGTGATGGAGAAACCGGGACTCGAACCCAGGACCCTCCAACTTCAAAGCGGAAGCTCTACCCATGAGCTACTTCCCTGGCCTGACATTCTCTACCTTCCAACTAACCTGGATCGGTATGGTATACATAGGGGAGTGACACAATCAAGTGAACCGTCCCTCTGAAGTCTCTGCGCACCCGACGGGGGAACGAACCCCTACACTTGTTTGTAATGATGAATAATGGTTTAACTGACCTTGGTGGACAACGAATTCCCCTCTGCACACTGAAGCTGAGGCCGTGCGCCTGCCCCACGTCATGGTATGGGTCCTGGCCAATGATCACAACTTTCACCTGAAAGAGAGAAAAACTGTCAACATATTTGAGAGACTACATAGTCCATGCATCATACCCATTATTTTGTCATGATGCAGGAATGCAACTTTGGCAAGTCTGCTCACTGGGACCGAATGAGAGCTTCACATGAACTCCATGTGTTACACCCCTGAAAGGTCTGAAATCATTTTTTTAATAGTGCTATACACTGTTAAAAAAATCCCCTAAATTAAGCATGGAAACTCCATAAAACTTTATGGTGATTCACAGTAATTTAAAAGAATGGTGATTTCCCCTATAATCATAATGTTTCACTCTAAGGGAGTGATCATTTTTTAACAACAGGGGGGGGCCGGTGGGTTTGAGGGGGGGGTCAGAATTTTTTCAACCCCTTGACCGGGGGGGGGTCAGAATTTTTTCAATACCTCTGATGGGGGGGGTCAAAATAATTTCACCTGTTTTCAGTGGAAAACCCCGGGCGTTACTATAGGCTAAAAGGGGACGTTCGCGCGCGATTTTTGTCCCTTATGGGGGGGGGTCGAAAAAATTTTACCCCCTTAAGAGGGGGGGGTCGAATCTTTTTTCGCGCGTCCGCGCGCAAACCCACCAGCCCCCCCCTGTTGTTAAAAAATGATCACTCCCTAAGGTTCACAGTATGGGGATTCTCCGAAGTTTTTCAACGGGAATTCGCCATATTTGTATGGTGATTCACTGGCAATGTGGGTGCCAGTGAATCAACAAGTTTTCTTTTAATTTCTTTTTACTGTGTACATTGGCATAGTATGTACACTGTGCATACCAAGTAACTTAAATCTAGAGGCATCATTCCTTTAAGAGGGCCCTAGACAGGGGGGTCCCATGTCCATTGTCGATTCTAAGAAGTGGTTGTTGTCCTTTGTCTCTCAAACCCATGTCCTTTGTCGATTTTAAGAAGTGGCTTTGTCCCTTGTCTCTAAGCCCATGTCCCTTGTCGATTTTTAAAGAGGTGGCCTTGTCACTTGTCCCTCAAGCCCATATCCCTTGTCGATTTTAAGAAATGGCTTTGGCCCCTTGTCAATTTTACCCGTCTGGGGCCCTTTAAAGGGTTAAATACAGAGCAACTTACATCCTGAATTTCACAGGGCTGGGTGAAGCTGAACACTTGATCAGGTGGAGGGAACACCGTCCCTTTCCTCCTCTCCTCGGACACAAATCTTGACAACTGAAACACATGAATTTGAAATGATGAGATTTTAAACAGGTGCGAGGCATGTGAATATGATACTTGCTCATATATAACCCTTGAAGAAGTAGCATGATACATGTACCTCAAGGCTTTGCACCTGTGTACCTACTGCCCAGGACCTACACTGTAAATAAACTGTCATCAAATAATGAAGAATTACTCGTCCCACAGTTGCCAGAGATCCATCATTATTTTCACATAGATGTCGTTACTTTTACAGAGACTACTTGTACCACCGCACTGCCACCTGGAACTTCTTATAAAAACTACACTGGCCCCCTGTTGTATAATTATGGTGGTTCACTGTCCAGTTTTACACGAACAGTGTTTTTTTACCGTGTACTTGTATACAGACCCAGCCTACAATGCAAGAGATGTGTTCAAAGATACATACCGAATTTAAACACCAAAACACTTAAAGTGTTTAGGTGTATAGCCTTTAAACACCTGTCTCTCAGACACCTAAACACTAAAGTGTTTAGCATTTAAACACTTGGTTAAACACTTCATAGTTAAGCATGTTAAAATTGAACGCGTTTAGCACTAAAGAGGCATTTAGAAAAGTGCAAATGACAAATAAGGGTTTAACCAAGTGTTTAAGTTCTAAACACTATAGTGTTTAATCCCTAAACACTGTGTTTTCGCAGTGTAAAATATTCATATTCCCCAATCCAGCTCCATTGAGAACCATGAACATCATAACGCCAGGGGTAGGATTGTGTTGGAATAAGTCTTTACCATTCAAATCCAACATTGACCTTAATTTATTTTTATAAAAGCCAGGGGTAATCAATCAATTCATAAGTGCTTGGGCACTAAACCAAGACAGTACTGTCACTGTTCAAGAGGCAGAGATGCCACCCACTAGCAATCAAAACAGAGAGAAACTTATGATTTTAGACACATTTTTTTTAGGAAACTAGTATAAATAATTCAATACAGAACTCTCTGGGTAGAACTAGGAATTCCCACCAAATTAGTTGCATCTGTTTAGAGGACAGTACATCAAAGTTTGCTACTCTGCCCTTAATGGACCGATGATATGTACAATAGCTTTTACCTGTACAAAGTAGGGCTTGGTGAACTCTGCAGCGCCTTGAACCAGGTGATACCAAAGTCTCTGACCAGCCCCTGGGTGGTGGTGGTGGTCAACTTTAGCTTAGCCTATAGCTGATTGGCTTCTATTTTCTCCTTTTGCTTAGGACTCAGAGCTGCTCCAGCGGAATTTGTTCTGACATCCCAGGTGTCACCTTCATTTGGTGAGCTAGTGGCACTCTCTTTTGAAGAGCTGGTTGGACCTTGTTGGACCTCAGCTTTTTGGACTTTTCTTTAGAAAATCTATTGATAATGCAAACTTTCCTTGTCAGGCCTGTCATGTAAAACCATTATTTAAAAGATAGTTGAATTGTGAATCCCTCGGTGAAAGTCATTTGCACACATGTGGTCACTACAAGCAAAGTTACGAGAATTCCATCAAAATTGATCTAAATACAACTTTTTTCATGGAAAAATCACCCTTTCTTGCAGCATGGGTCTAATATATGACGGACATGCACGCTGGCACTGTAAAACCTCATATATCACAAGGCACACACATACTTATAATAGACCAAACCCTGCTTTACTTAGCCTCTAAGTTGATACTCACACAGGGTTTACACAATGTATGTCCAAGGCAACTCAACTGGATCAAAATCAGGAATTCTACTTAGTCAAGGCTATGGGAATAAAGTAACAAGTCTGACCGAAAAATGCAATGTACAAACAGTAAGATTCTCTTTATCTTCTAGGACTGCATATCAGTAGATGATATAGATATTATCATATTTTTAATCTACCACAGTGACTCAGACGTGATATCTTGGTGAGGGAGGGGCAGAATTCTTTTTGTGTTCCATTTATTGATTCATCAGAGAATTCAATAACATAAATGCTTTCTTTATTCCTTTATGAAATGTTTGGATCAGGTTAAAAAGAAGTTGAAGCAGAGCCCTATTCTCAACCCTTCCGGAACCTTCACAGATTCTTATTCTTAATCTTAAAGGGGCCCTGGCATCGTATTGCATGCCCGCGTGATCACCCCTTGACCAATCAGGGCACCCTGATTTTTTCTGATGGTACCCGCAATTTTATGATCCCTCTTTGAATCGGTACCCATGTTGTTAATTTGCGGTGCTAGGCCCCCTTTAAGTAAACCCTTTAAAAAACGTTCAGCAAAGGTATAGAATAGGTTTTGAGAAAACCGTTTTTACCGAAGCTTAAATTCACCAAATCTAATTCTTTTTGATTGGAACAGTTTGTCTAAAACCGTTTTTTTTTTAAACGTTTCACTCATAACCTTATAAAAACGGCTTCAACGTTTTGTGTTTACTGGGGAGATATTGGCATTTTCTCGAAATCGACATGGGAAATTGGGACCCTCCATCAACGGTCCCTCCTATACATTTCTATACCCGGTAGTAAAAGTATGACTAAAGGTTGTGGGGGGGGGGGTCCAAAAGTACCCCTCCTAAAGAGAGCATGACATAATTTATGGACTAGCCTTTAGAGAGATTTTCTAGAAAAGTGACCCTTGCTTGGAGGGATTTTGCTCAAAAAGTACCCTTCCCATCCACATACGAGTATCTCCAACATATGAAGTGCCCCCGGGAGTGCCGCAGGACGCAACTTCTCGACCCGGACTATCCCCCCGGGCATTCATTCGCTGCTCTGCGCGTGACAGCAGTCCTAGTCCTGCCGCGGCCCCACTACCACAAGGGAACGCTGAGCCCCCAGCGTATCAATGGTATGGAAGATGCCCCAGGGGCATCAATGACTCTACTGATGCCCCTGGGGCATGCTATTGTCATTTCTAACCCAAAGAAGTAAAGGATGCCCTGGGGGCATTGGTAGCTCCACTGATGCCCTAGAGGCATGATGCTATTGTTTCTAACCCATAGGAGTAGAGGATGCCCCGAGGGCTTCACTGATGCCCCTAGGGCAAGTTATCATTTCTATTCCTAAGTTTATATGCCTAACAGTAGAGGATGCCCCTGGGGTATTGACGGCGTCAGCAAATTGAGCAATGCCCCTGAGGCATCCTGTAGCTGTTCCATGCAAGGAGGAGTAGGGAAGAAGCCCCGGGGGCATTGACGGCATCGGCAATGCCCCTAGGGCATCCTGTAGTTGTTCCAAGCATGGAGCAGTAGAGAAGAGGCCCGGGGGCATTGGCTGCATCAGCAATGCCCCTGGGGCATGCATTAGTCCTTCATATAGGATAGAGAAGTAAGGAAGAGACCCTGGGGGCATTGACGGCATCAGTAATGCCCCCGGGACATGCATTAGTACTTCATATAGCATAGCATTAGAAGCATTTAATAGTACTTCATATAGCATATACTCTATTTATTCCACGACTTAACAAGTTTATAAGGAAAGGCCCCGGGGGCATTCTCGGGCCAGTGATGCCCCTGGGGCATACTTTAGTCGTTTCTTGTGTAGGAGTAACAAAAATGCCCTGGGGGCATTGATGGAATTGCTGATGCCCCCAGGGCATGCCATTGTAGATTTCAGATTATTTAAGAAAGGCTATGCCCCGGGGGCATTTGTGGTGTGTGTGATGCCCCCGGGACATAATAGTATTCAGTTTATAATATAGAAGTAAATGCTATGCCCTGGGGGCATTTGTGATGTTGTGATGCCCCCGGGACATGCCATAGTAGTCTTCAGTCATAGACTACAGCTGCAGGTTACAACTTGTTACATCGGTCTATGCCCTGGGGGCATTCAGTGCCGCCCCCTGTGGTGATGCGTATATTTTCGGGACTGCCGCGCGGAATTATGCATACCCTGAGGGCATATTGCTGGCCCTCTAGAAATCAGCAATTTACCAATGCTAGTCTATGCCCTCAGGGCATCGTGTACCGACCCTCAGCGAATATGCATACACAGGACCATTCCTGACCTCTGGATCTAGACGTTCTGGCATTGACCAGAAAAACATGCACATGCCCTGAGGGCAACATACCCTCAGGGCATATTTCTTGCTTCTTTAAAGCATGATTGACCAAAGCATGCCCTCCAGGCATGTAGTACAATTCCACATGTTGTACTTGTAGGCTAGCTACAAGAAGGGCCTAAGTATGCATACCCCCCAGGGCATATCTTCCTTCTCCCGGGTTCCTTATACAGTCTACAAATGTTACTCCTCAGGGCATAAAGTTGATGATAAATGAAGTGGTATTAAACAAGGGTATGTCCTTGGGACATCCATGCATGCCCTCAGGGAATATTGGACTTTAAGCTAATCAGGGGGGAATTAGGAGCCTACTAGGCTGGGGCACTCTCCAACCTTCGACTCATATGACTATCAGTGCATTCCCTGGCGCCATTCCCTGGGGGCATCATCACACATCATCCATATTATGGATGCCCCAGGGGCATGGTACAGAGAACAATGGGGGACAATGCCCTCAGGGCATTCATAGTAAGGATAATCATACATGCATAAAAAAAATTGACGATGCCCTGGGGGCATCCATGTACTAAACGATGCCCCCAGGGCATAGTCCAATACCCTATATAGGCCTACATGTCCTGGGAGCATCATCCTTACCATGGATGCCCTGGGGGCATTTTCCCAGACTTGCCATGGGGAGTGTGGGAAAGGGCACGCCTCAGCCACTGCTGTCAGCGTAATTTTCGCATCACTCCCACGCGGCAGTCTGTAGGCCCCGGGGGCATAGTCCAGGTCAAGAAGTTGCGTCCTGCGGGGGGCAGTGCCCGGGGGAGTGCCCCGCCCCCCACGGGATTCAACTCCTCCTTTAAAGGGGGGCTAGCATCACAAACTAACAACATGGGTACCGGTTCAAAGAGTGATCATAAAATCGCAGGAACCAGCAGAAAAATCACGGTGCTCTGATTGGTCAAGGGGTGGTCACGTGACTTTTTAATGCTGGCATGCATTACCATGCCAGGGCCGCTGTCAGTCCACCGGGTCAGTCTACCCTCTTCCCAGGTGAGCGCGGGAAAATGGCATGTGGCCCCAGGCCCAAGGGTGCCCAAGGCTCGTGGCCAATGTACTGAGTTGTTAGCCTGTACCAAGCCGGGGATAGGCCACCAAGTTGTTTCCTGCAATCTGGTACCGTTATCTTCACAAGGGGGCAGCACGAGGCTAGCGGCACAAGGTTGACCTAGTTAGATTACACATCCAGGACATCCAGCTTGAATGATCGAGGGCCTACATTATAATTGAACTGAAGGGAATATATACGTGGAATTATGAAGTTGGCAAGAGCTTGCAAGTCTCTCCTGGGTGTCTGGAACTCCAAGAGCCCACAGATATGGACTGCCACAAAATCCCGCTCCCTGCACGTTGCTCCAATTTGGTGGGCATCAAGCACAGTGAATAAGGTCAGTGTACAGTCCTGGTCAGTGTTTATGTACTGAGGACACTCTTGAGGACACCCTAGGGGGTGTGGATGGGGGGTCCCCCATGTCACATGTCAATTTTAAGAAATAGTTATGTCACATGTCACTTAAATCCCCATGTCCCATGTCACCTCTAAGAACCTCTCATGTCACATGTCGATTTTAAGAAATGGTTATGTCACATGTCACTTAAATCCCCATGTCCCATGTCACCTCTAAGAACCTCTCATGTCACATGTCGATTTTAAGAAATTGCCATGTCACCATGTCAAATTTAGTGGTCCACACCCATACCCTAGGCCTACTAGTCTGTGTAATTGCTGGTTGAACTTGAACAGGTGCTCTGTGTATTGGACTCAACCTACCTAGGACCTCATTTATATGACACAGGTCAGTAATGACCTCTTTTTTCTGTCAATAAAATATTTTATTATATTCCGACCTAGCTGAATACACTATTGACCAATGAGAATATTCCTTTCATTCAGTGCAGACCTTTTAGGATGCTTTGGGGGAATTTTTATGAGGGTGTCCCATTAAAAGTTGGGAAAAAGGGCAGAGGGGCCATTGGTCCACTTTCTGTTGATCCCAGATACACAAGGAATAGTGTATCCGGAGTACACAAGAAATTGACCAATCAGGAGGCAGCATCTGCTACAGCAGAAACATCTGTTCTGGCGTCAATATGGCAGACATTTGGACAGCCAATTCAAGTTGTTTTATGATAGAAAATACTATTGTATGATATTTCAAGGATGAATAAATGTGGCATCCTGATTGGGGTGCCTATGTAAATGGTCAGAACAAGTTTTCTGTCAACATCCTCATAAGAATAAAGGGTCTAACTCTACATCTGCTGAGCAGGCGCTTGCTTCTAATTGGTCCATTTCTTATTTATCTGGGATACACTTCTGCTTCCACCATTGGGGTGGGGAGAGGGGATGGAGTTGGGAATCCTAGTAGCAAGTGTAGTATAGAGTGTTATACATGTTGGATGATAGATGCATCCTAACCAAATTAGTCACATCTCGGCCCTCATAGACCAGAGATAATGAGGTCAAAAGGTGAAAAATGCTGATTTAAGTTATTTTGACATTTTTGGATGTTTGCTTTCATTAATATCTTCACTGTGATTTAGTGAAAGTATAAATGCAAAAAAAAAATAGTAGAAGCTATGAAAATTGGCTGATTTCATGATCATCGCTAATTTTCAAAGTGACAATTTTTTATTGATAAATCTACAATATAATCACAATATCCTGTATTATAAAAAATGTTGTAACAAAGAAAGTCAAAAGATATTCATATCCACATGTAGCTTGACATTTTCTCTTTAAATTGGTACCAGCCTGACTAGGATTGTAGTCAAAAGATTTAGTCTACACACCAATACAAAGATGCCTTCCACTTTTCTGTATGACTGAATATTGGATAAAATGCCTATGTTTAGAGCTATATTTCTTGTAACGAATACTGGCCGCTTTATAATTTTGAAAATTCACCACAAATTTGCAAATTAAGATATTTTGATGAAATACAAAGTATTCTGGAGCTCTTAATGTACTCTATATGGGTCCAGTATAAACCTGAAATCCATTTTCCCGATATGTGACTGATTAGGTAAGGATGCATCACATATTGTACATGATCTGCAAAAGAGTGATGATGATACCACTGTCTACATACATTAACCCATTTGTTCCATTTGACCATCAACCATCTATTTCTCTCCCTTTCTAACAGCCCATAACATGCAAAGCCGCAGTAGCCTGGGAGGAGAAGAAACCACTCTCAATAGAGATGGTAGAGGTTGCACCGCCGAAGGCACATGAAGTCCGTATCAAGGTATGTACCAAAGGGTTATTTTAGAATGCATTATTATTACAAACCCCACTGTTATTTGAAGAGGTACTATGAGCTAATGCAATCATAATAAATGGCCTATAATTGCTAATTAAAGTTAACCCCTATTCTCTAATAACCTCCAGGATTTGTTTATGAAATGATGTTATACCATGTTTGTTCTAGGATATTTACATTGGAGGATAAACTATGGCTGTATCAAAAAGGTGTTTGATAGTTCATTCATTCTCACTGCTCTAATGTCTATTTTTCTGCCTAGATTATTATTTCTTTTGAAAGCATGCAACTAAAATAAGTAAAGAGGAATTTCCTGAGAGATTCTTATCAATGGTATTTTATCATAATGTCAGCCCTACAGGAAGATGTAAGGCTATCAGTTATTTACATGAATGGCTGGGATCTGCATTGATAAGAACTTTCACAGCAGGCAACCCTTTTATCTATTATTTATCTTGGCCAGACATTGGACATTAGCCACTCTAAGCAGTAGCTGCAATCATTACTCTGTAGTCTCTAAATATGGTGCATGTGACATCAGTGTCATACTGTTATATGTGGCTTTTCTCCAATTTTGAAAAAAAAAGAAAAAATCTTTTTTTTCTAAATAATGGTTTAGTGGCTTGTGAGTTACCTTACATACTGTAAAACCCCGCTCATAAGCCAGGGGGGCAGAGTTTGGGAAAATGTTATAAGCCGATTTGGGGCCTAATTTTTATGGGAAACGGTTTGTTATGAATAACCTTTCTTAATTACCTAATCAGGTCTTTAGTAGTCATAACATAGGTTGGCTCCCATTATAGTTTACACTCAAATACAGCTCATTTGCATAATATTGGGGTGTTCCGCACTGAATTATTGCTGTGCTGTGATTGGTTGAAAAGATATTTCTCTCTCTGATCCAATGTGTTCATTTTAGCTGACTGTTTTTGCAATAGGTAGCATGCAGATAGGGCCTGGGTGGGACTTTCAATACTCACTAGATGGTGCCACCTCACTGTCCTCACTGCCCTGATTCTTGGAAGTGTACCACGCTCTGTGTTCCTGCCCTTTCTGACCCTTCGCGGCCGGATAACACTGACTCAGACTGGCCTGGCCCTGGGGTTGGGATGGGGTTACACTGGCCAGCTATGGGTGTACCATTAGGCCCTGCATGACAGGATTAATTTTCCATGTTCCTTCAGTATTGCAAAATTGGCAAAAAACACAGGCCCTCTGCACCAATGATGTATTGGTTTTAATTCATTCATTCTAAGCATAGGGGGGCACAGCTAGGATTCAGCACGACATTTCCTATATTTAAAAGTTTAACCAAGCCCCAATTTCAGGGGGTCGGGGAGGCACATGCCCCCATGCTACCCCGAATTGATCTGCCACTGAGCCCTCTGCAACAATGATGTATTGGTTTTAATTCATTCATTCTAACATAGGGGGGCACAGCTAGGGTTCAGCACAACATTTCCTATAGTTAAGAGTTTAACCAAGCCCCAATTTCAGGGGGTTGGGGGGGCACATGCCCCCCCATGCTACACCAAATGGATCCGCCACTGACCATATAGACTGGCTCCAGTCCCTTCTACTTTAGGGAGTGATCATATTTTAACAACAGGGGGGGGCCGGTGGGTTTGCGTGTGGACGCGCGAAAAAAATTCCGACCCCCCAATCAAACCCACCAGCCCCCCCCCCATTGTTAAAAAATGATCACTCCCTTACTCCATGACCATAGGCAGGGTGGGATAGTGGGGAGGGGGTAGAGTGATTACTTCACTCTCACTCTCAGTGACTCTGTGTAGCGGGAATAGTGCAGCATGGCGCCGTTGCCATAGTTACGTCCACGTCCAAGTGTTACCCCTCACTGCAGGCTCACTGCATGTTCCTATTCTCATGGCAAACTGGGTCCTATTCTGATGGGAAACTGTGGCTTGTTTATGGGTATGGACCAATAAATTCGACATGGTGACATGGCCATTTCTTAAAATCGACATGTGACATGGGCCTAAGTGACATGAGGCAAAACAATTAGTGACATGACATAGGTGCTTTCTTAAATTGGGACATGATAGGCTCTTAGAGGTGACATGGGACAGGTGATTTAAGGGACAAGTGCCATGACCATTTTTAAAATTGACATGTGACATGGGCAGGCTTGGGAAACATTGGCAAGCCTCCTCCGTAGGAGAAGGGAAAAACGTTGGCCTATCGTCCAACATTTCTGGTTGAATTTCATATACTGTCAGGTTAGGAATAGATAAATCAATTTGTGCAAGGCAATAATGATTTGTGCAAGGAGGTTGACCTGCATAGGGGTAGGCCTTGTTATTATCCAGGTATGTGTATGAACACATTCAAAACAAAGTTGTATATGATGAGAAATGCTGCATTTACTTCATGAAAATGATTTCAAATTATGCCTTTTCTGTGGACTCTCTCACCTCCCCACCTGCATTGCCACCACTGTTGGAGGATGGTCCAACACCTGCACTAATCTCTTATCAGCCATCACTATGGCAACCAGGAGATAAGAAAACTCACTGGGGGGCAGTGTCCAACAGTGGGGAGTTGTCCAACAGTGGGCCAGGCCCCCATTGTCCACCAGTGGAGAGTTGTCCAACAGTGGGCCAGGCTCCTCCACATACAGGTTTATTATTGGACATATAGTCCACTGTTAGTGTTGTGTTACCTTTTCCCAAGCCTGGGCTGATGGGGGACCCCTTGTTTCATGAGGCTACATATCTTATATTCGTAACACAGCTGGGGGAATGTTTGTAATTTCTATCGTCTCCCCCAATTGTTTACGATTGGACAGACCCCTAATGTCTTACTTGTTCTACCTTGGGGCCTAAGTTTTCTCTATATTCTATTATGATAAAATCCTTGTCATAATTAAGCCGTGGCTAGAGTTTTAGCAAATCTTTGAAGCCGATTTTAGACTTAAATCAGAAAATAGAATTGGTTTTTAAGGTACTTAAAACAATATGACCTACTCAAATCTCATTTCCATTACAGCTTCTAGCCACTGGTGTGTGCCACACAGATGCCTACACACTGGAGGGTTTAGACTCTGAGGGAAAGTTCCCTGTCATCCTGGGTCATGAGGGCGGTGGCATTGTAGAGAGTGTCGGGGAAGGAGTCACAAATGTTTCTCCAGGTAGGTATATCTGTCTCTATTAGATTGATTGATTGATTGATTTGTGTTTTACAGCACTTTAGCGGCACTAAGTGGCTATCCCGTGCTTCACAGGTTGATAATTTAAGAGTAATGTGTCAGTGCCCGCGCATATGTGCACCACACACATCCTGAGGGGATAGGAAAGAGGAGATATAGACCCTTTTAAGTGGGCTAGGGAAGCCCGACTACGTCTCTATTAGACTGCTACATTAGTAAGGTTTTCTGAGATGACAAAGTGCTTCTATCCTTTGTGGGCCACTATATGCCATACTTGTTGAGAAGACTCAATAGGGTAAAAGGTACCTCTGTGAGTTATTCACTGAGTTCCTGTTACCTTGTTTAACCCAGATGCAGTTACAACCTTCATGCTCTAAGGAGAGGATATAGAGAGAGGCAGCTTTAGTTGGAAATGAAAAATAATGTGATTTCTAAGCAGTGCGACTCAATTGCCTCTAACCCTTTGCCTATAAACGTGTAAAGATTATCCCAGATCTTGTTCAGTAATAAGTCATAGAAAATACTAATTTCTCTGCAGTCATACATACAAATATTTTGGTAATGACTAGAGTTCAGATTTAAAAAAAATGCCTTATTATTAGATATATCATTTCAGGTGACCATGTAATCCCCCTGTACATCCCTGAGTGTGGAGACTGTAAATTCTGCAAGAGCCCCAAGACTAACTTGTGCTCCAAGATTCGTGACACTCAGGGATCAGGTGTGATGCCTGATGGCACTAGTCGTTTCACATGTAAAGGCGAGACCCTTTACCACTTTATGGGCTGCTCCTCATTCAGCGAATACACTGTGGTAGCTGATATCTCTGTATGCAAGGTCAGTCCTTAAATCTGCCTTCTTTGAATTCCACAATAATGTGGTAAAATTTATCAATTAGTCTATGGAAGTGCAGGCCTCTCAATGTTTTGAAACTGCAACAATGTTGGGCATCAAATGGCAACATTACTTATTCATTTGATCTAGACCTGCAAATATAAGTTCTAATGTCCCAGGTTGTATTGTATTTAGAAAAGTAGAATGCAGGGATATAGATTTTTCAAAATGAGGATAGCATTAAGTAGAAATATCACCTTTTAAATTTTATGTGTATTTTTCTATCAAGGTAGATGAGAAGGCACCCCTAGACAAGGTTTGCCTGCTTGGTTGTGGAATTGCTACAGGGTATGGAGCAGCTCTCAACACAGCAAAAGTAGGCCAATGCTCCATAGTAAACACAATCCATACAAAGACACATGTCGCTGGTGCAATACCAACATTCCCTTTGAGCCTATTAAAAGATCCTTGCCTATAGCAATCCACTTGGCAAAAAAAACAACGTTTAAAAGACTTTTTTCAGGTCCCTAAGTTCTCCAAACGTTGTTTTTTTTTGTCCTTTAAAAACTTTTTTATTTTGGGTTAAAATCGTAATTTTAATGTTAAGTAATGTAACTTATTTGAAGTTGGAAAGCAAGATTTTTGTAAGATATAGTGAAAGTCTTTTTTAAGCATACCTAATCCAAATGATTTTCCCCAAGTTGGAATGAACATTAATTTAACTGAAATTTAGTTGAAATTTAATTGCAACAAATGATTGATGATGAATACAACAGAAGATTTTTTTATCATCATAAACATTGACAACAGCTTTACACCAATTCTTTGGGGTTTACAAGTAAGTGCCGTAAAACTTTGCATATAAGGCACACTTTATATGCAAGGATTGAGTCATTCTGTGCCTTATATGATCTTCCTGAGCTCAGGGTGCCCATGTTGGGCATGGTTTTTCTTTTTACTGTAGAACAGTACTTAAATGACCAACATTTTGTCCATGTAATAGATTTGGCATGAATTCAAAGGATGTGCTTTATTAACTATGTTTTAGGGTATTCATTTATTTTTACTCAATATTACATATATAAATGTAGACCTGTACATTGCTTTCTCCTGTCTATTTTCCCTATATCCACATTTCCCCTTGCAGGTTGAACCTGGTAGCACATGTGCTGTATGGGGACTAGGGGCAGTTGGACTCGCTATCCTAATGGGGTGCAAAAAGGCAGGAGCCTCTCGCATCATTGGTATTGACATCAACCCTGATAAGTTTGAGACAGGTAAATAAATATAGCTCCTCATTACTGTATATATAAATCCATTCAGAAATACAGTGAAATCATAAGCCTTCAAAGGTGCAATACTTTTACACCTCCAGTACAGTTTCCTACCAAAATCCCCCTGTGGAGTGGGGACCTTCATGTGAGGGCATGGAGGAGCAGAATAACTTCATTGGGAGTCCACGAAGGAGGAATTTTCCTCCTTCCATTCTACCAGTGGGCATACCAGATTCCTAAAAGGCGACAAACTTGGGGTTTCTTGTGTCTTGGGGTGAGCATGTGGGCAGCTGGTGTCCATATGCGCGGGCCCAGGCGTACATGCTTGCCTTTTGCCATGGGATTCTCCCTCAGTGAACCACGTCTGAGTGATCAAAGGCCGTGGTTTGTCTGGCCCTGTCTATGGGACCAGGCAAATAAAAGAACACTTGCTATCCTTCGAAAAGAGTAGGGGAATGAAGCCCCGGTAGCGGTTTTCCCCCTCACCCCTCCTCATAGATGCGGTCATTCATCTCATAGATTCGATCATTCATAGATTCGGTCACTGCTGTGTCGGGCAAGCAGCATATAAATACCTGTCCAAACAGAAAAGAAAGGACTTAATGTCCGAGAAACCTTGAATGTCTGAGTTCCTTTATGGCCCCCGGACGTAAAACTAAACAAACAAACAAACAAACAAAAATCCTACCAAAAAGCAGAAAGCCAAAGTGTTTGAGTACCCTTCATAATAAGGGCCTATATGATCTATATGGGTCAGGTCGCCAGAAAGCAGTAGATTTCCCCCCCAGAGGTCAAGAATGACAAATTTTAGAATTCATTCACAAAACTTTATTACCTTTAAAGAGGTATGTCTCCCCCATTCAGAACACTTAAAAATACCGCTCTAGCCCTAACGGTTCAGTTTTTATCGCTTGCGGAATGAAACTTGACTGAATTGTGTAATGTCCGGTACCAAAATAATTAGGATATCATGATACCATCATTATATACCCCACTGTGACTCCTAAACCAGTTTGTAGGAGCCCACAACATATATTTTCAATAATAACCAGGAAAAATTGCAGTATTCCACAGATTTTAGAAAATATGAGCATTGCGATCGTGACAGGATACCAAATTCGCGACATTTTTCTCAAATGCTTTCCTAACTTTACCATAGTGTTGCCAATAATGCTTCAATGGATATGCAAATTACTACATAACATCTTCCATATGTCTATATTCTAGAACATAACTCCTTAAGCCATACATGGTACCATTACCTCTGTAGTATGCATCCAACAAACTCAAATAAAAGTACCGGACGTTACACGATAGAGCGCAAAACATGCATTTTACCATGACTTAGAGAGACCATCTGGAAGACTACTAATATTCCTCCTATCATCCTTAAACTTCATAAATAGGTACAAGACACTTGTAGCTTTAGTTTCAGCTGTATACAACCATATATTTCATACATTTTGTCATCCTACCATCCATAAGAAATTTTTGTTCACAAAATTTTCAGGTTTTCTTGAGATCATAGACCATAAGTCATACACAAATATGGTACAGGTTATGTTAAAAAGCCTATAAATTAAAAGGCAAACATGTTTACAATCAATATCAACAGTAATATGGACCATTACATCACTTGGGCTAAACCAGCCTGGCATGAGCTGGATATGGAATAAAAGTACCGGACGTTACACGCGCGGCTGCAAAACATGCATTTTACCATGACTTAGAGAGACCATCTGGAAGACTACTAATATTCCTCCTATCATCCTTAAACTTCATAAATAGGTACAAGACACTTGTAGCTTTAGTTTCAGCTGTATACAACCATATATTTCACACATTTTGTCATCCTACCATCCATAAGAAATTTTTTTTCACAAAATTTTCAAGTTTTCTTGAGATCATAGACCATAAGTCATACACAAATATGGTACAGGTTATGTTAAAAAGCCTATAAATTAAAAGGCAAACATGTTTACAATCAATATCAACAGTAATATGGACCATTTCATCACTTGGGCTAAACCAGCCTGGCATGAGCTGGATATGGAATAAAAGTACCAGACGTTACACGCGCGGCTGCATTTTACCATGACTTAGAGAGACCATCTGGAAGACTACTAATATTCCTCCTATCATTCTTAAACTTCATAAATAGGTACAAGACACTTGTAGCTTTAGTTTCAGCTGTATACAACCATATATTTCACACATTTTGTCATCCTACCATCCATATAAATTATTTTTGGCAAGATTTTTCAAGTTTTCACGAGATCACAGACCATAAGTCATACACAAATATGGTACAGGTTATGTTAAAAAGCCTATAAATTAAAAGGCAAACATGTTGACTATCAATATCAACAGTAATATGGACCATTACATCACTTGGGCTAAACCAGCCTGGCATGAGCTGGATATGGAATAAAAGTACCGGACGTTACTGCACACTATTATATTAAGCCTGCTGGTGCTATAGCAGCTGGTATAAGGTACATGCACACACAGATCACTTGTACACACATACTCACAGAGTCACACATGAAAGAACACATCTTAAAGGAACACCTTCATCTGGGCAAATCTGGTCATCACTTCCTTCCAGGAGTCGACTGGTAACTTGTAATGTGGGGACCGTTTACCCTCGCGTGTGGGTTCACCAACTTTCATGATGACGTCATCACTGTCCAAGTCCATGATGTCATCAAGGCGCGGCCATCGGAACCTTGGGATTTTTGGATCCTCTTGAGACATGAAGTGCACAGTGTACTCCCATTCCTCTGGGAAGGCAATGACTTTGCCGACGTAGAATGAAGTGCCGTACACACACGCAAGGTAGTCTCCGATGACATACTTTTCCGGAGTGGGGATAATGACATGTCCCTGGTCTGGCTGGTTAACCTCCTCTTCTTCCTCTGCTGGGGGCTCAACAAACTGGGTGGGGAACAGCTCATGCTCCTGCCATCCAGCACACCCACGTTTGGAGACACAGTCAACCCAGCAACACTCGTTAAAGCAGGAGGTCTGTCGCACTGCGATGGTGTGGTCAGCAGCTAGTGGCACAACACCGTGGACTGACATGGTTCCAGGCACGGTGTTCTCGCACACCAGCTCTGGTACAGCGTCACGGCATCGGGCGACGTCAGTGACAGAGACACAGATGTAGTGCACAGACCCCTCCAACTCATTCCCTTGCTCAGCAAAGGAGGCAGCGTCAGTGATCTTGATGTTGCGCTTGACTGCCAAGTCCGCATTTCGCTTCGCTGCAGCACCGACGCCATCGCACAGCCCTTTGCCGTGGCCTGCCTCGAAGTACGTCCAGGTTGCACGGAGGCCGTTGAACAGCTGTTAGTGCTTGCACAGTATGCTGAAGATAGATTTGTTGCGATACTGTGAGCTCGGGGAGTCGGAGCAGTAGTGGATGGTGGTTACCTGGGGCAGGGTCTGCGCGACATAGACACAGAGGACTTCCAGAAAGGCAAGGATGGCGCCGGAGTCATGCTTGCGGTCGTCAGTTACCAGTGCTACACACCAGTGTGTGGTCACATCTCCTTCCCGGTGGTGAATGACGGCTGGATGGAGTGTGACTGGCTCCTTGGCGTAGTAGAAGGCTTGGGGAGACTCCGGATAGGTCACCATCCAATTCTCCGCGAAGTCCATCTGGATAGTACACTCTGCTGGAGACATGGACTGACGGAGCTTGCGTACGACGCGGTGCTGGTGTTCTGCACGCATGCTGTGCTCCCGCATGGTGACGAACTCTTTGCCGAGGTCGGTGATGAACTTTTCTCTTGTAATAACCTCCTCCACTTGTCGGAGCTTCATACAGGTCTTACCATCCGGGCCGTACGGGACACTCACGCGCTTCCATGTTTCAACGCGGATCCCCGGAGGAAGGTCTTTGGCCCGGAGGTTCGCAGTGAACTCCTCAACCGTGGTCGTCCTGACGAGATCATCAGGGAGCACATACCACATCCCCACGGCACGGAGTTTGAGCGTGAAATTTTGGTGTTTGAGACACAGGCAAAGACTGACCATGTTGAACTTCACAACCTTGATGTACCTGTGCCTCCGTCGCACATCGTTAAAGTATGTCCGGCCGCAGGGGTGGTTAGGGTACTCCTTCTTGAATAGCTCATAGAGGTATTCGGTGAATTCAGTTAGGATGACCTTTTGATGCTTTTTCTTTTTGATGGTGACTGTGTCCTTTTTGCCTGGCAGAGTGTATGAGTGCTCAGGTCGCTTCAGGAACTCAATAATGCGCTCCTCCATTCCCAGGAACTTCACTGTCCGGCAGTCAACCTTTCTTGGTCCAGACAGTAGGCAGCTGCGACTGAGTCCAGTGTCCATCATTAGCTGTGTGGTCAGTCGATGTGACTTAAGGGTTTCTGCTGGGAGCAGGGACTTTACAACCTCAACTCTTTTCATCCGGGGTGCAGTGGTCAGCTCTTCCATGACAAGGCTATAGAGCTCTAACCTCCGGCGATCAGTAAGGGCACTGTCACGTGGTCTCTCCTCAACACGGGGAACTCCTGCGTCCTGTGGAGCGCCGTCACGGGGTTCAGCATCGCGGGGTCTCTCCTCAACAAGGGGAACTCCTGCATCCTGTGGAGCGCCGTCGCGGGGTTCAGCATCGCGGGGTCCCTCTTCAACACGGGGAACTCCTGCATCCTGTGGAGCGCCGTCGCGGGGTTCAGCATCGCGGGGTCCCTCTTCAACACGGGGAACTCCTGCATCCTGTGGAGCGCCGTCGCGGGGTACAGCATCGCGGGGTCCCTCCTCAACACGGGGAACTCCTGCGTCCCGTGGAGCGGTGTCACCATTTGCTCTGTCTGCGCATGATGGTGACCCAGGAATGCGGTTATGACGAGGGGCAACAGTCTGCTGTGCTGCCTTGGCAGCTCTATGTGCTTTGCGTGCAACACTTGTCTCCTGTTGTGTCCTGATATTATCAATCGCAGACTTTAGGCGATCAATCTCTAACTCCATTTCTACTCGGTGTTGTGCCTCTAGCCTCTCTGCCTCCTCGCGTTCCCTCCGTTCTCTGGCTATACGGTTGTACAGCTTGACTTTTCGTGGTGTTTTGTTTGGCGAGCTGTGGTTCAACTCGCGGGATAGTACATCATTTTGGGTCGTGTCCTGGGGCGGTGCTATAGTCGTCTTGTCGGCGGATCTAGGGATGTCGGGGGGCTGTTGCTGGGTTGTTATCCGTGAAGATGTCCTCCGGGGCCGTTTGCTGTTAATTTAGAATGATAAAGTTAAACCCTACACATAGGGATGCTTCAAAATATACAAAAATGGAGTGTTGATAAAATTCATCTAATATCTATCATACACCACTACTATTTTGTATTAGACCAGGATATTATAATAGGTTCTACAGTTAAGGAAGGAAGGCAATGCCAGGACCACAGCAGTAAATTTCAATAGCAAAACTACAGATCTAAGCTTCAACCACAGGAGCAAAAAGCAAAGCAGCACAACAACAAGGAAAGCAGCACAACAACAAGGAAAGCAACACAACAGCAACCGAACTATCCCTTGTTTTCTAAACTATTACTATTACTTATACCTCATTCATACTACGTTCATTTTGGCCCGCTTGACCACGCCTCTGCAAATCATTATCAAAGTGTCAATGTAGGTATTGTTATGGACAAAGTTATAAATTCAGATTTTTAGCAATTCAAAAACCTTTACTAGCCACATGTAGTTTGTATAGCATTTACTTAATGATAACATTTTACATGTATTACTGGAATATCATGGGATGAGAATTCACACACATAGCTTTTAACTTACTCAAGGTCTGCTACCATACGGCAGTGACGGGTTGGCCGTGGAGTGTCATCGTCGGAATCTGATAAGGGAATTGGACTTGGGGAACGGCACCTCTTCCTTCCTTGTTTCCGCTTGTCCTCCTGAAAAAATTCAACAAGAATTTGGGATTAAATTCAAAGTGTGATTACATGTGTGTGATTATTTATAATTCATCTCTTAATGTAAGATGCTGAATAGATGTAGACTTAGTTCAATGCACACCAGTCAAATAAGTCAAAATGGCTTTTTAAATGTCAAATTTCTTACCTCGGGAGGTTCCTCCTCATCAGGCGAGGACATGGACACGGGTTTGTATTTGACCGGCTTCTTCTGGCCTTTCGTCTTGCCAAGGCCCTTCCCCTTTGACGTTATGCTTCTCTTGGGAGCCTCCTTTTGTGCTGGTGTTGAGCTGGCCTTACCTAGTCGTCCCCTCCCAGGTGTGAACAGGGCCACCTGAAACAGAGAATAATTAGTTCCATATTTTCAAAATTTCATGCAGTAGTGGTAAGAGGAACAACACGCCACGTTCAATCACCTTATTTTCAAATAATGAAATCATGTGTGTGTCTCATGGATCTCAAATATTAGAAGGTAAATGATGGAACTACATTACCTGTAGACGGGATGTATTGGGGGTTGAGGTTGTGTCACGGCCTTCCTGTGATGTACCTGGTTGCGGATCATCGTGCACTGCAGCTTCTCCCAGTTTGTCCCGTAGACGCTTCTTTGCAACTCGCAGTCTGGTAAGCTCCCTTTCGTGCTGCTTCTGTGCTTCCGTGTGAGCTGCCTTCATTTTCTCTCTACTCTGCTTCTTGCGAGAGGCTTCATCTGCATTGTGCTTTTCCTCCCCCTTCTTTTCCTTAGACCGTTGTCTGGCCTCTTTCGATATGACCTTTCGATCCTTTTTCTGGTCCGGAGGCAGCGGCTTCCGGCCCATCTTCTTAAAATACAAGGAATGATTACCATAAGAACGAGTTGTATCAAAGTAAATTATGCAGTATTATACTCATAGGGCTTGATAAAGTTGAAATTGAAGTATGTAGTGGGGATAAATCAACATTACTATCAAATACTAGTACCATAGGGGCATATTGTATCAAAATATGGGGGGTCTACACCGAGCCTTTGTGATTGTTTGGATCGAAAATGTGAAATTGTAACGTCCGGTACCAAAATGATTATTGCCCCTGACATGGGTAAAACAGTCCTAATGTATGGAAATTGTGGCTGGGCTACCTCTAAATATATTCTACTTACATGGAAACACAGGATTGCCAGCATATCACCCCTAATTTACCACATTTTGGGGTATTTTCTAATTTCCGAGACTTACGGTAATGTCCGGTACCAAAATCCATTTTGCTCGTATTTGACCCACCAAATGAATATATATTGTGTTTGTAATACTTGGAAGAGGTAGGGGGCATGCCTAAGAATAACAAAATACAGTAGGACATCATTTCAAGCCATATTTCTGGTTTTGGTGAGGGTTAAACGGTCCAAATCGAAAAGGTACCGGACGTTACATGAGTCTGTACTACAAAAAAGGTAGAATTTCTATCAAATCAGGTTCACAAACCACCCCAAGCAATACACACGGCTCCATTCTTTCAATTTACACCACTAAATGCAAGATTTGATCCAAAACAACGACAGTGTAAGCATTTTGGTGCGCCGAGAATTTTGGTACCGGACGTTACCGTTTGACATCGAAAACATACGGACATAGTCTGGGGCTTGCCCGGTGCAAAATTCTCGGCTGACACCGACAACGCCGTGTTATTTTGATGGATTACGTCCATATCAATCAAAATATAATCAATTCAACCACCTATGATACATAATCGATACACAAACATCCTTTTCTATTGCGATCGGGGGCTTAACTCACCTTTTTTGGGGTTTAGAAGAAAGATTTTGGAGGGTTGCTTTGGGAAAATCTTCATAAACTTGTTGTGGTCTGACGCGGAATTAACTGGGTTAAAGTTCCCGGATGTAGGTTACAACCTCCGGTCGTCTGACGTCATTTGACAGCGTCTTCTTTCCCGCCCTGATTTTTTAGGTACTGGACGTTACACGATTCATATTTTGTGTATCGAAGCAAGTTTGGAGGGGTACGGGGGGGATTATGGATATTCTTTTGGTTGACGATTGAAGAAAATGATGTTTTGAACATAGTTTGATCCGAAAAGAAACTCAATTTGTACTTATTTAGCTGTGAGGGACAAAAATGTAAATGTAACGTCCGGTACTTTTATCAGAATTATTTTACATGGGTGGCTCTCACACGGAGGCAAATGCCAATACACACACAATTTTTTCAGGATATTTGGTGGGATGGACAATATTCCTATGGGTAATAACAAAATATTTGTTGCCCCTTTTTTCACTGAGCTATTTACGATTTAGATTTTGGTACCGGACTTTACAAATTATACTTTTCCATATTCCGAATCACCTGAGGAAAAAAATACACTTACTAAGATGTCCAAACATCCTGGAAATGATACCTGTGATCATATAGGATACAAAAAGTGACATTGGGATACTTCAGGAGTTCTTTATTCAACACAGTGCACTTGTAAAAATTACAAAAATTACAAAAACCACAATTTTGGGCCTTTTTTCGACTTTAGCGGGTCGCAACTCTGGGAATTTTCAACTAATTTCAACAAATCTTGGTTTTTCTGAAAGCCCTAAGTGTTTTCTCCCAAATGAGACCATGGAAGACAAGATTGGTTCACAACTTTTTATTCCAGAGTCATGAGAGTCCAAAATGACCTCAAAAACACCAAATCTACTGGTTTCTGGCGACTTGACCCATATATCAGAAAAACCTCTCTCAGAAGCCAAAGAAGGGCGGTTTTTACTCAGCTAAAACCAAAGTTTAACCATTTTTAAATGGTGCCAGATTCAGCTTTAAAATTTTCCACAAGTTTTGGGGGTCTGCTTCTTAAGGAGGTTTTACAGTAGATAAAAATTACTGTCTGTTTACATGGGCATGTGCAATCAAAACTCTCGAAAAGTTATTATTGTTGTATAGCATCAGAATCATTCATCCTTTAGCTAGGAAGTTTGGAATGACTGAGGGATTGAACCCCAAGGACTTTGACAGGCCCATCCAAGAGGTGCTGATAGAGATGACAGATGGAGGCCTCGACTATACTTTTGAGTGTGTCGGAAACACAGCTACTATGGTAGGTAATTTAAACTGATGATGGGAAAGGCGATTACCCAAGTAGGATTTAGAAACAGTGATTGTACATTTGTTTTAAAGAAACAGAGGTGTAGGAAGCAAATCTTCATTGGGGGGGCCCAGCCAGGGCCCCATCGTGAACACCTTGAGTTGTCGATGACGTCTATACATATACGTATATAAAATTTGTATAGAAAAGTAATTTTTTCGTTGAATCTTGGATCTGACTTAGGCTTACACCCCTACTTTCCCTATCCCATCACCATATAAATCTAATTTGAGATGCAAAGTTTGAGCTTCTTTTCCATTTTGTGTTTGAGTTCTTGGCCAATATTGGGGGGGCCCAGACATATTCAGGACCCACCTCCTTCATGATTGGGGGGCCCAGGCCCCCCTGGCCCCCCCTTTTCCTACGCCCCTGAGAAAGTATACATCTAGGGGTTGCTTTTTCATGCCGCTCTATATAATGTATACCTCACTTGAGTTAAGGCCAATCTTATATGGCACATCTGGTGTTGGTTTCCCATATATGCTGTGCCTAATACAGTAGGTATTCTCGTTTATGTATATACCGTGCACCCTAGGATGATTAGGAGATAGTTTATCATCAAGAATTCTTTTGCTATTCTCTTACAGAGGTCAGCCCTTGAGGCATGCCATAAGGGCTGGGGTACCTCAGTTATCCTCGGTGTAGCCCCTGCAGGAGCAGAGATCAGCACCCGTCCCTTCCAACTAGTCACTGGTCGCACTTGGAAAGGAAGTGCCTTCGGTGGTAAGTAGTTTTGGACATATAAAAGCCTTTAAGTGCAGACTATTTGGGGATCTGGATTGGTTCATAGTATATAAAAATCTTTGTTTGGGTAAAGATTTCGCCAAATACGTTCTCTCTAGATCTCATTATCAACACTGCTGAGAAATAATTTAATAGCAATCAATTCAGATCTATCACAGGGATGAAAGAGTTCAAGGTTTTCCTTGATTTCAAGTTTTTTTTCACTCACTTAGGAAAAATAAGTTTTCTTGAAAATCCTTTGAAAACAGGATAAAGGAGTCACAAATTACCTCCAGAGGTTGCATACATACACACAGTCAGGTCCCATAAAACTGCATACAGTGGCAGCATGCCAGTATTTAGTTCAAGGTTTTCAAGGATTCTCAAGTTTTTCCTTGAAAACTTTCCCCTCTACATTGGTGTTTGTTCCACTCTTCAGTGTAGTCTTAGCAGCAAGCTATAGTTCCTATGCTAGAAGAGTGTCGGATAGTATACCCCTTTTCTGCGCGTTATGCTTTCACCATGTAACTATATTGGTCATATATTCCCTGCACCATTTGACCTATCTGCATACATTTAACATTGTATTTGGACCATAGGTCGTGTTGTGCAAAATCACCACTACCAGGTGGTGCATATTTTGGGTATGCTATCCGAACAAGACCTTAGAAAACAGCTATACAGTAGCATTCTAAAGGGATCCTAGGTCATACTCTGCAAAAGGGCCATAATGTGCACATTTTGGGTATAGTATCCGAACAACATCTTGAAAACAGCTTTTCCTGTTATTTGAGGACAAACTACATCCTTATACAACCCCTACTGCAACCCCCCCCCCAAAAAAAAACAAAAAAAAACACAAAGCCTGTAACACACTTATGGATGGGACTGGAGGGCATATACAATGCATTTAAAGTTGCTTCATTTTTCAAGGTTTTTTGTCATTGTTGACTTTCATCCCTGCTATCATCACAGATAGTTTGTAGTATCATGCTTAACCAGTAAACATGTCAATGAATTTAAAGTGAGCCCAATTCACTTTGCTAGTCATCTGGGTCACCCAGCTTACCCTCAGAAGAGGTGCAGCATCATTTGACACCAGATGGCAGCATCATACATTGAGACCGAGGCCAAAACCAGCCCATCTTCCTGTATGCCTAAACACTACTCCTAGTTATACTAACCTGGGTGACCCAAATGTCAAACAAACTGACTTGGGTTTCCAAAATATATGTTGCAATCCTAAAAGCATAGGGCACTCAAGGCCTATAAATCTCTCATCTTGTCTCAGGAACTATTTATATTGTCAATTGAGTTTAGAAGAAAAAGCTTTGCATGATTCTGTTGATACTCTATGTGCACAGAATGTATGATGTAACCATACATGTTTCATTCATGCTTTTTCTTTGCAGGATGGAAGAGCGTGAGCAGCGTGCCTAAGCTGGTCGACTCATACATGCAGAAAGACTTGATGGTTGACGAGTTTGTCACACATAACATGGGGCTTGATGATATCAACAAGGCATTTGATCTCATGCACACAGGAGAGAGGTATATTGATTTAAACCCTTCTATTTTAATATATACTGTCCTAAAAATTAAAAGACAGTATACCTTTGGGACATGTCCGTACAAAAAATTAAAGCTGTACTGTGATATAATATTTTCTATATTACAGATAATACTACACTTACAATGTTTTGATTTCTACCCCTAATAGATTAAGGCTAGTTAACAATCCCCTAGGCTTTTATCCTTTGATTTCTTAGGGTAAATAAAGAAGTTTGGAAAAAGCAACAACGTATATATCTACGAGAATATAAAGGACACCACACCCTTACATATTAATTGTGGTGTATATATTTCAATGTATCAAATTTAAGGAAGCAACTGACCATTTACCAATCATTTCAGGAAGACAAAATGCAAGACAAGAAAGGTTTTAGCAACCTCCTGAGTCTTACCTCCAAATTGACTTTTCTTGTCCATGAAGAGAAGTCAAATAAGGGTGTCCCAATATGCTTGTTTAAATAAACTGTATATGGTCTCTGCTGATAATCACCATTTCTCCTATTTTCAGCATCCGATCCATTATCCACTTCTAAATGACAGATGCCAACATCAGTATTTATGGAAAGACCAGAGTGGTTTGGCCAAGCATTCTGTATATTTGGACATTTCTGGACCATGAAACACCGTACCTCACTGTTTGATATGATATGTACTTATAAAATGTCCTCTGTGGTGAGAGTAGGCCTTATCTAATTATGCCAAAAGTACAAGCAATCCTAGTTCTGTATTTCTTAATGGACAATGCCTCAAGTTGATTGTCCGAAATATATTTTCTCGAGTCAATTGTGATATGTAAACTATATTTAGATGAGTATAATGGTTTGTGTACATATTCGTAGGTGCTCCTACATACAAAAGGAAAAGTCAATAAATGTAAGGGATGTTCCCTCTTTTTCTGTATTTTGTTTTGTCATGTATTGATATTTAAGGTGTGGTAGGCTTCTTAATCAAGAATGTTTTCTCATCCCTTTTGCCCACTGATATTCTTCAAAAATAAAGCCTCATAGAGGTTTATGGATTGCAGATATAGAAAGTAATAAGCTCAATGATACTTGCTATTTAAGCTCCTTGATAACCTGTTCATCAACACTTACTTATACTGTATCGTTGTGAAACCCGATCTGCCGCTATTAGATTTGGACGGGTAATCACCCTAAGCCATTTCACAAGATGGGCACTTATTTTAGCTCTGTTTCTAGTGCTTACAGAGTTATGTCAATACCCACTCACTCTGCACTTATTCAAAGCCCAGCACTTAGAGGCAATGATACAGTACTTGCAGGGCTATGACTGCATCCCTGTGTGATAATTGCATAAGTACCAGTTTTACATTGGAGTCTTAGATCATTACCTACATTAAGTTCACTGCTTAAATTCGGAGGAATTTAAATTTATTGACTGCGAGCTACATTTGTGTACTTGAAAATTTCCTTAGTTCCCTTCATCCTTGTCTTCCCTTAAATGTTTGCTTAAGATGTCTGAAAAAAAAAACATTTCTAAAAGAATCAGTATTGATTCTTTATGTATGTGCATATGTTAATCAGAACCATAATATTTCCCTGTTACATGTTAATACACATTGATTTCCTTTAGGCAAGTACAAAAGCATGTTTGAATAAACCTGAAGTTATCATAGATGCATGCAACACCACACCCCAAATTCTACAAAGTCCATAGCCCACAAAGTAAAGAATATTGCTAGTGTAGGGGTATGGTATTTACACTTTACGTTCATGTACCCGTGAGACCCAGACCTAGGTCCTTCGGGTGTAGTGGGGGAATCCGGATGGCAGGTGGCAGCACCTGCCTCTTGGTTCGTATCCATTACACCAGGGGGCCTACCACTCGTCCGCCACACGTCACGTGGCCGGTCTGAGTTTCGCGGGCTTTTCCCCTATATAACGCTGGTCCTAGCCCATGTTCTTCAGTAGTGGTTTACCCACTGCTCAACCAGGTCGTTACCCGAAAGGGTAACCGAATGCCCTAGTGGCATGTAGTCCTCTGAGGCTGTGATCGTATGTAACATAAGCTATGAAATAAAAGCTCGGTTGCCTACTGTAGTACACTACTGTTATACCTTGCGAATAAGGTGCATCTATGTTTTTATACAGCACACCCACAGTTCATGGTAGACATGACATATTTGCAGTCATTCTTTGAAGATAATAATACCCTTTTATAGGGTGACGTCATTGCCTATATTTAAAGGTGCATCCGTAACTTCTGGTAAGACTGCATGGCATGGTGGGGGGGTCCATCTTTGAATATAAGCCATGCCTTATATGCAGAACATGACTGGTTTAATGTTAATGTCAATTAAAAGACCAAGATTATATAGAAAGAAGGCAAAGGAACTGTGGTGGACAAACCAGGTGTTCATATATACCGGTAGCAGAATACAGCAGGACAGACCATCTCTGTGGCTCTAACAGACAGGTGAGTTAGCCGTTAATTTTATTCAAATCGTTAGATTTATACCCAATTTCTAGTTTTGGAGTGCACGCCAAAAGTCCATCCATTGGAAATACATTGTAAAATGCCTGTGCCTAGATCCTTAGGACCTCTTTTCTCAGCTGTCATAAGCTAAAGTTACCAATAGTTGATCCAATCACACCTAAATATCTTATTATTAGTGAGTGGAACACATTTTAATAGGATTTGAAAAATGAAAAAAAGGACTATGTCATTGTAAATTTCGACAGGTTACATGGGCCTTAGTGACATTGGGAAAAACCTTAGTGAAATGATACCAGTAGGGGTTGTCGTGAATTCAACATGGGTTTAGGTCCTTGGATGGTGGGCTATTACAGGCTGAGGGGAAAGAGTGGTTTTATGTGCTAAAGTGTGATCTTTTATCAATATAAATTAGAGTTGGTACTTGAGTTTTCCACCAGTTTCATTACTACTCTTTCTCTTTCAGATTCAATAGTAATAATACCTATGCCATGCAAGCACACATGATCTCCAAATGTCGCAAGGTGACAAGGGTATAATCAAAATTTAATCGGGTCCAATAAAAATAATGTTTCCACAAAATAATTTCAGGTACACGCCTCCATCTTCAAATATAACAAGTGTTTTATCCACAACTCCACCAAATTTCTTGCATAATACTATGACTCCACTTAACTGAGCGTGTAAACTCCATTGTTAACAAGAAATGCCTCCAGAACCAATATGACCGATTTTAACAAATATTTTAAATTCCCATCAATGAACAACTCCTTCAAGTACAGTATCTGGTTGATATTCTATATACATGTAATTTAGGTAGTGAGAGCCAAGTAGAGAGAGAACTATCAATATCAATAGTAATAAGCTGATTCCTCTCTATGACACGATCAGATCCCTAATAGAGCCCTAAGGCCTTGATAATTTAAGTTGGAATGCCAGAAAGGCACCCCATAAGTGACCCATCGCCAAAATAGGTACTTTTCAGAATTTTAATCCATTCCTTCTTGTAAGCTGCTGAATATAAGTATCTTCCCCTCTGATTCCAGGTCGAACTGTGGATCCCTGAAGATTCGAGCACAATTCGCGCTCTCCTCCTTCAGCACAGCGTTTATATACCTTCTGGCTACTGCTGGTTTTGACTTTTCATCACCGGTCACCATTCGGACTTTCACCCTGGCGTGACTCTAAAGGATCTGTCTGAGAAGAATACAACCACTATCCTATAGGGGTCTAATCCCCACAACCACGGCCTCTATCACCGTGACCCCCAGACCGGCGTGGACAAAGTCTACCATGGCCACTTGCGAGCCAGCACGTCCCAAGGACATTTGATACTCTATAGGGACATATCAGCCCACATCCAGCCTGGACTTCCGATAAACACTCCTGTCTATGATTACACTCCTCAAGCCTTCACAAAATTATACTCACACCATGATCAGTTATTGAACTTTATAAGGATGTAACGTCTATCGTCTGGGTATGGCTTCAATAGCCACTTACTCACCCTATAAGAGTGTATCCCTACTCTGATCAGTTACCATGGAAGACCCGGGCAACCTCCTACCATTCTCAGACTAGCTATTTAGACTTGCCGACCATCAATCTTTTATATCAATCATACTTTCATCTCCCCAAAATCCCTCTAATTCAATGGGACATGGGGATTTAGGTAACATGTCACATAGGCATTACTTGAAATCAACCTGGACATGTGGACCCCAAAACCTAATGTTATCAGTCAATTTCCATCTGAAAAATTTGATTTAGAGAGATATGTCTGGATAAGTCCCCTCCCAGCGGCTGATTTAGATGAAGAGTGCGAGGGCGTGCCCCCTCCTTTTTGTCTGTAGTTAAGCATTTATTAGATTATTTTAAACCCAAAGAAATCATCAAAAATGGGGATTTTCTCCTTTTTTAAACTTTTCTTTGGCTATATGCCACACCTGAAATGCAAAAAATGTCTATTCTAAAACTGTTCCTTATAAGGAAACCCCACCTATTAGTCACATCCTACAAGCCACAGTAGGGGTCTGGAATGGATAAGTATAAGCCCCTGATCATTCATAGGTTTTGCTGTTCATTCCACATAAAATGTAAGAATTCGCTTGCAGCCAAAGCTTCAGCTACCTCTAAATAGGTCACACTAAAGTCAAGTGAGTCACATTTACCTTTCTTTTTGTGTGTATGTACAGAAATGTCAAGGTTGTATGCACTGAGTAATTTGCCCGGGTAGTCTGTAAATATTGTCTTGGCCGAATGAATTTTGCGTGGTGGTGCACTGGTAGGCATCAGGGTGCACGTATATTCCCAACATGTAGGAAATAACATAACTGAATCATCATTATGCAATATGGATTTTTTCAAATCATTTTAGTTCTGAAAATACTGTGATTCACAAGATATCGTGTCCTGTTGTCCCAGAGAGAGAAAGAGAAAAAGAATTATGTAAAAAAAAGAATTTTAAAATGTTAACTCTCTCCCCAAATGGTCACTATAGTGGCCAAAGAGGGATTTCTTAGATGTCTTTTCTCCTAAAATAACAAGAAAAATGTGGCAAGGACCACAGATAGGAGTTGCCACTCTGGGGCCGACGTGTGATGTCACGGCCGACGTATGACATCACAAATTGCGTCACAAGGTGACAATGGCGTCACTGACAAACCGAAAACACAATCAAGTTGCTACGGTCGCTGCGCTCCCAGCCGCTATGCGGCAAGCAACTCCAAAAAAGACGCTTGTTTTTTTTCTTCTGCCAAGTGCACTGTCACATATATAGTCTATACAGTCAGTCTGTTATAAAGATCCCATGGTTTTCTGGGCATTATGTTCTCAAACAATAGGTACTGCAATGTCACATTTTTGTCACGTGCATATTGCCATTTTTAGAAGAACTTTGCATGCCTTTAGTCCTGACGTATTTGTACAGTACAAAGCAATAACCCTCCAAATTAATGGGAAAGGTCATTACAATGAATATGGGCCATTGGTACACATGAAAGGGCATTTTAGCAATTGGCACATCCTCATTTTTTGTGACAGATGTTAAGTATGCCGGCAACTCAAAATAGGACTCAGGGGCCATCCATAAATTATGTCACGCAACAGGAGGAGGGATGCTATGCTACGTTTTAGCCACACGGTAGAAAGTGTCTACATAACAACATTTTACAGAAACCTCCTCTCACAAAATGACCATAGAGGGTGCTACAAAATGTCCACAGAGCACACTTTGTTCACAAAACCCCCTCACATATTGTCCACATGGATATTTTTTGCCCTGTTTTAAATGTAGTGTTGAAATTGTTAGGCCAAACAGGGTCAAAGAAATAAATGTCATAAATGTCAGCAGTGGTCATCTATGGACGGTTCCATATGAATTTCTCCAATTCTAATATCTGGCTCTTGTGACTTGTTTTGGAAATGTGATTTAAAGAAGGAATATATACTAATGGACTTGATTGATTATTTTATCCAATAGTCTCTTGTAATGTAAGATTTGATCATTAATGGTGAGTAATCGTGGCTGTCTTTCCTCTTCTACCACTACCGCATGATTTGATTATTAATGCCTAAATTAGTTCTCGTTGCTATTCACTGTGGCTTCAAACTTTAAAAATACTCAGCTGCAGTAGACTAACTGTACAAAGCAATTTGCATTGCATTACCATTATAGCCAGTCTGGTAGTGGTACCACCGGAGCACCTACCATCAGGCTAACAGTCAGTTCGATTTGAAAGATGAGAGACATGGTAATTAATTGCAGGTTTAACAAAAGAAGGTTTATAACAGTAGCTTTACAAAAACTTTTCTCTGTGTATTGGCATGAAGCACTTTTTGCCTTTTCAATCACATTTACAGCTGCCACACAATGAATGAAGCCATGGATTTACTCTGGTCTCTGACGGGGCTCGGCTCGGGTTCGACTCATGGAACACGACGTACAGGATTAAGGAGTTCTCTCAGCAAGTGTCTGGTTTTGTTAACCTCACTGCTGACTTACAAGAAGAAGTGGTCACCCAGCTAGAAAATGAGGATTTAGGAATGAGTTTGTATGCTATGAAGAAGATAATGATGTCCTTTGCTCGTCATTACCTATGGAATGAAGGGCACCAACTTGAATTGGTTTATTCTAAAAGGACAAATGCCACAATATCCTTAAACAGATGAGGTGCCCCAGCACTTATAGATTCCAGTACCACCTTATCCTTGCTGCTTATTCAAGACATAGATTATAGTAAAAACAAGAAAAATGTGGCAAGGACCACGGATAGGAGTTGCCACTCCATCTCTAGCCACTGCGGGTGACGTCACTGAGGCAGCGCCCCCGACATAAAATTCAAGTAGTACAGCGACCCTGAACGTCTTCCAGTCGCCATCACTCTCCCTTCTGTTGTCACCTCGCACTTCACCTTCAAAGACAACTGCACATCCTTTGTCATTTGCCATCGGAACGCTGAACAGATTAAAGGCCAGTTCCGGCACATACAGCACATCCCTCACCGCAGTTCGCTGCGTCTTTACTCCAGGAATCTTCAGGTGCAACACCACTTCACCGACTCCGGCACATCTGAGACCGCGCCCGTCTCCCACCGTCACATGTGACGTTTTTGTGCCGTCCATCTTCCTGAAGAGGCTCTCATCGTTGCACATGTGTGCCGTAGCTCCCGAGTCGATGATCCACCCGCCCTTACCGATTGCTGCCAACGCATGTTGTGCAAATAAGCTGGCTTCGACCTCATCGTCCGACTCCTCTGCCGCTGCTGCTGCTTTCTGTCTTCTACGTCCGTTGGTCTTCTTGCCAGACTTACCTCTGGGCCTTCTGCTGCCAGACTTCTTGCTGGACTTCCTGGCAGACTTCTCGCTGGACTTCTTCGGACAATCTCTCGCGATGTGTCCAACTTCGTCGCAATTATAGCAACGCCACTCCGGTTTGCTCATAAGCGCTTTTTCGTCCCTCTTCTTTGATTTCTTCCTGTCGAGAGCGCACACCTTCTCGACTACTGTCGTCCACGCCGGGACTGCATCCATTGGGTCGAATGCCGTTACCAGACCATCATATGATTCTGGGAGACTGGATAAGAGATAAGTTACCTTATCTTCTTCATCCACAGGTGCCTCGATGACGGCTAACTCATCAAAGATCTGGGTGAGCTGCTTAATATGGTCATTTGCTGACCTCCCTTCGATGAGCTTTGCTGTGCATAGCTTCTTCCGGAGCTCTTGCTTGTTAGCGAAGGTGTCTTTCTGAAACATATCCTTTAACTTCTTCCAGATTACCACTGGATCTTCCTCATCTGGAGGCACCATCCATAGCAAACTCGGATCCATGTTGAGAACTATAGTATAGAATGCCTTGTTCTTTCTTGTTTCAAAGGCCGCACGATGCTCCTCACTAGCATCAGCCCCGAGTTGCTCCTCTTCAGAAACAATTTTCCATACATTTCTATACTTTAAGGTGTACTTTACCTGAAGTTTCCAAGATGAATAGTTGCTACTGCCCATCAGACGATCTATCTTTGGTCCCTCCGCCATCTTGTTGAAGAAATTGACCAGAAACTGCTAAAAAATGTTGTCCGTTGGGTCTCCTGTAATTCACAGTGCACTTGCTCCGCTGAGCCTTACAGTGCAACACCACACTATGTGATACATACAGTTCAGTTTTATAGTGTATTAATGAAAAGTCAGCTTATAACCACAGATGCACAATAGATAGGTCCTCTTCTAAAGCTGCACTATAATTCTTCACTTCCTTCCAAAAGTTACACTAAGCTGATACCTCATAACACTTAACAAGCAATACTTTTCTCCTTCTGGATTTTATAAATTCTGACTTCACAATGACTTGACACAACTTGATGGACTGATGGTAATCTTCTTAAAGCTTCATGTTCCTCTTCTTACCTTCCTAACATTTCTGCTTGACACATGTTAGACTGTCTTCTTCATACTGTAGAAATGCATGTTTGTACTCACAATACCATGATGTTACTGTGTGCCCCTTGATGCTTGTGTAGGCCTCCTGCATCCCTATGGTGCCCTCTGCAGTCCCAGACACTTGTTTCTGTTTCAGACACGTCCTGCAGCTTCAGACACGACCTGCAGCACTTCTGGCTAACACAGAACTGACACACATACATGTAACATTAGCATTTGCTTTATTCAATTATTTTCCGCCGGACATAAGTTTCAAGTTGAACAAAAACATATTTTTAATTTAGATAATTTTTCCCTATTAATTCCGGGTTATAACGCCATAATATTTATATTATTAAATGTGTGGGGAAAAACAAGGCCCTGGTAAGAACATTCTTTAGAAGAACCATCCTACTTGGCAAAAACGTATTTTTTTGTATGTTTGCAAACGTTTTGATTAGGTTTGGATAAAGAAAAGTTTAAGCATTCTTCTTATGTTGAACAAGAAAATGTTTTAAATGTATTGAAAAGACATTTGCAAAAGAATTTTTCAAGTTCATTATTCATGTAAAATTGCGTTTTATTAACCTAAAATAAAAATGTTTTACCTGAATGCAAAACACATACATGTTTTTGTTTTTCAAAACAAATGTTTGGCAGGAACCATGCGACACAGAAGTTAAGGGCACTGGTGTTGATAATGATGTATCTGCTGAGATGTGCTGAAATGTTCCACAGTAGAGATATTATAACTGCTACCTGTTTATTTTATAATGTTATTCAAATATTGAGATAGAATTTTGGAAAGGCATTCACTTGTTATTAAAATGAGAAGCTGCGGGAGAGGCTACTGGGCAGAGCTAGGCTTGGTTGATTGTTAGTAATATAGTACCCCAGGTACTGTTCTATTGTATGAAATCCTCGCCTATTGCCAGGGCTCCACTAGGCAGCACGGGGCGGCAGCGTCACAGGCGACATCCAAAAACCCATTGTTCTAGGCGACAAAGGTGCATCAATGGCACAATATTGATGCAAAATTTCCGCGACATACACGTGAAACTAATGCATGCTGTAAAAAAATTGAGAGGCCAAGCCAAAAGGGTACTCCAATGCACTGTATCAGTGTTTCGCTCAGGAAGGCTGCTGCTCTGTGTCGACTAGTGGAGCTTGGGCTTATAAGGCACACCCTGATTTCAGGCAGAATCTATGATGCACAGCTAGGGCCTATATGCGAGCCACTACAGATTACATTACATAACTGTATCTTACATTATTTTCTATAGCACTCTTGTCTAAGTATAATTATGACACTCTGCTTATTAGATACATGTGGCACTGTGAGAGTGATGAAAGAGAGTCCATAGCTTTACACTTTGCAAAAACTTTTGTAACGTTTTCAAACATAAACTTGACATAAACTTGAAAGTGTGGGTAAAAAGAAATTTGCAAAAAAAAACGTTTTGAAAATATTTTTACCTAAAAATGAACATGACTGTAAAAGAAAACGTAAAAACCATTCTTTGGCCAACGTGGGCTAAAACTTTATAATACGTTGTACTTCACTTTTGCATGCGACATTTCTTTTTCCATAAAGACCTTTTATTTCTTCTCATGATCTTTGAGCATTATCCGCAATCTGTAAAGTATTCAAGATTACTTAGGCTACGCGATTATTGCACAGAGTCGCAGCTATTCTCACACACTGGGACAATATAGGTGAGGCTCCGATATGCGATTATTGCACAGAATCGCAGCTTATAGGTGAGGCTCCATTACGCGATTTTCTGGTACATTCTCACCTAATTCCATCCCTATAGTGCCTAAGGTATAGGGTGTTGACATTCCTATATTGTAAACATGAGATTCAAAATTGTAAACATGAGATTTCAGGGGTTATTTTATGGGTGATCTATCTCCTTGTGCACCATATTTACCAACTAACCTGCACCTGCACAGACTCTGTGATTGGGTGGGAGTTCAATATGTAAACATCAAACTGCAAAATATAAATAACAACACAGCAGTCACACAGATCGCAGGGTCTTGTACTGTAAAAATCAAACCTGTCTGATATTGAGTTGCAGAGAGTCATCAGTGTGAAAGTCTGCAATATTTACATTAGGTCAACTTGATTTAGTAAACAAAAACATCTTTTGACAACAAAAATGTGCCTGAGATTGTACACAAAGCCTTCCCCACATAAACAAAAAAACTCTCTCAATCTTCTATTTACACCTTGAAATAATAAAAAATACCACTTGATAATATGTGTTTGTGTCTGCTTTTGTGAGAATAGCTCCGATTTTCAACAAAAATCGTGTAGTGGAGCCTCACCTATTCTCACACACTGGGACAATATAGGTGAGGCTCCGATATGCGATTATTGCACAGAATCGCAGCTATTCTCACAAACTGGGACAATAGGTGAGGCTCCACTATGTGATTATTGCACAGAGTCACAGCTATTCTCACAAACTGGGACTCAAACATAAACTTACAGTTGGATTTGTTATCATGAGGTGAGGCTCCACTACGCAATTTTTGTTGAAAATCGGAGCTATTCTCACAAAAGCAGACACAAACACAGATTATAGAGTGGTATTTGTTATTATTTCAAGGTGTAAATAGAAGATTGAGCGAGCTTTTTGTTTATGTGGGGAAGGCTTTGTGCACATTTTTGTTGCCAAAAGATGTTTTTGTTTACTTAATCAAGTTGACCTAATGTAAATATTGCAGACTTTCACACTGATGACTCTCTGCAACTCAATATCAGACAGATTTGATTTTTACAGTATAAGACCCTGCGATCTGTGTGACTGCTGTGTTGTTATTTTTATTTTGCTGTGTTGATGTTTACATATTGAACTCCCACCCAATCACAGAGTCAGTGCAGGTGCAGGCTAGTTGGTAAATATGGCAAACAATGAGAGAGATCCCCCCTAAAATAACCCCTGAAATCTCATGTTTAGAATTTTGAATCTCATGTTTACAATATAGGAATGTCAACACCCTATACCTTAGGCACTATAGGGATAGAATTAGGTGAGAATGTACCAAAAAGTCGCGTAGTGGAGCCTCACCTATTGCAAAGTAGAAATTGTATGTTGAAGGAGCTATTTGTTTATCTGGGGGTGTCATTGTGTGCAATCTCAGGCATGCTTGTGTTGTCAAAAAGATGTTTTTGTTTACTAAATCAAGCTGGTGTTATGTACATATTGCAGACTTTCACATCGGGGATTCTCTGCAATTCAATATCAGACAGGTTTGATTTTTACATGACAAAAACCTGCAATTTAAGATTGTTGTTATTTATATCCTACTGTGTTATTGTTTATACAGCAGATAGGTCACCAACCCCTAATTGATCAGCGTGACATCTCAGTCTCAGGTTTGGAGTAATTGTAAACAGAACTATAGGTAAACACACTCCCTGTTGTTTCAGATCCCCTCAGATCTCATGTTTGCAGTTTAGGACTGTCATCAGCCTATACCTTATACACTAGGGCACCTAGAACTGCTGAAATACTTGAAAAGAGTGTTTGGTCAAGTATTAAAGATGCAAAAAATCCGAAAATCACAATCGACCGTGCCCTTTTAACCTATAGTAACGCACAGGCTTTTTCGCTGAAAACAGGTGAAATCATTTTGACCCCCCAAGTCAAAGAGTAAAAATATTCTGATCTCCCCCCTCTAACCCACCAGCCTCCCTCCCCTGTTGTTAGAAAATGGTCACCCCCTTACTTATGGAGAAAGTATGTTTTTACGATATATTGGAACACTAGGGTATGGATGCACTGCATTTTGTGAAAATGAATTGTATTTAAGACAGTTACCAGAGTTGTGAAGTGTGTGTCGCCAAAAAAAAAAAAAAAAAAAAAAAAAAAAACTCACCTGTATCAGACATTTCTGTTTCCATAAACACCCTTAATTTCTTCTTATGATCTATGATCATTATTGTACATGTATGGGATCTCGTGGCCAATAAATCAATTATCAATGAACCAATCAACATGATATATGAATAACACCTTCGCAGACTCAGCCTGCTAACCAGTTCATGCCCATGCCCGAGATATATATGTATGATGGTCTTGCAGTGATGTGGACACCAGTAGGTGAACTATAACTCAAATAACTTGGTGCAGTGCTGTATTCATTTATTTTACTGGAGACATAGTTTACAGACCTATCAATACAAATACAATAGCTTGATTGTTACAATTATTCCTCCACCATGGGGGTTATACAACCAGAGGGTTGAAATTGATGCTGGAGAAATTTGTTTTTCCTTAATGCCTTCGTCCCTTTTGGCAAGAAAAAAAGGTGTTTTAAGAATATAGATGTTTCTTGTCGTACATCTAAATCTCTTTTTGATGCAGGTGACCCCAAAAAATGATTAACACAACTTCACTATATACATGTATGCACATTTACCAAAGACTAAAGCAACAATGAGTGACTTTCACAGAAGATGTTGAAAATGAGTACACTTTTACCGTTTTACATGACATCCAAAATGGCTACACTACCATTAAGTTTCTCATATAAGCCGACCAAACTTTGAGATTCTAAGCCCAAATCAGGTCATATCAAAGGAGATGGGATTATCAGCGAGTCTTTTAGTGAAAAATATCATGATTTGAACAGTTTCAAATAGCTCAGATTTTGGCCTAACTTTCCCTCGTACCGAAAGTTCGGATCAAAACAGAGATAAGCTTTTGCCAGAGGTTTTATAGAAGAAGAAAAAACAAGAAGAAATTTTCTCCTCTTTGGTTTCATCACATTTCTTTCTGTTTTTATTCAAAAGGAAAAACTCTCAAATACTACTAATCAACTACACAGGAATACATTTAACATTCATTATAATTTCAAATATCTACTATAATAGCACATTTAGGCACCGGGGTCTCAATTAAGCGCCCAGCTTGAAGTAGCTTTGGGGGGTACAGGGATATTCTTAAGCACTAGAAACAATATTCAGATAAGCACCAGTCTGAAATAAGAGCCAGGCCTAGAGGGGTATTGAAAATCAATAAACACCCGGGCACTTAAACAGGTCAGTGCGGTACCCTCTAACATATAGCGGACATTGGGGTTAGGCTGAGTGTCTGTTTGCCCACAGGCCCCCCATACTTCTGCCACATAACAGCAGGTGGCCACCACTATAGAAATGCTACTGCATGGGGGGGGGGGGCAAACAGCTCTCCCTCTTCTGGGTTTTCCCTGAACTACTGGTTCCTCTCCTGGCCACCTAGTCAGAAATGGGGGAGCTACGGTAATGGCAAGGTGTGGTATAGGTGGTCTACAATATGTTAAAAATGTACAAACCTATGTTTTTATGAACGGTGAGGGAAGCATCTCATGTAAGTCTTGTGAACGGCATCTCTCCATGATTACCTTCAGGTTATGGGCCCAGTCTTGTCTCCATACCTTCATGTCTTTCATACTAAGGAGTTGATTGTGTTCTCAAATAGTATCATAAAACATTAGTTTTGAGAAGAAGTGTTAAAAATGTACAATCCTCTGTTTTTATGAACGGTGAGGGAAGCATCTCATGTAAGTCTTGTGAACGGCATCTCTCCATGATTACCTTCAGGTTATGGGCCCAGTCTTGTCTCCATACCTTCATGTCTTTCATACTAAGGAGTTGATTGTGTTCTCAAATAGTATCATAAAACATTAGTTTTGAGAAGAAGTGTTAAAAATGTACAATCCTCTGTTTTTATGAACGGTGCGGGAAGCGTCTCACATAAGTCTTGTGAACGGCATCATGCAAGTAGAATAAAGGTTAGGTTAGCATCCGCATCATGATGGCCGCAGTCATGTCATCTTTCTCACCATGATTAACTTCAGGTTATGGGCCCAGTCATGTCTCCATACCTTCATGTCTTTCATTCTAAGGAGTTTATTGTGTTCTCAAATAGTATCATAAAACATTAGTATTGAGAAGGAGTGTTAAAAATGTACAACCTATGTTTTTATGAATGGCACGGGAAGCGTCTCACACAATTACAATAAAGGTTAGGGCAGCATCCGCATCATGATGGCCACAGTTGATCTTTCTCTCCATGATCAACTTCACAATTTCCACCAGACTTGTTCTAAACTTCACCAAATTTGCAGCAGATTTTAGGACAAAATGTCTACGATGGCCTTCATCATACTTTGTCCAACCAGGAGGCCGTTTCACTGTGTTTATTACAATAAACGCAGACGTCTGTATATTAAATACGGACGTCTGTGTTTCACATTTATGCCCATATCTGAACACCTACTGCCCCTACCCCCCTCCGCATTTGAAATATGCTTCATATTGCAAATGCGGAGGGGGGTAGGGGCAGTAGGTATTCAAATATTAAATAAACTTGAAACATGGACATCCGTATTTAATATACGGATGTCCGCGTTTATTGTAATAAACATGGTGAAACGGCCTCCAGACCCCAGACTAACAAAAAAATAACTACACAATGAGGGTTGAAGATACAAACTATTTTACTTGATAATGCTTTGGGATTTTGAGCACCTTTACAAGTAGTAATCACTAGTTTCGATATGTCTATTTAACACGTAAACCCTAGAAGGGAGATTATTTTTAAAAATTTTATCAATTAAGAAATATTGAAAACGAATGTACTTTCTTTGTTTTATGTGGTAGGAACCTCAAATATCTGCATGTTCTAAACGTTTTGGAACATATTCAGGACATAATGCTAGTATAATGATTCTACGTAGATTATCTACGTAGTTACTACCTAGAGACTATATTCCTTTATTATCAAACACATATGAAACAAATCTAAAGGGAGTATATAATGCACATTTTGGCTACATAGCACCATGTTAAACCTTGTAAGTCTTCTCTAAATGTTGACCCAACATAACCAAGACATAACATAGTTGATTTAACGTTTGATATCTACTGATTTGCTACGTTGGATAAAGTTTTGTTGACTGGATAGTTGGGATATATAAGGGGGGTGTACTATATATAAATTGATAAACTGTAAAAGTATAAAGGTGTAATTTCAACATAAAAACGTAATTGAAAAGTGATTTTAACAACATTGAAAGAATGTTAAAAGAATTGAACGTTTTTTAACCAAACCTTTTCCAAACATTCATAAATGTTTTAAAATAGGTAAATTATAGAAAGACTGGTAACAGGTAACAGTCATAAGCCGGACCTCCATTCTGCGCCACTCATGGCCGCAAAACACTGCATTCTTGTAAATCCATTGTTATCATTTACATTATATAGTGCATTGCAGCACCCTTCCTGCTTGCCTAGCTTCTTAATGCCAAATGTAAACAAAAATATAGAAAACAAAGGATTTAGGTGTCACATAGTGCAGCCCCAAATATATAACGCTATGATACCTTACAATACAAAATGGATACACCCTGATTTTGCACATTTGCCACAAAAACTTAGAATTACATAATTTTGGTTCTCAACAATGGATCGTCAAAAGTCAAAAAGAGTATGAGCTGCATGGGGCTTTGGAAAGGTGCTGGACTGTTATTTTAGCAGCATTCCCAGAAATATTCATGTTTCTACATTTGAAGTGCAATTTGAATTGTTTGGGGGGCAAGGCTACTATATAGTCTGAACATGTATGCAATATTCATGATGTTCTATCTTCTTCATGGGGTTTCACTGCAGCCCGGGATGGTATTTTAGCTAACGAAGGGATAACTAAGATGTGTGTGTGCATTATACGGCACATGGCTATTGTATTATTGACCAATGGGAGGCATCCCTGGCATATACTGCGGAGTCGGGGGCTGAAGGTGTTAGTCATAGTGCCGCCGGGGTCTAATGGCGGCCCCCAGCTGATAATGGCTATGTGAGCTATAGGACAACACACAGTCTCGAAGTGAAGAAGGAGTTGTCTATTGTCTTTATAAAACAATATGGGCACTCAAAATGAGTGCCTCAAAACTAAATAACCACACTGCTATGAGGTCACACATAAAACCAACTGAAAACTGTAGTATAGTTACCCAGCAGTCGTTTCAATGACTTTCTTATGAAATGAATTAGAAATGAATTGAAATGTTAAAATTGTGGTATAAACGGAATAATATTTGGATAAGCCAGCACTTGGCCATGTCATCCAAGGCCAATGTATTGGCTTTTTTTTCATTTTCTTTCTTAAATCCAGTTAATTTAGGAAAAAGTACATAATTTAATCTATCAACTTTAATGGGGTGGGGACTATCGACAAACTAACACCTTTTCATAAGGTAAAAATCATCTTAATAAAACATTAAAGTTTTGGAGTAGACAGAAAAATGTTATTTTTACAAAGAAGAAATTTCAAACCCAGGGAACTGGGGGTTTTTTTACATTTAAAAAAAGAAAAAAAAACGGTTTTTTTTTATCTGCCAAGTGGTGAGAGACCAACAGAATGAATTTCCAAACCAAGCCTTTTGATAGCTGTTAGGTTTGATTTTGAAATTTGAATCATTTTAGGGACCTAAGTTTGTCTACATGTGAACATTGCCAGAAATTCTGACCTGAAGCGACTGCCGCATACTATATAGAAGAAGAAGTTCATGGAGTGGTTCAGGCTGGAGAGGACGAACACTTCAAACCAGAGATGGTTCTGCTTCTCACTCTGAGGCAACATGAAATAGATCTCATAGATGCCAAAAGGCAGCACACTGACCAAAAAGGACAGTGAGATGCACATAATTGTGATGCTAGCAGCTCTCTCCTTAGCAGCTCTAGCTGGGTTAGCCTGTGATAGCGAGTTTGTAACTGCCCTTCGCAGGCCCTTGATTATGAGGGCATTCAGAACGAGGAGAGCTATGGATGGCACAATGCTATAAACCATGGCATCGACAATGCTAGCGACAAGGAGTTCTGTGGGGCCCTGCTTTAAAGCACACCTTGGTGCGCCACTGATGGGATCAGTCTGCAGCTCAATTACATACAACGACACAATACTCAGCAAGGAACACACCAGTACAACCAAAAGGACAAGGATTATGGACACTTTCTTGGACCAATTTCTTTTGAATATCAAAGGGTCAACTACAGAGCAGGCCCTCTCTGCTGTCATGATGACAAGAATCCAGGAACTTATGCAACTACTGGCAAAGGTCAGAGATGAAAAAGCACCACAAGTGCTTTGGGAGTAGGTGAAGATGTCAAAGGTATTAGGGATGATGTGGATAAGACCAGACATGTGGAAATCTGCAATCAATTTGAAGAAATCAAAGAGGGCTAGTGGAATGAGGAACACCGCCATTCGCTCGGTTCTCACTGTACGACGTAACATAACTAGGAGGGTTAGAGCATTGGCTATTAAGCCGATGGTGATAACCACTGCCTGAATTATGGTGTACACCATCAACTTCACCGAGGGCTTCACATTGGCAGTTTTCTCTAAGAAGCTCAGATTGGCAGGAAAGGATGTATTGAGAGGGCTCTGCGATGTGAATTCGTACAAAAGGTGTGGCTTCGTTATCTCGGCTGTTGATGTTTCAACGCTGAACACATCCTTGGTATGATCGAGGTTCATGGCTTCTTCACCCATGTCCCACAGGAAGCCTTGCATGGTAGACCCAACTAGACGCTGTAGAGTTGTACTCGTTGTAACCTCCTCTCTAGCAGTATGATTCGATGTTGATCCTGTGAATGTCACAACACCCATCTTTACTTCCTTGACCTTTGTGTCCTCACTGCCTGAAAAAAAAAATATATGGTGCTCTGCTATACCACCAAAAGACGTGTGATTCTTTTTTAATTCATTTATTTGTCGGGGTGGGGGAGGGCATGGGGTAGTGTGTGTCAGGGTATTTTTCATGAAAGTCTAATGGTAGTGAATCAAGTCCATTTGCGTTAGGGAGTGATCATTTTTTAACAACAGGGGGGGGGCGGTGGGTTTGAGGGGGGGTCAGAATTTTTTCAACCCCTTGACCGGGGGGGTCAGAATTTTTTCAATACCTCTGATGGGGGGGTCAAAATAATTTCATCTGTTTTCAGTGGAAAACCCCGCGCGTTACTATAGGCTAAAAGGGGACGTTCGCGCACGATTTTTGTCCCTTATGGGGGGGTCGAAAAAATTTTACCCCCTCGAGAGGGGGGGGTCGAATATTTTTTCGCGCATCCGCGCGCAAACCCACCAGCCCCCCCCCTGTTGTTAAAAAATTATCACTCCCTTACGCCTTTTGCACAAATAGGGACACTGGGTGAAAAAAGAAATAGTTCAATCTAAATTTTAAAAGTGTGGTGATGTGATCCAACCTTGGTCAGAGGTAATATAAACTTACCTTTGTCTGAATGGACTTCGTTCTGTTTGCCAGGCGTGCTTTTGGGGTTGATTTTTTTTTTCTAAAATTCCTCTGTTGTCCACTGTATTCCACTGTTTAGTCTGGGCCTGGATTTGAGCTTTTTGTGTCAGCAACTGCTGAAAACAATAGGTTACACTATAACTAGAATCAAGCCTTGTGCCCAAACACCAATGGACCAAGTTTGTCGGCCGACAATTGAAAAGTTGGCCGACAAATGTCATTTTGTCACCCTATTTGGGCGATAATATCTAACATGTTTGATTTTTATTGACGGAAATGGACATTGAAAGTGGGTTTGTCCCTGGAAATGGACGCTAGAAGTGGTTTTGTCGTTTGAAATTTTGTCGGCACCAATTTGTAACGCCCTGTGGACACATGGCTTGAGGAGCAGTTGTAGCATGTTGACAACTGGTCGGTGTGTCTTAACAATGTTTAGCAACCAGGAACGGAGCTGGTTCTGGCAACATGCACTGATAAGGTTGATATTAAAGATGGGAACTGGCTTGTCCCTGGAAGTGGGCATTATCCAGGAATAGGGTATCCATCATGACATGTCTTATCAGTGTGTTTGCCACTTTTGGTAGGCCCAGAAAAATTCAAAATGGTGGACCAACTGGGTATGGGTCTAGACTTCCATAGGCTGACCTTAGTGTAGGGTGTGGCCAAAGGCATTATTTTTTTTTATCAATTTGTAAAGGTTCAGTGAAGACAAACTGTATTTCTACAACATTTTGTAAGGCATTAGGAATGAACAGGGGATACTGGATTTTCGCATGGACACACAAAAAGAATTTTGGCCCCCTTTGTGTGAGTCAAACTTTTTTTGAACCCTCAGAGGTCAAAAAGATCACACAAATTCACCCTTTTAACCTTTAGTGACGCAACATTTTCGCTGAAAACAAGTAAAATTATTTGACCCCCCCCCCAGTGAAGGAGTTAAAATAATTATGGCCCTGCTCAAACCCACCAGCCTCCATTCTGTTGTTAAAATGAGTGTTGAGAGTCACTTTGCTATGAATGGGTGTGAACCTATTGTATTTTGTGGAAACCTTATGATGATTGAGCGTGGTCTAAAGCTACGGGGGTGTTAATTCGCTTTTTTCTCAAATGATTTAGGCTAAAAAAAAAAACACAGGAAATCACAAAAATATTTTTTTTGAATCCCCCTGACCCCCCTGTATGGGATGGTCTGAAGTTTGCCCATATGTTGAAAAAGACAGCTAAAATTCAGACTTTATGCTTCCAAATAAAACCTCTTCATGGATTCATAAAAGTGGTCAGGAACATTGATCTAGGACCTAAAGAGATGCTTAGAAGTCATTTTGGTGTGAATATAAGGGTATAAGCCATCTTGAGGAGGGGGGTCGGACTTGCTAAAATACAGACAAATCAGCTCTACTAAAGCTGTGCTCTGTCTATACAAAGTTTTGATTACTTGTGGAGAAAGTGTGCTTTTACAATATATTGGAACACTAGGCTATGGATGCATTGCATTTTGTGAACATGAATTGCATTTGAGACAGTTACCAGAGTTGTGAAGTGTGTGTCGCAAAAAAAGACTTCACCTGTTAGTAAAACATATTGGCTTACATCTTGGAAGACCAAGCACGCAGGTCTTGCTGTAAATTGCAATGTGAAATGGGAGATGGCATTTCCTAATGGTTTAACAAAGGTACACCAACAAAGTCACCTGCATATAGTAAGATGACCTGCCACCTGTTGGCTTGTTTGGTAGCTTTATTCAGTCAGTAGAGTCAATTTAAGGCAAACCTATCATACGTTCTGACAAAAGGCTTTTATGGGGTATCAGGTCTCCCCGCCCTGTGGGAGGCCAGGTGAGTGAGTGTGTGTTATCGATAATGAGGCAGATACATCTAAAAACCTTTCCAAACATACTCGAAGTACTCTAGGGGATGGGATAGTGTGAGTCAAAGATTTTTGTTAACATATCTAAGGGTAGTGAATCAAGTCCTAGGGGTGCGCTTTTTGCACGAATGTGTGCACTTACAAAACTTTAAAAAATCATGTAGATAGTTTGATAAAATTTGAAAAAGGTGTGGATAAAAAATGTCTTTTTTTAGAATGTTTAGAAAGATATTCAGGGGAATGACTTGCCACCTATTGGCTTGTTTGGCATCTTTATATAGTCAGTAGAAAACAGACCCAATTTAAGGCACACCTACCACTCATTTATTCTGACAAAAGCCATTAATGGGGTCTCATGTCTCCCCCACTGGGAGGCCAGGTAAGTGACAGCAGGCACTTATCAGTCCGATACATTTAGAAACCTATAAAGAATACCACACATCAAGACATTTGAGTTGTGTTTGGTCAGTATCACTGACTGCTGTCTATTTAAACCAGAATGTCACACTGTAAAAGAAAAATGTCGTTGAAATAACAAAGGATTCCTCATCCCAAAGTTGCCAGACATCCAGCGTTATTTTCACAGAGATGTCGTTATTTTACTAGAGATTCCTTGTACCACCGCACTGCCACCAGGAGTTTCTTGTAAAGACTAGACTGGTCCCCTGTTATATAATTATGGTGGTTCACTGTTCAGTTTTATGAGGATCCCTCGTAGGTTCAACAGTTATTTTTTCACAGTGCAGCTTAAAGATGTCTTTGTTTAATTCTGCAGGAGTCTTTACTGTTGGTTCACCATTCTGGTTCTCATTGTATCAGTTCTTTAATATCAGTGGAATTTGCAAGAACCAGCTACATAAAAACAATTTTGAACACTTGTTTCAAGGTTAAAACAATGTAATTTTGACGTTTACAAACAAGTGTTAACAAGAAAAATGCCAAATACTTTCAACATTTAAAACATGTTTTTGAACGTTTCTTCTGGTGTAAGGAAAATGTTTTATACAACCCTTCGCATTACACAAAGTTTTTCCAAACATTACATTTACTTTCTCTTGATTAATTTCAATGACCCAATCAGAAATAATGAATATCAGAATAATCAATTGAGGTATTTGGAATGGGATGTATTGTATTAGTGTCGGTAGAGTGGTTTCACCTCAACTTTGCTGCATAGGGTAACTCACGCCTGAGTCGACCACTAGGTATGTTGGTATTTTAAGTCGACCATCCTGCCTTATTTCAAGTTATTTTCACAATAAATCAGGATTGTTGGTGTCAGGTGCAGGATATTAATAGTATAGTTAATGCTGCAAAATCAATTGGGGGCCGTATGATACCTGAAAGAAGTTAACCCAGGGTGGTCGATTTAAGGTACCGACATGCCTACTGGTCGAGTCAGGGGCGAGTTACCCTACCTGCTGTTAGTCACGGGGCCCATCAAGGGGATACAATAGTCAGACTGATGCTTTATAAACACATATATCTGATTGAATAATCTAGCAATGGCCTGAATTCTGTGCTCCCTAGAAGGGTTGCCGACTCCAACAAGTATGCGGCTGACTTGAGTGAATCTACCCTAGTTGTTTCAGACTTGACCATGGGAAGAGCCTGCTAGCAGCCTACAAAACCCAAACTCAAACGTATTCCTTGAAGCAAGAAGATGAGTAGACAAAGATGACAAGAAGTCTTAGAATTTTATTGCCTAGATCTAATAGGTTCTCATTACATTTGGCAATTTCATAGAGCAAAAATATGCTTTATATGGATAGATTCATTGAGGGTTCTCTCATTGGAATAAATGTGAAATGAGTAAGGGCTGGTATTAGTCCCATATATAAAGAAAACCTATCAAACAATGAACAGAGTAAAACTGAAATTGAAACTTTTTGACATTTCCTTGTATTGGGGGTTGTAGGAATACTATGTTGATATTGAAATTTTACGAGGGAAATCCTGACGAGAATGAAAACCTTTTCTTACCTGTGTTGTCCTCTGAGTTTAGCAGCTGTCTGTGGTTCGTGATGTTACATCCTCCAGGTTAGCGATACCAGTTATTATTAGGCCAAAAATGTTATTTTGTATGTTTTTGCTAACATGGTAAAAAAATTTTCATGTAGGTATGCCTTATTTGTGTATTCGTATGTATTGAATAAAATTAATGATGAGTGAGTACCTATGCTCTTTTCATTAGAGTCAAGAATAGTTTATATCAAGACGATACTGGAATATACCTCCAACTCATTATGTACTTGGCTAAAAAAAAAAACTTGAAAATCAAAATCTTTTGTAAGAATATAAAAGAGAATTAAAGTAGTGTAAATGTGTTTCGATATAGGCCAATACTAAAATGTCCAAATTATAACCCCAAATGCATCTTAATGTACTATGCTTAAACTCAGGGTACATCTTATATGCAAGGTACGTACTCTACACAATGGTTTATGGTAGGCATATATGAAAAGGTTTTGTGAAAACGGCTTTTTTTGCTGAAGTAGGTCGCGGGACCAGAAACCAAGCTTTTTTTTGGCTTACTGAGACTGAATAAGGTGGGCTTTATTCCAGCCAACAGCAGATGGCGGTCACATGCTAGGCACAGCTTCTTTTATTTTTGAGATACATCTCAGCAAATTGTCGTGAGTCCTTGTCAACTTGTGTGAAGTGGCTCACACATGTCGCTAGATGGAACACGACGGCGTTATAGCACTAGATCACCAGGAATAGCAATTGCTATGCCACGTGAGTCTAACACACAGTGGCGAAATATGACGGAATGAGTTATCACTCAAAAAGGAGTCACCATTGATGACCAATCATGGCGACAGATGACGACAATTTGCTGGGATGTAGCTCACACCTCAAGAATATTAACTCAGGATTAAGGATGGAATACAAGATAAAAGAAAAGTAAGCCAAAGAATAGAAAGGAAGTGGCATTACCCATTTAGTAATTAGATTCTGGGTCCCTATTTTCAAAAGAGAATGGTGAGTTTTCAAGAGAAATCAATCTTTTCTCAACACAATTTTTACAATAATATACTGCCTGTCATGGCTGAATATATATCATTCTGGTATGTACTTCATATCACATTTTTGGAAGTTGTTTAAATCTTTTAAAAAATCGGAATCTAATTACCATGGCAAGCTAAAACACTCCATTTTGCTGTTGAGCAACATTGCCACCAAAGCTCAGCCAAAAATATTCACAAGTATGAGATGAAATAACTGAAGGATTCAGCCTACAAATCGTCGCCTTAGTGAAAGAAGGTTGTAACAACATTATTCAAGTTTTGCAGGAGAGGCAAAAGAAGTGTTCCGCTTACTATAGAACAAAGTGCAGATACAGCAATATTGCTAGTACCATGCTGGTAGGGCATACAGGCGAGACTGCACTGCAGCAACCAGCTCGGGGCTAATTGATATGCATTCTCGCGAGACTTACAGCTTGCCCAATGGTCAGTATTATACACCAATGAAGTTCTAGAGTGCATCATGCCCAATGGTCAGTATTATACACCAATGAAGTTCTAGAGTGCATCATGCCCAATGAACATACAAAAACATGATGCACCAATGAAGTTCTAGAGTGCATCATGCCCAATGGTCAGTATTATACACCAATGAAGTTCTAGAGTGCATCATGCCCAATGGTCAGTATTATACACCAATGAAGTTCTAGAGTGCATCATGCCCAATGGTCAGTATTATACACCAATGAAGTTCTAGAGTGCATCATGCCCAATGGTCAGTATTATACACCAATGAAGTTCTAGAGTGCATCATGCCCAATGGTCAGTATTATACACCAATGAAGTTCTAGAGTGCATCATGCCCAATGGTCAGTATTATACACCAATGAAGTTCTAGAGTGCATCATGCCCAATGAACATACAAAAACATGATGCACCAATGAAGTTCTAGAGTGCATCATGCCCAATGGTCAGTATTATACACCAATGAAGTTCTAGAGTGCATCATGCCCAATGGTCAGTATTATACACCAATGAAGTTCTAGAGTGCATCATGCCCAATGAACATACAAAAACATGATGCACCAATGAAGTTCTAGAGTGCATCATGCCCAATGGTCAGTATTATACACCAATGAAGTTCTGGAGTTAATCATGCCCAATGAACATACAAAAACATGATGCACCAATGAAGTGCTGACACATCCCTGCGAGCACTTCAGCGGTGTATCATACCAACCGTCCAGAAGTGTGTGAATGCCATAGGGTAGGCATAATACATGAATGTAGCCCTGGTGGATATAGCTTGCTACATGTCATGGCAACCAATGGGCATGGTGGATTTATGCACTGTCGGCATCTGAAGGGTCAACCTGTAAGGGCTAAAGCCTATATGGTGGATTCAGTTTACAGATGTCTGTATGCACTGAAAACCCTCCAGATCTTTAAACTCGTCAGATTGAGGACCTATGGTCATCAGAAGAGGTACAGGGAGAGGGCAGCACCTTACAGGGAGTGAAATCCCTCAGTCTTAATCTCCCCAGTATGAGTCTATGGCATTCTGTTGACAATATGTAACAAATACACAAGGTGGCAGGTATGTGCCACTCATGTTTGATGATTAGGCCTTCAGTTTTCACTTGAAGGTCTTCACCGCTGAGGACTCTAGGTGCTCAAGTTGACGATACCCAAATCTACAGCTTTGGGTAGTCAGATTGAGGACCCAAGGTAGTCAGCACGAAGATTGTCACTCTAACAACATTATGTAATCAGTTTGACTACCTTGGATGAGTGTGTTGACCTAAACCCATCAGGTTGACTACCCTGGGTGCTCAATCTGATGACCTTAGGTTGTAGATTTGGGTATCGTCAGTCTGACGACCTTGGGGCTTTCAGTGTGGAATATTGAAATAACCTTAAAGGGAAAGATAACCCTTTAATGATGATACCTTATTTTGCCAGTCTTCATATTGAATAATCATATTCTGGCATACTAATCAGTACATCTGCTTATTTTAGATGTCACGGTACTAATAGGGCCAAGGACGTTCTAATTTTTCCCCTATTTGCCACCATAAAACTGGCGTAGATCGGGTTCTAATTTGATAGCATTCATAAATAAAGGCTTAAATTAAAGCTGAAGTCATTCATGATTTCTTTAGCATGGTTAACAATAATGAAGTCAGATCCATTTTTGCACCCATTTCCATGGAAACCATCATGTTGAATAAATCACAAACATGACCTTTGACCCCTCTCTGACACAATAGGTTTCCATGGCGACCAAAGAAATTTTGCAACTTCTTTTCCTGGAATAGTTACCTTTCTTCTGGTACCAACATTATTAATCTGTGATAAAAAAAAAAGGTCCCCTGGCACTGATTATATCAAGCAAAACACTGTTTTTAGTTGGCACTATTTAGCTCGCCTAGATTTGCTTGGGCGGATTACTACTGTGGCAGCAGGCATCTCTGATGCAGCTGATGACGTCACAAGAGACTGAGATAAATCTAAAAAAGGGGAGGGGGATGGAAACCAAGACACTCGTATTTGGTCATTTCATTACAAAATGACCTAAGATAGCAGGAAAAATATCCAAATTTTCGAATATGCCCGAACCCCTCTGAGAAAGTGCTTCACTTGCTATGCCCAGAATTGTCAATGCAGCCCACCTTATGTGCTATGGCCCCTCCAAAGTCACATTGTTTCTGACACCCCTGGCCATAGAAATGAATGATAAATAAGAAGTATGCAGCCATGGATAGTCACACTGCATGGTTACCTTCCATGACATCCATGTATTATAGTGATACTACAATGTTGGGGGGTCTAGATGGGGGGTCCTCATGTCCCTTGTCGATTTTAAGAAAAGTCCATGTCAAATGTCACTAAATTTGTATTTTCCTCTGTCCTTGTCACTAAGCTCCATGTCACATGTCTATTTTAAGAAAAGTCCATTCCCCTGTCACTATCTTTTTTGTCCCATGTCCTTGTCCCTTGAAGCTCCACGTCCTTTGTGGATTTTAAGAAAAGGCCATGTCACACTGTCGATTTTAGGGGTCTAGACCCAAAATGTTGATAGCCTTGCTGGCATCATGTTCCAATATGGTGCTAGTTGACCTCTGGGGATGATGCAATCCTGTATTAGTGGCCCTCAAATTGTTAAACTGAATAATGATAATCATATAAAGTGCTGACTCTGAAGGGGAAGGAGTCATGACAAGCCACTCACCAGGGCAACAATCATACTTGGCTGGCTTCCTGCCTGTATATTGAGGACATGTATACAGGCAGGCCATGCCTAAGAATTTACCAGTCAATCAGCCCCTGTTTTCACACTCACTCACAAGGGGGCAGCCTTTCACCCAAAGGTTCACATGTCTCTCCTATACAGATGTTTGGATATAGACTGTGATTGGAATTCTAAACTCCCATCTAGTGGAGTTCAAGTGAACTATACACTCCCCAGAATTTGGGGAGAATGCCATCAGGCGTGGCCTGTGGGCATATGCCCACAATACCTGCAGGGCACCTGCGTACAATCATACACCCCTTGGTGTGCTTGATGACATTTTTAGCAGGAGACGTTTGATTAACCCATTAAGGGCAGCTGATGCAGGAGTGCAAAGGAATGAAGTGCTATTGAAGTGCTGGCGAGTCTGCTTGCCAGCACTTCACTGTATCAATCCCATAGGGTTGGCATGATGCATAAATGCAGCCATAGTGATCTACTTGCCCGGGATACAGCATGTATCATGCTGACCAATGGGTATGATGCATTAATGCATTAGCAGCCCTTAAAGGGTTAATCAGATATGAATAACAAATAGTCTTGGTATTATGGTCATGGTCAGGTTAATAAGGGCCTCAGACGGGTAAAATCGACAAGTGGACATGGCCATTTCTTAAAATCGACAAGGGACATGGGGCTGGGTGACAAGAGACAAGACCCATTTCTTAAAATCGACAAGGGACATGGGACCCCCCTGTCTAGGGCCCTTTAACTGAGTACCTAAGGGGGGGGGGGGGTCAGAGTTACCTTGTACAAAATTTGACCCATGTGCAAATCTGATGGTTCGACTGATGACACTACGATCACTTAGTATGACGAGGCTGTGATGTAGTCGTACAGGATGCTCATAATACGAATCGAAAAAGCTGACACTCGAGATCCCCAGTCTCTGTGCTATCAAGGAAGACCTGATTGTTACAAGTAACTTCTTTTTTCCATTTTAAAATGTTGATCCCTTTGTGATATCTAAGTATGATTGACACTGACATGATAAACATACTAGACGATTGCGTGATTGACCAATGACATAAATCTGTAAGAGTTAACATACCGTAGTGGCCACGGGCGTGGACTGGTTACCAGATTTAGTCTTGTGTAGGTGTTATCCATATGCTATAGTAAGGGTGAGAAAGTAAAGGGAACAGTGCTGCCCTCTGGTGCCTTTATTTGCTATGCACAGACCTTGATTACAGAGGTGAGTGGTTACTTTGCCAAAGTAACCACTCACCTCTGTAATCAAGGTCTGTGCATAGCAAATAAAGGCACCAGAGGGCAGCACTGTTCCCTTTACTTTCTCACCCTTACTATAGCATATGGATAACACCTACACAAGACTAAATCTGGTAACCAGTCCACGCCCATGGTAGTGTCCATATAAGCTGCTGTACCCCCGGCGCTTATATGGGACAGACGCTTATTCGAATACTATTTTCAGTGGTTAAGGTTAATTTCAATACCCCTGTACCCCTGGTGCTTATACGAGACCGGTGCTTATTTGAGATCCCGGCGCTTAAACGGGCCATTGCAGTAGAAATCGTATACGGGTAATTGAAGGGGTTTTGTCTGTCTCTCTCTATTGAGGTAAGATATTTTTATTTTATTCTGGTTGAACATTTGCATTAAAGTTACCTTATTTACAGATGGAATCTAATATATTTCTTAGCCCATATGGGGACGGGGAACGATGGTATAAGCACTCTTGTGAAGAAGAGTGACTCCACAGCTATTCCTTTATTTTGGGACTCTTACCCCTGTGCCTAGTCAGTACTTCTTGGAATAGTGTAGGAGGGCTGAGGCTAAGATCGATGCGATCTTAGTGCTGGCTAGGAAACGTGAATGCAGTCTGATCTTAAGATCGCTTAATAGGATAAGGTAGAATAATTTCTAAGATCGCTGGGGTTGCGATCCCAGGATGTTTTGAATTAACCTCCTGACATGAGGTACATCCTGTGTTAGCCATCAAATGTCACACAGGCAAATGACAAATTTTGGAAAGCATAATTGGAGAAAAGGGGGGAAACATTAGTCATTCTCTAGTGAATATATGGACTTTTCCCTCTCTTTTTTTAAGCAAAAGGTAATATGGGAAATTTTTTGGGTTTTTTTTTTCCAGTTTTCGATCTGTAATTGGAGTTGTCATAATTGAATGGCTTTATCTTATGCAAATCTATAGGCATAGACATATTGTGTTCGCCACAGCCACAGTCATCACATCTACAGGCTACTATATGTTAGAGACAACACTTGTACCACCACCAGCTCAACATTAATGACAATGTATGAGGTCTGCTCTGTGAAAGGCCTTGTACTGCTGTTGACCAACCAGAATTATGTTTCTGGCATGGGTTCAAAAGTAAAAGCAGTTAACTACATCCAGTGCCATTTGAACTGCCAGGAATGGGATAAAAATAGCCCAGGATCTGGAAAGGCCACAGTCTAGTAGCAGTTTGAGAATTTAACCTGCCACCCAATGTTCAAATCATACATCGGTGAAAGCCAATAATCTGGAATTGTAGGTAGACCTCAAAACCCAAGATTCTTAAATATGAGGTTTGGGATTTAGCCATAATTCAATCTGTAAATCAGTGTTAAGTACCACACAGACAGTTGTCAGGTTTGGACACATATTGCCCAGAATCTGGAATCATGGTCAGGGTCCTGGAATATGGGAAAGGGCATTCGTTGTTCATATCAGCCTCGCGTGAAACCATTCTGTGTTTGGACACAGTCATGGACAGAAGGGACAGTGACATTTGTCCCAAGCCTCACTCAAATATACTAGGATATCAGACAATGGGAGAGGGACATCTTGGTATGAACTGCCTACAATTTGAGTGTGGTGGATTGTATGATAGCAGTCAGTCTTATTTCAATCAAGCTACAATCAGACAATGAAAAATCGGGACAGATACAATCAGACAAAAGATTATTTGAGCAGACAGCATGAGACAACTAGAAAAATAAAATGCCGCCATGACAGGAACCCAAGTAAATCATGTGAAATATGTGGAGAACCTACAAAAGGTAATTACTATAATGCAGATGTGTGTCTCCCCTGTAAAACATTCTTCTATAGACACGAGAAGCTGTCTGGGAAGTTAAAATGTCAATATGATAACAACCGCTGTGCGATTAACTCTAGGGAGACTAGGAATGACTGTAAAGCCTGCCGCCTCAAGAAATGCTTCCGTATTGGTATGATGAGGGAAGGTGAGATATCACTTTTTAAATTGATAAACCATGTGGTGAATGTCGCTGAGTTGTATTGACAGTTGTTGTATCACATGAAGCATGCCCACGTAGCAGAAAAAAAAATCTCGAAAAAATGTTCTTTTCAGCTTTCTAAGCTTCTTGTTTTGTTTTAACTTTCATTCAAAATGTTGATTTTTTTTTTATTTCTAGGTTGAGAAAACATAATGAGAACTGATGTTAAAAGGAGTACCTAAATAATAGTATTCATTCATTTTAAGTGGGTCACAAATCAAAATGATTCTTATTAAAGAGCTCACACAGCCTTGACAATGTTAATGCTAAGTGATTGCCAGATACTCCTTGATGTCTTAATGTTTATGTTATCAATTGGTGCATTCTGTGACATTGTTAATTACAGAAAGACCAGACAGTATCCATGACCCTTATGGACACTTGTGTAAGGTGTGCGGGGATTACGCCAATGGAATTAACTTTGGGATACAATCATGTGAAGCCTGCAAGGTCAGTGGTTTTAAGACTAGTCAATTTGGGGGATCTCTTAATTAAGGCAGTTATCACTGGAAGGTCAGTGATTTTTAGACTATACAATATGGGGTATCTGTTACTTATTACTTATGACAGTTAACAATGGAAGGTCAGTGATTTTTAGACTATGCAATATGGGGTATCTGTTACTTATGACGTATGACAGTTAACAATGGAAGGTCAGTGATTTTTAGACTATGCAATATGGGGTATCTGTTACTTATGACGTATGACAGTTATCACTGGAAGGTCAGTGATTTTTAGACTATACAATATGGGGTATCTGTTACTTATTACTTATGACAGTTAACAATGGAAGGTCAGTGATTTTTAGACTATGCAATATGGGGTATCTGTTACTTATGACGTATGACAGTTAACAATGGAAGGTCAGTGATTTTTAGACTATGCAATATGGGGTATCTGTTACTTATGACGTATGACAGTTAACAGTGGAAGGTCAGTGATTTTTAGACTATGCAATATGGGGTATCTGTTACTTATGACGTATGACAGTTAACAGTGGAAGGTCAGTGATTTTTAGACTATGCAATATGGGGTATCTGTTACTTATGATGTATGACAGTTAACAATGGAAGGTCAGTGATTTTTAGACTATGCAATATGGGGTATCTGTTACTTATGACGTATGACAGTTAACAATGGAAGGTCAGTGATTTTTAGACTATGCAATATGGGGTATCTGTTACTTATGACATATGACAGTTAACAATGGAAGGTCAGTGATTTTTAGACTATGCAATATGGGGTATCTGTTACTTATGACGTATGACAGTTAACAATGGAAGGTCAGTGATTTTTAGACTATGCAATATGGGGTATCTGTTACTTATGACATATGACAGTTAACAATGGAAGGTCAGTGATTTTTAGACTATGCAATATGGGGTATCTGTTACTTATGACGTATGACAGTTAACAGTGGAAGGTCAGTGATTTTTAGACTATGCAATATGGGGTATCTGTTACTTATAACGTATGACAGTTAACAATGGAAGGTCAGTGATTTTTAGACTATGCAATATGGGGTATCTGTTACTTATGACGTATGACAGTTAACAATGGAAGGTCAGTGATTTTTAGACTATGCAATATGGGGTATCTGTTACTTATGACGTATGACAGTTAACAATGGAAGGTCAGTGATTTTTAGACTATGCAATATGGGGTATCTGTTACTTATAACGTATGACAGTTAACAATGGAAGGTCAGTGATTTTTAGACTATGCAATATGGGGTATCTGTTACTTATAACGTATGACAGTTAACAATGGAAGGTCAGTGATTTTTAGACTATGCAATATGGGGTATCTGTTACTTATGACGTATGACAGTTAACAATGGAAGGTCAGTGATTTTTAGACTATGCAATATGGGGTATCTGTTACTTATGACGTATGACAGTTAACAATGGAAGGTCAGTGATTTTTAGACTATGCAATATGGGGTATCTGTTACTTATGACATATGACAGTTAACAATGGAAGGTCACACACCTATAAGGCACACCAGGGGTCATCCCCGCATATAAGACACACCTTGTATAATTATGGGGTATTATGGTGACTATGATAACACAGTGCTCACATGATTTTTTTTTCATTTTTCCAGAAGTCCTTTCTTCGTGGTTTGAAGGATTGCCACACCTATGTCTGTAAGAAGTCAGGACATTGTAAGATAACGCCAAGAAATAGGAAAGAGTGCCGCTTCTGCCGCTATCAACGCTGCCTGGAGTTGGGCATGTGTAGAGAAGGTGTGTCTCATTCCTCTACTGTCTAAATATCTGCACCACCTAATACATTGTGTGATGCAATCTAACCTGCTATGAGTTATGAAAATAGGAGTTTGGACACATTTAGGTGGATCCCTCTATTCATTTTATGTTATTCATTTCATGCATTTATAAATCTATCAAGAAAGTACTCTTTTATAAAGGGGTTACGGCTATTTTGATGACGTCACAGTGAAGAATGGGGCTGTGAAGAACAACATCTAGTTTCTTTACCCCCCTTTGCCTATACTTTACTATAGGAACCATCGTTCTCAACATGAAATAAAATCACTTCCCACCTCTTATCTACCACAGCTATCAGACCTGGACCTCAATTAGTGAAGAGAAAAGCAAGCCATGGAAGATATACTACACCTCATGAAAAATCAGGCCAACTATATATAGATCGAATACAGCTGGACAGAGAAGAGGAAGAAACAGAGCAAGATAATGAACATAATTTGGTGGAGGAGAACGAAAATATGGACGTACATGATGATAACAATCGTTTAACACCCCAATATGAGAATAGCCCTGTCACTGAGTCAATAAAGGACACTCAACAAAGAACTTCATTGATTAGTCATAGACCCTTCTGCATAACAAATTTGGAACTTGACAGGCATTTACCAAACAGTCCCTTCTACAGGGCAGAGCGACAACCTGACAAAAGGCCTGGAGACTCATCATATAGTCAAAGCACTAGCTGTGTGACAGGGTCATCAACCAGTATGGGACCTAGTCAGTTGCCATACAGACAATGTAGTCCCGAGACCCTCTTCTTAACAGAATCATTACAGGACACAAGCTTCAGTCACTCCCCATACAGCCAATGCATTTCCCCTCTGGATTTGACAGTAGGTTTATGGAAGCTATGGGAATAAAAGTAATCATTTGCACTATGTTTTCCCTAGATCGAAATGATATGTTCCTTGAAAAGTTTTTTGGGGGGCTTTCTTTTTCCGTTCCTGAATATAAAGTCACTTCATAAGAAAACATGTACCTTTTATTATGTGTATAGGAAATGAAAAAATAAACAAACATTGCTCAGCTGTATCATACAAACAATAGCACACAGCATTCATCTATTAAGACCACTGATATCATGTCACATCACCTGATATAAGAGATAGTTATCACTATGTGGATATTACATTGTTTTTGCAGATTTCAGGTTTAGACAAAGAGTCAGTGAATGACATTGAGAAAGTGATAATCCATGCTGAGACCAGAGAACAAGCCACCAACACATCCCCGCAAATACAAGATGGCTGCCATCATGATGTTACCATGACAACAGCTTACAAGACAACATACCATGCCACCAACACATCTCCACAAATACAAGATGGCTGCCATCATAATGCTACCATGACAACAGCTTACAGGACCACAGACCAAGCCACCAACACATCTCCACAAATACAAGATGGCTTCAATCATGATGTTACCATGACAACAGCTGACCAGCAGCCAATAGATGCAAAGCAGGTGTTAAACCACCTCCTGGTGTCCAGACATTTGTCTATGGAGCACAGGTACTGGAGGGGGTTGTCACCTCCGTCTGTGAGAGTGTTAGCTGGGCCTAATCGACAGCTACTGCAGAGGATACAAATACCACATGACAAACATCAACAACTGCTCATCAACATCATCTGTCCTCAGGTAGGTACCTACTTGTTAGCGAACATTTCTAATTGCTCTCATTCATTGCTTAGAGAATAAAAAAGGAAATTAATCCCATTGTACCTCATTGTACCTCACATATATTTAAAACTGCCCTCTGAGTTCAGGAAAAGCCTATAAGGCATTTGTAAGACTTATTCTCAGCAGTTTAATACAAATTGAATATAATACTGCCTGACTTAACGTTCAGTGACAGTGAGGGTAAATTTCATATATATATAGGCCATGTTTCATATGCCTGATATTATGTTTATTGTACTTCATAGCATCAAAACCAAATAAGACAGAAATACTAGTTTTATAGGGAAATCCACCATCAAAAGTGCAAAGATCAAAAGGAACATCATAGCCTATACAAATGAGTACCCACTTGGCAAAAAACGTTTTTAAACGTTTTTTTAACCAATTTTCAACCAAATAACCAATAGGGAAACCAATAAAAACGTTTTTTTAACGTAAAAAAAAACGTTTTTATGCCAAGTGGGTACAATACCAAAGTGTGGTGTCTTCCATTTAGGTCCTGAAGGAGGATGGTCTTGTACCAGATATCTTGGGGGATTTTGTGAACTATGCCAAGCGACTACCAGGTAAAAGATTAAAGTTAAGGACAAACAGTTAAAGTATGAAAATACCATTCAAACAACATAGTACAAACAACAATTTTGATGAAATAGAAAATTTTATCAATCAATTTTGCTGTGATGTGTTTTCTACATTTTTGGGAGAGACTGATGACTGTTCTACCACCTCCTACACCCTGTCTTCATGATGATATAACCTTATATTGAATTTCCATGTTGTAGAGTTTGACAGGATCCCTATAGATGACCAGTTCATCCTCATACGTGCAGGAATTGCTGAGAGCCAGTTTCTGACTGCAGCAGTTTCAGGAACAGTAGCCTCTAAACCTCAACAACAGTGCAGGTAAAAGAATATGACAAAAAAATAGACATTGATAAAAATACTAAAGTGGCTTTTAGTAATCTGCACTATCTTGGAATTTGTTGCAGGTCTTTTTTGTCACATAACTTGAAGAGAAAAAATAGTATAATTATGCCAATCAATTCTTCAACATTTTTATAGATATATAGGCCTACACTGTAAGAAATTACTGTTGAATCTATGAGGGATCCTTGTAAAACTGAACAGAGAACCACTGTAATTAGATGACATGGGGCCAGTGTAAGAAACTCCAGGTGGCAGTGTGGTGGTACAAGGAATCTCTACAAAATAACAACATCTCTGTGAAAAATAACAAAGGATCTCTGGCAACTTTGGGATGAAAGATTATTCGTTATGTCAACGACATTTTTTTACAGTGTATGGTTATTCATGCTTGTAGGTGTAACTCTGGATGGTGTTGTTCTGTGGAGTACCAGGCATTCAGACAGGTGGCTGTCAAAGTGGGGAGGATGGTGGAGAGGGAGCAGCTCAATGAGACAGAATTCATGCTACTCACTACTCTTTGTATGATTGCTGCAGGTAGCACATAGTTACTTGAATTGACATATATCAACCTTTGTGTTATATCCACCCTTGTCATATATCAACCCTTCAAAGGCCAGCCGCTGATGCATTAATGCATCATGCCCATTGGTTGGCATGATGCTCCAATGAAGTGCTGACGAGACAGCATGCTGACCCTCCGGAAGAAAATCTATCAACCCCGTAGGGTCAGCATGTTGCTCCAATGAAGTGCTGCCAAGCAGTCTCGCCAGCACTTCATTGGTGCATCATGAAGACCAATGGGCATGATGTGCCCCTGCATCAGTGGCCTTTAAAGGGTTAACATAATGCTTTGACACAAATCAATATATACTTAATCAGATATCATTCATATTCAATGTTGACTTAAGGGCACAATGCATTATTTTACTATTTGTCTATTTTAATATCTATGTTTATAGATGTCATTTCAGTATAATTGAGACATGTTACATACATATTTGCAGACAGAGAAGGCCTGAACCACTCAGCCATTGTTATGGAGGTGTGTGAAGTGTACACAGGTCTACTTGTGACTCATATACAAGGTGTGTAGCACTAACCCTGCCTCACTGATGCAGCATGATGCTTCAAAGAAGCAAACAGCACTTCATTGATGCATCATGCTGATCCTCCAGGAAAGTTGGCATGATGCATAAAATGTAGCCCTGTCAAGATAAAATGGCAAAGGTGAACTCTGATCAGTTTGAGCTTCCTGTTTCTTAACTCGCGCTTCCTTCGCGAGGCTGATAGGCCAAGTGCGGAGCGGGCAGGAAGCACGAGTTAAGAAACAGGAAGCTCAAACTGATCAGAGTTTATCTTTACATTTATGTCAAGGTGTTTGAGTGGAAAATCAATCGATATTTCATCAATAAGATTGAAATTAAACCCTTATTCACCTGTTGTCATCGCGAAATGCTGACTGCCGCCATCTTAGATGTTTGCGTTTCAAAAGGGCTGCACATGCGCAATGGACCTATGACATCATCGTGCGGATTTGGTGCTGGTTATTTAAACGCAGGGGTTCAATACGGGAGGCTAGTGCATTGTCAATGGGGCATCGATATTCACCTTGACATAACTCACCAAGGCTGCATTCTTGCATAATGATGACAGATTTGGCATGATGCATTCATGCAATATTGGTTTTTAGATAGCTACCCACTTGGCAGAAAAACGTTTTTTTTTTGTCGGGAAGAAGAAACGTTTTAATTCGGTTTCTAAGTTTGACAAACGCTCCTTTTTTGTTCAACATAAAAAACATGTCAAAACATTTACTCAAAAAAACGTGTTTTTTTTACGCTTTATAAAAACGTTTTTGTTTTAGGTTAAAAAACAATAACATAAAAGAAAAATAAATAAAAAACGTTTTTATTTGGTTGAATGTGGTTTAAAAACATTTTTCAACATTAAAAAACGCCTATTAAACGTTTTTTACCTGAACCAAATGAAAACGTTTGCAAAAATTGAAAAAAAAACGTTTTTTGCCAAGTGGGTAAGGAGTCCTGTGTGATCCTCAAGTACACATACAAGCTGCATGTCTGTATCATATACACTATGGCATTCATTCCCTTACATAGATCACACAGCAATGTATGGTAATTATTTCTTATCAAGCTAGGCATCACCTTGGGGATTAGGACTGTATTCCAACTTGTCTGGCATTCCTTGGTAATTATTCTTATCACATTTTCTTCAGAGACACACACTGATGCCGTCCACAGAGTACAGGGGCTGTTAGATTTGATTCCATACATCAGACTACTCAGTAGATGGCACCAACGTATGCTGCAGCCACTCGTGAACCCTTTCGAAGTGTGTCCCTGGTACCGGTGAATATGCGAAAGTTTACTGCTCATATTTTACAAGCGAAATTGGCGCCACGTTAGCGCTTCTCCTCGAAAGACGTAACCGCAGCCACTGGACTGGTCACATTGATTCACTTAAATGTACACATTACACAGGATATAGGCAATGTTAAGCAAACTTTATAAACAACTGCAAGATGCCTAGGTCAGTCGTTTCTCAAACCTCGCTAGCCGGAAGGGTGATGTGGGTAATAGAAAGTGAGAGAGAAATTTCTCAGTCACAAAATCATTGATAAGTTAGAAGAAAAATTTGCAGAAAATCTAAAACAAATCAGGAATTTTTAAACTTTAAAATGTAGAAAAGAGCTCAGTCTATTTATCAATAGAAATTACCTTTTTAAGAAAAATAGATATTTGTAAACCAGGGGTCAGGAGCAGAAGGCCTTAATTGGACCCTTATCTTATCTTTTATCTCCGACCATTTCAAAACTACTCTCGACTGACCACCAACTGTGTACCACAAACTCAACTCATTCTGTGCTGGTACACAAGGTCTGACGGGCAGTGTGTTAGTATCTATATATAACTACCGTAAACTCCCGCGTATAAGACGCGTCCTCTATGCCAAACAAATGCCTGGTGCGTCTTATATGATCTACTGAAGTTTAGGGTGCGTCTTATACGAGGGGTAATTTTACTATAGAAATGTACTGGATTTACAAAATTGAGCCCTAAGAGGTGCGTCTTATACGTGAAAATGCCTCTGCTGAGTTTGGGGTGCGTCCTATACGCGCAGCGCGTCTTCTACGCAGGAGTTTACGGTAACTTTAGTTTATAAAGTCATAAAGTTCTGCCTTACTCACAGTCAGTGATACTTTAGCTGACTGACAGAAGTGGCACAGTGCTAGGCAACTAGATGCTCTGTACATAAGGACCCAAGTGGGCCCAAACACAAGAATAGATGTTCAGTCAGCTCTGCTAATTTAACAGATATAATGAATGCATCAATATATGTATGGATTAAAAGAGGGGTTAAGAAAAGTAACTCTTTCTCGTAGAGCTACAATGGGCAGGCCTTTACATTGCCCAGACAGAGACGTGATGGAATAACTCTACTATGTGATTATTATTTTGTACAGAGAGACTTAAATAAAAAGCTTTAACTGGAACCTCATCGGTGTACAAGTGGTCCTGTCAAGTTATTTGATAGATTATTATGAGGCTCACCCCTAGTGAAGGGGTTTAAAGGGACTAAAATGTCCAAATGATACTTTTGTTCGAAAGAAGAGGACGTTTGTCCGCCCTGAATCAAAGAGGTTTTATGTGTTATAATTATGGGCAATTCAAAGTTAAGCTTATGAACTCCACATTTAACATATACTATCCTGTACATCTTGCTGTCGTGGTTAACCCAGAAAGATATCAAATAGTGTAATAATGAACCCTTCATGTCAGGAATAGTGGATGTTGGTGAGAGTCAGTGAGAGAGACAGAGAGAGAGAGAGACAGAGAGAGACAGAGAGAGAGACAGAGAGAGCAGTCAAGTAGCTTGTTTGAATCTTCTGATGCTCTCTGATTGTCCAGATTAGTTCTCGGGAAAACTTGATAACACACAGCTCTCAATCACCAGTCAGACTCCATCCATGGTGGGTTATGCAGTCCTGTGTGTCCTGGGTAGTCGTTTTCCTCACAATTAACAGTTTCTACTCAACTAGTTTCCGGCAGCATAAATCTGCCTAAATTGATAAGGACCTATGACGCTTAGGTATCTGTAGTGATAAGATATACATGTGCTGATTTTACATTTGTGGGCCAACGGGCAGAAACGCACCTCGGGGGGTAGTACTGGTTTTGGCCAGCAGGGGGCAGTATATGGGTAAAACAGCAGGATACAACTTGTTACATCGGTCTATGCCCTGGGGGCATTCAGTGCCGCCCCCTGTGGTGACGCGTATATTTTCGGGACTGCCGCGCAGAATTATGCATGCCCTGAGGGCATATTGCTGGCCTTCCAGAAATCAGCAATTTACCCATGCTAGTCTATGTCCTCAGGGCATCGTGTATCGGCCCTCAGGGCATAGGCATACATAGGACCATTCCTGACCTCTAGATCTAGACATTCTGGCATTGACCAGAAAAACATGCACTTGCCCTCAGGGCAACATACCCTCAGGGCATATTTCTTGCTTCTTTAAAGCATGATTGACCAAAGCATGCCCTCCAGGCATGTAGTACAATTCTACAAGTTGTAGGCTAGCTACAAGAAGGGCCTAAGTATGCATACCCCCCAGGGCATATATCTTCCTTCTCCCGGGTTCCTTCTACAGTCTACAAATGTTACTCCTCAGGGCATAAAGTTGATGATAAATGAAGCGGTATTAAACAAGGGTATGCCTTTGGGACATCCATGCATGCCCTCAGGGAATATTGGACTTTAAGCTAATCAGGGGGGAATTAGGAGCCTACTAGGCTGGGGCACTCTCCAACCTTCGACTCATATGACTATCAGTGCATTCCCTGGGGGCATCATCACACATCATCCATATTATGGATGCCCCAGGGGCATGGTACAGAGAACAATGGGGGACAATGCCCCCAGGGCATTCATAGTAAGCTTAGATAATCGTACATGCATAAAAAAAATTGATGATGCCCTCGGGGCATCCATGTACTAAACGATGCCCCCGGGGCATAGTCCAATACCCTATATAGGCCTACATGTCCTGGGAGCATCATGGTTACCATGGATGTCCTGGGGGCATTTTCCCAGACTTGCCATGGGGAGTGTGGGAAAGCGCACGCCTCAGCTGCTGCTGTCCGCGTAATTTTCGCGTCACTCCCACGCGGCAATCAGTATGCCCCTAGGGCATAGTCCGATGTAACAAGTTGTATCCTGCGGTAAAACACACAAAAAAATATAACAAAATGCTTCATGCCATTTTTTTTATGGGGAATCCGGTGGTATGCTCCGAATTTAACGTGGCCATGGAAACAGAAATTGGTATACATGCCAATTTCTGGTTGCCATGGAAACCATTCCATCAATCCAAATGAGAATTTCTTTGCCACAAATGTTTTGGAAATTCCATTAGGAACTCAGAACTGCAGACAGACCTCAGAAATTCCCTCTAGGACCAATATCGTAATTAAAAAAAATCACATTTATTTTGTTATTTTTCAACAAAACTGTATCTTTTGCATTATCAGTGTACATGATAGGATATAATGAGGACATTTTAGAAAAATTAATTCCCACACCTATAAGGCACACGAGGGGTCCATCCTCGCATATAAGACACACCTTATATAATTATGGGGTATTATGGTAACAATGATAGGACAGTGCTCACATGATTTCTTTTTTTCATTTTTCCAGAAGTCCTTTCTTCGTGGTTTGAAGGATTGCCACACCAGGATATTGGGATCATTTCTACAGCTGTCTATGCCATACACCACTCAGCATGATTCCAATGTTGCAGGTATGCGTTGCATTAGCCTATTGAGGTACCACAGGGTTCAACCTTGGGCCCCCTGTTATTTCTGAGCTACAATCAAAAATGGGCACCGTTATATTGCCAACCTACAGTACATATAACTACCTCAGTGTAGAGCTTGATAAACATCTTAATATAAATCCGCACATTGGTAAGGTTAAGAAAAATTTTGGTAACAAGCTCTATAAGCTCACCAAGCCGCGTAAAAATATGACCAAGGATGTCTGTACACGTGTTTACAAGAGCATGATCACTCCGGTACTTGAATATTGCTCTTTCTAAACTGGCACTGGTATACAGAGCTAATTAAGCTTCAACGCATGCAAAACCAAGCCTTAAGAGTCTGCTCTAACACAAGGATGCGTGACATCTCAGTATATGATTTGCATATAGCATGTAACATAGAAACAGTCGAAAACCGCCGGAAAAGCAGCTGATTATGATAATGTGGAAAAAGGCACATAATGGGGAGGCCAGGGAACTAGTGAATATTCGCACAAGGGGAGATAGGAAACTAAAGGTTGCCAGACGAAGGGCAAAGACTAGTGCATATCAAAGGTCCCCCTATTAGCGGGGTGTTTCTATGTGGGATGATCTAAACCATAACACCCAGCATTTAGTCAACAAACACCACTTTAAACGAGCAATTAACTAGCTGTATGATGACTGGTAACAACAGACATGTTGACTGGCCTGCCACTGATCAGCTATTCACTAAACATATGGATGATGTTGCTATTAGTCCATTAATGGAATATTCGCATATAATTGTACTGTAGTTTGCACCTATGCTTGTGTGTATATATGTGCATACATTTTGCACTTATTATTATACCACATATTATACTGATCATGTTTTCATAGCATTGCAACATGCACTTATTGTTGATTACATCACCAAAGTATTATCCCATATGAATAGAAGTTTGTAAACACATTTGGGTGTGCATGGAAAACCGTTCCATAGGGACGAATACATGTAAATAAAGTAATAATAATAATAATTGAATATAGCGGTACCTAGTGATACAATACTATTGGTTTGATGGCTCAGCTCTGTACTGTTTTTGATTTTTGTCTTTTGTTTCCTATGATGAAACAAATTCTTTTGAAAACTGGAACTCCTCAGACACCTTTCCCACACCCTTTCAACACCATTCCCACACCTTCCAAAGACACAAAAGCAGTTCTGGCACCATTCTCACACCCTTCTGACACTGTTCCAATATATCCAACATCCTTCCAACACCCTCTGATCCCTTTTCCTCACCTTCAGACACCTTTTTTTTGCACAATTTACCAACATTGTTTATGCACCTTTCCCACACCCTCCCGACACCACTTCAACACCTTTTCGACACCATTCCAACACCTTTCACACCCCATTATGGCACCATTCCAACACCATTCTGGCACCATTCCAATACCTTTCACACCCTTCCAATGCACTTCCAACACCTTTCACACCCTTCTAACACCTTTCACACTCTTCTGACACCATTCCAACACCTTTCACACTCCCTTCTTGCACCATCCCAACACCTTTCACACACCCCTCTGACACCATTCCAACACCTTTCACACCCCATTATGGCACCATTCCAACACCATTCTGGCACCATTCCAATACCTTTCACACCCTTCCAATGCACTTCCAACACCTTTCACACCCTTCTAACACCTTTCACACTCTTCTGACACCATTCCAACACCTTTCACACTCCCTTCTTGCACCATCCCAACACCTTTCACACACCCCTCTGACACCATTCCAACACCTTTCACACCCCATTATGGCACCATTCCAACACCATTCTGGCACCATTCCAATACCTTTCACACCCTTCCAATGCACTTCCAACACCTTTCACACCCTTCTAACACCTTTCACACTCTTCTGACACCATTCCAACACCTTTCACACTCCCTTCTTGCACCATCCCAACACCTTTCACACACCCCTCTGACACCATTCCAACACCTTTCACACACCCTTCGGGCACCATTCCAACGTTTTCATGCCCTTCTGGCAACATTCCAACAATTTTTTCATGCCCTTTTGGAACCAATTCAACACCTTTCACACATCCTTCTGGTACCATTCCAACACCTTTCACATCCCCTTCTGGAACCATTCCAACACCTTTCACACCCCTTCTGACACTATTCCAACACCTTTCACTCACCCTTCTGACACTATTCCAACATCTTTCACTCACCCTTCTGGCACCATTCCAACAAAATTTTAGTGTATTTCAACATCCTTCCGACCTTTTACACAACTTTTGAACACCATTCTTTAGCACACACACCTGGTACCATTTCTACATGATTCAGGAACCATTCTAACAATTTCCCCATACCCTTCTGGCACTACTTTCACAATGTAAGACCATCCACACATGCTCCAGTGCAGGGCCGTACCCAGACTTCTCTCTGTGGGGGTCTCAAATCATGGGGGTGGACCTTTTTATCACAAGTGAAGCGCAGTGACATGTCTAGGGGGGTCTAGGGGCAGGCCCTCCCAGGGGAAATTTTGGAAAAAAAAAGTATTCAGATGGTTCATTCTGGTGCAATCTGACACCAAATTAGGGGGAGGTTAGGTGGGTGGGTTCCCAGGTAGATTCGAAGAAATGCCTCTGTCACTCTGCAAAAAAATCCCCCTCCCACTGAAGGTCCATCCAACTAAGTCCCGTTATAGGTTGTAGGATTTCTACGCTTCAGCACCCCCCCCCCACCACTATTATGTTCCACCCTTTAGCACCATCCACTGGAGCCCCCACCCTCCTCTTACAAAGTCCCCCTTGGTGTACCCCAACAAAGTCCCCCGAGCACCCAAAGTACACTCCAAGCACCCCCCTACATGGTTCCCACACGTCCCAAGAACCCCCTTACATGGTTCCCACATGCTCCAAGCATCCCCCTACATGGTTCCCACACCCTCCAAGCACCCTTCCTACATGGTTCCAACACTCCAAGCACCCTTCCTACATGGTTCCAACACTCCAAGCACCCTTCCTACATGGTTCCCGCATGCTCCAAGCACACTTCCTACATGGTTCCCACACGCTCCAAGCACCCTTCCTACATGCTCCCCACACCCTCCAAGCACCCCCCTACATGCTCCCCACACACTCCAAGCACCCTTCCTACATGGTTCCCACATGCTCAAAGCACCCCCCTACATGGTCCCCACACACTCCAAGCACCCCCCCTACATGGTTCCCACACACCCCAAGCACCTTTCCTACATGGTTCCCACATGCTCCAAGCACCCCCCTACATGGTCCCCACACACTCCAAGCACCCCCTACATGGTTCCCACACACCCCAAGCACCTTTCCCACATGGTTCCCACACACTCCAAGCACCCCCCATGGTCCCCACACACTCCAAGCACCCCCCACCTACATGGTTCCCACACACCCCAAGCACCTTTCCTACATGGTTCCCACATGCTCCAAGCACCCCCCCCCTACATGGTTCCCACATGCTCCAAGCACCCCCTTACATGGTTCCCACATGCTCCAAGCACTCCCCTACATGGTTCCCACATGCTCCAAGCACCCCCCTACATGGTTCTCATACCCTCCAAGCACCCTTCTTACATGGTTCCAACACACTCCAAGCACCTTTCCTACATGGTTCCCACATGCTCCAAGCAACCCCTACATGGTTCCCACACACTCCAAGCACCCTTCCTACATGCTCCCCACATGCTCCAAGCACCCTTCCTACATGCTTCCAACACGCTCCAAGCACCCTTCCTACATGCTTCCCAGATGCTCCAAGCACCCCCCTACATCGTCCCCACACATTCCAAGCACCCCCCTACATGGTTCCCACACACTCCAAGCACCCCCCTACATGGTCCCCACACACTCCAAGCACCTCCCTACATGGTTCCCACACACTCCAAGCACCTTTCCTACATGGTTCCCACATGCACCAAGCACCCCCATACATGGTTTCCACACACTCCAAGCACCTTTCCTACATGGTCCCCACATGCTCCAAGCACCCAGCTACATGGTTCCCACACACTCCAAGCACCTTTCCTACATGGTTCCCACACACTCCAAGCACCCTTCCTACATGGTTCCCACATGCTCCAAGCACCCCCTACATGGTTCCCACATGCTCCAAGCACCCCCCTACATGGTTCCCACACACTCCAAGCACCTTTCCTACATGGTTCCCACATGCTCCAAGCACCCCCCTACATGGTTCCAACACCCTCCAAGCACCCTTCTTACATGGTTCCAACACACTCCAAGCACCTTTCCTACATGGTTCCCACATGCTCCAAACACCCACCTACATGGTTCCCACATGCTCCAAGCACCCCCTACATGGTTCCCACACACTCCAAGCACCTTTCCTACATGGTTCCCACATGCTCCAAGCACCCAGCTACATGGTTCCCACACACTCCAAGCACCCCCCCTACATGGTTCCCACACACTCCAAGCACCTTTCCTACATGGTTCCCACATGCTCCAAGCACCCAGCTACATGGTTCCCACACACTCCAAGCACCCCCCCCTACATGGTTCTCACACACTCCAAGCACCTTTCCTACATGGTTCCCACCAGCACCAAGCACCCCCCTACATGGTTCCAACATGCTCCAAGCACCCCCCTACATGGTTCCCACACACGCCAAACACCTTTCCTGCATGGTTCCCACATGCTCCAAGCACCCCCCTACATGGTTCCCACACACTCCAAGCTTCCCCCTACATGGTCCCCACATGCTCCAAGCACCCCCCTACATGCTTCCCACATGCTCCAAGCACCCCCCTACATGCTTCCCACACCCTCCAAGCACCCTTCTTACATGGTTCCAACACACTCCAAGCACCTTTCCTACATGGTTCCCACATGCTCCAAGCAACCCCTACATGGTTCCCACACACTCCAAGCACCCTTCCTACATGCTCCCCACATGCTCCAAGCACCCTTCCTACATGCTTCCAACATGCTCCAAGCACCCTTCCTACATGCTTCCCACATGCTCCAAGCACCCCCCTACATCGTCCCCACACATTCCAAGCACCCCCCTACATGGTTCCCACACACTCCAAGCACCCCCCTACATGGTCCCCACACACTCCAAGCACCTCCCTACATGGTTCCCACACACTCCAAGCACCTTTCCTACATGGTTCCCACATGCACCAAGCACCCCCATACATGGTTTCCACACACTCCAAGCACCTTTCCTACATGGTCCCCACATGCTCCAAGCACCCAGCTACATGGTTCCCACACACTCCAAGCACCTTTCCTACATGGTTCCCACACACTCCAAGCACCCTTCCTACATGGTTCCCACATGCTCCAAGCACCCCCTACATGGTTCCCACATGCTCCAAGCACCCCCCCTACATGGTTCCCACACACTCCAAGCACCTTTCCTACATGGTTCCCACATGCTCCAAGCACCCCCCTACATGGTTCCCACACCCTCCAAGCACCCTTCTTACATGGTTCCAACACACTCCAAGCACCTTTCCTACATGGTTCCCACATGCTCCAAACACCCCCCTACATGGTTCCCACATGCTCCAAGCACCCCCTACATGGTTCCCACACACTCCAAGCACCCCCCCTACATGGTTCCCACACACTCCAAGCACCTTTCCTACATGGTTCCCACATGCTCCAAGCACCCAGCTACATGGTTCCCACACACTCCAAGCACCCCCCCCCCCTACATGGTTCCCACACACTCCAAGCACCTTTCCTACATGGTTCCCACCAGCACCAAGCACCCCCCTACATGGTTCCAACATGCTCCAAGCACCCCCCTACATGGTTCCCACACACGCCAAACACCTTTCCTGCATGGTTCCCACATGCTCCAAGCACCCCCCTACATGGTTCCCACACACTCCAAGCTTCCCCCTACATGGTCCCCACATGCTCCAAGCACCCCCCTACATGGTTCCCACACACTCCAAGCACCCCCCTACATGCTTCCCACATGCTCCAAGCACCCCCCTACATGCTTCCCACATGCTCCAAGCACCCCCCTACATGCTTCCCACATGCTCCAAGCACCCCCCTACATGCTTCCCACACCCTCCAAGCACCCTTCTTACATGGTTCCAACACACTCCAAGCACCCTTCCTACATGGTTCCAACACTCCAAGCACCCTTCCTACATGGTTCCCACATGCTCCAAGCACCCTTCCTACATGGTTCCAACACACTCCAAGCACCCTTCCTACATGGTTCCAACACTCCAAGCACCCTTCCTACATGGTTCCCACATGCTCCAAGCACCCTTCCTACATGGTTCCCGCATGCTCCAAGCACATTCCTACATGGTTCCCGCATGCTCCAAGCGCCCTTCTTCCTACATGGTCCCGAGACCATTCACACATCCTCCTGACATATCGTATATGTCTAAAGACCTTTGGACAAAAAAAATGAACATCCTTCCCTTTGATGCTGCAGTGGATACAATTGCCTCAACAGGAGCAGCACTGATGTATACAGTCTGCAAGTGTAAAGTTACGCCTCTGACCAACAGATGTCAATTTTCAGTTGGATATTTTATTAATCAATAGAACTGTTTAGTAGTAAGACTAGTAGGCATAAAAGAGTTAATGTGGCAATTACGTTGCACCCAAAAGATATACATTTGTGGCCTGCCCCCCTACTTGAGGAGCTTCAAAAGTTTATCATCACCACCACCTTTTATAAAAGACTACTTTTTTTTTTTTGGGTCTTAAAAATCGGATATTTAGGCCAGTTTCTGGGTTGTGGTGGCTATATAACAAAAGAGGTGAACCAACAAAGCTTTTTATTGTTTTTAGTATTTCAAGTTTGTGTCTCTTGGGTAGACAGACCACCATAGATATCACTACTGTAGTGCCTCGCGTATAAGGGGCATCCAGAGGATGAGATGCACCATGAGAGGAAAATGTTATAATATGAGCCACAGCTGGGGCTTGATTTCTTAAGTTTAAGTACTGGTTTATAATAAGAGTTTCTGGCCAATAGGACACCAATGATTTTGAACTTTATAAGGCGTAATGGGCCTCAGATTTGTGAGGTAGTGCAATACCATAAATCCTTACGTATAGGACGCCCCTTGCCTATAGGAGGCACCCGGAGTTAGGCTAAATCCTATTGGACGCACCTCAGTTTTATAGAGCCTTCTAGTGTCAAACCCTCGGCTATGAGACGCACCCTGCTTTAGGATGAATCCTATAGGACGCAGATGATGTAATCCTGGTGTATAAACCGTGTCTTTTTGTGTCTCTTTTGGATATTATTATAGCTCGTCAGCCACCAAAGGGGCGACAGACCGCTAAGATATTACTATTGTAGTACCTCGCGTCCTCAGAGGATTTAACGTACGTGCAATGACATGCAAAGTCATCAGAAGCAGATTCATACCGATGATATATGGGAATTTCATGTGGTGTTCAAATCTAACAAATAAATCACACCGGCTCTCTCGATATCTGAAAATTCACTCGTCATTTTATTTACAGAACAGTACTACAGACGTATTTGTCTCTCCGTAACACTGCATTATCATTTCACCTTGAGTCATTCACCGATTACTCAGTACAAGAATAAAGCGCACCATTTCTTTTGCTCCATCTCAATTGTTCGTCGTAAATGAAAAAGAATTGCAAAATATATCTCAAACAGAGGTATTTGCTCACAGGCGATCTCTAAATACTTCATAGGGACAGCACATGCGGTAAAGCAACTCTTCATACAATGTTGATTCCCTGGAAGGCCAGAAGTGCATTTTTGCATTATGCCCATTGGTCGGCAATTTGCCAGCACTTCATCAGTGCATCGTGACGACCGATGGGCATGATGCACTCCTGCATTAGCAGCCCTTAAAGGGTTAATGTCCTGGGTATCTGCTATACAGAAATTCTCCTAACATGTGTGACATCTTCAACTTGCACCCATATTAACCATTGAGCAGGAGCATTACATACTATCCAAGAACCATGGTTGTCCGTTCTTATCGCGGCGTGCTGTTAGCACATCACAGCCCGTCTCTGTTACAAGTAGTGTATGTTCAAACTGGGCTGAGTTCTTCCCGTCCTGCGTCACGGCTGTCCAGTTGTCAGGCCATGTGACGTCTCGCCACGTCCCTGCAGAACGTGAAAGGTTTATACATTTACCATGGAATCCTAATTCAGAAAAAAAACATACGGATAAATTGTGGCTTATATATAGGCCAAGGTTAAGGTCTGGATGATTGAAAAGGTTTCCATTCCTTAATACCGTAAATTCTCTCGTACCCGGTACAAGCCGCGGCTAAAACCAGAACCCAAATAAAAGTGCAGCTTCTAGGAACCGCCATAAGTGAGGGTGCAGCTTATACGAGGGTATATGACATTATAGATCAGTAAAGAAATGCCAATTTTCAAGTCCCAGGTTCGAGCTTTCTCTTGAGCTCCGGGTGCAGCTTATACGAGGGTGCGGCTAATACAAGAGAATTTACGGTATAACCAATATATACCGACAGCGGCCCATTTATGCACTGGGCACTGATTGATTTCAATACCTCTATAAACCCAGCTCTTATTTGAGACAGGAATTTATTTGAATACTATATTTAGTGCTCAAGATTGTTTACAATACCCCTGTACCACCGTCCAGTGCTTATATGGGCCAGCGATTATTTGAGATCCCAGCGCTTAAACGTGTCATTACGGTAATTGAAAATCCTGACTATAAACTGCAGCCAGAGTTCAGGTTGGACCCTATAAGCTGTACCAAGTGTTTGGAATATGCCGTGGGGTTTAACAGATTGAATAAGGTATAGTATAAATTAGTAGTTGTTTTTTTTAAGAATTTTTTGGCGTTCAATGGATTCCTTGCTGGAAAAGTGAGGCGAGCGAAAAAATTTTATTTAAAAAAAAAAATTAGCCAAACATCACAAAGAGAAAACTTGTAGAAAGTGAAGCGAGCGAAATCCGTAGATGAGATTTTTTTCAAAAAAAAAAATATTTGTATTTCCGAAAATATAGAGAGGGAAATCCGTAGACCAACTTATTTTTTTGGTGTGGCCTTACCTTCAGATATCATTGGTTCTATGGTGAATGCGTGACCGGGCTTCATCACTCCAACCGCCTTATTCTCTACAATCATACCAATAATAACATAGCGTTAGTACATGATGGGAATAAACTCAAAGGAATATGCATCAGAGGGAGAAGTTACTGTTAGGCCTAAAAGCTGTTGCTTTCAGGTAATGGTACTTCTGGTACCTACCCTAATATTTTGGCCCTACCCTAAATTTTTATGGGCCTATCGAGGGAAAAAAATCAGATTTTTTGGCACATATGGAGGAACATCGATTTATTTAGGACCAAATTTGCATCCAATGGAAAGTTACAGGAGGCCTTAAACATGTCTTTAAATTCTGAAAACTTACATCCCTGAAGATCTCTCTCTCTCCTCTCTCTCTCTCTCTCTCTCTCTCTCTCTCTCTCTCTCTCTCTCTCTCTCCTCTTTCTCTCTGCTTAGGATCATCTTTTTTTTTTCAATTTGAAAAAAAAAAGAATTATTAACAAGTTAAGGCAACTTACTTGCATAGTGAGGAACACTGGGTGCCGTATGGAACAACCTGGTAGACGGTAAATGATAACAATGTGATTTTTTAATCATTTTACAGCATTTCTTATTTTCACACATTTATTATCACCCAACCTCTAAACATCCCTTGGCTTTCTTGCGGAGCAAGTTTCATACAGTTGGGTTGAAGACAGTCTGTTACTTATATATTTATTTAAGGCCACTCCAAAAAAAAAGATGGTCTACAGATTTTGGTTTTGAAAAAAATGGTGTGAGCGAGGGAATTTTTTATAAGAATTTTTTGGCGTCCAATGGATTCCTTACTGGAAAAGTGAGGCGAGCAAAAAATTGGCAAACATCACAAAGACAAGATTTATAGAAAGTGAAGCAAACAAAATCCGTAGACAAGATTTTTTTCAATGGAAAAAAAATGTATTTCCGAAAATATGGAGGGCGATCTGTACACCAATTTATTTTTTTGGTGTGGCCTAAGGGCCAGTCATGCATTAAAGGTACCACGTTTATCTCGCCACGGCTACATCCATGTATCACGAGGTCACGCTTGGTCGAGGACATTATTAAGAGTGAAATGTAAATCACAGATGTAATGGCCGATCGATCGTAATAGAGATGTGTAATTACGAAGTGATTGGGAGGTGTGGGGGGGGGGGGTACATAGAGGTGCGACAAGAGGTGTATCATGACGACATCTATGCACTACTATACAGGACCTTAAAGAGTTAAGAGGTGTGTGAGGCCCTAGTACAAGGTGATTAGGTGGAGGAGGTGGGGGTAGGGGTGCTGTAGGCATTACCTATTCAATGGGCTGTAGGGGAGATCTGAGTGGGTAGGCGGATAGAGACTGTCCAAGGTGTTATAAACAGCATAGACTGCATATTTGTCACAGTGAGTGATTTTAGTAGCTGATCTATAGAAGAGGCCTTTTGGCTGTTTTTGATATGACATGCTGTCACCCTCTGACATGATGTATTAATGGCCGAGGAGACAAGTCTCTCGGCCAATAATGACATTACCAGGGCTGATGTACTCCTGGAGGGTCAGCATGATGCACCAATGTGGTGGTGTTAGTGGCGCTACTCGCCAGCACTTCATTTGTGCATCATGGCGACTAATGGCCACGATGCATTAATGCATTAGCAGCTCTTGAAGAAGTACAGGATACCTTTTTATTATATTTCGGGTATACAACACTTTGATGAAGAAAATGATCATAAAAAAAGATTACCTGTGAATGCCATGGCCACAGTAGCTGCGTACGACAGAGAAGCCGTGTGCCTGCGCATGTTTCTGGATGACGTTACCTACTTCTCTATACCGGACACCAGGTTTGACTGACAGAAAGAGAAACAACATGCAAAGTTATCTTCTAAATATATGGCTTAACCCTTTAAAGGCCACTTATGCAGGAGTGCATCATGCCCATTGGTCGTCATGATGCACCAATGAAGTGCTGGCGAGACTGCTCGCCAGCACTTCATTGGAGTATCGTGCAGACCCTCCAGGTTGATACATACACTCCCGAAGGTTGCAGTTATGGTTGGTTCTTAGTTTTTACTGCTGGTTTTTATAGTTGGATGAATAATGAATTTTAATAATACTAATTACTGTATATATTGATCAGGACAAAATAACCTCCTTACAGTATCTTAGACTTACCTAAGTCGATGGCTTGTTGCAAACATTCATGCGTTACACGTACAAGTTTCTTTTTACTATCACTGACATTACCCACGAAGAACGTTTCATTTAAATCACCATGGAAACCTCTATGGTATGTTGTAATGTCAACTGAAAACAAAAAACAGAGACTGACATTCACTTTTTAAACTGAGCTCTTTTTCTACTTCTTGAATGTATTATCACTGGTTTTCTTTTTAAGTATAGTCGTTATTTCCTTCTGATTCGTCTTTTTTTTTTTATCTAGACAAAAGGAAATATCATTGGTAACTTAGGAAACGCGTGTGTGACTGAGTAACACTTGCATAGTCCATTACTCCAACCTTCTTTGAAATATATGTGCCATGTATTATCAAATCAACTTACTATTTAAGATATCTCCATCTTCAAGCTTCCTTGAATCGGGTATGCCATGACAAATAACTTCATTTATAGACCTGTGGGGATGAGAATATGCAAGTTAATGATAATAAATGACTAAGTAAATGACCATTTCACGACCTGTCTCTTTAATAACAAATAAAAACGGACATTATATGAACCAACAGCTGAACTCTGTTAATGAAAGAAATAAAAGTAACCATTACTTTTCTTTTCTTATATTATGATACAAAACTGAACTGTTAAAAGTAACGGAACCAGTCGAGAAATGCTATTGTATGCTTCAAACGTCTGTGACACTTACGTGCAGCAAGATTTAGGAAAGTTGAAATAGTTGAGAGGTGATGGGTAGCATTCCCTATCTATACATGCCTGGAAAATAAAGGACAAATACGGTTAGTTCACATAGAGCCCGCATGATGCCTTAGGGTTCATGTTCCCTGCTTGTCATGATACAGGGCTGGTGAGTCTATTCACTAGCACTGCATTCATGCACCATACCAACCCTTAACCCTTTAAAGCCCAATGATGCAGGAGTGCATCATGCCCATTGGTCGTCATGATGCACCAATGAAGTGCTGGCAAGACTGCTCGCCAGCACTTCATTGTAGCTTCATGCCAACCCTCCGGGAGTTTATGTATAAACCCCATAGGGTCTGCATGATTCTCCAATGAAGTGCTGGCGACCAGTCTTGCCAGCACTTCATTTGGGCATCATGACGACCAATGGGCATGATGCATTAATGCATCCGCGAGCCTTTTAAGGTGACTCTAAGGCCCAGGCCCTAGGGTCGGCATATTGCATGCCATGGCTATGCTTCACAACGAGCAATGGACATGATGAATTTATGATCATGCGATCTTTAATCAAAGGGTAACTTCACATAAAACAATGACACGAGTGTGTACACTCTAACTGGGGAAATTAAACTCTTACACGGATTCTGGACGACAAAGATGACTTATATTTTACAATGAACATTTCCAGATGAAAAAAAAGCAAATTTAATAAACTGATATTCTTATTTTTCCATATTTATTCAAATTATGCTTATTTTGTACTCTTTTCTGTTTTGTTACTTACTTCATGTACAATCCTATCGATTTCATCCGTCGTGGTACCAACCGCGATGGCTTGTGCTGCTACATCGATGACCTCACGTCCAAGCTTCATGTCAAACAAATTGGACAATATTTTAAGTACCCTCTAAGGAATGTAGGTCAGTGTGTACGAAAAATTCTGAACATACCCATGGAAATTCAGAATTCATTGTTAAATACAACAAAACCTTGATCCAAGAAAGAAAAATCGGGCAAATCTAAAGACATGTCAAACTTTAAACAGACAATATTCTGAAAAATTCACCCTGCCCTCTAAAAGAAAACCAGAAGGATAACACATATTGTGGGTTGTTTATGAAGATTCCAAGCAGGTAGGTTATTAAATTCATTAGTTTTTTTGTTGTTTTTTGGTTGTAAATTGTTTATTCCTCTTCCTCTTGACTAAATACTCAAAGATATCTCAGCTCTTGATGGTAAACTTTAAAAAGCCGCTATCAAATGTAGGAGTGCATCATGCCAATTGCTGGCAAGCAAACTCGGCAGCACTTCATTACTGTATCATGCGGACCCCCCGGGCGTGTATCAGGCCTAGAGGGTCGGTATGAATCAGGGATGCCACTCACAGATCACAGAAAAGTCGGAAATCATCCTAATTCTCTGAATTCCCAATAGGATATACCTATAGTAAATGAAGCCAAAAATTCGGAATTTCTGAAAAAAATCTCTGTATGATGCATGAATGCAGCCCTGACAAGTTACTCGTTAAGACTCCACTCATGCATCATGACAACCAATGGGCATGAAGTATTTATCCATAAGAGACTCTTGAATTGCTGGATTGATTACCTTGCAGGCCACACGCAGACCTTCTTGGTCTTCCTCACTGAGACATATGATATTAGTAGATCCACGTACTGCACGCTCACTGGCCGGGAAGCCTTCCGGGTGGTCGGCGTAGTCAGGTCTCGGTATCGTGTCTGGCACTTTCCGCATCTTACTCTGTAATAGCAATAGGTTACTATCATTGATACTGTAATTAACATGTTGTCGCTTCAGTGCAAGAAGGTTGTAACTGTATTTTTCAAGTCTTGCAGAGAGGCAAAAGAAGTGTTTCAGTTACTATAGAACAAAGTGGATACAACAAGGTTGCAGTAGGGTATGTAAGCACACATATCAAAGACAGAGCTTCAGTACTTTTGTTTGTTTGTTTAGTTTTACGTCCGGGGGCCATCGGGGAACTCAGACATTCAAGGTTTCTCGGACATTAAGTCCTTTCTTTTCTGTTTGGACAGGTATTTATATGCTGCTTGCCCGACACAGCAGTGACCGGATCTATGAATGACCAAATCTATGAGATGAATGACCACATCTATGAGGAGGGTTGAGGGGGAAAACCGCTACCGGGGCTTCATTCCCCTACTCTTCGAAGGATAGCAGGGCCATAGGCAGGGCCAGACAAACCACGGCCTTTGATCACTCAGACGTGGTTCACTGAGGGGGAATCCCAAGGCAAAAGGCAAGAATGCATGCCCAGGCCCGTGCATATGGACACCAGCTGCCTACATGCTCGGCCAAAGCCACAAGAAACCCCAAGTTTGTCGCCTTTTACGAATCTGGTATGCCCACTGGTAGAATGGAAGGAGAATTCCTCCTTCGTGGACTCCCAATGAAGTTATTCTGCTCCTCCATGCCCTCACATAAAGGTCCTCACTCCACAGGGGGAGCTTCAGTACTTTTCACAATAGGTAGATAAGGGGCAATTGATGTTAAAACAGAAGAAAACTTAATGTCAGTTACAGCCTTCTTGCACTAAGGCGACGATGTTCAGTAATAACTTTTTAATGAGGGCCCACCGTGAACTCCCGCGCCTAAACCGTGGCCCATACATGAGTTAAATCTAGGTCGCTGGCTAGGGCATTAAATTTATCAATTGTTCGCCAAATTCAAAAGTTTATAGGAAGGAAAAAATTCACATGTATGATGAAGACTAATTCTCAATGGACCACTGAATACAAATTTAGCATATAATCCATGCACTCAGGGTTGGACTTCTAGGCAGGGTTTGACACTATAGCGATGCCATAGGACGTGTGTGCCCTGCAATGACACCTGCAACCTTGAGTTTTCTTGAGTTAATGTTTTCTTAAGTTAATGATGCTGGCCTGACGCAGAGCTTTTGTTGACGTTTTGGGAAAGTGGCGATCAGGATCTGAGCCAAGATTTTGGCACAGTCCTTGCTTGGAACAGTGAACGCACTAAATAACCCGATTTATCCGCAACAGCAATCTTGGGACCCAGGCATGGCTTATAACTTTCTCTCTAGTTATGCCAGGTCCAGCTTATACAGTACGTTGTTGTGTCTTATATGCAAGGTTTTACGGTAGTACTATCTGTATAAGAAGAGTCTAAGCACATTCTTACCACTTTTCCTGGCCTGAGCACACCGGTGTACGAGTACCCGGGCCAAATAATACTGGATTTCGCATCATCTGCTTCTTGAGCCTCAGCTTCTGCAAACACACACAAAGAAAAAATACACATAAATATTACATTGCTAATTGAAGTCTATGGAATCTCTTATGTATCTGCCGGTATGAGGATAACATTTTTGATTGGTCTACATCAACTTTCTATACATTGTATATGGACCTTTGATTTGGAAATGGAATAGTGATTACTGATGATTTCAGTGAACGACAGAAACCTTCCAAGCTGGAATTTCTACCAAAACAACAACAACAACAACAAAACAGGTACTTACTTGCTTTCTTGTGAAGCTTTTTGTGCTCGCCCCAGCTACTTTTGAAGCAGTCCTAAGAAAGAGAATAAAATGTCTGGTAATCTTTCATAGCTAAAAGTAGGTAATCAAATTTTCTTTTTACCTATCAGGATAAGCTATAAGGCCTTAAAGGGGTCATCCATGGGAGGGGCCACACAGAAGGATTCCAAGAAGGCTTCAAATGACATTTGACTTTAGGGCCACGCAGCTTGACGTTGGGGTGGAATACACTTGTGTATTGCACATTGGGGAGGCAATCTGAGGGCAATACACATCCATCTTCACAGATTCCTCGGGAATGGTCCTTTTTAACAACAGGGGAGGTGTCGAGGTCTTTGGGGGAGGGGCAAAAAAATGTCGACCCCTCTTGGGGGAGAGGAAACAACTGTCACCCCTTCTTAGTGAAATTTACTCGGGGAATTTTGAACCTTCTGAGGGGGAGGGCCGAATATTTTTTGATGCGCCCACCTGAAAATCGCCACCCCTCCCCTGTTGTTAAAAAGTGACCACTGCCTTAGATCAATGACCTAGGCAGGGCTCGGAGGGTATTTTAGGGAGTATTCTTTTTTTTCACAAAGGGTGGGGGAATGGTTTTGGGGGTAGGAGGGGAATGGGTTTGGTATAGGTTCAACCTCTGAAAATATTTGGGTGTTTAAATAGCAAAGCACCCATTCCCCCCATGCATTATCATGTTAAAAGCGGAGCCGCTAGAATCTAGAACAGGGGGCGGATGGCCGCGAGATTTTAACAATCTGCCATGAGTAAAGAGATGACGAATTTTTTGTAAGATAATCTCTGTACTGTAGGCACACTTGTAACTAATTTTTGGGAGGGGAGGGATGGCAGGATCTCCATTATTAAATTGGGGTGTTTGCCCCCGAACCCCCTTTCATTGAATCTATTCATGAATGTTCTTCATCAGCTTTGATAGCCCTCTTGACCCCACCCTCATTCACTGGGGGTAGATCCCTAGGGGTCATTATGCAAATCATTACTTAGTCTTAGTCTAGTCTCTAGATGGGGGGTTCTGATCACTATGATCAAAGCGGGGGGGGGGGGCTTCCCCAGCTGGCAATAAATGACCCGGCCCTAATTTCCCAGGATATCTAACTAAACTGGTAGGGTACTAGTAGGTATGCACAGACTGAGGGGCACGTGGAGCATGCTGGTGTAGGGACTTGTTAAATTGCAGCTGTCAAATCCAATACACATAACAGTGGCTGAATGACAGTGTCGGTGACACTGAAACTGTGACACTGACAGTGACAGTCACTCACTGACTCATGTGGCCAGCAATTTCGAACCGAACTTGGCTATTCTGGTGATAGTCAATCTAAAATTCGGCTTACCTGTGAACAGAAAAAGGACCCCTGGATTGCCAGCTTTATACATGTTGGACACTGCAGTTTTGCCTCCCCATTACACCCGATAGTTTCACAGCTCCGGACCTCTCCGATGGGGGCTGCCATTTTGATTCAGTCTACACTGCGCCACATGTCTTCTTCTCAGATTTCTCTCTTTGGGCTACTTTTGCAAGCAGAAGCAGTGTGACATTATAAAATTAAGGTAAGGGGAAGCTAAATTTAAAAGTTCAGTAAATTATCTGCCTACTTGTAATTTGATCTTCAAATTTTCCTAAATAATTCATTGTGATTCACTTGTAGTTGGTATGTACTTTTTGAAAAGCAGCTCTTTCAAAGAGTCTTTGTATTAAATCCAAGTTATTAACTATTCTTTTGTTCAAAGTATAACAACATGTGTGAGGCGATACCTGGGCCCTTGACCCTAGATTGACCCCCGGGAAGTAAAATCTCTAAGCACACCTCTGGACAAAATCAATCTTCATCATGTACGTTCAAGGAGTGCAGTATCCTGAAGCCAGCTTGCATATAGATCTTAGCTCTTCAAACAGATATCATGAGATACCGACGAGTCGTCTTTGCACACGGCACTCCCTTCACCCTCTTCCCGACGTGAGGTTCAAAGGTTCAGCTCCCTTTCTCCACATATTTGACGATGGCAGACACCGCAGGCAAAGTGAGTATTCATTGTTAACACCATATAAGGCATCCAGTATCTGTTTGGTAAGTTGTCATTGAAGAGATTGCCACAATTTCAGCATATTGCTGATGGTACTTTTTCCACTGCTCCCTCAGAGTCCCTGCTCCGGCGGCGCTGCTCCCACGGCCTTTGCGACCGCCCGTCCCGGGGACAGCACGGTCCGGGCTCTGCGTACCGGTAGGACCTGCGGTCCCAATTCAAGGCTTGACGGCAGTTTCACTTTCACTTGTTTCAATGATTGCGGTGCCGCCCGCCGGGGCCCCTACCCTGCCCGATAAGACGCACCGGCCTGAGTTGAAGCCATCTCCTACCTATACGGTGGACCCAGGGCAGGGGTTGATTGAGGCCAATTCAGTATTACTATTAGTCCTAGCCTACCTAGGCTAAGGCCGTAAGGGAGTGGTCGTTATTTATCGACACGTTTTTTTATGCCCCACCCCTCAACGACAGTGAAAAGATGTTGCGCCCCCCCCCCCTGCACCTGGAGAATTTTCACGCCCCTTAAACGGCCTCTTTGATCTATAGGGCTTAGTAATGAGAGCAAGCGGGTCCACCATTGCATGATCTGGGACCTGGCAAGATAAGCACTGATAACAGCCCACATGATAGGTACTAGCCTGAGTAACTAGGTGTTACATAATGTACCCAAAAAATTTAGGCCGAAATACCTGCCTGCTCACAGGCAGGATCCAAGATGTATACAAGTCTATAGTGGCACAAACACATGGCTAGTCTGAACTAAGTACTCACTTTCAGTTCCTGGATATTGTCCCTCCTTTTCACAAACATGTAGTTTTCATGTACATCAGCTTATATTGACTGAAACATGAGATATATCCAATAAATCTGACATGTTTATCATGAGCTTAGATATCACTACCTCAATGGCCTCCATTGTCAACATCTTGTGCTGCTACCTTGTGTTAGACTGCTCTTGAAACATAGGGCTAACCAACCAAGAATAGTGTAGTCTTTTTGGCACTAGGTGGCTACACCTGGCTTCAAGATGGCCGACAATGATTTGGAGTTAGGGAGGGAGATTTGAAAATCACCTGGATTATTAATTATTACAAGTATTTCAAGTGCTTTGTGTATTGTGAATCTTTGGATATACATTGAGGGAAGTGTTGGTGGAAGCATTAGACCTGACAGTAAGTACTTCTGTGAGAACTGGGCACTCAGCCAATCTGGCTGACCAAACAGACTACAACAGACACACTTGGTCTCTGAGGTTCCCTCAGAGTGTCTACGGAGTAAAAAAATTCTGCTGTGAATAGAGTCATTGGACTCTGATAATGGAGGGAGTTATCTCATTGGTTGATAATGTATCCCGGGTGAGCCCTATACTATAGTAGCGCGTGGGCTTGTTTAGAGGGTTCAATTTTATGCCCCCCCCCCTTCAGGCTTAGGAGGGATTCAGGAGGGACCTGAATTTTTTTATAAGCCGCACCAGGAGTCTCAAATTGTAGTAATTCCTTAGTACCGTAATCTCCTGCGTATAAGGCGCGTCTTATATGTGAGGTTGTACTGCTCCCTGGATCCACAAGGGGGAGATCAAGACCTTCATTTTGATATATTACACTCCCCTGAAGTCCTGGTAGGACATAAGGGATTTCATTTGGGTCCATGGGACACTAGCCACACATCGCATTCAGTACAACAAACGTTATAATTTTTTTATTTTTCTGATCAAATCCTAAAACTCTAGGTGTGCCTTATAGTTGGGCTGCGTCTTATATGCGGGAGATTACGGTATAGTCTATCAAATATGTAAAAACCCTCGTATAAGCCCCACCCAGAGCACAGGATGATTTTATAAGCCGCACCAAAGGTGTGAAATGGTCTATGAGTCATGGCTTATAGAAAGGGTTTCATGGTAAGTATGGTAATTCTTTGAGTACAAGTAATGTGAGTTAAGGGCCGGCTAATACAAGGTAATATAATCCACTTGATTATCTATATGTTAATGACTGGTCTACTACCCTGTTCTGAGAAATCTTAGATCTCCTGCTGCAAGAATTTTGTCTTGATGTTTCTGCAACATACATGCAATTGTATTCAAACAAATCAACCAGTTTAGTGAAAGAAGGTGTGAGTCGCTTTTGCGTGACCGCCTTTGTACCTTGTGTAGTAGCTGGAGACTAGGTTTTATGCTTTAAAATAAAAACCGAGTTGGTCGCCATCAACCACAGGGAGGCAGCCCATGATGAAGTTGGGATCCTACTTTTGGAACACAAATCAATAAATTATTCAAATCTTAGGGGTGGATCTAGAATGGGTGGTCTGGAGGGGGGGCAAAGCCAGGAAAATTTGTTCAGGGTTGGGAGGGACGGAACAGCCAACGGGCATTATTTCCAATAGTTAAGAGTCATTCGAGGGCCCATCTTTGGCCATGGGGTTCCCCCCCCCCTCCGTCACAAGGCCTGCAAGACGGTCGAAACATGTCGGTTCTTTAATTGAAATTTATAAGTCTCCTTTTTATTGTCTATAGGACTATATGAGAGAGTTTTAGGGATTTTTTTTTTCTTTTAATTTCACAAAAATGTAAGAGTGGATGCGCCTCAGTTCTTGATGCACCAGTAAATCACTAAAATGGTATGATTCAAGGGCACACAATAGAAATAGCTGATAGGGATCTGGGTAGGTGCCCCAGATAACATCCTATATATAGCACTATAATACCAAGCTCAGGCCCATCATATAAGGTGTTTTAACTTAGCCTATAAGGCGCAACCCCAAGTTGTCATCTACATCACAGAAGGTGTCCATTCACACTGTGTATACGGGGGATGGTATCATCAATGGGGAATATCAGGGGTTTGTACATCTATCATAAAAAGTTCATGTATAAAGCCACAGTCTGTAGAAGAATTTAGTATTGCTGTTCCCTTTGGGACCCAGACATTATGTAGACTAAAGTAAAGAAATGACCAACCTGCTCAGGCCTCTGGCATTCTCCCAAAGGTCAGGGTACAGCTTATAAACGAGTTTGGCTTATAGATGGAGTTTTACGGTAATAGAGTTGGTGGGATGTACCAATGCATTGTTGGTGAGTCGACTCGCCTGAGCTGCTGCATTGGTGCATCATGTTCGCCTGTGCTGCTGCATTGGTGCATCATGTTATCCTGTGCTGCTGCATTGGTGCATCATGTTCACCTGTGCTGCTGCATTGGTGCATCATGTTTGCCTGTGCTGCTGCATTGGTGCATCATGTTATCCTGTGCTGCTGCATTGGTGCATCATGTTTGCCTGTGCTGCTGCATTGGTGCATCATGTTCACCTGTGCTGCTGCATTGGTGCATCATGTTTGCCTGTGCTGCTGCATTGGTGCATCATGTTATCCTGTGCTGCTGCATTGGTGCATCATGTTCGCCTGTGCTGCTGCATTGGTGCATCATGTTCACCTGTGCTGCTGCATTGGTGCATCATGTTATTCTGTGCTGCTGCATTGGTGCATCATGCTATCCTGTGCTGCTGCATTGGTGCATCATGTTATCCTGTGCTGCTGCATTGGTGCATCATGTTCGCCTGTGCTGCTGCATTGGTGCATCATGTTCACCTGTGCTGCTGCATTGGTGCATCATGTTCTCCTGTGCTGCTGCATTGGTGCATCATGCTATCCTGTGCTGCTGCATTGGTGCATCATGTTCTCCTGTGCTGCTGCATCGGTGCATCATGTTCTCCTGTGCTGCTGCATTGGTGCATCATGCTATCCTGTGCTGCTGCATTGGTGCATCATGTTCACCTGTGCTGCTGCATTGGTGCATCATGTTATCCTGTGCTGCTGCATTGGTGCATCATGTTATCCTGTGCTGCTGCATTGGTGCATCATGTTATCCTGTGCTGCTGCATTGGTGCATCATGTTCTCCTGTGCTGCTGCATTGGTGCATCATGTTATCCTGTGCTGCTGCATTGGTGCATCATGTTCACCTGTGCTGCTGCATTGGTGCATCATGTTATCCTGTGCTGCTGCATTGGTGCATCATGTTCACCTGTGCTGCTGCATTGGTGCATCATGTTCACCTGTGCTGCTGCATTGGTGCATCATGTTATCCTGTGCTGCTGCATTGGTGCATCATGTTCTCCTGTGCTGCTGCATTGGTGCATCATGTTATCCTGTGCTGCTGCATTGGTGCATCATGTTCACCTGTGCTGCTGCATTGGTGCATCATGTTATCCTGAGCTGCTGCATTGGTGCATCATGTTATTCTGTGCTGCTGCATTGGTGCATCATGTTATTCTGTGCTGCTGCATTGGTGCATCATGTTCACCTGTGCTGCTGCATTGGTGCATCATGTTCACCTGTGCTGCTGCATTGGTGCATCATGTTTTCCTGTGCTGCTGCATTGGTGCATCATGTTCGCCTGTGCTGCTGCATTGGTGCATCATGTTCACCTGTGCTGCTGCATTGGTGCATCATGTTTTCCTGTGCTGCTGCATTGGTGCATCATGTTATCCTGTGCTGCTGCATTGGTGCATCATGTTCACCTGTGCTGCTACATTGGTGCATCATGTTCGCCTGTGCTGCTGCATTGGTGCATCATGTTCACCTGTGCTGCTGCATTGGTGCATCATGTTCACCTGTGCTGCTGCATTGGTGCATCATGTTCTCCTGTGCTGCTGCATTGGTGCATCATGTTATCCTGTGCTGCTGCATTGGTGCATCATGTTCACCTGTGCTGCTGCATTGGTGCATCATGTTATCCTGTGCTGCTGCATTGGTGCATCATGTTCACCTGTGCTGCTGCATTGGTGCATCATGTTATCCTGTGCTGCTGCATTGGTGCATCATGTTCACCTGTGCTGCTGCATTGGTGCATCATGTTATCCTGTGCTGCTGCATTGGTGCATCATGTTCGCCCTTTGGGAGCGTGTCAGTTTCCAACTACGCGCGTCAGAGCTGGCAAAGAGCCGACCACTGGGCACGATGCATCATTCCTCTATCAGATGTGATACTCATGTACATCTGCATATGGATTCACACAATATAGCCCTACCGTAAAACCTTGCTATAAGCCACACCCCAACTCTGGAAAAACATATACCAGGCCACCCTTAAAAATCTTTTCGTTTCCTGTCCAGAGGCCTGGTGGATTTTTTTTTGTGAGAATGGGAAAAAAAAAATTTCCTGAGTTCTGAATTTTTTTTTTTTTTTTCATCCATCGGCATAAGAATCTAGGTTTCCAATCACTAAATCTTAGAACATGATGGCAAATTCCTGTCATCCCCACTTACGATGCTCATGACAAATAAAGATATTTTCCTAAAAAAAATGTTTCCCTCCATCCCTCATGGGTTGGAAAAATCCCACTCTCTGGACAGTAAACGGACATATTTTTAAGGGTGGCCCCCCTGGTAAGTTTCACCTTGGCCAGGACCACAGGTTGTTACTCCTCTATGGAAATGAAACACTACACCTCCTATAAGGAACATAGGTATTCCTGTATGGAAGTGGCCATCTTGAAATCAGTCATGTAACTGCTCCCCCGACTGCCATCTTGGATTTAGCAGAGCATTGTGGGTAATCTCTTTATCTTCCACTCCATCCAAACAATCTCTTATCTTAAGCATCCAAAGTACCTCTCCATTATTTTAGGAGTATGAAAGGGCTATCCATAGGTATGAATTTTAGAGGATGACTACAGATAGTCAATTAGGAAGAGCTTATCAAAGTAAACTGTACAAATAAGCCAAATGGTGACCTAGCCCCCGACCTCATGAGTCACCGAGGTAATTCACTTAGTACCCGTCCCATATATATGCCAGGCAGGGTTTTACCGTACCTAGTATCATATTTATTATCTTATCATATACTGGTGTGAGCATAATATCGATTCCTCTATCTGGTCCCAGCTAGTCTGTTATATAAGGTGAGGGTGTGGATCTCAAGGTTAGATACTGCAACTACCGCAATCTCCCACGTATCAGCCGCGTCTTGTATGTGAATCTGAGGCCTCCTGCTCCTCATACTAGAAACAGCCCAAATCCAGGGTGCGTCGTAAAGGCAAGGTATTTTACTTTAGAAAAGTACTAAACCTTCCGAAATCAAGCCCCGCCTTATAGCATTTCTTGTGACTCAGGGTGCACCTTATACGCGGGGTGCACCTTATACATGAGGTATTACGGTAGGTACCCGGTCGGTTGTGTATCAGTGTATCATAGTGACAGTCCGGTGTGCACCAGTAATAATACACAGTGATATATTATCTATTATCATAGAGTAAAACCTTGGGTAAAAGTGATAGGTTATAACTGAAACAGACACTGATTTTTACGGCTTAAAGGAAATTTCCAGAATCAGAGATGTAGCATATACCAGGTAGGTGGTGGCCAACCAAGCCTAACGATACGTCCTCCTGTGACCTGGCCTAACGGCGGATGTATAAAAAAAAGTCCTGAAATTGCAAAAGGGTGAACCCATATCACATATGGGTATCTCATTCGAAGTACAGTACACATATCCTAATGAGCATTCACCCACTACTCTTGGCTCTATTTTAGACTAGATATGGCCTCAAACATTCTGTTTCTGAGGCACGATTAAATTCTGAGCTCCCCCTGTGGAGTGGGGACCTTCATGTGAGGGCATGGAGGAGCAGAATAACTTCATTGGGAGTCCACGAAGGAGGAATTCTCCTTCCATTCTACCAGTGGGCATACCAGATTCGTAAAAGGCAACAAACTTAGGGGTTCTTGTGGCTTGGGGTGAGCGTGTGGGTAGCTGGTGTCCATATGTGCAGTCCCGGGCCTACATGCTTGTCTTTTGCCATGGGATTCCCCCTCAGTGAACCACGTCTGAGTGATCAAAGGCTGTGGTTTGTATGGCCCTGCCTATGGGACCAGGCAAATAAAAGAACACTTGCTATCCTTCGAAATGAGTAGGGGAATGAAGCCCCGTTAGTGGTTTTCCCCCTCAACCCTCCTCATAGATGCGGTCATTCATCTCATAGATTCGGTCATTCATAGATTCGGTCACTGCTGTGTCAGGCAAGCAGCATATAAATACCTGTCCAAAAAGAAAAGAAAGGACTTGATGTCTGAGAACCCTTGAATGTCTGAGTTCCTTGATTGCACCCGGACGTAAAACTAAACAAACAAACAAATTATGAGCTACTTGAGTCGGATAACACATTTTTTCAAATCGCATGAATATTATGAAAAGCAATTTTCTCATACCCCTATGGGGCTTCTATATCTATTTCATATTGGGAGTATGAAGCTACCCCCCCCCCCCCCGTATCTTTCGGCCAGTAACAGCACCCCAAATGATCTCAATGAGACTCTTATTCTATTGTTCTTTTGAATGAGTTTTGAACATTTCTGATTCAGAGAACATGACGGGCTTCCCTAGCCCACTTAAAAGGGTCTATATCTCCTCTTTCCTATCCCCTCAGGATGTGTGTGGTGCACATATGCGTGGGCACTGACACATTCCTCTGTTAAATTATCAACCTGTGAAGCACGGGATAGCCACTTAGTGCCACTAAAGTGCTGTAAAACACAAATCAATCATTCAGAGAACATGAAATTAATTCAAAGGTTTACACATAGTGGGTCTGACTGAGGGTTATCTCACTCGGCTTCTCCGCTTAGTAACCCTCAGTCAGATCCAATACAAGTGAACCTTTGTCTATGTAAAGTGGCCTGTGTGTGAGGTTTGACGGTAGTGCAATCAGTGGGGTCCACTATAGGGTACCACAAGAGCTGATAATACATAGAGATTAGGGAGTACGGCCACCAAGTGTCAAACAGGTCACACCATAATACAGCTGTAGTAAGGATTTACTATCACTGGGACTAACCATGGACAAACTGGTAAAATATTCATTTTTGTTTCTACACTTTTCCGACAGATGGATAAGGTCTGTAGGCGACTTATTTCAGTACCTTGCATATATATGGGCCTAATAAGGTGTATCCCGCATATATAAGATGTACCATATTCAAAGTAGTGTACACCCCTTCCCTAATAAGCGCCCACCGCCCTTATTGGTTTTTTTTTTTTTTCAGACCAAAGGGACAGGCCCCAAAGGCTAACGGTGATTCTACCATACCCATAGGTGCATCCCCTGTTATTGTAGGTTCTATAAGGCGTGGTATGCCTCAGATTCGCGGATAGAACATTACTTATACACGAGGTACTAGGGTTTAAATATTATGTATGACACCTCAGTAGTTTAAGTTTAAACAGCTTCAGAATCATGCAAAACTGTGTCATTTTTTTCCACTAAAGAAAGCGTCATCAAGGATTAGGGCACTTCGTAGGGGGAGTGGCGCTTACTCTAAATCATAAAGGAAAATCATCACTTTGTTAAATACCCAGTAGTGTGCAGTTTCGTAGACTATTTTTATACTGTTATATGCAAATCTCTCAGTAGTGTTGCCAAAAACTTTTTCTGGACGCAGGCCAATGTGGCCTGCATATAAGCATCTTACACAGGCCATTTTCCTCTGACGCAGGCCATATGAATTCATATATTTTAAGGTACCTTTATAAACCTCATTATAATCTGTTTTATACTATGCAAAAATTGAAAGAAATATCTAATACAAAGAATTTTACAAATATGGCCCCATCTTCACTTCTAATTGACCGATTTAAAAAATTCTTTCACCATTTTGAAGCTTACGGTATGGCAGGCCATTGTGACCTGCATCCTAAGGCCCTACGCCGGCCATTAAGATTCTACGCTGACAAAAGCCGGCGATAATCTCATACTCCTCATACAATCAACCCGAACTCTTATAATCTCCCGTATATAAGGCGCGTTTTATACGTGAATCGGATTCCATGTGCGTCTTATACGTGAACCACGCCTCCCTTAGTTGTGGGTGCACCTTATGCGGGAGTTGCGCCTTATATGCGGGAGATTACGGTAAACCTTCAAATATCAAGCCCCGGTTGCACCAGGCCTTATAGCATTTCTCTCAACTCACAGTGCACCTTATATGCGGGATGCGCCTTATAAGTTGGAGATTACGGTTCTTCAGAAATCAAAAGTCAAATACCTGTATATATAAAATAATATCTTTCATCGACAACCAAGGAGGTCATTACAGACCTATGTGTCATAGAGAATATGATTTTGTTGTTCAGGAGGAGGGGGGCAGCGCATGCGGCGCGCGTTCAGTAGGGAGGTTACAACGCTTGGTGCCCATATTGACTAAGGCAGAGCGCAGGAAACCTACAAAGGAACTTTTGGTAAGGTTGTAAAATAAGACCCAGGACCCTTTTGGACCCTATTAAGCACTCCCTTTCCCTCAATGTGCACACAAAGGAATTCTTTTTGGACTGAATATCAAATTAAAATTGATTGTATAGGTTGTACCGTAATCTCCCGCGTATAAGGCGCAGCCCGCGTATAAGGCGCACCCCCAACTCAGGGAGGCCTGTCCCACGTATAAGGCGCACCCCTAAGGGCAGATTTTTGTTAATTTAGTACTGTTCTATAGTAAAAATACCCCCCCCCCCCCGCCTATAAGGTGCACCCCAAACTCAAGGTAATGTCCCTCCCACGTATAAGACCCAGCAACCTTTTGTTTGGCGTAGAAGACGCGCCTTATACGCGGGAGATTACAGTACTAAATACCGTAAAATACCACATAATGATCTCCCAAGTATAAAAAACACATCCCTCATATATAAGGTGCACCCTGAGTTAAAAAAATGCTATAAGGCGCACCTGGGGCTTGATTCTTGAAGGATTTTTTTTTTATCCACAAAAGAAAATGGGAAAGGAGAACACCGAATCCAATGTGGAAAGCTTAACACATGTTCCAATATAGACCCTGACCGTCAATGTGGAGAGTTAGCGTAGCCAGATTTTCACAATAAAACCTTTTTAATTTTTGGACAATATTCTAAAACTCTAGGTACCGTTACGTCTTATACACAATTTGGGTCTTATACGCGAGAGATTACGGTAGTACTAAAGTGACCAGAAATATGATCCATGGTGTGCCTAATAAATAGAAAATATCGTTATCCCCAGGTGCGTCTTAAATTATGCAAAGTGCGCCCTCTACATGAGGATTTACAGTCAGTTATCCTTATCTCGCTATGTGGGATCGTCCTCCATACTGACCAGCAGTGATAACACAAGGTCAAAGGGCAGCTATAGTAACCACTATCAGTCTGTCCATCCTCTGCCTGACCATAGACTTTATTCATTTCTATGAAGGTAGATTAGGCCACACCAAAAAAAAAAGTTGGTCTATGGATCGCCCTCTCTATATTTTTCAGAAATACAAATATTTCTTTTCTTTGAAAAAAATCTTGTCTGGGGATTTCGCTCACTTCACTTTCTACAAGTTTTCTCTTTGTGATGTTTCACAATTTTTTTTTTAAATAAAAATATTTCGCTCGCCTTACTTTTCCAGCAAGAAATCCATTGGACGCCAAAAAAATTCTTAAAAAATTTCCCTCGCTCACACCATTTTTCCAAAACAAAAATCCATAGACCAACTTTTATTTTTGGCGTGGCCTTAGGAAGTGGTTATCACTTTTCAACAAGGGAGGGGGAGTGGTGGGTTTTTTTGGGTTTCTTTTTTTGTGTTTCTGTGCAAAAGATTTTACGCCTGGCCCATTGACAAAAAAAAATTTGTGGTCCCCGGGGGCGGGAGCCTCAGAAAATTGTTGTGCTCCTCTTTGATCTATAGTATGTTGCTGGCCTTTTTACGAGGAGGGGCGATGATAGGCAAAAGTCCAAAGCTTTCATAGCTACCGAGCTTAAATCAGCCACTCCGAGTTTTATAGCCAGGTCTCAGTTTCACTAAATGATGATTCTAAGAGTTAAGACTTCAGATTATGAAAAATACTCAAGACGAGTGCATTTTGTACCCAAAGATGAACAACTGTGTGTAATATTGTTTGAAAATAGTTACTTGTCCCAGATGTATTCCAATATTTCAAGTTTTCGTTTTTCTGTGGTTATGGGCAGACCTCAGAAACAATGAAGAACTTTTTCTGGCTCAATTTACATGCATTCATAGACAGAGTTTCATTTTGAGGCAATCACCATCATGTTGACAATAGATGTACATGTACCTAATAATACTGTGTATTTCATGATGACACTGCAAATAGATCTCAAAGTGAGAGATTATTTCCCGTGTTAGAAAGTGACTATTTTGAACAGACTTGTGCTTGGGTGGCAGGCTTCCTGTAAACAGGTCAAATGTCTAGCTTACACTGGGGTCACATTCAAGGCCACACTGGGGTCACATCCAGTTGTCATCACTTGTGGGGTTGTATGTGTACCAGTCATTTGGTACAGTTTAATATGAATGCAGCCTGTCTTTTTCAAGGATCAAGTCTAAGGGTACACAGTATACATGTCCCTGCCCTATGTTGTGTTTCCGATATCTTTGAGGTATAATGCAGATGCAGGGGCGTAGGAAAAAGGGGGGCCAGGGGGGGCTGGGCCCCCCCAATCATGAAGGAGGTGGGGCCTGAGTATGTCTGGGCCCCCCCCCCAATATTTTCCAAGAACTCATAAACACAATGGAGAAGAAGCTAAAACTTTACATATGATATTAGATTATTATACTGATGTCATAGGGAGAATGGGGGTCTGAGCCTAAAGTCAGATCCAAAATTTACAAAAAATCACTTTTCTATATGAATTCTAAATACGAATATATAGACGCCATCACACATCAGCCGACAATTCAAGGTGGTCGCGATGGTGTCCTCGCCTGGCCCCCCCCCCCCCCCCAATGAAGATTTGCTTCCTACGCCTCTGAGATGGGTTTACATGGGTTATAGGGGCCCTTGATGGAGGGGAGGGGTGATCGTTCCATGTCCCATGTTGAATCAATGCTAATGTCCCTATGTCAACTTTTAAGAAAATTTCATGCCCACCTGTTGAGGCCCCATATCAAGCAAATGTCAAATGTGAAATTTGGGGTTAGAGAGCTATGTTATATGCTGACCTAATGTATATATCCCTGCCCCTGTCCTTAGGGAGCCCCTCCTCGTTGTTTGTCATTAAGACTCTCCATTTACCAATTAGTTCTACAGCTTTGCTTCCTTGTTTTTTCCTGAAAAAAGGGGGTAATCCCTCACCACCCACCCCCCCCCCTCCCGAGGAGCAATCAAAAGTTTTTCCACCCCCTTCAAGCTGAAGTTGATAGATAATGACCACTCCCTTATGGGGGCGTGCGTGTGTGGGGGGGGGGGTGGATTTAATTCTAAAAGAATAGAGCATTTGGTCTGGGAGGCAGGCAAAACTTCATAACCTGGTTACCAGTTAATCCAAGTCCCATATGTGTGCTTTGACCTGAAACACCAGTCAGGAAACTTCCTGCATCAGCGGTATACAAATAGGAAACTGGGAAAATCCCAGTTGTCGGTGATCCATGTATTTGTACAAGTTTGAACAATGAACTTGGCCAAGGCTTGCATGTCTCACCTGGGTGCCTGGATCTCACAGAGTCCTACACGTATATGTGAGTGCAACCAATGATAATATAATATAATATCAATGAGTCTACTCCTTCAGGAGTAGACTCATTAAATAGACTTCAAGATACATGTACAAGGTAGTTCACGTGAATTGCCCTGTCAAAGATGGCAATTTAATCAATTGAACTGAACCTATTGGTGAGTCCAGTAACAATAAGTTTGAAAAAAAAGTCTAATTCTCCTTAGAGAATACCGTAAGTTTAGGAGCTTCCTGTTTTCAAGTGCAAAGTACATTTTATATGCTTACTCCTAAATCCTTGTATCTGACACAGAGGTAGATTGTTAGACAGTGGGTAGCCTACTGTAGTTTAGCATCAGGTTATGATTACCCCAAGTGATTTGAATGGTGCTGGGTTCTCCTATAGTCCCTGGCCTATATAAAATGTCCCGCCTTAACATAATGCATCGCAAGCGCACGGACAGCCATTCCTATGACGTACACGTCAGGGCATCAGAAAACCCCTATCATGCGTTTGCTGACGCGTGCACACGTAGGTTAACATGTTTGGAAAAGCGCTATGTTTGTTTTCCGTTTTGGAATAAGGTCTTATATAGGTATTTGGGGTTGATATATATAGTGAAATTGAAAAATATGTTTTCATAAAACCTGAAAGCTCACCATTATTGGAATTTACCACACAGCTAGTGCCCCAAGAGCTTTTTTTTTTCATAACCAATATTATTGTAAATCCTCACTTATAGCACGTGTCTTGTATGACACAGTGCTAAATTACCCAAAATCTAGTACCATCTGCACCATGATAAAGCATTCCCTTCAACTCAGAATTTATAGTACCATTAAAGGAGGAGATGTAGGAGTCTTGCAGGAAAAGGTATTTCATTACCAAGTTTTGTAAATTTTGAGAAATTGTCAATAATGTACAGACTCAGTTGGTTGGCAGCCATAAGACACTTTTTGCCTCCAATGGTGAAGTTATACGATGTTGATCCATGTATCAACTTTCCCGCCTTTTTTGGCAATGTGGTGCGAATAGCGCAGTTTTGGTGGGAGTTATGCGAATAGTGGCTTGGTGGTGCAAATAACCTGGGTGAGGGAGTGCTGATGCAACAGGATGATTGCACAACTCATGGGGGGGCCATCCACAAATGACGTCATGCTGAAGGGGGGAGGGGGGGTTCAGGCCCAGCATGATGAAATAAATTTTCCATATACCTTCAGCATTGCAAAATTGGCAAAAAAAAAAAAAACATGACGAGGGGGGTCTAAAAAGGTCAAACTTTGAATGATGTCATTTATGGATGGCCCCTGGGAGCCAATCACGGGCTTTTCACTTTTCGAGTTATCAGCAATTTACATTGCTGCATTATATTATTAAATTCCAGGGAAAATGTGTCCAAAGTCCAGTTTTCCTGGTTTTTTGTCGGCCAGTAAGTGACATCTCTGAGTAACTCTCAAAAAAGGGGTTATGCAGGGATAGGGTACAGTTACTAAAAGTACCCAAAATCAAGCCCCAGGTCTATAGGCTTTCCTTCAAATCTTTGTGCGGCTTATACGTGATGTGCCTTACCCACTGCACACGAGGTATTACTGTAAATTCCCTCGTATAAGCCGCACCCTGAGTTTGAGATTACACTATAAGCCTCATCTGGGGCTTGAAAATTAGCAGTTTAGTACTGTCTTATGGTGTATAAAAACCTCATATCACCCTTACTTTAGGCTCGTTCTATAAGCTGAATTTTGATTCGGATTCTTGTATAAGCCGCGGCTTATACAAGAGAATTTATGGTACAATAGTATTACCAAGAGATGTTTTGTTATGATTGAGTTAAATTTCTGATCAATTCACAACATCTTCACTGTGACTTTCTTTTCCTCTTTTCTCACAGCCCATTTCATGCAAGGCCGCTGTTGCCTGGGAGCCGAAGAAGCCCCTCTCCATTGAGACAATAGAGGTTGCACCCCCTAAGGCGCATGAAGTCCGCATCAAGGTAAGTCTATAGCTGAAGATTCTCACCACACAGGGAAAGCAAAGAGTTCTGGGATGGCCAAAATGGTGAATCTTAACACTAAGGAAATGAATAATAAACACACAAGGATGGAAAAGTCATTTTTAATACCCAGTATGATTTCACAATGTTAAAAGGTCATAAATGATCATGAGGATTTAATTTCATTCTGTCAATTTGTAACAATATGGGCCTATTTTCTGTACCGATACATGATGGTGTATTTATTAGGATGTGCCTTTTCTATTTATAGATATATCTATAAATAGAAAGGCACATCCTTCTTGGTGTTGGTGGTTGGGGTGGGTAGCAGTGTCTGAAATTGGAAGATCACTTCTGCTCAGAAAAAAGCTATGCCAAGCTTAATTATCTTTCCATTCTTTCTGTCACCTGATTCTTGACATAGATGTCCTTCCTATTTCCTTTTCATTTTCCTCAAAACCTTTGAGGGTCAAATCAAACATACATAACACAAGACCTATTTACTAAAGCTCACCCAGAGCCTCCCCTAACTCACCCTCAGAGTGTGTAGCCCGAGGGGGGGGGGCACTCGCTATAGTAACCATGTGTGTACACAGCCCTTGTTAAGGCAGAGCCGCATGTTACTGTTATCACCCAAAATGCCCTGTTCTGAGACAGTATAGGATTCAGGAGGTATGTCTTCATAATCGCTTGGAAATAAATGTATATAGTAGCCATCCAACCATGAAACGTGATGAATGTGAGGGGAAGATGTTAGGCATGAACCTACCATGGTTATTTTTAGTTGGGGATAGATAGGTACACCATAATCCTAGTCGGAATATTTGAAAAATTCTTTCGCCATTCGAAAGCCCTTTAAAAGGGTACCCCTTTTAGCTTAAATTCGGCCCAAAAGGACCCCTTTTAATGGATCCGGGCGGGTCCGCTCATGGGTCCCAAAAGCTACCCCCTTTCCCGCTAGTTTGTGTACGCATATGGTATCCATAATTCCATGAGTGCCCTCCCCCCCGGGTGTGTGGTAGACCTATGTATAGCAAAGTATACAACTTGTAGTAACAGGTGCAATAAGGGTCCCCCAACCCACCCAACACATTCTTCCCTTGGAGACCAGAATGTTTGCCCTCACCCTACCCCCTCCCACCAGCCACAGGTCGCTAATTATATCATATCAACAGCAGACAGCCTGGCTCCACCACCATGACTAGGGAGGTCCAGCACACTGCCTGCCCGGTCCCAAGTACGCAAACATAACAAGTAGACTGCCTGTGGCCACCGCACTGGGAGTGCATGTACACTCGGAGGGTTACTTTGAAGTCATTTCCCGAAGAACTAAAGGTTTATCTACCTGTCTTTAAGTCATTGGGACAATCATACATGATAATGGAAATATCCCTTGGTTTGCTTCAGGAATCAAAATATTTCATTTTACTCTACTGTAGGGTGGTTCATAACAACCACTATTTGCCTTGGTCACTTATGGAGGGTATTTCATAAATAAAATGATGCAAATGAGTAAACTTGACAAACAGAACATGTAAATGTTTTCTTCACCATTCTGCCATAGGAACTTTTGAGGAGTTATGGATCTCAAATTGATAAGTTTGGAGATGAATGTGAAGGTGTTCTAGGGACTAGCATTTGATATGACAGAGATAACATCATATGCAGATTGTTGCAATAGACTTCTCAGACTCTCCCCTTTCCACCTGACCATTTGGATTAGGTCTATTTTCATAATTTAATTTGTGCCTAACTTCCCTACCATGTACAGTGTATTATACCTTGCAACCTCCCACCCCCTGGTACATGTACTGCTTAAAATCCAGTCCCCCAGCTTTAGAAAGTACCCTCATAGCTCGCAATTAATGGGTTAAGAACCATTTCCCTGACACCTATGGGGCTTTTGAATGAGGTTCCATATGCCCACTGTCAATCCTTGTCCTTGATATAAAAAAGATGAATAGCATTTGATTTATTAATGCTTTATGCCTTTTAGGGGGTAAGGGGTAAGGTTGGGTGGCTGTAGAGGGTAATAGTTTGAAACCATTCAGCCACAATGTGAGAAATTTTAAGAATATGCTGTTAACTGTTTGTTGCCCCCTCCTGCAAAAAAAAGTCACTGCCAATCTTCCCTAGAAAAGCAGGGCTAATACGCAAAAGTCATATCCTCCCAGTCTGTTACTCTTACTACGATGTAGCATTGAACTGTTCTGATAAGGTTGAAAGGAATGTTAAATGTTATTGGTAAGATAAAGCTGGACTCTATGGCCATAAAAATGTCTGTTGAATGGACCATTTATTGGGGTTTATCCATGACCACAGGTTTTGGCCACTGGTGTGTGCCACACAGATGCCTACACCCTGGACGGCTTCGACTCAGAGGGAAAGTTCCCCGTCATCCTGGGTCATGAAGGAGGTGGCATTGTAGAGAGTGTTGGGGAGGGAGTTACAAATGTCGCCCCAGGTATGTACTTTCTATTTTGACTAAATGCATAGGATGATGCATGGTGGGCTTTCTTCTGAGTCATGTCTTAGTTGTATTGGTCAGCTACTGAAACTTTACACAAATGAACTCTTGTATTCTCAATTTAAAGTTAGAAATAGTATTGAAACAAAAAGAGAAAGATCAACACAGAATGAAGAATTATTTACCAGTAAGGCCAAACTTTGGTTCTTGTTTGGGTTATGGGCCTGCCACCCTAGTGCTGGAGGGCCCACAAATGAAATAAAATCCTGAGCTTTTACAGTTTATACTTCACACAAATATCAAGTAAAGTTTTTGGAGGCAAAACCCCACTTTTATTTTTTACCTCCTCCATCCAGGAAGAAGTGTGGCTCAATTCTCTTCTTACTCTTTTCAGGTGACCATGTAATCCCCCTGTACATCCCTGAGTGTGGAGACTGTAAATTCTGTAAGAGCCCCAAGACCAACTTGTGCGGTAAGATCCGCAGCACCCAGGGAGCAGGCGTGATGCCTGATGGCACAAGTCGCTTCACATGTAAAGGACAAACAGTGTACCACTTTATGGGCTGCTCGTCATTTGCTGAGTACACCGTGGTAGCAGATATCTCCGTATGCAAGGTCAGTCCAACATAATGTTCATTTGGTTGGTCATGTGTCAAGCAGCAAAAGAAATTTTCAAATATTTGTATTACAAGCAGATGGGCAGCATGGAGGTCTTTCCAAGGATTTTTCCATAGATCAGGGTATATGTAACTTTGTATATTTTGATTCAAGTTTTGAAAAATATAGACTAATGTTAATAAGATTGGAATGGCCTATAAAATGACTGCATATGTGTTGAGTAAAAAGCCTGAGTATTCCCCCCTCACATAGGCCACCAGGGCTTTCAAACATAAAAGGGTTCCACAACGAGGGGTGCATGTGACTTGATCTTTTCTAGAACAAGCCTTGAATATTTTTGATTGGTGTATTCCTCAAATAAAAACGATGCAATTGGTAATCTATGACACCCTAACAGAATAAATAAGCTTATAACTAGGCAACAGTTATTTCTTTGATCTTCATTGTAATGTTACTTTTTCCTTGTATAGGTTGATGAGAAGGCACCCCTAGACAAGGTTTGTCTGCTTGGCTGCGGTATCTCCACTGGGTACGGAGCAGCTCTCAACACTGCCAAGGTAGGCCATTACTGTGAAATCATGGCGCGTCTTATACAGGGGGTTTTAGTTCTCATTGGATCCACAAGGGGGACACCAAGACCTTTCTTTTGATATCTTACATGCCCCCTTGGTCATAAAAGGACATAAGGGGGCCCAGGAGGGTCCGGGGTGGCCCAAGCTACACATATGTTTTTGAATTTTGAAAATTCATTCAGTAGAACCAAAGTTATGAATTTTTCATTTTTTTTGAGAATTTTCCAAAACTCTAGGTGCGCCTTATACGTGGGCTGTGCATTATACGCGGGAGATTACAGTAGAACTATTCTTTAATGTTGGTTAGATTGCTGGCCTATGGCAGCATTATATAAGAGGCAGTCTTGTAGTCTGTACATTTGTTTATGTAGGTTGAACCTGGCAGCACATGTGCAGTGTGGGGACTGGGCGCCGTGGGACTCGCCGTCCTTATGGGGTGCAAGAAGGCAGGAGCCTCTCGTATCATCGGTATTGACATCAACCCTGATAAGTTTGAGACCGGTAAGATAACGCATTTCATAAAATTGTTGACCAGTCTGGTAGCATGCTAGATTTATACAAGTGTACTGGAGTTGTAACATGAAACAATAACTATGTGATGTACTCACAGAGACAAGAACCAAATAAGAAGTAAATATTTTGCTCAAAACAAAAATATAGATACATATCTTGGGTATAAACCACACTCGCATAAAGACCACACCCACAACTTTGGGAGTAACTCTAAGCCCCACCTCAGGCTTGACAATTGAGGGTTTTATACTGTTCTTAAGTGTAAACCTGCATATAAGCTTCACCTTAACACATGCTGTAAACCACAGGAGACCTCTGATTCGCCTATTGAGTATTAGCCTCAGCTTAGGGAGTGATAATTTTTTAACAACGTGGGGGGGGGGCTGGTGGGTTTGACGGGGGGGACAGAATTTTTTCAACCCCTTGACCAGGGGGTCAGAAATTTTTAACCCCCTCTGATGGGGCGTCAAAGCAATTTTCAGCCCTTATGGGGGGTTCAAAAAAATGTTACCCCCTTGAGGGTCAAAATTTTTATCGCGCGTCCGCACGCAAACCCACCAGCCCTCCCCCCTGTTGTTAAAAAATGATCACTCCCTTATATACACGAGTTCACAGTAAGATGAGAAAACAAATATTTCAAAAAGTCACCTTACATTTGTCTTTACCCTAAAACAAGATCCCTGCTGTGTGTTTCAGCTAAGAAGTTTGGAATGACTGAGGGAGTGAACCCCAAGGACCACTCTAAGCCCATCCAGGAGGTTCTGGTTGAGATGACAGACGGAGGCCTCGACTACACATTTGAGTGTGTCGGAAATGTAGCTACCATGGTAGGTGTTATACATTTGAGATGGAAAATTTGTCAGGGTTTCCTGGATTTCAGGGTTTTTAAATCCCAAAGACTTATTTAATACCTGTAGAGAACCTTCATCCAAGGACCTCCATTTCAAGGTTTCAATTTGCATTGTTTTTTTGTGTTTTTTTTATTTTATTATTCTTATCTGAGGGAGGACGGGATTGGTTATTTTCAACCTGGAAACCAACTCACTCTTTTTTCCTAACTAAGTAGTTTACATTCCAAATACCAGACATTGGGCATTGCTATTTCGAATGCTATATAGATCTTCAGAGTGGCCACATTGAAACCTTTAGAATGCAAACTACAGTAATCTCCCGTGTAGAAGGCGCGGCTCGCGTATAAGGCCCTCCCCCCAACTCACAGGGGGGCTGTTTCGCTTAGAAGGCGTCCCCTAAGGGCAGATTTTTGTCAGTTTAGTACTGTTCTATACCGTAATCTCCCGCGTATAAGGCGCATCCCGCGTATAAGGCGCACCCAGAGTTTCAGAATATGGTCAAAAAAATAAAAAATTCATAACTTTTGTTCTAATGAATGGATTTTCAAAATTCAAAAAGCTATGTGCTGTTTGGACCCCCGTGACCCTCCTGGACCCCAAAAGCAGCAGATGAGCTTATATGGGAGTGTAACATATCAAAAGAAAGGTCTTGGTGTCCCCCTTGTGGATCCAATGAGAACTAAAACCCCCCGTATAAGACCCGCCTTATACACGGGAGATTACGGTAGTTAAAATACCCCCCCCCCCTATAAGGCACACCCCAAACTCAAGGTAATTTACCTCCCTTGTATAAGACCGAGCAGCATTTTGTTTGGCGTATAAGACGCGCCTTATACGCAGGAGATAACGGTAACCACTATTTTCCTTACAGAGGTCAGCCCTTGAGGCATGCCATAAGGGCTGGGGTACATCAGTCATCATTGGTGTGGCCGCTGCGGGAAAGGAGATCAGCACCCGTCCCTTCCAACTCGTCACTGGTCGCACCTGGAAGGGAACTGCATTTGGAGGTAAGCTACTGTAAAACCTGTAAATCTGTAAAACCAAATGATATTTTGCACACCTTCTCAAATGATAAGTGGTTAGGCCACACCAAAATAAAATATTGGTCTATGGATTTCCCGCACCTTATTTTCTAAAATACAAATTTTAATTTTTTAAGAAAATTTATTGGTCTATGGATTTCGCCCGCATCATTTTCTGGAAAATTGCAGAATTTTTTTTTTTTTTCAAGGAGCTTACATGATCAAACAATAGAAGTACAGAAATGGCAGACCACTCATTGGATATGAAAATCGCCCTCTCCATATTTTGGCTATGCAAAATCCATAGACAAATAAAATTTTCTAGAAAAATAAAATAAAAAATTCGCCCTCCCGCCTCTTTTTCTAAAACAGAAAATCCATAGACCAATTTTTTAATTTGGTGTGGCCTTATGGTAAATGATTTTTAGCTGTTTTAGTTTATTGACCTTCTGAGGTCCGCTGATGCATTAATGCTTCATGCCCTATGAGGTTTCATCTTCCATGCATCAGCGGCCTTTAGATTATTAATGTCACTAAGTGTATAAGATAACATATTGTCTGAACTTAACCTGAATGGATCCCTTGATCATTGCCACACTGACTGTAATAATAGTGGGAAATCAAGCTGTGGAAGATGCAAAAATAACCCTTTGGATAGATCTGCCATTTACCCTAATTACTGGTCTTTGGTTTCTTAGTTTTAATATGTTAAAAAATTGATGTCATAATACAAAAAATTTATCCCTTTTTTTTTGTGCAGGATGGAAGAGCGTGAGCAGCGTGCCTAAGCTGGTCGACGCGTATATGCAGAAAGACTTGATGGTTGATGAGTTCATCACACACAACATGGGGCTCGATGAGATCAACAAGGGCTTCGATCTCATGCACGCAGGAGCAAGGTACGCTAAATTAGATATACCATAAAACCTGCAGCTTATAGACCATTTCAGGCCCCTGGTGCAGCTTATAGCTTTCTCATAATGTCAGGGTGCAGCTTATGTGTGAGTGCGGCTTATATGCTGGGTATTGCTGTACATGTATAATCCATATCATCATCTGATGGGATCTTCATCTTCGACTAGATTATAGTACGGGGAAGATAAGGGTTCCACAAACCATCTTTGTCCAGCTTGTATACAAGACTGACATTATTTTGAAACCTAGCGCTTTCACATGAATACGCTCCTAGGACCCCGCATCCTTTTGAATTTTGAAGATCCATTCACTAGAAAAATACTGTTTTAACTTTTTTTGCGACTTTTCAACGCTCTCGGGTGTGGCTTATAGGAGGCTGAGGCTTATATGCGAGAATTAATTACGGTATTTTATAATGTATACCACAATACTGATCCCTATTTTGTCTCTTCCAGCATCCGGTCCATCGTCCACTTCTAGAAAACGCGCTGCGAAAGTTGATATCGTCCACAGTTGTCAATGGATAGTCCTGCGTGTTGAGATTATATACACCTACGTCTCTCCTACTTCTCTTATCAAGCATTACAATACACTAATACACTTCTCAAAATATGTACTCACTAAAGTGATATTGTAACCAACGTGCCTTCATGTGTGAGAGAAATCTATCTAGTCTTGCCAAAAGAGCAACAGGGGATGGTATTTTTATATCATTCAATGAGCATTTAGTTTTATGGAAAAAAATATGGTAAACCACATCAGGAAAAATGCTTTTGTACGTCTTGAAATGAGTTATGACATGATAGTTTGTGTTCAAGTTAAGCTTTGTTGTAACGAGTAAAGATATTCACATTCCATTCTCTATCACATGTTGCGTTAACGGTAATACCGTAGACATGCATGTCTATGGTAATATATATATGATGTTATGGTAATGGTTGTGCACACGAGTGGCGAAGGCGTTCCATATGCCACAGGGGCAATGCTTAAAGTGTTGGTGCTCACAAATACAGTTTAGGGGCAATAAAACTGTATCTTTCCACGTTTGAGATTTGTTGTTGCAATTTTGTCTATTGAACATAGGTGAAGTGATTGAAATCGCTGATAGCTCTGAGAATCAGGGTCAGACTTGTTTTGGAGTCCAATTAAAACCTATAGCGATCCTTGGGGTTAGATGAGTGAGGATTAGATTTTTAACACCATTTCGACAGCTAAGGTCATATTCATGGTTAGAACTACATTATACAATTTCACAGAGGAATGTGTCAGTGCCTGCGCATATATGCACCACCCACATCCGAGAGGATAGGAAAGAAGTGATATAGACCATTTTAAGTGGGCTAGGGAAGCCTGCTTGGTGTTAAGGCTTGGGAGCAAACCTCATGCGTCTGCCATAATACACCATGTGGGCACAGATATATCAGGATGGTAAATGCCTCTGTGCTTGCAGTCATTAACTCGAAAAGAGTTATAGGAGACGACTATGGGTCCCCTCATATTCAGTCATTTTGGTGGTGCGAATAAGTTTTAAAAAAGATGGAAATTTTGTATATGAGAGGCAGAATTACTTAATGAATTTGTAGTGCCATTAAAGGAGATGTAGGGGTCTTGCAGGAAAAAGGATTTCATTACCAACTTTTGTAAATTTTGAGTAATTGTCTATATTCTACAGTCAGTTGGTGGCCATAAGACACTTTTTGCTTGCAATGGTTTTGGCGGGAGTTATGCGAATAGTGGCTTGGTGGTGCCAATAACCTGGGTGAGGGAGTGCTGATGTCAGACCACAAGCTAGACTTGCTCAAAGCTATTGATTTCTTTTCGAGTTACGAGCAATGCACATTGCTGCTGTATATTTGGTACTTCTCAGGTGCACAGCACTCTGGGTGCTGCTGTTAGGGTAGGGAAAGGACTCAGGGGGCATCATGAACAGCCAAACCCCCGACCATGGGTGGCACTAGGGTCAATGGTAACCCTTGGTATAGGTATAGTCCTACACTAAGATTATTGGCCCAGGGTATCCCCTGGGCTATTGGAGCCAGGTTTTCAGCCAGATCTACAAATTTGTAATCACCAACTTTAGGGTGTAATCATTCAGTGATATACTGTTAGTTTACACATTTTTCAAAAGCCAAAGGAAAGTTTCAAATCTCTTCTATCAGACAACATTTTGTCCTTTATGGTGAGTGATGTCTTTCTCTACGAAAAAAGCTGCTGTACTTACGTCATGTTTTTAGGAGCTATACTGACTACAAGTTCTTTAACCATTGGGTCTATGGGTCAGATAGATTTTGGCGATGAAATTAGCACATGGAGTCCTATGGGTAATCACCAATTGAGACACTTTTTTTTCAGCAGGCAATGTTTACAGTGTCCAAGCTATACACATAACACATTGGGGACTGAGCGATAAACTAAGCATGCTAAGGATAAAGTTTTCTGTACAACGCCTATACCCTGGCCTCAGACAAGCTGGTAGGGGTTAAGCACAGAATAAAACACAGAAAGGCGGCAAAACACGAAACACTGCACAGTGGCCCTGACACTTGTCTACCCACTGCCCTTAGCTGTTTTTATGCCTTTTTTACTGCAACCAGATCGTGTTTAGGCCTTACGTTGATGCCGTGTGCGGCAACTGGCTGCCTACAGCTGCGGAAGGCGTAAACGAAGTTGCAATGTGTGTGTTCAGTCCCAGTACTGGCATTACCTGCATGTTTAACTTGACAATCACTATCTTTGTTCATACTAGGAGTACAAGACAATGTAGTATATCATTTTGACACAGCGTGTGATGGAGATTAAGAGAAGAGAATCATATTTCAGCTTTGAGTAAGATTAAAAAAATCACTGTGCAAATAGACTGAAAAAGGGCTTATATAGCAGATTCTCACCTTGGTTCTTTATGATAATGGCCTTACTATGCTAAATATTAATTGCATAGATATTAATTTTGACTTATCAGTGTGGGTAGCTCAACTGAGATACTGAGTGACATATTTCTACTTATACATTGTACTCACAGGTTGTAGATAGCAAAATCAATTCATTGCATGAAGCCCTGGGCATATGTGATCTACCGGAATATCACAAGTTCAATCTTTGTCCCCAACTAAGAAAGTACCATAATCTCTCGTGTATAAGACACGCCTTATACGCAAGGTTTTAGTTCTCCCTGGATCCGGAAGTTGGACACCAAGACCTTTCTTTTGATATGTTACACTCCCACTTAGTCATGATACTAACTAGTAGGGTTCAGGAGGTTCCAGGTTGTTTTAGCTACAGATAGCTTTTTGAATTTTCAAAATCCATTCAGTAAAACCAAAGTTATGATTTTTTTTTAACTTTTTTGGACCACATCCTAAAACTCTAGGTGCGTCTTATACGCGGGAGATTACGGTAGTAGCTATTTACAGTGCAGGGGTTCACTCATTATCTTCGATTTTTTTTTATGATGAGTAAATCATCCGTATGCTGAAAGAATTCCTGGAAATCATGACACCCTGAAATGACAGACAGCATCAGAAGCCGCCGGTGCGACAAATACAGTATTCTCCCACGTATAAGGCGCGTCTTATACAGGGGGTTTTGGTTCTCATTGGATCCACAAGGGGGACACCAAGACCTTTCTTTTGATATCCTACATGCCCCCTTTGTCATAATAGGATATAAGGGGGCCCAGGAGGGTCCTGGGTGGCCCAAGCTACACATAGGTTTTTGAATTTTGAATATTCATTCAGTAGAACCAAAGTTATGAATTTTTCTTTTTTTTTTTTTTAGAATTTTCCAAAACTCTAGGTGTGCCTTATACGCGGGAGATTACGGTAAGTCCCCAGTTAGCTTCTACGTTACCCCTGCTCTATTCACATACAGTCTGGGGTGTGAAATGCCAAAGCCCATTTTCCCTTGTGCGCAATTGACCTCCTTCTGATGGTAAGGGAAACTAAATTACCATTGGGATATTAATGTCTCTGAACCTGGGATGTTAAAAGGATAGCTGGGGGAAGAATTTCGCACCCCCACCCAAAATGCCGAATTGTATAAAGAATGGTTCTGGTATAGATTGAATCCTCTGCTGTCCACGTTTAAGAGCATTTTCACATCCCTCATACACTTTAAAGTGCCCCCTAGTGCATTACCCTCTTTCCTGTCGAATTTCATTGATGGAATTAATGATCCTAAGTCTAAGCCGCTAGAAAACTTGAGAGGGCGCCCCAGTAGTTATTGGTAACTTCCTCCAACCAGAACCTACACTCGTGTATATATAGAACCATATATATGGCACTATGAAGTGTCAGCATGACCCTGAACTCGTCACTGATAATTCTGTGAGCATGTTTCTTACTAAAAATTCTGTAATTCAATCAATGTCAGACGCCCACTGAGATAGGGTCTCCAAGCTTAAAGGGGAACGAAGACTATAAATAGGACGGAACAGTCTGTGATCCCACAGGGGGTCTCATATAAGGTAGGGTAAAGAGCTCTGGTCAAATATGCCAAGTTATCCTAAATATCTCTGTCTTTAGTGAATACTATTTTCTGCAAAGTGCATACCATATGTGTGAGTACCTCAATGATAGGTATAGCTAAAATCAGCTTTTTCTGGTGAATAAAACAATCAGAAATTGAGTATTTTATTTTCTCCAACTGTCAGAATTTTGAAATCAGGCTGTTCCATCAATCAGGGGAGGTAAATCCACTGAGAAAATAAATTATCATTTGTAGGGGGGAGGTCTAACTTAAAATTTCTGCGGATATCATTTCAGATGGAAAAAATGTTAGCATCCCAATGGTAATCCCAAACATCCCTGTACATCACTGGGTCACATATTCTGCCCAAATAACATTAAGATCATTTTTTACACTATTATCCTTCTAAAACCATTAACCAACAAGATAGTGTAATCAGGGATGTAAGTCAGGAATGGGCAAAAATCAGGAAGCCATACGTTAACTTATTAAAGCCTTCTATTTTTCTAAACAGCCCTCCTTACCACACATATAAGGAAATAAATGTCATTCAAAAATTTAAATAATCAGGAAATCCTGATAAATCCTGAAGACTTTCATCCCTGTGTAATGTGCTTCAGAGGAAATGGGTTTTGGGATTTCACACCCCTGATCAATAGACACCAACCCACTTCTGGTGCGTTGTTGGTCAGTTTATGGAGCTGCTCCAGCCTCCACCCCCAAACCCTAATGACCCCACACAGACCAAACTTCAAACAGGACCACCTGTGGGGCAATAAAAATTAGCACCTCTGTGTGGAAGCAGTATACACATGCTGTAAGGGCAGAGCAGGACTTCAGTTTGTATGTACACCAACGGAATCTAACCCTTTAAAAAGACTTATCTGTTATTCCAGACGCATGTTTGAAAAATGTCTAAGGATAGGGCATTGCCCTAAAATGATTTATGGGCAACTGTGTTCTAGATGCTATGCTAAACTATGCTTTAACTAATTGCTGACAAATAGTGAGTAATTACTGAGTGACATATATTGAATAGTTGCTCACAAATACTGCATTATAACCGACATAGGAGGAGGTACTGGCATATATTGACTGAATGCTGGCAAAAAAGTGAGTAAATATGCTGACAAATTGTATGTAAATACTGACATGTGTTGACTAATTTCTGATATCTAGTGACTAAGTACTGACATATCCTGAATAATTGCTGACAAAGAGTGAGTAATTACTGACATATATTGACTATTTCTGATAAATAGTGAATAATTACTGACATATATTGACTAATTCCTGAAAAAGAGTGAGTAATTACTGACATATATCGACTAATTGCTGACAAAAAGTGAGTAATTACTAATATATATTGAATGTTTGCTGACAAATAGTGAGCAATTACTGACATATAGCCTAATTGCTGACAAATAGTGAGCAGTTACTAACATATAGTGACTAAATGCTGATAAAATGTAAGTAACTACTACCATGTATTGACTAATTGTGTATAGCCAAGCAAAAAGGGTCCCCCGGGGGAAAAGTCAATTTTTAAATTCAGGCCATGAACTTTCCAATGATATATTACATGAGAAAATATGTCTGCTAGTTTTAGAGTTATGGCTCTATTAACTTAGGTGGTTACTGACCTATTCAAATCCCAAATAAGGTCTACCTTGTATATTTCAAGAGATATATCAGATGATTTGTATAATTAGCCATAATTCTTCAAATTAGGGAAATTGTCATATTCTTCACATTCTTTTTCTCACAAAATTTGATCTGTTTATCAGATTTTTACCATCTTTTAAACACACCGATCCTTGTGGGTGTGGCTACAAATAGGCTTTTTTGATTCCTCAATTGTGAGTGAAAATAATGTTTCCATGGCAACCGATATCAACAAAAGCACTGATTTCTGTCCCCAAATGCCCAAAAACATTCTATTCACATTCCAAATTTGGAAGGTTTTCCTTAAAAATGGGAATTTCCCTTTAAGACGATTGTAATCTACATAAAAAAGTAGTATATAACTATTTTTGGTATATTTTCCCCCTTTTAGGCCATAGTGGTGTCCCCCTGGTGGCCAGAATTGGTACTAATCCCCCTCGGACGGTCCTTTTAACTTGCCTCCTCACAATTGCTGACAAATAGTGAATAATTACTAACATAATTATATTAACTAATTGCTGACAAATAGTCCATAGATACTGACATATTTTGACACATACCAGTCAAGGCAGGATGCACAATTGAATCAATGGCTATTTCTCTGTTATATATTGACTAAATGCTGACAGATTGTGAGTAAATACTGACATATATTGACAAATTGCTGACAAATAGTGAACAATTACTAACATATATTAACTAATTGCTGACAAGTAGTCCATAGATACTGACATATTTTGACTAATATCTGACAAATTGTGAGAAAGGGAGGATGCACAATTGAATCAATGGCTATTCCTTGGTTATATATTGACTTATTGCTGACAGATTGTGAGTAAATACTGACATGTATGGATAATTGCTGATATAGAGTGACTAAGTACTGACGTATATTGACTAATTGCTAACAAATTGTGAGTAAATACTGACATACTTCGACTAATTGCTAACAAATGGTGAGTAATTACTAACATATATTGACTAATATCTGATAAATTGTGAGTAATTACTGACATATGTGGACTAAGTGTTGTTATATAATGACTAAGAACTGGCATATATTGACAAATAGTGAGTAAATACTGACGTATATTGACTAATTGCTGACAAATAGTGAGTAATTACTAATATATATTGAATAATTGCTGACAAATAGTGAGCAATTACTAACATATAGACTAATTGCTGACAAATAGTGTGCAATTACTAACATATATTGACTAAATACTGATAAAATGTAAGTAACTACTACCATGTATTAACTAATTGCTGACAAATAGTGAATAATTAGTTACATATATTAACTAATTGCTGACAAATAGTCCATAGATACTGACATATTTTGACAAATACCAGTCAAGACAGGATGCACAATTGAATCAATGGCTATTTCTCTTGTTATATATTGACTAATTGCTGACAGATTAAGAGTAAATAGTGACATGTATTGATAAATGCTGATATAGTGACTAAGTACTGACGTATATTGACTAATTGCTGATAAATTGTGAGTAATTACTGATATATATTGACTAATTGCTGACAAATAGTGAGTAATTACTAATATATATATATATATATATTGATTAATTGCTGACATATAGTGAGTAATTACTATCATATCATAGCACTAGTACTAACCTGTTATAGCCTTAAACTCAATACATGTACCATAAAAACACAGATTAAAACACAAATTAAAACACAGAATGGTGTCAACATTTTCAATCAAACGCCAGAGAATGGAGAAATGGAAAGACATTCATTCAGCAATGACACACATCTATATATATGGAAAAGTACCAAGATACTGGATAATTATGCTAATTATGCAAATAATATGCGCGGATATGGAATGTTTGGTATCAATCTGGGGTGTTTCGTCCCCCTAAAGGACATGCCCCCCTAAAAAATCGGTTTCGAAAAAGAATAAGCGAAATAATTTTTTTGACTAGGTGCCTTTTCGGCCCAGCCAGTCCACCTGTGCCCTTACCATGGTGTGGACGCGCACTACCTTCTGCCAAAAGATACCTGTTTTGCGCTCAACTGGCAAAAAAAGGCTATGTTTAAGGCAGGAAGAGGTCAAAAAAGGTTTTTTGAGGGGGGGGGCTACATGCCAGTGCAGGACTGGCAAAAGGGGGTGCAGGGGGTAGTGAAAAACCTCATATAGGAGTTTTCCCATAGTGAGACCTATGATTTAAGGGTATTTCGAGCTGGCGATCATCATGGTGATGTTTATTTTCACCTATGGTCAAGCATAAGAAAGTTAGCTTCCAAAAAGTCCCTAGCATCAATGCACCACTATAGCAAGGCACAGGCGAGTTTGGAGTGTGTAGAGCAGATTGTTATGGTGCATAGGGATTGCACAACATAGAATACAAATACACTAGGCACAGGCTCAATAACTACTAGAGCTACATTCTTGTATAAAGTGTTATTGAGTTACGAGCATCAATGCACCACTATAATGATGAAGTGAGTGCCAATAGAAAGACTGGGCTGTCTATGCAGGTAATGTGGGCTATGGTAGTGATTGTATAGCAATAAGACGTGTTAGGGCCGCGTTTTCACACCTTAGGACGCCTCTACAGGTAATGTGGGCTTTGGGAGGTGTGAAAAACACAATTAAAACACGCCCTGGGGGGGGGGGGTATTGGGTGTCTCTACTGGTGCTGGTGGCCATAGGGAAGTATGTGCGGCCCCTGGACAGCCTGCTAATCCTGTAAGGATCACAGTGTGAATCAATGCATCATAAACCCTATGCACTGCCCTATGTATACCCCTATAGAAACAGACACCAGTACATTAAAGGGTTAAAATGGGTTTTCACAGCTATATCCAGGGTGAGTAGACTTTTTTTGTCCAAGCACTAACAGCCAATATTAAAAAGATAGGTTGGTCCCTGTGCAATCCTATGTGTAATCCTATGAGTAAAAAAGGGCAATATGTGGCTAGGCTAGAGACTTGGTCATGACAAGTCTACACTAGAAGGGCGATTCAACATCGGTGAACATGGTTCTTGTAACTATTCTTTGGGCAGTCTATGCCCAAAGAATAATAAGCCAAAGTTTAAAAAAAAAAAACACTTCTCTGCCTAACCCCTTAATTGACAACAGACTTTCTCATTGACACTGGATCTACACATCTAAGGGGCCAAGTGAACATGAAATTTGATAAATTTAATTTAAATGGAAATTTCAAACCCCTATCAAATTAAAGCACATCAAATAGAACACAGCCATTCACATGAGTTTAAAATATTTTTATTTCTTTTATATCAAGCAAGGTACACATGCCGAGTCATCTTACTATCTAGTAACTAGTGAAATTGATTTTTGGAATACAATCCTGTGGAATACATGATTTCCTTTCTTTCATACAATTTTGAATATACACCACTCCAAAAACACTTCTGAGCCTGAAGAGTGAATTTACCAAGTTTTCAGAACCTAATTTCCTATCACACATGATTTTAAACTAACTAAAAACTAATGAAGTGATGATACATATATTATTGTGTGGGTGTAACATGACATTGGCTGCAAAAACAAGAATTTCAGAAAAAAAATGACTGGTTTTCGGAGACGTTGCCAAATTACCTTAATCTAATATAAGAGATCGTGTCGGTAACATTTGGGCGTGTTAGTGGCAGTGCATCATTTGATCACATATGCATGAAATTGTCTTGTCGTTTGAACACATCCATTACATGATGACAACACCACAAGGTGATCATATGATGTACTAACAAGCTATGAGGGAATATATACGATGAAGCCATCATTTGTCATATTCAGTCAGATGTTAATCAAGAGAACTGCTACACGTTTTACCTGGTCCCCGTCGACAGCGGGAAGGATTGCCCAGGCTCCGTAAAGGATTTAACACTTTCCATGAGGATAATCAAAGGAACGACACATTTATTGTCGATTTATTCCACCGTACTGAATTTACAATAGGACAGTTCTTTAGTTTCACCTCTAGGAAGTCACCCTAGCATGGCCTTCCCTTCTGGCCAGGTATAATTTAAACCTAGATAACCTACACAACTGTTACCATTGAATATCATCTAACTGACAATGCAATGTCGACTGAGTGATGTTAGAATAATTTCCATTGCTCCTTGATGTTTTAGCCAGAGTTTATTTGGATTTTTATTTTCTTGCTCTTTGATGATTCATACAATTTCTTATGCTTGCTCTCAGATGTTGTTGAGTTCAATTTGTTCAAGACTGGTGTTAAAGTCTTCACTTGCTTTTCTTTGATGTTTTAGTGCGAGCTTTGTAGACGTCTGTGAGGAGGGTTTTCAGATAGGAGATCTCCTTTGTCATCTGGTCTACCTTGTCCTTCAGCTCTCCGTTGCGACTCTCTAGCTCAGCAACTTCGCTGTTTATCAGGTCTTGTTCCATCTTCTTCTTCTGGCGATACCTGGTGGCCGCATCCTTGTTCTGCTGTTTCTTACGCAGTTTACGATCTTTGATTTTTCCAAGGGCGTCTTCGGATGTTTCCTTCTTAACCTTGGTGCGAGCACCTCGGCCGCAACGCTGACTGGATTTTCCATCATGGTAGTCACTGTCACTATCTGAGGTAACCTCCATGGTGACGGTGTTGTTACCAGACATCACCATTTGACTCAGAAGGGCCAGATCAATTGATTTCGGAGCTTCCTCGTACGGTGAAACCTCCTCCATGATGGAAGAGTCATTAAAGCTTATTTCCGAACCCATAACGCTGGACATCAGAGATTCGAACGACTCTTCAGCAGCTTGGTTTTGCGGACTCGGTGGGCCAGATGACAAGATAGATTCCACATCCTCGGGTGACATGGGCGACAGGAGGGGTCCTGAAGTATCGACACCTGGAGCAAGGTCTAGGCCAGCGAAGTCGCTGACATTAATCGCCTGCTTCTGGCTGACGTCGGACGTCAAGAGTTCGAGCAGGCCTAGACCCTGGTCATATACATTGTCATTGCCATGGCTTGGCAGCTCCTGAGCAACCTTAGGCTGCTCAAAGTCAGTTGTGCTCAGTTCCAAGAAGGCCTTTTCGGCTTCAATCTTGAGCGCAAGGAGACCAGTATGGTCTTCAGTTTGGATTTCAAACCCAAGGTCCTTGAAGGGCTCGGAGATAGTTCCTGCATCTTGAGTGGACATCAGATCCAATATATCGATGCGGGTGTCCAGCCAGTCTTCAAGGAGGTCTCCTGCAAATTAACAATTTTTTAAAATGATTAGCTGATTATCAACGTCTTATTTCTTTATCAAAACTTTTGTACATCTAATCACATGTGCGGGGCAAGAAGTCAACAAACTATTTGCTTTACCGAAAAAGCAGTAGACAACACAAATAGTTAAGGAGTTTTTCACTGTCTTGGTATAGAGTTTGTTATTTACACGTAAAACCATAAATTATAACTCTCTAGGGGCGGTTTTAACGCAGGGCGCACTCCCTCCTCTTCCCATGTCGTCTACTTTGCTCATTAAGCCTAAAATTCAGTCCAAATATGGGCTTACCGAGGGGCGCACCCCTTCTTTCCGAAATTCTACATCTGCCAATACTTACGACTTTTTTCTTTCCTTCAAAATTCAAAGATGCTACAAACTCACCTGAGGCCTGCTTGTCACTGAGCACATCCTGGCTGGTCTCGACCTGCCACATTGGGGCGGGAGGCAATATGGTGACCTCCTTCAGCCCATCCTGTGGCGCTATCACCGCCTCCTCATCGATGGGAGCGGTTGGCGAGAACAAGAGGTCCTCGCCGAACAGAGAGAACTCTGTCCCGAACAGACTCATACTGCTGTCCATCTTCGACTTCTATAGCAAGTTCAGTCCCAATAAAAGTAGGGGAAAGAGCAAGGGGAACGATCGCTTGGTGGGGACTGCAAAGGAAATAGAAACAGGATTATTAGTTAACTATTTTGTACTAGGTTTTTTTTAAAATTTAGTAATCCTTTCTCTTGGAGAATGAATTTGCATTGTACATAGGTTCCCATTAATCTGCATTTGTCCATGTATGAGATCCACTAATATAGCATAACCATGATAATGAATAGTCATTGGGCCTAAAAAAAATTTATTGTGTTCAGGTAACGGAGTTGAAAAAAATTAGGGTAGGTAGTTAGGGAATTTTTTTTTGATAATTTTTTTTTTAGGCCAGCTGCAAATTTTCGAGCCTATGTGACAAGAATTTGATGTGCGAGATTGTGAAAAAAAAACTTCCATGTCTCGAAAATGCCAAAATATCAGGTTTTCCCCCAAATTGCCCATAAAAAAAGTTAGGGGAGGGCCAAAAAATTAGGGTAGGTAGTGTTACCTGAACACAATTTTTTTTATAAGCCTTGTGATAAGACATGAGGCCATCCTTAAAAATGTTGTCATTTCCTGTCCAGAGGCCTGGTGGATTTTTTTGTGAGAATGGGAAATTTTTTTCCTGAATTCTGAAATTTTTTACAAGTTTTTCATCCATCGGCACAAGAATCTAGTTTCGAATCACTAAATCTTAGAACATGATGGCAAATTCCTGTCGTCCCCACTTACGATGCTCATGACAAATGAAAATATTTTCCTTAAAAAAAATAGTTTCCCTCCCTCCCGGGTTGGAAAAATCCCACCCTCTGGACAGGAAACGGACATATTTTTAAGGGTGGCCTGATAGAAAGTAATTCAATACTATTTACTTAGTTTTTCTCACATTATGCACATACTTCATCTAACATCTGAGTATTGTAAACTATCAGTGAAGGCTAGGGACAGTAGTACACAAATTGCCATGAACTCTAGTAAATTAGGGCCTACAGGCTACACTGTGTTACACTTTAGTCTTAATTGTGTGCGTGTTATTGTTTTCATTGTATTAAGCTAGGGATCCACTGGCGCGAGTTTCTTGCGACTTGCACTCGTGCGTATTTTCTCACAGAAGACGTTCCAGCAGTGGATCTGCTGCTGCAAGAAACTTCATGCGACGTCGGAGCGGCGTGCGACAACATTCGCAATAATCAAAATAATTTGATTTTTGAGAATGCTCTGCGAGGAGACATGCACGAGTACGATTCGCAACAAACTCGCGGCAGTGGATCCCTAGCTTTATTTCATGTTGATACGCCCGAGATACTGACGGCTCATAGATCTAGCACTCGAGGGCCGTATCTCACACCCCCCGTGCGATAACCCGCGAAAATATCACACGCCGAGGTCACGTGACCATTTGATGACGTCATAGCTCCAAGATGGCGATGTAAACAATGCGCACGGGGAGTCATTCTGGTAAATTCTATTGTAATTCAGCAGTTTTAGATCAAAATAACATGAAATAAATGCAAATGTTCACTCGTGGGGAGAATTTACGAGGGTTATCTCACTTGCCGATCAGGTGCCGCATCGCACTCCGCCCTGCGGGCGTCGTGCGATACGGCACCTGATCGGCGCATGAGATAACCCTCGAAAATTCTCCCCACTCGTGAACATTTGCCTATTTATCATCACCACTTGCAAGGGTATTTTATTTTTCTCGGGGGGGGGGGGGGTACAATACACGCCCAGTTAAAAACACCAGAACTTGCAGGAGGGGGAGGGGGTTGCTGACAAGGCGTTTTCATCTTGTATCAGTATGCCATATTCATAGTGTACACGACTGCACCATGTGGCCTCTTTGTCTGTCACTCATGATATTTGACGGGCGAGAAATCAGAGTGCACGTGACCCGACTGCAAACAGCAGACCAGTCTGAACCAGATTGTTGGACTTGAACCCTCCAATACACATCCAATTTATTCCCTTTATACTCATACACACCACTTATTAAATGCTTCTTTCGTGATTTTGAGTGTCTAAAGAGCACCCAGAATGATATTTCGGCTTTATTTATCATAGTAAACAGAAGGAATAGGCTCGACACTGTGGCTTCTTGCCTGTCTTGCCACGTCGAGACGTTGAAAATGGAGGCGCATTTTGTTGGGTTTGACCTCCCTCTGCGCAAAAGGTGATTATGGCTATAAATGGAGGTAATTTGTTATAATTTATAGTTCAAAATGTACTTACGCCATGTTGCCGGCTGGTGCCGTAGCACAAAAGTGCGTTACGCCTTAACTAAGTATCCATCTTGACGAATATTCGATCCAATTTGGTTTTCCTCGTTCGTGTCATTTGGTCCTGTAAAGGCGAATGAAGAATGCCCCTGAAGCATTACCAAGAAAGAAATATATTCACACGCGCTGACATCTTGTATAAATATAGAGTTTTAGATATTGATAACCATTCATAAGCCTTGAAAATACATCTAGTTTTTGATTTATTAGCAGTTAAAAATATGAAACTGGAATACCATAGAGATATATTGTTACACTTAGTGTACTATTTCTCATCGTGGCGTGTTCAAAACGTAAACAAGCATGTAAAAGGGTTCCTAGGTGCAGTTGCATCAGAAATTGGCACCGTGCCAGGGAGTACCTTCACGTGATTGGTTTAGAGAGTGGTGTAGACGTCATAGATGCCCTAGTTTTGGTCTAAATTTAGCTACTACGTCGAGAAGGGAACCTCCGTGTGCACTACTTTCGCGCACCTGCGACGGGCACCTGTTTCGAAAGTAGGTCAGTTGGTTAGGTTACGGTAATAACAAGCGCGTTTCCCGCCACGCCTGTTCATCCACAGAGATCGAAACTGCATGACTCCAAGCATAAGCTCCAAGAGGCTCCTGATACCTCCTGTTGACAGGCTGTATTAAGAATGAGACATGAGCATGGGCTTATCAACAAGGTCAAGGATATGGAAAATAGATTTATTTTTTTTATTTATTTATTTATTTATTTATTTTTTTTTTTTTTTGGGGGGGGGGGGGGACTGGGGTAGGGGCATTTTTCAAAATCAGTTAATTCTCGGGGGGGGGGGTATGATAACATTTCTCATTTTGGTCAGAAGAAAATTGCATATCCGTAAAAATCCATCAAGCCCCCCTACATAGCCCCTCCCCCCCAGCTGGCAATAAATGACTGGCCCCTAATACATTGTCACAGATATGCCAACTTTTGATATATCCGGCTAGGTAGTAATAACAGCCACATAGAATTGCTTTTATTTGAATTTCAAGAAAGAAAAAAAAATATCGGACCACATTTTTAATTTAAGTAAGAAATCCCAGGACAAAAAAAAAAAAAGATTGCTCAATATATAACAACTTACTCATTACCCTGATTGGGGAGCTGGGAGGTATGGAGACTCCCTCCATATGTCACATGCTTAAGAAATGCTAGCGACATATGCCACCCAGATCCTGTTCCATATCACCCCTATTAAAGAAAGCACAATTTCCAATATCGAATACAAGAAACCCCACATGTCATGTCAGTTTTTTTTCCTCATGTGACTATAAATGGCCATGCCACATGCCGATTGAAATATCCATGCCACCATGTTGAATCGTGTGCCCAACACCAATCGTATTACTTTAATTACTTTTTCTTTTTTATTTTGCTTCTCACAACTAAGGTAGTGGTCATTTTTTAACAGGGGGGTGGTGGGTTTGGGAGGGGCAAAAAGATTTCAGACCCCTCTTGGGGGGGGGGGCGAAAAATTTGTTGGCCCTGTTTGAGCACCACTAAAGAATAAAAGGGGGGAACGGAAAAGACTTCAGACCCCTCAAAGAAGGGAGGACGGAAAAACTTCCGCTGCCCACATCCAGAATTTCACCAACCCCCCCCCCTTGTTTTTAAAAAATGACCACTCCCTAAACGGGAATTTCAGTATTATTCAGGGACTAATTTGGCGGTTCAATGAATACCCACTGTGGACAATGGTGTGTAAAAATTGTTGTCACTGACATTTTAAAAATGTGATCAATTTTCGTTGATAACCAGCTGCATTCCCTGGACCATTAGCTTTGGTTTGATACCACACTTCACCATGATTTTTTTTCTTTGTTACTACACTTTTCTCAGAAAATTCTCGATATAGAAAAAACAACAACTCAAACGACAAGTTTTTAGATATGAGAGCAGTAATGGGGACCAGTTTTCTTCTTCTTTTTTTTTTTTGGTGGCTTTATGAAACATGTGATTATACAGAGTAGCCCAAAGGCATATTTTCCGTTCTCCGTGCATAGGGGACTTTTTAACAGCAATAAGGACTGAGTCATTTAATAAATTTATTGCCATGCACTGATAAGCTGATAAGATGGGAACCAGCTTATCCCTGGAAGTGGATGTTATCCAGGGACAATGCCTTATCAGTGAATTTTGCCACCTTTGGCATAAGGGCCGAGTCATTTATTGCCAGGTGGGGGGGGGGGCTTGTTAGATAAAGGGGGGGGGGTCATTTTGAAAAAGAGCCCCTGGGTGGGGGGCCAAAACTCAATAAACATTCATCCTGGGGGTGGGGGGGGGGTCAAAACTAAATATGGGCAATTCAAATACCCATCATGATGCGTCATTCCACTCGTGTATCCGATTTTTTGGTGGGGGGGGGTCATTTTGCAAAATCACTTTTTAGTGGGGGGGGGGGTCACGATCACTTTTGTCATAGTGGTGGGGGGTCGGAAGAAAATCTGCCGATCCACCAAAATCCATCAAGACCCCCCCCCCAGCTGGCAATAAATGAATCGTCCCTAAGGGAGTGGTCATTTCGCTTCGCTGGTACCACTGCGGGATCGATGCGATATGCCCGCTGGTAGCTACTAACTGACCTTATGACGTCACAAGTTCTAGTAGAGCTAACATGTGACCAGAATATCATTATCATAAATTATGATTTGCATATCACTCTTCAAACATTGGCAAAGTACAAAGCCTTGGTATAGGCGAGTGAAGCACACACATGTGCATGTGCATGCCCATGCGCGCGCTTCACTCGCCAATACCGATATTTAGAAAATGCCAATGCTTGAAGTTGCTAGCTACCTGCCCTATACCGAGCGTGGGAGGTTGGGCAGCGGGACCAGCCAATCATTTCGGAGGTCATTTTTTTGCCCCTCCCCCTTTGTGCTATAGCAATCCGCTGGCTATTTCACTAAAGAACGGGTGAAATTTGTTTGCCCCTCCCCCCAAAAGGGGTATGAATTTTTTTGCCTCTCCCATGTTGTTAAAAAAATTACCACTCCCTAACCAGCAAAATTCAAAATGATGAACTCACTACATATGGGTCTAGGCTCCTGTAGGAGGGGAGGGGGTCATTTTTTTAAAAGGGGCAGCAAAACTTAATGAACCTTCACACTTGGGGGGGGGGGGGACTAGATAAGGGCCTTTCAAGTAGTCTGCATGCTATAGTAAGCTATAGTATTCATCGCAGAGCTTATCCGATTTTACTCAATGCCCCCTATCTCGGTGTAAAAATCCCCATATAAAAACTACTCCCATGTTAACTCAATTTCCCCCACTTTTCTGGTTTTGTGTGTAAATGATCATCTTTTCACAATGATAAAAGTTAGGTTATCTGACACCAGAGGCCTTTATATGTGATGTTCATTATCTTCATTTTTATGGTAGAAATAGCAATAACTTATAGAATTTAATAATCCACCTCACCCTTTCTTTATCTTTTTAATATAGAAATTTCAATCTGAACAAGGGTTTTGAGCAGGCCTATTCATTTCTAGCCTACTTTTAACTTTTTATTTGCTCATGTTAAATTGTTATTTATTTATCACATTTAAACCATACTAAAACAATCTTTATTGAGAGAAATAATTGAAAGAATGAGAGTGAACAAGTCACCAGAAGCAGCTCACCAGAAAACTAAAACTCTGCCCTTTGCACGTGGCTCCACCTGGTGTCAAACTTAAGCGTGCCGAGCATGCGTAGTCCAATAATCGATGCCAGCTCCCCCCATAGTTCACGATGTAGTGGAAACATGGAGGACGATGTGAAGGAGATACACTTACAAAGGAGTGAGTCACTAGGCTTTGGATTCTCAATCATTGGTGGTTTAGGGTCGGAACTACCCCCAGTAATCTGTGATATAGTGGAGGACTCTCCTGCGGACCATTGTGATCAGGTAAGCCTCGATGTTCCAACGACTGTGAGGCGGCGGAGGACCCTGCCGACCCAAGCGGTCCACTCGCGGGGTTGTGGAGGCTGAGGGTAACCCTCCCCGAGATGGTTCTGGTGATGATGGTCTGCGACTCCAGCTAGCACTCGTGCCACGGTGCCACAGACAAGCAGGCCAAATACTATAACCATGTCACGGCGGGAATACAAACTATCATATTCATGTGATGTCCAGGTTGGGTTATTCAATAGGAATGTTGTAATCGAGGTGGGGGAGAGACTATTGACATCGGGCGGGCCCCGCTGCTGCCGCAGCCGGGGTACGGTGGCCGGTGGCTGGGCTATATAGGAAGCAGGCGGGGTGGGGAGGGGGGAGTCTAATCGATCGATGGGTGACAATGAAACGCCGCAGTTGTCGGGTCACCAACTTGGTCATGTTTGTCAAAAACCCTTCCCCTCCTGTCACCGACAGTGGCACTGTTCCATCCAATGGCACAATCCAAGTCTGGCATCCAGATTCACTAGCAATGGCCAATGATTCAACCCAATGCCATCAAATCTCAAACAGTTTGAACAGATCACAAAGCTCTTTATTATGAATGATGCTTGCTAGTCATTGCTAGTCATTGATGGGGATCTAGCACTCTCTGTCAGAGTCTGTTACTGTCACTAGTCTAGTGACTACTAGACTAGTGGTCTGGTAAAGCAAAGATTCAGATTGCTGAGCACTGCCAGTGACACTCAACTCCATATTTGTGACAGTGTCTTGTTTAGCTGCTGAGAATGAACTAGGTCTAGGATTAGTTAGTCACAGATCTGAGCCCCTAATGACACTACGTTTTAGACTAGCATTACTATATACCGGTATGTATATCACATAGTATACTGGATATTTCAATAAATATGAATCCAGCTTTGTATTGGACATGCAAAAAATAGATAAATAAATAAATGAATAAAAATAAACATACCAGGAGTGAAAGACCACTGATATGCATTAAAAAAAAAAGACGATATAAAGTTGACCTGCGAGCTCTAACTCTAATTGTAAGCTGATCTCAGGTCTACTGTTCAAACAGAAACTACCAGTAGTCAGTACTATGGCCCACATAGAGTCAGCCTTTCTAGACGAGTAGGTCCCTACCCAACTGACTATTCTTCAACACACAATGTATTGGCATAGGCTGTAGGAGGCACAGAAGGTACCCTTTGTTGGATACGTGGCTTCAAATTAGTTCCTATTGACATAATAGCAGCCACTCTGTTGACACTAGTTCTGATTAATAGGCTACTACAGTCTAGATGCTAATTATAAAGAGAGGTTGTTCCCTGGTACCGTAAAACATCAGGTTAAACGTGAATCAAATCAGGCTTATTGCAGCTTATAGGACTACCCGGTAGTGGAAATTAAATTACATCAAACCAAAACAGGCCTAGGTCAGTCGTTTCTGAAACCTCCCCTGGCGGGAGGGTAATGTGGACAGAGGCAGTGGGGCTCTAAACCTCTGGGTAATAGAAAGTGACAGAGGAATTTCTCAAAGTCACAAAATCATTGATAAGTTGGAAGAAATATTTACAAAAAATCTAAAACAAATCAGGAATTTAAACTTGAGGAAATTTAGAAGAAAAAAACAGCCTACCTAGTAATTGAAATTACCTATTTAAGAAAAATAGAGAGATTTGTAAACCAGGGGTCAGTAGTAGAAGGCCTTAATTGGACCCTTATCTTATCTCTTATCTCCAATCTTCTAAGAATTCCTCCCGACTGACCACCAACTGAAACTTCCTGAATGCAGAGTGTGGTTTATAGCCCATGCGAGGTATAATCTATACAAATTGAATTGTTGAAAAGTACCTTTTGAAACCCTGGCTGCAGCTCATCGAAGATACTCAAAGTCAGGACATTTTATAAGCGATATACAAAGTAGGATTTATGCTTATCTATACGGTAGCAGGGTTCTCCGCAGGTTAAAAAATCACACCGTAAACCCTGAGCGAGACAATGTGCGAAAGTCATTATGTAAACTTTCGATAAAATAATTATGGGTTTGATGCCCATTATAGTGATATATATATGGTGGTTAAGATATTCATATTAGGAGATTTTCCCATCCTTTTCACAAGAAATTACATGTTTTGGACCAGGAAAAGTGCTAAAAGGGGCATAACTTTGGTTCTAATTGATGGATTTTCAAAATTCAAACATCTACAGAGAGCTTAAATGACACTGGCTGCGATTCTGGGGTTATTTGACACCGGCGGTAGTAAAAATGACGCCGGCGGCCCGCCAGTGTCATTGCAGTGTGGGGAGAACCCTGCGGTAGTGTAGGTGATGGCATACCTAAGTAGCTGGAACATGGGTCGTGAAACCTTTATATTAGCAGTGGGCATTAGCTCGTCACCTCAGTGTAACAAGGTTGTATCTGCATATTTCAAGTTTTGCAGGAGAGGCAAAAGAAGTGTTGCAATTATTATAGCACACAGTTGACACAACATTATTGTATTGATGCCTATAGACACATACACACAGCTTCAATTCTTTTATCGAGGGTAGATAGGGGTCAATAGATGTTAAAATTAAAGGTAACTCAATTTTGTCAAAATGTCAGTTACAACCTTGTTGCACTCAGGCGACGAGCTTATAATCAGACTAAATAGCATATACTATGTTTATTACAAATGTATATATGCTTGTGGGCCTTTAAAAAGTATAAATATAAATCTATACGCCATCAATACACATTTAAGGGGGACTAGCATGTCGAATTTAAACATTTGTACCTGCCAAAAGATCATTCGTAAATTCACGGGTTCTGGTATCTTCTCCCAGTGTAGAATGAAGCTGTGTGCCGTATATATGTGTCAGCTACCTACAACTAGAGTCAATCACAAAATAGCATACCTGAGTCTGGTATGCTGCCAACTGCTGGAATTTTCAATCACAGGATAGGTCTAACCTTTCAAGGACCGCATCATGCCCGTTGACCGGTATGGTGCTCCAAGGACCAATGACATCTTTTTGCCAGCAACTCATTGGCGCATCATGGCGAGAGTATCAACCCTGTTTGTGTAGGTTTGGCATGATGCATGAATGACTCGCCAAGGCTACATTCATGCATCATACTGACCAATGGGCATGGGCATGAAAACACTAACGGCCTTTAAAGGGTTTAGTCAGCCACGTGTATAATGAGGATAGTGATAGTATCTTCAGGTAGAGTAGTCAATCACTGACAGGACACAAGGCGACACATTAGCAATTAAAAAAAAAAGGAGAAGAGAAATGACGGGAGGGGAATGGAAATTGTGTATTCATGCAAGCCTGATACATGTATCCTGACCATCCCCCCTCCCCCATATGTAAGCATCATCAGCATCAGATTGTAGACCATTTAAAGGCCCATAGGCGCTTAATAGGATGACCCAGAGAGAGCTTAGGATGCAGCTGATGGGCAGGGTTTTCATTTTACCTAGAATAGCAAATTTCAAGTCTCAGGTGCGGCTTATAGACTTATCATAAAGACATGGTATGGCTTAGAGGGGGTATGGCTTTTATGTGAAGTTTTATTAGAGAACGTGTGGAGATAGAGAGCGATGTCTCATGCCAACATACTGATAAGCACAGATATCGAAATGACGAGAGAGTTGACACTATACATAACAGAGTGCCATAACAGACCTAAACAGGAAAGTGAGTTCCAAGGGATTATCCTATCTAGAACATTTCGTGATAAGTTCTAAACTTGTCACAGCAATGTCCATGCTCGTGACTTCGGAACACTTAATCCTTAAAGTTAAGGGCCGTAATGCATTTATCACGAAATGTAGCCCAGGCAAGTAACTCACCAGGGCTACATTCACGCACCCTGTCCACCCTATGTATGAGGTTGATACAGTCTAAGAGGAATCAATATGATGCTCCAATGAAGTACTGGCGGGCAGACTCGCCAGTACTTCATTGGTGCATCATGCAGAACAATGGGCATGATGCACTGTAGTCTGTATCAGCGAGGCTCTAAAAGGGTTATACCATAAGGGTCACAATGTACCGTAAATCCTCGCATATAGGACGCCCCTCGCATATAGGACGCACTCAGAGTTTAAGGAAATGCTTTGAGGCCTATCTGGGGTTAATTTTTGGTTATTTGAGTACTGATCTATAATAGAAAATCCTCGCATATAGGACGCACCCAAAACTTCTGACCATCCTATAGGACGCCCCTGTGGTAGTTTTAGTGTATAAGACGCGTCCTATACGCGAGGATTTGCGGTATTAATGAATCACCCATTTCTGTCCATGATGTATGAATGCAGCTTTGGTAAGTAACTCACCAGTGCTGCATTCATACATCATGCATCATGGCCAAAATACGGAGTAAAAACAGGGCCGACCCTAGCTTTTTCCTCCTAATTTTAAAAAGAATTATTGGTACTTGTTTTGGGATTTAATGTATGGTGAGTCAGGCCTAAAAAAAACGTGTTGTGTTCAGGTAACAGGGTCAAAAAAAATTAGGGTAGGTAGGTAGGGAAATTTTTTTTATTTGAAGAATTTTTTTGAGGCTGGCTGTAAATTTTCGCACCCACGCGACGCCAATTTGACATGTGAGATCGTAAAAAAAATCTTCCATGTGTCAGGATTTTTCCCCATAATGCCCATAAAAAAAGTTAGGGTAGGGCCAAAAATTGGCCCTTAAAGGGTTTAGGAAATATATATATGACATGAAGTGCCCATTCTCACGTCATTGTTCCCTTTTTCTCTGACCAAGAGGCCATTGTACTAGCCCCTATCCCTTCCTCTTGGCCTCCCTTATTGCCAAAATATGTATACTACAAAAGATCATGTCAAATAGACGGTCTAATAAATGCACCCAGACTACCAGTGATAAATGATATATTCTAGCTACCGTTAAATTGATTTAAATTTGATAAAGATCAATGTTTTATGATACGTTTAGAGGAGGTCTAGGCCCAGAGTATATTTTGTCACATGAGTACTGCGGTCGTCAAGGACCCAGAGCATTAAGTGCAGGGATGTAAGTCTTCAGGTTTTATCAGGATTTCCTGATTTCTGAAATTTTTGAATGGCATTTATTTTCCTTATACGAGTGGTAATGAGGGCTGTATGGGGAAAAATAGAAGGCCTTTATATCAAGTAAATATATGGCTTCCTGATTTTTGCCCATTCCTGACTTACATCCCTGTAAGTGAAGTGTATCGCTTACTTAATCAATGCGGTGATCTGCAGCGTCTAACGCGGGGTCTACTGTTATTGGTCGATCTGTATGGATGTGCACCCAGCCGTAAGAACAGTTTCTGCCCCATCGAACCTAAAATATAAGAACTTATCAACTTCACCAGGCAGTCTGGGAGTCTCATTATGGGTTATGTATGACTGTATAAGAACTTAGCATTGAGGTACCATAAAAAACTTAAATAAGTTATACCAACTGCTGGTACCGTAATCTCCCGCGTAGAAGACGTGCTGCGCGTATAAGACGCACCCCAAACTTAGCAAATGCATTTTCGCTTATAAGACACACATTTTAAGGCTCAATTTTGTAAATTCAGTACATTTCTATAGTAAAATTACCCCTCGTATAAGACGCACCCCCCATTTCAGTACATCATATAAGACTCCCCAGCATTTTGTTTGGCGTAGAGGACGCGTCTTATACGCGGGAGATTACGGTACATGTATATTGTATCAGGGGTAGACACTAACACTGGCCCGGGAGCCATTGGCCCGCAGTTTGGGCTGTGGGCCCGTAGTTTTCTCAGGAATTACCTTCCTGTGGGCCCGGGATCGCCCACAGAATTCCTATTGGTATGACCCACAAAATTCCTATTCGTACAGGCATGTTATATATCATTGGAAAGAGAAAATCCGAAGGAATCTAGGCATGCTTGCTAGGTAATGGTGTGAATTAATGAGAAATACACTTTAATTTATCTTTTCAAAAAGTAAACGCGCTATTCTGGACTCGCAGGTTTAGCTCCGGGCCCATAGATTTCTAAAGCTATGGGCCCGGGTGGCCAATGGCCAAAGTTAGTGTCTACCCCTGTTGTATTGAAACTGATATGATGGGGCACTGCACTCCTAGTAAAATATATTACCAGTATATCGAGGGGTTTACTCATGCAGAAAATAAAAAAAAATACCTGATAACCAAAATATATCCAGACCTTACCCTACGCAGCTTTTACAAAAAATTTCGCCTCCCCCCCGACACCCACCCACCTTGCCCATATAACGGCAGATCCTGAGCTTAGGGACGTCCTATATCAAAGGGCCAATAAGCACCCACAATAAGCCTCAAGTCCATGTATAAGCAGTTGCTTATAATATGCAAAGCATATGGAAGGTATGGTTGTGAATGGGTAGTGAGTTGGCATCATGTTTTCTTTACCGTTATACCCCACGTATAAGGCGCAATTAGACAGCTTGTGTGTCTTATAGTATGAGTAAGGGATGAAAATGCGCCTTATAGGCGATGGTATTGTACTATAAAATAGTACTTAGGTCCTCAAAAGTCAAGCTTCACCGTATACCAAGGTTCCATGTCGTCCAGTGAATGGAGAGGATTTTCTCATTTGTCATTCTGCTACCTCCATATACAAGTTCAGTGCGGCTTATACGCGGGGTGCGCCATATACACAAGGTATCACTGTATCATCAAAACTAGGCCTTGCTTGTTATGTCTGGGAGTGAAGAAATGAAGACAGTAACAAATACCATGAAGGAGTCATGGAGGGCACACAACATGTTGTGGGAGAAGTGGGACACTGGGGGCAGGGGGGGGGAGCATCTTCCAATGTTGGCTTAGGTTAACAAAACACAACACACCCACAGATACCAGGTAGTTTTCTGGGACAGGTGGGTGGTGGTTGTGTGTGTGTGTGTTGGGAAGGGGGGGGGGCTGTAGGGAAGTAGAGTAAACATTAATTCCCATGTACCGTAATTTCCCGTGTATAAGCCTTATAATTCCACGAAGAAGATGCACCATGAGTTGAAGGGAAACCTATAAGGTACATCTGGTACATTGATGTTGTAGTACTTTTCTATAGCCCTGCCTAAAAGAAGCACTCTCGCTTTGGGGTGATTCTATAAGTCGTAGGAGGCCTCAGATGGTATTTATAAGACGCAACCAAAGCCAAGGTGCGGCTTATAGCATTAGACTAGAGAAGGGGTGTGGATTTTAGGCGGGGATTAGCATCGATATGACTCAGTATGGAGGCCTAGTGGAGCCGCCATCTTGAATTTCGCTGGTTGAGGTAAAACCCACTGACAATCCATATACCATGATGGGTTCCTTGTCCCTGGTTAACACCCACTTCCAGGGACATGCTGGTCCCATCTTATCAGTTCTTATCAGTGTGTGTGGTGGGAACCAGCTCCAGACCAGCTAGTGGCCAATAGGGCAGTACTAAAACTGAAATTTTCAAACCCAAAATGTGGCTTATACCTCCTGCCAAAGTCAGTGCTTATAGGCAGAAGTTTACGGTAATGAGTTGGTGGGTCTCCTAGCTGCATGTAACATCTATACCGTAAGACCCTTTTAGGCAACCTTTTCAGACTCCAGGTGCGGCTTATAGTGACCAATTGGGATCGGACTGGTTCCCGGGAGCACCATATCAGTGACCTCTGATTCTGATCTCACAACCCCACAAGTTCCTAGCATGTTAGGCAGTCTGGAAGTATGGTACCTGTCTGAATAACGCGTGAAGTTCCGAGATTGGAACTGTCATGGCTCTACATACACATGAGTCTCAAACAAGAAACCTCACTATATAGCAAAGTCAGCCACTCAGGGTGCGCCTTATATGCCGGGTTATTCCTTAGAGTATTGGCCCAGCACTCAGACGTTATACTGCCCCAGTTCACCTCACCACACCCTCCCACCCTCCCAGAACATACTACCAGCAGTCCTATTCCAGAACACACTGCGTCCAATGGCATTTATCACCATGAGGCAGGATCAGGCAGGACAAGCAGATCCCAGCAGGCCTCCAGTCAGAGACCAGCACCAGGAGCAGCTCAGTATGGGGGAGGCCAGAGCCTGGGAGCTGCTCTGGGGGAAATGTGGCTGCAGATCTCGAGGATAAAATTACCAGACTTATAGCAGCAGCTCTTGAGAAAACAATTGCCAAATTGTGTCAAAACTCCCAGTCTGAGATGTCTGTCCCGTCACAACCCTGCAGGCACAAATTCATAGGCCCTTCTCTCAGAGGCCATCTGTGTTTGACCGCCTAGGTTAACTACAGGACTCAACTTCATTGACATGTGCCTCATTGTATATATGTTATCCCACAAGTGCAGTTCAAGTGCTCCTGCTAAACCCTCTGGAGTTCTAGTGCAGGTTGTAAAGACCTCCATGATCAACTGCTAACTGTTACTACATGATACTATGCACTTTCATAATACATACTGGTGTGTTATGAAGGCTTTTCTCCTGGAGTAATTTCTTGACTTGAACTATACTCTGCACACTGCTCACTGGAGGTGTAGATGCAAGCTATCCACCCACCTTGTATCTAACTTACATATTGACCAGCTCATTCTGGTTCCGCCAACTACTCATTACTCGCCTCAATGCGATTATATTAAATTTAAGTCACCTGTATATATCACATTTCATATTGTACGTACCACTCATTGCGTTCAGTTACAGCGAAACCTAGCTGATAGGGTGAGCCTTAATTGACTCCTGTCTCTAACAAAATTATTATTGAAAATCATGGCAATAAACGTGATATGAATAATAAAAAAAATAATCTATGAGGCCTAAAAGAAAAAGTTATCTGTTTCAGTTAACATGGAAGAAAAAGAAATTAATTAGGGAAGGTCAGTGTTTTTTTTTGTTTTATTTTTTATTATTAAATCTTATTTATTTTTTACTGCAACTATTGCTCCAGTCCTGGTAGTGGGTTGTGGACAGCTAAATTGAGTAATGGAAATTGGCCCAAAATTACATTTTCTTTTATAGAATTGACGGGTTATCAGAAAGGAAACACAGAGTACTAAGGGGTGCAGGTGGAGGACTGCGGGTGTTAGATATAGACAGCCATAGACGGCGAACCCTAACACTAGTACTGCATGAGATGTACATCTGTGATATCTGGGCCGTGTTTCTCCCCCCAACTCCAGGCCTGAGCTATATTTAGATGATCCCATCTCAACCCTGGTTAGAACTAGGGTAGGGTTGGACTGAGGTGTGATTGAGGGTCTTCAGGAGGGGGGGGGGGGGTATCTACCGTAAATCCCCGGTCATAAGCCGGATTTTTTTTTCTATTTTGGGCCCAAACCGGCTTCTAAATTTTTCCCAAAGTCCCCCCCGGCTTATGACCGTTTTTTTTTTACTATAGATTAAAGAGAAAATGGCAAAAATTTGACCCAAAAACCGGCTTTTATTTTTTTCCTGAACTCACCCCCCGGCTTATGACCGGGGCCGGCTTGTGACCGGGAATTTACGGTAGAACTTAAACTTATACCGTAAACCTTCGGTATGAGGCGCAGCATATATGTTGTATCGTCGTGTTTAAGTGCGGGGATTTAAATGAGTTCCCGAGGTACATGGGTCATGAAATATACCGGGGGTATTTTCAGCACTAAACTACCGGTAGATGTCCAATCAGTGGCGGAGGTATAAATCACTGCTCCAAATCTATAAGTACCGGGCGGTTATTCACAACGTTACGGTATGTGAGGAGACCCCTGTTTCGCTTTAAATACGCAGCAATATTTTGGGGTAGAAAAATCATATCTTATAGGCAGGGTGCGCCTTATACGCGGGGTTATACGGTAACTTGTAGTAGGTTATCATGGGGGGGGGGTGTGGCATTGAGAGATCAGTGAGAAGAGGTGACGACAGAAGTAGATAGGGAGAATCAATGTTTAGTTTGGTTGTATGGTTTTGGTTGCAAACCGCAGAGTATCTTTTTATTATTGGCGTATAGTAACCTATTCAGGACTGAGAGTTTTTTTGTTTTTTTTCTGAAAAGACGGCCAAAAATCATTTCAGAAGTCCTATACTGCCCCCAGTAATTTGTTTGCCGATAGGGAACATTGGTGTTGCCTTTTAGCAGTATTAGCCTGGAATAGATGTAGCCTCCTCCTCAGCCGCGAAGTGGGTGCAGGGGGGGGGGTGATCTAGATCTAGTCTGTAATTGTTACCTAGGATATTGTGTGTTTCCAATTACATGACTCAAAGATCCAGGGTCGGTAGGTCGGATTTTTTTTTTTTTGATTTTTTTTTTATTATTCTGTATAGAAATATATGGGCAGATATATCAGATTCTTTGAAATTATGAAATACTTACGAGACAAGTGAAAATATGCAAAAGATATACATATCTAAGCTCTCAACTGTACACACAGAGATGATCTTCATCAAAAATTATTGAAAAAATCATGAAAAGTACGAAAAAATTATTGAAAAATGACCAGACATTCTCAGGATAAAAAAATAAATAAATTTTGACCCTCTTTTGCTAGGGTCGGTCGGGTAACTGGAAACAAACCTTTTTTTTAGCCCTATGTCCGCACCCCAGGATGCCCCCCCCCCTCTTCTTCCATAATGACTTAATGCATTATTAGGAATGTCACGCCTTTTAGGCCATTTCGGACACACCCACATCACTTTGCCATCACGATTTTACTAAAGAAATGTATAGGAGCCATGGATAGCCTCACGCCCTCCGGTTTGACAAACTTTATGGATAAGCCCTTAGTCACGTTGAAGGGGTTGTCACATGCTCAATATTATAGTTGAAAGAATTAAAAAGAAAACAAATCCTAGTCGTGTGTATCATCAGTTGGCAAGTATTGCCTTGCCCTGTGTCAAAAACATTAACCCTATAAGGAGTGCATAGTTCTTTAATGCATTCGACCATATGGTCATCGTGATGCATGGATATACCGTATCGTTGTGAATAAGCGCCCAGGCGCTCATAGATTTGGAAGGGGCATTACCCCGGCCCTTATATAAGACAGGCGCTTATTCAAAGTCTAGTTTTCAGTACTTAAGGTGTATTTCATACCCCCGCGTTTATACAAGACCGGCGCTCATTCAAAACCCGGCGCTTAAACACAACGATACGGTAGCCCTAGAGTCACTCTCCAGTGCCGTATCCATGTATCATGCCGACCCCTATGTAAATTCTAAAGCCAGAGTTGCCGAAAACTTTTTCTTGACGCAGGCCAATGTGGCCTGCGTCATAGCATCTTACACAGGCCATTTCCATCTCACGCAGGCCATATGGACATTGATGTTTTAAGATACCCATATAAACTTCATTGTAATTCAAAAGAAATCAGGAAATTTTTTAATGTAAAGCAAATTCACAAAAATCCTCCTGTCTTTGCTTCTAGTGGGACGATTTGAAAAATTCTGTCACCATTAGAAAGCTTAGATTATGACAGGCCATTGTGGCCTGCGTCCCAAGGCCCTACGCCGGCCATTAAGATTCTACGCCATCAAAAGCCGGCGTGCCGGTGTCTTTTCGGCAACACTGCTGAAGGAGCGATATGATGTAAGAGTACAGCAATTGGCATTGTCAGAATCACATCCAAGTGTCATAACATATGGACCGATCCATAAATTATGTCACACCGGATGGGTTGGGGCAGAGATGCCACTTTTGTTGGTTTACCAGGAAATCCTGGTTTTTGATTCCAAGATGTCTGTATGAATTTATGTGAAATTCCTGGGGAATTGTGTCCAAAGTCCAGTTTTCCTGGTTTTTGTCGACCAGTGAGTGGCATTTCTGGTTGGGGGCGTCCATGTCTCCTATACATTTCCATAGTAAAAGTGTGACAGATGGGTGGGGGAGGGGGGTGTATCCAAAAAGGCCTAAAAAAGCGTGACATAATTTATGGATCAGCCTATGGTAATACAAATGTAATAACATTAATGGGCGTACTGTATAGGGCCCGTTTCAATGTTTATAACTGATGGTCTCAAATAAGCACCGAAGGTTTTCGGAGGGGGGGGGGGGGGTTATGCTATTATAATGAGCCCCAGTCATTTAAGCGCCGGGATTTCAATGAGCGCCGGTCTTGTATATGCGCCGGGGGAAAAGGGGTATTGAAATATCCCTTAAGCACTGAAAACTGTATCTTGAATAAGCGCCTGTCTTGTATAAGAGCCGGGGTTAAATCATACCTCCAAATCAATAAGCGCCGGGGTGGTTATTCACGACGATATGGTAAGTGTCAGAGGGAAATAGAGTAAAAATCTATGAGAACTAGCGGGGGCACTCAAATAGGCTTCTACTGTAACATTACTAGTATAATGCTCACCGAAACCCTTAAAGGGTTAAGTGAAAAATAAAGACAGAAAAAAGCAGTGAGCAGGGTTGGCAGAGCCCAGACTGGATTTGTTTCTGCAGAGCAGGTGTTGGCTGGAGTAAAATAAGTAGGTCACTTGTTTAGAGTGAGTCATAAACGTGCCAAAACTATCCAAGTACCTCCACAGAGTAAAAAGAAAAAATGGGAACCGTGCCTCATAACTAATCAAACCCGTATAAAATTACCGTAAAACTTTGCCTGTAGGGCTGCACTTGACATATAAGCCGCATCCAGACATTGGGAACATGTCACGAGTCAGATGAGGATAGCTCATTATCCTCCCAAACACAAGTTCATGTATAGAAGTACCTGCGAAGCTATATTTATAACCTATTTGAGCTTCCCTTTTCCCCTTTTCCCAGGATTTTTGAGGTAATTAACCATATTAATAAAAAAAAACAAAAAAAAAAACTAGCAGTGCAGTATACAAAGCATGCTAGGCATACAGCGTCTGGTATATTTAATACCTTAGTATAACAGATTTGTATGCTATTTTACACTAAGTACATAATTGGTGCCATACTTGAGATATGGCATTAGGTATTCTGTGTGCACTGTGGCTGGTGTATGACCACAGACTCAGGGAGGGACTGGTTCAGGCACCACCAGGCATTAATCGCAGCCATACAGGATAAATACACCCTGCAAATCATCTTAGTGCTCGCCCCAAGCCCAACGCCTCCAGCCACCACAAGGGACTGGCCATTTACCATTTAAACGCCAATACTGCATTAGGGAGTGGTCATTTTTTAACAACATGGGGGGGTGGTGAAATTCTGCACATGCACAGTGAAAATTTTTCCGTCTCCCCCTTTGAGGGGTCTGAAATTTTTCCATCCCCCCTTTTATTCTATAGTCGCGCGCGGGCTTTTTCACTCAAAAGGGGCGGAATTTTTTCGTCCCCCCCTAAGAGGGGTCTGAATTTTTTTGTCCCCCCCCCCCAACCCCACCATTTTGTTTAAAAAATGACCACTCCCTTAGGGCATCATGATTACCCTAAATCTTTGATGCACTCACAGAGGGTTGGTATGATGCATGAAAGAAGTGCTGGCGAGTGCATCTTGGCGGCATGATGCATTCCTGCACAAGTGGCCCTAGTGCAGGAGTGCATCATGCCCATTGGTTGTCATGATGCTCCAATGAAATGGTGGCAAATAGACTCACCAGCACTTCATTTGTGCATCATGCCGACCCCTTTCCCTTTAAAGGTTTAAGTGATACATACATGTAGCTCTAATGAAGCATGCCTTTACTTAGACTGGTTATTTATCAACAGAAAATGTGGTGACATTTCTTTGTCCCCCCCCCCATCTATTAACCACTAGTCCCCTCCATTGTTAACAAATGTCCACTCCCTAAGGGAGTGATCATTTTTTAACAACAGGGGGGGCAAAAAATTTCGACCCCCCCTCTCGAGGGGGTAAATTTTTTTCGACCCCCCCATAAGGGACAAAAATCGTGCGCGAATGTCCCCTTTTAGTCTATAGTAATGCGCTGGGTTTTCCACTGAAAACAGGTGAAAATTCTGACCCCCCCCTCAAACCCACCAGCCCCCTCCCCTGTTGTTAAAAAATGATCACTCCCTAAGGGACTGCCCATTTATCAGATCTCCCTCTTTCAGTACTGCCCACACTTAGAGACTAGTCACTTAAAGCAGGCCTGAATTTACACACGATGCTAATCCTCAAGAAATGGGCGCAAGAATTGTGATGTAAGGAAATGCTCTGCACTCCATGTATCAATTTGTCCAAACGGCCATGTGACCAAAATGTGGCATTTATCACCGCAAGAACTGCATGTGATAATTCCAGTCAGTTAAAGACGCACACTTGTGTGATGGCGGTGGAGGGGAATTAGAATTAATAAATAATAAACCTCGCCCACATAACCATTAACCCTTGCAGGTCTGCATTAGGCCCCAAATCCATGTTGATTGGTCGCAGGATGCCCCAATGCAATGCCGATGCGTTTAAACAACGGTACTGCATTGGGGCATCGTGCCGACTCTTTTGGGATGTATCTACCCCGTCAGCATCATGCCGTCAATTAAGTCGGCATGATGCATAAATGCAGCCCTGTCTTCATCATTAATACCCTCCTGGTTTGATACACTCCCAGAGCGGGTCGGCATAATCAATGCTCCAATGAAGTGTGTGCCGAGTGGACCCGCCAGAATCATGGCGATCATTTGGTATGATGCATTCCTGTATTAGCGGTCCTTAAAGAGTTAATGCCAGGTCCCTTTGTGGTCCTTTAAGGGTTAATGCCAGGTCCCTCTGTGGTCCTTAAAGGGTTAATGCCAGGTCCCCTTTTGGTCCTTAAAGGGTTAATGCCAGGTCCCTCTGTGGTCCTTAAAGGGTTAATGCCAGGTCCCCTTGTGGTCCTTAAAGGGTTAATGCCAGGTCCCTCTGTGGTCCTTAAAGAGTTAATGCCAGGTCCCCTTGTGGTCCTTAAAGGGTTAATGCCAGGTCCCTCTGTGGTCCTTAAAGGGTTAATGCCAGGTCCCTCTGTGGTCCTTAAAGGTATTGCCAGGTCCCCTTGTGGTTGTTAAAGGGTTAATACCAGGTCCCTATGTGGTACTTAAAGGGTTGATGCCAGGTCACTGTGCGGTCCTTAAAGGGTTAATGCCATGTCCCTAGCTGTAGACAGGCAGTGAGAGTGCATGGCTGATTGTGATGAGTCAGCAGACTAATACCAGTAGACACATACATGTGTACTAATACCCATACACTGCCTCCATGCTAGACTTGATCTAAACTCTAATTATACATTGGAAACTAATGAAAGTGTAGAGAGTAAAAACTATAGTGCAGCTTAGAGGCAGAGGGTAGACTTGCCAAAGTCCACGGTGAAATATGTAATGCAGCAAGAAAGACAACTTTTTGTAGGGCCAGACACAGTACTACAGTAGACAGACATTCACTAATACATTATGCAGTGGCGGATTTAGAGGGGGGGCGGGGTCGCCCCCCCCCCTTTTTCCCAGTACGTAAGAGTTTACCTAACTTTTTTTTACCCCAGAATTTAACCAAAATTAGGGGCTAAATGAGGGGCGCCCCCCTCCCAGTTAAAAATCCTGGATCCGACACTGTTACATACTGCAGAATTGGCTGGTCCTTAGACAGAAAATAATTGCGACAAAAACTTTTCCCCTCACTCTCCTTCCTGGAACTTCTTACATACCACATAATATAACATTAGATTGTGGCCCTGCACCACCTGATGTGCAATTTTGTAATCTTGATTACCGATATCTGTCTTTTTCTTTTAGGTACCGGTATTTCAGTTTTCAAGTTGGTTGGCCTTAATTCTATACGTGGAGAAATGAGACCTTGAGACAAATCTGCAGAAGCTATGGACAGAAATAACTTTCTCAGAATTTTAGGGCTGAAGTTCGGAAGGCGGAAATTGAAGGGAAGTGTATGCCCATCCATTCCATTACGAGTGGAAACTGGTACAGTGTACTGTGACTGAGACTGGTCAGTTGACACCCATCTTTCCTCTACCATTGGGGACTGGTAGCCAGGCGATCCATTCCTACCGCGGAGGGAGGAGCTGGTGGAGAGGTAGATCCTGGCAGTTATAAATGAAAAGTGGATGAAAGATAGATAGCTCTAGCAGTAGTGCCCATTTACACCCTGGCCATCTTCCTTCAACCACCATGTTTCCTATCTACTCCTACCCTGTAGTCAGTCCCTCACATAGCTCTATTGGCTATAGGACTCAGAATGGAGGCCTAGTGGAGCCACCATCTTGAATTTCGCTGGTTGAGCTAAAACCCACTGATAAGACATACCATGATGGGTACCTTGTCCCTGGTTAACACCCACTTCCAGGGACATGCTGGTCCCACCTTATCAGTGTGGGTCGCAGGAACCAGCTCCAGACCAGCTAGTGGCCAATAAGCTGGTCTGGAGCTGGTTCTGGTGACATGCACTGATAAGAACTGATAACATGGGACCAGCATGTCCCTGGAGGTGGGTGTTAACCAGGGACAAGGTACCCATCATGGTATGTCTTATCAGTGGGTTTTACCTCAACCAGCGAAATTCAAGATGGTGGATCCACTAGGCATCCATACTGAGTCCTATAATCATCGCCCTTTATCAGTTCCCTCTTTGGTGCATCATAGAGAGTGGGTAATATATGTTTAACGCTATTACGACAGCTAGTAATATTCATGGCGAAAACTACATTACACAATTTCACAGAGGAATATGTCAGTGCCCGCACATATGTTCACCACACACATCTGAGGGGATAGGAATGAGGAGATAGAGACCTTTTAAGTGGGCTAGGGAAGCCCGGAGTGCATCTTAGTGGATCCCATCGTAAAACCTAATTTATAAGGTGCATTCTGCATATAAGCCGCTCCTTGACTTTTGCAGAATGCTATGTTGATGGAGGCGCAGTGGACGCAGCTATTTCCAGAGTTTGTTACCCGTGTGTTATCACTGGAAAGAGTTATCAAGAGGGCACCATCTGCCCCCCCCCCCACTCAGGATTATCCCCACCCCTAAGACTTCAGCAGTGAATTGAGGGAATAATCTTATAGTTTGGTTGCTAATTTAAATCATCCCACTGGCTTGCCATAAGCCCCACTCTATATATACCGATAAGTACTGCACGTATAAGTGGCTTCCAGACTTGATGAATGAGATACAGACAGCACCTTGGGTTACTTTATTTCACCCACTATAAGCAGCAGCTGTCCATTTAGCCAAGTCTCAAGCATCCAATTTGACGGCACTACCACTTCCCCTGACAACGTGCACAAAACAGTCTTCTCCCAACATGGAGCATTATGGGCCTAGAGGACAGTCGGTACAGACTTCTTTCCAATTAAAATTTATAGTACATAGTGCCCAGAACAGAAATCCTATTGAATATGAGCACAGTGCACATATCTCAAAATATCAGTTTTCTCATTTTTTGTGATCTGGGAGATGGTTCAACAGATTTCACCAAGAAATGATTGATACCCTCATCGTCCCTATGAGAGGTTTACATATTGATTTTTACACAGCACCCACTCAGACTAGACTCTGCTACCCAGCCAGGCCTTAGGGAGTGGTCATTATTTGTCACCGGGGAAGGGGGGGGGGGTTTGTGAATGGGTGGAAATCTTTTACTTGGCGGTGGTCAAAATTTTTTTGTGGGGCTCCTCCATGTCGGATGTGCAGAAATTTTCACGCCCCCTCTTTGAACTAATTCAGAGATGCCACTTTTTAGGAATTCCGAATTTCTGCCATCCAATTCTGTAGTTATTTCCTATTGGAAATTGAGAAAAATAGGAGGATCTCCTAATATTTTGCTGATCAGTGAGTGGCACCCCTGGAACTATAGTAGCACGCTGGCTTTTTTTGCTAAAAAAGGAGGCCAAATTTCTTAAGTCCTCCCGTTCCAGCGCAGTCAAAAGTTTTTGCGTCCCCCCCCCTCAACAGGGATCAAAAGTTATTACCGTCCCGCCCCACCCCCCGTTAAGAAATAATGACGACTCCCTTCGCACTGCACTACAACTATTGGATGGCCCACATAGGGAATGCTAGTGAGTTAGATCAAAGAAACAGAAATAGAGTTCCCATCGTAGAACCCTGAATATAAGCCGCAGCCCACTTTTAATTTGTAAGCTGTGCCATTTGTGAGGCCTTTGGGTGTGATATTAACAGCATCGGGATTCTAGTTGTTGTTTTATTTGTTGTTTTTTAATGGCATACTACCATATATCCTCGATTATAAGCCGGGGACCGAACATAACTTAAGCCTGGTCAGAGCAAGACAATTCATTGGAGGTCCCGTAGAGGGCATAAGTTCACTTCTAATAGGAATATTTTCATAATTCTTTCAGGGTTATGAAGGTAACATCATACCCTTTACACTGATTACACATTTGATAGAATTATTCCGAGAAATATGGAGAAACAGTGGATAGATATAAGAATTTTAGACAGGATTCCATCATGATTTTTCGAGACTATTAATTATAAGCCTGCCTCAAATACAAGCCTGTCCCGTTTTTAAGCCTGGTCAATTTCCCATTTGAAATCGATACAAGCGCGGGCTTATAATCGGAGAAATACGGTATATAGATTTACACCTCACGTGTAAGCCACACTTAGGAAAAAGCTATAAGCGGCATCTTTGTCATGTATCAGCTACAGCTTATGCAGAGGGTTTTACGTTAATAATTCAGTGGCGGATTTAGATGGGGGGGGGGCACCCCCTCCTTTTTGCATGTACCGGGTAGTTAAGAGTTTATTTGCCTCTTGTTACCCTCAGATTTAGTTTTAAAAAAAATAGAGGCTAAATAAACGGCGCACCCCCTCCCTATCATAATCCTGGATCCAGCACTGAAATATCCCTTCTACCTAAGGAGAATAAAGTCACATATTGTGACAATGGCAATGATATACTGACTACCGTAATCTCCCGCGTAGAAGACGCGGTGCGCATATAGGACGCACCCCCTTCTTGGGGGAAGCATTTTCGCGTATAAGACGCACATTTTAAGGATGGAATTTGCAATATTAGTACATTTCTATGGAAAATTACCCCTCGTATAAGACGCCCCCCCCCCAACTTTAGAGAAAGCTATAAGACTCCCCAGCATTTTGTTTGGCGTAGAGGACGCGTGTTATACGCGGGAGTTTACGGTAATATACGTAATAAAAATCCTACCTAAACCTACCTAATTTTTTCCAGCATGTTACCTGAAATGATCAATTTGTTATTTTTTGGCCCAAGGCACACCCCGACCGTGGGAGAACCCGGGGGTATATTTGACAATTACAGTAGTCACTACTGTAGTATCAAAAAAACATAAAACCCTATAAAAATATATAAACTGAACTCATAATGTTCCTCCATATCAAACTTAGGGAGTGGTCATTATTTATCAACGGGGGGGGGGGTTGAAGGGGGGAGGGCGTAAAAGTCTCAGACCCCTCCTGAGGGGGACACAAAAAATGTTGACCCCTCTTAAGGTGGGGTGTAAAAAATGTACCCCCTTTTTAGCCTGCGCGCTACTATAGATCAAAGAGGGGCGCGAAAAAATTTCTGTGCCTCTGGCACTTGGGTGGGTTGCAAAAGATTTTGACTGCCGTACTAAATAATGACCACTCCCTTAGGGTGCGGCTTCCCCATTTAACATTGGTTATGTGGCCTTGCTGTGGCTGGGTGTACTAGGTATCAACAGACAGTCTGTCCAGATGTTATCAGTAGGGCGTTATCAGTAGAACCACCAGTGTGTGTGTATAGTGGGATTAGGGCTGATAAAGGAGAAGGGGGGGTTCAGGTGGAGAGGGATCATCCTGGAGGATAATCCCTATACAGCTTGTAAGTGGTGTAGTGTAGTGTATCTCTATCTCTCCTACCACCAATAACACCTGTCATACATGTTCACATCTCAGTTGGCTCCCAGTATCTAGGTACATGATCATATTAAATACTGTAGTGCCTCGCATATAAGGCGATCTTGTGTACTATAAGCCTAAGGCCGTCCTGACATTGATAAAAACCTCAAGGAAACTTTAATATCTTGCCACAAATAACTTGAGTAATGGCTGCATCCGCTGGGTAATATTAAGGGAGAGGCATATATTAGGCCTGTTGCCGTTTGTGACGACTGAAAGCTTGATTTCGTCACTTTAGAACTCTACTGTACAAATTCCCCAACTATGTCATGTGTTCAATAAACTTTATGAAGGGCACAGCTAGGGTGACTGGTTTATGTAAGGCACATTCAATTTTGAGGAGTTGAGATGGTGATTCCTATTCACCGTACTGCGTACACGTGAGATACCACGATACCTCAAATTATGAATTCCCTTCTTGTCATGTTGCAACGATGCCGCTTTTTAAGTACTCGCGAACACAATACACAATGCCTGCCAGTATAATCCAGTATATATCTGACAAGGCAGTAACTGATCCCCTTCTTCCAAGGTGACCTTGTCACCAGTAGGTCATGACCTTGACCTTGGAGCGTCTGGTACTTCCGGCGTCTGTCAGTGCAGAGTGACTATCCATAGTCTGTACCTAGAAGTTCTGTCACACAGGTAAAGTCTATTCTAACCTGTGCAAGCTATTCTTAACCCTTTAAAGGCTAGATAATGCATTTATGTATTACTCTAGTACTGTATAGGCAGCCTTAGTGTAAGATACCTGGAGCAGTTTGATTCTAATCCATTGAAAGATTTACACTGCCTATAACTACATGTACCGTAAACTCCCGCGTATAAGACGCGTTCTCTACGCCAAACAAAATGCTGGGGAGTCTTTCTCTCAAGTTGGGGGGGCGTCTTATACGAGGGGTAATTTTTCTATAGAAATGTACTAATCTTACAAATTTCAGCATTAAAATGTCCGTCTTATACGCGAAAATGCATGTGCTGAGTTTGGGGTGCGTCTTATAAGCGCAGCGTGTCTTCTACACGGGAGATTACGGTAGTATAAGGCACACCCCATCTTTTTAGAAGTTTGTAAGCCTCAGAGTTATGTATGAGCCATAACTTATACGTGAAGTACTATAGTAATCCCATTGTTATGTGATACAACCCTGGCTGTAAGTCACAACCAAGCATCATAATGACCTTATTACAGGATTGATGAACGCTTGAAAGGTTGGTATGATGTACCAAAGCAGTGCTGGTGACGACAGAGGAACATGAACCTGGGGCCTTAATATAAGTGGGGTTGATATTGTCCCAGGGGGTCGTCATGATGCACCAATGAAATGCTGGCGAGCAGACTCGCCAGCACTTCATTGGTGCATCATGACGACCAATGGGCATGATGCACCCCCTTAAAGGGGTAATAGCAGTGATTACCTTTTGCAGAACGAGGTGACGACCTTGACCTTAGACGTGAGCTGCTCTGCCCACTGACCTGTATTTGGGTGAGTAGCTCAGTCTGGGACAGCGCAACACGAGGGGTAGGTCCTGTGGTATAATGCAGGGAGGACATGTTGTAGGAATTATCCTGCCTTAAGGAGCTGTAGGCCATACCCTGACTTTGGGAAACCTGCCACTCATCTCATAATAGTTAGGCAGAGGTGTAGGAAGCAAATCTTCATTGGGGGGGGGGGCCCGGCGAGGGCACCATCGCGACCACCTTGAATTGTCGGCTGATGCGTATTTAGAATTCATAAAGAAAAGTGATTTTTGGTAAATTTTGGATCTGACTTTAGGCTTAGACCCCCATTCTCCCTATGACATCACCATAAAATAATCTAATTTCAGATGTAATGTTTTAGCTTTTTTTCCATTGTGTTTATGAGTTCTTGGAAAATATTGGGGGGGCCCAGACATACTCAGGCCCCACCTCCTTCATGATTGGGGGGGGCCCAAGCCCCCCTGGCCCCCCCCCCTTTTCCTACGCCCCTGTTAGGTTAAGGTACATGCATAATATACCAGACGCACAGACTTCATTGAATGCCAAGAAAAAGTTTGGTTCCTGACTGGAGCTGGAAGTCGCCTGTTAAAGCCTGTGGGTAGCGTCACGTGTAATACTTTCCAGGGAACCGCCTCATGAAAACGCAGCGACTTATGCCTACATACAAGGTTACAAGTACGGTATAGTACAAACGACCTGTGTGTCTACCATAGTAGGCACTTCAACAAAAAATTTAAACCGTTTGCAAAAAAAAAATATTGGTCACATTCGATTGAGCTCATTGTGAATTTTTCAATTCTTTTGGAATTATCTTTCTCTCTTGTGTAGAACCAGAGATACAAGACAAATAGTGTCCGAAATACTGCAGCAAGTAGCACTATAGAAGTGGTAGAAATAGGTGTCAGTTTTTGTGATGTGAGTCACTGAGTGCAGCCATGCACTGACCACTCAGTGGTCCACTGCCAGTGGCCAACTGCTTGGCTGTCATTATAGCAGTGGTATGAATAGCCAACACTTCCCAAATGTTTCATTTTTTGGTCCTCTCAAAAGTATCAGTGGGCAAAGTGATAGAAACATGAAAATTCATATTCTGGCAGAGTATTATGCCCTTAATCTGTGTCTGGTGTTAGTTTTCTGGTGTCTCTAGTGGTTGATATGTCTTTTAAAGCTCCAATATAACCTTCATATTCAACTTACTGTAAAATGTTTAATAATTGGAATTTTTCCTCCCCGATTTCGCTGGTGGGTACCTTGGTATCTAAACTATAAGGATAACTATTTAAATACAAGAAAAACACCCTAATAGAACCCTAAATCGGCGATATCGGCAAGGTCACGATTATCGGCAGCACTCCCACCAGGCAGAAAGTGTCAACCCAGTGTGCCAGCTTTTCTCACCCTCCACAGTGGCTTTATCAAAGTGCCTAACCATAGCTACACATGAATCACAATGACCTCTGTTGTAACCATTGACCCTGTACAGAATCAGCACATGACCTCTCCCTACTTGACCTTTGACCTGACATGGAAAATGACCTTGACCTTGGCAGTTTGCTCGTTCTGAGCCACTCAACCTAGATAAAGGTTTAGGGGAGTCACTCGTTATGGGGGCCGGGAAATCGATCAGTGGCACGCAGCATTGGTGCCACCCGTCATAAAAGCCAATATTGGTCATTTAAAGTGAAATAGTCAAATTTCCTTTTTCCAAAGCCTGCTGAAATTCAGTCCATACGCTGTTTTAACACCATACTTTAAATGTTAGTGAACCATTCAGGGTTCTCCTCACACTGTAATGACGCCGGTGGGCCGCCGGCATGATTTTTACTGCCGCCAGTGTGATTTCATCTCAGAATCACAGCCAGTGTCATTTTAGCTTCCTATGGGTTTTTGAATTTTGCAAATCAGCCAATTAGAACAGAAGTTATGGCCATATTTATGAAAATACTTTCAATTCCTTTGTTTAAATTCCCATCTGTAATCCCCACACTGTATGAATGAGACTACACAACCAAATTTAGCCTACCATAAGGCTTAGGACGTTACCGAATGAAATTTTACACCAGCTCGCTGCAGGATCTTTACGGTGTGATTATACATTCTGTGGAGAACCCTGCCAGTAAATGTCATTCACAGTTCATACAAGCTTAGAAAGGGGATGTCATGGGCCTTTCCCCCTAGCTGAGTCCCACTGCTACAAGCAGACTCCCAAACACATGCACGCACACACACTCACATCCACACACTCATACGCACAAATTAAGATGGAGAAAAGAACAGACTAAATGTCTGCAAACTAATGAGGCAGTCCCATGAGGTGTAAGAGCCTTAGGACACTAAACAAATCAATCAATCAATTCCCCATAAACTTTTTACAGTGTATTTCCAATGGATTGAATTACAGTATATACACTCCAAAATTAAGGAATTGGGTAGAACTGGCGATTCCTTCAAATATGCGGAATGAATGAGGCTGAGAGTTAGTGAGGGCTACACTCTTTAATCAGACCAACCAATAGGTATGATCCAGTAATCATCTATCGGCCATAAAGGGTTAAAATATACCACACATGCATAAGAAATGAATACAGGGATGAAAGTCTTCAGGGAATTCCCTGATTTCAGGGATTTTGAAGTTCCAGGGCCCTATACATTCATATAGAAACCCATGTTTTTTGGGGGGAATATTGGACCATTTCAGGGATTTTCGTGCTCCGTGACTTTCATCCCTGATGAATAGTTTCAGAAATTGGAAAAAAACGGTGACCCTTAGATAGTTAATTGACTCAGGCCCAGCCAGACAGCACATAGAAACTTGTTAGCGAAGTTAATCTGATTTTCCATTCTGGGTATGAGCCAAATTGTAAACAAGTTTATGTGTATGCCCAACAATTCACTTAAGAGGTTAAAAACACTGGCCTAACCTTTGGTACATCATGGTCAGCCTTGTTATAAAATGTGGCTCTGGAGGGTGTATCAACCAGCTGAGCATCCCAGGGCTGCATTCATGTCTCATTCCAACCCTATTTGATGCACTGCACTGCAAAGATGCATCATGACCTCGCAAATGAACTCATCCTAATCCTATACCGAGGTTCCAGGTCATCCAGTTGGTCGGCCATTGCTTCATCTGATACCCATAGAGATAAGCACTGATAACAATCAGCATCATAGGTACCAATGCATCCTAAATGTTCCACAGTGAATTAAGGGAATTATCTCATTGGTCAATACTGCATCCCGCTACCTCCTTTATTACCGGGTAGGCACAGCGAGGACCATATTTTGGTCATTTTAGTGCCGTATTGTAAATCAACAACCTCATGTATAGGGCACACCGCTAATTGGTGAGTGAGTGAGTGAGAGTAATAGATGTTTAACGCCATTTCGACAGCTAAGGTCATATTCATTGCGAGAACTATATCACACAATTTCACAGAGGAATGTGTCGGTGCCCACGCATATGTGCACCACACACATCCTGAGGGGATAGGAAAGAGGAGAAATAGACCCTTTTAAGTGGGCTAGGGAAGCCCACGCACCGCTAATTAATGCTGATCCTATAAGCCATTACAGGGGTCAATTTTCCCATTTAAGCTATGCCCTATATGCGAGGTATGAGCCCTTAAGTTAAAGGGGGACTAATGTAGGAGTGCATCATACCCATTGCTGCGTTATGCCAACCTTATGGAAGTGTGTAAAGCCAATCGGGTCAGCATGATACATGAATGCAGCCCTGGCAAGTACCGTGCCAGGGCTGCATTCATACATCATGCCGACCAATGGACATGATGCATCGATGCATTAGCGGCCCTTTGAAGAGTTAGACTATCATCAATGTAGCACCTGAGCAAGGTGCTGTCACCATTAGGCGGTGTTACATGATGGTAGTGTTAGTGTTAATCCATGCGTGCTTCATGGTACGTACAGTGGGCTGTAACAGCAGCTGGGCACCTCTCCTCTGCCGTAAAACCACAATTATAAGCTGCGCGTTAACAATTTGAGAACCACTTCTAGTAAAGCCGCACTTGTAAGCTGCAGCTTAATGCTTCAGGGGCCGCTAATGCAGAAGTGCATCGGGCCGACCAATGAAGCGCTGGCGAAACCTTTCCTCTACGGTGTACTGCATCGCCTCACGTTTCTCCCTATGTTTCCTTCCACCAAATTAAGGCTTATCTCTGAGAGGTGTCTCTTTCTCCATAGGTATGGCATAGGTTTCAGGGGCTGGGTGAGTGCCATGCCCCTGTAGCTGGTTATCCTACAAGGGCGCCCCCTTGTGATTGTGACTAGTGAAACTAGTGTATAAGCAGCAGCTTAACAATCTGAGGGCACCTAACGGTTTGAAGGCTGCTAATACAGGAGCACATCAGGGCCACTGGTCTGCATGATGCATCAATGAAGTGCTGACGAGTCTGCACACCAGCACTTCATCGATGCATCATGCCAACTGTCTGGGAGTGGTATCGACCCGGTAGGATTGGTATGTTGGTGTATTAATGTGCTTTCAGCCTTTAAACATACTGATAAGTTATTCCGAGGTGTTATAGTACTGATACTGATAGGGGATGATACACTCCACAGGGGCTTGGGAAGCAGTTTCAGAGTGGGTGGGACCAGGGGGGTTTTCTGCAATTTTTTACCTCCCTTTGCTTGACCTTTCAGTTTTGACCTTTTGAGGAGTTGACCAAAAGTGGGAGGGGGGGGGACATGTCCCCCCTGTCCTCCCTGCTTTCCACGCCCATGCTCCAAAATTGTCAGAATGATGCATGCATGTATATACATAGCGAGTAGACCTGCCAGGTGTGCATTAATCCATAATGCATTCATCCATTAAGGGTTAACTAGCCGTGGAAGAATGATCTTCACACAGGCCACAGGTGGTTTTACTGTAATGCCTCTGTGCGAGGTGTATTGGTAATGCTAGTGTAAAACATTGTGAAAAGGTGCATGTCACATGTAAAAGGCATTATCACACATGTAACCTACCGTAATCTCCCGCGTATAAGGCGCAGCACGCGTATAAGGCGCACCCCCAACTAAGGGAGGCCTGTCCCACGTATAAGGCGCACCCCTAAGAGCAGATTTTTGTTAATGTAGTACTGTTCTATAGTAAAAATACCCCCCCTATAAGGCGCACCCCAAACTCAAGGCAATTTTCCTCCCACGTATAAGACCCAGCAGCCTTTTGTTTGGCCTATAAGACACGCCTTATACGCGGGAGATTACGGTACATCTTTTATCTCAAGTTGAATACTGAGGCCCCCAGAGGTTTAAACAAGAAACCCTGTATTTCACCCCCCCCCCCATGCAATAATCCTATTCTGTATTTCACGGCCAGCTGTAGCACCTTAAATGGTCAGATAACCATCATCAAATCATTATTTTTTGCCAAATGAAACAAATTTGGACCATATCCTACCAAAACAACATGAGATAAATAGACAAAGGTGCACGAGAATTGGTCAGCACTGAGGGTTATCACACTCGGCTTCGCCTTGTGTGCTCCTTTGTATTTATCTCAAGTTAATTTAGTCAGATATGTTCAAAATTCGATTTATTTGGCATTAGAAATGATTTTATCATCAGTTATTTGACCGTTTTGGATGTTTTCCCAGGGAGTGTGATACGGGGAAGGGTTATCACATTGTGGGGTGTGATACAGAGTTTCTTGGTTAAGCCTATGGGGCTCTCGTATTCAACTTGAGATAAATGTAAAGGTTCACTCGAATTGGTCTGAGTGAGGGTTATCTCACTCGGCTTTGCCTCGTGATAACCCTCACTCAGGCCAATTCTCGTGAACCTTTACCATTGTATGCGAGGATTTAGACTATCTTAAACTCCAGCATATACGGCGCACATGAAAGTTAGTCACACCCAGGCTCCGAGGAAAGTCTATATGCCGCAGGGGACCTTCTGGTTACACATAAGTCGCGACTTATCTGCTGGAGCTTAGAGTATTTTGTTGTTACAACCACTACCTCAGTATTGTGCTATTTGTCTGACAATATATTATAACCATTATCACATAATCAGAGACTTAACCGAGTCATCTTCCACCCTTTTATGCAATTATAAAGAGGTGCCTGGCTTCCCTTTGTAGTGACAACTGAAATGAAAAAAAAAAAACTGAGATATCTGTAAATTGTTGTGAAGCTTATAGTGTCATGTTGCCTGATATTCAAATTGTTACAAAATGTGCATTTGCAAATTCAGACCAAGGTTTTCTGCAGTATATCCTTTTAGAAAGAAAAAGTGAAATCTCAGAAATATTTAAGACATGGTACTTTTCATGGAACATTGAACTTGTCTTTGAAATTTAGGAAACTTGAATTCATGACCATACCCTCTTTTTGCCCCATTTGATTAACTTTTGGAGATAAAATTGATACCTCCAGGTTCATGTACACGTGCAGTAGTTAGTGCATCATGACAACTATCCTGGGAGTGCATCAGCCCTGTGGAGTAGGACTGGCATGATACATTCATGCAGCTCAGGCCTGTATTTATAGACCAAACAAAAACGAAAAATGCGATCTCTGATAAAGGACTAAATAAGTGTCAAATCATAGCAGGTACCGTAAACTCCCGCGTATAAGACGCGTCCTCTATGCCAAACAAAATGCTGGGGGGTCTTATAGCTTTCTCTCAAGTTGGGTGTGCGTCTTATACGAGGGGTAATTTTACTATAGAAATGTACTAATCTTACAAATTTCAGCCTTAAAATGTGCGTCTTATACGCGAAAATGCATGTGCTGAGTTTGGGGTGCGTCTTATACGCGCAGTGCGTCTTCTACGCGGGAGTTTACGGTAGGTATAGTTTACGTGCCTGATTTATGGGGACATGTAAATGATAGTTAAGATGGTTTCATTCCCAGAAGCTGCTAAGCCAATAATGAAGCCAGTAATGATTTTCCATTGAACAATGAGCTTAGAGTCAACATCAGCTTGGGAAGAGGACCAGGGTTGAATTGTCGAAGAGGCAGGTGAAATGGAAGAAAGGTCTTACAATGAGGAATTTTGGTCTAAGATTTTCTCCTGAGATCTCTAAATACTGTCAGCTGTGATGGTAAATGATGCGTGGGAATGAGCAGGATGGAACCTCGTTTCGCATCTTAATTGAGATTGAATATGTTAATTTCAAATAGTCCAAAGATTACTGTTTTGTGCTCTTTGTTCTGTGCATGAACTTTTCCTAAGTGGAAAATGAGTTAGTAGGCATAATACTTTTTTTAGATTTACTTTTTAATATTAACCTTCTCAAATATGAATGGTCATTTTCTCTTTCATCATTTTTTTAATTCTAATTGAAAACTTTGGTGTGAAATGTATGTGAGTATTACTAACATTTAATGGTTTTAACATGTGTAACTATGGAAACAGTAGTTGTAACCATGGTAACAGCGATTGTAACCATGGTAAAATCAGTTGTTAATATTGTGACATTATGTGTAACAATATGGTTGCATAGAGGTAACTAAGGTAACAACACGTGTAACCATGGTGATTTGTTGTAACTATGGTTAAAACCTGTTGTAACTATGGTAAAAGCAGGTGTAACCATGGCAATAAAAGTTGTTACTATGGTAATTACAGGTAACTATGGTAACAACACAATACTGTGGTAACTATATGCTAACAGCAGATGTAACCATGTTCACATGTGCACATTGCTAACAGGTGTAACTATGGTAACAGGTGTAACTATGGTAACAGTTGGCCATGCTTTCTGTGCTCCAGCTGCATGCAGGCGATACCATAATCGCAGTTAACGGCGTCCAAGTCAGCACCTTCACAACCAAAGAGGGTAGGCCTTCCAAGCCATGGCAGACATTAGTGGTGTCACCTATGGCCCTCGCCAAGTGACACCTCTCAAGGTGCCAGTTTTCCAAGCTGACCCCAGTGTAATCGCTAATTGAAAAATCATCACTGGCACTTTGCACTTCTGGGACCTAAGCCATCTAAACTATGACTCATGTACATTGGGTACAGCAGTAAATGATGCAGGCAGCAGTCCCAGAAGCTCAAAATATTAGTGAGGATTCTTCATTGAGTGACTAGTGGGGCAGGTTGGTTGGCATCTCTGTCCTGCCACTCCTGAGTGTTGTACCAGGTCCCTTGTCGCTTCACACAGAAGGCGGTATCACACTTAGAGGTGAAACACAATATTCCTAGGAGTGTCTGAAAAATTGGACAAAATATAGAGCGAAGAGAAGTAGGCGGAAAGATTATAGCACTAGAGAGAGACAGTCGCAGTATCTAATCTACCCCTCTACCTAAATCACAAGTCTACAAAGCAAGCTACAAAGTTATCAATATTACCTGTACCCACAAATTAAATACTCCAGATCCTGGGGACTAAACTAGAAGTATTTGCATGTGTTTATAATCCTGGCTTGCAGGTATCCTAAAATAGTTTGGACCACATTGCAAATTTTCAGCAGTTACTAGCAGCCCTATGAAATTTGTGGTGTAAAAATTCACTTCTGTCAAACTCAGAGTGTGTTCCAATAGTGATCTATGGTTCTGTTGTATCTATATACATATGCAAAGTGCCACATTTCTGAGTTGCATTAAAATCTATTATATTGTGAAATTTACCTCCCACAGTTTGTCTTTCTGTTTATGTATAAAAAAATATAAATTGTGGCTCTTGACCCTAGGCTGTCTCTCTCCACTCAGCAGCCCCTGTACTCTTCTCTGTAAAGTTGTAGCCCTGTCTGCCCTCCCAGGGTGGGTTGATACTGTGTGGTACCGCCTATCTGTGAACTCTGTGCTACCACTACTGTGTTAAACTTATAGTAGACTTGTTGCATGCCTCCTGGTGTTTTCAAAATAGGGTGTACTATAGAGACAGTACTGTGACTCAAGGTACTGTGTGGTGATACTGGTGATTTGGAAGTGCAGTGGTTGTAATCACTTATGTGAGTTCAATAGGGTTGTAATATTTTTTCTTCTCCTTTTCATTCTTTTCTTTTCTATCAAAGGTGGGTTTCCTCATTAAAAAAAAATGCTCATATGTCCAATATAAGAGTACATACATGTGATTAAGATGGAATTCGCTAAAATTTTAGAGAGAATTCTCTTGAATTTTAGGACACACCAAAAAAAATAAGTTGGTCTACGGATCGCCCTCTCCACATTTTTGGAAACACAATTTTTTTTTGTCTACGGACTTCGCTCGCTTCAGTTTCTACAAGTTTTCTCTTTGTGATGTTTGGCAAAATTTAAAAAAAAAAGATATTTGTTCGCTCACCTCAATTTCCCAGCAAGGAATCCATTAGACACCAAAAAATTCGTTAAAAAAAAAAAATTCGCTTTTTTCAAAACCAAAATCCGTAGACCAACTTATTTTTTTGGTGTGGCCTTAGAGTCCTTTGGCCATATGCAGTCAATACTCCCCTCGCAGGCCATTCAGTCCTGCAGATTTTATTATTCTGCTGGCCCAGATTGATCTTGGCAGGACCGAATACCTCAAGATTATCATTATTAGGGAAGAAAACAAGAATTAACTCATCATTTCAAATATTCAACTCTTTAAATCTTAATGAACAGTTATGTCTTTTATTTTAGGCTGTAAAAATCCTAATAATAATCCAATTTGCAAGATATAAATCAAGATGTAGTCCAAGGTCCCAAGAATATAGCAAGACATTCGGTCCTTAGTCTGGCAATGTCAGCAGGCCCGACAGCAAATTTGCTGGCAAAAGACTGTGTCCTGCGAGTTTTCGTATTGACTGCATTTGGAACAGAATATTTAAAAAAAAAAAAAAAAGATAAATAAAGAAAAAAAATTGGCTCTGAAGTTTATGCCGTACTTGAAAAATGTCTTCAGCCCTCTTGAACTCATGTGACCATGTGTGGATCAACACGGTAAAAGGTACGCCCGTGTACCCCCTCGCGGGCGTACCTTTTACTGTGTTGATCCACGTAAATAATGCTCAAACTAGTTGTATTATATGTGTACTATCTTTGGTACTTCCTTGTCACATATTGTGTAGATCAAATAATATTAGGCCATACCAAAAAAATAAGTTGGTCTATGGATCGCCCTCTCCACATTTTCGAAATACAATTTTTTTTTTTTTCCTTTCTACAAGTTTTCTCTTTGTGATGTTTGGCAAAATGTTTAAAAAAATAAAATTTGTTCGCTCGCCTCAATTTCCCAGCAAGGAATCCATTGGATGCCAAAAAAGTTCTTGAAAAAAAACAAAAAGAATTAGCTTGATCGCACTATTTTTTCTAAACCAAAATCCGTAGACCAACTTATTTTTTTGGTGTGGCCTTACCTCAGTATAGCACTCACCATAAAATACATATTCCAGCCCACATGACAGAAAGCGATAAAACACTAAGAGAATTCCAGGATATGCATTACATGTACCATAATGCATATCAAGGGTAATGCGTATCAAGTGTGAGGCTATAAGTATACCCCCTGGTATTTTCATGACATACTCTGTCTAGCATCGATAATTTGCGATTTGCGCTGTGTGTAATTTTGTCCTTAGATTAGTGTAATTAGATCATTAATGCATTAAAGATCTTTTTTCAAAGAAAAAAAAATTGTATTTCCGAAAATATCTAGAGGGCGATCTGTAGTCCAACTCATTTTTTGGTGTGGCCTAAAGACGACCCTCTTCACCCACTGCAAAGTGGCCAGAATAATTCTGTCAGCGAAAGCACAGGGAATTTGAAAACTTGCCAATACAAAGGGCATTTAAAAACATGGCACTCTCAGGAGTGCCTCGACTCGGTAGGGTTATTGGCATGATACATGAATGCAAGCATGTCGACTAAATTTTGCAGGCCTGCATTGATGCGTCATGAGAGACTAATGGGCATGATGACTACCGTAAAACTCCGGTCATAAGCCGGATTTTTTCCCCTATTTTTGGCTAAAACCGGCTTCTAAATTTCCCCCAAACTCTACCCCCGGCTTATGAGTGGTGTTTTATTACAATACCCGGTAGGTTAAAGAGAAAATAGGGAAAATTATGCACCAAAACCGACTTTTTAAATTTCCTCCAAACTCTACCCGCGGTTATGACTGGGGTCAGCTTATGAGCGGGGTTTTACGGTAGATCATGAATCTAGATATAACCCCTTTTGGCCAGGACATTTATGAATAATCCAATAAAGGCACACTTTCTGTGGTGCTAGACTCAGTGTATTCATATAATGTGCCAGCTTAAGTCTATAAATACTTCTAGATCAAAAAGAGAATATTTGAAGTTTTTTTCATCCCTGATATATCATATTTCTCCCTGCTTTTGTCTATGAATATCTGCAATGGCTTTGTATACATGTCCTACATTCTCTATAATTGCTATCACGAAATCAAATACCGTAATCTCCCGCGTAGCAGACGCTGCGCGTATAAGACGCACCCCAAACTCAGCACACGCATTTTCGCGTATAAGACGCACATTTTAATGCTGATATTTGTAAGAGTAGTACTGTTCCATAGTAAAATTACCCCTCGTATAAGACGCACCCTGAACTTCAGAAAATCCTATAAGACTCCCCAGCATTTTGTTTGGCGTAGAGGACGCGTCTTATACGCGGGAGTTTACGGTAATTGACCCTCCTTAAATCCTACCCCGTAAGTTCGTGACTTTGAAGCTAAAGTTTTTATTGGTGCCATTTATTTCTGCTTTTATCCCGAACTTAGCTTTCTGCCAAAAATGGAAATTTTCAATGGGATTTTATCATGACTTCAGTCTGCTATATTTTGCATTTTCTTGGTCCAAGTAAGATCCATATCTTGTATGTGGGGGGAAAAGGAGATGGAAACATTCAGAGCAATCATTTATGTTACCTATTCTCTCTGTTCAGGGATGTAAGTTTTCAGAACTTTGTCTGATTTTAGAATTTTCAGAGACTGACATGCCTATAGACTTACCGAAATCTCCTCTTTTGGATCAAAGTTTCTTTTTAGTATTTTAGAATGAAATCAGAATTATGATGGGTATCTTCAGAATTTTTTTGTACACCTTGACTTACATCCCTGTCTGTTAATTTGACTTAACAATTCAGTAATTTTACCTGACATAAAAATTGGGATAAAATCGTGGAACCACATTATTCTGTTAACTGGTCTTAGTCAAATTATTTCTTCTCAATTCATACAGATGTTTGCCCTTAATTTTGTGCACATATGGTATAACACCCGGTGCATCTTTTCTTCTAAGGCCACACCAAAAAAAATAAGTTGCTCTACGGATTTCCCTCTCCATATTTTCGGAAAAACTAATTTTTTTTTCTTTGAAAAAAATCTTTTCTACGGATTTCGCTCGCTTCACTTTTTACAAGTTTTCTCTTTGTGATGTTTGGCAAAAAAAAATTTAAAATAAATTTTTTTTTCGCTCGCCTCACTTTTCCAGCAAGGAATCCATTTGACCAAAGAATTCTTAAAAAAAAAAAAATTCAAAACCAAAATCCGTAGAACAACTTATTTTTTAGGTGCGGCCTAACAATAAAATGATGAAAAGGGTGTGCATTCAGTGAGTCCTATGTCTAGGCAAAGGGGGGGGGGGTGTTATCAAATGATGGTGTTAGAATTTGGGGCTTGGAGGTGTTTGGGATGTGAGTATAAAAAAAAAAACCACCGCCTCCTCGCCCCAACCATACACATACACCCTCCCACCACACATAGAGGATCCCCCAAGTATCCAACTGATCCTGTCTTGTTGTATTTTGCAGTACTAAGAACATTCCGTCTGTCCGGCCCGCGGCTACACCTCAAGTTATCCCAGGGTAAGTGTCCCTAAAATATACCTACCATCCTTTTTACCTGTTTGATAAAGCTTTAAAAGCCGCAGTGTGTCTTCAGGTCAATGTTCCTTTCTGAACATAAATACCTATCTAGCTATTTTGGACAAGCAGCTTTCAAATAACTTTCTAGACTGAGAAAGAAAGGACTGAATGTCCGTAAACTACTGAGGCAGTCCCATGAGGTGGGGACACGACGTTTGGACGGTAAACAAATCAATCAATCAATCAAAATCTCAACATAAATTACCGTAATCTCCCGCGTATAAGGCGCGTCTTATAGGCCAAACAAAATGCTGCTGGGTCTTATACATGGGAGGTAAATTGCCTTGAGTTTGGGGTGCGCCTTATAGGGGGGGTATTTTTTACTATAGACCAGTACTAAACTAACAAAAATCTGCCCTCAGAGGTGCGCCTTATACATTATAACAGACCTCCTTGAGTTGGGGGTGCGCCTTATAGGTGAGCTGCGCCTTATACGCGAGAGATTACAGTAGTCTTTGATGATGCATAAATGTAGTTCGTGTGAGTTACTCACCATGACTACATGTATGTATTACCTTCTCCAAGGGACATTTGTTTTCATGGATCGTGCAGCCCTGAACCCCTTAGGGGCTGCTAATGGAGGAGTGCATCTCATGCCCATTGGTCAACATTTTGCACCAATGAAGTGTAGACCTGCTCACCAGCACCACAACATTTGTGTATCACTTCTTGGCTGTACCGGCATGATGCATGAATCCAGCCCATGTAAGTTACTTGCCACGGCTGCATTAATGCATCATTAGGCCACACCAAAAAAAATAAGTTGGTCTACGGATTTCCCTCTTCATATTTTCAAGAATGCAAATTTTTTTTTTTCTTTGAAAAAAATCATGTCTACGGATTTCGCTCGCCTCACTTTCTGAGAGTTTTCTCTTTGTAGTGTTCGGCAAAATTAAAAAAAAAAAAAAAAAAAAAATCTTGCTCGCGCCTCGTTTTTCAAGAAGGAAATCCATTGGACAACAAAAAATTCTTAAAAAATTAGAAAAAAAATTTCGCTTGCTCGCACCATTTTTTCAAAACGTAAATCCATAGACCAACTTATTTTTTTTGGTGTGGCCTTATGCTAACCAATAGGCTGGTGCATTAATACACTATGGGTCTTTGAAGGGTTAAGGATCCATATTGTATGTAAAAGCTGTCTGTAGATGTCAAGGTGGAGGCAGTGTCAGATCTATACAGGAGGACGGGTACAATGGAGGAAAGCTGCTTAAGCCTATAAGGGCTGCTGGTACAAGAGAGCATCATGCCCATTGGTTCTCATGATGCACCAATGAGGTGCTGGCGAGACTACTCACCAGCACTTCATTAGAGCATCATGCCGACCTTCCAGGAGTGCATCAACCCTGTAGGGTCGGCATGATGCATGAATGCAGCCCTGGATAGTTACCCTAGCTAGGGCTGCATTCATGCATCATGCCGACCAGTAGGCATGATGCATTGTTGCATTATAAGCCCTTAAAGGGTTAAGGAGCAAACAAAAAGGTCGACTGTGAATGGTTGTTGTGGTAGATATTCCTACAGATAGGCCACTACCCCAGATTTATGAGGTATTTCTCATAGTCAGTGGGGATTATAAGAGATATACCGTAATCTCCCGCGTATAAGGCGCGTCTTCTACGCCAAACAAAATGCTGCTGGGTCTTATACGTTGGAGGGGCATTGCCTTGAGTTTGGGGTGCGCCTTATAGAGGGGGTATTTTTACTATAGAACAGTACTAAAATCTTGCCTCAGGGGGGCGCCTTCTACGTGAAACACCCCCCCTGTGAGTCGGGGGGGGGGGGCGCCTTCTACGCGAGCTGCGCCTTCTACGCAGGAGATTACAGTACATTCTGTTCTAGAATACAGGCTTGAGAATAGCAATAGAATAGAGGGGAGGGCATTGACAGATCATGATCAGCTATATCTATCCAGCTATAGATATGAAGTAGGGCTATCACTATCAATCCTTTAAGGGCCGCTTGGGCATCATGTGCACCAGATGTCACTAGGCTATTGGAGCATCAAGACTTTTATGTCAAGGTGAATATCGATGCCCCATTGACAATGCACTAAACCCCCGTATTGCACCCTGCCGTGAAATAACCAGCGCCAAATCCGCACGATGACGTCATAGACCCACCGTGCATGCGCAACCTTTTTGAAACAAACATTCAAGATGGCAGCGCCCGTCATTTCATGTTGGCGATAGGTAAATGTGAGTTTTTGTCCATTTAATAGATTAAATATACACCCAAACACCTTAACATAAATGTAGAGATAAACTCTGATTAGTTTGAGCCTCCTGTTTCTTCACTCGCGCTTCCTGCCCACTACGCACTCAGCCTATCAGCCTCGTGCGGAACGGGCAGGAAGCGCTCATAAAGAAACGGTCGGCTCAAACTAATCATCGTTCACCTTTACCATTATATTTCAATTAATATTCAATCAAACCACTCCTCAGTAAGGTTACTTGTGATACCCAGTTTCATACCTTGGATTGACTATTTTATCCACGGCATGGTTAACCGAAGTAACCCTACTAAAGTGCAGTTTGATTAAAACATGATCATCTAATTCAATACGCGAAGAAAAGAAAAGAAAAAAAGATACATTGAATACCATTAGGCATTATGTATAAGTGATTTCCATGTGATTGATTTGAAAATGATGATTATTAAAAAAAAAAAGATACAATACGTGCGGCAGTACAAGAAAAAAAAATAAATGAGGGGGGGGGGTCACATGGTTGAGTTTGTCAAACCAAGTGTTTCACAGAGAGTTAGCTAGACACGTACCAACAGCACACTGCTAAGTAGGCCATGGAGAGAATAAGAAAGTGAAATTATTTTAGTAACACATTTAAAAAAAACCCGGCATTGAAATACCAATCCTGTGCCATGTCATCGCAGTATTTCCAGTAAACATATAAGTATGTCATGATTATTCTGGTAATAGGCTTACATTCACAAGAGTAATATTTTCCATAGAAAAAACGTAATAAATGGTCTGATATCAGTAAGGATGGCAAGCAATGGTTGGGAGGTGGTATACGTGTGAATTATGTATAAGAAAAATAATGACATGAGTATGATCTCTTAGAGGCCAGCGCTGTGTCATAGCGGGGGTGCTATTAACGTAAAACCTCACTTATAAGACTCAACCCGAGTTTACAATGGGGGTACAGGAAAACCCCGGTCATAAGCCGGATTTTTTTTTCTATCTTTGACTAAAATCAGCTTCTAAATTCCCCCCCCCCCAACTCTACCCCCGGGTTATGACCGGGGTTTTAATATAATAGATTAAAAATAAAGAGAAAATTGGGAAAATTTGGCCCTAAAATCAGCTTATAGAATTTCCCTGAACTCACCCCCCGGCTTATGACCGGGGCCGGCTTATGACCGGGGTTTTTACGGTACATCTGTAGGATTTCCTACAATTCAGGGTCAAGTTGACCCTCGTGATTTTCACAGATCCAATGAGAAAACGTTTTAACATTTAAGGGGGGGGGGTCTCCTTGATATTTTGAGACTAAGAATTTCAAATGAGCCGCAAACATGTTGTCTGATCAAGGTTCCTACACATTGGCCAAAATGAAATCACATTTCTGGGGTATATAAGGGGTTTGATTTTTTTAGGTTTAAATTTAATACTATTATATAGCATGAAATGCCCGCCTATAACATAAGGCGCACCCTGACTTCAGGCAAATGCTCTAAGATACATTGGCCTTATCCTGGCATACAAGGCGCACCTTATATGCGAGGATTTATGGTACTCAAACTAGAAGTAGACTGTAGGGTGTGGCTAAAAATACACCCAACCATAAAGGGACACATCGCAGTCAGTAACTCCCACACCTTTAACTGCCTTAACCTTGTGTGGTAAAGTGTCACACCCTTTGCTGGTCATGATGCATGAATGCAGCCCTGCTAGGCGAGTTACTCACCAGTTCTGCAGCACAGGTGAGTTACTCACCATGACTCAGGGATGTAAATTTTCAGAATTTTATCTGATTTCAGATTTTTCTTAGATTTACATAGCTATAAATTTATTCGAAGTTCAATACTTGGATCAATTTTTAGTAGTATTTCTCAATGAATTCTGAATTTCCATGTGCAAGCTGATTCAGAATTTATCAGGCACTTCGATCCTATGGGGCAGATGTACTCTCGGGCAGGATCGGCATGATGTTAAAATGCATTGCTGGCATGTAGACTCAACAACACTGCATAGGTGCATCATGATGACTATAAAGGGATATGAACCTATAGAGGTACCATGCGGCCCTGTTAGGGTTAAGGCCTGGGATCCCATGATGATAACCACAAGACCTCCCATATACAGGGATGGAAGTCTTCAGGGATTTCCCTGATTTCAGGGATTTCCCTGATTTCAGGGATTTTTAAGTTTCAAAGACCTATACGTTCCTATATAAAAGCTGTATTTCAGGGGTATACATACTAGGCATTTCAGGGATTTTCGTGCTTAGCGACTTACATCTCTGCATATAAGGCGCAACTTATAAATACATGGGAATGGATGCTTGCTGTGCTTTACAGAATTCAGGATTACAAGTGAGGACTTCATACTACCGTAGTACCGTAATCTCCCGCGTATAAGACGCGCTGCGCATATAAGACGCACCCCAAACCCAGCACATGCATTTTCGCGTATAAGACGCACATTTTAAGGATGGAATTTGTAAGATTAGTACATTTCTATAGTAAAATTACCCCTCGTATAAGACGCACCCCCAACTTGAAGAAATCCTATAAGACTCACAATGCATTTGTTTGGCCTAGAGGACGCATCTTATACGCGGGAGATTACAGTACTTACTGTAAAACATCGCGTATAAGCTGCACCCTGAGCTCAGGGCTTTGGTCTAAGCCGCAGAAGGAGCCTGACAAATTTTCCATTCCCTCCTGTACGTCTTATTCAAGTAAAACCCTACAAAGACATACTTACTATTAGTCGCACCCTGAGTTCCTGGAGGTGCCATAAGGGGCTTGAAATGGTATAAAAGCCGCCGCTTATACGTGAGGGTTTATGGCATATAGAAAGTACAAAAATTGGCACCAGGTATATAAGTATGGCATGGCGTTAACCCAGGGATGCGCCTTATACATGTGGCGTGCTCTATATACGAGGAACTACAATCCTACCGTAGTAGAATTATATAGATCTGAAATCACAGAACCATTGTGGGGAGGGGAATAAGGTTAGGTGATAAGGCAGGAGATATGGAGCTGATTAGGGGGCCGGGAAGGTAGTATAAGTCAGTGGTTTGGATGCTGATGAACCTAATTATGGCGTTAAGGAGGGGCTGCTGCTGATTTGCTGTGTAAGCAACTTAAAATACCGTAGAACCCTTCAGCTGTAAGGGAGTGGTCATTATTTATCAACGGGGGGGGGGTAGTGGGTTTTTGCAAATTTTTTACGCCCCCCCCTCAACGGCAGTCAAAATTTTTTGCGCGCCCCTCTTTGATCTATAGTAGCGCGCTGGCTTTTTTTGCTAAAAAGAGGGTGAATTTTTTTAGCCCCCCCCCTCAAGAGGGGTCAAATTTTTTTTACCCCCCCTCAGGAGGGGTCTGAAAATTTTACGCCCCCCCCTCAAACCCATCACCCCCCCGTTGATAAATAATGACCACTCCCTATTACCATTCCAGAGGCCTCTGCATTTTAGCCATTTAAAGGCTGCTGATGCAAGAGTGCATCATGCCCATTGGTAATCATGATGCACCAATGAAGTGCTGGCGAGTCTGCTCGCCAGCACTTCATTGGAGCATCATGCCAACCCTGCGGAGTAGATACATAAACTCCCGGGGGGTCGGTATGATGCCCCAATGAAGTGCTGGTGAGCGCAGCAGTCTTGCCAGCACTTCATTGGTGCATCATGACGACCAATGGGCATGATGCATTAATGCATCAGCGGCCCTTAAAGGATTAAACACATAGGGTACGTCACCTACCTATAAGTTATCAAATGTAAAGGTTCTTTTTTTCTGGAGAGAACTCAGTGGACTGGAGAAACAAGTGTTGTTTTTTTTGAGTGGCCTATGTTTTACACTTCTTTTGGCTAAAATGCCCGTTAACCTTCATGAATCGGAAGGGACATGCATATGGGGTTGCCATATTCAAAATAGCACAGGTGGACTCTGCCCTCTTTGTGTACAGTGACTGAGAACTGGACTGGCCCTTGTAGATCCATGGAGGGGCGAAGCTATCAATGATTACCCTAATTATCAAGGCAGGCTTGTCTCATGATGAAACCCAGACCCAGACCCAGCTCATTAACAATAAAAGTACTCAGACTCTATTTTTACCATTAACATAGTATCAATGGCTCATTCTGTTGATTAAACATGCTCTGGAGATGGGACTAGATAAATGAATGGGAGATCCAGTGTCAGTGCTGTCCTTGAAGAATAAGGAAGGGGTCCCATGCAGTCAGTGGTAGGTGCCATCTATTCAGCCTCCTTTATCTGCTCTCTGGGCTGAGAGATGCAGCCCTGGCGAGTTACTCACCAATACTCTCTTGGCTGAGAGATGCAGCCCTGGCGAGTTACTCGCCAATGCCCTCTGGGCTGAGAGATGCAGCCCTGGCGAGTTACTCACCAATACTCTCTTGGCTGAGAGATGCAGCCCTGGCGAGTTACTCGCCAATGCCCTCTGGGCTGAGAGATGCAGCCCTGGCGAGTTACTCACCAATACTCTCTTGGCTGAGAGATGCAGCCCTGGCGAGTTACTCGCCAATGCCCTCTGGGCTGAGAGATGCAGCCCTGGCGAGTTACTCACCAATGCTCTCTGGGCTTAGAGATGCAGCCCTGGCGAGTTACTCACCAATGCTCTCTGGGCTTAGAGATGCAGCCCTGGCGAGTTACTCACCAATGCTCTCTGGGCTTAGAGATGCAGCCCTGGCGAGTTACTCACCAATGCTCTCTGGGCTTAGAGATGCAGCCCTGGCGAGTTACTCACCAATGCTCTCTGGGCTGAGAGATGCAGCCCTGGCAAGTTACTCACCAATGCTCTCTGGGCTTAGAGATGCAGCCCTGGCGAGTTACTCACCAAGGCTTCCATCCTGCATCGTGCCATGATGTATTAATACATTAGCGACCCTTAAAGGGTTTGAACACGTCACTCTGAGTTAGTGAAAATGCTCCTATTTGGCCTCCAGTATAGCGATGGTTGCCGTCGACCCCAGCGCCACTCACAGTTGAGGGTTTGGCCTCCTTTTGGTGTGCCAATGACATCATAGTCCATACACAAATTGCTCCTGTTCTTTGCCCCATAGGGCATCTTATGTGTGGGGTTAAACTTATGTAGAATATACCGTAATCTCCCGCGTAGAAGACACGCTGTGCATATAAGACGCACCCCAAACTTAGCACATGCATTTTCGCGTATAAGACGCACTTTTTAATTCTGAAATTTGTAAGATTAGTACATTTCTATAGAAAAATTACCCCTTGTATAAGACACCCCCCCAACTTGAGAAAATCCTATAAGACTCCCCAGCATTTTGTATGGCGTAGAGGACGCGTCTTATACGCGAGAGATTACGGTAGTTAGGAATGACCATCATTGAAGGCCTCAGGTACTGCTTACAGTATGCTCCCAAAGTTAGGGTGTGGATTATATGCAGAAACAGTCTATACACAGAGTGTTAAGACACCAGAAGTACCACAGGGCAGCATGGATAGAAACATTCCGTCTCCTGATTGACCTGTGGCCACCTGGTGTATTGCTGTAGAAACTTCAGGGGTAGGACAATGTCTGCGCCTACCCCCTAACCCCAAGGGCCGCTATATATTCCAGCCCTAGGGGGAGTAGCAAGCCAGGAAAGGAGGCCGCCTCAGTGGATCCTATAGCAGTGAAAAACATAGCTTTACACAACCCTTTACGGGCTTCCCTAGCCCACTTAAAAGGGTCTTTGTCTCCTCTTTCCTATCCCCTCAGGATGTGTGTGGTGCACATATGCGCGGGCACTGACACATTCCTCTGTTAAATTATCAACCTGTAAAGCACGGGATAGCCACTTAGTGCCGCTAAAGTGCTGTAAAACACAAATCAATCAATCAATCATTACACAACCCTTTAGGGACCGCTGATGCATTAATGCTTCATGACCATTGGTCGACATGATGCATAAATGTAGCCCTGCCCGGACCAAAATGCAGTAGAAAATCAGTATTTAAACAGTAGAAAAAGAGTGTGGTGTGACAGTAGTGATTCAGTGTGAAAGCAGCATCAGCAACAGTACCATATCAGCATCTACTGGCATTCTACTGCTCAGCACACAGAACATGGCAGCAGTGATTCAGTAGCAGATCAGTAGTATTAGCAGCATGCAAGCAGTATTGAATCAGTTGTCCCAATTATGTAAATGAGATGGCAGCATTTAAACAGTATCTACTTATTTAATGCTGCATGACCATATATGGGGTTGGGGCAATGTTCAATCAGCACTACTGCATGACTGCTGCTATAGCAGTAGGTGAGCAGTAGATCATACTGAAAACTACTGCTGGGGGCAGGTAGAAGCATAAAAGGAGCAGCCGCTGCTTTAGTACTGGCACTACCAATGCCTTTCTAGGTGATCCTTGCTGGATTTGAACTTGGGATCTTCTGATTACTGTACCGACGCATTAGCCCCCTGAGCCACCACCTCATCAGATATGTGGAGCTGTCATTACTCCCTAGTAGTGCATGCAACTCATATAGGAGGGGGGCAGTATTGATTCAGTAGTACTGGGTAACTTCTATCATAGAAGAAGGTAAGAGTAGGCATGTCTGATAAAGTAATGCTATAGTAGAATGCCTTGAATTTTATTGATGTTAATGTGATAAGATAGCAGCTTTGTAATTATCAATGATACATGTATACTATGTAGGAAAAAAAAGTGGCATGATGGTGACCAAAATAATACTTGATGATTCAGTACATTTATGCCCTACATAAAGTTCATGTGTATCCATTACTGGCACTCAATAATATAATCATATGCAAAAGTTTAATTATGCTTTTCTTAACAAACACTGGATAGTTTCAGAATTTCATAACTGAATCTTTTGATTACTGTTTACAATCATACTGAAATTCACACTATGGACTGTCTCAGAAGCATCAGGTCAGTAGCCCAATAAATAATCGATGAATGGACAGAGCGATACCAGTAGATAGTCAGTAGACTACTGCATCTATGCTGCTGCACAGAGTGTGACATTTTTGGTATCTATTAAGATTCAGTTGAGAGTCAGTAGACTACTGATTCTAGCCTGAAAATGCAGTGCATACACAGTTGATAGTCAGTACACTACTGAGTCTATACTGAAAATGCAGTGTAGAGTCAGCTAGTTTGGAAGTATTTCAGCAGTACCTACTGCAAAATGCAGTTGTTGATCAGCATATTCTCAGTAGCTACTGATAGGAGAAGTAGATACTGCCTTCTGGTCTGGGTGGGGACCTTCCATTTGAAATAAGGTTGTTTCACAGCTCTGGGATAATTTTATGCAATATTTAGGCTATTTTGATTCCATACAAGTTATAGCAGCTATCAAAAGGCCCTGATATTATAGTCTAATTCAATTGACAGCCCCTCATTTTTCCCCTTATCAACATGTGACAGCCACCACTGCGGGGTCCGTACCACAGTTGGTACCCAAACCGAGGCTCAGTGCCCCCCCAGGTCGTACATGCACTTCATTGATGCATCATAAGGACCAATTGGCATGGTGCACTCCTGGATTAGCGGTCTGTAAAGGTTTAAACTTGGGGTTTATTTATGTGGAAGTAAAAACTTCCACCTTGTGTAGTTTTCCCAGAACATAGCAGTAGGATGTATAAAGTCTATGTTTTGTCTGTTCACAAAGTGCTCTGATGTTACTGACAGTTATATCAGCAACCTTCAAAAGCACCAGATTACCAGGCACCATTTTATATTTCCTGCCATACAAGGTGAAATAAAGATGAAACATAAAAGAATGAACATCAAGGTTGATGGCAAAGTAGTTAATTATGCAAGCATTATGTCCAATCTCTAAAATGAAAACAAACAAATACTGATTTAATAAATCACAAGAAAAGAATAAATGAAAAAAAGAAAGAAAAAACACAAAATGTGTAGAAAGAGAAAGATACATTCCAGGGGATCTAGCTATCATCTGAAGGAAATAAATTTCAATATATTTCAATGTAACTCTTTTTCACTTTGATTACCACTACATTATAATTGAAGTAAAAAATATTTCTTGGAATCATAGTATTTCCCTTTTACGATTCTTCTCTGAAATCTGTGATAATTTCAGAGAATGCTTACTTAGAAAGAAATGTGATAGGTATAGTCTTCAGCAGATAGAACAGTAGCAGCAATGGCTACAGAAACAGCACACCATTGTATACCTTCAAGATACTATTGCATCAAAGATACTGCCAAAACATGTCCATTGCTGCTCCTTTAATCCTGCCTACTTAATACTCTTGTTGGTGACCCGGGCACAAAAGAAAGAAAAATCTTTAAATACAGATAACAATTTGATTTAACCAAGATTAATATTTATTGATCAATAGTTTAAAAATAGAAAAAGTAGATACCCTATCAAAGTTGTATATCAAAGGAGATGTCAAACCTTACAATAATTATGTACGTTAAATCTACGATCCTAGTTTAGTGCACCCATTAGAAAGGATGGGGTAGGATTCAGATTTATGTCCAATATAAATACAGTGTGTCTCCAGGGGCTGCCTGTAAAGTGGAGATGTATGTTTGTATACATCACCCTGATCACCCACCCACAGAACTACCGTAGTACCTCGCTATTAGGCGCAACCGGCTTATTAGGCACACCCCACCCTGAGGTCGTGACAGATCTGTAAGGCACGCCTGGAGTCATATTTTGAATATTTTAGTACTGGTCTATAGTATAAAATCCTTGCCTATATATTTAAGGCACACCCTGAGCTAAGGAAGATCCTATAGGGTGCACCAAGGGTCCATCAGCGCATATCAGGTGCACCTGATATGCAAGGTATTACGTTAGATTAGGCCACCACACCTACTTCTTAGGATAACACTGCTCTACCTGTAGATTTGTCAAAGTCTTGTTGACTATTGCAATGGGAATAGGATGTGGGGACAGCTAGTATTTAGTCTTACCCCTACTGCATCAGTGACTGCCTCTGATCTTCAGAAGCACCACCAACCTCCTATATACCGTATCATCGTGTTTAAGCACCGGTATTTGAAGAACGGCCTGTCTTGTATAAGCGCCGGGGGTATGGGGGTGTTGAAATATCTCTTAAGCACTAAAACTTCATTTTGAATAAGTGCCTGTCTTGTATAAGCGCCGGGGAATTGATGCCGCCAAATTAAAGACTGCCGGGGCACTTGAACACGACGATACTGTAGTCTAGAAACTATACCTCTCTTGGGGAGCCCCGAGTGCTATGGAATCTCAAGGAGTGGGATCTGTTGGTATAATGATCCTTTGGTTGTGGTGGCAGGTTGCATTTTGCTCACACCCCATCTCTTTGCATCAGACTATTCTAAAACAAGTCCAGCTGGCACAGTATACAGAAAATGCCATAAAATATTCTGACAGACCATGTCAGTTCTGCAGCTCTGAGTTATTGGTACTACCGTAATCTCCCGCGTAGAAGACGCGCTGCGCGTATAAGACGCACCCCAAACTCAGCACATGCATTTTCGCGTATAAGACGCACATTTTAATGCTCAATTTTGTAAATCCAGTACTGTTCTATAGTAAAATTACCCCTCGTATAAGACGCACCCCCAACTTCAGAAAATCCTATAAGACACACCAGCATTTTGTTTGGCGTAGAGGACGCGTCTTATACGCGGGAGTTTACGGTAGTCCAGTACTGAGTCATTTTCTAGTCCAGGACTGAGTCATTGCCAGTCCAGTACTGAGTCATTTTCTAGTCCAGTACTGAGTCATTTTCTAGTCCAGTACTGAGTCATTGCCAGTCCAGTACTGAGTCATTGCCAGTCCAGTACTGAGTCATTGCCAGTCCAGAACTGAGCCATTGCCAGTCCAGAACTGAGCCATTGCCAGTCCAGTACTGAGTAATCACCAGTCCAGTAATGAGTCATGGCCAGTCCACTACTGTCATTGACGGTCCAGTACTGAGTCACTGCCAGTCCACCACTGAGTCATTGCCAGTCCAGTACTGAGTCATTGTCAGTCCAGTGCTGAGTCATTGCCAGTCCACAACTAAGTCATTGACAGTCCAGTACTGTCATTGACAGTCCAGTACTGAGTCACTGCCAGTCCACAACTGAGTCATTGCCAGTCCATTACTGAGTCATTTTCTAGTCCAGTACTGAGTCATTTTCTAGTCCAGTACTGAGCCATTGCCAGTCCAGTACTGAGTAATCACCAGTCCAGTAATGAGTCATGGCCAGTCCAGTACTGAGTCATTGCCGGTCCAGTACTGAGTCATTGCCAGTCCAGTACTGAGTCATTGCCAGTCCATTACTGAGTCATTTTCTAGTCCAGTACTGAGTCATTTTCTAGTCCAGTACTGAGCCATTGCCAGTCCAGTACTGAGTAATCACCAGTCCAGTAATGAGTCATGGCCAGTCCAGTACTGAGTCATTGCCAGTCCAGTACTGAGTCATTGCCAGTCCAGTACTGAGTCATTGCCGGTCCAGTACTGAGTCATTGCCATCCAGTGCTGAACTATTGTCAATACAGTTCTTGGTTAACTTTAAGGACAATTAACATTCATTTTCTGGTTCTCATATCAGAATCTGCTGTTTGGGTTAGTGTGGGTTGTTTTATAGCTGCTTCTGCTGCTGCTGGGTCTGCTCGGCACACCCATAATGGCAAATACACGATGAATACAGAATGAAGTTAGTAGGTTCCTTCTTCCTATAGGCTGCACTGTGGCTATTAGTTTTAGCCAGTTAATCTCTGGCCTAATACACTAAAGCCAATGATACACGGCGCAGATTGGAGTTGACTACACCACACAAAACATCAGCAGACAAATGTTTGCTGCTGTTGCCTATGACAGACTTGTCTGCTGAAGTCTCCATTAATATCCTGGTGGGAATTTCCATAACTTAAGTAAATGGTTCAAAAGTCACATGATACCTACTTATCACATGACTGCCAGGGCTGCCCTTAGTGGTCAGTTTGCTGCAGACTAGTCAGAACAAGTCTGCTGCCCATGATACACGGCACATTTTGAGCAGACAAGACCAGGTTTGAGGAGACAGCAGACAGAAAATATCAAACATGTTTGATGTCTGCAGGCAGGTGGAGGAGACTACAGCAGATATTTGTGTCGCAGCATGATACACGGCACATTTTCAGCACACAAGACTGCTGCAGACGTGTGTAGTACCGTAATACCCCGTGTATAGGATGCACCTCGCATATAAGGCGCACCCAGACTTTATTGATGTGAGAGAATAAATAGAAAATATCATAACTTCTTTTCTAATCAATGAATTTTCAAAATTCGAAGACCTACGACCATCCCAGAGCATCCCCTATCCATTCTTACCAATAAACAGGACCAGAGGAGTAATGGGGACATTATAGAGAAAAACCTCCTCTTGATAATTCTGCTTCTATAAGGCGCACCAGGGGTCCATCCTTGTATATAAGGTGCGCCTTATATGCAAGGTATTACGGTAGTCTTGTGTGCAGAAGTCTGCTGAAAATCACGCCGTGTATCATGGGCTTTAGGGAGTCTATCAACCCTTTGGGTTGGCATATGGCATCAGCAGAGGCGTAGGAAGCAAATCTTCATTTGGGGGGCCCAGGGGACCTCCACCCAAGCCACCGTGAATTATCGGCTTGAATAGGGTAATGCTGATGCATGGTTGTATGGGATTTATATAAAAGAGTATTCCTTGATGGCTTATCTTTATCCAATGCTGCCATTTTCCCTATCTTAATAATATATTTGGCCAATATGAGTGGTGAGCTGGGAGAAGTTGAGGCTTGAAAAATTTTAGGGGGGGCCCAGACATATTCAGGCCCCACCTCCTCTGTGATTGGGGGGGGGGGCTGGGCTCCCCTGCCCCCCCCCCTTTTCCTACGACCCTGAATCATCATTCATAAAGATGGCCCTGGGAGGTTACTCACCAGATCCGCATCCATGCATCATAACAACCAAACGGTATTAAAGCAAAATGTAGCCATTAACCCTTTCAAGGCCAACAGTGCAATCAAGAATGCATAATTCCAACATGACAGAGGAGATGCAGTCCCAGACTAACTGATACATTGTTAGCGAGTCTGCTCTCCCTCGCGTGCACTTCATTTGTGCATCACGGTTTTGCAGATAGTTTCTGCCACTATTCTGGGAGTGTTCTGGTGAGGTTCTTTGATTTAGGAAGTGGGCAATGATTCTCTACTTTCATAGATCCATTCCCAGTATAGTTTTGCTTTGCACGGAGGCATAGTGAGAGGAGAATATAAGTAAAACTCATGTCTGGAGAATCTAAGTAGTGCATGCTGATCGAGGTGGGAAGGGGTATGAACCGTTCTCAGTTCAGCTTTTGGACAGAGACATAGTGAAAGAGGAATGGAAGTGAAATATATGTCTGGAGAATCTAAGTGAGGCGTGCTAATTATGGTGGGGAGGGGTCTGAACACTTCTAAGTGCAGCTTTTGGACAGAGATATAGGGGTAGAGGAAAGGGAGTGAAATATATGTCTGGAGAGTATAAGTGGGGCGTGGGGCTGTTGGACGGAGCCTGATCTGCTCTGGGCTGCTCCCCCAACCATCCCCGGGATGCCCACATGAGCAGTAGAAGTGTGTTTATATGATCCACACACTCCATGCCTAGACCAACATGTCCAACATTATTATAACATTACCCATGGTTATAGTCTGCTATGCCAGTCTGTACTGAGTCATCAGCATTACAGTACTGAGTCATTGCCAGTCCAGTACTGAGTCATTGCCGGTCAAGTACTGAGTCATTGCCGGTCCAGTACTGAGTCATCACCAGTCCAATACTGAGTCATTGCCAGTCCAGTACTGTCATTGCCATTCCAGCACTGAGTCATTGCCAGTCCAGTACTGAGTTATCACCAGTCCAGAACTGAAGTCATTGTCAGTCCAATACGGAGTCATTGCCAGTCCAATACTGTGTCATTGTCAGTCCAATACTGAGTCATTGTCAGTCCAATATTGATTCATTGCCAGTCCAATACTGTGTCATTGTCAGTCCAATACTGAGTCATTGTCAGTCCAATATTGAGTCATTGCCAGTCCAGTACTGAGTCATTGCAAGTCGAATACTGAGTCATTGCCAGGCGAATACTGAGTCATTGTCAGTCCAAACTGAGTCATTGCCAGTCCAGTACCGAGTCATTGCAAGTTGAATACTGAGTCATTGACAGTCCAATTCTGAGTCATTGTCAGTCCAATACTGAGTCATTGACAGTCCAATACTGAGTCATCACCAGTCCTATCCTGAGTCATCACCAGTCCTGTACTCAGTCATTGCCAGTCCAGTACCGAGTCATTGCAAGTTGAATACTGAGTCATTGACAGTCCAATACTGAGTCATTGTCAGTCCAATACTGAGTCATTGCCAGTCCAATACTGAGTCATCACCAGTCCTATCCTGAGTCATCACCAGTCCTGTACTCAGTCATTGCCAGTCCAGTACTGAGTCATCACTAGTCCGATACTGAGTCATCATCAGTCCAGTACTGAGTCATTGCCAGTCAAGTATTGATTCGTTGCCAGTCCAGTTTTAAGTGATCACCAGTCCAGTATGTGTATATGCCACATTCTGAGCACCAAAGTCAGAGATGCCACATTTCATGCTTTATCAGGAATTCCTTGTTTTGGCTAGAGATTAATATATTGAATTATATCAAGTTCCTTCAAAAAGGTGTCAAGACTTTTAAGTTTTCGTGGTTTTTGTTGGCGAGCGAGTCACATCTCAGAAAGTCCCAAAATAGTCTATGAGCCGTGGCTTACGCTAGGGGTTTTACAGACTGCTAACATCAACATGGTAAAAGTCACACCCTTACATTGGTAGCAGGGTCAGTAGGAAAAGGTCAGTACATGGTGGGACTGACTCTCACGGTGTCATGGGGAATGTAATGGGAGAGGTGGGGGTTATATGACAGTACATACTGTAGTACTGTTGTCTGGTAGCTGGCTGTGGCCAGCGTAGTACCTCAAACTCTGTTTATAAGCCGCACCCAGACAAAATAGGGTGCCTTCTAGGCTCAGCATATGTCTACTCTTTCCTATCCCCTCGGATGTGTGTGGTGTACATATGCACTGGCACCGATACATTCCTCTGTGAAATTACGTATTGTAGTTCTTGCCAAGAATATGACCTTAGCTATCGAAATGGCGTTAAACCTCTATTACTTACTTACTCACTCACATTTTTAAGAAAAGGTCATGTTACCCAGTCGATTTCAAGAGTCTAGAGTCTCGGTCCATTTGTATTGGTGGCACAAACTGCATGGTGTCCCCATGTTCTGGTACAGTAGTACTGGGACACAACACACTGATACTGACCCTATACAAACAACAAAATGGGAAATGGAAACACAGAAAAAGACAAGCAGGACAAATAGTCCCACCACTAGCTGCCACCACCAGCACTGGGAGTTGGGCTTGGGGCCATAACATGGCTCCTTGATGGTAGGTACCAATTGCAAAACTACATCCCTCTTTATTTTTGGTCTTTTGACGCCGCTCGCCCCCCTAAACCAGAGCTCTGATATTTTACAACCCTCTATTTTCAAGACGTCAGAGACACCCTTTTCAATACTCTCTCCGTTTTAGAATAAGTTTCCTTTGCAATTATATTCAGGAATTTCACAGTCCTGGAATGAATATTTGAAATATGTAGATTAATTCATTACCATACATGTTATAAGAGGCATTAAAACCCCCGGAATTTTAAACTTTCGCTTAATTGAGCCCAGGCACCACCCCTTTCCCTTACCAATACGTCGACAGCCACAGCTCCGAGGGGTCAGTACCGCAGTTGGTGCCCAAACCTAGATCGAGTGCCCCCCCCCCCCTACTTATGGCCTACCAGCGTCACAAGGGCAGACAATGTCCACCGACATGCTGGTGCTATTTGGGGAATCTCATCTACAGGAAACTGCTGTTTTAGTATCGTCGTATATATCATATTATAGCAGGTATATATGGAAAAGGCAATTTCCTATCGTACAAGGGTGTAGCCTATAGAAGCCATATGCCTACATTGTCAGCCAGTTTTATGTTGTTATCCATGAATATGTAGTCCTAGGTATGTGTACCATTAACCCTTTAAATGCTGCAGCCATTAGAAATGATATACCGTAAACTCCCGCGTATAAGACGTGTCCTCTACGCCAAACAAAATGCTGGGGAGTCTTATAGCTTTCTCTCAAGTTGGGGGTGCGTCTTATACGAGGGGTAATTTTTCTATAGAAATGTACTAATCTTACAAATTTCAGCATTAAAATGTGCGTCTTATACGCGAAAATGCATGTGCTAAGTTTGGGGTGCGTCTTATACGCACAGCGCGTCTTCTACGCGGGAGATTACGGTACTAATAATATAAAACCAGGCCTGTATGTAAGCCTGGAGCCTCTATACCAGTCTTCTGGTCTCAGTGAAGGAAATCCCGTGGCAAACGAGAAGTCATACCGGAAGTCGGGTCGTGATAATCCAATGGGCAGAAGTGAATACTACAGGAGCACTGAATGGTCAATAACCATGTTGAAAATAATGCCAATAGATATAAAACCAGTGCACTGGTGGAATGTTCGCTGCTTTGGATAAAATACCAGGAGGGCATTTGTCAGATTGCTTAATACCCATTATTTAAGGGGTAGATTGGAAATACACATGTAACTACATTTCATTCAGTGCAAATTTAGGCAGAATCAGGGTGTATTTACGCGATAGTCCGGTGCTCAAAATTCCCATTGTCAATTCATATTTTAAGTCAGTCTATATCATGAAGGAAGGATGTCTCTATTAGATCTAAGGTGAAGTTTAAAAAAAAAACAACCATATCCCAATTGGTGCTATCACGTGTTGCGCTATATTAAAGTTTAGTGTGGGACCGATTCCTTCTATAAGACCTTCTTGAGATGGGATCCTCCTCCACATACCGTAAATCCCCGGTCATAAGCCGGATTTTTTTTCTTTTTTTTGACCAAAATCGGCTTCTAAATTTCTCCCAAAGTCTCCCCCCGGCTTATGACTGGGGTCTTTTTTACTATAGATTATAGTGAAAACAGCGAAAATTTGGCCCCAAAATCGGCTTATAGTATTTCCTCAAAGTCTACCCCCGGCTTATGACTGAGGTAGGCTTATGAGCGGGGTTTTACGGTACTTCCGGTTCGAGGATCCACCCAGAGACCACCAGGTGGCACCACAATAGGTAACCTCAGAGTAAAGATTGAATGACAACAGTATAGGGAGTAGGCCCTGTAGGGTGGGGTCTGTGATTGTGATATGGCTGATGGAATTACTGTTTATGGTGACCAGGTTGTTGTGCAGCTCTGTAGGATATTGCGGTAATACCTTGTATGTAAGGCGCATTCCGTGTATAAGGCGCACCCAGAGGCCACAATTAAAAAAAAGTCACTATGAGTTTGAGAGGTGTGTATGAATAACTTTTTTTTCAGGCCCAGTAAGATTTTTTTTTTGGATAAAAACTATTAAAATCCCCCCCCCCAAAAAAAAAAAAAATCCCTACATACCTACTGACTTTTAAAATCCTCATCCTCTCAACCAGAAACGATTTTTTTTTAAAGTGTGACTTGAGTTGAAGTTATGCTATATAATTTGTATTGATTTTAGTAGTCTACTACTATGGCATATTGTAACACAGCTGGGTAAAGTCATGATGCATTGTCCTCAATGCTGCATTCTGATTTGATGATTGAGCGTGCATTAATTATATTAAATTATATTGAAATTATATTAAACATGCATTATCTAGGATAATGCCCTACCAGTAGATGAGGTTAACTTCATCTCACCTTTAGACTTCACAATTGATATTCCTGTGCTAGGTGGAGGATGTGTGATTTGTCTGTGTTATAACGGGAATAAGGCACTTGGTAATGGCCGCAGTCGTGGTCTTGAAGGCCATTAACCCTTTAAGGACAGAGCAACAATGGTCCCCCTGGCCATGGGGACGGCCTCTGAAAAAAGTATAGTTCCTAGAGGGCAAGCCTATTTTCAATTCCTATACAAATCCTATGTAATGGGCATCCAGTATAGTCGACGCTAGGCCTACCATGGTGTCGACTATAGCCGATGCTAGGCCTGCCATGGTGTCGACTATAGTTAATGCTAGCCCTCAATGGGTTAAGGCCCCTTGATGTCTACATTCTACATTCTAGAGCACTCCCACGGCCATGCCCCGTTCCTTATTTCCTAAATATCCTCGCCTGTATGGAGCATCCCCCCTCCAACTTGTCCAATCCTAGAGTATTACTGTAAACACACCACGGGCGCCCACTGGACGGTAGGATTTACCCTTACACATGCGGTATTACGGTAGGATAGCACGGACCACATGTACCGTAATCTCCCGCGTATAAGACGCGTCTTATACGTGAGGTTTTAGTTCTCCCTGGATCCACAAGGGGGGCACCAAGAGCTTTATTTTGATATATTACACTCCCCCTAAGTCATATTATGACATAGATGGCTCCAGTGGTGTCTGGGAGGCCAGAGCTACACATAGCTTTTTAAATTTTGAAAATCCATTCAGTAGAAGAAAAGTTATGAATATTTCATTCTTTTGGGCATAATCAAAAACTCTAGGTGCGTCTTATACGCGCACTGCGTCTTTTACGCGGGAGATTACGGTAATCATATCACCAGCCTCTACATGATAACAGGAAACCCAGTGAGCATAACGACCCCGACACCACCCCCCACCCACACACCCACACACCCACACACACAGACTCACACATATCCATATCCAATCTAGCCATATCCAATCTGGTCAGTTCAATGTGTTTCCATGGCAACCCCTGCATCACCAAGCTCCAGGGCCTATAGCGTATATATCTGTGTAGTTTACGTGTCAGTGATATCTGTACTATATATATATATATATATATATATATATATATATATATATATATATATATATATATATATATATATATATATATATATATATATATATATATATATAATCTTACACGCTATAGGCTACTATGGAACTGTTTAAATAGATAGTCTACATACAATATCAATTTAATCATGCCCTTTCTCTCTCAGGCTCTTAAAATTCTAATTAAGATTTTGTTCATTTCTTTTCATATTGACAAAGTTTGGTAGCAGTATGTAGTATCTGGGATATGTTTCACATTATATTACACCATTTAGCTAAATTTGATACATGTCCTATCCACTGTGATATTTAGATTTTTGATAAATAATGTGTTTGATTACAAATCCTATATTGCATCCCGATTATCCAGTAAGGCCGTACAATCATCCAGGAATTTCTTAAGTCATCTTAATAAACATACAATAAAAATGCAAAGGGACTTTTGGAAAAAGGGTACTGCTCTGCTTAATTGAATACAGGAGTCTGGAAACAAAAACATCAATTAGTGTTGCCATGGCAACTTGTTATCCTGTAGGGGATATACAAAAATAGTGTGCTACCGTAATCTCCCGCGTATAAGGCGCGTCTTATACGCCAAACAAAATGCTGCTGGGTCTTATATGTGGGAGGTAAATTGCCTTGAGTTTGGGGTGCGCCTTATAGGGGGGGTATTTTTACTATAGATCAGTACTAAATTAACAAAAATCTCCCCTGAGGGGGCGCCTTATATGCAAAACAGCCCCCCTGTGAGTTGGGGGGCGCCTTATACGCGAGCTGCGCCTTATACGCGGGAGATTACGGTACATCTCATTAGGGCTAATTATGCGTTATATCAATTAGGAGTGAGCCTGTATGACCAAGGGGAGTCACTATACCTGCTTTGATAGAATCTTTGTATGCCAGGAGAATGGATTTTGTTCTGTGATGGTGATCCCACATCGCCCAGCAGTACCGTAATCTCTCGCATATAAGGCGCACCTCGCCTATAAGGCGCACCCCCAACTCAGGGAGGTGTGTTATAACGTATAAGGCGCACCTCTGAGGGCAGATTTTTGTTAATGTAGTACTGTTCTATAGTAAAAGATACCCCCCTATAAGGCACATCCCAAACTCAAGGCAATTTACCTCCCACGTATAAGACCCAGCAGCATTTTGTTTGGCCTATAAGACGCGCCTTATACGCGGGAGATTACGGTAGTTGAGTCTCACGACCTTGTCTACATTTTAGGCCAGGTTATTACAATAACTTGGTTTCCAAACTTTTTTGGTCAACATTTTGGCTGGCCAGAGGAAAATAGTCCCCAATTTGAGCTAAAAAGAAATCCCAGCTCGCATTGCACTCGATCTTGCTGAACAGTGATTGGCTCAGGGTCTCCCTTGGGGTATAGCCACCGGTTTGGTGTGCCTTCTTTCTCATCAGTGACAGCCAATTTTATATATCATAAATTACAGTTTCAAAATTGAAATTAATGATTTCAACAAGCCTATCTCAAAGTTGACATCCTCTCTTTCAATAACATATCAGCAATCTGTGACTGTTCTTTCCAATTAAAAGATTAATTTCACAAAAAGGTAGCACTTCCGACACATTTTCATGAATCTGAGCCACCCATTTTGTAAAAAGTCCCAACATTATTGCCTTAATCCTCTACTGTTCTTCCACGATTGAAGCTGATCATGCACTAGACGTTTGAAATTCCGACGCTTCTGGTTGAGAACTTGATTCTCTGTTAATTCCTATATAAAGAGCAAGGCATAACAGCTGGCTCGGGGGCACTAGACAGGGGCACTGGTTTGATTGGTGGACATAGGATATGAGACATGGGACATGGGACCCTGAGCCATTTGAGCTAAATAGCACAACGTTGACCAGTTTTCATGATTCTCATTTTATGCAGGTGAAATTAAGCAAAGTGATACTCCCAACCTCACTTTTCTGTCAGAATCTGGCCAAACTGGTGAGACTTGACTATGGAAGACTATAGATATACACCTGCCCATGGCCCTGTCCCTAATATAAGCCTACCACACATGCAGGCCCAGTCTGTTAATAAACAAGGCTCTCCTGGAAAGGAGATTGAAAAAGGTCATTTCCTGTGTACAATACAGTGGCCATTCCACACTGATTGTGACTTCCTGGTGGTAATAATATTGGAGAGACTGAGGCGGCATGGAAGTGACGCCTATTTTGTCCCATACTTCCGGTACCCTTTAAGGAGAAGATAGTGCATTAAGGCATCATGCACTTTGGTCGTCATGATGCAGGAATGATGCAGTTGGCTAAGGCTGCATTCCTGCATCATTATGGGACTGATGCACTCCTGAAGGGTTTGTATCATGATGCGCCAATATACATGCGTGCACTGCATTGGTGCATCATGCCTTCATAGGACCGTGAAACCGGAGGCATCGCGGGGACTTAAAGGGATAACTGTAAGTCGGAAATGGAAATGCTAAGTCTCAAATAATAGTACGCTGTAGCTCTAATGGTTGCTAGGTACAGGTAAAAACAACGGTTACCGTAGTATAGTAGCCTGTTTTACTAAAAATCTATAAGCGTCAAGGCGCTAAATGTTTTAGCGCCTTGACGCTTATAGACTTTTATACCATTCAAGGCCAGCAGTGCATTGATAGGTCATGGTTTGTCTGGCCTTGCCTATGGGAAAAATTAAAGAATGCTTTCTATCCTTCAAGAAGGGTAGGGGGTGTGTCCCAGTAGCTGTTTTCTCCCTCAGCCCTCTTTATAGCTTTTATCATTCATCTCATAGATTCAGTCATCCATAGATGCGATCATTGTTGTGATGGACAAGCAGGGTATAAATACATGTCTAGATGTTTTGGACAATCAGCTGTCCAGACTGCGAAAGGAAAGAATGAGTGTATGTAAATTAATCAGTGTAATTAAATGAGGCAATCCCATTAGGTTAGCATCCCACCTTTGGATGTTAAACAAATTAATCAAGGAATAAATGATGCCCATTGCTTGTCATGATGCATGATGCATGATGCACACTTGTCAGTCCTTCATTAGTGCATCATATAGACAAATAGGCATGATGCACTAATGAATTAGCGGCCATCAATTAATTACGAAATAAGATAATGAGTACATGTAAGTACCGTAATCTCCCGCCTATAAGACGCGTCCTCTATGCCAAACAAAATGCTGGGGGGTCTTATAGCTTTCTCTCAAGTTGGGTGTGCGTCTTATACGAGGGGTAATTTTACTATAGAAATGTACTAATCTTACAAATTTCAGCCTTAAAATGTGCGTCTTATACGTGAAAATGCATGTGCTGAGTTTGGGGTGCGTCCTATACGCACAGTGCGTCTTCTACACGGGAGTTTACGGTAATAACTGTATTAATAAGGATATTGGTACTTTGTATGGATGGCTTATGACGTATGCTTATGTAATGGTAATCTAATAATGACTTCTATGGATACTGATATATCTACTACACTACACACACAATAGACAGTATAGTAATGAAATAACCTTCTGTAATACCTTATTCATATAAAGACAAATGGATCCCATTTAATAACCCTACGGCCACCGCGATGCATTCATGCCGGATTCAGCAAGTAAATTTAGGAATGGATCCCAGTCTTCAGGGATTGCCCTGGTTTCAGGGATTTTCAAGTCCAAAAGCCCTGTACTTTCATATACAAAATCAATGTTAAGTTGGGTTCTTATGGAGCAATTCAGGGATTTTTGGCCTTGGTAACTTTTGTTCCTGTGATATGGTTATCACACCATAAAGGCTGTGCATGCATTAATGCAAAAAAAAAAGGTTTGTTTCCAGTTACCCGACCGACCCTAGCAAAACAGGGCAGGTTTTTTTTTGTTGTTTTCTTTTTGACAGGACCATTGTATAGATGTACAAAATTGGCAGACCACTTTTTTGAAAGATCTCTATCTGCTGATTACTGTTGGGTCATCTTGTTCTAAGAGATTAGGGAATGGTAATTTTTTATCAACAGGAGGGGGGTGTGCATGTGTATGTGCGAAAAAAAATCTTTTTGCTCCCCTTTTAACTGTAGTGGTACCAATTTAATAGCCCCCCCCCCCTCAAACCCACCACCCATCCTGTTGATAAATAACTACCACTCCCATATAATATAGACCGACTATTGTGGCCACATATCCTCTCAGATTCACCTTGAAATTATATTTCTTTTGATATATAACATGCCTATATTGGACAGGAGGAAAACACCTCTCCCATCCCCAACCCAAAAAAAAAAAAAAAAAAAAAAAAAATCCGACCTACCGACCCTAGCATTGCAGCTCATGTAACTGGAAACACACCTTTTTTTTGGCCCCATTGACCGTCATGATTCACCAATGAAGTGCTGGCGGGACTGCTCGCATTTCATTGCATTTCGGAGCATCATGCCGACCCTCTGGGAGTATATATATCAAACCAGTTGGATCGGTATGATGCTCCAATGAAGTGCTGGCAAGCAGACTCGCCAGCACTTCATTGGTATGGTGTTACATGGGAAACCAAAATAATAGTCTCACATATTATCAAAATAGTGGATCTAATAGAAAAGACATGTACTATTGCAATGTAAAAATCAGAATGATGATATCTTCAATAGGGAATGCTTGAGAGCTATTCAAAGTTGAAAAAGTGAGAGATATTTTGTCCCCACTGCGCTATATAGACTATGGGGGCAGTGGCACCTGTTTGGGCGCAGAGTGGACCATGCAGCACAGGGTGATCACACTGCCTATAGCCACGGGGCAACATAAAAAAAAACTCCCTCATTTAGAGTTTGTAGGGATTATTAAATATTGGAAAAGTGTTTCTATATATACTATGATATATAGGACTTCTGTTAGTATAATTTGCCTTTTGTGCCTGCTGAGTTATCTATGTTTATTAATGCTAGCTTGCCAAGGTATAGAGAAGAAAGGTTATCATAGGTTATCGTTTCTGCCTGCAGTATGCAAGAGTTGTGCAAAGCTATAATAATGGGTATAGGTGCATCCATTTACTAATTCTGTGTCCAAGAGAAGAAGTGAACACTTTCTGAAATATTAGTTTTCATTGGCTCTTTTCACCTAAAAATGACACAGAATTGTGACTATTGATCATAAAAAAGTGTTCAACTTAGGCAAGATGCACAAATCTGTGTAGATTAATCCTGCATCACTTGTTTCACTTAGTTTCCAATAGCTTCCCCCATACCTGATATTATTTGAGGACATGACATGTTTTCCTTACTGCAAATATGGGTGCTACATACTACCCACTCACACTATTCCAGAAGTTACAGACCCAGAGAAATTATTATAAATGAATAAATGATAAGCCCATGACATGCGCATGACCAATAGCTTCAAATCAATACCTTAGTCATTACTGGGGTATCCTGTCAGTGGTCAGTCGGGAATAGTTTTGAGAAGATCAGAGATAAGAGATAAGATAAAGGTCCAATTGAGGCCTCCTACTTCTGACCCCTGATTTACACATCTCTTTATTTTTCTTAAAGGAGTTATTTCTTTTACTAAATTGGCTCTATGTTTTTCTACATATCCTCAGGTTTAAAAATACATGTTTATTTTTTATTTTTCTGTTCCCTTTCCATCTAACCTTGAAATAATTTTGGGATTTTGAGAAATTTTTCTTTCATGCTCTTGGGCCCAGATGTTTAGAGCCCCACTGTCCCTGCCCACATCACCCTCCCGGCTGGGGAGGTTTCAAAAACGACTGACGACTGACTGTATCTGTAGTAAATATTTTACAACCAGATAAGTGAGAGCATGTCTGAAATCATGCAGAATTGGCCTGTGGGACACACTCATACCCGTTCCTACTGGTCAGTTAAAAGTCAGTTAGGCCTAAACCCATTTTTCTTTAAAGGTCAGTTAAAAGGCAGTTAAGAAGAGATTTTGGGGAAAAGTCAGTTAAAAATGGTATTTTGACTATTTTAACGCGATTTAACGCGATTTGCAAAATTTCTTGAAGATCCTCGCGTCAGAGCCAATGAATTTTTTTCGTGAACCCCGTGAATTATCGAATATTTGGTCAGGTAAAATCCGATATATGTCAGCTAAAAGTCAGTTAAAAGTCAGCTAAAACCATGAACTGTAAATGGTGGGAACCCTGTTATATGCTATCATTGGTGCATCATGACGACCAATGGGCATGATGCACTCCTGCATCAGCGGCCTTTAGAGTGTTAAGAGTTACATGATGCCTCCAGGTTCATGTTCCATTGTATGCATGATAAACAGAAAGGACAATACGCCTAAGGCAGCCAGCAGGCTACAGCTTTATGGCAGGTTAACCCTGCTATGGTAAATCACATCGACAACCGGTTACAAGTGCTAATGCAGGGGCGTAGGAAAAGGGGGGCCAGGGGGGCCTGGGCCCCCCAATCACAAACCAGGTGGAGCCTGAGTATGTCTGGGCCCCCCCAAAAAATTGTCAAGACCTTATAATAAAATGCATAAGCATCCAAAATATTGCATTTCAGAATAAATCTTTATGGCAATGAGATAGGAACAATGGGGGTTTGAGCCTCAAGTCAGACCTAAAAGTCACCAAAAATAAATCTTCTATATCAATTCTACATAGATATGTATAGGTGTCGTCATGATAAAGCAGACAATTCAAGGTCGCCACAATGGGGCTCGGCTGGAACACCCACTGGGCCCCCCCGCCCCCAATGAAGATTTGCTTCCTACGCCTCTGTAATGGGAATAATCGGTATCGGATCCATAGGCTGGCCTGGGGCAGGGTCGAGGCGGGTATAGAGGTCCCCTCTAGAACCCCAGAAAAAAAGCCTTCATTTGACCCTTTAGCTACAGGGATCGACCCCCCCCCCCCAGGACCAAAAATTCCTGGTCCTGCCCTGCCCCCCCCCCTGCCCACCCTTCCTTAATATGTCCCTGGTAATCCAGAAATGGGCGACGTTGATTCCGTCAGCACAAAATCGATTTATAAGGCTACTAAAAGGCGTGGGCGTGTTTGGGCGTCTCAAGGTTAATTTACCCTAATACGTGCTGATAGACGGGGTCAGATCTGATCCTGCACACCTTAATCCTTTAAAGGCAGCAGGAGTGCATCATGGCCATTGGTCGGTATGATGCACCAATGAAGTGCTGGCGAGACTACTCGCCAGCACTTCATTGGTGCATCATGCCGACCCTCCGGGACTGTATCAACCCCGTAAGGTCAGCATGATGCAATGGGCATGATGCATTGATTCAGCGGCCATTGGAGGTTTAACGTTAGGAAGCCACCAATGAACATGGTTTCACCCTGACACCCCCATCTACCCCCCCCCCCACACACACACACCACCACCACACACCCACAATCTGACAGCCAGACAGCCAGGGGGAGATACAGGATCTGGAAAAATAGAGGGCACGGCCCAAAATGAGGGGGAGCGGCCTCAAGATGAGAGGGTAAGAAATCCCCCTATTTTTGAGCACATTTCAAGAGCCAAAATCAGCAATTCAAGTCTTACTCTTAAGCTTTTCTCTCTCTCTCTCTCTCTCTCTCTCTCTCTCTCTCTCTCTCTCTCTCTCTCTCTCTCTCTCTCTCACTCTCTTCTTGAGGGGGGAGGGGGTTGTCAAGCCTACTTCTTCAGAGATGCCACTTTTCCTGGTTTACCAGGAATTCCCGGTTTTCTTCTGACCAAATTTCTGTACTAAATTATATAATATTCCTGGGAAAGTGTGCTTAAGATCCAGTTTCCTGGTTTTTGGCGGCCAGCAAGTGGCATCTCTGCTTCTTACAGAAAGCAATATGTTTGCCATTGAAAATTATTATCATAAACTACATGTATGATGGAAGACCTGTGCAACTCTACTCCCTCTTTATGCACTCCAGCATCCACCAGTCGATTCTCCAAGCGGATCCTGCATGTGCCTTTGATCTACTGTAAACCTTTCCCTCTCATCCCCTCCTATATAAATGGAGGCAGATCTGTGAGTGCATTTTCTTTTTATCATAGAATATGAACCAGGTGTTATTGTGGGCCCACCTGGTCCCAAGATTTAACCCTTTAAACGGTTCATAAGGCTTTAACCCTTTGGCTGCTGGTGCAGGAATGCATCATGCCCATTGGTCGTCATGATGCACCAATCAAGTGCTGGTGAGTCTGCTCACCAGCACTTCATTGGTGCATCAAGACCGTTGACGACCCTCCGGGATTATATGTATCAACCTCATAGGGTCGGCATGATGTTCCAATGAAGTGCTGGCGAACAGACTCGCCAGCATTTCATTGATGCATCATGGTTTTTCATTCATGCATCATGCCGACCCTTCAGGCCTGATACATTCCTGGAGAGTCAGCATGATGCTCCAATGCAGCACAGACGAGTTCTGCATCACACTACTCAAAGGCATACAGCGCCTTAAAGAACATCCCAAACGATAGGATATATCTTGTAGGTGGGGCAAAATTACACTAGATTAATACTAAATTCTTCAAAAAAATGCCCCAGGTGTTCCCATAGCTCTTCTGTCAACTCAGGGTGCGTCTTATACACGGGATGTGACTTAAACGCGAGGTTCTATGCAAATCATCAGTCTCTAAAAAGTTTTCACACGTTTCGGCAAACTCGTGATGACGAAAGATCATGGTCTTGATGGCATCGTACGGCCCTGCCCGTAAAGGGTTAAGAGACCTGGGGCCCATCGTATGGATTACTACTGGAAATAGCATATGAATGTAATCATAGATTTAAATCAATGTCATATCTATAATAGTGTTGGACGCCCAATGTACCATGAGACGTCAGCGGGCTTCCCTAGCCCACTTAAAAGGGTCTATTTCTCCTCTTTCCTATCCCCTCGGATGTGTGTGGTGCACATATGCGCGGGCACCGGCACATTCCTCTGTGAAATTATCAACCTGTGAAGCACGGGATAGCCACTTAGTGCCGGGATAGCCACTTAGTGCCGCTAAAGTGCTGTAAAACACAAATCAATCAATCAATGAGATATCAGATAGCAGACTAAACCGTTTACCATAAAACTCCGCCTGTAAGAGTTATACCCATGTATAAGGCGCACCCAGAGATAGGGAAGAGGCCAGAAGCAGCACCAGGGGCTTCAAAGTGTTAGTTTAGCTCTGTTGTTTATGTCAAGGTGAATATCGATGCTCCATTGACAATGCACTAAACCCCCGTATTGCACCCCTGCGTTAAATAACCCGCGCCAAATCCGCACGATGAAGTCATAGGTCTATCGCGCATGCACAGCCTTTTTGAAAGGTAAACATCCAAGATGGCGGCAGTCAGCATTTCACTAAGACAATGGGTAAATCAGAGTTAATTATGGATTATATTGATTAAATAACAAATAATTATCCACCCTAAACACCTTGACATAAATGTAAAGATGAACTCTGATTAGTTTGAGCCTCCTGTTTTTTCACTCGCGTGTCCTGCCCGCTCCGCACTCGGCCTACTGGCCTCGTGTCAAAACACTGTTTATAAGGCAAGAGATCCTAAGAGACGCACCTTAGGGAGGAAATGGTTTATGAGCCGTGGCTTATATGTAGACTTTTTCGGTTCATGTATTGAATAGATGTTCGCCGCAGGCTTCATAATGTTTATCATCATGCCCCAAGATTATGATCTCTAATAGGAAGAGATGATATCTAAGGAAATAAAAAACTTCACTTCTAAAATTCATCTTTATATCAGCATAGGACAGGTACTGTACTTCACATAAGCTGCAGGTCCCCTTCTAATAGGGAACACTAAGGGATTGATCATTTTTTAACAACAGGGGGGGCTGGTGGGTTTGAGGTGGGGTCAGAATTTTTCAATCCCTTGACCAGGGGGGTCAGAATTTTTTCAATCCCTCTGATGGGGGGGGGGTTAAAATAATTTCACCTGTTTTCAGTGGAAAACCCAGCGCGTTACTAAAGGGTAAAAGGGCATGTTCGCACGCGATTTTCAGCCCTTATGGGGGGTCAAAAATTTACCCCATCAAGAGGGGGTCGGCATTTTTTTCCGCGTGTCCATGCGCAAACCCACTAGCCCCCCCCCCCTGTTGTTAAATAATGATCACTCCCTAATCTTAATATCGCATATATACGTTTGATAAATATAGATGCCCCAGGTTTAAACCTTTGACACTAACATCTGACTAAGCAATGGTCCCTGCCCGGGTCTCTGCCAAAACATTGAATGACCAAACATGGGATTACATACATATATATGCTGATGTTTTAGATTGTATAGTCTATACTCATGACGGTATGTACCGTCCGGCGTCTGGCACCATTTCATATCAAATACCATCAACAGACCCACCCTTCATCCCACTGCCCTGCCCCATATGATTTCTCTGGCAGCAAAAAAAAAATAATAGATGAAATAAGACAGAGAAAAAAGGCCAACACAAAGTAAAGACAGACATCTATATGTATGTAACATAGACATTTTATTTCCACTTTTTCTACACATACAGCCACAGAACGTACCCCGGTGATACCAGACCGCAAGCGACCATACACCACTGCCACTATAGATCAATACGGCAAGAAAGGGTGACTTTTCCAAGAAGTTGTTTATAAAGTTTTTCAACTTTTCTTAAGGAAATCTATTGAGAATGCAAACTTTCCTTGTCAGGCCTGCCATGTAATACCCATTACTTGAAAGATAATTATCTTGTGAATCCCTTGGTGTGGGTCATTTACACATGTGGTCACTGCAAGCAAAGTTACGAGGATTCCACCAAAATTGACCTAAACACAACTTTGTTCATGAAAAAGTCCCCCTTTCTTGCCGCATGGGTCTATAGTGGTCAGTACTGGATTATCTAGCGTATATAAGGCGCATCCTATGTATAAGGCACATCCCGGGCCACAATCTACACGTAAAGCGCACCCTGAGTTTAAAGGAAAGCTATAAGGCACATCTGGGACCTGATTTTTTTACAATTTACTCCTCTTCTATGATATAATATCATCACACCTCCAAGATTTGCTGATCAATGCTATGGAGCGCAGTAGTGCCACATCCTGGTGTATAAGCCGCACCTTATACACGGGGCATTACGCTGGATGGTAAATGAATACTGTGAGCATATCACCACCCACACAGCCTCCACCTCCACCCCATGTACTCAGCAATTCACTACAGTAAAACCCCATGTATTATATAGCCCCACCCCTGTATGAGCTGAGCCTCTTATACACAGTGTTTTACTGTATCTCCATCCCAGTCTGATAAGCATGCCAGAAAGCTATAATTAATGTGCTGGTGATGACTAGACATTGCCCTCCAGAGTCTATCTCTTTACTCCTTAGAATTAAGGATGGCTGTGTAAAATCATTGATTTTAAATTGTCAAAGATATCTGGACATATCCTCATATACACTGGACTAATCAATAGTGATAGCTGCTTATCATGTGCAGTGAACCGTGAACTGGCAGAGGTCATCAAGGTCCAACAGATCTTGGTATCTGGTAGGAATCCAATAAGCCGTGACCATGTATCATCACAAGGTCACGGCAGCAGCAGCAGCAGCAGCAGCAGCAGCAGCAGCAGCAGCAGCAGCAGCAGCATTAGTGCATGCATGCTCTCTGGGTGACGCCCTCAACTGAACCCAACATCAAGGACATGGGGTGCACAAGATACTGGCCGTAACCCATTAAGGGCAGATATGAACATTGAGTCTAGGTCTGCAATGGTGCAAACCTTGGGATCCAGGGTTTGAAAAAGGAGAGGGCGCGGCCCAAAAGGGGGGGGGGGGGGGTGCACCCCCGATTTTTGAGCGAGTTTAGGGGTGCATAATATGCAAAGAAACTCTTAAGTACTAGAAAAAGGAGGGGGCACGCGCCCCCTTCTTCTAAATCCACCACTGCTTAAATGGTTAAACTGTTCTGATAAACAACTCCAGCACAGTAGAGTGTGGATGTGGGAACTATAACACTGACTGTACTATTGTTTTAGGTACATTGTACACCTGGGTCCTTTAGCCTCTTGTTTAACCCTTTAAGGACCATATAATGCTTTAATGCATCATGCCTATTGGTCGTTAAATTCTGTTCAATTTGAAAACCTGTTTGAATGCACCCATTAGATGAGTAACCAAGGGATTTAGGCCACACCAAAAAAATAAGTTGGTCTACGGATTTTGGTTTTGAAGAATCATTTGGTACTATGTCATTGCTGATAATTATACCTGCTAAGTCCGTATATAAACCCAGTAGGATTGACAATATGCATGAATATAGCCTAGGAAGTTACTTGTCAGGGCTGCATTCATGCATTAGACCCATGGGCATGCTACCATGATGTATTAATGCACCATCAGCCTTAAAAGGGTTAATAGGGTTTAACAGTGACCGTGTGAACACATAGTGTGGCAGTTCAAGTCTTTGTCTACACAGAATATTTTGGTGTCCAATGGATTCCTTTGTGGGAAAATGAGGCGAGCGAACAATTTTTTTTTTTTTTAATTTTGCCAAACATCACAAAGAGAAAACTTGTAGAAACTGAAGCGAGCGAAATCCGTAGACAAGATTTTTTTCAAAGAAGAAAAAAATTTGTATTTCCGAAAATATGGAGAGGGCGATCCGTAGACCAACTTAATTTTTTGGTGTGGCCTTATCCAGTTCAGAAGGGTCGACATGATGCTCTACTTGCCGCCAGCGCTGCATTGGTGCATCATGACGTGATGCAGCCTTTAACCCTTTCAGGCCGCTGATGCATTAATGCATCATGCCCATTTATCGTCATGATGCACCAATGAAGTGCTGGCGAGACTGCTCGCCAGCACTTCATTGGAGCATCATGCTGACCCTCCCGGAATATATGACCCTGTAGGGTTAGCATGATGCACCAATGAAGTGCTGGCAAGCAGTCTCGCCAGTGCTTCATTAGTGCATCATGACAAACGGGCATGATGCAGTCCTGCATCAGCGGCTTTTGAAGGGTTAACCTCTTAAACACTGCAGGAGTGCATCATGGCCATGATGCACTAATGCGCCTTGATTGGAGGAGCATCATGCTGATGCTCCAGGAGTATTCCGAGGTAGCAGGTTGTCCCATGGGCGCCGCCATTGCTGGAGCTTGTTACCAGCGAGTTCTACTGATAAGACCTATCAGATGGGTACCAGTTGGCCCCCAACAGGGTCGCAGTGAATCATTTGGTACTATGTCATTGCTGATAATTATACCTGCTAAGTCCGTATATAAACCCAGTAGGATTGACAATATGCATGAATATAGCCTAGGAAGTTACTTGTCAGGGCTGCATTCATGCATTAGACCCATGGGCATGCTACCATGATGTATTAATGCGCCATCAGCCTTAAAAGGGTTAATAGGGTTTAACAGTGACCGTGTGAACACAGCGGCAGTTCAAGTCTTTGTCTACACAGAATACTGCAGTGGGTGGGTGCTAGGTGTCCTGTCCTCCTTCTGTTTGTATTGTCACCATACACCTGACCACCACACCACACCTACCATAAACAAGAAAAATGTGGCAAAGACCAGGGATAGGAGTTGCTTATAGATCATGGCAACATCAATAGCCACTGCGGGTGACGTCACTGAGGCAGCATGACGTCACCAATGACGTCATAGGTGACAGGGAGAAAACCGAAAACATTATGGAGTTGCTACGCTCCCGGCCGCTGATGCGGCTTGCAACTCCAAAAAATCCTGCGTAAAAGCCGCATCCATAAAACCCTGCATATAAGCCACACCCGTGTATACTAAGCTGTAGGTGTGGCTTGTTAAGGGTCTGTGTAATTTATATGCTACCTAGTGTATGAAAATATAGACCTACATTATAATTATTCTTAAGAGGTCAAATCTGGAAGATACAGGGCGCTGGACAGTCCCCTCCCATCAAATGTCATTTTCTAAAAAGGAAAAAAAAACAGAATAAAAAACATTCAATATTTCCTCAATAAAGATATTTTCATACATCGCCTCCTCTCTTTCAAAATTCCTGTTCTCGCCTCCTGAGGAGTATATATACAGTGATATAAAAAGGTTTAGACTTTGCCAAAAAGGCAATGAAAATCTTTTGTTAGATGAGATTTCTCTGGTACTAGAAGGGTTCGGTCTATGCCTTGCATATTTGTCTGCACCACCCAAGTACAAGCCCAGACAAAGCCATAGCCAGCATGTTAGCCGCACTCAACTTTCTCATCACAAGCATCACACAAGCGCCATCTGCCGCTGGAGGCACACACCATTGTACCTGCAGGTCACAAGGCACAGACACTGGAGTCCATCTTTAACCCTTTAAGGACCGCTGATGCAGGAGAGCATCATTCCCATTGGTCGGCATGATGCACCAATGAAGTGCTGGTGAGAGTGCTCGCCAACACTTCATTGGAGCATCATTCCGACCAATGGGACTATATCAACCCGGTAGGGTCGTCATGATGCTTGAATGCAGTAACTCTCCACGGCTGCATTCATGCATCATGACGATCAATGTACATCATGCATTAATGCATTATTGGCCTTAAAAGGTTTAACCCTTGAAAGGCAGCATAAAGCATAATAACCCTTTACAGACCGGTGAGCAGACTCGCCACCACTTCATTGGTGCATCATGACGACCAATGGGCATGATGCCCTCCTGCATTAGACACTCTTAAAGGGTTTTGATGCTATATGACGGTGGTATGTTTTGGTGTATTGTATAGCCGGTCAACTTGGTACAATTCCCGGTTAGCGTGTTTCTTAGTGAGCTGACCCCTGCTGAAGCTGGTATCTTGCGGGATAAGGACTGGTAACAGCCACCTGATGGGTACCAGGTGTTATGTAATGCACACTGAAAAGTCTGCACTGAATGAAAGGAATTTTCTCTTGGTCAATAATGTATCCCGCTAGGTCGGAATATTATACTGTACCTGACCGTACACTGTGAAAATTAACTGTTGAATCTACAAGGGATCCTTGTAAAACTGAACAGTGGCACACTGTAATTGTACAGTATTGTTGCTACAAGAAGCCCCAAAATTCAATATATCCTCAATAAAGATATTTTCATACATCGCCTCCTCTCTTTAAAAATTCCTGTTCTCGCCTCCTGATGAGTATATATACAGTGATATAAAAAGGTTTAGACTTTGCCAAAAAGGCAATGAAAATCTTTTGTTAGATGAGATTTCTCTGGTACTAGAAGGGTTCGTTCTATGCCTTGCATATTTGTCTGCACCACCCAAGTACAAGCCCAGACAAAGCTATAGCCAGCATGTTAGCTGCACTCAACTTTCTCATCACAAGCATCACACAAGCGCCATCTGCCGCTTGAGGCACACACCATTGTACCTGCAGGTCACAAGGCACAGACACTGGAGTCCATCTTTAACCCTTTAAGGACCGCTAATGCAGGAGAGCATCATGCCCATTGGTCGGCATGATGCACCAATGAGGTGCTGGTGAGAGTGCTCGCCAACACTTCATTGGAGCATCATTCCGACCAATGGGACTATATCAACCCGGTAGGGTCGTCATGATGCTTGAATGCAGTAACTCTTCACGGCTGCATTCATGAATCATGACGATCAATGTACATCATGCATTAATGCATTATTGGCCTTAAAAGGTTTAACCCTTGAAAGGCAGCATAAAGCATAATAACCCTTTACAGACCGGTGAGCAGACTCGCCACCACTTCATTGGTGCATCATGACGACCAATGGGCATGATGCCCTCCTGCATTAGACACTCTTAAAGGGTTTTGATGCTATATGACGGTGGTATGTTTTGGTGTATTGTATAGCCGGTCAACTTGGTACAATTCCCGGTTAGCGTGTTTCTTAGTGAGCTGACCCCTGCTGAAGCTGGTATCTTGCGGGATAAGGACTGGTAACAGCCACCTGATGGGTACCAGGTGTTATGTAATGCACACTGAAAAGTCTGAACTGAATGAAAGGAATTTTCTCTTGGTCAATAATGTATCCCGCTAGGTCGGAATATTATACTGTACCTGACCATACACTGTGAAAAATAACTGTTGAATCTACCAGGGATCCTTGTAAAACTGAATAGTGGTGCACTATAATTATACAGCATTGTTGCTACAAGAAGCCCCAGGTGGCAGTTCAGTGGTACACAAATGTACAAGGAATCTCCATGAAAAAACCTATATCTGGCAACTTTGGGACGAGGTTCGCGCCGTTATTTCGATGACATATTTTACAGTGTGCACCATGTTGTTTGTTGACCACTGCCGGCCTCCAGGGGCCCTCAGGCGGATTCTGCCCTGGAGGAAGGCCCGCGGGGGGGGGGAGGGCTCCAATGATGGTGACCATTGAGCTACATAGCCTCAGTGTAATAGGCCTTGTTACCATTGGTATAGCGTCTGTCACAGCCTATCCATGTATCGGGATTATGGCAATCTCTCTGCACTTCAAGTGTGAAGGCAGTTGAGGCAAGCTTGGGTGATGTACATACAGTCGGTCCTTGCTTCCTCAGATTCAGATAATGCAAGCAAGAATGTGTGAGGAAGAAAATTATCTGAGGATTTACGTCCAAATATAATGGAAAACCAAGAGGCAGGTGCAAAACCTCTTTTTGAGGTAATGAGGGATCCGAGGAAGTGAGGGTTGACTGGAGTCGACCAGAACTTGTCAATTTCCTTTAGGGGCCAGGTAGATTCACCCCCACCCACCCCTCTGTGATTGAAGGGGCCCAGCCCCCCCCCCCCCACCCCTGTATTGGAATGCAGCATATCCGACAGGTAGTTAAGAAGGAGAGTAAAGTATTAAATTTGTGCTTTAGTTTTCAAGATGGCCTTGGATATACCAAAGCAGACTCTATGCTGGTTGTCAGACCTTTATGACCTCTGGTATCTGCGGAGAGAACTAACAATGAGCTCACAAACTATCCACCCTAGCAGCTCCCATCGTACAAAGGGGATCAGTTAGACCAAATGGGGATAGGGGGGGGGGGGTTAATCTGATCGGTTTGAGTGAATGGGGATTGAAGGGTTAATCTGCTGAGGCCAGGCACAGGGTTCACAGGGTAGGGTCCCACTGTTTGTGATATCATGTATAAATATGTATGTTCAGCCTCTGGGTGGGCTCCCACTACAGGGAGGTCTATAGGTATTAAGGGTATGGGTGAGTTTTTAGTTTTAACCCTTTATGGGTCGCTGATGCAGGAGTGCATCATGCCCATTGGTCGGCATGATGCACCAAATTTAGTGCTGGTGAGCAGTCTCACCAGCACTTCATTGGTGCATCATGACGACCAATGGGCATGATAAAGCCCTGCGTCAGCTGTCCTTAAAGTGATAGCATAACTTGCACTTACACACTAAAGATATACTTGCAATAACAGCCTTCAATAATTATCCCTTTAAGAGCCGCTGATGCATTAATGCATCATGCCCATTGGTCGGCATGATGCACCTATAAAGTGCTGGCGAGACTGCTTGCCAGCACTTCATTGGTACATCATGCCGACCCTCCGGGCTTTTGTGTATCGACCCCATAGGGTCAGCATGATGCATGAATGCATCCCTGGTGACCTACTCACAAGGGCTGCATTCATGCATCATGACGACCAATGGGCATGATGCACTCATGCATTAGCGGCCTTCAAAGAGTCAAGCCTGCACACATGTTTCCTGACTATGACGGGTATAGCCCCTCCAGGTATCTAACAGAATGGGACCTTGTTAATATAGTGCGAACCTAGCAGGGGCTCTGTTACCCACCCCCGGGCAATGCGGCACTCAGCCAAACGTGTGTTTTTCACCCTTTTGACTTCCCTCCATATTCCCACAACTCACCGCCACACAAAGCTTCAACATTGCTACCCGGTAGGGAGTGAATTCTTCATGTTTCATTTTAAAAATTCTGTCCCAGTAGATCAGATGTTAGACTAATAAGGGTGATCACTTAACACTTTAAACGTACCTACAAACTCCTCAGTTTTCAAAGATCCATCTGCCCGGCTCAAATATGATTCGCCAAAACAAATAATAAGATCTTATTTATTTGTTTTATGAAGGGGTAGGGTCTTGGAAATAATAAAAAAAAATATTGAGGGGCTCTTTTTTTTTTCTCGCGTCAGGAGTCTTGCAAGGAGACTGCATGAAGGAGCAGTATATATATATGTAATGCCATTTAGTCGTCGTGATGCATAAATCCAACCCTTGTTTTGCTGTATCATACCGTCTCTGCGGAGTTGATAGACTCCCATAGGGTTGAAATGATAGCAATGGTTGCATCATGGGAACCTGAATCTGGTGGCATCGTTCGGCCCTAAAAGGTAATAACAAGCTCTAAAAGAGTTAAAAGGCAAGGAAGTTGCAAGAGCCAAGCCTATACAACCCTTACAATAGCCATATACAGTAGGTGGCGTTAGTGTTGAGCAGGTCAAATTGCTCCTGCTACAGGGGCATGAGTAGTTCCTCTGTTACTCACCAGATGCTGGCCCTGATGGTTTACAATGCGTTTGACTTAATATCTTTTCCAAATTTTTAAGGATTCATAGCTTTACTATTTCCCTCAGTGAAGCTGCAATTTCTGAGTATTTGGCATTGTTCTTCTATTCAAAAAATGCATAAATGTGAGAGGTGTATGTGCCCCCCTTGTTGCACTACATAACCAAAACGGCTACCCCGGAAGTCGTCGGCTTTGACGTTGGATGTTCCCGTAGTTGGCCACTCACACTATCTGACAGCAACCAACGAAAGTGACCCAGTGAATTAGAAAAGAGTAGAAATTGCGTGACAAGCACAGAGTTACAACGGTAGGGGTTACAATGCTTTTGGCGTGTGGTGGCGCCACTTGCGTCATGTTTTTCAATCTCTAAGAGAAACTGGAAGTGACTTCCGAGCATCAATCTTTGATAACATTTTTCTCTTTTCAAAAAGTGAAAGTCAAACTGCGCCGTGCGAGCAGCGCCACAGGCGCTGGTTAAATGAATGGAGTCACAGGGGCTGGGTGAGTGAGTAGCCCCTGTAGCCTGCAGGCCTACTAGGGCGCCATCTGGTGTATCTGAGTGACGAAACTCCCGTTATTTTCCTGTAATTTCGGATAATGTTGTTCATAGCTGTTGGGTTCATAAGGCCCTATTACCTTAACCGTTCAACCCCAATATCCTTCACATGTCTTATCCTACCTTACTATCCAATGGATGCTTTAACCATTTAAGGGGCTCCCTAATGCCTCATAATAAATTATGTTACCTGGTTGGCTTGGGCTTGGGAGACTGCTCTCTAGCACTTCATTTGAGCATCAAACTCTTAGAGGACGACTGTCAAGACCTCCTGTCCCTGACACTACCTTGAATCTACTAGCATGATTGCCAAAAGCTCGCCTCCCCTTATCAACTTCCGTTGTCAGGGGTTGTCTTCATGGCATATTATGTTACTATACACAAAAATGCATTGTCACCATGACACCAGTGCTGGTACCTGGTGCCTCCAGGTGCTTGTGAGTGACACTCTCCAGACCTAGGACCTAACTCTCCAAGCTGTTGTTTGGGGAATATTAAACTTTGTACAATATGAGTGAATCAAGGTTTCGACCTATACTGGTCTCATCAGGTGTCTATAGGGTTAAATCAAGGCATGTAAGCATTGTTAACATTCTTCCCTATGTGACCTTGTCACATCGGGGATGTTCCAATATGTAGGCATATTGGCATGAAAAAAGGAGACATGATTTATCAGACACAATAGTTTTTATTGTTAGATAAAATCAGGTTGGTGGGGATACACTGTGATTCTGAAAGGGTTATTAGAGGCTTGGGCTAATTAGAAATCAGTTCCAGATTGCCATAAGCCCTAAGTGATGCCTGAAAGGTACCCAGGGGCGGGTTCACCCGGTATTCAAAATAATTTTTTTAGACGGAGCTTAGGGGCGAAGTACCATTTTTTACAGTGTATCACTAATCTGAAAGTTTGGTGCATCAATTAGATTCAGACCATGAGGCACCTGGGTATGTAATTTTAGTATCCAGTTCCTCTCTAGTTTATTGCGGAGTTTCTCTGCATAATTAGTGTGTGGATTCTTGTTGATAAATTCCATGATGTGAACTTCCACATCCTTCGGGCCTTGGTGTCCACCAGAGTTAAAGTGAGTTCCCATGTCGGTGTTCATCTTTTTGTCTCTGATGTTACCAATGTGGGGGTAGAACCATTGCATTAGAGTTTGCTTGGTTTGTCCCACATACTGTTTGTTGCAGCATTTGCAACTAATACAGTAGATGACATTCGTGCAGCGGATGGTTATATTGACCTAGGCTGGGTATGTCTGTTTTGTGACTCCATATGATATCTGACCGGTCTTGTTCAACAAAGTGCAAAGTTGGCATTTCTTGTTGTCACAAGAAACAACTAAAGCAGTACCTTCAGCGATTGTTGTAAGTTGTGCTGTGAGCATCAGCGACTATTGGTTGTCAGGGGAAGGGAAACCCTGCTTTAATTTTGACTTATGAGAACCCATTTTGACAATTTAAAGGTGTTTATTTGCCCGTTCTGGGTGGTAATTGACTTTTGACCTTACCAGGGTATTCCTTAGTGAGAGTGGTTTCCTGAGGCCTACAATCAGACGTGTTTGATGTAGGTGTCTGGTGCGTGCTGAGGTTCCCAGCATGTCCCAGTTAGTCTTCACGATCTTTTGTAGGTCATTGAAGCAAGGGTGGAAGGTTGTCACCAGCATTTGAGCATCATGCCGACCCTTTGGGAGTGTATCAACCTCGGAGTGGCAGTATGATGCACGAATGCCACACCAGGGCTGCATTCCTATACCATTTTTATGTGGGATATCTGAGTACATCTGCACTAATTTTAAATAATGGCCAGATGAGCCTTTTACCCAGAAGGGATTAATGTTCTTTGGATTGTAGTGAGATTTTGGATCATAACGCACAATGCCTCCATTTATAATGGCCTATGTGATTCCAATGGATGAGGACGTGAGGGTTGCCAGGCAATGTTCTTCAAAATGTTCCTCAAAATATTCTCTACCGTAATCTCCCGCGTATTATACGGGGGGTTTTAGTTCTCATTGGATCCACAAGGGGGACACCAAGACCTTTCTTTTGATATCTTACATGCCCCCTTGGTCATAAAAGGACATCAGGGGCCCCAGGAGGTCTGGGGTGGCCCAAGTTACACATAGGTTTTTGAATTTTGAAAATTCCTTCAGTAGAACAAAAGTTATGAATTTTATTTTATTTTTTTTTTTTTTTGAATCAAGGTAGTGTCGAGGCACAGACGGGTTTTCACACTTGTCCCATTTAATTTTTCATTTTTTAGAGAATTTTCCAAAACTCTGGGTGCGCCTTATACACGGGCTGCGCCTTATACGCGGGAGATTACGGTAGATAGTTTATGTGACACAGTTAACAGAATCTAACTAGTCAGACAGTATGGTACATTGTGATATGACTAGGCAATGCTGGATAATTAAGCTTCATACGTATTTCTTAAAATGTAGTTTTCTCTTCATGGATTTGACCTTGGTAACTTGTCTAAATGGCATTGTCAAGCAATCATTTCTCACTCATTAAGTGGGCTAGCTAAGCTAGTATACTCACATAATATATCAAAACACAACTATAAAGTAATTGAAATAATAAGTAAAATAAAAAATGTGAGTAGACAAGGAGAAAGGAAAATCCATGAGAGGCCTCACGGGCTATCCCTTCTGGTTGCCTACTCACATAATTATGTCCTCCAGCAGCTACATGATGTAGAGCACGCACCCCCTCACTAGCTGTCAGTACAATAACAGACTGTCCACATCAAGGGACGTCTAAGGAGACATACTCTGGGTTTGTGTGTTTGTCTGTGTATGGCACAGAAGAGCCATCTGGTGTGAACTAGGGGAGTTAAGAGTCTATGGCATGGAGATATTTTGCTTTACCAAAGAGTGAGTGAGTGAGTGAATGAATGATAGATGTTTTACACCATTTCAACAGCTAAGGTCATATTCATGTCGAGAACTACATTTCACAGTTTCACAGAGGAATATATCAGTGCATGCACATATGTGTACTACACACATCAAAAAAGATAGGATAGGGGAGAAATAGACCCTTTTAAGTGGGCTAGGGAAACTCAGCTTTCCCAAAGACTGATGTCAAATAGCTTGGAAGGGACTATGTATTGCATTAATGCATCATGTCCATTGCTCGCCATGATGCGAATGCATCTCTGGTGAGTGATGCACCAGGGCTACATCCATGCATCATAAGCACTGTAAAAGGTTGAAATAATACTGTGGAAGAGTCTTCAAATACATCGGTGCCTCATGGCGAGTAAGGGAGCTGAACCTGAAGGCATCATGCGGCCAAGATTAAACAAACAGAATTGTAGAACATTCAGAAAAAGTAGCTGTTGGAGAATACCCAGTGTTTGGAATAATCATTAATGGTACATGTGTGTGAAAATGTAAGCCTGGACACTATGAGTACTGGTAGCCTGTTAGGGGGTATTTTGTGTGATCACATTGAAATCATTTGTGAAAAAGGTATTACAGAGTGCTCATTATTACTTCACCAGAAGCAATAAAACATTTTGGTATATTAAAAGAGGGCTTTGAGGCCCGACTCCATGGGCGTGGAAAGCAGGGGGGACAGGGGGGACATGCCCCCCCCCCCTCACTTTTGGCCAACTCCTCAAAAGGTCAAAACTAAAAGGTCAAGCAAAGGTAGGTCAAAAATTGCAGAAACCCCCCCCCCCTGGTCCCACCCACTCTGAAACTGCTTCCCACGCCCCTGCCGACAGATTAATTCCTCGTCACCTTAAGTCCAGTAGTAAAATCAGACTCTCAAAGATATGCTCCTCTTAAAATAGAGTTCCTTGTATCTCCCCTCCATATTCTAAGGAACTCTAGGATGGAAATCGTCAGAGTTTACCTTAAACTCATGGATCTCTTTAAGTGCAAAAGACCTATACAATATAGATGCATTCGTGCATTATAAAACAACAGACAGTCTCGATGTGAAGAAAATTGTTGTCTATTCTCTAAATATATATATGTAGGTGTTTGAGCATCTCAGCGATTTTTGCTAAGTTTCATCTCTGAAAAGCAGTAATTCTCATGACATTTGACATTATTTTAATCAGTTGTATTGATTTTTCCTATTTTCAGATCCATTGGTGCGAGCACGAGCTGAGCGTTACCTGAGCTGCTCACCAGAGGACATCAGTGTGCTGCGTGATGTCATCTCGCAGCAAGACCTGACAGGTGTGGATGAGTTGATCGTCAAGTGCGGGGCAACAGGAAGTCCTCGCTCCAGCCCCAAGCGTGCCCGGCCCTCCCCGCAGCAGCCAGCGGGGGGCGGCCAACCCTCCGCTTCCCCCACCATGCCCAACCGAAGGGACGAGGACCTCGGTCGGGGCAGCATGCGCACGCATGGACATTCACACATACCACGCATGCGCAATGACCCGCACGCACACACCTTTTCCAAGGCTTACCATGAGAACGGGGTAGACCCCGGCACCACCACCTCCTCCACCACTTCATCCACCCCCACCACGACCGCCCATAATGGTAAGAATGCCCGTACCCAGAGTAGGGACCCCCCAGATAATTCCGCACAGACTAAGCAGAAAGAGCGAGGCTTTGAAACATTTGTCATGACAGGCGACATGATCATAAGGACTACCAAAAAATCTGAGCCGGCAAGAAAGGTAGCGTCGGACAAAATCCCAAAGAGAGAGCCATTAGCCAAAACGCCCACAGACTCTCCCAAAACAAAGATGAAAGGTTCCCCTGCTAAGTCACAAGGCTCCCCATCTAAGACTCAAAGTTCCCCCTCCCGGAGCGCCCAAAGCTCTCCCTCCAAAAGTAGCCAAGGCTCTCCGGCCAAGACTCAAGGGTCGCCTTCTAAGATCCCTGGTTCGCCACTAAAGAGCAAAAAGCCTGAAAGTCGAATACCGACCTCTGCTGCAGAGAGTCGAATACTGGTGACGGCTGAGAGTCGTATACCTGTCTCCTCCTCAAAGAGTAGGATACCAAAGCCTCCCCAGAAGGGAACGTCCCCCAAACACACTGCACGCGAGTCACCCAAACCTACACGGGCCCCACTGTCCTTCCCACGCAACGAGCGAACTGTAGTAGCTGCCACCATGGCCAGTCCAGAGCCAATGGATATTGAGAACCTGGAGGCTGTGAATAACAATGTGATGATTATACCCACTACTGGTGCCAAAAGTGAAGAAACTGTTGATGCGAGAAAGTCACCCCCACTCCACGAGTCGGTGACTGAGATTGAGGTAGATGAACAGGAGAGTATGGAGGTGCTACTGTCCCAGGTTAGTCACATGGTGGCCGAAACCACCAGCCATCGGGCGCCTGAGTCCCTCGCCCTGCACGCCCCACAACCGCTGGCTCAATACCCAGTGTCCCCTCCCGAGCCCATGTTCTCACTCGAGTTAAGCCCGGAGGAGGGACGAGAAGCTCCGTTATCACTCGCGGGACAAAAATCCAAAGACTATACAGAGGAGGCTAGGGAACATCTAGTCTATGAGGAGCCTATTCATGCATTTAAACAGCCCTCGTCACTCGAGTCGAGCATGACAGCAGGGGCGATGACCAGTCACTCTTCATTTCCAGGAGAGATGTCCAGGTCATATCCTGCGGAAATGTCCCAATCAGCACCGGTGTCCTCGCTAGGTTACATGTCGTTTGCCGGGTATCGGTTCCCAGATGTGGACATGGCATTGGACATCCCACCGGATGACATCTCCAGTGAGGATGACAATTATAGGAACCTGCAGGACTCGTTGGTGGATGTAGACGATCTACCGCCGCCTCCCGATGAGCTCCTCCAGGACTTTACCACCGACAAACAGGAGACGCAGCCACTCACACCTTACCCTGCATGCGCTATTCTCCTCAGCGACAACTACACAGCTGCCGTAGCAGGGGAATCCACCCAGCAGTACCAACAGGCAAGTAGTGACCCACAGGTGCTTAATGGCGGGGGCGGTGCAGGGATCGGCCCCCATAAACATAACTATGAACCCACCACCCTGGACACTGTGGTTGAGGCTGAGGTGATTGTTACCACAAACTCGCAGCGCGGGGCCTCTTCCGCTATCCCCGTGCCTGGGTCTCAGAATAGAAATGTTAGCAAAAGTGCTGATAAAATTACAAGGGGACCTGGTGTGCGATACACTGACCCTTCTGCTTGTGTTCGCACAAGCAGGAGCCAAGAGAATTACTTTCAGAGCACTGGAGATGGTATTTCTTTGGTTGATATAGATTTTGATGAGAGCATGGCTTCGTCTGTGGATGCTTTACCCTATTCTGAAAAGTCTAGTACCTCTTTGGACACTGTTTCTATGCCCGGGCATGTCCCCCTGCACGACCATCACTCGCACGAAACTTCGCGGAGTCTTGATAACTCTCCGGAGCGAAATTATGATAAATATGCAGAAAGAGTTCACATGCCAACTTTCATTAGTGTAGATGATCCTCAGGGGGGTGTTTCTAAAACCCAACCAAAACATCAACAACATCTTTATCAAAATCAACCACCTCAAGAACATGAGTTAATAAACAACAGTCCCGAAGGGGATCATGAGGCTAGTTTTGATGACGCTTCTTGTGATGGTGTTTTTTCACAGGAGGAGGAGATTGCCGTGGTTGGTGACAATGATGCGGTGAAGGACATCAGTCGTCGTTCAACAGACATTCCTCAAGGGTCGCCCTCTCGCTTTGTGAAGAACGACAGTTCTGTAAGTTCGCCTTTGCACCGGTTGTCCTCGCCAGTGTCCTCAGGGGCGGAGGATGTCGGATCATCGAACGGGGCGGTTGATCCTGCAGGGAGGGTGCTAACAGTAGCTGGGGTAACAGTGACAAGCTCAGCAGACAGTGAGGAGGAGGAGATGGGCCCCAATGTGTGTAAATCTGGCACCAGTCCCTCCCACAGCCCAATCAGTAGGAGTACCCGGGGTCCGGGAAGTGGAGGGGTGAAAGCCAAGACGCACCGCTCCCCGCTGGTAGTAGCAGTAGACCGGGGCGGAGCTGCAGTAGCTGCTCCTGCAGAGGGTGAGGAGCTGCTCACAGACTCTGCCTCCTCTGAGCACAACCCCACATTGAGCTGCTCACCCCAGCAGCCACAGGATCATGAGGAGGAGAAGGTGGAGGAGGAGGGAGGTGGGGACGGCCCTCACCACCCCTCTCACCCCCACGTAGACATTGACCAGTTGGATATGGTACAAGTGACTTCCGGGCCGCCCAGTCCGGACGGCGGCGTAGGCGGTGGTGAATCGGATACGGATAGCGTTTACCACCAGCCTATCAAGGACGTTGACCGGCCGTCCGCCGCTCGCCTCGCCAAGAGGCTCTTCCTCAATGATGGCTTCAAGAAGCAGGATATCTCACGGCACCTGCACAAAAAGTGAGTACATTTATTTACCTTTTGATGCAGGGATGAAAGTCTTCAGGGAATTCCCTGATTTCAGGGATTTTGAAGTTCCAGGGCCCTATACATTCATATAGAAACCCAGGTTTCTGGGGCGAATATTGGACCATTTCAGGGATTTTCGTGCTCTGGGACTTTCATCCCTGTTGATGTCACTCTATAAAAAGTAATGTAATGTTACTAGTCTTAGCCAAAGTAACTAATGTGAAACCGAGGCTGGTTGACGGTCATAAAAGGTCAAACAAACAATAGCTCAACTTCCGCCGGAAGTGCCTCGACTTCCGGTGGTAAGTTGAGCCGGAAGTACCTGTATAATGTCATTTAAGGAGCTCCGCAGGAGCTCCCCCTCAACTAGCCTCCACACTCCCATTCCGGTCCACTGTAGCATAGGATAACCTGAAGCTTTACTGCTGCCAAGACCAATATACGGTACCACCCCACCCCTGTAAATGCAGGCAGTGATAACATGTTATCATCGATGGGTTATTTCCATTTAATGTTTATAGTATCATAACTTTCTAAAATGAAAATGTGAGCATAGGATGAAGCTCATTGGCTTGGACTTGCCACTGTTGAACAGTTCAAAATTTGCATTTCCCAAGTCCCAGGTGTGGCTTAAAGGGCGGCTAGCACGGATAAGACGTACCCGCGCTAGCAAGTCACGTGATCACCCCATGACCAATCAGGGGGCGCAATTTTTCCACTGGGTCCTGCAATTTTATGAACAATCTTTGAACCGGTACCCATGTTGAAAATTGGCGTGCTAGCCCCCCTTTAAATGTCCCTCTCAAACTCAGGGTGTTGCTGATATAAAGGTGTAGGCTATATGCAAGGTTTTGGAGTAATAATCTTAGACAGGAGAGGAAGTTTGCTATCTTGTAAAGTGCAGGGGTGAGTGAGTATGACAGCCTGAGCAGATCTGTACCAGACAAAGTGAGCAGCTCACGGTGAACAGATAGTAGCCTGCCTCTCAACTCCTATAGGTCCATGCACTGAGACGGAAATTTTACTTTCTTTGGAGTTTGGGTAGAAATTGAGCCTTACCACATGGGTGGGTACCTTTTCGTTGGTAAGAAGTAAGCTAAATGCACTGAAAATGTTTCTAATTGCAAACACCTGGTGCTAGAGATTTCACGAGACAGGTCAAATCAAATGATTTTCTATTCCTTCATTTTGGCTTTTCAAGAATTTGCTAACAATATGCAATGATCACATGTAGAAAATGAGAAAATTCCCGATTTCCTTCTTTTATCAGACAGCCTAGAAATAGAATATACATGTATTGATGACATCAAAATGTTTATTTTGTCATCATGTATGAAAACTCTTGAAAAAGACAAACAAACATGCTTTTCATGTACAATGTTCCCTATTTCTTGCTGTGTGGGTCTATAACACTGAGCAGCTCTTCCCCCTCCCTCCCTGTGAGGTCAGGTGGGTGCAGGACAGCTGAGGCTGGGCCCCTGAGCTGCTCATTGACTCCTGGAGGCCATCATGTTATGTAATTATAAGCACTGCCGCCTGGTGGTAATAAGCCACACTGCACCCACACGGTCGCCTGGTGGTAATAAGCCACACTGCACCAAGCCTCCTCACACAGCCTTTGACACTGCCTCTGTACTATGGAGCCAGGCCCCTAACAGTAACTAGCCCGTGTCGCGGGGCGGTTAATTTTTTTCTTTTTTCTTTTTTCTCGTGAAAAAAAAGAAGAAGCAGAAGGTACCATAAAAACCCTGGTCACAAGCAGATTCTTTTTCGTTACTTTTGGTTAAAATCGACTTTATTCTAAACCGTACCCCCCTGTATTATGAGCTGAATAGATTTAAGAGGAAAAAGTTTTATTTACCAACTTCACGAGACTTTCATTCAGGCTATTGAGGTTTCCCATAATACACTCTGGAGGTTTCCTGTTAATTAGCATAATCAGGTCAGTCACATGACCTGCTCTGGCCAATGGCATTGGTCACGTGACTGACCTACTTATGGAAATTAACAGGAAACCTCCACAAAGAGAGTGTATTATGGGTAACCTCAATAGCCTGAATTCAGATACATTAGTACAAAGAATCAGTTGATTTCTATACAAAATGATAATTCAAGTGGGCCGTTTAAGACAAATTTTTCGACTGTATTGGCCTGTATAAGCGCTCGATATTTGAATAAGCGCTGGTCTTTAATAAGCGCTGGGGGTAACGGGCTATTGAAATTTGAAAATCCACTACATATATAATTTGAGTCTTGAATAAGCGCCGGTCTTGAATGAGCGCCAGGAGTAGACCTACTTGAAATTAATGAGCGCCCCGGCACTTATACAGGACCAATACGATATATGTTTTTTTTTTTTCTCTCAAAACCTTGATAACTGTTAGATTTTCAAGCCGTAAAGATTGGCATGTAGCTCATCATCTCCACTTCCTTGCACCTTAGGCTGATCAGAAGATGGCGTAAGCACTCACTAGACAATACTTTGGGATAGCATACAGGCATTGATGATAGTCAAGTCTCTCTACTACCTTGTGTGTGAGTGAGTGAGTGAGTGAGTGAGTGAGTGAGTGAGTGAGTGAGTAATAGAGGTTTGACGCCATTTCGACAGCTAAGGTCATATTCATGGTGACAACTACATTACACAATTTCACGGAGGAATGTGTCGGTGCCCGCACATATGTGCACCACACACATCCGAGGGGATAGGAAAGAGGAGAGATAGACCCTTTTAAGTGGGCTAGGAAAGCCCGCTACTACCCTGTCTGCCAGTGATAGAGATGGAGCCTTACCACATGGGCGGGGAGGATTTATCTGCAGGAGGACTTTGTTATAATGAACCCCAGAAGTGATGGAAAATTCATAATTCATTTGTAGATTTTCGGGAAGGGGGAGGGGGTGATTTCCAAATAATAATTTAAAAATATGGGGTCCAGGGTATTAAAATTCTGTTTTCTCTATTTTCTCTCCCTGTGGTATTAGAAATTTATTATCACTATATAGGATATGAGAAAACTAGGCTCGTCCATCATATTCATAACATTGGTTTAAACGATAAGTGCAAAAGTTTCGAGCTACATATCATACGTGTGCCTTGCATAGGTCCTGTCTGGTACCTCTCGAGTAAGAAAGTAAGTTCAAGGAGCTATTAGGCTCAGCTAGAGGCTGCATTTGGAAGCTTGAGTACATAAGCAAATGTCCACGACCATGGAATAAGGCGTCGTTGAATACGGACAGCCGCACCTCGGTGAATACGATGCAAAAATATTCCATGGTCGTGGACATTTGCATTTATGTCATGGCCTACGGGGTTAATTTGCTTTTGTATAAAGAAAAACGGCTCAGCTCCATTCAAAATCCAAGATGGCGGACCCCATTGAATACAAGCATATTGTATTCCATGCCTCCTATGGAATACGGCTGTTCTAGTACTAATCTATAGTAACAATCGTATTTGCCATGGCATAAAAATATATCCCCCTATAAGACGCACCCTGAGTTAAGGGGCACTCTATAAGCTAGAGCTCCTCATGTATAAGCCGCGCCTTATACGCAAGGTATTAGCTTGTCTGGCAGAGATTTCAGAGGTTCATCTATTTTCAGAGGTTGAGAGACTGCTCAAATTTGGATCTAAGTGCAGTTTCAGATGTTGAGAAATCCTTCCACTTGAGAAGTGTAAAGTTCGCAGAGGTTTGACGAACACCTAACTCACACCTCTGTGTCTGGAAACCTTTGGCCCTTTCAAGTTTTGCTACTGGTGTATTGTGCTACATTCTATTTATACAGTCCATACCTTCTGAGCTCTAAAGAAGATTTCCATGGTCAACCTGGGTCAACCTATTCTAATAACCTACAGGTTAGAAACTAAGGCGGATTGAATGAGTTTGTGAGGGAACTCAGCTAGTGTTCTTACACACTGTAAAAAATGTTGTTGGAATAACAAAAGATTCCTCGTCCCAAAGTTGCCAGAGATCTGTCGTTATTTTCACAGAGATATCATTTTTTCACAGAGATATTGTTATTTTCACAGAGATTCCTTGTACCACCACAATGCCACCTGGAGCTTCCTGAAAAAACAACACTGGCTCCCTGTTGTATAATTACAGTGGTTCACTGTTCAGTTTTACAAGGATCCCTGGTAGATTCAACAGTTATTTCTTACAGTGCAGGTCTCTAGCATTTATCTATGGACCAGGCACCACCATAACCGGTATGTCTTTTGTCATGGGTTTCCCCCTCAGTGAACCATGTCTGAGTGATAAAAGGCTGTGGTTTGTTTTGGCCCTGTTTATGGGACCAGGCAAATAAAAGAACACTTGCTATCCTTCTAGATGATTAGTGTGCAATCGCCTGTTGTTTTCTTCAAACCCCAGGATTAGGAGAAAATTAGTAATTTATCAAGGGTAGTAAATCATTGCAGTAAAGCTAACCACACACTGTCAGTGTCAGTATCTCGCGCAGGCCATCCTTCCACTTCCACATAAGACTTTTAACATTTATATAGATTGGACACTTATAATATTTAGTTTTGCATATTCCTCTACATCTCTACTATTAGTGGTTAAAAGGATGTTTTGATCAAGCCTTAGGATTGGGAGTAAACGAGAATTTCACCACAGTACTCAGTCAGGCAGGCCACTGCTTTACCCCTGCTCCCGCACAGCACATTCTTCAATTCAAACTTGAGATTTTCAACATTTATATAAGTCAGACATACATACTATTTACTTTTGCTTGTTCTCCTATATCTCGACTATTAGGGGTGAAAGTGTTTTTTTCAATCAAACAACAGGATCGGGAGATAATTAGGATTTTATATAAGGTAGTATATTGCCACAGTACATTGTCTATGACAGGCTTTCCAGTGTGGAATGTCCATAGCCATCATGCACTGCAAATTGACCCGGGGGGGGGGGCACTCACATTTATTGGAAGAGGCTCTAGCCTCTTCCATTGCATTCACATGGGAGGTCGATTGCACACCAAATCGGACAGTCCAACTACCCTTGAGTCGACCATTGCTTTTGTAGCATTAGATAACACTGACAAACTGTTGATAGATGGTCGAGTTATGGCCATTTACCCAGCCTGTGATGTGTGTAATTATAGCCTGTACACTGTCCAGTCAATATGCACCAATTAAACCTGACCTCCCCACTCAAAACTCGCCTAGAGCTACATAATTATAGCCTGTACACTGTCCAGTCAACATGCACCATTCCAACCTGCCCTCCTCACTCAAAACTCGCCTAGAAATAAGTAATAATAGTCTGTATATTGTCCAGTCAACATGCACTAATCCAACCCGCCCTCCTCACTCAAAACTCGCCTAGAACTAAGTAATTACAGCCTGTACATTGTCCAGTCAACATGCAATAATTGTCAGCACTTCATCGGTGCATCATGATGACCAATGGGCATGATGCATAAACTTACACTGTCTAGCTTATCTCCACCACCACGACCCCTCTCCCTACACTGTAAAAAATGTGTGTTGAACTTACACTGTCTAGCTTCTAGTTATATTGGGCTTTAAACATAGAAATAGGCATTGATTCAATAGCGCATCATGCCTTGAACGGTATTTGTCAAAATGTCAGAACCTATGCAATTTGTCTTTTGACATTTGACATGGAAGCCTCTTCCTTAGGACTGAGTCCTTCACCTGTGACATTTTTCTGACACAGGTGTGCGGCTGGAGCTACAACAACCCTTACCCTTGTTACTATGTTAGGGGGATTTTACCTCAAAATCTGTACCCTTCTTAGGGCACTTTTGACAACAAGAAAAATGTGGCAAGGACCACGGATAGGAGTTGTGCTCATAGATCATGGCAACATCACTAGCCACTGCGGGTGACGTCACTGAGGCAGCATGATGTCACCAATGACGTCATAGGTGACAGGGAGAAAACCGAAAACATTATGGAGTTGCTATGGTCGCTACGCTCCCGGCCACTGACGCGGCTTGCAACTCCAAAAAAAAACAAACCTATGTATTTAAAGAAATATCTGACTCATAAACCATTAGAATTCCCTAGATGTGAAAATATCTCCTGAAAACTCGGGAATTATGGTCAAAATGTGGGTATTTTTATGGGATATTTCACACCCTAAGTCCAAAGTGAACCCTTGTTACAGTTAGGGGGATTTTGGTCAAAGGTGACCCTTGTTAGGGGGATTTTGATGAAAAAGTGCCCTTGCCAGCCGCACACATGTGTCAGCAAAATATATGAAGTGTTCCCCCCCCCCCCGGGAAATTGACGTCACTTGAAAAACTCTAATAGAGGCACAGGCTCTTTGTACCTCTTTGCTGTACATGTTGCCCTCTTCGAATACTGGGTATTGTCATTGTCTGACTGGGACCTTAAAGGGGCCCTGGCATGGTAATGCATGCCCGCATTACAAAGTCACGTGATCACCCCTTGACCAATCAGGGCGTCGCAATTTTTCCGCTGGTTAACGCGATTTTATGACCGCTGTTTGAATCGGTACCCATGTTGTTAGTTTTCCATGCCAGCCCCCCTTTAAAGGGGCCCTGGCATAATAATGCATGCCAGCATTAAAAAGTCACATGACCACCCCTTGGCCAATCAGAGCGCCACGATTTTTCCGCTGGTTCCTGCGATTTTATTAACACTCTTTGAACCGGTACCCATGTTGTTAGTTTGCAGTGCTATGTGTTGGCAGACTTGGTAGCCAGACTACCGGATAAACCATAAGAAATGATGTTTTCTGAACGCACCCACTGCGAGCACCTCAGTGCGTGACGTCACCAGTTACAGTGATGTATGATTTTGCGAACACGCCACATTACAGCGATGTCTGACGTCACGTTGCGGTGACCTAGTTTCAGACTGCGGGAGGCGGGGAGAGTACGGCACGGTATTCATTAGCCGCACGCCAGCCACGCGGCGGGCGCCACAGGCGCACCTCCTCTCTAGCTGGAGTGCGAGCACGTTCAGGTCCGGGCGCGCGCCGATGGCTGGGCGTGCCGCCTATTGAATTCCCCTCGGGTGTGTGAGTGTGTGTCTGCCAACCTTCTGCCTGCCCTCCCTACACACGGAATACACACTCCTCCTCGACGTGAGCACGACGGAAACCCAGTCCACCTTTTTACGTGGTGCGAGTTTACCATAGGCACCCATGGACTGGAGGACAGTTGCCTTGTTTTGCCCCACGCCGCAGGACATAATCATGGAAGGCTGAGGATCTTACCGGGAGTTTTCGTTTTTGACAGTCGGGAGACGCTCGCACAGCGCCCGTCTCTCCACCACTCCCCTCCCGTCCTCACTGTCACTGTCAAACCGTCAACATGGTCTACATAGGTTGTTGGTAATTTAAGACTGTTTCTACTCAATCATAGGCTTTCTGGTATTACTATTACTGTCATATATCTTGCTGGTAATCTGCTGCAAACATGTACTGGGATTGGGAAAGGGGTGGCTTCAGTTGACCCTTGGTGCAAGGTATGCTGCTTTGCTGGATGAGTCAGGGACAGGCCACAGCCACAGGGAGGGAGCTTCATTTTCAGACACTGGGGTGGAGATTACACAGGGGAAATACACAATCTAAATGTGTTCAACACTGCCTATATATGATAAGGTTATACGTTAGTTATTACAAATGATATGACCATTTGCTATCACAGATTAGATATTGCCCATAGATCTATCGGTATCCACTCAAAGTAAATAATACATGCAAACTCCTCAGTATTTTTCAGTTTTCTCAGTTTTTCTGATCCATCTGGGTCAATCTTGTGATTCACTCAGACCCAATGAGATCATTTTACCATTTATATGGGGGGGGGGGTGGTCTTAGAAAATTTGTTACAAGGGTATCAGCCATCCACAAAAAGCACCAGACTACCAGTACACCATTTGACTTCTCAAAATTCAGATTTTTCACTGTTTAACTTAAAGTGCACTTCTAAGGAAAAATCTCAGCACTTTTTAGGGCTCAGTTTATTTCTCGTCCGGAGACTGAGTTTTCATGTATGGTAAATAGCAGTAATATGACAAAGACAGTCAGTGTAAATTGTCTGAGCCGAAGTAAGGTGCATCTGCCATGTGTTACTTGGTCACCAAATGGGTGTCCCATAAATCATTATCTCATGAATCACTGTACAACAAGATTACTGGCATACCTAAAACTTTCAGGTGCTCTAGAAACGGCAAGTTTCTAAGAATAACATTTGACAGAAATAAATCCCCAACAATCAGCTTATGATATTGACAAGAGTACCACCTTAGTTTTGCTGTCTGTGAGTGGGAAGAGCGTCTTTTGTTGGAAACTTTTAGATCGCACCCTTTTCCAAGATTTGGCACATGCCGTGTGGGTTGCAACGGGAAGCTATCAGCAGGTGCATTTTCTGCCAGACAGGAAGTCAATCTCCACTCTACAAGCAGATTCTCATGAATAACATTATTTCATGAATAACACCTCTGTTGTGAGACCTGAAACCACATCCAACATGGCCGACCGTGGCAGCTAAACTTGATATGAAGACTAACAGATTTGCGAGAACCAAATAATCTGGGCCCCCGTATTAAAGGTTTCTCACAAAATGGCAACAAACGTGTTAGAAAGCCATCTTTAAGAGGAAATCAAGATAAAAACAATTATGTCCTACAATTCCAGCCACCTGACAAATGAGCCCTATGCAGGAAGCCTGACTCTCCCGTCAGGTAAGAGTCAGCGCCCGTCAGACAAATGCACCTTCTCTCATACTGGTACTGTATGGTAAAGCCACGACTTGATATAAAGTATTTCCAGTAGTGTAATGCACCATATACCCCAGTAAATGCTTCCTCTACTCAGGTCCAAATCTCACCAATACTGGCATGTGAATATATGTACCTACATGTATGTATGTACTCTGTACCAGTATTGGTAAAGTATTCATGTCTCTTGCAAGAGCAATATTTTCACGGCTTTAGTTGTAACATATATTATCATAAAACCTAGCGTATAAGCCGCGCCCAGGTAGAAACTGCACCCAGACTTCGGGGAGAATGCTATGAGTATGAGGCTCACCCGAGGACTACAAAGTTGTCATTCCTTTACGAGCCAAGAGTCTGAAATGGTCTATAAGCCGCGACTTAGACGTGGGGAGTGGGAAGGGGGTGTGTCGCTTCAGTGTTTCTGTAGACAGTAGGGAGATTATTAGGCCTATCATTTACAGGCCATCCATTGTATACTACTAGTACCTGGATAGCAGCAGTATTTATGTCTACATATGATTATAGGGGCCCATTATAAAGCCTAGACTACCTGATTGCCATCCTGTATATATATGCAGTATAAATATGAGTAACCAGAAAGGATAGCTTATGCACCCTCTCACGGGCTATCTATTCTGCATGTCTGTTCACAAATGTCAGTTTGAATGGCTAGAGTAGTGAGAGAAGTTTGGTGTAGGCCTATTTATGGATGTATTACATGTAGTAGGATACTGTGGTAGCAAGCATGACCAGTTGTTCTTTGCAATAATAACAACTCTTCCAGGAACAACAGTGCCCCTGTCAGACATCTATGTCGGGCAATTATGTCGTGTTTTGACTCATTGGATGTTGTCATTTTGGTGGTGCGAATAAGTAAAAAAAAAAGATGGAAATTTTGTATAAAAGAGGCAGAATTACTTAATGAATTTGTTGTGCCACTAAAGGAGGAGATGTAGGGGTCTTGCAGGAAAAGGTATTTCATTACAAAGTTTTGTAAATTTTGAGAAATTGTTAATATTGTACAGACTCAGTTGGTTGGCAGCCATAAGACGCTTTTTGCCTCCAAAGGTGAAGGTACATGATGTTGATCCATGTATCAACTTTCCCGCCCTTTTAGGCAATGTGGTGCGAATAGCGCAGTTTTGGCAGGAGTTATGCTAATAGTGGCTTGGTGGTGCCAATAACTGGGTGAGGGAGCGCTGATGTCAGACCACAAACTAGACTTGCTCAAGGCTATCGTTTTATTTCTTTTCGAGTTACGAGCAATGCAAGTTGCTGGCCTATATTTTTATTGTTGTATGTAGTTGCATTGTCATTTATACAGTGAATAAGACATACCGGTACATAGATCTAAAATTTTGTGTTCATGTAACAGGGTCTAAAAAAATTAGGGTGGTAGGTAAGGAAATCTTTTTATTTTGGAGAATTTTGTTGAGGCCGGCGGTAAATTTTTGGCCATACGCGACATGAATTTGACGTGAAAGATTGTAAAAATAAATAAATAAATAAATAAAAAACTTCCATGTCTCGTTAAGTGCCTAAACATCATATTTTTCCACAAAATGCCCATTAAAAAAGTTAGAGAAGGGCCAAAAAATTAGTATAGGGAGTGTTACCTGAACACAAAACTTATTTTTTAGGCCTTAACAGATATCATACTATATCTCGGGCCACCCTTAAAAATATGTCCGTTTCCTGTCCAGAGGGTGGGATTTTTTAGACCCATGAGGGAGGGAGGGAAAAATTTTGTATTTGTCATGAGCATTGTAAGCGGGGATGGCATGAATTTGCATCATGTTCTAAGATTTAGTGATTGGAAACCTAGATTCTTGTGCTGATGACGAAAAAAATGAATTGTTTTTCAGAACTCAGGAAAAAATTTTCCCATTCTCACAATAAAGAATCCACCAGGCCTCTGGACAGGAAACGAAAATATTTTGAAGGGTGGCCTCGTATTCCAACTTGCATTCCTTTGCAATTGAAAAGAGTCCAGGATTAATAATAAAGGCTGAGGCTGGGACGTGTAGCTTATGACATGTCTTTATGACTCATTAACCCTTTGAGGACAGTGAAGTGCATTCACGTGTCATGTCCATTGGTCGGTGTGATATGCAAAATGTCGCTCCATGCAAAATGTTTCCGCGTAAATTCAAGTTACACTTTGCATTAATCATAGTTCTACGGCGTAGGGGCAGTATCATTAGGGTTGTTGTTTTTTTTCAATTTCTATAAGAGGAGAGGGATATTTTCATGGTTTCTTCCTTTCAAAAAAAAAACTATTTGTTTCGAGATTAAGTAAAGTTTATCACTCTCCAAGCAGATGTTTTGATCTTGCATGATACGATTTAGAGGGTGCAACGTCTGCTGGAAGAACGCTGGAAACATTTTGCATGGTAGCGACATTCTGCATGCGACATCGGCATGATGCTCCGATGCAGTGCTAGTGAGCGCTGCATCGGAGCATCATGTCTACCTTTTGTGTATTTGTCAACCCCAGAGGCTTCGCATGCAGCACGGATACAGTCCTAAAGAATCGGCTTCTCAGGGTTACATTCATGTATTTGATATGACAACCAATGGATATTATGCACTCAAGCAATTTGCGGTATTTATCAAGGGTTAACGGTATAGAGTGGGCTAGAATGTTAATGTGGCCGCGGCCTCCTCATAAGACAAACTTTATGAGTAAGGCCACCCTTAATAATATGTTTGTTTCCTGTCCAGAGGCCTGGTGGATTTCTTTTCAAGAATGGGACAAATGTTACTTGAGTTCTGAAAAGAATTTTTATTGTGTCCATTACCACAAGAATCTAGGTTTCCAGTCACTGAATCCTAGAATGCGATGACAAATTCACGCCGACAAATAAAAAAAATTTCTTAAAAAAAATTTTTCCCCTCCCTCCCTTATGGGTCTGAAAAATCCCACCCTCTGGACAGGAAACGAACATATTTTTAAGGGTGGCCTAAGACATATGAGGTAACGGTAAACGACTGCAGGGACCCTGATACTAAAAGGGAAGTAACTCATTGGCCTGTATATGCATGGGTCTTGAATACTGGCCAGACTGAAATAGGCCGGGGATGCAGGGTATTGAAATTCTAAAATACACTATGTTTTACTTCTGGAATAAGCACCGGTCTTGAAACTAATGAGTGCCCGAGCACTTTTACAGGCTAATAGGATATCTTAGATATATGGGAGCTTACCAAGAGGTTTTATAACTGGATAAATATTACAAGTACCGTCAGATAGAGAAGTATAAAACATGGATGGGATGAGTGCTTGCTTCATTCCTGCATCCTGCAGACAAAAGTGATACCAGGTACCTAGTACATGTAGATCGATGCCCCATGCTTCCTGAAAGGACTAATACAAACAAGAAAAATGTGGCAAGGGCCACGGATAGGAGTTGCCACTCTACGGCCGACGTGTGACGTCACGACTGACCTATGACGTCACAAATTGCGTCATAAGGTGACCGTGATTTCACTGACAAACCGAAAACATAATGAAGTTGCTACTGTCGCTGCGCTCCCGGCCGCTACGCAGCAAGCAACTCCACAAAAACGCACTTTTGTGGAAACTTGTCCCTGACAAGGCTGAGAATTGGAAAGACATTTAATACTCCAGTGTAAGCTATATTAAATCCGGACACCTTGAGTCCAGGCAGACCCTATATTAAAGCCTCAGTGGGCCTCTGTAGAGCCCATGGGCAGCGGCTTATATGCCAGGTGTTTCATTCTAATAACTGGAACGAGTCCAACCCTATCTCCTGTATCTACTTCAGATTGGGTGGTTAATTTAGAGCTGTGTCCATGAAGGATGTGATTGTTATATAACTCATGTATATAAGGACACATAGACATACATCCATGGTGCGACATTTACCTGCTCACACTGATAAGGGCAGAGACAGAGCACAGGGAGAGAGGACCTACTCTATTATTGATACTACATCTATGATAAAACAGGGAGATAGATCGGTCCTGATAGATCATGGTGTTGGGCAAGCCTGTAAGCAAGATACACATGGTATAAACTATAAAGCTTAAATATGAACCAGAGGGTGGTATTTAACTTTCGAGCCATTTGCACTTGCAGTGACATATATATATATATATATATATATATATATATATATATATATATATATATATATATATATATATATATATATATATATATATATATATATATATATATGCACAGAGGCCATACGCCACAGGATGTTCCCATGTGCCACGAGGGAACTATGCCATTGGATGTAGCCCTATGCCACAGGGTGTCCATGCACCATAGTGCAGGGGTCTTTTCCTAGTCCATCTTACAAGGGTCTCATCTTTTCTGCCCCTTCTATGTGGTGCACACAATGTAGGCTACACGCATTGACACTGTCAACCATCAATCGATCTCTCGTGTAGTTCTCTCGCCATCAATATGACCATATCTCTCGAAAAGGCCTGCGTTGAATAATCATTACGCACTCGCTCCCCACAGGGACCATAAACCATGGGGTGAGGCCATGGTGAGGCCGGGTGTTGGCATGCCCCATTGTGTTGTAGCAGATAACAGCAGATCCTCACGCCACCAGGGGACGCCACTGGCTGCCAACAGCTGACAAGCTCAGATTGACTCTGACCCCTGCCAGCCCGGATCTACTACTTCCGGTGTCAGCAGGAGAGGGGTGCTGTGTGGGGTGGGGGGGGGTGTCTAGATTAGAGTGGATGTTCTGGAGCAGGATACCCATATTGTTGCGCTTAGTACCAGGTTTTAAAAGGTTGGTTTTTAACAAGAGATATGGGCGGCAGGTTGATGGGTTTCTTTTTTTTTGGGGGGGGGGCAAAAAAGTTCACCCCTTTTGAGCAAAAGAACCCCGCCCCACTGATTCTAAAGAGTATAAAAGTGGGGGGGGGGGGTAATTTCAGACCCCTCTGAGGGGGGGCCGAAAAATGTTTGCGGCGTGTATGTGGAACTTAACAAACACTTCCCACCCCCCTATTGTTAAAAAATGACCACAGATGTCCAGATATATAGAGCAACATGATCTGAAGTATTTGAAATATTTCTATGAATAACAGCCAAGGGGCTCATTGATTTCTCACGGCCTTTACAGAAGTCCTCTCCCATTTTGATAGCTCTTGTATATTAGAATCTTGATTTGACTATCAATTGATCGTTCTGGTCATCAGTCCAGTTCCCGGCCCCTGTGGCCTTACTATCAGGCTGCATGGGGCTGGGTTAGAGGCCACCCACTTTGTGTGTTTATACATGTATTCCATAAAACTACCGTAATCTCCCGCGTATAAGGCGCGTCTTATACGCCAAACAAAAGGCTGCTGGGTCTTATACGTGGGAGGAAAATTGCCTTGAGTTTGAGGTGTGCCTTAAAGGGGGGGTATTTTTACTATAGAACAGTACTACATTAACAAAAATCTGCTCTTAGGGGTGCGCCTTATACGTGGGACAGGCCTCCCTTAGTTGGGGGTGCGCCTTATACGCGGGCTGCGCCTTATACGCGGGAGATTATGGTATGTGGTAAAGTCATGGCTTGTATATGATTGCGAACGACAGTGCCTCGCATAAGGAAGGGGATGGTGTATACCGCAAATTCCCACATATAAGCCACCCCTGGCAGCGAGGTGGGGCTTTATACGTGTTGGGTTTTACCGTAATCTCCCGTGTATAAGGTGCAGCCCGCATATAAGGCGCACCCCCAACTAAGGGAGGCCTGTCCCACGTATAAGGCGCACCCCTAAGAGCAGATTTTTGTTAATGTAGTACTGTTCTATAGTAAAAATACCCCCCCCCCCTATAAGGCACACCCCAAACTCAAGGCAATTTTCCTCCCACATATAAGACCCAGCAGCCTTTTGTTTGGCGTATAAGACGCGCCTTATACGCGGGAGATTACGGTACATTAGATATATACATGTGTAGGGGTGTTATTATTGTGGCCATTATGGTGTTCAGGACCGACACGATTCAGGATGCGGGCGGCACTAAACCTACTCTATATGATGGAGTAATGGCGCCATACTGTAATACCCCGCATATAAGGTGCACCTCCAAAATAAGGCACATGCTCAATGTAAGCCAGACCTATGAGGTGCACCTGGAGTCAAGTTTTGGGTCATTTTAGTACTGTTCTATAGATTAAAATCGGCGCCTATAAGCCGCAAACCTAACTTCGTTGAACATTAAAAGTGGAGTATGGGGTCCATCCCTGCATATACGTATACCATTTAAGTGCCTGGGTCTCAAATAAGCGACTCCCGAATAAGTTTTGGGGTTATTGAAATCAATCTTAAGCACTAAGAACAGTACTCAAATAAGCACCTGTCTCAAATAAGGACCGTTGAAATTTATAAGCACCCGGGCACTTAAACAGGCCATTACGTTACTTCAGGCGGGTCTTATACACGAGAGATTGCCGTAATTACTGTAATGAGAGGACTCGGGGAGGGACCTCATGCTGTTGTCTGATTTATTATGGTAATGTGTGTTAGGGAAGGCTGCATGACATGTCATAATGGGAGTTGGTCTCTACTGTGGAGTCGAGAGTGTTGATTTCAAGATCTGGAACTGTATATACCGTAGCGCCTTGCGTATAAGGTGCACCTCCCATGTAAGGCCCCAATTGAACCTGATCACATAAGGCCTAAAAAAGTTTTGTTTCCAGTCACCCGCCCGACCCTAGCAAAACAGGGCCAGTGAAGGCAAAAGGGGCACCAATGAAGTGCTGGCAAGTCTTGCTTGCCACCACAGTGGCGGATTTAGAGGGGGCGTGGGGGCGCGCCCACCCCCTTTTTCCCAGTACTTAAAGAGTTTAAAAACATATTTTGGACCCCAAAATTTGTCCAAAAATAGAGGGTGCGCCCCCTCCTTTTCCAGATCCTGGATCCGCCGCTGCCACCACTTCATAGGGGCATCATGCTGACCCTCTGGGATTGTATTAACCCTGCAGGGTTGGCATGATGCTTGATCACCCTCACCTTACTACTTCTGACCCCGGTCCCCGCACTCCCAAATTCATCCTGACACCATGTGCGTTCTGGGATCCCAAATATACACCCTTTCCACTGATTTCTGAGTGAAAAAGGACCCATTTTATGACAAATTCGCAAATTTCTAGGGTCTAAAAAGTACCCCTTTTCCATGAAATGCAGACATACCTACAAGACCTACCGTAATCTCCCGCGTATAAGGCGCGTCTTATAGGCCAAACAAAATGCTGCTGGGTCTTATATGTGGGAGGTAAATTGCTTTGAGTTTGGGGTGCGCCTTATAGGGGGGGGGTATCTTTTACTATAGAACAGTACTAAATTAACAAAAATCTGCCCTCAGAGGTGCGCCTTATACGTTATAACAGACCTCCCTGAGTTGGGGTGCGCCTTATAGGCGAGGTGCGCCTTATACGCGAGAGATTACGGTACCCCTTTCCATGAAAAGAAACAACAAATAATAGAGAAATGTGGATGTCGTGCACTCATCTGCATGCCACAATTTCCATCTGTGGATGAGATACATTGACTGTTGGATCTATGGTGATTTGAAGGATGCTGATGCATTAAAACACCCCTTTTTTCGGTTTCCACTGACTTACAAAGACTTGCAGGGATGAAAGTCTTCAGGAAATTCCCCGATTTCAGTGATTTTGGAGTTCCAAGCCCCTATACATTCCTATAAAAACCCAGGATTTTGGGCCGATATTGGACCATTTCAGCGTTTTCTTTGCTCTGGGACTTTCATCCCTGGACTTGTAAAAGGACCCCTTTTTCTGTATTTTCCGTAACACACATGGTGTCATTGGGCATCAGTGAGTGCGGGGACCGGGCTTCTGACTCCCTTCGGGTCGTCATGATACACAGGCACACAGTCATGATGTACTCTTACGTTAGGCCAAAAAAAATTGTTTGTTACAGGTAATCCGACCCTACCAAGCTAAACAGGGCCGACCCTAATTTTTTTTCTTCAATTTTTGGACAACTTAAGTTACCCATGGGTCGGCCACCCCAGCCCGTCCCGTCTCTTTGAGGCATTAAAAAAATCTGATCTACCTAATGTTTATCAGCATGTTACCTGAAACACATTGCTTTTTTTTGCCTTAGCGGGGCTGAAAGGGTTAAAACCCCAAGGGGTTAATTTACCTGAAGTTAGGAAGCAGAAGGTACAGGACAGGGAAGGGAATGGGGGGCTAGAGGGAGGTGTTTTTTGTTGGTCCATGCCGAGAATCCCAGATGGTAACCATATGGTATGAATATCCCTCTCTCTCCTGTCAGTCTACCACAAAAATGTACTCTGAACTGATAGCCCATGGGCACCAGACACTTTTGAGTACTACACGTCTAGCAAAAGTGATTTGAGGTCCTTGGACATGTAGCAATACAAAAGGTATTGCCAGATTAACTACACAAAATTGGTACTCAAAGTACTATACTAGAGGAGCATGCCTTGGACTATGGGTCCTTGGATACATAAGCAAATGTCCACGACCATGGGATATTTTTATATCATATTCCCCTCTGTGGGACTGGTCGCATCCCACTCAGCTATTATTATGTAAAAAATCCCATGGAAGTGGACATTTGCATTTATGTCATGGCCTAGGGGGTTATTTCGCTTTAAAATAAAGAAAAACTGCTCAGATCTGTTCAAAATCCAAGATGGCGGACACCCATTGAATACGGACACATTGTATTCAATGCCCCCCATTGAATATGGCGGTTCTAGTACTAATCTATAGTGACGTTCCTATCAGCCATGACATAAAAGTTGAAACATAATATAGAGTATGCTCACCCTGAGACCTTTTTGGAACAAAATTTACTTTATTGCAATAGAAACAAGTACAAGTTCAATTTGTAGTGAAAGGTTCAGTCGATTCCGGTCAAGAAGGTCGCTTTTCAGTTTCACAACTGTTTGTGAAGCTGGTTTTGGCTGGCAACGTACATATCGACAATAATATCTCCGTCAAAGACCGTAAAATCGGTTTCAGAGATGCCACTTTTCCTGGTTTTCCAGGAATTCCTGGTTTTGATCTCAAGATTTCTGTATCAAATTATGCAAGATTCCTGGGAAAATGTGTCCAAAGTCCAGTTTTCCTGGTTTTTGTTTGTCAGTGAGTGGTATCTCTGCGGTTTGATGTTCAGTATACACTGCTATTTAGTGAAGCAACATCGATTCAAACAATTTAATGAATTGAAGACCAAGGTGGGTTGGACATGTTAGGGTAAATTGCCATGTTATAACGCTTGATACCCATTGTGTTAAAATTATTGGTGCGTTTACATGACTGAAGTGCGCTCTTACAAAAAACTAAATGGGAGATAATAAACTAATCTTTTCTCTCTTTTTTCTCCCCCAGGAATGACTTTGCCCAGCTGGTGGGTGAGGAGTACCTGAAGTTCTTTGACTTCACCTCCGATACCCTGGAGCAGGCGCTACGCAAGTTCCTCAAACACCTCACGTTAGCTGGAGAGACACAAGAGAGGGAGCGTGTACTCGCTCACTTCTCTAAACGCTTTATGGAATGTAACCCACAATCTTTCAAATCAGAAGGTGAGATATTTATTCTACCATAAAACCTTTTCTGTAAACCCACAGTAAATCCCCGCATTATAACCCAGAGCTTAAGTTGCAATTTCTATTGTCTGAATAAAGGTGTGAGGCTTGATAAAGGTGGGGTTTTTACAAAAAAAAAAATGCAGTAAGGCCACACCAAATTAAAAGATTGGTCTATGGATTTCCTGCATCTGATTTTTAGAAATCAGAATTTTATTTTTATTTGAAAATTAATATGTCTATGGATCCCGCCCGCCTCATTTACTGAGATTTTCATTTTTTATTTATTTTTTTGTTTGTTGATCAAGCAAAAAATATATGATTGATCTTTAAGGCACAGGAAGGGCAGACCCCTCATTGGATAGGTATAACTATGCAGATTTTCCTAATGCCAATCACTGTTGCCCATATACAATATTCAACCAACCATGGTTCACATAGGAACATAGTATCTACCGAAGCCTGCAAAAAAAAAATAAAACCCTCTCCATGTATTTGATGTTCAGAATCCACAGACAAAATTTCATTTCTAGAAAATGAAAATAAAAATTTCGCCCTCCCGCACCATATTTTCAAAATGAAAATCCATAGACCAACTTCTTTATTTGATGTGGCCTAAGGAACACTTGAAATGTTTCTTTCCCTTTTCAGGATATCGAAGGTTAGTATAAGGAACCAAAAAAGAAAGGAAAAAAAAAGATTTTCATGTTCCAAGGAACTTTATATACCCTAACAAAACCTATATTTCACGGGTTATGATTGAGCATTTCATGGAGTTTTAAGGGAGTGATCATTTTTTAACAACAGGGGGGGGCTGGTGGGTTTGCGCGCGGACGCGCGAAAAAAATTCCGACCCCCCCTCTCGAGGGGGTAAAATTTTTTCGACCCCCCCATAAGGGACAAAAATCGCGCGTGAACATCCCCTTTTAGCCTATAGTAACGCGCGGGGTTTTCCACTGAAAACAGGTGAAATTATTATGACCCCCCCCCATCAGAGGTATTGAAAAAACTCTGACCCCCCCCCCGGTCAAGGGGTTGAAAAAATTCTGACCCCCCCTCAAACCCACCGCCCCCCCCCCCTGTTGTTAAAAAATGATCACTCCCTAAAATACTCAGTCATTTCCATCCCTGCTTTATCATAACTTTCCTATTATGTATTGGGCTTCCCTAGCCTACTTACAAGGGTCGTCTATGTCTCCTCTTTACTATCCACTCGGATGTGTGCGCTGCACATATCGTCATATGCATGGGCGCCGACATCCCTCTGTGATATTGTCTAATGTAGTTCTCGCTTTGAATATAACCTCAACTTACTTTTTAGCTGTTGAAATGGCAGTAAATATCCATTACTCACTCAGTCCCGTTGTGTATTCCAGATGCGTGTCACACGTTGACATGTGCGTTAATGCTGCTGAACACTGACCTCCATGGACAGGTATGTACCTCATTTAACTAATTAAGCCTTTAAGGGCCCCCAGGGCAGGAATGTGATTTCTCCTCCAATTGTAGGTTTTCCTCCAATTGGGAGACAAAAAGTCGACCCTCGTGATTTTCCCAAATCCATTGAGAAAATATTTTACTGGGAGGGGGGGGGTTCTGGTACTAAATGATTGCACCATTTGGCCTCTTGATGTTCAACGGGCTTCCCTAGCCCACTTAAAAGGGTCTATTTCTCCTCTTTCCTATCCCCGCAGGATGTGTGTGGTGCACATATGCGCGGGCACTGACACATTCCTCTGTGAAATTGTGTAATGTCGTTCTTGCCATGAATATGACCTTAGTTGTCGAAATGGCGTTAAACATCTATTACTTACTTACTTATTCTTGATGTTCAAAAATTTCTTGGGCTCCTGGGGGGGATGCCCCCCAACCCCCCCCCCCCATTATATTCACAAAGATCCTTTTTCAAGTCTATTTTGTGGCGCTGAATACCTTGTATTGGGACTTAACAAAATCTTCCTACATTTGGGCGATTTTCAAATCACATCACTGCAGGGTCATATCTTAATGATGCATAAATGTAGTGTTGGCTGGTCTCTGTCTATACATGGGTTGTCTATACATTGGTACAAACGATCAGAGGCTATTAGTGACGCAGGGGTGTTTAAAATCGACATTGGGGACACGTGGATTTTAAAAATTGATGAACAAGTTATTAGTATACTCTTGTATAGAAAGTGACGGAGTGATATTACCATTATGATTAAACAGCTACATTTTGAGTACCCGTGTATAGGCACCAGACTACTAGCCAGCACTGCATTTGTGCATCATGCCCTGTGTATAGGCACCAGACTACTCGCCAGCACTGCATTTGTGCATCATGCCCTGTGTGTAGGCACCAGACTACTAGCCAGCACTGCATTTGTGCATCATGCCCCGTGTATAGGCACCAGACTACTAGCCAGCACTGCATTTGTGCATCATGCCCCGTGTATAGGCACCAGACTACTAGCCAGCACTGCATTTGTGCATCATGCCCCGTGTATAGGCACCAGACTACTAGCCAGCACTGCATTTGTGCATCATGCCCCGTGTATAGGCACCAGACTACTCGCCAGCACTGCATTTGTGCATCATGCCCCGTGTATAGGTACCAGACTACTAGCCAGCACTGCATTTGTGCATCATGCCCCGTGTATAGGCACCAGACTACTAGCCAGCACTGCATTTGTGCATCATGCCCCGTGTATAGGCACCAGACTACTAGCCAGCACTGCATTTGTGCATCATGCCCCCGTGTATAGGCACCAGACTACTCGCCAGCACTGCATTTGTGTATCATGCCCCGTGTATAGGCACCAGACTACTCGCCAGCACTGCATTTGTGCACCATGCCCCCGTGTATAGGCACCAGACTACTAGCCAGCACTGCATTTGTGCATCATGCCCCTGGGTATAGGCACCAGACTACTAGCCAGCACTGCATTTGTGCATCATGCCCCTGTGTATAGGCACCAGACTACTAGCCAGCACTGCATTTGTGCATCATGCCCCCGTGTATACATAGGCACCAGACTACTAGCCAGCACTGCATTTGTGCATCATGCCCCCGTGTATAGGCACCAGACTACTAGCCAGCACTGCATTTGTGCATCATGCCCCGTGTATAGGCACCAGACTACTAGCCAGCACTGCATTTGTGCATCATGCCCCCGTGTATAGGCACCAGACTACTAGCCAGCACTGCATTTGTGCATCATGCCCCCGTGTATAGGCACCAGACTACTAGCCAGCACTGCATTTGTGCATCATGCCCCCGTGTATACATAGGCACCAGACTACTAGCCAGCACTGCATTTGTGCATCATGCCCCCGTGTATAGGCACCAGACAACTAGCCAGCACTGCATTTGTGCATCATGCCCCCGTGTATACATAGGCACCAGACTACTAGCCAGCACTGTATTTGTGCATCATGCCCCCGTGTATAGGTACTAGACTACTAGCCAGCACTGCATTTGTGCATCATGCCCCCGTGTATAGGCACCAGACTACTAGCCAGCACTGCATTTGTGCATCATGCCCCGTGTATAGGCACCAGACTACTAGCCAGCACTGCATTTGTGCATCATGCCCCGTGTATAGGTACTAGACTACTCGCCAGCGCTGCATTTGTGCATCATGCCCCCGTGTATAGGCACCAGACTACTAGCCAGCACTGCATTTGTGCATCATGCCCCGTGTATAGGTACTAGACTACTCGCCAGCGCTGCATTTGTGCATCATGCCCCCGTGTATAGGCACCAGACTACTAGCCAGCACTGCATTTGTGCATCATGCCCCCGTGTATAGGCACCAGACTACTAGCCAGCACTGTATTTGTGCATCATGCCCCCGTGTATACATAGGCACCAGACTACTAGCCAGCACTGCATTTGTGCATCATGCCAGCCCTTCTTGGGTGTATCATCCTGTAGGTTGACTGGATACTAGTATACAAATGTTACACAGGGTTCCCACTGGTCATTTAAAAGTCTGTTAAACCCATTTTTCTTTAAAGGTCAGTTAAAAGTCAGTTAAGAAGATATTTTGGGGAGAAGTCAGTTATAAATGCAATTTTGACATTTTTAACGGGGTGATTGTTAATATTTCAAGTGAATTTGCAAAATTTCTTCAACCAGGGTTCTCCACACATAGGGAGTACACGGGCGGGGTTCCCGTGTGCTTTTCAGTGCCGCCCGTGTGCTTGAGCTAAAACGCACTGCCTGTGTGCTTTTCAGGAGACTATAAGCTTTCCCTACTTTTTTGAATTTTGCAAATTGGCCAATTAGAACAGAAGTTAGGCCTGAAAAAGTAAAATTTTATCTAAAAATTCCAAAAGAATCCAATCTTTTGTCCATTTATAATATAATTTTTCAAAATTCTCCTATGAGACATGCCCATGTTCTGCCGCTATGATCCACACAGCGCTTGTGTACGAAAGTTACCTGTATGCTTTTTCATCCTGTGGAGAACCCTGTTCAACGTCCTCGTTTCAGGGCCGATGGAATTTTTTCGTGAACCCCCGTGAATTATCCAATGTTTGGTTTGGGAAAAGCCGATAAATGTCAGATAAAAGTCAGTTTAAACCATGCCCCGTAAATGGTGGGAACCCTGAATGTAGCCCTGGCGAGTACATGATGTAGACTCACCAGGGTTGCATTCATGTATGTAGATAAGAAATGGGCATAATTTATTAATATAATATGCGACCCTTAAACGGTTCAAGTTACTCAGGGCTGGCCAACTGTAGCAATGTCGCTAAAAACGTGCGACGGAGAGCTCAGAATTTGCGACAGAGGGTTTTTTGGGCACATTCTCAGCTTTTCAATGGTGAAAGAACTTTTTCAAATATTCCGACTAGAACCAAAGTTATGAAGTCATTCCGAAAAGTCACCAGAATGCACCTTTTGACACTGAAATTACTATTTTTTTCTCAAAGGTTTGGCCAGCTACCCATCTTCCAAGTCTCAGTATTCCGCCTTCACATCTCTCCCTGTCCATCTCTCATTGCCTACTACTCCCACACCCAATCCCCCTCTCCCATTTTGATTGTCCCTGTCTCTCCTCAACTTAACTGATTCCTTTAGAAGAGTCAATGGTAGAACATGCTAGGTAGGAAATGCATTAAGAGGAGGGGAGAAAGGTTGGGCAGTGTTTTTCCCATACTGTAATGACGTTTTTACTTCCACCTGTTTGATGAAGCCCAGAATAGCCACCAGTGTCATTTAAGCTATCTGTAGGTTTTTTTTTTTTTTTTTAATTTCTAAAATCGATTCGATAGTTAACTGGTAAATGAAAAGTTCAAATTGTATTTTCAGTTGATATCACTCACTACGAATGTTCAGAAGTACTTAGATATGTATCATTTGAAAAACAATTTCAGCACTTCAGTACCCCGTCTGGGTCCAGCCCTGATCAAGCTCCAATACCCAATTTGTAGTAAATGACACTAAAACAGCCAAAGAATTGGGGTCTAAAAATGCATCAGAATGCACCAAATGCTCTCTCAAATTTTCCTGACCCTCCTACCATAGTCACTTCACCGCACTTCACTTGTAATGAGTCCATTAATTCATTCATGTCATGGCCAGGATTTGTGCCTCCCTTCCTCAAAATCCTGGATCTGCCCCTGCTACCCATCCTGACCTCCCTCCCCCCTTCCCCACCATGGGGCTATTTTTAAAAATGGCTACCCTATGTCTAACACACGCATAAATCAATCAGATTAGCACTAATCCAACCAATTTTTCTATACTTTTGATATATCATAAATCATCGGATCAGGGCTATTCTGACCCTGAGTGTGCACCCGTGGAACCAGTGCTTAAGCAGCACCCTGGGTTCAGGGTGATCATATACAGGGTCTATACTGGTGTATAAGCGGGGGGTTTATGACGTCATTTTTTCACTAGCTCCAGACATTTCAAAATGAGCATTGCAAATTTTGGCTAGCCCTGGATTGGGAAGCGCCTGTAGTTATGTACCTGACAGCTTTAAATATGCAGGCAATCATTTTGTCATCTACATTTCCTGGGAACTCCCGCGTATAAGCCACACTCCCGGGCCAAACTATATCAGGTGTATGCCGTACCCCTATCTAGAAGAAGCTATAAGCCGCATTGGGACTTGAAAATGAAGGTTTGGTACTGAACTATAGCGCTAAATACTTGCATATAAGACACACCCAGACTTGGGAACATTGTATATGCCGAAGTGGGCTTCTGATTCGCATATCTTTAGTATAGCCTATACGTATTACTGTAAAAGATTTGTATATCACTAATCATACAATTTGTCCTATATGTACATGTTTCATTCTACTTCTACAATACTTTCCTTCTTTGCCTCAACAGAACATAGGGAGAAAGATGACATTAAATGAATTCATCGACAACCTCTCGGAACTTAACGACGGCAACAACTTCCCAATAGATACGTTAAAACAGCTCTACACTGCGATCAAAACAGAACCTCTGGAATGTGAAATGTAAGTTGGAGACGCTTTCTAAAAAAAATAATTTTTTTAGCGGGTATCTTACATGAAGGGAGCATGTAACCACGCGTGCTGCTAGTTATTTCACATAGGTCCGCTTTTACCACTGTCTTAACGCAATGAGAAAATTATGTCGGTCGCACTTTTGATGCATTGTATAATAATACCACTGCCCCATTCCCCACCACCATATGTTGTATTTGTTTCTATTGTGCTATATATGTTACATGTATTGTCGATTTGCGAGACAGTATTTGAAGTCCATTTGGAATCCATACATAGAAATTGTGTGAGGTACGCACGGTTGTGCTAGCCGGTAGCATGAATTAATCCTCTACTGAAACGCAACTCAAAGTAGAAACATTTATTAGCATTTTAATACGTAGAATTGAAAATGATATCCTGCTTATCCCAAAACAAATATTATTGAACATTATGACATTTCTACTCTATCGTCCATTGTAATACTAATTCAAACAAGATATTTGCTTCATGCCTGAAGTTCTTATGCTTAGCTGATTTCCTCTGCATTTATTTGAGCCAGACAAAAAAGCTATTGAAAAGATCTTGTTCCCTCACACTCCTGCCTTATTTGCACATTTGCTTAAGACTCGGTTTTAGAATAAGAAGTGATACTCTTCTTGATAGGCATTTTCTCTTATCGATATCATGTTGAGATAACAGGAGACACATAGATAAAAGAGATTCCAATTTATTACTTTGTTGATGAATTTTCTTTTCTTTTTTCTTTTTGAGTGATTTAATTTATTATTTTGAGGCCATACCAAAAAAATTAGTTGGTCTATGGATTGATTGCCCTCTCCATATTTTCGGAAATGCAATTTTTTTTCCTTGAAAAAATCCTTGTCTACGGATTTCACTCACTTCACTATCTACAATTTTCTCTTTGTGATGTTTGGCAAAATCTTTTTTAGATTCAAATTTTTTCGCTGGCCTCACTTTTCCCGCAAGGCACCATTTGGACGCCAAAAAATTCTAAATCTCTCACTCACACCTTTTTTCAAAACCAAAATCAGTAGACCAACTTATTTTTGGGGGTGGCCTGAGTTAAAATTTGTATGCCCTTTAAGTTAAAGTTTAACCTTGTATACATCTTAGTTTTGTCTATTTCTGCCCTTTGTATATTTCATGTTTCATCGTCCTTGTGCCTTTTAAAAACAGTAAACTGTCATCCATATTGCCAAACATGTCATTTCAACCAACATACCGTAATCTCCCGCGTATAAGATGCAGTGCGCGTATAAGACGCACCTAGAGTTTTGGATTATGCCCAAAAGAATGAAATATTCATAACTTTGCTTCTACTGAATGGATTTTCAAAATTTAAAAAGCTATGTGTAGCTCTGGCCTCCCAGACACCACTGGAGCCATCTATGTCATAATATGACTTAGGGGGAGTGTAATATCTCAAAAGAAAGGTCTTGGTGTCCTCCTTGCAGATCCAGGGAGAACTAAAACCTCGCGTATAAGACACGTCTTATACGCGGGAGATTACGGTACTTCCTAATGTCTTCTGGCTTATCTTCAAAGAACCTCCCCCAACAACAGTCTGAGTCACATAACAACATGATTTACATCTGAACAGCCAACCAGAAAAAAAAAGAAAGATTGTCCAGGACATTACACTTAAAACTCACCAACAAATGCACTAAAACACCTCTTGTCCCCAAAACACCTCTCTATCCCAACTAGGGGGCTTTGTGGATTTTCGTGTGCCAGCAAAACTTTTCTCAAGGGTCTCTATTTTTAAAAATGAGCTTCAGTAAATCCACCAAGCCTACTCCGCCTCCAACACCTAGCTGTCAATGACTGGTCCATAAAGGGTTTTGTAAGTGTAACCACCTCTGCCCGCTGCCATACTAAGCGGCCTTCTCCCATTGTAGAGATGTGGATGTAGAGAAAAGCGTGCTGCAAGCTATCACAGAGTCCGGAAGGTAACCAAACCATGCGGCCGCTGCTGTTTGGGCTAACTACTGGTCTGTCTGTACTCGATTACCCTGACTGCTGCCGACTACTTGTCCTCTTAAGCAGGTATTCCACTGCCATCAGTCAGCCAAATTTTTGCCAATCTGATTATTTTAAATAATTCAAAAGTATAGAAAAAAATGGTCGGATTAGCAAAAATTCGGCCAAACAGCGGCAGTGAAATGCCCGCTTTAGCTGACTGAGGTCTGCTTGGATGAAGACTCAGTTGGAGGGGGAGGATAGAAGTCCGCAGAAGGTCCACAATGTGTCCCCTACCTCATAGTTTGTCACATATGAGTTTACGCTGGAATTTGGAAAAAGACGTGGGGTTGGTCAACCAAATGCAAAAATACTGCAAAGTGCTGTCTCGTATCGTGGAATCAAAATTCAATAGAAAGTTGTTTTTTTTTTTTACACCAAATTGAAATGAAATGAAGGGAGAGGGGGATTTCCTGATTTTAGGGATTTTCAATTTCCAATGACCTACTCATTCCTTTACAAAAGATGCATCAAAGGGGTTCTAATAAAGCATTTCAAGTACTTCAGTCACTTTCATTAGTACTATATAAATGTCTCCCTGCCAAACCTCCATTGGTAAATCTGCCGACGAAGCGGTGTAATCCTGTGTTCTCTATTGCTCCATAATGAAGTTAGACTTGGTGACGATCTCTGTGGTAGTGGACATCCAGGGTATCAACATACATGCCAACATTTCGGGGGACAAAACCTTTCCCAAATGCCCTATACAGACTTTATCGAGCAGTGTCAGCTGCTTTAGTGGGTTAAAGTTAGATACAAAGTCAAGTATTTCACAATTTTTGGTATTCTATGAATGCTTTTCTCAGGGTAAAAAAGGTCAAGTGATGCCAAAATCCGGGAGATTTTACATGTTTAAAGTGCATAAATCTGTCAAAATCCGGGAGAAGTGTGAAAATCCGGGAGATTTAAGGGGAGAACTTCAATCCGGGAGACACCATAAAAAATTGCCAAAATCCGGGAGACTCCCGGCCAATCCGGGAGTGTTGGCATGTATGTATCAATAACCAGTGGTTTACCAACAGCAGCCGCCCTACTGCCGCTGCTAACCGCATTTAGCATGTCGCTTCAGAATGGACGCTAACATTAACACAACGCATGTTTCTCTAGACCTGCAGTGCTATACTAATAATAATGTGCAACCCAGGTAACATAGCCCAAAGTCTTGGTTCATGGTTAAAGCATCAAGACCATGGTTATTCTGTAATCATGCATTTAAATACATAATCATGAGAATGGCCTTATGGTTACTGGAGGAAAACCATGGTTACTGGAGGAAAACCATGGTTACAGATAGGCAACCATGCGTTTATTCTCATAACTGTGTCTATAACCATGGTTACTGGAAGAAAACCATGGTTACAGGACAGTAACCATGGTTACAGATAGCCAACCATGGTTTTAGTCCCATAACCATGATAAGATATCTATAACCATAGTTACTGAGCAGTAACCATAGTAACTGGATAATAAATATGATTGGCCCAGGGTATCCCCTGGGCTATTGGAGCCGGGTTTTCAGTCAGATCCACAAATTTGTAATCACCAACTTTAGGGTGTAATCATTCAGTGATATACTGTTAGTTTACACATTTTTCAAAAGCCAAAGGAAAGTTTCAAATCTCATCTATCAGACAAAATTTTGTCCTTTATGGTGAGTGATTTCTTTCTCTACGAAAAAAGCTGCTGTACTTACGTCATGTTTTTGGGAGCTATACTGACTACAAGTTCTTTAACCATTGGGTCTATGGGTCAGATAGATTTTGACGATGAAATTAGCACATGGAGTCCTATGGGTAATCACCAAGTGAGACACTTTTTTTCAGCAGGTAATGTTTACAGTGTCCAAGCTATACGGCACATGGCTATTGTATTATTGACCAATGGGAAGCATCCCTGGCATTTACTGCGGAGACGGGGGCTGAAGGTGTTAGTCATAGTGCAGTCGGGGTCTAATGGCGGCCTCCATAGCCTAATGTGCTAATGCCCTATACACATAACACATTGGGGACTGAGCGATAAACTAAACATGCTAAGGATAAAGTTTTTTGTGGGGGCTAGGTGTCCAGGGGGCCAGGTGTCCAGGGGCTAGGTCTCCAGGGGGGCAAGTGTCCAGGGGGCCAAGTGTCCAGGAGGCCAGCACACCAGGGGGCCAGCGGTCCAAGGGGTTTAGTAAGAGAAGATTATGCCAGACTGGTGTCAGTACATGTATAGATAATAGTCTCTATTTGTAAGTAATTAGTCAATATTTCGCAAGTGCTGATTCCTGTGACCCTACAGGGTTGATAGAGGGTTTTATGGTACCTACCCTGAGCCTTCTGTGCTTCACTGCACAACGCCCAATTTTTATATCGGGGGGGGGGGAGTAGTAGAACCTGGGCCATATGTGATATATATCACACGTTAAATCTTTATGAATACAACCATGAACTGGTATAAAACAAACACTAACAGGATGAAAAAAGTAAATGCCATAATCATGTTAAGTTTACATGCAACATTGAGGGTGGAAGAGTTATACAGGATATTTCCTTTGATTTACCATTAAGTTAACTTTAGTATTTAGTAGATATTATGTTTGCCCATAGCCTATGTTTTAGGAATAGAAACACCACATAAGTAATTATTACATGCTGGAAATAAAAATTTGCTTCATGCTGGGTTTAATCAAAATTCCATCATGATTTACTCCAAAATCCATACATGTATACCAATGTAATTTGTTCAATGAGATGGGACTGTTTTTAACTGACTTCATTTTCATTTCAGAGTTTGCTTCTCTCCTGTTTTCCTTACCCTTGAATCAAAATGTTAGTTTTTCTGCAGAAAATAAATACATCTCTTAAAAGATTTATTAACTGTGAAATGTATACCATACAGTTTCCATGTCGGCTTAATATGTATACATACGTGTCACTGATTGAAAGGAATGTTTTTCTATGCTTAAACTCTAATATGACGAGCATGGGTGCAACTTGTGTTTAAATCTATGTGATTGTGTATGTCTACACTGATTTGTTGGTCAAACAATAAATGATTTGCGTAATGTCGCATGTGTCGTGACTAATAAGTTTAATACGTTAATATTGAATTTAACAGTGTTTTATGTGTTTATTGAAATAGGGGAACTGGTGATCATACCAATGAAAATTGTGTTTGAAAATGTGATATGCGATGAGAATTGAATGTAATTCTCACTGAATGATAAAAGAAAATAACGTAATCTCCCGCGTATAGGGCGCATCCTGCGTATAAGGCGCACCCTGAGTTGAAGAGAAACCTATAAGGGTCACCTAGGGCCTGAATTTTGAAGATCTAGTACTGTTCTATAGTAAAACAACCCCCCCCCATAAGACGCACCCTGACGTTGGGCTTATTCTGAGAGGCAAAGGAGGTCTGATTCGCATATAAGATGCACCTTATACGCGGGAGTTTACGGTATATGATTTTAAAATCTACTGCAATACCTTGTATATAAGGCGCGTCTTATATGTAAGGACGGACCCCTGGTGCCCCTTATAGAAGAAGCAAAGGTTGGGGGTACCGTAAATCCCCGGTCATAAGCCGGATTTTTTTTTCTATTTTGGGCCCAAACCGGCTTCTAAATTTTTCCCAAAGCCCCCCCCCCCCGGCTTATGAATGGTTTTTTTTTTACTATAGAATAAAGAGAAAATGGTAAAAATTTGACCCAAAAACCGGCTTTTATTTTTTTCCTGAACTCACTCACCCCCCGGCTTATGACGGGCCGGCTTATGACCAGGGATTTACGGTACTCTTAACACACAGGGTATTAAGTTGGTAAACCAAAACTCTGTATCAAAACTGGATATAGTGAACCGGTCATTCGCAAACACTCAACCTTTCCCTCTTTTTTTTTTTGGATACGCAAGCAGCCAAATTTCTTTCTGAATCGAAGTATTCAAATTGATTCCAGCTTCTACTTTTTCATGGTTTTATCAACTGGAAATTGAACTCCAATAGATTCCATGTTCTCAGACTCCTGCTAAAGTTCCTCCTATTCGGTGAAGTGTTTTGATTGAAATTGCTATAAATTCCTGTAGAAAATCCACTAAAATCTTCTAATTTTGTACTTCTTTTTTTTCCGCCAGAATGTGGCACCTCTGTATCGATAGTGGAATGAATCATAACTTATTCTCTCCTTGTTTACAGTGAGCAGGATGTAGATGATTTGGAGGCGCTCGCTGCCTCCGGACGGGCGCAGGCAGTTCCTCCTCCAGAACAGCGGTTCATAGGACACAACCCCTTCTTAGATGTAAGTTAGCACATTTTGTTTACCATAGATATTATCCAATAACCATGGTTATAGAGCCATAACCATGGATATAGTCCTATAATCAGTTTTGGGGTTTTCCCTGTTTCAGGGATTTTTAAATTCCAAAGACATTAAATGCAAAACCTATATGTGGAACTTTCATATTGATCATTTCTGTGATTTTTATTCCTCATTTTAATCCTGTATATTTCAGGTACCTGACGCGTCAAAAGCCACAGAGTACAAGAAGGGTTATGTCATGAGGAAATGCTGTCTGGATGCCGATGGCCGACGAAGTAAGTGTTCAGATAACTTTTATCAGTGACATGAACCCATCTAGATACATGTTCCTTTTTCATTGTAAATGCATTTATTGTTGTTGGATATGACCGGAAAATCCCTGTGCCCCCCCCCCCACCTTAATCTGCTTCTCACTCACCTGGATAGTAGCCTTGCATTGCATTGGTGGCAGGAATTGTACTTTAGTTCATTTCAACTCACAAACTTAAACAACAGTATCGGTATGAAGCCAGTAGTTATTATGGTTAAAATACCTTAAACTCCCATGTATTTATAAGCCACACTGGCGTTTAAGCCGCCTGTCCCCTCCCCTCTGTTAGAGGAGCTATGAGCCGCCTTTTGACCATGACAATTGCACTGTTATTACTGTTCTATAATGCCAAAGTCGTACACCACTTCTTTAGGCTGATGCTACCAAACCTGGCACCTTGGCTTTGGGTCATATATAAGCGGCAGTTTATATGAGCATTTACAGTACATACCATAATCTCCCGCGTATAAGGCGCACCTAGTGTTTTGGAAAATTCTCAAAAAAATGAAAAATTCATAACTTTGGTTCTACTGAATGAATTTTCAAAATTCAAAAACCTATGTGTAGCTTGGGCCACCCTGGACCCTCATTGGCCCCCTTATGTCCTATTATGACCAAGGGAGCATGTAAGATATCAAAAGAAAGGCCTTGGTGTCCCCCTTGTGGATCCAATGAGAACTAAAACCCCCCATATAAGACGCGCCTTATATGCGGGAGATTACGGTAGCTATCCTTTCATGTCTACCCATACATTTCTCACAGCACCTATTGGAAAGCGGGGCTGGAAGATGTTCTACGCCACGCTGCGCGACATGGTGCTTTACCTGCATAAGGACGAGCACGCCATGAAGAAGTCTGGTAACTATGACAACATGTCCAACGCCATACGCATCCACCACAGCCTCGCCACCAAGGCGACCGATTATACCAAGAAGCAACACGTTATACGGCTACACACCGCTGATGGCGCACAGTACCTCTTCCAAACAAGGTGAGCGCTTTATTTTCACATTTCAGGCTTAGCCCTTTAAGGGCTGTGAATGCAGGAGTGCATCATGCCCATTGGTCATCATGATGCACCAATGAAGTGTCGGCGAGGCTGCTCACCACCACTTCATTGGTGCATCAAGATGACTATCTGGGAGTGTATCAACCCTGTAGGGCATGATGCATCAATGCAGCCCTGGTGAGTTACTCACCAGGGCTGCATTTATGCATCATGCCGACCACTGGACATGATGCATTTATGCCTTGGCAGTTCTTAAGGATAATAGTTACTCATAATTTCTAAATCGTATGGAAAACTCTTTTCGTACAGCTCATTTGCCGTTGATATTTAGTATCAAGACCAAAAATGGATGTGATTGACCATGTCATACTGAAAATACAGCTGTCCAGATAATTGGAATCTCGTATGCAGGAAATGACTGTTGAATAAAACCGGCTTATCACCTTAGGCTTACAGTAATATCGTAATCTCCCGCGTATAAGACGCACCTAGAGTTGAAGAATATAAATTTCATAACTTTGGTTCTACTGGATGGATTTTCAAAATTAATAAAGCTATGTGTAGCTAGTGCCCCCCACACACCCCTGGCCCCACTTATGTGCTATCAGGAGTTAGGGGGAGTGTAAGATATCAAAAGAAAGGTCTTGGTGTCCCCCTTGTGGATACAGGAAGAACTAAAACCTCTCGTATAAGACACGCCTTGTACGCAGGAGATTACGGTACATACCATATCATCGTATATAACGCATTAGCCTGGCCCCTTAGCAGGTGCTTCTTTTAGATCTAGTTTTAGTGCTTAAGATGTATTTCATGACCCCTGTACCCCTGGCGCTTATTTGAGTCCAGCTCTTAATCACTTACTTAAACCTTTAAGGGCCGCTGATGTATTAACTCGCCAGGGCTACATTTATGCATCATGCCGACCCTACAGGGTTGATCCACAAACTCCCGGAGGGTCGGCATAACGCTCCGATGAAGTTCTGGCGAGTCTGCTTGTCAGCATTTCATTGGTGCACCATGACAACCTATGGGCATGATACACACCTGCATCAGCGACCCTTAGCGGGTTAAACACGACGATGTGATACTAACAGTGTATTGTCTATATTATCTGTTTCAGTGATAGTAAGGAGTGCCAGGAGTGGATAGACACCATTAACTTTGTAGCTGCCAGTTTCTCTGCACCACCACTACCGGGAGGAGTGGGTTCACAGAAGAAGTTCCAGAGACCGCTCATGCCGAGTTCCTACACTAAACTCAACCTGGTAAAAATGCTGTGTAGAGTAGTGAAAGAAACATTGCAGGGTCAATTTGAATTGTCTTGTCGATTACTAGTAGTAAAACAATGGCTGATAGACCATCAATATATACCGTAAATGCACATATAATATACTATAAATTTTTTAACTTTTTTTTCTTTTTAGATGTAACATGTTCCCCCTTCCCCATAAACCGATGATTTGTGTATAAGCCCTACGAGTATGTCAATCAGACAGTTTACCATAATAACAAATTCCTGTCCATCAGGCAGTTCTAATACGCCTTTAACCCCTTCCACCCCATAAAGCAGGATTTGCACGCAAATCCCATAGAGTAACAGAAATTCAGGGGTGAAAGGGTTAACCCTTTAAATCCCTATATTTCCTACATACAGTACAGAATAGTGAATTCGAGGCAATCAACGCCCTTCCCCTTTTTGAAGCTTTTTCAGACTCAAAAAAAAGTTTTCACGTTTTTATAAGCAGGAAAAATCTTAACTACTAAGATGACAAAAATAATACGTTGAATACAGTAATCCAAAATGACAATACATTGTATCCAAATATGTGTGTAGTAATACAATGATGGTGTGTTGTTATGTTTAGCGGGAGCAGCTTCAGCACCACGAGCAGCAGGTACAGCAACGAGAACATGACCTGCACGAACACCAACTCTACCCGCCCGAGAAGGGCGCCAAGTCACGCATCATACAGGACTATGTCGAAAAAGAACGCTTTCTACAATATGAGGTAAGAGGATATGTTTGTAGAGATAATGCATTTGTATATCGTTATAAAACAGCTGGCAGTGCACTGCTGAACGATAGAAGTGACCTTGAGTGCATTGTAGGAGTACAGTGCACGCCTGAGCAAGGTCACCGTAGTTGTAACCCGGTCAAGTACCATTAATTCGTCTAGACATACCTTGATTGGGTATTTGATTGATTGGAATGAAATGTACAATGTTTTATAAAGAAAATAGACAACTCCTTCTTCACATCTTGACTGCCTGTTGTCCTATAATGGACTCAGATGCATTATAGGACACAGAGTTTCAGATTTTCTCTGATTTCAGAGGTTCAAAGGTGATATTTTACTACAGAAATAATAAGAAAAGATTAAAATGAATATTTTATAATTCTGATATTTCTTAAAGATACATCCAACCCTAAGTGATTAATTTTGAAGGTATTTGTCACTCTGATTAGGGTATAACCCCCCTTTTGAAGTGCCCCAAAATAATTTTCAATGTTTCGCCAAATATCGAACTGACATTTCTGAGGACAACAGACAGTCTTGATGTAAAGAAGATCGTTGTCTATTCTCTAATCAATGCATTTGTACACCATGTCAATTGGTCATCATCGGCATCATGCCTTGAAGGCATCATGCCTTGAAGGCATCATGCCTTGAAGGCATCATGCCGATGCTATGGAGTTGATAAAGGTATTACAGAAGGGTCAACGTGATGCCTGAAATATGTACTGGGGTAAATTTCTTATTCGAAACTTCAGTAAAATAGTATAAAAATCCTAATTGACCGGCCAATTGATTTTTAAAGGGAAACCCATTATGATCCCACCATCTCCTTTTACCCATAGAGGTAGCCAATTTCTAAGTAGTTTTCTTTTATTTCAGATGAAACGTTTTAAGACCTACCTGTTCCTGCTGCAAGCTAAGGTAGCCTCCTTCCCCGAGTTAGAACCTTCGCTGGTCGAGGTTGCTATCGGGGAAGTGGAGGAGCCCTTGCCGTCACCTGAATCGTCACACACCTCGCGGGTCGCCAAAGCACAACAACCACCCGCGACAACAACAACAACGACCACCGAGCAGGAGAGTCGGAGCAAACCGGTGCAGCGCAGCATGTCTGATAGGTATAGTTACCGTGCTGCCATCTATCAGAAAGACTCTGAGTCAGATCATGAGATCATGTTGTGAGAGTGCTTGATTTACACTAGCTGCAAACCTCTCCTTAGTGTGGTGCTTAGAATATTTATATTACATAGAGATATGTACATATATAGAAGTGGGCAACAGTGAATATATAACACACCAGCCAAACAGACACACCCCCTGTCACCCCTGGCCGCCCTGTCCACCCGCCCACCAGCCTACCATGCTCGCCGCAAAATGTCGACTAAATTGATAGTAGGCAAAATTTTGCGTCAAATGGTATGCTTTGACTATGTATACGAGATTGAAACAATGTGTATTGTGTGCATGGTGGGATGTAGATTATGATATATTTATTAGTCTTTTGATATATATTGGGGGCATAAGAAGTTGTCGACCGACTACTTCTTAGATGAGTAATGTATATAAAAAAAGAGAGTCAATGATGTAGGTTTTATATATTGTATCTTTTACATAGAGAATAGACGGAGAAGAACAGTGTGCGCATTGCACTCAAACGCTTTACCTTTGATGTTAGTATATTTACCATTTGTAGAACTATTGAATTTCTAATATCGGGTGATATTTTGAGTACTGAATAGCTGCACATTTATACTAGTAGCAGGAAGAAATGGGTGTGTTTTCACTACTGCTATACTTGTAAGCTGAGGGTAAATAACATGGGTGGTCACTAAAAGAATAAATCCCCAATTTATATGGCCGGATAACGCTAGTCCCTATCAGGGGTGACAGGGATAAAACTTGAACTATTTCTTCAATTTTACATGTATTATTTTAGAATGTTATATTTTACTTGGGCATGTGTTTTAGATATTAACAGTGGATGATGCATTTGTCCCGTCTCCGCTACTTTCAAAAGGGGACCAGTCTTTTTACATGTATATGTATGTTCTGTTGAGTTAAAAAGTAGTGTAAAATACCCAAAGATATCTATGTGTGTGTGTACATAAATGTGCCTAACCCTTCAAGGCCCGCATGATGCCTCCAGGTTTTTCATGCCCGTTGATCGTCATGATACGCCAATGCAGCGCTGGCGAGTTACTCACCAGTACTGCATCATGCCAACCCTGTGTACCAATCCTGCAGGGCCGGCATGTTTCTTGAATGCAGCACTGGCGAGTTACTCGCTATGGCTGCATTCATGCATCGTGACGATTAACGGGCATAATACTTTACTACGCCATGCGGCCTCCGAAGGTCTAAATACCTACTTACCTACTACCCAATGGGAGCATGTGTCTGTGTACAGAAGTGTGTGAGCGTGTTTCTGTTTATGTCTCAGAAAGAGGCTGCGATGAGCAGCGTGCATTCCCTCGTGCGTCCATTAGCGGACCCCTGAGTAACTCGAGAATCTCCCACCCATATATTATATGCTCAGTCCCTACTCAGCCCACCACCCCACTGGTTCATTATATGTACATGTGTAACCATACCATCATTATTCAGATATACATACAGGTATAGATGCTTATAAATAAGTTGGAGATATTTATGTTTTCCCATTTGTGTTCAGAGAACAAGTCATAATAGTGGTCTTTTCCACAACCTGTCCCCTCTATAAGTATGATTTGTAAAGTAGGAGGCTGATACCATGTATCTAATGCTCAGAAGCTTGTCTTGTGAAGGCTACATGTTTGATAATAAACATGTTGTTATATAGGCCGACCCCAACCCAGTTAGAAATGCCTGCAAACCATTACCACTGCAAAAAAAACATGGTTGTCATAGCAACTTGCTTTTGTTTTCATAACAAAAGACCTAAGGTGGCCCTATAAAGTCACAGATTGATAGAATTCATTTCATACTTGCACACAATAGGGAGATATGGATTGTGGCTTTTTACAAGTAAAATGGGGTTTTTAGCAGTAGTTGTCCACAATTTGGACCTCTATTGGAGGTATGCATGTTTTCTTGTTGAACTGAAATTTAATGATGAAACTTGACAAATTCCAAAGTTTACTTCTTCTGAATGTCTATTCCATGCTTCCCTGTTACATCTTGTTAAGAGAGAATGCTCTCATGTTAAACTGTTAAGGATTTCTAGGGAAGAGGATAAATTATGCAATAATTATAAAGCATGTTGAATATAAATGTATTTCAATTGAATTTGCAAGTGAAAAGAAAATTGCTTACCTTGTGTATTACACAATATATGGTTATGGCCTACCCCAGTGTTTGCAAGTATGATTAAAAAGTTGATACTACATATGATATATAAACAATTTGTAAAACCGGTGTAAAACTTGATTAAATTTTGATAAGACATCATTGCCTTACCGCTTCACACACACATCAATGTATACACGTGTAAACCCATATATCTGTAATATCAGCTAGTTAGCACTTAAAAGGAAAAATATCATCATCAAATTAATTTCCCCCTGATATAGTTTGTAGTGCAAAGTAAATATTGTGCAGTGGGTACCTCTAGATGCGCTAGGTGGCATGGCGGTGTGACCTATGTCTATGAGTCTTTAACCCTTAAAGAGCTGCGGAGCGATTCAATTGATTATGCCCGTTTGTCGTCATGATACATAACTGCAGTCCAGGCGAGTTCGCCCGCCAGGGCTGCAGTCTTGCGGTTTATTCCTTCTGACTGGTTTGCATTATGAATACAGCCAAGGTGATTTATCAACTCACTCATTTGGGGGAGTTACCCACTTGAGCTACATTCATGCAAGAATTAATGATGACCAAATCTTTGGCATGATTCTTTTGAAGTCCCTCTGCAGTTCTTAAAGGGTTGATAGGATTTTCTTATCTGTATTTTGGATTTAAACAATGAAAACCTATCAGTGTTTATAGGGTGCAATCCAATTAACAGGAAGAAAGCTTTGAAATATAGTCAATGTAAGAGCTATAGAGGCGCATTTAATTAATCGCAGAAAAATCACATATAAGTTAGTGCATAGTATGTTAAATGCACGCTTTCCTTTATCGTATACTGATTTTCCTTCGTAACAATTTCAAGTGGAATCTTTAGTAGTGAATGGGTTTAGTACAGGAATGCCACTTTTACTGAATTTGTAGGAACTCCTACCATCATTTTATTTCCCTGTGATTTCAAAACTGAATTGTGTGAAAACTGAGCAAAATGACAAGAGTTCCTGCAATTTGGAGATCAGAAAGTGGCATCTCTGCACACATCATAAAACTTAGTGCACAAGTTGTGTCATATATGTACCATGCACCTTGTACACATGGTTTTACGGTAATACATATTTATTGGATATAACCTATTATGGATAACAATAATGCAGTATTATATGAAAGTGCATGGTAATTCTCTCATCTTGTCCCACTTATTTGAAATCTTTCACATCTGTCCTCTTTAACGCTAAGCCGGAGTTTGAGCTGGACCCGACTTTCTCTAATATAGACCCAACTCGTGAGCTCACCTTTTGTTTTATCTTTTTTTTCAAAAGTAAGCATCTTGCAAAAGTCATTAGATATTCTGTCAACTACCAAAATGTCCTCAGTAGAATATTTTCTCTGTCTGCATGGCAGCCATTTTCAGTAGGCAGTCATGAAAGTTATGCATCAAAGTAAATAATATAGCAGTATCTTACCATGCAATATGTTCACCTTTTATTGGTTAGATAGTGCTTTAATAAGAGATATTGAACTTTGGTTGTTATGATGCAAGAATATAACCCTGGTGAGTTCAGCAGAATGCAAATGAGCCCAACTCAGTCAGCAGACATTTTTTAGGATGTGAAAGGGACATCCAATCTAGTCTGGCAATATGAAACATGTTTTATGTGCCCAATCGTTGGATCCAAACATCCTTGCACCACAATCGAAACGGCACGTCTTCAGTCAGCTTTTTTTTGCGAGGACCACATTCTTGCGTTATGACAACCACAGTGTGAAGTGCATCATAACACTATGCAGCCTTTTGAAAGGTTGAGACAGATTTGATGTAATTTTTGGGTGGTAGAAACAATGTATGAGTGTACCGTAATCTCCCGCGTATAAGACGCCTCTTATACGCCAAACAAAATGCTGCTGGGTCTTCTTATAGCTTACTCTCAAGTTGGGTGTGCGTCTTATTTGAGGGGTAATTTTACTATAGAAATGTACTAATCTTACAAAATTCAGCCTGTAGAGGAGAGTCTTATACGTGAAACAGACATTGGCAAGTTAGGGGTGCGTCTTATATGCGCGCTGCGTCTTATACGCGGGAGATTACGGTAAATCTTTCACAGATAGCAAAACTGAAGTGAGAGGTATATAAATACAAATAGACCTGATGCACAGGTCTTCCCTGCATAGACAAAGTGTTATTTAAAATAACAAAAACATATTAATAATCTAGTCAGTGTTGATGATTAAAATAAAGTACAGATTTGAGAATAGAAAAGTACATTAATGAAAAAAATGTATATATAACTGGAGAAGGAGGAGAGGTTCTTTGTATAAAGATGTGCACTGAATGGGCACAGGACTCATCTCTTTGTTACTTGTGTGTCATTCAGGCTAGAGACCAAACTCTGATCTACCCGACTCGTGGTGAGTCCCTTCACAACCCATACAACCAATTTTTTCCTCGTTTTCACCTTAAGTTATGGTTATTTTCCTTTTCACCGCAAAGTTATTTGCTACGCAAGATATGCTTATTCGCTAACAACCAGATTACATTTGTTCACAGTTTACAAGATAATATATACTTTTAACCGACATTTCATTCCCATATTGTGAGACTGACACCCTTTGGTAACCATTGTCATTGAGCTGGTGTTAACCCTTCAAGTACTGCATACTGCTTAGATGCATTGTGTCCTTTTGACACAAGTCTCAAATACAGTCCTGGCGAGTCTGCTTCCCAGAGCTGTATTTAAGCGTTATGCCAACCCAAGGCGAGTATATAAATGTAATTGTTTGGCATAATGCAGGATTTCCACACATCTTGGAAGGTTATTGAATTTAAGAAAAATTCATCAGGAGTCAGGGAAAAACTCAATATTTTATACCAAAATTAATTGCAATTTCCCATTACTTTCCCCTCAATTTCAGAAATGATACTGAGGTAATGCCTGATTATGTCCAAAAACAGATTATAATGTCTGGAAAAAATCAGGTTTTTTTCATGGAAATTCTGACAATTTTGTTTGAATCCTATGGTGATTGAAGGACATAATGTATTAAAACAGTATGCAGAACCTAAAGGGTTAAAGAGTCTCAGAACTCCCCCTAACTGTGTGTGGCTGATAGTGGTTATAATATTGGAGTTTCCTCAATTTGATCAAAAAGGAAATATTGTACCAATCAATTGATACTTAACTGCATAAACCCCATAGGTTATTGTTCGGTACGTTAAGTGTTTCCTAAGTACCTTGCGACCCGCACGATATTTAGAAACCCTAAATGTATGTTAATTTATAATGCTGAAGATTGAGTATTTTCTGTCAAATTCAAAACTGTGTACGAAAAAGATGACAATCATCGGTTAAGGGTAAGGATTCGTATATAACAGCTTTTGGTGGAACAGCTGCCCAGCATTGCCTGTGAGGTGGGGCTATATTAACAGTCTCACCAATTTAAATATTCACACTTAATTGACACACTTTTCACCATCAACAAATACTCCCCTGCCACTAAATGGTATTTAACTCTTACAAACAGTTTTTTTTTTAAACCAGATGCTAACCAACCATAGAGGAAGTAATGGGTGAGGAGAAAGATTTGTCCCCGGATAATACTCTTACAATATCCTCAGGTACCCTCTGATTATGATAATATCATAAACTCTGGAACTTAGCCACAAATGTCCCATTAAAACTAGGATTTATTAACAACAGCAAAAAGAAGAAAACTGAACCATGGTGGTTTACTTGCAGGGACGGTAGTCAGCCGCTCTTCCACTTCACCCACGAGTGGCCCCCTGAGACTCTGAGGGACCCTTACTTATATGCTAGAGAAACCTGTGTATGAAATGCAATACAGCCCTACAGGTGAAATCAGTTGTCTTTTAGTCAGAGACTAAATGTAATATACATACGCCTTTTATGGGTGGCTGTTAACCGACTATATACCCGCTTATCTAAGATCTGTAACCCACACCGTGGCCTGTCTCCACAAAATTTCTCTGCTCGGGAGCAGCCGACAGGCACTTCATAGGTCTTACTCTCTACCTATGCTTCCATGTATATGTAAATGGCTCTAAATGAGAACTCATAGCAATGTAAGGCTAAGGTAGTGCCCTAGAGGGTTCCTCTACTTTCAAGTTCCTAAACCTTAAGCAGCCACACACAATACCAAATAAGGCATGGCCTCGTGCCACCCATACATATTGCGATACAAGACCGTCACCGCCACCACACCTGAACCCAAATTGTACCAATGACACTACGTTAAGGCATTGTATTAGCCTCAAGCTTATTTAAGGACAGATGAATATAAGGATGCTTACAGACTTGCAGCCATTGCCACAACCCAAATCCGTACAACATAATTATTATGGGTATGCAGCCCAGTTCACAACCAGATATGACAAACTTCAATTAATATTGATCCAATGAATTATATCATGTGCAAATAAATCACAAGTACATTTGCCTCTGCTGACCACAAGAACTAGAAAAAATGACACATTATCATACGTCCAAAGAAGAAAAATGGAGAACAACTGCAATCTCAACTTACTTACCATTGAAATATTTAGCCAAATCTGCTATTGCATACAGGGATTTTTTGCAGCTTTACACTGATGCTATTACTGACTTCATATTGTATAACATTTTAGTGGATATTTGTTTTAATGAAATGCTCATTAACATGTGTAATGTTCCTTCGGTGGTTTAACACGCGGTAGTCCAACGCTAGCCTCGGGTGAGGGCTGCTTGTCTGGATGGAAGGCCAGACAGATGAAGGGATATAATGCAACCTTTACATTGTAGCACTAGATCCTAGATGCCCTCCCCAACCCTTTCCCCCATTGCATGGGAACTACATTTACCCTATCCTGGTGGCTGCCCTATCCTGTTGGAGCAGCTGATTTCACAAGCTGATTATGATTGATCCCCTTTTTATCCTAAGTTCCCTCAACCAGAGGTAATTCCCAGTGCTCCTGTGTTCAATCAGTACTCTTGTCATGAGACCCTTGTTACACCCCAGCCCTTACTAACCCCATCTTTTGTAGGCTTTCGCGTGCTGTCACATTAAAACCATAATGCTAAATTGAGATATTTCACTACAAATAAGTCATTAATTAATGTTGATTCTTCATCCACTCTTATGGTTAACAAAGAATGTAAAAAGTGCTCTTTGGTATTACCTTAATGGTTGTGACAAGATATTAGTAGTAGCATTGATATCTTCTTCCTCAAATCAGTATAAAATGATAAAGTAAATAGAATGAATATAATCTTTTAAACTGAACAAAAAGAATTTAACTTTGCAGTGGCATATTCCTCATATATAAAAAAAAATGCACACTTAAAAACTTATTAGTACTCAGGAGGAATATCTGAAATAGGAATATTAGAAGAAAGGATTTATATACCTATATTTTATTTCCCAAAGGGACTAGCCTACTCACAGGGTTCCTCGGCGTGCGGTGATCCCGTCCCCTTAGACCACCGCTCCTTCAGTTACCGGCATGAAGAAACGGCTAAGTGAAGAACTGCCTCCTCCACCTACCCACTCATTCACATGTGAGGATTGAAACTAAGACTTGGTTTATAATCAATTCCAGTGGTTGTGATAGTTGTAAAGAACACTGAAGCTTCTGTATGAAAAGAAAATACTAAGTAAAATAGCTACACATGTGTTGATGCAGTTACTGCATATTGGATTAGAATCTCCACACTTAACAGTGAATTGCAAATTGTGTAGCGGATAACAGCCCAAATTGCATTAGGAAATTCTGCACCGATGGAGTTGCGTACTGTGTTTCCATATTTATTTCAATGGACAGATAAAGCATTCTGTTGCATGAAAGTTCCAGCCAAAGGCACTGGATTAGTGCAAATTATACAGTTGAAGCACTATTAGGTGACTTAGTAATGTCACATAGCTGGATGAGGAATTAGTCAAGTACTACAACCAGGTGTCACTGGTGCACAAGCAGCGACTCGGTAGGACTATCTTTGCAGACAGCGTTAAAAATAGGACCTCTCATCGTACAGCTACATTGGGTTGTATACAGACACGGGTTACCTACTGTGTTTTCCAAAATGAAACAAGGACAAGAAGACTTGAGACTCTGAAGGAGAATTTTTTTTTTGTAGATAATGTCCAAGGACCGGAGGATGTCTGCACTCTTGTTAGACAATTTGTCCTGAAATGTTTGTTGCAGGACATATAGTGCCCACACTGAAGTACATACTTTAGTGGTTGTTGTTTTTTACATTTTGCAGAATACTCCAAGCAACTTAGGATATTCTCGGAAACAAGGATGTTGTAATTAATGTTCTTCGCAGACTTGATCTACGCCAATCAAGGCGGGAAGGAAACTGTCAGCAAAGCTTCCTGGTCTTTTACAGAGAAGCTGAAACCTCCCTAAATTATTAAAACACCACACTATAGTGGATATACCAGTGCAATGTTTGTATGGATATTATCAATGAGCGGCTACATATAGTTGACTGTACATATATTTAGTTACGTCTGTGATTTCACAAGAAACGGTGAATCTGGATTTTCGATGTTCTCTATACTGAAGATGTATGATTATTAAACAGAAAGAGTGAGCTCTACGAAATCCATTTGTTGTGTTGTTAATGAGGGAATTAATCATTTTGTTTGAAAAGAAAACTGCAAGGAACCTGAGCTATCCTCTTGGGGTTGATGTAATGAACTGACGCGTACCGTCTAGTTTCACGATAAGAAATATGAAATGATTTCCCCGGCCTTCCAATTTAAGGTGGCCTGTAGATATGTGAAACAGGTCAACCAGACAGCCAATCGCTTAGCTGTATATCCCTGACCACTATTATTAGGCCAGTCACTTTCTATAGTTTGGCATTTTTAGAGGAATCTCTTGCTTACTAACTCTGACAGTTTAGGGAATCAGGGGTGGGTCAAGCGACTTTAATTTTAAGACGCGTTTTGGAGCCAAAACGACAACAAATTTTTTTTTTTAAATCATTAACATTCTTTTAAGGTTCATGGTGGTCTCAAATCAAAATGTATATTATAGAGTACATTTCGTAGCACCTGCTGGAATCAAGTTATTTAACATAAAAATTAGAAAAGTAAATATCAGCAAAATATTTCATGGCAACGCTTTGGGCTCTCCAATGATAAGCCTATGGAGGTGTCTTTCAGGGTGTCGCAAAATTGCGCCAGATTCCCGCCATGGTGTCATCCTGTGCATGTGCAGCTCACCGTAACATTACCACTCTTTCAGAGTTCTTGATGAAGTCGTCTTGCCCTATGTTTTAAGTGTACCAGACTTACCTCAAACAAAATCACAGTCATCTACTTAAAATTGCCTGTTTCCAGAAGTCCCGTATACATACAGATCTTTACCATAAATTTTCAATCTTGAGGCAAATTTCTTAAAAGAAATATATACAATAACTCATGTGTTTGTAAGAGGACAAAGAAAGGAAATTAATCTTTTGACCCTTTTCCTGCCATGAAACTCCTGTGATTTCTGTTTTCAACCATGCTTTCAAATCAATGGAATGGTGTTGAGATTAAAGGTAACAGTGTTATGCAAGTTCCAAAGAAATGAACTCATCATAGAGGTGGTGCTACCTAAGCCTTTTGACAGCATAATAGCAATCTTTTTACACAAGACCATGTTGACAGCATAATAGCGATCTTTTTTGGAGTTGCTTGCCGCGTAGTGGCCGGGAGCGCAGCGACCGTAGCAACTTCATTATGATTCTTTTTGTAGAATCAGAATATCCTTAGCACCAATAAATTACACAAGTGTTTTCTAAAGTGTCTGATAATTTCTAGGAAAGATTCCCCCAATGATTGACTTGGATATGTGACATGAGGAAAAGAAGCAATTACCTGGAATGCCCCGGGGGGGGGCACTCTCTATGTGATGTATACACATATGTGCGGCTGGCAAGGGTACTTTTTCAAGGAAAAGTCCCTAGCAAGCCTCCAGTTTCAGCCACAAATGTCCCTAGCAAGGGTCTACTTTTGAGCAAAATGTCCCTAGCAAGGGTCAACTTTTGGCAAAAAACCCCGATTCACGTGGAAAATTTAGAAATTTTCACAAATCTTTTCCAAGTTTTCATGAAAATAGCATGAACAAAATACAATTTTCTCCCAAACAAGTTCATTTTAAGACATTTTGAGCAAAATCTAAGACTATTATGTACAAAGTTCCCTAGAAAGGGTAGGGTTTGGCAGAAAAAACCTGCGAACAAGTGCCCTAGCAAGGGTAAGGGTAGTCGGGGGTTCAGCCACACACCCGTATCAAAAAAAATTGAAGTGCCCCCCCCCCCCCGGGTGGAATGCATAATGATCTACAGATATTCAAATGGGGCAGCAGAATGAACCTCTAAGCTAGTGTACTCAGGAGCCCTGCATATATATAATTAAACAAGGCAATGGCTTTTGACACCACCTTTCTGACCTCTTGTCTACTAGCCCTTAGCCGAGTTTCTTATGATTACCAAGTTTCAATTGCTTTTTTGGCCTCTAGCAGATTACATGCACCACCAAAAAACTATTCCATTACACAGCATATGCCCTATCACACCCTTCAAAGACCCCATGAGTCATATTTCTATTTACATGAAAATCTTATGATAAATGATGAAAAAAACATTTCATGGGGTATGCTTTTCTTATATTTAGATTCCAAGAATTTGCATAGACCACTGTTGGGTTTTTTTCCTATGGAGAAATGCATGGGATTTAGGGCTCTTTTTACCCGAAATAAAAGGGTAATCAAACTGTCTTTAACCCCACTTATAGACAGATTTCAGATTTTTTAGAAGAGGAGGGCATAGAGTAGGTATGGGGGCAGTGCGTGCCATGGTTATCTGGGCAAATATCTTTTGATATAGTTGATTTTGAAGGCCTTCCAATTTGGTTTATTGATAGGTTTAATTCCAAGATTCTCTCATAGACAAAACATTAGTCTTGCATTGGAGGTGAATCTAGGTTAGTACATAGAGGAGCCTAGTAGGCTTCTATATGGTAAGTATCAGTAGTGAGATAGCTGGGCCCTTTAAGAAGATTGGCTTCCAATCATTTCCCATGGGAAAGGAAGGAAATGTAACAACTAATTGTAACAAGGTCACATCACCTTGGCTACACTGTCTGTGATGTTAATTGTAGGATCAACAATGATGGATGGATGGATGACTATGGTCGGGAGGGGGGTACTCAGGCATGCCTCAATACTCAGAGCTGTGCTGGTAGTTGTGTTGGGAGGGGGAGGAAGACAATCAAGCAGCTAAATGTGTCCTTAATGACATAATGGGAAAATCATGGGCAAGTCATCTAGCCTAGGCTCTGTACCCTTGCCTCATTTCCTTTCTGTCTCTCCAAGACATACTCTCGACTCAACTGTTTTAAAATAAATGCTCTCTTGTTATTTGTACAGAATGATAAGTGGATGCTGCAATAGTCGTTTGTCTGATTATATATGCTATCATAATAAGAAGTTAGAAAAAAAGGGTAGTAAATATTCCATAAAACTCTACATCACATTAAGAAGCCCACAGGTCGGGAAAGGAAAAAGATGAAATCTGCAATAGGATACATTGAGGCCAATGCCAGTTTAGTCAGTCATGCTAATAGTAACAAATTCTCAGATGTTCATAAAAAATGCATATTAAATGGCCCACAGCTTGCTCTCTCTACTCCTGATTTGGACTTACCCCCCAAGTTGGTATTTGTAAAGGAGGAATCCAACATAAATCTATTTCATCTTCTATGTTATGGCAATTTAAGAAAATAACAGAGGCATTTATGGGGCCTCCCTAGCCCACTTAAAAGGGTCTATTTCTCCTCTTTCCTATCCTCAGGATGTGTGTGGTGCACATATACGTGGGCACCAACACATTCCTCTGTGAAATTGTGTAATGTCATTCTCGCCATGAATATGACCTTAGTTGTCGAAATGGCGTTAAACATCTATTACTCACTCACTCCAGAGGCATTTATACACTAGTTCTCTATATATAAGGCAGACCCTGGGAGTTACAATGCACATCCAAATCAGATGGAACCTGTAGGGTGTATCTGGGGTCAAACATTGGTAATTTTAGTAATGCCCTCTTACTAAGAGGGAATTATACTAAAATTAACAAAGTTCCTTGCATATTGCAAACCTCACTTTGGCAGGGGTCAATTTTTGCCCAGGACTTTTGCACACTATGCATGACAATATGATAATGCTAACTTAGTTATGATGAGATTAGACTACAGCAGAAATTTGTCTCAATTGCCTGCACATGAATAATTCATGATAAAATTTGCCAATTTTGAAAATAGATGATCAAAACTCATTTACATAGAATGAAAAAAGAGTCATGCCTAAAAAAGGGTATATTTGCTTGGCATGTGCAAGAAAGCATATATGTATTAACTGTTCTTCAATGATACAATTAAATCACTAAATATGGCTCATTCTTATGAAATGTTTCAATATCAAATTCTGCCCTTTTCTGTGGTCTATTTCTGTATATAATCATATTTTTGCCATTCCATTGGGTTGGTATATGAGTGAGCTTCATGGGCATATATACATTTGCCCATATCCAATCTATTTTAAGTGAATTACAGGTCAGGAAAGGCCTAAAATGTCAAATATTCATGTCAATTTCTCCTTAAATTGATGAAATACCATGGGAAATTCAAATTCTATATGAAATGAATGGCATTTCTCATCATTAATATTTCCAATAGACCTGAATTGAGCATCGTAGGTATCTATAGCATTTATCATGTGCTTAGGGGTAACTGATGGGTCACTCTATGTATTTGTGTAATTTTTCCTGGCAACGGATGATCAAAATCAACCCCCTCCCAAAATTCTCGGAATAAATGTGTTAGCTTAGTCTATCATACCCAAGGGTTGCTAACCATGCATAAATGTAATGTGGAAAATGATTTGGGCAGAATAATGTAAGTGGTTGTCAGTGGATCAACCTGAAACCCATTCTGGGAGGTTTGTGGATTTTAAAATCTTCTGCATGAAATACCTCTATACTGTAATCTCCCGCGTATATGGTGCGTCTTATAGGCCAAACAAAATGCTGCTGGGTCTTATACATGGGAGGTAAATTGCCTTGAGTTTGGGGTGCGCCTTATAGGGGGGGGGGTATTTTTTACTATAGAACAGTACTAAACTAACAAAAATCTGCCCTCAGAGGTGCGCCTTATACATTGTAACAGACCTCCTTGAGTTGGGGGTGCGCCTTATAGGTGAGCTGCGCCTTATACGCAAGAGATTACGGTAATAAGTAGAACAAACTGTTAAAACGAGAAAATGATGCAAGGATAACACAACAGGGTAGAGCTACCATTGCCCTGTAAATAATATATATGTTTTGACTTGGGTACAAATATGTGGAACTAACTGAAAAGTATTATAATATGATAATCCCTCAATAAATGTTATTTTGGCCACCTGTCACCTTTGCAGATGTATCATTGAATTAAGGTAAAATGACTTAAAATAGGGCCACCTTCATGGATAGCCTATGGATATGAAGCACATGGTCTGCTCTATGTATTCCCATCACCTTATGTGACAATAAATGGGTATAATACATGATACTGTTGGCTCAAAGCACCATAGGATAAGTATCATCTGATGCCGGACATCCAGTTGTCATTATACAGGCATAGTAACTTTAGGGATTTGCCATAGTAACAGTTTTGTGATTTGATATTCCCAACTTTGCACATGTCTGGTCTAAGACACCTACATCATATATACAAAAGAATTTTTTTCTCCTTAAGTATTTTTTTAAACTCCCCTCATGGCTGAAAATGAAACATTTCACAATTATAAGCCATATGTCAAAAGCTTTTTATTTTACAATATACCTAGGACTGAGTTGCTCCATATGCAGATGGAATAAAGGGATGCGAATCTATGCTACTTACCTTGGACAAGTCCTCACTGAAAGGAATATATACAGAGCAATAATAAATCCCTCCTCTGTCGCTGATAAGAGAACCTGGAAACCAGCTATAGTCAGCTGAATTTTATGGATTTGAATGAGTTAAGAATTAGAAGGAAAGTTCATTCTTGTTTTTCATTATCTCATGTCAGGATTACATTGAAGGCCATATGGTCTGCATGGTGAGAACCGTTTTGAAAGGCTGCCAGTGTTTGAAAACTCAATATTTCCTTGGACCTCATCCTGTCCCATTGATTTAAACAATAAGAATTTAGAAAAAAGGGTAGTAAATATTCCACATCACATTAAGAAGCCCACAGGTTGGAAAAGGTAGTTGAAATCTGCAATATTACTCAATATTTCCTCATCCTGTCCCATTGATTTCAACCATGCCCATTTATTCAATGAATCAGGGGATAAAACTTCACACATGCTTATGCAATTATCTAGCGCCTCTGTTTTATATGCAATGGAGCTGTCTTTAGTTGGCAAGTGTTTGAAATTAGTTTGATAGGCTGCCTTTTCCATCATATGAAGTTCTAAAAATGGCTTCCATCAACCTAAATCTATCTTATTAATTTATAGCAGAATGTAAACCTTTCATACATTGTTACCACTAAATGTCCTAAGGTCAGTCTAAAAAAAACTACCCAGAGATTGGCTTGATAAAGGAAATGTTTCCAGGTATCTCCAACCATGAAGTGGTACATCATGGATGACAATGGTGAACAACCAATGCATGCGTGCAGCAAATCGGCACAGAACATCTGATCCACTTGGCAAGGACACGAAAAATGTTTTTAAAAAAAACACGCTTTCTATTCAACTTTCTATTTAGGTTAAAACTACATTCATGATTTCAGCGTAAAAACGTAACCAACTTTTCAAATGTTGAAAAGGGGAGTTTTAAAACGTTAATGAATAAAATCTTTTTTAGGGGTCTCAACTTTCGGTAATTATGTCACACTGCTGTGGAAAAATTCGTCAGGTCATATTTGCTGAATCAGGCATTACCAACATATAGCAGGCACTTAGATCTAAAAGTGCTTTTTTTAATTAGTGGATTTTGATCATTTTTAGTGGGTTTAGCCCTAAATATCATGAAAATCTAAGCTTTTTCAAATGTCACAAAAGCCTGTTTTATATATTGTAGAGTATAATTTACTCCAATTAAGAGGTTAATATACATTTCAATGAATCACATTAGGCTGAGAAATGAGAGAGACAAAATATATAAGATACATCTGAAGGAATTATTTTAGTATTTTAAGCATGGTTTTGCATATAGGTGAATTTATGGCAATGTAAGATCCGGCAACATGGTCAAAACTTCTATGGTATTAATGCAAATTGATTGAAAACTCACCACTTATTAGCTTCCTAATAGTATATTGTTCATACCAAATATCAAAGTCCTATATCTCAATTAGTCTCCTGTGTGGGATCAATCATATGGCTCAAAATGTGGTGTGGACAATGCACTTGCCTGATCTTACACCTAAAGGGCCTTCAGTTAATGTCTCAGAGAAAAATAATGGTGTAACCTATGTATTAAATCATATATCTCACCTTTTATTGAGGTCATAATTAGTCATTATGCAAAAATCGATCAATCTAGCTCAGATACTTTAGACAGGGTGAGGGGACAAAAAGGGGTTGTTTTTACACTATTTTGATGTATCTAACTTGCTTGAAAGTTGAGACCCCTAAAATAAAAATTTCCCTAGTATATTCAAGTTGTTTTTTAATGAAACATCTTTTACTGTAAAAGACACATTTCTTTTACAAAATTTTTACCCAAACCTTTTGCAAGTGTTAAAAGCGTGTTTTCTTTCCAAGTGGGAAGTGGCTGTCTGAACATAGTAATTGCCTATAAGATGAGTGATGAGTAACTTATCACTTGATTGGTGGATGGCGGTAGTCACTTTGCAGATTTTCATATGATCATTTTTATACCCTGACTACAGGGACAGTTTTGCAGTACATTAGGTAAAATGAAAAATGGTTGCATGCTAATAATTTAATGCTAATAAAATCAACATGGTGGCGTTTGCTCCAACTTTTATCTTTAAGAGTTGTTTGTCTTTATTCAAAAAGTAACACGTCCAGTGACAGAGTGACTTCCCCATGACTTCCCAGCACCAAGAACACTAAGCATTTAAGGGCAGTAGTTTTAACTATGCAAATGTCTTTATATTCGCCATCGTCCCATCTAGGTCCCATCCATCCCTCCCTCTATCCATAGTGTGTCAATGCCTTTCAGGTCTCAGTGAAGGAAATCCCGCGGAAAACCGGAAGGCATATACGATTGTGGTCAGAAGTGAATACTGCAGGCACACTGAATGGTCAATAACCATGTTGAAAATAATGCCAATAAATATAAAACCACTACACATGTTGTTGAACATTTGCTGCTTTGGATAAAATACCAGGAGGGCATTTCTCAAAGTGCTTACCCATTTTTTCAAAGGTTAGATTGGAAATAGTGAATCTACATTTTATTCAGTGCAGATTTAGGCAGAATCAGGGTGTTTTTACGCGATAGTCCAGTGCTCAAAATTTTCGTGGTCAATTCATATTTTAAGTCAGCCTATATTATGAAGGAAAGATGTATCTATTAATTCTGGGGTGATTTTTAGAAAATGAACATGTTCCAATGGGTGCTATCGCGTTTCGCGCTACATTAAATTATAGTGCGGAACCAATTCCTTCTGTGAGACCTAAAAGGGTTGCAATGAACAATGTCACAGACAGTCATTGTTGCCAAGGTGATGTGACCTTGTTGCAGTTGTTACAATTTCCCCTTTTCCCATGGGGCCAGGGCTATCACTGCGGATACTTGACCCACAATTCATAGTCATAGAGGGACACCAAAATGGCCTCTATGTTATTACCAATGATGAAAAATACCAGTAACTTTGTATTCATGCCACTCATTTCTCTGACTAGTGATATCAAAAGTAAATATGGCATGATGAGTGTATCTTTCTTGCATACTCTGAGTGTAAAATAAACTGCAGGCAGTACCTAGTTATGTGCACAATACATACTATGCACACTAACTTTATAAACTTATCCCATGAAAAAAAAAAGAAAATTTTCAACTATGATGAACCATAGTTTTTAAAGAAATTATGGGCCCAGTTTACTGAAACTTAGTTAAGTTGGAAATATGTGGCCAGATGAGGGAAAACCGCCTCCAGGGGGTAAATTGTTTTTAAGGTTAAAGTCACAGGCTTTAAAATGAGATATCTTGAGCTAAAAATATCCCTGATAGTTTTGCTGGAATTGCTTGTCAAATATCTGTTGTAGTGTGCAACTGAAAAATGGCAAATAAGCCCTAAATGCGATATATCCTATCATAAATACTTATAATGCAAAAAATACAGCTTTGTGGAAAAATAACTAAAGATATGCAACGTTTTTTTACCGTAAAATTGGTTCGAGAGGGAACTTTTGAGCTCTGTCTTCAGTTCCGAGTTCTTGAAGGGATTTCCAAAAAGAATTTTGGCCAAAATTCCAATTTGGAATAATGGGGTGGTTTCCATGGCAACCAGAAATTACCATATATGTCAATTTTCTATGTTACCATGGCAATGAACATTCCTAATGCATTCCAAAAATAGAATGTTTTCAGTGGAGCTGGAATGATTCCAAGCATACCACTGGATTCCCGATCAAATATTAGTATAAGGCATTTTTTGGCATATTTTTCAGTGTCTTACCCATAGACTTCCCCTGGTGGCCAAAGCCAGTACTGAAAATCCCCCCTGGGGGCGTGTTTCCCCCGTTGGCCCATATATGGTTGCTATGGACCCTGGACGCATTAGAAACTTGTGAGAGCAGGTGCTTTTCCCTTACTTAACAATAGATCATATTTAGCATTTGCCCTTCTCACCAAATAGTCCAGGAATTTTAGCCTTTGACCGTGAACAAAATAAAGCATAGCTGAAACTTTCAGGAATGACTCGACTTGACATCAATTTTAACCTGTATTTGCTTCATCGAAAAATATTGCATAATCCAATATGGCTGCCAAATGATGGAAATCCCTGTGATCATAGCATAAATATTGTTTTAAGAAAGATGGAAACCTTACCTAACCCCCCTAAATGGAACCCAAGGAATCTACTGGCGTTCTTCATTTTTTGCTAAAATGAGAACTTTCCTAGCAACAGCAAACTTGCTTAGCAACAATATATGTACATATATGCAAACATGCACAGTAATATACATATGTAGATATTTTAGAGGCCATCTTATTTCATTCCATCAACTTTAAGATATCAATTAGTGATAACGGTTTGAATCAGTCCTCAGTCCTGCTTCGCTAGGGTTGGTCGGGTAACTGGAAACAAACCTTTTTTTTTGGCCTAAGTAGGTTTGAAAGGGAAACTGGGATCTGTCTGAGTTTACTATAGGCCATATCATGCATCTAAGGATTATATCATACAGTCTGGATATATCCATCGTATAAGGCCAATTATATCTTCACATAATCTTCAAAATACATGGTCTACCTACTACATATATATCAAAAAAAGTTTGATTAACAAATAGCTATGACACTTATTATCACTAATAGGTAACTATTTGAATATACACAAATTTTCCTTGACATCAGAGAGGTATTGGTTCCTATTTGATGATATTCATTCCTTAGCTGACCAGAGGTGAATAAAAAAAAAAGCATATACAATACATTTTACCTTACATTTTATATACCACACTTTGTTGTTAGAACATAAGAAAAGCATTTTGTATATATATATATATATATATATATATATATATATATATATATATATATATATTTATGAGCATACTTTATATATATATGCATATAGGTGAATTTATGGCAATGTAAGATCCGGCAACATGGTCAAAACTTCTATGATATTAATGCAAATTGATTGAAAACTCACCACTTATTAGCTTCCTAATAGTATATTGTTCATACCAAATATCAAAGTCCTATATCTCAATTAGTCTCCTGTGTGGGATCAATCATATGGCTCAAAATGTGGTGTGGACAATGCTCTTGCCTGATCTTACACCTAAAGGGCCTTCAGTTAATGTCTCAGAGAAAAATAATGGTGTAACCTATGTATTAAATCATATATCTCACCTTTTATTGAGGTCATAATTAGTCATTATGCAAAAATCGATCAATCTAGCTCAGATACTTTAGACAGGGTGAGGGGACAAAAAGGGGTTGTTTTTACACTATTTTGATGTATCTAACTTGCTTGAAAGTTGAGACCCCTAAAATAAAAATTTCTCTAGTATATTCAAGTTGTTTTTTAATGAAACATCTTTTACTGTAAAAGACATGTTTCTTTTACAAAATTTTTACCCAAACCTTTTGCAAGTGTTAAAAGCGTGTTTTCTTTCCAAGTGGGAAGTGGCTGTCTGAACATAGTAATTGCCTATAAGATGAGTGATGAGTAACTTATCACTTGATTGGTGGATGGCGGTAGTCACTTTGCAGATTTTCATATGATCATTTTTATACCCTGACTACAGGGACAGTTTTGCAGTACATTAGGTAAAATAAAAAATGGTTGCATGCTAATAATTTAATGCTAATAAAATCAACATGGTGGCGTTTGCTCCAACTTTTATCTTTAAGAGTTGTTTGTCTTTATTCAAAAAGTAACACGTCCAGTGACAGAGTGACTTCCCCATGACTTCCCAGCACCAAGAACACTAAGCATTTAAGGGCAGTAGCTTTAACTATGCAAATGTCTTTATATTCGCCATCGTCCCGTCTAGGTCCCATCCATCCCTCCCTCTATCCATAGTGTGTCAATGCCTTTCAGGTCTCAGTGAAGGAAATCCCGCGGAAAACCGGAAGGCATATACGATTGTGGTCAGAAGTGAATACTGCAGGCACACTGAATGGTCAATAACCATGTTGAAAATAATGCCAATAAATATAAAACCACTACACATGTTGTTGAACATTTGCTGCTTTGGATAAAATACCAGGAGGGCATTTCTCAAAGTGCTTACCCATTTTTTCAAAGGTTAGATTGGAAATAGTGAATCTACATTTTATTCAGTGCAGATTTAGGCAGAATCAGGGTGTTTTTACGCGATAGTCCAGTGCTCAAAATTTTCGTGGTCAATTCATATTTTAAGTCAGCCTATATTATGAAGGAAAGATGTATCTATTAATTCTGGGGTGATTTTTAGAAAATGAACATGTTCCAATGGGTGCTATCGCGTTTCGCGCTACATTAAATTATAGTGCGGAACCAATTCCTTCTGTGAGACCTAAAAGGGTTGCAATGAACAATGTCACAGACAGTCATTGTTGCCAAGGTGATGTGACCTTGTTGCAGTTGTTACAATTTCCCCTTTTCCCATGGGGCCAGGGCTATCACTGCGGATACTTGACCCACAATTCATAGTCATAGAGGGACACCAAAATGGCCTCTATGTTATTACCAATGATGAAAAATACCAGTAACTTTGTATTCATGCCACTCATTTCTCTGACTAGTGATATCAAAAGTAAATATGGCATGATGAGTGTATCTTTCTTGCATACTCTGAGTGTAAAATAAACTGCAGGCAGTACCTAGTTATGTGCACAATACATACTACGCACACTAACTTTATAAACTTATCCCATGAAAAAAAAAAAGAAAATTTTCAACTATGATGAACCATAGTTTTTAAAGAAATTATGGGCCCAGTTTACTGAAACTTAGTTAAGTTGGAAATATGTGGCCAGATGAGGGAAAACCGCCTCCAGGGGGTAAATTGTTTTTAAGGTTAAAGTCACAGGCTTTAAAATGAGATATCTTGAGCTAAAAATATCCCTGATAGTTTTGCTGGAATTGCTTGTCAAATATCTGTTGTAGTGTGCAACTGAAAAATGGCAAATAAGCCCTAAATGCGATATATCCTATCATAAATACTTATAATGCAAAAAATACAGCTTTGTGGAAAAATAACTAAAGATATGCAACGTTTTTTTACCGTAAAATTGGTTCGAGAGGGAACTTTTGAGCTCTGTCTTCAGTTCCGAGTTCTTGAAGGGATTTCCAAAAAGAATTTTGGCCAAAATTCCAATTTGGAATAATGGGGTGGTTTCCATGGCAACCAGAAATTACCATATATGTCAATTTTCTATGTTACCATGGCAATGAACATTCCTAATGCATTCCAAAAATAGAATGTTTTCAGTGGAGCTGGAATGATTCCAAGCATACCACTGGATTCCCGATCAAATATTAGTATAAGGCATTTTTTGGCATATTTTTCAGTGTCTTACCCATAGACTTCCCCTGGTGGCCAAAGCCAGTACTGAAAATCCCCCCTGGGGGCGTGTTTCCCCCGTTGGCCCATATATGGTTGCTATGGACCCTGGACGCATTAGAAACTTGTGAGAGCAGGTGCTTTTCCCTTACTTAACAATAGATCATATTTAGCATTTGCCCTTCTCACCAAATAGTCCAGGAATTTTAGCCTTTGACCGTGAACAAAATAAAGCATAGCTGAAACTTTCAGGAATGACTCGACTTGACATCAATTTTAACCTGTATTTGCTTCATCGAAAAATATTGCATAATCCAATATGGCTGCCAAATGATGGAAATCCCTGTGATCATAGCATAAATATTGTTTTAAGAAAGATGGAAACCTTACCTAACCCCCCTAAATGGAACCCAAGGAATCTACTGGCGTTCTTCATTTTTTGCTAAAATGAGAACTTTCCTAGCAACAGCAAACTTGCTTAGCAACAATATATGTACATATATGCAAACATGCACAGTAATATACATATGTAGATATTTTAGAGGCCATCTTATTTCATTCCATCAACTTTAAGATATCAATTAGTGATAACGGTTTGAATCAGTCCTCAGTCCTGCTTCGCTAGGGTTGGTCGGGTAACTGGAAACAAACCTTTTTTTTTGGCCTAAGTAGGTTTGAAAGGGAAACTGGGATCTGTCTGAGTTTACTATAGGCCATATCATGCATCTAAGGATTATATCATACAGTCTGGATATATCCATCGTATAAGGCCAATTATATCTTCACATAATCTTCAAAATACATGGTCTACCTACTACATATATATCAAAAAAAGTTTGATTAACAAATAGCTATGACACTTATTATCACTAATAGGTAACTATTTGAATATACACAAATTTTCCTTGACATCAGAGAGGTATTGGTTCCTATTTGATGATATTCATTCCTTAGCTGACCAGAGGTGAATAAAAAAAAAAGCATATACAATACATTTTACCTTACATTTTATATACCACACTTTGTTGTTAGAACATAAGAAAAGCATTTTGTATATATATATATATATATATATATATATATATATATATATATATATATATATATATATTTATGAGCATACTTTATATATATATGCATATAGGTGAATTTATGGCAATGTAAGATCCGGCAACATGGTCAAAACTTCTATGATATTAATGCAAATTGATTGAAAACTCACCACTTATTAGCTTCCTAATAGTATATTGTTCATACCAAATATCAAAGTCCTATATCTCAATTAGTCTCCTGTGTGGGATCAATCATATGGCTCAAAATGTGGTGTGGACAATGCTCTTGCCTGATCTTACACCTAAAGGGCCTTCAGTTAATGTCTCAGAGAAAAATAATGGTGTAACCTATGTATTAAATCATATATCTCACCTTTTATTGAGGTCATAATTAGTCATTATGCAAAAATCGATCAATCTAGCTCAGATACTTTAGACAGGGTGAGGGGACAAAAAGGGGTTGTTTTTACACTATTTTGATGTATCTAACTTGCTTGAAAGTTGAGACCCCTAAAATAAAAATTTCTCTAGTATATTCAAGTTGTTTTTTAATGAAACATCTTTTACTGTAAAAGACATGTTTCTTTTACAAAATTTTTACCCAAACCTTTTGCAAGTGTTAAAAGCGTGTTTTCTTTCCAAGTGGGAAGTGGCTGTCTGAACATAGTAATTGCCTATAAGATGAGTGATGAGTAACTTATCACTTGATTGGTGGATGGCGGTAGTCACTTTGCAGATTTTCATATGATCATTTTTATACCCTGACTACAGGGACAGTTTTGCAGTACATTAGGTAAAATAAAAAATGGTTGCATGCTAATAATTTAATGCTAATAAAATCAACATGGTGGCGTTTGCTCCAACTTTTATCTTTAAGAGTTGTTTGTCTTTATTCAAAAAGTAACACGTCCAGTGACAGAGTGACTTCCCCATGACTTCCCAGCACCAAGAACACTAAGCATTTAAGGGCAGTAGCTTTAACTATGCAAATGTCTTTATATTCGCCATCGTCCCGTCTAGGTCCCATCCATCCCTCCCTCTATCCATAGTGTGTCAATGCCTTTCAGGTCTCAGTGAAGGAAATCCCGCGGAAAACCGGAAGGCATATACGATTGTGGTCAGAAGTGAATACTGCAGGCACACTGAATGGTCAATAACCATGTTGAAAATAATGCCAATAAATATAAAACCACTACACATGTTGTTGAACATTTGCTGCTTTGGATAAAATACCAGGAGGGCATTTCTCAAAGTGCTTACCCATTTTTTCAAAGGTTAGATTGGAAATAGTGAATCTACATTTTATTCAGTGCAGATTTAGGCAGAATCAGGGTGTTTTTACGCGATAGTCCAGTGCTCAAAATTTTCGTGGTCAATTCATATTTTAAGTCAGCCTATATTATGAAGGAAAGATGTATCTATTAATTCTGGGGTGATTTTTAGAAAATGAACATGTTCCAATGGGTGCTATCGCGTTTCGCGCTACATTAAATTATAGTGCGGAACCAATTCCTTCTGTGAGACCTAAAAGGGTTGCAATGAACAATGTCACAGACAGTCATTGTTGCCAAGGTGATGTGACCTTGTTGCAGTTGTTACAATTTCCCCTTTTCCCATGGGGCCAGGGCTATCACTGCGGATACTTGACCCACAATTCATAGTCATAGAGGGACACCAAAATGGCCTCTATGTTATTACCAATGATGAAAAATACCAGTAACTTTGTATTCATGCCACTCATTTCTCTGACTAGTGATATCAAAAGTAAATATGGCATGATGAGTGTATCTTTCTTGCATACTCTGAGTGTAAAATAAACTGCAGGCAGTACCTAGTTATGTGCACAATACATACTACGCACACTAACTTTATAAACTTATCCCATGAAAAAAAAAAAGAAAATTTTCAACTATGATGAACCATAGTTTTTAAAGAAATTATGGGCCCAGTTTACTGAAACTTAGTTAAGTTGGAAATATGTGGCCAGATGAGGGAAAACCGCCTCCAGGGGGTAAATTGTTTTTAAGGTTAAAGTCACAGGCTTTAAAATGAGATATCTTGAGCTAAAAATATCCCTGATAGTTTTGCTGGAATTGCTTGTCAAATATCTGTTGTAGTGTGCAACTGAAAAATGGCAAATAAGCCCTAAATGCGATATATCCTATCATAAATACTTATAATGCAAAAAATACAGCTTTGTGGAAAAATAACTAAAGATATGCAACGTTTTTTTACCGTAAAATTGGTTCGAGAGGGAACTTTTGAGCTCTGTCTTCAGTTCCGAGTTCTTGAAGGGATTTCCAAAAAGAATTTTGGCCAAAATTCCAATTTGGAATAATGGGGTGGTTTCCATGGCAACCAGAAATTACCATATATGTCAATTTTCTATGTTACCATGGCAATGAACATTCCTAATGCATTTCAAAAATAGAATGTTTTCAGTGGAGCTGGAATGATTCCAAGCATACCACTGGATTCCCGATCAAATATTAGTATAAGGCATTTTTTGGCATATTTTTCAGTGTCTTACCCATAGACTTCCCCTGGTGGCCAAAGCCAGTACTGAAAATCCCCCCTGGGGGCGTGTTTCCCCCGTTGGCCCATATATGGTTGCTATGGACCCTGGACGCATTAGAAACTTGTGAGAGCAGGTGCTTTTCCCTTACTTAACAATAGATCATATTTAGCATTTGCCCTTCTCACCAAATAGTCCAGGAATTTTAGCCTTTGACCGTGAACAAAATAAAGCATAGCTGAAACTTTCAGGAATGACTCGACTTGACATCAATTTTAACCTGTATTTGCTTCATCGAAAAATATTGCATAATCCAATATGGCTGCCAAATGATGGAAATCCCTGTGATCATAGCATAAATATTGTTTTAAGAAAGATGGAAACCTTACCTAACCCCCCTAAATGGAACCCAAGGAATCTACTGGCGTTCTTCATTTTTTGCTAAAATGAGAACTTTCCTAGCAACAGCAAACTTGCTTAGCAACAATATATGTACATATATGCAAACATGCACAGTAATATACATATGTAGATATTTTAGAGGCCATCTTATTTCATTCCATCAACTTTAAGATATCAATTAGTGATAACGGTTTGAATCAGTCCTCAGTCCTGCTTCGCTAGGGTTGGTCGGGTAACTGGAAACAAACCTTTTTTTTTGGCCTAAGTAGGTTTGAAAGGGAAACTGGGATCTGTCTGAGTTTACTATAGGCCATATCATGCATCTAAGGATTATATCATACAGTCTGGATATATCCATCGTATAAGGCCAATTATATCTTCACATAATCTTCAAAATACATGGTCTACCTACTACATATATATCAAAAAAAGTTTGATTAACAAATAGCTATGACACTTATTATCACTAATAGGTAACTATTTGAATATACACAAATTTTCCTTGACATCAGAGAGGTATTGGTTCCTATTTGATGATATTCATTCCTTAGCTGACCAGAGGTGAATAAAAAAAAAAAGCATATACAATACATTTTACCTTACATTTTATATACCACACTTTGTTGTTAGAACATAAGAAAAGCATTTTGTATATATATATATATATATATATATATATATATATATATATATATATATATATATATTTATGAGCATACTTTATATATATATGCATATAGGTGAATTTATGGCAATGTAAGATCCGGCAACATGGTCAAAACTTCTATGATATTAATGCAAATTGATTGAAAACTCACCACTTATTAGCTTCCTAATAGTATATTGTTCATACCAAATATCAAAGTCCTATATCTCAATTAGTCTCCTGTGTGGGATCAATCATATGGCTCAAAATGTGGTGTGGACAATGCACTTGCCTGATCTTACACCTAAAGGGCCTTCAGTTAATGTCTCAGAGAAAAATAATGGTGTAACCTATGTATTAAATCATATATCTCACCTTTTATTGAGGTCATAATTAGTCATTATGCAAAAATCGATCAATCTAGCTCAGATACTTTAGACAGGGTGAGAGGACAAAAAGGGGTTGTTTTTACACTATTTTGATGTATCTAACTTGCTTGAAAGTTGAGACCCCTAAAATAAAAATTTCCCTAGTATATTCAAGTTGTTTTTTAATGAAACATCTTTTACTGTAAAAGACACGTTTCTTTTACAAAATTTTTACCCAAACCTTTTGCAAGTGTTAAAAGCGTGTTTTCTTTCCAAGTGGGAAGTGGCTGTCTGAACATAGTAATTGCCTATAAGATGAGTGATGAGTAACTTATCACTTGATTGGTGGATGGCGGTAGTCACTTTGCAGATTTTCATATGATCATTTTTATACCCTGACTACAGGGACAGTTTTGCAGTACATTAGGTAAAATGAAAAATGGTTGCATGCTAATAATTTAATGCTAATAAAATCAACATGGTGGCGTTTGCTCCAACTTTTATCTTTAAGAGTTGTTTGTCTTTATTCAAAAAGTAACACGTCCAGTGACAGAGTGACTTCCCCATGACTTCCCAGCACCAAGAACACTAAGCATTTAAGGGCAGTAGTTTTAACTATGCAAATGTCTTTATATTCGCCATCGTCCCGTCTAGGTCCCATCCATCCCTCCCTCTATCCATAGTGTGTCAATGCCTTTCAGGTCTCAGTGAAGGAAATCCCGCGGAAAACCGGAAGGCATATACGATTGTGGTCAGAAGTGAATACTGCAGGCACACTGAATGGTCAATAACCATGTTGAAAATAATGCCAATAAATATAAAACCACTACACATGTTGTTGAACATTTGCTGCTTTGGATAAAATACCAGGAGGGCATTTCTCAAAGTGCTTACCCATTTTTTCAAAGGTTAGATTGGAAATAGTGAATCTACATTTTATTCAGTGCAGATTTAGGCAGAATCAGGGTGTTTTTACGCGATAGTCCAGTGCTCAAAATTTTCGTGGTCAATTCATATTTTAAGTCAGCCTATATTATGAAGGAAAGATGTATCTATTAATTCTGGGGTGATTTTTAGAAAATGAACATGTTCCAATGGGTGCTATCGCGTTTCGCGCTACATTAAATTATAGTGCGGAACCAATTCCTTCTGTGAGACCTAAAAGGGTTGCAATGAACAATGTCACAGACAGTCATTGTTGCCAAGGTGATGTGACCTTGTTGCAGTTGTTACAATTTCCCCTTTTCCCATGGGGCCAGGGCTATCACTGCGGATACTTGACCCACAATTCATAGTCATAGAGGGACACCAAAATGGCCTCTATGTTATTACCAATGAGAAAAATACCAGTAACTTTGTATTCATGCCACTCATTTCTCTGACTAGTGATATCAAAAGTAAATATGGCATGATGAGTGTATCTTTCTTGCATACTCTGAGTGTAAAATAAACTGCAGGCAGTACCTAGTTATGTGCACAATACATACTACGCACACTAACTTTATAAACTTATCCCATGAAAAAAAAAGAAAATTTTCAACTATGATGAACCATAGTTTTTAAAGAAATTATGGGCCCAGTTTACTGAAACTTAGTTAAGTTGGAAATATGTGGCCAGATGAGGGAAAACCGCCTCCAGGGGGTAAATTGTTTTTAAGGTTAAAGTCACAGGCTTTAAAATGAGATATCTTGAGCTAAAAATATCCCTGATAGTTTTGCTGGAATTGCTTGTCAAATATCTGTTGTAGTGTGCAACTGAAAAATGGCAAATAAGCCCTAAATGCGATATATCCTATCATAAATACTTATAATGCAAAAAATACAGCTTTGTGGAAAAATAACTAAAGATATGCAACGTTTTTTTACCGTACAATTGGTTCGAGAGGGAACTTTTGAGCTCTGTCTTCAGTTCCGAGTTCTTGAAGGGATTTCCAAAAAGAATTTTGGCCAAAATTCCAATTTGGAATAATGGGGTGGTTTCCATGGCAACCAGAAATTACCATATATGTCAATTTTCTATGTTACCATGGCAATGAACATTCCTAATGCATTCCAAAAATAGAATGTTTTCAGTGGAGCTGGAATGATTCCAAGCATACCACTGGATTCCCGATCAAATATTAGTATAAGGCATTTTTTGGCATATTTTTCAGTGTCTAACCCATAGACTTCCCCTGGTGGCCAAAGCCAGTACTGAAAATCCCCCCTGGGGGCGTGTTTCCCCCGTTGGCCCATATATGGTTGCTATGGACCCTGGACGCATTAGAAACTTGTGAGAGCAGGTGCTTTTCCCTTACTTAACAATAGATCATATTTAGCATTTGCCCTTCTCACCAAATAGTCCAGGAATTTTAGCCTTTGACCGTGAACAAAATAAAGCATAGCTGAAACTTTCAGGAATGACTCGACTTGACATCAATTTTAACCTGTATTTGCTTCATCGAAAAATATTGCATAATCCAATATGGCTGCCAAATGATGGAAATCCCTGTGATCATAGCATAAATATTGTTTTAAGAAAGATGGAAACCTTACCTAACCCCCCTAAATGGAACCCAAGGAATCTACTGGCGTTCTTCATTTTTTGCTAAAATGAGAACTTTCCTAGCAACAGCAAACTTGCTTAGCAACAATATATGTACATATATGCAAACATGCACAGTAATATACATATGTAGATATTTTAGAGGCCATCTTATTTCATTCCATCAACTTTAAGATATCAATTAGTGATAACGGTTTGAATCAGTCCTCAGTCCTGCTTCGCTAGGGTTGGTCGGGTAACTGGAAACAAACCTTTTTTTTTGGCCTAAGTAGGTTTGAAAGGGAAACTGGGATCTGTCTGAGTTTACTATAGGCCATATCATGCATCTAAGGATTATATCATACAGTCTGGATATATCCATCGTATAAGGCCAATTATATCTTCACATAATCTTCAAAATACATGGTCTACCTACTACATATATATCAAAAAAAGTTTGATTAACAAATAGCTATGACACTTATTATCACTAATAGGTAACTATTTGAATATACACAAATTTTCCTTGACATCAGAGAGGTATTGGTTCCTATTTGATGATATTCATTCCTTAGCTGACCAGAGGTGAATAAAAAAAAAAAGCATATACAATACATTTTACCTTACATTTTATATACCACACTTTGTTGTTAGAACATAAGAAAAGCATTTTGTATATATATATATATATATATATATATATATATATATATATATATATATATATTTATGAGCATACTTTATATATATATATATATATATATATATATATATATATATATATATATATATATATATATATATATATATATAAAGTATGCTCATAAAATCTCTTTGGCGTGCTCGACTGACCAGCTGAGAATGGGATATGATACATAATACATTTTGTATATGTTTAATGCCAGGTATATCTTCATGTAACCTGTAAACCCATGCATTATCTATTCCAAAATCTTACAAATAAATGATCTAGCAGCACCAATAAAGTCTTTGGGTTGGATGTAATAAGGAGGGGAGGGGAGACTAAATTCATTTGCAGTTGTTACTGCACTAAAGTATAGTGTATTTATATTGATGTTGCTGCTCAGCAAGAAATTGCCTGTTGCCATTGATACAAACATCCTTAGTAACCTAGGCTGCTGATTGATTTATTGGTCTTGTGATCTGGGTTAAGGTGACCTCTTGAAGGTTTACCTATGGAGAAATTTGAACATCCGAGCATCTAAGATCATGTTGCTATGGCAATTTACTGTACCTAAGGCCATTTTATTCTAATAACTTGGATTACGGATCCAGCGACGAGATTTTTGGCTGTCAAACTGGGGCAAATGTGGGCTTTTTTCTTTCTTTTTTTTTCCTCTGACTGACCAAAGTTGTAGATGAAAAAGTCTTGAATCTAATTGATCATAATTAGATGGCCTAAGCAACTGTTTATCCTGCATACCTTACCATACCCTATCAAGCAACATTACAGGAATCCCTAGAGCCTTCGTAACAATGCAGCAGCACCAAATGATTCCTCGGATTTGATCTAAATGGAGGGACCACAAAATTCTCTTACAGGACATATATGTATATGTAGTTGTCACTGCACATACTTGCATACTATGGTACATTGTATTTAAGTCAATTGTTGCTAGGCAAGAAAATAGCTGTTGTTATATATGAATAAATTTTATATCCAGCCATTATCACTAGAAAATATTTGAAGTTAATTGAATGAGACAAGATGACCTCTCAGAAGTCTACATATATATATATATATATATATATATATATATATATATATATATATATATATATATATATATATATATATATATATACATACATACATGTATTATTGTACAAAATTGCATAGAGGCCTGTAGCTATGTAACTTTGTTGTTTCTAGGCAACCACTTGTCCTAGCAAAAAATTGAGACTATAGATTCCTTGGGTCCCATTTAGGGGGGTTAGGTAATGTTTCCATCTTTCTCAAAGCAATATTTATGCTATTCTAACAGGGATTTCCATCATTTGGCGGCCATTTTGGAATATGCCATATTTTTCGATGAAGCAAACACAGGAGGTATCAGGACTTTCTAAGGTGAAGACTGATGTCAAGTCAAGTTATTCCTGAAATTTTCAGCTTTACTTTATTTAATTCCCGGTTTGGTCAAAATTTTGACTAAAGTTCCTGGACTAGAATGAATTATAATATTTGGCTTGGTCAATATTTATCAGAAAGTGCTGGCTGGAAGAGTTACCGGTAGTGTCTTCTCCTGTCTACTCTATACATTTTCAGGAAAGCTCTTTCAGTCATATTCATATTTTCTTTTCTTAGCTGTGATGTGGACTACACTTAACTGTCTATAATTTTGTCCTTAAATGATAATTTGTCTTACATATATTCAGTGCAAATGGAACAAGACAAATTGTGTATTTTTTTTTATCAGCGGAATAGTTTTTATTTCTTCAATAATTCAACGTACTGAGCTTTTGACATTAGACAAAGTTCCTAAATGACATAACCTAGGTCACATAATAACGGTGACAGAGGACACTCACAAACTAAAGTAACCAAATGACACCTCAGTGACAAACAGGATTTCAAATAAATTATGAAAAATGTTTACAATAATTCATGAATTTGTATTAACCTAAGGGGATAAGAAAAGGAAAGTTGAGATGTATTATGAGGCCTCCACTCCTGGCTTTCTATCAACCATGTTCACTATGTAAATGTAACGATGATAACACGAAGAGCATGACATATGAGCAACCTCAGCACAACATGCGACAAACCTTAAGCCGGAAAGAAAAACGCCCTTTGGACTCTAGGAACTATACAATTTTTTCATCGTCTTCACCCTTTGTCATATAATGAAACTAAGTGAACACTTGTCCCTTTTACATATATAGTTGTAGAAGGACATATTTGTTGTTTCCCCCCAAATCTATGCCACATTCTACCTAATGTTTCTATCTTTTCCCTGCCATCAAAATTCATCAGATTTTTTTTTTGTTTTCAACCAAGCTATCAAATCAATAATGGGCTGGCGTTCAGATGATCAAAGGTAACAATGTTATACAAGCTACTTGCAGAGCACTGAGCTCATTATAGAGGTGATGCCACCAGGGCCTGGCGACAAAACACTGTAACAATCTTGTACACAAGACAATCTCAAGTCGACATATAAAATAATGCGACAATTAGTTTCCTACGACTACCTGGTAATACATACCTAAGTATACACACTGGTCTCTATATAATGTTCATTTCAATTTACAGAACACTTTTGTTCTCCCTAAGATTTTTTATGTATTCGTTTCTCATTTTTTCCCCATTTTCATTTTACCCTGAATACATGGCATCCTTATTTTGGGGGATAAGTTCATCTGCGACATGTCGCTACATGTCGCTTCACAGGCTTGCTGTTGGTATACATACTACTTTCGTAATTACTTACCTACAAGTCACTCTTTAGGTAACCTACTTAAACTAATGGCATAGACTTGTTATTTTGAAAATTGCCTAAATCATATCATACAACAACAGTCTAGAAATAGTTGATTATTATACACAAATGTCTATATTCAACAATCACTCAATATCGCTTTTGATTGTACCAATTCCTTTCCAATTACAAACTTTGATAATGTACATTCTCCTGACTTCTGGACATCATCATCTTAATATTATAACTAAATGATTATCATTTCTTTCATATTTTCATTTTCTATTCATGAAAAATATTTTCAAACCTGAGACACCAACACTGTTAAGTGTGACATACAATTAAAAATATTGAAGTTAGTGAATATCGTCGTAACAAGAGGCAGCTTGCCCGGAATACCTAACCCTCTAAGCACAGCATGACATGTCAAGCCTTCATATTCACTTGTCGCTGTTTTACACCAAAGTAACACCCGCAAGCAATCCACTCCTGCTGCTCCATTGCAATTGTTGACCCTTCTAAGAATCAATGAAGCCCATAGCGTCAACATCACGCATGAATGCAGCGACTAGGATTGACCTGCTACAGGCGCATTACTGGGTCGTATCAACAAAGCGCATGGTGCAATAAAGCACCATGCTGCCCTTGAAGGGGCAAAGTGAATATGTTCTGGCCCCAAAACTAAACCGGACCTATACTTTTTTTCCTTTTTTTCTATTTATGTACAATTGACCTAATTCATGCATGAATAAATTACACTATGTATTCTAAAGTGCACAAAGACACTGCTGATTAATTTCTATGGAAGATTCTCCGAACGGTTAACACGAATATCAGATATATGTAAAAAAGAAACAATGAAACTGCATTGCATAAAAATTGGGCAGCAGACCGACCGAAACCTCTCGAGCCTGATTGACTCAGGAGCCCTATAGTTGTACACAGAAAATTATCATGTGCCATATGTTGGTTAAAATGTGGTAAGATGACTGGCTCATGGCTGTCAATAAATCACTGAGCAACTCCATGCCATATAAATTGAATATCTTGAGAGTGATGTTGATACAATTGGGGCATTCAACTTGAAGCAATTGTTCCATATGAAAAATTGCTGATTTGTATTGTCATAGTTGTCCTTTTTATCATTTACGATATTAACATTAGCGTGGGGCTGTCACAGAGGTCAGATGAGGTGGTGGAATTCTACCATCTAAGATGGGGTAAATGGAGGTCAAGGTCTACATGGAGGTCAATTTCGAGGTTAAGGCTAGGCCAGTCATTGTCATGCTAATGGTACAAAATTCCCAGATGTTCATACAAAACGTGCATAAAAGGGCCCGCCCCCAAGCCTGCTCTCTCTACCCCTGATATGGACTGTCAATATCAAGTCAATATCAATATAGGATGGATCCAACTTCAATTTAGATCATCACATGTGTTATACCTACACTAAATTGCTCAAGGAAGTCAGAAGGACTGGAGTTAAACATCCCTGGTACTCTTTCTTTTGAATTCGCTTAATCAGAACTGCTATGGAACTACTTGATGAATAAGGGCAAAATATTTTCAAAGAAGAAAGAAATGTATATTTGTAAAGACAAACTGTAAATCAGTTTCTAATATCTTGCTTTTTGTACTTGAATAAATATAATAATGTTTATACCTGAAAGTGCAAGAACACCAACAATCACAAGAAAAGGAAATTTCATTTGTGATTCCAAATGGGATAATCATGTTAACTGAGTCATGATAAGAATACAACATGCACCAGCAGAAAATAAGTCTTTTCTTTTCACCATATGTGATTTGTATTGATTGCTTTTCCTGAAATTCATGAACACTGGCTGCCATGGAAAAATGTAAAACACGACTTTTCTCTCTGAAATTTGTTTCTTTTTCCCATACATTGATTGGCGATAAATTATGAAATATTTACCATCGAGTTTTGACAGTAAATGATGAAAACTCAACATGACAAAATACAATACATGTACATAGCATGAAACAAAATGCTGAAATGGGAAATATGTAACAATCTCAAGCAAACAAAAAGAGGTATATTTGCATGGCACAAGAAAGCGTACATTTTAAAGTCAACAGGTCTTCCTATGTTACAGTCAAAGCACTAATATGTCAATACTGTTTCAATTACAATAAACCTAGAACAGTGTGTAGCTACATACACACATGAAACAAAGGGGTTATGGTGCCAATTCTCGGTACCTACAGCAATACCTTGGCCAAGTCCTTAATACAATAGACATACAGGGCAATACAAATTAAAGTCTGGAAACCTCAAATTCTTTTCCTCAAGAATGGCCCCCATCCCACCACATCGATTTTAACCTTGCCCATATTCAATCAGTGGCTAAAACTCTATTAGTCATGAGCATCCGATTGTCTGTGTCCAGCCCTTGTGTTCTATATACAATAGAGTCGTCTTTGGTTGACAAGCGCTTCAAGCTGGTTAGCCTGCTTTTTCTAATATAACAGTTTAGTGCACTTGTAAGGTGGTAACCTTCAGCCTAAATGAATTTGAGCAAAAGAGGCAGAGGTGTGCATCCTGCCCAGGCCCAGCCTCTCAGTCACCATGAGATCGGTTTACTTGATTATGTCGTCTATAACGCAACCGGAGCTGTTGGACTGTGAAAGATACTCCCATCTCATCTGGATACTTTACACATCTATCCATACTGTTATGATTATCATGCATTCCCCTACATGCAATACCAACTGAATTAATTAACTTATATTGTTCTTGTAATGTTGATTTTACCCTTGGATGGACAAATATAAATAACATTTATCCTTAATAATTTCTTTATGACATTTATGCTGCTACAGCAATGTCTTCTTTTAAAAGGCCCACATATATACCAACTAGAATACTACTAGAAAAGTAATGTGACATCCTTCAGTAAAAGAGTCACTTTGATGTACATTATTCATCATGATACGGCCAACTTTGAAGAATGCATGTTGATTTTACCCTTGGATGGACAAATATACTACCGTAATCTCCCGCGTAGAAGGCGCGGTGCGCATAGAGGATGCAGCCCTAACTTGTCAATGGTGATTTCACGTATAAGACACACCTCTTAGGTACCAATTTTGTAAATTCAGTACTGTTCTATAGTAAAATTACCCCTCGTATAAGACGCACCCCCAAGTTGAGATTAATCTATAAGACGCACCAGCCTTTTGTTTGGCGTATAAGACGCGTCTTATACGCGGGAGATTACGGTAGCTCCGCTAACAGGTGTTCATACACCATGCACCATGATGATAGGAGTGGTGATTGAACTGTGCGTGTGCGCTGTCTGTCCAAAATGTACATTACCGTAGCATCTGGGACAACCTCTACCACGGCACTGTTCCATAAGGAGTGTCATTTATTACTAGATTGGTGGGTGATGGTCACTTAATTAATGGATTTTCATATAATAGCAAATCATTCTCTTACCCAAACCACTGGGATAGATTTTAAGATATTTAGAACTCTCCATTAAGTCCTGGCACTTAAAGAAATCCTCCTCCCTCAATCCCCAGTGGCAAAGAGCTGTATACATATAGGATGGGATTGGAAATCGGTTGATAATCCTAAAATGGGCCAGATTCAATTTTTAGTCATGTCTAAAGTTCACATCAATTTATGTCCCCCAAAGGAATGCTACTTTACCAATAAAGTCCCCCCCCCCCAAGCTGGCAATAAATGACTCGTCCCTAGGATCACCTCGATATTCAGATGGATTTCAAATATGCTCTCCTTGACGGTCCTTTTCATGACAAACTACTCACACGATGCCGTCTTCAAGTGTATGCTACATTCTGCCCTTGGTCTAAAACATACTATCAAAATCCACCACTCTTGTGGGAAAAGTGGTTTTTTTTTTTCCATTTGTAATGCTGACCTTGCAAGCATGTAGTGACCTTCATTCACAACTTTACCCAGATTGCTATAAGTTACATACTGCCCCCCTTTTTTCTACCCCACCCACACAAGTCCAACACTCCCCATACTCGTACGTAAAGATATATATGTACATGGATAATAATGTTAATATCGCGATACAAGTCGGAACGAGTCCACTGCGACATCCCTGAATGAAACGGTGATTAAGTTTATACACACCATACACACCAATGACTTACTTGACTTTGAAATGTTAACTTGTGTACATTATGACAATCTGTTAATACTCTGCTAATTGATTTCTACCATTCTTCATAAAGTTAAAGAAATATATGTTAGGGTCTGAACACTTTGTTCTCCTTATTTCTTTTTGTGCTCATCCTGACGGACTGGATATGACAATTTAATATAAATATAATCTTTCTTATTTCGCTTCTATTCAATTTCGCTCACTCTCTCAGAAATCTGACTGTGACTTACATTTCAACGCTCAGAATGAATGTTTTTTTCCTCTCTTTCACTCGACTTCTTAGATAAAGGTATTACTATTTTGATCTGGTATGTATAGTAGAGGAACATCATACAGTTCTCTTCAGTCTATTACATGGCAGACAATATGACCATTGCATAATATGACGTATACGTCAACTAATGATTCTAGAGGAGACGGGCGACCCACAGGTGTCACCCATCCTCCTTTCTATACAGGCGTGCAGACTTTGTCAAAATACCACCTCGGTAGTAACACATTAAAAACCAGTATGTTAAATACATAATACAGGAGTCCTCCGCTGCCTGCTGATTTATCATAATTTTTCAAATATCCATGTATCATGAACTGCCTAACATAATGGCCAATTTGATGAGATGCTATGTCCCTCTGTCTCTACTTTCTTTGTGATGCAATGTTTGAGGGCATTTTACTGTATTTCAGTCAGCTCCAATGAATATATATATAGAGAGAGAATGGTACATGAAGCATATTGTTTTACCACAGTTAAAAGGGAAAGAGGTCAGTGCTCAATGACTGCCTCTCATACACTAAAGATGAATTATTATGATTATTATTATTTATATCAACTATCTACTAACCAAACAATCACAGACTACCAGATCCACAACACTTATCATAGAACAATGGCCAGTCTCAAAAACCTCTATGTCTCTAATGGACATACTTTCTTCATAATGTATACATAGTCTTCAAAAAAACTTAAATTTTTTTTTTTAAGTTTGGGGGATAAGAAGATAACATATTCAATCTTCCTCCCAGGATAAATTCTACTATAAGATAATTAACAATTTTTTTTTGTTTTCCTCCATTATGCCAGAAATAAATGTTTGAGGGTCGAGAAGGTGAATATTATACAGCCGGTAAAACGAACGGTATAAATTTCTTCCTCGCAATTAGGCACAAACATCACTATGAAATTAGCCAACAGACTCCAAATTGCATCTATAAATTCCAACCAGACAATTCCAACAATTCCCTCTGAATTGATTCCTGTCCTGAATATGTAAAAAAATACTTGAAAAACACAAGACGCTGTGTCTTGAATGGACGTCAACATTGGGATTACATAATCTAAAGCGAGCATTGATGTCACCATGTGCTCTTTGTGAAAATAATACCAGTCATTGTCAATGTTGTCCAAACACAACATGGATGTCACATACGCTCGCTGGCTCAGTCTCGGTAAGATCCGCTGACATATATTATGTAATGGACTCATATGTGTAATACATACACACCGTGCCATGTGTATAGTTAGCCCATGGCCTACACGCCCTGACAGGCCACTAGTGCAGTGCTACCAGTCCCAGTACAATGGTATACAAATTCACTAGGGTCGTACCAACATCAAATGTTTCCAGTAGCGAGTGCATTCACTATTCGTTGCCACAGGTCCTTCTTGCAGGACTTGGAGCGCCTCAAACTCTGCAGCAGTTCGTTAAACTGGACCATGCCCCCGGGGGTCAGGTAGAAGGCAGCACGTGCACTGCACACGATACCGACAAACTCCTCGTACTCGGCCTGCGTGATGTGGTGCATGCGCTGGTGTGTACACTGGATAAACCTGGAAGAGGCAGCAGTGAAGGCACTTAGTAGGCTTGAAAAAGATCAAGCACAAAAAAACCCTAAGACGTCCAAATATAGACCCCTAAGTTAAGGTTTTGAATAAGGTTATATAGGCACTTTAATATCCTGAAATCAGGAAAAACCATGCTTACAAAGGCTTCTCTTGTTCCTTTTGCATATGTGTGTCATGTAAAACCCTATATACAAGCTACAGTTTGTAGGCCATTAAAAGGTGCTTAACAGGGTCTTGAGGAACTCAGGCACTTAAGTGCCCCCTTTTTTGTTGTGATATATCAAAGATTAGAGAAAGCCATTATTTTCTGAATTTTGGAGACTATTGACTCTTTACTTAAGTGACACCTAATCAAATGAGTAAGCTAGTACTTGAGAATTCTATGAAAGAAAAGATAGGAAAAGGGGGGTTCAGGCATTTAAGATTGACTGTGGGAGCCTAAGGGAAGCTGGGTATTGCTAGTCAGTACAGTAGAACTTACATCTGTAGACACTTCTGTACGACTGAGTTGAGCGCCGGTGATCTCAACTGGTTGGTAACTTGTGCAGGGTTATTCCGTGCTAGATAGTGTGCCGACTCTATAGCAATGTCCTGTAGAATGAAGGGACTGACGACAGCGTTCACCGCACTGGCGCAGAACTGCTGCAGGTGCGTCGTGCCTGCAACGCCCAAATCTAAGTATAGATCAAGTTCACTAAATGCTTATCATTATGTTCATGAATAGTCTTGCTCTGCATATCATCTATGGAAATTGATTTGGGATTTGGTATTCATAATATTTTTTTGTAGTGCACTCATTTCCAAACATCATTTTCATTCTAGTTCACAAAATTATTTGATTCATTGCAATAAATCTCTAATTGATCATGTGGAAGCACCCATTCATTTCATTTGATCTGATACTACTTTGCTTTCTTACTTTCTTTCTTCGTTTAATTATCTTTTCATGCATGTGAAAATCAATCAGGTGAAAGCATCCATTTATTTCTTGAGGTTTGACACTACATTCCATTAAATTTTCAATTTTTTTCACCTCTTTTTTTCTTTTTTACTTCATCATTTTCCATTAATTTCAAATGAATATAAAATGACAAATTCTTACCTAGCTTCATTGCTATACTAAGTAGCCACTTGACGTCTTCACCATACGGGGGATTCCGGGCATACTTTGTTTGCGGCCGGTCATCGTGCACCCGCCGAGCCAGTGTTTCCATGGCCAGCATACCGACACGGTAAGCCGACAGGAGATAGTTCATCTGGGCCGAGTTCTGTGCCGGCAGGCTCTCTTGTTGCTGCTGCTGTTGTTGAAGCTGTTGTAATGATTGTTGTTGTTGTTGCTGTTGTTGTTGTGACTGATTAGCAGCATTGATGTTGGACTGGGTGGTCATGACCAGGACTTGTGTGGTCGGAACAGCGACTGCGTCCAACTGGACCTGGCTGAATTTGTTCTGCATGTGTGCCACGGCATGCTGTGGCCGGTTCTGCATCAGTGGCGAGGCCTGCGTGGTGTAGGCCACTTGGACGGCTGTGGGCGGCGGGGGCCGCATGTGCGTGGCGTGGTACAAAGTAGCAGCATTAGCGTGCATGTTCTGGAGATGCTGCACGTTACTGAAGGCCTGATTCTGGTACGGGTACGTGGCCAGGTACGACGGGTGGATAGAGTGGGTCTGTAGAGGGATGTGTGGTTGCGAATAGTGGTGGCCAAAGTTGGGTGCAATTTGCTGCACGTAGGAATACGGTGCCATATACTGGTGCGCCATCTGGTGAGGGTGGCCGGGGGGCGGGGGCAGGCTGTACTGGAGCTGAGGCATGGCGGCTACCTGTACCTGCGCCGCTGCGGCCGTCACCTGCTGTGGCTGGGCAGCGACGCTGACAGCTACCTGCGCCGGGCCTGACACTGAACCCATCTGCTGACATGGTACGAGCTGCATCATTGGCGGACTGTTGTTATTCTCCACCACGATCTGCTGGGCCGGCGCCATGTTGACAGGGACCAGCGCCTGCTGAACCTGCTGTGCCTGTGTGACAACGGCGGCCATAGCGGCCCTGGAGGGAGCCGCATGGCCCAACATGGCCTCCTCATACAGCTCATACCAACGCTTGGCCACGTCAAACAGCACCTATAGGCACAAAGGTAACATAGCATTAGAGCTAGGGAGTAGTATTTGTTTTGGCATTTTGACAGCTAAGCTCACCTAAATATATAGCATTAGAAAGGGATTATCTGGAATTATATCAAGAACTTTTGAATAAATGCGCAGATTTGGTGCTGACTGGTTTACAACATTCACCGTCCCTTGATAAAGACTATCTGATTAATTTTCAAGAAGTTTTCAGCAATCTACAAATTTTTATAATACCGGACCCCCTATTCAGCTGATGAGGTTATATGGGAGTGTAAGATATCAAAATGAAGGTCTTGATCTCCCCCTTGTGGATCCAGGAAGAACTAAAACCTCTTGTATAAGACGCACCTTATACGCGGGAGATTACGGTACATTCAAATCTGATTTAAAGATGTTACCAGGTTAATTGCATTATGAGAGGCATTTCTCTACACATGAATTTCAGAACATGTTTACAAATAACTATTCAACAAGAGACAAAATCTCTATTTAACACAAAGACAAAACGTACCTCTGGATAAACACCTCCACCTTTGGCGGCTGACTCGACGGCCAGGCAGGCGCGTTCGAGCATCTCCCTGCTCTGTTCCTTACACTGTATGAGAGCTCGCTGGATCTCGTTGGGGTTGAGGGCGTGCGCGTGCGGCAGACACGACAGCGCCAGCTCTGCCGCTGCGCGCACCATATTGGGGTCACGACCTCGGGAGGCACGGTCGGCCAGCGAGGCCACTTCTGGTGGCGTCAAGTGCCCCTCCCAAGTGTCGATGAGGATGTTTATTGCTGCACTCCCAATCTCCATCGCTTGGCCTGAAAAAAACATTTAGCATTTAGTTCATGCTTTTCTAAGGGGATGGCATATAGTATTGTATAAGATTTCACTTCGCAGAATATAACACACATACTTATATATTTGTCCATAGGAAAAAGTCAGTGCTAAAGGCTCGCATGCCTGCTTTTAGTATGTCCTTTAACATCTTCCCATGCTAGTGATTTGTAAGACATGGACTTATTAACAGGATATTAAAAATATATCAACATCTGCATTGAATCTAAGCAAAAATCATAAGTTAGGCAGCAATATAAGGCGCACCCTGTGTATAAGATCTAGATTTACAGTACAAAAAAAAAAGAAAAGAAAATTATAGAGATTTCCACACTGACCTGTGATCCAGGAGACATGGGAGCTATAGGTGCGTGAGAGCCAGTTGGGGCTGACACAGTTGTGCAGGCCAAGCGCGTACAGTCCAACCTGAAAGGCGCACAGGTGGAGGTTCCTGTGCGGCCCGTTGTGCGTGGTGTTGGCAGCTGGCTGCGTGAACAGTGAGGTGGAGCTGGTGCCTCCCGCTTTGTTCAATAACGTCTTCGCTAATTCAAACATGAAGTGTGCTGAGGCTTCACTTGGCATGTTAGGGACAGTCGGCATGATCCGGTTCTTCCCCTTGTACCTGAGGAAAGATAAGTCCTTTTATTTTGCGATATTTAACGATTTTACACTATTTTGCCCTTTAAGGCCGTATCATAACCATTGGATGTAGCCCTGGTGAGTAACCCTCCAGGGCTTATTGCATCACGCTGACCCTACAGGGCTGATACTGTCCCGAAGGGTCGGCGTGATGTACTAATGGGCACTCCTGCATTGGTGGCACCTAGAATGTCATGAGTAGTGCCATGCTTACTTAGGGGGTGTAACAAAGGGACTGATACACTTACTTAGAAGTGTAACAAAGGGACTGATACACTTACTTAGAAGTGTAACAAAGGGACTGATACACTTACTTAGGGGGCGTAACAAAGGGACTGATACACTTATTTAGAAGTGTAACAAAGGGACTGATACACTTACTTAGAAGTGTAACAAAGGGACTGATACACTTATTTAGAAGTGTAACAAAGGGATTGATACACTTACTTAGAAGTGTAACAAAGGGACTGATACACTTACTTAGAGGGTGTAACAAAGGGACTGATACACTTATTTAGAAGTGTAACAAAGGGACTGATACACTTATTTAGAAGTGTAACAAAGGGACTGATACACTTACTTAGAAGTGTAACAAAGGGACTGATACACTTACTTAGGGGGTGTAACAAAGGGACTGATACACTTACATAGGGGGCGTAACAAAGGGACTGATACACTTACTTAGAAGTGTAACAATGGAACTGATACACTTACTTAGAAGTGTAACAAAGGGACCGATACACTTACTTAGAAGTGTAACAAAGGGACTGATACACTTACTTAGGGGTGTAACAAAGGGACTGATACACTTACTTAAGGGTGTAACAAAGGGACTGATACACTTACATAGGGGGTGTAACAAAGGGACTGGTACACTTACATAGGGGGTGTAACAAAGGGACTGATACACTTACTTAGGGGGCGTAACAAAGGGACTGATACACTTACTTAGAAGTGTAACAAAGGGACTGATACACTTACTTAGAAGTGTAACAAAGGGACTGATACACTTACTTAGAAGTGTAACAAAGGGACTGATACACTTACTTAGGGGGTGTAACAAAGGGACTGATACACTTACATAGGGGTGTAACAAAGGGACTGATACACTTACTTAGGGCGTGTAACAAAGGGACTGATACAATTACTTAGGGGGCGTAACAAAGGGACTGATACACTTACTTAGGGGGCGTAACAAAGGGACTGATACACTTACTTAGGTGTAACAAAGGGACTGATACACTTACTTAGGGGGCGTAACAAAGGGACTGATACACTTACATAGGGGGCGTAACAAAGGGACTGATACACTTACATAGGGGGCGTAACAAAGGGACTGATACACTTACTTAGGGGGTGTAACAAAGGGACCGATACACTTACTTAGAAGTGTAACAAAGGGATTGATACACTTACATAGGAGGCGTAACAAAGGGACTGATACACTTACTTAGGGGGCGTAACAAAGGGACTGATACACTTACATAGGGGGCGTAACAAAGGGACTGATACACTTACATAGGGGGCGTAACAAAGGGACTGATACACTTATATAGGAGGCGTAACAAAGGGACTGATACACTTACATAGGGGGCGTAACAAAGGGACTGATACACTTACTTAGGGGGCGTAACAAAGGGACTGATACACTTACATAGGTGTAACAAAGGGACTGATACACTTACTCAGGGGGCGTAACAAAGGGACTGATACACTTACTTAAGGGGTGTAACAAAGGGACTGATACACTTACATAGGTGTAACAAAGGGACTGATACACTTACTTAGGGAGCGTAACAAAGGGACTGATACACTTACTTAGGGGGTGTAACAAAGGGACTGATACACTTACTTAGGGGGCGTAACAAAGGGACTGATACACTTACTTAGGGGGTGTAACAAAGGGACTGATACACTTACTTAGGTGTAACAAAGGGACTGATACACTTACTTAGGGGGCGTAACAAAGGGACTGATACACTTACTTAGGGGGCGTAACAAAGGGACTGATACACTTACATAGGGGGTGTAACAAAGGGACTGATACACTTACTTAGGGGGCGTAACAAAGGGACTGATACACTTACTTAGAAGTGTAACAAAGGGACTGATACACTTACATAGGGGGTGTAACAAAGGGACTGATACACTTACTTAGGGGGTGTAACAAAGGGACCGATATACTTACATACGGGTGTAACAAAGGGATTGATACACTTACATAGGGGTGTAACAAAGGGACTGATACACTTACATAGGGGGTGTAACAAAGGGACTGATACACTCACTTAGGGGGCGTAACAAAGGGACTGATACACTTACATAGGGGGTGTAACAAAGGGACTGATACACTTACTTAGGGGGCGTAACAAAGGGACTGATACACTTACTTAGGGGGTGTAACAAAGGGACTGATACACTTACTTAGGTGTAACAAAGGGACTGATACACTTACTTAGGGGGCGTAACAAAGGGACTGATACACTTACTTAGGGGGCGTAACAAAGGGACTGATACACTTACATAGGGGGTGTAACAGTGTAACAAAGGGACTGATACACTTACTTAGGGGGCGTAACAAAGGGACTGATACACTTACTTAGAAGTGTAACAAAGGGACTGATACACTTACATAGGGGGTGTAACAAAGGGACTGATACACTTACTTAGGGGGTGTAACAAAGGGACCGATATACTTACATACGGGTGTAACAAAGGGACTGATACACTTACATAGGGGTGTAACAAAGGGACTGATACACTTACATAGGGGGTGTAACAAAGGGACTGATACACTCACTTAGGGGGCGTAACAAAGGGACTGATACACTTACATAGGGGGTGTAACAAAGGGACTGATACACTTACTTAGGTGCGTAACAAAGGGACTGATACACTTACTTAGGGGGCGTAACAAAGGGACTGATACACTTACATAGGGGGTGTAACAAAGGGACTGATACACTTACTTAGGGGGCGTAACAAAGGGACTGATACACTTACTTAGGGGGTGTAACAAAGGGACTGATACACTTACTTAGGAGGCATAACAAAGGGACTGATACACTTACTTAGGGTGTAACAAAGGGACTGATACACTTACTTAGGGGGCGTAACAAAGGGACTGATACACTTACTTAGGGGGTGTAACAAAGGGACTGATACACTTACATAGGGGGTGTAACAAAGGGACTGATACACTTACATAGGGGGTGTAACAAAGGGACTGGTACACTTACTTAGGGGGTGTAACAAAGGGACTGATACACTTACTTAGAAGTGTAACAAAGGGACTGATACACTTACTTAGGGGGTGTAACAAAGGGACTGATACACTTACATAGGGGGCGTAACAAAGGGACTGATACACTTACTTAGGGGGTGTAACAAAGGGACTGATACACTTACATAGGGGGTGTAACAAAGGGACTGATACACTTACATAGGGGGTGTAACAAAGGGACTGATACACTTACATAGGGGGCGTAACAAAGGGACTGATACACTTACTTAGGGGGTGTAACAAAGGGACTGATACACTTACTTAGAAGTGTAACAAAGGGACTGATACACTTACTTAGGGGGTGTAACAAAGGGACTGATACACTTACTTAGGGGGCGTAACAAAGGGACTGATACACTTACTTAGGGTGCGTAACAAAGGGACTGATACACTTACATAGGGGGCGTAACAAAGGGACTGATACACTTACTTAGGGGATGTAACAAAGGGACTGATACACTTACTTAGGGGGCGTAACAAAGGGACTGATACACTTACTTAGGGGGCGTAACAAAGGGACTGATACACTTACTTAGGGGGCGTAACAAAGGGACTGATACACTTACATAGGGGTGTAACAAAGGGACTGATACACTTACTTAGGGGGCGTAACAAAGGGACTGATACACTTACTTAGGGGAGTAACAAAGGGACTGATACACTTACTTAGGGGCGTAACAAAGGGACTGATACACTTACTTAGGGGTGTAACAAAAGGACTGATATACTTACTTAGGGGACGTAACAAAGGGACTGATACACTAAGGGGTGTAACAAAGGGACTTATACACTTAGGGGACGTAACAAAGGGACTGATACACTTAGGGGAGGTAACAAAGGGACTGATACACTTACTTAGGGGTGTAACAAAGGGACTGATACACTTACTTAGGGGACGTAACAAAGGGACTGATACACTTTCTTAGGGGTGTAACAAAGGGACTGATACACTAAGGGGTGTAATAAAGGGACTGATACACTTAGGGGACGTAACAAAGGGACTGATACACTTAGGGGACGTAACAAAGGGACTGATACACTTACTTAGGGGGTGTAACAAAGGGACTGATACACTTACTTAGGGGACGTAACAAAGGGACTGATACACTTAGGGGACGTAACAAAGGGACTGATACACTTAGGGGGCGTAACAAAGGGACTGATACACTTAGGGGGCGTAACAAAGGGACTGATACACTTACTTAGGGGGTGTAACAAAGGGACTGATACACTTACTTAGGGGGCGTAACAAAGGGACTGATACACTTACTTAGGGGGTGTAACAAAGGGACTGATACACTCACTTAGGGGGCGTAACAAAGGGACTGATACACTTACTTAGGGGGCGTAACAAAGGGACTGGTACACTCCCAAATAGTTGCTATGATGTACCAATTCTGCACCAGTTGTTATTTGCCGGCCAAGCACGGGTGCATCATGGAGGTAAGTGCAAACAAGTTCTACTTACTTTAATAATTCTAGCCTGTTCTTCATTATTGGTAAAAGACTAAGGCTACCGGTAATTTGATGTTATCTGTCACTCTTTCCACGGTGTGCCAATAGGTTTTTAGGGATATTGCTGTAGAGTATTTCGTATGTGCAACAACATGTCTGATGTTATAATCATTATAATCCTGATTTAAAACAAATTACTATTATTTGTCGCTGCCGTTAAAACCACTGACCTGGCTCCTTTGACGTTGGGTGTGGAGCTCCTGGAGTCGACGACAAGGTGTGGCGCAAAGCGTGCTCCCGCATACACACCCGGAGGACTGAAATACAGATTATAACAAGTTAGTATACAACAACAGGAGTTAGGGTATATGACTGCGTGGGGTGACGAAATGTGGCCCCTTCAGGGGTAGTAGGTAATATCCCTCTTTTTCAGTAGCACGCAACAAGTATGTATCTATAGTGTAAATTTATATATTGTATATCCTCGCGGCTTTTATACACCAGAATTACACAAAGTGTGCCCAATGGGATTGAGCCCAACTCAGGGTGCGTCTTATGGGCAAAGATTTTACACTATAGAACAGTACTAAAACGACATTAGTTTGACCTCATGTGCGTCCTATAGGATTTACCCTAACTCAGTGGGCGTCCTATAGGATTCAGTATGGAGGCCTAGTGGAGCCACCATTTTGAATTTCGCTGGTTGAGGTAAAACCCACTGATAAGACATGCCATGATGGGTACTTTGTCCCTGGGTAACACCCACTTCCAGGGACATGCTGGTCCCATCTTATCAGTGTGTGTCGCCAGAACCAGCTCAAGACCAGCTAGTGGCCAATACGCAAGGATTTATGGTATTTCCAAAATGGTTCAATTTGTTGAAAAAAATTCCTGAATTGATGTTGTTTGCATTTTTCAAAGCATCTGTGCTTACCTTTCGTTATCTCTGCATTTGGCAGCGGCCCCCTTGTCTCCTGAGCTGGAAGAACCGAGTGAGTCGGAGCTCTTACCGGAACTCCCACTGTCACTGCCAGGTCCTTGGTGTTTGGCCCAGTTACGGCGGACGAGCGTTGGGGAGTTGTCACTGGATGTAGTTTCTGGTGCACTGCTGTCTACTGCAGCCATGCCTGGAGTAATTTAAATCAATTTTATTTATCCTTTTCCTATCTTTCTTTTTCTAATGGATTTTCAGATTATGTGTAAAATATTTATGACTCAAAATTAAAATACCGAGCTGAGTTATTTTTTTTTCATATGTGTATTGTATACAAAATGACTGTAAACATGTTTTCTGATTGTGATATCGGAAAATAAACTGAGCACTGAGTGACTCCTCAAACCTTTAGTTTGCAAACAGAGAACTACCATGCTCTAATCCAGGACAGTCAACTTCCCATTGAAATATTACACAGCTACAAAAGCTTTAGTCAGTGATGATTATTTCACGCCATTCAGACAACTAAGGTTATATTCATGGTGAGAAAACTTATTGAATATCGGCTTGTCACATGTGTGCCGGCGCACACACATATGCACCCCATAGGAAACAAGGACTGTCTAAAGTGCTGATTCCAGGCATAAAACATTTGGAATACTGTAATCTCCCACGTATAAGGCGCGTCTTATACGCCAAACAAAATGCTGCTGAGTCTTATACGTGGGAGGGACATTGCCTTGAGTTTGGGGTGCGCCTTATAGGGGGGGTAATTTTACTATACAACAGTACTAAATTTACAAAAATCTGCCCTTAGAGGTGCGCCTTATACATGGAATTGCATTCTCTTAGTTGGGGATGCGCCTTATACGCGGGAGATTACGGTAGAACTAATCAAACCGATTTTTTCTATACTTTTGCAATATTTTAAATTGGTGGATTACTGAAAATTTGCATAATCGACGGCAGTGGAACCAACACTTAAGGCGGGCTAAGGAAGAAATGTGTCAGTGGAACTTACCGACAGAGTGTTTTTTGATGGTCTTGAGGTTGGTGCACCTGAACTTGGCCTCCCATGACTTGTAGTCACTCCGCGTGTTGTCCTCCTCCACAGCTGAACTGTCTGTGTCTTTACTGTAAGGGGTGAGGGAAAAGATGGCTTTAATATCAGAGTAGGTTATTGTTTTCCTAATTCCAAGTATTGTACAACCTCACATGTAGCCAGTGATACACTGTAGCAGATACATGAAACAAATCATACGGTGTATCTAATATGGTCTCTCAACGTCTAGAAGCAGCTTACACACATTGTCAGCTGTATATGGATGATTATGGCATTTGACATTTGACAATAATAAGTGCACAGTTGAAAACCATCCCTACACTTATGAGTATAACAGACTGTATCACAAAAATGGAAAAATGGAGTTTTTCTCACCTCTTGTAGGTACTTGATAAGCGCGTTTTAGGGCGGGCCCCTCCACTGCTTTGTGTACGAGTGTTACTGCTACCAGTGCTACCCGTATCCACCTTCATCCGTGCCATATTCTGCTCCAAGTTAAGGTAGTCGAGACTATGTCCTGCGGCCTCAACCATTTCCTCCTCCTCTTCCTCCTCCGGCTGCTGCCACGTTGGTGATGACTCCACGGCCGCTGATGACACATGCGTGTCGCCTGCGATTGTCGTCACAGTAGCCACGGCTTGATTAGCACGAGCTGCATCATCCTTGTCGCAGTCGTTCTCAAAGCCGAAGCTCACCTTACTGGGGTCAGCCTTGTGGGGGTGGGGCCGTCTCGTGGTCGGTCCGGCAGCACCTGATGGGCCGGCGGTTGGAGCGGCAGGCGGGGTGGCAGCATGGCTCGGACGTGATGTCGATGTGACGGCAGCTGCGGCAGCCGCTGCAGCAGCTTTGGCGGAAGCGGTCTGACTGGCTGACAGGTAGGTGGTGAGAGAGGGCGCCTTGTATAACTGGTGCACGGCCTTGTCTAACAACTTGTCCATTATCTGTAAAACAGGAGCTTCTTGTTCGGAACTGGGTTGTAATGTTCATGGACATGAGATATATTGTCCACAATCACCGAATTTATTCGAGAATATTGGTCAAGGTCAAACCTAATACATGTGCCCTAAGATCCGATGTACGAGCCACACTTTTATATATGAATGACCTTATTTGCGACCTCTTTATTATAGTACACTAGATTTAAAATCATAGATACATATAAATATCCGAGACTCATGGCACAGCTTATAGGATGCTATATGCGAGATGGACATTATAAATGCATTTTTTAAAACATCCTTCCGGTACCTCCGATATTATGGCCCCATTGCGCTGGAACATATAGGTCCTGTCAGTCTTGTGCCAGGTTTAAAAGTTCTGATATACATTACTCTTCATACATATTGGATCTAATACTTCCGTTAAGATTTTCTGCTTTTAAGTTTCTGTAAGACTGTGCATCCTGTACTAACTGACCTTGCTAAGTTTAACCTGGTCGTCCTTATAGTGTACCAACATGGCGATGGCCAGGTCTCCACGCTGTCTCCGAGTTCCCTCACACAGTAATGGATGGTCTGCTTCCGATACATTCGCCTTCAAACCTGAAAAGCACAGAGTGATTAGATAAGTCCTGACATAATCACAATAGTTACTACTACAACCTTGAAGGCCGATAGTGCATTAATGAACCATACCCATTGATCAGCATGATGCATGAATGCAGCCCTGGTGAGTAACTCACCATGGGCTGCATTCATGCATCATGCTCCCCCTATGGGGTTGACTCGCGGAGGGTCAGCATGATGCTCCATTTCATTCACCCCCCCCCAGCCCTTACACGAGATAGGCGCTTATTCATGGTCTACTTTTTTTAGCGCCTCCCACGCCGTGTAGCGGCGGTACCGCGAAGCGGTACCGGAGTGCGCTATGATGATTGCATTTGCCCTATGTGATGAGGTCTCACAATACAAAATTACTGAATAGAGAAATTGATAATTGTGAAATCTTTTTTATGTCTGCTTTTATGAGACATGTCATCAAACACTGGTATACCGACATTAACGGCGGGAGGCATTTTTTTACGTGGTCACAACCGCATTTCTTGTTAGTGCTTTGGAAATATTTCATGACCCTCACTCATATGGGCGATTATTAAAAACCTGGCACTTAAACGCAACGATACAGTAAATATATAGCTGATATATTGTTGTTGAGATTAAATCTAAAATTACAGAGTAAACTCAGTTTTACCTAGTGCTGCAACAGCTGCCTCAAAGCCAAGTTTCTCATCGGCCGGTGACCGCGTCGCTGCAGGTGGGGACCGTGTTGGGCCCCGATTATTGGATCCATTTTGATTACAAACTGGAAAGTCAAACCATATATCTTTTTAACACGTTATGATAAGAGTATTATATAGATAAAAGTTGGATCTAAGGCTTTTTTTCAATGCTTTCTAATAGAATAATCATGTTGGTGCGGCAGGCGGGGTGGCAGCATGACTTGGTCGTGATGTCGATGTTTATCTAGAAAAGAGATTTTCTTCTCCCCATTCAGCCGATCAGGATATACCTTAATCTCCCGCGTATAAGGCGTGTCTTATAGTTCTTCCTGGACCTGCAAGGGGGACACCAAGACATTTCTTTTGATATGTTACACTCCCCCTAAATCTTAATAGGAAATAAGGGGTGCAGGGGAGTCTGGTACTCATCCATGGCAGAAAGTAGTACTGGGACCATATGATTTTAAATGACTCGTCTTATAGGCGGGGTGCGCCTTATACACGGGAGATTACGGTATGAGATATACAACAGATCCAGCAATAACTTGTTCCATTTAAAAAAAAACAACAAAAAAAGAATAAGAAAACAATGCAGTATTTTTACCTGGTAGACAAAGTGAGTCGAAGATGAAGCTTGCCAGTGTGAGAGGAAGGAGGGCCTCGCCTCGTGACTTGAGTTTACCACTCCGGAGTTGCTCTGCTCGGTCCCGAATCACGTTCAGTTCAGCAGGCCCAAGCGGGATACGTTTCAATAACGCAGTCAACTCTGATTCCTGATGTGCCAATTTTACCTGCAGACAGGGGTAAAAGTTGTCTTGCATGAAATAGAATGCTGAGCCGTCTGTGATCTACGAACTGTGCAGTCCTATAGCTCACATAGCCATTATCAACTGGGGGCCGCCATTAGACCCCGACTCCACTATGACTAACACCTTCAGCCCCCGACTCCGCAGTTTATGCCAGGGATGCCTCCCATTGGTCAATAATACAATAGCCATGTGCCGTATATCATTAGCAGTCATTCCTATGAAATAGCTGTCATGAGTTAAACATTTGTAATAAGTAATGCTCTGTGAAATTTGTAATTTTGTGCCTCTGGTTTTGTCGAGTCCTGGTTCTCATGCCTCTTGGTTTTGGCGAACACTCTCTAAAGCCGTCTGTCGGGTTAATTTTTGCTAATCTGACGATTTAAAATATTGCAGAACTATAGAAATAAATCGGTCAGATTAGCAAAAATCAGCTCGACTGATGGCAGTGGAACCAGCACTTTAGACTGACATGCACATGAAAAGTGTGAGATTGACTGAAAAGTTTGACTCACCTCCAAGGCCTTGCTGGAAGCTGGCGGTCGTGGCATTTCGAGGCCGAACATTCCGACCTTGAAGGCGAGGTGGTGACACTCGCTATCCTCTAACAACACAGAACACAGGAAGGCTGCCTTGGCTAACGTCGTGCTCGCAAACGACGAGATGTTGTTCTGTGCCTTCTTCTTCTTTCCTGAAAGATATATTTTTCTTTTGTGAATCTCTCAGAGACAGAATGCAATACATTGCCACTGATTGGCTGATAAACCAGTGTAATAAACACGACAAAAGATCACATACCACGGCACTCAGAGATTTGGAGGAGGCATTATCCCAGCCCTTATACAGGACATGTGCTTACTCAAGATTTAGATCTACCCCCGGCACTTATTTGAGACTGGCGCTTATTCAAATCCCGGCGCTTAAACGCAATGATACAGTATACTTGTAAGGGAAGACACTAACACTGGCCCGGGGTGAATGGCCTATAATTTTAGGTCTGGGCCAGTTATTTTTCTAAAAGTTCCATTAAAAGGGCTACTTTGGCCCGAAAATTTTCTCACATACATGTACCATAAAACCTCGCGTATAAGACGCGTCCTCTACGCCAAACAAATGCCTTGTGCGTCTTATAGGATCTCTTCAAGTTGGGGTGCGTCTTATACGAGGGGTAATTTTACTATAGAACAGTACTGGATTTACAAAATTGAGCCTTAAAATGTGCGTCTTATACGCGAAAATGCATTTGCTAAGTTTGGGGTGCGTCTTATACGTGCAGCGCGTCTTCTACATGGGAGATTACGGTAGTTAATATAGTCCTGCAGGCTCGGGCAGCCAATGCCCTAAATGCTTAGTATCTACCCCTGACTGGTTTTTCAATATGTCGTACCTTTGCCTGTGGGAGGTGGTGCCTCCTGGGAGAGATCGGGAGGGTTGTTGAGCATCTCCTCGGCGAGTTGTTTGGCAAGTAGACACGCCTCCCGGGTATGTCCGTGAGCGTGCAGGCCCTCCGCACGTGCAAACAGCAGCTACACGGAAAAACAGTGCAGGCATTAATGAAAATGTTATAACTTACATACCCGCTAAATATTGCAAAACCCTGCATATAGATCACTTCAAGCTCTTGATACTACTCATAGGATTATATGTGGGGTTTTATGGTAATGTAGATTTCTAAGGCTTACCCCTGACCCAAATACAAATCAGGTGCTTACTGAAGGTCTGCTTTTACTGCTTCAGAGATATACCCCTGGCACTACCGGGATAAAACAGCATAGACACTTATTAATTAAACCATGGGGCATATGTACGATAAAACGGTTATGTTTGTATGAGCCCACTCCATTTTAGTTACAGGGATGAAAGTCAGAGGATGAAAATCCCTGAAATGGTCAAATATCGGCCCAAAACCATGTTTTTTTTTATATGAATGTATAGGGCCTTGGATCTTCAAAATCCCTGAAATCAAGGAAATCCCTGAAAACTTTCATCCCTGTGGTTAGGGCAGACTCATTTTGAAGTCATCATAGGTCAATATTTTGTGAGACAATTTTATAAGTACTAAAACTACGGCTAATTTCAAACTCCCTTTTGTTGTCCATATCTTTTTTAACTGCCATAATTATCCAAATAAAGGACATACATGTATATCAAATTTAATCTCACCTCCTGTTTATTTTCTAATTTCCTAATTCCAGCGAAGTAGTTGGGTTCATCCGACTTCTTCTTTTTGTCGCTAGGCGTGTCCGCAACCTTGGCTTTGGGGTCGTAGAAATACACCTGGTATTCGTCACTCGATTGCTGCGACTCAGACTGCTCACCCTTTGGTAAGGCGGCAGCTGCGGAGGCCGAGGCGGAAGCAGATGCCGCAGCTGGTGGACTTTGTGCTGCGGCTCCTGCCCCAGCTGCAGCCTCGTAACCAGAGGGCCCGGGTAGCGAGCTGTCCGAGTCCTGCTCGTCTTGTTTGGCGTAGGACGCTAACGAGCTACTCACTAATCCGTTATTGGATGTCGACGGGCCGGCCGCCATGCACAACCCACCCTCAGGTGGCGCCACGGTGGTAGGCCCCGACGGGAGCGACCGACCAGCTTTTTTAGAACTGGAGTGTTTGTGGGGGCGGGGGAGGTCGGCATCCCCCAAGTCTGAGTCTGAGTCTTGATGATGCTCGTCTTTGTCATTTTCACAGAAGCCTTCTGAGCTGGAACTACAGGCTCCGTCTGTCTGTGCGGCTGACCCAGGGTCCAGGTCAGATGTGGCAGAGTCTTGTGAGGGCCGAGCAGGCAGGTGGTGCTTATGTGCACCGCCGGCCGCATGGGCCGCGTTATGTGCGTGGTGGTGCGCCTGTGCGTGAGCCAGCGCTGCTTCCAAACCCAACTTCTGCACCCCATTGTGTACTGCAGCACTGGCTGAGATAGCCGACATGTTATGACACTTCCCACGCCCCCCTCGCCGACATTCCTCCAGCCCCTTACCAAAGGAGAACTTCCAGCGCGGCCAGTCGCACTCCATATGAGTCAAACCGGGGATAGGGTACTCTTTCCAGTCTAATTGAGTCCCTTCAATCCCTGCCTTAAAACCAGAGAATATCTCAATGTCACTCTTTTTGATGGCGGCGTTACCACTGGCTACATTGCCGCGCGCTTTCCGCACCTTGTCTATTGTCTTTATATGCCAGTCTTTGAGCTGGGTACACAGATCGTCCCGTTGTATCGGGGACAGAGACGGATTGAGCGCCGAGAGGCGCCACAATGTCACTATCTCGTCACACATACTGGAGGCGGCATGCTGCGAGGACGAACTGCTGTTCTGGTTGCCACGGTTACTGTGGCTGTTGGCACTGTTGTGCGAAGATGAGATCTTTGTGTTGAACCACCAGACGAGGATCTACAAGGACAGGAAAAATAGTTAATACAATATTATCCAACTGAATCAACTTTCAGGGATGAAAGTCACAGCACAAGAATCCCTGAAAAACTCAATGGGAGCCCCTATAATATAGGTTTTATATACTACCGTATTGTATTATGTCTTTGCAACTTGAAAATTCCTGAAATCAGCGAAAACCCTGAAGACTTCCCCCACTTCCATCCCTCAACTTTGGGAAGACATGTCACTCTTAAAGTCTCATTATTCCATTGCAATCAAATAAGCTGTTCAATCACACAACAGGGATGTATAATGTTGAAATTCAATTTTTCTAAAGTGTGCTATTTGGTTTCAATATGCAGTAATTTTATTTATACGTGGATTAAATGATCAGAAAGGTAAAATATTCCTCCCATTGACGATCTTGTGATGCCTAACAACTTTGAAATTCACCATTTATGAATAGTTCTCAGAAATGATGAGACCAGCAGGGTCAGATACCCCCCGCCCAAGGCTAAATGATTTTCTCTGCAGATTTTTTTTTACAAATCTCAGGAGGAGTACAGTATGACATTTCTCAAAAATTTCACATCCCTACATAAAAAGCACCATTTTACAACTGTTGACCATTTTTTTCCTTTCTTTTAGTGGTTGTACGTGTACTTGATATTAAGGTAAAATAGATCCAGTTTAGAAGAAAACATCAGCTTGTGAAAACATCTGGGCCTTTCAAACTCTTTACAAATCCATAGAAGACGAGTGAGAAAATCATCATCTTGATAACCGTACCTGCTCACAAGTCAGGACTTCTTCAGTCAGTATTTCTAGTAGTGGGATGGCGTTGCTGTCGTTGCGGCGGAACATTTCCCGCGCTATGGAAAGCAGGTTCCACATGCCTTCTGGTTCCCGCCCCCGCAGAGGCCGCAACAGGCTCTGCCATTCCGCTGCTGCTGGGGGCGCCGTGGATGATAAATAGTTCACATCACTGCAATAAAAGGATGAAGTTGTATTGTGGCTATATATAAAGAGGAAAAGACATATTTTTTCTTTATCAAGGATCAGTCCAGTTTGATCATCTTGACACACCATGTTTTCTTACGACCTATTTGTTTGCTCAAAAAGCATTTCCCCTACCAGAGTACTGTTGAAACCCTCCCAACATTTCTCAAAGAAACCTTGACTGGCCCTGTACAGTCTATGAACATATACTAAGTACAGTATTTATCGATTTTTTTTCTAATAACAATATTAAAACCTGTAAAAAGTCTTTTAGATATCAAAAGGAAATTCTCAAAGCATATTCAGAGTTTTAATGGGACACAATGATCAAAAGTTTGTGTCGAGGCGATACTTACCTGAAGACGATGGGAGATGGAACACAGAATTTAATGAGCGTCTTTTTGATGTTGTCGTGCAAAGTGGCTTCATCCAAACACCACGTTGTCTGCTCACTCGCTGAGGCACCCGCTGTCGGATCTGTAGGAACACAATTACAGATGTTTAAATTCAGATGTCCCAAATGATCGCAGTTGTAGATATACCGTCAATGAACTGCTATCGAGGTCAGTCCAAACAGGTATTAAGAGAAATAGCTAAACTGCTTTACCCCAATCTTTTCCCATTGAAAAAAGACTAAATTTTCACGATTTTAGATACCTTTCATTCCTTTCTACTACAGCAACATAAAATAGACCATCTCTAGGGCATTTCATTTTGTTCAATCTATTGATGTGCGAGTGCCCTTCACACCTCTCTTGGTGTGAAGGGCCACTCAGGCCACCCTTAAAAATATGTTCGTTTCCTGTCCAGAGGGTGGGATTTTTCAAGCCCATGAGGGAGGGAGGGAAAAATATTTTATTTGTCATGAACATCATAAGCGGGGACATCATGAATTTGTCGTTATGTTTGAAGATTTTGTGATTGGAAACCTACATTCTTGTGCTGATGGACAAAAAAAAATTTCTTTTCAGAATTCAGGAAAAAAAATTCCCATTCTCACAAAAATATCCACCAGGCCTCTGGACAGGAAACGAACACATTTTTAAGGGTGGCCTCAGGTGTGAAGATTGAGGAGTGAATGTAATTTAGAGAGTCAGGGATGGCTATGGAGGGGATGCTTATTAAGGTGAATATTCTAGACTGGTTTTTCACGTCAAAATATTTTTTTCGAATCCCCTGGGAGCTTATCACATCGAATAGGCCTTGCCTCAGTACAAGAGGTTTGGAACTGCATCTCGATCAAAAAGGTAAGCGGTATCTGAGTTAGGCCCCTCAAAGTGGTACCTTTTACCCTGTTAAACCAGATGCATTTACAGCCTAATTGCAATGAGGCAACGACATGTATTTGTGCAGTGCATAGATATATAAAGTCTTACCTGGGGCCCCACACACGGTGTTAATGGCGGCATGTTGTGACGAGAGAAGCTCATCGAGCAACCGCTGAGCAGTTGGTAAAATCTGAAACCACAAAATGTAGCACTTATTCAATAGCAATCTAACGAGAAAAACAATGTTTAGGGAAACTCTAAATCTTAAGTACCGTAATCTCCCACGTATAAGGCGCAGCTCGTGCATAAGACGCACCCTGAGTTAAAGAAAAACCTATAAGGCAGATCTGGGGGCCACTTTTTGAAGGGTTAGTACTGTTCTATAGTAAAGAATACCTCGTCTATAAGACACATCCAGACTTTGGGCTCATTCTATATGGTGCAGGGGGCCTCTCATTCACGTACAAGATGTGCCTTATAAATACATGGGAGATTACGGTACCGTATGTTTATTGCACCCTTAATGGGACAAACGTGACACTGCAGCGCTCATATACATCAAGTCATGATAGCACATTTATTAGGTTCACAAATATTCCCAGACACATTACCGGGGAGGGGTAATTATAGGATCATAAGCACCAGACCATATCAACATTACTGCTCCATCTCAATAGTGCACATAATGGGAAATAAATTGGACACTTTGTATCTGCAAACACCGTAATTTCCCGTTAAAGCGCACATGCGCTTATACATTTCAAGTACCTCTTAGCCCCTGTGCTTATACGGGGCCTGCAGTCATTTGAGACCATTTTAAAGAGAGATTTCTGGTTATAAGGGGGTGTTGACCCTGCACTCAAATGAGACCCGTGCTCATATAAGACCCCTGCGCTCAAAAGCGCAATTACGGTAGTTATCTCCCCTCATGGGCATGCTCAGTTTTTTTCACATGTTAGTTGAGGATCTGAAGGGTAGACCCATGATTACTGTTATATATCAAGGTTTGGCGGGGTGACAGTTTCTTCCCTGATATAGTTGTAATCAACAATCCCATCATAATCTTCGCACCGGGCACTGCTGTATTTCTCTCGCACATAAATTGTATGAAAGGGGATACACACGTATGTAATTTGGACGCTTTGTGCATTGTGGCTAAAATTAATCATTAGAAGTGTAAAAACTAATCTGAAAGATGTATCTTATGCCCATAGCGTGAAATCTCCTGTCCAAAGCCGAGAGTAATTTGTCCCTGTTTTTTTTAGTGCATCATGCCTATTGGTCATCATGATGCATAAATGCAGCCCTGGTGAGTAACTCACCAGCACTTCATTGGTGCATCATGATGACCAATTAGCATGATGCACTCTTACAGTAGCGGTCCACTCACCTGCTGGGGGAGTTCACTGATGAGGTACTGTGCAAACTTCTGTAGTTGGTCCCGGTGTAGCCGGTTTAACGATTCCGACACGGGCGCACGCAGACACACTTGGTTAGCCTGTATGGGGAAAACAAATATAGAAAGGTAGGATTATGAAAAGCTGGAAATTGAACTTTTATATCATAATAATGTGATTGATAACCTGATACCCCGGTACCCCAAGTATAAAGCCCGGCTTATACACAAGGATAGAGCTCTAGAGGTACTGTTATAATATAATGCAGCAATGTAAATTGCTGATAACTCAAAAAGTGAAAAGCCTGTGAGTTGTGCACTCATCCTGTTGCATTAGCACACCCTCACCCAGGTTATTTGCACCACATTGCCACTATTCGCATAACTCCTGCCAAAACTGCGCTATTTGCACCACATTGCCAAAAAAAGCGGGAAGGTTGATACATGGATCAACATCATATACCTTCACCATTGGAGGCAAAAAGTATCTTATGGCTGCCAACCAACTGAGTCTGCACAATACTGACAATTTCTCAAAATTTACAAAACTTTGTAATGAAATACCTTTTCCTGCAAGACCCCTACATCTCCTCCTTTAATGGCACTACAAATTCATTAAGTAATTCTGCCTCTTATATACAAAATTTCTATCTTTTTTTAAACTTATTCGCATCACCAAAATAACTGAAAGTGCAGGGCCTGGGGGTGTCTCCTTATAACTCGCTTTTCGAGTTAAAAATCCTATAACATTGGTAGGCTAACTCAAAACAGATCAGTCAGTAAACTGACGTAGTATAGGATGCCTCATATAAGGACTGATCCACAGCATGTAAAAAAAAGTGTGCAGAGGGAGGGGGGGTCTAGGGAATATTTTAGGAAAAAATATTTCTTTTGAAAAATATTCAAATGTCTTACGCCCGTGATGATGCACATTTTCATGCCAACATTTTCAGTATTTTCTGTCTCCTCGCCCAAATTAAAAAATGCCACCCCACCCCCCTTTGCCTCCTCTACCTCGCACTCTACATGTCAGTAACCTCTTATACCCCACGGTTTTATCTCTTTTTTTTCTTTTTTTTTAAAACAAATTTAAACGTAATTCAGTCAGAACATATCAATCATACATCTTGAGTACTAGTAAACACTTCATGATACCAATACCATATTGTTGTTTATAAACCCATCTCGTGATCTTCATCTCTTTTTCCTTTCTTTGTCTTTTTTTTTTTGTTTCATGGTTTTCTATTATATGAACACAGACAGGTTTATATTAAGGGGACCAGTAGTTGTTGGCTTGTTGCAGGTTTCTAGGTTGGTGGCGATCCTAACCAGATGTAACCCACTCCACTATTATAGTCATCCAGGGACGTCAGGTTAACAGACTATACTCTGTCTCAGACAAGCTGCTGCTATAAGATATGATTTACCGTAATCTCTCGCATATAAGGCACATCCCATGTATAAGACGCACCTGGGGTTTTAGAGAATGGTAAAAAAAAAAAAACTGAAAAAACTTTTGTTCTACTGAATGGATTTTCCAAATTCAAAAAGCTATGTGTAGCTTGGCCCCCCCCCCGGACCCCCCTGGACCCCATATGTCCTATTATGACTTAGGGGGCATGTAACATATCAAAAGAAAGGTCTTGATGCCCCCCTTGTAGATCCAGGAAGAACAAAAATCCCGCGCCTTATACACGGGAGATTACGGTAGTTGGATTGTGTAATTGGTCATCATGATTGTGACCCTGGTATTCTACTCGTATTCAATCGACGCTCTGCCATTTTCAGAACCAATCAATACATTGGATATCGTTTCCTTAGTTCAACAAGGTTGTAACTGCATTTTTCAAATTTTGTAGGAGAACCAAAAGAATTGTTGCAATTACTATAGCACACAGTTGACACAGCCCTATTGCATTGAGGCCTGTAGGCACACATATCAAAGACGACCTTAAATTCTTTCATAGTAGGTAGATAAGGATCAATAGAAGTTAAAACAGAATGAAACTCAATTTATCCAAAATATCAGTTACAGCCTCGTTGCACTGAGGCGACAATATAGGCATGGCGGACTACCAAGATTTCAATGTATCGTACATGTAGCCAACAGGTGATACGGAAGTTCATGTACATTGCTTTTCATGATCCATCAATGACATGCTGGGCAGGCTGTTTGACGGCCAGCCCAGGGGCAATGTATCAACGATTAATACATTGATGTAATATATGGACATTAGGCCACACCAAATTAAAAGATTGGTCAATGGATTTTCTCTTTTAGAAAATGGGGCGGGAGGGCAACATTTTTATTTTATTTTTCTAGGAAAATTTATTGTCTATGGATTTGCATAGATAAAATGTGGAGAGGGCGATTTTTTTTTTGATTTTTTGTTTTGCTCCTTGGCTCATGTGTCTACTTTAGCTTCTTCTAAGCACACCATAAATACTGGAATCAACATATGTACACTTTTCCCTATTCAATGAGTAGTTTCTGTACCTTCTTTGGATGGCCCTTTAAGGCCCTTCAAATTCCCAGCAAATGATGCGGCAGGATCCAGACATGGTATTTTTCAAATAAAAATAAAATTTGCTTTTTAGAAAATGAGGTGCGGGAAATCCATAGACCAACTATTTAATTTGGTGTGGCCTTAATAGGTTAATGCACTTATGCTTCACTCAAGTTGTGTTGAAGTGAACCTCCACAAACCAGACATCAACTACTGAACTTAAGTTTCCAATTTTTATTCCTTTTTTAATGAGTGTAGTCAGGATGGTACAGGACAATTTCAATCAGTAAATTCTCAACGTTTCGGATCAAGTAATCCTTCCTCAGGAGATACTGATTTACACTGAGGGATTTATTATGAGACCTTGGTATTTATAGTGCAGCTAAGAATCATGGGTAATAATGCATTATGGGTAACACTGAATTCTGGGTAAAAAAATCCAAAATGGCCGCCAAGAATATGATTTTCAGACCTGTAGTGTATAAAGCAAGTATAATAGGTCACATCACATAGCCCTACATAGTATACAACAGCCCCTGTTAAGTCACAGCTCGAACAAATCCAACAGCGAATGAGATGAGTGAGTTTTAAACACAACCTACAACAGTATGATCATAAATAAATGTTCATATTTTATGTCCTATCACAGTTAGTCATGTTTTAGTAAACTCCCAAAGTCACGGGCCAGCTCAGGATCAATTGAATCACTTAAGTTGCAACATTTGCGGATGAAAATGACGAAGCACAAAACCCCTGAAAATGCTTAATTTGAAACCCATAAATATAGGCTCTTATAGGTCTTTAGAACTTGAAAATAAAACCCTCATAACTTCAATCCCTGAGCATTCATTATCTCGCCAACTAGAGTTGGATGTACTGTAACCTAGTGACTGGCCTCCCATTGTTAGTTCTCTAGCAGACTTTTATTTTCGCGGTCTGACCTTTTCACTAACAAGACATCACCTGGGGGCTGCCGTGTGTATGCCACCGACTTCACACGGATTTAGATTTTTCTTCATTTTTTTTATCATTATTTATTTTTATTTCTTAATGAGTTTCTCCATCACTCCTAACTTCAATAGAGCCAAATATTTGCGGAAGTGAAAATAATCATTCTCTCTGTCTGTCTCTGTCTGTCTGTCTCTCTCTTCATTTAACATCTCTCCCTCTTCATTTAACATGTTTGTTAGAGCAGCGAGAACAGCCATTAGTACCAAAGGAAGACTCATTCAGACAAGGTAATATATCCATCTTCTTGAGTCTAGATGGCAAGACGGTAAATATTTTTAATGTAGATGATACTGCAAACTCTTGCGAATAAGCTGCACCCTCGTATAAGCCGCTCCCCTGAAATTTGGCTGAAGCTATAAGCCCCACCAGGACCTTGAAAATTGAAGTTTTAGCTGTACCATAATCTCTCGCGTAGAAGGCGCACCCCCAACTCAGGGAAGGTTGGTTCATGTAGAAGGCGCACCTATGTCCCCTGAATTGGTATTTTGAAAAAAACCCGCATATAAGGCGCACCCCCCAACTCAAGGAGGTCTGGTCCATGTACAAGGCACACCTTGTGCATGTCCTGCCTGGTCTCCTTGTAGTTGGGGATAGCTTTAGTTAAGGTTGAAATCAGGTTGGGTATGATGCTGAAAATATTTTTTTTTTAATGCCACAAATGAGGTGTGACCAGAAGTAGAACTTATCTCTAACATTTTATCATCAGTTCTTTTGATTTCTCTTCCTACATTCATGCATTCTATCAAAGTTGTAGCATGTTAGGGAATGAATTTAAAACAAGACATTATCTAAACATAGTTTGAACATCTATTCTTAAGTCAAACACATAGCAAGTGTATATACATGGTATACTGGCTCCATCTGGTGGCACTTCTAGGAATCATTCCTATTGAATACAGGATTTTATACCACGATTTCTGGGTTACTCAGTGCTTTTTGGTGGCTATTCCCATACACATATCTGTCGATATTGCACACCCTATAGGCTGAAACATGACTCTTGGAAGGCGTGCGGTTATCCATGGATAACCCACACCCCGTGCTGTTATCCATGGATAACCGCACGCCTCTCATGTCCTTACATGTCATATGTTACATGTTAAAACCCACGAAATATTCCAGGCCAGGGTAGGGATCGAACCTGCAGTCTCACATCCCAAATCCAACTCCCTATGCACTGCGCCACAGGGACTGACGAGATACGCTCAGTTCGAACCACATCTGGATATGATACAAAGCCGTGTGCGCTGTAGCTGTACGCTGCCGGGCGACGAGGTGTTTCATACACAAACATAACCGCGAGACCGATTCAAAAGAGGTGACACGGTGGCCTAGCGGTTAGCCCCTTGCGCTCAGCCGTCAGAGGTACACGGGTCGAGTCCCGGTCCGGGCGCGTCTTTTTTCGCCGTGTGCGCTGTCGCTGTCCGCTGCCAGGCGAGGAGGTGTATTCTACACAAACATAACAGCGAGACGCATCTTTTTTCGCCGTGTGCGCTGTCGCTGCCGGGCGAGGAGGTGTATTATACACAAACATAACAGCGAGACGCATTCAAAGCTTTAGCTGTCCGCTGCCGGGCGACGAGGTGTATGTACCGATCGTGTACAAACACTATTTTTCGCCGTGTGCCGCTGCCAAGCCTAGCCGAGACCGGGGCTGTCGCTGTCCGCTGCCAGGTGCTGAGGTGTATGTACCTGTGTACACACAATGGCTGGCATCGAGTCCCGGGGAGGGGGAATAATTTTTGTTTTCAAATTGAATTTATTGGTATTCTATTGATTATTTATTGGTTTCGTGGTATAAAATAAGTAGATAATGGATAACTCATGACTCGTGTGTGTTAGCAAAGGCTAATGACACTCGGCCTACGGCCTCGTGTCATTATCCTTCACTAACACACACTCGTCATGAGTTATCCATTGGTTACTTGTTCAATAAGTGATCATGGTCAAGATATAGTTTGCATTATTATTATGTGTTAGATTGTATTCCCAGTACTGTAGTTGTAAATGGATTTTAGGTCATCCATGCTTAGATCACTGTTTTACATGATACATTTCATGTTATCATGTCAATAGGTCCTCATGATGTGGTTGATTTGTCAAAACTGTGTCAGAAGATAGTGTACAATTGAAATTTACCTCAAACTGTACCTTGATCATGATCATTTATAATCATGTATTCACTGGGAATGGTTCCTAGAAGTGCCACCAGATGGAGCCAGTATACTATTTATATAAACTTCCTTTATGTTTGACTTAAGAACAGATGTTCAAACTATGTTTAGATAATGTTATGATTTAAATTCATTCCCTAACATGCTACAACTTTGATAGAATGCATGAATGTAGGAAGAGAAATCAAAAGAACTGATGATACAATGTTAGAGATAAGTTCTACTTCTGGTCACACCTCATTTGTGGCATAAAAAAAAACAACATATGTTCAGCATCATACCCAACTTGTTCTCAATTGAGATATCAGAAAAATCCGCGTATAAGGCACACCCCCAACTCAAGGCAGCTTGCCTCCGGCGTATAAGACCCATCCACGGTCTGATTCGCGTATAGACGTGCCTTACACGCAAGAGATTACGGTAATTATGTAGTTTATGTAAACCAAACCCCTTGTTCCCAGTATAAGCCGCGATAAGGCTCTGGTGCGCATATAAGGGTGCGGCTTATAGATGGGAGTTTACGGTAAATCTAGTGTCAACCTAGAAAACTGTGCCAGTCTGTGTTTGATCTGCAAGCTGACCTAGATAAGGAAAGGCAGCATTTAATAGTGGACAGTTATTACCATAAAACTCTGTGTATAATCTGTACCACCGTATAAGCCACACACTGAATTTGTGTATTTATAAGCTTTAAGCCAGTCTAGTATTGTTCTACGGTGTCATGATGCATAATTCATCGCACAAACAAATACTGCATATTTGATGCATTCAATGGTGTGATTTCATTTGTTTTCCAATCCTGCTTAGAACTACTGCAAGCTAAAACAGGAACTGTCTTGAATAAGAGCCGGAGGTTTAAGGCTGTTGAAATTTCAAAATACACTATACCGTAAACTCCCGCGTATAAGACGCGTCCTCTACGCCAAACAAATCCCTACTGCGTCTTATAGGATTTCCTCAAGTTAGGGGTGCGTCTTATACGCGGGGTTTTCCAACATCTCATTTGGGAAAATGCGCCGATGACAGCTTGAACTCATAGAGCCTGCACCGCGGCAGACCGGTCGCTGTAGATTTGCTCGGCGGGCAAAACGCCGACCGTGTACCGATGACAGCATAGACTCAACAGGTTGACACTATAGACAAAGCGGCATGGCTTGCCGGGGTGTAGGGAACATGTGGGCCGATGACAGCATCGACTCATAGCGCTAGCGCCGCGGCAGACCGGTCGCTGTAGATTTGCTCGGCGGGCAAAACGCCGACCGTGTACCGATGACAGCATAGACTCAACAGGTTGACACTATAGACAAAGCGGCATGGTTTGCCGGGGTGTAGGGAACATGTGGGCCGATGACAGCATCGACTCATAGCGCTAGCGCCGCGGCAGACCGGTCGCTGTAGATTTGCTTGGCGGCAAAACGCCGACCGTGTACCGATGACAGCATAGACTCAACAGGTTGACACTATAGACAAAGCGGCATGGCTTGCCGGGGTGTAGGGAACATGTGGGCCGATGACAGCATCGACTCATAGCGCTAGCGCCGCGGCAGACCGGTCGCTGTAGATTTGCTCGGCGGGTTTGACGCCGACCGTGTACCGATGACAGCTTGAACTCATAGCGCCAGCACCGCGGCAGACCGGGAGGTGTCGACGGGCGCTCGGCGCGTTTGACGCCGACCGTGTACCGATGACAGCATCGACTCATAGCGCTAGCGCCGCGGCAGACCGGGGAATGGTCCGCACGCCTGCCGGGGTGTAGGGACGCATGGGCCGACGACAGCATAGATTTCTTTTAAATTTTGGGGGGGGGCGGGGGTGCGTCTTATACGCGAACCCCCCTGCTGAGTTGGGGGGGCGTCTTGTACGGGGGTTTTTTTACAAATCGATTCAGAGGGGTTGGATGCGTCTTCTACGCGAACCAGCATACCCTGAGTTTGGGGAGCGTCTTCTACGCGGGAGATTACGGTAGTTTAAGTCTTGAATAAGCGCCAGTCTTGAATGAGCGCCGGGGGTAGAGCCTACTTGAAATTAATGAGCGCCCCGGCACTTATATATGCTCATACGGTAGGTTAGTACATTAACTGTACTGGCCTCCTTTTACCTGCACTTTTTGGTTTCAACTGAAAATTAACCCTGTGCTAAGGCCACACAAAAAAATAAGTTGGTCTCCATATTTTCGGATATACAATTTTTTTTTTCTTTGAAACAAATCTTGTCTACGGATTTTGCTCGCTTCAGTTAGTTTTCTCTTTGTGATGTTTGGCAAAATTTAAAAAAAAAAAATTTGTTCGCTCACCTCAAGTTCCCAGCAAGGAATCCATTGGACGCAAACAAAATTCTCGCTCGCTCGCACCATTTTTTCAAAACTAAAATCTGTAGACCAACTTATTTTTTTTTGGTGTGGCCTAATATGGATTTTTAATTTTGAAGCTTTGCTTTTACCCTGTTCTAAAATGAAACCTGTCCTAATTCGATGGCTTGTGATAAAACATGCCACTACTGTATCGGCGGTAGGCAGCATTCAATTCATTATCAGGTTACCTACTTGGCAAAAAAACACAAGGAAAAACAACGTTTCTTTAGGTTTCAAAGTTCTCCAAACCGCAAACGTTTTTTTTTTGTTTTTTTTTTCAAACGTCAGAACATACATGTACTAAAAACCCCAACGTTTTTTGACGTTCTATAAAATACGTTATAAGTTAAAAAAGTAATATCAACGTAAAAATAACATAACTTTAAAAACGTTTTTACAAATATTGAAACCGATGAAAAGATGTTTATAACGTATAAATAAAACGTTTATCATATACTTTTTTTTCATCCAAAAGTTCTCCCTTATTACACGACACACGTTGAGGTGGGTGGCTGAGTCTACAGGAAGTCCTTTGTTACTGCCATTTCCTGGCACTTCCCGGCATGCCCTTGTCACTATGTAGTGGGTGGTAGATGGTTGAGGTCAAAGGTCACTAAGGTCACTTCCGTGTCCTCTGTGACCTACCTACATCTACTAAGTCACTACATGACGCGGGGGTGGGAGGAGGTGTGTAATGGCCATATTCAGATTCTGGGACAAAGAAACTACCTGTTCTCTGCAGTAACCTTTGTCTTGGTTATTCAATTGTCTTTAAAATCAAAAGACTGAGGAGATTTAGGTGCTGAGGCTTCTAGTCTTTGGCCTTGCCCAATTTGACATCGTTGTTCTTCTGCTTCTCCCTTTTTTCTTATTCTTTTCTTTTTTCCTTCTTTTTTTTTTTTTTTTTTTTGCTATCAATTAACCAGTTATTTTCAGTTCATGTATTTAACAGGTGATAATCCATTGTAAATACTCCTTACATTGTAACTTCTTTTCTATTCATGTATACTGTTTAACACCTTTGTATTGATAAGGCAATGGACCCCCCCCCCCACTCACACACACACATACAGACCACCACCGTCTTCCCACGTGTCACGACCTTAGTGTACCCCAGTGGGTGACCACAGCCACATGCACAACATGAAGTGCACCCACAGAGGACGTCACCCGTGAAGTGCTAGCGAGTCTTCTTGTTACACGTACCTCCACAGGGGCATCGCGGGCTTCCCTAGCCCACTTAAAAGGGTCTATTTCTCCTCTTTCCTATCCCCTCAGGATGTGTGTGGTGCACATATGCGCGGGCACTGACACATTCCTCTGAAATTGTGTAATGCAGTTCTCGCCATGAATATGACCTCAGCTGTCGAAATGGCGTTAAACATCTATTACTCACTCATTCACTCCACAGGGGCATCGCAATGACCCTCTGCGCGTGTATCAATCAGAGTGCTGGCACGATGCATGCATGTAGCCCAGGCGCAGCATCAGGGCTGCATTCATGTATCTTTGCTACTGATGGGTATGATAGAGAGAGAGAGAGAGAGAGAGAGAGAGAGAGAGACAGACAGACAGACAGACAGACAGACAGAGACAGAGAGAGAGAGAGAGAGAGAGACAAGACAGAGAGAGAGAGAGAGAGAGAGACAGACAGACAGACAGAGACAGAGAGAGAGAGACACAGAGAGAGAGAGAGACAGACAGACAGAGACAGAGAGAGAGACAGAGAGACAGACAGACAGAGAGAGTGAGAGAGTGAGTGATGCATCAATGCAGTTGAAGGTTTGATATCCATAATACCCAGTGTACTAAACGGTCAAATCAAGTCCCATATCATATGTGCCTTACTGCACTGTCTTTAAGTCTCAATATGCCTTATACATTACCGTAAACTCCCGCATATAAGACGCGTCCTCTACGCCAAACAAAATGCTGGGGAGTCTTATAGCTTTCTCTCAAGTTGGGGGTGCGTCTTATATGAGGGGTAATTTTTCTATAGAAATGTACTAATCTTACAAATATCAGCATTAAAATATGCGTGCTAAGTTTGGGGTGCGTCTTATACACGCAGCGCGTCTTCTACGCGGGAGATTACGGTAGTTTGTGTGTGCCTTATACATGGGCCTTATACATGGACACACGCAGCACACAGAAGATGACTTCTTCAGTAAGGCCTTTTTATAACTGGTCAATTGAAACAAAGAGAATACTGATGCCTAGATTTGGCAAGATATATGATTATTTCTGCCCTCATTCTAGGCCTGGATCAAGGGTAGATCAGGTCACCATGTCTGTATGCGTCAGTGACCACCTGGTAGTGAAGTGTAGAGCACACTGACAGCTACAAGTAGGACTAAGAACAATGGACCTCCACTGTCCTCGTAAACAAGTCACTTTGCTGCCCTATAAATTAAGGGCAAATGTATGCTTATACATTCAAGTGAGTCACATAAATTGTACTACAAGGCCACCCTTAAAAATGTGTTCATTTCCTGTCCAGAGGCCTGGTGGACCTTTTTTTGTGAGAATGGGAAAATTTTTTCCTGAGTTCTCAAAAGAATTAATTATTTTTTTGTCAATCAGCACAAGAATCTAGGTTTCCAATCACAAAATCTTCAAACATAATGACAAATTCATGATGTCCCCGCTTATGATGTTCATGACAAATAAAAATATTTCCCTAAAAAAAATTTTTCCCTCCCTCCCTCATGGGCTTGAAAAATCCCACCCTCTGGACAGGAAACGAACATATTTTTAAGGGTGGCCCAATGGCCCTGCGTATAAGCCACGGCTGATAGACACATTTCAAAGGTTAAGTGCAGCTTATAGAATTGTTAGGAACTCAGGGTGCGGCTTCTTCACAGGGGTGACTTATATCAGGGTTTTATGGGACGAGTACCTCGCATATCTGTAAGCTGACCCGGCGAATAAGGCGCATCCTGCCAAAAATCCAGTATGATAGCACTGGACTTGTTTTTGTATTGATTTATTTTTGCCTTGTAAGTAAAGTGTGACTAAACTATGTAAGTGTGGGTTTACGTTTCAAGTCTTTTAAATAGTACCCTTTAGTTTCAAATATATTCATCATATCTAAGGTGCAACCTGAATTTAGGTCAATTAATCCTATAAGGCAAACCTGGGTTTAGAAAATAGCCGTGCCTTACAGGTGCGGTACCATAAACTCCTGTGTATAAACTGCAGCTTGTACACGAACCAGACGCTCGTTCGGCTTTTACGAGCCTCCCAAAGTCAGGGTGCAGTCCATACGCGGCAGTTTACGGTAGTACATACCTGGCTAATTATTAATTTTCACTGCGTAGCACATCGCAGTCAGAAGTAGTTGCCAGGCAACCAAACAAACTGAATGTTGAATGTTCATTTTACAGCCCATAGCGTGCACATTATTGATGATGATTGCGTTGCCAAAGATAACCATCTTTTTCTTCACCAATAATATTACAGGCCTATTACATGCGGCTAAAAAACAGATTTAATCTGATCATGAATAGGCATATGTTAGGTGCGGCTTTTAAAGATTTTTTTTTTAAGTATGCTACAGTGTAAAAATTGCAATTTTTAATCACTCTTTGCAGCTCATACGTTTCTACCAAATTCAAGAGAGGGTCTTATAAGCAGGTATGGCTTATATTTGAGAGTTTCCAGTTTCCATAGTACCTCTCATATATATGCTACAGTTTATATACGCAGATCTGAGGCACGCCGCACCTCATAGAACCCCCAAATAGAGGCATTGCAACTTATAGGTGGGGTATATTATCACATTAGAATAGTACTCAACTGCTCAAAATCACACCTTGTAGGGGGCGCCTTTTATGTGACATGCACTGTTTACGCAAGGTAATACAGTAGGTTAGATACGCTAGCTAAATATCTGGACAAAAGGGACTCATATCACCAGCCATCAGGTTTGGTTTGGTTGATTTAACCTCAACTAATAGTAATTACAATTTAGGAGAGGAACTATGTTTTAATTCTTTCCTGTTTTTACCATGTTTACTACATGTACAGGGCAATGCCTGAGAGGACCAGGCTTCTTGGTTTTTCATATTTTGTCAATATGAGCTTGGTGGCACGTAGTAAATTAAGAATCTCTTTCTTTCCAGTGTTGTGAAAAACACTGTTCATTGTCGTTGGATTTTAGCCATCAGGTAGGGTGCTTTGGTTGTCTTTGCCTCCGTAACCCTTTAAAGGCCAGAGTGCATCATGCCCATTGGTCGTCATGATGCACCGATGAAGTGCTGGCGAGACTGCTCGCCAGCACTTCATTGGTGCATCATGCCGACCCTATGGGGTCAATACATAAACTCCTGGAGGGTAGGCATGATGCTCCAATGAAGTGCTGGCGAGCAGTCTCGCCAGTACTTCATTGGTGCATGATGACAGGGTCGCACGCAATTGGCCGTACTGTTTACAGCGGCACCCTGTACTGGAGTGTGCGCCAATGCATGAGAGTTGGCAACCATGTCATGACGACCAATAGGCATGATGCATTAATGCATCAGTGGCCCTTAAAGGTTTAATCATCCCACAAAGAGAGTCATCGGACAGACTAAACAGTCATATTAACAGATGTCTGGTGACTATCAATGATCTAGATGTCACCTCATACTATTCTTCTATTATATATTCCTTTATTCCCATAGAAAATGCTTTGCCTTTTAATATAGGTGTATCTTCTAGTGCCCTCTTTCTACTGGGGTGCTGGAGCGTATCTGAACGTACAGGGTGGGGCCCAGAGAACATCTTTTCATCTTTGTGTTGTTGTTTTTTTGTTTTTTTTTAGATTATTCTATTTTATTTTCTCCTAAGTATTTATACTGAGATCGGGATATAGTAGAGTTGGACAGACACCACCTCTATCACTCCTAACTGGCACCATGCCAAGGGATCAATAGCCAATCAAACCCTCTCCAAGCACAGTCCTAAACCACTCATCCACACCGCCTATCATGTCAAAATCTGCTGAAGAGTAATATTCACCAGAGATCTAGATCAGCACCATTTCATGCATGCTAACTCTCTTCACTGCCCTGTCCCCCCCCCCCGAATACCATGTTAGACAAATAAGGTTTTATGATCTTTGGCATCGAGGTTTTATTTTATATTGGGTCTCAAATCTTTCATCTTTTACGTCGATTTTTCTCTTTCTTTGTATTTTGGGCAAAATTTTCAAATTCCTCATATTTTCCTTATTTTTTATTTTTTTTTTTTCATTTTCCCTGTGTGGTAGGGACCTGCCTTTTGCCTGCAATATATTATAAGATTACGTATCTTATCATTAAACTTGAAATAATAATAATAAAAAATTTAGACAAAAGTAAGACAAATACTGTAAAACCCTGTGTATAAGCTACACTCGCATGTAAGCCTCACCCTGAGATCAAGGCTTTACTAGTATAAGCATCAGCAGAGGCTTGGAATGGTTCCCATTCTTTCCTTTCGTCTAAATAAGTAAAACCCTCATCTATAGGGCACTATCATATCAGGTCATGGAGGCCGCCATCTTGCTTTGCATCATGGATAGCCCCCCCGCCTCTACAGCAGTGCATTCTGGGTAAATTTCTTATCAGCCACTGTTCACACGTTTGAACAATGGTGATTGATTACACTGATAAGGGAGACAAGCTGTATCCTGCCTCTATCTTAATCAACCTTTCAGGTGTGAGGGGACTGGATTAGCTTGATAGGGAGACAATGGCCTGGGTGTACTCAATCTGGGTGACATGTGACCTCTTATTGGAATCTTAGAGTTTTAGTTCTAATGTATTTGAACTGTTAGGTTAAAACTAACCTTATCTCATCAAAGTTGAAAGTATTTGTTATACAGAGATATATATTTTAGAAAATAGCTACAGGTAGTTAATGAGGAAGAGACAATCAAAGTAAATAATACAAAGAGGCCAAATGTTGATCTGGCCCCCGACTACATGAGCCACCCAGCTGATTCTCTCAGTACTAGCAATATGCTAGTGCCGTATAAGCCACACCCTGAGTTTCTGAAGATGTTATAAGCTGCACCAGGGGTATGAAATGGTCTATAAGCCGCGGCTTATACAGGGGGTTTTATGGTACACATGGTTACAAGCCAGGGTTACAGGGAGTTGGTGACCCTGTGTGACCTAGATCAGTTAGACACAGGGTGACCTGAGGGGAGGTCACCACCACCAACCACCACCAAGTCACCTGGAGGTCTGTGTGTGTGCATGTGTGTGTGTGGGGGGAGTAGGGGGTCATATCATGTTTACCATGTCATGGCAAAGCTGATAAAGATTGTGATCAACGGTTTTGTACATTAGTAATAATATAGATTGTTTCCATTGTGCCAATGGAATAAACGCGGCAGTGGCAGACAGGCAGAACGCCTGCAGCGGACCGCTCAGGCCGGACCCTCACCTCAATTTTTCCGTCAATACCTTTCGTCGCCATGCCGGTCTACCTCCCCGGGGAACAATCATGTGTGTGTCTGCTCGCCATGTTGTCTTCTACACTGTTCTATACACCCCCTCCTCTGTATTTCTCGCCATGGCTGGCGAAGATGATATCAGCAGGCCTATTGAATGCAATGGGACAGCTCAAATCACTTTAACTAACCTGTTATGAAACCATATTGGTGGTACATGTGTAACCCTCTCTCCCTCCCCATCCGCCATGTCTGGTTTTCTATTCACAGTGTCAATCTCTAAAGCACATACCTACAGCTATGGGAGGTTGGTGCAAGCTTGCACCATGTCTCGTCAATTCTCCCAATATCTTACGAGACATTGCCAGACTTGAAAGGGGCTGAATCCAAGCGTCTTACCGGAAAAATATGTTACTTTTTTACCATTTTTTTTTTCATAATAATAGACTGTTTGGCAAAGAAATATAAGGTTTAAAATGAGTGCCAATATGTTCCCATTCAATTCCACATAATGAGAAAAGGGGATGGCTGATATTTCTTAGTTTTCAAGCGGATTCTGTGAGCAATACCATCAAGCTTCCATATACGATGTCATGTGCTTTTGGGCAATACCGGAAAATATGGGTATAATGCATCAATTCTTTGACCGGAACTCTTATGCCTAATATTACCAAGCTAAAGGTCTAAATCACCTCACACTATCAGGGGTATGGCCAGGATAATGTGGATAAGGTATGGTATTGTGCTGACTGGGCCACATGTCCCTGTATAGCATGGAGTAGTGAACAGACCCTGTACCAGTACCGTAAAACCCTGCCTATTCGTCCGGATGGTAACCGCATATCGTAGTAAGTCGCCAAGGTAACATGTCACGTGTGCACGGACCGCACCATACTGTGCCGGGGACAATTTTGCCTGCCTCAGCATTGCGAGCCCCATTCAACTTCTAAATTCTCCAAATACATACCACCCATAATATTGTCATCGAGCCAGTATGATTAAACGGGAGAGAGGATGGTTCATTATTTATAAATAAGAGATTGGTGCAGTATTATAGCCGTAATATGGAATTATAATCTGCGCAGAGCTCCAGTGTAGCAATTTTATTATGCTACATAACAGGGAGCGCTGAGCACCAGTTTGTCCCCGGCACCCTCAGCGCGGATGTGAGAGCGTCACCTTGGTTACGTTATTTTTCGTCTCAACGAATAAGATGCTGCTTATACACCAGAGTTACATCACCTGTGTCCTATAGGATTTAGCCAAAATCAGGGGGTGTCCTATATGCAAGGATTTTACACTACAGAACAGTGCTGAAATGACCAAGATTTGACCCCACGTGCGTACTATAGTTACCGTATTCTCCCGCGTAGAAGACGCGCTGCGCGTATAGGATGCACCCCAAACTCAGCAGAGGCATTTTAGCGTATAAGATGCACCTCTTAGGGCATAATTTTGAAAATTCAGTACTGTTCTATAGTAAAATTACCCCTCGTATAAGACGCACCCCCAACTTGAGCGTAAGCTATAAGACGCCCCAGCATTTTGTTTGGCGTAGAGGATGCGTCTTATACGCGGGAGTTTACGGTAGTGTGCGTCCTTTATAATACGCGCGGGGCATCTTATACATGAGGATTTACTGTACTAACATACTCAGCTGTGTGTACACAGGTAGGAGGGAGCAGCTTTTGTGTCATCTTTCAACTCACTCCCAACTACAACTCTTCACACACGCAACTCTACCAGGTACTTCGTTGATATCAGATAAAAAGCTTATCATAGAACCCTACCTAATAAGCTGTACCCGTGTATAGGCCGCACCCTGATTTGCTGACTTTGATATAAGCCACACATTTGGATCTGAAAAGGTTGTCATTTATCATTTTTCTTTTGCTTACCTGGTGGATCCTGAAGAGGCAGAGTGCTACGACGTGGGCGCACCACGAGTTGTTACCGCAGGTACAGCTGCATGACGTGATGCGGCGCCGGTCGAACATGACCGCCACGTTAAAGGCGCTCTTAGACTGCGACAGGCTCTGCGGCGGCACCACCGTTGCACTGAGGTGGAAGCCTGTAAAATGACAAATTTTACAATCAATGGAGGAAAAACCCTTTCTCTCAGTTTTTTTCTCTAAAATGTGGCTCAAATATCGAACTCTTAAATGGGTTTCCACAAGATGTGAGCTAGAATATGTGTAAAATATCTTAGCAGACTCTCACAAAGCCGCATATGAGGCTCATCTAATTCTCAGATCTGAGGCTTCTTGCTTACCACATAGGACGCGCCTTATATGCGGGAGATTACGGTACTTTCAAATGCAGCCTTTACTATTTTGTAAGACTACTGAAGTCATTTATTCTCTGAGACAGAGGAGGTTTGGTGTGGATATCACAATTTTGCCTACACTTGTAGTAACCTGCATGGTCCTGAGCACCCATAAATCTTGTACCAAGTAGTGCATGGAGCAGTCTGCCTCCCCCTCCCCATTCGCTTATACCGTAATCTCCCGCGTATAAGATGCATCCTGAGTAAGATGGAGCAGGTTAAGTCCATGACTTAAAAGACCGGAGGTGTTAATGTAATTTTCAATGCTATTTTCAATTCAATTTTCAGTCTATTGAACAATACTGCATGAGTACAGGTACAAATGAACTTGTTGGAGTGAGTAATGAATGTTTAACGCCATTTCGACAGCTAAGGTCATATTCATGGCGAGAATGACATTACACCATTTCACAGAGGAATGTGTCAGTGCCCGCGGTGGTATTCTTGGTGGTTTGGTAGAGTCGGGTAAGGGACAATCAGGGCAGGTACCTGACCATCATAGGTAAGACAAACATTAGGAATGCCTTATGCATGCACTGTGGCCGACCTGGGTGCTGGGGGGGGGGGGGTCGCCCACTCACACCAAGTGATTGACAAGTCTGGAGAGAGTGGGCACTGAATACAGACTATTACAAGGTGATTGTCAGGTTGGGGAGGGTTCAATGACGAATACAGTCTGGTCATAAGTTCAGTAAGTGCACATTTAATTTGTAATTGTCAATGAGCCACGACGAGAGGTGAAGGAGGAGAGGGGGGTTAGGAATTCACAGTTTGCCAAAGGGATTACAGTCTCCCTGACGTGATGTGTGGAGGGTAGTATCACCCTGTTACGGCAAGCCACATAAATGACTAAATATAAAAAGATCTTAAAATGAATCTTTGTACATACATATTAAATCAGATTGGAACTATATTCACATTAGCAATATAAAAATGTTTTAATCTATCTATATTTCTACACAAAGACCTTTGCAAATCCAAACCAATTCATGGCAATGAACAATGGTCAATTCATGGGTCACATTACCCTTGTCAGCAAAAAAAGGTGACTAAACCTACTGTAATCTCCCGCATATAAGACGCGTCCTCTACGCCAAACAAAATGCTGGGGAGTCTTATAGGATGTATTGAAATTGGGGGTGCGTCTTATACAAGGGGTAATTTTACTATAGAAATGTATTGAATTTACAAATATCAGCATTAAAATGTGCGTCTTATACGCGAAAATGCATGTGCTGAGTTTGGGGTGTGTCCTATACGCGCAACGCGTCTTCTACGTGGGAGATTACGGTATATTATAATAAAGGTTGGTAAATATACCCAATTAACCCTGTTCAAGTTGTGTGAGGTATGATAGCATTCACAAGGAGTCTGTAAAATGAGTTTTAAAAGTTCTGACGTTTTGTCCTTCTCAGGGACTTCATCAGGGAACCTATATTAGACCCGAGGTCGAACCTCGGGTCTAATAAGACACATCCTGAGTTGAAGTAAAGGCTATAAGACACAGCTAGGGGGTGAATTGTGAAGCTCTAATACTAATCTAATTTAATTCTACCCCGCTGGTAGGGCGCAGTGCCTCTTTTGTGAGGTTCTATAAGATGCAGTACCGTAGATTCCCTCATATAAGCTGCACCCTCGTATAAAGCCAACCCCCTGAGTTTGTGGAAAATTCTAAAAATTTCAAAAGGGTATAACTTTTTTTCTTATGAAGGGATCTTCAAAATTCCAAAAGCTACGGGGTACCGTAATCTCTCGCGTAGAAGGTGTGTCTTCTACGCCAAACAAAATGCTGCTGGGTCTTATATGTGGAAGGGACATTGCCTTGAGTTGGGGGTGCGCCTTATACGCGTTTTTTTTTTTATTATAGAAAAAGTACTAATCTTACAAAATTCAACCTTTATGGGTGTGCCTTCTACGTGAAAAGGCATTCTCTGAATTGGGGGTGCACCTTCTATGCGAGCTGCGCCTTCTACGCGGGAGATTACGGTAGTATCCTTACCCCACATATAGGGTGCCCCTACTGTAATCTCCCGCGTATTAGGCGCATCCCGCGTATAAGGCGCACCCAGAGTTTCAGAATATGGTAAAAAAAATAAAAAATTCATAACTTTTGTTCTAATGAATGGATTTTCAAAATTCAAAAAGCTATGTGCTGTTTGGACCCTCGTGACCCTCCTGGACCCCAAATGCAGCAGATGAGCTTATATGGTAGTGTAACATATCAAAAGAAAGGTCTTGGTATCCCCCTTGTGGATCCAATTAGAACTAAAACCCCCCGTATAAGACGCGCCTTATACGCGGGAGATTACGGTAGCATTCTACAAGTTGTACATGGGGTTCGTTTCATGGATATGCTTGAAGCTTCTTTTATAAATTTAATTTCAAGGGGCCATTCTCAATAATGGCCTATTATAAACTAATAGTTTAGGTTTATTGAGAACTGCCCCCTGGTTATATGTTAAGGTGAAGTAATTACTGTTGTATGGATAATTAATTGCGTCCGGCATTCAAGGAATCGAAACCATTAAAACTAAATGTGCTAAGGGTCACTCTGTTTTGTGGTGTGTCAATTATATAAAAGTGCCTGAGGCGTTCATACTTTAAAAGTTTAAAACAGACAGCTAAAGGTAGAAGAAGCTTTGGTGATATACATGTGCTCTTTATTGATTAACGTAGTACATCGCATACTAAGCGACCCCGCAAACACTATAAATTCGACTTGAAGCTCTAAGGTGCCCCCTAGCTTGATTCTGACCAGTTTAGTACTGACTGAATGTAAATATACCCCGCCTATAATGCGCACCCTGACCTTGGGGTGGATGGATCTATAAAGTGAGGCTAAGGTATATTTTATCTATATGCCATCAATAGGCATCGGTTTATCTCATATACTTAAGGTTCCTTTTAGTATTTAAGGTTTTATCTAAAACCTGTTTTATGTTGCTTGATGTACCAGAGTATGATTATCGTAACTAGCATAAAGTTCTGTGCATAAGAGCAATACATAAAAATAATAATTTCTTTTTCGGTATTGCTGGCATTTTTTGAACCGTCAAAAAGAATCAAACTTACCGATCTGAAGAGCATCTCGCACGGCCCGCGCCTTGTAGAGATGGTCCCCTTTGTTAAACTCATCGGCACTCCCGTTGGAGAGGCACGAGTATAACCTGTAACACAGAAATGTAGATACATCACACACTTTATACACACACACTTTTAGCAGCTCAAGGCAGCAAGGTTCTTTATCTATTATAAACTGACATCTATGTCAAGCGGCAGCCTTTTATTCTTATGCATATGTTATTCTCAAAGTGAAAAGTGTACTTTGATCCCAGGTTTATTGGTATATCTACAGTGACATTACACAACAAAATGTACCGTTGCTTTCTGAATAAAGAATTTGTCAAACTCAACTCAAACTCATTATTATCAGCTAGTATTTTCATTCCTGCAAACTCAAGATGAGAAAAGGAAAAGCGGAGACCCCTAAACTGAAGTTTCTTTTTGTACGAAAATAACTTGTGGCAATGAATGTTGGTGGGACTGAGTGAAATCCCCCCCCCCATCCGCAGGAAAATTTAAAAAATCTAGATGCCATAAGGTGCATAAAGTGGTGGTTTTTGAGGATCGCTTATATCCTCAGTTCACAACTTCATCAAGACCCAGATGGATCTTTAACAAATGTCACAAAACTGGGAAAATTGACAAAAAACAGAGGAGCTTGCAGGTGAATGATAATGCATTAAGCCTGTTTGCTGTCACGATGCATATACACTGTAGTTTGGTATCGCAAAACTGAACTTGTAACGTATACGGCAACATGGTATAGCATATCCTTCGGCATTGCTGTAGGCAAATACCTTACATTTAATACGGGTAATCTTAAATTACCAGAAACTACAGGTAATATCAACCTGATCTAAGCTAACCATTATCTGGTGCCAGTGACCTAGTTTCTCCTCTACAATGGGTCTTTATTATTCATGTTCCTGTTCCTGCTGCTGCTTGGCGGCTGCTGGCCCAGAACATGCATTAATCAGATGCATGAATGAGCAGCCTCTGCACAGATCATCTTTTCTACGTGGCTACTCATCTTTGGGCTTTGACACTACGGCAATCCCCCCCGCCTATAAGACGCACCTCAAGTTTTAGGATTTGGTCAGAAAAAGGAAGAATTCACAACTTTTGTTCTACTGAATGAATATGTGTTTCTTGGACCCCACTGGACCCCATATGCTGCTGATTAGGTTATATGGGAATGTAACATATCAAAAGAAAGGTCTTGGTGCCCCCCTTGCGGATCCAGGGAGAACTAAAACCCCACTTATCATTAAAAAGACACGCCTCATACGCGGGAGATTACGGTAATATTTGCAGAGTGATCAGCCACAGATAGGATGATGCATGGCCTCAAGTTCAAGCATCTCTTTTCCATGGCTGATGACACAGTATTGATGTATCATGGCCATTGATTGTGATGATGCTCATGGACCTACAGGATAGGTACATTCCTAGTGGGTCTGCGGCTGTGGGACAGTTGGACAGATCGGCGGTTCGCCAGGTCTGCCAATTGGACAGAATTTCACATCTCATGAGACAATTGGACAGGACGATTCGAGAGATTTGGGTGCAGTGCAAACCATCATAATATCCCTCTCTTCTTATAGAATTTGGAAACACAACAACCCTAATGATACTGTCTCTATGCCGTAGAACAATGGAATGGCAAAAATGGGGCTTGAAAAATTAAATTAATCATTTTAAAATATGATTTGTATCAATTTAAAACCTGTCGAATTGTCACAAAAATCTGTCCAATAGTCTTTTCAATTTCTGTCCAACTGTCCTGTTGAATCATCCTGTCCAATCTGCAATCTGTCGAATTGTCCGTTTCCCCCCACAGGATGCACCATTGAAGTGCTGGTGACCTGACTTACCAGCACTTCATTGGTGCATCATGATGATCCGACTCTGTCATATACGGCACATGGCTATTGTATTATTGACCAATGGGAGGCATCCCTGGCATAAACTGCGGAGTCGGGGGCTGAAGGTGTTAGTCATAGTGGAGTCGGGGTCTAATGGCGGCCCCCAGCTGATAATGGCTATGTGAGCTATATAGGTTGATGTGTTCTGTGTCACTTTGAGATCTATCAACTTCTAGTCTGACATCGCTACGGGGAACGGAAAGTTTGCCAGGACAGTTTGACAGGACGATTCAACAGGACAACTCAACAGAATTTGATAGGACTGTTAGACAGATTTTAGGGGCATTTTGAAAGGTTGGGACTGATGTAAATAAAGATTATTTTCATTGTTTCAAAACAATTTTGCCATTCCATGATTCTATGGCATAGGGACAGTATCACCTGGTTTGTTGCCCTTTCAAATTTCTATAAGAGAATTATTATTATCATGGTTTGGAGTGCATCAGAATCTATCAAACTGTCCTGTTGAATCGTCTCACATTACATGAAAGTCTGACGAACTGCCGCACACCTGACCAACCACCGATCTGTTGAACTGTCTGCCAACCCATCACTACTCCATTAAAGGCCGCTGATACATCAATGCATCATGCCCATTGGTCATCATGATGCACCGATGAAGTGCTGGCAAGACTGCTTACCAGCACTTCATTGGAGCATCATGCCAACCCTCCAGGGTTGATAGGCCTACATATAACTCCCGGAGGGTCGGCATGATGCTCCAATGAAGTGATGGCAAGCAGTCTCGCCAGCACTTCATTGGTGCATCATGACGACCAATGGGCATGATGCACTCCTGCATCAGCGGCCGTAAAGCGATAATTGCTAAAGCCTCACCTGATGTCCTCTTCATTTTCAGCGAAGCTCCAGAAGGCGATCCTCAGCTGCAGCTGCTCAGGGATGGGTGGGTAGAAGTGCTCCACCACCTCGAACGGGATGTGGTAGGCCACCGCCTGGGAACCGAGCTCCACCAGCGATGGCACCGGACCTGTAACATATAGATTAATAGGGTTAATTTAATCAAATATTAATAACTGCTACGGTTGTAGCTCATGCATCTTATAGGATCAGTCCAAGCTCAGGGTACGTCTTCTACTTGAGGTATACTGTGTGGAACAATAGTTAAACTTGACAAATAAGGCCGCACAGGGATGTAAGTTACCGTAAATCCCCGGTCACAAGCCGGCCCCGGTCATAAACCGGGGGGTGAGTTCAGGAAAAAAATAAAAGCCGGTTTTTGGGTCAAATTTTTACCATTTTCTCTTTATTCTATAGTAAAAAAACCCAGTCATAAGCCGGGGGGGACTTTGGGAAAAATTTAGAAGCCGGTTTGGGCCCAAAATAGAAAAAAAAATCCGGCTTATGACCGGGGATTTACGGTAGGCATGGGCAAAAATCAGAAAGCCATACATTTACTTGATATAAAAGCCTTCTATTTTTCCAAACAGACTTACTTACCACTCGTATGAGGAAAAAACATGTCATTCAAAATTTTCAGAAATCAGGAAATCCTGATAAAAACTGAAGACTTACATCCTTGGGCACAGTGCACATTATACTATTTTCTCAAAGCAAGAGTGCATCTTATATTTGGGTTCACCTTATACACGAGGTACAAACTTTTAAGTTATCCAATCTTTAATAGCTAATTCATGCTGGCTCTGTGCCTATTTATCATCAGGCCACCCTTAAAAATATGTCTGTTTCCTGTCCAGAGGGTGGGATTTTTCAGACTCATGAGGTAGGGAAATATATTTTTATTTGTTATGAACTTCAAAAGGGGGACGGCATGACTTTGTCATTTCATTTTACGATTTTGTGATTGGAAACCTAGTTTCTTGTGCTGATGGCGAAAAAAAAAATCTTTTTTTCAGAACTCAGGAAAAATTTTTACCATTCTCACAAAAAATTTCACCAGGCCTCCGGACAGGAAACGAACATATTTTTAAGGGTGGCCTCATGATGCATTCATGCAGCACTCAGACTCTGGTGAGTGAAGTAAAAGTCATGCATCATGAAAGATTTACCCTACAGGGTTGATACACAACCAAAGGATCAACATGATACACCAATGCAGTGCTGGTGAATTGCCATAGACCAGGTGCTATTTTATTTCTTTGACCCATGTTGGTCATCAAGGGGTGTTTCTGAAAGGGGGGCACCGCATTTCTCAATTTGAGTGTGGTTCGTTAAGATTCATGCTATGAACACATAAACGTGTGGAGCATCAAGCAGTAGCCACACACTGTAGTGGCCCGTATTTGAATACTGTTTTTAGTGCTTAAGATTCATTTTAATAGCCCCATACCCCTAGCGCTTATTCAAGACCGCTGTTTTTTGACACCCCGGCGCTTAAACGGGCAATTACGGTGTACCATATTGTTGTAAAGAACCGCTCAGTGCTTATAAATGACCTTGTCCTTACAAAAGACCAACTGTTATTCAAATCCTGGTGCTTAAACGCGACAGTATGGTACATAATTTACTGAGGTTCGACCTGACCTGACCTGAACCAGCCCAACAGCCAGCAGGGTTTGACATGCACAGATGTACCGTATAAACTAGACTAGAAGTACATGTAGTCGGCAAGCTCTTCTATCAATGATGCCACTATAACTGCCCCCCCCCCCTCTTCTCTCCCCTCCGTCCAGATTCACTAGAAACAATGGTATCAGTATGAATTATGTCTTGAATAAGCACTGGTCATGTATAAGAGAATAAGCACTGGTCTTGTATAAGAGAATAAGCACTGGTCTTGTATAAGAGAATAAGCACTGGTCTTGTATAAGAGAATAAGCACTGTTCTTGTATAAGAGAATAAGCACTGGTCTTGTATAAGAGAATAAGCACTGGTCTTGTATAAGAGAATAAGCACTGGTCTTGTATAAGAGAATAAGCACTGGTCTTGTATAAGAGAATAAGCACTGGTCATGTATAAGGGAATAAGCACTGGTCATGTATAAGGGAATAAGCACTGGTCATGTATAAGAGAATAAGCACTGGTCATGTATAAGAGAATAAGCACTGGTCTTGTATAAGAGAATAAGCACTGGTCATGTATAAGAGAATAAGCACTGGTCATGTATAAGAGGATAAGCACTGGTCTTGTATAAGAGAATAAGCACTGGTCTTGTATAAGAGAATAAGCACTGGTCATGTATAAGAGAATAAGCACTGGTCTTGTATAAGAGAATAAGCACTGGTCTTGTATAAGAGAATAAGCACTGGTCATGTATAAGAGAATAAGCACTGGTCTTGTATAAGAGACAGGGAAAAGAGTGGTATTGAACGTTATTTAGCACCGGGACGCTTAAATGATCGCTACGGTAGACCGACAAAGTCCTTCCATAGTCTGGGTATGTGCACTACACCTAAACCTATCAGTCGTGTCACTAAGAGTAGCCAGGTTTGGCACTCTCTGAGTGTGAGTGGTTCACTACAATATGTCAACACTTGGTCCTTTAAGGGCAGCATAGTGAGTGCTTTGACGCTTTATAGGACCCATGTTTTCCTGTTTCTTTAAAGTCACCAATGACAATGCACTGCTGGAGGAGCGAGTCTGTATGGAAGTACTGGAGAGTATTAAGCGCCTGGTTTTCGATAACCATAAATTCTCTTTTACATAAGCCGCATCCTCGTATAAGCAGACCCACCCCCCGGCTTTTGGAAAAGCTGTAAGCAGAATCCAAGGCTTTAAAACTGGAGGTTTGGATACTGTTCTATAAGATTAAATACCCTCCTTATAAGCCGCACCTTGACTATAAGCCGCAGCTTGGTTTGGTTCTACGACACTATATGCTGTGGCTTATGTGAGAGAATTATGGTGAGTGGATCAAAACGTTGGGCACTCTAGATGCAACAGTATAGTATGTATGTGCACCAGGCATGGGGACAGAAACAGATCGTTTCACGATGGGCTAAGGAAGCCTACTTTCCAGGAATGTGTTCACACAGGACTATGAAAAATGAATAAGTAGTCTTAATGCATTATGCTGCCCTTAGAGAGTTCACATCACCTGCATTAAGGCCTTTTTAACACCTTTATGTGAAGGGTCAGCCCTGCTGGCCCCTAACGCTGCATCTAAGCACTTAACCCTTTAAAGGCCGATGGTGCAATAATGCATCATGCCCATTGGTTATTATGATGCAAAAATGAAACCTTGGCGAGTTACTCACCAGGGCTACATTCATACATCATGTCGAGCCTACGGGACTCAAATTCCCCCAGAGAGTCGGCACGATGCTCCATTAAAGTGCTGACAAACAGACTCGCTAGCACTTCAACTGTGCTTCATGAGGACCTGGGTATGGTGCACTGCTGCATTAGCTGCCCGTAAAAGCTAATATGTAGTGGCTTTTTTTCCCAGTTGACTACCGAAGGACTGGCCCATCCTTTTAAACAAAGCGCACAAGCGCTCCTTTGAGGCATGCATTGTTATTAATGATAGCGATTGATCTGAGGGAGTGCACAGTAATGTCATTAATAATGTATATGTCAGTGGGGAAGGTATGGCATGTCTGGTGCGTCCAACACAAGGTCAGCGTGCCTGCATGTTCACTCTGTATCACCGCACATTGCATGCACTTCCACTGCACTCGGGGAAATCTACTACCGTTGTACCTTTTGTAATACCGTAAATTCTCATATAAGCCATGGCTTATATTATACTAGAACCCAGACGCTTATTGACAATATGGAACAGTACTAAATGGCCAATTTTCAAGTAGATGAGGCTTATAGCTTATCCACGAACTCCGGGTGCGGCTTATGCGACAATGCGGCTTAATGAGAGAATTTAAGGTACCTAACATAGCATGAGTGCTTGTTTAAGCACACCTGTCCTTATAAATAATAACTATGTGCTTCCCCCTGCGATAATACAATACCCATACTCACCTGAGGTTATTTCAAGGAGGAACTCTAGGGTTTTTATAAAAAAGAAATCCTAGCCTAACCTCCTTCGGGGAAATCCACAGTAATACCTTATATATGAGGCGCAACTTATATGCAAGGAAGTGTGCCCGAGTCGAGACTGATCATGTTACCAACCTGGCACTTAAACATGACGATACGGTATGGGCAACATTGGAAGGGGACAGCTACATGATATGGAACCCCTAACCAGCATGTCAATTTTAGCAGTTGCCATGGCAACCTAATGCTCACAGGCCATGCAGCCATCGGAAGGCAAATTTGATATGTGTTCGACACAAAACATGCAACCCTCCTGTGCATACCATATCCAGCGCATGTTTTAATAAGGGCCGCTAACGGAGGATTTGCGCAAGCCCTTCATTGGAGCATCACGATGGCGTGATGAATTTTGAAATTTTAACCCACGCCCCTTTACGCTTCAAGCCTGCACAAAAAACGAAACACATGCTAACTGCCAATACATAATACTTTTTTCTAACCTGACCATAAACACATACTTTCTACATCCGTAATGTCAGACTACATAGGAAGGTGAGTTAATTCCTTTTCCTTTTTTAATTTTTTTCTTCTTTGTTCTCCCTTTTTCTATTAAAGTCTGAAAGAATCAACCGAAACTTACTACCACATACGGCACATGCCCACACACTTTGCACCCAGTGCACTTTACATGTTTCTATCTCATGCTCTAATAGCACTTCCTATTCAATTATCTCCTTATTTCTACAACCAGCAGCAATGTACATTTTGTCATGATTTCCCCTCAGGTGATATGAGGGAATGGTTTGCGTCCAGGTACAAAAGACCAGGTGTGTACGTGGCGCGTGGCCGTGACCGGCCACTCCGGTCAGGGTCACATCATAATTTTCTGTACCGTAAACTCTGCCATATAAGCTGGGATATGTATTAAAGCTAAGGACTCCCACGGCTTAAAGAACATTCCCAAAGTCAGGTGCGGCTTAACCCCATGGAACAATACTAAACTACTGTAAAAACAGATGTATAAGCTGTGGACTACGTGTTGTGGACTTGGTCCTTGCTGGGCCTAAAAGAATCCGTCTGAACTCAGGGCATGCCTCATAGACAAGGTTAGTCTATTATAGAAGTGTTCAAAGTGCACCTTATAGAATGTCTTTGAACTCAATGGTACCTCATGTTCGTAGGGTTTGGCTTATATGCAGGGTTTTACCATAGTACCGTAAACTCCCGCGTAGAAGATGCGCTGCGCGTATAAGACGCACCCCAAACTCAGCACATGCATTTTCGTGTATAAGACGCACATTTTAAGGCTGAAATTTGTAAGATTAGTACATTTCTATAGTAAAATTATCCCTCGTATAAGACGCACACCCAACTTGAGAGAAAGCTATAAGACCCCCCAGCATTTTGTTTGGCATAGAGGACGCGTCTTATACGCGGGAGTTTACAGTACTTTTCAAACCCTTGGTGCAGCTTTATAGCTCCTCCTAAAGCTGTAGGCGTTGCATATTGATCTGCGAGTTACCCTTGTTGCACCCTATAGAATGGGCCATAGACTATTGCTGCTTATATGCGAGTGCAGTTTATATGCGGGAGTTTACGATGGCTGTAAGTGGATGCACCGATCGACACCTACTTTATGGTACTGTATTATAAGTGTGTCCTGGTGATTCATGAGGCCAAAAAAAATTATTGTTTGTTTCAGGTCACCCGACCCTACCTAGCAAAACAGGGCCGACCCTGGAAATTTTCTTCATTTTTTAGTCAATTTAATTTTTTACGAGTCATTGTGAGTCGCTGCGACTCACTGGGTTTCTTTGTAGCAGATAATTTTTTTGTACGAAATAAAAGAAAAATCGACCTACACTACCTAATTTTTTTTCAGCATGTTTCCTGAAACACACAACGTTTTTTGGCCTGAGTACAATCCACACACTCTGCTATAGTAGTAGACCCCACTAGCCGTTACTTCATAATCACCCCCAAATACACCGTTACATAATGAAGGAGTTGAATCACATTAGCCCTTATATAGTCCAGATTATTGCCCAGATTAGGCACAAATCTGGCCTGACATCCCACTATGGAGTTAACCCTTTAAGGACCAAAATACTGTATTTGAGCTAATATTAAATAAGCCCACATGTTCTAATACTAGCTCACCCTCGTATTTAGACAATAATCGCAGACCTCCTCATTTAGGCCAATTTTCAAAACTGGACAAGTATCCAATTCTGGTGACCCAACAGAGAACTAAACTCCTAAGTACCAGGCAAGGTGTACACATATATTCATTTACTGATGAGTAATCTGCAATAAGGCCTAAACAAAAAAGTTGTTGTATTCAGGTAACACTACATACCCTAATTTTTTGGCCCTACCCTAACATTTTTTTTGGCATTTTGGAGGAAAATCTGATATTTTGGCACTTATCGAGACTCATCGTTTTTTTTTCGCGATCTTGCGCATCAAATTCACGTCGCATGGGCATGAAAATTTACAGCCGGCATAAAAAAATTCTTGAAAGAAAACAATCCCTACCTACCGTAAACTCCTGCGTATAAGACGCGTCTTATACGCCAAACAAAATGCTGGTGCGTCTTATAGCTTACTCTCAAGTTGGGGTGCGTCTTATATGAGGGGTAATTTTACTATAGAAATGTACTAATCTTACAAATTTCAGCCCTAAGAAGTGCGTCTTATACACGAAAATGCTTTTGCTGAGTTTGGGGTGCATCTTATACGCGCAACGTGTCTTCTACGCGGGAGAATACGGTACCTACCCTAATTATTTTGGACCCTGTTACCTGAACACAAGTTATTTTTTTAGGCCTGACACGGTTGAAACACTTGAACATGATAACACACTGATGAAGTGTTTGCATGTTGCTTTCTGGACAGTCCTGTACAGGTACACCATGGGCTTCCCTAGCCCACTTAAAAGGGTCTACTTCTCCTCTTTCCTATCCCCTCGGGATGTGTGTGGTGCACATATGCGCGGGCACTGACACATTCCCCTGTGAAATTGTGTAATGTAGTTCTCGCCATGAATATGACCCTAGCTGTCGAAATGGCGTTAAACATCTATTACTCACTCACTCACTCACAGGTACACCATGACAACAACAGGACAAAGGTTTGCGTGTTATGTGGCCCTAAAAGGATTTAATCTATAGATACCGTAAAAACCTACATATAGAGCGTTACTTATAGATCATATCAGAGGCGCACTGCGGCTTATAGCACTGTCCTGAACTCAGGGTGCGGCTTATTCAAGGGTGTTTGCTTATATAGACTATAATAAGGAATAGAGACCTTTTCAGAGTCCAGGTTTGGCTTATAGCTTATCCACGAACTCAGGATGTGGCTTATACACGAGGATTTACCGTATGTGTTACACATTATAAGGTATTGACTATGTGCGTACAGAGTCGTACCTCATCAGAATGGCCTCGTCCAACCTTAAGGCTATCTTTATTCTATGTAATGACCTCCCACTACTAAGTACTACCAGGGTTAGGCCAAAAATAATAATACATATGCTTCACAATGCTAATGATAATTTGATTTGAGAAATATGGTTTGCATAATCTTGGGAAAGTCTGACTTCTGATAAGATTTCTTTATGAGATAACCACCTCTTGGTGTAAAAAATAAATTAAAGTTGGTACAACTTTTCTCAACATGACATTGTTGGGTTAAACATAGATTTATATTTTGCCTCAGTGACATAAATAACATGCACTAGACAATTCCAGGTACCACAGATTCGGAAAATGCACATGGTCCAATTTCTTTCTTTTGTTCTTTTCATTCCTATTCTCCAGGTCTAGTACTCTCATCTCGAAGCAAGAGAATCATTTTATCAATCTATACCTTTTAACATATCAGTGATTAGGTTCTATGATTACCATAGATTTAGGACAAGTTCTAACAGGGTCTGGTAGTCGTGTTGACAGGAGGTCAATGTCAGTTTGTTCACCCCCCCCCCCCCCCCAGTCACTACACTGATCACACGTCCAATACCCAGTATGTACCGGTACCTGAAGTACCGATAGTGCGTACTTAGATTTAACATAAACAATACCAACTTAACCATGTAAGGGTTGCCACAATATCAAGTTAGCTCTGGCAGTGATACAAAGGTGGATTCATATTGAAAAAGGTTTCATTAAGGGCCTTTAAGAACCCGTTTAGGGCTTTTATAACAGTACTCTTCCCTTACACCCGAATGCGAAGCTTACTCCATCTTATAGAACTTCCCGAAAAAGGGGTACTTAGAAAAGTACTAAAGCTTCCAAAATTCAGCCCAAAGGTGTGCCTTATAGCTTAAGTTTATAGTAAATGCATGTTTACGGTCCCTAAACTATGCGCCAAGCCTAAATATAATGCAGCAATGTAAATTGCTGATAACTCGAAAAGTGAAAAGCCTGTGATTGGCTCCCATGAATGGGTCCCCCAAGGGGACCCCCCTCATGTCACAATGCCGCCAAAATTCAAGGCTTCAGGTCACAAACATGTCCAAAAATAAAGGCATGTCTCCAAATACAAGGCTTCAGGTCACATGTCACTTTTTTTTTAAGAAATGGACATGTCACATGTAAAAGGCTGCAATGGCAGAATCTCACTTCAAAATGGCCAAATGTCGCCATGTTGTTTTTTACCCCTTGGGGGCCACATGAGTTGTGCGCTCATTCTGTTGCATCGGCACTCCCTCACCCAGGTTATTTGCACCACCGAGGCACTATCCGCATAACTCCCGCCAAAATGGAACTATTCGCACCACATTGCCAAAAAAGGTTGATACATGGATCAACATCATATACCTTCACCATTGGAGGCAAAAAGTGTCTTATGGCTGCCAACCAACGGAGTCTGTACAATATTGACAATTTCTCAAAATTTACAAAACTTGGTAATGAAATACCCTTTCCTGCAAGACCCCTACATCTACTCCTTTAATGGCACTACAAATTCAATAAGTAATTCTGCCTCTTATATAAAAAATTTCCATCTTTTTTAAAACTTATTCGCACCACCAAAATGACTGAAAATGCAGGGTCCCAGGGTGTCTCCTTATAACTCGCTTTTCCAGTTAATAATGCGGCAGTGATACTTTGGGTTTGGATTAGAATTATACGTGATGATTACATTTATCACAGATGTACCGCTTTTTCTTTCTTCCATTAGGGAGTGATCATTATTTAACAACGGGGGGGGGGGGGTGGTGGGTTCCCCCCCCTCTTAGGGGGGGACAAAAAATTAAAAGGGGGACGGAAAAATTTCAGACCCCTCGGAGGAGGGGGGGGTGAAAAAATTTCACCACGCATGTGCGGAATTCCCCCCTGCTGCTAAAAAATGACCACTCCCTTAGGCTACTTATTGTTATTGTTGCTGTTTAAGCCCTGTTTTATTCATGCATTTTATACTCGTTGTGTGGTACCTTTGTTCTAGGGCTGGACAGGTGGAGGAACTATTATAATGCCTAGACATACACTGTGTTCCTTTGTCTCTATCAATACATGAACTCTGTGATGACTAACCAGAGATATCCCTCCTATCAATACAAAAGGCCAACAAAAAAGTTATGTTCCGGAAGTGGTATTACATACAGAGTAGTAAGGTCAAATTTCATTTTCCCTTTGTGCCTGATATTATTCAGAAATCGACTTGTGAACTGTGGCAGCCACTTGTGAATCACAAGTGCATTAGGCCACACCAAAAAAATAAGTTGGTCTACGGATTTCCCTCACCATATTTTCGGAAATACAATTTGTTTTTTTCTTTGAAAAAAATCTCGTCTATGGATTTCGCTTGCTTCACTTTCTACAAGTTTTCTCTTTGTGATGTTTGGCAATTTTTTTTTAAATAAACTTATTTCTCTCGCCTCAGTTTTCCAGCAAGGAATCCATTGGAGGCCAAAAAATTCTTTAAAAAAAAATAAAAAAAATTTCGCTCGCTCGCACCATTTTTTCAAAACCAAAATCCGTAGACCAACTTATTTTTTTGGTGTGGCCTTAAGAAAATGAAAAATCTAAACTGTATTATTTTTTCGAAAATGATAAAAATCTTGTTTGCTAGCCTAGTTATGTCAGGTGACCTGGTGTGTGTGTGTGTGTGTGGGGGGGGGGGTCCATTTTCCTTTGGCCTGAATAGGCACTTTATTCTTTTTTTTATGCACTTCACGTAAAGTAGGGTTGTGTCAACTGGGTGATAGTTTTGTATATCTACCGTAATCTCCCATGTATAAGGCACACCCTGAGTTGAAGGATATGCTATTCCGACCTAGCGGGATAGGGGTGGTGCCGTAGTGTATAGCTGAATCTGGTCACCAGGATGTGCCTTACACTGGTTTCAGGGGTCAGTTACGTTATACCTGGAGGGAATCCAGTCTGTCCCACCCTACATACAAAAGTATGAATAAGACTCTTAAATTAGCACATAGTGGCATAATAATATAAATACAACTTCAAAGGTATGGTTAGTGTGGGTTATCACTCATGACACATCCAGGTGTGGAGTCTTCACACCTACAAGTGTGGAAACTCACCCATGTATAGAGTGTCTTCATGACCCCTGAAGCTGCAAATCTCGCGAGAATGCATGTTAATTAGGCCTTAGCTGGTTGGTGCAGTGCAGTCACACCTGCATGCACTACCAGCATGGTACTAGCACCCACTGGTCCACGTGCAACTGCGGTATAAGCCACACATGCGACTTGTTTTTGTTATCTAGTATTAATCTAATATAATTTTACCACGCTTATAATTTGCACCCCTTCTTCAGAGAGTTCCTAAAAGGCGCAGTAGCCCTCAGATTCGCGTATAAGATGTACTTGGGTCTAGTTGGGAGATTACGGTAGTACCGTGATCAGCCTGGGATTGGTCACAGTGCAAGTGGTGAACTATCACTCACCCCCCCCCCCCCCACACCCACGGACCTCCTACACGCCCGTACAGGCACAGCTGTACCTTGTGGGAGTATTTTTTTTATTTTTTTTTTATCAGCTTTCTGTTCACTCACGCTTTCCCGCAGATAGGAAGGCTAACCCTTCAAAGGCAGCTCATGCATTAATGCATCATGTCCATTGGTCGTCAGGATACATGAATGCAGCCTTGGTGAGTTACTGGGGCCAAAAAAAATTGTTTGTTTCAGGTAACCTGACCATACCTAGCTAAACAGGGCCAACCGTAACATTTTTTTTCTTCAATTTTGAGGAAAATTCACCTACTTTTTATCAATTTTTGGGTAATTTAAGTTAACCGTTTGTCCCAGCCGGACACCACGGATTGTCCCGCCTCTTTGAGGCATTAAAAAAAAATCCGTCCTACCCTACCTAATTTTTTTTTCAGGATGTCACCTGAAACACAACTTTTTTTTGACTGAGACTGAGTAACTAACTCGCAAAGACCACATTCATGCATCATTCCGACTCTAAACTACAGGGTTGATTCAGTATTACCTACACAGTAACACAACAGTATTTTTATTTTATACCTTTCATTAAAAAAAAAAAAGAAAAAAAAAGTGGGCCGGGGGGGGGGTGAAAGTATAGCATTGTGATACTGCTACACTATCTGTTTTTTTCTTCTTTTGTTTTTAAATCATTGAACTGGCCTTTTCACTAGCAATAAAGGTCTCCCTGACCCTAACACCAATACAAACATCTTGTCGCACACCTGGTGTAGCCCCGATAATAGCACTAGACTACTACCTAAGTGTCACTGTGTGTGTGTGGGGGGGGGGGGGGGTAGAGATTAGATAATAGCCGCATTAAGTCAACAGTAGAGAGAACAAAGGAATCCACACTGAAGTTCTGAATACACTCTAAATAACCATTATGTGGTCTTAGTATTAGCTGTATTGTAGTATAGGATTAAGGGGTTCCTATTAATACAGGCTATTGTCATTGAAACTTCAGCTAGCATGTTGCAAGTTTTGTACAGGCCTTCGGCTTTGAGGGGCCCTATTGAAAAAATACGATTTATTTATCTACATGATTATGATCTTTTATTTTTTCATTGTTTGATTATTTCTAAAACATTCAGTTGTACCCATTCACGTTACTTTAAACATATATCTTGTATGGATGCACATAAAGTCACTCTCCATTGTCTAATTGTCCTAAGATGACCGCAGCCATGCACGACTGAATCGGCTGGCTGTGACGATGAGATAAGTCTGATTGAGTCGACGAGTTATGGACCATTCGCACTACTGCCTGTTCGCCCTAGATGATTCACCCTACTCCCTTTTGGATGATTCGCCCTACCCCTGGACCATTGGGACTATACTCATACAAAACTGGCATTGGATGATTCGCACCACTCCCTCCCCCAGCAGCCCAGGCCCCATGTGAGCCTAGGCTGGGCACATTTAGTGGAATTAAAAAGATTTGGGATTAATAGTGAACCAAATAATCATACTCCAAGCTCTACTAGAACTAGAAACAATTAAAGGGCTAAGGATACTGTCCCTACGCCGTCCATCAGTGACTGACGGCCGTCAGTCGGCACTAGAGCGAATCGTCCATAAGTAGAGTGAATGGTTGGTCTAGAGCGAATGTGTAAGTAGTGCGAATGCGTATGTAGTGCGAACAGGCATTAGAGCGAATCGACCATTTCCTGAGTCGAGTATACCTTCTAGTTACCTATTGAGTCAGGCCCGTCTGCATTCCCATTTATGTATTGCTCGTTCTAGGACCTTGGACTTGGTTTTGTTGTATTAAAGTTGCGATGTAGCCTGTAGCCTTAGACTTTAGTGTAGTCTACACTACATAGGTTTTTGAATTTTGAAAATTCATTCAGTAGAACCAAAGTTATGAATTTTTCTCTTTTTTTTTGAGAATTTTCCAAAACTCTAGGTGCGCCTTATACGCGGGAGATTACGGTAGTCTGTATAGATTATAGGTCACCAACATTGGCAATGATGTTACTGGTAAGAACGTCTTATCAAAGATTAAAAGGATCTAGTCTAGGGGAGCGTTTTTTATTCATATTTTATTAACGAGGACTGAGGAGGAGATTTTTATGACCTCAGTGAGGGGGGGGGGGGGGCAAGAAAAAATCCCCCCATCCCCAATTGACACTCCCGAGCCGAGGGCGAGTCAATGAATACACATTCAATTTCAACACCCTGGATCCACAATGATATTCTGTCATGATCTATTTAAACAATGCCTGTTCTGGATTTATTGGAGGACGGGACTATAGGCTAAAAGTGTGTCAGTGGGCCTGTTGAGGCCGCCCAGGCCAACAGCTTGACTTAAGTCAACTGGTGCTCGGTGCAGTGGGCCGTCAGCTGATTCTAAAGACTAAACTGGATGCCACAGGCACAGCTGGCCAAAATTACTTGGTGATCAACCCAGCGGCAGCGTTCGCCCCAGGACTGTCCAATTCTTCTCTAGAATACCAAACAGTACTATGTTCTCAAGTCTTAGGTGTTTAACAATAAGAATATTGTATTAAAATGGGTAGAAATCGTGCCATTTTGGCTTAGATAATGGGATCAATATCCTTGGTTTTCTGACTTGACTCAATGACTGTGGAGTTTGAAGTCTACGCGGTCCGCCGCTGCGGGCGCTCGGCCCAAGACTTGGCCGTGTACGTCAGAAGTGACCTCATTTTACGAATGGTTTCAGAGGCTGAAAGCATCTCTTGTGATGAGATAATACTTAAACTGAAAACAAAATAAACTAAGGGAACATAAGGCATGCATAATCTAACCAATGAATGTTTTTAATCGGGAGAAACTCACCGTGTCGCCCCGACGAAGAGGATCCTGGCGGACCTCCATTTTGCTTTCTCCAGCCTCTCCAGTTGTTACAAAGACTTTCGGGCTCACTAATCCATGAACACAGTGAATCCTCCTCAAATCGGTCACTATCATCGAAAGAAAACCTATCTCCATCCGCTTCCCAGTCAAACATAAAGTCCATTTTTCAACAGGTAGTCGCCAGGCAAAGATTATTTGCAACAGGCGAACCCGAGATTTTCGGCACAGCACAGAGTGCGATCAACACTCTGGTCTGTCAGTGTCACCGGTCTCAGCCTATTTTCTCCTTGAAAATGGGGCTGGGAAGCCGGGTTCCTCGATTCTCTTGGTAGTTAAAGCATTTAACTGTGATTATACACTATCATTTTGTCGATTTGGACTATAAACTCCGAGATCTTGGTGAAAATCCGGACCCGTACTCTCCTCTACATGCTTGCTCTCCACACAACAATAACAAAGATGTTCGGTAGACTTCGGAACTCTCCGTTTTTTCTCGGGAGTCTCGCCCTTTCTCGGGGTGCCCGAGACTGACCTCTTTTCTGGAAGCCATATTCCACTTGGTAAGAATTACATATACCTTTATGAATATCTACCTTCATCGGCTCATATTGTATATAAACACCCCAATTATACCCCAATTTCATCAGAAAACATCATAGTCCTTACATCTGTGGTATTATTTCATCTATTCCTCTCCTATTTTGGCTAGAATACACTTTGTTTACTAGCGGTATTTCGTCGAGTGTCATGCAGGCTGTTCACGCCATGTTTTTCATCATGTCAAGACCAAAACAAATACATATTTCTCCGATAATCTTTGTCAGTTATCAAATATAACGTGTCATAGTATGTATTTACTATATATCCTCATAGGTAGCAATTTTGATGTGTGCGACTTAACTGAATACACATCTAATTTATCCAATTCCCCTAATATCGCTCAGCGACATGTCAGTGACAGATCTGACTGTCAACCATGATCAGAGTTTGATGACACGAAACCCTCTCCTTTGATTCCACAGCACGATGGCACCTCGTAAAGGCAAGGTAGCGAAACAGGAGGAACAGGTCCAACTGGGACCTCAGGCTGTTGAGGGCGAGAACGTCTTTGGAGTAGCCCATATCTATGCCAGCTTCAATGACACCTTCGTACACATTACTGATCTGTCTGGCAAGTAAGTATGCCTTAAAGTTTAACCCATTATGATATATTAAAAAACGTCTGGGATCCACCCCCGGGGATCCACTGGTGTGACAATGCTTGCAAATGTCGCACAGCAGGACATGCGCATGCGAAAGCAGTCGCAGATATCAAAGTAGGCCTGTTTGGCCTACAAGTACACTGTATTCTAGGCCTGGCTTCTCTATACAGCATATTGTCCAAGTCAAGTGCCCACGTTCCCCACTTAACCTTCTTGTATTTTTGGAATGGTACCACCAAATGTAATAAAACTTGCACATATCACTTCCTGAAACACTTCTCTGCAACCTTACCTTATTGTAAGCACATGTTATGAATCCCTTTGAGTCATTTTTGGACAGTTATTGTCTGAAAGGTTTTCAAACTTCATCAAAGTTCCCACCACAAGGAACTGGAAGTAGAAATCATATCACAACGAACCTCCTCTAAATTAGGTACCCAAACTTTAAACAGTGGGCCTTGAAGTTGACAGTAACCAGCAAAGGGACTTCCCTGTGCACATGCTCAGTGAGGCACTTCCAGGCAAAACAAAAATGGTGGTTGATTCAATACAGTCAGGAAAGTGATAGATTCAACTTGGATTCTGACCAGCCAGTAAATTCAAGGTAGTACCAGTCATTTATCGGATAATACCAAGCACTGGATATAAATGTGGAGATGCCAACAGTATAAAGAGAGATACTGAAAAGGGGACCAGCCACAATTTACAGACTCCTCAATTCTCAGCCAGTTACTGAGACCCGAACCCAGAAATGTTATTATCTGGGTTCGTAACAGAACTAATATCAAAGGTGACTTCGTCAAATGACAATTCTTCAGACTTCACTTGTACTGGTACTGTAATGGCCCAGTTAAGCACCAGGGTCTCTAGTAAGTGCTGGTCTCAAATACAGGTCAGGGGTATTGAAATTGATGAGTGCCTGGGCGCTTAAACAGGCCACCACATTCTGTTGCTCTGGCAGCAGGGAATCATATATTGGAATGTTTTCTGCAACAGCGCTCAACAGAAAGTTAGAAGTGATTTTCGATCGAATGCTGCACAATCTGAGCTGTCTCACACTCAAGATTTTGATCAGTGTATTGTATATAACCGCCATGTTTTGCATGAGTGCTGGAGTGTGATGGACATTAAATATATCTAAGCGATCAATGAAACATCAATGGGTACCTGTTTTTGGTCTTGGACAAAAATGTAGCCACTTAACTTATGGCAGATCAGTGATGATGAGTTGTGGATTTGATTTGACCCCCCCTGTAGTCAAAAGTGGAGTCAATGCCGAACATGGGGTGTGAACCTCAATGGCAGCTTCCTTACAAAAGATAAAAATACTATTCGATAATCTCCAACCTCGAATGAAGCACAATCTTTCTTGAACCAATCTGTCAGTTGATTCAAGATTAAGAGTTTGTACATTTGTAACACAATGTCACTTCTGATGCCAGGGTAAACTGCATAGTGCCCAGTAATTAAGCCGGCTTGCCCTCTGTATTGTGAGAGGTTAGTGTGCATAGCGCTGGGTAAATCAACGCTGGAGTTGTGTGTAGGGAGAGGGACTCTGCAATGTCTCTTATCCCAAGATAATCCAGTTACACTATACAAAAACAACAACAGAGTAAGTCCCCCTTGTTGACCAAATACATGATAAGCAATTGCAGTAATACATTCATTTTCATTTTTTCAATGCTCCTAATTCTTGGTATTATGGAAATCGTCATTATGACTTCCTGCTCTAAGAGAAAAAGAGAAGTAGGTTGAATATTACAAGAATGAAAGCCAAGACAGGAGATCACTTTTAAGTACCAACCTGTAGCTTCACAAACGTGAGTCTTATTACAAGATGACTAAAACAATTTTTGTACTTGCTTGCAGGGAGACAATCGTCCGTGTTACTGGTGGTATGAAGGTGAAGGCTGATCGTGACGAGGCCTCCCCCTACGCTGCTATGTTGGCAGCTCAGGACGTCGCCGAGCGCTGCAAGGTCCTCGGTATCACTGCCCTGCACATCAAGCTGAGGGCTACTGGTGGCAACAAGACCAAGACCCCCGGACCCGGAGCCCAGTCTGCTCTCCGTGCCCTGGCCCGTTCCGGCATGAAGATTGGCCGCATCGGTGAGTAAATTCAAGAATTTGCATTATGAGGTTGCAGTCAGATTTTTAGTAATAACTTGGGTATTACACGCTCCTGCATACAAGCCACACCCACACAACCACACCCCGACTTAGCGAGGGGCTATAAGCTTCACATGCGACTTGAAATTTGAAGGATTTTTAATTGTTCTATAGTAATAGTATTGAATACACACCTTTAAGCCATACCCATGTAATTTTAATAGAGTTTAAGATTTGCCTACTTGTAACGTGTACGGCAACGTCTAGCCTACCATTTCCTATCATTCTAGACGTACATATTGCCGTACAAGTCGAGATCTTAAACTCTCTGATATTTAAGCCTTTGGTTTACAAGAATTGGTATTCTTAGATATTTCCATGAGTTATAATTCATACGCATCTTCCTGCTGTCCACTTTCTGTCGTGGAGCTGGACTTTCATGTAGGTGCTAGATCAATGTGATTCACCTCACAATACCTGCCCAACTCTGTAGTAGGGTGGGATGTATGAGGTGCTCCAACAAAACATTGCAGTTAAATCAACCATGATCTACAAGTCATACCATATCATTGGAGTTAACAGTTTCAATAGCCTTTGGTAAGCGTTGGTGTAGGGGGTGGGAGGGTGTTAAAATACTAATAAGTCAGGTGGAGTAAAAGATAAAAGCAAGAACCAGTTTATTGAACTGTGATTATCATCTCTAAATCATTAATTATGATGTGAGATTGATTTTAGCTATAAATATTGAAATGATTTCCCTGTGTTTAAATGACAAATACATAAAACTGCCCAGTAATTAAGCCGGCTTGCCCTCTGTATTGTGAGAGGTTAGTGTGCATAGCGCTGGGTAAATCAATGCTGGAGTTGTGTGTAGGGAGAGGGACTCTGCAATGTCTTTTAACCCAAGATAATCCAGTTACATTGTTGAAAAGTTATGAACATGTCGCTTGTACTTTTTGTATATAACTCAGTGTATAGTTCCTGGTTGTCGAGGCATAGAGTCATCTGTCTGTCTGACCTGTGGTAAACATGATGCTAAATGCGCTCGTAGAGTATAACCTCGAAGTTTGCTCTGTGCACCATAATCAGTGCTGCCACAGACACCTCATTTAGGGACATCTGTAGATTTCAACTCAGAAAGGAATTCTGTACTACTATCTTACCGTAAAAGCTACAGCTTAAAACTTATTAAAGGTCAGTGGTGGCTTATAGAATCTACTTTAAGCGATGGGTGTGGTTTAAAGGCGGGGTTTTCAAATGATAAAATTCAATGTTATACTAAACCTGCAATTTTCAAGTCTAAGAGACAGCTTGGAGCTTTCTTAGGTCCAGAGATGCCACCTTTCCTAACTACAGGAATTCTGAATTGTTGGCTTGAATTTCTTTAGGTATAAATTTCCTATTTGAAATTGAGAATATTAAGATTTCCGAATTTATGGTGATCTCTGAGTGGCATCCCAGTATGATGCAAGTTTTCGTGGTAGACAATATATATACACCGTATGACTCAAATTTTTTCATGGTAGGCAGAAGCATTTTAATCAATTTTCTCCTGGAATACAGTATTTGAGGGTAAGCTAAATATCAAGACAAACTTGAGTGATAAATTCCTGCCCAGTAATTAAGCCGGCTTGCCCTCTGTATTGTGAGAGGTTAGTGTGCATAGCGCTGGGTAAATCAACGCTGGAGTTGTGTGTAGGGAGAGGGACTCTGCAATGTCTTTTAGCCCAAGATAATCCAGTTACATTGTTGAAAAGTTATGAACATGTCGCTTGTACTTTTTGTATATAACTCAGTGTATAGTTCCTGGTTGTCGAGGTATAGAGTCATCTGTCTGTCTGACCTGTGGTAAGCATGATGCTAAATGCACTCGTAGACTAAAACCTCAACGTTTGCTCTGTGCACCATAACCCGTGCTGTCACAGACACCTTATTTATGGACATCTATACGTTTTAACTCAGAAAGCACATTCTGTACTCGTATATAACCATAAAAGTTAATGCGAGTAATCAACCAGTTTAGAGGTTAGTGTTGGCTTATGGAATGTTATTAAGTTGTCGTGCAGCTTATGGATAGGGTTTCCACTAACTTAAGAATATGATACTATACCGAAGCTTCAAGCCTAAGGCACTGCATGTTGCTTTTAAATTTATGAGTGGTTTTGTGGTAGAAATATTTGAGTAAAATATTTCTCAGTAAGCAGAACTATTTAAGTCAATTTCCCCTGTGGAACCAAGTGAGAAAGGAGAGCTAAATATTAAGACAAATGTGAAAGGATATTCGAATTTGATGCATAAATTAAAGAGTGCCCAGTAATTAAGCCGGCTTGCCCTCTGTATTGTGAGAGGTTAGTGTGCATAGCGCTGGGTAAATCAACGCTGGAGTTGTGTGTAGGGAGAGGGACTCTGCAATGTCTTTTATCCCAAGATAATCCAGTTACATTCTAACATAAAGAATGACTAAATTAAAAAAAAAAAAATTGCTTATAATTTATCCGTCTATTTAAGCCAACACATGTATTTGAAGACTAACAAGCACTCAAGTTGTGCCAGGCTGTCAGAACCTCTATTCTCCTTTACTTTTCACTTTGTCCATCCCTCTGATATCAGCTGCGATAGGTTAAAACAGGGTTCCCACAGGTCATGGAAAGTCAGAGAAAATAAAGTGGTCAGGGAGTTTGTCGTGAGTCAGGGAAAGTCAGGGAAAATCTATCAAGACCATATATTTTTTTTCTGAAATTTAAGTTTTCAACTTTTGACATACTATTGATAAATTGCACTAACAACTGCAATTACTGTTCTAAATAAAGTTGTTTGGTATAGATTTGAGGTTAAACAATGCTGAGTGATATTCTGCAACGTTAAGATTTGGTCAGGGCAAAATAGTCGTTTTTGGTCAGGGCGAGTCAGGGAATTTCAATCTGAGGTTCTTGTGGGAACCTAACATTTGGAGGGCGAAATTATTTTTGGGGTTAAATTGAAAAAGGATGATCTACATAATTCCATACAGCGCTACGGGTATATAAGCGCACAGGAAGCCAATTTTAGTAGGAGTTAATGAAAAATACTCAAACCTGGCTGCTGTAATAAAGAATGAAGAACCCCGTATGTTGATATATGATCATAATTACAGTGTAATAATCATGTAGTAAATGGTGTCTTTATTTCGTGTGTTACAGAGGATGTCACCCCAATCCCATCAGACAGCACCCGCAGGAAGGGAGGTCGTCGTGGTCGCCGTTTGTAAATTCTAATATTGCCTGTAAGATCTAAGCCGTGCATTAAACATCACAAAAGAACATCAATGGTTGTGTTTTTTTTTCTTGATATTGAATTAAGCTGAATAGAAATAACCTAAGGGGTACTACTATTAGTTTTAACGAATTGTATTCATTCTGGAATGCATAATTTCGTGAATCGTCACCTTTGTGCAAAACGGTTGTAACAGCCTTTTTTCAATTTTTGAAGTTGAGAAGAAATGTCACAATACTATAGCACCAATTGGACAGCCTTATTGCAGAGTAGCCACACATTAGTTTCAGTACGTTCGTAGTACCGTAATCTCCCGCGTATAAGGCGCATCTTATATGGGGGGGGGGGTTTAGTTATCCCTGGATCCACAAGAGGGACACCAAGACCTTTCTTTTGATATGTGACACTACCATGTAACCCAATCAGCAGCATATGGGGTCCAAGAAACAGCTTTTTAAATTTTGAAAATTCAGTAGAAAAGAAGTTATGAATTTATTTTTCTGGTCAAATCCTAAAACTCTAGTTGCGCCTTATAGGCCGGGTGTGCCTTATACGCGGGAGATTACGGTAGGTAGGTTGGGGTCAAGGCTTGTTAGGCAGGGATGTAAGTCAGGCATGGCCAAAAATCAGGAAGCCATACATTTACTTGATATAAAGGCGTTCCATCTTTCCAAACAGCCCTCCTTACCACTCACATAAGGAAAATATATGCCATTCGAAATTTTCAGAAATCAGGAAATCCTGATAAAACCTGAAGACTTACACCCCTGGCTAGGTGTTCAAACAGAAGCATCTTAAAATTAAGTCAAATGTGTAAGGCGAAGATTTAATATGGGGTGGGGGCACTGGCCCTACCAAAGTCTTAAATTAAATCCAGTGAATCGAGAAATGGCATCAGTTAACGTTCTTGCCCCTGGGTTTCCTGCACTCTCTGCTGCCAGGCGCCTAAAGGGGCTTGTGGAGCATCGGAGTGTACCGTAATCTCCCGCGTATAAGGCGCGTCTTATACGCCAAACAAAATGCTGCTGAGTCTTATACGTGGGAGGGACATTGCCTTGAGTTTGGGGTGCGCCTTATAGGGGGGGGGGGGTATTTTTACTATAGAACAGTACTAAATTAACAAAAAAAATCTGCCCTTAGGGGTGCGCCTTATATGTGGGACAGGCCTCCCTGAGTTGGGGGTGCGCCTTATACGCGGGAGATTACGGTATTCTATATTTATCAGTAATGTGATTTCTCCTCCAATTGGGAGCCAAAGAGGTCGACCCTCGTGATTTTGCAAAATCCATTTAGAAAATATTTTACTGGGAGCGGGGGGGGGGGGGTTTCTGGTACTAAATAACTGCACCATTTGGCCTCTAGATGTTTAAAAATTTCTTGGGCTCCTGGGGGGATGCCCCCCCCCCCCATTATATTCACAAAGATCTTTTCTCAAGTCTATTTTGTGGCGTTGAATACCCTATATTGGGGGTTAAAAAATCTTCGTACATTTGGGTGATTTTCAAATTGCATTCCTGATTTATTGACGGGAATAGTCGCGTTGTGTAAAATAATGGGAAGCATAGTTTTACTATTAAACTTTTAATTCATTTTCATAAATATATTGATCACCAAAGCTTAAGTGTCAAAATAAGAGCAAATGCTTCGTGTAGAATGCAGCATGCAGAGATCAGTCCCGAGGATTCCCCCCTGATGTTGAGAGTATTTGTAGCTCCAATATACGAAACAACATACAAAGTCTTCTCGTGAGCATTTCAGAATTCCTTTCCCTATCTTCTATATCCCTGAATAAGGGTTTGGAACTTCCAAAAATTCAAAATCCCTTAGATCAAGGAAGTCCCTAGATACTTCCACTGATCTCAACCACAACAGGCAACTTATGAATAAATTGATACTGGGTCATATGGTAATATTTAACACTGAACTTTCAACGTCTACTTTCCCGGCCATCGTCATGGCGGGAAGACTCGAAACCCTAAGAGATGTAGAATCTCGCGTGTATATATATCACAGTAATCTGGAATATAATTACATAAATGGATGACGCTCTAAATGTCTGGTCAAACCTCGGTAATATCTGTTACCTAAGACTAAGTTTAGAGGGAAACAGTACCCTACTTGCATGACATCGTATTTTGATAGCCTTTGTATCAAATAAAAAGAATCTGGCTTAGTTATGATATATATCACTTTATACCATGGTTATCATGTTGAATGATTTTACGGTGCCGACAGGTGATAATGAAGTGCGAATAGTTGAACCCATGTTGACACTTGGATTGAAAGGACATGACAGCAAGTTGACACGAACACATTTAATGTGAAAATAAAAAAATAGGAGTGTGTATAGAAGATGAATCTAGACATATATTATTCCATCACCTATCTTTAATTTGCAATGATTTGACTTCTATATTTGACAAGATCGATGATAGAAAATTCGTATCGGTCGGCATTTTTGCCGTCGTGTTGACTGCGTTGTGGACTTTGTTTATAGAGGCGAGACAAGCTGTTTCGTTGGCCTATGGTCTGAAGCCATTCTGTACGGTGTGGGCGCTACTTAGCAGCAGTTTTACTTTGAAAATGCCCCTGGGACAAATGTCAACGTAACACTTTGTGTCCAGGCAGTCTGGTCCACTAGCTGGAAACCAATATGGCGGAGGACAGTCATGTCGACTCACAACAAATACTATTGATTTTCATGGTTTTATAAGGTAAAAATATTTAATTCAATGGTGGAAACCATGGTATAAACACCATAGGTGACCATTAGACTTCCACTCGGTCCCTTTATCCCTCAGATAAAGGACCTAGTGGAAGTCTAATGGTCATCTATGCTCTTAATAGAGGAGAGCAGCAGGCTTAGTGAGTGGGTAATAGATGTTTAACGCCATTTTGACAGCTACGGTCATATTCATGGCGAGAACTGCATTACACAATTTCACAGAGGAATGTGTCAGTGCCCGCGCATATGTGCACCACACACATCCTGAGGGGATAGGAAAGATGAGAAATAGACCCTTTTAAGTGGGCTAGGGAAGCCCGGCAGCAGGCTTATGTGATGTATCTGGTGACGTCACAATTGATGTAAATGCACCCAATTAATGCTTGAACAGCACTCTTAGCCTATAATCAGATGCTGTTTGTAACGTTTTATAGGTCCATAATTATTGTCTATTTCCTTTGAGAGATATTACAAGATAACCCTACAGAAGGTTCTGGTATAAGATCATTATGCTGTATAATTTATTATTCTAATTGTGACATCTTGTCATACCCTCCATGCATAAACAATGTAACATCTGATGCATTTAGCCCAATCGTGACGTCATCAGATGCATCACATACACCTGCTTCTCTCCTGTATGGTTATACATAATTCAATAACTGTCAGATTCATTTGATTGGATACACAGACTATCAAATTATGGTGCCCTGAAAGTTATCTGGTTATCAGCACCAAATTTGAGCATGTGTAAGTACTACCGTAATCTCCCGCGTAGAAGACGCGTCTTCTACGCCATACAAATGCCTGGTGCATCTTATAGGATCTACTGAAGTTGGGGGTGCGTCTTATACGAGGGGTAATTTTACTATAGAACAGTACTAAATTTACAAAATTGAGCCCTAAGAGGTGCGTCTTATACGCGAAAATGCTTCTGCTGAGTTTGGGGTGCGTCCTATACGCGCACCGCGTCTTCTAAGCAGGAGATTACGGTAGTGTGAGACCCAAGATAAAATCATTGAAACAAGTCTCACCGGCTAACATTACAATAACCGTATTCAATGTAATTAGCACGCTGTGCCCTTATAAATATCTGAATTATCTGTAGTTCAGATTTTAATTTGACCCCAAAATTTGGAAAGTTTTTGGTAATTTCTAGAAGGTGAGCAAAAAAAGGGACGGTGTGCTCATTAGGGTGTGTGTGCTTATTTCGTTGAATACGGCATGTCTAAGTGATGCTTGGAGAAGAAACCCCGGGCTGGATTCCTGCATCACGACAATTTGGTCAAACCCCAGGATCCTAGACCAGACTTTTATGTGTTCGATGTATTGCGTCTCCTTATCAGTATTCCGACCAGGCTCACACAACCAATGGCGACGAGGAATTTGGTGAATACACTATAACCCTGTGGCTTGACGGGCTTAATGTCCCTCAGTGTGGGGTCATACGCTGTACCCTTAAGGTCCTCGGATGTCACCGCCTGGGGTCTTAAGTTGTAGAGAACCTGCAGGAGAGTAGTGACTTAATAATTAAAATGAAAATATCGTTATATTCTTTTGAAATTGCTAACATTTTGTGAAAAAAAAATCCCCTCAAAAAGTTCATAGTACTGTACTGGGAGGACAGCCTATATGAAAAGTTCAGGCTTACTGTGCCTTATAGAAACTCCAAAAATATGGGGCGCGACTCAAAAGTGGAGTAAAATTACATTAGATTACCGGGTAGTACTGAACTGTTAAAAATCTACCTGCACCTTAGGGAGTGATCATTTTGTAACAACGGTGGGGGGCTGGTGGGTTTTCCGCGCGGATGCCGAAAAAAATTTCGCCCCCCCCTCAGGAGGAGAAAATCGCGTGGGAACACGCCCTTTTAACCTATAGTAACGTGTGGGCTTTTTCACTGGAAACAGGTGAAATTATTTTGACCCCCCTAGTCAAGGGGGTGAAAAAATTCTTACCCCTGTTGTTAAAAAATGATCACTCCCTTATACCGACTTAGTGGGATTGATTATCATCCAATGAAATAATCCCAACTATTCACTGCGGGCCTCTCGGGGGGAGGGGGCAACTGGTACCCACCTGCTGATATCTCTTATCATTAGAACTTGCTGGTAACAAGATCCAGCAATGGCCACGCTTATTGGACAATCCGCTAGCTCGGTATAGGTCTGGCTCAGGGTGCACCTTATATGTGATGCGCACCTTATACATGAGCTACAATAGTGTGTATCTATTCAGATTAGATATAAAGATTATGACTTACTTCATTGGCAGCTCTATGACCTGATTGGATAGCTCCGTTTATGAATCCACACCATGTGGTGGCCGACTCTGTACCCGCAAAGTGAATCCTGAAATATTAATAAGGCCACACCAAATTATATAGTTGGTCTATGGATTTCCCGCATCATATTTTCAGAAATACCGTAATCTCCCGCGTATAAGGCGCGTCTTATAGGGGGGGTTTTAGTTCTCATTGGATCCACAAGGGGGACACAAAGACCTTTCTTTTGATATCTTACATGCCCCCTTGGTCAAAATAGGACAAAATGGGGCCTAGGAGGGCCCAAGGTGGCCCAAGCTACCCATAGGTTTTTGAATTTTGAAAATTCATTCAGTAGAACCAAAGTTATGCATTTTTCATTTTTTGGAGAATTTTCCAAAACTCTAGGTGCGCCCTTTACGCGGGCTGCGCCTTATACGCGGGAGATTACGGTACAAATTTTTATTTTTTTTGAAAATTATTTTGTCTATGGATTGTGCCCGCACCATTTTCTGCAAAAATCAGATTTTTTTTTTTTTTTTTTTGCCATAATTTTTGAACAAACAATGGCAGATACTAGCTTTAAAAACTGGCCAACTCCTTTCACTCCTTTCCTGGGAAATCTTTGGTTATCCAAAAAAAAAAAAAAATCGCCCTCTCCACATCTGGGATGTGCAGAATCCATTGACAAAAAAAAGTAAATAAAAAAATTCGCCCTCCCTCTCCAGTTTTTCAAAATGAAAATCCATAGACCAACTTTTTAATTTGGTGTGGCCTAAACAAGAAAAATGTGGCAAGGACCACGGATAGGAGTTGCCACTCTGCTGCCGACGTGTGACGTCACGGCCGACGTATGACATCACAAATTGCATCACAAGGTGACAATGACGTCACTGACAAACTGTAAACATAATGAAGTTGCTACGGTCGCTGCGCTCCCGGCCGCTATGCGGCAAGCAACTCCAAAAAATATGCTACTGTATAATCCTGCATAGACACTTCAGAGGTGTTTCTCAAAGCACATCTCGCAATGCAAGCAGGATTATTTATCAGCCAATGGAATAATCCCAACTATTCACTGCAGACTTCTTGAGGTACAGATGATACCTGTCTGATAACTGTTATCTGTGAGAAAAGCACTTTAGAGACAAGTCCCCTACTCTTTCTAAAGGGTGACAAGCGTTTTTTCATTTCCCTGGTCCAATAGACAGGGCCAGATGAAAAAAGCCAGTAGAGATCTACCAGGTACCTGTTGAAGGGTTTTCTGAGTCCGGCGGCAGCATCCAACATCATGCCAGGTTTACCGATACACACAGGCCCACCCGTGCTGTACGGCTCCAGCCCCCAGTCCTTCTCATGATAGTCGAGGTAGTTGTGTGCCTCTGGTCCAAAGTAGGAGGCAAAGCTTTCCAATACTGCTCTTTGACGGTCTGCAGCCTGGAAGGGGGAAGCGATTTAAAAAATTGGGTGACAGTCATGCCTTGAATTATCAGACTTTAAAAAGTTGGTAGATTCATTTAGCGGTCGCACTTCTCTCTAACCCAAGTTTGACTTTTTTTTTCAGTCTATGGCCATTGAATTGGTGATCCCGATTCAGAGAACCAGTCAGATTATTAACAAGCCAGTTTTTATCTGAAACCCGGTTGACAGGTTAATTGAAATGTGTCAAATATATACTCATTAAATCCATGCACACAAATATTAATTTAGATCAAGAGGCATCTGGGTGCGAAATTTCACCATCCAATTCCTTGGTAGGCAGCTTTTTCTCCATATTCGGTGTGTATTCTTATTACTGTGAATTCTTTCATATAATCCGTACCAGAACCAAAATCAAAATGCAGTCTATTGGGTGTAAGCGGGAATGGAGCTGGTTCCTGGTGACATGCACTGATAAGAGCTAATTGGATGGAACCAGCATGTCCCTGGAAGTGGGTGTTACCCAGGGACAAGGTACCCATCATGATATGTCTTATCAGTGGGGTTTACCTCAACCAGCGAAATTCAAAATGGTGGACAAACAGGACGTCCATACTAAGCCCTATAGGATGGAGGTCGCCATTTTTGTTTTTAGCCCCCGACACCATCTTGGATTCTGTCAGGGAATCCTGGGTAATCTCTTATCTTCACTCTCATCCACCACAGAACAATGGTCGCTGATAAAGACTGATAGGGGAGATAAGCTGCACCCTACCCTTTATCTTAATCACCCTAAGTACTTCCCCATTGTTTCAGGTGTGGATTAACTTGATAATGAGACAACGGAGGCCCTTGATGGGGGGCCCCCCCAATGTCACATGTCGATTTTAAGAAATGCCCATGTCACAAAGCGAAAACCCATGGCACTAGTGTCACTGACTTGACTAACATGGCTAATCAAATTATGGTACCATAAACCCCACATATAAGTACAGGGGGTCTGGGGACTCCCCAGAAAAAATTTGAATAATACAAGAGCAAAATGTGCATTCTGAGGATTTTTAGGAGAGCTGAGATCTTTTCCAGGCCCTATTTTTCATGTCACTAAGGCCCTATGTCACATGTTGATTTTAAGAAATGGTCCTGTCATTTGTCACTAACATAGCCATGTCCCATGTCGATTTTAAGAAATGGCCATGTCACCATGTCGATTTTAAGAAATGGCTATGTCACTGTGTCGATTTTAGGGGTCTAGGGCCATACAATGGCCTGGGTGTACTCAATGTTGGTGACATGTGGTTTCTTATTGAAATCTAAAAGTTTTATTTCTCTTGTATTTAAAGTATCAGATTTATAATAAGCTTACCTTGTAAAAGTTGACGGTTTTTGCTATCCATGGATATAAGTTTTAGAGAATATCTACAGATAGTACATGAGGATGAGACCATCAAAGTAAACTATACAAAGAGGCTAACTGTAGGTTTAGCCCCCGACTACATGAGCCACCTGGCTGATTTCTTTATCACTAGCAAGGTGCTAGTCCCATATAGGAGGGAATCTGGCACCATAGAACAGAGCTGAACCTGCGATTTTCAATCCTCGTGTGCAACTTATAGCTCATTCCAAAGTCGGGGTGCGGCTAATACAAGGGTGCGGCATATAGGACAGAATTTACGGTAATGAATTCTACTACATGTACATGTATATGGATATCTACATTTATTACATTCTACCTACCTCAATTGGGAAGCTCCTAAAATCCACATCTTGAGTTTGCTTATGTAAGAGCTGCATTTCTATCCCTGATATCTATTATAAGAACATTGATACTTTAAATGATAAAATTTGTGACACGATCTGCGAAAAGGGCCCTTCATGCAAGGTGCATTAAGATCCCTATTCCCAGTACATGTCACAAATAGTCTTACACTTAGCCTGTTGTACTCCCGTTGCTGTTTACCACCAATAAATCCCACCAGGGCGGGGTTACCGTTAGACGTTGTCGCATCGTAACAGATACAAAGTGGCCCGGTGGTTACACCGTCAACTGTAGCTGGGCCACCATTCGTTACAATCTCACCTGAGAAACCCTTATCTCGCCAAAAGGCCTGAAATCAATGACAAACGTTAAGAATTAGCAGCCACATTGGAAAAGGATTTGGTATTTTGTCTTTGATGTTGGATGTTTGATATTTTCAAACCTGGGAATCTCAGGAAAAGAGGCTTTATAATTTCATAAGCTTCTTGTGCTATGGGGTAACTGGGGTATGTATTTCAAATTTATGTATTTCAAATAATACCCAGAGTTTTGTGTCGAAGAATTGTTTGCGAATAGGTCCATTGAATCTATATATGGATATGTATTCCCTGCACTTCTACCATACAGCCAAAAGAGTATCTAGAATCCTTATATATAATGACATATCATTTATAACATTACCATAACCATGGAGAATTCCAATAAAACCAGGTCACTCTACCTTCTGATATGTAATTATAATTTTGATGATGTAGCCCACAGGCATATTCTGAAAGACGTGTAGCTTCTCTGTTGGCAGCATCGGCTCAAACTCCATCTTTACTGAAAAAAGACAACACACATATGTTTAATCGTAGCCTATGGAATGAACGCTATTTAACAAATGGGGGGGGGGGGGTGTACCTCTCTAAGGGGGGGAGACAATTCTACCCGGCCCCTCGGAATTCATAAGGTGCGGCTTATATCAATATGTGAGGATAGATCTTTGCAAAATAACCAATATCTGATGCAAGATGCACTTCACAAGTATGGCATTAACTCAGGGGATGCCTTATACACAAGGTGCACCTTATACACGAGGTGCACCTTATACACGAGGTGCACCTTATACACGAGGTGCACCTTATACATGAGGTGCACCTTATACACGAGGTGCACCTTATACACGAGGTGCACCTTATACACAACCTTATACACGAGGTGCACCTTATACACGAGGTGCACCTTATACATGAGGTGCACCTTATACACGAGGTGCACCTTATACACAAGGTGCACCTTATACACGACCTTATACACAAGGTGCACCTTATACAGTAAAATTCCTTTACAACGAATCCTGTTACAATGAAATTTCGTTTACAACAAACAAATCTCATTATCCCAAATCAGCCCCATACATTTCTATAGTAAAATAATCCCCTTATAACGAAATTTACATCATCTGGAATCGTTTATAACGAATTTTTCATGGCTATACAAACATTACCCGGTATCTGAGGGTTATTAGGATGTGTGATAGGACCTCTACAGCTGCCTCTATTGAACTCAGGGCGGCAGAAGGGGTAAGGGAGTTGGGGGGAGGGGGTGTTAGGATGTGTGATGGGGCTTCTACAGCCGCCTCTATTGAACTCAGGGCAGCAGAAGGGATAAGGGAGTTGGGGGGAGGGGGTGTTAGGATGTGTGATGGGGCTTCTACAGCCGCCTCTATTGAACTCAGGGCGGCAGAAGGGGTAAGGAAGTTGGGGGGAGGGGGTGTTAGGATGTGTGATGGGGCTTCTACAGCCGCCTCTATTGAACTCAGGGCGGCAGAAGGGGTAAGGAAGTTGGGGGGAGGGGGTGTTAGGATGTGTGATGGGGCTTCTACAGCCGCCTCTATTGAACTCAGGGCGACAGAAGGGGTAAGGAAGTTGGGGGGAGGGGGTGTTAGGATGTGTGATGGGGCTTCTACAGCCGCCTCTATTGAACTCAGGGTAGCAGAAAGGGTAAGGGAGTTGGGGGGAGGGGGTGTTAGGATGTGTGATGGGGCTTCTACAGCCACCTCTATTGAACTCAGGGCAGCAGAAGGAGTAAGGGAGGTGGGGTGTGTGTGTGTAGTTGGCTCCTAATGCTCTCATATTGTATGATTTGGTTAGAACGAAATTCGTTTATAACGAATTTTTTTCCTTGTACCAAGCACTTTGTTATAACGGAATTTTACTGTACATGAGGTGCACCTTATACACGAGGTGCACCTTATACACGAGGTGCACCTTATACACGACCTTATACACGAGGTGCACCTTATACACGTCCTTATACACGAGGTACACCTTATACACGAGGTGCACCTTATACACGACCTTATACATGAGGTGCACCTTATACACGAGGTGCACCTTATACATGACCTTATACACGAGGTGCACCTTATGTATGAGGTGCACCTTATACATGAGGTGCACCTTATACACGAGGTGCACCTTATACACGAGGTGCACCTTATACACAAGGTGCACCTTATATATGAGGTGCATCTTATACATGAGGTACACATGATATCAGTTATATGTGAGGTACAACTTATATGTGATATGCACCTTATACACAAGATGCATCTTATACGTGAGGTGCACCTTGTATATATACATATATGGGGGTCACCTTATAAATACACAAGGTGCACCTTATACATGAGGTGCTCGTTTTAAGGCCACTTAAAATCAATTATCAGCTTTGCAAACACTTTTTGAAAAAAAAGTGGTGAGGGAGGGAGGCTTTTCTTTTTATTTTTCATAGATTTTTTCAGTGACGAGGGAGGTCACTTTTTATTTTTCTTAACATTTTAAGGGGGAAGGAAGGCTTAATTTTTGTGTATAATAACCAGATGTTAAGATCCAGACTCTGAGCATTTAAGTTTAAGGTTAATTTATTTCTTAACAGAATTACACACTCTGGAATTCAGAAAACCTAGGGAATCTGCAAGTCCTTGAAAATATTAAATGATTTTCAATACCGGCATAGTACCCGATGGGATATCCAAGGTTAGGTAGGGGGCACTGGGGTAGTATCCACAGATTGGTGACTACACCTTACGCCCCTATTCCCATAGTGGTTTGGCCCACCTTCTCCCTCCATAAGCACTAGAACAAATCAGTTATAGGTGCCTCCCTATATGTAGGATATTCATAAGGAATAGAAAGGGTTAAAACCATGATTGTATCCCTCACTTCTAATAGAACTCAGAAAGGGGTTAGAACCATGATTGTATCCCTCCTTTCTAATAGAAGTGAGGGATACAATCATGGTTAGCCTGCAGGGCTATATATCAAGGATAGAAAAGAATCTTGCCCCGCAGGGCTATACATAAAGGATAAAAAAGAATCTTGTCCCGCAGGGCTATACATTAAGAATAGAAAAGAATCTTGTCCCGCAGGGCTATACATTAAGAATATGCAAGGTGCACCTTCTATGCAAGTTGCACCTTCTATGCAAGTTGCACCTTCTATGCAAGTTGCACCTTCTATGCAAGTTGCACCTTCTATGCAAGTTGCACCTTCTATGCAAGGTGCACCTTATATGCAAGGTGCACCTCAAACGTGAGGTGCACCTTATACATGGGGTACTTAAGTATATACTATAAATATGCAATACTCTCCATAAGAAAGAAACCAAGGCCAGTACTCACTTGTTTGGTGTGGTGGAGTTGCCATGATGACCCTGGAGCAGGAGATGACTTGTCCTTTTAACGTTGTAACCAAGACTCCATCTCCATTCTATAACACAAGCAACAGAACTGAATGATGTCTTATCCGATATTGATTATTGGTGCAACATACTGAAAATTTAACCTGGAAGCAGCATGAGGTGCGTTAAATTGTTGAGACAATTGAGTTTTAAAAGTAGGATCCTCACAAATAAAGCAGGTAAATAGACATTCTGAATGCTATAAAACATTATATTTAACATACCTGTTGTACGGACCTGACGGGGTGACCTAACCACACATTTCCCACACGCTCTGCCAGCAAGCGCGCTATCTGTCCCGCACCACCCTGTAATACAACATGTACCGTAAAAACTGTGTATGAGCCACAGCTTGTAGTCTAATACAGAGGTCAGATTTGTCTTAAGGCATTTTCTGAATAAAGGCTGTAGTTTATAGGTAGGGTTTTAACAACTTTAGAAAAGTACTGTGCGCTTATAATTAGTGTGTGTGTGCACTAATTACGTCGAATATGGTAAGCTCTAATATTCATAAGCCAACGGCTAGGTTATAATGCTAAGCAAAAAACATTACCTAGGGAATAGAAATACAACTTGAAATAATACTAATAGAATAATACACCTATTCATACTCAAGATCATCATTGGTTACCTTTATTTTGAACTCTTGTCCAGAGTCCTTTTTAGACTCTATGAGTGGTGCCAGTCCTCCGGCGGCACTACAGTAGGACAGGAAATACAAGAGAGACATCTCGGACGGCTCTGCACCAAACATACAGCGGAACGCTGACTCCATAGCTTCCTTCATAGCTGAATGAAATAACAGATTATCAGCTCTTGTCCCTTCTTAATTTACTTTTAGTATTGACATTTCAGGACTTTTGGTCTTGCTTTAATATCAATTGGGCATTTTTGCCCATTTAAATACATGTAGTCTGACAAAAGTTGCTTACTCAAGTTAATTCTTTTTAAGTGGTTATGAGTTGTTTTTCCATCTAGTAACTACCAGAGTGCTACACAAGATCAGCGCTTATTCAAAACCCACTGTTTAGAGACATCATAGTTAACGCCCATTTATCAAAAGACGGTAATCTTTGGTAAATTGTATGTGTGATTGTAATCACAGATGGTTCAGGGCGACCTGACCTTACCTGACTCTGCTTTACGCTGTAAGTGTAGAATTTACACCAGCCCACAGACATGAATGTTTAACCCTTTCCGTCCCTGTGTTTCCCAAATACATAAGCAAATGTCAACGACCATGGAATATTTTTGCATCGTATTCCCCTATAAGGCCTCGTTAAATACGGGCAGACTCACTTCGGGGAATGCGATGCAAAAATATTCCATGGGAGTTGGCATTTGCATTTATGTCATGGCCCTACAGGGTTAATTTGCTTTAAAATACAGAAACACAGCTCAGATCTGTTCAGAATCCAAGATGGCGGACACCCATTGAATACGGCCACATTGTATTCCACCCCCCCCCCATTGAACACAGCATGTCCAGTACTGTTCTATAGTAACGATCATATCTGCCATGACATAAAGAGTTATAGTACTGCATATATGCAGTACGGGGAGTTAAAGGGTTAATGTAAATTTACTGTTGCAATACCATGCCTTGTTGGACACCTTATTTCATAAAATTCCTTGTCAAATTTTAAATGTCTGAATTTCGGCTTAAACCATGTCTCCTATACCTAATACATGTAGTACAGTCAGGAACCCTGAGCCAATTAAAAGGTGAAAGCTTACATTTTGTCCAACCGTGTGTTCTAAGGGCCTCATCCACAGTCATCCCATCATACAGCGCTGCATTTGGACACTTCCCTGGGTCTTCAATGGGAACCGTCTTTCTCCATTTATCCACCTGCAGTATAGAATACATCAGTCAATAAATTCAAAGAGAGAAAAAGAATCAAGGTACATGTACATGTATAAATGGGGCTGTGGGATCATTTACACACATGACGCCACATGATAAGGATAATATCGTCGTCTCAGTGCAACAAGGTTGTAACTGTATCTCAGTCACAAAGTATAAAGGCGACCGCAGACGGGCCAGACTCGATCGGTATCTAAGGAGTGTGGTCCCGATCCGATCGGGAGTATCAAACATGTTTGATATTGTCAGACTCGATCGGACGCCCACGCAGATGCTCCCGATCGTCAGGATCGGCCGACCCAGTCGGGCCCGTCTGCGGTCAGCTTAAGGAAACTCTGTGAGGGGGCCCCACAGAGACACATCTTACTTTGCTGACCCAGAATTGCAGTTATATAAACCGAGTTGCACAAAGGCAACGTCATGTTATACCCTTTCTTTTTATCTGCTGGTCTCACTGTCAAAAAATCATTCGATTGCCAGGGAAGAAAATTATCAAAAATTAAGAAATAGACAAAGGTTCACCAGTATTTGGCATGAGTGAACCTTTTTATTTATTTCATAGTATTATTGATACATATTTGCAAAAGATACATTTGTCTACCCAACAAAATATGTTCTAAGATGATCATACCAACATTTTACATACTATTTAAGGCTGTGGGATACGGCACCAGGCTCCTTCACATGGGGTGTGGAATACGGGTCTCCTGGTTAAACCTGGGAGAGCAGTATCTAACATGAAATAAGGAAAGCACTTTAATCTTATACCTGGCTGGACTCACCTTTGACATCATAAAGTGTGTGTCAATGAGTGCTATTGGGTTCATGGAGGGTATGTCGGAGGTGTAGGTGCGCACCGTGTTATCGCCCAGCTGCATCACCTTGGTACCCGTGACGTACTGCGGGTAAACCTCCAGCCCCAGCTCCGATATCATGGCCATCACGTCAGGTTGACACCTACCGGGGGGTAACGCAAGTAATAATTAACAATATGGTATGTATACTTCATTTTCATCTTGTCTAATGTACCATTATTTCTCGCATATATTATTATAAAGCCACACCCTCGTATAAGCTGCACCCCCGACTTTGGAAGAAGCTACAAGCCACACCCAAGGCTGGCAACGTCAGGTTTTATACTGTTTTATGAGGTTAAATACCCCCCTATAAGCCATACCCTCACTCTAGGATCATTCGACACGCCGCATCTTGGTTTAGGTTCAAGTATAAGCCGTGGCTAATACGAGATAATTTACAGTACCATATTCGACCTACTGTAAACTCCCGCGTATAAGACGCGTCCTCTACGCCAAACAAAATGCTGGGTAGTCTTATAGCTTTCTCTCAAGTTGGGGGTGCGTCTTATACGAGGGGTATTTTTCCTATAGAAATGTCCTAATCTTACAAATTTCAGCAGTAAAATGTGCGTCTTATACGCGAAAATGCATGTGCTAAGTTTGGGGTGTGTCTTATACGCGCAGCACGTCTTCTACGCGGGAGATTACGGTAATAAGCGCCCAGGGCATTTAAAAATTGTATTTATGGCCCTCCAGTAGTTAAGTGTATAAGTGTCATGAAAAAATGGCCTTTTTCTAATCTGAAACTCTTGATACGTCTTATATGCAGGATGCATCTTTATACGGTTACGGTATATGAACTTGGTGTCAGGGTAATAGCCAGGGGGGAGGGAGCCATATTGGCATAGACGGAAACAAGGCAGCAGATGAAGCTGCAAAATCAGCATTGAAACTGTCAGGCCACCCTTAAAAATAAGTTCGTTTCCTGTCCAGAGGCCTGGTGAAACTTTTTACGAGAATGGGAAAACTTTTTTCCTGAGTTCTGAAAAAAGATATATTTTTTTTCGCCTTCAGCACAAGAAACGAGGTTTCCAATCACAAAATCTTTAAATGTAATGACAAATTCATGCCGTCCCCCTTTCGAAATTCATAACAAATAAAAATATTTTCCTAAAAAAATTTTTTTCCTCCCTCCCTCATGGGTCTGAAAAATCACACCCTCTGGACAGGAAACGGACATATTTTTAAGGGTGGCCTCACCTTGAGAATTCCGGGGTCCACACACGGACCTATTATCATCGATGGAAATATGTACCTGGCAAGCTGCCTGGAACAAGCAGCATGAGAACAAAATACATTCCATTCAGCCTCAGCAGAAAGGAAGGGGTGAAAAAAGAAAACAATCAAGACCAGACAATGTCAAGCTAACATTTCTATGAATTGGCCACACTAGGCTGAAATGTCATTGAAAGCTAGCCAGGGAGTAGCTAATAAGTAGCATGTGGACATGTCAGTTGGTGCCAGGCTATTATCCAGAGGGTAGATAACAAGTAGTATATGGACATGTCAGTTGGTGTCAGGCTTATACCCAGGGGGTAGTTAATAAGTAGTATATGGACATGTCAGTTGGTGTCAGGCTAATACCCAGGGGGTAGTTAATAAGTAGTATATGGACATGTCAGTTGGTGTCAGGCTAATACCCAGGGGGTAGTTAATAAGTAGTATATGGACATGTCAGTTGATGTCAGGCTAATACCCAGGGGGTAGTTAATAAGTAGTATATGGACATGTCAGTTAGTGTCAGGCTAATAGTCAGGGGGTAGTTAATAAGTAGTATATGGACATGTCAGTTGGTGTCAGGCTGATAGTCAGGGGGTAGTTAATAAGTAGTATATGGACATGTCAGTTGGTGTCAGGCTAATAGCCAGGGGGTAGTTAATAAGTAGTATATGGACATGTCAGTTGGTGTCAGGCTTATACCCAGGGGGTAGTTAATAAGTAGTATATGGACATGTCAGTTGGTGTCAGGCTAATACCCAGGGGGTAGTTAATAAGTAGTATATGGACATGTCAGTTAGTGTCAGGCTAATACCTAGGATGCAGTTAATAAGTAGTATTTAGACATGTCAGTTAGTGTCAGGCTAATAGCAAGGGGGTAGTTAATAAGTAGTATATGGACATGTCAGTTGGTGTCAGGCTAATAGCCAGGGGGTAGTTAATAAGTAGTATATGGACATGTCAGTTAGTGTCAGGCTAATACTAAGGGGGTAGCTGATGAGTAGTATGTGGACATGTCAGTTGGTGTCAGGCTAATAGCAAGGGGGTAGTTAATAAGTAGTATATGGACATGTCAGTAGGTGTCAGGCTAATAGCCAGGGGGTAGTTAATGAGTAGTATATGGACATGTCAGTCGGTGTCAGGCTAATAGCCAGGGGGTAGTTAATAAGTAGTATATGGACATGTCAGTTGGTGTCAGGCTAATACCCAGGGGGTAGTTAATAAGTAGTATATGGACATGTCAGTTGGTGTCAGGCTAATAGCCAGGGGGTAGTTAATAAGTACAGTGAAACTTGGTTATAACAAACTTCCTTATAACGAGATTTGGTTATAACAAACAAAAATACCCAAACACAAACCTTTCCTATACATTTCTATAGTAAATAAACTTGGTTATAACGAAGTGTTATTGACATGAACTTGTTTATAAAGAAGTGATCTTGACCTTTAAGGTTGAAAAATGTGACATAGAGACGGATGGGGATGTCCTATCACAGGCCCTGTCACCTCTAAGATCCCCAACCCAACCCCTACTGCCACCCATAGTTCAATAGAGACGGATGGGGATGTTCTATCACACCCCCTGTCCCCTCCTGACACTCCCCATCCCTACTGACACCCATAGTTAATTGGGATGGATGGGGATGTCCTATCACACCCCCTGTGCTCTCCCGACCCTCCCCCATCCTTACTGCTCCCCATAGTTCAATAGAGACGGGTGGGGATGTCCTATCACACCCCCTGTCCCTCCCAACCCTCCCCATCCCTACTGCCGCCCATAGTTCAATAGAGACGGGTGGAGATGTCCTATCACACCCCCTGTGCTCTCCCGACCCTCCCCATCCCTACTGCCGCCCATAGTTCAATAGAGGTGGGTGGAGATGTCCTATCACACCCCCTGTCCCCTCCCCATCCCTACTGTTGCCCATAGTTCAATAGAGACGGGTGGAGATGTCCTATCACACCCCAGGTCCCTTCCCCACCCTCCCCATCCCTACTGCCGCCCATAGTTCAGTAGTTGGAGTCATTACAATGTAATTTCAATGTACATGCATCACCAGCAAAGTAACCCCTCCCCCTAATGGTGAACTTGGTTACAACGAAATTTGGATACAACAAACTTTTTAAGCTTGTAACAAGGGGTTCGTTGTAACCAAGTTTTACTGTAGTATATGGACATGTCAGTTGGTGTCAGGCTTATACCCAGGGGGTAGTTAATGAGTAGTATATGGACATGTCAGTTGGTGTCAGGCTTATACCCAGGGGGTAGTTAATAAGTAGTATATGGACATGTCAGTTGGTGTCAGGCTTATACCCAGGGGGTAGTTAATGAGTAGTATATGGACATGTCAGTTGGTGTCAGGCTAATACCAAGGGGGTAGTTAATAAGTAGTATATGGACATGTCAGTTGGTGTCAGGCTAATACCCAGGGGGTAGTTAATAAGTAGTGTATGGACATGTCAGTTGATGTCAGGCTAATACCCAGGGGGTAGTTAATAAGTAGTATATGGACATGTCAGTTGATGTCAGGCTAATACCTAGGATGTAGTTAATAAGTAGTATATGGACATGTCAGTTAGTGTCAGGCTAATACCTAGGATGTAGTTAATAAGTAGTATATGGACATGTCAGTTAGTGTCAGGCTAATACCTGGGATGTAGTTAATAAGTAGTATATGGACATGTCAGTAAGTGTCAGGCTAATACCTAGGATGTAGTTAATAAGTAGTATATGGACATGTCAGTTAGTGTCAGGCTAATACCTAGGATGTAGTTAATAAGTAGTATATGGACATGTCAGTTGGTGTCAGGCTAATAGCCAGGGGGTAGTTAATGAGTAGTATATGGACATGTCAGTTAGTGTCAGGCTAATACCTAGGATGTAGTTAATAAGTAGTATATGGACATGTCAGTTGGTGTCAGGCTAATACCCAGGGGGTAGCTAATAAGTAGTATATGGACATGTCAGTTAGTGTCAGGCTAATACCTAGGATGTAGTTAATAAGTAGTATATGGACATGTCAGTTAGTGTCAGGCTAATACCTAGGATGTAGTTAATAAGTAGTATATGGACATGTCAGTTGGTGTCAGGCTAATACCTAGGATGTAGTTAATAAGTAGTATATGGACATGTCAGTTAGTGTCAGGCTAATACCTAGGATGTGGTTAATAAGTAGTATATGGACATGTCAGTTAGTGTCAGGCTAATACCTAGGATGTAGTTAATAAGTAGTATATGGACATGTCAGTTGGTGTCAGGCTAATACCCAGGGGGTAGTTAATAAGTAGTATATGGACATGTCAGTTAGTGTCAGGCTAATACCCAGGGGGTAGTTAATAAGTAGTATATGGACATGTCAGTTGGTGTCAGGCTAATACCCAGGGTTTAGTTAATAAGTAGTATATGGACATGTCAGTTAGTGTCAGGCTAATACCCAGGGGGTAGTTAATAAGTAGTATATGGACATGTCAGTTAGTGTCAGGCTAATACCTAGGATGTAGTTAATAAGTAGTATATGGACATGTCAGTTAGTGTCAGGCTAATACCTAGGATGTAGTTAATAAGTAGTATATGGACATGTCAGTAAGTGTCAGGCTAATACCTAGGATGTAGTTAATAAGTAGTATATGGACATGTCAGTTAGTGTCAGGCTAATACCTAGGATGTAGTTAATAAGTAGTATAAGGACATGTCAGTTGGTGTCAGGCTAATAGCCAGGGGGTAGTTAATGAGTAGTATATGGACATGTCAGTTAGTGTCAGGCTAATACCTAGGATGTAGTTAATAAGTAGTATATGGACATGTCAGTTAGTGTCAGGCTAATACCTAGGATGTAGTTAATAAGTAGTATATGGACATGTCAGTTAGTGTCAGGCTAATACCTAGGATGTAGTTAATAAGTAGTATATGGACATGTCAGTAAGTGTCAGGCTAATACCTAGGATGTAGTTAATAAGTAGTATATGGACATGTCAGTTAGTGTCAGGCTAATACCTAGGATGTAGTTAATAAGTAGTATATGGACATGTCAGTTGGTGTCAGGCTAATACCCAGGGGGTAGTTAATAAGTAGTATATGGACATGTCAGTTAGTGTCAGGCTAATACCCAGGGGGTAGTTAATAAGTAGTATATGGACATGTCAGGTGGTGTCAGGCTAATAGCCAGGGGGTAGTTAATAAGTAGTATATGGACATGTCAGTAGGTGTCAGGCTAATAGCCAGGGGGTAGTTAATAAGTAGTATATGGACATGTCAGTTAGTGTCAGGCTTATACCCAGGGGGTAGTTAATAAGTAGTATATGGACATGTCAGTTGGTGTCAGGCTAATACCCAGGGGGTAGTTAATGAGTAGTATATGGACATGTCAGTTGATGTCAGGCTAATACCTAGGGGGTAGTTAATAAGTGGTATATGGACATGTCAGTTGGTGTCAGGCTAATACCCAGGGGGGAGTTAATAAGTAGTATATGGACATGTCAGTTGGTGTCAGGCTAATACCCAGGGGGTAGTTAATAAGTAGTATATGGACATGTCAGTTGGTGTCAGGCTAATAGCCAGGGGGTAGTTAATAAGTAGTATATGGACATGTCAGTTGGTGTCAGGCTAATACCCAGGGGGTAGTTAATAAGTAGTATTTAGACATGTCAGCTGGTGTCAGGCTAATACCCAGGGGGTAGTTAATAAGTAGTATATGGACATGTCAGTTAGTGTCAGGCTAATACCTAGGATGTAGTTAATAAGTAGTATATGGACATGTCAGTTGGTGTCAGGCTAATACCCAGGGGGTAGTTAATAAGTAGTATTTAGACATGTCAGTTGGTGTCAGGCTAATACCCAGGGGGTAGTTAATAAGTAGTATATGGACATGTCAGTTAGTGTCAGGCTAATACCTAGGATGTAGTTAATAAGTAGTATATGGACATGTCAGTTGGTGTCAGGCTAATACCCAGGGGGTAGTTAATAAGTAGTATATGGACATGTCAGTTAGTGTCAGGCTAATACCCAGGGGGTAGTTAATAAGTAGTATATGGACATGTCAGTTAGTGTCAGGCTAATACCCAGGGGGTAGTTAATAAGTAGTATATGGACATGTCAGTTGGTGTCAGGCTAATACCCAGGGTTTAGTTAATAAGTAGTATATGGACATGTCAGTTAGTGTCAGGCTAATACCCAGGGGGTAGTTAATAAGTAGTATATGGACATGTCAGTCGGTGTCAGGCTAATAATAAGGGGGTAGTTATTGAGTAGTAAATGGACATGTCAGTATGTGTCAGGCTAATAGGCAGGGGGTAGCTAATAAGTAGTATATGGACATGTCAGTTGGTGTCAGGCTAATACCCAGGGGGTAGTTAATAAGTAGTATATGGACATGTCAGTTAGTGTCAGGCTAATACCCAGGGGGTAGTTAATAAGTAATATATGGACATGTCAGGTGGTGTCAGGCTAATAGCCAGGGGGTAGTTAATAAGTAGTATATGGACATGTCAGTAGGTGTCAGGCTAATAGCCAGGGGGTAGTTAATAAGTAGTATATGGACATGTCAGTTAGTGTCAGGCTTATACCCAGGGGGTAGTTAATAAGTAGTATATGGACATGTCAGTTGGTGTCAGGCTAATACCCAGGGGGTAGTTAATGAGCAGTATATGGACATGTCAGTTGATGTCAGGCTAATACCTAGGGGGTAGTTAATAAGTAGTATATGGACATGTCAGTTGGTGTCAGGCTAATACCCAGGGGGGAGTTAATAAGTAGTATATGGACATGTCAGTTGGTGTCAGGCTAATAGCCAGGGGGTAGTTAATAAGTAGTATATGGACATGTCAGTTGGTGTCAGGCTAATACCCAGGGGGTAGTTAATAAGTAGTATTTAGACATGTCAGCTGGTGTCAGGCTAAAACTCAGGGGGTAGTTAATAAGTAGTATATGGACATGTCAGTTGGTGTCAGGCTAATACCCAGGGGGTAGTTAATAAGTAGTATTTAGACATGTCAGTTGGTGTCAGGCTAATACCCAGTGGGTAGTTAATAAGTAGTATATGGCATGTCAGGTAGTGTCAGGCTAATAGCCAGGGGTAGTTAATAAGTAGTATATGGACATGTCAGTTGGTGTCAGGCTAATACCCAAGGGGTAGTTAATAAGTAGTATTTAGACATGTCAGTTGGTGTCAGGCTAATACCCAGGGGGTAGTTAATAAGTAGTATATGGACATGTCAGCTGGTGTCAGGCTAATACCTAGGGGGTAGTTAATAAGTAGTATATGGACATGTCAGCTGGTGTCAGGCTAAAACCCAGGGGGTAGTTAATAAGTAGTATATGTACATGTCAGTTGGTGTCAGGCTAACACCTAGGGGGTAGTTAATAAGTAGTATATGGACATGTCAGCTGGTGTCAGGCTAAAACCCAGGGGGTAGTTAATAAGTAGTACCATAATCTCCCGCGTAGAAGGCGCAGCTCGCGTAGAAGGCGCCCCCCCAACTCAGAGAAGGCCTTTTCACGTAGAAGGTGCACGTACCTCTTCTGTATCGATTTCCGGAAAAACCCGCGTATAAGGTGCCCCCCCAACTCACAGGGGGGCTGTTTCGCGTAGAAGGCGCCCCCCCTCCCCACCCCCTATTCTACAGCAACTGGTCTGCCGCGGTGCTGGCTATATGAGTTCAAGCTGTCATCGGCACACGGTCGGCATTTTGCCCGCCGAGCAAATCTACAGCGACCGGTCTGCCGCGGTGCTGGCGCTATGAGTTCAAGCTGTCATCGGCACACGGTCGGCGTCAAACCCGCCGAGCGCCCGTCGACACCTCCCGGTCTGCCGCGGTGCTGGCTATATGAGTTCAAGCTGTCATCGGCGTCAAACCCGCCGAGCAAATCTACACCGACTGGGCTGCCGCGGTGCTGGCGCTATGAGTTCAAGCTGTCATTGGCACACGGTCGGCGTCAAACCCGCCGAGCGCCCGTCGACACCTCCCGGTCTGCCGCGGTGCTGGCTATATGAGTTCAAGCTGTCATCGGCACACAGTGTGACGGTCGGCGTCAAACCCGCCGAGCAAATCTACACCGACTGGGCTGCCGCGGTGCTGGCTATGCCGCTATATGAGTTCAAGCTGTCATCGGCACACGGTCGGCGTCAAACCCGCCGAGCAAATCTACACCGACCGGGCTGCCGCGGTGCAGGCGCTATGAGTTCAAGCTGTCATCGGCATATGGTCGGCGTCAAACCCGCCGAGCAAATCTACACCGACCGGGCTGCCGCGTTGCTGGCTATTTGAGTTCAAGCTGTCATCGGCGCATGGTGGGCCTTATCCCCGGCGAGCGCGTCGACACCTCCCGGTCTGCCGCGGTGCTGGCGCTATGAGTTCAAGCTGTCATCGGCGCATTTTCCCAAATGAGATGTTGGAAAAACCCGCGTATAAGGCGTACCCCCAACTCAAGGCAATTACCCTCCCGCGTATAAGACCCAGTCACGATCTGATTCGCGTATAAGACGCGCCTTCTACATGGGAGATTACGGTATATGGACATGTCAGTTGATGTCAGGCTAATACCTAGGGGATAGTTAATAAGTAGTATATGGACATGTCAGTCAGTGTCAGGCTAATACCCAGGGGGTAGTTAATGAGTAGTATATGGACATGTCAGTTGATGTCAGGCTAATACCCAGGGGGTAGTTAATAAGTAGTATATGGACATGTCAGTTGGTGTCAGGCTTATACCCAGGGGGTAGTTAATGAGTAGTATATGGACATGTCAGTTGGTGTCAGGCTTATACCCAGGGGGTAGTTAATAAGTAGTATATGGACATGTCAGTTGGTGTCAGGCTTATTCCGACTTAGCGGGATGCATTATTGACCAATGAGAAAATTCCTCTCATTGACTGCCGACTTTTCAGGGTGCATTACATAATACCTGGTACCCATCAGCTGGCTGTTATCAGTCCTTATCTCGCAAGGTATCAGCTTCAGCAGGGGTCGGCCCACTAAGGAACACGCTAAGGCCATATACCCAGGGGGTAGTTAATGAGTAGTATATGGACATGTCAGTTGGTGTCAGGCTTATACCCAGGGGGTAGTTAATAAGTAGTATATGGACATGTCAGTCGGTGTCAGGCTAATAGCCAGGGGGTAGTTAATGAGTAGTATATGGACATGTCAGTTGGTGTCAGGCTTATACCCAGGGGGTAGTTAATGAGTAGTATATGTACATGTCAGTCGGTGTCAGGCTAATAGCCAGGGGGTAGTTAATAAGTAGTATATAGACATGTCAGTTGGTGTCAGGCTAATACCCAGGGGGTAGTTAATAAGTAGTATATGGACATGTCAGTTGGTGTCAGGCTAATAGCCAGGGGGTAGTTAATAAGTAGTATATGGACATGTCAGTTAGTGTCAGGCTAATACCCAGGGGGTACCGTAAAACCTCGCGTATAAGACGCGTCCTCTACGCCAAACAAATGCCTTGTGCGTCTTATAGGATCTACTGAAATTGGGGGTGCGTCTTATACGAGGGGTAATTTTACTATAGAAATGTACTGAATTTACAAAATTGGTACCTAAGAGGTGCGTCTTATACGTGAAAATGCATGTGCTGATTTTGGGGTGTGTCTTATACGTGCAGCGCGTCTTCTACACGGGAGATTACGGTAGTAAATAAGTAGTATATGGACATGTCAGTTAGTGTCAGGCTAATAGCTAGGGGGTAGCTAATAAGTAGTATATGGACATGTCAGTCGATGTCAGGCTAATAGCCAGGGGGTAGTTATTAAGTAGTATATGGACATGTCAGTTGGTGTCAGGCTAATACCCAGTGGGTAGTTAATAAGTAGTATATGGACATGTCAGTTGATGTCAGGCTAATACCCAGGGGGTAGTTAATAAGTAGTATATGGACATGTCAGTTGATGTCAGGCTAATACCTAGGGGGTAGTTAATAAGTAGTATATGGACATGTCAGTTGGTGTCAGGCTAATAGCCAGGGGGTAGTTAATAAGTAGTATATGGACATGTCAGTTGATGTCAGGCTAATACCTAGGGGGTAGTTAATAAGTAGTTTATGGACATGTCAGTTGATGTCAGGCTGTGTTCAAGGGAAACCCATAAGGTGCACTAAGTGCCTAATTCTGATCAGTTTTAATAGCACTTTTTTTTGTCTTACCACTGTATAGCAATAACCATGCACTTAGGGGAATAGGAGGACCCTAAGATTTACAGAAAAAGGGATCATTCATAAGTATCTTAAATAGAAAAATTCGATCCATTTTTACATGGTAAAAATAGGTATTTTCTTAAAGTTAAAAGAATACAATGCATCTGTGTTCCTTACGTGCCAACCCACTGTCCTCCAAAGTCCCAGTGGTCTGTGCCATTAGCGGCTTTCATCTCATGAAGCACCGTCCTACCACCAACACGGTCTGCAATATAAATAGCATAAAACCCTGCATATAAGACGCGGCTTACAGACCAATTCAAGCATAGGGGGAGGGAGTTCTGGCATGTCCCGGGGAACACATATCATTTTGGAATTGTAAGATCCATTGAATAAAATAGAAATTATGGAATTTCAAACTTTCGGGTGCGGTTTACACCATTGCTTATTACATATTATGAGGGTTAGGCATCAAGAGATTCAAGATGATATCTAGGCTTAATTAAAGGTACATGTGCCCTAAAGTAGTTCTTCTACAAGGGTATCTGAACATTGATGCAATTCATTGCATGAAATGAGGGTGAAAAAAGATTTTAGAATCCTCTTTAGGATCTGATGAACCCGATACGGCGCTAGGGAATATGTCTTTTTTGTTAGTTCATGGCCGCTTGAATTTCATAGTAGCGATAAACGAAGTGAATGTCATCATAAATCAATAGATATCTCACCTTTAGCCTCTAGAACAATGACCCTGAGGTTTGGGTCCTTCTTCTTGAGGTGGTAGGCACTTGTCAGACCTGACACACCACCACCTATCACCACCACATCCGCATCTACAGTCTCTGGAGCCATCTTAACTGTGACTCCTAAGTCTCCAACATAAGACGCTGGGTACACCTGGGACTAGGAGTTACCTCCAATGTAGCAGTCACTCCTGAAAAAATAAATCATGCGTCTGCAGTACCGTACCATAGTATGAAAGGCTATGAATGAGCAAAACTACAGCTAGCTGTAGTGCAGGCGTTTTTGCTGAAAGAAATTTTTTATGCCCCCCCCCCCTGTGGATCAAAAGTGCCTCCCGCCCAACCCACCACCCCCTGTCGATAAATGATGACCACTCCTAAGAAGGGTGAATTTTTGTCTGACATTTTTTGCCCCCTCCCCAAATATACTTTCTGCCTGTTGCTCCACTCCCTTTGTGTACCGGTATGCCCATAGTGGGCTCTCAATACACGTTTAAACTCCCATAGCTACAACAATACATGCGTATAGAATGTGATATATCAATAAGGCAGGCAGGTGGTGATGGTTTATACTGGAGCATTTATTCCTGTATCCTAACAATACAATGTGGCTGCTGATGATGATGCCATATGACCTGACCTCAATATGGGTCAGTAGTGTTCAACCTGGCCACTGGTGGCAGTACATACATAGCACCCGATTAACATAAGAGACTGTGTTACTATTAGTGAATGATCAGGTGATGGGGTAAGGAGGTTACATACAAGGATTCGGGCTAGGCGGTACTTGTGCAACTGTAGGAGTAGGAGCTGCTATTGCAATGTTATTTTTACTCTTTGGTGGTTCATACAACTCTTCCTCAATGTCATCTACCACTTCCGAGGTTACCATTGTAGATTTGAATCTCGAGCTGTTACGAGTTACAGTATGATCATCGGACTTTGCTGTGACCATGCTACCTTTTTTTTTTATCTGTCTCCACATATTGTTTTGTGACATATGAAGGAGTTACGTTGTTATGTTTCACCAATGCCTTGTCGCCAACCTGTATGTTTGACCTTTCTGCATGAATTTTAGAATCAGCATAAGCCTTCATTTTTACTTTCGCATGTTCATCATTTTGCTTTGCAGTCAAGTGAATAAGGTAATCTGACTTTCGTTTGTACTTGGGAAATTTTGTGAGGGGTTCACAACCAAGTAGAAGGCGGAGTAAAGCTGGTTGATGGGTACAGAGTAGCACGCTACTGGAGGAGGAATCTATATAGTTCCTGTTTCCAGTTCTTATGTTTGACAGTCGCAGCGCAAACAGCTTGCATGAGTGGTTTATCGAATGCTTCAGCTTGAGCATTGGTTCTTGACCACCTGGGTGTTATCTTACGATGGTGAAAACCAGAGTACTTTGCAAATCAGCAAAAGCATGTGAGATGAATGGGCTACCATTATCAGATTTGATTTGTTTTACCCCCCCCCCCCAAATCTGCCCAAACTTTGTCGAATACCGGAATTACTGTATAAGCAGAAACAGACTTAACTATCTCATAAAGGGGTACCAAGAGTATTCATCTGTAATTACCAAAGATAGTCACCAGCTGGTAACGGGCCACAAAAATCAGCACTCAGATTTAACCATGGACCATCAGGTAGATCAGACATACACAGTCAGTGTCACAGTGGTTCTAACTGAGCTAGGCACTTAGGGAGCGTTCATTATTTATGGCAGGGGGGGGGGATGACCAAATGAAGGGGGGTCTTTTTTTTTAGGTATTCTTAGAGGGGGGGGGGTCATTTTTTTCAACCTACTTTTAGAGGGGGGGGTCGTTTTTTTTCAACCTATTCTTAGAGGGGGGGGGGGTCATTTTTTTTCAACCCATTCCCGAGGGCCAGGTAGTTTCCTGTTGGGGAGTATTTGCCAATGTGATGCAAATTTTATGACAAAGGAACAAAAATTTTCGTGACATGGCGCCAATTTTAACTATTTGGTTTTCAGTAATAATTCTAGTTATAATACTGCCCAACATTTTGTTACCAGCTACCTCTAATTCATATCCATTTGATTATGTTATATGATGGGAGTCTTACTCCTTAATTGTGTGTCAAAGGGCGGTTAGCACAGATAAGATATACCGGTACCTGTGTTACCAACTCACATGACCACTACTTAACTACAAATCGCAATTTTTCCGCTGGTTCCCACAGATTTGTGAAAGATCTTTTGGCAGGTACCCATGTTAAAATTCGACATGATAAGCCCCCTTTTAAACATGGATGAGGCCAGTCACTACCACTATGGTATATGTATACAGTTTTCCCTGAGGTGTAACACTGTTCAGCTCCTGAGATTGAAGTATTTGGCCCAATTTGTGACACAATGTTCCTTGTTCTTTTGCTCGCCCTGCTGATTGTTTCAAAAGATGTGATGAAAATAAATACTTTCCTCTAAATGGGTGCTTGGAAGGGTATGGTACGCAACAAACAGCACTTTGTGGTGCTACACCATACACATCACGAGAGTGAACAGGGCACCAACGAAGTTCTCAGTAGTAAAAAATGTTAAATGCTAAAATCACCGCAACTCGCGATCAGAATTTCCAGATTTAACTCTTGTTTTCACCCCTTGATGAAATCAACCCTGACAAGAATTATGTCTATAACACCCTTCAAATTGATATAAAAACAAGAACAAAAACAAGGCAAGCTACAAAAGTTTATTTCTGTACCGTATACAAAAATTTTAAAAAAGAAACCAGAACCAAGTGCCTCAATCAGAACAATTCTTCCATTGGTCAGTAGTAGCTCACATGGAATATTTTTCTGAGACATACCTATTTCAGCTGCATCAGTAGTAGCCCATGCTAGCCGCCCCTTAAGGGAGGAGCCTTCAAATTGATATTTTACCTAGAGGTAAATCAACAGCAGTGTGTTCACAATTTGACTGCTCAAAAGATGACACATAACTGAAATGGTTCAAAAGCTGCTAATATTGTCTTGTAAAATGAATGGGCCTGATGTAGCCTCTGTTGAACGTAGTTAAATGTGGTGGGAGTCCTTTTCTTTCAATCTATTCTGAGGGGGGGGGGGGGTAATTTTTTTTCCAACCCATTCCGAAAGGGGGGGGTCATTTTTTTTCAACCCATTCTCACCGGGAGGGGGGGTGTGTAAGTTTTTTCTGACGTATTCATTCTGACAGATTGTCGTCCCCCCCCCCCTGCCATAAATAATGAACACTCCCTTACCCCTTTTTTTTTTTTAGAACTTTAAATAGTCATATGCATCCTATCTATTGATAAGTGGATAGATCTCATTGAAAGAAGCAATTTTGCTTTTAGAATGAAGTCTATTCAGCGCAAAGTTATGGGTGATTAAAGATCGAAAATTAGCCCCATTGTTCTCCCACACTTGGCCATTGAGCAGGGTTTGCATATATCACCTGACCTGGTAATGGTTTGCAGTAGAACTCTTGATAACATTTTCTACCCTCTCATTTATACCTGGAAACCAGACCTTTGATCTTATGAATGGTGAAGACAGTACACCTTGAAACCATTATTGAATCCTAGTAAGTACGGTACCTCGGGGTATGGTACCTTGTCACTACGGTACCTTTGTTTCAATGAATCAGTAGGTCACTCTGTAGTCTGTAGCGGGGTCTGTAGTGTAGGCTAGCTCCAGCAGGTCTCCTAGTGTTTGCCCACTTGTCCTTGGCACCTACGATGTCCAAACCATTGTCTCTTCAGCTTTGATCTATGTCCCACCTAAACAATGTATATTCTGCCATCCAAACATGCTGTTATCTTTGAGATAACCTTCGTCAAGATAACATTGTCACCCCATTTCTCAGCTTGCAAAGCCTATAGTGGGCCCTACGGTCTCCCTTCTCATTGTACTTCCGGGTGTACTTCAAGTACCTCCTTTCGTCTCCTTCAAGTACCTACTCTTTACGCTTATGTCCCCCTTTTTATACTACCTTCGGGAACCAGCTCTGACGTCATATCTGTACTCCAATCAAAAGATGTGTATGAACATTTAACCCTTCTTCTCGACCTATTTTTGCATTTGCATATCTCCCTAATCAATGCACGCATGCCAAAACGGCCAGAAACATCCCCACACCTTGAATGAACACATGCGACTGTTATGAAAACAATCTTATTTTCCCGGACCTTCTCACGTTCTGGCGGCCATTTTATCCCGGGTAGCTATGAAATCTTGTATGAATACTACTCCTATATCGTAATAATCATTCTCTCTTAAACTTGCATGGATGTACGGGTAATTTAAACTTTTTCTCATGGCAATGTTGAATGTTATATAATCTCATTGTTACAGTATTTTCTTCAACTTAGTTTCTTAGGGTGAGCGATAACATGCGATAATTATCTATAATTATCGACTATCAGCTTTTGCGAAACGGTGAAGTTTCCCCCTTCCCCTCTAGGCTTGGAGGTACAACCCGCTAACCCCCCTATTTATTATGAACAAGGATCCCATCTCATTTTTCTATCCCACCTTATCGCTTTAAAAAAAAATTAGCACTAGAAACTTAACTTTACTAGGCACTTTAATAAAGCCACTGAGGGGATGAGAAAAGCTGGCACACTGGGTTGACACTTTCTGCCAGGTGGGAGTACGGCTTATAATCGCCACCTTCCCGATATCCCCGATTTAGGGTTCTATTAGGGTATTTTTCTTGTATTTTAATAATTATCCTTAAAGTAGGTACATCACACAATGCCTGCACCACTCCTCTGGGAGTGTCCATCATTTGTGACGCATTTTTTGTGACCCATCAAATTGCTGCACTGGAAATTAAACTGCACTGAAATTGGCATATTCTTACAGAACAAAGAATAAATGAACAGATGTCTACTTCTTCATATCTTACAGCGTCTGTTCCTATATATTTGATCATATCAGAATCTAGGTCATGAACTAATATAGGTCAGATATATAGGTCACGAGAAAATTAGGTCAAGGTAAAATTTCATAGAGGTAAACATCCGGGTCAGATAGCTTTTTGGTGATATTCTGGTTCATTCCAATTGAATTGACATTTTACTAACTTACCTCCCTTTCATTTCTTCATTTAGTATGGCTAATTGGCCCAGAAGGATCCAGAAGGTCCCAACAAATTTCCTGAATACTTAGGACAAAAATGTCGGATTTCTAGATACTAATTCTGCGATTATGTGAGAACGAATTGAGATATCAACATGATTCCAACAGATTTGAAATCCTTGCACTCTCCTGCACAACTAACACACAGGTGTTTAGCTCTAACTCCTTATCTTAATTTTCATGTGATGTACCTACTTAAAGTCTAGATATCAAGGTACCCACCAGCGAAATCTGGGAGAAAAAATTCCACTTATTAAGCATTTTACAATGACTTTACTATGTAGGTAGTATTGAAGCTTTGAAAAACATCACAGATATTATATCACCTTTTCTACCATTACTATAGTGGTACTTGCCTCAATATTTTTGGTACTATTTGCCCTGTATCTCTGTTTCTATTCCAAAATATTTAAAAACATAGCCCTCCCCTTGAAGTTGGTCAAAATTTCAATCCCCCTGATAACAGGCATGTATAATTTTCGGGCCCCTCTTGAATGTATAGTAGCGTATGGTAGCAGCGTGCGGGCTTCTTTTATATTCATCCACTACAGGTTGGAACAACAGTTTTGGTTTTGGTTGAAAGTGAGGTGTGGGGTGTGCTTATTCCCAGTACTCACTACAAATTATCCCACTCGTCACCGCAAAGTTTGGCTTGTGTTCACACCAATCTATGACATTTATTCTTATCAGCTCAATATCCCATCCCATAGGTTTTGGGACTTCATTGTCCTATTGTGATTAGAGCCTATTGAGGTTCCTGAAAACGTAGCACTTCTCACCTCCGCTCTCAAGTTTACTACCGTATATCTATATCCTCCAGCAGCTGTATTTGTATAAATCATTCTTTCCTTAATTATCTCCACCATTGTTTTGCGTAGAAAAATGAAATCTTTATTTTTAATCATCCTTTGCAAACCACTAGTCTATAGTTAGTGAAAGGAGGCGAGTAACTCTGGGAACCTCAATAGGCTCTATATGAAAACATGTCAGACTGAGGCCATTGTGAAATTGTACCTGGGTCTGGAGTAATGACGAGAGTGTGGCTGTAATCTTTGGAATCAGATGTGCAGGACTGAATCCGAATCCCCTGTGTTTGGAAAAACCTGTTCTTATATAATGTCTACATACAGTACATTTTTATCCTACCTTACCCCAACACTAAACATTTTGAAGCTTATCTTATGCCAGGCCATTTCACCCTGGGTCCTTAGGCCCTTAGGCGCTTTTTACATTATAAGCCGGCAAAAGCTGGCATCATTTTTGGCAACAAAATCATATATCCTTTTTCAGGACCGAAGGTACTATGTTGACGTTGTTAAACTATAAACATTTATCCCACATTTATAATCCAATAATACAATTTTCTCTACTTTTATTATTTTACAGATATTTTTCGGAAATGGAGTCTTGTACATCTTCCCCATCTTCACTCCCTACCTATCCTTCTACTCCACTCACTCGTCGGCCTATTATTCGCCCTTCAATATCAACACTCGTCACCACTGTTTCCTGCACTACTCCCCTACCATCCAATTCAAAAGTGAGCTTTTTTTCGCCTTAGCATGATGGAATTAATGCAAGCAAAACCAGCTTGGTCTAGTAAAGTTATGTTTCACACTATCACAGTTACACCAGCTCAATGTTGCCATGAATTGTTACAATGATATAATGATGAGGGACATTTTGAATATTATCCCTATTCTTCATATTAGAATATTGTACAATTTTATTCTTCTATTCCTAGACAGATCACACCTACTGTAGTCCGTCTATAGGGGTGAATGTTGCCACTGAATTGGAAGAACTCACAGACTCTCTCCAGCCCTATGATGCACCACAAATTCGTCCTTCCAACGATCATGACACAGTACGAGATGAATTGTTAGTCCGCCAAAGAATCAAGCTTTCAAAATCCCACCTGTCCATCTCTACCACACACATGCAAAAGGTACTAAGTTACTGTCCCCTTCTCCATTATTTATGAAAACAACATTGAATAAGACAGGTCCCTGTGTTAGCTGAGTGAGGTGCATGCAGAATGGGCAGTCTACAGACTATTAGTACTTAGCTGCAGTGGGTAGTTCAGGTTGATTTTGTGCTATATACTACCAAAAGCCCAGATGATAGTATGCCCTATCTGTCTCACCAACTGAAACTAGACACAAGATTACAAGTCGCCGCGCCATGTCTCACAGGACTATTCTCTACTATTGTATTAAAATCTACAACACTATGGTTTTATTTACCTATAATCATACCTCAAAAGTCCCTGGCTCAAATGCAGTCATTTAGATACTTGCACAATGACCAATGTACGTCTTGGCCATATCAGGCAGCCAACACACAGATTTATTGGCCAATGGTCCTTGGACCTTACTACTTTACTCTAGGTTTTTCTTATACACAGGTGCGGCTTATAGGCAGGGTCTTACTGTATTCATCATATCTATTGGATGTCATTATTCACCATTTTAGATACATCAAGCAAGTCTTCATTATTTATTATTTGATTCATGCACATGGGGGTTTAAACAATTAACATGCCCATCTTGTCTCCTTTTCTTATATTTTTAGACTGATCACTCGTACTGTAGTCCTTATATAGGGGTTCTCGATCCCCCTCATTTGGACCCTCTCGCTGAGAAATCTCCTCAGTCTAATCTTGCACCCCAAAGTGCAATCTCTCCTCATACCAACGATGAGAAGACAAGTTCGTCTGAATTATCTCTGCGGGAAAGGATATTGATGGCAGACCCCAACCTATCCATCCCTACCACTCATAGTAAAAAGGTAATTAATTAATTAATTAATTAAAGTTGTACCTTTTAATTCAAGTAAAACTGTACTGTTGCAAAATAGCTACTTGTATCATGGCCAATGGTCCTTGTGCCTTACTACTTTATTTGGACTTAGGCCACCCCTAAAAATGTGTTACTTTGTGTGCACAGGGCTTGTCGATATTTTTTTGAGAACGGGAAATTTTTTTCCTGAGTTCTGAAAAAAGATTTTTTTTTCATCTATTAGCACAAGAATACAGCCTTCCAACACAACAGGATCTTGATGATCGCCTCTTACTGTATCAATGCCTGGTAAAGTGTACCCGGTTTACCCAGTGTATGTGGAGTGTATGGGAGGTCATTGGAGTTTTTTCCTGCTCATGTATATATGTCGCCTTGGTCCTTTGGAGCAATTGTTTATGGAGAAGCGGTAAGGGTGGATGGGGTTATTTTTTCCTCAATAACAAAGGCATCAACACTTCCTTTTTTAATAAAGATAAACATGTATATATGGCCTCTTTTTCTCGAAGTCATTCTGTAGTGGTGGAGGCAATAACATTTACCGCCAAATTATCCGCATTTAAGAATGGACTCCCTCCCTGGCAATGCATCATCCCAGGTCCCCTGTGAGGGTTCACCTCCAGCTGGTGCAGTACCATGGTTTCCTTAGCCATATTGAAGTTACTACCGTATAATCTTCACCCTGACCTTAATAACCCTAACCATGGTGCTGAAATGTAGGTCTTAAATATTTGGTCCCCCTTTCAACCTCTAAAAATACATTTCTACCATATTTTTCAGGAGATGGTCCTTCTTTCACGTGATTCATCTCTTTTGTCTCAGGTAAATATGTGCTAAGTACAGTAATAAATATGGTTTAAGTTAGTGGCCGTCTGGGAGACCCAAGCTCAGACCCATACTTTAACGTCTAATTCAACAGGAGGTGACCTCACACGCGTATGACTTCAAACATCATGAAAGGCGAGTCTGTGGTCGTGAATAATACATTCAATGGGACACCTTCTGGTGGCAGACCTACTATCATTGGCTCTGTCTTTGGGTTATTTTGATTGGTTGCAACCTGAAAGGGGGGACATAAAAGTATAATGATCTCAACCCTATTGAAAATTTCAAACCTATCATAAAAATGAGTACAAGAAACACTCCCTGTTACCTCCGACCAATTGAGAAAGAAAGACTTACAGTGGTTTTGTTTAAATAACTTTAATTTCCAAAAATTGTCTTTTTTATAATAACGGTTGCGGTTATTTCAAATGGTGTATATATACAATATTAAAAATTACCTTCGGTTGCTAACTTCCCCTACAATAGCTCCTGTACCAAAACTGTACCAGGTACAGCAAAAGAGGAGTAATTGAAACCCTTTGTATAATGACCATGGTAGTTTCATTGTGCATTTAAATGTTTTAATTAGCAAATCAGACTTTCACATTTTTGTTCCATATCAACACAATTTATACTTTTTTTCAGCAAAAAGAATCTACTCTTTCACAAGTACCTTCTCAAGAGGTTTATATTGTCTTTTATTTCACCTGTACAAATATCCCCCTCCACTATTACCCCTTTTCTTTAAAGTGAATACTCTCCAATCATTCCGACCCTCCTAATTGAGTGTCCATCCTGCTTTACATCATATCTAACCATTTTCCCCCTTCACTATTACCCCTGTTCTTTCAAGTTAATACTCTCCAATCCTTCCAACCCTCCGAATAGTGTGTGCATCCTGCTCTACATCATAACTAATTATTACTAAGTTGCTGAGATTTTTAAAATTCCTCTATTGATAATTCTAACTCTGTTCGGAAGTCCTCCTGGAATATTCAATAAATTTGATGTAAAAGTAAAGTACTCAGAAAGTGTCTTAATTCTGCCAGTAGACTCCAGACAACGCCATATACTCCTCTTACAAGTACCAATGTTATGTGTTAGCCAGCAAGCTCTCTATTTTCAAAATACACAATAGAACCACCCAGGGCATTAACATACCCCTGTATCCTAGCACTCCCTGTCACCTGTGGCCCTAGATGGAACCTATCTGTCTTCTAAAAACACAATAGAAAAATGAGTTGCATGGTGCTATAAGTGGTCTATCTAATTTGGTCCAACAGGCAACTTGATTCTTTTTTAACCCTTTAAGGGGCCCAGATACAGAAGTGCATCATGTTAATTGCTTGTGCCACGAATTTTTTTTTTCTTTAATAATTATTTGTCAGAAAGTAATCAAATATGTGAGCAGTTACTTAGTATTTGTGGGGAATTAGTCCAAATTTAACAGTATCTAATAGCATTGTTTATTGTATATAGCACATTGAACATTTATTTCTCTGAAAGTCTCACGCTTAGGCTGTTACCTTTACCATTTTCTTTTCCTCTTTTCTTTCCTTTGTAGTCAAATACCCTCTTTTTTGCATCTTAACCTCCTTTTTATTTATTTCATAATATCTTTTTATATTCTAGTTTTAAGAAGTCCACTGCATTCCTGTACAGGTGGGTTTCCTCTTACCTACCATTACCGACCCCACTATTTATATGTACATTTAAGTACAATAAATAGAGCTGTATCAGCCTACCGGGTATATCTGTTTTATATATCATACAGAACTTTGTAAAAAAATGGTAATAAATAACAATACAGTAGCAAGGTCTATATCATTTTTGGGATGTCCTTCCTATGTCAATGTTATTTCACCCAACCTGTCCTTACTTTGTCTGTATATGTTAATTGGCTATATTGGCTGACCTTTACCTTTATTTATAGGGCATCCCCTTCTTCTGCACTGCTACTTTTGACCAGGCAGAAAAGATATTACACTTCCTAGAGTATGAAGACAGCTCACAGTATATTAACCATGGAACCCATGCCCGGAAAGAACTTGAATTCAATGGGAGCACTTTAAAAGGTCTGTCCTTTTGGCTTTTTTAATTTTAATTTCCCCTCTCGTACCATTTAATTTGGTCTTCCCGCAGCACATTGAACAGCCACCTACCTACTGGCCAGGTGAAGAAGGGTTTTCAAAACCATTCCTGACGGGCCTTGAATAGGGGTCAGTCAGGTCATGGCCTGCCGCAGGCACCCTGTCAAATGTGAATAGAAGCTGTGATCACATGTATTCATCAAAGCACTAAATGCTTAGGGTACTGCGTTTTTTCTACAGCTCTCTCACACTTCTTACTGTATCAATACTTCAAAATCATCTCAATGTTATCACTCACTGATAGTTGTAGAGTACTGAAAACATAATGTGTCACCTTCACTCCTTCTTGTTTCTTATAACTTTTATGTGCAAAGATAAGACTGGAATTTTTGGACTAGTATGGAGGCCTGGAAAGGACATCTGTTTTCTACCTACTTTTTTCTATATTTTGTTTTCCCAAGTTTTATTTTCGTTTTTGCAATATTTTATAATTTTCCAATACCTATTTTCTTTTTCAAAATCTTTCTTTTCGTTTAGCAACTCATAATTTTGGTTCCACAACTTAATAGCTTTTTGGTGCATTGTCAATCAATTTGAGGAAACCAACATAAAACTTGCCTAAATGAAAACAAAAGTTGCGTAAACCAAAATACTATTTGCGGGAAAAAAAATAGGTCTTCCGGAAATGAAAATACTACTTGCGGAAAGTGAAATACTTTTTGGAAATCAAACTATACAAATAAATGTCTAGAAAAAAGATGTCCTTTCTAAGACTATACCTCAGAATGTAGACCCTGTAGCGGTTTCCCCCTTCCCCCATACTCAACCAACGCACGAAAGTAGGATTCAGCATAGACAAGGACCAAACTAACCCAAAACATAGATGAACTTCAGGCTATTCTCCCCAATAGTGTGGCATTTTTATATTTGGAGGATATGTTGCTTCCAATTAACTGAATGACTCTCTTTCCCTTGAAGACCACATAGAACAGCCGCTCCCCAGTCTCGGTAGTATAGTGAGTTATAGGGAATCGTGAAGAGCGACAAATCGATCGCTATTGTTTAGGGAGTTACAATAGTAATCCTGGAAATAATATAAAGATACGGGGTTCCTTCAGACTGTCTATATACTAGCAGCATACAAGAATGGTTACTGTATAAACCATAATGGTTGTTATATAAGATCTAATCTAAAGACAGGAAACTTTTGAATGCGACATGTCACCGGGAACAAGCAAAAGGCTACAAGTCCCCAGTTGCATGCTATAATGCAACTAAAGTTCTAATAGCCTCAAAACATCATAATGTAATTGGTCAATTTGGTGCATTATGGGTCCAAAGAGGTGAAAAAAAACGCTAACGTACTTCGAAAACGGGTGCAGCCGAGGTCCACACCCCCCCTCTAAATCCGCCACTGGGTTAAAAGGGAATCCAAACCAATTGGCTGCGAATTGTGACAGTACTTCTGTATGCTACTTTTTTATCCTACTTCTGTAATACAACTAACCTTTGTCATTCCAGACATCTGTCATCTTCCCAAATTACCACCCATATTCTTCAAGGATAATAATCCTGCACGTGCAAAGCCTGTCATCCCAGAGAGTGGTCACCCATTCATTATGGTTGGTTCAAAGGTTTTCCGTTGCCGTAATGGTAAAGACCGCCACATACATCAAAAGGAGCGATATGCTAAGGTAAATAGTTTTTCCCCAATTTTGTATCAGTTATACTATCTCCATTATCGCTACACTTTTGTTCAGCAATATGCAGTGTGTGGTCTGTGTTCCTTCGCGTGGGAACTTCTTTGTCATTAGTACATAAGCAGGGTTATCTGGTGTCATCCAACATAAAAAAATGTCTATCCAACACTGTACTACCCAACTCTATTTTTTTTTATGTGTCGGCCAGCTTGGTTTTCGGAAAAACAGGGATCCAGGCCATATATGGTGAATTTTGATCTTCAAAAGTTATCAGAAGGATGTTTGTGAGCATAGGAACACCTCAACTGCCCGATTCTATTGTTTTCCATGTGTGTCAGCCATCTTTGTTTTTCGGAAACACAGGTATCCAGGCCATATATGGTGAATTTTGATTTTCAAAAGTTATGAGATGGATGTTAGTGACTATGGGGACACCTCAACTACCCGATTCTATTGTTTTCCATGTGTGTCGGCGATCTTGGTTTTCAGATACACCAGGATACAGGCCATATATGGTGAGTTTAGAGGTTCAAAAGTTATCAGATGGATGCATAGGGCTACCTCAATAATATGCATTATATGTCAGCAGTTTGTTAATATATGTCAGTAATTACTCACTATTGAAAATTGCATTAAAAACTCGGGTCTTTTAGGTCTTAGACCTAACCTGCTACATCTTAAACCAAGGACTTCAAGCGTTACCATCTTGTACTACGTAAATATTTCATTGGTTTTATATGCTATAATCACAACTGTTATTCTGAATTCTATTCACAATTTCTTGCAGGCTAAGGAAGAGCGTGCGTTGTTTGTGAAGGAGCATACTTCTGTAACTGATGAATCTCCACCTCTTCCCCTTCTTCCTCGGCAACCCAAACCTAGTCACTTCATTTCACGTCACAAAAAGAAAAAAAAAGCCGCTCCACATGTTCAGGGTCTAGATGATCCACAGAATTTGCCCTCTTCATGTCCTCCTCCTCGGAAGCCTCGGAAGCCCCGGATACTGGTCCAACCTTCTAATAAGGCTGGGTGCTCTGCTTATGCTTCCATCCGTCATGTTATTGTCTTCACAGATGTCTTTGTAAGTATTTCTTTATCCACCTCTTAACCTGACTTAACCCTACCATAATCTCCCCCATCTAAGGGGCAGCCCACGTGTAACCGCGGGCACCCAGAGTTTTGTCGAAAATTCACACAAAAATGAAAAATGCATAAATTGGGTTCTACTGAATGAAATTGCAAAATTCACAGACTTATGTGTAACTTGCGACCCATGGACTCCCCCATTATATACAATTATTGCTAAGGGGGCATGTAACAGGTGTAGGGTGTATTGCTTCATTTACAATATAGGTTCTCCCTACTTAGCCATGTTTATTCATATTTTTTATTAGGTTCCTGTTCCTGGTTCTAAACGTACGGAGGCCTTAAAGACACTTAGGAAACAGATCAAGGATGGTCAGAGTGTCGGTCATGAACACCGTTTCTATACATACGTTCCAAGAAATAGTGACCATGTTGGTCACCTGACTGGTCCGGTGAGAAACCAATTGTCAATTGAATCCCGTTTTTCTTTTATTATATCCTCGCATTTTCTTGTACTCTTGTCAATTCTCTTGTATAAGCTGCTTTCCTCCTATAACCTACACCCCGACCCTTGAAAAAGCTGCTCCCGAGGCTGGATTAAGCCATATTCTTTTTGGGTCTCTTTGGGTTTGGTATAAGCTAGGGTCTATATGAGATAATTTCTGGGCCTCAGTATCCCCCGGGGACTGTTCACGTTGTGCCCTTCCCAATACAACAGAGGTTCATTTTCGTAATTGCCCTGGAACTTATTTATTTATCCATAAAATATCTCCTCGTAACAGGACTACTCTACCTGTATCCCTCTCTATTTATGACCATAGTACATATGTTAGTCAAACATACTTGTGTCCCTTTAAGATTTTATTCACCTTCTATTTTTCCCCTCTTTTGAACAGCTCTCAGGATACAGTCACTTCACTACCAAAGTCATTCGGGACCGAATTAAACAAATGACTATTAATGGGAAGCTGTCTTTCGACCAGATCGTAGAACTTATTCCCCTGCAAGTGCAGAGTGAGATATATCAGAACCTAACTCCTCCCCTCCACTCTGACCGTGCCTTCTATCCGAAGCGATCTACTGTATACAGCATCTACTATGGGTCAGTAATTATTTAATTGTTAACAGAACAAGTTTTAATGTGAGACTTCACTGGTTTAAAAATTCACAGTAGTTATGTCAGAACCCCTCCCTGAACATAGGTCGTTATTCATATTTGAAATCATTGATTAACCTCTAAATACATTATTAACCATATAATGTCTCATAACTCAATAAATTAGCCTTTTTCATAAAAAAAAAAATACATAACAATATGGTGATTTTTATCATAGACTTTCAGAAGTAATTTTCAACTTCTGTTTTCATTTTCTTTTTTCGGTGCATATCTGCGAAAATTGCCATTTAGAGGAAATTTTGATGATTGGAATGGTTGTCTTTTCAAGAAAATTGTGCATTTGACCGTCCAAATATGGGCCATTTCTACTGAAAGTGGTGCATTTTAAATGAGACCATTGATTATGCATCAACAATTAGGTTACTAAATTTTTATACTGATTTTAGATTAATTTTGCCCCGACGATGGCCCATGGCGGCCAAGTGGGAAATTAAAATTCCCCGGCAGAGGGGTGTTTTACCTTTATGGGTCACACATATCAAAGAAAAAACCTGTACTAATTAAAGTGAGGGAAAACTGTAGACACAATTCTCTTTGCCAAGAAAAATATTTCTTTATCAACAACCTTGGAGAGGGGCATCCATAGGCAAACTATTTTGTTTGGTGTTGCCTTGCTTTATAGTCAGTGTGTCTCCAAATCGGTGGTTAAGTCTCAACCATGTGTCCTTCTGCATGTGTCTATGTGTTGTTAAATGTATCTACCACTGTGTGAACCTTGTTATGAAACATGTATAAAGTTAATGTCCTACTGCATGATCTTTAAGTAGCCTCTTGCCCATATTCCATCGATTTTGTGTAGGGCTATCACTGTATGAATTGACCTTTTGTAATTCCGCTCGGAAAATAACTCATAATAGGCTAGTGTCTTTGGGTCATTTTTAGTCTCCACTCTAATAAAGTCTATTTTTCGCTTTTCTTTCATTTTCTGGTCCCATAAGCAGAGCGGACACTGCAGTTAAAACTACCAAAAAGGATGTGGAGAACATTGATAAGGACCTTGAGCAGTGGAAAGCTCAGTGTCCTGAGGGGAGGCGCTACTTCGTTGCACTAGATGAGAGGAAAATCCTGGACCCCACCATGCCAAAAATGGTTATACTGCAAACTGAACACCAGAGGTATCTTCTGGAAAGATACGGAAAAAAAATGGTTATGATGGACGGGACGTACAAGTCCACGCGATATGACTTGGCCCTGTACTTCATCAGTGTGCCCACCAACTGCAGGTACATGGTTGTTGCCACCATTTTCATCTCCTCAGAGACTTCGGACGCCCTTGCCAGGGCTCTGCGGATGATCAGTGATTGGAATCCAGAGTGGGAGCCTGAACACGTTATGACGGATTGTCAGCAAGCTGAGCTCAATGCTTTCAAGTATGTTTTCCCAAGTAAGTGAAATGAACTTCTATTCATTCCTCTGCAACACTTGTCTACTGTTACTACTTAATTTTATTTAGTATAAAATTCAAAAAGGTGTGTCTACCTAAGGCACTCAGAAACCTCCTAAACCCACCTTTGTCACAGGATGACTTAGGGGGAGTGTAAGATATCCAAAGAAAGCTCTTGATCTCCCCTTTGTGGATAAAGGGAGAACAAAAAAGTCTGGTATAAGACGCGCCTTATACGCTAGATAATATGGTCATTATATTTTCTGATTTTGCCTTAATTTTTCCTATAAAATTATTTCCAGAAGCCAAACAACACATTTGTAAGTTTCACTACAAAAGGGCGTGGTACAACTGGTTGCGTGAACCTCCTAACTTGCTGTCAGAGGATGTCCGTGACACTTTGTACAAACTCATGTGTGCTGTGGCGGATGCACCTACAGAGGTGAAGATGAAAGCAGCTTTACAGAGACTCCGCCGTCACCGGTACTATACTCCAGCCATTTCTGTCTACTTTGATGGATTCTGGGTTGATACGATTGGTCTCAAGGTATGTAACAAGTGTTATCTCTCCTACCTAGATATGCAAGCCCCTTATTGTTTTTAGGGATGTTAGCTTAATAAATCTATTATGACTGAAACAGATCAGGTAAAAAATGGCTAACCTCATTTCTTTTAAAAAATTTTCTAGCTAATGTAGTTGACATTACGCTTTAGGAGCATAGGTTTCCAAAATCGGGAGGCTTTGTCTGTTCACATCTGAGCCCCTGTGCTCTTTCTTTAAAGCTCATCTGCTCTTGCTACGATGTTGACTTTGAGAAAAGGATTGAGACCAACAATGGGCAGGAACGTCTTAACCGCCTCCTGAAGGAAACACATCTGCACAGCAAAACCTCATCTTCCAACATGGTGCACATTGTTCGCGTGCTCATTCTTAACATGTTTGAGTTCCTTCTCCGAGAGTAAGTTCCTTCCTCTTCGTCCTCTATTTAATCGAATAACATCTATGGTGCTATTACTGTTGATTACCAGTAGAATTGGTTTATATTTAACCTTCGTTAGGTTATTTGACTGCTTCATGGCCTTGAAATTAAACTAGAAATCGCATCATCCTTTTCATTCCTATAAGTCAGAGTCATAGACAATTACCTACGTTTCTTTTCAACTCTAGGAGCATTAATATATTCCTAATAATGTTCTACTTTGTTCTATCATTGGCTCACATGTGGAATTTTAACTAACATACTTACGTCTTATTCTGTGGGCTCTAAAATACACAACATTTCCATACTGTCAGGTATGTGGAGGCAAATGTCACTGCTCTTCATGCTCACAAGCCATACCATCCCGACGTGCCTCTGTTCTTGCGTGACAAACCAAAATTCTTTGCTGTTCACTGTTACCACAGGTATGTAGACTGTTTCTCTGTACAAGATGATCCATTACATCACTCTTAACACCTAAACATTACCTAAACATTAGTAAAGAATGTCCAACCGGGCAACGGTTATATATGTATCAATCAAACTTACACATCAGATAGAAACTGTTTAAAATGGGCAAACCAAAGTCAATGAGCGCGGGCAAATGTTACTCGGTGAATGCAGAAACCACTAGTGTGTTATCTTATATATAGGACTCCGCTGCACCAGCACAATCTGGCCCCAGCTCGACCACTAGTATGAGTCGTCTCTGCCAACTAGCGCTTTTGGGTATTGTAATCTGCTGGTTGCTGTAGTCCTTATTTGTAGGCAGGTTACTCGCGTAGTAATCTTCCCCAGAAACTGGGGACCATCATCCCCCTACATGTGACAGGTACTCACTTGAATCCCGACCGGGCGACACTGTGAGCAGCAAGATTGGTCAAAACGTCAACTTGTAGTTCTCCCTCGTTTTCACCTCTAAATTACAGAAACTACAGCTCTATTTTGATCTAATAAATTAACTCTTTCTCAACTTATTTCAACATATGTATATTAAAAGGTACATTTTTTTCCGAATATGTTTCAATCAGTTCATATGCACTGGAATGTCCATTCTAAACATTCACCATTTCTTTCTAGATAAAAAGACAGTGTAATTGCCTACTTTTTATATTCAAAAATTAACCAATGTTCATTTAATGTCAACATATACCTCAAATATATAGCTTTTGGTAGGTGACGAGGTCTCCTTGTTTCCTGTTAAGTCTGGTCCACGTTGGCAGCAGTAAATGCCATTTAGCCTTTTGTTCTGCCTTTGGTGCACATCTGAGACTTTGCTCACCCTTAAATCGTTTCTAACTATTTTTCATCTACCTTTCTTCATGTGTTATGCATCAAACCCCACTGAATTTTAATGTTCCTGACTTATCAACAGCAAATTTATTTCTGCATCATATAGGATGTTAGTGTGTACTTGATTCTACCTATTCCATTCTTCTGAACACGCTCTACTCAAATCTTTAAATTCAGGTGGTTGGCTGCTAAAGACATGATACAAGACGGAAAGTCTGTCCAACAGACCACTGATGCTGGGATGCTTACTGTAGACAGCGCTTCAGTTCCTGGGAAGTTGTACACTGTTTACCTCGGGAACAATGATGAAATGCCCTGGTGCAGCTGCGAGGACTGGGAAAAAACAAGGATGCCCTGTAAACACTTCTGCATGGTATTCCTAAGGTAAACTCATATCGCAATAAAATATCATTTTTTTGCAGTTCATGTAAATGAGCAGTAACTGCAGTACTAAAATTAGGCTTTTTATAAAGCCTACAGTTCTATTTTAGGGTTCGAATTGGAGTGTCATCTACACCTACCAAAGCGATACATAGCAATTTAGAAAACATTCATCATAACACTGTATAGGTTCAGTCCTTCATGATGGGCGATATATATGAAATATCGAGATACAAAATCCAAATCTAAATAAATTGCATCTCTTCTACTCATGTCCCCTCCCCTTCCCAGGGTTGACTATTTTAGTTATTGATCAATCCATTTTTTTTTCAGCAAGCAACATCCCCATAATTACACTTGGGAGGATGTCTGCAACAGGTACCGTGACAGTGTCTTCTTCACGCTAGACCTTGAATTTACCACCTCCCCAGAGTTGAGCGTGTACAAACCGCCATTCAATGCACCAGAAAGAGTTTACAACTCTCCCTACCCAGGCACAGACAGCAATGTCTCTTCACATCCCCAACACTGCCTTCGGCAGTTGGACTTGTTGAAAACCATGGTTGAACAGAAAGGTCATTCTCCCGCTGTCAGTGAGTTGTCGTCACAGCTTGATAGGCTGGTTAACTCCTTTATTCCCTCTTCCTTGACTGGTGGCTCATCGTCATCATTACACACTCCGTCCAATACTCAGAATCAACACTCGACGTTCACTCAAGAAGTGGATCAATGTAAGAAGGAATCACCCTGTCTTCCTAGACCCAAACACTCACCACCTCTGTATTCCACTGGCCCCGACTCTCGGCAACATGTTTCACAATCTTCTGGTCAGTATTTTACCTCATATTTACTTACAGGTTCTTACCACTTTCCTTGCATCATGGTCTAACTTTTATCATGACTTTTTGTTCAGCCATTTATTCTTAAACAAAAATTTTTACCTTCCACTACACACACATTGCTATGATTTGATAGGGCCAACTATCTTTTTGCCCTGCCTTAGATTTTCTCCTTTCGTACCTCAATTTTAAATGTTTCGACTACACAGAACATAGGTGCTTACTATGTGACATAGGGTAGGCCTCACCTATTGAAATCATTTGACTTATTAAAACCCATAGAGGGCTAGCATCAACTATAGTCGACACCATAGCAGGCCTAGCGTCGACTATAGTCGACGCTCATTATATAGGATTTGTATAGGAATTGAAAATAGGATCGTCCTCTAGGAACTAAACTTTTTTAAGAGGCTGTCCTCATGTCCAAGGCAACCATTTTTCCTCTTCCCTCAAACGGTTAAACAATTCTGATTTATAACACCCTTAGGTCCCCTTGTTGGTTTGAAGAACTTTGGAAACAGCTGCTTTATCAATGCAGTTCTACAAGTTCTTCGTGTAACACATGAGTTGCGCAATGCAGTGACTGGTTTACATGTGCCTACCTGTGAGTATCTTTATATCGAATACTTCATACAAGCCAATAACAGGGGGGCTAAACCGGGAGACCCTTCAATATCCAATCTACCGTGTCAAATTTGTCTTATATTGAACTACTTCCTAAGGGGGGTAAAAAGCAAACATCAGAAATCAGAGACCAAATCAAGTACTGCATTCCATTTCATTTCTCATAAAATTGACTTTCAAAGTCAAAACCTAAAAGAAAACACTTTATGCATGAAAAAACAGGCGATATTAAATGAGATAGCAAATCTGGGGGGAAAAATATTTTTGTTTACACCAAAAATGTATGTTAACTTCACTTATGTTACTCATCTTTTCTGGACTACTATTAACTTTTGTCTATATTATAAGTGCAACCAAACAAATCCTCTCCCCTCTCTTTCTCCACTGGCATTTGTGTAACTTTTCCTCTATTTCTCGGTGATTTCTGAAGCTGTGATTGTCCAATAGCGTTGGGGTTTGGGAGTACGAGTGAATGATAGACTTGGGTAGTGTGCTTACGATAATTTTTCTCCTATGACTGGTTTGGACCTGTATGTGGGCTGGCTTATACCTGTGTCGGACAAACACAATAAAATTTACGTTGTTGTGGGTATGAGAAGTACTGGTCACATTGTCTATATTTCTGTGCAATACCTCTTCAGTGTGTCTTTTCTTCATTGACAGGTGGACCCGGTTGCTGCTTATGTGTTTTGCGCAAATTATTGACCAACCGATCGTCTCTCCCCCAAGACCTTCTTCCCCACCTCCACAGTAAGTCTTCACACAAATGTAATTGAACAAAATAGTGCTTATTAATAGAGATTATCAAATTTTGGTTCAGTAATGGAAGTCTTCAGGGCTTTCCCTTATTTCAGGTTTTCATAAGTTTCTTACTTTATCTTTGTTAGCTGTATGGCCGGAATATTTGGAAGCACCTAGAAGTCAGCAGGATGCTCATGAGCTACTCATGAAGATTTCTCAGAAGTTGGACGCATGGTTTGTTTTGCTTTGCTGTACACTCTCCATCAACAATGGATTTCCCTTGAACAAATTACCTACTTAAACATTGGCTCTCCTCTTCAGTTAACTCCCTCTTTTCTAGGTCGTGTGAGCTGTATCAATTGTAACAATTATTAAAGTGGCAGATGGTCAAAATTGTTGTATAGTGTTTTCCAGTTTCCGTCACTGCATCAATTGTACACATATGATTGCCACAAGGCACCAATTTAAGATCATACACTCGTGCTTCTCAGTTCCAAACTTGGGATGTAGGCCTAAGTGTCATTGCTGAGGCTACTTGGTGGCAATTTTTATGCCGTGTCCATTCAGGGCCTATGACTTGCAACATTGCTTTCGTAATGATTCGATACAATATCAGATAATACCGTCATCGACCCCCTCCTCTGAAGACCTCTATGTGTGTGCAAGATTTATTTCCCTGTATACATTCTACCTTCATGAAAATTAACAAGATTATATTGCCTTAACTGTGGATAGTGGCCATTCTCAATTTACTTACTTGTTGCCCCGATTACATACTACATGTCATTCACCTTTTTTTCTTTCCCTCCCTCAGTGACCCGGAACATTTCCCGTTTGCGGATACTTTTCAACTTGTCAGTCAATCGAGAGGTAGGTGCCATTAACAGCTCTCTTAATATGAAGTTCATTTTTAAAGCTGGATCGGTTGTCCTGCGGGATGCCGAAGTTCATTGTTGACATGCCTTTCACTCTGAAACGGCTGTAAAGACTTTCCTCCTATGTTTTACACATGGCTTGACTGCAATTCATTTGCTAAGACGAAACTACATATAGGTTTCGATCTCACACTCCAAATACCAACCAACTTCGGCTATACAAGTATTAATAGTATATTTCACTTGTCCGTTGTAGAAGGTGTAGGCTATTCTTGAGAGTCCTTAATGTGTCCCTTCCTTCATCAGTATCGACATTCTTTCAGTTCACATGTCTGGGTGTGGCCACTTCACTAGTTGGAAGGCTGAAATATATAACACTGTCAGAGTTGATGTGGTAAGTTTCTTTCCTTACACTCTTATGGATCCCTTCACTTTCATTTTGCAAATTCCTTCTTGTCACTCCATTTTTCTAGAGGCAAACTCCCATTTTTCTTCGTCCAAATCAATAGCACTCATTGTTAAATAGTACGAGCTGCATAGTGCTATAAAACAACATGATACATTAGTACTGCTTAGGATTAACTGAACACCGCAAATGATTGAGAGATATTTTTTCCCATATTATTTGCACCCACATTCACTTTCCCACAAAATATGTTCTTGGGTGTTTGTTTACACTGTGGTATGGTTTCTGAACTATGTAAGTGTACTCATTATATTTCCTAGCTTTGCTGAATCTTTCTATCGGTCTTTGTGCTCCCAACAGATCCCATGATTATTGTGTTACGAGATAAATACCATCAACCCCTACCCTAACCCTCCATAATGCCTGAATTTCTCCAACAGCAATAGGCCCTATGCAATTATACTCCAGGGTGTTGCCCCCCTCCGAATCTCTATGCTTCTGTATGTATTTCGCCTTGCCAACCCCCCACTCCCCCAAAGAAAAATAATGATTACCCCCTTGAGGATAGCATACTGCTCCGTGTCGTCATGGTACATAGTGTAGGGGCTGTCATCGTCGGGTATATATTAGTGCGCCTCATCCGAGATATGTGTTCGTGTGGTGCTCGTTCCTTCTATGCCAACCAGGTGTTGCTCTGGGAAACCATTTATACAAGAGGGGGCAGCACCACGCCTCGCATCCACCTCCTACTAAGGAGCTGGACGATCAGGAGAGGGGACTTGACCTGGTCCAGTCCCGACATGCAGTTAGCTTCTCCAATAAAAGCCTACCCGAACCGATGGGAAGTCTGAAGGGCTTTGCCCAACCCGAACTACTCGTGTTGTGTTAATACATCTAGTGTTAAGCGAGCCTAAGAGCCACCCAACATATATACAACTAATAAGAACCGTTACATTAGTACAAACGAGGGTGTGCTGTATACACCCAATCTTTTACCCCTTAAGGGCTGCACATTTCCCCTCCTCATTTGTTAACAATTAAATCTTTAACTTTTTAGTTTTTTTAACATATGCAAATTTTCCTTTGTAGGCCGGGGAGACTGTTCGAGAAGCATTTCAAGCTGCCTTCAAAGATGAATTGTTGCAGGAGGTCCGTTGCACCAGGTAGAAATTACTTGTTCATTGTGTCTCAGCGCTTAGGCACACTGCGAAGAGCTGAATGTGGTGGTTGTATTAGCATCCTGCTTCTTCTATGTGATACTATGGTTTCACCTTTGGCTATTATTAATTTCAACTCTTTCACCCATAACGCACCCTTAGGTCTGTATTGGGGCCTTCCATAACTTACGTCATGCAAAACTTGAATTTTTCTCCTCCCCCCTTCTAAACATTCTTATGTTACTTGGCTTATTTACGCATTGGGTTTTTGTAAAGCTGAAGATCTAGGTGAAATTGAATCCATGCCTAAACCCTCCCCCCTCGAGGCCAGCATGAACTCATTTTTGGATTCCCCTTATGTAAGGGAGGGGTTTATGGTATGGTATCTTTAATATAATCATTTACCTTAAAATTTTCGGTTTCTTAAATCTTCAAATAATTTATGGAAATGATGTAAACAAACTATGGTTCCAGTAACATGTTCTAAAATATCATTCCAATAGCCAAATAGTAGAATGGTACAAACAGGTTTGCGCCAAGGTTAATCATTCATAGCTCATATTTGAGCATTGTGAATTCATTAGGTGCAAAACCTTTTCCTATGGATGAGCTTTTCATATTGCGCCATGGCCTGTTCATTTCTTTCCTTCTTTTCTTGGAAAATTGGAACAAGGTTAGGTAATATGGGTGTAATAACTCTGCCAAGAAATCCACGGTGACACCGAATTACAAAACTTTGGTCATGTCACTGGGAAAAAAAGCTATTTATTTTGATATCCATATGACTTACTGCTACCAGTTTACCTTCGTTTTTTTTCCAAACTAATTTACCATATTTGTTGGTTTGCACAAGAATTTGACAACTCGAATTCCTCTTCAGCTGTGGTTCTCTAGGTGAAGGGATACAGAAACATGAGATAATCTCTCTTCCGAAATGCCTCATTCTTCATATATTCAGGTAATACTTATCCCCTACAATAATATGGTAACTTCCCTTGAACAGGGCACACTATAAAGAATGCAGCCTGCCTTCGAGAAAAACTTTGATTTAGATATAATCAGCACTTCCTGGTTGAAATATGGTCTGTTACTTCGAAATAGTGCTACAGTGGTTTACCTATTTCTCTACATAATTTTTCTTCACTTAGATTAGTAGATGACTGCTTCCTTCTCTTCAGACCTTCTTTTTGTCTAGACAACACTTAATGTTAAAATATTGTATCTTTTTTCCAGGTACCGCGAGGGGAATGTGAAGGAAACGGGAACTCTGTCCTTCTCCACACAACTACATATCCTGGTGGGACATGTTCCATCCACGTACCAACTATATGGAGTGGTTCAGCATAAGGGTGACTCTCTCCAGTCTGGTCACTACACCAGTCTTGTTTCTTCAGATGGCGTATGGTACTTGTGTGATGACCAAATTGTAAGTAACAGCAAAACATAGTTCCTCCACACATTTTTGACTGTTTCACTTGATCACACTTTGATCTTAACGCAGTGTAATCTTTTACCTTATCAAGGGATGCCTGCAGTTTTCAGATGGTTCAAACCTTCTACCTGAATTTATGTGTGAGTGACATGAGGTGAATCAGATACTGAGTTCTACCAGAACCTAGCATGTTTTTGCGATACAGTGTCCCCATAAGAACCTGAGGTTCTATTAATTAAACCATACAATGACCCTTCATAGGCAACACACTTTAATACTCATACCGATCAGTAAACCAACATCATCTTACGTAAATCCTGCACAGGTGAGTTATAGTATATGCCTATAGTACATATGAGTCATTCCTACTTGTGCCTATGGCTCAGCCTTAGAAATGTTCAGGTAATTCAATTGACGGTTGGAAAGTTTCTTAATCATTAGAGGTCATTTCAAGTAGCAAAATGTTGGAGGCATCACATGCCATCTCCAAAGCAGAATTTCCAAGGCACTGCTAACTGAATATTGTCATTCTTAATTGTTAAGCATGATAGTGAATTCACACAAGATATTCCTGGTATGGCTTTCCTGTATCAAAATTGTATGTGACCCAGTTGGCAGAAAAACGTTTTTTTTTACGTCAAAAAAACGTTTTATTTTGGTTCCTAAGTTTGCAAAACGTTTTTTTTTCAACGTCAAAATAACGTTTTTACATGTACTCAAAAAAACGTTATTTTGACTTTTTTATAAAACGTTTTTATATCAGGTTAAAAAAACGTTTTTGAAACGTAAAAAAAAAACGTTTTTATTTGGTTGAAAATTGGTTGGAAAAGCAAACATTTTTATATGGTTCAAAACTGGTTGAAAAAACGTTTAAAAACGTCAAAATAACGTTTTTTAAAAAGGTTTTTTATCCAAACCAAATAAAAACGTTTGCAAACGTTAAAAACACGTTTTTTGCCAAGTGGGGAGGAATTCAAATTTCTTCGGTCGTAAATTTTCCACTCTTTCTTTACTTAGGTGACTCCGACATCTTCTCTGTACCAAGGGCAATCGTCGGCATACTTGCTTTTCTACCGACTCAAACGTAGGTTCTCTTTATTTTGACACTTGTTAATTATATCCCTTCTTCAATTCCCTAGACCGTAATCTCGTGTATAAGACGCATCCCTATTTCGCATATAAGACGCATCTCTGAAGCCTGAATTCTGTTAGATAACCTTAATCTCCCATGTATAAGACACGTCTTATACGGGAGGTTTGAGTTTTCCCTGTATCCGCAAGGGGGACACGAATAGTTTTATTTTGATATTTTACACTCCCCCTAATTCATATTATTACATAGTTGGCCCCAGTGGTGTAGCGGAGGCCCGAGCTACACATAGCTTTTTCAATTTTGAAAATCCATTTAGTACAGGAAAATTTATGAATATTTCATTCTATTGGGCATAATCCCAAACACTGCATCTTATACGCGGGAAATTACTGTAGTACTTTTCTTTAGCAAAATTATTCCTCATATATGATGCATCCTCAACTTGAGATAATGCTATAAGAAGGAAGACCCTTTGGTTTCGCATAGAAGACGCGTCTTATACGCGAGAGATTACAGTAATTATTTATTGGTTTTGAGAATAACATATAATCACTTGAGATTTAATTAAATATTTTTATAATTTCCACAGAAAATTCACCGGCGGTATCTGGGCTGAACAACACAGCCGAAGTGAGTTGAATTACCAATGTTTGCTTAACATAATTATACAGATGAATCTCAATGCCTTGATTGGTTATGCTTCATTTCTAACCTTTGGACTGTACTTATTAAACCCAGAATTAGCGATTCATTTGCTTCTTCACAGCATTGATGAATAATATTGGGTTCCAACTATTTGCAGTGTATAATGCACATTGTATCCCAAATGAACCACCACTGTTTCTGCTTTCATCCATATTACACTACGACTACAGACTACAGTCGTTCAGGGTATGGAGGAAAATGTCACATCACCTAGACAAAAGACAGTACAAAATTTTCCGTCTACACCCGCTCATTGTCCCAGGGCTGATACCACGGTCTCTCCTCGCAAGGTTGAGGACATGGAGGAAGAAGTGACTTCACCGTGCCAAGCTACTTTACAAAAGTCTCCACCGGGTGAATTGCCTGAGGCTGATGTGGCAGTGGCAGAAGAAGTAATTTCAACTGGACATCGCACTGTACAAGTTGATACAGTTATTTGTGATGAATTCCAAAAGTCAACAAGAAAGAACCATTATACACTTGGTGAGGCCAATGGGGAAGAGGTTGGTTGTCCTGAAGGTGGACAAAAATTTTCCTCACAGTCTGATGGCTCTGAAATTTCACCAACATTGAACTATCTGCTAGAGTACGAAATGACTTCAATCGAGAAAACCAAGGTACAAATTGCTCCTCAGCAGTGTAAAAAAGGTGATAAATCTACAACCTTGAACCATCATTCTCAGGCACAATCAGCATTTCCTCCTACCTTATTGTCACATGTCAAACCAGATGCCCTTTCTGCTGACTTAACATCCCCTCGTCCGGTTATGGTTCATGACAATCCTCCAGCCAATACCAAAAGTGATGCCATGCGTGCAAAGGAAAATCCGACTGTTTCCCATCGAAAGAAGGCCATCAATAACTCTCCTATAACTCTCCCAACAGTTGTGCACTCTGCCAATGTTCCCAAACAACCGGACCGCTCAGTGCAACACATACCGGGCAGCACACATGAATCCGCAAAACTGCCAAAAACAAACATCAACGCCCAATGTGTCCCACCTTTGCCAAAACAAACACATCTTCCCACCAACTCACAGATACAAACAGGTGTACAGGGGAGAGATCCCATTCAGTCAGCTTCTATCCTGGTGCAACTGTCCAATGTTGGTCCTGTTGAGTCACGAGCTGGCCCACAAGAATTAGGTGACACAAAGTCCAAACACAGGTCCCCTCCCACATATCCTACACATGCAGAGGGAAATTCTCCTACAGGTAATGCCCGAAACAGTAAACTCCCGTCGTCTCCTCAAAGACCGCCACCTCCTTTCACGTTTCAACCGTAAGTGATTTTATTCTGCTTTCACTCATCTTGTTTTTACAGAGCCCTTAATAGGACATACCAAAAAGATATTTCATGCAAAAAATATTACTGCGGATACAGGGACATTCCTGCGGATACTAGGACATTTCTGCGGATACTGGGACATTCCTGCAGATACAGGGACATTCCTGCGGATACAGGGACATTCCTGCAGATACAGGGACATTTCTGCAGATACTGTGACATTCCTGCGGATACAGGGACATTCCTGCGGATACAGGGACATTCCTGCGGATACAGGGACATTCCTGCAGAAACAATTTATAAATATGGCAATAATTATTTCTGTACCTGCAAGAATTGTTCAGTACCCGCAAGAATTATTTCTGTACCCGCAAGAATTGTTCAGTACCCGCAAGAATTGTTTCTGTACCCGCCAGAATTGTTCAGTACCCGCAAGAATTGTTTCTGTACCCGCAAGAATTGTTCAGTACCCGCAAGAATTGTTTCTGTACCCGCAAGAATTGTTCAGTACCCGCAAGAATATTTATTTCTTTGGAAAAAATATGTCCTATTAGGGGCTCCGTACGTTTTCAATGCTCTCAGTTATGAAAAGTTTTAACTGCATAGCCTACGAATGCTGGTTGTATTGCCTGTGTGTGGCAACCACTTTTCCCTCTCAACCCTCCTCATAGATGGGGTTCATCCCATGGATTTGGTCTTTCATTCATCCGGTTACTGCTGTGTCAGGCAAGCAGGATATAAATACCTGTCTAGCTGTCTGGACAAGCAGCTTCAAAATATCTGTCCCAACAGAAAGGAAAGGACTTAATATCCATGAACCACAGAAATGTCTGCTAACTTGTAAGTACTATTATTGGACGTAAAATTAACCAAACCCAAACAAACAGACTTAGGTTTTCAAATACACAGCTTACAATGGGACAATTTCTGTCCTTGAAATAAATTCTCGGTAGTACATACATATAAATTCATGTTCATTGGCACATACCTTTGTAAGGAATGGTCCACCTTATTAGGAGTTGTAAGTGGCATGGCATTGGCTAATTTGGAGTGCTGGGACCCTACACATGCGTCCCATCCCAAATATTACGAGCCTTATCCTTTAGCGTTATTACCTTGGAAAGTTTACTTTTCCAAGTTTTCAGAGACAGGTGGGGGGCAAGGTGAAAATTACGAACTCAATGTGGGCTTTAGACCTGTAACTTCCAAGTTACTTGCTACTTAAGTCGTTCTATTTGGAGAAGTTGATGCATCAAAGTAGTTAAACACTGTGTGCCCCTTACGGCTTTATAGCCCTCATAACAGCGCAGCCCATCCAAACCCACCCACTCAAAAGTCAGCAAACACTACATAACACCTCCGCATAGCTCCCTATCTAAACCAATGGTAACTCGTTAAGGTCTACTGATGGATAAATTCATGTTGCCCATTGTTTGTGATGATGCACAAATGAAGTTCTAACAAGACTACTCACCAGCACTTAATTGTAGCCATATGTAAAAACATCACGCTCAAATAAAGTGATGGTGAGCAGTCTTGCATCATGAAAACCAATGGCCATCATCTTAAGTCGTTCTGTTTGGAGAAGTTGATGCATCAAAGTAGTTAAACACTGTGTGCCCCTTACGGCTTTATAGCCCTCATAACAGCGCAGCCCATCCAAACCCACCCACTCAAAAGTCAGCAAACACTACATAACACCTCCGCATAGCTCCCTATCTAAACCAATGGTAACTCGTTAAGGTCTACTGATGGATAAATTCATGTTGCCCATTGTTTGTGATGATGCACAAATGAAGTTCTAACAAGACTACTCACCAGCACTTAATTGTAGCCATATGTAAAAACATCACGCTCAAATAAAGTGATGGTGAGCAGTCTTGCATCATGAAAACCAATGGCCATCATCATGCATTAGTGCAGTTAAAGACGTTAAAAAATCTATTGAACCTCCTTACCCCCTTCATAATCAAGCATCGCATGCATCCTTTACCATTTTATCCATCACCTTTCCGTCCTTGTTCAGTTGTTGACAAGGTCCAGTGTCACACCAACATTAAGATGCCGAAAAAAAAACAAGACTTTTCATTCCTCATAGTTCCCACAGTTTTATTCTCATTTTATATGCTTCGTGGTAGTGCTAAGTGACTGGACTCCATTTAATTTTCAAACAGCTTCACCTCAATTGTTTCCCTTACAGAGAAAAGATTGACCCGGCAGATGCTGCTACGTTAATGCCCAACGTTGCTCTGGACCACCGAGACTGCAGGGACATAGTTGGTCTTATCACAGTTTGCTACATTGAGAAGAGGGTTAGTTTCGTCATCGGATCTAAAATGTAGTTAATTCACATTTCCTCACCTTTCCCATCAAATCGTATTTAACATGTGATCTGGCTTCAATGTTTAAATACTATTCCAACAGGAGCAGCGATCGGTTAGCATTCATTGACTGATACTAGCAGGTACCTTGGATATAACTAATTAGCTAGTTGTATTTTGTAAGGGGTGCGGTTATCCATGTATCCAGGGATAACATGCATTCTTTCATGCCTCCTTTCATGCCTCCTTACATGCCATATGCTACAACTTAAAAGAAACAAAATTGTAATGGCTAGGGTAGGGGTCTCCTAATGGTAAATCCAACTCCTATGCATTTCACCACAGGGACTGACGAGAATAGCAGCAGTAGAATTAAGTTAGAATTACACCACAGTGGTCAGAGCTGGCTGTCCCAGAGCTACATACCATATTTTCCCATTTATATGCCCAGGCTTCTATTAGTACTATTCACTACCGAAACCTCGTTGATCAGTGGCAAATCGACCAGGCCTTACCACTATGATATTCAGTACTGCTGGAGGCGTTCACCCCAAACCAAGCCAGTGGGCCGCCAAGGTGTGTGGCCTGGTGGTCTAGTGGGTAGCGCATGGTGCTCAGCTGCTAGAGGTAGGCAGGATGAGTCCCGGTCCAGTCGTATACTTTTTTCGCTATAGCTGTCCATGATGACTGCGGGACGGGCTCAGACCAAACCAACGGTTGCCGGGCACCGAGGTGTGTGTACACACACTATGGCAGCCTTCGAGTCCCGGTGGAAGGGGAACAAATTTTTGTTTCAAATTGAATTGATTGATATTCTATTGATTATCTTTTAATATCGTGTAATAAAATAAGTAGTACCTGGATAATTCATGACGCGTGTGTGTTAGCAAAGGAAAATAACATGAGGGTGCAGTAACAATAATGAAGTGCTCACTATAATACAGTAAAGGATGTTAGAGTATACAGTATCCAGGGCATTTGTCCAGCGACCCAAATGTAATGTGAAATCACTATGTGGGTGGAATGTGCTTAGATAATTACCTGGTTCTAACCCAGTATCGGTGTCATAACTACTCTAATGGATGTAGTAATGTATCAACAAAATTGGGACAACTGAAATAGGCTCGTTATAAGGAAGTGCTTGTTATATCCATGCTTTTTTTAATGTATGTTCTCTATAACTTTGTGTTACAGGTATACGATGTTGTTCGATTCCTCTACTATGTGATGCGTCAGTCATACTAGTAAGTACTTCAAACTTTATAACAGATATCAGCACATTAGATAATTAACTTCAAGTGTACAAAACCATAGCCAGGGCATACTCAACCTAGACTATACAGAGGAGGTAATTCGTGTATCTAAATTGAGCAGTGTGCAACACCATTGTCTAAAATGTGATAGTAGAACTTAGCGTAGAGCATGGAGCGTCTATTCAAGTCGGGCATAGTGTAGGTCTTCAGGGAGAGCACTTTGGGACACTACATCCTGCACAAGGTTTGTGCCCAGGTACAGGGCTGAGTGCAGTACCAGGAGTGGGACTCTGGTTGCCTATGACTTATGGTGCTTTATTCTCGTCTGGAGGTGCATAGATAAGGTTATCCCTGAAGGTGCACAGATGGCCTTGCACAGGTTACAGATGATCCTTGGTCGTCCACTGCTGGCCTCAATTACATTAGAACCCAAGTGTTGACAACAGGGTTGGGTCAAATAAGCTCGGGTATGTCGGGATTCCTGAACACAACTTTTTTAGCCTTGGATGCAATAAGGGCCTATATGTTCACCACATTTCTCCTATTAACATTTCTTAAAACAAGTAATTTTGCATTCTTTGCATCTTGTTTTGAATATGGGTCTTCTCTATTTCAGCACTAGACACTGGCACTTTCATGATAGCTTCATGGCGGATCCGTTGAAAGAGACTTACGAAGAGTATGTTCGGTTATCCAAGAACGATTCCTATATAACCAGCAATGTAAGCAATTATTATTTTTAAATAAGCATACAGGCAAAGTAAGAAACATATTTCACTCAGCTCTTTCTTACTAGTAGAAAAATAAACCACTTTCATTATTTTGTGATAAGGATACCGGCAATTCCAGCATGTTCTTTTATTTTTGTTCTTTGCAACTTTGCTTGATTTTTTATCCTGCAGTTTGTTAATATCTTGCCATTCTACTCTACTTGTCATAATTACATGATGTTTCAGTTCTGCCTGGATCCAGGGGTGTCCATGCCATTCTACTCTACTTGTCATAATTACTCGATGTTTCAGTTGTCCCTGGATCCAGGGGTGTCCGGGAGGGGTGTCCGGGAGGGGTTTCGGGGAGTCCATAGTTACCCCCTTTTTTCTTTTCTTTGAAAAGCCTTTGGTAGAACATACGTAATGAATATTTGGTTTTTATGTTAATATTCTACAACTCTATATGAACCTTAACCGCCACAGATTAAGGTAGTACATCCCTCTTCGTTAGCTTTTGTCAGCATATTTCACCGTTTTTATATCAAATGCTCCCGTTTCAGGCGATTAACTACCTGCTACATATAATTCGCGCCTTCTTCTATGAGAACGATGGGGTGTAAGTTTTTATTGAATTTTTTCTATGGACATGACTACTAACACATTTTCACCTAACGCAATCCGCCATGACTTTGACTGTTGGCCTGAAAAAACTTACTCACATAACTTACTCATACACCAACTGTTTGGATGACATGTCACACAGGGAGCAAACTGCTATAAAGCCATGTGAACTTTGGCGCGAGGTCCTTGAACAGTTCTGATTTTTTTTTAACAACGTTTAATATCATGGTTTTGAAAATAAACCGACTGATAGATTTCTGCTCAAATTATCTTTTGAAATAAAAAAAATCAGCAAATGGACTCCATATGTGATGCATCCTTACCTAACCAGGCACATGTGAGGAAAATGGATTTCATGATTATACTGGTTTCACAGAGACTAGGTCAAGAGCTTCAGAACACTTTTTGTTTCATTAAAATATCTTTATTTGTTAATTTTTGCTGAATTTTCAAAATTATAAATTGGCCATCATTCGTTCTGAGAAATAGAGCTCTAAACAAAGGTCTTTTTATCACTGTATACTCATACTGAAAATAGGGAGGCCCCACTGTATCAGTGTCGAGTCTGTATGTACCAAATATATGCCAAGTAAAGCTGGTATCAATTTAAAGAGAAAATGTTAAGCTACATGTGGATATTAATATCTGTTGTCTTTCTTTATTTGATACCTTTCTTTCAAAAGATTCATTAAGATTATATTGTAGATATATCGATGAAAATTGTCGTGGTAAAAATCAGCGACAATTATCAATTTGGCCAATTTTCATCATTTCTACTAATTTTTGGTATTTATTCTTTCATCACATGAAAGGGAAGATAATAATGGAAGCAAATACCCAAAAAGCTCCAAATGACTATAATTAGCATTTTCCACCTTTTGAACTCATTATCTCTGGTCTATGATGGGCGAGATCTGCCTGATTTGGTTAGGATGTATCACATATACATTCATAGCAACAAAATAAGTGTATAACATTACTAGCAGATCATATCTGCCAAGATGGTTGTTAGATCATGAATTACTACCTGTTATCATTGAAAAGATTAAGCTTTATTATCAGACACTTGCATTTAAATCTATGCAAGTGAGTGTCCGGTTAGGGGGAAGACTGGCTTCCCCAGCCCATCGATACAGACCATACATGATTCTGTGGGCAACAATAAGAATCGATTTCACACCCATTACATGTTGCATGCCGATTGTGGTGCAAGATTGTCATTTGATTTGGCCATGGTTGAAAATGTGGTACAGCAACACGGCCCCCTGTGTTTTAAATATCTGTCCTCATAGCCATGGTTATGTATGCAGCCCTTTCTGATATTCTCACATCACAATTTTTATTCTCAGTTTTCAAATTTGACATTTTTTAGGAGGATTGTAGCTGGGAAATGCGGTCCCAGACCCTACATGCTAAAGCGCTTCGCAGGTACACATGTTGTGCATGGTGTTCTTGGGGATGAACACCGAGGACAGTGAGTCTTTCATTTTAAGGAATTTCATTTACAAGTTGGGTTTTCCTCCATGCCTTTTGTGTGTAGCTGTTAAATCGGCCTTTGTTATAGAGAAATTATATTGTACATGTACTTCATTGTTTGTCTAAACTTTACATATTATACCAAATACCAAAAACATCTAATAACTTAGTGTTTAAAAACTTTATCAACAGTCAAGACTCACATTCTTGGTTGTCCGAAACTAGGTCACTTCATGGGAAAACACTTTCAATTTAACTATGTGTGTAGATGTTTTCTCCCTAATGTGATCCTTGTACTGTTTTCTTTCCAACTTATTTTTCTAACTTTTGTTTACTTTTTGTAATTTTTGTAGTAACCACAAAGTGTACTCCCATGTGCTCCTGCTCGAGGCTGTAGCTTACCTGATGGTCGATAAGCGGGAAAAGTCTCACTGGGAAGCAAGTAAGACCTGTCTAGGCCTGATGGGTCATCGATTGGTTGGAGGCGACAAGAGGAAGGCACCATTCAAAAAACACCATCCAATCTGAAGTACCGTATTTCCTCATGAGTTGCAGTCAGTTATGTTCTTGTAGTCGATGAACTCCAGCTACAATAAAGACATTAGGGCACCTCCAGAACACTCACTACAGACAGAGGATGGATGTACTCTTGTCCAAGATGGCGGCTGCTTTGTTTTATAGACGATAGTTTCATATAAATTTATGTCTATGTAAAACATAAACTATCAGTAATTAGCTTTTACAGTGCTCCAGTTTTAGGCACCTGTAAGACTCGCATGACTGGGCCCAGAAGTGCAGCTATGATGGCAGACCAGAGATGCCACTTTTCATAACTTTTTAGGAATTCCGAATTTTCGATTTCCATTCATATGGGTGTTTCCTAAATTAAATTGGGAAAATTAGGAAGATTTACTAATTTTTGGTGATCATTGAGTGGCATCCCTGTGGCTGACTTAAATTAGCCCCTCTAGTTTAGTTTGACTTATATGAACATGTGGGTTTTTGCTGTTTCTAAGGTTCTATTGTTTATAAAATGCATAAAATATGCAATTAGAAAGCTTTGTGAAAGGACTAATGGCTGATTGGCATAAAAAGTTTATTTATTGTGCCCAACCTATGTGGTACATTTCATAAGATAAGTTTCAACTTTTACTAATGAGATTTCGAAGAATTATTCATGGCCCCTAGCCACCCCACAGTAAGCCATTTGCCTAGTTCGGACACTATCTGTAAGATGTGGAATAGACCTCACAAGGTACAACCTTTGTTACACGGTGTTCATAAAACCATACAAGATTATGCCTGATGTAGTAGCACCCAGAAAGCACACAGGTTGATGACTACGATATTTGTAAGGATAGGGACAGGACTGAGCAGCAGCTAATAACGCATAGATAGTCTAACATGTGTACACTGATCAGTCATTCCCGTTGCACCTTGGGTATCATGATGCATGGATGCACGGCTGGATTGGCTGACCCTGTACATGCAGCAGACTGCATTATCAGTTACTTCTTTCAAACCTCATAGCTGTGATCCCGACTTTCTCAAGGTCCACCCTCATAGACATAATAACCACAGAGAGGAATGTTTTGTCAACGTAAGGGTTTACAAGGTCCCACCGCTCATGCTTCTTAACATTGCTGTAAGAATTCGGTTTAAATTATCCAGGAAAATACTCTTTTTTTGCTGGTTTTTTGGTGGCAGTGAGTGACATCTCGCGTGTTGGTAATATGTTTACCGAAGCCAAGTGTTTGTCAGACTTGGCTTTTCCATATCATTGTAAATTTGCTGTAATAGGGATAGGCAATACCACACTCCCACTCCTCAAATTTTCCTGATATAGCTCCCACCTATGATTTTGCAAGATGTATGAATTTGTCTCCAGGCTTAGCTTGTACCAGATGTTCAAACTATCTAACCTATTGACATGTGCCCTCATGAGTACACATGTACAGTCTCTATTGTGGCAAAAGAGGATATTTGTATAGCACAGATGCCAATAAAAATTCTCATATCCCAATTGACTTGGCCTTGATTTGACACTCCATTAGTTGTTATTCTTACCCGGGGATTTAGTATTTATCAGACCTAATCTTGGGCACTTAAGCCAGAGTAACTAAGAAAGCTGGCTTTTTGGGAAATCTGGTCTCTAGCAATATGATTAACAGTCCTACTAACGTAAACATTCTTGTCTTATATCTTATATGGGTGTTTCTTATTACCTGTAAACACAAAGGGAGACACCAAGACCTTCCTCTTGATATGTTAGACCCTTCTTAAATCTTGATATGGGATGAGGCGATTTGTGATCACCTTGATGGCAGTAAATACACAAAGCTTTTTAATTTCAATGTTCCACATCCATTCGGAAGAAAAAGTGTTATGACTCTTGGATCTTTTAATTTAACCCTTTGCCTACCGATAGTGCATTAATGCACTACCGCTAGTAGTGCAGGTAGTGCATTAATGCACTACCATGGGAAACGCCAATAGTGCATTAATGCACTATTTATTATTTTCTTTCTGAAAAGTTTTTCTTAGATTTTATGGTGAAATAATGATGCTATGAAGTACAATTTTTGGCAAGACATAAGAAATATCATTAATAATCATATTCTAGGTGTTTCTTTACAAGACAACTTTGCTTTAACTATGTACTGTACTGCTAAAGGGAACATGATGCATTATTCTCAAAAATGGCCGGCTGTGGGGGTGCATTACATGTGCAGAGTATGGCTGTTATGTCATATGTACTCTCCTATACACCGGTAGGCAAAGGGTTAAAGAAACTAAAGTTGTGTCTTATAGCTGGGATGCGTCTTATGTTTGGGAGATTGGAGGCAACTACACAAATTTGGAGATAAAAATCACAATGAATAAATACTGCAGTCCGGCATTTGGATGTACAAAACTTTATTGCATGTTCTGACAGAATGGTGACAACAGGCAGTTTCTTTCAGTTCTTGTACACAGTGTGACACATAGATTTTAATCATCACTGATTTAGGAAGTACCTACTGAGTAAATAGTGCCTAATGCACAAAGCATATAAATGATAAGAACCAAGTCCTTCCTATATGAATAATCCCTGAGTACATAAATTGGCTGTCATTGCCACAATGACAAAAACGCATCCTTGATAACTGCGTCTGTAGTGGATACCAAAACCCTTGGCATTGTTTTAACTCTATAATGTGGGGAACGCATTCAAAAATACAAGTAAGAATGTCTGAACAACGTTATCAGGTTCATGTACCCACGAGTCAGAAAGAAAACTTTCCTTACCTATGTATAAGAAAAATGTGACGGTCCCCCCCTACTTTTTCATAAATGAGTCATCCCACACTTTAAATACAGCTTATTGTGAGTGAGTAATAGATGTTTAACGCCATTTCGATAGCTAAGGTCATATTCATGGCGAGAACTACATTACACAATTTCACAGAGGAATGTGTCAGTGCCTGCGCATATGTGCACCACACACATCTGAGGGGATAGGAAAGAGGAGAAATAGACCCTTTTAAGTGGGCTAGGGAAGCCCGTCAAATACAGCTTAGAAGCTTCACATGAAGAATAAAACTTTAAACTGCACCCTTGAAGTAACATGTAGCATAGCAAGTTGCTCTCCATTGCAGCTTCCAAAAATTTATATAAACCCATATAACACCCCAAAGGAAAGTAAATTCCACTTCATGAGCAAAGAATGAAAGTGAACCTTCAACAAACTGTGATGCACGTATATTACATGAGCTTTATTGCACTAATAATGATTAAACTGTCACACTAATAGCACTGAGTGCTAGGTTCCTGTCCTCAATGAAAATTTGTTCATTATTTACTGAAATATGTTGGTACCTCTAGGCGTAGGGTGTCATGCACTACTATTACTCTGTTCAAAGTTTGAAAGACTTTTACAAGTCCCACATTCAAGGTGAATCTTTGGTATAATATCATTTTCAGGATAAAACCTGTCAAGGAAAACAAATTTGCTTTGGTTTGTCAAAATGAACATTATCAGATGTACTTGTGCTGCATTGGTGCATGATGATGACTTAAAAACATAATACAGCCCATGGAGTCGGCAGGATGCATGAATGCAGACCTGGTTAGCGTACTATTTTAGTTGTGTATCTAAAATTGTGCAGTGTGCAAAACGATCATGATTTTATTTGACTATTGGATAACAATTTTTAAATTCACAAAAGGTAAAATGTTGTATACAATAAAGGCCACAATTTTGGATACACTTGTTTGGGTTGATAAAAAAATGCTGATCAGGTGATGAACCCTACTATACATGCTACAGTAGATGAAAATGTTACATTATATCGTTATCTGACTCGTCTTCACTCCTTCGAACTCCTCAATGATCAAAAAGCCAACACCAGTGACCAGCAAACGACAAGACTATTTTATGTCACCGCGTAATTGGTTACGTCGCCGAGCCCTCTCCTGTCGACCATCTGCTTGCATTGCAGTGATGCGGTCACACAGCGTCATGTCTGCCCAGGTGGTGATGCATGACGGTCCTGCAGCTGTTTAGGGAAATAAACCAAACATCTGATTACTGCTGACCATTTAACAGAAACCGAAGATGAAATGGGTACTGGATTAACCATTACACAAAGGGATCCTAATCGTCTTGGATGGGCTCCCTTGAGTGCCCACCCGGAAAATGACTGTCCATTCTCCAGAGACCTAACAGTACTTTTGAAGGTCTTTCTGCTAGTTAGGTCAAGTGCCACTCTGAGAACAGAACTGGTTACTAGATGGATTACAGTTCATGAAGAAAGTACTGTATGTGAAATGTGATGAACATCCCACTGCATGGCTTGGGTAGGATAATAATGGAGATTGGCGCTCTAACGACTTAATATGACAGATCTAACTGGGCATATTACCCACATTTAACCTTAACTATCCACACACCGAATTCTCCCGGGTAGAAGACGTGTTGGGCGTATAAGACGCACCCCTAACTTAGCAAAGGCATTTCCGCGTATAAGACGCACCTCTTAGGGCAAAATTGTGTACAGTCAGTACTGTCCTATAGTAAAATTACCCCTTGTATAAGACGCACCCCCAACTTGAGACTAAGCTATAAGACACACCAGCCTTTTGTTTGGCGTATAAGATGCGTCTTCTACGCGGGAGATTACGTTAATTCATTCACATAACATAAAGCGTCCTCACCAATGGCACCACTCAGCACAGATTCGGCTAAGCACGCAGCTGATGACACAGCAGAAGACTCGGCTGGAGCTTTGGTTGAACACTCCGCTCCCGGATGACCATAACGCTCCGCTGACCCTTTGCAGGAGATGTGAAATGGGGGACTTGTCACCCTGTTGTCCACGTCCATCTCCGTTTCTACAAGTCATGACAGTCAAACATGAGCGAGTCGCTTAGACAAGATAATTGGCGAGTAACAATGAAAAGAGCGGCCCCTGAAGAATAAGTGGGGGGAAGCGGTTTAGAATTTGAAAACCAGAAGCCTCACATAGTGAAAAGCTGACAAGCAAAGTCAATGGGTGTATTGTAATTGGGAAGCTGATGTCTATGCGATCCCAGCTTCGGATATTACCCAAATTGATAAATATATATGTTTCCACCCAGTCAAGAAAAAACATTTCAAAACATTCCATAATGTTGCTCTATGGCTCCTTGTCGTAGCGAAACTCTTTAAAACTTATTTTTTACGTTAAATAACATGTTATTTGGTTGATTGCGCAATCCCGCAACTGTGCATTCAAGGTCCCTTGGGCTTAATAAAATAAAGTTAGGCATGAAACTGTCCTCACCCATGTCACTGGATCCCTCCATCCCAGCTTCAGATGAAACATTGGATGCAAGTTTAGGTGAAGAGTTGGTTGACCCTTCAGACGAACTCTCAAATGGTGAGTTTGGGACTCTGTAGTCGTCAACTGCCATCTCCAAATCTATAAGGCCGCAGTAATGAAACTTATACATTGCGCCAGTCACACAAAGAGAATTAATTTTTGTGAATAATTTTAACCTACTTGCGCGAGTATTATACACAGTTTAGAAAGAATGAGGGGACTGCAGGATTTCTGTGTAGGTCAGGAGTTGAATGAAAACAAACTTTCCAATGTGAACCAGACCAAGGTATGATAGAGAAAATATTTTTGGAGGGTAGTCAATAATTAATAGTGTAGAGGAACTTGTGCATTGTACAGAGAATCAGGAATTATTTGATGACTGTGTTTCTTTGCTGCCATAAAGATAACTTACCATCTGTATCGGATTCTGGAATCCCTGTAAGCAAAAAAAATAGGAGAAGAAACCTTACTTCAATATTGGTTTCAGTGAAGATTGGTATACGAAGAAAAATGATTCCCTGTAATATTTATGAATTGAAAACCTCAATCACAATATCCTACACCAAATGGTTCTCCTCACGGTGTCTTACGTATTGACGGTACAAACCTGTGCTCGAAAATCACATATACAAGACCTAAAGTGAAGTGACTCATTACAGAAAAGGCTGATTCGTGTATGCATATTTTATACTAGATTAAACAAAATGTATCAAATACTTACCCAAAGAGGCGGGAGGAACTCCAACGGAAAAACATTCCGTTGATTTGTCGAAGTCATCGTCCAAACAATGCGGGCTTACCATACACTGACAAGTACTGTGTGGGTGGACTGGGCAAAAGCTTGGGCCTGCTGCATTTTCATCTACTCCATTGCTGTGAGCACCAGCTCTGCCCCCAGCACAGGATGGGCCGGCATGGGGTGCAGCAGGTGCTTGCACACTTGCACCAGGGCCATCACCTCCTGTATGGCCAATGGTGCACAGTCCTCCTTGTGGGTCACTGTTGCCCGGTTCTCCTTGGGGGCCCCCATTGCCCGGTCCTCCTTGTGCGCCACGATCGCCCGGTGCTCCTGGTGGGCTACGGTTGCCCGGTGAGGATGGGGTAGGTCTTACTGGGTTGACTGAAACAGAATCATAAAAAATAAAGATTTGCGTCAGCTACTCAGACAAGCACCTTCTGAAGTCAAGTGTGTTTCAATTAGATAATTTGAATAAATGATGAAACCAGATAAAGCAGCCAATACCTGACATGGAAACATAGGTTGTTGATTGTTTTTTTAATCAATTTTCCACCAATAGGGAAACTGAAAAAATATTTTTGCTCACATAAAACACATGTTTTGATGCTAAATTTTGATGCTAAATTTATAGGAGAGCAGTTTGGGTATACATTGAAATTCTTTACCAAAACAGACTTACCTGTCATGGCAGTCACAATGCCAAACTGTATGGGTGCTTGACCCTGTACCCCAGTAGTAAACTCATCCACTGGAAAGGTAATGTTTTGTTAGGTTGAGTTCCTTGTACAACCAGGTATGTAAGTCATGATGTATAACTCAATATAAAGTACTTCAATACATTTGAACTGAGAGAAGATTCTTGAATTTCATGTCTTGGTAACAGAGACTTACAGTTTAAGCTGAGCCTGAAATCTATGTCCAAAAAATGGTTCCTTCCTGCAAAGAGAAAGAAAATTACCGTAAGTTCTCACATATAGGCCGTGGATTTGTTATGTTCTTAGCTACTTTCTAATGTTGCACTTATTTCACTGAACACAGGATTTGAATGTGATGATAAACTCACTTTGTACGGTCGCCCCGATCTTGCATGGGAAATTAGAATGTCCCTTAACAGTCCTCATTTTGCTGAAAAGAAAGAAAATTTCATTTGTATTTATTCTGACAAATTACAAAATTGGCCACCTCTGTTCTGCCACAAACGGTTGGCCAACTGCAAAACAGATATTTGACCATGACTGGGCAAATGCTACCATTTTGGTAAAAAGTGCAAATACTTAAAAAGGCAATATGTTACACTTATGGATGGCAATACGTGACACTTATGGATGGACTTATTGGTGTAAGTCCCTTTATATATCCACGAGCCATAGGCATATATATGTGGGACTGACATCAATGTGTGCATCTATAATTGTAATATATCCCCTAAGTATAGCGATGGTGGACATTTGGATTGCCGTAAATTCTCTTTACCAGGACCCAATCAAAAAATAGCCTTATTGGATGACTCCAAAGAAGGGACGCAGCTTATAGGATTTTGCTGCTTTGGTGCACGGTCGTCCTGTATTCTAGGGCAATTTGAGTCCAAATTTCCTTTACACCAGGAGTGGAGGGAGCACAGATACTATTGTTAAACTTTGAGTTCTATGGCGTAGGCGCTGTATCCTTAGCCCTTCAATTGTTTCTAGTTCTATTAGATCTTGGAGTTTGATTATTTGGTTAACTTTTCATCCCAAATTATATAATTCCACTATCGCTGCTGATGGGCAGGCAAACTGATGGGAAGCTGTGTGTGGTGTGATGTACAGTCATTGGCTGGTCACTGGATTAGGTCCAATGAAATGTGCAGTGAGGCCACTCCTGGACCCTCCCTTCTGGATCCGCCCCTGACTAGTGTTTCATGCTGACTCTATTCCTGCATTATGCAGGCTCTAATTGAGTCTATGGGTCTGAAATGACCTGGGTCTGAAATGATTATGGGTCTGAAATGACCCGGTCTGTAATGACTTTGGGTCTGAAATGACTTGTCATTCTAAATTGTCAATAAATTTCTGGAAATTTTGGGGGGGGCAAAGACATAGCATTGCCCCACCAAAATGGAATTTGGGAGGCACATGCCCCACTGCCCCCGCTCCAGCCCATATGCCCATTCAAGGCATACCTCGGAGGTATGCTGCCCAAGGTATTGGCAGTGCCTCCTGAAATTGTAGACATGGCTTCATTTTTAGACATATGTTATTTTCCCTAAAAAGTTGAGTTTTGGTGACATTGTGACATGAGTGGGGGTTGGTCCACTAGGGGGCCCCATTAAAAAATATAAGAAGGATTGTAGCCACTTGATTCCAAGTTTTCTTAACTATTATTTTGTTTTTGAAATTAGATCTAACCACTTAGAGGAAAAGGTTAAGGTCATGGCCAAGTTATATCATGAGCGTGGGGCACAGTAGCATGGGGTACTAAAAAGCATTACATTCAGTGCTTTAAAAATACAGCTTTCATATCCTTTGTTTTGATAGGTAGATTAATACGACCTTCGCGTGTCTGCCTGATCTCTCACTCTGTTATGAAAAGGAGCCATGTCATGATGAGATATCGCATCCCCGGATAGCCACTCTCGTCGCCCTACCAAAGTAGGAACGGCCAACCCGTCACACAGACGAAACTCAGTCTAATCCCCAGATTGCATAGGATGACTCCATCGGTTTCAAATGAAGGTAACAACATGGCCTTTCCGGAATTTTTTGTCCCTTTAAGAGGCAGTTGAACAGATTTTAAACACCCCACTGTCCTTATGGGGCGTAATTGAGCAGCGTACTTGAGTAGAGAGACAGAGGCGGGCTTATCATGAAAACAACACTGTTCAACATGTTTGCCCGCAATCTGAGAAGTGAACAGCTACATAAAGATGGCATAAAAAAAAATCATACCATATTCATCTGAAAGAAACAAGGAGAATTCACCGTACTCACCGAGTAGAGGGCTTGATATAGATGTGTGGCCGTGATGTGTAGAAAAGAAAGGCAAACTCCTGGAAACTTCTAGGAACTTCTGCTCGACATCTCCGCGGGCTTTATTTACAGAACTGAACACAGGGGGCGCAGGCGCATGCAAACCGACAAATTGGGGTATTTAGGCGTCATTTTGAAGGCATCCCTGGTACTAACGCAATGCGGAGAAGGGGGTACAGTAAAGGGGGCCGCAAAAGTACTGTTTCAGGTAGCGCAGAGAGATTGGAATAACGTAGGCCTGATGGTGCCAACAAAATGCCAACATAGGCCCAACGTTGGCTTTTGGTCAGCACACATCAGCATCGGCAAATTTGCGGTATCCTGCCAATGCATCAGGCCAATGTCAGCAAATTTTTGTGTGCTACCTGGGTGCAAGGAGGAGCCCGGTGTGCGGGGACGTCAATCTGATCGAGTCCCGACGGATCAAACATGTTTGATATGCTCTAATCCGATCAGATGTCTCAGTCAGATTATCGAGACAGGCCTTTGCTACGGGGGTGACACTCACTATATGGCACAGACAGGAGTGTGCAGCTGACAAGGTGACTTTTTGGCCAATATCCCCCTCACTAAGGGTGTGGTTTGGGTCAAAATCCCTCTCCCCAAGCGTCTCCCTCTGACCAAGGGTCACTTTTCTCATATTTTGAACCTGTACATCCGAAATAAGTGCCATTTTTCGGGATTTTCATTTTAATTCCTGCCAAATATGGTCAGTTTTGATAACAATTCCGAACATCAAGGCTAAATTTCAAAATAAAAAAACCATTCCCAGGTAGCACAGAGACATTGGCATAACGTTGGGCCTACGTTGGCCCAACCATCGGCTTTACATAGGCTGCCCATCCTGCCTACATAGGCCCGACGGTGCCAACCAAATGCCAACGTAGGCCCAACGTTGGCTTTTGGTTGGCAAACATCAGCATCGGCAAATGGTCGGCCAGGGGCCGACCATTTGCCGATGTCCTGCCAACGTTGGGCCAATGTTGGCATTTGGTTGGGAAATGCCACTGGTCGGGCCTACGTAGGCCCGTTGGCCCAACGTTGGCCCGATGCATCGGGCCAACGTTGGCAAAATTTTGTGTGCTACCTGGGTTTTTACCGCAATCCCTCTGACCCAGGGTCACTTTTAGCCTAAAATCCCTCTCATTAAGGTTAATGGTTGTCAGAGGCCCAGCCGCACACCCCCGTCAAACGAAAATCCGAGTGTCCCCCCCCGGGCCGTTTGCGGTCCCCTTAAGGGAGCGTTCATTATTTATGGCAGGGCGGGGGATGACAATCGGTCAGAATTAATACATGAGAAATAGGCAACTCAAGCTGTTCCAATTTAGGCCAGTTTTCATCTTTCCCATTGATAGTTATTTTCGGAAACATGATAATGGTTGTTATCAAATTGCATTTTAGTCTAAAAGTATAAAATGACTTCTAAAAATATGAGAGGATTTTAAGCCAAAAAAATGTTGCCTATAGCAGCAAGGAGGGCTTAAGTAAACAGTGATGCAAATTCGATCAAGAGGTCCAAAAACCATAATGCACAGAATATGTGCATAAAATGACAGAAAAATTACATTTTTGGAAGTTTAGTGATATTGACTAAAAATGGCAGCATAGGAACGTAGTTCCTGTTACTGCCACTAGGGGAAACAAGGGTGGTCCAATTTAGGAGACAGTTTATTGTAATTTCGTTTGGAGTATAGCGACTTGGGAGAAAAAAAAATTTCTGCAACGTCCCAAAAAGGTTTTAACATGGACTAAAAAAACAGTTATCTGGACTTGTTGGAAAAATGTTGATACAAATTACAACTGGAGGCAAGAATTTTTGGTTCATCAGTTTATTTACATGCAGACAGTGTAGTTGCGCTCCGGAGTAAAGCTCTGGAAGAAGAAATAAGTTGGAAATAATAACATGTCTTTCCTATCTATAGATATAAAGTAACATTTATTCACACTAAGTGCAGTTGAACTATGTTGAATACAATGGGTTTTATGAATAAGGTAGGTACCGTTACGGTCGGCGAAATGAGGCCGCCGAAATAAAGAGCGCGGGGGCGTTTTAACACAATGCTATGGAAAACAAAGTATATTGAATTAAGAAACAATTCCCCAGGCCCCTCTTTCCTTTTCCAGAGAAGGAGGGGAGGATGTGAAACTCTCAAAAATTGGAGACTCAATAAAATACAGTAATGGATCCAGTTCAATATCTGGGTTCCGCTAGACCTTGTATTCTATTATACAATTTGGTAATTTTGTATGAATTATGGTAAGCCATATTCTATTAGCAGGGGGTTAAGCTCATCAACTTACACACCAACCTATAACTGTGATTTAGCCAATTTGCCACATTTCTTTAATACATGTATAGATTTTGCAAGAATGAAGTTTGATTGAGACTTGGCAATTTTGAGAGCAGCTAGCAGAAATGGAACATTGAAATGATTGTACAAACTTGGAAATGAAGAACAGACTAACTTAATTTCATAACCTTGTTGAGATAGTTAGTTAAACACCTACCTTTCCTTTACATTTAATAGTTTATACTGTTCAAAAAACAAAACAATAATTCTTAAACTTAACATTTATCCTAAGAACCCACAAAAAAAATTATTCCAGGCAATTGATTTAATGAGGGTCGCGAGTCATTGTCTGTGAGGGGAGGGGGGTGATAAGTGCAACATCCCCAAAACAGAGCATAATCACTTTGCTATTGGCCACACCCCCCCCTTTCAATTTTGGCTGGCCTGCCTAAAGTGTAGGTAATTAACGCTTTTTCCCTTGTCAACTTTAAAAACAGTGCAAGGGAGGGGGGGCATGCACACAGACAAAATTAGGGGTGGAGGGGGCCGTGCCAAGTCCGCGGCGGGAATAAATATAACTATAAGTTAGTGGCCAATTGTAGTATGTATGTGAGTTAAAGTATATATTATAGCATCCGATACACCTGATTTCACCTTTCCTATAGTTACAAGTGATAGCCAGGCCTAATTTTAGGGGGAGTAGGCAATTCATGTGGGTCCCCCTGGTCTCCCCCTTCCCTGCCCTGTCAAGGGTAAAAGTATGAAGTGAGGTGGATTACATAGGTAACTATATACAGGATTAGGGTAATAGAAAGTGTAAGGCTACATACCACCTAGCCCAACCTCGAAAGCCTGAAGGTGTCGGACATCTTCCACTGAAAAACACTATTCATTATATAACGCAAGTGTAATAGTAATCTATTATTTATAAGTCTACAAAAATTGCAAGTGATAATGCTGAAAGTGACTCTTAAGTAATTGGCCTAATTTCTTAATGACTATAACCTACAATTCATCCAGGTCCCGGGTGTTTCCTGCACGGCCAGGATCAGGCGTTCAGGCACCACTTCCTCATTTACATCATCAAGACCAGTGACTGATAGGACTGCTGAGACTGTAGACCCAGGGTCTGTAAGAAGAAAAGTGTGCGTTGTCTGCCTTCCAGATATTTTTTTTATATAAAGAGGTACATGAGTCATAAATACTGGTTTGTGTATGAACTTTTCTTGACCAATTTTGTTACACATCGCTAAGGGTATTGGTGCATATACTGTTACTTGTAAACATGATTTATAGGTGAAAATGTTCAGAGAGATGTATGGCTGATAAGTGAATGAGCTGTCTTTATGAATACCGATGTATTGAAACCTGAATGGAAGTCCAAACCAAAAAAAATGAAAAAATAACATTGAAAGTAGCATATATCTGGAGTAGGTGGACTGTGAGTGCTAGTGAACCACCGTAATCTTATTAAACCAAATGAAAGAATAACGAGTATTGCACACCTCGCAGTGGGGCCGGGTCCAGCCCCTGTACATGTATGTGCACATCTTCTGCTGTTCCGTTTGGGTTAAAAGCCATTGCAACTCTGTGGAAAATTAAGAAAGGGCAGTTAGAACCGATTGTATAAGTTACCATGAAATTGATACAGGTTTGAACTTTACTGAAACTTGCTTGTTTTTAACAAGACTGTTCTAATTCAAGCCACATGATGGCATCCTAAGCTTTTCAAAGATACTTCAAAGCTTTGAAGATACATTAAAGGATATTTGAAAAACTAAGAGTATTTTTAATTAAATTAACCTTTTATATATACCAGACTAACACATTGAATTATAGTAAATAGCTGACAGTGATAAGGAAACCCTGAATATGTCCACTTTTATAAGTTTTCAAGGGGGAATGGTAGATTTGTGTGTGGATGCGCATTGATTTGGAACCCCTCAATGCCAGTAAAAATTATTTCCCCCCCCCATCGCCAACGTTTATACCCTCTGAAATATACCCGCTGAAGAATACCCTCTGAAATATACCCGCTGAAATATACCCTCTGAAATGTACCCTCAGAAAAAGTACCCTCTGAAAAGAGGTTATTTTTTTTAACACCCGAAAAATAGCTTTAGGCCTACTCCCCCCCACCCCACCCTTTTTGCCAAATAAAGGAAAGAGGGTAAATTTTCTTATCCCCCCCCTCAAGAGGTGTCTGAATTTTTTTCGCACCCCTGTAAAACCCACCCCTTCTGTTGATAAACAATTCGGCCTACCGCTGCCTACTGCCCTAAATGCTAATTTTCCTAGGACTGTATGCTAATGGTTGACTGAAATTGAAAATTAGCGCAATAAAGTGAAAGAGAAATGAAACGCAAGGGTGACAAGGGTTTTACTATGTTTTTTTCTCCAAAGAAAGTTATGTAATAAAATTCGATATATCTCTCTGTCAAACCATTCAACTTTTTAGGAAATGGGAAAAGCAAAAGGATGATATTGTTTGGGGGGATTTTATTCAAATTGTATGGCACAAAAGGAAGGGAACCTGCTTTAAACATGAAACCCCCCCCAAAAAAAACAGGAGGCGCCATCTCAAGTGGTGTGGAGGAACTGTTCTGCAATTTAAAGCGACGCCTAGAGGGATAAAGAGAGGGCGGGAAGAATACAAGTTCCGGCGCCTTAAAATAGACCGGAAATTACTCCGCTTGTTGCCCCAATACCTGTGGGGTACCTGACTACAATCAGCAGAGACCAGTGCTTTTGGCGGCGAGCTTGAGACGAGAGTAACCCACTGGCGCCTTTTCTGAAGAAGGGTGTACACGACAAAAGGCGAGGAAGAGAGTGAAGAAAGGAGGTAAGACACATTAAGAATGCCTTACGAAGTAAAGGATATGAAGGGGAGATGCTGGTAAGTGTAACTTAATTTGAAATGGTCAAGTTTTGAAACAAAATGGTGGTTTGTTTTGATCGAGCTGGAGGAGCTTGGTCGGGGTCTAGAAAGGAGGCGGTTAATAGGATGTGTTCAGTGCAAAGAAATATCCAACTATTCAGAACCGGCCCTCAATTTTATAGTTAGGGATTTGTACAAAGAAGACAGGCCATTCTTGTTACATTCGCGGGACTGGTGAAATTCAATGCGGAAAATGGATAAAATGGCGTCCATTGGAAGAGTACAGTGCCGTGTGCAGAACCAACTTGAAAAAGCCAAATTCCCATCACAAGTAAATAGCCAAAAACATGACAAACCGAAACCCGGTGTAAGAATGTCCCAAGATCATGGAACAAGTGTGGGATTTATTTTGTCGTGGCTAGAATATACGAGATGGCCCGGTTTGTCTCCTAAAGTTGTTTACGAGAGATTGAAAGTAAGATCCTCCTTATTTTCAAAGTAAAATGAGTAATTATTCGCTTTCTTTCTCCCACAGTTGGTTGGTGGGTATGTTGAAATATTGACGTTTTAAACAACTGTTAAAATACATGAAAAACCAGGTACTAATGGGAAGAAATAACCACTTAAAGCGAGCCGCGAGTGACGGCCATTGTAGGAGGTAGGTGCAAGTGTTACTGAAGCTTGCCACATTAAGTTAAGGCAAGCAGGGGTGGTTTTTTTCTGCCTTGGGATACATGTTAGAGTGTCCTGGCACAAGATGTTATACCGGCTCCCTAAATTCATCAGGAAATCAGGAAGACTTCATCAAAGCTATTGCTATGCAAGTGGTGGCAAATCAAGTACGGGGAGGGGGGGGTCTGACCATGCCACCCCCAAATTATATTAAAGTAGAGTCGTTCTCACACTTGAAGATGCCAAATTGTTGCCAAGTCCCCAGGACTTGTGTTGAAGTATTTTAGCAGAGAGTCATCTATGCCACTAAGGCAGTGTTCATTATTTAGGAACTGGCCAGGGGTGTTGGTTTTTTTTAAAGCCCACCCTCGACAGTAGTCAACACTTTTTTGCCACCACCCTGTCAGAGGCTGGGAGAATTTTGATAGAAGGTGGGTAAGATTTTTTACCCCCCTCAAAATTTTTTTAACCACACCCCGGCGGGAGGGGTTTTAATTTTTTATGCCCCCCGCCTGTGGATAAATAAGGATCAGTCCCTAAGGCCTAAATTAATAGTTGTGTTCAGGTAACAGGGTCCAAAAAAATTAGGGTACTTCTCCTTTCAAGTCATAGAGTCATTGACACTCAGCATCAAGTTCTCAAGTCTTATACTCCAGGGCTGGGAACTTCAACATAAATTATAATAGAGTTGTGACACACGACAGATGTGATATTGTCCAGAGGACATGAGGCAGAAGCTCAAGTGCCAATTGACTTTAACACATAAGTCATGGTGACCTACAAGGAAGGCCTGGGTACCTAACTCCAGTATAATAAGAAATAACAACTTCCCTGAAGTTATTAAAAAATTTACCATTATTTTCTCTTAGTACCTTTCAGGGATATCAGTCTGATACTTAAACGAGAACGATACCAAGAATCCATATATCACAGATCTGACTTTATCTTAATTCAAAAGGGATGGAGAGCACTATATGTTGTGATGATGTACATTAATAGATCCAAAGATGTACTGAATACACCCAGTATTTAACCCCTTAATGGCTGCATAGTGGCATATTAATAGGGCCGGAGGTGTAAGGAATACATAAGCAAATAACAACACCCTTGTATTTTTTTACATCATATTCATCAAAGTGGGACTGGCGTATGCCACAGAGCCATTATATTAGTGGAAGAGAACATTTGCTTTTAAATAACAACAAACTGCTAAGGTCTGCTAAAAATAAAAGATGGTGGACACACATTGAATAAGGTCACATAGTATTCTATAGTAACGCTCGTATCTGACATAAAAAGAACGGCTAACCCCTTAAGGATGCAAAGCGACCTATGCCGGCATTATACATAAATAAGGCTTAAAAGTGTACTTAATAAAAGCAGTACTTAACCTGTTAAGGGCTACATAGTGATATATATATATCATATTGAGACATTCATAGAGCCCAGGGTGTACTGAAAAGAACCAACACTTTATCCCTTAAGGCTGCATCTAGTTGGCATGAAACTTTTCTATAGGCCAGGGTCTATTGAATAGATAAGGAAATGTCCATGGAGGTGGACATGGGCTATTCGGTCCTGCCATAGGGGGTTAATTGGATTTTAACTAAAGAAGGTGGTCACAAATCCAAGATGGCCATCACCCATCCCAGTCAACAAAAAACGTTGCATAACGTTTCAGAACGTTTGCCTATGGCTCCTTATCATGGCAAAACTTTTTAAAACGTTAAAAACGGTTTTTTGACATTAAATGACGTTTTCTTGTTGAGTGGGATTGAACATGGACACATTGCATTGAATTGCCCACATATAATACGGCCGTTCTATTACTAATCCATAGTGAAATTTGTATGAGCCATGACATAAAAACGAGGGTGTATTGAATACAATCAAACGTTAAGCCCTTAAGGGCTGCATAGTGCTCTATGTGATCATGTTATATGAATAGAGCCCAGGGTGTACTCAATACAACCAATGTTAAGCCCTTAAGGGCTTCAAAGTGCTATATGTCAGCATGAGCTATCAATAGAGGCCAGGGTGTACTGAATTCAACCAATGGTTAAGCCCTTAAGGGTTTGAAAGTGGCTTCAAAGTGCTAAATATGATAGACCCCAGGCTGCATAGTGATGATAATATACTACCGTAATCTCCCGCGTAGAAGACGCGTTTCGCGTAAAAGATGCACCCCAAACTCAGCAAATTTGCTTTTCGCGTATAAGACGCACCTCTTAGGGTACAATTTTGAAAATTCAGCACTGTTCTATACTAAAATTAACCCTCGTATAAGGGACACCCCCAACTTAAAAAAATCCTAAAAGACGCACCAGGCATTTGTTAGGCGTAGAGGACGCATCTTCTACGCGGGATATTATGGCAGTATGAAAAGAGGACAGGGTGTACTGAATACAACCAATGGTTAGGCCCTTAATGGCTGCAAAGTAGCACAATGGAATGATACATTATTATATCCGATGATGTACTGAAAGGAGGAAATGAGCCATAATCAACGAAAAACAGAGTGCGTTATCACTTTACTGGTAGAGCCAAATTATGTCAGTACTTATGCACTTTTTGGCAGCCTTTATCATAGAAAGTTTGTCTGGAATTAGTAACACTATGTGAGTAATATTGGTATATTTTTGATATAAGTAATTGCATGAGATTTCCTCCTCAGTATGTTAAATTCTGTATTTTTTTTAAAAAAAATTTTTCAGTATATCCGTCCAGATGAGCCTTGTAGTTTGTGCATTCATGCATATATGGGTTTCAAAGACCCTCAAGAACCACCGAAATGCACTATTTAGCCTGTTGGTATTGCCTTGGTATTTTCATAGTTTGAGGGTTGACATATTCCGTTATAATTGTTTTATATATATTTGTAATGGTTCGTATCGACTTATATGTTGGGTGGCTCGTTGGCTCGCTTATCACTAAAGATACCAACACAACACGAGTACTTCGGGTTGGGCAAAGCCCCGGATACCCCTACCTCTCGGGTAGTACTTTATTCACTTCTCAGCTGCTTATGGTTAAACGTCTTGACTGGACTACGTCCAGTCCCCTTCTGCAGCTCGTCCGGCTTCTTAGTAGAAGCTGGACGTGAAGCATGGTGCTGCCCCCTCTTGTACCAGCCGGGTATCGCAAAGCGACACCTAGTTGGCATAGAAGGAACGAGCACCACACGAACACGTCTCTCGGATGAACCGCACTAATATATATACAACGATGCCGGCCCCTACATATTGAAAGATTATTACCGAGGGTTACCATGGCGCAAATTTGTGAGGAGAAGTTTGGAGTAATATTTAAAGTAGGAATAATGTAATTTATGTCATAAGAAATAAGGAAAGGGCAAAGTACTTTGATAATGAGGAGTTTCTCGAGCCCTGTAAACCATTTATTTACAAGGGTCTACAAGAGTATGTTATGTTTCATGGCCAGTCAGCTCGAAAAGCGAGTTAAAACAGCCAGGTAGAAAAAAAGTGTTTTTCACTCACTATGGTTGGAAGAAGATAGGGGAGAGGGAGTGCAAATTTGCAAAATAAATAAATGGTGTTTGAGGTGTAAGGGTTTGTTTAATGTCTTTTATGTTGGGTGGCTGTTAGGCTCGCCTAAGACTAAATCTATCACAACCCAAGTAGTTCTGGTTGGGCAGAGGCCCTTAGAGTTCCCACCTGTTCTGGTGGGCTTTAATTGAGAAGTTATACGTCTGGATCCACGGATCAACATTCCCAGCCTTTTTGACTAAGGTGGTGAAAATAGGCTAAGGTGGTGCAAGTACATGCAAATGAGGCCCCACAATTGAGGCTGGTGGGGCATTACGTTAAAACTGTATGAAAGAAGCGTCAACTTGCATGCCTAAACTTTATATCTGATACCAGCTTATCTGAGAGAGACAATGATATGTTTGCACCCCTCCCCTATACAGTGTTAATAGAAGGTGGCTACTATAACTCTTCTTTCTCAAACACCAAAAAAAAAAAGGGTTTCGAGGTTTCCTGCAATGCACATTGCTATCCTATATTTCTAATAATTGCTAGTGATTCTTTAAGAAACAATTCTATTTCAATTGATTAATAGGAGGTAAAATGGCCGAAGGAAACACACGAGTAACAAGAAGAGAGACAACACCCACTGAACCAAGTACGTAGACAGGGGGCCTCCCCAACCTACTTTATGACAGTAGTTAAGAGATTATTTCCATGTTTTGGATAAAATTATTGCCCACATTTTGGTTCCCCCCAACCCTTTCAACAGTCATAGATGCACAACTGGTGGAGTAAATATTAGTAAACAAGGTGAATGGGCCGCTGAGTAATAAAGCCCAGTAAATTATTAATAGAGAATACATGCAAAACTTAAAGGTGTTCTTACAAGCAGTGCAGGTTTGATGAAAATATTGGACATCTTCGGCTCTATTTCCTGTATAAAATGTATAAAAATATTCCAAACTATTGCAGGAGTGGATGATGCCATTAATGATGGGCTGATGGATTTCCTGAACAAAAGAATGGCCGGTAAGTTTTATTGTTTACTTAAATCCATAACCAAGCACGATTGCTGCCTAAATGACTCAAGGTAACTGCTAGAATATAGTGCGTCACTGTAACGCTGTAGCAGACAGGCCACAATGTTCTGCCCTCACAGGGTTTCCCTTACAGAAGCAGATGTGGGGGTGTCGACGTCGACCATGGTATATGGTACGAGTGATAGGGCCAGCAATGATATATATGGTATCTCAGCTGTTATACATGTTTGGGAGACTCATGTATGGCAGCAGTTATATATAAAAAGTTTCATCTTAAGGTGTGAATTTGTCTTAACTTTTCTAACTTTTTAAAATACTCCACAGGCTTGAGAATTTTGGCCATAGAGGATAGAATGACGTGGACCAAACGAGAGTATGCTGAATATTTTGACTCTGACTCAGAGGAGGATAACATAGATGCATGGTACCCAAAACACCCCAAAAGAGGTGAGTATATACTATGAATTATGTAGTCGGGCATGAACATGGTGTAAGGAGCTAGTGTAAAGACCATGACTTTGAGTGAGAATTTTATAAAGGTTTTACCAATGTATATGGAAGTGTAGGTAATATGTTGTTTAATGTGTGTATAAGTTCCACCAAGACTTATGGTTTAGAAGAATTTTATTGGTTAAAGGTAAAAGGAGGGACACTGACAAGTCGACATCTGACTCCATCACTGAGCTGTGCTATACTCAAGTAGTGCCCATTTGGGGATTGTTGCTGGGTAACAGTTTCCCGCGTTCATTGTCTTTGGTTTGCACCCTTTCCAACACTCCTTCTCAAAACATAACACAATATACTACATGTATTACATGAATTTACTTGGTTAAAAGATACATAATATGAAACTATATGAAACAATACTACGGCACTTCTGGGTTATGAAGTTACTCAAGACTTAAACTTGACTATTATTATATAGCAATGTCCATGCTTTCTTATAAGTGTGACGTCCATTTTCTCAGTCTTCGAGTAAACAGTTATATACTACCATTGTATTCAGTTCATAGTCCTTCTGGACAGTGCTCCAACTAATTAGTTTCAGTTTCACTGGAACATTAACAGTCACTTGGAAATATACATTTCTGTTGTTTCAGTTTAACTGGTTCTTCTTATTATAATAGAACACTATTAGCTATGGAAATGTTACTCAAGTTGAGTCGTCAACATGTATTTAAGACTATATGATTACACACTATAGTATACATGTACTCCAAAATTCTTGTTTTTCTTACTTAGTTACAGGTTACACAGGCTATGGTTGTTATGAAAAAGTAATCTTGACCAAATAGCAAACACTTCTGCTATTCAAATTTGAATATAGCATGAACCTAATCTTGGGAAGAGCGGTTTCTAGCACTTCATTCCCTGTGAGGATTTCATCCCTCACGTGAGGCTTTACCCCTCACTTCCCTAACTAATTCAGTGCTTCAATATTTGCTGTGATTTCCAAAAAATGTTTCACCAAACAAATATAGTTCCAATCTCCAGATTATCCGTCTGAAGTTACTCACAGATTCTGTACAAAGTGTGAACTTCCTGCATCCTGTGTCCTTCTGTGGTGTCTCAGTGCATTACACCACCATCCCAGTGCATCCTGACAATTTCCATGTGCCTCCGCCACTGTAGACTCCTCTACAGATTCCTGTGATGCCTCCCACACAGCACTAAATGTCTCCTTCTGCACTAAACTCTGCAACTCTTGACACATCTCCTGCACTCTCTGACACAGTGTTATACAGCCTCTGACACATCCCAATGTGTTTGACACATCTCCAGTGTGCCTAACGTGTCTACACAAAGTCCAAAGCTCCTCCTGTCTACCTGACAGATCCATGCTTCTTACTCTCACTTTTACAGTGTCTGACAGGACCTCTACAATGTCCAAGACTTCTGTCGACCTCCCTGACAGAAGTAGGACTACTTTGGTACCCAGCCAAGTGCTGCTGACCCAGTGACACACCCACGTGCTAGTTTCGCCTACCCGCAGGGACCGTCTCTGGCGGATTCTGTGGGTTAGCTCACACAGAGTACGAGCTCACACAGACCAATTCACAAAGAAGTTCACACAGAACACTATACCTCACACAGAGCACAGATCACAGATCAGATCATGCAGGTTACCTTTCACAGAGCACTGAGCAGTTGACACAGATCTGCTTTCACAGTTAACACATAGTACCTCACACAGAGCTGTTCTTCATAGCAAAGCTCACAGAGAGCAGTTCACAATGTCATCCGGTAGCTCACCCGATCTCCTGCTGCCTATGACGATGTCCTATGTGTCACTGTCGACCAGCTCGCCATTTCTCAAGGGCTATGATCCAGTCCACCCCTACTATCCAGTCCAATCGTAGTGGTTGACCCTGGGTGATTATGTTTTACCGTAAACTCCCCCGTATAAGACGCGTCTTATACGCCAAACAAAATGCTGGTGCGTCTTAAAGCTTACTCTCAAGTTGGGGGTGCGTCTTATACGAGGGGTAATTTTACTTTAGAACAGTACTTGATTTACAAAATTGAGCCCTAAGAGGTGCGTCTTGTACACGAAAATGTCTTTGCTGAGTTTGGGGTGCGTCTTATACGCGCAACGCGTCTTATACGCGGGAGAATACAGTACCTAGGATTGTCTATTCCAATGCATGCTCTTTACCTCTATATCTGCACCAATCATAGTGTTTGAGCCTGCACAATCAAGAATTCCCTTCTGTTCAAGGCCAGGTCAGTATTTGGGGGTGCTCAAACCTTAGCTTCTGAGAAATGACTTCCTGACCTCGTCTGTAGCACCATAACAAGGTCTACTCACGTCCACAGCTATCTCTCAGTCATATACAGCTTCTCCTGCTGTCTCTGACGATGTACTGGTCTCATCAGGGTTCTCCGGAGAATGTTAAATCACACCGTAAAATCCTGCACCGAGCGAGCTGGTGTAAAATTTTATTTGGTTGTTTAGTCTCATTGATGACAGTGTGAGGATTACAGATGGGAATTTAACAAACAAAATGAAATTTTTTTCATAAATATGGCCATAACTGCTGTTCTAATTGGCCGATTTGCAAAATTAAAAAACCTATATGAAAGTAAAATGACACCGGCTGTAATTATGACATGAAATCACACCGGTGGCAGTAAAAATCATGCCAGCAGCCCAACGGCGTTATTACAGTGTGAGGAGAACCCTGTGTAACTGTAGACATTACACGTCCTCCTTTAGACCTTACACATCCTCCTGTAGATCTTACACGTGTACACAAGGTCTACATACCTCCAGGACAGAACTACATGATACACATGATGATTTTGGCACCCAGCCAACCTCCAGGTGTTTTGAGATGGTCCCCGACCTGCTTCTGGCATCCCTGCCAGGATCCAACGGTCGTCGTCACTTTGCCCATCCAACTCCCGACTTTACATGACTCTCACATCGGTCTGGGCACTCCCAATGCTCCCTACATTTACCTCTACAACTTTTCCAGAGTGGACAAAGCGAGTCTTGGCCACATAACATATTGGTTAAAGGTAAAATGAGGGAGAGTGACTAGTTGACATCTGACTCCATCACTGTCCTGGTGCTGAGTGCTTTATTCAAGTAATGCCCACTTGGGGTCTCTGCTGTTGCTTTGCACCATTTCCAACAAATTTTTGATTATTTTGGTTCTGGACTTTGTGCGACTACAGTTCACTTACAATGAGTGAGAGTAAGGGACATAAGACATATGGGTCAATCGACTGAAAGTGGGCCCTTGTCCATGGTAGAGGGTCATTTTTAAAAACTAAGAATTAGATCATTTTATTGATAGCCCTATATCTTGGCTCTTAGGAAACGTTCATTCAACTCACTAATTCCCTGACGGTCAGTTTTTATAGCAAATATTCAAAATTATGAAAATGTAATGGGCGTGAGCAAAATGAATTCTTCTCTACATCACCGAAATATTGTCAGAAATACATGACAAAAGGATATTTTACAAAAGGTCCCAAAGACACACTACCGTAATCTCCCGCGTATAATGCGCAGCACGCGTATAAGGCGCACCTAGAGTTTTGGAAAATTCTCAAAAAAAATGGAAAATTCATAACTTTGGTTCTACTGAATGAATTTTTAAAATTAAAAAACCAATGGGTAGCTTGGGCCACCTTGTGCCCTCCTGGTCACCATTTTGTCCTATTTTGAAAATACTTGAATATGTACTGCAGAAAAACCCCTATGATGTCCCTAATCTTGTTGGGAAATAGGAAGATTGAGGGTACTGTTTTAGTAGGCCTACCTGTCGTTCTCGCCATGAATATGACCTTAGCTGGCGAAATGGCGTTAAACATCTATTACTCACTCACTAGTAGGCCTACCAGTCCACTTTCATTTTGCTCACACGCATTACAGCACCTGTATTTGGTTATAGAAATGAACAGGGGAAAAGGAATGCCAACCAGACCACCTCCAAACAACATGAAAATGTTAGATAGGACCCCCCCCCCCACTAAGGAATAGATAAAATTATATTGGTCTGTTGCTGTTTTGCTTGATGGTATAGACCCTGGGATGAGGTGGAACTTGAATAAAAAGGCAATTTTTGGCCATTTTTGAACTTTGGGCCACCATATCTAAAAATATAGCAGGACGACATATGCAAACTAGCTCTTCTTGTGAAGCCCAAGGTGTTATCTTTGAAATGAAAGTAGAAATAAGTAGAATGGTTACTTACCTATTATTTAACAGCCCCCTTGTATCCAAAAAAGACAAAAAAAACACATTTCCCCACTTACGGTGGATTGACCCATATAATGTACACTGATTTTTACAAATAAATAGAAGGGGTAAGGAGGTACTGAAAGTTGAAAACTTAAGTATTATATATTGTGGAAATAGACTACAGAGAATACAAATAAGACGTATATGTACTCTGGGTGCTGTTTGAGAAAATTCCAGTGGGCTTGATGTGAAGGTAGTAAACGAAGGACACTGACCACACTACCTCATTCTTTATTGCAGGTAACCAGTGGACTAAAACTGAGGAACGTAAAATTAACCAAGGTAATAAAGGAAGTACAAGCCTAGTATGAAAATATATAAGGGGTTTGAATTTGAATAGTTTGAATGGCTAGAAATAAAAATTGAATGAACTGTTATTTAACAAATACATGGAGGAGAGGATGGCCGATTGGAATGCATGGATATTACAAAAACAGTTAAATGTATCCATACTTGGTATATAGATAGAGGTTTTGTTACATTATTTGCAGAGTCTTCCGATGATGAGGCATGCAAAAAGGGTAAAGAGATGCTGCGAAAGTCCCTGAAGAGGAGACAAGGTATGTAGAACATATTAAGATGAAAGACATTGGTACCTGCTTTTATAAAGATGAATGAAATATGACCAAGGTTAAAAAGTATGTTTGCGCAGGGACAGGAGTACAGTTATGACACTTTAGATGTGCAACATTCTTGTAGGTTGGTAAGATACATGCAAAACCCTCAGTTTTTCCGCCTTCTTTTTGATGTGTCAGGGTGATTCTTGGGATTCATTGAGATCCAATGTATTTGACCATTATTGAGATGAGATTTAAGATGAGATCAGCGATGATGCAGAACAGTGATCATGAGATTGATTCAGATGTAATGTATTTTCTCATCTTAGAAAACTTAGGGCCATCTGTAAGAAGCACCAGCATGCACCATTTGGCTTCTCTGAATTGAAAATTTTTATGAGGGTGTTATTTTATTGTAACATTTCTGGTTAAAAACGTGGAAAACAGCTCTTGCCTTGGTCTTCTTACACAATCCAAAACACATTATATACATTACCCTCTCTCATTATATACATGAGAGAGGGTTATGGCACCTTTCCTGGGGAAAATAATAAAGCCCAGGGTTTACAGATTCAAGAGTAAGTTACAGACCTCGCTTGTTCATTTTGAAACCTTACTTATGCACATTGGTCTTCAGCTGTGGAGAGGAAATACCGGAACAGGCCCATAGACGAGCGAGCACTGTCATACTGTGAGGAAGATTGCCCAAGCGACTGCAGTAAGTGATATTTGATTTTCACGCTACTGTTATATTAACTTTGAGAGAGTAATTTGATTCATTTCCCTCACAATTAACATGCATGATAAACTTTTGGTTGCCTCACAGTAGTTAAAGAGCATTACAAAAAAAGGAATTTCACTTTTACATGAAGGTAGGGCACTTGGTAAAAATAAAACGAAATGATATTTTTTTAGAATGTAACTATAGACGAAATGGCCAAAGCACATGAGCTAAATGACAGAATGTACCCAATTTGCTTTCCAGAGTATCGAAGGAAGAATGACTACAAAGGCGAGTGAGAATAATGTCGTATTTGAAATTTGTTAACCAAAAGGAAGGACAAAGATGATGACGAAAGTCTATAAGACTTAATATTTATACATGCCCTCTTTTGGGGTTTTAGGTGGTAAATCGACCACATTTTCTGTTAAATTTGGTTAAATTGTGATAACTGTTGGTGTATGAAGAAGGAAAGTAGGAGTGTAAAGACTTGTATGTTATATTCGTAGCGTTCATAGGGATGCCAGTTTGCCATTCAGATGTCTTGTACAAAGAAAAGTCGTTAAATTGTAAAAGACACCACGGTGAGACTACATGCAAACCGAAAGTGTTGCAAGATTAAGGAAGAATCAATGATGCAACTGCCGAAACCACCTAAAGCTGGGGAGTGGTGCTCTTTGGGCTCGGCCTGACACAGCAATACTTGTAATCGGGACGTAGGGCTCTGAAGGTTTTGTTAACTTTAATATACAGAAAAGAAAGTAGACTGGCACCCATGCAAGAAAAAGTTAAGAACAAATTGCCATATATATATATATATATATATATATATATATATAGATAGATATATAAATATATAGATAAATAGATAGATAGATAGACATGCATTGATATATTTATGTATACATGGATGTGATCTCATTATATGGATACTGATGGGTTCTATTGAAAACTCAAGAAGTATCTATGTGACGGGTAAGAGGTGTTAACTTCTATATAGGGGTATTTTTTTAACAAGGAGAGTTTTCCTCCATATATATAGATATATAAATAGATATATAAATAGATAGATAGATAGATAGACATACATAGATATATTTATGTATAAATGGATGTGATCTCATTACATGGATACTGATGGGTTATATTGAAAACTCAAGAAGTATCTATGTGACGGGTAAGAGGTGTTAACTTCTATATAGGGTATTTTTTTACCAAGGAGAGTTTTCCTCCATGCCCTCTATTGGGGCTTTAGGTGGTAAATCGACCACTTTTCTGTATTCTTGATTTAAATGTGATTGCTTAGACAGGGGTAGACACTAAGCGGTAATGCAGATGACCACCACTGTTCATAGTTCAAGTGGATTTTATTGGATTGAACCCGCAATATTGGGAATTAAAAAGTCTTTGTTTTGGCCAATTTTCAAGAAACATCCCTGTTTTACCACTTAACTTAGTGTCTACCCCTGCATAGGGGGCTTCAATGAGGTATGTACGCTTTTTCATTGAGGAAATTTGACACTACCACCCCCGTATTGCATTATGTACACATATAGCACAACAAATACCCCTTAAGCAGTCTTTGTGAAAACATGCCCGACACCAGCTATACGCAGCAAAAAGGCTGCAACGAAATGTCAGGCTGTATTATAAAGCTGTTTTTCCTTTTTTTTTTTTAGATTTATCCGCAAAATTACATTTCTACCCAATCATCAATTTATCCTAATTGGGTTAATAATGTAATGCATAGATATATTGGCTTAAAAGAACACAATGCCTTAACTCTGTACGTACATACTTTATGGAAGTCCCATAATGGATGGGAGGAAGGAAGACAGGAGGGATGAAGGACATTTAGTCATTTTAAAAATGGCTAAGTAAAATAACGCTCAAACTTAAGATCTGACGGTGTTAAAAAAAAAATTAACAATTGTAATTGGACCTACATTGTAAGAGCAATTCCACTGAATCAGTGCACAAACCTTGTTCATAGTTGGAATAAGTTGTCAGTAAGTTATTCAAAAACCCGTACTATCATGAGTAACAATGCAGAAGCTTATTCCTAATTTAAAAATTAGCATTTATGAAAAGTGACTGGTTAGGGATAAAAAAGGATTTTTATGAGGATTTATACTTAAGTATTTAAAAACTGTTGATATATTTATGAATATTTAATACGGTTAAAATAGGTATTACGAGTAAAAGACTTTAAGTCAAGTCAAAACGCAAAAACGGCGTTCAGACAAATCATTCATAATGGTGCTATCAAGAATAAAGTGAAGTTACAAAATACTGTATACATGTTAAATGGCCAGTATATGGAGGTTAAAAGTGGAGTATTGAATTTTTTAAATATAATGTTATAAGTTATGTACACAGTTACCGTTACAGATTTTGTTTAAACCAAAGATATAAAGTTGGAAAATGGAAATGAATTGTTATGTATAAGAAGGTGTACAAAAGTGTTAAAAGTAAGAGACTTGGAAATACCGTAATCTCTGGAGTAGAAGGATAAGCTCAGGTAGAAGGCGCACTCCCAACTCTAGGCAATCTGCTACGTGAGAGATTACGGTACTTTGGAAAGTCTGTTAATAGCAGTACCCCACATTTGGGAAAAAAACTATAGGGGCGTCCAAAAATTTGCCTTGAGGTATCCCGACCTACCCTAATTCTTTTGCCTTTGGTCAATAGGAGGAAAATTTCAAGAAAAATTGTTTAGTAACAAAATGAAAATTGTTTAAGGGAAATATGGTTTTCCCTATGTGTGATGCATAATAACTGAGGTACATGGGCCAGAGATCCAACTTTTCCTAACTTTTTAGGAATTCTGAATTTTTGATTTTCATTCCTTTAGGTATTTCCTATTGAGAAAATTAGTAGTATAAGGAGGATTTATGTTTTTTTTTGGGTATCAGTGAGTGGCATGGCTGATGGGGTGAGAACAGGGACATAACCCGTTTGGCTGTTCTGACGCCTGTAGCTGACCTATTATGCATCACAGGGAAAAGATGCCCCCCCCCTTAAGGCTGTAAGCCTTTGGGACCAGAAGCAGAACTACATCTCCTATATTGAATAATTCATTCATGATGGTTGCTCTGTACAGGAACAAGGTGGTAGACGTGACAACACACTATTTGAGTCCAGGCTGATACAGAAAGACTTTACTTATTTAACTATCCCTGATATATGTGGAGTATGCACGAATACTTGTAAATTACATATACAAAAGGAATTTTTCATACAGCTAATTTTTTGGAGCACACCTTGGACAGGCTACTTGAGGATGAGTCAAGGCTATTGGTGATTTGTACATTGATTGGAGATTTTCAGTTAAGATATGAGGATGACAAAAATCTGTTTTATTATGTGAGAAATAAAGGAGACATAGAAAAAAATAAATATGATATGTGAAGTTTTTATTATGCAAGTTTTTATTATGCAAGGGATACAATACAAGTTATGTCATATTTCTCAGGTTTATATCATACACTAATGTGCATACTTTGAGTTCCATTTGGAGTTCCAGAATTTACAAGTACCGTAAAATCTGCTAGAATTCACAGCCATTGTAACTGAAAGAGTGACTCATCTGACCCTTTAAAATTCTGTACTAACCCAGGTAGCACAACTCATGCAATTTACATCATTCTTACGTGAAAACCCATGTGATTTACGTAAAAAAGACATCATTTAGATGAGTTGTGCTAGCAGGGAAGGTGTTAATAACCCGCCTATAAGCTGCACCCGTTGCATTGACCTATTGACAAATAGTATAAGCCAAACATTAATTTGGATTCTGGCATAAGGCTGCGCTTAACAAGATAAGAGGGATGTGAGTGTTCTGGTTTTTTGTACGATTTTTGGAAAATGGAGAAAAACCAAAAAAAAGAGGGGGGGCACAATAGATCAAGTGACAAATGTCTATGCATTTATAGTTTCCAGTGCTAGAATTGTCCCACAGCTGGTACAGATGAGAAGGACTAAGACTCCAGGAGTTAGACTGTCCACTCACACATACAAGATAATACCATCGTACCTAGGGATCTTAGTCTTCAGGGAGTTCCCAGATTTCACGGATTTTGAAGTTCAAAGGCCCTGTACATTCATATAAAAAAAAAAGTTTTTGGCACGACATTGGACCATTTCAGGGATTTTTGTGCTCTTTGACTTTCATCCCGGCGTACAATGCAGCCACAGGACTCTGGGATGAAATATGCCACTCAGTCGCCATAGGCCTGCACCTATGACTGTCGGATGCTAGCTGGTGGGAGGGAGAGGTCTGAGTAGGGGTGTCTGATTACCGGGTGAGCTAGGTAAGGGTGATATGAGGTATACAAATATAATATTGGCTTTCTTCTGTAGGTTTCAATATAAACCAAACTTCAATGTTTTCAGCATTTTATTAAATCATCAGCCATGCCCGTGCGCAGCATACCCATATTAGATAATTTTTTTAATTTTTTTTTTTAAGTATTGAGAATTTCATAGAATTCTTTTTACTGAAATCCTGTATTAAGCCTCTTCACCTGTTCCTTTACGGATTACGCATTGATGTGTAGCTTTGGCCTATTTTTGGAGATTTTAAACAGATTTTGTGTACTCTTTTATTTCCGCAAAATCCAATGAAACTCTTCCATTTCTTCAATGATACCCCATGGAGTTGAGGACTCCACAGAGTGTTGCAAAGTTGAGATAAAAATTTGAATCACAATGAAAGTTTCCCAGGGATTTAATGGATATTTAGCCATAAATTCATTAAGTTCAGAAAAAAATGCATTCATATTACATGGACAAGGTTAAATTGAACCCACAGTATTACATGGCCTAAGATGTGAAATCTTTAATAAGATTATTAGAGTTTGAGGTCGACTAAATTTAAGACTTTTAAAACTGGACACTGGCATCCCTGTTCTAATTTACGGTTCTTCTTAGGCACTAGGATTGTTACTCTAGGCTGAAGGACACTTTCTTAGGTTGAGGGACTAATACTCTGGCCTGAGGAATACATTTTAGAGCCTAAGACTAGGATTCTAGTCCATGGGTCTAATTGTACTAATATTTGACTTACGAGTATTATGCTTTTTAGATTTAAGTACAGTACTGACTACTCCCTAGAGAGAAGGGCTACCATTATGTCTTTGTCAACACACATAGTCTCGGGGGGGGGGACTATGTTTAATACTCAACCTAAAGAGGTAGTGCGTGGGGTTAGAATCTAGTCCCTTATACCACGATATCTGGGTTGCACAGTACTTTTTGGTGGATATTCCCATACACATATCTGTCGTTATAGCACACCCTGTAGGCTGTAACATCAATTTTGTAAGGCGTGCGGTTATCCATGGATAACCTGCATGCCTCTCATGTCCTTCCATGTCATATGTTACATGTTAAAACCCAAGAAATTTTCAAGGCCAGGGCAGGGCTCGAACCTACAGTCTCACATCCCAAATCCAACTCCCTATGCACTGCGCCAGAGAGACTGGCGAGAGATGCTTCGTTCGAACCATGTCTCGATATCATACGGGAAGGAGTCAACTGCGGGCTGTCTGCTACCATAACTGCGGGACGCATTCAAACATAGACAACCCAAGATGGGCGCTGAAGGAGGAGACGCGGTGGTCTAGCGCATTGGGCTCAAACGTCGAAGGTAGGCGGGTCAAATCCAGGCCCCGATGCGTCTTTTTTTCGCCGTGTGCGATGTAGCTGTCCGCTGCCGGGTGGCGAGGTGTATATCTAGTCTAACAGTTAGTAACACGGTCCGGGCGCATCTTTTTTCACCGTGTGCGCTGTCGCTGTCCTATAAGGGAGTGATCATTTTTTAACAACAGGGGGGGATGGTGGGTTTCGGTGGGCCAGAATTTTTTCAACCCCTTGACCAGGGGGGGTCAGAATTTTTTCAATACCTCTGATGGGGGGGGTGAAAATAATTTCACCTGTTTTCAGTGGAAAACCCTGCGCATTACTATAGGCTAAAAGGGGACATTCGCGCGCAAACCAACTAGCCCCTCCCCCTTTTGTTAAAAAATTATCACTCCCTAAGGTGGTCCTCGACTCCTGCTAAAGTTGGAATAGTTCCCCTAATCCTTTATCAAATGTGGCCTAATATTCTTCCTATAACTTAATATAATAAAATATAGGAATGAATTATTTTTCCTGGGAGAATGAATAACAAAAATAATTTGGGGTTTTACCATGTTTATGAGTTTGCCTAGGTTTTATCTAATGTCTGCCACAAGAAAATTTTCAACCCCCCTTTCGAGGGGGTTAATTTCTTGACCCCCCCATAAGGGACAAAACACTTGTGCGAACGTACTCTTTTAGCCTATAGCAAAGCGCAGGGTTTTTCACTGAAAACACAGGAAATTATTTTGACCCCCCCATCAGAGGTATTTAAAAAAATCTGCCCCCCGGTCAAGGCGCCTTTCTCCCTTTTCCCACAAGAAAAACCCACAAGAAAAACCTATACCCTCATAATAATAGTTGTACCAGTAAATATTTTTACCTAACACTGCTCAGGGGGACAACAATTATGAACCCCACCCACCTCCAATAGAGAAAGGGATAAAAAACTTAAGCCTCACCCTGAAACCTACCCCCCCATTCATAAGTTTGGAAGTTTAGAGCTGAAATTATGATATTCATTCGTATGAAAGGTTGGAGGACATTGATTACAAACTTGGCCTGTCCTAAAAAAGGAAAGAAAATTGACAAATTTATTGTGCTTTGGTTTGGTTGATTTTACCTCCACTAATAGTAATTAAAAGTTAGCAGAAACTATGTTTTGATTATTTCCTATTTTCCCCTACTTATCATAGGGCAATGCCTAACTGGCTAAGGCTTCTTTATATTTCATATTTTGCAAAAGAGCTTGGTTTCCCGCAGGAAATCAAGAATCTCCTTGTTTCCAGTGCTGTGGAAAACACTGTTCATTGTCGTTGGATTTTTCAGGAATTTCTTCCTGCTTCTCTTGGTTGCCTGACAATGTAGCATGAGATGTTCCAGACTCAGGTGAGTGTTGCATGGCTGACATACAGGTGCCACTTCACCTTTCAGAAGGTGACTGTGTGTGAGTTTGGTGTGACCAGTCCTTAGACGGGTCAGTTTCACCTGTTCCGATCTTGTCAGGTTTTCTTCTGTAAAACTTTTGCCGACTGTTGGTCGGATGGTTCGCAGCTTGCTGGCATTCGCAGCGTTCCATCTGCGCTGCCATTTTTCCTGAACATGGACTTTTGCCATGTGTAGGACATCTGTGTATGGCATTTGGTCGGCCCCTACAGGCCTCCTCAGAGCACTTTTTGCAGCAGTGTCTGGAGCCTCATTTCCTTCGATTCTTATGTGGCTTGGCACCCAACACATAACCACATCTTTACTTTTTGTCTGGTTTTCTGTGTACACTTCCCGGATGGCTCGGATTACAGCATTTTTTGGATATAGGTCACGTATGGCTTCTAGACATGGGTGGGAGTCTGAAAAGATGACAAATTTCTTCATCATCGAGACCTTGATACATTTCAATGCCTGCAATAAAGCGTTTCCTTCTGCAGTGAAGATACTACTTTGTTTGTGGAGTGCCTTCTTCAGGTTACCAAAAGGTGTGTGGACAGCGAATCCAACACGGCTGCCATCTTTGGAACCATCAGTGAAAATGGCTTGGTGCTCATTGTACCTCCCCCTGAGTGCCCTGTATTCTTTCTCAAATACATGATCAGGGGTTTCACTTTTCTTATTCTTGTCAAGATCAAGGTTCACCTTTGGTGTCTCTTGCTCCCCATGGAGGGGTCTTAGGGGGTTCGTCTGTCAGAATCCGTTTGATCGGAATCCTAGCCTCTTGGATTAGTGCTTTAGCTTTCACAGCCATTGGTTTGATGGCATTTGGTTTTCCTCTGTAAACATTGTTTTTGTTGTTGAAAATCAACTTGTGAGGTGGATTTGATGGATCAGCCCACACACGTATTGTATACTGTAGTGTGAGCTTCTCCCGGCGCAAGTCCAACGGTGGAATACCTGCCTCCACATGGAGGCTAGATGCCGGTGTTGTCCTAAATGCCCCAAGACATAGTCTGAGTCCCTGATTTTGGATGGGTTTCAAACCATCCAAATAGGACTTTGGGGCAGAGGCATAGACCATCGACCCGTAGTCCAGACGTGACTGAATGTACATCTTGTACAGGGTCAGTAGAGTCTCTTTGTCACATCCCCAATCTGGATGACTGAGGACCTTTAACAGGTTCATTGCTTTTTGGCATTTCCTTCTCAGGTATTCCACATGCGGCTTGAAGGACAAGATCCTGTCAAACACCAATCCGAGGAATTTTATTTCTTTCTTGACCGTGAGGCGTTGCTGATAAAGAGTCAGGTGTGGTTCTTCCTTACATCCCCGTCTCCGATAGAAATGTACTGCACAGGTCTTGCTCTCTGAGAACTTGAACCCGTTTGTGTAGCTCCAATCCTAATCAAAACTGGCCCTCAGGCTACACTAAGATAAATACTCACTGTGAGTGATAGAAAATGCTAAGGGAGTGGTTGTAATATATGAACATGGGGTGGGGGGGGGTTTCGCTCGGACGCGTGGAAATTTTTTACACCCCCCCCCCCTTGATGGCAGTCAAAATTCTTTGCACCCCCCGCACCACAGCGCGGAGAGTTTTCGCGCCCCTCTTTCATAGTAGCACCCAGGCTTTATTTCTAAAAAGAGGGTTAATTTTTTTAGCCCCCCCTCAAGAGGGGTCAAAATTTTTTAAGCCCCCCCCCTCGGGAGGGGCCTGAAAATTTTACGCCCCCCCTCAAACCCACCACCCCCCCTTGATAAATAATGACCACTCCCTAACGGCGCTGCAGAACACCAAATGACGGGAGGTGGCAGCAGGAGACACTTTGTAGGTCCGCACTGAAGGGTGTTGTACAATGATTATTGGTCTAAAATCTGACAGTGGGTAGGCAAAACAGGCATAAAATTAATCCTTAGGATGTATATTAATCGATTTGAGTGTTACTGGCCATATAGGGCCTTGTACCAAGTTTGTCAAATTTCGCTAAAATGTGTTTATTTTGCTTAGGGTAAGTCAGTTAGACAATGTTAGGGTAAGAAAGGGCAAGGGAATAAATAAAATTAATAAGAAATCACTGAAAATCGTAGTAGCGGAGTTTCGGCCTTGGAGAGGTTTATGAGAAATATTCTGGTGTCAATCCACAAGCCTGATACTTCTCTCTTGGGGGTGCCAGGTAACAAAAATTTTGGTTTTCAGGGTCTGAATGACCTAAATTTTACATTCTCAGCTGTTTCATCTATTTCTATCGTTCTCAGTGCTCTATGGGAGGCCTTTTCATGCATCGGGGGAAAACATCATTTTTTTCTCCCCAAGCTATGCAGCCAATGAATGTCTACTGACACTTAATAAAATGTCTTTGTATTCACCATATCTGGTTTATTTTTTCATCCTCACATGGGGGAGCTTGAATAATGTGTAAATAGGGCCATCTAAGCCATTACACATGGAGTTAAGATGCATTTTGTTGAATTTATTCCTTTATAACATTATATTTCTGAGGGATTTTCATACGTTTTAGCCAGATATTTCTGTGAATTATAGCACCTAGAGAGAGAATAACACTCTGCACCTCAGGTGGTGCCCCTTGGTTATAAGGATGTGACATTTCTTGGCCCTGTGACCATTTTTTCTATGGGAAAGGACCATACCTCCATACCTCCATGTCAATGCTAGAAAGTGATGAAATCTACGGAGAGCGCACACACTGATACCCGCTCTGGGAATTGATTCTCAGAGAGATTTGAGGGGCCTGAGGGGCATAAAAGTAAAAGATTCTGGATAGGACATTACTGGGCCAGTGAATATAAGCTTTCCAAGCTATTTCATTGACCACCAAGATTCCAACCCAGGCCTTTAGGTTGCAGAACACCAATTGACGGGAGGTGGCAGCAGGAGACACTTTGTAGGTCCGCACTGAAGGGTGTTGTGCAATGATTATTGGTCTAAAATCTGACAGTGGGTAGGCAAACCAGGCATTAAATTAATCCTTAGGATGTATATTAATCGATTTGAGTGTTATTTAGGCTGATATTTGAGGGTAAGTTGAGGGGGGTGCACTCTTTTCAATTACAGAATTTATTGTAATCATTCACTCCAAAACCCAAAAAAATGGGTATGACCGCACTATACGGACGATAGAAGAAAAGTTAATTACATTGTACCACATCTCATGGCCCTAAATTAAGGGGAAAAATGTGTGCCTACTTGAAAATAACAGTGGCTAAGCCCAGAAATTTGCACAAATATTTTATTTTCGCCCATATGCTATATAAGCGAACAGTGAGAAAATAATTAGTGTCCTGCAGCCTCTAGTACCGGTAGGTTGATTGATTGATTGGTGTTTTACAGCACTTTAGCGGCACTAAGTGGCTATAGATCGTGCCCACAGCGTGACCTATATAGCGCTGGCGGCCATGTTGGAAATACCAAACGTAAACACTCCCTCACTGCACTGCAGGGAAGCAGCCTGAAATGGCTCAACATTTTTGGAAATAACTTCTGAACAAAACGTCTCCCATACTATTCAGGGGTATGCTTAGAAAGCCCAGACATTGGGGAATCTGCGGATATCCAAATATCTAATTTCTGATGAGTATGATGGATGTAGGAATAGTTTTTCTCAGGTTTTCCATTTTCGGAAATGGCTGTGTCAGTGTTTGGGTAGCTATAATACACTTTCCCTGGCCACCAGACAACTATTCAATGATAAAACTAGAAAGCCCAGACATTGGGGAATCTGGGGATATCCAAATATTTAATTTTTGATGATTATGGTGGGTGGTAGAATTTTTTTTTTTTTTTTTTTAGCCTTGCCATTTTCGGAAATGACTGTCAGTGTTAATACATGGGTAAATGAGAGGGTGAGAAAGCTACACTTCATCACATTTTTCGACATATTTTTAACATCAGAGGGCGGGTTAGTGGGTTTTTGCGGGAGATCACCAAATTTCCATACCCCTTTGGGAAGGTCAAAATAAATTTCTCCCCTTTTTGGTGGTAACGTAAGTGTGCTACTACTGCAACAAAGTGGGGGGGGGGTGACAGAAAAAAGGGAGAGCGAATGCCAGGATGGAAAGCCGGCGTTTTCTGTAAAATTAAAATTTCTTTGAAACAATTGGGGTTACTTTGGCCCTTGGGGGTATGTTTGGCCCGCCAATACTATATGCCTGTCATTTTAGTCAAAATAGTCATATTTTTTCACAATTTTTGTAACATGCCATATTTTAGACTGTATCTATGAGTTTTGTTCACCTATGATGAAAAATACCTGAATTGGATACTTTCTAAGGGAGTGGTCATTATTTATCAAGGGGGGGTGGTGGGTTTGAGAGGGGGGCGTAAAATTTTCAGAACCCTCTCGTGGGGGGGGCTAAAAAAATTTTGAACCCTCTTGAGGGGGGGGCTAAAAAAATTCACCATCTTTTTAGAAAAAAAGCCCGCGCGCTACTATAGATCAAAGAGGGGCACGAAAACTCTCCGCGCCTCCGGTGCGGGGGGGGACGCAAAAAATTTTGACTGCCGTCAAGGGGGGGGCGTAAAAAATTTTCGCCCGTCCGCCCGAAAACCCACCACCCGCCCCCTGTTGATAAATAATGACCACTCCCTTATGATCTCTTCTGGAAACATACAAAAGTATGTCCATATTGAAACATTTGTGGATCACTGCTAAAGTGGACATAAAAAGACAGGAGCTGCCTGTGATATGCATACCGTACATTAGGGAGCAGTCATAATTTATCAAGGGGGAGGGCGTAAAAATTTCAGCCAGCATGCTACTATAGATCAAAGACGGATATGAAATTTCCCAGCACCTGCTACAGTAAACAGTGCTTGGGTGGGTAGGGGGGAGTCCCGGTATTTCCAACATGGCCGCCGTGACGTGCATGACGTCATGCGTGATCCCCTTATCCCGTGCTTGACAGGTTGATAATTTAAGAGAGAAATGTGTCAGTGCCCGCGCATATGTGCACCATACACATCTTGAGGGGATAGGAAAGAGGAGAAATAGACCCTTTTAAGTGGGCTAGGGAAGCCCGTAGTACCGGTAGGCCTACTAATGAAAGAAAGGGGGTGATGTTATTGATATTAAAAAAAATATTATTGGGTAGATCTAGATCTATTTTTATTGTAGGCACAGTCATAAAGCCCCATACTGCAAGGGTACCCCCTGCCCCGAAATGTGTGACCTACTTTCTGCATATGGGAATTTTTTATGACATCATACCTAGCATCATCCTGACCTTGTTTACAAATGCACAGGCATGGCTAGGGTATCAATGGAAAGCTATTGATTCAAGGATTCTAATGGTGCCAACATTTTAACAACCAGGTGGGGGGAAACTTGAATTGTTGGAGGAATTGAAAAATGTATTTTTTCAGAGCTTTGGTTCACACACTTTTAATGGTTGGTTCACGCTATTGAGGTTATAAATTGATTCTACTCATCAAGACAAATTCAATGATAGGTCATTTGTAGCTGAGAGCCAAGGGACTCTCCTGAAAATTTTGGGTCAAAAAATTTGGACACATGAGACCGGAGACCAAAAATTAAGCTCTGACCTTGTCCTTGACCTTAAATGACATGAAAATAAGGTCACCTGAGCTGGTAGGGTATTTGATACATATTTATAGTATTTAAGCATAAATTAAGCTCTGACCTTGTCCTTGACATTAAATGACCTGAAAATAAGGTCCCCTGAGGTCGTAGGGTATTTGATACATATTTATAGTATTTAAGCATACTTATATTACCAGGTAAATTTGCTAGTCTCTTTAAATCTAGGTAGAATTTAGGTCTCGCTGAAAAGTGACCTTTGACCTTGACCTTAAATGACCTTGACCGACAGAAAGTCACAGGTGAGCTAGATTGACCGGGCATCGAACACTCATCATTACATTTTTTATTTGAAGGAAATTGGTTAAAAATTGATAAAATGAGAACAGAAAATGTGTTTTCACCACCAGGCAGTTATCTGTCAGCGGTCACAACATCCTATATGCTTCACTATGGGATAATGGGCAGAATTTTCAGACAACATAATTGTCATTTTCTCAGAAACTAAACAAGATATTGACTTGAAATTTTCACTGAATATCTATTTCAATTAGGGAGTGGTCATTATTTATCAACAGGGGGGGGTGGTGGGTTTTCGCGCGGATGCGCGAAAATTTTTTACGCCCCCCCTTGATGGCAGTCAAAATTTTTTGCGCCCCCCCGCGCCGGAGAGTTTTCGCGCCCTTCTTTGATCTATAGTAGCGCGCGGGCTTTTTTGCTAAATAGAGGGTGAATTTTTAGGCCCCCCCTCAAGAGGGGTCAAAATTTTTTTAGCCCCCCCCTCGGGAGGGGTCTGAAAATTTTACGCCCCCCCTCAAACCCACCACCCCCCCCCTGTTGATAAATAATGACCACTAGCCCTTAGATCTATCCAGCCATAACATCAGTTTACACATCTAATGTATTTGAAAATTTTGTGACTGTGCCTATTTATTGTGATTAAGGTTTCACTCCTACGACGCCAGGAGTTTTTTTCGCGCATTCCAAAATTCCCACTTTACAGAAAAAACTTTACTTGATACCGGTACTCGAGAAGAGTTTAGCCTAATAATGAGGGAAAAGGGAGAAAGGATTTTGGAATGCGCGAAAAACTCCGAGCTACGTAGGAGTGAAACGTTATTCACATGAAAAAAATTGATAATGGGATATTTACCTGAAGGATATGACTGTCTTACAAGTCAAAGAAGAAAGGATTGACTTTCTGTCAATTTGGAAGCCACTATTTAGTTTCAGTTGTACAACCAAACGATAAAAGCACGTGTGAGGCCTTAGAATGTTTACATGGGGGAGGAGCTAACCTACCTAACGAAGGAAGGCTGCGCATGGACACAACGAGGATATCTGCTGAACAACAAAACAAGAGGAAAGCCTACTTACTCCGACATCGGTCCGCCAACTGCGAGCATCCGGCCCGTCGTTTCGGCAGCTCTCAGCTTGCTCTACCTACACGACCCCTAGTGTTGATAGAAAGAAACAGCTCATCATAATGGATTCATGATTTGCAGGCATTTATTCTGTGAAAATTCAATTATTTTACTTTCAAACTCAGCTTATTTGTAGGAATTATGGCTTAGGAATACTACAGATGCATTATATTGTTCATTCAATATGTAAAATTATCCCGAAACTATTCAAATATAGAGGGCGCCACTCAAAGAGAAAAACGGATGCAACGGGTTTCAACTGCAAATGGCAAAAGTTATAAACAAGCTGAAGCTTGTTCTTTGCAGACCAAATTTAGAAGATGGGTACCATCGGCGTACCATCGGGCTTGTAAACATTGTTGAGCAGGGGCAGAACCCGTTATTGCACAACAAAATAAACCTCTTTGGTGGATTCTAGTGAGTTCTTGGACTATCCATCCTAGGGGACATTTCACCATATAAATGGTTTATAGCCGGAACACACCAGTTTAGATTGTCAAAGAGGAAAACACTCTATGCACCTCATCCAAAGTGAGAGCAGGCTCAGTGACTGAGTGAGGCTGAGAGTCTGAGACTCCACTCCAAAACCACCCATTCCAAGACCAAACTGCATCTTGAACTTGATCACATCCATAGCAGAACACCTCACCGGGTATTACCATAATAATTATGTCAGGAGAAGGGCGTGTCGACTTCACAGCAGCATTTAAAGAGGTAAGATTAAAGAAGCCCCTGGGCAGACCCCACTAGTTTCCTACAGTCCAAAAGTATACCGGTAAGCCTATTTTAATAAGTGCCAAAAGAAAAGGTCCCTATGCTGCGGCATGCCATGGGCCATGGCATGAGCATGGCAATGCCATTTACTAGCATGTAGACCAACCATGGTCCGCGACCGGTAGGATCCGCAACATCGGCTATGCACATCCAATCCGATCTGGCAATATCAAACATTTGATGTTCCCAAGCAGATCGGAGCAGACCTCCCTAGCTAGGCCTACACCCCAAATTCGGCCCACCTTTGTTCATATAACCTGATTGAGATATCATGAGAATAGCATATATACATAGTACTCAATCATTGAAGAACAACATAAAACATACATCAAAAAAGAAAAAGATAGTACTTCATCGCCTTGAAAAATTGAAACTCCAGTCTTAAGATTCGTTAAAATTAATCCTAAAGCAATCTCTCCTGCTCAAAAATATTACACTATAGGATACAACTTATACAGTCCATCTGAATATACCATCCCTCCTAAAGGAAATCGTTTCATAGAAACAGGTATCCGAGTTTCTGTTCCATATGGTTATTATGGTATAATATCGCCTTTGAGCAAAAAAAGAAATAATGATGTTGAAAAAAAATAATAGACACTCATAACAGAGAAGAAATTAAAGTTATGTTGCACAATTTTAGTGAAAAAGAAGATAAAGAAGCCACAATAAAGAAAGGAGAAGCCGTTGCACAGCTTATATTACAAAAAATATGCACTTCAAAATTGAAACAATGTTACGAGCTGGAAAGAACCCCCGAAGATCAAGAAAGTTATGATGCAGCTTACAACAAAATAGCTGATCAGATATATGAAGAAGAGCATCGGTTCCTGAAAGGTGCTAATCATATAAAAAAAAAGATGGATGCCTCTTCACAAACATATCTGAAAAGTCCTCTTCAAGTAAAGACAACTTCTTTGCAAACATCTCTGTGAATAGCATAAACAGCAAGTGAAATGAGTTTGTGCACTGTCAACAAGAAAAAATCAGTTAGTATACTGTCATCTCATTGAAGATGTCTCTATTAAAGTTCATGAAATTATCTCCAAGAGCTTTCACTCCAACTCGTGCTTCAAGTGATGCAGCAGGACTTGATTTATATAGTGCCTATGACTATATCATCCCTCCTAAAAGTAAAGAATTAATAAAAACAGATATTGCACTGGATATACCTCCTGGTTGCTATGCCCGTGTGGCTCCGAGATCAGGACTTACGTTAAAATATTTCATCGACGTAGGTGCTGGAGTCATAGATAGAGATTATAGAGGTAATGTAGGAGTCATTCTCTTTAATTTCGAGAAAAAGAATATAAAATAACTCAAGGAGACAGGATAGCACAAATGATATTAGAAAAAATTTACATGCCTGTCATTAAAGAATGTGATATCCTTAATGAAACCATGCGAGGTGACAATGGTTTTGGATCAGCTAATAAATGATATTGTTTTTGAATAAAAGAAACAATAAAAAAATGAAATCTTGATTCTTGTTTTTATTTCACTTTATCACATAATCATTCCATTTAACATATACATGGTTCATTCCATTTAACATATACATGATTCATCGCTTACTACATATGTTTTCTGTACAAGCATAAGAACACAATGACATATACATGGTTCAGCGTTTGAGCGTACATAGAAAAATCCGTAATCAATCTGGATTATGCAAAAATTTCTTCAGTTCCAGTCACCTTTCAATTAAAACGGTTAGCTACTAAAGCACATTTGACATAAATATAGGATATTATTTATTGATTCTGGAACAGTAATGAAGGACGAGTAGCTGCGGTCTGGGCTAAACTGAGTCCAAATGACCCGGCCCTATTTATTAACAAGTAATAACATATTAATACAGAGAAATTACATAAAAAAAAATTGAAGCAGTGGAAGAGTCCCATGTGTGTGTGCCCTTAGGCTAGCAGGCTGCAGTAGTGGGTCACTGCCCACAGGTATGTTCAGGGAGCAGTAGCAGTGTGTGTGTCTGTGTGTGTAGGAGTAGCAGGTGGGTGAGTAGTAGTGGTACTGACCGTATCAATACATAGACCAATCAGGATTGGTCTCACCCATTGATTCTGGAACAGTAATGAAGGACGAGTAGCTGCGGTCTGGGCTAAACTGAGTCCAAATGACCCGGCAACACCAGAACAATGATATAGTCCTGATACTCTACACATTAGTATGTCTAAAAAGTAGCTTTCAGTGCCGTGGCGACTATATTGTCTATATCTATCCTGGTACCAAGTGGTTTGGCTAAGTACAAAAGAGCAGACAAGCTTGTCCAGTCACCGGTGTATCTGATGTCCTCTAGTGGGATACCGCACAGGTGCATAAAGGCAGCGCCTGAACGTCTCAGAGAATGTATTCCGGCCCTGTTTGTATCTATCCCAATAGTACTTAGTAGGTGTTTCAGGAACTTAAGTAGTGCTGAGTATTGTAATGGGACCAGCGAATTCCCTTTGCGCACTAGGAAGGCGGGTGCTTCAGGGTCTGTCGTAGGGGTACTGTCAAAGTGTCTCTTGAGTAAAGATACTGCACAAAGTGGTGAGTTAGGGACTCCTACGACCGGGATGTGGTGGACTCTCTGTCCAAATTGGATTGTTTTTGAGCTTGAAACCGTGACAATCATTCCCCAGCTAGTGAATGATACAGACTTTCTTCTTAGAAAGTGTGGTGATGCTTTTGCTGCGTTGTCTACTACTAGGTTGCTCTTCCTGAGAAGGGTCCTGAAGCTAGTAACGATGCATGCCCACATAGCTAAATGGTCAGGTACTGCTAGATTCACCTTTGTAAACATGTCCAAGAGTCGGAAACTGACAGTGTGACTCTAGTGGGTATAGGGTCACCGAGGATCCTGCGCAGACCTGACATAGTACACTTAAACATAAAATTTGTCCTTATCCAAGCTACGTCGTAGCCATAATGTGCATTTAAACTTATCACTGCACTCACGTAATTGTCTATAGTGCTATACTTTAAGTCCGAAGACAGGTACACTGAATATCGACACATGGTCTGAACCGAAGTGGGTACGACTATAGAGGCAGAGATGGTACAGAACACAATAAATCTTTTCCATTGGCTGCATTTAGTTTTCCAGGTGGAAACGCTCCAAGCATGCGCTCTCGCTATTGCCGCTTTCATGTCCAAATCTTCGCATAGCTTAGCCGCCGCTACAACATAGATACATAGGAAGGTTATGCGGGTAATATAACACTCTTGACAAAGCATCTGCAAGGACATTAAGTCGTCCTGGGATATGTAATGCTACAATATGGCAGTTATAAAGAGCTGTAAGCCAAAACAGTTCTCTCAGGAAGTCCATCGCTCTTGTATTTGTGCTTTTGCCCTTATTCAGTGCGCTTACTACATGGGTGTTATCCGTGTAACAGACAATTTTTCTATTGCGCCATAAAGGTCCCCACCTATTAATTGCCATTAAGATGGGGTATAGCTCCCTGATGTTTATGTTTTCAGGCACGAATTGACTAGGTGGTGGGAGGCAGTGTCCATGACTGTCTATGTTCATACTGATCCTGCATCCCCAACCTGCACATATCCAGTCCTTGCCGTACCTGACACCGTAGCCCCTGTCTGATGCGTCCATGTATAAGTCACTTTTTGTGGACGGTAGAGTGCTGACAATTTTTGCTTCGCCATTAAACCACTTTGCGAATCTTAGCCACCAGTCTAGGTCCTTGAAGAACCCGGTAGAGAGGGTTATGTACCTTTTAGTGCTCGTGAACGCAGATAACATGCCTATGACTCTGTGCGAGAATGTCCTGCCCCCCCTGACTAAAGTAGAGCAGTGTGCTAAGATCCCGCATAAACGGCGCAGCTGTTTCTTGGTTGCCCTTCGGCGACCTACAAAGAAACGTAGCTCACTGTGCAATTTATTGATCTTACTCTCCGGTAGTCTGAGGCACATTTGTAGTGAGTCAATTTCTATCCCTAGATAAATTTGAACTTGTGCAGGTGAAAGAGCCTTCTTATAGGATAAGAAAAAACCCAACGAGTGGAGTGTGCTATGTAGAAACAGCTGTGCTTTTTGGCACTCAGCATATGAGTTACCCATGGTAAGTAAGTCATCGAGATAATTAAAGCAATAATAACCGTTAGCTCTCATATAATGAGCTATGTTGTCAGTAATCCTATTAAAGAGGAATGCAGCCATTCTAGTGCCGAATGACACGAAGTTGTCCACTAAATACACTTTCTGTGAGTCGAATGTCCACTGTAGGCCCTGGAATTGCCTATCACTTGGCCTAATCATAATAGAGCGGTACGCTGCAGAAATGTCTGTGACTGCCATGAACATACCGGGTCGGAGCACCTTAGTCACATCATCGATGCTAGTGTAACTAAAGTGGTGGAATGTCTCGTTCATATGTGAATTAATAGATAGACCTTCTGGTCTACTGGCGTCCGTTACCGGTCTATAACCGCCATCTCTTTTCTCAACTGCACCTAAGGCGTGGATGCAAGTAGGTGCTGCTGTGACTATAGACAATTTGCCTTGGTCTACTTCTGTCTTTAGCAGGTTATCAATGAAGTTCCTTGCTTCTTGGGGTACATAGTTCTTAGTGCTATACTCACTAATATGTGTGTTTGGGTCCACTACTTTAAACCCGTGCATTATGCCGTCCATTAGGAATGCGGCGTCATAATCCCAACCATTTGTACCATAAACTGAATTAGGACCTCCACTAAGCATTGATAACCAGCCTGCGGGTTTCATTTGAGATCTGACCCCTTTTAGGATATGGGTGGAGTTAATATCCCACAATGGAGCATAGTTTCCATAAATTGACAATAATTCTGATATGTCCGAAGTACACACAAGCGAGTCTCTATCACAATAAATGTCTGGTAAATTGTTGGTTGTTACATTGACCGCGGAACCGTAGGAATCCGGAATATCATGGGCACCGTCAATATTATTTGTACATCAAGATACGCGGGAGTGGATCGGTGGTGCGAAAAAGGTTGACCCCCCTCCCGCATTATTGTTTGCTCCACTGCTTGTGGTTGCTGGTTGGTTTTTGCACCCCCCTTTTGCTGGGTGGGGGCCCTTACACACCGCGCATACGTGTTGCCTGTTACATGGGTTATACCAACATCTAGTGAAATTGAACAAAGCACAAACATCCGTAGGGCAATGGATTCTGTTTTGAGTAGAGGGGCCTTTACCTTTAGTGCCTTGTTTGTTACCTGCTTTTAATCTGGCTAATTCAGCCTTCAAATCCTGTACCACCTGTAGGTTATCGGAGCCCAAATTATCAGAGACTGATGCGTGCTCAGCTGTCTGAAATCCGGGTAACTCCCCTGAAATCACTCTAGTAGTGAGATCATGCTCATATTTAGCAAGTGCACTCGAGGTATATGTGGCATTGAGGCCCTTCCTAGCTACGAATCTCATATGGTCACCATAACTTTTTGCAGACCACTGTGGTAAATTAGCAATAGCTAACTTCTCCTGGACACATGTCATACAGTATATTAGCTCTCTGTATGTCATATCAGAGTAGACTTTGTCAGTGGGAATGTGGTAATCTGGCCTTAACCAGTGTTGTGACCTCTTTTTCTTAGAAGCTTCACCTATCTTAAATAAAGTGGATAACAAGTCACCTTGGTCCTTTGCATCCAGGTAGCCGGCAAGGTCCCCCTCCACGCCCATATTCTCAGCTGTCAGGCCTGTAGTTGATAATCCAGCCTGGATGGTAGCAGAGGGGGGAAGCTTGGGTGGTGTGATCCTGTGTTGTTGATGTTGTGTGTCAGGCAAAGACCCAGTGTAGGGTGTCCCATCCAAGTAATACAGCTGTGGCACCTCCTGTGCTGCTGTGGTTGGGACTGTAGCACTGCCTACTGGGTTCTGCTTAGCCTGATTGAGCAATTTTTGCTGTTTTCCAGCCAAAAAAAGCATAAACTCCTGCTGTAAATTGTCTCCCTCGGCGAAAGCGGAAGGAAAGCCATCTTGCACTCCCGAGCGTTCACGGACATTGCCGAACTTGCCCGAGCCGACGTAATCCGAAAGTTTCCGACCTAGGCTGTCGGCAGCGCTCGGTATATCCTCGTTGGTATATATGCCGCTTGCGTTTGCTCCCTGGTGCCTATCGTAATCCAAGCCGTGACCGTTCTTTTTCAATCCGCTGTAGGAGTTTACGTCTCCGAGGAAACCCGAAGTGGTGTTCGGTATTCTCCGTACATCTGCCGACCGTCCCCGACTCTCTCCGAGCCCGTTTTTGGCGGCGTTCGGGTATCTCCGTATGTGTCCGGCCGTGTTCGGGTTGGATATGCCTTCGGAGGCGCTCAGCAAGGTCCGGGCGTCTTCGGCTTTGGCGCTGCTGGCTGCGTTAGTAAATGATGTGTACTCCTCTCGGTCGTCGGCGTATCTGCTGCTGCTCCTGGATGCGTTCGTAAACGCTTCTCCCTGGTAATAGCTGCTATTAGGTGCAGTCAAATCATGAAAATTTACGAATGCACCCCTCCTCTTGTGTGCAGCACTCTGCTGCTTCTGCTGTATGTCTTTGAGAGATTTTTTGTAATCCTCCTCCAGTTCTGCATTCTCTAAGTCAATTAAGGCTAGCCTTTCTTCTAATGCTAAGAGGTCACCTTTTTTCCTGAGTAGTCCTGCCTTTTCTTCTGCTATAGCAATCTTCTCCTGGAGAATAGCTTCTGGTGACTTTGGGGGCTGTGTATTGCTCTGCCTTCTCTCTCCCAGGGGGGTGGCCATATTGGAAGCTCCTTGGTCTCCCCCTTCTTCCTCATGAAAAACTGCATTACTCCTGGTCTCCTCCGTGAGTTTGTGGTTTAGCACCCCACAGTTGGGACAGTGCTTTTTGTTGCCATGGTATGACTGTTGGCATACCAAACAAACCACCATGATGCATAAAAAAAACAAAAAATTGAAGCAGTGGAAGAGTCCCATGTGTGTGTGCCCTTAGGCTAGCAGGCTGCAGTAGTGGGTCACTGCCCACAAGTATGTTCAGGGAGCAGTAGCAGTGTGTGTGTGTGTGTGTAGGAGTAGCAGGTGGGTGAGTAGTAGTGATACTGACCATATCAATACATAGACCAATCAGGATTGGTCTCACCCATAATCGACCTCCTTTTTAAATAATCTAAATTTTCCAGAATATTAGGTCTTCTTAAAATAATTATTTTAAGAAGACCTAATATTATACTACTATTATGTCTATAACACCCTTCAAATTGATATAAAAACTGAGATTGCAATGAAATCTAAAGAGAAAGGCAAGCTACAAAAGTTTATTTCTGTACCGTATACAAAAATTTTGAAAAAGAAACCAGAACCAAGTGCCTCAATCAGAACAATTCTTCCATTAGTCAGATTCGGCCCACCTGCGGTCGCCTATATCCCAGGCCAGGGCCTATATACCGTAATGGTATATGATTTACCTACCAGTAAGCCCTGTGTAGGCACACCCCGGGCACACACCAACCCCACCTGTTGTTAAAAAATGAGTGAGTGAGTGAGTAATAGATGTTTAACGCTAAGGTCATATTCATGGCGAGAACATTACACAATTTCACAAAGGAATGTGTCAGTGCCCACGCATATGTGCACCGCACACATCCTGAGGGGATAGGAAAGATGAGAATTAGACCCTTTTAAGTGGGCTAGGGAAGCCCGGTTAAAAAATGACAACCCAGCAAACAAACAAGAAACTTTTTTTAACGTTTAAAAAACGCTTTTAAAAGGTTATTACTCCAACGTTTTTTGAAAAACTTATTTTCAACCTTCAAAAAACATTTTGATTTGGTATTTAAAAGGTCAAAGAGAAAACTTTTTTTTCTTTAACCTTTTCTACACCTTTTCTGAACATTTTGAAAAGTTTCATCTGTATCTTTTCTGCACCTTTAATGAAGGTTCAGGAAAGGTGCAGATTAGGTGTAGAAAAAAATGTTTGTCTTTCACCTCTTTTAAAATGTTAAAAAAACATTATTTTTACGTTAAAATGACATATTTTTATATGTACAGAAAAACTTTTTTCGCATAACTTAAAAAACGTTTCTCAACCTTTTCTGAACATTTTTTTAACGTTAAAAAAAAAGTTTAGTTTGTTTGCAGGGAACTCCCTAAGAAGAAAAAACTCCCTTACAAGTTGATAAATGTTTGTGAAATAAAAAAAAAACTGCTCTCGTGTTTCAGTTGCTAGAGGCTGAACAGCAGCGGTCGGATTCCGTGTTGTCTCATGAGGACATAGCAGAGTTACTCAGTGATGAGGGTCACGGCGAGCAGCTTAGGGAGTCGATAATCGGCTACCCATCACGACCACTGTACAGGGAGATAGGACACATGTTCCAACTATGGATGACCAACAAGTAAGCCCTTTAAGGGCGCCGATGCATAAGTGCATCATGCCCATTGGTCGTCATGATGCACCAATGAAGTGCTGGCACTTCATTGGTGCATCATGACGACCAATGGGCGTGATGCATTGATTCGGGTTAATACCAGCGTCGTGTCTACCCTTTGGCAGTGCCCATGTCAACCTTACACTTACAGAGTCGGCATGATGTATACAAACATGGCGGAATTTGACTAACATAAGCTATAACAGAGGAATAGGTATAGGCAATATATAAGAACTTGTATCCTAGATAGCCTGTTGGTCCAAAAAAGTCAGTAATGTGATAAAGAATATTTCAAGGCGGCCTATAATGAAGTATTGAATATTCCCTGCTTTGTATATACATTTTATTTTGTAGATCATGCCCAGTGTTGGAACTACCGACATTTGACCTGTTGGACGAAAAAAGCTATGGAGAAACAAGGTAAGGGGGGATAGGTAAGGAATCTAACATGCACTAAACTCCTGCACTCTCCAAAAACTTGGGTTGCGGCTCATATGCGGGTGCGGCTTATACACAGATGTTATGGTAACAAGAAGAATGTGGCAAGGACCACAGATAGGAGTTGCGCTCATAGATCATGGCAACATCGCTAGCCACTGCGGGTGATGTCACTGAGGCAGCATGACGTCACCAATGATGTCATAGGTGACAGGTGACGGGCTACGCTCCCGGCCGCTGACGCGGCTTGCAACTCCAAAAAATAGATAATGCATCAGAACTCATTTTTCTCTATCGTGCTATAAAACTGATAAAGTTTTCTTGTATATCGAGAGAAAGTTGAACTGTGCACATGACTTTGCCACTTTATCAGAAGCCTTCTACCATCTACAATATGAGTGGGGTTAACCCTTTATGGGCTGCTAATGTATAACCGGTGATACTGTCATGCCTATTAACCGGCATGATGCATGAATATGGTGAGTAAACACACTATGTCTGCATTCATGCATCATGCTGTTACTACTATTTGGTACCGTAATCTCCCGCGTATAAGGCGCAGCCCGCCTATAAGGCACACCTAGAGTTTTGAAAAATTCTCAAAAAAATGAAAAATTCAACTTTAAAAAAAAACTTTGGTTCTACTGAATCAATTTTCAAAATTCAAAAACATATGTGTAGCTTGGGCCACCCTGGACCCTCCTGTCCCCCCCCCCCTAATTTCCTATTATGACCAAGGGGAATGTAAGATATCAAAAGAAAGGTCTTGGTGTCCCCCTTGTGGATCCAATGAGAACTAAAACCCCTCATATAAGATGCGCCTTATACGCGGGAGATTACGGTACTACGGGTTTGATACACTCCCAGAGGTCGATATGATGCACCAATGAGTAGACTCACCAACATTTCATTGGTGTATCAGGATAACCAATGGGCTTAATGCACTCCTGCATCAGGCAGCGTTCTTCAAGTTCACCTTATTATATACCAATTTACTCACCTATCCCATGTACTTGATTTCAGAGCTAACTACATCGCCCAAATCACACCAAAGCTGGAAGGTCTCCAGAGTCTATGGGAGCATTTCAGCATGGAGGAGCGACACTTTAGACTAAAAGAGATAGTCACAGTGAGTAAACATGTTTTTGTTTTAGGTTTTGAGCATCTAAGAAAATTTTCCCAGAGCTGTTGAGAATGCTTACGGTAATCATATGGGCAATATGATAATAACTATTTCTTACAAATTCTATATCAGATTCTTGGACGGCGAGGGCTGTTGGACTTGTTAGGTATGCGTAAGACAGTCGGGACATTTGATTTGTGGCCTCCGCCACGCCATGTTCTGGAGGCAACATTCCTCGCCAAGCACCAGTAAGTATAGCATCACCGTAAAACTTTGATTATAAGTGGCAGCGTAGGATTACTTCATTGGAGCATTATACCGACCCTATGGGTTTGATACATATACCCCCGGAGGTTCGGCATGATGCTCCAATGAAGTGCTGGCGAGCAGTCTCGCCAGCACTTCATTGGTGCATCATGATGACAAATGGGCATGATGCATTATTGCATCAGCATTCCTTAAGGGGTTAGGTCAAGCTGTGCCTTCTAGACGAGGATTTCAGTATTTGATATTTTTGAAGCAGTCTAATTGGGACCGAAGCTGATTTCTGGCGAAGTACTGATAAGAGCTGATAAGATAGAACCAGCTTGTCCCTGGAAGTGGGTGTTATCCAGGGACAAGGTACCCATCATGACATGTCTTATCAGTATGTTTTGCCACTTTCAAAAGAACCAGCAAAATTCAAAATGGTGGACCCGTAGGTTATGGGTCTAAACTTGGATACTTATTACTGTACATGTCTTTGGAGCTATTATCCAGTGTTGCCCCTCTCTCTCTCTCCCTTTCTTTCTCTCTCTCTCTCTCTCTCTCTCTCTCTCTCTCTCTCTCTCTCTCTCTCTTTCTCTCTCTCTGTTAAATGATGCAATAAACTTCATAATTTTGTACATGGAATTGAAACTTAGAATGTCTATTTTATGATATGCTTTTTTACTTTCTTAAATATCCTGTCATGAGTGCATACAAGTCATTCACAGTTTGTGTCCAGTCCATTTAAGACGCTTTTGGGACCCAGTGCTGAGCCTATGGGATGTTGATCCATGGATCAACATTCCTGCCTTTTTACACTGAGGTGGTGCAAATGGCTATTGGGGGTGCAGATATATGTAAATGAGGTCCAAAGGGAGGCTGGTGGTGCGAATAGTTCCCTGTTGTACAAACGTACAAAGTACATATCATTGTAGTGGTGACAATGACATAATAGCTAAAGACTAGTCTCACATATCCTTCGTATTTCCTAACTACAAAACTAATTTTTTTTTATACAAGCTAAGGCATGAGAAAACAAAAAAAAAATTCGGCTTTTCGAGTTACCTGCAATGCACATTGCTATCCTATATTTCTTGGTCTGTCAACTCATTAGAACCTAAGATCATTTGAATTTTCCTAGTCCTGTGTCAACCGTAATTGAACCAACAAATGTTCACTTGCTTTACATGTATTAGTTTTCCTTCCATATTACAGTGAGAAATCAGAGCTGACGGTTGGTGCCCGGGCCCTCGCTAAACATTGTCATAGAGACGAGTCATCCAGCTGGTGGGGCGTGTCCACAGGCAGTAAGGGCCATTATCATAAATCCATTGTATAAGCCGCACCGTCGTATAAGCTGCACCCTGACTTTAGGAGAATGTTATAAGCTGCATCTGAGGCCTGAAAATGGATGGTTTCATACTGTTCCATAGCGCGTAATACCCTTGTTGCCGTTCATTCTTAAGAATGAACGGCTATAGGAGGGGACCCATTCTTAAATACAAGCTCTCATAGTGGTGCTTCCTCGCTCTCCATGTATAATCCTCTCATAGGTACAGTATTGAGTATGCCTATACCTGGATTAAAATCTGCAAATCAGTCAAGCATAGAAGTGGTGGCAGTGGTGGTGTTGGTGGACCTGTTATTGTAGACCCTGGGGACAGTGGTGGTAGCCCTGGACACCAGGCAGAGCCATGGTATATAGTATATAGAGCCCCCCCCCCCCCACCCACCTCTGAATGGTGGTGGTGGCTGTGCTCCTGGGGTGGCCCCATACCTGCCTAGCACCACCTCCCCCAGCACCATGTGGTTCTCTTCTGCTGGTGGTGCGTTTCTCAGCACCACTGACTATTAACCCACTAAAGGCCACCTACATGTATATTTATGTATACATGTACACATAAGTATGATGCACTTTTTTAGGAGTTTTAAGTGGCATGATGAATTGATGCACATTTAAACCTTTATGGATGGCATGATGCATTGATGCACACTTAGACCTTTATGGATAGCATGATGTATTGATGCACACTTAACCCCTTAGGGATGTATTGATGCACACTTAACCCTTTATAGATGGCATGATGCATTGATGCACACTTAACCCTTTAGGGATAGCATGATACATTGATGCACACTTAACCCCTTAGGGATGTATTGATGCACACTTAACCCTTTATAGATGACATGATACATTGATGCACACTTAACCTTTAGGGATAGCATGATGCATTGATGCACAATTAAACCTTTATGGATGGCATGATGCGTTGGTGCACACTTAGACCTTTATGGATAGCATGATGCATTGATTCACACTTAACCCTTTATAGATGGCATGATGCAGTGATGCACACTTAACCCTTTATGAATGGCATGATGCATTGATGCACACTTAACCCTTTATAGATGTATTGATGCACACTTAACCCTTTGTAGATTGCATGATGCATCGATGCACTCTTAACCCTTTATGGATGTATTGATGCACACTTAACCCTTTGTAGATTGCATGATGCATTGATGCACACTTAACCCTTTATGGATATCATGATGCATTGGTGCACACTTAGACCTTTATGGATAGCATGATGTATTGATGCACACTTAACCCCGTTAGGGATAGCATGATGCATTGATGCACACTTAACCCTTTATAGATGGCATGATGCATTGATGCACACTTAACCCTTCATGGATAGCATGATGCATTGATGCTCACTTAACCCTTTAGGGATGTATTGATGCACACTTAACCCTTTATAGATGGCATGATGCATTGATGCACACTTAACCCTTGAGGGATGGCATGATGCATTGATGCACACTTAACCCTTTATAGATTGCATGATGCATTGATGCACATTTAACCCTTCATGGGTTGCATGATGCATTGATGTACACTTAACGCTTTCGGGATGGCATGATGCATTGATGCACACTTAACCCTTTATAGATGGCATGATACATTGATTTACACTTAACCCTTTAGGGATGGCATGATGCATTGGTGCACACTTAACCCTTTATGGATGGCATGATGCATTGATGCACAATTAACCCTTTATGGGTGACCTGCTACATTGATGCACACTTTAAGCATTATAATTAACCATGCCAAAATAAATCACCACGGCTATGCCGTGCTTAACTGATTTCCTTAATCCATCAAATACACGCCTCCTAGTTGTTTTCCATGTGTGTCGGCCATCTTTGTTTTAGGAAACACAGGGATCCAGCTCATATATTGTTAATTTTAATCTTCAAAAGTTATCAGATGGATGTTAGTGACCATTGGGACACCTCAACTAGCTAATTTTATTGTTCTCCATATATGTCCACCATCTTTGTTTTAGGAAACACAGGGATCCAGGCCATATATGGTCAACTTCGATCTTCAAAAGTTATCAGATGGATGTTAGTGACCATTGGGACACCTCAAGTACCTAATTTTATTGTTTTCCATGTGTATCGGCCATCTTGGTTTTCGGAAACCCAGGGATCCAGGTCATATGTGGTCAATTTTGATCTTCAAAAGTTATCAGATGGATGTTAGTGACCATTGGGAGACCTCAACTACCCAATTTTGTTGTTTTCCATGTGTGTCGGCCATCTTTGTTTTAGGAAACACAGGGATCCAGGTCATACATGGTCAATTTTGATCTTAAAAAAAAAGTTATAGATGGATGTTAGTGACCATTGGGACACCTCAACTACCCAATTTTATTGTTTTCCATGTGTGTCGGCCATCTTTGTTTTAGGAAACACAGGGATCCAGGTCATATGTGATCAATTTTGATCTTCAAAAGTTATCAGATGGATGTTAGTGACCATTGGGAGACCTCAACTACCCAATTTTGTTGTTTTCCATGTGTGTCGGCCATCTTTGTTTTAGGAAACACAGGGATCCAGGTCATACATGGTCAATTTTGATCTTAAAAAAAAAGTTATAGATGGATGTTAGTGACCATTGGGACACCTCAACTACCCAATTTTATTGTTTTCCATGTGTGTCGGCCATCTTTGTTTTAGGAAACACAGGGATCCAGGTCATATGTGATCAATTTTGATCTTCAAAAGTTATCAGATGGATGTTAGTGACCATTGGGAGACCTCAACTACCCAATTTTGTTGTTTTCCATGTGTGTCGGCCATCTTTGTTTTAGGAAACACAGGGATCCAGGTCATACATGGTCAATTTTGATCTTAAAAAAAAGTTATAGATGGATGTTAGTGACCATTGGGACACCTCATCTACCCAATTTTATTGTTTTCCATGTGTGCTGGCCATCTTTGTTTTAGGAAACACAGGGATCCAGGTCATATGTGGTCAATTTTGATCTTCAAAAGTTATCAGATGGATGTTAGTGACCATTGAAAGACCTCAACTACCTAATTCTATTTTTTTCAATATGTGTCAGCCATCTTTGTTTTAGAAAACACAGGGATCCAGGCCATATATGGTCAACTTTGATCTTCAAAAATTATCAGATGGATGTTAGTGACCATTGGGAGACCTCAACTACCCAATTTTATTGTTTTCCATGTGTGTCGGCCATCTTGGTTTTAGGAAACACAGGGATCCAGGTCATATGTGGTCAATTTTAATCTTCAAAAGATATCAGATGGATGTTAGTGACCATTGGGACACCTCAACTACCTAATTCTATTGTTTTCCTTGTGTGTCGGCCATCTTGGTTTTAGGAAACACAGGGATCTAGGTCATATGTGGTCAATTTTGATCTTCAAATGTTATCAGATGGATGTTAGTGACCATTGAAAGACCTCAACTACCGTAAACTCCCGCGTATAAGACGCGTCCTCTACGCCAAACAAATTGCTTGGAGGTCTAATAAGATGTACTGAAATTGGGGGTGCGTCTTATACGAGGGGTAATTTTACTATAGAAATGTACTGGATTGACAAAAATCACCCTTAAAATGTGCGTCTTATACGCGAAAATGCATGTGCTAAGTTTGGGGTGCGTCTTATACGCGCAGCGCGTCTTCTACGCGGGAGATTACGGTACCTAATTCTATTGTTCTCCATATGTGTCGGCCATCTTTGTTTTCGGAAACACAGGGGTCCAGGTCATATATGGTCAACTTCGATCTTCAAAAGTTATCAGATGGATGTTAGTGACCATTGGAAGACCTCAACTACCTAATTCTTTTGTTTTCCTTGTGTGTCGGCCATCTTGGTTTCAGGATCACAGGGATCCAGGTCATATGTGGTCAATTTTGGTCTTCAAAAGTTATGAGATGGATGTTAGTGACCATTGAAAGACCTCAACTACCTAATTCTATTGTTTTTCATATGTGTCGGCCATCTTGGTTTTAGAAAACACAGGGATCCAGCTCAAATATGGTCAATTTTGATCTTTCAAAGTTATGAGGTGGATGTTAGTAGTCATTGGGATACCTCAACTACCTAATTCTATTGTTTTCCATATGTGTCGTCCATCTTGGTTTTCGGAAACACAGGGGTCCAGGTCATATGTGGTCAATTTTGATCTTCAAAAGATATCAGATGGATGTTAGTGACCATTTGGACACCTCAACTACCCAATTTTATTGTTTTCCATGTGTGTCGGCCATCTTGGTTTTAGGAAACACAGGGATCCAGGTCATATGTGGTCAATTTTGATCTTCAAAAGTTATCAGATGGATGTTAGTGACCATTGGGACACCTCAACTACCTAATTCTTTTGTTTTCCTTGTGTGTCGGCCATCTTGGTTTCAGGAATCACAGGGATCCAGGTCATATGTGGTCAATTTTGATCTTCAAAAGTTATCAGATGGATGTTAGTGACCATTGAAAGACCTCAACTACCTAATTCTATTTTTTTCAATATGTGTCAGCCATCTTTGTTTTAGAAAACACAGGGATCCAGGCCATATATGGTCAACTTTGATCTTCAAAAATTATCAGATGGATGTTAGTGACCATTGGGAGACCTCAACTACCCAATTTTATTGTTTTCCATGTGTGTCGGCCATCTTGGTTTTAGGAAACACAGGGATCTAGGTCATATGTGGTCAATTTTGATCTTCAAAAGATATCAGATGGATGTTAGTGGCCATTGGGACACCTCAACTACCTAATTCTATTGTTTTCCTTGTGTGTCTGCCATCTTGGTTTTAGGAAACACAGGGATCCAGGTCCTATGTGGTCAATTTTAATCTTCAAAAGATATCAGATGGATGTTAGTGACCATTGGGACACCTCAACTACCTAATTCTATTGTTTTCCTTGTGTGTCGGCCATCTTGGTTTTAGGAAACACAGGGATCTAGGTCATATGTGGTCAATTTCGATCTTCAAATGTTATCAGATGGATGTTAGTGACCATTGAAAGACCTCAACTACCGTAAACTCCCGCGTATAAGACGCGTCCTCTACACCAAACAAATTGCTGGGAGGTCTTATAGGATGTACTGAAATTGGGGGTGCGTCTTATACGAGGGGTAATTTTACTATAGAAATGTACTGGATTGACAAAAATCACCCTTAAAATGTGCGTCTTATACGCGAAAATGCATGTGCTAAGTTTGGGGTGCGTCTTATACGCGCAGCGCGTCTTCTACGCGGGAGATTACGGTACCTAATTCTATTGTTTTCCATATGTGTCGTCCATCTTGGTTTTCGGAAACACAGGGGTCCAGGTCATATGTGGTCAATTTTGATCTCCAAAAGATATCAGATGGATGTTAGTGACCATTTGGACACCTCAACTACCCAATTTTATTGTTTTCCATGTGTGTCGGCCATCTTGGTTTTAGGAAACACAGGGATCCAGGTCATATGTGGTCAATTTTGATCTTCAAAAGTTATCAGATGGATGTTAGTGACCATTGGGACACCTCAACTACCTAATTCTTTTGTTTTCCTTGTGTGTCGGCCATCTTGGTTTCAGGAATCACAGGGATCCAGGTCATATGTGGTCAATTTTAATCTTCAAAAGTTATCAGATGGATGTTAGTGACCATTGTGACACCACCACCACCAATACCACCACCACACTACTCCCAACCCTCACACACATTCCTTATTTGCATATTTTAATCCAGGCATAGGTTTACTCCATACTATAGCAATGGGACAGGATTTTACATGGAGAGCGAGGAAGCACCACAATCAGAGCATATATTTAAGTATAGGTCCATTCCAAAGGCCATAGAGTTCATATATAATGATCTTTTTTCCTTGGATCATAATAGGAATATGCACGGCATTACAGCATTGCTGTGTTTACTTTCCTGAAAGTATGTTATAGATTAATAAATTGCAAAACACACAACATATGAAGGGGCTTTTATATTCCGTATTAAAATAATATTTGTTCTGAAAATTTTGATCTAAGATCATATTAAAAATGTTGTAAATCAATTCTATACTTCTTAGAACATGATATGAATATGCACGGCATTACAGCTTTGCTGTGTTTACTTTGCCGAAAATATGGGATAAATTTCTAATCCGGGAAACGCACTGCAATTTAACTGCTTTTAGAATTGATATTAAACTCAGAATTGATCGTCAAATTTAAATATGAAATCCTAATATCTTGATCATAGATGACAGATCCTAAATTCAATCCTCTCAATTGCATCCTTAACACTGGCCTCTTGATCATAGATCTTAGATCCTAAATTTTCAATTGAATCCTTAACATAATCTCCTAACCATTGACCCCTTGTATAAGCCGCTCCCTGATTTTGGGCTTTACCCATTACTACCGTAAACTCCCGGGTAGAAGACGTGCTGCACATATAAGACGCACCCCAAACTCAGCACATGCATTTTCGCGTATAAGACGCACCTCTTAGGTACCAATTTTGTAAATTCAGTACATTTCTATAGTAAAATTACCCCTCGTATAAGACGCACCCCCAACTTCAGAAAATCCTATAAGATGCACCAGCATTTTGTTTGGCGTAGAGGACGCATCTTATATGCGGGAGTTTACGGTAGTCACACTTTGATTTGGGTTCTGGTATAAGCTGCGGCTTATATGAGAGTATTTACAGTAATGCATAAATGAATCATGCCCATAGGTCATTATGATGCATGAATGCAGCACTAGCGAGTAACTCACCAGGACTGCATTCTCAAGTAACTCACCAAGACTGCATTCTATGCGGTCTATACACTCCCAAGGGGTGGAAATGATACAGGATCTAAATTGATACTACGCCATTGTACAAGAAGGTTTAAAAAATTTAGAATAAAGATGATATGAATGTATTTAAAAAAAAAAATAATACACTTGTAAATGACATTAAAAGACGAAGACTACTCAATTCTTCTCGCCACTCCCAATATGGGAGGAAATGGAAACTTATTTATTCCTATATATTTCTCTATTTCTACGGAAGCATAACATTATTCCGTTTTCTCATGGTTTATAGAAGAGGCTGATAAGAACAAACATGCAACGACAACGCTGTCCAGAGTCATGGACAATGCACACTGGATAAATATCCACCAGCTGCCGGTAAGAGACTATTAACATATTAATATAATACCTGTTAAATACAACCTGCTATTTCAGATACAGTTAGAAATGATCTATCTGATTATGATAGATATGTGAATCATACATTACAATTAGTCAGGCAGATAAAGTTTCAATGAAATCAGAGACTAAATGCAGGGGTGTGAAATCCCAGCCTAAAGGCGGATTTCAGTTTTTTTTAAGCTCACCAGAAAAATAACATCATCCAAAATTGACAAATTCTAGTATCCCAAAGGTGATTTTTGGCCTCCCAGTAGATCAAAAAGTGTGATACTTTTACTATTAGACCATTTGAATCACTATTTTGTAATGTAAAGATGCTATTTACAAATCTTTACAAGGCTGGTCAGTGCACTTCCGCCTAAATGGGTTTTGGTATTTCACACCCCTGTAAATGAAGGATTAGAAGACAAAGCCAAGAAAGAGTGCTATAAATATTCACCTGAATAATGTTTAGATGTAAAGACTAGTGGTTCTCATTGCATTTTGGTGCTGGATAGTCTGTGATACATATACTTAACATTCATCCATACTTATTTCTAGCACGATGTGAAGGTCGTCGAAGCGAGACAAGACCAAGGTAGGAGCCATTAGACAAATTACAATTAAGTTTTATCAAAAATTAAACTACCGTAATCTCACGCATATAAGACGCGTCTTCTACGCCAAACACATGCCTGGTACGTCTTATAGGTTTTCCCAAAGAAGGGGGTGCGTCATATAGGCAGGTATTTTTACTATAGCACAGTATTGAAATTACAAATATCACCCCTAAGAGGTGCGTCTTATGCGCGAACCAGCCTTTCCTGAGTTGGGGGTGCATCTTCTACGCGCACCGAGTCTTCTATGCGAGTGATTACGGTATTTAAACTCCATGAGCCCAAAATCCTTTGAATACCTATTTTCATAGTCAACCCATGGACCTAAATTATGGTCAATGGTAAAACTAACAATGCTTTTTGGATAAGTACATGTCCATTGATAAATTGTGCAGTGTTTATTGTAAAACTGTGTCTAAGCCACACACTTGACCGGCCCCTGGCGGTCGCACAGTGCATCTTATCGGCCTGCGCATCACACAGGCCGCCCAGTGTAAAGCCACACCCACGTATAGGCCTTGCCCTCAACTATCACCAATACTATGGGAGACGGCTAAAAGCCACACCTAGGGCCTGACAACTGACAGCCTAGTACTGTTCTAAATTGTAAATACTCCACCTATAAGCCACACCCTGAGTTTATGCATAGCGTATAAGCCACAGTAGAGTACCGGCCCTGGCTCATACATAAGGGTTTACTACAAGTGTCTTTAACCAACCATATATGTACTGTAAATACCCTCGTATAAGCCGCCCCCTGAGTTTGTGGAAAATTATAAAAATACCAAAATGGTATAACCCTCTTTTTTCTTATGAATGGATCTTCAAAATTCAAAAGGCCATAGGTTATAGGCCTAGGGGCCACCCAGACCCCCCCCCCCCTGTTGTGTTGGAACAGTTGAGAAAATATTGGGTACATGTCATCTATGACCCCTACCCCCACCGTCCCTACACCCTCCTGGGGTGGGTTCTGGTCCTAGTCGTGGCTCATACGAGAGAATTTACGGTAGACTATGTATTTCAGGTTATGGTGCGCGCTGGACGGTGGACGGGGCATCATTCAGGGGGTTCTTAGAGCCTCAGATGGTGGACGGACATGAAGTTGGATGGAGACATTAACTTACTTTAATTAAGAAATAATTTAATGTGTTAGTAGTGTTCAAGAAATTCTCTGCAATAACATGTATACATGATTCATGACAGAAATGGGATTTATAAATTGTGGTTTTATTAAATCTAATCATGATTAATTTAAGTGGTCAATCACCCATGTATATGTAGTATGTTTCGTGGCTAAAATTTTAATAATTTAATGCAAGTATTGAATGCACATGTTTTTTTCCCATTAAATTATGCATGTGTCATCACTTCACATATATTTCTTCCATGTGTAAATAAGAACCATACAACTCATTCACATGTTTTAATATAGTACTGGTATACACAATAACAATGCGGTATTCATCATTTTGTACTTATAATAGGCAGACCATTAGATTGCTTATTGGAGAGAGTTTTGACATAGTCAGCATGTAGTCGTACGTAGTATTAGGGCATCACAAATTGCTGCCGAGGTATGATCATAGGTAACCAACCACTAGAATGTCCTCTGTACCTATGGAGTGCAAGACGCAGGAAATTTCTTGGATTCCCTGCTATAGGCTCATAGCAGGACTGGAGCTGGTTCTGGTGACATGCACTGATAAGAGCTGATGAGATGAGAACCAGCTGATCCCTGGAAGTAGTTGTTATCCATCATGACATGTCTTACTACCAGCATTTTGTCAGTTTTTGTAGATCCAGTGAAATTCAAAATGCCTGACCCTACTGGTATTCCCTCTATTGAGGTTGCCCATAATCCTTTCTGTTCTAGGAGGTTTCCTGTTAATTACCATAAGTAGGTCAGTCACGTGACCTGCTCTGTCTAATGGCATTTGTCGCGTGACTGACCTACTTATGGTAATTAACAGGAAACCTAGAACAGAAAGGATTATGGGCAACCTCAATAGAGGGAATGGCTTTAGGTACTATATAGCACATATTGGCGGGCCATCCCAGCACTGCACCAACCTCCTGCCATTCGCTAAGATGCGTGTATATATAATATATCCATTGGTGAATTATAGATCTTACTTCAGACATGTTGCTGTGTCTTGGGGCTGACTTTCAGAAGCAATGCGCAATGCATACCATAGTCAATTTTAGATAAACATGGTTAGTGGTTGCGTAAATTCCTGAAACTTTATGGGCCCTATAAATGGTTGAGGACTGGTTTCTTTCGTCTGTGATATTGTGTGAAAAGGTGATTGTCACTGGTCTCGTGTACAGGACATAATCACGATTGTAAATGTATTTATTTTCATGAATTCTGCTGGACAGTGATCAATCTCTTCATGAAGTGGTTTGAATAACACATGAAGTCACCTGTCTTTATAGTGTCATATTAAAGGGTATGTGTTCCCTTATCCGGATTTTCTATCGGTACTTCTACAGGTACACTCTTGTAACCATCACCAATAAAGGATTATAATATACCATGCATAGTTGTACTTGTCACTTTGAATTTAGTGAATTATTGAATGCTACTACTTGGTCTTGAATTGATCATCTGATTTGGGCAATTTCATACAATATTCTGATTGAAGGGGGGGAAATGATAAATGCATTACTGGTTTATATGGTCATAACGGTGTATGATATGGGAAGAAAACGGTTCTTGCAAATTATATACTAGTAGGCTAAAATGTTTTAAGTCAGACCTTTAGAGATGCCACATTTCCTAACTCTAGGAATTCTGAATTTTTGACTTTCATTTCTACTGTTATTTCCTATTGGAAATTGTGAAAATTAGGAGTATTTCCGACTCTTTGGTTATCAGTGAGTGGCATCCCTGGATTCAACTCCTACCTATCGTGCCATTGATATTAAAAGCCTGAAACCTTTTAGACTTATTATTCCCCTACTAAGGTTTCAATTTTTGGACGATCATATGCTTAGTGGTGGTCTAAATAAAATACTAAACATGTAGGGCAATTATTTTTTTTACAAAATTAGTGAAGAAAGTGGCTGCTGTGTAAGCGCTGTCCAGCACATGTTCCGTATAACATACAGGCGTCCCTTGGCAATCCAAACACATGCCATAGGGCTTAGTATGGAGGCCTAGTGGGGCCGCCATTGCTTGATCTGGCGAGATAAGCACTGATAAGAACCAGCATGATGGGTACCAGGTGTTACATAATGTACCCAAAAAATTCTGCAGTGCATAATCTGATTGGTTAATGTATCCTGGGTCAACCCTGTACCAGGTACTGCATATACCCTGTCTTATATATAGGGATAGATCCCTTGTTGTTGTTTTTTTTTTAATTTGAAAATCCATTGAGTAGAACAAAGGTCATTTTTTATTTTTTCTAGCAAACTCAGGGTGCACCTTGTAGGGTTCAACCGGGATATATTATTAACCAATCAGATGATTCCCTGTATTCACTGCAGAAATTTTTGGGTACATTATGTAACACCTGGTACCCATCATGCTGGTTGTTATCAGTGCTTATCTAGCCAGGTGCCAGATCAAGCAATGGCCGTCCCACTAGGCGTCAACACTAAGCCCTATACGCTGGGTATTGCAGTACTGGGTAGTAGATGATTCAGGTACCACCTCATCTCTCCAGGGGTCAGCACCTCATTTACCTCATTGTCACCAATCAGTATAGAAGAATCACCTTTTCCATCAAAGAAGATGGGGTATGATTTCAAGAATGCTTTCCATTCAAGCCTTTGGGGGAGGAGCAAATGGTAACTTTATACCCTGAGTAGACGACAGTTACATAAACTGCTATGTTAACTATATTTTAGAGAATTTTCAGATGTCAAATTAGTGAGGATACTACCGTAAATTCCCTCGTATAAGCCACACCCTGAAATATGACGATAGAAAGCTATAAGCCCAGGGATGAAAGTCACAGAGCAAGAAATTCCCTGAAATTGTCCAATATTGACCCAAAAACGTGGGTTTTTATATGAAAATTTAAGACCTTGGAACTTCAAAATACCTGAAATCAAGGAATTCCCTGAAGACTTTCATCCCTGTAAGCCATACGTGGGGCTTGAAAATAGGCACATTAGTACTGTCATAGAGTGTAAAAACCCTCGTATAAACCGTAAAACAGTAACCCGAGCACAGGTGGACCCTATAAGTTGGTTCTCGTATAAGGGAATTTACGGTACCTTTGATACCAGAAATTAAGTGAAGAAGAACAAGACAACGCTGATTATGCTGAAACAATGAAACCTTTATTGCTTCTGAACATGCAGGCTAGAATACTTCCTGAACATGTGGAATCTGGTCTGTTCAAGTTCATGGACAAATAAAGCATTAATGCATCATGCCCATTGGTCGCCATGATGCATGAATGTAGCCCTGGCGAGTTACTCGCCAGGGCTACATTCCTGCATCACAGGGTTAATACACTCACGGAGGGTCGGCATGATGCACCAATGAAGTGCCACCGAGCAGACTCGCCAACACTTCATTGGTGCATCATGCCGACCAATGGGCATGATGTGTTAATGCATTAGCGGCCCTTCGGGGGTTAACTCGAATACAGACTCTGTTAATGGTATATCATATATGTACATATGGATGCACTGGTGAAACATACAAGGGGTTGTGTGTGGGGTAACATGGTCATTCAAATGGTCATTTTACAACTGAAACCAGGTATATATATATAATAATATACACATGTATATCCAAGTAAGATCATCTAGCAGATCTATTGAGTAAAACACTAAGTGACTAGTCGCCAGGGAAGGCAACCTGTTCAATTAAAATATCTCGCATTCTGATGATATAACCACTAAATGGTGTAAAACATGAAATTTTCCCCATACATAATTAACTCGCTACTTGAGCTGGTTTTACACTATTTTTAACAGAACTAAGTCTCTTAAATGTTTGGCATTTCAAAGTACATATAATATATTAATACCATAATGTATTGGAAACTTAAATGTGAACCTCTAAAATAACCCTTTCAAGGCCGATAGTGCATTAATGCATCATGCCCATTGGTTGTCATGATGCATGAATGCAGCCCTGGCGAGTAACTCACCAGGGATACATTGATGCATCACACCATCAGGTACACCTACAGGTTTTCACACACTCCCGGAGGGTCAGCATGATGCACCAATGAAGTGCTGGCGAGCAGACTCGCCAGCACTTCATTGGTGCATCATGCTGACCAATGGGCATGATGCACTCCTGCATTACCTTCCTTTAAAGGGTTAAGAGCTTAGGGTCTGGTAACTGGAGGTAGAACAGGGGCTTTGATATAATATGATATGTGGAACACAGTTACACGGGGGTAAAACCTACACGTGAGATATGTTTATCACCCAGACTCTTAATAGCCTAACACTCCTACTAGATACAACTGAGGACTGAATATGATGCATTCAGAGAATGAATATGATGCATTCAGGATCCTGTCCTCAAATGGTGTTGAAAAATAACAACAACGCTATATTGACAGATGGTGTGTGCGCTCAATGAATGAGCGATAAAACCGGAAAAAGCCCAAGGGCACTAAATACAATGGCATTTCAGACAGGTTGTTAGGTGTTCTACAGCTATATAGGGAGTGATACCCTTTAATCATCTGATGCATTAGTGCATCATGCCCATCATGATGCACCAATGAAGGCACCACTTCAATGATGCATCATGCCAACCCCCATGAGTGTATCAACCCTGTTGGAACAGCATGATGCATAAATGAAGTCCTGGCTAAGGGCTGCATTCATGCATCGTGATAACCAATGGGCATGATGCACTCATTCATAATTGGCCTATAATGGGTTAAGCATAGATATAGATACCTTCATCTGCAGTTGGAAACTAGCCAAGGCCTGCTCGTGGAAATGCAGTATACTGATTGAGTTGTTCTGTGTAGGCTTTTTGTGTGAAACAATCAGTGACACGATTTGTTCACGAGACATCCGGGGTCTACCCAGCGTAAATGATTACATATTCCCGTATACATCAAATACCTGCCCTGTTATCAAAAAATGAAGTGGCAATGCATCCCTGTTAAGAAATAGACTGATAATAACAGACCACTAATGATAATCCTGTGTTGCGATTGTTTCTCGCTTACTGGTAATTCCAATGTTAATGATATTGATACATGTATACCACTATTACTATAGCTCGTTTTGTAACTAATCCATAACATAATTTAGAGAAATTTTCCTCCCAATGCATCTCTTATGATAAAACAAGTGATGAATATATATAATCCACGCCTCATCGACAAACAACAACATACCTAATCCGCCTTGGATAAATCTTTGTTACCGCGGATAAAACCGTCCAGCGACACCCACATTGTCAAATACCATTATCCATCTAACAATTTCGAATCCTTACAGTTAACTCCTAGAATAAAATTATATGATTACACCAATAATTAAGATTTTTCCATAAAACCTCTCAGATGTAAGTTAATAAAACTTGCTTTTGTAATAAAGGGTTAAAACCAGCTGATTTAGATGCATTCTTGATCGATTAAAAACAAACCGAACACAAACCGCTTGAGCTTCTCATTAACAGATCCTTCAGCAACTCATTGATATTCCTGAGTTGCTCAGAAACATTACTGAGTTGCTCAGAAACAAACTCTTCGAGCTACCAGGTCATTTCTCTTCTTTTTAACTGAGATTAAAGGAGGGGAGAATTTTAGGCCATATTTTGGGAGAATATTCCAAGACTGTAGGAAAAATTTCAATGAAATATCACAGTGACAAAAATAATTTTGGTAGGTGAAAGTGTTAGAAAAGAGAATTCTGAAGTAATTTTGACAATGTGTGTAACTGAATTGAGAAAAGAAAGTGCCCGGTTGTTTAGCGTGTCGTTTGTGAAATTCTCACGAGTTTGTTAGCGGGTGCTGCCCCATCTGCTATGACACTATATATCTATATATCATCTGTATGTATTACACTAATGACTATCACACGGATTTCTCTCTGAGTTTCACAATCAAGACCTACTCTGAGCATCAGATCCTCTGACACAGTGACCGTAGACAACAACCTCCCCCGACACCATTCGGTGACCGTCCACCGATAAACGAAGAATCTCGCCACATTGGATAAAACTGCATTTTTGAAGTTAACCTTATAAAGGTCTAACAGTGTATTAATCCATCATGCCCATTGGTCGTCATGATGCATGAATGTAGCCCTGGTGAGTGACTCGCCAGGGCTACATTCATGCATCATGCCGATCCTATGGGGTTGATACTGTCCCAGAGGGTCGGCATGATGCAACAATGAAGTGCTGGCGAGTAGACTCACCAGCACTTCATTGGTGCATCATGCTGACCAATGGGTGTGATGCCATAATGCATCAGCTGTCCTTTATGGGCTAACACACCATATGTGAGGTTAATGAGCATTATTTCTTCGTTTTATAAAACAAACAAAAGTGTCAGGAACACCGCATGATTAACAGAAAGGAGGTGTTGTCTTTGGTAAAAAGTACCATGCCTTTGGTAAAATAAAATCATTGTAATTATCTTACATTTTAAACATGGATAATGATAAACATTAGTATTAAAACCATTTGTTTACATTTATATTTCTATGCTATCAAACATTACATTTTTTGAGTATCATCGCACATGTTGACCGGACAGGTTAAAAATATGCTGTCATACCAATCCCCCTATTAAACTACTCTTTGACAAAACTATTTTCTAATCTGGATAATTTCCCTATTTGTAACACTATAAATACTAATCGCATACCACCTTTACAATAATCACGGGTATCTTTACGCTTCAAGTTAGATTGTGTCGGAGTCACATTTTATTATACCCTTCACATCATGACCAACTGTTTCAAAATAGATAATGTCTTCCAGTTTTTTTTTTGTTAATTTTCTGTTTTGATACAATATACAAGTATATATAACTTAAAAAGACACAAAAAAAAAGTTCAAGATCAAACTTCCATTGGCTATACCTTCAGCTGAATTTTGTTAGAGTGCTATCTGCTTCTTTTAAACAACTTTCTTTTGTTTTGAAAGTTCAGTACAGTTCATATTTATTAATGATTTTCACAGAGAAAAAATAACATGTTTCTTAAGCACATCACTGTTTTCAATCCCACAGTTAAAATGAAATAAAGTAGTTGTAAAAAATCCAGATCTTAATTTGCAACATCTTAATAATGACATAATGGTAAGTATACCCATCATCAATTAAGTAATTAATTGCACTGTGCCCTTAGTGACATTTCATCTGTCTGGCAAAGATTTTTGACACCTTGTTCAAATTTTTCATAATTACCAGAGATCAAGATTGAGAAGTCCTGTATCACTTGGTTTATTAATACTAGGTCAATTCCACCTGATTGTAAACTGGCAAGACGTATATATCATGATACTACAATCATCCATTCCTTAAAATTATCATATTCTCATGTTAACATATCCAAAATTGGATATTCACCAAATAAAATTCAAACAATACTTTCATAATCTTTCATATATAAGATATAAGTCACATGCAGCCTATTGTACCATCACTCTTGTGCACTGCTGAATCAGGAGGGCAGTATCAGAGAAAATCTGTGATGACTGGAGGAGAAGAAACAATAGTTTCTTCTCCTATTGCTATACAATATAATCTATGAGTTGTAAATAGTTGTATGTGAGTGGTAGAATATAGTGCGCAGAGACTCTCGACTATTGCGTCTATTTAGGTTACTCGCTATGTGAAAGGTGTATCATAAGTAACGACGGCACTATCATGTGTACCTCAACTAGGCTGTGCTGGCGCATACGCGTCTTAACCCTTTAAAGGCCGCTAATGGATTACTGCATCATGCCAACCCTATGGGGCTGATACACCCCTGCAGGGTCGGCATGATGCTCCGATGAAGTGCTGGCGAGTAGACTCGCCAGCACTTCATTGGTGCATCATGCCGACCAATGGACATGATGCACTCCTGCATCAGCAGCCCTAAAAGGGTTAATCATTAAGAGTAAATAGTTGCTTTTTTTCCTGGCCCCACTACTGAAATCTCCCAACCTGCGGGTCACTATATCATAAATATGTGATACCTTTGAGCATCGACTTCTATGTAGATACTGAGTAACATGCGCATTTGGTAATACAGACATACGGTTCATCATCACCGTGGAAACAAGACTGGGGTGGGGATCGAGACAAGTGATTTTGTCATTAAATCAAGGCTTCTGTTGGAGAGTAGAAGTCTATACATGAATGCACCTTCTGCAGATCTGGTGACAGTGGCGTTGGAGGGAGAGGGAGATCATACATTATCAAAACAACAAAAGTTTGGTCTGAGGGATCAACCAATGCCACTGACTGAGATCATGCAAGATGTGGCTATCGTCCTCATCCAGAGGTCTCACAGCACTGTTTTCATAAAACTCTCACTGCCAATAGTAGACGTATTGGTCGAACCATAACTAGGCCTTATATATAATATACAATGCGGCACCAGTACCTAACGTTCATCTTAGTACAACACTCAGTGTAACCAACAATATTGGAGCAGTCCCAATGTTCGGGCCCAATAACACTCTCATCACGGTCAAAATATACATGACCGCCATCGATACCAAACACTTCTGACCAAATTACCGCTTATCATGTCTCCGCACCTTGACAGGTGGCTGGACGCTCCCGGCCGACTTGTACAACAATGTTGTCACCTTCGTTAGGGATGTAGTTGAAGGGGGAAGCAGAGCAGTGTAGAGCCCCCTTAAGACGGGGTCTCTTTTTGAGCAGGTAGTCACCTGGACGGACATGAGGAGTGCGTGAACGCCGACTGGCTGCTATGACTTGTTAGGGAGAGTTGTGAGAAGCCGCTCTGACACGAGTGAAGGGATGACATAGAACCCCTGAAACAAAAAGAAATGTTGCGTTATCAATTTGATGTGCAGATATTGTCAATGTCATTTGTGTCATTGTGCCCTACAGAGTTGATATTTATACTCCTGGAGGGTCCGCATGATGCTCCAATGAAGTGCTGGCGAGCAATCTTGCCAGCACTTCATTGGTGCATCATGGCGACAAATGGGCATGATGCATTAATGCATTAGCGGCCTTTAAAGGGTCAAACATGATTGATATTTCAATACTTCTTTTTACAAAGAATGTAAGTTAGCAAACAGAAACGATAAACCATGAACTCTATTCAGATGATCCAAGTAAATACACTGGCTATCATGATAAAACACAAAAAATTGGTTTGATAGTGTGGCTTTAGCTAAAAAAAAACTTACTTGAATTGTTCAAAAGGCAGAAGTTCTGTGTAGTACATGACTTTGGACTTGTGAGTAGAAAGGATGTCAAATGTCTTAGCCGAGTCGAAGAAACGCCACTGTAGGATGTAGGAACCAGCTTGACTGGTAACATGGGACCCCTGCAAAGTAACAATAGTTCAAACCATAATGTAATTACAGGATATCATAGAAAAATATAGATTCAAGTAGGCCTAAATAGGAACCTTGTGGTACTCCAAATTGGAAAAATTGGTGCCTTGTCTCAGTCATACTCATATTTTTTTTTTATCCTAAGAACTAGTGGCTTCGCCACTAGAATTTGGGGCCGTAGTTCAAGGGATGGTGGGGGGTATCCCTGAAACTGCAGTGCGTATTGTCGGCAAAGTGCAGCCTGTGTTGTCGGCAAAGTGCAGCCTGTATTGTCGGCAAAGTGCAGCCTTTAATATTGGCAAAGTGCAGCCTGTATTGTCGGCAAAGTGCAGCCTTTAATTTTGGCAAAGTGCAGCCTTTATTGTCGGCAGAGTGCAGCCTGTATTGTCGGCAAAGTGCAGCCTGTATTGTCGGCAAAGTGCAGCCTTTATTGTCGGCAAAGTGCAGCCAGTGTTGTCGGCAAAGTGCACCTGTGTTGTCGGCAAAGTGCAGCCTGTATTGTCGGCAAAGTGCAGCCTGTGTTGTCGGCAAAGTGCAGCCTGTGTTGTCGGCAAAGTGCAGCCTGTGTTGTCGGTAAAGTGCAGCCTGTGTTGTCGGCAAAGTGCAGCCTTTATTGTCGGCAAAGTGCAGCCTTTATTGTCGGCAAAGTGCAGCCTGTATTGTCGGCAAAGTGCAGCCTTTATTGTCGGCAAAGTGCAGCCTGTATTGTCGGCAAAGTGCAGCCTGTGTTGTCGGCAAAGTGCAGCCTGTATTGTCGGCAAAGTGCAGCCTTTATTGTCGGCAAAGTGCAGCCTGTATTGTCGGCAAAGTGCAGCCTGTGTTGTCGGCAAAGTGCAGCCTGTATTGTCGGCAAAGTGCAGCCTTTATTGTCGGCAAAGTGCAGCCTGTATTGTCGGCAAAGTGCAGCCTGTGTTGTCGGCAAAGTGCAGCCTTTATTGTCGGCAAAGTGCAGCCTGTGTTGTCGGCAAAGTGCAGCCTGTATTGTCGGCAAAGTGCAGCCTGTGTTGTCGGCAAAGTGCAGCCTGTATTGTCAGCAAAGTGCAGCCTGTATTGTCGGCAAAGTGCAGCCTGTATTGTCGGCAAAGTGCAGCCTGTGTTGTCGGCAAAGTGCAGCCTGTGTTGTCGGCAAAGTGCAGCCTGTATTGTCGGCAAAGTGCAGCCTGTATTGTCGGCAAAGTGCAGCCTGTATTGTCGGCAAAGTGCACCCTGTGTTGTCGGCAGAGTGCAGCCTGTATTGTCGGCAGAGTGCAGCCTGTATTGTCGGCAAAGTGCAGCCTGTATTGTCGGCAAAGTGCAGCCTTTATTGTCGGCAAAGTGCACCTTGTGTTGTCGGCAAAGTGCAGCCTGTGTTGTCGGCAAAGTGCAGCCTGTGTTGTCGGCAAAGTGCAGCCTGTATTGTCGGCAAAGTGCAGCCTGTGTTGTCGGCAAAGTGCAGCCTGTGTTGTCGGTAAAGTGCAGCCTGTGTTGTCGGCAAAGTGCAGCCTGTGTTGTCGGCAAAGTGCAGCCTGTGTTGTCGGCAAAGTGCAGCCTTTAATGTTGGCAAAGTGCAGCCTGTATTGTCGGCAAAGTGCAGCCTTTAATGTTGGCAAAGTGCAGCCTGTGTTGTCGGCAAAGTGCAGCCTTTAATGTTGGCAAAGTGCAGCCTGTATTATCGGCAAAGTGCAGCCTGTATTGTCGGCAAACAGCGGCTTAATGACATTGCTTAGTGACGTGATGTTTCCTAGTAACATGATGGGGCTTAGTGACATGATGTTGCATAAAAAAAAGATGACAACAGCACTCTCCAAACAGATTCTCTTGGAGGTACTCTATTCAGAATTTAAAGTTTGATTATTTCAATTATTCCAAGGAATTCTGAGATGATATTTAGGAAGCAAGATATTTTCGTCATACTCTTCCTATATATGCCTTATAAGGGCAACATTCCTCTACAGATATGCTATATCAATACTCTTGATTTGCAGAAAACAATGGCGGATATTCAAAAATCTTTCTGTCTGGTGTTGTCATGCAAAGATGATGAGATTATTCATTCAAAATGATGTTTGCATTTATCTACAATTCTGGGCTTTGTATTAGTTGCTATTGAATCTTTGGATAAAAATCGAGTTAATTTTGAAAAAAAAGTACATACTTTTATCTACCCTTTTTTGGTTTATCTGTTTCTGGCAAGTACTCAAGTTTGTTTTAATGAGGTGGGCACCAGCGACGAACTAACGCCTTTTTATATATTGGGTAATGATGTAAACCAAATACCAAAGCATTTCATGAACCTGTGCTTTGTACCCTAGACTAACAGTATCACAAGTATATTATAAACAAAATCAAATGCTTTGTGAATGTCAAAAAAGCTACTTAAATGGATTCACAAATATATAGTATTGGTTTGAAGTTTGGGTATGTCATCAAAATTTTGTGAAAAGAGGTATGTTTGATTGGATGTTTTTACTCACCTGTATGCTGTCCCCGTCGCGACACACGAGCGGCGGTTCGACGATGCTGATGTCGACGCCCACCGTCATGTGCTTGTCAATGTACTGTGTGGACCCGATACCACCAGTGGCTCCACTCACATGATGTTCATGGGGTGTGGCCGTGTGTGGACGGCGCGATCGGAGTACCGTGAAGGTCACATCGCCTTTCAGAATGTCAAAGTCCCATGTGATGACACAACCCTTCTGGGGCACCTGGACCAGTACCTGTAAGGCAAGAAGTATGAGGATTATAAAAATAATATCATAAAAAAATCTTCATCAGTCATTGTGGATCTTTTTGCTACCTTTATGCCATTCATGTTACAACTAGGCATATCTTCCTCTCTCGTATTGAGAGATACGAGAGTAGTTACAAAGATTTAATGTGTGATATATATCACATATGGCCCAGGGTCTACTACCATAAAAACCCTCTATCAACCCTGTAGGGTCACAGGAATCAGCATCTGGAAATATTGACTAATTACTTACAAATAGAGACTATTATCTATACATGTACTGACACCAGTCTGGCATAATCTTCTCTTACTAAACCCCTTGGACCGCTGGCCCCCTGGTGTGCTGGCCCCCCGTACACCTGGCCCCCGGACACCTGGCCCCCTGGACACTTGGCCCCCTGGACACCTGACCCCCTGGACACCTAGCCCCTGGACACCTAGCCCCCACAGAAAACTTTATCCTTAGCATGCTTAGTTTATCGCTCAGTCCCCAATGTGTTATGTGTATAGCTTGGATACTGTAAACATTGCCGGCTGAAAAAAAGTGTCTCACTTGGTGATTACCCATAGGACTCCATGTGCTAATTTCATCGCCAAAATCTATCTGACCCATAGACCCAATGGTTAAAGAACTTGTAGTCAGTATAGCTCCCAAAAACATGGTGTAAGTACAGCAGCTTTTTTCATAGAGAAAGACATCACTCACCATAAAGGACAAAATGTTGTCTGATAGATGAGATTTGAAACTTTCCTTTGGCTTTTGAAAAATGTGTAAACTAACAGTATATCACTGAATGATTACACCCTAAAGTTGGTGATTACAAATTTGTGGATCTGACAGAAAACCCGGCTCCAATAGCCCAGGGGATACACTGGGCCAATAATTGTTTGACAGGGGAAGGCACTATTTCAACTATGGGGTTTCCTCTGTACACTGACATACAGTATGACTAAATCAGCACTAATACAGTTCCTACAATTTTCCTTATCAACTCCTGTGAGCCCCACAGGTCTATAAGGAGGTAATCATTGTCAAAATCTGTGGGCCCGGATTGCCATTGGCTCTCAAACTGCCATTATTTGTGTCTTGCACTGACAATCTTAGTAGACTCACCTCATGTGGGAAGTCCTTGACAACGTAGGCCGTGTGGTACAATGAGTCAGCCCCAAAGTGTGATTCCTCCGGACTGCGGTCCTTATCGACCTCCTCCTCCAGCGCGTACAGACTCTTAGGCACGATACCCCCCTCAGGGACGTCACACTGCAAGAATAACGAAACAATGCTCCATCAATGTGCAAAATCTCTTCTCATTTAGCTTATGGTACATTAAGGCCCACACAACTTTCAATATTCCAGTTATCCAAGGGCATTTTTTGGGGACCACTTTTGAGACTTTTTAGATAATTTTCATGTAAGGTTAGCACCCAGGGTAAGCAGGGCGCCCCAAAGCATTCTGTCAGCATGGCTAAGCATATTACTCTATTTTCTAAATACACTGACTTATTTTTGTGCTTACAATTTCCATATTCAAGATTCCAATGAAACCTGGACAATTCCTACCATGTACCGAAATATACAAGAGACAAGAGGTAATCCAGAATAAACTTACGTAGCAATCGCCGCCGAGGAAGTCCGGGATGAACTGGTTGTCAACATAATCAACGAGTCCTCCCGCTCCCTGGTAGTCCTTGCCGCCGTATATGAGGAACTTCTTGCGCGTGTTTTCGTCGATGAAGGGGCTGACCAAAGTCCAGAGGACAGGGAAGACACGTGGAGCCCGGACAATGAGCAGAAAACCCATCGTCTCTGGGTAGTTAGCCTCCACTACTTCAATGATGCGTAGAAGGGCACGGATACCGGGTCGCCACAAGTGCCGCATGCTGAGCCCCTCCAAGTCAACGATGCACGTGCAATTCCTGAAATGATGATTTATACAACAATATTAACTATTTTTCTTTAATTTGTGCAATTATCTGCAGGCTAATGCAAGGTGCACCTTATAGAATCTTCCTATAGTCGTGAGTATTATAGGTGGGGCTATATTATTAGTACCAATCGGTTCAAAATAAGGACTTAGGTACGTCCTACAGATTCCTCTCAAAGTCAGAATGTATCAATAGATTGGAGGAGATTTTTACCTCTATGGATTTATATACATGCTCACCTTCATGTAAGGTACGGCATAACCCCTCTCATAAGCCAACCTCAATCATAAGTTGCAATTGGGGGCAGCTTTGAACAAATTTAAGAAGCTAATTTTTTGGGATTGGGGCTGTGTACAAATGACGTCATGCATTTTTGGACCATTTTTGACCCCCCCTCCCCCCCTTGTCATGTTTCGTCATACAACACTTGACCCCCCCCCTCAGTATGACGTCATGCAGAGAGATACCCCCCCCCAAAGTGCATGATTAGTGAAGGATATAGGCTATTGATATACCATTTTATTATTCCATAAATTCTAACATATTATTGTATTAATCAAAGAATATCTATGAAATTAATACATAGGTTGGTTCTAAGAGCTATAAGAGCGCTCAAACTTTGTATAAGAGCGTTCATGCCCCACTGCACACCAGCCACAGTCAGTTAGACAGAGTTTATGACATCAAAGGGTCCGACCTAATGGTTCACTGCACAATATAATAAGAATAAGGGTCTCAGTGTGCGACCTCATGGTCCAATGCACAAATTAATAACTTGTAAGTGAATGCAACCGGCCGTCACGGGTGCCTGAGCACCGCTGACGCCGTCATGAGTGTCTGAGCACTCTAATAACTGAACAATGGGTTACATAAGCACGACGCCATAACCGTTCGGTCGCTCTAGCGTCGCTCCTGAGCGAGCTAGGTCAAATATCAAAGCATTTATGGAAAGCCCATAATTAGACGGTCAAAATGAGCCCAAGATCAAGGCAGAACTCCCATTATTAAGGAAGTTATGCCATGGAGACTGAAAGGAGCTCCGAGTTCCCTACAGACAAACCGGCGGGAGTTACGCGCCTATCCAGCAGGCATTATAAACTTGGCATATTCAACTCCGCGCATGCGCAAAATGGCGGTTATAAACGCATAAACGACCGAGTTATGAGGGTCTGAAGATGCAGAACCGACCAAGACAAAGGGGGACACAGCGGCGTCCATGGGGGTCCTTTGTCCCCCTGTGACACATGAAAGACTCCCCTCAAACAATTGTAGAGTTAGGCAGATGCTGCTGGCTCCAGTCAGTCTGGAGGTGCTTTTCCAAGATTTGCTACAAATAGCCTGTCTGCACCTCCAGGAGGACAGAACACCAAGAACCACTCCAGAGGTAACATCTCCAGTCATCTCCTGCTGCCTGCTATACCACTGCACTATGGTGAAACTATGCTAGACAGGCATGGGTTTCCATCATTAGTGGCCAGAGGCTATCTTCCTCAAGACATCCACCAGAGGGTAAAGTTATTCATTATTACATTATTCCTCTAAGCAGCAGGCCAGGAGCTAGGTGTGGGAACCCACCTAGAACTATGCTGGACATTGTATTATTATTACCTCACAGGTGGAGTGGAACTGAACATTGTACTTTATAAATTACTGTATGTTTACTGTATGTACAAATTACCTACATACTAACTACTGTATGATTGATATTTCTTACATGTTGCCTAAAGCTGAATAAACCAGTGACAACTGGAAATAACACTATTTATATGAGCCTGATGTATTTACACTATATACCACTAGTCTTATGATATTTCTCATATGACAACTTGATCATGCCAATAACTAGTATGACACTATTAACAAATTAAAATGGTTCAAAGGGACATATAGTGGGTGTGAATTGGCAATAAAGGGTAACATGCATGCAAAGTGAAAAAAGAACTAGCACTGATCAACAAATGAACAGAGAAACATGCCAAACAATGTCAGCTCATATAATGTATGGGTCCCTATATCCAAGAACAGTTATTATTAAGGATCATATAGTTCAAGAGCTTGAATGTATTGATATATTGAATGTATTGATTTAATCTGTAATTTGAACCATATACAAGTGTACTAGAAACAGGTTTCGGGCAGAACACACACATATGCGTGGGCACCAACACATTCCTCTGTGAAATTGTGTAATGTCGTTCTCGCCATGAATATGACCTTAGCTGTTGAAATGGCGTTAAACATCTATTACTCACTCACTCACTCACTCAGGCAGAACACTCTGAATTTAGTGAGTGGCCTAATAGAAAAAAAAAAAACTCAGAAAGCATCACAAATTCTCAGGAGACATGTCAGATGAATGCATTAAACTTCCCTACCTTTACAAATCTTTTTACAGAAGTTTTTGTTCTTGCCAAAACCAAAGCATATTGTGATTTCCTGATGACATGATGTCATGCAGCCCATGACCCCCCCCCTCCCCCCCTTGTCATGCTTGGTCATGGCAAGTGGTACCCCCCCTCCCCCCCTCCTGCATGACGTCATTTGTACACAGCCCCATTTCGATGATTAGGTGTATTTTCCATAATTTCATTGTACTTACGTCACTGGGTATCCACGAAGTTTGGTGGCCTCTTCACACCTACGTAAACCTTCCTCGTTTACCGCTAGTACCTGAGTAAGAATATCATACATAATGTTAGCGTGCATTTGTAGGTACAATAGCAGAGACAGTATTCAACTGAACCCTTAAAAATATCGCTGATGCAGGAGTGCATCATGCCCATTGGTCGCCATGATGCACCAATGAAGTTCTGGCAAGACTGCTCACCAGCACTTCATTGGAGCATCATGCTGACCATACAGGATTGATATATATATATATATATATATATATATATATATATATATATATATATATATATATATATATATACTCCCGGAGGGTTGGCATGATGCTCCAATGAAGTGCTGGCGAGTCTGCTCATTGGTGCATCATGATGACCAATGGACACGATGCATAATGCATCAGCGGCTCTTAAAGGGTTAATAATACTTATAGACTTATAGGGACTGGTGCTTATTCAATGACTACCGTAAACTCCCGCATATAAGACGCGTCCTCTAGGCCAAACAAAATGCTGGGGCGTCTTATAGCTTTCTCTCAAGTTGGGGGTGCGTCTTATACGAGGGGTAATTTTACTATAGAACAGTACTGGATTGACAAAAATCAACCTTAAAATGTGCGTCTTATACGCGAAAATGCATGTGCTAAGTTTGGGGTGCGTCTTCTATGCGCAGCGCGTCTTCTACGCGGGAGATTACGGTACTTCTTATACTTCAGGTATATTTGCTGACACCCCCTATACCACTGGCCCTTATATGACACCTGTGGTTATGGAAAACCAGTGATCCACATACCATAAGTTGTTGTACATTGGTCAAGCAGAGGTCCAAATAGCTCAGTGGGAGAGCATTCGTTTCAAAAGTTGAAAGTACCCAGATTGGGATTGGACATTTCTTAGACCACCTCAGTATATATCTACTATATTAATAAATTTCAGGCAACTCAGTTTTCTTTCTTGTCCGGAGATTGCAGGGATGGGCTGTTGAAAAAAAAAATTAAAGAAAAAATAACTTACATGTTTGAGGATGCCTTCTTCGCCGACGCTCTTTATAAGTCCTTTGACGTCCATCTGACCCAGCCGGAGGATGTAGAGTGGACGGCCATCTGGTGGGAGAAAACACAACTAACATTACTAAACTGGAGTTGCACAGAAGGCTTGATTTTGCTCAAATTAATGTCCAGTAATACTTGATTACATCAAATTTGGTGGACCTACTTGAGAAAAAAAGGAGAAACGATACTGTTAGCAGCTATTTATATGTGAAAACAATTTATTTTCAATATGACCCATGACATGTAGCTTCTATTTGTGGACTTGACATTTTCCTCTGGCATTGTTCAGTGTTTATTGTGGCATTTTTAAACTTACAGCGCAACAAGCAGAGCCCTTTAAGGACTATTAATGCATTATTGCATCACGGCTATCGGTCGGCATGAGTGTGAAACTGGGAGGCATTCCTACATCATGACAACACTTGTAGATTGATAAAGGTTCTCTGTCATGTTGAATGAATGCACCTCAGGGCTACATTCATGCATCATGCCGACCCTGCAAGGTTGATACACCCCCGAAGGGTCGGCATGATGCAGCGATGAAGTGCTGGCAAGCAGACTCGCAGCATTTCATTGGAGCATCATGCCAACCCTCCAGGATGTATCAACCCTGTACTGTCGGCATGATGCATGAATGTAGCCCTGGCGAGTAACTCGCCCGGGTTACATTCATGCATCATGTCGACCAATGGACATGATGCATTAATGCATCAGCGGCCCTTCAAGTGTTAAAGTAGTACTAGCTGTGTGTGGGGTTGGGTGGACAAAGGAGGGCGGGGCAGTTACTATTTATATAAGAGCAGCCCCAGAGCTGATCACAACCTGGTACAGTGGCGGCCCCTAGTGGCAGATGGCCACACCAATTAGAGCTTAGTGCCTGACGTTAAACCTGTTTAAAGGCAGATAGTGAATTCATGCATCATGCCCCTTCGTCGTCATGATGCATGAATGCAGCCCTGGCTCTTGCAGAGGCGTAGGAAGCAAATCTTCATGGGGGGGGGGGGTCCAGGGGCCCCACCCCAGCCACCATGAATTATCGGTTTGAGCGCTCTGGTGTTGATGCATGGTGGTATGGGATTTATTTAAAAATTATTCCTTGATGGCTTATCTTTATCCAATGCCGCCATTTTCTCTGTCTTAATAATGAAATATTTGTCCAATTTGAGTGGTGCGCTGTGGGAATCTTGTACATTTCATAATGAGGCTTGACACATTTTGGGGGGGCCCAGACAAATTCAGGCCCCACCTCCTCTGTGATTGGGGGGGTGGGCGGGCCCCCCTGCCCCCCCTCCTTTTCCTACGCCCCTGTCTTGGAGGGTCATCATGATGCACCAATGAAGACTCGCATTTCATCATTGCATCATGCAAAGCAATGGGCATGATGCACTCCTGTATTAGAAGCCCTTCAAGGTTTAAGACTGATTCGTTTTCACGATACACAAATGCAGCCCTGGCGAGTTATTCACCATGGTTCCATTCATGCATCATGAAGACACCATGGGGTTGATACACTCCCAAAGAGTCGGCATGATGCACCAATGAAGTGCTGGTGAACAGACTAAACAGCACTTCAGACTCACATGCACTTCATTGTTGCATCATGCTGACCAATGGGCATGATGCACTCCTGCATCAGCTAGCTCTATACCAAGTCACACCTAAAACGTCCAAAATGCACTCAGGTGACATTCAGAGAAGGTAGTAATATGTTACTATTCTGACCACTAGAATCTGGCACACACCTACCAATGACGTCCGTGTGCTACTATTTCTGGTCGTTCCGGAGACCGCGGCCAGGGTTTAGCAGACTAGTCAATTATTGTCACGGGGGGAGGGGTGCTATACCCAGGTAGCGGATTGTTCAATGGGCGCGGCCATTGCTGAAGCCTGTTACCAGCAGTTATCACTGAAACAGTTATCAGATGGATACCACCTACCCCCCGAGGCCTGCAGTAAATAGTTGGGATTATTTCACATTGGCTGATAATCAATCCTGTTTACTCGTTATATTCTAGGGAGCAGAACTCTGGTTGCTAAGAACCTGACAAAGGGCCAAATTACATCTATAGCAATGTACTAGAAAAAGTCACCTTTTTGCTGTTTTGTTTTCAAATACTGGGAGTAGAGATTGGCACATCAAATATTTGATGTAAATTTTGAATATCTTTCAGGTTCCGTACAGCATTTTGCCATAGGTGGTCTAGATCCCTTCTGATAAGGATTTTAACACCTTTTACTCCCACAATACATTTCCTATTTGATTTAATTCTTCACAAAGACTCTTATCTTTGGGGAAATAAGCCTGATAAGGGCCGTACTGGTTTTTGTGACGTCACTGCTGCGCTCAGGAATTTTCATATTGAAAGAGTCAGAATCCATTACGCCTCTCCCAACACATGAAGAGGTTCAAATTCCCCGTGACTAACTGTAATATCTTTCTGTTGTCTGGGCTTTCCCCTTTCTTTATCTATTTTTTGGTGGTGTTTTCCTTCGTCGTTAATGAAAAATGACTTCTCCCTAATGTGATCAATACCAGGGGTGTTGGAACATGGGACCGGGGTGGGGATAAAATGGTGGGCGTTGGACAAGTCCACAGTCAAACCCTTTAAGGCAGCTGATGCAGGAAAGCATCATGCCCATTGGTTGTCATGATGCACCAATGAAGTTTTGGCGAGTCTGCTCTCTAGCACTTCATTGCTGCATCATGCCGACCCCTCAGGAGTTTATCAACTCACCAGGACTGCATTCATGCATCATGGCGACCAATGGACATGATGCATTGATGCCGTTGTTGTTTCTCTGTCGTCATGATGCACCAATGCAGTGCTAGCAAGTCAACTCATCAGCTCTGCATTTGTGCATCATGCTGACCCACCAGTGATGTATCAAACCCCAAGGCTTGGCATGATACACCAATTCAGCCTTGGTATTTAGATAGAGGATGCTCTTTCAGGTCAATCGAAACAACTTCACCCGTTCAGTGCAGCGAATGCATTAGTGCATCGCGCTCATTGGTCGCATGATGCACCAATTAAGTGCTGGCGAGTCGTATACTAGACACCTCGGAAGCAGGAACACCTCGGAAGCAGACACTTCGGAAGCAAGCAGTATGACATCTCAGAAGCAGGGACAGTTTGGGTGCAAATCAAACCATGATAATATCCCCCTCTTCTAATACAACTTGAAAAAACAACAACCCTAGTGAAGTGATACTGTCCCTACGCCGTAGATCATTTAATGCAAACAAAAAGTGCGCATGTTACTCAGCATACCCTGGTAAGTAGACGAAGGATGCTCTTTCAGGTCAATCGAAACAACTTGGCCCTTTCAGAGCAGATGAAGTGTTCCACTTACTAAAGAACAATGTGAAAACACCAACATTGCACTGGGGCCTGTAGGCACACATATCATAGACAGAGGTTCAGTTCTTTCATAGCAGCTAGATAAGGGTCAATACATGTTAAAACAGAAGAAAACTCAATTTTGCCAAAATGTCAGTTACAACCTTGTTGCACTAAGGCAACTGATACTGTCACTGACTCAATCGCACCTACAAGGGGTCAATGGTTAGGAGATTATGTTAAGGATTCAATTGAAAATTTAGGATCTAAGATCTATGATCAAGAGGCCCGTGTTAAGGATGCAATTGAGAGGATTCAATTTAGGATCTGTCATCTATGATCAAGATATTAGGATTTCATATTTAAATTTGACGATCAATTCTGAGTTTAATATCAATTCTAAAAGCAGTTAAATTGCAGTGCGTTTCCCGGATTAGAAATTTATCCCATATTTTCGGCAAAGTAAACACAGCAAAGCTGTAATGCCGTGCATATTCATATCATGTTCTAAGAAGTATAGAATTGATTTACAACATTTTTAATATGATATTAGATCAAAATTTTCAGAACAAATATTATTTTAATACGGAATCTAAAAGCCCTTCATATGTTGTGTGTTTTGCAATTTATTAATCTATAACATACTTTCAGGAAAGTAAACACAGCAATGCTGTAATGCCGTGCATATTCCTATTATGATCCAAGGAAAAAAGATCATTATATATGAACTCTATGGCCTTTGGAATGGACCTATACTTAAATATATGCTCTGATTGTGGTGCTTCCTCGCTCTCCATGTAAAATCCTGTCCCATTGCTATAGTATGGAGTAAACCTATGCCTGGATTAAAATATGCAAATAAGGAATGTGTGTGAGGGTTGGGAGTAGTGTGGTGGTGGTATTGGTGGTGGTGGTGTCACAATGGTCACTAACATCCATCTGATAACTTTTGAAGATCAAAATTGACCACAAATGACCTGGATCCCTGTGTTTCCTAAAACAAAGATGGCCGACATATATGGAGAACAGTAAATTTAGCTAGTTGAGGTGTCCCAATGGTCAGTAACATCCATCTGATAACTTTTGAAGATTAAAATTGACAATATATGAGTTGGATCCCTGTGTTTCCTAAATTAAAGATGGCCGACACACATGGAAAAAAATAGAATTAGGTAGTTGAGGTCTTTCAATGGTCACTAACATCCATCTCATAACTTTTGAAGATCAAAATTGACCATATATGACCTGGATCTCTGTGTTTCCTAAAACAAAGATGGCCGACACACATGGAAAACAACAAAATTGGGTAGTTGAGGTCCCCCAATGGTCACTAACATCCATCTGATAACTTTTGAAGATCGAAGTTGACCATATATGGCCTGGATCCCTGTGTTTTCTAAAACAAAGATGGCCGACACATATTGAAAAAAATAGAATTAGGTAGTTGAGGTCTTTCAATGGTCACTAACATCCATCTCATAACTTTTGAAGATCAAAATTGACCATATATGACCTGGATCCCTGTGTTTCCTAAAACAAAGATGGCCGACACACATGGAAAACAACAAAATTGGGTAGTTGAGGTCCCCCAATGGTCACTAACATCCATCTGATAACTTTTGAAGATCGAAGTTGACCATATATGGCCTGGATCCCTGTGTTTCCTAAAACAAAGATGGCCGACATATATGGAGAACAATAAAATTAGCTAGTTGAGGTGTCCCAATGGTCACTAACATCCATCTGATAACTTTTGAAGATTAAAATTGACAATATATGAGCTGGATCCCTGTGTGTCCTAAAACAAAGATGGCCGACACACATGGAAAACAAAAAAATAGGCTAGTTGAGGTCTCCCAATGGTCACTAACACCCATCTGAAAATTTTTGAAGATCAAAATTGACCATGTATGGTCTGGATCCCTGTGTATCCTAAAACAAAGATGGCCGACACATATGGAAAACAATAGAATTAGGTAGTTGAGGTCTTTCAATGGTCACTAATATCCATCTGATAACATTTGAAGATCAAAATTGACCACAAATGACCTGGATCCCTGTGTTTCCTAAAACCAAGATGGCCAACACACATGGCAAACAATAAAATTGGGTAGTTGAGGTGTCCCAATGGTCACTAACATCCATCTGATAACTTTTTAAGATCAAAATTGACCATATATGGCCTGGATCCCTGTGTTTCCGAAAACCAAGATGGCCGACACACATGGAAAACGGTCCCAAGACTCCAAATAATCCAATGCCACGCCACTTAAAACTCCTAAAAAATTGCATCATACTTATGTGTACATGTATACATAAATATACATGTAGGTGGCCTTTAGTGGGTTAATAGTCAGTGGTGCTGAGAAATGCACCACCAGCAGAAGAGAACCACATGGTGCTGGGGGAGGTGGTGCCAGGCAGGTATGGGGCCACCCCAGGAGCACAGCCACCACCACCATTCAGAGGTGGGTGGGGGGGGGGGCTATATATACTATATACCATGGCTCTGCCTGAGGTGTCCAGGGCTACCACCACTCTGTCCCCAGGGTCTACAATAACAGGTCCACCAACACCACCACTGCCACCACTTCTATGCTTGACTGGTTTGCATATTTTAATCCAGGTATAGGCATACTCAATACTGTACCTATGAGACAGGATTATACATGGAGAGCGAGGAAGCACCACTATGAGAGCTTGTATTTAAGAATGGGTCCCCTCCTATAGCCGTTCATTCCTAAGAATAAAAGGCAATAAGCAGACGTCCCCGCTCCTTGAAATCAGCTGATCCAGTCGGGCTGGTCTGCGGTCAGCTTAAAGCTTTAGATGTGATATAATAAAGCATTTTTTACCTTTGTCGTAGTAGTGCCATCCCCCACTGTAGTAGTCCTGTATGACGGGCGGTGGTTTGTAGCTACTCAGTAAATGGTCCACGTTATGCAGCTTTCGCCACGCCAACGAGTGACACAACATCTCACGAGACTTCTCGATGTGGAAGTCACGCGCCTTCAGGAACCGCAGTATGTGTGCGTCCTTGGGTATCTACGTGAGAAAATGTTAGAGAATGTGACATTTTAATGCTTATTCTAAAGCATAAACCAAATATTAGTAAAGACTCTTTCAACTGTATGGACACATTATACCACCTAATGTGTAAAGGAAGGCTTAGGATTCCAATCAGATTCTGAGTGCGGTGATACTGTAAAATAAATTATAGGTTTAATTAAAATCATAAGGTCCTAATTTTGGCTAATATATTGTCCTCAAGTTGATGGATCGACTTCGAAAGGAGGTTGTATTGTACTTTTCATATTTGTTTTTTTTTCCATTTTTCTTTTCAAATCCTTTTCTTTCTTTCTTTCTTTCTTTCTTTCTTTCTTTCTTTCTTTCTTTCTTACTTTCTTTCTTTCAAACAGAGAGCACCCATGGGTTTCCATGATTGCCAATGTTTCATTAAATAGGAGAGAAAGAAAGCCACATTACTCACTTATTTGAGTAAGATTGAATTGATTTGGTAAGGGTGAGACACCAAAAGGCTTCAGCGTCACGGTCGTTGGAGATCGGAATGTGTTCAAATAAAATAATGCAGCAGCCGTGGCACATGTATTTTATGCCAGGGTTGCATTCATGTCGATCCTACAGATTCAATACACTCCCGATGCACGAGAGTTAAATACGTTAAGCCTTTAAGGGTATTTAATGCACTAATGCATCATGCCCACTGGTCATCATAATGCATGAGTGTTTCCCTGGCAAGTAACTCGCCCCTGCCAGGGCTGCATTTATGCATCGTGCTGAGTCTACGGGGCTGAAACTCCCCCGGTGGATCGGCATGATGCACCAATGAGCATAATGCAATAATAACCTAAATTTCTTCATTTTTTTAGAGCCCCATTATTAAAATTACATTTCGGATATTTTTTTCAAGCGCAGAGTGCACTAATTACATTTAATGCAGTACTACGAATCCATCCTCTCAAATAAGCTGTGCCTTACAAGCAAGGTATAACGGTATTAGAGTAGAAGGTTAAAGTTGGCATATCCGCTAAAAAGACAGATTTAACGAGAAAAATGTGGCAAGGACCACAGATAGGAGTTGCCACTCCATCGCTAGCCACTGCGGGTGACGTCACTGAGGCAGCATGACGTCACCAATGACGTCATAGGTGACAGGGAGAAAACCGAAAACATTATGGAGTTGCTACGGTCGCTACGCTCCCGGCCGCTTTGTGGAAACATGTCTAAATAGTTTAGAAAGGCTCATCTCTTGTGCCATGCTTATATTGTTCAAATCACTGCTTGCCCAAAGTGCCTCAAAATGAAGTGTCTAATCACAACACAATGCCCTTCACTGGATAGCCCTTGACATTCCTGTTAATCTCAGTGCCACCTGTTGGCTAGTCTAACAGGCTTTGAGTAGGCTTTAGTACATTTTGAAAATTAGGACTGGCCATTCATTAAGAGCACACAGGCTCCCCCTATAGGGAAACAGACATACCTGGGATAGGAATAAATACAGGGCATGGGTTTTCTTTGTTTTGGAGCAATAATATTTCATATAATCATTAGATATTTTAACACACGGTTGAGAATGTTGTCTAGATAGTGGTTGATAAGAAAGCCCAAATGTGATACTGTGATAGCAGACATGCCAACATTAAACTTTACCTTGCCCTTGTGTGTGGCCTGTAACCACTTAGAACAGTATATGGTCTAACTGACTCTCCTGGTACCCACCTTGCCCTTATGGAGCCTGTAACCACTTAGAACAGTATATGGTCTAACTGACTCTCCTGGTACCCACCATGCCCTTCTGTCGCCTGGAACCACTTCAGTATATGGTCTTACTGACTCTCCTGATACCCACCTTGCCCTTATGTAGCCTGTAACCACTTAGAACAGTATATGGTCTAACTGACTCTCCTGATACCCACCTTGCCCTTATGTAGCCTGTAACCACTTCAGTATATGGTCTAACTGACTCTTCTGGTCCTTACCTTGCCCTTATGTAGCCTGTAACCACTTCAGTATATGGTCTAACTGACTCTTCTGGTCCTTACCTTGCCCTTATGTAGCCTGTAACCACTTAGAACAGTATATGGTCTAACTGACTCTCCTGATACCCACCTTGCCCTTATGTAGCCTGTAACCACTTCAGTATATGGTCTAACTGACTCTTCTGGTCCTTACCTTGCCCTTATGTAGCCTGTAACCACTTCAGTATATGGTCTAACTGACTCTTCTGGTCCTTACCTTGCCCTTATGTAGCCTGTAACCACTTCAGTATATGGTCTAACTGACTCTCCTGATACCCACCTTGCCCTTATGGAGCCTGTAACCACTTCAGTATATGGTCTAACTGACTCTCCTGATACCCACCTTGCCCTTATGTAGCCTGTAACCACTTCAGTATATGGTCTAACTGACTCTCCCGGTACCCACCTTGCCCTTCTGTAGCCTGTAACCACTTAGAACAGTATATGGTCTAACTGACTCTCCTGGTACCCACCTTGCCCTTATGGAGCCTGTAACCACTTCAGTATATGGTCTAACTGACTCTCCTGGTACCCACCTTGCCCTTCTGCAGCCTGTAACCACTTCAGTATATGGACTAACTGACTCTCCTGGTACCCACCTTGCCCTTATGTAGCCTGTAACCACTTAGAACAGTATATGGACTAACTGACTCTTCTGGTCCTTACCTTGCCCTTGTGTGTGGCCTGTTTGTTTGTTTGTTTAGTTTTACGTCCGGGGGCCATCGAGGAAATCAGACATTCAAGGTTTCTCGGACATTAAGTCCTTTCTTTTCTGTTTGGACAGGTATTTATATACTGCTTGCCCAACACAGCAGTGACCATATCTATGAATAACCGAATCTATGAGATGAATGAGTGAATCTATGAGGAGGGTTGAGGGGGAAAATGCTACCGGGGCTTCATCCCCCTACTCTTCTTGAAGGATAGCAAGTGTTCTTTTATTTGCCTGGTCCTATGGGCAGGGCCAAACAAACCACGGCCTTAGATCACTCAGACGTGGTTCACTGAGGGGGAATCCCATGGCAAAAGACAAGCATGTAAGCCTGGGCCCGTGCATATGGACACCAGTTGCCGACATGCTCAACCCAAGACACAAGAACCCCCCGAGTTTGTTACCTTTTACAAATCTGGTATGCCCACTGTTAGTATGGAAGGAGATTTCTCCTTGTGGACTCTCAATGAAGTTATTCTGCTCCTCCATGCTCTCACATGAAGGTCCCCACTCCACAGGGGGAGTGTGTGACTTGTAACCACTTAGAACAGTATATGGTCTAACTGACTCTCCTGGTCCTTACCTTGCCCTTGTGTGTGGCCTGTAACCACTTCAGTAGCTGGACTAACTGACTCTCCTGGTACGGCTTCAGGTTGCCGAGGAAACGCTCGATGTAATCTGTATCCAACTTGTCCTCGGGTTCTGAAAAATACAGTAAATATTCATACATTAGTTGGGTATCATAAGTTTGTCACATATATCATATATGAACTATGCTATAAAACCTTGACAGATTTCCATAAGAAAAAATAAGATTTCCCCTGATGTGATTTTTGACAAAATGGAGGGGGGGGAGGGGATTCATGCTTTGAAAATCTATGGTGGATAGGTCAGATTTCTCTTTATAAATTCATTTTAGCCTCATTTTCAAAATGACCCTGAGAGAAACTCATTTTCTGCAGAGGCGACTCTGTGGCACCATTGCAGAGGGCTATATATTGACTTGAAAACCACCAAAAATCCCTATTTTCTTCTCAAAACTAGGGCTAGGTTTAGTCAATGTTGTTTTGCTAGACCAGGTCTGATCACATTGAACTCTTAAATATATTCGGCCTTATCAGGTATACCCCTGGTATGCATACCATATTGTCATGAACAACTGCCCCGGTGCTCACAGATTCGGAGCGGAAATTACCCGCGACCCTTATTCAAGACCTAGATTTAATGCCTAAGATATATTTTATGACCCTTCTGCCCTTAGCGCTTATTTGAGACTGGCAGTTATTCAAAGCCCCGCGCTTAAATACAACGATGTGATACATATCTGGTATACCATGGAGGGTGTGGCCCTTCTGTCTAGATCTGCCCCATATTGATCTCCTGTCTCAACTCCTCCAGGGCTGGCAGCTTCAACACCTCCAGTACCAATACACTGACAGGCTGCATGTGTCACCCTAATCCTTTAACCCTTTAGAAGCCACTGATGCATTAATGCATCATGCCCATTGGTCGTCATGATGCAAAAATGAAGTGCTGGCGAGACTGCTCGCCAGCACTTCATTGGAGCATCATGCCGACCCTCCGGGAGTTTGTGTATCAGTCCCATAGGGTCGGCATGATGCATGAATGTAGGCCTGGTGAGTTACTCACCAGGGCTGCATCCATGCATCATGCCGACCAATGGGCATGATGCATTAATGCATCAGCGGCCTGTTAATGTGGTATTAAAGTAAAACCCTGTGCGATGTCACTCTGATGTGATGCCGGCACGCTGGCTTTTACTCACATAGAAACTTAATCATGGCCGACGTAGGGCCTTTGGATGCAGAATGACCTGCCATTATCTCAATTTTCTAATGCTGAAAGAATTCTTCAGTTCTACTAATGAGAAGCAAAGATAGAATCACTTTTGTTTCACATTGAGACACCCGGCCCAAGTCTGGTAGCTCTGGCACTGCAATAGTCTATGGGACTTTTGTAAAACAAAAAGCATAACAGAATATCATATACATGTCCATTGGATTACGTCCCTCAAAAAATGGTTCAGCCTTAGGAACCCTGTAACATAGGAAGCCTGTAACATACCCCTCAATTTATAGGAGCTGGGCAAAAATAATTAAGATCTTTTTCAGGCGGGTGATCAAAAACCGTATTTATGCATCATGAGGACGGAATGGCATAGCGCATTAATGCACTCAAGCCCCCCGCCTTATACAAGTGCTGCGGTATGTGGACTTTGACAGGTGTCTATGTCTCCAGTAGGGTAGAAAAACCAATCAGTGTTGATCCTAAACCATATATACCATGGACCACGCCCACTGCCAGCAGCCACCTTGTAGGTGGTATCCTACAGCATTGATCAGCAGCCCTAGAGGTGACAAAACCTCCTGTTGGTTAACCCTTTAATGGCCGTTAATGCATCATGGCAATTGGTCGCCATGGTGCGCCAATCAGGTGCTGGCGAGACTGCTCACCAGCACTTCATTAGAGCATCATGATGACCAATGAGCATGATGCACTCCTGCATCAGCGGCCTTTGAAGGGTTAACTCTATCAGAGCACATTCACAAAACACATTGCTTTCACCACAGTGGCAGATTTGGAAAGGGGCGCACCCCCCCCTCCTGAAGTTTATAGTTTATTTTTCAAGCATGCTAGAAATAGGGGCTAAAATGAATTTCAGAATTCTGGTACCACCAATGTGATAGACTTGTAGCTTGAATACAACCATGGTGGGTGACCCAGCAGGTCTGCATTTTTGCATCATGTTGATCTTGCAGGGTTGATACACCCCTGCGATCAACATGATGCACCAATGTTATGCTGGCCGAGTATAGACTCGCCAGCACTGCATTGGTGCATCATGAACCTTGATATAAAGGTTGACCCTTAAAGGTTGATACTGCTGCTGGGTGTGGTGCAAATAAGAAACGATAAAACCTCACATACCATAATCTCCCGCGTATAAGGCGCAGCTCGCATATAAGGCGCCCCCCCAACTCACAGGGGGGCTGTTTCACATATAAGGCGCCCCCCTCAGGGTTGATTTTTGGCAATTTAGTACTGTTCTATAGTAAAAATACCCCCCCTATAAGGCGCACCCCAAACTCAAGGCAATTTACCTCCCACGTATAAGACCCAGCAGCATTTTGTTTGGCGTATAAGACGCGCCTTATACGCGGGAGATTACGGTATACGCTGTAACTATGGCCTGTCGCCTCAGGAAAAACGCTATAAGCTTCACCCGGGGCATGACAATTACTACGTATACAGGTCTATACCGAGGTAGCGGATTGTCCAATGGGCGGGGTCATTGCTGAAGGTTATAACCAGCGTTTATCACTGAAAACAGTTATCCCATGGGTACCATCTGCCCCCACCCGAACACAAGAGTACCACAGTAAATAATTGAGATTATTTCATTGGCTGATAATTAATCTTGCCGGGTCGGTATAAGGTTGACCCGGGATACATTATCAACCAATCAGATAATTCCCTCAATTCAGTGCAGAATCATTTGGGTACATTATGTAATGACTGATACCCATCATGCTGGCTGTTATCAATGCCTGTCTCTCCAGGTACCAGATCAAGCAATGGCGGACCCATTGGATGACCTAGAGCCTGGGTCAAGTATCAAAACCCGCCTTCAGGTCGCATCCAGAGTTTTGGGTGGCCACACTGAGGGTCTGAAATGATCTAATCATAGTTGAGCCTTATATGCGTGGTTTTACAGTAAACCTATGTATATGTGTGTTTGGGGGGGGGGGAGGTTAGTATGTGTCCAGAGAATGACCAGTATTTGTACAACGTCAATCAATACTGGACCCTGGAGCAGCCGTCCAATACATTACACACTGCATCCATCCACACCTTGTGACACCTTTTAACCCTTTGGAGGCTGAAGGTGCATTAATGTATCATGCCCATTGGTCGTCATGATGCATGAATGCAGCCCTGGCGAGCCTGGATGTATTCATTCTTACGGATATGGGTTCTATTCAACTCAAAGATTTATTTCATTCGCATTCATGCATCAAGATGTAAACCAATGAATCAGTGTAGCTATTAATTTTTTTTTTAATTTTTTTATTTATTTTTCTTTTGGTTTCCTGCAAATTTTCCTGACAATATTTGACTGAATTTGAGACATACAATATGACCATCAAATGGTCAAAGAGAATTTGGGGCAGAGTGTTATCAAGGGATACTTGCACCCAGGGGCTGCATGTAGAGTTCAATACCCTACACGGAGGAGCAGCTCCGAGCTACACACAAGGGGTCCATGGTTAGGAGATTATGTTAAGGATTCAATTGAAAATTTAGAATCTAAGATCTATGATCAAGAGGCCCGTGTTAAGGATGCAATTGAGAGGATTCAATTTAGGATCTGTCATCTATGATCAAGATATTAGGGTTTCATATTTAAATTTGACGATCAATTCTGAGTTTAATATCAATTCTAAAAGCAGATAAATTGCAGTGCGTTTCCCGGATTAGAAATTTATCCCATATTTTCGGCAAAGTAAACACAGCAAAGCTGTAATGCCGTGCATATCCATATCATGTTCTAAGAAGTATAGAATTGATTTACAACATTTTTAATATGATAGTAGATCAAAATTTTCAGAACAAATATTATTTTAATACAGAATCTAAAAGCCCTTCATATGTTGTGTGTTTTGCAATTTATTAATCTATAACATACTTTCAGGAAAGTAAACACAGCAATGCTGTAATGCCGTGCATATTCCTATGATGATCCAAGGAAAAAAGATCATTATATATGAACTCTATGGCCTTTGGAATGGACCTATACTTAAATATATGCTCTGATTGTGGTGCTTCCTCGCTCTCCATGTAAAATCCTGCCCCATTGCTATAGTATGGAGTAAACCTATGCCTGGATTAAAATATGCAAATAAGGAATGTGTGTGAGGGTTGGGAGTAGTGTGGTGGTGGTATTGGTGGTGGTGGTGTCACAATGGTCACTAACATCCATCTGATAACTTTTGAAGATCAAAATTGACCATATATGGCCTGGATCCCTGTGATTCCTTAAACCAAGATGGCCGACACACAAGGAAAACAAAAGAATTAGGTAGTTGAGGTGTCCCAATGGTCACTAACATCCATCTGATAACTTTTGAAGATCAAAATTGACCATATATGGCCTGGATCCCTGTGATTCCTGAAACCAAGATGGCCGACACACAAGGAAAACAAAAAGAATTAGGTAGTTGAGGTGTCCCAATGGTCACTAACATCTATCTGATAACTTTTGAAGATCAAAATTGACCACATATGACCTGGATCCCTGTGTTTCCTAAAACCAAGATGGCCGACACACATGGAAAACAATAAAATTGGGTAGTTGAGGTGTCCAAATGGTCACTAACCATAACTTTTGAAGATCAAAATTGACCATATATGACCTGGATCCCTGTGTTTCCAAAAACAAAGATGGCCAACACACATGGAAAACAACAAAATTGGGTAGTTAAGGTCCCCCAATGGTCACTAGCATCCATCTGATAACTTTTGAAGATCGAAGTTGACCATATACGGCACATGGCTATTGTATTATTGACCAATGGGAGGCATCCCTGGCATATACTGCGGAGTCGGGGACTGAAGGTGTTAGTCATAGTGCCGTCGGGGTCTAATGGCGGCCCCCAGCTGATAATGGCTATGTGAGCTATATGGCCTGGATCCCTGTGTTTCCTAAAACAAAGATGGCCGATATATATGGAAAACAATAAAATTAGCTAGTTGAGGTGTCCCAATGGTCACTAACATCCATCTGATAACTTTTGAAGATCAAAATTGACCACATATGACCTGGATCCCTGTGTTTCCGAAAACCAAGATGGCCGACACACATGGAAAACAATAAAATTAGGTACTTGAGGTGTCCCAATGGTCACTAACATCCATCTGATAACTTTTGAAGATCGAAGTTGACCATATATGGCCTGGATCCCTGTGTTTCCTAAAACAAAAATGGCCGACATATATGGAGAACAATAAAATTAGCTAGTTGAGGTGTCCCAATGGTCACTAACATCAATCTGATAACTTTTGAAGATTAAAATTGACAATATATGAGCTGGATCCCTGTGTTTCCTAAAACAAAGATGGCCGACACACATGGAAAACAATGAAATAGGCTAGTTGAGGTCTCCCAATGGTCACTAACATCCATCTGATAATTTTTGAAAATCAAAGTTGACCATATATGGCCTGGAACCCTGTGTTTTCTAAAACAAAGATGGCCGACACATATTGAAAAAAAAAAAAAAAAAGAATTAGGTAGTTGAGGTCTTTCAATGGTCACTAACTTCCATCTCATAACTTTTGAAGATCAAAATTGACCATGTATGACCTGGATCCCTGTGATTCCTGAAACCAAGATGGCCAACACATATTGAAAAAAATAGTATTAGGTAGTTGAGGTCTTTCAATGGTCACTAACATCCATCTTATAACTTTTGAAGATCAAAATTGACCATATATGACCTGGATCCCTGTGTTTCCTAAAACAAAGATGGCCAACACACATGGAAAACAATAAAATAGGCTAGTTGAGGTCTCCCAATGGTCACTAACATCCATCTGATAACTTTTGAAGATCAAAATTGACCACATATGACCTGGATCCCTGTGTTTCCGAAAACCAAGATGGCCGACACACATGGAAAACAATAAAATTAGGTACTTGAGGTGTCCCAATGGTCACTAACATCCATCTGATAACTTTTGAAGATCGAAGTTGACCATATATGGCCTGGATCCCTGTGTTTCCTAAAACAAAGATGGCCGACATATATGGAGAACAATAAAATTAGCTAGTTGAGGTGTCCCAATGGTCACTAACATCCATCTGATAACTTTTGAAGATTAAAATTGACAATATATGAGCTGGATCCCTGTGTTTCCTAAAACAAAGATGGCCGACACACATGGAAAACAATAAAATAGGCTAGTTGAGGTCTCCCAATGGTCACTAACATCCATCTGATAATTTTTGAAAATCAAAGTTGACCATATATGGCCTGGATCCCTGTGTTTCCGAAAACCAAGATGGCCGACACATGGAAAACAATAAAATTAGGTACTTGAGGTCTCCCAATGGTCATTAACATCCATCTGATAACTTTTGAAGATCGAAGTTGACCATATATGGCCTGGATCCCTGTGTTTCCTAAAACAAAGATGGCCGACATATATGGAGAACAATAAAATTAGCTAGTTGAGGTGTCCCAATGGTCACTAACATTCATCTGATAACTTTTGAAGATTAAAATTGACAATATATGAGCTGGATCCCTGTGTTTCCTAAAACAAAGATGGCCGACACACATGGAAAACAATAAAATAGGCTAGTTGAGGTCTCCCAATGGTCACTTACATCCATCTGATAATTTTTGAAAATCAAAGTTGACCATATATGGCCTGGATCCCTGTGTTTTCTAAAACAAAGATGGCCGACACATATTGAAAAAAATAGAATTAGGTAGTTGAGGTCTTTCAATGGTCACTAACATCCATCTCATAAATTTTGAAGATCAAAATTGACCATATATGAGCTGGATCCCTGTGTTTCCTAAAACAAAGATGGCCGACACACATGGAAAACAACAAAATTGGGTAGTTGAGGTCCCCCAATGGTCACTAACATCCATCTGATAACTTTTGAAGATCGAAGTTGACCATATATGGCCTGGACCCCTGTGTTTCCTAAAACAAAGATGGCCGACATATATGGAGAACAATAAAATTAGCTAGTTGAGGTGTCCAAATGGTCACTAACATCCATCTGATAACTTTTGAAGATTAAAATTGACAATATATGAGCTGGATCCCTGTGTTTCCTAAAACAAAGATGGCCGACACACATAGAAAACAATAAAATAGGCTAGTTGAGGTCTCCCAATAGTCACTAACACCCATCTGATAATTTTTGAAGATCAAAATTGACCATGTATGGCCTGGATCCCTGTGTATCCTAAAACAAAGATGGCCGACACATATGGAAAAAAATAGAATTAGGTAGTTGAGGTCTTTCAATGGTCACTAATATCCATCTGATAACATTTGAAGATCAAAATTGACCACAAATGACCTGGATCCCTGTGTTTCCTAAAACCAAGATGGCTGACACACATGGCAAACAATAAAATTGGATAGTTGAGGTGTCCCAATGGTCACTTACATCCATCTGATAACTTTTTAAGATCAAAATTGACCATATATGGCCTGGATCCCTGTGTTTCCGCAAACCAAGATGGCCGACACACATAGAAAACGGTCCCAAGACTCCAAATAATCCAATGCCACGCCACTTAAAACTCCTTAAAAAGTGCATCATACTTATGTGTACATGTATACATAAATATACATGTAGGTGGCCTTTAGTGGGTTAATAGTCAGTGGTGCTGAGAAATGCATCACCAGCAGAAGAGAACCACATGGTGCTGGGGGAGGTGGTGCCAGGCAGGTATGGGGCCACCACAGGAGCACAGCCACCACCACTATTCAGAGGTGGGTGGGGGGGGGGGGGCTATATATGCTATATACCATGGCCCTGCCTGAGCTGTCCAGGGCTAACACCACTCTGTCCCCAGGGTCTACAATAACAGGTCCACCAACACCACCACTGCCACCACTTCTATGCTTGACTGATTTGCAGATTTTAATCCAGGTATAGGCATACTCAATACTGTACCTATGACAGGATTATACATGGAGAGCGAGGAAGCACCACTATGAGAGCTTGTATTTAAGAATGGGTCCCCTCCTATAGCCGTTCATTCCTAAGAATGAACGGCAATGAGCATCTGGGGAAATCAATAGAGGCTGAAGGAGCAGAACATGGCTTCTTCATGTTCTCAATTATACTCCTTATAAATTACTAATCATAGGATTCCAAGAAGCAAGCAAAACACAAACTACAAGCTCAAAGGCACATTCAGAATCAGACTCTACGTTATTTGTATGGAGTTGAACATTTAAAGTCACTATTTTGGCAAATTCGATATGATTTTTTCATATTTGTTCAAATTTGCAGTCACACAGAGGGGACATAATGTTGAGATTAAAAGCCTTCTAAGTTGGACAAGAGAAGACTGTTTGGGAATCTGAGCTGCTAGGGTTGGCAATTGACATGATATGAATGAAGTCATGCCGGCTTTAGGCCACACCAAATAAAAACGTTGGTCTATGGATTTTCATTTTTCGAAAATGGGGAGGGCGAAATTTTTATTTTATTTTTTGTTTAAGAAAATGTATCTGTCTATGGATTCTGCATGTCAAAAATGTGGAGAGGCCAATTTTTTTTTTTTTTTTTTTTTTTTTTGGTAGGGGGGTGGGATTCCCTTGGCTCAAATGTTCATTTTTTTTCTAAATGCAGAATAGGCCTACATAATGAAACAGGTGATGTTTTACCTATCCAATGAGTGGTCTGCCATTTCTGTACCTTTATTGACTGACCTTGTATTAAAGCTGCTTATTAAAAAAAAAATAAATAAATAAAAAAAACTCCAGAAAATGATGTGGGCGAAATCCATAGACAAACAAATATTCTTAAAAATATAAAATTTGCTTTTTGGAAAATAAGGTGCGGGAAATCCATAGACCAATAGTTTAATTTGGTGTGGCCTTACCAGGTTTGTTCTTATAAATGTCTCATAACAACCAATGGGAGTGAGTGAGTAATAAATGTTTTACACCACTTCAACAGCTAAGGTCATATTCATGGTGAAAACTACATTACACAATTTCACAGGGGAATGTGTCAGTGCCCCCGCATATGTGCACCAGCACACATGGGGGGATAGGAAAGAGGAGATATAGTCCCTTTTGAGCGGGCTTAAGGGAAGCCCGCAACCGACGGGAACATTACACGTTAAACGGTAGTTATACAGCAGGTATTATGTGAGTGAGTGAGTAATAGATGTTTAACGCCATTTCTACAGCTAAGGTCATATTCATGGCGAGAACGACATTACACAATTTCACAGAGGAATGTGTCAGTGCCCGCGCATATGTGCACCACACACATCATGAGGGGATAGGAAAGATGAGAAGTAGACCCTTTTAAGTGGGCTAGGGAAGCCCACAGGTATTATGTAAATAGATACCAAGTTGACAGTGAATGAACCCTGTGGGCGATACCCTATATCCTGGCCTATACATCATATATGGCTAGTATACCACCGTGACGTATCATATGGACAATTAAATTCAGGTTATGTAAAACCAACTGAAGTGAACAATAGCTTTTGCCACTTCACCTAACATGACCTATGTACTGGTACACTTCTCTTTGGTAATGTCTATCATTCAGTGGCGGATTCAGGATTTGGAAAAGGAAGGGGCGCGGCCCAAATGGAGGGGGTGCACCCCCTAGATTTGAGCAATTTTCTGTGCATTAAACATGCACATAATCTCTTTAACTCCACAGTAACAGACAAAAAGGAGAGGGTGCGCACCTCCACGGCCCCATCTAAATATTATTCATATCACTCTCTGTTTTAGTTTTTCTAAACTCCTTTACCCCCATCCCGTGTGTCTGTTGTATTAATGCACGGGCAATAATACATTCATCTATTAAAGTGTCCAATGTAGTTTTCCCGCTGTGAATATGACCTTAGGACTATTACCCCTTCCATGTCTGGTGGCAATAGGTAAGGACACGGGCACTATCCCACTGGTGTCTCATTTAGTAGGCCATATTTTGCCATGAATATTACCTTTATATTTATTTCTTTGTAATGTACCATATCTAATTTATTTATTCATTATCCATTCATCTATTTTTTTTGGGTGGGTGGGAGGGTTAGGGGTTAACTATGTAAGGATAAGGTATCACTGATAACATAATTGTGTCACCATTAATCAGTCTACAGTTCATACTTAACCTACAGTTCCTGTCAATCTGAAGTGAACTGCATTGGTCTCTGTTTTGGACGTCAGTTAGAGCCAGTTCTGACAATTCCCAACACAAACAAGATGACCTCTGCTAAAGAGCAACCCAGAACACTCCAGGCTTTAATCACTTAGGGGCCGCATGATGCCTCCATGTTCATGCTCCTTGGTCGGCATGATGCACCAATGCAGGGCTGGCGAGTCTGCTTGCCAACATTGCTTTGATGCATCATGCCGACCCTTCTGGGAGAGTATCAACCCTGTTGGGTCAGCATGATGCATGAATGCAGCCCTGGTGAGTACCACAAGGGCTGCATTCATGCATCATGGCAGTTGGACATGATGCATAAATGCACAATGGAGCATTTAAAGGTTTCATGAGCAGCTCAAACCAGGCTGCCAGACTGCTCATCTGGTGACCTAATTAGTTGACCTAATTAAAACACGAGCTTAGTCTGCCTGATTGAAAGAAATCGGTCACATATCTGACCACAACTTGCTCCTACCATTTACCTCACTATGGAGAGGCAGCCTCCACTGCCTGCGTCTACACACTAAGTGGGAATTTGTCATCTTCTCTTTTTATCCATGACATCTTGGTGGACGCAACTCTGTAAGGACCACATGGTGCCTTAATGTACCACACTCTTTTGTTGTCATGATGCATGAATGAAGCATATGTGAGTTACTTGCCAGGGTTACATTCATGCATCATGTCGGCCCTACAGGGTTGATACAGTCCCGGAGGGTTGGCATGATGCTCTAATGAAGTGTTGGCGAGCAGACTTGCCAGCACTTCATTGGTGCCAATGGGCATGATGCACTCCTGCATCAGCAGCCCTTAAAGGGTTAATTAAACCACCGGCAGTGCAGGTGTTGTCAGACAAAGTGAGCAGCTCCAGACTGTGTGAGTAGCTCAGTTTGAGCTACTCACCTTCATTATTATAGAACCTCCCACTTCCCCATTCCTCAGGCAGCCAATGTGTTAATTCTCACAGCCAAAGGTTATTAGGGTTTAACATAAAACCTATCCAACCAGCTTGATGTTCTTCCATTGTTTTATCGATGAACAAATACTAATAAAACTTCTTGACACATAGATACATTCATATTACCGTAATTTCCCGCGTATAAGGTGCAGCCTGCGTATAAGGCGCACCTAGAGTTTGGGAAAATTCTCAAAAAAATGAAAACTTTAGAGAACTTTGGTTCTACTGAATGAATTTTCAAAATTCAAAAACCTATGTGTAGCTTGGGCCACCCTGGACCCTCCTGGGCCCCCTTATGTCCTATTTTGACCAAGGGGGCATATAAGATATCAAAAGAAAGGTCTTGGTGTTCCCCTTGTGGATCCAATGAGAACTAAAACCCCCGTTTAAGACGCGCCTTATACGCAGGAGATTACGGTAATCAACAAAAACCTGGAATCCTTCTGACTTGCCCAATGCAGGCATGGAACTGGGTTTTGAAGAAATTTCTATGACAGTGTTTAAACTCCTCTTCAAGGTGGTATTTGAGAGCAATTTTTTAGGATGAGGCCCCTCATAAAATGTCACAGGTGAAGGACTCAGTCCTAAGGAGATGCCTCAATGTCAAATATCAAATGTCAATTGACAATGTAAGCTCAACGCAAGTTGAATTGGTGACTAAGTACTGACATATATTGACTAATTGCTGACAAATTGTGAGTAAATACTGATATATATTGACTAATTGCTGACAAATAGTGAGTAATTACTAATATATATTGAATAATTGCTTGTGAATTCTGAGTAAATACTGACATGTATTGACTAATTGCTGATAAATAGTGAGTAATTACTGACACTTAGTCCATATATGTCAGTAATTACTCACAATTTGTCAGATATTAGTCAATAGTGAGCAATTACTAACATATATTGACTAAATGCTGATAAAATGTAAGTAACTACTATCATTAACTAATTGCTGACAGATAGCCCATAGATACTGACATATCTTGACAAATACCAGTCGAGGCAGGATGCACAGTTGAATCAATGGCTATTTCTCTGTTATTTATTGACTATTTGCTGACAGATTGTGAGTAAATACTGACATGCATTGATAATTGCTGATATAGAGTGACTAAGTACTGACGTATATTGACTAATTGCTGACAAAGTGTGAGTAAATACTGATATATATTGACTATTTGCTGACAAATAGTGAGTAATTACTAAAATATATTGAATAATTGCTGGTGAATTCTGAGTAAAAACTGACATGTAATGTATTGACTAATTGCTGATAAATAGTGAGTAATTACTTAGTCCATATATGTCAGTAATTACTCACAATTTGTCAGATATTAGTCAATAGTGAGCAATTACTAACATATATTGACTAAATGCTGATAAAATGTAAGTAACTACTATCATGTATTGACTAATTGCTGACAAATAGTGAATAATTACTAACATATATTAACTATTTGCTGACAAATAGTCCATAGATACTGACATATCTTGACAAATACCAGTCAAGGCAGGATGCACAATTGAATCAATGGTTATTTCTCTGTTATATATTGACTATTTGCTGACAGATTGTGAGTAAATACTGACATGCATTGATAATTGCTGATATAGTGACTAAGTACTGACATATATTGACTAATTGCTGACAAAGTGAGTAAATACTGACATATATTGCCTAATTGCTGACAAATTGTAAGTAAATACTGATATATATTGACTATTTGCTGACAAATAGTGAGTAATTACTAATATATATTGAAAAATTGCTGGTGAATTCTGAGTAAATACTGACATGTATTGACTAATTGCTGATAAATAGTGAGTAATTACTGACACTTAGTCCATATATGTCAGTAATTACTCACAATTTGTCAGATATTAGTCAATAGTGAGCAATTACTAACATATATTGACTAAATGCTGATAAAATGTAAGTAACTACTATCATGTATTGACTAATTGCTGACAAATAGTGAATAATTACTAACATATATTAACTAATTGCTGACAAATAGTCCATAGATACTGACATATCTTGACAAATACCAGTCAAGGCAGGATGCACAATTGAATCAATGGCTATTTCTCTGTTATATATTGACTATTTGCTGACAGATTGTGAGTAAATACTGACATGCATTGATAATTGCTGATATAGAGTGACTAAGTACTGACGTATATTGACTAATTGCTGACAAAGTGAGTAAATACTGACATATATTGCCTAATTGCTGACAAATTGTAAGTAAATACTGATATATATTGACTATTTGCTGACAAATAGTGAGTAATTACTAATATATATTGAAAAATTGCTGGTGAATTCTGAGTAAATACTGACATGTATTGACTAATTGCTGATAAATAGTGAGTAATTACTGACACTTACTCCATATATGTCAGTAATTACTCACAATTTGTCAGATATTAGTCAATAGTGAGCAATTACTAACATATATTGACTAAATGCTGATAAAATGTAAGTAACTACTATCATGTATTGACTAATTGCTGACAAATAGTGAATAATTACTAACATATATTAACTAATTGCTGACAAATAGTCCATAGATACTGACATATCTTGACAAATACCAGTCAAGGCAGGATGCACAATTGAATCAATGGCTATTTCTCTGTTATATATTGACTATTTGCTGACAGATTGTGAGTAAATACTGACATGTATTGACTAATTGCTAACAAATAGTGAGTAATTACTAACATATATTGATTAACCGCTGACAAATAGTGAGTAATTACTATCATACCTTAGTACTAACACTAACCTGTTATAGCCTTAAACTCAATATATGTACCATAAAAACACAGATTAAAACACAAATTAAAACACAGAAAGACGTCAACATTTTCAATCAAACACCAGAGAATGGAGAAATGGAAAGACATCCATTCAGTGCAAACTGGGCATGTGCCCTGGGTGGGTGCAGGTATTGATGTGTAAAGCTTATAAACAGTGATAATGCACTGGTAACTAGCATTTGGATCTAAAAGGTTTAAGCATGTGATCAAGCAATGGCTGCCTCCATTGAATAACTTGTTTGATGCTATAGGAAGGTAGGGGAGGGGTATTTCTTTTCTATTGTTCAGATTCCACTAGTCACTAGGTGCAGTCAGTAGTTTATACTTGTAAGCATATGAATTCTATAAGGGACCAATGGAACATATCTATATTATATTGAACAGTACCAAGATACTGCATAATTATGCTAATTATGCAAATAATATGCGCGGATATGGAATGTTTGGTATCAATCTGGGGTGTTTCGTCCCCCTAAAAAACATGCCCCCCAATAAAATCGGTTTCGAAAAACAATAAGCGAAATAATTTTTTTGACTAGAAGCCTTTTCGGCCCCAGCCGGTCCACCTGTGCACTATCCAGGGTGTGGTAGCGCTACCTCCAGCCAAAACCTATCTGTTTTAAGTGTCACCGGCGAAAAAGAGCAGGTCCAAGGAAGGAATGGATCGAAATAAAGGTCTTTTTGGGACGCGGGGGCAGACGCCAGTCCAGGCACTGGCAGAGAGGTCCAAGAACTGGCAGTTTTACAAAATAAATCGTATCTCCCTTAATAATAGGAGTTTCCCATAGTGTGACCTATAGATAAAGGGTAGCTCGAGCTGGCGATCATCATGGTGATGTTTATTTTCACCTATGGTCAAGCATAAGAAAGTTAGCTTCCAAAATGCAGCCATGAAGGGAATTTGACGATATTTTAAGGCAACTTAACACCTTAGCAGTCCCATATACCTATATGATGATGTTTCAGGAGTTCATAGCGGCAAGCATGGTCCTGTTTTATAGAGTATAGCTACCCCTGTCTTAAATGCACTATGACGATGTGTAGGTATCAGTCTGTCCCTGCAAATTGATATAGAGTCTTACAGTATGTGATTTCTCCCTGTTCTGGAACGCTGTACTAATAGCTACTAATTACTTAATTATAGGCGAGGTTTGAGTGGGGAGGGTGGGTTGAATTGGTGCATGTGGACTGGACTGTGTACCGACTATAATTACTTAATTCTAGGCGTGGTTTGAGTGGGAAGGGTGGGTTGAATTAGTGCATGCGGACTAGGCTGTGTACAGGCTATAATTACTTAACTATAGGCAAGGTTTGAGTAGGGAGGGTGGGTTGAATTGGTGCATGCCTGGGCGGAGGGTAGTATCACCCTGTTACGACTAGTCTTATAAGAACAAAATGAACCAACAAAATATGACAAAATAGTAAAACGAAGCTTTGTATACACTTTCAAAATTAAGATGAATAATGTGTCCATATAAGCAATATAAAGCAGTTGTAATTTGGCTAAATTTCTAAACAGAAATTATCAAATAAGGTAATTTACTATTGCACAGGTCGACTCAAGGGTTATTGGACTGTCCGATTTGGTGTGCAATCGACCTCCCATGTGAATACAATGGAGATGCTAAGGGCATCTCCAATAAGACCCCCACCCCCCATTATGTTAAAATAGTTTTTCGGTGGATCTGTGTAAATCTCAAGAATGGCCTGTTTGGCCTTCAAATTTCCTGAAGAATCCCATAAAGAATCCCAGAAAAATAAGGCATTTCTTCAAATTATAAAGTTTATGGGCCTGTTACACTGGCGGCATCTGCAGTGCTGCATCTGCCGCAGCAACTTGCTGCAGCAAAGCAAACACCTTCAGCTTTCTTTGCTGCAAGTTGCTGCAGCAAGTTGCTGCAAGTTGTTACCCTGTTACACTAGCTGCAGATGCAGCGCAGCAAGCTCTGCTGCAGATTGTTGAGCGTGTCTGTGTTCTGGGTTAAATGTACATACGTTAGGGTGTTATCGGATTACCTTGTCTCCAGTACCACCAATGTAGTGGGCAGTGATATCACCAGAATCAGAATCTAGTGCCTGTAGCTAATTGACCAATACGCGCTCATCTGTACTAGTCACAGAGCACTCGTGAGAGGTTAAGTGTTAATCACATCTTTATTACCATAACCACAAATACCAACCAGATGATTCTGAACATAATATGATTACCAAATAGTCTGTAATGTCCATGGAGAATGCACAGTTACTATACTCTCATCCCAATACATGCCACGCCCAAACACAGAGTCCACACTAGTCTCCATAATCATATAGAGTGTCCAATGCCGTTGAGTCACAGAGTGGCAATCTCGCAATCACTATCTCCATATAGTTCCTAGTGAGCATATGTGAGAATAATCCAAGTTCCTCTCCTGTCATGGTGTCAGTGCTGCCTCCAGTCCCACAGAGCAAATGACTACATCCTTCCTCTGAGCAGCAGTCTGCCCTAAGCTTATAAAGCAGAAGGTCAAACCACCAAGTCATGAACCCACAGGTCAAAGTTAGTAGTTCATACTTGGGTCATACCTGTGTCATTCAGGGTTCATACATAAGCAGGATGAGCTCACCAGGAGCAGAAGGTCAAAGCTCCCACTCATGAACTCATAGGTCAAAGTTAGTAGTTCGTACTTGTGTCATCCCTTGGTCATCTAGGGTTCATACACGATCAGTATGATCTCTCTGCTCATCACTCACTCCCGCTGCTGGGGAGCAGTTCATCGGGTGCAGTTGGTGCACTTGTCATCAGCATAAATTATGTTCTCATGTACTGTGTACTCTCTGTGCATTCCCATATCAGTGTTTCTTAGTATATAACACAATTATATACATGTATGTAATTAAGCATTAGTGTGAATTGCTCTACCTTAATAAGCTCAATCCAAGTTGTGTGTGAGTGAGTATTCCTGCTTCTCACACGTCAACAAGATGTAGCGCTTCAAATGCAGCCAGTGTAAAAGGCCCTTAAATCATCTGTTGTCTTTGTCTTGCCACATGTCAAGGGCTGCTACTCCATTTATGAATCATGATGACCAACGGGCATGGTAGTCCATCGCCTTAGTGCAAGAAGGTTGTATCTGCATTTTTCAAGTTTTGCAGGAGAGGCAAAAGAACTGTTCCATTTACTATAGCACAAAGTACCTAGAAGCAGCAATATTACACTGAGGCCTGTAGGCACACATGTCATAGACAGAGCTTTGGCAATTTCACAGTAGGTGAGTGAGTGAGTAATAGATGTTTAACGCCATTTCGACAGCTAAGGTCATATTCATGTCGGGAACTACATTACACAATTTCACAGAGGAATGTGTCGGTGCCCATGCATATGTGCACCCCACACATCCGAGGGGATAGGAAAGAGGAGAAAAAATAGGACAGCATTTTGCAATGGAAGTAACCCGAAAGGGCACTTTATCTCTTCTTTTAGGCCCCTTCTGATACTAGCCTCATGTTTTCTTTGAGCATTATCACTGTCAATGGTTAAGCCTATGGAGAATGCATCCATTATCGCTCGTATGTTTCATTGGCAAATAACTCCTCTCTTAGCAAGTTAAGCATTGCAAAACAGCAGCAGGTCTTGAATAAGGATCCATATTAACCATAAAAAGGTATGAGACAAGGTAATTCTCCTCCATTTTGTTATAATCCAGCAGTATTGATAGCTCCCTAAGTCGATCGTCTTTGTGTCCGCCATTTTGGATTTTGGTATTCTATGTGCATGCCCGACCCAATTTCCATAGTTATTTGGGTCAATTTGCACCACCACAGGCTTTGGGATGTGAATTAATGACAGGGCGAACACATAAATCTTTTTAATAATACATAAAGATTCAAATGATATCCTTTTGCCATTCTTTATCATATTTCTATATTATAATTTACAAAAAATCAATTTTTTTACCCAAAATGCAATAATCCGCACCACCCCAGTCCAAAAATGCGGGAAAGTTGATTATTCACACCTCCTATGGGGCCTTAACCATTGGAAACAAAAGCGTCTTAACTGCAATGGAGGATTATGCAACCCTACCCTTACCTGTTTTGATAAAGATTCTAGCTAATCTGCTGCAGATAAGAATACAATCTCTCTATCAAGGTAAGCCTAACATATTTACCTATTGTTCAATTAGCAAGATTAGAAAAAAAAATGTTTGATATGACCCATATTTTGACAAAACGAAATTGGGTTTTCTCATCTTTTTTTTCAACCAGAAGTTCCTACTGAAAATGACCTAGTTTTTACCTGGCTCTTATAACTCCTTTCGGGTTAATAAGACCCTTTTAAGTGGGCTAGGGAAGCCCGCACAGTAGGTAGATTGCAGTCAATAGATGTTAAAACAGAAATGTATTCAATTTTGCCAAGATGTCAGTTACAAGGTTCTTGCACTAAGGCGATGATACATTAATGTATGAGCAGCCTTTACCCCTTTAAGAGCCGCTGATGCATTAATGCATCATGCCCATTGGTCGTCATGATGCACTGGTCAATGAAGTGCTGGTGAGACTGCTCGCCAGCACTTCATTGGAGCATCATGTTGACCCTCCGAGAGTTTGTGTATCCAATCTGTAGCGTCAGCATCAAGTTTCAAAAGTTTTTATTTCCAGGAAAGAGTACATACAGGTTTTCGCCGTTTCTGAGGTCTCCCTGTCTATCAACCCTGGGAGATATTAACAAGGAAATATCTCTATTTCAGATGAAACAATGAATGAATATGCACAAACATGCCTTGTTACAAGATAGCCTTATGGGCGCTCTGTTATAAAAAATGAAAATGATGCGTGAATGTAGCCCTGGCGAGTTACTTGCCAGGGCTGCATTCAAGCATCATGACAATCAATGGGCATGATGCATTAATGCATCAGTGGCCCTTAAAGGGTGACTGAGGGAAAAGTGCATACCTATCCAACCATTTCCTGACTCCACCCACACGAATATCAAACCAGAGGCAGACCCACATCTATAGCCGCCTACACAAATGTCAAATACTGACTACTGGTCTAGTAGTTTCTACTGTTTGCCTTTATTCTGTGTCATTAAGGTTTATGAAAGGAATGGTGATTCCCATTATAAGGATTCAAAAGGCGGAAGCGGGCAGGCAGAATTAATTAGTATGGTGAGGTTGATTAAATATATTGGTTGCTTTATTTCCTTTTTTTTAGAACATGAATACATCCATCTGTCGTCAATGTTTGTATATATATATATATATATATATATATATATATATATATATATATATATATATATATATATATATAAACATTTTCAGACAATTGGCTGTCCTTTGGCTGACAAGGTCAAAGTCCATGGTGTTTCTAGAATTAGACACAAAGAAATCATATGCCTTTAAGGCATAGTGTAAGGGGTTGTGGCCTTACGGACCTGGGGGTTCGGGTCTTACGATTCGGAAAGAAAGAGTAAGACAGTGTTTCAAGTGTATGCCAACGGATAGATTTTATTACTAATGCACACTCACGGCTACCCGATAGTATGGAGGGGGCAGCTAATAATTATCAATGGTGTTCTACATGCTTCGGAGGCCAGAAGGGCCTCTGACGTAGCGGCTGAGCCCTGGGCTTTATATAAGGACCCAGGTGTTCGTCGTCAGATGTCCCCACAGACCCGGATCAGTGCTGCCACCTATCCGGAACCTGAGGAAGGTCCGACGACTCGACTCACCCGCCACGTCAGACGGTACCCAACGCTATGGTTTATATGTTATGTACCTCTACAATAGGAACCAAATATTCATTGGGCATGCGGGGTGGTGGGGGGGGGGCACTGTATTTTTATAGGCGACCCTAAAATTATTGGGGGAGGCCTCCTGCCCCCTTTTCTAAGCGTTGCCACAATATCAGGTGTACTATCTGCGTCCTACAACCTCTGCACATATTTATATTTCAAAATTTCTCTGTACGATCTTTAGTACAATTACAAAAGGTAAAACCTGTAAGAATATAGATATGCACCTGGAATACAAAGATCTATGTATATTTATTTCCCTGCCAAATTACCTGAAACAGACCTCTTACTCTGCCCAGTCTATATGTTTACAGAACTGAATTTGAAATAATACTAATATCCCTTTCCTCTTCATCTCCTGCTACACCTGTCAGTATCGACCCCAGAACTTTTTCAAACCCCTCTAAGGACTGCATCCTGCTTTAATATACTATGGTTGGTTAACCTAGAGTCGCCCACATCCCCTGAAACCTCTCTAGAGCCATGGAGAGGCTTCCAAAATCGGATTGGGGCTGAATTGACATTACTGGGTGTTTGATTTAATGCACCTTAATCATTTGACAATGATGACTCAGCAGAAAGCCCATTTTGTGGGCATTACATGGAGTGGAGTTCAGTGGAATCTGAAGGGCTATTCATCCTAGGCTTTTTATTCATCATTATGGATTTGTGAAGCCCTGGACATGGCACTAGGGCGGTACCAGAATTTGGAAAAGGAGGGGTGTACCCCCTATTTTTGAGCAAGTCTTAGAGAGTCCAAAAACATGTATTTACCTCTAAAGTGCAAAAAATGAAGGGCGCGCACCCCCATGCCACCCTTCTAAATCCAGGACCCCAGACGGGTAAAATCGACAAGGGGACAAGGCCACTTCTTAAAATCGACTAGAGACATTGGGGTGCGTGACAAGGGACAAGATCACTTCTTAAAATCGACAAGAGGACAAGGCCATTTCTTAAAATCAACAAGGGACATAGGGGTGGGTGACAAGAGACAAGACCCATTTCTTAAAATCGACAAGGGACATGAGACCCCCCTGTCTAGGGCCCTAAATCCGCCACTGAATGATGTCATTCCCTAAGGGTCAGATAATTCTTCAATGCTGGCACGTAGACTCACCAAATCATGACGATCTAGGAACATGAATCTAAAGGCATCACGTGGCGCTTACCCCTTCAAGGGCTGCTGATGCAGGAGTGCATCATGCCCATTGGTCATCATGATGCACCAATGAAGTGTTAGCGAGTCTGCTCACCAGCACTTCATTGGAGCATCATCCCGACCCTCCAAGAGTGTCTCACCCCCGTAGCTTTGCATGATGCATGAATGTAGACCTGGCGAGCTACTCGCCAGGGCTGCATTCATGTATCATGACGACCAATTGGCATGATGCATTAATGCATTTGTGGCCCTTAAAGGGTTAATGCGAAGGTTTGCTGTTATTGTGCTGGAATCACTAAGGTACAAGTCAAAATGACAGGTGTAGAAGTAGTAGGATCATTGTGTGACAACTTATTTGGGGGGGGGGTGGGGGTTGGAAGATTGTAGGTGGGCAGAGGGGGTGTGTGTTTGGTTTTGTCAATATTCTGTATGTATTGTACCTGTTTCTACTTTATGTCATTGTGAACAATGCACTGTAAACCCATGTGTTTAAGGTGCACATCCTGACTTCTAAAATCTAAAAGGTAAAGTTTAATTTTGACCACTTTTCTGCAGTACACCTATGTATAAGGCACGGCTTATACGCGAGGATGGACCCTGCTGCACCTTATAGAGTCAGCTTATAAGGTAGGGGTGCGCTATAAAGGCAAAAATTCGACGACGTGCATTGGCACAGAGGGCTCAGGGTAACTTTTCCTGCGTTTTTTTAAAGGCGTCCAAACCGTCTCACTTTTAGATGCTGTTTTTGAAACAAATAGAAACAATGAGAGAAAAGTCCAGCCCGGAGGTAAACCTATGGAGGACTGGATTGGAGAAAATATTTTTATGAAATGACTTTTTTCTTTGTTTAATTTTGCATGGATTTTTTAATTTTTTTTCTTCACTGTAACTAAAGACTGATATATGAACTACTCATGTATGGTGATTTTATTTGTTTACATGCTTTGTTTCTTGTAGAAAATTGAGATTGAAAATTGGATAACTGACTTTTTGCCAATGCCACCACTTACCCGGTGGTATAGACTCAGGGTGGTCCCTGAGCCAATAATATCAGACTATAGTGAGAGACCTTGTACAATGCCTCTGACTATAGAACAGTACTAGAATGATTACCTCAGATATGCCTTAAGGTTCTGTCTGAGTTTGGGGTGCGCCTTGTATGTGGGGATTTACGAAAATGCATAAACAGATTCGCACATTGTGTGTTCCACCCATCCAACCCCACCCGCCACGGGCCTCCCTAGCCCACTTAAAAGGGTCTATATCTTCTCTATCCTATCCCCTCAGGATGTGTGTGGTGCACATATGCGCAGCAACCGACACATTCCTCTGTGAAATTGTGTAATGTCGTTCTCACCATGAATATGACCTTAGCGTTAAAAATCTATTACTCACTCACTCAACCCCACCCGCCAACACAACATACAAAAGACATGAGGTAAAACATGTGGTTCAGAGGTCCATGAAACATACATGCCCCTAGGCCACGGCCTATTCAGAGACCTACTGTGGCTTATATTTGTTAATAAAGCTTTCATAAACTGAGGGTGTGGCTTATACGAATGGTTTCCATGTATAGATTTTAAATGGGCGCGGGAAGCCCTCCACTGCGCTAATGGAATATTTGAGCAGCAGCGTATAAAGTATGTATAAAGTGTGTGGGGTCTCTATGATACATGAATGCAGCCCTGGGGAGTAGCAGACTTGAGCCTGAGGCCTGAGCCTCATTCAAGCATTATGATGATCACTGGGCATAGTGCATTAAGGTCAAATGTACTCAAGGTAAACGGAAAGACATACAATATCCTTAAAATGTAAGCCAGCCAATATAATCTATTATATAAAAACCCCAGCTAAAAGTCGACCCCCCCCCCAACTTGGGGTCAAAAATCGACTTATATGAGAAAAAAACGTTTTTTTTAAAAATTGACTTATAGGCGGGGGTTTACGGTACTTATATAAAGAAGGGGGGGGGTCACATAGTAATGGCTATATAACCATCAGGTTACGTATGTGTGTACGACATCGCGTTTCCTCATACAAGATCTCGATGACCGATACAGCCTATTATAGGAGTTCTTATTACCATTGGTATAATTTATGTAACAGTCGAACAGCAAAGATGCTCCATATACAGGAGAGTTTAACAATGCAGAGGACATGGAAAATTGACATGATTAGGCGAGTTACTCACCAGGACCGGATTCATGAATCATGACAACCAGTGGGCATGAGGCATTAATGCATTATCAGCCTTAGTCAAGGCCAGCAGTGGCTGTGGAACAAGCCAACAGGGGGTCCTGATTCATCAATGAAGTGCTGACTGATAGATCTGCGGGCGCTGCATTGACTCATCATGATGACAAAGGAACATGAACCTGGAGGAATTATTGGGCCCCTAAAAGGCTAAATGTCTCTACTGAGGAGGGGCAATATGACACGTAGTTCACATTCACACTCCGTACCCAGAGATGGCATGGCTCACCAATGGTGACTCAATCTGCCCGCAGCCATGAGAATTCATCACCTGGTAGTAGTTAGATAACACGGTCAAGGTTACTTAACCCTCTCCGAATTGCCTGATAACCTCAAGCCTCTTGGTATTTGGACACCATTGTGCTCTTCTCTGCCTTGGTGATACAATAGGAGGATAAATGGAAATACTACCGTGGTACCTCACCTATAAGGCGTGGCTTAAACACCAACCTGAGGCTTACTGGGCCTAAGAGAACTTCCCAAAAGAGGGGTTCTGCCTTATAGTCAGGGTAGATTTATATTAAATTTGACTTAAAGTGACCCAAAACAGCCCTCAGGTACACCTTACAGGTGTGGCTTGAACTCTGGGTGCGTCTTATATGCGGGGTCACCTAAAATGCGAGGTGCTATAGCATGCACTAATGTGTAAGTAGTATATGGAGAAATGGGTGAGGGGCTAACATGTAAGTAGTATATGGAGAAATGGGTGAGGGGCTAACATGTAAGTAGTATATGGAGAAATGGGTGAGTGGTCAACATGTAAGTAGTATATAGAGAAATGGGTGAGTGGCCAACATGTAAGTAGTATATAGAGAAATGGGTGAGTGGCTAACATGTAAGTAGTATATGGAGAAATGGGTGAGGGGCTAACATGTAAGTAGTATATGGAGAAATTGGTGAGTGGCCAACATGTAAGTAGTATATGGAGAAATGGGTGAGTGGCCAACATGTAAGTAGTATATAGAGAAATGGGTGAGTGGCTAACATGTAAGTAGTATATGGAGAAATGGGTGACGAGCCAACATGTAAGTAGTATATGGAGAAATGGGTGAGTGGTCAACATGTAAGTAGTACATGGAGAAATGGGTGAGGGGCTAACATGTAAGTAGTATATGGAGAAATGGGTGACGGGCCAACATGTAAGTAGTACATGGAGAAATGGGTGACGGGCACCCCACCTAACCCAACATATAAGAAGCACCCTGAAGCTATAAGGCACATCTTGATTTTGAGCAGTTAAGCAATGTTCTATAGTATCATATCCTTGCCCATAAAAATAAATTGCACCCCAACTTTGGCCAATCCAAAGAGTAACTTAGCAGGATTAATTATCAGCCAATGAAATAATACCAACTCTTCACTGCTTGCCTCTCAGGGGGCAGGTGGTACCCATCTGATAACTTTTATCACTGATATCTGCTGGTAACCATCTTCAGCAATGGTCGTGCCCAGTGCACAATCCAATACCATGGTATAAGGCACAGTAGGGCTTCATCCTCGTATATAAGATGCGCCTTATTATGTATTATGATATTAAGTATAGTAAATTGTATAATGCACTCCCACAAAAGCATCTTCTACTGATTAAAAGACTGCTAAGGTCAAACCGAACTACTGCTGGTACACGTTGGGTGTGTCTCATTAGGACATGTCACCTAACACTATATATCCTGCAATAGGAAGCCACACAGCGGTAACACACAGTAAGCTTGGTTACTGAAGCCTTAGGGCAGGACGCCGCCCTCCGCACAATCACCTATACACTCCTCTCTCATTACTCATACTACCCTGCTACATACTCATTTCCGGTCAGGTGCAAGTGTACTGCCTTAATAGCATTTGCAGGTGGCACTGCAGTCAATTATATAGTGTATATTCAAAATCCAGGGATGGAAGTCACAGAGCGTGAAAAATCCCTGAAATGCTCAATTAGAAAGCCCTAAATTTCCTATAGGAATGTATGGGTTTCTGGAGCTTGAAAATCCCTGAAGTCAGGGAAAACCCTGAAGACGCATCCCTGATATTAAAGGTGGGCTATAGCGGTTTTCATCATTGGTACCTGCTCAAAGAACGTTCATAAAATCGCAGGACCCAGCGGAAAAATCGTAACTCCCTGATTGGTCAAGGGGTAGTCACATGACTTGCTAAGGCGGGTACGTCTTAGCCGTGCTAGTCCTCCTTTAAATCAACAGACCAGTGTAGATCTTGGAATCAAACTTTTAACATTTGGCATTTATACATGAATGCAGCCATAGTGAGTGCCTCACTAGGGCTGAATTCATGAATCATGCTGACCCTATGGCATTGATAGATTGCTGGAGGGTATCATTGATACATTGCTGGAGGGTATCATTGATACATTGCTGGAGGGTATCATTGATACATTCCTGGAGGGTATCATTGATACATTGCTGGAGGGTTGGTATGATGTCTCAATGAAGTGCAGGTTAGCAGACTCTCCAACAGTTCATTGGTGCATCATGCTGATGAATGGGAGTGATGCATTCCTGCATTAACAAGTGAATGAAGCTTGAAACTCCAAGTTAAACTTCCTATGAACCTATGTTCAATCAACTACAACATAGATCTACTCGCCAGCACTGCATTGGTGCATCATGATAAGCCTTTGGGAGTGTATCAACCTGGTGAGGATGGTATGATGCATTAATGCCCTAGGATGTTTACTATATTGACGGCTTAAAATCTGTGGGCGTAGAATTGGATGTACAAAACAAGTTCAGACTTCCGATTGAATTGTTTTCCGCCCACATTTCAATATAATCTTTTACCTGTGTCTGATTTGAAGGGTATGAATTCAGAAGTTATTAAAAGGTGCGCTTCCGGTGGTACTTGTCTCGGATTACTACCGGTAAGTGCATTTATTCCTAATGGCTTGAGTTATCTGATCGGGCAAAAGAAATAAATTGTTTGTCTCAGGTAACCCGACCCTACCTATCAAACAGTGGCAACCTGGCATATTTTTCTCTAATTGTGAAAAAACAAAATCCATGCTTCTGGGTATACTTGAGTCAACTCGAGTGGATTTTGCGGGCTAATGCAACACGTGGTGATATTCAGACATATATTCAGGATCAATTTTAATGACAATATCCAAAGCCTACCCCACCATCATGCCCAATGGTCGGTATGAAGGGCTATCTAGTCTGGTTGTGAGATTTCAATAATAGGTTAGCTTAGCCTCGAGATGTCCCCATACCACCTTGATAAAATGTCCATAAAAATGGGGTTAGGTGCCGAATCAACATTACCGGCTACTGTTATCTCTCACGTATAAGGCGCATCTCGCATACAAGATGCACCTAGAGTTCAAGAATATGGTCAGAAAATAAAAAATTCCTAACTTTTGTTCTACTGAATGGATTAAAAAAAATCAAAAAGCTATGTGTAGATAAGACCCCCGTACTAAAACCTCATGAATAAGACTCGCCTTATACGCGAGAGATTACGGTACTTGATTCAATGCTCATCAACAATTTGGCAATGGTGATTCAGCAGTAACCAAATTTTTATGGTTTATATGTGGGATGGACGTCTCCAGCTATGTGGACGTCTCATGGTTAACCTACCCTAGTGGTTCTTCATGCTGGGATGCCTGTGTTGGGTCAGCATTGATCTTCATAGTATTGAGTCTGGTAGGAAATGGTCCTTGGACATCATTTTCCTCTCTCCTTGACCTTGTCCACCCTTTCCCCCTCTAGTGTATTTTTCGCACCCTATTGGCCCTTTGCAGGCTGATAAGCCTTCGCAGGCTGATATATGATGTGCCGACGACATGCTGGGAAGCCAGTGCTTCATTGGTGCATCATGCCAGCCAATGGGCATGATGCACTCCTGCATAAGTGAACCTTAAAGGGACAAAAGCTCAATAAAACCTCCCTTACCTGCAGGTAAGCTGACCGTGTCAGGCGCCATGTTTGCAGCGGTTGCACCCAGTTGGAGACTAGAACTACTCCGGCTGCTTGTACTTCCGGCACGTTCCCGTAACACCCGTGTTTCCGCTTCTGACGTCGTCTCGGACCCGCCGGCTGCTGTGACACAAAGTAGAGGTGCGGTGGCACCATCGGAGGCAGTGGCGGCCATCTTGTGGTCCCCCCGCCCGGTGGGGCTCCATGGCGGTATGTGGGTGACGCCTTGTGATAAGAGCTCATTGATGTAGAATTCTATCACCTCCTTACCCTGAAAAGATAACAGTGAGTAATGGTTGTTTAATGCTATTTTTGACAGGCAAGGTCATATTCATGGCGAGAGAACTACAGTAGACCTTAGTTTTCACAAAATAATGTGTATCGGTTCCCTCTAATATGCACACCAGAAATATAGAGGAGACAGGAATGATGAGATTAGGGAGTGGTCATTTTTTAACAACGGGGGGGGGGGTTCGTGGGTTTGGGGGGGGGACAAAATAATAGATCCTATTATGACTTTTTTAAATTAAAAAAAAAAAGCCTCTGCCATCTTTTATGGCAGGTGCTCACCATGAATAACTTTGATTTCAATGGTAAACACTACCTACAAATCGCTGGTACGGCAATGGGCACACGTGTGGCCCCCACCTACGCCAACATATTCATGGGAGAATTTGAAGACAAACACGTCTACACCTATAGACTCCAACCTTTGTTGTGGCTAAGGTTCATAGATGATGTCCTCTTCATTTGGACCCATGGGATGGATGAATTTGACAAGTTTCGAAATCACCTGAACACGGTACACCACAGTATCAAGTTCACTGGGGAAATATCTAATATTTCCGTTGATTTTCTGGACACAACTGTAAAGTTAACTCCAGAAGGCATCGAAACAGACCTTTTCATCAAACCCACCGACTCCAACAATTACCTAAGAGCGGACTCGGCCCATCCAAGACACTGTACATGGGGTATTCCCTATGGACAGTTCCTACGGATCTGCCGTATATGCTCAAGGGATGTTGACTTCATACGCCATAGCGTTATGAAAGGCAGACATTTTGTTAGGAGAGGATATGACCCTTGTCACATCCAATCAGCCTTCCTGAGAGCCTGGGCACAGACCAGAGACTCTCTAATTTAATCCAAGATCAAAATAAAGGAAGCACAACCCAACTTGCTCATCACAACCTACTCACCAGGCTCAGACTGCCTAAGTAGGATTGTTAAAGCAAACTGGGACCTACTAGTGAAATCCTACCACACTAGGAAAGTTCACGCCAAGGGTTTCCGTACTGTGTACAAGAAACCCAAAAACATTGGGTCTCACATAGTGCGAGCAAAACTCCCCCCTCCCCCAAAGGAGGGCCCGAGTCTGAACGCCAATATCTGCAAAACCAAGTACTGCAGATATTGTCCTCGACTGAATACTACTGGTAAGATCACCTGTTCCACAAATGGGCGTGTCTACTCCAGCAAAATGAATGTCTCCTGTAAGAGTTCTAACCTGATCTATTGTCTGTCCTGCAAGCGCTGTGGGAAGGGCTATGTAGGACAGACAAAGGGTCCCCTGATGGATCGAATTAGAAGCCACTTAAGGAACATCACCCAAAATGTTGAAACGAGTATCGTAGGTTCTCATTTTAACTCGGCCTTCCATAAACAATTGGATGATGTGGAGCTCACCATTGTGGACTTCATACATGCTCACCCCGGTAGTGACAAGGCCACCTACCTACGGAACCTGATTGAGTTCAATTGGATTCATAGGCTCCATACTGACGCCCCCTTAGGGTTGAACATAGCTGATGCACCCTTTGGTGCAGGTTAATGATCAAGGGGAAATCAGTTATCCGCCCGACCTATACCTGACACATAGGCCTGGGACATAAAATTATACCGAGCACGCCAGAAACCCTCAACCTAGCCATGTCAAAAATTTTTTTAAAAGTTTTTGATGGTTTCTGCTACCGAGTATAATTTTATTATTTATTTTGACGGTTCTATTCCACAAAATAAATTATCAGAACACCGCGGGGACCTACGTAGTACTTGCCCAGTGCTCAAAACCCAGATCTCTTCTGGAATTTTAATCAATATTGCCTAGCAATCTGGTTATTATTGTCTTAATGCTAATTCTGACACTGGTGCTGTCAAAGCTGTCTTTCAGCTAGACATCCACCCATAACACCAAACTCCCTGGAGTTTGGGACCACTGGCAATCTAATTTGTCACAATTTTAACACAAACATAAGCCTGATGAGTCCCCATGGGATGAAACTACTCCTTAGCTACCGGTTGTCAACCAGTAGCTGCAGTCTCCATGTAACCTGCTTCCATGGAAACCAGTGTACACTGTAACCTAGTTACAGAAACACATGTGACTGTTGCCATGCAATGGTGTTCTGAATGACGTAATACCCAGCCGGTATAACCGTCATTCTGAGTGGTAGCTTAGTGGAGAGAGGACGTCACACACCTAGCCCTGTCGAAATCTATTATGACTTAGGGGGGAGTGTAAGATATCAAATGAAAGGTCTTGGTGTCCCCCCTTCTGAATCCAGTAAGAACTAAAACCCTTTCGTTCAAGACACGCCTTGTATGCGGGAGATTACGGTAGGTATTAAGCACTACAGAACAGTACTAAACCTTCACTTTTCAAGCACCTGATGAGGCTTATAGCGCGGTGTTAAGTTGGGGGTGCGTCTTATACATGGGATGCGCTGTATACACGAGGTATTACGGTAAGTGAAAGATAGTCCAAGTCTGGGGTTTCCCCACCCTGCAGCCTTTTAGCTGGTGGCCATGTCGTGTTAATGTCAGACCTTGTCGAGCTGTCTGACCTGTCAATACCTGGTCACTTTACTATGTATCTCCCCACCCTGGATCCTCCCCACTCTCTCCCAATACTCTCACATCTATAGGTAGCTCTAGTAAAGCACCACGCACAGTTGCCACTCACAGCCTGACAAAGACCTGGAAAACTGGATTTTGGACATTGTTTCCCAGGATATTACTATTAAATTTAGTACAGAAATCTTGATGAAACAAAATCAGGAATTACTGGTAAACAGGAAAAGTGGCATTTCTGACCGTGCTCTCCTATGGGAGACAAGGCCATGCACTAGTCCAAGTGTTATACCGTATTTGACGTAATTCGTGCACAGTGTGCTTGAATATATAATGTGTGTAGTAGTGAGGAATTTAATTGGATTTCAAATATTGAAAATTCTGAGTCATTTCCAGTCTAAAATATGAGCAAAAAGAGGGGTAAGCACATAGCAAAAAGAGGACGTGTGCTTATTTGGAAATGCGCACTCATTATGTCGAATATGGTACCTATGTTCGGCCATATACTGCGTATAGCTGCCCTAATTGCACTTAAATAAATTAATAGGCTGATGACTCAATAGGGTTTGGCTGTCTGCTGCACTGAATGTACTAACTAGTGGTGGTCAGTCCATAGTACGGGGACAATTAGACCTTTGTTTGTGACCAGGCAAGCAGAAGGGGTAGCCCATGGACAATTTCACTGAGTAGCCTTTCTGCCTGCCTAATTCCATATAGCAAGGATTTGGGAGACTGTGTGTCCATGGCCATGACAGTTCTGGTGATGGAATCTCTCGTGTTATTTGTAAGGGGTACCATGCTTCCAAGCTCCATGACATGCCAGGAAAAAATGTGGTTGTGAGATCAGAGCGGGAAGTCGCTGGTGTCAGCATGCATGTGACGCTCCCAGGAAACCAGTCCAATCCCGATTGTTCTCTATAGATCGTGTTACAGCAGGAGACATTAATTGACTTTATCATGACTAATTGAGAGGCCAATAACTGGTCCAGACACATTCATTATGATTGGAGTAAATTAAACCTTGACAGACATCTGATTGGCTCAAAGCTACATGCCTAGTTGGTCTCATGATAGTGTCGAGCTGACCAAATATGGTCATCATGATGCACTAATTATGTGTTGGCAAGTCTGCTAGCAGGGTTCGCACTATTCATCGGTCTCCATTTTAACTGATATTTTCCTGACTTTTCTGCTTGCCAGCACTTCAGCTGACCTTCCGAAGGTGTGTCCGTCCAATGGGCTCCAATGATGCATGAATGTAGCCCCGGTGAGTTTTTCGCCAGAGTTACAATCATGCATTATGCTGACCAATGGGTATGATGCAGTAATGCAATAGTACCATAGTCCTGGGTTAACCCTTTTTAACCCTTTAAGGACTGCTAATTCTTTAATGCATCATGCCGACCCTACAGGGCTGATACATTCCCGAAGAGTCGGCATGATGCTCCAATGAAGTGCTGGCGAGAAGTCTCGCCAGCACTTCATTGGTGCATCATGACGACCAATGGGCATGATGCACTCCTGCATTAGTGACCCTTAAGGAGTTAAAGGACTGTAGATGAAGGGGTAGGGAGGAGAGGTGGGTGGACAAGGGGATGGAAGATGAGTGAGTGATGAGGGCTGATGGTCAGGATGTTCACCAGTCAGTCCTACTGCTTCCACTACCGTAATACCCTAGATTATTAGGCGCCCTCCGCGTATAAGGTGCATCCCACATATATAAGGTATAACCCGTGTTAAGGACAGACCTACAAGGCAAATCTTACGTTATTTTTGGCCAATGTAGTATTATAGTTGCAAGTATTAAATTTTGTGTATATGGTGCACCTTAACCTTTACTAGGGAGGGGGATGACAAAGCGCCTCAAACAAGTCTCGGGACATGCCCCACCTCCCTTGTCCCGATTCCCCTGCTTTTCTTAAACATTGACCACTCCTTAATTGAAAGCTTAAAAAACATTCTGTTTGATTCTACTGACAAAATGAGAGGCCTACTGCGGCTTCTATTCTTGCTCTGGTCTCACGGTGCGGCTTAAAGGGGGAGTGTTGACACTATATATAACAGTACTACCGTAATCTCTCGCATAGAAGATGCAGTGCGAGTAGAAGACGTGCCCCTAATAGCCAATGGCTGTTTCGCATATAAGACGCACCTCTGAAGCCTGAATTCTGTAAGATTAGTACTTTTCTATAGTAAAATAACCCCTCATATAAGACGCACCCCCAACTAGAGAGAATGCTATAAGACGCGTCTTATATGAGAGAGATTATGAGAAATTATGGCACTTTTAAAGTCTAGGGAGTTTCTTGTAATATAATTTGGCTTCCTCGTGGTGCGGCCTATAGACTGGGTTTTACCGTAGGTAGTAACTGCCATGGTTGACCCTATCTTTACACCGAGCGATACGACTGAGACCAACCATCAGCAGGATGGCCGTCACCATAATGATACGTGATATTGGTGCAAATCGCTGACATTGCATTTCTGGCAATGGGCCCTCACTGCCTGCAGCTGGTGCCAGCATTGCCTGCTGGAGCTATCACATACCCTGGTATCCCGTGTATAAGGCTTATATTAAACAAAGGCCGCTAAAGCATGAAAAGGAGGGGGCGCAGTCCAAAAGGAGGGGGCCCACCCTCTATTTTTGGGAAGGTTTAGGGTCCAAAATGATTTGTTTATGCAATAAAACTCCTAAGTTCTGACAAAAAGGAGGAGCTGCACAGCCCTGGGCCCCATCTAAATCCGCCATGGGCATTAATGCACTATGCTCACTGGTCGTCACGATGCATGAATACAGCCCTGGTGAGTTACTCGCCAGGGCTGTATTCATGCACCATATCGACCCTACAGGATTGATACAGTCCCGGAGGGTCGTCATGATGCTCCAATGAAGTGCTGGCAAGCAGTCTCACCAGCCCTTCATTGGTGAATTGTGACAACCAATGGGCATGCACTCCTGCATCAGCGGCCCTTTAAGGGTTAAGGCGCCAATTGAACTTACATCAGAGCTATAAGGTGCACCTTGAGTCATATTTTTGGCAGTTTTAAAACAGTATAAAATCTTAACACTAGGCATCAAAGCTCGCGTACACTGGTAAATTCACAACTCTAGGTGTGCCATGGGATGCACCTTAGGCCACACCAAAAAAATAAGTTGGTCTACGGATTTCCCTCTTCATATTTTCAAGAATGCAATTTTTTTTTCTTTGAAAAAAATCTTGTCTGCGGATTTCGCTCGCCTCACTTTCTGAGAGTTTTCTCTTTGTAGTGTTTGGCAAAATTTAAAAAAAATATAAATTTGGCTCGCGCCTTGTTTTTCAAGGAGGAAATCCATTTGACAACAAAAAATTCTTAAAAATTTTGAAATTTATTTTTGCTCGCTCGCACCATTTTTTTCAGAACGAAAATCCGTAGACCAACTTATTTTTTTGGTGTGGCCTTATATGGGAGATAATATCATTGTATGATGGGCAGTAGAGATTGTCATGGATTTTAAATGATGCACAAAGCAACACAATTAATTGGTTCCTTTATTGTATTGTATATCCCCTCACGGAGGTACCTTTTACCTTGTTGACAAAGATACAGGTACAACCTTGTTGCACTTAGGTAACGATATACATACATGTATATCTCTAATTGTTCACATAAATTGAGCCAAGCTGGTGTGTATTAAGCTAACAGGTTCCAAGAATACAATGTACAATTTCATAATAAAAAATATAAATATAGCCAGTAAATTGGGTATATGTGAACAAAATGCAACACACAAAGGATATTTGTGGCAGCTAAAATTGTTAATCTGCATGTATGCGATAGGGGTATATTCAGCTATACAATTTCAACCTATATAGTTATAGACATTCAGTTGGTCATATGTGAAAGAACACCATATTCCGGGTAGTCATTTATCCGAGCTAAGAATGCAGTTTTGTGTGGTGCACCCACCGGTATTTGGGTTGATAGAAATCATATATAAGGTTTATTTATTTCATACACAATATCTCAGCCCCATTGGTTAAACCAATAAACACGGAGCATTTTATAGCAATGATTCCATCGCTTCTGCACCTCTAATGCTTATAGGCCACAGGCATAACGGGAACTGGTTATGGTGACATGCACTGATAAGAGCTGATAAGGTGGAGACCAACTTGCCCCTGGAGGTGGGCGTTACTCAGGGACAAGGTACCCATCATGATCCATCTGATCAGTGGGTTTACCTCGACAAGCGAAATTCAAAATGGGGTATCCACTGGGCAACCATTCTAAGGCATTTACAAGACTGACACTTGTTTATTGAGATATGATTTCTGATAAGCAATCTTTATTTCAATATACCTGCACCAAAGCAGAGTTGAAATATATACCTGGAGGAGATACGCTCCATCCTCCAGCCCACCCCAACACACCTGTATATGTACCTGCAGGTCCAGGCACTCCTCAGTCATCATTTTCCATGTACCTGCCACACAGGGGCCTTGCTGGGGGCCCAGAACATGCATAATTCAACCTCCCGCTGCTGTCAGCTGAGCGCCTCCAGGGCCTGGTGCGTATGGGGGATGAGGTTATAGGATATAATGTAAATCCTCTATCCAATATGCAAATAATATCTTCTTTTTTAATCTGTTTATCTATCTTTAATTCTTAATTATTCATATATATTTTTTTTCTTTCTTTTCTTGTAGAATTATAGAGTTACATCTACGGAATAATTAATCCACCATATATGTACACCACAACAGGGGCGTAGGAAAAGGGGGGTCAGGGGGGCCAGGGCCCCGCCAATCCTAAATGAGGTGGGCCTTAAGTATGTCTAGGCCCCCCAAAATTGGCCAATAATTCATAATAAATTGAACAAGAAACTAAAACTTTGCATCTCAAATTCAATTGATAGTGTAATGGGAAAACAGGAGCCTGGACCTTAAATCAGATCTAAAATTCATCAAAAAGTACTTTTCAATACAAATTTTATATAGGTGTGAACAGGTGCTATTCCGACCTCACGGGATACATTACTGACCAATCAGATAATCCCCTTCCTTCAGTGCAGAATTTTCAGGGTGCATTACGTAACACCTGGTACCCATCATGCTGGCTGTTATCAGTCCTTATCTCTCATGATACCAGCTTCAGCAGGGGTCGCCCCAGTAAGGATTACGCTAACCAGGAATTGTGCTTGAGCCGACAATTCAAGGCGGTCAAGGTGGGGCCCCCATTGCCACCCCCCCCCCCCCAAATGAAGAATTGCTTCTACCACACAAAAATATTTACATCTGCAACAACGGCTGAGAAGGGATCATTTCGTGTGGTAAATGGTGAACAGCTCCCTACCAGTGTAGATCCCCCTTTTTCTTTTTAATCATTTCAAACACAGTAGTAGATTATTTGTTATACAATTTTGAACACATGTATATGCCAAAAAAACACTCGTCTCTAAGGCACACCCTGAATTGTGTTAGCACCAGAAGGCGCACCTTGGGCTTGGTGTTTGAGGTTTTAATAGTGCTTTATAGTATTTATAAACTAGAGATCCAGATAGGGGCATTTAGCCTCTAAATGAGAAAAATTCATTACATGAATTAACTACTCTTAGAGATTGACTCTTATTAAATTCTACATCACTAAAGTGAATCCGACCAACTTGGGATTGGGAAGTTGCAGAATTCTGTAGCAGACTCCCCTTAATACTCTACCCCCTGGTAGGTGTGGGAGAGAACTAGATATAATGTCGTAACTGCCAACTTCCTGTTCCTGTTTTCTGTCTTAGCCCTTAAAGGGCCGCTGATGCAGGAGTGCATCATGCCCATTAGTCGTCATGATGCGCCAATGAAGTGCTGTTGAGACTACTCGCCAGCACTTCATTGGAGCATCATGACGTCCAATGGGCATGATGCACTCCTGCATCAGCGGCCTTTACAGGGTAAATACATGTATACATATATATTGCATTCGAGCACTATGCTGTCTTTACAGGGTTTCTACCTGTGTGATGTAATTAACGTTCAGGGTTTCTGGTTGTACCTGTGCGTACTGCGAGCTGCCGCACGCTAAACCTGTACCCAAGGTGAATAATTTACAAGACGTTCGTGTCAGTGCCGCCAAAGATTTGGAGTACCCTATTGATCTTTATGGGGTTGTACCATGACTCTAGGCCTCATCATAATTTGTCATGATGATGCACCGATGTAGTGCTGGCGAGTGAGTGAGTAATAGATGTTTAACGCCATTTCGACATCTAAGGTCATATTCATGGCGAGAACAACATTACACAATTTCACAGAGGAATGTGTCGGTGCCCACGCATATGTGCACCACACACATCCTGAGGGGACAGGAAAGTAGAGATATAGACCCTTTTAAGTGGGCTAGGGAGGCCAGCTAGTGCTGGCGAGTAACTCACTAAAACTTCATGACTGCATCATACTGACCCCTGAGTGTACCCTATAGTTCTTTAGGGGATACACAGTATCTCGATCTTAATTTATCATCATGATGCAGCGATGCGAGTTACTCGCTAAAACTGTATTTGTGTATCATGCTGACCTCTGTGAGGGGATTGGACCAGTAGGGTTGTCATTCCATATGAATGTAGCCCTGGTGACTTTATTCACCAGCGATTCTACCGTAATCTCCCGCGTAGAAGACGCGTTGCGCGTATAAGAGGCACCCCAACTCAGCAAAGGCATTTTCGCGTATAAGACGCACATTTTTAGGCTGAAATTTGTAAGATTAGTATATTTCTATAGTAAAATTACCCCTCATATAAGATGCACCCCCAACCTGAGAGTAAGCTATACGACGCACCAGCCTTTTGTTTGGCGTATAAGACGCGTCTTATACGCGGGAGATTACGGTAGTATATTCATTCACTATCAAGACAAAATTGACAGGATCTGCGAAAAGGGCCCTTAGTGCAAGGTGCATTAAGGCCCCTATTCCTGGTACATGTCACAAATTTAATGGGCAAAGGCAGTAAAACGTTACTTTATACCAATAACATATCAATCAATGTAAAGAAAAGTGGAATTATATATTATATTAAACATTTAAATGCCTTTACTTTAGTGACAAGTGCATCAATGCATGGTGGCCATTGATCATGATGCATAAATGTAGCGTGTAACTCGCCAGGCTTATACTCATGAATCATGCCAATACACTCCCGGAGGGTGCTCCTCTGAAACAAGAAAAATGTGGCAAGGACCACGGATAGGAGTTGCCACTTCACCACTAGCCACTGCGGCTGACGTCACTGAGACAGCATGACGTCACCAATGATGTCATAGGGAGAAAACCGAAAACATTATGGAGTTGCTACGGTCGCTACGCTCCTGGCTGCTGACGCAGCTTGCAATTCGAAAAAAACTTTCTTTTTTGGTGGGAAAATGTCAAGTCATTAAAGGGTTAAGGTGGGAAAGCAACAGCGTACATGCAGCCACTGGCAGATGGAATAGTGGACATATCAATCAAGGCGTAGTCCATAGGGAGACATCCTACTATCCCCACCTTACACATTACATCAAATAGTCATGAGGTAATGGTGGTTGTCTGTCACAATGCTAGTAAATGTAGACATATTACAATGCATTATGAAGAACAATGGGCGCAGTGTCCCCACTAGTATACTGTACACGTTTAACGTAGATACTGTAATCTTCCATGTTTAAGGCACATCCCACATATAAGGTGCACCCCGAGTTGAGAGAAACACTACAAAACGCAGCTGGGACTTGAAGGTTTAGTACTGTTCTATAGTTAAAATACCCCGGCTATAAGATGCACCTTGACTTTGGGCTGCTGCTATAATGCACAGGAGGCCTCAGATTCGCGTATTAAGACAGGCCTTATAGGGCTTAGTATTGATGTCCAGTGGGTCCACCATTTTGAATTTTGCTGGTTGAGGTAAACCCCACTGATAAGACATACTATGATGGGTACCTTGTCCCTGGGTAACACCCACTTCCAGGGACTTGCTGGTCCCATGTTTTCAGTTCTCATCAGTGCATGTCACCAGAAACCAGCTCCAGACCCGCTTCCAGCCAATAGGGCCCGACAAATCGGTTTGACACCAGTGCGTCCACTGGGCATAGTGACAAATTGAATTTGTGTCCAGCAGGTAAATATTGTGTCTCGACTCTTTAGGTCAATTTATAACCTGGCTTGGCAGTTGTGAACTAACTTGAAAAATAAGTTGTGTGCAGAGAAATATTTTTGTGTCCCGGGCACTGGACACAGGGATTTGTCGTGCCCTGGTGGCTCTTATATGAGGGAGTGTACGCAGCTATATTTTCGCGAAGCATAAAAAGTAGTGGATGACTGAGGGGTACGCACTACAAGGTCTGTCTAAGTATGAGGGCCGCTGAGGCCAAATAAAAAAAAGGTTTGTTTCTAGTAACCCAACCGACCCTAGCAAAACAGGGGCAAAAAAAAACTTTTTTGTTGTTGTGATTTTGAAGAATTTTATCTCATTTTTTTCATATTCTAAAGAAATATTTCATTACTTTTGGAGGATTTTTCCTGTATTCTTTTCGTGTTCTTCCCCTCTTTCACAGTTGTCATTTTCCCATAATTATTTTACAATGAAATCAAAGAATTTGTTACATCCATTAATATGTGCCCTAATATTTCCTAAATAAATGTAAAAAAAAAAAAAAAAAATCCGACCTACCAACCCTAGCTCTTTGAGCTATGTTACTGGAAACACACCTTTTATTTTTCTTGGCCTGATTATAATGCATTCTTGCATCATGGTGACTCATGGGCATCAATGCATAATAGGCCCTCAAATGACATATCACTATACTGTATCAGGTAAAAAAGATGGTGTTTTCAGGTTTCACGATCTTTAAAAAAGGAACTAGTACTTTATAATAAGTCAATTTCTTTTTTCTTTATAATTTATAATATATATATATATATATATATATATATAAATATATATATATATATATATATATATATTATATATATATATATATATATATATATATATATATATATATATATATATATATATATATATATATATATACTTTTCTTTCTGCCAAAGCCCCAAGGCTAAATAAGATCTATAATCATATCGCTAAATATTCAGTATCATTTTCCTACCATACAAAGTTGATGTAAAGAAATAACAGAAAGTACGAGTATAGAGTCCAATAATTGCTGATGTAGCAAAAATATCAGAACCACAACATCAAGCTATAATGCTGTAAATTATGCAGCTACCGGTGATCTTACAATTAGATCGATTTTCTCCTTTTTAATCGTGGTTCTGCCTACACGCCTGATTTCCCCACTGACCCTTTCCTTTCGATCCATTGGAGATAACACCTGTTTTACGCTTACTCTTTAAGTGCTGAGTCGTGCATTACTGCATCATACCCACTGGTCAGCATGATGCATAAGTAACTCGCCAGGGATGCATTCACGCATCATACCAACCATACAGGATTGATACAGTCCCGGAGGGTCGGCATGATGCTCCAATGAAGTGCTGGCGAGCAGTCTCGCCAGCACTTCATTGGTGCATCATGCCGACCAATGGGCATTGGCGGCATGATGCACTAATGCATTAGTGGCCCTAAAAGGGTTACCATAGATGTTCGATAAGAGAAATTAGGGATAGGTGCTTCGGGTCGACATGGTGAGGGAAGGGTCTTTGAAATAGAAACTTACTAAATATGATGACCGACTAGACCAACACGGACTTCAAGAGATGTACCGTAAACTCCCACGTAGCAGACGCTGCGCGTATAAGACGCACCCCAAACTCAGCACATGCATTTTCGCGTATAAGACGCACATAAGGCTGAAATTTGTAAGATTAGTACATTTCTATAGTAAAATTACCCCTCGTATAAGACGCACACCCAACTTGAGAGAAAGCTATAAGACCCCCCAGCATTTTGTTTGACTTAGAGGACGCGTCTTATACGTGGGAGATTACGGTAGTAAAGTTGTGTAGTTACATCCATAGTGACCATACCTTAGGCCTAAAAAATTATTGCATTAAGGTAGGTAGATTTTTAAGGAATCTTTTAAGGTGGAATGAAAATTTCCTTACCATTTGATGCAAATTCGATGTCCGGTATCCTAAAAGATTTTCCATTTTTTTTTCCATGAACCCCAAAACCTCCCAATCCCCTCCCCCCCCCCAATGCCCATAAAAAAAGTTAGGGTATGGCCAAACAAAAATAGCGTACCGGTAGGTAGAGTTACCTGAAAACAATCTTTTAAGGCCACATGTTATATCTGCTGGTAAGCCCGCTTCAAGACTGTGAGGTCGTAATCTTTCTTATCTCATGGTAAATACGTTAGAATACAGGAGTACCATAGAGTTTGCATTACAAATGCAAAGGAGCACTCGTGTGGGAATCAGGTAGTGTTATCGGTAGATAACACTACCTGATTCCCCGACTCGTGAACCTTTGCTAATATATCAATTTCCATTAATTAGACAAAGCCCCAGCATCTCATTTTGATCCCATCAGTCTAATTTAATGGTGTACAAGGCCCCATCCCTTCAGTCCATTGTAGCCATTTTATAGCCCAGGTTCCTTCCTCCAGGAGCTATAATGTATTAACAGTCCAAACACACAGTCTCCTGTTGAGGACTCACCCGTCCAAGCCTTTATCAGCCTTACCAATAGATAAGACATAAGGCATGATACGAAATTAAAAGGACTACGGTACTTAATGTATTATGCGCAATGGTCGTCATGATACACAAATGCAGCCGACTTGGTATGACTGTGATCAGACCGACATCCCCGGCTTGATACACTCCAAGAGAGTCGGCATGATACATCAATGAAGTGCTGGTAAGCATTTCATCAGTGTATCATGACGACCAACAGGCCTGATGCACTCATATATAATAGGCATCATTAAAGGCTTTAAGAGCACCTATAGGGCTTAGTATTGAGGCCAAGTGGGTCCACCATTGCTTGATCTGGGACCTGGCGAGATAAGCACTGATAACAGCCCCATGATGGGTACCAGGTGTTACATAATGTACCCAAAAAATTCTGCAGTGAATGGAGGGAGTTATCTCATTGGTTGATAATGTATCCCGGGTCAGCCCTATAGCGTCATGTGCACCCTGGTCACGTGATACGATATTATTACCCAATAGAGAGGGGGAAGTTGTGCTGGTAGTCAGGCTATAACATGTCACCAGTCACAATAATTGATTTGATAATATGCCCTTGGTACTCTTGCCTATTACCGTAAACTCCCGCGTATAAGACGCGTCCTCTACGCCAAACAAATGCCTGGTGCGTCTTATAGGATTTTTTTCAAGTTGGGGGTGCGTCTTATACGAGGGGTAATTTTACTATAGAATAATACTAAATTTACAAAATTGACCCCTAAGAGGTGCGTCTTATACGCAAAAATGCTTCTGCTGATTTTGGGGTACGTCCTATACGCGCACCGCGTCTTCTGTGGGAGATTACGGTAGTCGTTATGCTGCATGAATCCAGCACTGGCCAGTTATTCGGCAGGGCTACATTCATGCATCATGCTGACCTTGCAGGGTTAATGCATTACTTGGGGGTCAGCATGATGCACCAGTGAAGTGCTGGCAATTCTGCTAACCAGCGATTCATTGGAGCATCATGCCAACGCTCCAGGCCCGTACCAATCCCGTAGGGTCAGTATGATGCATTAATGCGACCCTGGTGAGTAATTCGCCAGGGCTGCATTCAGGCATCATGCCGGCCAATGGGCATGATGCATTAATGCATTATACTACCCTTAAAGTTATAAGTTTGAGTAGCTCCAGCAGGCGGCTGAGCACATTGATCTGCTCAGTAATCTACTATGTCCTTGAGACCCAGCAACTGTCTGTCAATGACAATTACTGTCTGTCCTATGCAGCTAGTGCTATGAGGCAGCACCCTAAGCAGATCCATCTTAAGTAACACTCTATCAGATTTGTCATTTCTACTGTACTACTCTAGTGTATCGGGTATAAGGTGCAGGGATGAAAGTCAGGGAGCCCAAAAATCCCTGAAATGGTCCAATATGGGCCTAAAAACCCGGGCTTTTGTATTAATGTATAGGGCCTTGGAACTTCAAAATCCCTGAAATCAGGGAAATCCCTGAAGACATCCCTGAAGGTGGGGCTTTTTCTGTGAGACTAAGCCTAGAGATATCTGCGCTTAGAAAGGCTCCCTAAAGTGAGGGTGCACCTAATATGCGGGGTATATTTATGATATTTTACCGTTAATACCTCACGTATAGGCACCACCTTCTAAAACCTCCCAAAAGAGGTGAGGTAGGCAGAGTAGAATTAGATTTAATAGTACTAAACTTCCCAAAAACAAAGTCCATGTCACTCATTGGTACCAAACATTGGTTATCATGTACTTCCTGTTTCTCTTTTGATTCTGACCCAATTCTAACTACCGTAGTATCCCCATATAAGGTGCAGAATATATATGCGAGAATGGACTCCCTACCTTATAATAGGATTGGCCAAAGCGGGGGTGTGCCTTGATATTGGGGCCTCTACATGGGTAAATTTTGACCAATGCAACACACCCCTTTTTAAATTAGACCTGCACGATAAGGCATTTTTTAAATTTGACGGTCATGGGAGTGAGCCAGATAATACATTAGATCAAAAGCGACATGTGTGACACTGCACTTTTCTAAAACCCGACATTGCAATATGGTCATTTTTCCCGCACCGATGGAGCAGCATTTATGTAAAAGGTTTTTATACTAATATGCAACAGTACTGATTTGACCAAAAGTGTGTCTTGTAGGTCCGGCATGTATTTAGTAAGCACCGCAAGGAGTGAGTGAGTGAGTAATAGATGTTTAACGCCATTTCGACAGCTAAGGTCATATTCATGGCGAGAACTATATTATGCAATTTCACAGAGGAATGTGTTGGTGCCCGCGCATATGTGCACCACACATCCGAGGGGATAGGAAAGAGGAGATATAGACCCTTTTAAGTGGGCTAGGGAAGCCCGCACCCCAAGGACTATGTCGCCTTATATGCAAGGTGTGCCTTATAGAAAAGGTACTACGGTAACCTTCTCTATGGTCACAGTGTATACCTAAATCTCCCGTATATTAGGCGCATCCCGCCTATAAGACGCACCTACCTAGAAAATGGTCAAAAAATTGAAAAATTCATAACTTTTGTTCTACTGAATGGATTCTGAAAGTTCAAAAAGCTATAGGTAGCTACTGCCCCCCCCCCCCGGCTCTCCTGAACCCTTCTATGTCATTATGTCAAAAGAAAGGATCCTGGGAGAACTAAAACCTCACGTATACAAACACGCCTTATACGCGAGAGATTTCGGTACATGTTATTTGATGTTGATCCCACAGTCTCCTGACCTTGTAAACAGTGTGGTGATGCCCTTATCCGGGCCTATCACTTTAACCTTAGAAGTTAGACGGTTTGATACTACCGTAATCTCTCGCGTATAAGGCGCAGCTCCCCTATAAGGCGCACCCCCAACTCAGGGAGGTCTGTTTTACGTATAAGGCGCACCTCTGAGGGCAGATTTTTGTTAGTTTAGTACTGTTCTATAGTAAAAAATACTCCCCCTATAAGGCGCACCCCAAACTCAAAGCAATTTACCTCCCACGTATAAGACCCAGCAGCATTTTGTTTGGCCTATAAGACGCGCCTTATATGTGGGAGATTACGGTATGTATATGGGTGTGTACCATTCTAAATTTACATGGGGTGAACCACAATACTCCGATACAAAACAACTAGGCCACCTCCACCTCCAGGATGTATGTATCCACTTTATACATGATCAAAATACTAAGGAGGTTTAGCAACCACTACCATATTCGTTCTAATAAGCGCACATGCTCTAATAAGCGCACACCCCTCCTTTCTGGGCCCCACCCTGGTGAAAGATCAGTCAAATAAAGTGTAAAAATAAAGATTTTGCACCACATTGCAAAAAAAAAGGCGGGAAAGCTGATACATGGATCAATATCATATACCTTTACCATTGGAGGCAAAAAGCGTCTTACGGCTGCCAACCAACTGAGTCTGTACAATATTGACAACTTCTTAAAATTTACAAAACTTGGTAATGAAATACCTTTTTCTGCAAGACCCCTACATCTCCTCTTTTAATGGCACTACAAATTCATTAAGTAATTCTGTCTCTTATATATAAAAGTTCCATCTTTTTTTTTAAACTTATTTGCACCACCAAAATGACTGAAAGTGCAGGGCGTCTCCTTATAACTCGCTTTTCGGGTTAATAATGATCTATAACAAGGTATGCCAGCTATGGCATGTAGATAAAAATAGTCAGCTTCATAATAGAGGTATCTAGGGGGTATCCATCATCCAGGGTCGCATTCACTGGGGCAGGGAGAGCTGAACCCTGGGGGCCAGGATAGTCTTGGCATTGACAAGTGAAGGTGTCTAGCCCTTTCATAACCATAGTCCACTAGGCCTCTTTCGCCAGTTTTTATACATGATTTGTCTGATTCAATCAGCTGACTGAGGCCTAGTGGACTATGGGTTGAAGCTTGAGTGGTTTATGCCCATTGGTCAGCACGAGTCAATAATGAAGTGTCTGGCAAGGCAGCTGGCCGTAACTTCTTTAGACAATGGTATAGGACTCAGTATGGAGGCCTATGGAGCCGCCATTTTGAATTTCGCTGGTTGAGGTAAAACCCACTGATAAGACATACCATTATGGGTACCTTGTCCCCGGTTAACACCAACTTCCAGGGACATGCTGGTCCCAGCTTATCAGTGTGTGTCCCAGGAACCAGCTCCACACCAGCTAGTGGCCAATAGCAGAGCTGCAACTCGTCACACTAAGACACTCATACGTTCTACTAGACTCAAAACCAGGTTTCTAGAGTACAATAATTACATCAATATTTCAGAACTGCTTTCATGTTCAGGGTCAACCTCCTTAAAAGCTGTAAATATGGATATTTCCCCAGGGCTATGTTCCTTCCTTGTGTTTGGATCTGACAGTGCTAAGCCCCAGGGATGAAAGTCACTGAGGCCAAAAATCCCTGAAATGCTCAATAAAAACCCATCTAAATATTGCTATTGTATATGAATGTATAGGGCTTTGGGACTTGAAAATCCCTGAAATCAGCGAAATCCCTGAAGACTTCCATCCCTGAAACCCTTCAGTGGCCCGCTGATTCATTAATGCATCATGCCCGATGGTCGCCATGATGCATGAGAAACCCACCAGGGCCACATTCATGCATCATACCACCCGCATGGGGCTGATACAGTCGTGGAGGGTCGGCATGATGCACCAATGAAGTGCTGGCGAGTGGTCTTGCCAGCACTTCATTGGTGCATCATAACGACAAATGGGCATGATGCATTCCTGCATTAGCTGCCCTTAAAGGTTTAAATGAGTGCATCATGCCGACACTCTGGGATTGCATCGATTGTAGGGTCGGCATGATACATGAAAGTAGACCTGGCGAGTGACTCGCCAGGGCTGTATGCTATAACTGTAATTAAAAGTTAGCAGAGAGACTTTTTAAGACCTTTCTTTTCTCAGTTTGGACAGGCATTTTAAAAGCTGCTTGTCAAAACAGCTAGACAGGTATTTTTATGCATGTTTGCCCGACACAAACACCAGGGATGAAAGTGACTGAGCACAAAAATCCCAGAAATACTCAATTTGAACCCCCTCAATATAGGTGTTCTATAGGAATGTACAAGCTTTTGAAACTTGAAAATCCCTAGAATCAGGGAAAACCCTGAATAATTTCATCCCCGCAAACAAAGACAAACCGTGCAGACCGGTAAAGACTTAATCTTGTTGCAACCCGTAATTAACAGAGTTAACGGTAATCAACCTAATTAGGCGCTCGTCTCTGAGTGTCTTTTTCCCCTGGTTAGAAGCACTGACTGAGATTCTTCTTCACTACCTGTTGTACATTCCCTCCATACAAACAGAACTGGAATTTATTTCAATACATCTTGCAAACAATTTTTTTGTTTGTTTGTTTGTTTAGTTTTACGTCCGGGGGCCATAGAGGAACTCAGACATTCAAGGTTTCTCGGACATTAAGTCCTTTCTTTTCTTTTTGGACAGGGATTTATATGCTGCTTGCCCGACACAGCAGTGACCGAATCTATGAATGACCGAATCTATGAGATGAATGACCGAATCTATGAGGAGGGTCGAGGGGGAAAACCGCTACCGGGGCTTCATTCCCCTACTCTTTTCGAAGGATAGCAAGTGTTCTTTTATTTGCCTGGTCCCATAGGCAGGGCCAGACAAACCACGGCCACCAGCTGCCCACATGCTCACCCCAAGACACAAGAAACCCCAAGTTTGTCGCCTTTTACGAATCTGGTATGCCCACTGTTAGTATGGAAGGAGATTTCTCCTTGTGGACTCCCAATGAAGTTATTCTGCTCCTTCATGCCCTCACATGAAGGTCCCCACTCCACAGGGGGATCTTGCAAACAATGGTTCCAGCTTAATTTGTAGTGGATGCTGGAAATAGGGCTAGATTTTTTTCCCCATTTTTGGCCAAAACCAACTTCTAAATTTCCCCCAAACTCTACCCCTGACTTATGACCGTTTTATTTTACTATAGATTATAATGAAAACCTTGAAAAAAGTACCCTAAAACCGGCTTATAGTTTTTCCGTAAACTCTACCCCCGCCTTATGACCGGGGCTGACTTGTGACCGGGGTTTTACAGTAATGATATAGATAAACCCTAAACCGATTTTTAAAGCCCTGGGAGGGGCGAACGATTCAAGGTATACAATTGGACGTCTCAAGGGTAATCTATCCAACTACTTAGATACAAACACAACCCACCTTTTTTATATTGGCAGTGTACTGCTTCATAGCTATTTTCTCCACTGTACTCTCGAAACCAAAGAATGACTTGATATCGAGGCTGGCGTCTTGTTCGAAGCATGTCCAGCCAGAGTTCTCCGGATGAACCTACAAGGACACAAAAGACAGGAAATCTTGAGAACATGACAGTTATAGAATTTATAGAAGCATGAGTCACTCATTTGTTCCGAGTTAATTGCTCGCTGTGAAGAATTGCTCACCGGGGCTACATTCTCGCATTATGACAAACAGGAATTATCTGGCTCATAAGCTCATCTAACTCATACACAAAACACAGTACCGTTCAATAAGTTTACAGTATTTTACCTATCAATGTCCTATCAATTACCCATGTGCCTGCCACGTCCTGTGCTTATAAAAGACACATTTACCGTTATTATTTTCTTCTTCTTTTCTCAAGAGAGGTTGAATGCAGGGCTGGTGGGTTACTCGCTGGAGTGCATCATGACAACCAAGCAACATAGAACTAGAGGCCTGCCTTAAATGGATAGATGTCTAGGACTAGAGGGTGAATTATATAACCTTGACGGAGGGGAAAACACAGCTGTTAGAGCCACATCGCGTGCTAGTCTGTATTCAACAATTGACCTTTCCAAAGTAGCCCAAGACCAGCCTGCACCAGCTTGATGGGTGGCTTTCATTTTATAAACATTTTTCCCCTACTCCAGCCTTTTCCTGAGAAGCTATTCAAGTGGCATGCTTCGGTCTTTCCCCTTGTCCAGACCACACTGTGGGTACTTGTGGGAAAGTGAAGGGACATAACTCTGATGATCCTTAAAATCCAGGAACAGGTGCCCTATTTGACTGAAATGGGATGGAAACAGAGACTAGAGACCAAGATCTCTTTTCAAAGTAGATGGTCGATTATCATGGGTCTGGCTAAAATCAATCTCACAAATAAGCTGCTTATGTTTAGACCCTTTCAGAGGCCTCCTGGAGTTTACAGAACCTCCCTAATGTCCCAGTGCTGTTTCAGAGGCCTCCTGGAGTTTACAGAACCTCCCTAATGTCCCAGTGCTGTTTCAGAGGCCTCCTGGAGTTTACAGATTCTCCCTAATGTCCCAGTGCTGTTTCAGAGGCCTCCTGGAGTTTACAGAATCTCCCTAATGTCCCAGTGCTGTTTCAGAGGCCTCCTGGAGTTTACAGAATCTCCCTAATGTCCCAGTGCTGTTTCAGAGGCCTCCTGGATTTTACAGAATCTCCCTAATGTCCCAGTGCTGTTTCAGAGGCCTCCTGGAGTTTACAGAATCTCCCTAATGTCCCAGTGCTGTTTACACAAGGCCAAAAAAAAAGTTGTACGTTTCAGGTAACATGCTGAAAAAATTAGGCAGGGTAGGTCGGATTTTTTATTTTATTTTGTAAACAATTTTTAACTGCTTCAAAGACTCGCGACGGGTCCCATTGACTTGGGGCGAGTCACAGTGAATCACAGATGACTAAATTGACTGAAAACTTGGCTAAAATCTTATATTAACTTCAAAAGTGGAGAGAAAAAAAGTTAGAGTCGGCCCTGTTTTGATAGGTAGGGTTGGGTTACCTGAAACTAACTTTTTTTTTGGCCCAAGGGGTTGTGTCTAGTCAGTAAGAAGCAATTTATAACAGCATTTAGACAGACATATTTATGGTGAGAAAACTGTATTAGACCTCAGTTTAATAGGACAGGAAAGAGGAGATAAAGGCCCTCCAGAAGCTCTTAGTGATGTACATTTCACAGAGCCCAAAGGCTATATTTACTCAAGCCTCGCCAGCACTTCATTGGTGCATCATGACGACCAATGGGCATTAGCGGTCCGTGAAGGGTTAATATGGAGATGGGCTGCTTGTCTGGGACTATTGGCCCTGTAATCATGGCTCCCTCAACTGATGTGAATGCACTTGTTCAGGCCACAGAACACAGGACCAAAGAGAACAGATAACATCCCGGTCGACCCAGGCTTCTCAGGGAAACATCAGAACATAGCACGTCAAAATTGGTTGGCATTCGGACTCATATTTGACTTTTTTTATATGGAATAAATATATATCGTCGCCTTAGTGCAAGAAGGTTGTCTCTACATTTTTCAAGTTTTGCAGGAGAGCCAAAAGAAGTGTTCCACATACTACAAGGAGGCGTAAATTTGAGGAATTTAAGATCTTTTTTGAGGAAATATTCACAGCGTAGCTGTGATGAATTATTTCCTTATGGTTAAGGAACGTAGTTACCATAGAACAAGTATATAAAACCATAGTGTTGTAGATTTTAATACAATAGTAGAGAATAGTCCTGTGAGACATGGCGCGGCGACTTGTAATCTTGTGTCTAGTTTCAGTTGGTGAGACAGATGGGGCATACTATCATCTTGGGCTTTTGGTAGTATATAGCACAAATTCAACCTGAACTACCCACTGCAGCTAAGTACTAATAGTCTGTAGACTGTCCATTCTGCATGCACCTCACTCAGCTGCCACAGGGACCTGTCTTATTCAATGTTCAATGCCATAGTCAACAGGTGTGTCATTATGAGTGTACACTGTCTCAGATTGCCAGGAGCCTGCTCTGCCTGCCCACCCCCCCCCCCCACACACACACACCCAACTGCCAATCACTTGTAATAGTCTGTACCTTGTCACGGGCCAGTGGTCAGCAAACCGGCCAGATCACTCCACCTCTCTATAGAGGGGGAGCACAGTGTAAGTAACTCAGTGTACATACATGTTTTCAGTGTTCCACAAAATCGTTTATATAATGAAAGGAGTAATCAAATTAATCTTTCATCACCAATAGTAGATACATATTCTGAGATAGCATTATTTCAATGTAAACTAAAAATTTTACACAGAAAAGAATGTAGCAGTTCCACAAGGTGGCCTTACACTTCAACCCCCTCTGATTTACAAAAATGCACATATGGCAACACACACTTTAGCACTGATTTCTCCATAGAGATCTTTGACAGTGAATACTTTGTTCAAATACAGAAAATATGATCCAATTGTACCATAACCCACTGAGATAAAACCTGTACTACATATATATAGTAGTTTCAAAACAAACAATTCTAAAACAAAGGCTACAGGGATGCATTTCTGAATCTTAAAATGCTCTAATGCTAATCTGCCATAGGGCTCCAAATGATGAAATGTCTTATCTGCGAATAAAATCAAAAGTATGAGATATATTCTGAAAATTCCTTCACTGATAAATAAAGTACACACACTGTTGTTATTACATTAGAATAGTGAGCAGGAATAGTCCATAGCAGAGGAGCCACAAACAAAAATAGATTGCAAGGCCTCCCTATCCCTTACACCGTGGCGACTGTGAACCATACACTAGTCTACTCATCTCACGAGTAGTACTCACTAGTCGCCGCGCTAATAATTCAACTTGATAGCATATTGGGAGTGCTCAGCCATGACCAGGCAGTAGACACGGCCTGCGCATACCTGAGACATACTACAAGCATATAATTCAACTTGATAGCATATTGGGAGTGCTCAGCTGTGACCAGGCAGTACACATGGCCTGCGCATACCTGAGACATACTACAATTCAACTTGATAGCATATTGGGAGTGCTCAGCCATGACCAGGCAGTACACACGGCTTGCACATACCTGAGACATACTACAAGTATATAATTCAACTTGATAGCATATTGGGAGTGCTCAGCCATGACCAGGCAGTACACACAGCCTCCACACACCTGAGACATACTACAAGCATATAATTCAACTTGATAGCATATTGGGAGTGCTCAGCTGTGACCAGGCAGTACACATGGCCTGCGCATACCTGAGACATACTACAAGCATATAATTCAACTTGATAGCATATTGGGAGTGCTCAGCCATGACCAGACAGTAGACACGGCCTGCACATACCTGAGACATACTACAAGCATATAATTCAACTTGATAGCATATTGGGAGTGCTCAGCCATGACCAGGCAGTACACACGGCCTCCACACACCTGAGACGTACTACAAGCATATAATTCAACTTGATAGCATATTGGGAGTGCTCAGCTGTCACCAGGCAGTACACATGGCCTCCACACACCTGACACATACTACAAGTATATAATTCAACTTGATAGCATATTGGGAGTGCTCAGCTGTGACCAGGCAGTACACATGGCCTCCACACACCTGACACATACTACAAGTATATAATTCAACTTGATAGCATATTGGAAGTGGTCAGCTGTGACCAGGCAGTACACACGACCTCCACACACCTGAGACATACTACAAGCATATAATTCAACTTGATAGCATATTGGGAGTGCTCAGCAGTGACCAGGCAGTACACATGGCCTGCACACACCTGGGACACAGATTCATACATAGTGGTACGTCTCAGGTGTGTGGAGGCCGTGTGTACTGCCTGGTCACGGCTGAGCACTCCCAATATGCATGGAGGCAGTGAGGTTACTGAGTACGATTTGGACAAAATTCTAGCGCAGACTGTTAGATGTGAATGAATTATTTTCAAATGAAAAATTAAAGGCTGCTGATCCAGGGACGATTCCGTGCATTAAAAGATTCAATCAATCAACCAGGGGTGTATCAACGCAGTACGGTCGGCATGATGCATGAATGCAGCCCTGGCGAGTTACTCATCAGGGCTACATTGATGCATCATGACGACGAATGGGCATGATTCATCAATCCAGCCCTGGCGAGTTACTCATCAGGGCTACATTGATGCATCATGACGACCAATAGGCATGATTCATCAATCCAGCCCTGGCGAGTTACTCATCAGGGCTACATTGATGCATCATGACGACCAATGGGCATGATGCATGAATGTAGCCCTGGCGAGTTACTCATCAGGGCTACATTCATGCATCATGACGACCAATGGGTATGATGCATGAATGCAGCCCTGGCGAGTTACTCATCAGGGCTACATTGATGCATCATGACGACCAATGGGCGTGATGCATCAATGCAGCCCTGGCCAGTTACTCATCAGGGCTACATTGATGCATCATGAAGACGAATGGGCATGATGCATCATGAAAAGGCCTTAAGGGCCCTTAAAGGACCATATCGTCACCTCAGTGCAACAAGGTTGTATCTGCACATTTCAACTTTTGCAGGAGAGTCAAAACAAGTGTTACAATTACTATAGCACGAAGGGGACACAGCCCTACTGCACTGGGGCCTTTAGGCACACATATCACAGACAGCTTTATTACTTTGATAGTAGGTACACAATGGCCAATAGTAAACTCAATTTGCCAAAATCTCAGTTACAACCTTGTTACACTGAGGCAACGGCATGATGCCTCCAGAGTCATGTTTCCTTGCCGTCATGATGCACCAATGCAGTGCTGACGAATCTTTTCACCAGCACTGCATTGCTGTATCATGACGACCAAGAAACATGAACCTGGAGGCATCATGTTGCTTTGAAAGGGTTGATACTTTAATAATCTAAAGTGGCGCCCCCAAGTAGAGCTAGGAGCAGGTGGATCCTGTGCGCATGTCCGTGGCTAGCATACGGTGGCGTTCCTCTGGGGGGGGGGCTGTAGCCGTTAGCAGCTTACATATCCGTGGGGAGCACGTATCAGACTTTTAACCCATTTAATTCCGGATAGTGCTTTAATTATTTCTGCCAATTTATCATCAGTGGTAAATGTAAATTTTAGAAAAGGAGGGGCTATGCCCCTTACTTGAGGAAAAATGAGTGGAGTGCACCCTTTATTGGCTAAATTTGGGGCCTCACAGCAGCAAATTCATGATGGGAAAAGGATGGATATACGACCGATGCCCATGAGAGTGAATAATAGATGTTTAATGCCATTTCGACAGCTAAGCTCATATTCATGGCGTAAACCACATTGCACCATTTCACAGAGGAATGTGTTGATGCCCGCACATATGTGCACCACATATGTCCTGAGGGGATAGGAAAGGGGAGAAATAGACCCTTTTAAGTGGGCTAGGGAAGCTCATCGATGCCTATGTCTGATCATCATGTTGATTGACTGAAGCCTGGCAAGTAACTCGCCAAGGATGCATCCATGTATGACGCGGGTCCAAAGGGGTTGATGCACTCCGACAGGGCCGCTGTCAGAAGGGCTGCATTTGTGTATCATAAAGAGTGTATCATACCACTGCAGCCTTCAGAGAGCTAATCTTCTCTCAGAGGCCTACCACCGCATGCCTCATATTACCGTAATCTCTCGCGTATAAGACGCATCCTCTACGTCAAACAAATGCCTACTGCGTCTTATAGGATTTCATCAAGTTGGGGGTGCGTCTTATACGAGGGGTAATTTTACTATAGAACAGTATTGAAATTACAAATATCACCCCTAAGAGGTTCATCTTATACGCGAAACAGCCATTAGCAAGTTAGGGGTGCGTCTTATACGCGCAGTGCGTCTTATACGCGGGAGATTACGGTAGACAAAAAAAGGTAGAAATCAATCTACTTATCTTAACTTCAGACCAGAAAATGTCTCTCTGTCCCAATAGTACTGTAGTTATAACCTAGCGTATAAGCCGCTCCCACATACATGTACTTGTATAAGCTACACCATAACTTAGGGAGAAAGCTATATAGCATACCTGAGACCTGAACAGGCTGGTACTTTAGGCCACTCCAAAAAAAAAGTTGTTTCTAATCACCAAGTGATGTAAAAAGTGACAAGGAAGGATTTTTTTTTTTTTTTTTTTGGGATATGATAAGTAGTTGATAAAGACCGAAACCTATGTTACATGGTTGTCTGCGAGTAAGAAAAAAATGCCTTATGAAAGTAAAGTTATCATCAACATTTAAAAAGTGGGAAAATGGTTATTTTTCATAGCTTAGTGCATTGCTTTGGCACCTAAACTTTAATTTGATACCACACTTGACTGTCCTTGAAGAATTCTGACGAGGGCAGTGATGAGAAACATGTTTTTTTTTTTTGGAGTGGCCTTAGTCTATATATATATTTAACATACTGTATACAAGCCACACCATAAGTTCAGGATGACCATTAAAATCAGCACACTGGGTCTGGTAAAGTCTGTAAGGCCACGCTTGAAAATATCTTTTCGTCTATCAGCACGAGTCTCTAAGGTTTCCAATCACTAATGTTGCTTTCCCTCCCTCCCTCATGGGGCTGAAAAATCACACCCTCTGGGCAGGAAACGGACATATTTTTAAGAGTGGACTGAGCCGCAGCATTTACATTTAGACCTGCAGTTCCGGCTTTTAAGTAATGTGAATAACACCTTCCCATAGATATAATAATGTTACAGTTCCGATCGCCACATCCCTAGTGGCATAACAGGTCGCGATTGTCACTTTTGGTCATGTGACCAATTTAGATGCTAGAAGCGAATTTAAGCACTTTTAAATCAAAACTACCGTAATCTCCCACGTAGAAGGCGCAGGTCGCGTAGAAGGCGCCCCCAACTCACGGGGGGGGGGGGGAAGGGGCGTTTCACGCAGAAGGCGCCCCCCTGAGGGCAAATTTTTGCAGTTTAGTTTGACGCATTTTGTTTGGCGTAGAAGACGCGCCTTATACGCGGGAGATTACGGTACATAATCCTCAAAATACAGAACTGGACTGCCTGGGATACATATTCAGAGATCCACCCCTCGGGGGGCTGTCTCCCTCAGGATGGATCGATGGTAATGTATCCCACCGTAAATTCTCTCGTATAAGCCACGGATAGCGAGTGAGTGAGTAATAGATGTTTAACGCCATTTCGACAGCTAAGGTCATATTCATGGCGAGATCTATATTACACAATTTCACAGAGGAATATGTCGGTGCCTGCGCATATGTGCACCACACACATCCTGAGAGATAGAAAAGAGGAGAAATAGACCCTTTTAAGTGGGCTAGGGAAGCCCTGCCTCGGCTAGTACCAGAACCCAAAACTGAAATGAGGCTTATAGTAGGATATTTAGCACTAAAGAACAGTACTACAACTTCACTTCTAAAGCAACAAATGTGGCTTATAGCTCTCTCTAAAGTCGGGGGTGCGTCTTATACGAGGGTGCGTCTTATTATATATATGAGAATTTACGGTACTACTGAGTGTGAGTACATGTGCACCAGTAAACCCAGAGTACATATATGTATGTGTGGGCAGTGGCCAGGTATGGTGGTGGTCGATGGCATCAATGTGCAGTATTTATTTACCTGTGGGAAGCTGGAGCCTTCTCCAGGTGTACACACACACTGAGTGCGTGCAGGTAACACACAGACAATGTAATGGCCCTAAACCCCTAAATTCAACATGGTCACATAGCCATTTCTTAAAATCGACATGGTGACATAGCCATTTCTTAAAATTAACATGGGACATGGCTATGCTAGTGACATGTGACAGGGGCATTTCTTAAAATCGGCATGTGACATGGGGCTTAGTGACATGAAATATAGGGCTTGGAAAATATCTCAGCTATCCTCAGAAAGCTTCAGAATGCAAGTTTTGACTTTTGGTCTTGCAATGTTCAAAATTTTCCAGGGGAGGCCCCAGACCCCCCAGCCAGACCCCCTTTATTTGCCTCATTCCAATGACATAGACAGAGTTCCACGATGATTTGTTCAAATGACTGTTTATTTATGAGTTGGTGTGGGGCTGTCTCTTAATTTACGAGGGCAAAGACAGACCCACATTAGCTGTTAGTGACACTAGTGACATGAGTTTTTGCTTAGCGACACAGGACATGGACATTTCTTAAAATCGACATGTGACATTGGGCCCCCCCATCAAGGGCCCCAATGTACAGACACACACTATATATATATATACATTACAGTACGGGGTGGTGTAGGGCAGCTATTGATGGTCACTGTGTGTCAATGGAACTCAGTTCTCATGTGTGGGCGGTCTATGTAACAGAAATCATGCTGCCATTCCGCCTTCTGGCAAGGAATTTTTCTGGCTATTGATAATTTATGATGCCTGGAGGGGTTATCAAGATCTCGGCCCTGGCGAGAAGATTTACGCAGACTGCACTTATGATGACCAATGGCCAGGATGGTAAAGTGCTGACTCGCCTGCACTTCATTGGTGCATCATGACAAATGACTGGCATGATGCACTCCTGCATCGATCAGCAGCTCTAAAAGAGCTAAAGGTCTAACAGTTCAGTAGCTCAGTGTGAGCCAGGTGCAGCGGCTTGAGCTGCTTCTGAGTGAGCTGCAGCTTCAAATGTCAGTTTCTTCCCAGTAAGAAGGTTATGAGCAGCTCACTGAGCAGTTAGACAACAACAACTCATCCCCTACTGAGTAACTCCCAATGACCCTGTGCACTCAACCTGGCTCACATAGTTAACACCGGGTGATTCCTGCTCATTTTTTAGCGCCTCCCATGCCGCGTAGCGGCGGTACTGCGAAGCGGTACGGGAGTGCGCTATGATGATTGCATTTGCCCCATGTGATGAGGTCTCACAATACAAAATTACTGAATAGAGAAATTGATAATTGTGAAATCTTCTTTATGTCTGCTTTTATGAGACATGTCATCAAACACTGGTATACCGACATTAATGGCTGCACCTGGCTCAGTGTGAGCCAGGTGCAGCGGCTTGAGCTGCTTCTGAGTGAGCTGCAGCTTCAAATGTCAGTTTCTTCCCAGTAAGAAGGTTATGAGCAGCTCACTGAGCAGTTAGACAACAACAACTCATCCCCTACTGAGTAACTCCCAATGACCCTGTGCACTCAACCTGGCTCACATAGTTAACACCGGGTGATTCCTGCTCATTTTTTAGCGCCTCCCATGCCGCGTAGCGGCGGTACTGCGAAGCGGTATGGGAGTGCGCTATGATGATTGCATTTGCCCCATGTGATGAGGTCTCACAATACAAAATTACTGAATAGAGAAATTGATAATTGTGAAATCTTCTTTATGTCTGCTTTTATGAGACATGTCATCAAACACTGGTATACCGACATTAATGGCGGGAGGCGTTTTTTTATGTGGTCACAACCGCATTTCTTGTTCTACCTGTAAACAATTAAGGGTCATTGAAAAGGAGAGGATCATGCCCATTGATATGACTCACCAGTATCATGCCGACCCTCTGAGAGTGTAGCATTGTCAGTGCAGGATCTGCATGACGCATGGATGCAGCCCTGGTGAGCTACACACAGTACATATTTTTCCTTGTTAATGGCTGAAACACTATCAAACCTTTTAAAGTTTGGAGCTCATTATGGAGTGGATATGGAGGGTTGGCATGATGCACCAATGAAGTGCTGGAAAGCAGACTCACCAATACATTATTGATGTATCATGCTGGGAGATGGGCCTGATGCAGTTATGCATCACCATGAATTATCTTGTATAAGCCAGCTTATAGGTGCGGTTTTTGACACTATATGACAGTACTAGAGCTTCCCTAGCCCACTTAGAAGGGTCTATATATCTCCTCTTTCCTATCCACTCGAGATATGTGTGGTGCATATATGCAAGAGCACCAACACATTCCCCTGTGAAATTGTGTAATGTAGTTCTCGCTATGAATATGACCTTAGCTGTCGCCTATTTTCAAGGTCTAGGTGCAGCTTATGGCTTCATCTCAAACTCAGGGTGCCGCTTGTTTGAGGGTGAGGCTTATGCGAGGGAACTTATGAAGGTGGCATTATATATCCTTTTGTTGATTGTCGCAATGCAGTGCAACAGCCCTGCAATCAAGAAGACCAGTGGCGGATTAAGAGGGGCGGTGCGGGGCCCGCGCACCCCCTTTTTCCAAGTACTTAAGAGTTTGATAACATATTTTGGACCCCAACAGTTGCTCAAAAATAGGGGGTGCGCCCCCTCCTTTTGGGCCGCCCCTCCTCCTTTTCCAGATCCTGGATCCGCCACTGAAGACTAACCAGCGCCTCATTCATGCATGCTTACGGCCTATACAGCTACCCCTACTTCCTTCTACTTGTCTCTTTTTCCATGTTTTATCTCCCTCTTTATCTCCTCCAGCCCTGGTTAGCCCTTTTGGAGGCTGATAATGCATTAATACATCATGCCAATTGGTCATTATGATGCATGAATGCAGCCCTGGCAAGTAATTCACCAGGGCTGCATTCACGCATCATGCTGACACAACATACTTGATACACTCCTGTAGGGTCATCACAATTTGCATGCATCATGACAAGCACTTCATTCAAGCATCATGACAACCAGCGGGCATGATGCGCCAATCCATTAGCAGCCCTTTAAGGGTTATCCCCATTAACACCTACAGGAGGAGGATGTTAGTGGTAACCATGGTAACTGATGACAGGGAGGCTGCAAGGCCAATGTACAAGTGGCGTCTTGGGTCGTCACCGCTTTTACACCACCAGGCCGTCCTCACTTATACTGATAAATCTCACCCTACTTAACATTGTCAGCCATAAAACTGCTTCTTCTGCTGGTGTTAGCATTCAGGGGCACTTTAACCCTTAACAGCTTATGATGTTAATGCAGTATGCCCATTAATTGGCATGATCTACAAATTAAGTACTGGCAAGTCTGCTTGATACCGTAATCTCCCGCGTATATGGCGCGTCTTATACGCCATACAAAAAGCTGCTGGGTCTTATACGCGGGAGGTAAATTGCCTTGAGTTTAGGGTGCACCTTATAGGGGAGTATTTTTTCTATAGAACAGTACTAAACTGACAAAAATCTGCCCTCAGGGTTGCGCCTTCTACGCGAAACAGCCCCCTTGTGAGTTGGGGGGGGGCGCCTTATACGTGAGCTGCGTCTTATGCGCGGGAGATTACTTCCTTGATGCATCATGCTGACCCTCTGAGAATGGATCAAACTCCCAGGCTTGGCATGATACAAACACACTAACCAGGGCTGCATGGTTGCATCATGCTAACCCTACAGATTTGATACACTGATGATGGGAAGACATGATGCACCTATAAGGCGCAGTGAGGGTTTATAAAGGAGAAAAAGGAACACCTTACACAAGCTATTACTGTATTACACACGGCCCCCACCCATAAGGCACACAAGGGCTGCTACTCCAGGAGTGCATCATGCCCATTGGTCGGCATGATGCACCAATGAAGTGCTAGTAAATCTGGTCGCCAGCACTTCATTGGAGCATATCAATCCTGCAGGGTCAGTGAGTGAGTGAGTAATAGATGTTTAACGCCATTTCGACAGCTAAGGTCATATTCATGGCGAGAACTACATTACACAATTTAACAGGGAATGTCAGTGCCCGCACATATGTGCACCACACACATCCCGAGGGGATAGGAAAGAGGAGAAATAGACCCTTTTAAGGCCGTGCAGGGTCGGTGTGATGCATGAATGCAGCCCTGGCGAGTTACTCGCCAGGGCTGCATTCATGCATCATAACGACCTATAGACATTCCTGGTCGTTAAGACAAGGTACTACGGTATTTCCAATTGAATTGATGTCATTTGGCTTGGGTGCGGAGAAGACGCGGCCTGTTCCCAGTCATGGGCGTGATGAGCAGTGCCAACAACAGTACCCCTGCCAACCAGCAGCCTGCTGGTGGTCTCTCAGGGGGGCAGGGGGCTGTACAGAGCCCTGCCTGGAACAAGGGTACAATTAGGCATGGGCCCTTGGGCCTGAGATGCCTTTTTGTAGGGTATTCCTTTTGTGTAGGTCCATACTGTATGGAATTCCCATTGTGTAGGATTGTATTGGAAGTCATTCCCATTGCATAGAGCCATAAGGAATTCGATTTTGTATGGCCATACATGTATAAAAGCAAATGTCCACTACCATGGGATATTTTGACATCGTATTCCCCGAGGCTTCGTGGGATACGACCAGTCCCACAGAGGGGAATATGATGTAAAAAATCCCATGGAAGTGGACATTTGCATTTATGTCATGGCTAGGGGGTTATTTTGCTTTTAAATAAAGAAAAACAGCTCAGATCTGTTCAAAATCCAAGATGGCAGACACCCATTGAATACAGAACCAATATATTCAATGCCCCCCATTGAATACAGCAGTTCTAGTACTAATCTCTAGTTACGTTCGTATCAGCCATGACATAAAGGGAAATTCCCATTGCATACAGTAATATTGTATGGAATTACCATTGTGTAAGGTCAAATTGTAGGGAATTCCCTTTTTGTATGGTGATACTTTAGGGAATTCCCATTGTAATTTTAGTGCTGGTACATCATAGACCTTACATGACAGCAATGATGGTTTTAGAGATGGGTGGCGAGGTTTTTAGACCAAGCCAGAGGAGCACCATGTTGTTGCATCAGCTGCTGAATGTGGGCAGCCATGCGTATAATCCGCCGCAGGACGCCTCAAGATTCATGTTCCTTTTGCCGTAACGTCATCACGAGTTGATAACTCGAGTAAAAGGGTAAAATGTGTAGGTGTAGTTTTTTTGGCAAAGCGATGTCTCAGACCACAGTGCACTGGGTCAATCATAATATTGAGGGAAGGGGTCATGTAATAATTGTCTCCTAAACCTTTTGAATAAACTTCAATAATACTACATGCCAATAATATAATCCCTTATCGACTATGCGTGTGCAGCTTCCGAAGGGTCATTTGATTAGGTAGCGTCAAGGTGGACAGATGTACTTCATACCGTCTGCTCAGACCGAAGGGTAATTAACAGTACTACTCAAGTATGGTAGTACCATGCATATAAGGTGCAAATCTGAGGCTCACTACACCTAATAGAACTTCTCCAACGATGGGGTGTGCCTCATAGGCCGGGTAAAATTACTTACCGTAAACTCCCGCGTAGAAGACGCAGTGCGCGTAGAGGATGCCCCCCTAACTTGTCAATGGTTATTTCGCGTATAAGACGCACCTCTTAGGTACCAATTTTGTAAATTCAGTACATTTCTATAGTAAAATTACCCCTCGTATAAGACGCACCCCCAATTTCAGTACATCCTATAAGATCCCCAACATTTTGTTTGGCGTAGAGGACGCGTCTTATACGCGGGAGATTACGGTATTTACTAACTTGTTCAAAAGCAAGCCCCAAGTGTGTTTCATAGACTTTCCTAAGGGGTGTGTAATCCCGAAACCCATTTCCTCTGGGGCATATTATACCACCTCGCATGGACTAGTAGTTCATATTTTCACATTGAATGAAAGTAATTAAAATAGCGAATTGGGCACTTTATATTACCAGGAATGACAGTGAGGTCTAAGAAAAACACCTGAACTTTTCCGACTGAATTAGGGCGATACTTTAAGTCCCAAGCGCAGTGCTGCAACCTCCCAAGGGGTGTTTGGGGACATGCCCCCCCCCAAGAAGTTCAGGAAGGCTAAGAATAACCATAGGGACACTAAAACATCTCTATTTGTGCCGAATTAAATCCAATATTGGGTAAAATTCTAATACTCCCCCTCCACTTTCATAAATGGTACGGTAATTCATTTTCTCATTGAAGTTGCACAGATCTCAGGAAAACCTCTGAATTCAGAGTTTTCCCTGAGATTTCTCACCCCTGTTTCCTTCTACTCGTGGTGTACCTTATGTTGTAATCCCTGAGGTGTAAAGCATTACAACTTAATATACGCACATTCTATATATGGCTAGCAACAGGATGAACAATAGAGCGTGCCCACTGAATGTGTCTTCCTACTGCTGTTGGCCATTGTGGAAGTACCAAATGTAAACAATACTCCTGTACATGCTGCAGTGTGGCTGAAAAAGTACTGCACGGTAAAACTGTCCTCGTACACATAAAGTTTCCAGTACTTTTTCTCCACCAATCTTAGCGATTATGGTCTCATTTGATAGCTATGATGCATTTCTATCTACCGTAATCTCCAGCGTAGAAGGTGCGTCTTATACGCGAATCAGATCGTTCATGGGTCTTATACGAGGGAGGGTAATTGCCTTGAGTTGGGGGTGCGCCTTATACATGTTTTTTTTTTTGTAATAGAAATGTACTAATCTTACAAAATTCAACTTTTATGGGTGCACCTTCTACGTGAAAAGGCATTCTCTGACTTGGGGGTGTGCCTTCTACGCGAGCTGCGCCTTCTACGCGGGAGATTACGGTATGTTCAAGACAGTTTGTTTTTTTGTGTAGTAACTAGAGAGTAAATAGGGATTTTGTACAGGGTAATATTGAGCTACAGTAATAGTGGCTACGGCTACTGCCGATCTCATGCAGCAAAACTTTCCTCTTCCACATTAAGTTTCCACCAATCTTAACAAATATGTGTCTTTTGATACATATGGCCTGTATCTATTCACGGTTTTAAATGATGTTATACAGTGCCTAGTGAATATAGAGAAAATTAGAATTATTTACAGGGTAGTATATGGTCATAGTGGCGACTGCCTTGCTTATACTGCCGATCTCGCACAGCAAAATCTTCCACTTCCACAAAATCTTTCCACCACTTATCCTTAATCAATCTAAATAAATTTGGGCTTTTTCAATGCACAGAATGTTAATCCAACTTTGTTGAAGGAAATGAACCATTGTGCCCAGCCAATGTAAAGAAACATAAGATTTTTCACAGGGTAGTATATCGTCTCACTGAGCTTACAGTATCATCAGTAGCCATTGCCTTCCACAGTGCCGATCTCGCGCACCAAAAATTTCCTCTTCCTCCCGAATTTTTCATCACTTATTCTTGGGCAATCTTGGCAAATATAGTCTCTATTGATGCGTCTGGTCTATATCTATATATGGTTGAGAGGATTTTTATCTGGGCATCAGATTTGGAGAAAATGATGATTTAATAAAGGGTAGTGACTGGCCACAGTGCATTCCCTATGGGAGTGTGGGTGGGGTTTCCAATGGAGTACTTCCAACACTACCCTGCTGCAAGGAATGATGTCATGTGGGCACGGACTATAGATACACTTCCAGTAAGGAAAGAGCGGGCTATTACTGACAGATTGCTTCCTTGTTTACTATGGCCCAGAACCAATTGCCTGCAAGACCTTACTTTTATACTTGCCAGGCCTCAGCCTCAGCCTTTTCCTCCCCCATCCTATCCCAGCACCACTAAACACTTTAAAGGTGACATATTGCCTCTAGGTTCGTGCTCCTTTCTCTATTCACCATCCCCGCATCATGCCAATCCTTTCCGACCGTATCACCCATGTTGTGTCGCATGTTGCATGAATACGGTGCTGCACTGGTGAGCTACTCGCCCGGGTTGCATTTATACATCCTGACAACAAAGATCAATTTATTCAAGTAATACCGGGAATAGGCCGCTGCTTATGCTACATTAATGAGAATCTAAAGTCAGGGTGGTAGTGTGGCCACTACTACCGTTAATCTCCCGCGTATAAGACACAGTACGCGTATAAGACGCACCTAGAGTTTTGGAAAATTCTCAAAAAAATGAAAAATTCATAACTTTGGTTCTACTGAGTGAATTTTCAAAATTTAAAAACCTGTGTGTAGCTTGGGCCCCCTGGACCCCCCTGGGCCCCCTTATGCCCTATTTAGACCATTATGGCATGTAACATATCAAAAGAAAGGTCTTGGTGTCCCCCTTGTGGATCCAAGGAGAACTAAAACCCCTCCTATAAGACACGTCTTATATGCGGGAGATTACGGTTGTCATAATTTTTTGGGCGCAGCTTATGATACACTCCTCCCAAAGGCTTATGCACGAGCTTATAATATGCGACATATATGCATGAGTTTCATAAGGGTTAACCATTGTGTGGTGTGGAACTACAGATGCCGCCTACAACCAGAGTAATCTCTTTGACCAGGGAGCCTTCCATTCATCTAGGTCTACCACCATAGCAGATCAAACAACTTGATTAACAGTATTGTTCTTTACATGTTATATAGCTAGGTAGTTCAGCTGTTTCCATACATAGATACAGTGGGAGGAGAAACTAACCAGGAAAATCATCTTATACATTTTTTAGGAAAAGTCTTTAAATGGCATTTAAATGATGAATGAATAACTAATACTGTTGCAAAACACAAAAAATGTGAATCATAATACGTGAAGCCGACTAGGCTAATAATTGTGAACTAAAGGACTATAAGTATCACCTCCCCCCTAACCCACAAGGTATAGGAAGGTGGAGTGGGGACCTTCATCATGTGAGGGCATGGAGGAGCAGAATGACTTCATCGGGAGTCCATGAAGGAGGAATTCTCCTTCCATTCTACCAGATTCGTAAAAGGCGACAAACTCGGGATTTCTTGTGGCTTGGGATGAGCATATGGGCAGCTGGTGTCCATATGCGCGGGCCCAGGCCCACATGCTTGTCATTTGCCATGGGATTCCCCCTCAGTGAACCACGTCTGAGTGATCAAAGGCCGTGGTTTGTCTGGCCCTGCCTATGGGACCAGGCAAATAAAAGAACACTTGCTATCCTTCGAAAAGAGTAGGGGAATGAAGCCCTGGTAGCGGTTTTCCCCCTCAACCCTCCTCATAGATTCGGTCATTCATCTAATAGATTCAGTCTTTCATAGATTCGGTCACTGCTGTGTTGGGCAAGCAGCATATAAATACCTGTCCAAAAAGAAAAGAAAGGACTTAATGTCCGAGAACCCTTGAATGTCTGAGTTCCTTGATGGCCCCCGGACGTAAAACTAAACAAACATTGGGGGTGGGCGGGGTCTGAGGGGTCTCGGTTACAAGATTACCGATAACTGTAGCTTTTTTTTTGTAAGGTGACCCTAATATGCAGGGTTTTACAATGTAGCTTCTGTTGTAGTACTTTCACTGTAATCATTTATTTCTGCAATTCTCTTCCCTCTTGGGCAAGAAAAAGAGAATCTCCTGATGGGGTTCTCTACCCAGAACTAATCTGACAACTGTACTGAATCAGTTTTTACACTAAGTACAAGTGAAGGTTTGTCATAAACAATGCTTCATCCAATTTGTTATTCCAATCCCATCACAGCGGAGGTGACATCATTCCAAGCGATACAATACGCTCAACAAGGGCTTCCATTTTTATGGTTCAAAGGCTAATACACTTTATTTTCAATGATTTTGAATGGCTACATCTTATTGACATCCGCCTATTTGACAAGGAATAACGCTGTTAATGCAGAAGTGCATCATGCCAATTAGGCGTCATGATGCACCAATGAAGTGCAGGCAAGACTGCTCGCCAGCACTTCATTGGAGCATCATGCCGACTTTATGGGGTTAAAACATATACTCCTGGAGGGTCGGCATGATGCTCCAATAAAGTGCTGGCAGAGCAGTCTCACCAGCACTTCATTGGTGCATCATGACAACCAATGGGCAGGATTTTCCATCGATTGATATTGTATAATGTACTGAAAAATGTGTGTGAAAATTTTAAAACTTCCTAATGGTTGAGAGATATTTAATTCTGTGCTCAGAATGACTGAGACCCTCTAAGGACTCCTCCAGCATAGATTGCTCCACAGTGTTAGAGTCTATGGGAAATCCTGATATTGGCTTAATCATGACATCTGTGGCCTACATTGGAACTTCCTGATATAACCACTATTTTTGGCCTTTTCTTGGTTTTGTACATTACACAAAAAATGACTATGCCATGCTGGTACCACCCATGGCAGAGGCAAATTGATGAAGTTTTCTCCCCCCAAAAAAACAAACAAAGATTTTAGATTATATCTGAGGCAATTTTCTATTGGAGAAAATGGTCAATTTTCACAACCAGTCACAAACAGTTGTGATTGAGTAATAGATATTTAACACCATTTTGGCAGCTAAGGTCATATTCATAGCTACAAAACTAAATTACAGGTTCACAGACGAGTGCGTTGGTATCGGCGCACATGTGCCCCAGACACACTGAGGTGGTAGGAAAGAGGAGAAATATACCCTTTCAAGTGGGCTAGTGAAGCCGACACAAGTAGTTGTAAATCCATGGATATTGTGATGTGTTGTATAGGGTGATCATTTTGAGCTGTTGGCGGCTCATACATATTGCTTTTTCCATTGTTTCCACTTTTACCCTATATATAAAAAAGGGTTACTAGATCGCTGGTCACTTTTGCATGATTAATGATTGCTTTTGCCTAGAGTACACGTGAGGTACCAGATGAAGCAAAAATTTTAGGCTGTGAACCAGTTAGAAAAGTTTCAGCTAACTCGACCTGTAATTTACACATTAAAACAAAATTATTTTCGTAAATAATTATACAATTATCTAGTTTACAGAAGTAATGTTTAACTATTCAGATGTTACTTGACCTATACTTTTAATAGCAGAACAATTTATAGCCTTGAAAAATCGCCAGCAAAGGTGGTATGACCGGCATTTTGGGTATCAATTCAAATAAATTGGCACCTGTCCTTATTTTATTTATCAGTGAAACTATGCAAAAATGGTTGTTAGTTTGCGGTGCTAGCCCCCCTTTAATATATTCTATCTAGCTCTTAAGGGGTTAATTTGGTGCTCAGTGTTTAAAACTCCCTCTAATCTACCCCATTGTGTTTATTCATATATTTCACTAGAAACTCATGCTAACCCACGTGCAAAAAGGGTAGAATTACACCAACAGAACATGAAAACTCCATTTTCAACCTCACCCCCCAAAAAAGACTTGACTTCCAAAAGCAAATATCACGGCTGTGTTTGTATTGATTTTGCTCTAATGTCATTCACAATGGACGCTGCCTATCAGGGTTATGCTGGAGCCTGGGGGACACTGATTTTTTGTATGTGTATGAAATCTTGGCGTTTAATCTCTAGCAGGTAAATGGTGGGGGGAAGCACCCTTAAATAGGGAGATTTAGCAACCACTATGCAGGCAATATAACGCAGACTTGCCGCATACCTACAAGATTGCTACGTCTGAGTGAAACCACGAATAAGTGGCGTACGTCGTGGTTGCTAAACCTCCTTCATTATCTGCAGCTTGCCGTTCGTTGGCTGGTTAATGTTCATTGGTAAATGTAGTGTGGTTACCATAAATCCCTGTACATAGAACACACCTCACACATAAAGCAGAAAACAGGCATAGCACGCTTCGCGATGCACAGATGTCTGGAAACCCTCGGTAGGGGAATTCTAACGCCCTCCTGCGTACATTCGCATGATAACAACCCTCAGTGTACACACAACGTGCTATGTCAGTTCTCTGCTTAAGATACAGCCTGAGTTCAGGAACATCCTACAAGGTGCAGCTAGTGTCAAATATTGGTCTCATTACAGAGGCATAGGAAGCAAATCTTCATTGGGGGGGGGGGTCGGCCAGCGGGGGCCCCACCTTGACCATCTTGAATTGTTGGCTCTAGCACAATAGCGCCTATACATACCTATATAGAATTTGTATAGAAAAGAATTTTTTGACGAATTTTAAATCTGATTTGAAGCCCAGGTCCCCATTTTCCCTATCCCATTACTATATCAATCTAATTTGAGATGCAAAGTTTAAGCTTCTTGTTCAATTCAGTATGAATTCTTTGGGGGGCCCGGACATACTCAGGCCCCACCTCCTTTATGATTGGGGGGCCCAGGCTACCCTGCCCCCATCCCCTTTTCCTACGGCCCTGCATTAGTACCGTAAACTCCCGCGTAGAAGACGCACTGCACGTATAAGACGCACCCCAAACTCAGCACATGCATTTTCGCATATAAGACGCACATTTTAAGACTAAAATTTGTAAGATCAGTACATTTCTATAGTAAAATTACCCCTCGTATAAGACACACCCCAAACTTGAAAAAATCCTATAAGACCCCCCCAGGCATTTGTTTGGCGTAGAGGACGCGTCTTCTACGCGGGAGTTTACGGTACCTGCATATAGGCGTACCCAGAGTTATGAGGACGCCCAAGCCGCAGCAGACCTCTGAAATGGTCTCTAATACCTGGCCTATACGCGGAGTTTTACAGTAGTAATTACATATCATTTATCAACTTTAATAATGAGGTGAGAGACTTAATGTTGGCACAGTGTCCACTGAATCTCCTCATTATACCGTTATGTGTACGTGCTCTAAATACAAGTAATTGTTACCTTGTTTATTAGGATATATATATCTAGTCCAACACATCTTAATAGAGAGCTTCAGTTCTTTCATATAAGGTAGGTAAGGGTCAACAGATGTAAAAACAGAAGAAAATTCAATTTTGCCAAAATGTCAGTTACATCCTTGTTCCACTGAGGCGAAGATATGCCATATGTATTCAATCAAACGACCGTCCTGTCCTTCTTCCTCTTAGGTCAGTGTTGAAGACTAGAAAGAGGCCACACATGATTTTTGGAGCCAGTTGAACTCATAAGTACTGTACTAAAATGACCCTGGGGCTTGTCAGGTCGAATACTGTATAAAATAAGAGCCCAATTACTACTTGCACATCCAAACCACTGGGCTTGAGTTACAGCCTAAATGTTAACCCTTTAAGGGCCGATGATGCAGGAGTGCATCATGCTCATTGGTCGTCATGATGCACCAATGAAGTACTGGCGAGACTACTTGCCAGCACTTCATTGGAGCATCATGACGGCCCTATGGGGTTGATACATATACTCCCAGAGGGTCGGCATGATGCATCAATTAAGTGCTGGTGAGTAGTCTCGCCAGCACTTTATCCATGCATCATGACGACCAATGGGCATGAGGCATTAATGCGGCCTTTAAACTGCTAAGGTATTGCAGGAACCAGTGCGTAGTAGGTAATACCGTAAACTCCCGCATATAAGACGCGTCCTCTACGCCAAACAAAATGCTGGGGAGTCTTATAGCTTTCTCTCAAGTTGGGGGTGCGTCTTATACGAGGGGTAATTTTTCTATAGAAATGTACTAATCTTACAAATATCAGCATTAAAATGTGCGTCTTATACGCGAAAATGCATGTGCTAAGTTTGGGGTGCGTCTTCTACGCGCAGCGCGTCTTCTACGCGGGAGATTACGGTACTTTATTTGCTGCACATTCCCTGATTGCCCTGATGCACTAATACCAATCTTCTTGCCAGCAATGCATTTGTGTATCATGCCAACCCGTCAGGGTGTAGCACGGCGGTAGGGTCTGCATGATACTCAAATGCAGCTCTGGCGAGTAACTTGCCAGGGCTGCATTCATGCATTTTCTTCACAAAAGTACATAATACATTTAAGTATTTTATAGCATTTGGCAGATCTGAAAGGGTTAGATGTCAAGTGCCTCAGATTATATGACATATACAATTCAATACAGTGATTTGGAACAGCCGCTTGGACATATACGCCAGGTGTAGGTGCTTAACACCTTGCTAAATCTCCTAGACCAGTTTGACAAGGGCCCTTATCAAATGCCTCTCCCTGCCACACGGATACAAGCTGGTATGTAATACCTTGAAGGACTACTATGGTCCTATCAATTAACCCAATATATGTAGGAGTTTGATCGTCATTATGCATTAATTCACAACTCTTGCAAGTAAAATTCTCAGACAGAAATTCCATGTCATTTTCATGAAAACAAAAATCAAAAATTTCCCCTGACCCGATTACATATTTTTGGACAAAAGCAGACAAAGCCACTAGGAAAATTTCTTCACTCGAGGGGGGAAATTGGTATTTTTTGCTAGAATTTTATCTTTTTTCCCCATTTTCCATGACTTTCCCTGATACATGAGGAAATCTTTTGAAATTCCCTGACTTTCCATGAAAACATTTTATTCCATGGCATTCCATGACATCGTCGCCTCAGTGCAACAAGGTTGTAACTGACAATTTGGCAAAATTGAGTCTTCTTCTGTTTCAACATCTATTGACCCTTATCTACCTTTTATGAAAGTATTGAAGCTCTGTCTATGATATATTTGTCCACAGGCCCCAATGTAATAAGGTTGTGTAAACTGTGTGTTATTGTAATTGAAACACTTCTTTTGCCTCTCCTGCAAAACTTGAAATATGCAGATACAACCTTGTGGCACCAACCCTGAGTAACACACCAGGGCTGCAGCCATGGATCATGTCGAACCCTACAGGAATGATACACTCTAAGCAGGATACCATGATGCACCAGTATAACAGGGTTGATACACTCCTGGAGGGTTGGCATGATGCCCCACTGAAGTACTGGCCAGCAGTCTTGTCAGCACTTCATTAGTGCATCATGACCACCTCTGGACATGATGCACTCCTGATTAAAGGGTAAAAGGTTTAAGTCCTGGATTTCTGCTCCAGTCCCTGTACCATACATCAGTTAGTCTGAGTGTCTGTATTCATCTCACCAATCTGTGGCTGGTGATTACTCTGTGCACTGGGTGAGCTATTGGCACAGCACCAAGCAGCTTTTTGTATAAAGGCCGACTTACAGATCTGCAGCAGGTGTTATTGGTCGGCCCTTTAACCCTTTAAGGGCCGCTGATGCATTAATGCTTTATGTCTATTGGTCGCCATGATGCATGAATGCAGCCCTGGTGATTAATTTGCCAGGGCTGCATTCTTGCACCATGCTGACCCTACAGGGTTGATACGAAAACTCCCGGAGAGTCGGCATGATGCACCAATGAAGTGCTGGCTAGCAGTCTCTCCAGCACTTCATTGGTGCATCATGACGACCAATGGGTATGATGCATTAATGCATCAACAGCCCTTAAAGGGTTAAGTACTGGTAATGTATTGGTGTGTCATGTCCATTGGTCGGTATGATGCGCAGGTGAAGCACTGGTGAGTCTGCCTACAAGCACATCATTGGTGAATCATGACGACCCTCCTGTAGTCTATTAGCCCTATAGGGTAGGCATGGTCAATTGGCAACATTCTGTTATTTTTTCTTAAACATCTGATATGTTAAATAGGGGCAGGCCTCCCTAGCCCACTTAAAAGGGTCTATTTCTACTCTTTCCTATCCCCTCAGGATGTGTGTGGTGCACATATGCGCGGGCACTGACACATTCCCCTGTGAAATTGTGTAATGTAGTTCTCACCATGAATATGACCTTAGCTGTCGAAATGGCGTTAAACATCTATTACTCACTCACTCACTCACTCACTCACTCACTCACTGTTAAATATGGGTTAAGAGACCATGCCACTGAAATAATGAATGGTTTGACGTCAAATGCATCTGGGCAGCAATGCCTGTATTGCACTGCTAATCTACACCGAAACACTTTTTGGATGCTTGTTTTGGCAAACCTTAGGTATTTTGTTTACAATTAGCGCTAAGTGACCCCACTAAACTCTCCCACATACTATCATGACGTTGGAATCTTCCTTATTGTTGTTGTTGTTGTTGTTGTTGTTGAATAGCCTCCATTCTAACCAATGCAGCATCTGAGGTATTTGGCCAAGTGTGACGTCACACAATACATGACAAAACCCTATGCAGCTCCCCCCCCCCCTTATGGTGACACATTTGTCAGAATTTTGTTAATTGATACAGTAGTTGTGAAAAAGAGTCAACATAAAAAGGCCGGCATTTCCCTTAGATATAGGTTATCCCTGTGGACATTCCCCAGGGACATTCACAAATAAAATTGAGCGTGGATAGGTGGGACGCACACACCCTGCTTTTTGCCGACAGTCAAGGGTTTATCTGCTTATTTCTCTACTCATTTGAAGCTGAAATAATACGAATACGCCCCTCTCCTTTCAGACTGCATTCCCTGTTTCCAAATCCAGAATCTGTCACTGTAACATTACCATTCCTTTTTAATTGTGAAAGTCGTTAGCACAGCAGAACAGTCCATTAAGACCTCGTCACACCCCGACTGGCACAAGGCCAGGGGCAGATGGACGCCAGCAAGTTATAAAGTTAGCCGTCTGGTAATTCAGGGGCGTAGGAAAAGTGGGGGGGGGGGGGGTGGGCCCCCCCAATCATGAAGGAGGTGGGGCCTGAGTATGTCTGGGCCCCCCCAATATTTTCCAAGAACTCATAAACACAATGGAAAAGAAGCTAAAACTTTACATCTCAATTTAGATTATTATGGTGATGTCATAGGGAGAATGGGGGTCTGAGCCTAAAGTCAGATCCAAAATTTACCAAAAATCACTTTTCTATATGAATTCTAAATACGCATATATAGGCGCCATCACGCATCAGCCGACAATTCAAGGTGGTTGCGATGGTGCCCTCGCCGCCCCCCCCCCCCAATGAAGATTTGCTTCCTACGCCTCTGTAATTAACCCTTTGGGGACCATTAATGCATTGGTGCATCATGGCCATTTATCGGCATGATGCATCCAATTAACTCTTTCACCCCCGAATTTCCGTTACTCTATGGGAATTGCGTGTAAATCCTGCTTTATCAAGTTTATGGGGTGGAAGGGGTTAAGGAATGGCCATCCTCATTATTGTAATTGAAATATCATCTATTGAAAGTCACAATAATAAAAAAAAACTACAGAATTAAAATTGAATTAAGGATTTGGCGCGTCTATTCGCCAGTATTTCATTCTGATCCTCCGGGAGTATATCAATCCTGCAGGGTCATCACGATGCATGAATGCAGGCCTGGCGAGTTACTCACTAGGGCTGCAAGTAAGCATCATGCTTACCGACGCTGAGAATTGTCTTTTTCCCAAGATCTAGGCAACTTCTGGGTATTTCTAATCAATTATTACGATTCTAAGAGCGTGAAGTATAGGGCCAATGAATATGTTGTTAAATGTCCCGAGAGAATATATCAGTTAAGGCCTACCGTTAACTATCACGACTGAAATGATCATGAGTCTTAATATCGAATGGTCTTTTCTAAAGAGAGGGAAAGAAAAATGAGAGAAAGAATTAAAGAGAGGAGAAAGAGTGTGAAAGGGGAAAGAGAAAGTAGACTGTTGGTTAGAATGGAATGTTTTTACTGGGATGTCTGTGTAATTCGTTTTGTCATAAATATCAAACCTCGACCTTCAAAGTTTGTTTTCTTCCCACCTGACCTTTCAGATCCTCTTAGCTCGCTAAAGACCGTTAATACAATAATGCCCATTGGTCGTTATGATGCATGAATGTAGCCCTGGTGAGTAACTCACCAGGGCTACATTCATGCATCATACCGACCCTACGGGGTCGATACACTCCCGGAGAGTTGGCATGATGCACCAATGAAGTTCTAGCAACCTGCTTGTTAGCATTTCATTGGTGCATCATGCATGGGCATGATGCATTCCTGCATCAGCGGTTCAAAAAGGACTATCGGTCGTTCCTATCTTGTGGTCTCTAGCAGGCAGGCATTATTTGTAAACAGTCACAGGGACGTCCAACTTGATCATGTGTGCTCTCATGTGTTAGATATTGACCAATCATTTAATTAGAAATCTAAAAGACTAACAGGGGATCCTTAGACTAACTACCGTAATCTCCCACGTAGAAGACGCGCTGCGGGTATAAGACGCTCCCCAAACTCAGCACATGCATTTTCGCATATAAGACGCACATTTTAAGGCTCAATTTTGTAAATCCAGTACTGTTCTATAGTAAAATTACCCCTCGTATAAGACGCACCCCCAATTTCAGTACATCCTATAAGACCGAGTAGGGATTTGTTTGGCGTACAGGACGCGTCTTATACGAGGGAGTTTACGGTATACGGGACTACCCATGGCACTTTCGGTTTTATAAGTCCTATTTATCCCCTTTCGTTTTCTCATGCCATTCTTAGTTGTGGTACGAGAGTTTCCATTTCGGAGTGCATGATCCTTTGCCAGTTTGCCATTCTTTGTTCTACAGATTACTTAAGTACGATGTTTTCCATTTCAGACTGATCGAATACCCTGCATGATCCATTGTCAGTTGTATTCACTGAGCCCTCTGTACCGTACTACCATATCATCTTACTACATCTTTTTTGCTAACCATTTTCAATTTGACCCTTTAAGGGCCGCTGATGCATTAATGCATCATGCCCATTGGTCGTCATGATGCACCAATGAAGTGCTGGGGAGACTGCTCGCCAGCACTTCATTGGAGCATCATGCTGACCCTGTGGGAGTGTATGTATCAACCCCATAGGGTCGGCATGATGCAAGAATGCATCAGTGGCCCTTAAAGGCTTGACTATGCTTTTCATAACAGAATTTTATGGTTCACTACCAAGGTCCAATAATGCAGACAAATTGAGAAGTAATGTCGTGTGCATTATTGGTACTATGAGTAACTTGAGTTATCTATCAATATCATTCACAGGTTGGCCTGCCACTCTTATCTGAAGGTATCGTAATCTCCCGCGTATAAGGCGCGTCTTATACGGGGGGTTTTAGTTCTCATTGGATCCACAAGGGGGACACCAAGACCTTTCTTTTGATAACTTACATGCCCCCTTGGAGGGCCCAAGGTGGCCCAAGCTACCCATAGGTTTTTGAATTTTGAAAATTCATTCAGTAGAACCAAAGTTATGAATTTTTCATTTTTTTGAGAATTTTCCAAAACTCTAGGTGCGCCTAATAAGCGGGCTGCGCCTTATACGCTTTCCACTTCTAGTCAAACAATCATGATATCGTCGCCTCAGTGTAAAAAGGTTGTATAGATCTGCATTTTTCAAGTTTTGCAGGAGAGGCAAAGGAAGTGTTACAATTACTGTAACACACAGTGGACACCGCCTTATTGCACTGGGGTCTGTGGACACACATAGCATAGACAGAGCTTCAGTATTTTGACATTGGTTAATAGATGTTAAAACTGAACTCAATTCTGTCAAAATGTCAGTTACAACCTTGTAGCACTGAGGCAATGAATATGGCCTATGTTTTCACTGCATATCCTTCTTGTTCACCTGCAAGTTCTATTTACATGAGTGATAATAAGGGTAATAATAAAATACTCACAGAGTAATGGCAGTTCTCGTTGATCTTTATTCGGCTGGAGAAACTTTCATTGTGCGCCTCAATGGTAAGGGTCCGCTTCCGGCGATCCAACGAGTTCTTCTGTATGAAGTACACATAGTCCACGCCCACAATCTGTACAAGTAGAAGATGGAGATAGATGGTTAATGGTGTCATGGATTAAAACATGGAGACAGGGGGGGTTAATGGTGTCACCGACAGGTGAACATGGGACAGGGAGGGTTAATGGTGTCAGAGACAGGTGTACATGGGACAGGGAGGGTTAATGGTGTCAGAGACAGGTGTACATGGGACAGGGAGGGTTAATGGTGTCAGAGACAGGTGTACATGGGACAGGGAGGGTTAATGGTGCCACAGATTCTTTGAAAAAAATCTTGTCTACGGATTTCGCCTGCTTCAGTTTCTACAAGTTTTCTCTTTGTAATGTTTGGCAAAATTTAAAAAAAAAAATTTCCCAGCAAGGAATCCATTGGACGCTGACAAATTCTTAAAAAAAAAAAAAAATTCGCTTGCTCGCACCATTTTTTCAAAACCAAAATCCATAGACCAATTAATTTTTTTGGTGTGGCCTTATATCACGATACTAACTTTGGAAAAAATAAGCAGTAGCCTTGGTTAGCATCATGTAGTCCCCATTAAGGACATTATCGAACAGTGCGTACTGCACGACTAGCTGAGTTTCATGGCTCAGTATGGTTAAATGAGAGAATGTTTTAGAAGTTAATGTGCTCCCATATCTCCGATCCCACTGATTATAAACAGGATGTTATTGATACACAGTATTGAAAATACAATGTCGCCGAAAACTTTGTATTGATGCAGGCCAACATGGCCTGTATCTTGGGATCCTACACAGGCCATTTCCCTCTTACGCAGGCCATATGAATATTGATATTTTGATGTGCCCACATAAACTTCACTATAACTGAAAATGAATTGGAAAACCCAGGAAAATCTTTCAAAATAGAACAACTTAAAAAAAAGAAAAAAGGCCTATCTTTGCTTCTGATCGGCTGATTTGAATTATTTTTCCAACATTTGAAGGCTGAGACCAAGGGAGGCAATTCTGACCCTATGCAAGTCATTAGGATTCTTTCCTGGCTTTCCCTGGCTTTCATGCGCACCAACTTGAGTCATTCTCCATGCAGAGGTTGTGGAGAGAAGGTTAGGACAGTGTCAGTCACTGTAGTTCCATGTCTGCTTTGAGCCCATAGGGTTTGCACTGTGACTGCAATGTTCCATGTCTGCTTTGAGCCTACTGTCCAGCAGTCTGTACCAGTATGGTGGCTCTAAGAGTGACCTACCCTGTACTATATATAGCCTCAACCTCTATCCCACTTCTAGAGATCCAGTTCGGGCCCTTGCTGGCTTTTGCTGGCGTGCAGTGCAATTTTGATACACTGAGATAATAATGCTTAAAGCTTTATACCTTACATTTTGGCCTGCCTCAATAAGAAATATTTCGGTAACACTGTTGAAAGGGATTTTCACCAAAAGTGACCGTTGCTGAGAGGGATTTTCACTAAAAGTGACTCTGGCTGAAAGGGATTTTTTATCAAAAGTGTCCATTAATGGCAATTCTTTCTGTGAAATTGCTCAAAAATCAGCACCAATTTTGCAATGTGAGATAAAAATTTGAAAAAAGTGACCCTTGGTGAGAGGTATTTTGGCAAAAATCAGATCCTTGGTGACAGGCATTTCACCCAAATGGCCAGCTTGCCGGCCGCACACCTGTGTCTCCAACATATAGTGAGTGTGTCCCCGCCCCGCCCCCCAACCCCCCCCCCCCCCGGCTTTTAGACCAAGAGGGTCGTATAATACACCTACCGGTACGAAGGGCTGGTGAGCGGTCCTAACTAACTCAGGGTGTCGGCTTATAGGCTGAGTTTTAACACTAGAGAACAGTTCTCTATACACCTGCAATTTTACAAGCCGGTGCAGGTACCCGGTAATAGCTTTCACTCACAGTAGAGGTGTGGCTTTTATGTCATGGGTGGAACTTATGTAATGGGTACCCTTGAGCTAGGATCACAATACACATTATAAGTAGTGCTCATAAGCACTTCATTTGTGCATCTTACAGACCCCTCAGGATCAAGCCTGTAGTTTCTGTATTAATGCAGCATACAGAAATATGGGTATATATGCAATCAGGCTTTAAAGGGTTAATAACAAAGTTTGATACAGGCACCATTCAGAGTTACCGGTAATAGGGTTAATAATAAAGTTTGATACAGGCACCATACAGAGTTACCGGTAATAGGGTTAATAACAAAGTTTGATACAGGCACCAATCAGAGTTACCGGTAATAGGGTTAATAACAAAGTTTGATACAGGCACCATTCAGAGTTACCGGTAATAGGGTTAATAACAAAGTTTGATACAGGCACCATACAGAGTTACCGGTAATAGGGTTAATAACAAAGTTTGATACAGGCACAATACAGAGTTACCGGTAATAGGGTTAATAACAAAGTTTGATACAGGCACCATACAGAGTTACCGGTAATAGGGTTAATAACAAAGTTTGATACAGGCACCATACAGAGTTACCGGTAATAGGGTTAATAACAAAGTTTGATACAGGCACCATACAGAGTTACCGGTAATAGGGTTAATAACAAAGTTTGATACAGGCACCAATCAGAGTTACCGGTAATAGGGTTAATAACAAAGTTTGATACAGGCACCATTCAGAGTTACCGGTAATAGGGTTAACTCTGATGTGGGATTTGTTTTTCTTCGTAATAACAAGAGAGACTGAAAGACAAAACAACATCGATACACCTTCTGTGTCATATGTGTACATATTCACAGAACTATTAATACTCCCAGGATATAAATATCATACACTATATACATACAGATATCTTAAGATATACAGGTATGTGCACTGAAGTGAAACATGGCCAGGCAAGGGGCAGGTCACAGAGCGGGCAGTATGTATACCAACTTAGCGGGATTAATTATCAGCCAATGAAATAATTGAAACTATTCACTGCAGCCCTCGGGGGGGGAGCTGGTACGTCCCCTCTGAACAGATTGTCACTCGCCTTTGGCATCGGGATCAGTGCCATAGCGATAGCATTGCAAATTAGATCAGTCCCTCATGGTAGAAGCACCTGATCTCAGGATGTAAACACAAACAAAACCGCCGATTCATGGCCAACTGACGGCCGTCAGTCACTGATGGACGGCATAGGACAGTATCATTAGCCCTTTAATTGTTTCTAGTACTATTAGAGCTGGAGCATGATTATTTGGTTCACTATTAATCCCTAATCTTTGTAATTCCACTATTACTGCACACTGGCGGCCAACTCCCAGCGGCCACCATCACTACTGTGAAGTCATGACCTTGTGACCCAATTCCACCCAGAACGAGGCTCTTCAAGATCACGGCCTTCAAGCTGAAGATCAGTGCAAGATCACGTGCCTTCAAGCATGTGATTTGCACTGATCTTGCCAGCTTGAAGCACATGATTTCTGTTCACAGGGCTGCTGGTACCCATCCGATAACTGTTTATGGTAAGTGCTGGTAACCAACTTCAGCAATGGCTGTGTCCATGGGACATCCAGCTACCTCAGTATACACTATAATGTAAAACCTTGCATATGAGCCACAGGTTACATAAGCCACGTCAGAGTCCTATTGTGAGTTATTGAGCCTTGTAAAACTCAGGGTGCGGCTAAAAGCAGTGGCAGATCAAGAATTTGGAAAAGGAGGGGGAAGTATGGCTTGAACACTATCAAATAGTTTTGAAATAGCAATCTTCAAACCCTGGGATATTGCTAATCTGCAATGTTATGGTTATGGCTTATAGTTGGAGTTTACAATAAGTATCCTATTGTGACTTTGACTTTTATTATGCGGTAGCTTCAGAAACTGAAATAATGCATTGCTTCTCAATAATAATACTCATGTCATATTACCAATGCTATTTAGATGATATACTGAAGTTCAGAGAGCCCTTGCTAAGTAACGATTTTAAACACTTAACATCACAAGACACAAATCAAATAAGGCATGTGTCCAGTTTATATAAGGGAAATCTTACCTTTTTCAATAAATATGGGGCGTCAATGTTGAGTTTACATCTCCTTGCGACGACGTGTGTAGAGCCGTCCTCGCTCTCCTCGTCACTAGTGATTTCACTACCAGCAAAGACAGGGATCATTTTACACGTTGGAAAACGCTTCTCGTATGCCTGAAAATAGAAGGTTTGATCAATTACTTGATTGCTTTTGATTTTGTTTTTTTGGGGAGGGGGGGGGGGTCATAGTAGCAGTGTAAAAAGATAGAAAGCAAAATAGACTCTAGATCTGCCTTTTTTTCAGCATGTTACCTGAAAATTTTTTTTTTTTTTTTTTTTTGGCCTTACATTAGGTGGAAAACGGGTTTCAAGGAACGGTAATCTGATCGTCAATTAATGACTTCAACTGCAAAGCCTTAGATGACCCAGTCAACATTATTCTTTTCTAATTTTGTAGAAATCTTATAAATTTTGCCATTATCTGGGTGTGTTTTGAGTCAACTTCACTCATCCGTGAGTAGTGGGGGATCCACTGGCACGAATTTCTTGCGACTGACACCCGTGCATGTGCTTTTGCAGAGTAGTCGCAAATATCAAATTATTTTGATTTTTGCGAATGTTCTCGCACGCCGTTCGGACATCGCATGAAGGTAGTCACAGCAGGTGATCCACTGGTGGAAGGTTTTCTGCAATATCACAGTTAGACTCACAGCAGTGGATCCGCAGCTAGTCACTGCGACTCGTTGCGAGTCATAACAACTTGTCACAAGGACTCAACACGAGTCGTTGTTGAAAAGATTTTAAAAAATAAATAAATAAAAAAATATCCAATGTTTTTTTTTGTTTTTGTTTTGGGCTTACGACATTCCCACATAGAGATGGACAGCCTTCTGTTGGGAACTTTCCTTCACGGAAGTGAAACTAGCCTATACTTTAGTCAATGGTGGTAAGAAAGGTCAAAGGTAGGCACTGACCTACCTGCTGTGTGCGGTTGTGCCAGTGCTGGTGTGAAAACTGCAGTTATGCACAGCTGTAACCTCACCCCTCTATCTAAGTTGATTTTGAAGCTATTCATAGGAGTATCAGGACAACCAAGATACCATTTTAAAGGGCTTGAAGAGATCTATTTGATGTACATTTTTAATTTAAGATCTGTACTGGTACAGAGAACAAAACCATTCTCCACACTTGAGTTGAACCAAATATTCAAAAGCATTTTATGATATGAAGATGGCATAGCACATAAAAAGAATGGTTTGCTTAAGTTCTCTGGTCAAAAATGGTTTAGCATTTTTAAATGTTTTTTTTTTCTAAAGGGCCCCCGGATTTTTGACAGACAGTCCCAAAATTGTGACGTGTTGTTCACTAAACCACCTGCTCCAGCTTCCCAATGTTAGAGAGTTTCCTGTTTTCCAATACTCTATCTTATGCATCCTATCTGTTGTGCAATGGATAGGTATGATAAAAAGAAGGGGATTTGCTTTTTGAATGAAGTCTTTATGTAAATTTGAAGGGAAATTATGACTGGTCAAAGCTCTCTGAAAGGACCCCACAATTCTGCCGCGATTCTCGCCGACCGCTAAATTGGGGGGTAAATTTGAGTGTAGTTAAACAATTTTGAATTATTTTACAGAAATAGTATGCATCAATATCCATAATATTAGGCACAATCTTGCATCTCAAAAAATAAAATCATCAAAAATAGTGATATAACTGAACTGTATTCTCCTGTATTCAATTTGTTTGATCACAGGGCTAGGCAAATCCGTGTGTTCAGTGACCAAGACAAACAAAAAATCTCAGTGACAGTGGACACAATAGCAAAACCAATATATTGGACACATGAATTCAACTGCTGGACACAATCTTGATTTGCATAGCTGTCCAGTAGACACACCAGTTGGAATCTGAATTGACCCCCGGGTGGGGTTGGGGAGAGGGGGGGCGTGGTCACTGGCACTCACACTGTATGATGGTTGTAGCCATGTAGCATTTGTAGGGTCAGGGACAGGGTGTTATCTAAGTTGAGGTGTGTAGCCTGTGTAAAATTTGATTATCAACCAAGGTGTTACTGTCTATGCTGACATATCTAACAATATTCTTACTAATAATGATTCCTTGACAATAATGAATCCACTATCTGTATCATATATTGTCAAAAACCTCCTTAGTTCATTAGTGACAAGACACAAATGTGATCTGTGATTATAGTGTGAAATGTGACCAAGTTGGACTGAAGCCCAAGCCAAGGCAAATGAAGGGAGTCAAGATTTCAGAAATACTCACTGCCATCACTAGCTCGAATGGGTATCGATACACCCTCACGGGTGACTGATATTTCTGCACCATCTTGCTAGGTATATCCTGAGGCCGATACCACGAAAAAGGTACCAGTCAACTAAGCAGTTGTCAGGTCCGCATCGAAAAATCCTGTCGATAGATACAAACGTCTGTGTCCCTCTGTCAAAACGAGCTCCATTCAGACTGCCGAACAGCACACCGAACGTAACCGGAAGTGCACCTAGAGAACATAGTTCAAAACATATTTGCTGTTGTCACTGCGAATATCTTGGAAAATGTGTTGAATTATATGAAAATGGACACCAAATTAGATCTTTGTAACATTATTGATACTGATGTTTTGAGATGTGTCGATTTAGAAACAGCTATTTGACATATTACATGAAAGTAGTTCTCCTATCGTATATTGCTACGCGTGACGTCTGAGGATCGATTTTCTATAGTCCGTTCCTCTATTCGTTTGGACGAAAAGTAAACTAAGTAAAGTAAAAGATGTGTCAACCTCGTTGCAACACGTTAGGCAGCCATAGAAGGCCGGGGAAAGCCGAGGACTCCTAGCCTGCATGCGTGCACTGAATTCCAGTATTAAATATCAGATATCTCGGAATCTACTAGGCCAAGTAAGTCCAAAATTGACCAGACTATAGCTTTATGTCATTAGACCACTCGCTGAAATTTATACAATTTTTGGTCAAAGGGTTTTAGATTAAATTAACATTTATTGCACCCTGAACAATCACCCCCATACAGTTTCAATGGGAGCAGTGCTTTATCATTCCCCGGCTTCCGGTTGAGAGATCTCGGCGCTTGTTGCGCCCCCTGTAAACAAATGCAGTCTTTCCGTCCATGCCAATATTGGGGACTGGTGCATTTGCAGCATGAGGGCCTTATTTTTTTCTAATTAATGATAAAATATCCTAGTTTTTTCACAACCCTAGTCTTGTATAGGGTGTTTTGAATATCTATACTGAAAATTATTGGAAATTGGAAGATATTTGATAATTTTTTCAGCTGCCATATTATTACAACAGGGCAAATACTGCCCAATTGCTGCCCATTTGGGGCAAAATAGCTGCATTAATAGCAGGTGGTTGGGTGCAAATTATGGATTTCTCTCTTAATAAAACAACAAAATCTTGATTTAATGGACCAGAGACATCAAATCCAAGTCAGAGATGTCATTGACACTTTTCAGAAGTATATAAATCATATTAGTTACCATATATCTTACATTTGTATAAGTAGGTCACTGTCTGACCTTGAATCACAGTTATTGGGGTCAAGGTTGAATTAGGTCACCATGAAGTACCGCAATGGATAATCCCAACAAATGCATGAATATCTAAGCTATCCAGTATATTGAAAGAACTCAAAAATGTGATACAAAATCCATGTTTTTTCTTTTTCTTGCTCCATTTTTTCTCATATATAGGGATCATGTTAAATGCTATACGGCACATGGCTATTGTATTATTGACCAATGGGAAGCATCCCTGGCATTTACTGCGGAGACGGGGGCTGAAGGTGTTAGTCATAGTGCAGTCGGGGTCTAATGGCGGCCTCCATAGCCTAATGTGCTAATGCCCTATAGGGAAAAATTGTATCAAAGGACGGGTCAAAATGGCGATTTTAGTTAGTTTTCAAAAAAATACATATCTTTTGGTAGAATTTGAACTATTAGAGGCATATAAAATGTAAAAACATATTTAAAAAGCTTGTTTCTCACTCTAAAAGATGAATTAATGAAAATATGGGGTCATCACTCACTTTTTCATAGTAATTTTAGCCTAAAGATGGAGAAGTAGGTGTTTTTTCATGGTTTTCGCTTCTGAAACTCACACTTTGATACAAGATAAAATATTTTTAATTTTCACCAAAAACTTAATGAGGTATCTAGAAATAATGCCCTAATTGTGTACTTTTACATGGTGAAAGAATTGTGTAGATCGGCCAACTATGAGAGACACAGCACCATTTTGAAGGTGCAAAAATAGGAAAAACTAAGTTTTTGGTCCCCAATATACGGCAATGAGCTATAGTGTTGTTCTTCTACGCCAGGGGGCGTGAAAATATTTTGCCGCCTGCGCTTGCAAAGGAGTGTAAGTGTAATATTATGTGTTATTTATAATCACCAGCGCCTACGGCGCTGTGATTATAATGGGACCAGCGGCAAAGTTTTCCGCCGATCGGTCAGCGTACCGATCAGGAAAACTTATTATTTCTTTCCTTTTAAATAGATGACAAATTAGAAATACATGCAGGGTTGATAGAAAAGAAGAAGGGTGGATTGAAAGTGAATAATTATAGAGATTTCTTGATAAAAGCAGTCACGTCAGTGCGTGAAAACAGCAGACGAACAGACAGACTCTAGGTCCACTGCCGTCGGAGGCGGGGGAGGTTTCATAGATAAGAGGGGTAACCATTTTTCATATCATCCTCATCTTTTCCCCCATTCCCTAAGTAATATCAATTTAGAGTTTTTAAGCTCTAAAATTGTATAAAGTGATTCAGATAAAAGTATTTATTAAGCTAAAAAGCCGACACATCAATTTAATTTAATACTTTTATTCAGTCCATATACAATCAGCAGCATGCAATTGATAAATGTATTTGTTTTCATAATGTTATGTTCAGTATAATGCATTTGTAAACTATTAAATTGAAATCCTTCAGTCTCTAGCCTGTCCATCTCCCAATTTATTATCTAAATATGCACCTAGCTACTTACAGTTAGCCTACTGGTAGGGCGGATAGGAACTTTTTTCTTTTGATTATTGAATTATCATCTCCAATTGGATCCTATCTGGACTGTATTATAAAAGTGTTATTCTTCACCTTCAATGACAGACCAAAGCAGTGAATGCACATGTTTGGTTCCTCAAATGATACTTTACAAAATGGAAGAGAAAAAAATTAAGTAAACATAAAAATGGCAGCATTCTGTCTGGTATAAAGAAAAAAACTGACATTTGTGATATCTATGTATGGCTCAGGGTCATGACTTTTCAGATATAATTTTGATGATAGGAAGGAATAATCTGAACATAGAACACGGATCTATATAATATAAGAATTAGAAAAGAATTGTGTGGACCTGCGCCTACGATACAAAGTGTCATAATTTCAGACGGTTTTTATTCAGCTTTTGATATTTGAAAATTGTCGCCGTACACCGGCAATAAATGACTCAGGGGGGAACTGAGCCAATGATTTCTGTAATACATGTACATATACCTCGTGTATAGGGCTCAGTATTGAGGTCCAGTGGGTCCACCATTGCTTGATCTGGGACCTGGCGAGATAAACACTGATAACAGCCTGCATGATGGGTACGTGGTTTTACATAATATACCCAAAAAATTCTGCAGTGAATAGAGGGAGTTTGCTCATTGGTTGATAATATATCCCGGGTCACACCTTGCATGGAACGCATACCCTAAGATCATGCAAGTCCGCTGGGGCAAGACCCCGCTGAAGTTATCATACACTATATAGGGCATTAGCACATTAGGCTATGGAGGCCGCCATTAGACCCCGACTGCACTATGACTAACACCTTCAGCCCCCGTCTCCGCAGTAAATGCCAGGGATGCTTCCCATTGGTCAATAATACAATAGTCATGTGCCGTATACCTGTGGGTGTTCCGTCCCTCCACAATACTCACAGGGAACAGAGTCTGCATGTGGGTCACTCACCGACGGATCAATGGGAAAATGGTTTGTGTATTCTATACTTTAATTACTTTTAATTACCGTAAACTCCCGCGTATAAGACGCGTCCTCTACGCCAAACAAATCCCTACTGCATCTTATAGGATTTCCTCAAGTTTGGGGTGCGTCTTATACGAGGGGTAATTTTACTATAGAAATGTACTAATCTTACAAATTTCAGCCTTAAAATGTGCGTCTTATACGCGAAAATGCATTTGCTGAGTTTGGGGTGCGTCTTATACGCGCTGTGTCTTATACACGCTGCGGGAGATTACGGTACCCCCTTTGATCAAGATAAGGATCTGATTAAACTGAGATGTGTATTAGAGCCACATACAGGTATGGGCCCTATCCCCCTCCCCTCCCCTCCCCCCCCCTCTACAGATAAGGATTTGATTGAAGTTGAATGTGTATTGGGCTTCCCTGACCCCAGTCTCCCGTTGATCCGTCGGTTGAGTGACCTACATGCAGACTGTTCACTGTGGGTAGCGTGGAGGGACGGAACACCCACAGGTATACAGTTTAAAGTCATCAGGTCAGTACTGTTCCTAATTGTATCCTCTCCTATTCACACCTACAGGTCACACGTGTGGAGAGTCTCCCTACAGGGGACGGTGACGGCGTCTGATGAAGTGGGGCGCTAAACGTATGGGGGTAGCCTAATATCTAAGAAAAATATCTAAAAGTTAGAAAAATTTGTGAATAATCTGGATAAGAATGATTGGAAGGAAACAAATCAGGGGATATCAGTTCTTTTTAAATCGAAAAAAAACCCAAAAAAAAAACAAAAAAAAACAGTCAATTCAATAAAGAAATGACTTTATATATTATAAGTACATAGACTGATAACCCAGGGGTTAGTGGTAGGGAACCCCAATTGGACCCCATCTTATCTCTTATCTGCGATCTTCTCAAAACTCTTTAAGTGTGACCATTATACTGTATTAGACACACTCAGACAGCCAGGAGCACTCCCAACATGTAAGCCGCGCCTCATACACAAATTACCATAATCTCCCGTGTCAAACTTATGTGTAGCTAGGTCCCCTGGACCCCCCTATGTCCTATTATGACTTAGGTTGATGTAACCTTAGTATCAAAGTGAGTGAGTGAGCAATAGAGGTTTAACGCCATTTCGACAGCTAAGGTCATATTCATGGCGAGAACTACATTACACAATTTCACAGAGGAATGTGTCAGTGCCCGCGCATATGTGCACCACACACATCCTGAGGGGATAGGAAAGATGAGAAATAGACCCTTTTAAGTGGGCTAGGGAAGCAAGAAATGTCTTGGCGTCCCTTACAGATCCAGGGACGGGCTTCCCTAGCCCACTTAAAAGGGTCTATATCTCCTCTTTCCTATCCCCTCGGGATGTGTGTGGTGCACATATGCGCGGGCACTGACACATTCCTGTGAAATTGTGTAATGTAGTTCTCGCAATGAATATGACCTTAGCTGTTGAAATGGTCTTAAACATCTATTACTCACTCACTCAGATCCAGGGAGCAGAATGATTCAACATTTTCGACTGTGCTGCCAGCTGGAGGTTCCATCTAGTCATTGGTAATGGTTGGCGTGCATGGGTGCATGCATTCGATCCTGAGAATTAATCGTCGCCTCAGTACAGTAAAGTCTCTAAATGTGGTCACCATTCGTTCTCTCCAAAAGTGACCACATTGGCGAGGTGACCACAAGTAGAGAGTTCACTGTAAAAGGTATGAACTGACATTTTGGCGAAATTATTTTTTTTACTTCTGTTAGAACATCTTTTGCCCCTACCTATATCAAGGATAGTACAGTATACTTCTAGCCTATATGCACTGTGAAATTATTGAAGTTCTATGATATGTATGCCTACAGGGTCGATTCGTAAAGTATGTCACACCGGAGGTCAGGCTGAGGTGGACGGGGTGGGGTGTGTCCATGGCTCCTATACATTTCTATAGTAAAAGCATGACAAAGGGGGGGGGGGGGGGGGTAAAAAAAAGGCATAAAAACGCGTGACATATTTTATGGATCAGCCCTTATTCTGTTAATTTTCTGCAGATTTTGTCCTAAAATTTCCGAAAAAAAACCTCAAAATGTACTACCTCCCATTTAAGACGCACCTTCAACTTGAAAGCTATATATTACAGGCTAATTTGGGACTAGATTTTGTGCACTTTTATAATAGTATGTTCTATAGGCATACCCCCTTTGTCGATGCTATAAGGTGCACCAGGGTTCATTTACGCCAAATATTACAGTAGATTTGTAGTCTTTGGAATTTGAAAATCCCTGAAATGAGGGGAAACAATGAAGACTTCCATCCCTGCTCCTAGTACAATGGGGAATGAAGTAAATAAGGAGAAAAAGAGTGCTGAATATTTCTTGTTCTTTATTTCATTCACACAGTCACAAGAACCCATTCATTACTTCCCTGAAAGTAAAGCCTCAATACTCGTTTACACAAAAAGATATCCTTTCTTCCAATATCTTTACATTATGATTAAGACTATATAATAATAATCGACAATAGTTTTTTTTGTTTTTTTTCTCCTCACTGACACGACATCATGGAATTATGAGAAGTCCATTGTGTCTGAATATGTTTTCAAGTAAAAAATATTACAGTTGCAGTCACACTTGATTCCATATATACAGCGATTCTTCTGGATCATCTCTTCTTGAAACCATACTTTTTCCTTTCGTAGAAAAGATCTGTTTTGGCACTTCCCAAGTTAACAATTTTAGGGCATCCGTCTCTCTATAAAGAAAATATAAAAGACAATAAGTGACATTTGCATGGCATTGTGAAAGCAATGGTTGATCAGCTACAGAAATCTAAGTTTTGATTGTTGTCTGTTTTGATTGTTATCTGAAAGTTGTCTGTTTCAGGTAACATGCTGAAAAAAAATTAGTAGGGTAGGGCGGATTTATTTATTTATTTTTTTTTGCATTTTTTTTTAAACTGGTACAGTGACTCGCGACTAGTGCTAATGACTCATGCCGATGATTCGCAGATGGCCCTGTTTTGCTAGGTAGGGTGGTGTGACCTGAAAGATACAACTTTTTTTTTGGCCTTATCTGATGAAGAATATACTGAGAGTCATTCTCATAAAATATCCTTATAAATAATACTATGTCAGAGATAATATTGCCATAGTAAGATAATGAATTTGTTCACAGAGACTGCAATAAATTACATGTAAATCATATTAGTTTTCCAGTACATTACTTACGTCTTTTTCCATGATGGTACACTCTTTGCAGTAGTAAGCGTCCGACACACCAGGTCCCCCACAAATAACGCATCTTCCCTGGTACGAGCCGTAATTACACTCGTCACAGATCCGCACCAGCGTGCATGGCCGCACGTACGAGTCACAGATCACACATTTTCCATCGCCTGAAAAACAGATCACACACTTTCCTTCACCTGAAAAATATTTATCTAACAGTACAGTTTGCTGTGCTTAATATTGTTTAACATCTTTCTATTATTTTTTCCAGTTTAAAGATGTGGAACATCTACATATTTGTAGTTCTATGCTCTACACTGTACACCTGGCATCATTAACCCTCTCCCCCCCCGACCCCTATAGGGGTCTGGCGGGGGGAAAGTGTGGGGAATCCGGTGGGGGGGGGGTTAGATTTGAACATAAGATATACTTACATTTTTCACATAGACGCCCGATAGCTGCAACAGAAAAATAATGAGAGAATTGTTAGTGATGACACATGAGTATGCAAAATACACCTAATCTCTCTCATATGAGACGCATCTTATACAAAAGTTCTATCAAGGATATACAGTAGATGGCGTTAGTGTCGACCAAGCCAAATTGCTCCTGCTACAGGGGCATGGTGAGTTCCTCTCTTACTCACTGCAGAGTGTACCTCAAGATTTGAAATGCTATAGATCTAGAAGGTATTTGGTTCATTTTTCCAATCCAATATTTATGGGATATCTAGATACACTATTTCTCTCTGGATATCTCTGATTTCTAAGCTCTTGGAACCGTTTTTCAAGTTCAAAACATTATAATTGTGAGAGGTGTTTCTGCCCCCTCAATAGGCCTATGGGGCTGCAGGGGCTGGGTGGATGAGTAGCCCCTGTAGCCTAGGGGTCAACTAGGACGTCATCTAATGTATCAAACTGATAAAACGATTGTATACAGGTTCTTGAGATGTTTGAGGCATCCTGCATCTTGTAGAATCAACCCGATGTCTCAATATATCTTGTGGGAGGGGTCCCTATGCATATGATTTTTTTTTTGTTCAGTGAGCACTAAGCTTACTCTTTTATTAAGAAAAACACATTCGTCAATGCGGTTGTCTCTGGACATATCGTGAAAACCAAATCATTCCAATATAACGTTTTTAACACATGGTATTCACACACCCAAAGCCAATACATATCAATGAAATACAGTGAGAGACAGTGTGACGCCCCCACACTAAGCTGAATACCTACTTTCTGACCCCCCCCCCTCCCCCGGTCAAGCGGTTGAAAACATTCTGACCCCCCCCCTCAAACCCCCCAGCCCCCCCCCCCCCGTAATGATCACTCCCTTAGTAGGAATGGCTAGGCAAATCTCATTGGTCAGAAAAAGCAAGGAGTGTAGCTCAGGGGATGCACACCCCCACGCCAGGGTTCGACAAATCAGATTGAAATGGCTGTCCACTGGACACAAAGACAAAACTAAGTTGTGTCTAATGTGTAAAATTAAGTGCCCAAGGAGGTCGGACATACTACAACTGACTTTGACTAATATTTCCCTGTGCGACCGTTATAGGGTTCAACCGGGATGGTGTTTCTCACAATCTCCACCATGTGCCACTACTGTCAGACTAGGATGGCGCCCCCTGGTATGAGCATATGAACTACTGCTGCTTGTTCCTGACATGCACACTGCTTGTATTTTAGGGACAAGGGCTGCTAGAGGCTACCTAAGCAGTAGTCTAGTCCCGCTCCGCACTACTCAGGCCGCACAGGCTTGCTACTGGTAGTGTAGGTCTAGTTAACAGCAGCACCATGATGGTTGGTATGACATCACTTCCGGTGAGAAACTCTTGAGGAAGTGGAATTTTGCTGGTCCTTGCTAACTGTAGTTAGAGGAAGACCAGCCAGTACCAGATAAATAGGTCATGACCTACAGCTGCAGCCAATGAGAATATTCTGAGGTATTTATAGCCAGCCAACTGCAGCTCACAGACAGTTGCTGTTACCATGACCCATAGCCCTTGTGGTAAATGGTCATGTTACAAGACTACCTGAGCAGTTTAGTTCTGATGACTCTCACAAACAATTTATAACCTTGTGGGTTTCTCAAAGATCACAACATAAAAAATCATATGAGTGTTTGCAGCAGTCAATTTGAGTAGATACGCCTGTAATTCTGAAAAACAGCACTATGAATAATGATAATACACCAATTATCACTCAATGTGGGTGTGGCTTCTTTGCCAATGACAAAGTAAATGCTGACTGTTAAAAAAAAAGCCCAATGCAATCTAAAGAGGGACAAAGTGCTGTGCTAATGCCCCCACCCAAAAAAAGCTGGGAAAATGAGGTGGCATAATGGGGGGGGGGGGCTCTCACTTTGACCTTTTGCAGCCCTCTTAGTCAGTGCAGTGGCAGAGTGGTTTCAGGGAGCTGTTTGTCCCTGATTTTTGCGAAATCTTGTGAGTGTCACGCACCAGTGATCCTACAATGGTGTCTCCACTGGACGTGGGGCTTACACTCTATAGTATAGGTCTGATGCAGTAACTTTGTTGACATTGTGTGGAAACAGTCTACAGTGGCACAAACACATGGCTAGTCTGAACCATGGACCTGAAACACTGGATATGAAAGAAAGGCCTTCTTTGGGAGAGCTGTGCCATGGGTGTGTTTTCACCATCTGCCACTAGATGGCAATGGAAATCCTTATGTGTCACTAGGTGGCAGCACAGAGCCAGCATGTTAAACGTCTTATATTTTATTTATTCATAACTTATTCTTACAAATAATATGTAAATTTTGTAGCTATAACTATAATTAACCATTATGGTAATGCACAGATAGGTTATCTATGCAATGAAAACAGTATATCTGTAAAAGAGAGAGAAGTGAGTGTGCTGCCCCCTTTTGGGTAACTATGGAAGTCTCCTACAAATTCTTGCAGTCACTGGCCCTTAGGAGATAATTTTCTTCTGTCCCTTAAAATTTTCATAGATCCATGATTCAAAAGGATTTGGATAGCTATTTTCTTCATCTAAGTGACCCCAAGTGATTTCTGATGGAAATCACAAGAAGAAAATTTTCTAGGAGGGGGCAATTTTTGGCAATTTTTCTAAAAAAAATCTTCAAAAACGGAGCCTTTTCTCAAAAATATCCACTTTTTATAACATTATGAAATAAGGTGAGTTAGAAACTATAAATCAAAGCCTTTCTGATGCTTTTTAAATCAAAGAGCTGTGATATAGCTAAGTTTGGGAAAAAAAAATATCTTGGATTGGTCATTCTGATAGAAATATAGAGCTAATTCAGCCCCGAACTCATAAAGTGGCAGTCAGGAGATAATTTTCTTTTGTCACTTAGAATTGTGATAGATCCATAATTCAAAAGGATTTGGACAGCTATGTTCTTCATCTAAGTGACCCAAGTGATTTCCGATAGAAATCATGAGAAGAAAATTTTCTAGGAGGGGGTCAATTTTTGGCAATTTTTAAAAAAATCTTCATAATCGGAGCCTTTTCTTAAAAATATCCACTTTTGATATCATGATGAAATAGGGTCAGTCAGAAACTATAGATCAAGGGCTCTCTGATGCTTTTTGAATCAAAGAGCTGTGACAAAGCTAAGTGGGGCAAAAAAATTATCTTCTGTAGGTCATGTTAAGGCCTACCATTAGTAGTTCCCATTTCTCCCACCAGGGACCCATGGCACAGTTGATAGACTGCAATGCTATACTGATTCAAATCCAGTCTTTCAGGTCCGTGTCTGAACTAAGTACTCACTGTCAGTTCCTGGAAATTGTCCCTCCTATTCACAAACATTTAGTTTTCATGTACATCGGCTTATAATGACTGAAGCATGAGATATATCCAATAAATCTGACATGTCTATCTTGAGCTTAGATATCACTACCTCAATGGCCTCCATTGTCAACATGCTGGGGTGCTACCTGGTGTTAGCCTCCTTTTGAAACATACGGATAACTACACTGGCCAGCTGTGGGTGTTCCGTCCCTCCACTATACCCACTGGTAACATACTCTGTATGTGGGTCAGTCTACCAACAGAACGGCAGGAGACTAGGGTCACACTGGTTGTGTATTCCAACTGATAATTTAATTAGTTTAATGGCCCCCTTTGATCTAGATAAGAATCTGATTGATATGATTGTGTATTACAGCCGCGCAGCACATTCCCTACCTTACCCTACCCCTACAGATAAGGATCTGATTGAAGATTAATGTGTATTGGGATCTCCCTGACCCCAGTCTCCCGTCATTCCGTCGGTAGACTGACCCACATACAGAGTATGTTACCAGTGGGTATAGTGGAAGGACGGAACACCCACAGCTGGCCAGTGTAAGGGATAACCAACCAAGAATAGTGTAGTCTCTTTGGCACTAGGTGGCTACACCTGGCTTCAAGATGGCCGACAATGTTTTGGAGTAAGGGAGGGAGGGGAGGGAGATTTGAAATTCACCTGGATTATTATTTATCACAAGTATTTCAAGTGCTTTGTGTATTGTGAATCTATGGATATACATTGAGGGAAGTGTTGGTGGAAGCATTGGACCTGACAGTAAGTACTTCTGTGAGAACTGGGCACTCTGCCAATCTGACAAAGTAGATAGACTACCAACAGTAACCTTTGGATCCTGCCTGTAAGCAGGCAGGTATTTCGGCCTACAGGCTCTTGTGAATTGTCTCAGGACAGTCATCAGAGTCAGGTTGGTCACTGAGGCTGAGCGATAATGGATGAATTACACGAAGACACATCTCAATACAATGAAATAACCATTACTGCAAACACAAAACCTCGATTGGACACATCTCAAGCTACAATACTCACCGACTCCTGGCTGTTTGCGACAGAAAATCAGATCAGGGTGATGTTTTGCCATATTTTGGAATACACAACAACCGGCTTGCTACGCACGCCGTTCATTTACGCTGGTCACCGGCGTTAGCGCTCCGCTCACGGATACCAGCGTCTGGGCGTTCTCCAAACGCACTTACGCAGCCATGATGAAAATATGCTTGGAGAATGACCCACTTTCCCGCGTCAAGTCAATACTACGGAGGGTGGAGTCATAAACCCGAGGTATGGAATGGAAACAAAGAGGGGGGGGGGGGATCCATACAGGATTTTTCACTGAAAACAGTTGAAATTATTTTGACCTCCCCCTCACAGGGGTTGAAAAAAAAATTGACCTCCCCTGGTCAAGGGGTCGTGAAATTCTGAACCGTTCTGACATCAGCGCCACATTACGTAGAATGTGTCTCTGACGCCGTAGTACTCTGGGTAATTTAAACAATGAAATAGAAGTATGTCAAGCACCTGTCATGGCCGCGATGACATAGTGCTCCTTGCATGGTTGAAAGATTGAATTTGAATTTTTGAATTTGAATTTGTCTTTATTGCAATAGTTCAACATTGTACAAAAATAAATACAGATCCATAATTAACCAGAGCGACAATAAAGACGGGTCGCCGCTTAGTCTATGAAAGACTAATATTTAAGTTGGCAACCCTTACTATGTTCAACGCCTAGGAAAAATAGCTATCATAAAGATGGCGGTATGAGTACAAAACAATCAAAGTATTTTAACTGCAGTAAGTATTTTTAGAACAATTCAATCAAGAATGCTACCATACATCACTTCAGTAGTCATATAATAACATTACAACTTATTAACTGAACACTAAGTTGTACACAAAGAACCCTACGAAGAATGACATTGTGCAAAACGTCAAACTTCCCACTATCGCTTATATTAATATTAACAGGTATTGTGCAAAACACCCGTAATTTTCATACCCGTGTTAGTAATAAAGATGATCAATAAACAACCTTTCTAGTCATTTTTGGGATATTTAGGAGGAGAGGTGGGACTGAGCAACTAGTCTTTACCCGGGAGATTTGTTTGTAGGAATTTTTTAACTTCGTATTTAAAGGACTGAAAGGAAGGAGAATTTCGGTCTTCAGGATCCAAATTATTCCATTGAAAAGCTAAATTCAATTCCATACTTCTGATATATGATTTAGCATGTGGAGTATAACACTTAAGAATAGGTGCATCCCAAGCTCTAGTATGCAGCCTTCTTTGATCTACATATTTTTGTTGTCTTGACCTTTTGTATGCTGCTAAAAGAATGTGAGCAACCATTCTAGTTTCCAGCTTATTAATATTTGCATCGAAATGTATAATATTAGTTGATTCCATGTAATTCCTTCTTAATGCAACTTTTAAGGCTCTATTCTGTGCTCTTTGCATTCTGACCAGATGTGTTACATTACATTCATACAATAATACATTACCATATTCAAGAATGGGTAAGATGAACGTCTTATAAATCAAAACAGCAGTATCTATATCTATATACCTATTCATTCTTGTCAATTGATAGGTACGAAAATTAACTGTTCTTAACTGATTTTCAATAAACTTCTGATAATTTAATGCCTGATCAAGAATTACTCCTAAATATTTATATTGCTCAACTTCATGAATCTGCTGATCACCAATTTTAAATTTGCAATTTTTCCATCTATGACTGAGGCCGAAACACATGAATTTAGTTTTTTTGATGTTAATTGTCAACTTATTTTTAGAGCACCAATCATTATACTTATTCAGGTCATTTTGTAACTGTTGGGTTACAACTTTCTTATCCCCTCCTGAATGGTAAATGACTGTATCATCAGCATATAGAAGAATCTTGCTATTATCACAGACATGTACAACATCATTGACATAAATTAGAAATAATAAGGGTCCTAAGGTAGATCCTTGAGGCACTCCACAGGTAATAGGTAAATAATCCGACTTGACATTATTGGCCAAAGTACACTGTTGTCTCCCCCTGAGATAATTATTGAGCCAGGACAGAGCTTTACCCTTAATACCATACTTTTCACATTTTTTAAGAAGAATAAAGTGGTCAACCGTATCAAAGGCCTTTTCAGGTCTATATACACAGCCACTGTTTCAATACCCACATTTCTGTCTCTTAGTATGTCATCAGTTAATTCCCCTACTGTTTGTATAGTGGAAAACCCTTTCCTATAACCTCCCTGTCTGTCAGTCAAAATTTCAAATGTATCTAAATGCCGCATGAGTTTTGAATGAACTATTTTTTCTAAAATCTTGGCTGGGGTACACAGAAGTGAGATTGGCCGATAATTCTCCACTAGATTCGGATTACCATCTTTAGGAATCGGTACAATACAGGCGCTCTTCCAACTGTTAGGAATAATACCAGTCTCAAGTGATACATTAAACATATGAGTGACCTGATCCAATAGGGCAACCAATGCGTCCTTCATAACATTCCCTTTAATACCGTCTACCCCACTAGTTTTATGTGTTGCTATATTATTTAGCAATTTTAGAACTTCATTTCTGTCAGTAGTCATGGCTATATTACTATCTTCTTCGTCAAAAGGCCCATCGAAACTCCATATTGTGTTGTTATCTTTGGACAAATTATACCCAATATTTGTAAAGTAATCATTAATATACATTGCAACAGTGTGGACAGGCATAAGGTCACCGGTACTCATATCAGTAAGATTAATAATTGGTAGTTCCCCTTTCTTTTGTGGTAATACCTTTTTAACTTCCCGCCAAAAGTTTTTTTTTATCACCCTTACTTTCCCAGATTTTTTGTTTGAAAAATTCCCCCTTAGCTTTATCTGTCAATTGAGTGACCTTATTCCTTTCTATATGTGCCGCCGAAATTCTATGCCTATCACCACTCTTCTTAGCACGTTGTAGTACATTATCATTATGTCTAATTTGACCAATTAACTCAGGAGTGGCCCAGGGTTTCGAGTTTGAATTTGCCCTGTGAGTTACATAGGGACACATTACATCCAACACATGGTTTATCCTCTTTAACATAATACTCCATAGTGTATCAACATCATTGGTCAAATAAAATTTGTTCCAATTGAATTCACTAAGTGACTTAATAAATAAATCCTTATCATATTTTTTCATAGATCGACATTTGATATCAACTTTTGTCTCAACTTGAGGCCTATCATGCTTACATACTACAAAAACCATTTCATGGTCACTTAAATTACAAGTTGCACAGCCAGCATCAGTAATTGACAAACTATTTGAAAAAATCAAATCTAGACAGGCAATTTTATCATTGACGTTAACAGGATATCGAGTTGGAACATGTATAAAACTCAGTTGCCCATATCCCGCCATACCCTCCTTCAATTCAATTGTATTTGGATGAGCAGTTAATAAAAAGTCAACATTCATGTCGCCTAATATGAAAATTTCTTTCCTGTCTCTGTCCTCAATATTACTTATAACAGCTTGCAGTCTATTCCAAAAGACATCGAAATTCCCTTGAGGCGGTCTATACACGTTTAATATTAATAGGTTTTTCCTATTCTCCCTAGCTACATAAGTACATAGTAATTCAATATCTTTGGTCGACATTTTTAAATGTGAATAGTTGTCCAATGTCACAAATTCTTTTTTAACATAAGTAATAAGTCCACCAGCCTTTTTAATTCTACCTTCTTCCAACCATGTCCTATCGTTCCTGTACATATTAAAACCCCTCAATTGATACTCAGAGCTTAAATCTCTATCGATCAACCATGATTCAGAACATGTTAAAAAAATCTATATTTGTGTTTTCATAAAGAAGTGGAAAACTTGCAGTATTATTCCGTATACTTCTAATATTAATATGGGTTACATTAAGTGAATTCTCCCTCACAAAGTCCCTTACATCAATTGTTATCATTTAAATATATTTACGTCACCAGTTCTTTCACTCATGGTCAATCCCACCCTCCCCCCTATCCCGTACCAAAAAAAGTATATTCTAGGGTTAGTAAGATAAACTAACAGTAATCTAAGATGGCATGTGTGGCTCATCATAACCTGAAGTTAAATATCTAATAATCCGTGCATAAATATGCTGTGGTATTTTACAAAGGGCTTGAGGTTGATTAGAATTGGACCCTCGTAACATTCATTTGTACCCAAACCCTCTCTATATGCCCAAACCCAGACCAAAACAAACCCATTTCTAGTATCGGCAAGGATGTTTTCCAGAGAATTCACTGACAGTGTAGGTAAAAATTAATATTTCTCCACAAATGCTACTAATGCAATGAAAGAACTTTTTAGATTTGGTCCTAGATCCAATTCTATGATGAAATGTTAATATTTTCAAGGATTTTGATACGTTTTCGGCTGAAAATCAAGGGGACTATATTCTGCAGCAGATTACAAACCTAACAACTCAGCCGCACCACTTGCGCAATAATATCAGTACAGATGTAAGCGATGGCCGACACTAAGACAGTGACACACTCCAGGAGAGGGTGGCGCTGTAAACAGTACGATTCTGAACCTCTCAACAGACCCCCCCCCCCCCGTTGTTGAAAAATCCTCTTCCTAAAAATGTCACCAATTTGCTCAAAACAGTGTTCTTTTACCACCAAAATTTCCCTAAGCAATGTGTCTTTTACAGGAATTTAATAAAATTAGAGAAGAAAACAACAACAACAACAACAACAACAAAACAAACAATTATCCCTGCAATGGGGACTTTGGGGTTGCCCAACCCGGTTCAGAGCCTTTGAAAAAAGCTTGACCAATGAATGGATATGCCAGAATTAACTTCTAAAGATTCACTTCTCCACCTCTCACGGGGTCCAGATGTAAAATTGCCAGATTTATGTGTATGACATTGTCAGATTTTGATCAAAGGGCATTCAGCAACACAATTAATGCTTATCCTGTTTTACAGAGATGGGGCCGCTTTTTCATGTATAGCATTAGTATTTGGCATCCGTAAATCAAGTCGGACCACATAGAAGATCTAGAGAGACATGCTCAGAGTGATGTCGCCCAGAACAAGATTTTTCTCTAAGACCAAACTTGAACAAGACTAAACAACAGAGATAGGTGCATGATTCTGATATCAGAAATTATTACGGGTTGCTTTGCCAGAATTCATTTCCAAAATTGGATCACATCTCCTATCTCAGAGTCACTCATGGAATATGACCAAATGATATCATATCTTATCAGTGCCTTCTATCTACATTTTGACCAACAGAGTTATATCAAGTTAACCAATATTATTCTTTTCTTATTCTTTTTGTAAGCCAACAGAGCTATAGGGTGGGATATAGGGTTTTTTTTTGTGAGGGAAGGTGGTTTTCCCTTTCTAAAATAAGGTTAGTCAATGAAAGGACACCCCAGGCCGATTCCCTTCATATCAGATAATCAAATGTACTTTAATGAATTAGCCTTTGTGCGTTCGAACATATTCTTGCTTGTAATTATCCCTCAGTCTTAGATCTCATGAATTATAGTGATGACTGAAGAGCTCAGAAGTATTGCCTCTGTTCAGCTTGATATGATTAACTTAACAAGAATGATTGGGGAGTCAAAGCTCTCTTCTAAGCTCAATGGTAAAAATGGGGAAGCTCCGAGGATTTTACCTCGGTTCGGCTCAACTTACTCTGGTTAAATCTATTAAGGAATCGGGGAGATGTCTCTTATATATGGCTAGACTTAAGGGTAAAGTAAACATAAACCCCGACTCGTCCCTAGCCCTGTCAAAGACAAGTCAAAGGTCGGCAAATCTCTTGGAGAGTTTCAAGTTTTATTCTAAACGGAGATCCACTCGACTCTGCAGGTTTCAATCATTGAGGCATTGTGAAAGCGATAATCAGCGTTTTTAGATAGCATTCTAGATAGCATGGAGTCGTCATTATCTGTCAACACGGTAGTTGGCCAGTATAAGAGGGGGGGAGGGCATAAAAACTTTTTACCCATGGGGGGCGTAAAAGGTTGTAGCCCGGGGGGGGGGCACTTCAATTTTTTTTTGATACGGGTGTGTGGCTGAACCCCCGACTACCCTTACCCTTGCTAGGGCACTTGTTCGCGGGTTTTTTCTTCCAAACCCTACCCTTGCTAGGGAACCTTTTACATAATAGTCTTAGGTTTTGCTCAAAATATCTTAAAATGACCTTGTTTGGGAGAAAATTGTATTTTGTTCATGCTATTTTCATGAAAACTTGGAAAATATTTATGAAAATTTCTAAAGTTTCTGCGTGAAACAGGGTATTTTGCCGAAAGTTTTTGAAGTCGTTTATTGGGCAAAAACAAGGTACATAAAATGTAATTTGTTTATCCTAGCACCTACGCATTGTAGTGCTTACGCTAGGACCCACTATATACCATAAATTCAATTAATAAGACATATTTTTGTAAACGATAGTAGCAGTCACATAGCTTATTTTGTTTAACTTAGCCTACTAGGGTTAATAATGATAATACACTACCCTAAGTACAATACTGATGTCAAAAATAGACTGATGCCTTTTGGCTGTAATGATGATGAGATGAGATGAGTACATTAATAAAAAGAATATCATAGGTCTATTATGGTTGCTTAATCATACAAAACAGTTTGGATAAACTTTTCTAACACTATTTTTGAATTTGTAAATATTATCAATAACTGTAAATTCTGGTTTTAACTGATTCCATCTTATAATAGCTCTGTATAGGGCACTTCGTAGAACAATCGGTTTCAAACTATGTGGGACAGTCAATCTCCTACCCTGATGGAAACGTGTAGCAATAGTTCTTCTATCCACAAAAGTCATGTTCTGAGCTAGCATAAAACCATAGGATAGTAGGTGTAGATCTCTTCTAACATATAGTTCCGTACAATTACTTCTTTCTTGTATTTGCTTGGTTGTCATGACCGGATTTTCTTCTAATTTAACCTTATATACCATCCTTAAGGCTCTATTCTGTGACATTTGTAAATCTCTATTTTCTCCCCTATAGTCTCTATCCCAAACATAATCACAGTAGTCAAATATGGGTAATATCATAGATTTAAAAACAGTCAATGAGGCCTCTTCATCAAGTAGCGCTCTCACTCTACCCATTTGAAAAATCCTATGTCGTATAGTTCGCATGGTATTCTCCCTATGTTTTACAAATTTCATCTCCGTATCCATTCGTAAGCCTAAGTAAACAAATTCTTTCACTTTTTCAAGGTTCACATTGTTCATAGAGAAACTGGTATTATCATTTATGTTAGTGTTAAAAGACATCCATTTTGTTTTTTGCACATTGATAGTAAGGGTATTATTCAGGCACCATGATACAATCTTTTTAATAACTTGGTTCATTTTATATGGAGAGTCAACGGATATTACTGCATCATCTGCATATAACGTAATATCACAGTCAACTGCTCTAGCTAAAGAGTTGATATATATAGAAAACAATACTGGACCCAAGACTGAACCCTGAGGAACCCCATACGTGATGGGTTTCAAGGATGAGACGATATTGTTTGCCAAAGTACATTGCGAGCGATCTGCTAAATAATTTTTAAAGAAATTACATGTATTATAACTAAGACCTAAGGCCTGTAATTTTCTAAATAGTTTTGGATGTGAAACTGTATCAAAAGCTTTTTTGAAATCAATATATAGACAATAAGTTGGTTTATTAACTATATAGTTGTTAATAATTGTCGCAAGATGTTCAGTGATAGCGGTCTGTGTAGAATGTCCCTTTCTATAGCCATGTTGAGTTGGGCACAATAAATTTTTATCTTCCATATAGCATTGTAGCCTTTTACAGACAATTCTCTCAAGTAATTTACCTGTAATAGGTAATAGACTAATAGGTCTAAGATCTTCAACACTCATAGAATTTGCCTTTTTAGGTAGAGGTATTACAGTAGCAATTTTCCAATCATCAGGGAAAGTGGCGGTAGCTAGACATCTATTATATAACGATCTGAAGATATCAGGAATAGCAAACATAGCATCCTTAATAATAAAAGATTTGCAGTGTTCAATGGCAGATGGTTTCTTTATATCAATTGCCTTAACTAGCTTAATAAAGTCTATATATGACAGCTCAAACAGAAGATTAGTATTTTCTAATATAGTACCGTATGGAAGAGCTTCATTATCATTTCTATCACCCGGGGGGAGTGCATCTGCTAGTGTTTCTCCAATACCAGTGAAAAAACTATTTATATATTCAGCGCAATTTTCAGGAGGGATTACTAGGTTCGTTGTATTATTTCTAAGTTTAATTAGAGAAGCACATGTTTTGTTAGGTAATACTTTCTTAATTGCTTCCCAAAGTTGACCCTTGCTAGGGACATTTTGCTCAAAAGTAGACCCTTGCTAGGGACATTTGTGGCTGAAACAGGAGGCTTGCTAGGGACTTTTCCTTGAAAAAGTACCCTTGCCAGCCGCACATATGTGTATACATTACATAGAGAGTGCCCCCCGGGGTTTTAGCTTCTTTTTAGAAGAAAAAAAAAGCCTGTGCGCGACTATATAGGTCAAAGAGGGGAGGGCGTAAACATTTTCGTGGGTCCATGCGAAAACTCACCATCACCCCGTCATTCAAATATGTATAGCATTAGAATATGACCTTGGTATTCTTTTCACGAGTGATTCTATACTTGAAGTTCTATTAAACACTTAAACATATATCTATATATAGACCAATATCTTGAATATTTTCTAAGTGCACAGTTTGCTAATTAAGAGGTAAGGTAAAAGTCTATAATTCTCCTGAGGCCTACAGAACCACCTGATTCTTGTTAGGGGTTGTCTGCATAAGCTTTGGAGAGTAGGGAGGACACATCCCTCACTTTTGACCCCTCCTCCTCCTCAAACATAAATAAATAAATGATTAAATAGATAAATGAATGAAAGAAAATGGGTAAAAGAAAAAAGTTCAGAGAAATGGCAAAAAAAAATCCTCTTAGCCCCCCTCCCTCACCAAAACATGCACATGGCCCTGTTCTGTGACCATGGCCATGACACGATATGACACGAATCCACTGTGGTTTTTGAATGACCTTTTTTTTTTAAAAAAAAAATCTTTTTTAAATGGGGCAATGTAAATATTCTGTGAACTCTAATAATGTACCCAACTAGGAAGCTACCGTGACCGTGAACCCACTCCCTAACTAGAAGTTCTCACAATGTGTCATAGTATAGCTCGGAGTCCTTCGTGACTTGTGGCAGTACAGTCCCTCCGGAGGGGGGGGGGGTCAGTCACCCCTTTTCCTGATACAGGCGAATGGCTGGACCTATGATGACAATCCTTACCCTTCCTAGTGGGATTTTCTCTCTAAAACTGTGCCCGCGTTTTCACCCACTTTTGAACCAAAACCTATGTTTTCTGATCAATAAACTTGAGAATTGATAAAGAATAAAAAAAGACATATTATGGAAAAACTTGGAAAATTAAGGCCAAACCACAGGCATGTTCATGAGATCTCTGGTATTCTAGTTAAAAGTGAACCCTAAATTGTATGGGGCATTTTGGTCAAAGTTTACCCTTAGATGAAAATAATATCCTTGTGAGGAAAATTGATAAGAAAAAGTGCCCTTATGGAGCATTCATTATTTATGGCCGGGAGGGGGTGAGCAAATGGAGGGTGGGGCAGATTTTCTTGGGGTATTCTGATGGGGGGACACTTTTTTTAACCTATTCTGAGGGGGGGCAATTTTTTTTCAGGGTATTATCTCTGTCGCAAAATGCGATGTAGTCTAAATACGGGTCACCGAGTGGGGCAAAAACTTTCTGCGCCTTTGGCGCTAGGGAAAACACAAACTTCCCTAAAGTGATTGATACACTCTCAACAGTTAGGACAAAAGCTCTCACTACCTGCCACTCCCTTCCCCAGACCTGTTGACTTTCACACATTTGGTGTGAGCTCTGGTGATGATTAGGTTATTGGTGAGGTAAAATTACCTTGAATCCCTGTGTCTAAGCACGGGGTCTAAGCCACAGCTTACAGACCATTTCATACACTAGGGGCATCTCATAGGATATTGGTCTAAATACAGGATGCGGCTTATAAACAGGGTTTAACTTCATAAAACAGTACTACTAACAGTGTAATTTGTTAGGCCCTAAATTTGGCTTATTGCTTCTGCCAAAGTTAGGGTTGCAGCTTATAGACATATTTGTGTGTGGCTATTAAGCATTGTTTCAAGTTACATTAGTAGAAACCTGCATCATATAGTTCCATTTATTTGCCCATTCCTGAAGTGAAAACATAGGATTCGGAATAAGTAAAAATATCCCCCATAACAAGAAAAATATAGCAAGGACCACAGATAGTTGCCACTCTGCGGCCGACGTGTGACGTCACGGCCGACGTATGACGTCACAAATTACATCACAAGGTGACAATGACGTCACTGACAAACCGGAAACATAATGAAGTTGCTACGGTCGCTGCGCTCCCGGCCGCTATGTGGCTAGCAACTCCAAAAAATGCAGCCTGGAGTGTCCAATTGCGAATTTTGTGAAATGGAACTCGTAAGAATACAGAGCTCTGACTACTGAGTACACATTCATGGAGCTTGTGGTGATAGTGGATAAAATGAAACAGAGAAGACGGGATCTGCTATCATAGATGGTACAAAAAAAATGAAATACTCATATAGCACCTGAGCTAGGTGTATGAACATGACATTTAACCTTCTCTACAACATCGTTTGACACCTGAGGAAATTAGAACATTTACACAAAGATTGATGAGAATCAGTCTGACTGAGGATTATCTTGCTAGTTATTACCATGTATGGCGTAATCGTCAGTCATTCATTTCAATGCAAGTGAACCTTTGTATCTACCATATCCCACGATATGTTCAAAAATCAATCCAGTTGGCATGGAAAAAGACAATATGTAGCCATTCAGGATGATATGACTGGGTGTGAGATACAGGCGAGGGTTATCACATGGGTGTATGTAACAGAGTGTCCCTTGGCTAAACCTATGAGGCTGCTGTTTCCAACTTCAAATGCCACCACCATGAATTATGAAGCATTGCAGGATGACAGTGTATGCTAGTTCATGTTAATGCAGCTTCTTGGCTCCAGTTTACAGACAGTTTGGTCTCCAGGTTTATGATATGGTTGTTGCAGGAAAGGTTATGGCGATTGGCGTTGGTACCAACCAGTGCATGGATTTAATCCAAAATGACCATGGCAAAAGTTGGCATCAGATCATATGATAGTGTACAACTTGACCCTAAAGGTTACCTTTGAAGGAGGTCTAGGATTTATGCTGACATTTCCTGTGAGCTCAGCTTTCTTTAAGAAAATCTTCAAAATGGGGAGGGGGGCACTTTTTTTTAACCTATTCCAAGGGGTCACTTTTTTTCAACCTATTTTGAGGGATAGGGCAATTTTTTTTGGGGTATTCATTTCGTCAAATGCTTGCCCCCTCCCGGCCATAAATAATGAACGCTCCCTTACCGGCCGGACCCATCTGTCAGCAGAATATATGAAGTGCCCCCCCCTGGTGCCCCTCCCACAGGTGCCCAGATATTGAAGGTACAGTCATTGTAATGTTAGTGAGAATAAACCTGGGGAATGAAACTGGGACGGACTCATTTATGGACTTTCTCACGAGACACAAAATAAAAGTTCTTTCGCCCTCTAAATGAATTGGAATTTGATAACCATTCTTTCTTTCTTTCTTTCTTTCTTTCTTTTTTTCTTTCTTTTTTCTTTCCTTTTTTTCGTCCTTCCTTCCTTCCCTCCCTCCCTCATTTCTTTCTTCGTTAGTTTTGTTTGTTGATTTTCTTTCTTGTTTGCTTTCTTTCACTCTTTCTTTGTTTTCTTCCTTCTCTCTTTCTTTCTTTGTTTAATACGTTGTTTCTTTCTTTCCTACTTCTTCTAAATATTTTTGTTACATATAAATGCTTATGCTTTAATTATTTTGTGTGGTTCGGGGTGGGGTCTCAGTAGATATACATTAATGGGCCCACCAGGACATGTCCGTTGCTCAGTAATCTTTTTCTGAGAATTAGCCTATTCAAAATCTATATAATTATATTAGGTAATTTTGCCCTCCTACAAAATACATATTTAAATTCTATTATGGTTCCCCTTCCCATACACATACAAAAGGAGATTGGCCCTTTGATATGAGAGGAGGGGTCAATTATTAGGGCAGTCATTTGTTGCCAGCTGGGGGGCTTGATAAATTTTGGCCGACCGGCAAATATTTTTCAGCTCCCTTCCCCCAGTAAGAACTGATTTTGCAAGACGACCCCCCCCCCCAACAAAAATCGATAAAAAAAGAGAGGGATATATACACGGGATGATGAGTCGCGATGAGTACTTGAATTGTTCATACTTAGTTTTGACCCCTCAGTTTTAAGGTTAATTGGATTTGGCCCCAACCAAGGAGCTCTTTTTCAAAATGAACCGCCCCCCCCCCATATATCTATCAGCCCCCCCCCCCCCCCATGTGGCAATAAATGACTCGGCCCTAATGTGGACTGAAGGTACACACGTCACACATCGCGGAATATGGGAATTCCCATGGCCCGCGCCCTCTTATAACGATACAGAGCGGGGAATCCCTGCTTCTGAGTTTCAGTGCTATTCACACAGTGTTAAACAGGTAGATGGCATTTCTACTTTGCAGGTGCCAGGGGGTGAAAGGTATTTAAACCCATCCTCCACCAGGTATTTCCATTGATCTAGACTCCTCCCATCCTATCCTCAGGTATTTCCATTACAGACTGCTGTTAAATTCTGCTGATTTTATACAATCTTTTAGGGTGTGTGGATGGGGGGGGGGGTCCCCAATGTCACATGTCAATTTTAAGAAATGCTTATGTCACATGTCACTTAAGTCCACATGCCCCCTGTCCCCTCTAAGAACCTCTCATGTCCCATGTCGAATTTAAGAAAAGACCTATGTCATGTCACTAGTTTTTCACTTCATGTCACTTAAGTCCATGTCACATGTCAATTTTAAGAATTAGCCATGTCACCATGTCAAATTTAGTGGTCCACGCCCATCTTTTTACTCGGTTCCCCTGAGATGGCCTTGGGCTGGTTATGTCAGCCCTGTTATAATAATACATTGTACCACCCCTACTACTATAAATCTGCCCTGCTGTAATTGAGGACTTCTCAGTAAAGGATTGGTAGAATTAAGGATCCCACGTCCTTCCTGTTTCCCCTATATACATGCATATATAGGACTCAGTATGGAGGCCTAGTGCAACCGCCATTTTGAATTTCGCTGGTTGAGGTAAAACCCACTGATAAGACATACCATGATGGGTACCTTGTCTCTAGTTAACACCCACTTCCAGGGACATGCTGGTCCCATCCTATCAGTTTTATCAGTGTGTGAACCAGTTCCAGACCAGCTAGTGGCCAATAGACTCCCACAGATGAAAGGAGGGCAATATATAGGACTATCCAGCCCAGTACACCATGGAGAGGTCTCCCACTATCTACCAGTCACATTTCAAGTGTGGCAGAGGGAAGTGAACTGTTAAGGTTAGTATGTTAAGTCTGTGTGTGTGTGAAAGTAGGTCACTTTGCTTACACTGACTGGTAGTAGCCTATATTTTATCATTACAACAAGGAGAACGCTCCCAACCACATCCATGCCAAATTCTCTATATAGATACACGTAAGCCTGCCTAGGAGTAGTAGTGAAACTACTCATTCTACACATCAATACTGTGAACTGAAACTGGACATTTTGTACTTCAGTCAATAGGATTGGGTGTGTTTTACATAGATTGATTGCCATTGTTTGAGATCACAATGACATTATGTGAGTTTGTGATCTATATGGATTAGTACATGCACACTGTGAAGACTAGAGGCTGGGAGACGTCAACGTGCTAGCGTCTTGATCTATATATCCACCCATTGAGGAGATACAACTAACAAGGTAGGACATCTTTGTGTATTTCCCACGTGTGTATTGGTAATACATGTAACCTAACGTTTTATCCCTGTGTATTAGCGTCTGTTACTTATTAATATTTGTGTATGGGTCATTTTTCTTTTATCAAATTGTATTACCCCCCCCCCTTATCAATGGACCTTCAAAATACAAAAATGTGTTTTACTTGGGGCACGGACCCCCCTGAGCTCTATACGGGGTTGGAAGAATCTCGATCCCTCCCCAACCTCCCTCGCCCTCATCTCCCCTGGTCTAAATATGGATTCAGATTCAGATTTCAGATTCAAGATGGCTTTATTGACTAATGTACATGTACACTTATGTCAGCACCAGGTTTTCATTTACAATGTTGTAGACAGATTTTATATATGGGTATATACAGTTTACAGCTCCTGGCCATTTAGATGGCTATAAAGCTAGGGCTTCCGACTATCGGATATTGATTATGTATTAGATCCTATATTAGGTATATTAATTATCAGGCTTGCAAAAAAATGACCACATCTTTCCAAGAATAATTTTTATGTGGTTGTCTCCCGGGGGTTGTCTTCTTTTTGCGACTGAAATATGAAGTATTGTAGATCACATATGTAAACATGTGTACACACGGTATATAGTGTTACAATTGTCCTCATTGTTTACTACGATATATCATCATGTTTTGATATCATCATGACATAGGCCTTAAGGATGCTGCAGGTGGGTGGGGTCAGTGGGTTATGTATCTCTCTGCGCGGTACAAACAAATGGGAATCCGGTCCCAACATGTTATTGACACATGTATACAAGTAAGACTATAGTGGTTTATCTTTGTGTCAAACCTTTGGGGTCGCTAAGGGAGTGATCATTTCTCAACAACAGGAGTCATTTATTGCCAGATGGGGGGGGGGGGGCTGGTGGGTTTAAAATTTGATCGTCGAGAGGGGTGAGGTCAATTTTTCTTTTTCGTTAACCCACCGACCCACACCCCTTACTTTATATGGATCATACCCTACTCGCCAGCACTTCATTGTAGCATCATGATTTTTCTCTGACCTTGGAATATTGCAAATGAGCCACCATGGGTGAAGGCGTCATTGGTGCATCACGCTGCACACTGGAGTGTACCAACACAAGAGGGACAGCATGATGCAAAAATGCATTAGTTAGGGGATAATGCACGGGGCATGGCTGTGGGAGTGCTCTAGACTGTATTGAGACATCTAGGGGCATTATAGTTTAAACAGTCTAGAGCACGACGGCAGCCATGATCAAGTGCATTATTCCTGTTATAACACAGAAAAATAACCCATCAGCCACCTGACAACATATGGATATCAATTGTGAAGTCTAAATGTGAGATGAAGTTGACCTCCAGTGCTGGGAGTGCATTACCCATATAGATAATGCACGGTCAATCAGCCAATCAGAATGCAGCATTCAGGATAATGCACTCTGGCTTTGCCCAGCAGTGTTATAACGACCATTAAAGGGTTAACTTAGTAACACATGCCCACACAATACACTGTACACAAAGAAAATGGTGCAAATTGTCAGATATGAGTTGGACCAAAATGTATGAAATAAGCTACAATTATATTCATTCCGTCAAGAATCATGCTATACATAATGCACAAATAGATATTGTGATACACATAAACCAAATAATTCAATAGTGTCATAATTACTGCATTTAAACTTTGTCCAGCGTTTATTTATCATAGTGTTTCAGTGAACAGCACAACATATAAAAACCTTGTCCTACATGGAAACAACCCAATATGTCAGAGGCGTAGGACGCAAATCTTCTTTGGGAGGCCCAGGGGGCCCCCACCTCAGCCACCATGAATTATCTGTTTGAATGCGCTAGTGTTGATGCATGGTGGTATGGGATTTATGTAAAAGATAATTCCTTGATTGCTTATCTTTATCCAATGCTGGCATTTTCCCTATCCTAATGACATAATATTCCATTTGAGTGGTGTGCTGTGGAAATATTTTGTACATTTCATAATGAGGCTTGACACATTTTTTTGGGGGGCCTAGACATATTCAGGCCCCACCTCCTCTGTGATTGGGGGGGCCCTGCCCCCCCCTTTTCCTACGCCCCTGGCCCGATATGTTACAATGTTCGCCTGGGGACACCCCCTGGGTCTATCGTATTGTATTTGTGGCGCTTTTCAATATCCTGCCATCATTTGATAATACATAAAAAAATAAGTGCAGTAGTCCTTATGAACACCCTGTTACCATATAAGCCGCATATGCACAGTTCATCAGACATGTCATTTTGGTGAGTTTGACATTAGCTGATAGGCTAAGTATTTACGAGATTTTAACTCTAAATTCATCTATAGTTCCTAGCTTTTTCACACCAGCATCCAGCTCATTCCAGAGGTGGATTCCTCGGAAGCATGGACTTCTGTCATATGCATCAGTTTTGGATCTTGGGTATTTCATTGTCACTTTGGCATTTCCTTGCAATGCGCACGTCAGTATTAAGATGTTCTCAGGACACTTTGACCTTTTGTACATGAGGCATAGGAGTTGCTGTCTCCTGGTGGCTACCAGCTTGGGAACCCCGTTCCTGCTGTGGAGGTCATCGATGTCTACACCTCTTGGGTCAAGTATACCCACACATGCTCTGAGGCAATGATTTTGATACGTCTGAAGTTTATTTACTCCCCAGACAGGGCCACCATCAGTCAGGAAGCCACCATACTCTACAGCTGGTCTCACTATCTGCTTGTACACACGCAAGCTGGTTTCTTTGTCAGTTCTACTGCGAGTCCGCCTTAGTTGTTGTAGCCTCACTCGCATGACTAGGATCTGTTTGGTCAGTTCAGGCCGTACGGTCAGATGGGAATCTAACAGCACTCCGAGGTAGTTGAACCTGTTCACGGTTTTTAGCACCTGCAGCCTTTCAGGTATAGATGTACATCTTTTAAGGCAGGGGTATTACGTGGTGAGTAAGACCACATAATATAAGTCTTGTCAGTATTGAGAGTCAAGCGGTTCTCGGTGCACCAGTTGCCTACATGGTTCAGATCGTCCTGTAAAAGCAGTTGTAGTCTCAGTTTGTCTTTGCCAGAGACAACAATCAATGGTGAGGTCATCCGCATAGAGATAGTATTTTCCATTGTGTATTTGATGTACCACATCATTCATGTATAAATTGAACAAAAGGGGACCGAGTACCAATCCCTAGGGGGTTCCCCTGGACACACCTTGGGCCTCTGAGACTACATTATTGGCCCGGGTTACTTGAGACCAACCGGTTAGGTAACTCCGGATCCATGCATATGTCTCTGGGCTAAAGTTATACCTTTCCAGTTTTGAGAGAAGTACAGTATGGTCAAGCATATCGAAAGCCTTCCTCATATCGAGGAAGGCGGATACAGACAGTTGAGCATTGTTTCTTGTAGCGTACAGTTCGTCAGTTAGGGCATAAATATACGGAGCCCCTAAAAGGACATCCGTTTTCTACACTTTTTTTTCTCTAGTTTGTTTCCGCAAGTTTTATTTTCGTTTCCGCAAGTTTTATTTTCGTTTCCGCAACTTTTTATTTTCGTTTCCACAACTTTTTATTTTCGTTTCCGTAAGTTTTATTTTCGTTTCCGCAAGTTTTATTTTCGTTTCTGCAAGTTATATTATGTTTCCGCAAGTAAACATTTTGTTTACGCAACTTTATGTTTTGTTTCCACAACTTAACATTCGCAATTGATTGACTATGCACTAGTATGCACAAAGAAAAACTATTAAGTTGTGGAGACAAAAGTATAAGTTGCGAAAACGAAAATTAAAGTTGCGAAAACAAAAATAAAATTTGCGGAAACGGAAATACTACTTGCGGAAACAATAATACTACTTGCGGAAACGAAAATACTACTTGCGGAAACGAAAATACTTCTTGCGGAAACGAAAATACTTCTTGCGGAAACGAAAATACTTCTTGCGGAAACAAACTCTAGAAATAAATGTGTAGAAAACAGATGTCCTTTCCAGGGCTCCGTATTACGGGCATCGTCAGTAGCCTTGCCAGGCATAAACCCAAATTGTTGGTCAGTAATCATGTTGTGATCAAACAGATGAACCTTGATTTGCCTGTGTACCTCCTTCTCTGTTAGTTTGTTGCAGGCATTCAGTAAACTGATAGGCCTCCAGTTCACAGCATTCTGGAGATTACCAGATTTTGGCAGCGGGATAAGAGTGCCTGTTTTCCATTCAGTCAGAAGACTATCATGTAGAGGTTCTGAGCGGACATCTGCAATTCCCGAACTTTTATCAATGTCCAGCTGCTGATGTTTTATGTCACACTGAGGGCATTCACTTTTTTAGCGCCTCCCACGCTGCATAGCGGCGGTACTGCGAAGCGGTACGGGAGTGCGCTATGATGATTGCATTTGCCCCATGTGATGAGGTCTCACAATACAAAATTACTGAATAGAGAAATTGATAATTGTGAAATCTTCTTTATGTCTGCTTTTATGAGACATGTCTTCAAACACTGGTATACTGACATTAACGGTGGGAGGCGTTTTTTTACGCGGTCACAACCGCATTTCTTGTTGTAGCCTTAGAAGTTCTCAAGGTGGTCTTGGAATAGTGCTTGCATCAAACAGTGGGCTGTTAGCATGTTGTTCGGCAAGCTTGTCACCGATTTGTGAGTAGTACCTGTTGAAGTCGTCCGCAACGCTGTTATCAGGAACTCTAGCCCCATTATCATCCACAAGGCTTATGATTTGTACAAAGTCATTTCCATTTCCTTTTAATTTTCAATGAAAAAGGGTTACCCCCACATCTCTTTCTCTATCCTTGAATAGTCGTCATGTGAGCATAAGTCAAGCTACACTGCACATAGAGATCACCTGTATAAATTAAACCATGTAAAGTTTAACTCTACTCCCGGGAGAGGGACCGGGGGTAGAGTAGAAATACAAAAGTGGCTAGATGCACTCCTGCATTAGCGGCCCACCCGTGACACAGACGATACTCAGCCTAGAGTGCATCATGCCCATACTCGTCATGATGCACCAATGAGTCTGCTGACCAACACGTCATTGATGCATCATGCCGACTCTCCCGATGTGCATCAACCCTACATGAGTGTATCGACCCGGGGGGGGGGGCACTCTCCATGTAATGTATACACATATGTGCGGCTGGTAAGGGTACTTTTTCAAGAAAATGTCCCTAGCAAGCCTCCTGTTTCAGCCACAAATGTCCCTAGCTAGGGTCAACTTGCTCATGTCACACACTCTATAGTATATTATACTTACTGACTTCTCTCAACTAGGTACCTACTCAGATCCCTCTTTTTTATCACCATACTTGAATGTCCACTTGTGTGCAACAAAAGGGACAAGTTATAGCTACAAGAAAAGAAAGGACTTGAAACAAGGACATTTCAGCCAGCTCTTCCTTTTACTATAGGAGCAACACCCTCCAGGGGCATGATGCATTAAGGCACTGTCAGACTTTAAACGTTTTACAGGGTATTGATGTACATTTACCTGATATTATGTGTTATGTCATGGCTGATACGAACGTCCCTATAGATTAGTACTAGAACCACCGTATTCAATGGGGGGGCATTGAATACAATGTGTCCGTATTCAATGGGTGTCCGCCATCTTTGATTTTAAACAGATCTGAGCTGTTTTTCTTTATTTAAAAGGGAAATAACCCCCTATGCCATGACATAAATGCAAATGTCCACTTTCATGGGATTTTTTACACCGTATTCCCCTCTGTGGGACTGGTCGCATCCCATGGTCGTGGACATTTACTTATTTACACTGTTTATATGTAGGTAGTGAGATACCAGCTGATAATGTATCAATAATCGTTATCAATATAGATTAAACACGCCATAACACTCCGATGAACTGTCATTTATCTTCAAAGTTTCGGTTGATAAAAGGGACCTCAAATATTGGACATGACCTTTTGAAGGCTAGCTGAGGTTCATGTGTCTATGTCGGCATGAAGCACAAATTCAGGAATGGCAAGTAACCCTCCATCACTGCATTGGTGCATCATGCTGTCCATTTGATATACATTAACCCTTTAAAGGCCACTGATGCAGAAGTGCATCATGCCCATTGGTCGTCATGATGCAGCAATAAAGTGCTGGCAAGACTGCTCACCAGCACTTCATTGGAGCATCATGCCGACCCTCCGAGGTTGATATATATTCTCTTGGAAGGTCAGCATGATGCTCCAATGAAGTGCTGGCAAGCAGTCTCGCCAGCACTTCATTGGTGCATCATGATGACCAATGGGGATGATGCATCAATGCATCAGCGGCCCTTGAAGGGTTAACCATGATAAAGTTGCACGATGCATGAGTGCAGGACTGGCGAATTACTTGCATTCAATACATCTTCTTAAGGGCCATTTTCCACCACCCGATATGAGTGCTCTATCGGCCGATAGCTGCCCCACACAACCACCTCAGCCGAGGGGGCTGCCATAGGGTTCAATGGTGGGGCATGGTATCTGTCGGCCGAAAATAGCATCTGCTATGGGTCTAGCGGCCGCTAGAGGGGCCATATCGGGTAGTGGAAAACGGCCCTAACCCAGAGGACCATGCATGCCTTTAAATTAAGATACCTTTTGGCCCTTACAGGGTTAAGTACCTCCTCGTATACATTGTACCTTTATTGATATGATCCAAAGTGGTCTCTGACTAGCCTGACAAGTTGGTTTCGATAGTACAGAGTACAATGACCTGTCTGATAAGGAGAAGACTGCGTCTCATAACCCATTAATGGCCACTTATGCAGGAATGTATCATACACAATGAATTTTAATGCATCATGCTGATCCTCCGGGAGTGTATCAGCCTTGTAGGGTGGGAATGATACATGGCGAGTTATTCACCAGCGCTGCATTCATGCATCATGACGAAAAATAGGCACGATGCATTAATGCATCAGCGGCACTTGAAGGGTTAAAGGGTGAAACTACATTGGTGAATCTTAGCCACCCTCTCATGCAGAACAGATTCTTAAAAGAATAACGCTCTTTGAACTCACTAGTTCCACATTCCAAGCAGAAATTTTGAGAGGATGTTCGTGTTTAGTTTCTATTCTTTTTAGGTTACAATTATTTTATTATGCGTTTGGGTGTTTCGATTCTATTTTGGGGGCAGTAATGTATTAGCATTATTGTGACCACAATATGGACAGGATGCACAAACGATGAATTAACAACCCACTTGTCATAAAACGTTTTTTTAACGTTACTTTCTTTTCTAATTTGTTTCCTACATTTGCCAAACTTTTTTTTTCAGTATAAAAAAACCGTCAAAACAGGTTCTAAAAAAATATATTTTGGCATTCTATAAAAAACGTTTTTATTCTAGGTTAAAAAACGTTTTTAAGAAACTTAACTGAAAGAAAACGTTTTTATTTGGTTGAAAATTGGTTGAAAACATTTTTTCAACATAATAAAAATATTTTGTATCCAAAACTAAAAAAAAAACACGTTTGCAAACGTTGAAAATACGTTATTTGTCAATTGGGAAGTATAGCAAAAGACTATCCAAACCTTACGCTGAGCAACCCCGCTCACCTGAGACTGAAATTTATTTTGACACAGAAAAAAATGATATGAAGGAATATTTTTATAAAAAAAATGATCCATATTTACTGCCACATATACATAATCTCCCTGCCCCGGCTGCTATGAAGAGGGAAGGGGGAAGGGACCTTCGTGAGTGGCTACATGGAGGTTCCGTTGTCTTTGTCTAGTGTCAATCAGGACTTGAAAAAACCTATATATCTAGAAGTAGTCAGTCCTTAGACTATTGGTAGACTTTTTGCTTTTCCTACCCTCGAGCTGTCACCCAATCAAGGGTTGTGTCTAGGCAGGTGTGATTACACGTCCCGTATTACCTCTTGTTATCTCTTATCGAGTTGATATTTCTTATCTCGTATTGCTCACCGAGTTTGCACTGCTCTTGTGATTTTCTTTTTAAAAGTTTTACCAACTTCCTGCGTTCTATGTTGTGGGTAATCAATAGCCTACATGGGTATTTTACATGATAGTTTTTTTAGACTATGCCATATCACCCGTGGTGGGGCGTGAGCAATGGCAGTGGGGAATGAGAATTTGGATTTGATATTTGGTAATCATGATGCATTCATGCAGCCACGAATGCATCATAGAGACCCTACGGGTCAGCATGATGCACCATCTGCATGATGCCAAGTGATCATGATGTACTAATGCATTAGCCGACCATCAAAGGAGTAGAGTTTATATCAGAAACATATATGGCATTGCTTATAAGCAATTACAGAATTAAAAGTATTTCAGTGCAATCTTACATGTGAAATATAGGTACCGTAATCTCCTGTGTATAAGGCGCGTCTTATACGCGGTTTTTAGTTTTCATTGCATCCACAAGGGGGACTCCAAGACCTTTCTTTTGATATGCATAATAGGATATATGGGGGCCCAGGGGGGTCCATGGGGCCCAAGTTACACATAGGTCATTGAATTTTGAAAATTCATTCAGTAGAACCAAAGTTATGAATTTTTCATTCTTTTGAGAATTTTCCAAAACTCTAGGTGCGCCTCATACGCCATACGCTGTGCCTTATACGCGGGAGATTACGGTAATAAGATTTATACGCCATGTACTGTACCAAAGCTCACTTTTTACACCTATATATTACCTTACTCCACCAATGATATGTAATTTGACACACCTACACTGAAAACCTGGAAGATCCGAAACTAGTCAGTGGTGACGACTTTAGGTCCTCAGGTTGACAATACCTAAAACAACTACCTTAGGTGGTCCAAATGACGACCATAGATCGTCAACCTGACGACCTAAGTCATCAGTATGACAATACTGACAATACAGAGTCGTCATACTGACAACTTAGGTTATCAGGTTGACAACCTAAGGTCCTCATTTTAACCACCTAAGGTAGTTGTTTTATAGTTATTGTCAACCTGAGGACCTAAAGTCGTCATTACTGGCTAGTTTTGGATCTTCCAGGTTTTCAGTGTGTAAACTACATGCTCTGGTTGTGATTGTATTTAGGCCTATCGTGGTTTTTCTTCATTGACGTCGGGATTTACCCAAGGTCAGAATATAGACTGGGCCATAAAAAAGTGTGTGTTTAGAATACCCCATATATAAATTGCAATCCAAAGTGGGTGTAACCCTAACCTCCCCCTTCTCCCAATTTTGGGAATATTTTCATTTAAGGTTTTTGGTTAGGAGGAAATAATATTTCCACTTTCCATGAAATAAGATCTTTTTATTCAGTCGAAAATCTACTTTGTAACCACACATGTAAATTATAAGCTGTGGGTCCACTATGCAACATAGGGTGCAATTTTGAGCTAGTTGCATAGAAATAGATACACATGGAGGGAGTTGTATGGTCTATTGCATAGTGGACCCTACTATCAAAATTGGCATTCCTGCAATTGCTTGAAAAGCTAAATTTGAATTGATCTGTGTAAAGGAGTCTTAATGCAGGGTACAATAAGTCCCCCTTTCCCAGTAATTGTCACATGTTCATCATACACAGAAAAAATAGTGATACTCAACGGGAGCCTAATGTTAGCCTCAGGCAAATGTCGCCAAAATGAGTATATTTTGATACTCAGGCTGAGCCTAGGGTGTAGGCATACTCCAGCAATACCTGACACTCTACTCTAGATTGTTTATGGCCTAGCTGTACCCTCTCTATTGCCCCACTTTCACAGTGCAGGAGTCTCTTTAGAGACAGGCTCAGGGTCAACTGGAGTAACATAATAGAAGAGAATAGCACATTGCCTGAGTATCTCTATGAAGAGGGTCAGGCAATGCTGGATCCTACCTGAACAGGCTCCACCATTGCAGGAGTCTTTCTTACCTATGGTGTAATGCACTGCCAGAGTATCCCAATACATAGGATTACACTTTACTGGATTCAATTTTAGAGTGATTCCAGCAACACTACCCAGTGGGCACAACCCCACTTAAAGAGTAACTAATCAGCACTGCATTGTAGGGCTTACAGACAGTCTAAATTGTAATGGTTATGTAGCCCTGCATGTGTAGCCCTTATTGAACTACTAAGCTGTAGGGTGTATTAAGCCCAACACATAATTGGTTTGTTAAACATTATAAAGAAATAAAGAAATTAAGGTCACCGTTTGACAAAAGCCCATAATTTCATACACACAAGGATTTCAGATGGTCGAACATTCAACTTCCTAAGGCAGTCTAATTAATCGATGAATAGTTTGTGCATTCCTGGTTTCAGTGTCCTTTTTGCTCCTTGGTGGGATTTGAACCAGGTACCTCCTTATTGTGACTCCTTTGTGCTCCTATATGTGCTAGCGGGTCAGGTGTTGAAAGTGGCACTATCAATATGATATTTCAACCATAGACCTACTACAGTGAGATGTCATTGGTCATATGAGGCCCAGTAGACTAATAGGGAACACAGACTGGAGTGACCATAGTAAGGAAAAATGCCCATAGTAAGGACAAATGTCCACAATGTCCTCAGTGGGTATTGCACAATCCTACTTATATGCCTCTTGCAACCTGGCTCACCAGTTGTAGAGGTGGCACAGCGTTAGGATTCTCGCTTTGCATGTGAGGGGTCTCAGGTTCAAGTCTAGGTGGTGCTGAGAAACATTTTTCTTTTTTTCAGTTTAATAGGAAACATCTCATCTATTACAGTGTATTTTGCTAAGACCTAACTTTGTAACTAATTGAAATAGATGCTTGCTTGAAAACTGACAGAATCTTCAACGTCTGCCAAGTCAGAAAATAGCAAGAAAATAAATCGTTTGCATAACAAAATATTTCGGGTTGAAAACTTGCAACTTTTGAAGAGCATCCCTGGGCTGGAATCGAACTCAGGACCTTCTCATATGAAGGTAAACATGTTACCGCTACACCATCTTGACTGTGCTGAAAGATCTCCACTTGAAATCTCATATGATCTGCTCCCTCTGTGTGTTGAAATCTGGTATTCTACTTTTTTCCAAGCCCCAAAACATTAGAAATATGCCTGGGACCGTATGTTACTTTTACATTTACTGCAAAGATATGATCATACTCTAAATGTTTTAGTGATTAATTTCTATTATAATCCTACATAGATAAGATTATATTCTTAGATATCATGGTTCTAAGGACTAGAGGATAATAGAAAGGATATTGAGTATGTGCAAGAATTGGTGAGGGGGGGGGGCTTAATAGGGAAAAATCTTCTCACAACCCCATTATGAATGCATATTCATGCTCACATTGTAGCAATAAGATTGACTTACCGAGAATGACTTTACAAAAATTCTCAATGGGGCTTGAACTCACCACCTTCAGATGTAGAGTTCAGTGCCATATCAACTGAGCTAATGAGGCACATGGTGTAGTGGGTGCTAGGATATGATATAATCTCAGACATCAGTGTAAGGGCTAGACCCCTGCTTTGCTTGAGTATTCAGTTAGATTCAGACTGAGTATGGCACCATGCCTGAGCCTTGTGCCATACTCATGCTGATCCTTTTTCCCAATGTGTGGCATTGAAGCAGGCTCAGCATGAGTATGGCATGTCAGGGGATACTCAGACAGCACAAGAGACTAGGTGAAACTCAGGCTGATCCTCTTTTTTCTGTCAGTGTACATGACTCAGGGTGTGAGTTTAATAGTCTCCTGAAACTACAGATCCAGTGCAATTTTTTTAGTTGCAACAAGGTTTAGTCTTATAATGTACAGTGGATTCACGCCTATACATATATCTTTTATAAGGAGTAGGTTTCTATCTCCCCCAGTGAGGCATGATTAGTGCCTTTTAGTTGGGATCGGGATTGCGCCCCCCTCCAAACCGTGACTAATGACCACTCCCCAATGGAGAAGTCTATGGTGTGACATTATAAGGTAACTTGAAGAGGGGTGATTTCAAATTGCCTCTTCCAGAGGCTCCACTCCTTTTCATAAACTCTGCTTAGAGTTGGGTAATTTGAGGTCACCCAGGCGTCAGTTGGAATTGGTAAATATTACACGGAAACTACCGGGGTTTATTGTTAAATGATAACAACTGACAGACTCTCAAGAAATTCAAGAAAAGTCACACATGGCATGATGATACAATTCGGATATATAGGACTGTCCAAGTTCTAGGTCAGAATGATAACCGTAGTTAGGGAGTGGTCATTTTTTAACAACAGGGGGTTTGGTGAAATTCCGCATGTGCGTGGTGAAAATTTTCCAGCCCCCCAGTCCAAGGGGTCTGAAATTTTTCCATCCCCTCCTTCTATTCTATAGTCGTGCGCAGGCTTTTTTGCTGAAAAGGGGTGGAATTTTTTTTGTCTTCCCTAAGAGGGGTCTGAAATTTTTTTGTTCCCCCCAAACCCTCCACCCCCCTGTTAAACAAGAAATGCGGTTGTGACCGCGTAAAAAAACGCCTCCCGCCGTTAATGTTGGTATACCAGTGTTTGATGACATGTCTCATAAAAGCAGACATAAAGAAGATTTCACAATTATCAATTTCTCTATTCAGTAATTTTGTATTGTGAGACCTCATTACATGGGGCAAATGCAATCATCATAGCGCACTCCCGTACCGCTTCGCGGTACCGCCGCTACGCAGCGTGGGAGGCGCTAAAAAATGACCACTCCCTTATGGGGAAAGGTCTCCAAAAGTCCATGGTTGGATTTACCCTAAAGACCTGCATGTAAGCCACACCCCTAACATTGCAAAGAGCTGTAAGCTGCATCTTGGACTTAAAGATTGCTGGTTTGGTACTATTCCGCCGCCTACGGGACTAGCACATTGCTAGTGCTAAGGAAATCAGCTAGGTGTCTTATGTAGTCGGGGGCTATTTCATCACTTGGCCTCTTTGTGTAGTCTAGTTTGTCAGCCTGCCAATTAATTACTATCCATGGTTTTTTTCTATAAATTATATGTATGAATTCTCCATATCAACAGCTGTAAGTAGATGATCTAGAAGTAGAATAACTATTTGAAATAAAAGAGCAATAGATCATTTAAATTGGTGAGCCAATCAGGCCATTGTCCCCCTATCAGTGTTATCACCTTACTTCACACCTCAAACAATGGAGGGGTACTGTGGGTGATTAAGATAAGGGGCAGGGTGCATCTTATCAGTCTTATCACTGACCATTGTTCTGGAGGCTGATAAGAAATTTACCCAGTGTTGAACGTTCCCTTAAAGGGGTTTAATAGGGCCGTACAGTGCTCCCAGTGCACCATACTTGCATAGTCATGTTCATGTAAGATATTCATCTATCTGCATCGAATATGTCCATAGCTGTCAAAACGGCGTAAAACAACATTACTCACTGCCGATCAAATACTACTGTAATCTACTGGCGTGAAATAGTCATTCCTGGTGCCCAGGATCCTGGTGCAGGCCGTGCAGGATCAGGACGGAAAAAATAACCCTTTAGAAACCTCTTATGTATGATTGCATGGTCATACCCAGGGGCATAGAAAAAGGGGGTGGCAGGGGGCCTGGGCCCCCCAATAATGAGGAGGTTCCCTATATAAGCCTTTATATATATATATACATACATATATATATATATATATATATATATATATATATATATATATATATAATATAGCAGGCCCCCCAACCGAGACCCCTGGCCCCCACCCCCAATAAAAATTTCCTTCCTACGCCCCTGATACCGATTGGTCATCATGATGCAGCAACTCAATTGGTGCATCATTCCGACCCCCCTGGGAGTGCATCGACTCCATATGGATGGCATGATGCATGGATGCAGCCGGCACTGTAAAAAAAAAATGTTGTTGAAATAACAGCGCACTCCCTTGTCCCAAAGTTCCCAGAGATCCGTCGTTATTTTCACAGAGATTCATTCAGTGTACATTTGTGTACCATCGAACTGCCACCTGGGGCTTCTTGTAAAAATTAGACTGGTTCAGTGCTTTTCAATTACGCTGGTCTACTGTTCAGTTTTATGAGGATCCCTGGTAGATTTAACCATTATTTATCACTGTGCTGAAAAGTAACCCACAAGGCTTCAGTCATATCGTGATGAACAATAGCCATAATACTTTAATAATACACCACCATATATCGGTATCTAAAGGGTTAAATAACACCTTTTTATGTCTGTTCAAACAACAGGAAGGGCATCAGGGGCACGGTCGGAAAATACCCAACTGTTTACAATTCATTTCCTTTTCGTGTGTCATATTATTTAAAGGCCGCTGATTGGTCGGCATGATGCACCAATGAACTGCTGGCGAGATTGCACACCAGCACTTCATTGGAGCATCATGCCGACCCTACGGGATTGATGCATATACTCCCGGAGGGTCGCCACGATGCTCCAATGAAGTGCTGCGACCAATGGACATAATGCATTAATGCATCAGCGACCTCTTATGTATGATAACAATAACCTCTTATGTATGATTGCATGGTCATACCCAGGGGCATAGGAAAAGGGGGTGGCAGGGGGCCTGGGCCCCCCAATAATGAGGAGGTTCCCTATATAAGCCTTTATATATATATATATATATATATATATATATATATATATATATATATATATATATATATAAAATATAACAGGCCCTCCTCCAACCGACACCCCTGGGCCCCCCAAATAAAAATTTCCCTCATACGCCCCTGATACCCATTGGTCATCATGATGCAGCAACTCAATTGGTGCATCATTCCGACCCCCCTGGGAGTGTATCGACTTCATATGGATGGCATGATGCATGGATGCAGCCGGCACTGTACAAAAAAATATCGTTGAAATAACAGCGCACTCCCTTGTCCCAAAGTTCCCAGAGATCCGTCGTTATTTTCACAGAGATTCATTCAGTGTACATTTGTGTACCATCGAACTGCCACCTGGGGCTTCTTGTAAAAATTAGACTGGTTCAGTGCTTTTCAATTACGCTGGTCTACTGTTCAGTTTTATGAGGATCCCTGGTAGATTTAACCATTATTTATCACTGTGCTGAAAAGTAACCCACAAGGCTTCAGTCATATCGTGATGAACAATAGCCATAATACTTTAATAATACACCACCATATATCGGTATCTAAAGGGTTAAATAACACCTTTTTATGTCTGTTCAAACAACAGGAAGGGCATCAGGGGCACGGTCGGAAAATACCCAACTGTTTACAATTCATTTCCTTTTCGTGTGTCATATTATTTAAAGGCCGCTGATTGGTCGGCATGATGCACCAATGAACTGCTGGCGAGATTGCACACCAGCACTTCATTGGAGCATCATGCCGACCCTACGGGATTGATGCATATACTCCCGGAGGGTCGCCACGATGCTCCAATGAAGTGCTGCGACCAATGGACATAATGCATTAATGCATCAGCGACCTTTTATGCATTAACGGCACTCAAAGATTTCGTGTGTACTTAAATATTTGGCAATGCTGTCTCTAGACAAAGATACTATTACAATAACAGTTTACCCACTCACATTTTTTTATATATAGAAAATTAAAAAGAATACTTACGTTTTTCCTCCATTCGGCTATATATAATGTCTTGCTATTAGATGCATGTCTCCATTGAAGTTGTGTGAAAGTGTCCGAAGCTGCCTTTGTTGAGACATTTTCTTTTTCTTATTTCAATTTATGATTTGAGTGTCTGGATCGATCGCTTTCATGTTATTCCATGCTTAAGGGGAATTGGAATGCCAGTTTGGGGTTTTAATTTTTTTCTTTACACCACATAGTTCACTCCCATAAACGTGCCGCCTATAAACTCTTGTGATTGAAAAACCTTACACACACTCCAAAAAAAAAAGAATGCTATTAAAATAATGTTGAAATCCTTGTCCCAAAGTTGGCAGAGATCCATTGTTATTTTAACAGAGATTCCTTGGATTCCTTATACCACTACACTGCCACCTGGGGATTCTTGTAAAAACTACACTGGTTACTGCAATACAATTACAATACGTCATGCCGTCACTTTTCAGGAAGGATGGCTTGTCACTCCGCCACTTTTTATGTATATGCCAATGACATAGTGGGAACTTTTGATAGTGTCGCCGTCTGTCACTTTTTTAAACCCCTGCGTCACGGACATCACTTTTGAAAACCCATGTGTCACGAGCGTCACTTTTTAAAACCCCTGCATCACGAACGTCATTTTTTAAAACCACGGCATCACAGCGGGACAAGCAACACTTTTTTGAAGTTGCTTGCTGTGTAGTGGCCGGGAGCGCAGCGACCGTAGCAACTTCATTATGTTTTCGGTTTGTCAGTGACGTCACGGTCACCTTGTGACGCAATTTGTGACGTCATACGTCGGCCGCAGAGTGGCAAGTCGTGCAGGAGGGATAGGAGTGGCAACTCCTATCCGTGGTCCTTGCTACATTTTTCATGTTACCAATCTATAGGCACAAGGTTAAGCCTACATAAAAAGATCTTTGGTGGAAGATGGTATCTAGGCACCGCCCTAATGTTTTTAACCCTCTCCTGCATCCCTACAACGATGACAATGTTTAAAAATTGTCATCATAAATTTAACAATATTGGTACATTTAGGAGTAAATTTGTTAATGAAAAGCCCTTCCCAATATTAGCACTTCCCAGTGGGCTCAGAGCCTTGTATCAATGTTGAAAACTCATTTCAAGACCAATCGGTTTGTTTTCAACACTTGCTATAGTATGTTGTAGGCGGAGCTGGCGCAAGGTGTGTGCTTCAAGAACAATTCCAGCAACTGCAAAAGCACTGTAAGTGCTTCATTCATGTTAAGGTATTGTAGCAAAGATAACAAGCTGCAACCCTGTGTTTGATAGCTGGTTCCTGGTGCATTGTGTTGTTTGTGGGTGTGTGTTATCCGGTCAGGATTGCAGAGGTTGTGGGTGGATGAAGTGGGTCTATCCTCAGGAACCCTGCTGTGCTCCTTGCACTTAATGTGCATGTGTGTCAAGGGGAACCAGGGGGTCTTGTTCGGTTTCGTATGGACTCATCAGTCTGGATTTTTCATTCTATTTTGATAGCTCCACTGGTTCGAAGACCACTGTATAGGCATATGTGTGGGAGGGGGGGGGGGCGCTTGGTGCGAACTCCATCCAGATGTACTCCGGGTAGAGTACATTAATTGGTTAAATGTTAGGTCATCCTTTCATTCATTCATGATTCATTTAGATCAATGCTGTAGGATGCTGCCCAGCATAAATCTCCCATATTTTCCCAGAACAAAAACAAAAATACATGTTACAGATCCTACACCTCATCATCATCATGTAGGAGCCTAGTGTTAGCATAGAGAGGCGGAACATGATAACCCTTTACGGACTGCATAATGTCGCAGTCGTGTCTTTCTTTGTCGTCATGATGCCTCAATGCAGTGCTGGGGAGTCTACTCGCCAGCGCTGCATTGCTGCATTATGCCGACCCTCCGGGAGTGTGTGTGTGTCCATCTGAAAGGGTGAGCATATTGCTTAAATGCCTCCCTTTACTCACCATGGCTGCATTTATGCGTCATGACAACTTAGGGGCCATTTATAAATGACGTCATGCCAAATTTGACCACTTTTCAGCCCCTCTCCCCTCGTCATGTTCTTTTTTGCCAATTTTGCAACGCTGAAGGTATATAGAAAATTAATCCCATCATGCCGGGTCTGAACCCCGTCCCCTCCCCCCTTCAGCATGACGTCATTTGTGGATGGCCCCTAATGGAGAGTAAATAACTCCATGTATATGTGAGCCTTAAAGGGTTAGAGTACAAATATGGAGACTATATAGGAAGGGGAACATTCCGATTCACAGCTTTCACTTGTTGTATTTCTGGTAGACCGGGATTATTGGTACCTCAGCTACATGATATAGACCACACACACAGATAGCATCATTCATTTCCGCACATCTAGAGGAAGTGAGGATCCTCAATGACAAGCCCTTGGAAATTATTACATATATAGGGTATGTTAACCTTATAGCTTTGGAGCCCTAAATCTGACCTGGTAACAAAGGACATGGCCACTTAATTGACAGGGGACATAGAGGATCAGCCATCAAGGGCCTGGTATACATGTGTCTAGTGGTATACATATTAATTTTATCGCAAAAACACTAAAGCCATAGCACCTACAGATTTGACTCTTTTCATTAACACCTATTCTTCCACTTCCAGAACCCATGTAAAATCATAAGGAACACCAAAACTCCTGGTACATTGAGAATGAATATAGACGACCCTAATGGACCTGTGGGCATAGACGAGCCAGAGGAGAGCATTGGTGGCCGGGGAGGGCCGCTGAGCCGGGCCGAGCGGCTCACGGGAGAGGTATACAGGCTTGAGGAGCAGCTCACAAGGAAGGCTAAAAACGAGCAGTTCTTACAGCAGCAGGTGGACAGACTGATACAGGCCGCAGCAACCTCCAGGGAGGAGGAACAGGTAAGGAAAACTTTTCAATCTTAAATTTCTGAGTTTAATCAATTATCTTATTTTTTTTTTAAATTTAAATTTAAAAAAAAAAAAACCCTGCTTCAGTGGGTTACAATAGAACGGCGGCCTTTGGCTCCGATGGAGAGGTGTTGGTGGGGGGGGGGAGGTGGCAAAACGAATTTGACCCTGAAGGAGGGGACTGCAATTTTATTTTCCTCACCGCTATATTAAAAAAGCTGCCTATATGAATGTGAGGCATGTGTGTGTGTGTGTGTGTGTGTGTGTGTGTGTGTTTGTGAGGAGGGGGGCTTGTACATGTAAGGGAGTTATCATCTTTTAATGAAGTGGGGAGGGGGATTTTCATCCATTGAGTAGGGATAGGTAGGTGACAATTTTGTTTTTACCCCTCCGAGGGATTCTTTAAAACATGTTTTCAGCGAGAAAGCCTGTTAATATGGGTTAAATGAGAGTAAAAAAAAGACAGTGGGGAAAGTGGGGATATTATATAGAAAATATGGGAGGGATTTTGAGACATGGGAGGAAAGAGAAAGAGAGAGCGTCGGGAATAGAAAATAGGGAGGGATAAAGAGAATCCACATATATGTATATACTTATGCATGATTATATCGGCCTTTTCGCATCCTGCATATCTATCAACACACATAGAACTATGTATCCCTAGGCTTACAATAACAATAGCTAGGCCTGATCTACTAATGTCATCTGCACCTTTCCAAGAACACAATAGCTGCAATAATATTGACATAAAGTTTACCCATTATCTCATTCAGAATCGCAGACAGGAAATTCTCCGTGAGCTGTCTGCTGAAAAGACGCGCAGACAGGAAGCGGAAACGGAAGCCAGTGAGCAGCGCCACCGTGCGACAGAGTTGTCGTTCATGGTCTCTGCCCTGGAGGCGGAGGTGCAGGCTCTAACTGGGGGCATACAGGGAGTGCAGAGGGCCCTGTCACAGGACAGGGTACCTGCTACTAACACTGTAAGTAAACTTAAGCTAAGGACATAAATTCTTGTCAGGATTTTAGTAGAAAAATATTCTTTGGGACCAAACATAGTTTATTATTTCCATGTATATTAAGTACATTTTTATGTCTCTGTAGCTATTATGTCATGCCAGGGTACCATGAGGTCGTTACAAGTCAATTCATTCATTTGTTTATTGGTTTGTTGAATAAGTCACCTGACCGGCAGTGTGGATTGAGACATTTTATGCCACTGGGGGTGGGCGTAAGACACTCTAGTCTATGGAGAGTTGTTATTCACATGAAATAATAGCTGGAAGGCTGTGCATCATATCAGATTATTAGACGGGATGAGGTTTGCCTCTTTAACACACTGTCCTAAACTATATCCATTCATTTACAGACGTCAGAGCTGCCCACAGGCAGTCATTCACAATCTGCTAAAGTTGCTGAACTGGAAACAGAAGTTACCTTACTAAGGGAACAGGTGGGTTTAAAATCACATTCATAATCACATGAAATTCAACTCTAAGGGCCGTTTATAAATGCAGGAGTACATCATGCCCATTGTTTTCATGATGCGACAATGAAGTACTGACAAATCTGCTCACTAGAACTTCATTGGTGCATCACCCCGACCCACTGGGAATGTATCAGTACCATAGGGTCAGCATGGTGACAACTGTAAAAGGATTCGTGTCGCAACAATTTTGCGACACAAATACCATGCCACTGAGGCACCTGTGTCGCCTAGGGGGCTGTACACCCCTAAAATCGACATGGCGACATGGGCCTTTTTGGGCTTAGGGAGTGATCATTTTTTAACAACAGGGGGGGGCTGGTGGGTTTGAGGGGGGGGGTCAGAATTTTTTCAACCCCTTGACCAGGGGGGTCAGAATTTTTTCAATACCTCTGATGGGGGGGGTCAAAATAATTTCACCTGTTTTCAGTGGAAAACCACGCGCGTTACTATAGGCTAAAAGGGGACGTTCGCGTGCGATTTTTGTCCCTTATGGGGGGGTCGAAAAAATGTTACCCCCTCGAGAGGGGGGGTCGAAATTTTTTTCGCACGTCTGTGCGCAAACCCACCAGCCCCCCCCCTGTTGTTAAAAAATGATCACTCCCTTAGTGACATGAGACATTGGGAGTTGATACAGGGACATGGGCATTTCTTAAATTCGACACAGGGACATGGGCACTTCTTAAAATCGACATGGGACATGGGGACCCCCCACCTAGACCCCCGCCTAGAACAATGGATTTTGCTGTGTCGCCTGGGACGCTGCCGCCTAGTGGAGCCCTGACATATTCTGCATCATGATGACCAATGGGATTGATGTATTGTGGCATTAGCTGACCTCAAAGAGTTAACGACATACTGTATATTATATGACCAGAAGCTAACTTGGAATGGTATTGTCAACTAATTCCATTGCACTTTGTATCAAGGAACTACATATAGCATTCAACATTTGTAACTTTCCGGACAGTTCACCCATCTACCATTTAGAGCAAATGTTCTATAGAACCGCTGAAGTTTACTTATATCGTTGCCTCAGTGCAACGAGGTTGTATCTGCATATTTTAAATTTTGCAGGAGAGGCACTACAATTACTATAACACACAGTTGATACAACCTTATTGCACTGGGGCCTGTGGGCAAACATAACATAGACAGAGCTTCAGAACTTTCATACTGGGTAGATAAGGGTCAATAGATGTTTAAACAGAAGAAAACTCATTTTTGCCAAAATGTCAGTTACAACCTTGTTACACTGAGGGGATGATATATTCATATTTTACTTCAGTAACCTCGGTATAATTTTGTGGTTTCAGGTTCTCATACACCGGGACGATTTCGACCGGGAACACAAAGAAAAGGAAAAATTGTTACGTCTGAATAGACAATTACAAGAGGAATTAGATCGCACTGGCCTGGAAGTCAACGCTACCAAATCTAGGGTAATACAATCAACTTTCATTATATACTGTAGGTTGCTACATAAGCAGCAAACTGCTCTGGCTGATCCCCTGGAGGGTCTTGCCAAAGGATGAAGAGGAAGAACCTGTTAAATTGTTTAGAAAGGTGCATGGCCTAACTCATTTTCATGGTACACGTACATGTACTAACAAAACATTTACAGTAGAATGAATGAAAAAACGCTGTTTGATTTATAAAAGAAAGTGTATGTTTCATATAAACACGTTTGTAAAAAATCATTTGGCAAGAGACAAAGATGCACATTTCATCTTTTGGTTCTCGTTTTTTTTGGCAAGACCTGGTTAGATCATTGGAGTGGCTGATGTGAAAAACTCACATATCATAATTGGGATTTATAAAACAGCTGGCAGTGCTCTGCTGCATAGTAGAAGTGACCTTGAGTGCATTATAGGAGTACAGTGCATGCCTGAGCAAGGTCACCCTAGCTGTAGACCAGTCAAATACCATTAATTGGTCTAAAATACCTTGATTGGGTACTTGATTGCTTGGAATGAAATGTACAATGTTTTATAAAGACAATAGACAACTCCTTCTTTACATCTTGACTGTCTGTTGGCCTATAATGCACGAATGCATCGTTGTCTATTCTCTAAATAATATTATCTAAAGCTAAGTGATATTCAATCAATCAATCTGGCTATCAAAGTGAAATCACTTACGATAGTGCCATTGTCATGTCAATATGTATAATTCATATTTATAGTGCGTGATCGATATCCATGAATATACCTTTTAGAATATACCTTTTAGAATATGTCCGAAGGATGATATGTATCAAATTCTTAACAACTGTAATTGTAATTTCCAGGTAGATAAACTTGAGAACGAAAACGAAATTTTACTTTCGGATAACCGTCTCTTCAAGGACAAATTTAGTAAAGGTGTAAGTATAAACAGACATATTTTAGAGAAATTGGAATAGATATTAATTATTTTCTTCTTTTCCACTGGTTTCAATTTAACCCTTTAGGGCCGCTGACGCATTAATGCATCATGCCCATTGGTCGTCATCCTGCATGAATGCAGCCCTGGGGAGTAGCTCGCCAGGGCTGCATCCAAGCATCATGCTGACCCTACAGGGTTAATACACTTCTGGAGGGTTGCCATGATGCTCCAATGAAGTACTAGCAAGCAGTGGAGGCTATTGCGAAAAGAATCGGAAACGGATTCTCACTGACGTAACTCATCTTCCAGTTCCTGGCTGTTCTGCTGCTCAGAACGAACTTCTCACCTTACACTCAGAATCAATCCTATTAGTGTGTGTCATACCGGAGAGCATGCCCCAATTCATGGAAACTTAAGAATCAATTCTATAACCTATTACCTTGCTGCAAAACAGGGGAGAAGTCATTGCCTGGGGGTAGTCAGTTCCAATTTGGGAATAGCACCTCTGACAGAATTGAATTCCTGTCCTTTCGCAACACCCTCCACTGGAGGGGTAGACATTAACACTGGCCCGGGAGCCAATGGCCCGTAATTCTTGTTCCGGGCTCACAGTTTTACCAAAATTTGCCTTCCTATGGGCCCGGGTGGCCCACAGAAATGGCTGAAGGAAGATTTAACTAATTGATGTATAGCTCAATATAGTCATGTTATATATCGTTAAAAAGAGAATATGGCCAGAAATTTAGTGATTCTAGTTAAATCTTGATGTAACTTATTACATAAACTCAGGGTTAGTTTTTCATTAAAGGTGAAAGCATGTTCTGGGCTCGCATATTTAGATGTGGGCCCATGGATTTCTGAAGCTGTGGGCCCGGGTTGCCTATAGCTAAAAAAGTTAGTGTCTACCCCTGAAGCAGTCTCGCCAGCACTACATTGTTGTATCATACCAGAGAGGATTTTGTGACCATACCTTTAATATATAGCAGCCTAAATACTGTTATAAATAAAATCAAGAACTGAAACCAACAACAACAACAAAAAATATATTTCTACAGCCCACACCTTGTTCCTAGAATTAGGAAGTTTTAAGAAGTGGCCGATGAGGACGTGATTTTTAAGAGGTTTCTCGTTATGGAAGATAAATTGAATGTATTGACCAGGGATATTGAGGAGTCCAACGTTCGAACTATGGGGTCGGCTGTACTTTCACTGCTTTTGAACTTCCTGATATGTCTCAAATATCCATTTGTCATGAAAATAAATCACATAGTGAGAAGTGCGCTACTCATACTCATTCCCTTTTAAGTTTGCGAATTTACAATATCAGTCTACTAATATCTATTTCTTTTAATTTAAGTAATCAAATATAAAGTCAAGCCTAACAAGGTCAAAAGTGAATACTTGCATAATAGATTATACTACACATAACTAATCCCACTGAACCAAGGCTGTGAAACAATGCTGAAGTTATAGCCATTTCCTTAATCAATAACTTGCTATGAGTACAGCATCCTTTATCTTTCCTATAAAATATATGTAAGAGGAGGATATGTGAAACGAAAGGTATTTTGCTATGTGACGTCATTTTGTGAGAATTGGCCCTGAAATAATGATCAAACTATTTTGACTTCTTGCTATACAGAAAGATTGTGTCAGAGACACTCCCATAAAGAAACAAGAGTTCTACGAAGATACTCTATTAGATGTAAGTATTGTTTTATGACTCATAATTTAGGACGAATAGATTATATCATACTCGAAACCCAGTAAATTATTTTGAATGAAACTTAAAATACTTATCATGGTTTAACATTATAGACACAACTTGGCAGTTCTAATTTAATCTATAGTTCTAGGTGGTTATTACATGTATTATACCATAACTTTTAAAAGAAATATTCTCATATCAGGAGGTTAATTCAAAACAGTGGTAAAGTAGCACTGATTTGAATTAACCTCCCGCATACTGGTATGACAATGTACTGGTAACTTTTGAAATTGTTGTCATCCATCACTTTTTGAAACCCCTTCGTCTCTCTCTTACGAGTGCCACTTTTTAAAACCCCTGCGTCACTTTCACCCATGTCGGCAAGAATAGTATAGGTCCTATTGAAGCTTCTTGATGTCGGTCTAGATATGTAGGCACAGCAAGGGTTTAGGACCAGCATGTCTGTTTTAAAGAGCACACTTGAAGCCTTTTCCTTTCTCCAAATACACACCCTCGTATATTGGCAGCTAGTGCATATATAGCTAGTACTTCAATTGCAAATGTGCCAGGCCCGGGGCCCATTAGTTCACTACAGGGGAAACAGTCTTCAGAAACCATAAAACAAAGAAAACCCTGTTTAGCCCTGGCATCAACTTAGAAACATCGCCAGGACCTGTCACCGAGGAGGTGATATGACCTGTACCATCTAAAAGTTGTCAATATTATGACGTTAACATTTAACAAATTAGTTTATTCCGTACAGCTCACTCACCTTGACGACTCTATAGTGACCCCTAAATCTTTTGGGTGTGTTTGAGGTGAAAGCTACCATGGTCTATTAAATACAGCTTCTTAGGGATTTTCCCCCAGGGGAATTTCCTTGTATATGGCCCACTTGGTAAAAATAAAAATGATCTAACGTATCTTATACCTTTTTTACGTTTGGTTTTCAAGTATTTTCAACGTTTGTAAAACGTTTGTTAGCTATTAATGTCAAAATTACTTTTCTTTAGCTTAGAAATAAAAGCATTTTTTTTAATATGACGTTATGAAAACATTTCAATAACGTTGATAATGGTCGATCAACGTTATTTTAACATTAATTCATTGTTCTGTGACTACTGGGTATTACCCGCAGGTGGGGTATATTGTGTATCTGGGCATGCCAATAGGTTTTTCCTTGTTCGGTGTCGGTATACATGCGAAATTGAAATTCCTCAAATGGACAGACAAATACATAGAAATGGTTTATGAAGCATATAATCTACGACATAGATTAGATACATCCCTGTTAAATATATACCAGGGAAGAAGACATACATCTACCACGCTATCTATAACTTCTATATGACATGAAAACCTTTCCTATTATTTGAAAAAGAACACTGGAAGGCATTTCTCAAGATGAAACGACTAGACCCCTTCAAGTCGTAGTGAGATCCCTCAGTTAAATGCCATTACAGCCCTGTGTCTAGAGGTCACTAATAATTGCACTGGTACGACTGCCCTACCAAACCCTATGTAATTACTGCCTTAAGTGCTGAGTGTACAGCGTAGTTGTAGTTTGTTACCTATGATCACCCACTCTGATATTGAGGGTTTTAAATCGTAGTGGCTGTGTTCAGGCGTACCATCTTGAGAAATGTCTCCCTGGCCTTGCCAGGTGTGACACATTGTTATTTGAGAAACTTTGATACTCTTGGCACCACTTAAATCCAGAGATGCACCCACAAACCTTCAAATGTATCAACATCTAGGTTAACCCTTTAGAGGCCATTGATGCATCATACCCATTGATGCATCATACTCATTGATGCATCATACCCATTGCTGCATCATACCCATTGATGCATTATACCCATTGATGCATCATACCCATTGATGCATCATACCCCTTGCTGCATCATCCCCATTGATGCATCATCCCCATTGATGCATCATACCCATTGATGCATCATACCCCTTGCTGCATCATCCCCATTGATGCATCATCCCCATTGATGCATCATACCCATTGATGCATTATACCCATTGATGCATTATACCCATTGATGCATCATCCCCATTGATGCATCATACCCCTTGCTGCATCATCCCCATTGATGCATCATCCCCATTGATGCATCATCCCCATTGATGCATCATACCCATTGATGCATCATACCCATTGATGCATCATACCCCTTGCTGCATCATCCCCATTGATGCATCATCCCCATTGATGCATCATCCCCATTGATGCATCATCCCCATTGATGCATCATCCCCATTGCCGCATCATACCCATTGATGCATTATACCCATTGATGCATCATACCCATTGATGCATCATACCCATTGATGCATTATACCCATTGATGCATCATCCCCATTGATGCATCATACCCATTGATGCATCATACCCATTGCTGCATTATAATGCATGAAGACAGCAGCCTTTATTAGATCTTCCATGAACAAATAGGACATGTGGATATTTTCCATGCAGACGTTTTACCTCAGGAGGGGTCAAAGGGTTTTATGCACCCCCCCCGCCTCCACCCCCCTGCCTTTTTGATAAAAGATGGCCACTCCCTAACCGTGGGCGGGTAATCTGCATGGTGCTTGAGTATGTAGGTTATAGAGCAGTTACAGCTATATACGGTTATAGTGGAATCACTTCCCTGTTGTTCAGTATACAACAACACTCTCTTATATAGTTGGAAGTGACTAATAAAAAGTCCTCCGGTTGGACTTTCTGTGTACATGACGCCGTTGGGTGGGCGGGAAATATTTTTTGAATCTCGGATGTCAACGTGCTTTAGTCCCATGCAACACAGACATGCTTTTTTGACCTTTGTTAAGACTTATCAGCAACAGATGGTAGACCGAAACCTTATTGCTGTTTAAACTTAAGGGCTGCCAATGCATTAATGCATCATGCCCATTGGTCATCATGATGCATTAATGCAGCCCTGGCGTGCCCAAAGGGTTGACACACTCCCGGATGCACAGCATGATGCTCCATTGAAGTGCTAGCGAGGAGTCTCGCCAGAACTTCATTGGTGCATCATGAAGGCCAATGGGCATGATGCACTCCTGCACCACCGACCCTTAAAGGTTTAAAAATGACAGAATTGATATCGAGGCATTTGTCCAGACTTGTCAGAAACACAGTCCTTATTATATTGTTCCCATTGTTTGCACTCAAACAGAACTGATCAGGTAACCAGGAGGCTGTTGAGAAAAGATTGGGATTTGAATTCTCACCGTAGCTAACACATCTTACAGTTCCCCCCGATTCTCCACCTACAGAGACCAATTTCCCCCGGGGGGGGGGGGGCACTCTCTATGTAAGGTATACACATATGTGCGGCTGGCAAGGGTACTTTTTCAGGGAAAAGTCCCTAGCAAGCCTCCTGTTTCAGCCACAAATGTCCCTAGCAAGGGTCTACTATTGAGCAAAGGTCCCTAGCAAGGGTCAACTTTCAGCAAAATACCCCGATTAACGCAGGAAATTTCAAAATTTTCTTGGACATAAGCACAGTTTTCATAAAAATAGCATAAACCAAATTCAATTTTCTCTCCAATCAGTGTAAATTTAAGACATTTTGAAACAAATCTAGGATCATTGAGTCAAAAGTGCCCTAGCAAGGGTAGGCTTTCGAAGAAAACCCCCGCGAACGAGTGCCCTAGCAAGGGTAAGGGTTGTCGTGGGTTCAGCCACACACCTGTATCAAAAAAAATTGAAGTGCCCCCCCCCCCCGGGCAACTCCCACCTTACACTATCATAGAATTGACTTGCTCTCAAATAGACTTCATTGCAAAAAGTTGGGGAACTGGTTCCATGATTGGTTCCACCTGAATACTTCCCATTGTAGATAGGCCAGGGAATTTGAGGAAGGAACTAGCCAGGAATTGATTCTTCATTGGGAAGCATTCACCAATTCCTAGCCACTCCTATGACCAATCATCTTCGGGCAACCCAATATGGAATTCATTCCCTGAGGTCAGTCAGTTCCGTTTAGGGAAGAGCACGTCTGACAGAACCAATTCCCAATCTTTTCGCAACAGTCTCCCGAGTTTAATACCCTTGTGTACTCTTCAGACTGCAGGACATACCCCCAGTGATGTTGTGACATTTATGGGGTTTTAAAATTAGTACATTCATGTCCATCTCTCTGTTCACCATTTCTCCTGAAGCAGTGAAGGACAATGATAATAATGAAAAACAACAACAACAAATTACAACAACAACAGCAAAAAAACAACAACAACCAAAACTCCAAATGATGAGGTTTTTGAGATTCACAGATTTCCCAGTTCCAGACTCAAGAGATTTTCCAGCCTATAAAATATCATACATATTATATTACAGTATAGGCCATCATTGTATTGGATTTTTATTAACATATTTATCATAGGATATTTTAATATCAATTATCTAATCTATTACCTTTGTAGAAGATGTCTGTTCGTAAACGGGTTGGTGATGAGGATTATATGAAGGAGCGACCTCATCCTGTACATCTACATAAGGACCCTCACCTCCATCCCCACCAGCATCACAGTCACAGTGGGTCATTCACTAAACAAGGTTGGTGAAGAGAAACTTATGTATACTGTAAACAGTGTTTAGGGATTAAACACTAGTGTTTAGGACTTAAACATAATATGGTTAAACACTTTCTTGACCCACTTTTCTAAATGCTTATTTTGGGCTAAAAGCGTTCAATTTTAAATAGTTTAACTATGCAGTGTTTAACCAAGTGTTTAAATGCTAAACACTTTCGTGTTTCGACAAGTGTTTAAAAGCTAAACACTTAAACACTTCAAGTGTTAAGGTGTTTTTTTAAAGTGATATACAGGAACTAGACACCTTACACATACAGGCACTTTTCTTAGTAGGCCCACATCCCGTATGTAATAATATATATATATATATATATATATATATATATATATATATTGTGGTGTAGACCGAGGGGGAGGCGGTGGAAGCGAAACCATCCTGGCATGGGGGCGTGGAACCCGCTGATCCCGGAGTCACGTTAGGAGCGAGCAACCCTGGCGGTGCTCGGGGGAGTGTTTCCGGGCGCTGGCACCGTGCCAAACGGTGCCAGCGTCGGTGAAATTGTAAGCGTATATATAGTGGTTATGTTTCTCCGACAGTCAGTCCGGGTTACGCGCTGGTCGAGACACATAGCAAGGTTTACCCCCAAGTGTGAATACGGAGAGGCGATATGCACCGACGGATTAGATGGTGTGGCCAGAAGCCAGGCAATAAACAGTGTTGATATCATAGTTGACGGAGTCTTCGTGGTCCTTTTCATAGAGCTAAGACGACAGGGGTTCGGAGCGCTACAATATATATATATATATATATATATATATATATATATATATATATATATATATATATATATATTTGCAATATGATACAGATGAGACCACTCAATACTAGATTCAATACTGTGCAGTGTAGATCTGTTATATTGAATTTAAGTCATGTTAGCAAAATCAATACATGATCTATATTGGAATATGCCTCTAGAATATACATCTAGAATGTAAGACTTTTTGATGAAAACTCTGAAACATGGCCAATATAATATTTATCTTGAATTACTTCAGATTCGAGTATGACGTCACGGGAGTGGACGTGCTCGCGGTGCACCCTGGTAAACACGGCGTCCAGTGAGTTCTGTGACGTATGTGGACATAGACGTAAAGACCCACGTCACGTTTTCAGACAACAGGTGCGACCTTTAGTTACAGTAGTGAGTACTCTTATTAGGTAGTGTTTAAACTTCAAAAGAAAATATAACCCTATTTCCATTATAGTCTCTTTTGATTTCTTTTTGGTATAGAATAAAAGGATTCTAACACCAACATTTAATTCCCTATATTTCGTAACATATGCAGTTCTATAGTGCTATATGTGTGCAATTTAAAAGGGATGTGTGTACTTAACATCAACGATTATCGGGATTTAAAGGGTTAATAGTGGAATCTTTATCAACATAGTGTGTCTTTATTGCCTTTCTATCAATGAAATGATTTTGACATCGAAGGCATTGAAAACCATCTAACATACGTCCTAAAACAAACCCTGTGGAATTAATATCCTTCAAAATGGTTGGCATGATGCACCAATGCAGTGCTGGTCAGTATACTCGTCAGTACTGCATTGTTGCATCATGGCACCCTTAGGTATGAGTAGTATGAGTATCAGTTAGCCTCGGGTGCTGTTGCTACATATGGCCACATTAGCATCTAGACACAGAACGACCCATATATATATATATATATATATATATATATATATATATATATATATATATATATATATATATATATATATATATATATATATATATAAAGGTGTCTTTATGTCCAGTGGCGGATCCAGGATTTAGAAAAGGAGGGGGCGCGGCCCAAAAGGAGGGGGCCTATTTTTTGACAAATTTTGGGGTCCAAAATATGTACGGTATAGTTAAACTCTTAAGTACTGGGAAAAGGGGCCACTGATGTCAATGAGGAGACAGTGTCTTTACAAAATCCGGATCTGCATTAATCTTGTGTGACAGGGCCAATAGTACACTTGCAATCCAGTAGGCCTTAACATATTTTCTACTTGTAACAGAGGCTCATTTCAAAATCTGTGATTTTATGTTTTCATCACATAACCCTTCTTGCATGTGTCTCATATGATGTAAGTGTCTTATGGACCCTTTCAACCAAAATGAAATTGAATTAAAGAATTGAATTTCATTGATTCTAATTTTTGCTCATAGGCACTGGACAGAGAAGTATGATTTATTAAACCCGGTTATGATATCAAAGGGGCTTTCATAAAGTATTCACGCACATCTTCTCTCAGAAATAGAAGTTAAGTTCTTGCACTCATTTAAACAATGAGTTTATATATGCAGCATTTCTTGGATATAGCACATCTTCAAGATAGAGATATTGGATATTGCATCCCCTTTGGTGTTGTCTTTCATCCTTTTTTGGGAACATTCAATAATAGCGTCACTGCTAACCTACTTTGCAAAAAAAAAAAATAATAAAACAACAACAACAAAAAACAAAACAACAAAAAAACGTATTTGTAACTTTTTTGAATGTTGAAAAGGGGTTGGATAAAAATGTTTCCAAAAGACGTTTGTCTTACGTGAAAAGGTTCTAATACTTATTTTGGGCATTGAGAACATGAAAAAATGGACTTTTCCAAAATGTTTTAAAACTTTCTTAATTGTGAACTTTTTACGTGTCTTGGTCATGTTATCTTTTACAGCCTATCAATGGAAACGTGATTAGAAAAAAAAGAACGTGTTTTAAAGACACAAGGCCCAAAAATCAGTGACATGATTGTTGAATGTTTCCTTACATGTTGGTGTATCGCTTGAGTTCTATCTAGAATCCTTATTTTTGATATTTCCCATAACATAAGCCCCTGTAGATGCTTTGATTCCCTGAAAGGTCTTATTTGCCATGTCCTGTATATAGAGGGAAAAGAGGCTTCTGGGCTAACCCACCTGGGCCCCATCTTCAGCCCAGACATTTACCTGCTTGAGCCCATCTGGGCCAGCCCAGAAAGCCCAGAGAGATCCTTTCTGGGTCCCCTATGGCAGTGCTGGCTGGATACTTGGCCCTCACAATAAGAGCCCTTTATTACACACCTGTCGTGTAAATAAAACACCCTCATACCCACGACCATCTCGTGCCCATCTATGACTAGAGGGGGAAGTAACTATGTACACATATTTCCCAACAACTGCCTTTTTCTGCTTTGGATATCTTTTTGTTTGTTTGGTTAAATATATATCAATGAAATAGCTAATTTAAGATATATGATATCATTTCACTACAAGTATATCGCACTACTTACTGTAGTGTTTCCCACACAATGAGCCAAATTTGAATAGTAAAGTTGTTGCTGCTATAACAAGAATAATCATTTATATACTTTATATAAAAAACCCAGTAACTCATTTATATACAGATTAGGAGTTTCCTTTCAAACAGAAAGTAAAAAAGTAACCTTATATACACAAAGATTTCCAGCTCATGTCACATATGATTTATATCAAACAATACTCACCATCTTAATACTTTCATTCGATATTAAGGGGACATAATGATCGAGTTATACCCATAGTATTGGCAAAATTCCAAAAGTACCTGCGTAGAGGCTGCGTCAGCATGATGCAGCTATGAAGTGCTAGCACTTCATTGGTGCATCACACCAACCCTTCAGGCTTGGCATGATGCATCAATGAGTACCATATCGTCGTGTTTAAGCGCAGGGATTTGAATAAGCGCCGGTCGCAAATAAGCGCGGGGGGTACAGAGCTCATGAAATGTTTCTTGACCACTAAAACTGCATTCTGAATAAGCACCTGTCCTGTAAGAGCACCGGGAAATTGAGGCTACTAAAGCAAAGATCGCCGGGGCGCTTGAACACGACGATACGGTTTATCAGCCTCGTAGGATCGACATGATGCATAAATGCAGCACTGGTGCATTACTCTACAAGAGTGCACTATTGTATCATAAGGAGTGATGCATGAATACAGCTCTGGCAAGTAGACTTACCAGAGCAACATTTTGCACCTTGCCGACCATGGGCATGCTACATCACTGGATTATCGGCCTTTAAACGGTTAATAATTTAAAGGGCGGCTAGCATGGAAAATGTCAGTATTGGTACCTGCCAAAAAGGTCGCTCACAAATTCGCAGGACCAAGCGTAAAAAAATGCGACGATCTGATTGGTCAATGGGTGGTCATGTGACCTTTTAATGCGGGCGTGCATTCGCCGTGCTAGCCCCCCATTAATGCACCACATGGTCATGGAGCCTTAATCTTAAAAGCTCAATTTTCCCTTTTTTTTAAATATATCATTTATTCTTCCTTTTCTTTTTTATCTTTTATTGCAGAGTGCACCAGTGAGTGGTTGGACGGAATGTGACACGTATATTGATACTTCATACAGATAAGGACGTGGAAAGTGTGTAACACCTAATACAGGGGAACACACACGGCTATAGATTTGTGGTATGTGTAATTATAGGACACACATTGAAAATACAGTGTGTGTACGCCAAGTCTCGAGTATCGGCCACCTTGATTTGAGATCAAAATCGCCTGGTTTGTGGATCACCTGGTTATTTGAAGCAGAGACACGACAGAATTTAACAAGAATTATCATATCTCTCTAGAGAGATATCTATAATGGTCGATTTGTGAGTTGACTTGCCGTTGGAAGACCGATATATCGAGCTCTGACTTTACCCAGTATAGGCCTCAGTATGGACGCCCAGTGGGTCCACCATTTTGAATTTCGCTGATCTAGGTGGATCCACTGATAAGACATGCCATGCTGGGTACCTTGCCACTGGGCATTTGGCCTATAGGATTTTAGACCCATACCCAGTGGATCCACCATTTTGAACTTTGCTGGTTCTTCTAAAAGTGGCAAAACACACTGATAAGACATGGTATGATGGGTACCTTGTCCCTGGGAAACAATCAAGCTGGTCCCCATATTATCAGCTCTTATCAGTCCATGTTGCCAGAACCAGCTCCAGTCATGCTTGTGGCCTATAGGATTACGCACACGGACACACATAAACTACAGAGTGTGCCACACACGAAAAGACTGATATTCCTAATTATTGTACCACACCGTATTAACCCTTAAAGGGCCGCATTATGACTCCAATTTTATGTTCGACCCTGTAGGCTAGTGTATGGTCAGCTGATGTATTTATGCACTATGCGTTCCTTAACCCTTTAAAGACCGCTGATGCAGGAGTGCATCATGCCCATTGGTCATCATGATGCACGGCGAGACTTCACTTCATTGGAGCATCATGCCGACCGTACGGGGTTGATACATATACTCCCGGAGGGTCGGCATGATGCTCCAATGAACTGCTGAAACCAAGTTGAAAAGTGATTGATCAATGTTGATCAGTCACTTTTCAACTTTGCTGCAACGTTCTGTACCCAATGGATGACCCAGGATTATAGGATATCAAACTACCACACGAAAAGCATGATCTTATTTTTCCCCCCTGTGAATTGAATAGACTGACCGAATCCTGTAAATCTGTAGAAATGTTAATGTAACAAATCTAATGTCAAGACTATAATATCTTTAAAATCATTAAAAATATACATTGATTTTAACAAAACAGCTCTATAAACGAATCAAAATTTCCCAGCAGGTCTCGACAAATCCTCAAGTTTTGACTATGGTACAAATGATTATGATATGGTTACGTTTCTACAAACTTTGGCAAAGAAACAACTGGAAATTCTTTGCATACCTCAGCTTGCCATATTGTATTTTTCTCTTTGGAGATGCACTTGAAGAATAAAACCTGGGAAATACCAACCAGCAGACATGGTTGACAGGGCATTGAAGTTTGGTATCTATGTCTTTCTACGCCTAAATTATCTTAACCCTTTCAGCACCGCCTATACATCAGGGCATCATGCCCATAGCCTGGCTTAGGTCGTCATGATGCATGAATGCAGCCCTGGTGAGTAACTCGCCAGGGCTACATCCAGGCATCATGCCGACCCTATGGGGTTGATACACCCCTGGCATGATGCACCATTGAAGTGGTGGCGAACACACCTGGCAGTACTTCATTGGTGCATCATGGCGACAAACGGGCATGGTGCACACTGAGAGAGAGAGAGAGAGAGAGAGAGAGAGAGAGAGAGAGAGACACACACACACACAGGGAGTAAAGGCGTGACAAAGGGGGGGGGGTAGTGGGAGGGTGTCCAAAGGGGCTTAAAAAGTGTGACATAATTTATGTATCAGCCCATAGGCCTATGCAGAGAGAGAGCAGAGAATGACAAAGAACTCATTTGCGCCATTTCCTACTGTGGTTAAAACACAGTATAACTGTCATGAAAAAAAACCCTGTAAAACTGGAAATAAAATATTTAATTTGTCGTTGTTGTCTACATTAATCTCTCGTTGCAATGAAATACATACTTCACCAGGAGTCTGTTTCCCCTCCACGCCTTAGGCCATGCAGGAGTAACAGACCCTCGGTGCCAGAAACTGGATACCACCTTACCAAATAAGGAAATAAGAGAGCATATGAAGGCTGTAACAGTGGTTACACTACTCAAAACATCCGTCAAATAACTAGTTAGTAAAGGAAGGATATATTGGCAAAACTGCACAAACATTAGTCAGGGGGTGAAACCAGGTCAAGTCATAATCAGTGCCTGGAGGGTGTTGCTCGTATGCTAAGTAGAGCTGGGAGTAGGTGCCCATTTCCCAAAGAAGTTACGCACTGCTTCACCATTAAACTTTCATTCACCATAATTATAAGTCGGGAGCGTGTTGCTCCTATGGTAAAAAGAGCGGTCAGTAGGTACCCTCTTTTCAAAAGAAGTCATGCTCTGCTTCACCATTCCACTTGCACTCACCACATTAGTCTGAAAAGTCACCTGCCTTGTTTAAAACAGAGAGAGCTGCACTATCAGGTACCTACTCATGTCACACACTCTATAGTATATTATACTGACTGACTTCTCCCAACTAGGTACCTACTCAAATCCCCCTTTTTTAGCACCATATTTGAATGACCATTAGTGAGCAACAAAAGGGACAAGTTACAGCTCCATGAAAAGAAAGGAATGGAAATGAGGGCATTTTTAGCCAGCTCTTCCTTTTACTATAGGAGCAACACCCTCCTGAAAAGGCACCTTTTCCAAAAGGAGCACCACCCCTCTAGTTTTATATATATTTGATATGCCCTAAACCCCCAGTGTATAAGCCATAGATCTCATAGATCGTTTCAAGCCCCTGGTGCAGCCTATAGCACATTCAGGATCTCAGGGTGCGACTTTTATGCAGGGTTTTACTTATATAGAGTGTAGGACTATAGCATTAGCAAGGAATACTTATATAGACCATAGTATTAGCAAGGAATACTTATATAGACCATAGTAGTAGTAAGGAATACTTATATAGACCATAGTAGTAGTAAGGAATACTTATATAGACCATAGTATTAGTAAGGAATACTTATATAGACCATAGTAATAGCAAGGAATACTTATATAGACCATAGTATTAGTAAGGAATACTTATATAGACCATAGCATTAGCAAGGAATACTTATATAGACCATAGTATTAGCAAGGAATACTTATATAGACCATAGTATTAGTAAGTTATACTTACATAGACCATAGTATTAGTAAGGAATACTTATATAGACCATAGTATTAGTAAGGAATACTTACATAGACTATAGTATTAGCAAGGAATACTTATATAGACCATAGTAATAGTAAGGAATACTTATATAGACCATAGTATTAGTAAGGAATACTTATATAGACCATAGTATTAGCAAGGAATACTTATATAGAACATAGTATTAGTAAGGAATACTTATATAGACCATAGCATTAGCAAGGAATACTTATATAGACCATAGTATTAGCAAGGAATACTTATATAGAACATAGTATTAGTAAGGAATACTTATATAGACCATAGTATTGGCAAGGAATACTTATATAGACCATAGTATTTGTAAGGAATACTTATATAGACCATAGTAATAGTAAGGAATACTTATATAGACCATAGTAATGGTAAGGAATACTTATATAGACCATAGTATTAGTAAGGAATACTTATATAGACCATAGTAATAGTAAGGAATACTTATATAGACCATAGTAATGGTAAGGAATAATTATATAGACCATAGTATTAGTAAGGAATACTTATATAGACCATAGTAATAGCAAGGAATACTTATATAGACCATAGTATTAGCAAGGAATACTTATATAGACCATAGTAATAGTAAGGAATACTTATATAGACCATAGTATTAGTAAGGAATACTTATATAGACCATAGTATTAGCAAGGAATACTTATATAGACCATAGTATTAGTAAGGAATACTTATATAGACCATAGTAATAGCAAGGAATACTTATATAGACCATAGTATTAGCAAGGAATACTTATATAGACCATAGTATTAGTAAGGAATACTTATATAGACCATGGTATTAGTAAGGAATACTTATATAGACCATAGTATTAGTAAGGAATACTTATATAGACCATGGTATTAGTAAGGAATACTTATATAGACCATAGCATTAGCAAGGAATACTTATATAGACCATAGTATTAGTAAGGAATGCTTATATAGACCATAGTGTTAGCAAGGAATACTTATATAGACCATAGTATTAGCAAGGAATCCTTATTTAGACTATTTAGAGAATAGACAACAATATTCTTCATGTCGAGACTCTCTATTGGACTTTATACCACGATTTCGGCACTTCCGGTGGTTTTATATCCGATATATACATGGTATATTCTGCATATACCACCCTTGTGCATTTTTGAAATTTTTGGTATATACTTTTTCGAGGTCAAGTTGGACTTCGAATATTTTTGGAGACGCTGGCGGACATAGAAATTTAGTCTCGCCATTGTTTCAATGTGAAAAATCGTCCCAACTCGTATGAGGATTGAACCCCGGCCGCAGTGGTGGTAGGCGAAGGCCTTAGCCATAGCGCCACACTGAACGGTGATGAAACCCAATGCGAAGGTAAATAAGTTCTAACCTGGAGTCCTAGTCGTATGTTTTCAATCAGTTTTCGTCCTGAATCCAACCTTTTCATGTTATGATATCGAAATCCCAAGAAGTTTTCGATCCATAGATGAGGAATGCGTGCTAATTTTCTCCATTTTCTTCGATATAAATAAGAATCCATTGATTTTTCCATCGTACGCCCATGGCCGCTCTGCGTGAAGCCATTGTTTTTGTTCCTTGCCGGGAGAGGTACCGCCGTGTTCACACTCACTTTTCGTATTGAATCCAACCATGAGACGTCTTCAAATTAATACATACATATCCTTAGACATTCTAGATGAGTACTCCATGCTTGATATGTCCGATATATTCGAAGTAAATAAGAATCCATTGATTTTCCAAAACGGTCCGAAATTTTCGGCGTCTTTCTTGTACGACGAGCAGTTGACCTATATCCACATCCGGGCCACTGACACACTTTCGCCGAACAAGGAGGTGGGTGGGAATGGCCGGACCGCGACTAGCTTACGATGAAAAGATCAATGGATTCTCCTTTATTTTGAATATATTGGACATATCAAGCATGGAGTACTCATCTAGAATGTCTAAGGATATGTATGTTTTAATTTGAAGACTTGTCAAGGTTGGATTACATACGAAAAGTGAGTGTGAACACAGCGGTTTATCTCGGCAAGGAACAAAAACAATGGCTTCGCGCAGAGCGGCCACGGGCCGTATCGCTTGCTTCTACAAAATGTCTTCGCCTGGCTATATTCTTTGGATTTCAGGTAAGAAATTGATACAAAATGGAGGAAATGGTGGTATAAACCTATTAGGTCATGGATATGGGAGCCCACGGGGAGTCTATGCTGGATATACCCGCTCCGCGGCTCGGGTATATCCAGCATAGACTCCCCTAGGGCTCCCATATCCATGATCTATTAGCTTAATAACGCATGATGGTCGAGGGCCTTCATAAGGCCCGAGACCAGAGTGTGTTATAGTCCAACAGAGAGTCAAGACATGAAGAATGAGTTGTCTATTGTTTTTATAAAACATGTTACCATTTTCATCACATTGATCAAACGTCTAAAGCCTCTGATATCCCACAGGAATGATAGCCAAGCTGTAACCTTGCTCAGGTGTGCACTGTACTCCTATAATGCACTCAAGGTCAATTCTATTGTGCAGCAGTGCATGGGCTGCCGTTTTATAAAGTATTAGTAAGGAATATTTATATAGACTATAGTATTAATAAGGAATGGGAGCCTTTTCAGACTGTTGCTGTGGCTTATAGAAAAGCCCTGAACTCAGCGTGTGGCTTATATGCAGGTGTGGCTTATACGTGGGGGTTTATGGAAGTCACTTTCTGTCTTGAATACATTTCTATTTTCATATCTATTCAGATATGAACGAGGACTTCCCCTAAAAACTACCCTGTTTAGTAATAATGTAAATGTAGATTATGTTAAAGGTTGTTAAATACTGGGTACACTGTAAACAAATGGTGTCAACATTATAACGATGATTCCTAGCATTTGGACAAATATTTCACTGAGATTCCTGATTTTTTTCTTTACAGAGATTCCTCATAAATGTTTAATGTCAAATCAAAGTTATTTTTAGGACTTTTACTGACAATCAACTCATCTAATTGTGGAATGATATTTGACATTTTGATAATATAGCAGTGTTGAATTCAACAATCAACAGGTCTATCTGCATCTAATACTCTATGGCTTCTTGCTGTGATGATATGAATAAGGTCATAAGTGCATGATATGAACCACTGGTCACTGTCTAACAACCAAGCAGTCTCATCCAGTCAGGATTCAGGTGTTTGGGGTTTGTGGGTCCACATATTCTGGGGAATATTACTATGCACGGTAACTGCCTACATTTGACCACTACAGCAACCAGCGCCCAGAACTACTTTTACCCAGAAACGCTGGTTGCCAGAGATGACTCACGCTAGTGGTCGAGCTGGGACCAGATTGACAACCAAGATGAATGTGCTGAGGGATCGTCCATAAATGACGTTATGTGGCTCAGGGGAGGGGGGCTCTAATAGCCCCCTATGCATTTCTATAGTAAAAGCTTAACAAAAGGGGCAGGGGGGCATGATGTCATTTATGGATGCCCCGAATCACCATGTCAATCTCAAGCAGTGCCAGCGTCACATGGCATCTGAAAAAAAAAACATTTCTCAAGATGGTACCTTTCAAATTGCAGTGGGATCCTTCACTCTAATGCCATTACAGCCCTGCATAGATCTAGTGGTCACTAATGATCACACTGGTATGACTGCCCTACCAAACACTATGTACCTAGATTAAGTGCTGATCAAACAGAACAGTCATAGGGCATTGCCTATGATCACCCGATCTATATTTGAGAGTTTCAAATCGTAGTGGCTGTGCGCAGTCATGCCATCTTTAGAAATGCCTTCCTGACCTACTCTAGCTGATTTCCAAAATGTAAAAGATGGCACTGTGTGAGGTTGGCAACTTTTACATGGGAGAACCTGAGATGGGAAGAGTCATGGCTGCACAGACACAGCCCCCAGATTGATTGATATATAAAACCTACAGAGGAAAAACTCATTTAACATTTCACAAAACTGTCATGATATTTTTCAGTCTTTACCCTTTGGAATATACATATAATCATAAATACACGCATTATTGTCTCCCATTACCATAGGACTATTATGCCTTTTGTGGTAATAACAATGGGGACAATAGGGTGCAGGTATGTTGAATTATTTTCACTGCCATGAAGGGCCCAATTTTTAACTCTGGTAGACTAGTTCATGTTGTGCCAGACTAATATGGAAGTGGATACCTTGGGTCGTTATTGTTGGTCACTGTTGTTACCTAGGTTACATTGATACACTATAATGAAACTGAGACTATCCAATCAAACTTTACAGTTGATACCAGAGCCATGATGCACATGACTGGTTACTCAAAGATTGATTATCTATACACAGTACACATACTGTATGTTACACAACGAGGCTTTATATTTCACCCCAGGAAGTAGTCATAATTTAACCCTTTAAATGAGGTGTAGTGTAATAATGTATCATGCCATTTGTTGTCATCGTGCATGAATGCATCCATGGCCAGTCAGTCTGCCAGGACTGCATTTGTGCATCATGCATGCTGACTGTATGGGGTTGATGCATTCCAATGTAGCACTGGTAGGCTACCTACTAGTGCTACTTTTGTCCATCATTATGAGCAATGAACATGAGGCCTTATGGTACAAGCCTTTAAGAGTTATAAGTGGGATAATCACATAAATAAATGTGCTGTAAACCTATAGCAGTCCATCCCACTTTGGGGGGAATGGGCTGCTATCATCCCCTTTTTCTTTTGACAAAATGGCACCCCCTATTATTAAATTCCTGATCCAGGCTAGCTATAAACATTGTACCTCAGATACAGTGAATCCACGTGTATAAGGTGCAGCTTTATTTAAGGGTGGCCCCTGGCAGTGCCTCATGAAATGTAGCTAGATAGAGGGTGAGAAATACTCAAAACCATACCCCAGCTGAACATAACACCCTTTTCCTAATATGAGGCTATGCTTTTTATAGGTGGTTGTGGTGGAGGGGGGGGGTGAGTACACACCATATATAAGGTTATGTAGTAGGTTGGTGTTATAAGTAAACAGGAGTAGTGTGGACTGTATGTATTGGAGTCAGTTACATTAACTCGGATCAGTTACACTGCGAGGCCTATGTCACATTCATTAGACCTGCCTGATGGAATTAGCAGAACGCTCTGAGGAGAGGCCAACCCGAGAGAATGGCTAGGGTTTTGTTTTATTTCTCAATTATCTGCTTACAGTTTAACATCGGTAAGTAGACATACACCATAAGTAGTACACCTAAAAGGAAACTTAGTCACTAACAGTATACATGGCATTGTCTGATAGTTTGTGCTTCAAATACTAATCTTCTCAAAAATGACCCAGGGTGTCCCCGTAGACCATATTTTATAGGTAGCTACTCTATTTACTCTCACTCTCCAAATTTAGTGTCTCTTTGAAGAGGTAATTAGATTTTCACTCAATTCTTTACTTCCAACCATTGTAAAATGCCTAAGGAACAACATAGCCCTGTTAGCTCCTATTCGCAGCTTGTTTCGACCATAGATCAAGCTTAGGGGTCCGCCAGCAGCTAAGTATGGTGTTGTATCAGTGTGTGAAACATATGAGTTGATTTTGAAAAATGGGAAAATTGGAGCATGCCAATTTAACGATGGGTTAGTAGCAATCTGTCTATTCTACATTATTGGTGAAACATGCTTTGTCTCATTCAAGTGGAGAAGCTGGTTTTATATAGCGTAAGGAGACCATAAAATGGCTCCAGTAATGCAATGAGCAACTTTATCTTTTTGTTTACCATTTGCAAAAACCTCCAGGTCCTATCAGGGGTTGTCTGAGGATCTTTTGTGTACCTCTTCCTTTTAATCCCCAATATAGGAGATAGTAAACAGTCAAATGGTACAAATTAGTATTAGTAGTTCAAAACTATGGTGCTTAAGCCCTTGATCATTTTTACAGTGAGTTTCAATGGGGATGCAGCTATGGGCATCAATTTTCAAATGCATTAAAGGAGGCATCAATTTATTTATTCTAACAATATTCAATATAGAATAATGAAGTACACTGTAAAAATTAACTGTTGAATCTACCAGGGATCCTTGTAAAACTGAAAAATGAACCATCATAATCATTAAGCAGGGAGTCAGTGTAGTTTTTACAAGAAACCCCTGGTGGCAGTATGGTGGTACTAGGAATCTATGTGAAAATAATGACATCTCTGTGAAAATAACAACGGACCTCTTTCAACTTTGGGACGAGGAATCCTTGGTTATTTTGATGACATTTTTTACAGTGTAGTAAGCAATGGAAGTAAAGTAATAAAAGTAGGTCCTCAGTGCCAAGTCAAAACAATTGTAGGGGTATGGTATTTACACTTTACATTCATGTACCCATGGGACTCAGACCTAGGTCTTTGGGTGTAGTGGGGGGATCCGGATGGCAGGTGGCAGCACCTACCTCTGGGTTCGTATCCATTACACCAGGGGGCCTACCACTCGTCCGCCACACGTCACGTGGCCGGTCTGAGTTTTGCGGGCTTTTCCCCTATATAAGGCTGGTTCTACCCCCATGTTCTCCAGTAGTGGTTTTACCCACTGCTCAACTAGGTCGTTACCCTAAAGGGTAACCTAATGCCTTAGTAGCATGCAGTCCTCTGAGGCGGTGATCGTATGTAACATAAGCTATGAAATAAAAGCTCGGTTGCCTACCCGGAAACTTTTTCTCTCTTCGTTATGATTACTTAATCTAACTTAACGAGACGAACCACTACACAATTAATGATAGGATCAATTTGTGTTTAAAAATATTTAGGTGCAATATATAGGCTACTTCACAGTAGGCCTACCATGATGCATTCATTATTGCTGATGAGCCTCCATACTATGATTTATCCATATCATTATCTGTTGTATCATCTCTATCTACATAAAACAGGAAATGGCCATACCATCACTGTTGGTGATTTGAGTTATAACACAGCTCAGCAGTCCTACAATGATGTGACAGTGGTACCTTGTGAGGACATCCCCTCCATTCCTGCTCTGGTCACAGGGTTTGAGATAGGAGCGCAATACAGTGCCAATCTAGCTTATGGGAAATCATCCACCATAACCTTACAGATGCTTCGGAAGGTAACATAGATTTATGTATACTAATACAAACTCAGCTAAAACTTCTTTGTAATTGTTTGAATTGTTTATAATAGGTTCAGGTAAAAAGATGTATATATAGGACATTTTTCCTTATGTCAAAATAATATTTCAAACATTTTATTGAAAATCAAATCAAAATGTTAAGACAGATGATGTTTAAAGAAACACTTTTCTAGGGTGCATTTTCTTGATGGTATTTATACAGCGGAACTTTAAATATTTTTCTGCCAATTTGGTATATATGTACATCAATACAAATATGCCTTAGATAAGGGAGAACAAAGAATATTCTTTTTTTTCTTGATGGTATAACAGCGGAACTTTAAATATTTTTCTGCCAATTTGGTATATATGTACATCAATACAAATATGCCTTAGATAAGAGAGAACAAAGAATATTCTTTTCTTTTTTTTTTTTTTTTTTTTTGGGGGGGGGGGAACTCTCCCTGCCTTCAAGTCAGGTTGGGTCTGTATTGATATAGGGTAGGATAGATATACATTCATGGCTGCGCTATGGATGATTATGGATAAAGAAGTCTTTTGTGATAAAATAAGAAACTCTTAGCTAAGAAGAAGCCTTAGCTCAGAGATAAGAATTACCTCATTCTAAGAGAGTGATCATTTTTTTTTGCGTGCGGACGTGGGAAAAACATTTTGGCTCCCCCTCACGATGGTCAATTTTTTTACCCCCCCCCCCGAGGGCTGAAAATTGTTTATGAATGCACCCTTTTAACCTACTAACGTGCGGGCTTTTTCACTGAAAACAGATGAAATTATCTTGAGCCCTCTGGTCAAGGGTTCAAAAAAAAAATTCTGAGCCCCCTCAAAGCCACAAGCCCCCCCTTCTGTTGTTAAAAAATGATCACTCCCTAATAAGTTTATGTGAATTCTTGCAGACAAGTGGTGACACATACAACATAGTACAATCGACAAGTGCCTACACCTACCAGGGTTATCTCGAGTTCTCCCTCCTGCCCTGGGAGCGGTGGATGACCCAACCTGGAGATGTTTTTGCCCTAAAAGTAATATAGTTAAGAAAAGGTTTACCTGGGAGATTGAGAATTAACTATGAAATTGTGCTTGAAATAAGAATGATAAACATGCTCATGTTAAGCCTTTAGAGATCTTAAAATCTTTTTGAAATGCTTGACAAAATTTCTATGATGACGTATTTGAAAATACAATATGTTCAGATTGTTTGTCTTGTCATGATAGGATGTTTGGAAAATTCTAACATTTTAGTACCCACTAGTTTTCACTATCAGCTTCTCTATACATGGATATATCATGCCATGGTTGTCCTTAAAGGTAACAGGTGGGGTGATCATGCACACAGGGAGTGCCAAGTGTGCGTCTGGCAAATCTAGCTATTGGCAACATAATAATGATATCAGAGGAGATGAGGTTACCTTTACTCAGACTGGACAGCAGAGTTGGCCGGTTAAAGTGCAAATGGATATTAGTCCAGGTGAGCAAAAATTACATCATTATTCTATTATTTTTCACCATTCATCTATATTTCCATATTTCCCATTAATTATTTTCCCATCACTGAGGAAATTTGAAAGAAAGTTACCACTGAGAGGGAATATCTACTGAAGGTTTTTCCTCCCCCTGATCAATATATTTTGGTTTTGAATACATCCACATTATTTCCAGTATTGACTTGAATGTATGTGCCCCTAATGCATGTACCTTATGTGTGACTGTAATGATTGGGTAAACTTCTTTTTAAGTGAATGGGGTGTTAACCGCTATTGGTTAGCTACATAGTGATGTTTGATTGGTGATAAATTTCATGTTATTTTGACTGAAAGATACTGGTGCTTATATAAGACCCTAGGACTTGACTAATCCATTACACTAACTGAGATCAATAAACTTTTCTTTTGTTTTCAGACACTCAATGTGAAACAGGTTATAACAAACAGACAGGGAGATGCTACTGGTTTAACCGAGTACTGCAGAATTACACAGAAGCAGTGGCACAATGTAAGACACAGGGAGGCACCTTAATGCAGCAGGAGGACTGGGATTTTATATATACATTCATGGTATTTGATCTGGGTTTGAACATTTTCAAGTAAGTTCATTTTCTGATCTAGTCTTTTAAGTTAACCCTTTAAGGGCCGCTAATGCATTCATACATTATGCCTACTTGTTGTTATAGTACATGAATTTAGCCCCTGTGAGTAACTTGCCTCATGCAGACCTTACAGGGTTAATGCACCCCTGGTGGTTTGGCAGGATGCACCAATGCTGGCGAGTCTGGTCATGATCCACTCCTGAATCAACGGTTCTTAAGGACCTTTATTAAGTCTGAATTTGATCAGTATCTTCTTTATACATTTTCTTCAGATTGATAAATCTATAAGTGAAGTGATAACTCAAAACTGCTATTACAATGTACAGACACTAATACCCATCTCAAATGATTACATACCTCTCTAAACTCTCTACCTCTTTATGATAAAAGGGGATGGTGGTATTCATCATTTGTCCAAAAAAATGTCATGTTTAATTGTTTTCAAAGTTCGTTTTTTCAATGGCCCAATACAGTAAAAGGCAGGGTCATATATTCTGTAACTATTGATATAATATTTGCTGTTATACCACAGGTCTCCAGTAGCAGGTGACAAATGGTGGCAGCTTCATAGAGGAAGCTACTTCACAGTCAAACAGCTTGGTGAAAGTACTTCCACTTCCTCAGTAGACACAGCTGATGAGAACATGTTCATCTGTAGATCTGGAGGTAGGTCTGTCTGCTTTGAAATCTCAAACCAAGCTCCACTATGGGTTTGATGTAATTGAAAAGGCAGTACAATTGGTTTAGATATTGTAGAATTCATAACTAAAGTACCTTGTCTATGAGGCATATATTTGTAAAATTGTAACTACCATGGCACCTTATCAAGGCAAGGCATTATGATAGTCACAATGTCTAACATGCGGTTACTACAGAGGCAGCCATGTGTCTAGAACCTGACTTTGAGTAAACACAGCTACAGGATTAATTTTGAACTTATTCCCCACCAGAATTATTTCAATTGGGGAGTATTCGGATAATCAAATTTTAGGCAACAGACAGTTGACCTTTAAACAAATTTGGTTCGACTTTACTTTTCTTTCCTTTAGAGGTTTCAGATTCACACTCCTGAAATTTCCTTCTTAATAAGATGATTAACTATTTATGAAATTTATGTTTAACAGCACCTTGTCAGACAAGTACATTATTACCTAGGAGTGCAGACAAAGGCAGCTGTTATTGGGTCTCTGATGAACCATCATGGAATGATACAGCAAGACAAAGATGTTCAGATAATGGAGGTCAGCTTGCTATGCTCAAAACAAACATTGAACAGGAGGTAGTCAATCAAGTCACCTACTCTGTTAACATTAAGTAAGTTCTGCTTTGTTTCGATATAACCCTACATGACACTGCGATTTACCCTTGGGTCTGGAAGCATTTATTTAGTGTGATAGTCTTCCAGGTAGCATTTCATATTAAGCTAATAGATGATGCATATCGAGGCCCTAGGGGAGTATATGCTGGATATGCCCTTGCCGCTCTGTGGCTCGGGTATATCCAGCATATACTCCCCGTGGGCCTCGATATGCATCTTCTATTATACCACCATTTCCTCCATTTTGTATTAATTTCTTACCTAAGATCCAAAGAATATAGCCACGAGAAGACATTTTGTAAAAGCAAGTGATACAGCCCGGGTCCGCTCTGCGCGAAGCCATTGTTTTTGTTCCTTGCCGGGAGAGGTACCGCCGTGTTTACACACACATTTTGTATTGAATCCAACCATGACAAATTGAGAAATTAACAGGTTCATATTCTTAGATAGTCTAGATGATCCCTCATATGTATTATGTCCAATATATTCAAAATAAAGAAGAATCCATTGATTTTCCAAACCGGTCCGAAATTCTCGGCATCTTTCTTGTACGGCGAGAAGTTGACCTATATCTACATCCGGGCCACTGACACACTTTCGTTGGACAAGGAGGCGGGTGGGAATTGCTGCACGGCGACTCGCTTACGATAGAAAAATCATTGGATTCTTATTTATATTGAACAAAATGGAGAAAATTAGCACGCATTCCTTGGGATGGATATCAGCACGGTTTAATGTCTAATTTTGCATTTAAAACCATGCCTCCCTATGAGAATTTTCATTGCCAAAGGTAGGGGGTCGAACCTGCATTCTCAGACCCCTAATCCAACTCCCTATGCTGTGCGCCACAGAGACTGGTGACAATAGCAGCAGTAGGATTAAGTTAGGAGTACAGCACAGTGGTTAGATCGAGCTGCCTGTCCCATAGCTACCATATTTCCCCGTTTATATGCCCAGGCTTGTATTAGTACCTAAACCTCCTTACTAAGCGGCAAATTGACCAGGCCTTAACACGAGGACATACGGTACTGCTGGACGCATTTAGACCAAACCAACGGCTGCCGGGCGCCAATGTGTATGACCCTGTGATCTAGTGGGTAGTGCACTGCGCTCAGCTTCTGAAGGTAGACGGGACGAGTCCTGGTCCGGGCGAATTTTTTTTTCGCCGTGTGTACACACACTATGGCAGGCTTCACGTCCCGGGGAAGGATTTTTGTTTATAACTTGTTTTTATTGATATTCTATTGATTATTTATTGACTTTTTTATTGATTAATTGTGTAATAAACTTAGTAAGGTATTAGCTAACAGGCACCTCATTGCTTGTATCTTAGGATATCGTAACTCGTGGCCTACGGCCACTCGTTATGATATCCTACGATACAAGCAATTTGGTGCCTGTTAGCCCATACATTACTTAGTTAATAACTAAGGAAGTCATACAGACCTCAATTGATCTTTGCATACTTTACCCGCCTTCCCTCAGCAAGGTAGAGGAAATTCGATACAAGCTGATTGTAGGACTGGAGGTCTTCTGAGTGATACGACCTGTGTTTTTTTTATACAAGAAGTCGGTGGATATCCATTGTTAAGTGAGGAACCCCCTTTGCATACTACCTTTTTAGACTGAATACAGCAATGTGAGGTGGAAAATCAACCTGAAGAATAATCAATTACGCTAGTAGCCCATAGTCACATTTGTAGGGACAATCTGACCTCAACAACTAGATGCGACTTATAGCGTTTCTCTCTATTCAGGGTGTGTCTTATACAAGGGGTCACTTTCTATGCCTGGTACTAAGAAATCGGTGAGATGGTGGTTAATTAATCGTTGTAGGAGTATGTACTGTAATAGCTGGTCAGAGCATAAACTCCACCTATGCGTTGAAAGAAAAACGTTTACACTATAATCTATTATACAAAAGCTCACATATAAATCAATCCCATTTGACTTCTTCCACATACCCCCCCCCCCAAAACAAAATGTTTTAGAGGGGGTTACCCTTTGAAACATTCCAGGTCTCTGAGCCCATGGAAAGGCAATTCATCTCAGAATTACTTTCCCTAATTATGGTATACCTCATAATCATGAGAAATAGGCCATCTAGAGCAGCTTTCCATTGAGACCATGTCACACAAAATCCATTCTTTCCTATGTATTAGGTACAGTGAGTACTTCTGGATAGGCCTTGAAGTAGTGGGTGGCAGTAATCTCTTCTTATGGATTGATGGTAGTAACCTAACGCTCCAAAATTGGGCATTGGATGAACCACGTTCAAGCCACTATGGAGTTCCAGCTATATTGTTGAAGACATCTGGTCAATGGTTTGCACATGAAGATGCCCATCGGAACAGTATGTGCCAGTCACTTACAGGTAAATATTAATAGATCAGATTGCCTAAGCAGGGGTAGACACTAACTTTTACAACTACTGGCCACCCGGGCCCATAGCTTCATAAATCTATGGGTCTGGAGCTAAAGCTATGGGCCCATAACAACTAGTTTAATTTGTTTTAAAGAGAAACTCTTCAATAATCCTCATCAGTTACATCAGTTTCCTGTTGATATTCCCTTTCCAATGACATATAACATGCCTATACTCAATTACATCAATTTTTATAAGGATTATTCTGTCAGCTTCTGTGGGCCATCCCGGGCCCACAGGAGGGTACTTTCTGAGAAAACTACTGGCAAGCACCCAAAACTACGGGCCATTGGCTCCCGGGCCAGCGTTAGTGTCTACCCTTGCTATGTATCAAATCTTAGTATAAACCATCAAACTTGCACACAACATACGTTCATATGATATGTTATTTTGTGAAAGCTGAAGTAAGTGAGATCATATCTTTGGTCTTTGGGGTCTAACCAAATGTGAGAAAAGCTTTGCATGCAAGTGCAATGTGTCTCAGTCAGGATGCCCCAGGTTTATGTTACTTTTGTCTTGATATCTATGAGTGTAACAATTGAATGAAATGAAAATGATGTATGTACATGTATGTAGTAGTCTTGGTGTATAGAGTCTGGAGGGCTACATTCATTCAAGGCATAATTTCAACACATAATAGGGCAGCGAGTTACTTTCTAGTTTCTAGTAACCTTTCAAACCATATTGAGGTTCATTACAATGATTGGAAATCTACAATAGTGATAACCAATCCCCGCCATCCTACAACAGCTCATCCAAAGTTCTTAGCACCCTCACTGAAAACCTAGAAGTTCTGAAACTAGTCAGCGGTGACCACTTTAGGTCCTCAAGTTGACGATACCTAAAACTACAGCTTTAGGTAGTCAAAATGACGACTTTAAGTCATCATCCTGACAACCTGAGTCATCAATATGACGACTCTGTACTGTCAGTATTGTCATCCTGATGACTCAGGTCATCAGGATGATGACCTAAAGTCGTCATTTCGACTACCTAAAGCTGTAGTTTTAGGTATCGTCAACTTGAGGACCTAGAGTGGTCACCGCTGACTAGTTTCGGATCTTCCATGTTTTCATTGCTATTTAAATAGTCATAGGCCAGGTGCGTTGACCATCTAATGGTTTCAAATCATCAAGACTGTATGATATCATAGTATATATTCTGTGTTACCTTACAGTAGTATAATTATGTTCATCCTTTCATATCATCAGCCCCATGTACTACAATGCAACACCATGGGACTGGAACATGTTACTGGAAGAGTGGTTCTGCCAATGGCACCAGAGCTGAAGAGAAATGCAGAAGTCAAGGTGGCTCTTTAGCCATTGATGTAGACCCTGATCTCATGGGTTTCCTTGAAACTAATCTATTCTATGGAACACAGTAAGTGTGCTACTTAATTATTCAGAAGAACTCACAGATATAGAACCCCAACATCAAGTTCTAGTGATGTTTTACTTACAATGCTGTAAACACACTTTGGCATATTTTAATTGCAACACATAAAGGCCAGCACTCTTCACACATAATAGATGGTCTCACTGTAACAGTTCCCTATTTGCATGATACCTAGTATAGGCTGCCATTGCATGATATAGTAACTTTAAAAGATTCTTAAAGTGATTATCCCCCCCTATTTCTATTAATTCTTTATTACACTTGTGTTGACCAACAAGATATAAACAGAAAATTATCGATTAGCCTTCAGTGGTAGACACTAACTTTTTGAGCCATGGGCCACCCGGGCCCGCACCTTCAGAAATTTACGGGCCCACTTCTACATCTGTGGGCCCAGAAAATATTTTCACTTTATATGAAAAGCTAATCGTGAGTATTTGTAATCCAGTTATACAAAAATCTAACTAGAATGCCTGTATTTCTGGTAAATTTCTCTTTCCAACGATATGATGTTACATGATTATATTGACCTCTGAATCAATTTCTAAAAGTGCTTCCAGCAACTTCTGTGGGCCACCCGGGCCCATAGGAAGACACAATTTGAGAAAACTGTGGGCCCGGACCAAGAATTATGGGCCATTGGCTCCCGGGCCAGCATTAGTGTCTACCCCTGGGGCCTTCAATCATAAAGTTGGAATTGCAGATTACATTGATGGATATATATTTGTGACTCAACCTCTAACCATGACGAAGCAAATACCTAGCAGGTGGTTCAATTCAGTCAGATAGACTTCTAATTCCTCTGAAGGTGATCAGTCCAAAGTCTATATCATTTGTTTTTACCTTTAGAGAAGAGTACTGGATCGGGTTACAAGACATACACATGGAGAACATTTTCACCTGGTCAAATGGCAAACCTTTAGAAAGAGGCTACTGGGGTGATGGAACTACCAATAGTGACAAATACAACTGTGTATATGTGAAGGGTTCGTCATGGAAATTGAAAGAGTGTGAAGAAGTAAAACTTGTTGTTTGTCAGAAGGACCCTCCAGGTAACAGATTCTTGAAGCAAAGCAAATCTTAGAATTATGCATTCAGTCAAATATGCATTTCATTCTTTGGTCAAAGGAGGAAAAAAAAACTTATTGTATCTCTCTGTCTGCCTTAATAAAGTGACTACAATGTGTAAAAGAACCTTCATCAACTTAATATCAAAATTTCCTCATGTGATTTTCTTTTCTCTTGGATCTAACAGCTACCTATTGTTACAATGCAACTGATAGAGGTAAGTGAATCCAGTGTTGTTAAATAGACATTGGTATTTGAAATAATCTTGACTGATATCTATGTATGATTCCACTTTGATTTTGTCACCATTAAAACAACTCTGTCATGTTTACTGTTGATTAAGTTGTATCCACCAACATCAACCAACATTGAAACAATGTCATATTGAATATAAACATAAAACACATATATGTAAAAGCAGCATTGGTGTGCAGGTGTTGAATCATGGATGATTTGATCATGTTGTTTGAACTTTCATATTCAACCATGTGTCAACCTTTCATGAACTGTCTCTAGCTAAACTCCATTTATGTTGATTCAACATAGGTAAGATCAAGACAGTCTATCTTTTTTGGCATTCTTTTATTTTTTCATCACTCCTAATGCCCTTGAATACCTTTCTTTACTAGGTTGTGAGTGGACAGATGTGACTAGAGGGAAGTGCTACTGGAGAGGAGTGTATTTTGGTCTAGACAAGGTCAGATCGGGTCACACTGCTGAACTCGGTTGTCAGCTAGAGGGAGGAACTCTGGTGAAGGTGACATCAGAAAACCCATACACCAATGTCTTTACCTCCTGCTCTCAAATTGGAATCAGGTAAGGCTTTGTTTCTGTCCCATGACTGTTGGTCAATCTGAATCCATTGTAAACATAGTAATATGTGGGATTTCGTCCCTATTTATGATAGCCATGTGATGTCCATCCAACAAATTCAAGTATCATAGTGCGGCATCTCATATCGGAAATAGGGCTTTTGATCAGACAAGATCTAGAACAATGAGTGGCTATCTTTGAATATCATAAGGCATGGCATTCTCTTGCATGGATAAATGTACTCTATGATTTAAAAGTCTATATAATGTAACCTGAATATTACCATTTAAGGGACAAACAAAAAATCTTAGATTCCAAATTAAGTATAGCTTAATTTTTCTAGCACCAGAATGTAACTTGGTGTTTGACTTCATGTGCATCCTGTTTGTTTCAGTGACTACTATTTTGTATCAACTGATAATGGGCATGGAATAATGAACAACTATGGCAAACAACTACCTTCCCACGGGTTCGGGCATGATTTCATTTGTGTCAAGGACCTAAGTGAGGAACCTTTTGATATTTTTCATTTTTTCTTAGGGTCTCATTTAAGAGCCATACTGTATATTTCCAAGATAATCCATACATTTAATTAAGGTAGATTATATACATGTACTTCAGTGTTTGTATAAATGTTTAAAGAAATGTGATGCCCCGCTAAATATGACTATTGCCTCAGTGCATTATCAGGAGGAAATAAAGTTTAAAATAACTTGAGTACCTCCAATATTCTTTGAAAGCAATGAAATTCTATATTATGAGAATTAATGGATGTAAATCATACTTTTCATAATTAATGTCCTTTTAAGTACTTCCAACGATATCTATATTCTAATCTACCTCAAAGACATTTTCAACTCCTTTTGTGGATATACTTGTCAATGATTGGAAGATCCAAACACAAATAATATCTGAGCCACAGATAAACTCTAAGAAACTAGCAAACTTTGTTTGATTGAAATTTAAATTCTGATTTCCAGTCTACACTGGAAAGGATGCTACAACAGACTTGGATACATGTTTTGATATCCCTGAAGATGACATGTCCTTTAAAGATGCTGCATCATTCTGTATGACTGATGGTGGGAAAATGGCAACACTTGGAAACTACCCTGCATATCTATTTCGGTATGTATAGCAATTCTACAATGAAAAAAGTCTTCCTGACAAAATGACATGTATATCCATGTCAACTTGATTTGACACATAGGGCACATGTCATTGGGACATGGCACATATGTCACCATGACAACTGTCTTCATTACGCATGTCAAGTGGAGTTGACGAACCAAATGTGAGAGTGTCAACCTCATTCAACATGCCTTTCATGCATGTCATGTGGGAGACAATCATGACCTGTGCAGTATGTGTCAAAGCGATCGGTCTTCTTTTCTCTGTGTATAGGTTTCACCTAATGCCATGTCAGTGGACGTAATATCCATCATACATCATAATTGTTCACTTCAAAAATAACAGAAAAACTAGACTACTATAATTGAATGTCGTACCAAATACGGCGGATACTCTCCCATTGATTACAGCCACTAATTGGAAATTTTTTCGGTTGTGATATTCCTGGAAAATAATTATTGTCATTCCAGTAATCCATCCTACGTTGGGCTCTGGTCACCCTCCTATGTTGGTGTATATCAAATGTCAGATGGCACGTTACCAGACTCCATGCCATCAGTAGTTGTAAATCTCACTCTGCCATCGGATAAATGCCTAGTTTATGCCAATGGTGGTGTACAGGAACAAGATTGTGATACACTCATTAACTTTGTATGTAATACCCCTAAGGGTAAGTAATCCCTCCTTCTGATTCTATAGCTACCATGGGATATAGGCCTGGAGCGCAAGGCTCCAGTGGTAGCCGCCATAATGACACGAGAATTTGCGTGGCTAGGGTAGACACACTTCAATCCCCACTCATGGCACTATTTGTGAAGTGCTGCTTGGAGAGTGTGTCTCCTGCACTCCAGACCAGGGTTGGCGGAACCATTGGAAAGTTGGCGGGGGGGGCAAGGCTAAAATATTGGCCGATGGGTCACAGTTGGTGGGGGGTGCAAGAATTGACTGGGGGGAGGGGGTAGCATTGAAATTTGTAGAATCGTACATCCACAGGGAATTAAGTTTGAATATTGTCTAAAAGAATTATGGGGTATCCCCAGGGAAATTTTGAAAATTGAGAGGCCAAAAGCTGTATTTAAGTTCCTTCTGAGGATAGCTGACATCTTCTTTACTCCCAATATACCAATGTTTCTACTGGGTAACATTGTATAGAATACTTAAATGATGCATTCTGATTTACGTTGACAAACATTTTTCTACTCTCACTTGCCAGAGATATACCAATTAATGGACCATCTTAGTACACCATTCCCCTCCTCTTAGAAAAAAAATTGAAATTTTAAAAGTGATTTGCTTAATTTAGGTAAGTTTTAAGGGCTTGGCTATATGTCTTATTGGATCTAAATATGAAAGCCTTTGAATGGTACAGAAATATCATCCAGAAATGTCAATTTATTTCTTGAAAGGTTTGGGAGGGGGGCAAAAACATAGTCTTGCCCCCCCCCCAACATGGAAGTCCCGCCTACCTCTATCGGCTGAGCACAATGGGCTAACCACTAGACCACCGCGTATCACACCTCGTCGCCCATCTCGGCTTGGCTTTGTTTGAATGCGTCCTGCGGTTATGGTAGCGGACAGCCCGCAGTCGGTGCCCCGCAGTAGTTATGGCAGCAGCAGCGACAAAGCTGGGGGGGAGGGTCACAACCCAGACTGCCGGGAATTTTCACACTTTGAATAAATAGAAGTTATATGTGAGTACCCTCCCCGGGCTTTGTATCATATCAAGACCTGGTTCTAGCCAGCCACTTCTCGTCAGTCCCTGTGGCGCACTGCATAGGGAGTTGGACTTGGGATTTGAGACTGCAGGTTCGATCCCTACCCTGGCCATGAAAATTTCGTGGGTTTTAACATGTAACATATGACATGTAAGGACATGTAAGGTGTGCAGGTTATCCATGGATAACCACACCAGGTGCCTGTTATCCTTGGATAACCGCACACTTTACAAAAGTCATGATGCAGGCATAATGGTATGCAATATCGACAGGTATGTGCATGGGAATATCCAGGAAAAGCACTCAGAATCCCAGAAATCGTGGAGTTGAGTGCATTTACAGTTGGAGGTTTTAACAGCTAACAGAGGCTGGCTGAGGGGCAAGGTTTGGGTGTTTCAGGAGGGGGGTGTCATCAAAGAGAGGGGGAAAGGTAGGTTTTAACACGTTGTGTTTCCTTTCATCTTCTCTCACCTGCATCCATGCATACCCCCGTCCCAACTCAAATGAGCAAGTGGGGTTATGGCTATGGTACTACCATACATGGCAGGTTAAAAGCCACAGTTACTAAGTTTGTATGAAACAAAAATAGCATTCCAACAGACTAGTTGGGGACCCCAGTCAACCAAATAAAAAAGAAACATTTTTGAACGTTTTAAAACGTTGGCCATGACAAGGAGTCATAGGGAAACGTTCTGAAACGTTTTATGACGTTTTTTTTTGTTGACTGGGATTGGGGACGTTGATTGCCAAACTGTGCAGAGAACAAAGCTTACTTCAATTAAGCTGTACCCTATGCACATCACCTTGCTATATCGTGTAGAGGTTGATATGGAATTTAAAGAAAATAAATGAATGAAGAGAATGAAGGAAAATGTTCTAGCTCATAAGGGGTGCTACTCCCCAGCTTTCAGTGTGAGAGCATGCTAAAACACCTTGTATTTCACACCCAAAATCTGTGAATGTATGTGCGGGATATTTATGGAATATCCTAGCTAAACAGTGGGCACTAAAGGGGTCAAGCCATCAGCTGCAGGGCTCCATTGCTCCCGGCTTATCCGGGAGACAGTGCAGGTGCATACGTCACCTCTGCACCCGGGGGGGGGGGGCACTCTCTATGTAATGTATACACATATGTGCGGCTGGCAAGGGTACTTTTTCAAGAAAATGTCCCTATCAAGCCTCCTGTTTCAGCCACAAATGTCCCTAGCAAGGGTCAACTTTCAGCAAAATACCCCGATTTACGTGGGAAATTTTGAAATTTTCATGGAGATCAGCAGAGTTTTCATGAAAATAGCATAAACCAAATTCAATCTTCTCCCAAATCTGTGTAAATTTAAGACATTTTGAAATAAATCTAGAATTATTGAGTCAAGGGTATGCTTTCGAAGAAAAAACCCGCGAATGAGTGCCCTAGCAAGGGTAAGGGTTGTCCTGGGTTCAGCCACACACCTGTATATAAAAAAATTAAGGTGCCCCCCACGGGCCTCTGCACCTTGTCCGTACAGGCTGGCTTCAGTCAGACTGAGCGATAATAGGTATGTATCATGCTCGGGAATGCTAACTGCCCAAAATTTCACATATCTTTTAAAAGGGCAGTAGAGTTATAAACTGTCTGAGAAATAACCATATAAACCCTTATAACATCTATATAGGGTAAGTGGAGTAGCAACCTAAAGGGGTCCATCCACTGCCGATGGATGGACCATCCATCGGGAATGCTAACTGCCCAAAATTTCACATATCTTTTAAAAGGGCAGTAGAGTTATAAACTGTCTGAGAAATAACCATATAAACCCTTATAACATCTATATAGGGTAAGTGGAGTAGCAACCTAAAGGGGTCCATCCACTGCCGATGGATGGACCATCCGTCGGTTTCATCTGTCTTATTTACCATTGATTTCTATGGGGCAAAAAACAGATGAAGGGAGATGGATGGTCCATCCGTCGCAGTGGATGCACCCCTTATATTAGACTATGCAAAGAGCACGGGGTGTACTGACTGGCCCCTTGGCCAGTACAGAGGAGGCTGGTGCGTGGTTCTGACATCATCCACCAGGAGGCGATACTGGATTCGCTCCTGTGCCGTGAACCCTTTCGGGGAGAAACGGTATGATCGGAAGTGTGTCCCTGGTACCGGTGAATATGCGAAAGTTTACTGCTCATATTTTACAAGCGAAATTGGCGCCACTTTAGCGCTTCTCCTCGAAAGACGTAACCCTACTGTGCTATAGATATCCTCAATTTATGAATTTATATTTTGGTGAACATGACATATATAACATAGCAAGCAGTTTAGTAATCTAGTTTCTGAAGAAGCAATTCTAAAGTGTAATGTACCCTCTTTATTGATAGATTCCATGGAAATGCATATCTATGCAATTGTTTTGAGAGTAAAGCACTTTTTGTTCAAATGCTATTGACATTATCAAACTTATTCCAGTGTAGCATGTTAATTTATGGTAATTCATAGGTATGCCTAGAGACACATGCTTATTATGGTATTACTAATTTGGATTCCCCATAGAGCAACGGTGTTCAAGAATGCCAGATGTTGACTATGCAACAAAGACAAAAGGACTAGGTGCAAAGATGGTGTACACCTGCATTGATGGGTACACATTAAAAACCATCCCTCCCACCAACGGAGCAGCCAGTAGGTATCCATTAATAAAACATTCAAAGGCAATTAAATCTGACCCTCTAATCTTTGATTCAAAATCAACCAGATAGTTTGGCCGAATTGCAACTGATCACAAGCACTGAAAAAATGTTCTTGTATAATCCCCCTCCACCATGCAGTATATTTCAATAATCCATGAATTCCAGACTCTCAAATTGTTAATGATAACTTACATACAGTAACAATGGTTGTAGACAAATGTTGAATGTAAACTGTATAGAATATGCACCTTTCCTCAGATAGATGTCCACTTTGCATTTTATAGCACTGGTAGCTAATGTTGATATCAGCGTCTCAGGCAATAATGTAACTGCTGATTGCCAGTGTGAGAAGGTGACCGGAATTATGCCATTTGAATGTGGTAAGATGTTAATTGTGTTTTCATTTATCAACCATGTTGAGTTATGCTCCAGAGCCCTCTTCCTTTAAAGCATAATAGGACAGAGATGGCAGAGCAAGGCGATTTGTCAAAGTCACATACAACTACCATTAACTTACATGCCACACTCTTGTATGAGTCACACATGAACCTTAAAGGGGGGCTGGCATGGAAAATTAACAACACTGGTACCGATTCAAACAGCGATCATAAAATCGCGGGAACTAGCGGAAAAATCGCGACACCCTGATTGGTCAAGGGGTGATCACGTGACTGTTTAATGCGGGCATGCATTACCATGCCAGGGCCCCTTTAAGAGCAGCCATAAGCAATGGGAGCATTCTGTGAGGAGATAGATGATTGATTGATTGATTGATTTGTGTTTTACAGCACTTTAGCGGCACTAAGTGGCTATCTCGTGCTTCACAGGTTGATAATTTAACAGAGGAACGTGTCAGTGCCCGCGCATATGTGCACCACACACATCCTGAGGGGATAGGAAAGAGGAGATATAGACCCTTTTAAGTGGGCTAGGGAAGATAGATGATCTGCTCCTGAGCCTTTTCATTTTATTAGCCAGCCAAGCTTAATGCTACATCCTCCTGTGACACAACCAAACTCTCTGCTTTGCATTCATTAGGCAGGAACTGACTAACCTCTTACCCACAAGGGTTTGTCTGAAGATAGATTCTATCACATGTATACATGTATAACAGGAACTTTACTAATATGATTTGTTCTTCTTTAGTTGAGGAATTCACAACAGCAGAAGCAACAACATTGACTTCTAGACACACAACAACTGCTTCTACCAGAGTAAGCTCAATACACCCTACAACTGAAGTCTCAGATGACCAGACAACCTACCAAAGCTTCACTAGTGGGGGGCCAACAAACACAGAAGCCTCTACAATCCACACTACTGAGCAGCCAACAAGCACAGAAGCTTCTGCCCACACTACTACTCAAACTACTGGGGAGACGACAAACACAGATGCCTTTACAATTCACACTACTGGTGAGCAAACAAACACAGATGGCTCTACTATCCATAATATGGAAAACATTTTAACTGTCATATTGGTCTGGTAGTATGGCATCTTGTACATTCAGACATGAATCAAGGTTTCTACTGGGTGGTGGTTCAGTGCAGCCTATGGCGTGCATGCTGAGACAAAATCTAATTTACAGCTCTTTTTATCCAATTTGCTAAGTGCCTAAAATGTGCAAAGTCTGGAAATTTATGAGCTAATTTACATCTTATCATTTTAACAGCTTCACAGTGCTACAATGCGGCTAATAAAGGTAAAACCAATTAAACATTAAAAAATTAGGTAGGAGCCTTTGAACCTATAATTGTTATTGAAAAATGTGGATATGGTCATTGAACACTGGAATTGGACCAATGAAAGAAGTGCATGGGATTATCACATACATTACCAAATAATCATGAATATCCCTTGAACTTGAGTACATCTCTTTGACCTCTCAAGTAGCTATTTAGAGCCTAATGTTACTCTTTAATCTGTCTCAAAAAGAAGTTAACGATTATGTCTGTGATTTTATCATTTTTATAATTAACATGTTTTTTTTTTGTATTTCAAAATGACATTAATTTATACTCACCCCATGTTACTGTGATTTTCTAGCAACATGAAAAAACCCCAACTAAACTAAAGCTATAGAGGAGTGGAATATCAACTCAGAAAGTAAAGTCTAATCTGCTAATCTCTTCTTGGTACCCTTTTATTTTTGCACCCATAACACATCCATATATACCCTGTTCTTTTTTTAGGGTGTGAGTGGACTGATGTGACTAGGGGGAAGTGCTACTGGAGAGGGGTGTACTTTGGTCATGACAAGGCCCCATCAGGTGACAGAGCTGAGCTCAACTGTCAGCTAGAGGAAGGAACTCTGCTAAAATTGACATCAGAAAACCCATACACTTATATCTTTTCTTCATGCTCTCCAATTGTGGACAAGTAAGGAACTTTCAGGTCCTTCTCACCCAATTTCCATAGAGAAAACAAATTAATGTGTTGAATATGTTATAGGCTACACACTAAAAGCTTCAGTCTAAAAGCCACCACTCATATATCTTTTTCAATGCATGGCATAATCATTATTTCTGCTGTTTATGAATGTGATAATTAAATTATTCTCATAATATATTTGTGGTGTTACACTATACTGAGATCATAAAGCAAACTTTGTTCATACATTATGAACCCTACCTCAACATGTAAGGGAATACCCATGCATGTTATACTTCCTTTAAAGTTGGTATATCCGCTAAAAAGACAGATTTGAAAATTAGTGGAAACACATCTAAATATTTTGTAAATGCTCATCTCTTTTGCTGTGCATATATTGTTCCAATCACTACTGGCCCCTAGTGCCTCAACATGAAGTGTCTAATCACGACACACTAAACTTCACTGGATGGCCCTTGACATTGCTGCTCACCACAGCACCACCTTTTGGCTACTCTGACAGGCTTTGTGTAGTGTTTAGTACACCTTGAGGATTAGGGCTGGATATTCATTCACAGCACACAGGCTCCCTCTATATGAAATCAGACACACCTGATTTAAAACTAAAATAGGAATAAATACAGGGCATAGATTTTCTTTTTTTGGAGCAGAAATATTTCATATAATCACTAGATATTTTAACACATGATTTAGAATGTTGATTAGATGGCATTTGATTAGAAATCCCACATTTCATACCGTGATAGCAGATATGCCCACTTTAATATGCGAATAATACCTTTTACTTGACTTGACTATTTCAGTGACTATTATCTTGTATCGACTGATTCTGGGTTCCGAAAGGTTAACCGTCATGGCACACTGGACGTTTATCACAAACTCTTTCCAAGGGATTATATTTGTGTCAAGGATTTAGGTGAGGAATTGACTTGAAATAATGCATGATAAGGTTGTGATTCTTATAGCATAAACTGCAAATCCTCTTGTGTTCTTGAAATAAAAACTACTCTGATCAGTCTAGGAAATAATACAACCGTTTGGGAGAAGCTGACAATTTCAATAGGCCTAAAATATTGTTGTGTTTATTCAACTAGTGGTAACAGCCCAAAGAATTAGGGCAGGTACTTTTTTTCTGATTTCTTAAGGTATTTGCCTGCTTAAAATTAGGGTGAATTAACAAAAGATTTGCTATAAGGATGATGACCTCTTTGAACCTGGAAAGATTATTTAATTGGTATTTAAGTGAGCTGCCTTCCTCACAGTGTGAGCATTAATTTGATACAAATTCCCAATATTTTGACATTTTTAATCATGAAAAAAAAAATCTACATAAAGAATTAGGGTCGGGACAAAAAGCTAGGCTTGGTTGATCTACTTTTATTCTAATAACTTGGATTATGGATCTGGCGACAAGATTTTTTTTGGCAAAAAGAATTACCTCTTGAAAAAAATGCAAGTAGTCATCCCCAAAAACTTAATATTTTGTCTATCAGATGTGGACATTTTTCCCCTCTGGCTGACCAAAGTTGTAGATTAAAGCATCTGTAATCCAAGTTATCCGGATCAAATGGCCTTATGCCTTATGCCATTTGAATGTGGTAAATGTACTCTATTGTCTTATAAATGTTAGATATTGATGATCCATGAGTGTGCTTGACAGCTTTATTTCCTATTAGGTTACAGTGAGACAATGTCAACCTTGTGAGAAGCTATAAGCCATTACTTCAGGCCTGAGGAGTAATATTTTAATATGCTATTATAAAGCATAAGAAAATAGCATTTTCTTTTTAATGACATCCCTTTTTCTCTGTAGGTATGAATCTCAAAAGATAACCAACTTGGCAAAAAACGTTTTTTTCAACCAAATAAAAACTTTTCTGAGTACATGTTTTGACTTTTTCTGACATTAAATTTTTTTGGCAAACTTGGTAACCAAATAGAAACGTTTTTTTTACATTAAAAAAACACGTTTTTCTGCCAAGTCGGAATCTACATACAGAGAAAGTGAAGATTAACATGATTTGTAATTTCTGTAGTTGAGGATATAACAACAGCAAAACCAACAACATCCGCATTTAAACACACAACACCTGATGCTACTACTTTGGACTCCATGTACTCAACGGCTCAAATCCCAGATGTCCAGACAACCTCTGAAAGCTTCACTACAAGGGAGTCAAAAACCACAGAGACCTCTACAATTGCCACACCAGGAATGTCAAAAGTGACTCGAACAATTGCAAAAACAACAGAAGTGCTAGTTCCATCAACTACCACCGATAGCATGCATGTTATGCTCAGCAATGTATTCAATGAAGGTATTTTTCATTCCCAGAAAGCAACTTGGGTAAATGCTAGTCACATATATTGTTGACTAGTGAGATACTAATAGGAACATTTTGTTCTAACATTTAAACAGATAAATTTAGTTTTTCCAACTACTTAATGGTCAGGAACTTTTGTTCAGTATGAATGATATGTTGAGTCTAATTGCTTAGGGGGAAAAGACACTCATCCTTATAGTCTGAACCATGATATGATTGTGTGACTCAAAGATAATTAACTAAATGTTTATGTAATAAAATGTCATATTCTTTTATATATCTCAGTCCAGTGTCAAGCCCCCTCAAGCAATACACAGGTGGACTGCCTGTACTCTTCCTCAAGGTCTGGTAGCATGGCATCTTGTAAATCTAGATATGGATTAAGGTTCCCACTGGGCGGTGGCTCAGCACGCTCTATTACATGTATGTATGATGGGGAGTGGATGCCAGGGATCCCAGCCATGGCAGGTAGGTTTTTAAAAATAAATGTTGCACTTCCTTCCATTATGTTGTGTTTAAATCACCTTTATTGATCACAAATTTTCATATACAATTACATTTCTTCTTTAGGTTTGAAACAAATACAAGATCAAGTCTGGCAAGCTGCCGCTCGGTTTATGCAGCCAGTTAAAGTTGGCAACTTAACCTCTAACCATGTTGTACTTCCCACTGCCTTATTAACTTAAATCTAATAAACAAAAGAAAGTTAAAAAAGCCATCGTTATATGATACCTTATAAATTATTGTTGATGGTTTTACCATGTACCACAGAGAATTATAATAATAGCAATGTGGGTGCAATATTGGGTTATAGGGCAAAAGTCCCTGTAATTATAAAAGAATTATCTAGGACTTTTACCCAAGACAATCACAAAGTTTAATCTGGAAACCACTGAATGGTGAGTTTGTATGGGGAGGTATTAATGAGGAGGGGCCAAAAGCAGACCTTGTATTTATTCTACAGTGAGTGGAAGAAGAGAAAGTTTATACCGGGTTTAAATTATTTAACTTCTCAACTAGTTCAAATTTAAGAGTGGTTTTAAATTGTCCTTTACTGGCTATGGTTCTGATATTTGGATAAAGGGAGCTCCAGATCAAACCAAGACTATATTCCAAACTTCTATAAACTTATTATCTGACGTTAATCAGATATATTATATCTTTTTCAATCTTAATGGATTATGTCTATAATTGCATTCATAATTTTGAACACCCACAAAGGTAATAAGGAGACAAGGGGAACAAGCTCTACATAAACATGAAAAAGATGCCACAGGAAATGTAGAAATTCATGGTTTGGCAAATCAATATGTCTAAATGCCTGACCTCCTGTTCCTATTTCCAGTACGAGCACTTGAGATTTTATGTAGAATTGATGTACATCAACCATTGCAGAAGTAACATGCACTACACCAAACACAGTGGAAGGAGTGAAGATGGACATGGGAGGAAGAGGAGTAGGTGACACAATAACATATCGATGTTCCCGGGGACTGTTCTCTGATGGCCTAAATGTGAAAAAAACAGTCTGTGGTGGACAAGGTACCTGGAGCCATCTGCCTGGGAAATGCACAGGTAGGTCACTAACTCACCTGACATTGTTGATGTGATAGATCTCTTCCTACTTTAATACTTCACATATAATTCATAAGGATGGATCCCGGGTGATGTTTTAGAATACAGCTCAACTCATGGTCACCTTATAAGTAAAACATACTGCCAGCAGGTACCCACCGTATAAAATGATTTGATATTCCTATTTACTTACATAAATACAGAATTGAGATGTCCACCCCCTCCGTATGTAAGAAATGCTCAAATCCGGGCCTATACAACTGATGTCGGTGAAACTGTGAAATTATCCTGTTATGATGGTTACCAGTTCCAAGACCGCTCTAAGTCTCTCAAGATTGTATGCCAATATGACTTGACATGGGAGATACAATTTCCCCGTGGGTGTGAAGGTACAGTTTTAGTTCTGGCAAATCCCAATATCAATTAGTGAATTAAAGGTTACTGCTGTTGACATCCAATCAAAGTTGTAAATACCCAGAATTTGTTCAGTAGTTGAAACTTGCTTATATGATATCAGTCAAGGCTTCATCCGCAATATTTACACAATGAAAATCTTGGAGATTGACTCTAAATTCTCCTTTTCTTGCCCTTTTGAACTTAAATAACAATAAAAAAAATCGTGAACTTTTTTAGAAATCATCTGTGATGGGTTAAACAAACCATTGCATGGGAAATTGAGTAACACCAAGGCTACCAAAGGTGCTAATGTCAAGGTGACCTGTGAGAATGGCTACCATGTCCAAGGTCAGAAGGAGTATACGCTGACCTGTGGGTCAGATGGTGTCTGGTCTGCAAAAATACAGGATTGTCAAGGTATGTCTAACATTGTTTGATAATAGTTCAATGTATAGGGAATATATCATAGTGACCAATAATATCACTGCATTTGGGACCATGTCAGGTGCAATTGGTCTAATGGGCACCTATGGTTCTAAACCTCTTCTTTTTCTTTATCATCATGTCGGTATTTTGTTATTTGGTCTATACTGAATACACACACTTTGTTTCATAAATCAAGAAGACAAGATGATTTTTGTCAATGGCAACATAAAATATTTTATAAATGTCACTAAAAGGAGAACATCTGTATAACTTTAAATCATGGTTAGGCTAGGATCAAATCACTTGATGAAATCTTTCTTTTCAAAAGATCTATAGAAAGAGGTATTATGAAAGAAAGGGGAAGTCTAATCTAATAATGAGTCATCAAAATTATCTATTAATTCCTGCTTGGCCGACCATTTGAGTAACATGAAATGCCCTCACTTTTCAGAGGTTACTTGTGAAATGAACAGCACAACGGGTAAAACTCAGAGCCCTGTAAACTCGACAGTTACTCTTCTGTGTAGGCAATCAAATCGCCTTGATGATGGCTATACAGAGAGAGTCTTAAGATGTTTGGAGACTGGTTTATGGAATGACACTGATTCTGACTGTAAAGGTAATATGGAGTAGTTGGTACAATCAAATGTTTCATTTATTAAGGCTTTGGAAGATATATTCAATCATCATTTCTTGTTACTGATATCGCTTTACTGCAGACATCTCAGCTTTTTTAAATCATTAATTGCCAGTCATCAAGAAAAGGTCAGTGAATTAATGTGAAACATACTGTCTCTGACTGATGCATAAAAATAATATTCTCTGTAATTCACATTATACAAACTAAATCGCTTGGTGAAATATCTATAATTTCCACAATATATATATATATCTTTTAAATACAAAATTACAAGCCTCCCAGTCTGGGCTTAAGCCCTTAGTAAAAGGATAGGGTTTGTATTCAGCAAGGCATACTGATATCAACACTTTCATGGTAAAACTCGACTCTGCAGACAGAAATATTAGTTGAGAGGTATAATCTGATGTATCTCAATTATTGAAGGTGACCGCTGCCCACCAGTACCCCAGATCAGTCATGCTGTTGCCTCTACCAGATTGGCAGTACAAGGTACAGAGGTGACGTACACCTGTATACAAGGGTTCTACTCCACACCTGCAGGTAGCCACTCTACCGTGTGTGTTGATGGACATTGGATCCCTACAGTGGATATGAGATGTTCAGGTGAGTTTATTCAGGGAAACGTCTGTACCTCAACAAATCAGAGATAAAGACACTTGCTAAGTGGTGTTCTCCTTTTGTACATTGGGACACAGGCATTTGCTCCATGGCTCTAATCAATTATATTAATGCAGTTAAATTTATGCATTATAATTTCATCTGTCAAACCTTGTTAGAAGTTGGTTATTTCTGTTCTTCAAAGCCAAATACACAGAATGTCACTTTTAATAAGGGATTGCTTCCCCTTTTAACAAATCTTTTTTATTATCATTACATAGAGTTAAAATGCGCCCCAGTCAACATTGGACAAAGCATGGTATACATAAATCAGTCGTCGGGTCTAGTAGAAGTGACATGCCAACCTGGTTACATCATTACCAATACATCTGGTACAAAACCATCCTGCCTGGCAAATGGCACATGGACCTTTCCTCAAAACAGCTGCCTCTGCTCAGGTTGGTGTTGATAAAGTACAGTAATGAGTTAAACACTTGAGCTGGGCACTTGAACTTTTAGCTATGTGAATGCTGCTTTTAAATCCCTAATTATTATCATCAATACAAGAACCTAACATCTATTCCCCAGATCATTGGTTCCCTCAGAATCAATAACTACAATTCTACTCAAACTATGAGAGAAAAAAGGTTTTGTATAATTATAAATTTTCAAGATGTACAAAAAATTTGTAGCTTAATTGATATTGTATCGACCATATCTAAGGCCGAGGTTTCATAGGACAGGTGTCTTGCCTCAAAATCTAGAGCTGCTAAACAACTTATCTAATCTAATCGCAGCTTATCTAATTACTCTTCACAGGGATTTCATGTGGAAAATCACCAAAACTGAACAACAGCTACTCCGAGGTTGTGATTGGTTCTTATGGTGATACAGTCAACTTTACTTGTGTACATGGTTACTGGTTTAACATAGGGCAGACATCATGGGTGTCAACCTGTGGGGAGACTGGACAGTGGAGCCTACCTGCAAGGACATGTTATGGTAAGAATTTCTATTTCTTTGCTTTTGTAACTTTGATCTTAAAAAGAGATAAAGTACAGATTATACTGTTATATCTAATGTATCAGGTACACCTTGTGTATGAGGCACACACTGAGTTGACGAAATCTGGGACTTGATATTGACCTGTTTAGTACATGTCCTGTTCTTATGTGAAATATTCTCACACATAAGGCACAATGCAGAGAAGAAGTTTATCATGATGTATATAAGCTGTTCTACTTATGACTATCATATCACACTGAACATATGAATTTATTCCAGAAATCCAGTGCCCAAAGGTTGCTACCTGGGAGGGCATCTCAGTGAATACTACTGAGGTATCTACACCTATAGGAATGGTGGTGGAGACGTGTTGCAAGCTGAACCAGACATTCAGTGGTCAGTATGCTGTCATCTCTGAGTGTCTGAGTGATGGAAGGTGGTCACCAGAAATCATCAACTGTTCAGGTTAGTTTTGTTATAAATCCGTTGGGAAATGGCCTCGCATATGGTCCTGATCTGAATCCATCAGTCATGTTTCCTAACACCTGAGCTTGTTTTTCATAACTTAATATTGGCGTTTAGGTGGGGTTTGAAGAAATAAAATACAGCAGAAATTGCATTTAAGTGTGTACCTCTGTACTCAGATTGAGAGTATGTGTGAGCTTGGCGTGTACTTGACATTTGCAGCATTTAAATTACTATGTTAGCCTTGTTAGTTATACTTGATTGTGAAATAGGCAGTCTTTGATCACTAAATTTCCTTACCTGAGCTTAAAGGATTAAGCCAAAATGTCAATAGCTCGTTTCAGACATACCTTTGGGATTTTATATCTTGTTTGTAACATTTTTCTTGTTAAGTGCTACGTGAACTCAGTGTACTTTATTAAACCTGTTATGATTTTAAACCTTTCCTACTTTCAGAAGAGCAATCAACCTACCCAGCAGAGGTGACTGAGGCCCCGTATGCTGACAGCATTGGACCCACCATCGTGACTGCCTTCTTCACATTTGTTACTGCCATGATGATAATATTGGATGTACCACACATCATGATGGCCTGTACATCATCTAAAGCATGATTCATGCAGATTGTATGAGAGGGATTATAAAGTGAGAACATCAGCAAATGACATCACCCAACGTAACACCTTTTGAAGACATATAAAGCCGCATGAACGGTTTTCATAAAATCAAACTTTGTAAGGCATTTCTGAGTAGAATTTGTCACCTGGTTGCCTCTATGCAATTTGGGTGGGCGGAATCCAAATCTGTCAGATTACCTTTTATTTTTTTTTCGCCCTTTCCCCTGAAATTGTCAATTTTGATGTTTCCAAGCCTGCTGCGTCTGATTATGTAGCTTGTGATAACTTCAGTAGGGTGTGTAAATAGGTATTTGACATATGGATTTAATACTTAGTGCCCATGGTTTCTATCAGACTGATCACTTAGTCCATACAGTGTTTAATTGGATGTATTGAGTTAGGTATATATGTTGTGGTATGCCCTATACGTCAGAGATATTGCCTTATTTGGAGAAAATTTTGATTTGTAGCACTGTGCTCAATAAAGAACTTGACTTCATCCACTTAAGTATACTGCCTTTATTTCGAGAGCCACACAGTTCCTCAGAGTTTTTCGTACTCTGATTGTATACAGGTATTAGATCATCCTCACCAATGCAGGCAAGTCTTATAATGTCTAAATCACCTATCAGATCTAGAACCCTTATTAATAGTGATGCTACTAAAAATGCCAGGAAATACTTGCACCCCCTAACCCTGAGAAGGGCCCAAAGAGTGAACTAAAGAAAAACAGCTATGAGAACAAAATGCTCATTTTGGCTCCAAAAAAGGTACCCTCTTTCACCCAGGCACGAAGCATGCCAATTAACTTAGGAAACCCCTGTCAGGCTGGTTTCAATGACAATCAAGAGATGAATATAATGGAAAAAGGCCTTAATTAGGGTCCCCTGACAAGGCCTCGTCATTTTTTTACACAAAACTGGAACATACACAATCAGGGGATCTTTGTCTAAGAATATCATTTTCTGGAAAAAATAACTGGTATGTTAAAACCACCCCAGTACAGGGAAAATAAGAATTGATTCTGACTCCTAACCTAAATCTCTAGACTAGAGATGAACAAGTACAAGTCACCCACAAGAGGGGCTGCCACAAAGCAAACAACCCTGCCACCTGTCACAAAGGTCAAACACCAAGCCCTCTTTAATATCTAGGTCATTTCTTCCTTTAAATGTATGTTAAATCAACATACTAATAGGCTGATTTTTTTAAAATCAAATATCATAAAAGAAATTAAAGTAGCTCCGGAGTGTCTATCTGCCTGGCTACGTGATGAACCTTTAAATCAGATGAAACACTGGATCTCCCTACCCACAGTCCCCACTGTACAACCTGGCACCACGGGAAGTATTGAATATACATATCTGTCTTAACTTATACTTTCATGAGGTTGTATCATATAACCACATAGAAATATTACAGGCTTGCTGTGTGAGTTATTGAGATTTTAAACAGTGTCTTCACCCACAAGTACCCCATTTCCCCCAAAAGGTTGTGTAAGGACCTCGATTGCCTGTGCCTAGGCCCCCTTCCCTTGAAATCGTGTTCACACATGGTATCCAAACCTGGAAGAGTGCCCTCCCCCATGCAATAGACATTCCATACATAAAATCCACCAAACTGTATGGGAAAAGTGCCATTCACTGCAAAGGGTAAGGTGTAGTGAGAAAGTATGCCTTGCTTGAACCAGTTATCTAGGATTTATTAAACATAGAGTATATTATGATTGGATCAGAATAACATAGAACAGAAAAGCCTGAAAGAGAAAATATGTTGATTCCACCTTAGATACAAACTGAAATTTTATTGTACATAGGCCTACATACCATGCATCAAACTATCACATGCATAACTTCATGCATGTGATGTTTCAGGCCATCAGCAAGCCCTAGAGTTGACGTCACAGAGATGTGCAAAGTATCATAAAAACTGCCGTCTCTTGATTCCATTGTAAGAATTTGATTATTTTGACTTCCAGACTTTAATCTGAAAGCCTGGCTTAAGGTAGGTCACACTCCCTTGCAAAGTAGGCCCCAGTGCACAGGTGTCTGGGCAACTGGATTCTGTAGTTCATTCACAAATCACCAGGAGCACCAGAATGCCATATGCCAAGTCAACACTGAAAAAAGTCTTCATGACAAAGTGACATGTATACCCATGTCAACTTGATTTGACACAGAGAGCACATATCATTGGGACATGTGCAACTATGTCACCATGACAACTGTAGCACACAGTAATCCTCATATGATTTGACATGCCTTAAAATGCCATGTCATCTGTGAGTTGACTAGGGTCATGGCCATGTCGAAGGCACTTGACATGTGATGGTTTGACATATATAATTATTATTGGATATTCCACTAGATGGGGCAAACAACCATTTTGGTACCAGGATTAATCACTACCAAGAGGTACTACCAAGACTTGAGACATTTGATGTATCTGTGTCATTTTTTTTTCATGAAGAAAAGATCACTAAGGTTTGTAAATACTATCAGTGAATGGTAGTGAATTCTATTTCATTGTTAAATTTGCATTTGTTATTGAATATCAAAATAGACACCCACAATCCTGAATTCCTCAACAGGAGAGGTTAGACACCTTATGTGTGGGTCAGTGAAATTACTAAAAGATTGTATGCTAACCCACAATCTATAATCTCAGTATCCACAGTACATGGAGACATATATGGCATTGCCATGCACCTCCATGCCCTTGTCTTATGGACTGCATAGAGGTCCTTAGTCAGGTATAATTTCTGTAGATAGGAAAAAGTGCCTTGATGTTGCAGGCCTGTGGGACTATAATATCCCCTGTCTTCTATTATAGGCCTGTCTTAATTGAACCATTGGTACATAGCTCTTGACCCTTACATAATTGTCTCACAGTATTACCTAGCACTCAGGTGCATGGGTCAGGAATGTGTGACGTGTTTTCATTATGCATGTCAAGTGGAGTTGACAAACCAAATGTGAAAGTGTCAACCCCATTCGACATGCCTTCATACATGTCATGTGGGAGACAAATCGTGACCTGTGTAGTATGCGTCAAAGCATAACGCAAAACGCATGCATATTTATGCATGAATGCCACCCTAGCTCATGACTCCAAGGCACCCTCCATGTATCATGGAGACCCTATTCTGTTGATACACTCCCAGAGGGTTGGCAAAGTATGCCATTGAAATCCTCTGGCATGATCTGGACTAAAGGACTAATGTACTATATAGCCCCTAAATGGTTAATTGCAACACCTATTTGCAGTACACATTACAAGGCCACCTGATCTGTTGGTACCTTGGATGGTCTTAATTGAACCATTGGTACATAGCTCTTGACCCTTACATAATTGTCTCACAGTATTACCTAGCACTCAGGTGCATGGGTCAGGAATGTGTGACGTGTCTTCATTATGCATGTCAAGTGGAGTTGACAAACCAAATGTGAAAGTGTCAACCCCATTCGACATGCCTTCATACACGTCATGTGGGAGACAAATCGTGACCTGTGTAGTATGCGTCAAAGCATAACGCAAAACGCATGCATATTTATGCATGAATGCCACCCTAGCTCATGACTCCAAGGCACCCTCCATGTATCATGGAGACCCTATTCTGTTGATACACTCCCAGAGGGTTGGCAAAGTATGCCATTGAAATCCTCTGGCATGATCTGGACTAAAGGACTAATGTACTATATAGCCCCTAAATGGTTAATTGCAACACCTATTTGCAGTACACATTACAAGGCCACCTGATCTGTTGGTACCTTGGTTGGTTGCTATTGGATATTAAAGTTATGTTGATGTAGTAGAAGTTACCTGATTCTATCCAATCAAATGCACCTCCGTGATACCCAAGCTTCCATATATGTATACAGGCTATATAGTTGCCTGTTATGTAACAGTGATATTGCATTTCATCCATAGGACATAGTCCAACCAGTCAATATGAGACTCGTGGGACCGAGGCCATTGCTGTCAAAATTGCTGCTAGGCATGCAGAAATGACCAGACTGTAGGACCGAATGTCTGGCTGTAATCATAGGACCTTTGGCTATATTTTGGTTTTTATGGCTTGCAATTATCAAGGATTTTACAGCCTAAAACAAAAAAAAACAACATTACTGTTTATTAAGATTTAAAGGGGTATATGATTAGAATAGGGAGTTTATTATTACTTTTAATCATTTCTTTCTTGACAATAAAGCTTTTACAATTACTAGCCAGTTGGTAAGTAATACAACAGTCTACAGGCACATTATCATAGTTATCATACAGTGTGTCATAAATGGTTTCCATGAACAGTCATCTCGATCTAGTATCGTCAAATAGAAAATATATATCTTTATAATTCTTATTATGACAAAAGCTTAGGTTCTTATACAGGGCTGGGCAACTGTCGCCATTTAGCCAAAAGATGGCGACAATGGCCTTGACAACTGCAATAATATCAATCTTCAGATTCTGGGCTTTCCAACAGTGAAAGAATTTTTCAAATATTCCCAATAGAACCAGAGTTATGTGGTGATTCCCAAAGTCACCATAATGCATGTTTTGACATTATATATTATATAAAATTTTCTCAGGGAAATGACCCCACCCCTCCCCCACATTCCCATAAGGCAACTTCATATACCTGCTGTTTTTTTTGTGTGTGGGGTTGGGGTGGGAGTGTATTTTCTCTATTCAGGGTTCCCACAGGCCAGGGAAAGTCTGGGATAGTCAGGGAAAATAAAGTGGTCAGGAAATTTCAGTGTGGGTCAGGGAAACTCAGGGAAAATCTGACAGAATATCCTATTTTTAATGTTTTTGATTTTTAGATAAATCTAAACAAACAGGATACACATGTGATACAGGGGATACCCCACCCCATCCAGCCCTAATGCCCTAGTGTATAATGGGAAGAAGTGTTTTGTGTTGTATATAGTATCAGGAAGGGGGAAGACTCTGGGGGAAGCCAATACCTTTTCCTAAATAGCCAGTCATTTCGAAAAAGTTCATTTTGTTAGAGGCCACAACAGACCTTCTATATTTGTCATTAATAATCATAATTGGAACACTAGATTGCTCTAAAATCCACCAATTCACATTCATATTTTCCAACCCCCATCATACTTTATCTTATTTTGTCTACATTTCATTAACAGGGTTGTAAATTTGTCAAAGCAGGGGGAAGGAAACAGAAAAGCCAACTCCAGATCCACTGGTTTGGACCCCTCCCTATTCAAAGACCTGGGGGTCGTTGCACAAACAGCGTGCCTTCGTTCTGCTTTTCTCTCTCGTTAGTACGACATTCACAAAGAGACTTATTTCTGACCGTTGCACAATATGTTCTGCCTTTTCACAACGAGAGTCGTTGTGACGGCGAGACAAAAAAAACAGGACTCGCTGTGCTTTCCTCGCTGCTGCAGCGAGACTCTAGCAGAGCGAGAAAAAACGACAGGGCACCCGCGTATTTTGACCCAGTTAGGCAGAACGTCACTTCCGGTGCCCGCGCTGATGTCAACAAGAGGCCGGCTTCGATCAACGAAACACAGGGATATATCATGTCTCACTACGCTTCAGAAGTAAGTTTTCTTTTAAAATAGTGTTCTATAAGGTAGATCTTGTTCAGAAGAAGACAATGACATGCTGTTCTTAGACTGTTATTCCTTTTCCGTCGTTCTGTTAGCTTTCTTTCTATGCCGGGTCGGGCGATAATAGGGTAATTTGGTTCGCTCTAACGTCTTTTGAGCGTGTCTCTCTCTCTGTCTTGTTATTTCTTTTCATTTTCTTTTTTTTTCTCCCTCTCTTCGAATTTTACTTCAAAGAAGAGAAAAAATCGAGTTATTCAGACATTCTTAGATTCATTTTTTCATAATTAACAGTACCTGAAAAAAAGTCCCCCTCTCCTCCCCCCCTAATTTTCTTTTTTCCTGAAAATAAATATTCTTTATTTTCTTTTTTCAGTACGACCGTTGTTATGCTTTGTCTTCAAGCGACGAAGACGATGAGGAAGAGGAGTACGATCTTGCGACCCAAGCGGGCAGCAGGTCGTTCGAGTTACCAGAAATTTTGAAAACTAACACCCTAACAGAAGGATCAGACGAGGAGGAAGAAGCACTAGAGCAAGGAGAGGAAGAAGAGGAATACATTTTAGAGGATTCTAGTGAACTCTCAGAGGAAGATAGCCCTGTTCGAAAGGGTAAGGTGAAAAAGGCTAAGGCAAAACAACCTAAGGCGGGTCCCTCCAGCAGGCCTGAAACGAACTTAACTTCCCGGGGGACAGAGAGGGCCAGAGACGTATACTGGACTGAAGCTGAGCATAGAGCGCTCTTCTTTGCCCTCCTCAATCAGAAGCCGTATATCAAGGCTAGGGGGAAGAATGGAGCACAGCTGAGGAGAGAAGGTTGGGACACAGTTCTAGGTGAGTTTTTTTTTATTAAGTTTGACATTATGACAGAAAAAAATCTTTATCTTTTCTCTTATCCTCAAAGTTAAACAGAACTAAGTGCCTTCTGTGTGTTTTTCATGAAGAGAGCTGTTCTTTTTCTCAGATATTCTATGTCTCCTTTGATCTCTTGCAGCCACAGTCAACAGCATCAAGAATGCGAACCGGGAGTTAGACAAAATGCAGCATCACGTGAATGATTATTTCTCTAAGCTTAAGGCAAAGGTGAGCGAACAAAAAATATATTATACTCTTCATAGTGATTTGCTACACCTTTCAAAATATAAGTTAGTGTAACTTAAATGGATGTCTTATTTCTTCTGTATCTTTCTGACCTCCTTCCCCTTTATTTTTCATTTTCTTGTCCTCATTATTTTCTCATGCTTTTCAGAACGAGGAATATCTATACCTGATAGAGAAAGGAAAACCATGTGAAGGATGCTCCTTGACCGACATGATGTTGTTGAAGTATAAGGGAGTCGAGAGAATTGCCGGTAAGACAGAAAGAAATTTCTTTTAAGAATGAAACTAGGCCCTATCTTTAACTTATTGTGAGCGTCCTGAATTTTACTTTTATTGATTATTGTGTTTTCAGCACAGGCATTTTTTTTCCTTTGAATAAATAAATGTTTTCAAGAAACATGCATCAATATTATGATGGGTCTACGCTTTCCCAAAATTCATAGTAAAACACAGCAGACCTAACATTGTTTGTTCTTTTGACCTATTTTCTTCTTCTTTCTCTCCTCGATAGCGATACCTCACGTTGTTCTGTTCTTGACAATGTGTATATTCTTGGACCACAATTTCCCTTGAACAATAGAATTTTTTTTTTTTTTCAGGGCAAGGAGGGGAAATAGTCTACTACACGGATCCCGTGGAAGAGGAAAAGAAACGAAGGCAACAGGCCAAGAAGTCCCCTGCTGTGCAGTCTAGAGTTAAAGCTAAAGGTGCTGCTCCGTCTCCCCTTAAAGTTTTGGTTGTGCCTTCAGAGAAGGAGCTGTTGGCACAGTTTCAGTGTCCCATGCCTAAGAAAGGGAAAGGACCTGTGTCTCCGGCAGTCAAGGTGCCTTTCAAGAAACCGGGTAAGGCTGCAGCAGCAGCAGGTGGGGCCAAGGTCACTGGCACACCGAAAGCGACAAAGGCCAAAGTTGCTGCAAATACAAAGGAAGCGAAGGCTAAACCTTCTCCTTCTCCCTCTCGAAGAGGTACCGCTAAGGCTCCTTTCAAGAAACCAGGTGTTCGGGCAGTCAGGAACGCTGCTGCCTTTGACGTTGATTTGACAGGAGACGACAGATCTGATGACATGCAAGTAGACGTTGTGTCAACAGACACCGACATAGTGGACTTGACCGGTATTCAACAGGAAGTCCCCCTCACTTCTACTCCAAAGTCGGAAGTCAAAAAGGAAGTACGGCGTAGTCCACGGATTCTTGAGAAGAAAAACTCTGGGGGCAGAGGAAAGAAATTAGACTTTGAATCAAAAACCACAGATGCCTCGAGTAAAGAAGAAGAAATAGCAAATCAGGTTAAGAACCAGGAAATCAGATTAGCCAATATCGAGTCTTTTATGACCACTATGGAAGTACACAGACGGGACAACGTGGATAACATGATGTCCTTCCTGAGTCGATGCACAGAGGTGCATGAGAGGCTAGGAACAGTGCTTGAGAGGATAGTGTCAGACAGGGAGTCCATCGTGAAAACGCAGGAAACTACCAGCCGTCACTTGCAGTCTATCATTGACACTCAGGCAACTTGCAGCCGTAATGTGGCTCAACTTATAAACGGTAAGGCATTATTTGGGTGGACATGTCATAAATCGAGAAAAAAAATATGTGTAGCAGTAAGTGTCTAGGTGTCTGGCATTTCCTTTTTTTATTTCATTTTCACTCTCATCTGAAGTTTTTCTTGACCAACAAAAATACTTATATTTATTTGTTTGCACAACGAGACAGATCGTCACAGCGTGACTTATACAGTTGGCATAAGTTTTTTTATTCGTTTCAACTTTTTATATCCTACAGTTTCCGGTAAGGTCATTCACATGACCGACGGGCTCCAAAGGAGGCCTGTCATGATGATGTGTGAAACCACGCAGACCCCGCCTGTTCCTGAGTTTCCTACTTTTCCCCTTGTTGTTAAACCTTCGTCTTCAGGTGCCTTGAAAGGTAAGTATTTTTTATTTTTTTTTCATAGTCTAAATGTGTCTTGTCCTATCCAATAAGTCTCTTTGTGAATCTCGTACAGACGAGAGAAAAAAGCAGAACGAAGGCACGCTCTTTGTGCAACGACCTCCTGGCCTATCTGTGCTTCTTCATATAGTTAGTCCAAAAGATTGGGAAGTTGTAAGTTATTGGAAAAACAGAATAAAAGAAAACACCGTAAAGACAGAGAAACTCACCTGTGTATAGTTTTGTATCACTCTCGTTCTGAAGAAAGCACAAAAAAAGTTTTTGCCTTGTTTTTCCACAGTTTTGACGCTCAATCCCTCTGCAGACCAGTCCACAGTGGCCCAAAACCTCCTTCACGTCAATGGCAATGGAGAACTAGTCACAGGTCCCACCGTAAACCAAGCTTCCCCTCTAACTTTGGTTTTAGCGGGGGAACCTGCAGCCCAAGAAGAGGAAGAGCAGCAGGGAGGATCGTATCCTGGTTGTGTGGTTAAAAGCGAGCCTCTAGAGCACGATCAAGGAGACGCGGGAAACAACGTCAACAGAGAGGTTGTTTACCAAGAGGTTCTTTATGAAGAGGAGGGAGAGGAAGGGACTCAACTTCCTTCTCCGCCAGGTGATGACCCTCAAAATCAGGTCACCCAGCCATTGAATGTACCGCATAACGAGCTTATTGAGCAAGGCAATCAGGGGCATACTGACCTCTCAGAGCCTGGAAAAGACTCCCATAGTGACGCGGGTGATGCAGGTTCTAACATAGAAGCACAGGGAGGTAGTGATCTTATGAAAGAGGGAAGCACTGACATGCAGGCTCATAACGAAGGACTAGAACAGGGAGGGAATGATGTCCTTGAGGATGGGGGTCAAGATGGCCAAACTCTCAGAGGAACTGACTTACAGAAAGAGGCGGCAGAAGGAGATAAAACTGTAAGCTGTGAGGCAGGAGAGGACAGCGAAGTAGTACCATGTCCAAAACTTAAAGAAGATGGAGGTGAAGAGACAGTGAAAGAGGTAGCACAAGACACCCAAAAAGAGGCTGGAAAAGAACAGCCACATTTGCAGCAAGGCGCTATTCAGACTAAAGAAGACCTCGAGGTTTCTCTCATAGACGTAGACGATGAAGTTCCAGAAGGAAGACTTGGTTTATGTGTGGTTCTTTCTACATGTGCCAGAACACACCCTCCTCCGCGTAAAATCAAGAGGGTCCACATAGATATATCTCAGGGGGGAGTAGTGCTCGACTGCAGTAACATAGAAGGGGTACTGAAGAAGGAGAAGCCTCTAGAGGAACTAACAGAGCCTGAACCTGACAAAGAGGTGATCACAGCGGCAGAAACTCTCCACTCCCTTCACCTGGCTGTTGATCCTAAGCCGGGTCCTGCGACCAGGAAAAGGGTAGCAGAGGCTACCAAAGGACAGCCTAAGAAAAAAAGGAAGGGCCCAAAGAATGGATCGAAAAAGAAATAGAAAATGTTACTTTCATGTGACTTTCACAGTCAGAGTATTCATGTTCGTTTTCCACTTTGTTATGATACAAGGGTTTCAGATTAAGAAAATCTAATTTTTCAAGAGAGAAACAAACTGACTATGACGCTGTATGTTTTATGACTTCAACCTACATAGAGGAATCTTTTTATTTGGCCACAACGAGACTCCTTCTGTAATGCATGATGCGGTTGGAGAGTGGACAGACATATTTTCATGTAGGGAACATTTCTTTCGGGTGAACAAAAGAGAACACCCACTTTGGTTTACTTTACTAGTACTTAAGCTTAAAAAAACAGATACTTCCTAACATAATAAGTCACTGATGTCTTATACCATCACCCCTTCACTAAGTAGTCTGAAAAGTCATGAGGTACAGTGTAGTTAAGAGTTTTATGCCTTTGAAACAGTTATCGGCTTTTCCTCGACCACAAAACCATTTGAAAAGAAATAAGGTGCTACAGTGGCCACACTATTGAAGTCCACTTTTCCTAGTCACTTTCTGGTCATGATATGTAATAAAAAGTTTGAAGTGAAAGCCTGTGTGACTTGTTGTTCCTCTGATAACGTACTGAATAGTATATTAGCTTGAAGTTAAAGAAGTACAAGACTGAAAAAGCTTTGTTTATCTATTCTAATGCTATGCCCTCCTTCACAACGACTTTTTAGAAGAAAGGTCGTTGTGCGTAGGGGGCAGCACTCTCGATTTCATGTTATGACGTCATAATTGACAGAACGTCGTGGAACAACATGTCCAAATCTACAGGTGATATGCCTCCTAAGAAGCACAAGGTATGTAAAAAAGCTTGACCAACTTCAAGTCTGAATATCAGAGAAAGTCCTGAACACAAAGGAGAGCATGCAGAGCATAAAAAAAGGGCCTCAAAGTTAATTTTATAAGAGGATAATGGCGGGTCACGTACGACGTAGCACAACGTTAAAAGTTAGCCAATAGTCGCTGTGCTTTGTCCCTTACTTCTCTCGTTGTGACACCGGTTGGCAAAGGCTAATAAATAATTTTTTTATTCCATGTTATGACAGCAGGGTCAGCCTGATAAGAGACCTAAGAAAAGAACACAAATGATACTGAAGCATAAGGATTTCTCGGTTGACTCAGAGGCCTCTACAGTCCTTTACCAGCCAGAAAATGCACATCGAGAAAAGAAAGCAAACGATACCTTGGTAGGAGCTTCTTATGCTGACCATCAGTCCAACGCCAGTGACTCCGAAAGTGAAGCAGAAGATCTCCCTATGCGAAACGACCTTCCTGTCTCCAGAGAAAGGTGGAAGACGAAAGAAGTAGAAGCCCTAATGGATGCAATAAACTTAAACCGGGACGCTATAAAGTTCCACTTCAGCGGCACAGGAGGAGGGAGGGACATAAGGCGGCAAGCATGGAGAGACGTGGCATGTAAGTTTATTACTTCGATAGAATAATCTTATATCTTCCCCTTTTTTTTCAAGGCAAGTTACTTCATAAAAAAAGAATTTATAAATTAAATACTTTCTTCTTAATTCTTTCAGTATACGTTAACTCGGAAGCGCACACTCACCGGACTGTCAGACAGTGCTCTGATAAGGCGCCTGATTTCACCCAAAAGATGAAGCAAAAGGTAGGAGAGAAGTGAAATTTTTCTTTTTCAACATAACAATAAAGTTAGTGAAGAGAAATAAGCAAAATAACAAAATTTTTATGCTAATCTATTTACTTACAGTACAATACACTAAGAAGGGAGATCAAAAAGACAGGAAGCGGACCACCTGCAAAGAAGTTGCTTTTGTCCAACACCCAGCAGAAAGCTTTAGAATATCTGAAACCAGAGGCAGTTCGAGGTGAGGATGGACTACCGTAGTCACTGTACCCTACCTTATTCAACCTCTTATTGAGTTTAGAATAAAAGACATCTAATGTTTTTTTCAAACACAGCGAGAAAAAAAACAATATTATGTACTTTTGAGACTCAGGAAACATCTGTATGTTTTCAGGTATTCCAGGAGTTACTCCCATGGAGCTGGACCCTACCAAACCAAAGACACAGTCAGGCATAACAGAAAACCATCTGTGGAGACCAGGTACTGCCGACTTCTCCAAGGCTAAGACCAAAATGAAGACCACTAAAGTACCAACAAAAGATAAAGACAAAGAGAGAAGGAAGGAAGAAAGAAAGAAGAAAGAGGAGAGAAGGAGGAAACATGAGGCAAAGATGAAGGAGGAGAGAAAGAGGGAGAAAGAAGAAGCAGTATTAAGGAAGAAAATGGAGAATTTATCCAAACAGAAAGCAGCAGCGAGGAAGAAAGACGAGTCAAAGACTGCTCTACCCAAAGTTAGACCTAAACAAGGGCAGAAAGTTGTGGTTTGCACCAGAAGCGAATACCTGCAGCTGTGTGAGGAGAAGAAAAGGAGGAAGGCAGAGAGGGAAGCCATAAGAGCTCAGAGAAGGCAAGCCAAAAATCAGTTATGAAGTATGGATTAAATGTGACAAAGATATATATGATAAAGAGAAATGGACAATCTTATACAAGTTTGACAAAAATACAGTTTATTTACAGTTTATTATGTATATGTACATAAATAAAACTTTTTTTCTTTTACGGCGCGTGTTCAAGTTTTCTTTCACAAAAGGAACAGGAAAAAATGTCAGAGAAAAATATTTCATGTGAGGCCTGTCCGCCAGGTACATCTTTATGTACATTAAGGTAAATATCTCAGACAAGCTGAAACTCTCTCTTTGTGACATACATGTGTACCACATCCTAATTATAAGGTATCACAGACAAAGAGCCAAAGTACTTTCGTTGTAACTTGAAGCATGCAAGGTGCCACACTTTTCAGAAGTATTTGTTGCAGTACTCGTCCCGGAAGCACTTGATACGCTCCTTTTCCTGTTCTCGGGAAAGCTGTCTTGGTTGGGGAAGGGGAAGACGGACTGGTGTCCAGGGATCAGCAGGGTCATCTACAATCCTTATGCCATGATCCATGGCCACGTTGTGAAGGCAGGCGCAACTGGTTATGATGTCTGAAGACCTCTTTGGCTCGTGCCTCATGTAACCTGCGGAGGAGTCCAAGATCCTGAAAGACAAAAAAAAAAAAGAAAAAAAGGAGCTTTAGACAGGGACAAAGGATGACACAGAAAAAAAATATTGGAAGGTAATATGTTAAAGCGCAGATAATTAGTTCCTTTCTTTTTCTCATGAGTGGGAAAGAGTTACACTCACCTCCAACGCTGCTTCAGGATACCGATGCACTGCTCGACTCGAACCCGGCTCTTCTTATGCCACTTGTTGAATGCGGTCTTCTTGGGTGAAGTCTCGTCCTTATAGGGCGTGAAGAGGTGCCGACGCAACCCATATCTGCCAAAAGTAGAAGATAACCACATGTTATAGTGTTTTGCATGCTGTGAAAGAAAAGTAGAGACAAAGACTAAGAAAGGAAGCTCACCCCGAGTCTCCTAGGAGAACAAAATCCCCCCAAATCTCCTGGTCGAGCTCGTCTCCAACGGGGCTCGCCGCGAGACAGTAGGCATTATGCACCGATCCTGGGAAGCGAGGGTCTATGAACAATATCCGTTTGTCATAGTCACAGACAATCTGCACCAAGAAAGAAATAAAAATCAGGAAAAGGGAAATAAATTCCATCTAACCATATTCTGTTATAGATGATATGTTTCATTATAATTCTAGAGGTGCAGGACAAAAAAAAGAGGAAGATGAACCTTATTTTATTAAGGTAACAAAAATAAAGAGGACTCCACAGAAGGTAAGAAAAAGGTGAAAAACTCACAGTGGTGTTGATGGAGTGATACTGATTTCTGTTGACGTATGCGCTCTCGTTTCTGGAGGGGCACTTGATTGGGATGTGGGTGCCATCCACGTATCCAAATACAAACGGTGTCTCTTGTTCGACCTCTCTTTGGTTCCTCTTGACTTTGTGGCGGTATAACTTCAAGGCCGCAAGCAGTTTCGATTCAAAAGAGTGGGGCCACTTCACATACTTGTGCCGGTTCTTGACGAAGTATTGAGCGACATCTTTCACTGAATTACACACTACGGACTTGGATACCTTCTGGGAGTCCCCAGTCAGCACGAAGAAACTCCCAGTGGCAAAATACCGTAACACTAAACAGAACTGAAAGAAAAAAAAGGAAATCAATGTCAGAGTATTAGGAAAAGGGGAGAAATAAATAAATAAATTAAGAAAATTTCTTTCTTCCTGATAAAAGGTCGTCTAGTGATGGGTGTGGACTACAAAATTCTACTGGTGACATGCTCATTTCTTGAAACAGACATGTGACATGGGATTTACTGACATGAATAAAAAAATTATTGACATAAAATTATTAAAATTGACATGTTGGGCCATGACAGAGGTGACATGTGACATCAAGTGATATGTGACATGACCATTTCATCGAGTCGAGATGTCAGAAGGGGGACCCCCCCCATCCAGACCACAAAGAAAAAAAAGAAGGTATTTCAGCTTACCCTGTCTATGCAGGAGAGGCCTCCCCCACGTTTGCTCCCCTTGAACTTGCTGTGTAGCCTGTAGTCCTGGCACAGCTCCATCACTACCTCCTTGCTGAGCCTGTACCTTGCTGTAAACTCTTCATCAGAGAATAAAGTGAAGGGAGTATCTCTTTTCTTGCACTTTCGCTTTCTTCTTCCCAGACTGTCTCTTGGGACATCCATTTTGACACAGTGTAGTTGTCACACTTTAAATTTCCCTCCAAAATGTTACTCTGGTTCCATTCCAAATCACAGAACGACTGTCCCCATAGGGACCAATGTTAAAAACCAAAAAGGCGGTGACTCCAGAGTAACTGCCTTTTTTTTCTCGCTGTGCACCCAAAAATTTTAGCACAGCGACTTTCGCACAGCGAGGAAAAGATTGTGCAACACTTTTTTTCTCGCTCTGCAAAAACGGACCAAATGGCAGAGCGAGAAAACATTTGTGCAACACTTAGACACTAGCAGAACGAGGAAACCGGTTTTGAGGCTGATTGTGCAACGGCCCCCTGGACCAGCCCCTGAAATGGTTTAGGGTAGCCTCTACACTGTAAAAAATAACTGTTGAATCTACTAGGGATCCCTGTAAAACTGAACGGTGAACCACTGTTATTATTTAGCAGGGGGCCATTGTAGCTTTTACAAGAATCCCCAGGTGGCAGTGTGGTGGTACAAGGTATCTCTGTGAAAATAACGACATCACTGTAAAATATAACGATGGATCTCTGGCAACTTTGGGACGAAGGATCCTTTTGTTATTTTGAAGACATTTTTTTTTACAGTGTACTGCGGTCTAGAAATGGACCAGAATGCACCAAATGCCCTCTAGAATTGCAAATTGTCCATGGGGGGGGGACTGGGGACAGGGGTGTGTGGATACACCCTGGCACATGGCCCCTCTAGCATTGGCTCCAGGATTTTCAGATGTGCCCAGCCCTGTTATATTATGATTCCACATAGTTTTTTCTTCAGTACATGCATGCTCTCACTTTGTTGTATGTCCATTGGTAATAACTCCCAAACAGTATTGCCTCTATATAAGGGGCTCTGTCGATATAGTTCGAGGCTCGGTCTACTGACCTTAATTTTAACCTTATTGTTTCCCCTGAACAATCTATTTGGGACAACAATATTATTAGCATCTTTTACATGTCTATACATCATGCATGCTAGAACCCTTTTCCTATGTGTAACCAGAGTATCGACATTGCACAATTTTAATAGATTGTTTACATGTATATCTTGTGGGTCTCTTATTTTTTTACAAGTTCTTAGACAATGATTCTGTAATATATCTAGGTGTTCAACTAAGGTATTAAGACCACTCTCTAGAATAAAACTACAGTATTCTAATAAAGGTACAATCATGGCTTTGTAAATCCGTAAGCTAGTAATATCATCAAGATATTTTACAATATTTCTTAATTGTTTTAACCGAGCTGTGCCCTGCGAATCAACCTTCTTACAATGTGCTTTAAAATTTAGATCATAATCTATAATAAACCCTAAGCAGTTAAAGTGTTCTACCATATCTAGTTTGTTATTATTCAAAAAGATATCATATTTAACAATACGTTGTCTATTAGCATTCATTGTTAAGATATTTTGTCTACACCATTTTTCAATATTTCCAACATCATTCTGCATCAAAGATCTCATTATTTCAGTATCCTTACCATTTAATACTAATGCTACATCGTCAGCGTATAGAAAAAATTCACAATTTTGAATTACTTGAGTTATGTCATTTATATAAAGATTAAATAGTAACTGACCCAATACTGTCCCTTGAGCCATGCCACAATCTACTAATTTTTCTTCAGATAATACTCCATTTGCTGTTGTTGTTTGTTTTCTACCATATAAAAAACTTTTCAACCATATTAAACAACCATCATCACATCCAATATTTTGTGATTTACTCATCAATATATCCAAATTTACCGTAATAAAAGCTTTTTTTTTAGATCTAAAAATAACACCAATGATAAATCACCCCTCTTCCTCGCCTCCATCAGATACTGTGTCAATTTAAAGGTAGCATCAACGGTTGACCTTCCTGGTATAAAACCCTATTGATTCCTACTGATAATATCATTTTCTATGATATAATTCAAAATTTGTGAATGTACATTTTTCTCAGTTTTGAGAAAACATTGGTCATTGTTACAGGTCTCCAATTCAATACATCATTCAAGTTTCCAATAATGATCTTGAGGAATCCAGTCCCGCCAAAATCAATCTGGGCCTGAAAAACAATACGATCTGCAGGACCGAATTGCCTGTGGGAGTCATATTTTATCCTGCATTGTGCTCATCAGTCATTATGATACATTGTTTCATCACATACTGATCCTACATGATTAAGGGCCGAGTCATTTATCAGCAGATTTTTTTCTGACCCCCCCACCACTATGACAAAAATTATCGTGACCCCCCCACACTAAGTACTGATTTTGGAAAATGACCCGCCATGGAATGATGCGTTGTGATGGGTATCTGAATTGCCAATATTTAGTTTTGACCCCCCAGTGTGAAGGTTTATTGGATTTTGGCCCCCCACCAAGGGGTCCTTTTTCAAAATGCCCCCCCCCTATATCTAACAAGCCCCCCCCACCACCTGGCAATAAATGACTTGGCCCTAATACACACCCAGGTACTCGGCAATTGTTTGATTCTAATATCAATGCATCATCCATTTTTTTAGGAAAAGGAAATCTATGCTTGCTCCTTTTAATCAGTTGAAAAAAAATGAAATAGGTTATACTAAAAAAAGAGGATACATATTTGGAAATCCAAGTTCTTAAAGCTCTCTTAAATAGGCAGTGGTTGAGACACTACTTGATATTATTATTCTCTAAACTGCAAATGCTTGATGTAGTTTAACGGTAAAAATAGTCTGTAGGCTTAATATGCATACTGGTTAATTTCTATATCAACTATTTCATGTGCGTGGAATGCAGGGGGGACAGGGGGGACATGTCCCCCCACTTTTGGCCAACTCCTCAAAAGGTCAAAACTAAAAGGTCAAGCAAAGGGAGGTCAAAAATTGCAGAAACCCCCCATGGTCCCACCCACTCTGAAACTGCTTCCCACGCCCCTGTATTTACAATGTATGTGAGATAGGAGACTGGTGTGAGATGAGTAAACAGGAGTAGGGTTGAATGTATGCAGTAGAGTCAGTTACAGTGTATGGAATCAATCATATAATACTGCAATTAGTTACATTAAGGCCTGGATGACAGAATTGACAGAATGGCCTGCAGAGACACAGACCATACAGAATGGGTGGGATTCAGTTTTATTTCTCAATCATCTGCCTATCCTTCAGCAAAGGTGAGTTAAAGATCTCAGTTCATCGAGAAAAAAACAGACTTCAAGGTTTTATGTGATACATAATATTTTGGTCCAGCAAGATCGCCCTCGTTTCAGCTGAGGATGAAATACTTACAAAAACCAGGCAGCCAGTTGCCTCGGTATATGGTCTAATAATTCTTACTAAGTGAATCCATTAAGAAGCCAGGGTGGCATTTTAGGAATAATTGGATTTAAGCAAAAGAACTTGTGTAGAGCCTTGTCAGAAACATTAAATCAACACAGATGACAAGACTGAAATTTGCGATTTGATTGAAATAATCAGATACAAATCCATACTTGACTTGTTCAGGGGGCCAGAATGGTTAGAAAAGGGAAAATATTGGTTATTTATTCCTTTAGAGCTTTTTACCAGATAATTATAGCCTTACTAAAGATTCCTCTTTGATGTGTGTATTCTGTATTTGGGCCTAAATGATTTCCCATGCAATACATTGATATAGGCACAGATGCAACATTTTGGTTACCATCGAGACTTCAATCACTTGGATAGCAGAATGGTTTAACCCCATCTTTAGAAAAAGTCAACCTCTCAAAATTGAATATGAAATGAACGAAGCGAATGAAATTCATGGTTGAAAGTCACCTACAATAGCAATGTCTGTGTAAGGATTAGCTGAGAACCAGTACATCTTGTACATTCTTTATAATATTATCATCAATGTTACATTTCCTTTTTAACTGACATAAAACAGGGAGTAGTCAAATTGTCACTGTGGGTGAGTTGAGTCATGACGCAGCTCAGCAGTCCTTCACTGATATCACAGTGGTACCCTGTGAGGCCATCCCCTCCATTCCTGCTCTGGTCACAGGGTTTGAGATAGGGACAAATGCTATCGGTTCAGCATCTGGTTCCATAATGCTACAGATGATACGGAAGGTAATGGACATGTTATCTTGTCAGTTATGTTTCCTTACACAGGGCTTCCCTAGCCCACTTAAAAGGGTCTGTATCTCCTCCTACCCTCTCCCCTCAGGATGTGTGTGGTGCACATAGGTGCGGGCACTGACACATTCCTCAGTGAAATTGCTAAATATGACCTTTGCTGTCGAAATAGCGTTAAACATCTAGTACTCACTTGCTCACTGTTTTCTTACATCAAATCTCTGTGTATTTTTTTAGCCTAGGAATAAAAGCTGATTAATTAAACTGCAGAACGTAAAAGAAAAAAACATTATTGAGTGCAGAGAATGTTTTATTGATGTATTTAACAGACATTACCAAAACACTTGTAAAGGTAGAAATATTTTTTTGATAAAAACAGACTTCTCTGCAAATTGAATAAGTATTGAAGTCGCAGTGCATCAACAAGAGGAAAAGTTCCCATTTCATTTAACAGATCCTTACTCAATGTGAGGAAACAGATATGAGTGAGCAATTTGTTCTTTCCTTTTAAAGACAAACAGTAACACATACAGGATAGTGCATTCCTCAAGTGCCTACACCTATAATGTCAATCTCAGATTCTACCTCCTGCCCTGGGAGCGATGGAGGACCCTGCCAGGAGATCAGTTTGCCTTGAAAGTAAATATGACATTTTGTCTGCAATATTTAGTTTTTTTTCTTCCTAAGTAATACACTATTACAGATTCCTGACAGTATGTAATGTATAAAAAATGTGATGCCATTGTGAATCCACTGTTTTTACTATATATATGTTTGGGGATACCCTTGCAGTGCTTTATCTTAGTCATGCTAAAGAACAGTACAAAATTTGTGGATTTGTGCCCCATGATTATGCGGTATTATGGTAGGGCGATTAGGGCAGAACTAGGTCCCCCTATCCTAGGTAGCACACAGAAATCTGATAACGTTGGTCCGACATGTCGAGCCAATGTTGGGCCCATATTTGCTGCCCATTTGGTTGATATAGGCCCGACCATTGGCATTTTACCAATGTTGGCAGGATATCAGTAAAAGTGGCCGCCCATTTCCCGATGCTGATATGTAAAGGCGATGATGGGTCCAACGTTATGGCAATGTCTGTGTGCTACCTGGGATATCTCCATGAATGTACATTTTAAGATATTGGCTAATGTATGTCTAGGTTGTGTAGAAGTTATAACTGGTAGGATGATACATTGTATATTCTTTACCACCATTGTTGCTAAAGGTAACAGGTGGACTACCTGTCTACCCAGGGACCGCTAAGTGTCCATCGGGCACATCAGGCTATTGGGGAAATAATAATGATATCAGAGACCAGATTTCCTACCATAATCAAGTTCAACATAGCTGGCCTCTGAAAGTGTACATGGATATCAGTCCAGGTGAGTAAAGAATACTTTTTTAATCCATAATTTTGGACATATTTAGTATCATGTATCTCATTTATTTGCTCTGTTGATTGAATTGATTCTATCATTCATTGAGTGGTTTCATTACACTTTGATGACACCACATTGGAGAACATGTCCAGTTGAATATAAGACTAGTTACCAAGTTGAGTCTGAGTATGCATTATTCATATGCTAAGAAACTTGAGACACTAAGGCCCATTTTCCACCAACCGATATGAGCCCTGTATCGGCCGACGGTAGCGTTCACTGTGGGTCTGTTGGCCATGCCTCTTCATTGAAACTTGTACCACGGTTATCACATTTCAGAACGATTTTGGGTGCCCAAACTGGATAATCTGAGTGCTTATATCATAGGATAGAGGCACTGAGTTGACACACCCACACATGCATATTGACAGTGTTCCTTTTCAATACTGTTCTTATATGTGACAGCAGCTATGACATAGCTTTGACAGTGGTTCATACTGAAAAAGCTCAGCATGGCCCAGGATCGATCCAGGGATCTTCTGATCCAGAGTGCTTCATCCTATCCATTAGGCCACGGGGCTGGACAATGGTGCTGGGTTAGATGATTCTTATATTTGGGACACTATGGATACCATATAATGTTTGTATGTCAAAGAATGCAGAATGCATTCTAATGCATCCTAAAGGTGCAGACCGTGGTATAAATGCAATGTGTGATGATTATGCTTGCACGCGTGCCTTTTAGGTACTTGATAGAGGCACTTGGCTCCGCCTCGTTCCTCTATCAGTACCTAAAAGGCACTAGTGCAAGCATAATCATCATATATTACATTCCTATGGCAGCCCTGTCGGCCGAGGCGGTACTTTGGTGCAGCTGTCGGCCGACAGAGGGACCATATCGGGTGGTGGAAAACAGCCCTAAAAGGCCCATTGTGCCCTCTGTCAGATACCCATTGAACTATACATAGACCTTTATTATGAGGGGAAGGGCAATTTGTGACCTTATGGGTAAGCTTTTTTTTGCACTATTATGGAAAAAACCTGAAATTTAATACAGCAATATGTAGCCTAATGGTTAAAATCTTTTTCACCATGATGGAAAAAATTTGAAATCTATTAAAGTAATTAGTGGCCTAATGGTTAAAATCTTCTTTGGCACCAGGATGGAAAAGATTTGAAATCTATTAAAGCAATTTGTGGCCTAATAATTAATATTTACTTTTGCGCCATGATGGAAAAAAACCCCTGAAATTTGATACTGCAATTTGTGGCCTAAATGTTGACATTTCCTTTTTGTGTTCAGAGACCCTATGTGAAACAGGTTATAACAAACAGACAGGGAGATGCTACTGGTTTAACCGAGTACTGCAGAACTACACGGAAGCAGTGGCACAATGTAAGACACAGGGAGGCACCTTAATGCAGCAGGAAGACTGGGATTATATTCATCGCTATATGACTGATGACCTGCATCTAGACATATACAAGTAAATTCATTTTGATTGGAGTTTCTAAATATTTGCCTTCCTGGCCTCTCGTTAAAGGGGTCTACATCTTCCTTTTCTGTACTTTCTAAGATGAATGTATGCTTGTGTGTGTATGGACACAAGGATATTAAATATCTTTATCTTATACTGTAACATAACCATGAAACATATATATTATATTCTACTTCATATTGGTACAATTGTACTCACAAAATGGGTTGATTGATTGCCTTGTTTGTGTGCTTGGTGGTAAACTCTCCCCCACCATCCTTTCTACTCAGAATTCTTAGAATCAGAAGGTTGGGAGGGTGGTGGAATGGTCAGACTGGAGTGAGATGGTCATGTGATGGTCATGTGAATGTGGTGTGATGTGGTCTGAGCCAATCCAGAGAGTTTGCCACTATTTTGGGGACTGATCTCAGGACCCATCCTGGGAGTGCCTCCTTCCAGAACTGGAAGGGGACACTTACCCCAGCGGGCCAGGGTGGTGACTTTCAGATGCAGCCAGCAGCTAAGGCAGAGAGGCCAGAAGCAGTGGTGAGATCAGCCCCCAGACCTTGTATGTGAGTGGTGAGGCTAAGTGTGTATGTGAGCCTAGATTGGTCTTCTGGAATAAAGAACCTGGGAATATTTAATCACGCTTGTTGTGCTCGTTATATCACAATAATACTTATAGCCCCTACTACTGTTCATATATGCGAACATTGACACATGTGGAAGTGATGTCTAATGTAGTTTTCTCATTGCAAATATAATCTTAGCTGTACAAATGGCATTATACAAAAGTTACTCATTCACTCACAAATCTTTGATATCAATATTGCCACAGCTACCTATTGATACATATCAAGTTTGGTATTTCAAGGATTGATTTAATTGCCTACCGTAGGTTCTGATGAATCCTAATTAAAATTTTGATTTCATAATGTAGGTCGCCAGTAGCAACTGACCGATGGTGGCAGCTTCATGCAGGAGACACATTCACAGTTAAACACCTGGTTATAGTGACTTCATCACTCACCGCAGATTCGGCTGATAAGTATATGTTCATCTGTAGGTCTGGAGGTAAGTCTGTGTGCTCTCGGAGATAACGCCATAGCTCCACTAATCGGTAAGGATAATTGGACAAACAATGTTTACAATGATCTTAAGAAAAGTGATAATAACTTAGTTTTTTCTTTCTATATATCGAATTGAATAGAGAATGGTGCATTCTGTGATACAAACATAATTGTTAACATTATTGACATAGGAGGATGGTAAGAAATCTGAGAATTTCAGTGAAGGTCTTGTCCTTATTATCAGATTTTAGTGAGGAGTTTGGGGAGTTTGACCCAATAGATTTGCAGCACAATATTCCAGCCTTCATTTACTTTATCTATCATTTCTTATTATTGTTATGCATTGACATTCCTACCAAGAGAAAATCGATCGATACTGATTTCTGCCCTGAGGAAATGATATTTTACTAAAATTAACAAATTTGTATTTCACAGCTCCCTGTCAGACAGGAACACTGTCTCCTGATGCAGCAGACAAAGGCAGCTGTTTCTGGGTCTCTGATGAACCATCTTGGAAAAACACATCACGGCAACAATGTTTAGATGATGGAGGCCAGCTCGCTATGCTTAAAACAGATATTGAGCAAAATCTGGCCAAGCAAGTCACCTATTCTATCAATATCAAGTATGTTTAGTAGACCTTATCCCAGAGAGAACAAATAATTTGAACCTGGCAGCTCAGAGACGTAAACCACAGAAGTAATCATGACACCTGCAATGTGGGTAACATGGAATGAATAAGACAAAACCGTTCAGTCTTGCCACAACCTGTTAAGAATGATATTTTGCTAGCATAAGGGTTTGCCTATAGATTCTTAGGTGCTTAAGTCCATGTTTATGCTTTCAGACTGAGATTGTTTCAATGTTCTTTTATATTCATATGAGCCTTGGATTGATGAACCACCTCTGAGATATTTGACCCACATGACAGTAGAAAGTACATTCAACATCATTGCTGTCATATGGTGTTTTTTAGATGTCTAAACAACTATAACCCTTTCTGTTTAAAATCTAAACATGTTTAGAATAAATGTTTAGGCATGTGGACCTCAATTCATTATATCCTAAACAGATGGTTGACTAAATATATGGCTATACCACTTCTAACAAAAAAATACTTATGGGGAACAAGTCTCCGTACCACCCTTCTAATGATATCTTCTCTTCATTCTTCCATTCACCTCAGTTACAGCTATAAGATCTGGATAGGCCTTGAACTGGAAGGCAACAGCTATAAATGGATTGATGGCAGTGAAATAACTGATGGCTTTTGGGACATTCATGAACCATATCATATGGAGAGTGGAGTACCAGCTACATTTATCAAGGCCACTGGATTATGGTCTACAACCAGAGATGCTAATCACAACAGTATGTGCCAGTCAATAATAGGTAAATATATAATGGGTGATAAAAAAAAACCGATCTAGATGTTTATAAATATTAAACCATGATTACGGTATCAACTTATGCATTTGACTTATCTCTGTTTTGTGGGAAAACTGTTCAAGTGTTAAATATGCATTTAAACAAGCATAATTCTCTTTCATGAATCAAAGGTAGCTCAAACATGCTTTTATCCTCATGATGCACCACTCCAATACAATCTGTAAATCTAGTGTATTCCCCATTGCTAACAGCATCGATGCATCATAGCCACTCACTAAGAGTGTATCAGCAGCATCATGTTCATATATGATGCATTTGATTAAGGAATAAGGCATGAGGGAGTGGAGGGGGGTGTGCATCTACACCCTAATAAAGACCGAGGGCGAAGCCCGATGTCTTTATTAGGGTATAGATGCACACCCCCTCCACTTACGAGTGACCTTATTCCTGTTATAACACAATATCAGAAGATAGTACTGCCATGCATTATTGGGTTATAGATGCACAGCTACGCAATAATTGCACAGCAGACCTATTAGAGGAGCTATGCATATATAACCCAATATACGCACGGCAAGAAAACAACCCTGTCACTCTCCAATCACATCTTTCATCACTTTATTCCTACAGTGGGAAGCAAAACTATGCTTGGTTTATTGAATAGATGCAGAGCAGCCATGTTATAAACACAATTAATGTCCTTCAGGACCGCATTCATACACCAAGACAACTGATGAGTCTCATTCTGAAAATGGGAATAAAGTATCAAAGTCACTAATAAGGAATGAATATAAAACATATATCACATGTGTTTTCTTTTTATATTTCTAGCACCATGTACTACAATGCAACACCATGGAACTGGAACATGTTACTGGAAGAGTGGTTCTGCCAAAGGCAGCAGAGCTGAAGAGAAATGTAGAAGTGAAGGCGGCTCGTTAGCCATTAGTGTAGACCCTGATCTCATGGGTTTCCTAAAAACTAATCTATTCTATGGAACTCAGTAAGTTTTACTTTTAATGGTTTAAGTTTACTGAAGCACATACCATAAAACCTTGTATATATAAGGCACACTTTGCATACAAGACGCACCCTGAGTTCAAACCTGAACAATAAGGCATAGTTAGCCCATAGTTTCTCTTATGTTATGTGAGTAAAATGCAACATGTGGATCAACATGAAAAAAAGTAAGGCCGGGGGTGCGCAGGCCTAACTTTACCGTGTTGATCCACATATTATTATTCATGTCCAACATATTCATGTACAAGTTGCTATTGCAGCAGCACTTATATAGAAACGAAAGTTCATGATCAAAGAAGTACTGATTGGATAACTTACAGTTTGCAAAATGTTAAAGGAATAAGAACACTCGTAAGTGGAGGGGGTGTGCATCTGTTCCATAATAAAGACCGAAGGCAAAGCCCAAGGTCTTTATTTGGGAACAGATGCACATCCCCTCCACTTACAAGTGGCCTTATTCCTGTTATAACATGGTGTCAAAAGATAGTGCCACCGTGCACTATTGGGTTATAGATGCACAGATACTCAATAATTGCAGAGCAGACCTATTAGAGGAGCTGTGCATCTATTGGGGTGCTGTGCATATATAACCCAATATACGGCACAGCAAGAAAACAACCCCGTCACTCTCCAAGGACCACGGTTAGGAATTGCCACCACTATCTGTGGCCCAAGCCATGGCTAACGATGTTGCTACGCAACATTCCAGAGTTGCGTGACGTCACTGGGGCTGTGTGACATCACTACCGATGTCATAGGCGCCCAGGGGCAAAACCGAAAACATTAAGCAAGCAACTCCAAATAAAAATACAGCATGGTAGGGCCCTCTAGTGGCAATATGTTTTGTATCTGGAATCATGATCAGGTCTTCAAATTCAACTCAAAAAACAATCTTAGTTAGTCTAAACAGACTATACTTCCTGTGTGTTTCGCTTTCAGTGAGGATTAGGACCAGTTCTTGCCTTGCATTTATAGAGTATACATTTAAACTGAAGTTAATATTGTTTACCATTGATATGATGTTGAAATAGATGATGGTGTACCTTGAAATAGCATAATTGAAAAAAAAGTGTGGAAAACAGGTTGATGATTATACTCAACAAACATCAACCAGTTGACAATAATTATTGACTCAATGTTCTATGCCTACTGAGATAGAGGTTTTCAAGCTTTTACTTAAGGTGGCCTGAATCTTTATGATTCTGTATTTGTCTCTAGAGAAGATTTCTGGATCGGGTTGAGTGACATAAATTTGGAGAACATTTTCACCTGGTCAAATGGCAAACCATTAGAAAGGGGCTACTGGGTGGACGGTTCTACAAATGATGGTCAACACAACTGTGTGTATGTTAGTGGATCAGGATGGAAAGTTGCAGAGTGTGAAGAAGATAATCTTGTTGTTTGCAGAAAGAATCCTCCAGGTAAAACATTTTCCAGACAAAGCTAAATCAAAATTGGTCTTTTGAGATTAGATTCTTCATTTCAAACATCTCTTTTAAACATCTTGTTAATGTGAAAACTAGAACTTGTAGAGTGCACAAGACAAAACCACTGTAAAACCATGCCCCCCACCTCATCATGACTTTCTCCTCTTTTCTGATAGCTCCATACTGCTACAATGCAACATCTAAAGGTAAGCAAAGACATCATTGTTATATACAAGTATGAACATGTATGGGGATGTAATAAAGGCAATGCTCTTTTATATATAAAATTGAACTATGTTAACTATGGAGGCCATTCTTCTCCTAGTAACCTTTGCATTTACTCTTATTAACACTTAATGATTATACTATGTACCCCTTTGTAATGGTATTCAGTTGAAATGCCTCTTTTATTATTTTTCCTAAAATCCTTCGTTTCACTAGGTTGCGAGTGGGTGGATGTGACTAGGGGGAAGTGCTACTGGAGAGGAGAGTACTTGAGCCAAAGCAAGGTCTCATCAGGTAGCATTGCTAGCATTCGCTGTCAGCTAGAGGGAGGAACTCTGGTAAAACTGACATCAGGAGACACATACACCAATGTCTTTTCTTCCTGCTCTCCTGTTCAGAACAAGTATGGAAGCTACTCTTTTTATACATCTAACAAGTGTGAATCCCTGTGAATCCTGACTAAAGCTATGGAGCCCTATAATCAACCGCTACAAACCCTTTCCTTTTGGTTTTGTTTACATTTTCTGGGCGCTGCTAGCCTGACATTGATAGTGAAATTGCCAAAACATTCATGTAAGACTGAGGCATTAATGTAGACAAAAACAAATTGGTCAAATTGAACAATTGATAAAAAGTGTTGCAAACATCCATGTGTCACTTGTGGTGCTTGGCCTTAAGTCTTTTGTGCTACATAATGACCGAATGGATTTATCCTTAATCGATGTTATGGGGCATCACCTAATGGCCATTCATTATCAGCATAGAAACTTTGCAGAGATTATCATAGATACCTCTTCATTATGATTTGCTTAACCTGAAGGTATTATAAGAAATATTCCATGCCTGTTCTATTTTTAGGTGAAGTAGTGGCTCAACCCAAAATAATCTCTAAACATAAATATTTGACCTCTCTCCGCAGGCCGTTTCACCACATTTGACTTATAAAATGCAGATGTCTGTTTTTGCAAAAATGGACGTCAATTTTTATTGAATAAAGGTAGTGAGACGGCAGCCTCAGGGGTTCAAGGCATAATGTTCCACTATTTGAAATAGGATATTTGTTCTGCAGGATAGCATGTCTAATACACTGTCTGTGATCCGAATTTATAAAATTATACCTTCGCAAAGCAATCTGACATCCTAAAACGTTTTTCAACTTCCAGAAAATAAAAACCTTTCAGAAGCTCGTTGGCATAGCACAAACGTTTGTGAATTAAACACAGAAATAAGCTTTTTTATAGAACTTATTTCAAAGTGCAGACATAGATTTTGACATAATCTCACAAAGAATTCACAGAATTTAGAAGAGAAAAAGAAAAACCAGTTGTTTCACATTAAAAGACTTTATACTTTATTATGACTACTATCATGGGTCAACTGATTCTGGATATGAAGTAGTGAACAGACTTTGCAACATTTACAGTTCCTATAGTTATTTCTGGCGCTTATTGGACTATATTTGCGTCAAACACCTCAGTACCCAGCAAATTGTCGTGACTCCTCGTCAACCTGTGTGAAGTGGCTCACACATGTCGCTAGATGGAACACGACGTCGCTATAGCACAAGATCACCAGGAATAGCAATGGTGGTGATCACATGGCCTCACCTCAGATGGCGAGGATGGTGATCACTCACCAGGGATGGCGACGCAGGTGATCACTCACCTCGCTAGATGAAACACGCACCTCGTCATAGCACATGTTCACCAGGGATGGCGAGGATCGTGATCACTCATCCTCACCAGGGATGGCGAGGATCGTGATCACTCATCCTCACCAGGGATGGCGACATGAGTGATCACTCACTTCGCTAGATGAGACGCACACCACGTCATAATGCACATTCACCACGGATGGCAAGGATTGTGATCAGTCACCTCGCTAGATAAAACGCGTACCTCGTAATAGCACAGGTTCACCACAGAGGGTGAGGATCTTGATCACCCACAATCACCAGGGATGGCGACACGAGTGATCACTCACCTGGCTAGATGAAACACACACCATGCCATAGCACATGTTCACCACGGTTGGCAAGGATCGTGATGACTCACACTCACCAGGGATGGCAAGGCAGTTGATCACTCACCTCGCTAGATGAAACGCGCACCACGTCATAGCACAGGTTCACCATGGATGGCGAGAGTGGTGATCACTCAGACTCACCAGTGATGGCGAAGCTGGTGATCACTCACCTTGTTAGATGAAAAGCTCATGATCATCGACATTGGTAATCATGCAGCCTCACATCTGCCAGATCAAAGTATGTTTTGCCAGAGAAGGTATTGCCATATGTATCTTCCCTTTAACCACAGACAAGGTGTTCATGTTGATATTTCCCTATGTATTTTTCCTGTAACCAGAGAAAAGGTGTTTATGGATAGTTGCTTTCATTTTAGAGATACCTCTATCTAAATTCAATTGATATTCTCTCTATATAATCTTGTTTGATTCAACTCTGAAGTATTACATGGAAATCAGTGTGAAACAAAGCACATTTGATACGTATGGGACTTATACTTCATGCCCACACTTCCTAGATAGGCTACATGTTGAACAGTGGTGCTGTCTCAACAACTTTGGCAATGGTGGTGATAAGTTGCCACTGTGAGTGAGAGTGAGTGACGGATGATGCAATCCTCAGAGAGCATTGACTTGGAGTGACACAAATTCACGTATTGAGTGAGACCAATGTTGGCAATGGTGGTGATAAGTCACCATTTTGAGAGAAGATTAACTAGGAGTGATACAAACTCACGCAGTGAGTGAGAGCCATGTGGCAATGCAGGTGAAAAGTTGCCATTCTGAATGAGAGTTGACAAACAGTGGCACATATTGACGGAGTGAGTGAGATCCATGTTGGCGATGGTGGTGATAAGCTGCCATTCTGAGTGAGAGTTGACTGTGAGTGGTGCATAATCACGCAGGGAGTGAGATCCATATTAGCGATGTTGGTGATAAGTCGCCATTCTGAGTGAGAACTGACTGGGAGTGGCACATAATCACACAATGAGTCAGATCCATGTTGGCGATGGTTGGGATAAGCCGCCATTCTGACTGAGAGTTGACAGGTAGTGGCACATACTCACGCAGTGAGTTAGATCCTGTTGGTGACTGTTGTGATAAATTGCCATGCTTTGTGAGGGATGACAAGGGGTGGCACATACTCACGCAGTGAGTGAGATCATGTTGGCGATTGTTGTGATAAATCGCCATGCCATGTGAGACTGACACACAGTGGCGAAAGATGACACAGTGAGTTATCACTCAGAAAGGAGTCACCATTGATGACCAATCATGGCGACAGATAACGACAATTTGCTGGGTAAGGACTTAACACTATCAGGAAATCTTCACCCCAATTACTGCGGTAAGACGGCTTCCGTAGTGAGCTCAAAAATTTATGTTGGAAAAGAAATATTTTGGGTTAAGCCTCTAAGCACCACAATAAAACTTTATACTTTATTTTTCAGTGACTACTATTATGTGTCAACTGATTCTGATTATAAAGTGGTGAACAAGGTCGGATACATTCGAAGTTCCTATAGTTATTTCTGGCGCTTATGGGACTATATTTGCGTCAAAGACCTCAGTAAGGACTTAATACTATCAAAAAGTCTTCACCCCAATTCCTATTTTTTTCCCCAACAATCTTGTTTCTCTTATAATGTTGTATCATTTCTTTCACACACTATTTCGGATTGAAAGACTGTATCATAGTTTCACTACACAAAGGGTTAGTTGATGAAAACATGCATGAAACAAATTTGAAATGCAGTTTAAACATTGTATTCAATTAGAGCGTATATGTTTGGGTATTTCAACAATGGCCCTGAGTTTACTGAATATTCACCAATGATTGAAATAATTGTAATTGCCTATTCTAGTTTACACAGGAACAGATGCAACTATAGACCTGGATATGTGTTTTGACATCCCTGAAGGACTTAAGTCATTCAAGGACGCTGCATCATTCTGTGAAAATGATGGTGGGAAAATGGGGACACTTGGAAACATCCCAGGATTTGTATTTCCGTATGTAGAGTAATTGGTTCTCTAAGTAATTGGTAGATGTTGTATAATTAATCCAGAATAGCGAGGTTAGAATATTGGTGCCGTACCATGTAGCCTAACATTCCAGCAGGGCATATCTCAATAGTGTTATTTAACATTATTGTTCTCCTCAGCTAACTGACATAGTTTAGTTAATTGGAATAAATTTTGGTACTACTACAAGAGTATGATAAAGTTCACTCCTATATAGTCTTCCTTAGTTGGCACCCAACACCAGATATTTAGTTCTGATATTAAATCAAATAAAGTGAAAATTGTCATCCGTGAAAGTCTTTTAGGTTCCATCTTAGGTTAGAGGTCTATACAACTCAAAAGCATACAGTTGATAGACTACCATGATAAACAGCATGTGTGTCTTTTGCAATATTTAGAAAAATAGAAAAAAAAAACATGATGATGTGTAACTTGTATGGTACTGTTCCAGTGCTCCATCCTACGTTGGGCTCCGGTCACCCTCCTATGTGGGTGTATATCAAATGTCAGATGGCACGTTACCAGACTCCATGCCATCCACCATTTTAAACCTCACCCTGCCGTCAGATAAATGCCTAGTTTATGCCAATGGTGGTGTACAGGAACAAGATTGTGATACACTCCTTTCATCTGTATGTAACATCCCTAAGGGTAAGGAATGCTTCAATTTCCTCTTTTGGGAAAAGAACATGTAAATAAACACAATTATATCCTCCAATAGTTTGTATCTAATCTAGTTTTTAGATAGATTTTCAGAATGTTATTGACCCTAGAGTAGACATATAATCACAATCACAATTTACCTTGACTCTAATTGTTTCTCTTCATGCAAATGGTCATATTATTAATCAAAGTTATCACCACTTGGTATTTTATTGAACTCATTAATACAAGGCCTAGTTAACTGCAATATGTTGGTTTCATGTAGTGAAAAGATGCTCGAGAATGCCAGAGGTTAATTATGCAACTAAGCAGCTGCAAGCAACTGCACAGGTGGCGTATGCCTGCTTTGAAGGGTATCAAGTAAAAACTATCACCCCCTCTAGTGGGACAAACAATGGTCAAAGTAAGTATTCAATATACAGGAAGATTATCAAGATCACACCAAAATCGATTAAAAGAGATTTTATTGAAAGATTTACAACTCAATTTCAAAGTAATAGTTTGACAAAAGTGAGTAATACCCAATATTTTCATATTTAATTATTAACTGTGATAACGTCTATCAAACAAAAAGGATATGGTGGTTCTTGGGCTCTTTTTGGGTTTTGATAGTTCTGTAATAATTGTTATCCATACATGCATGCATATTTACTATTCATAGTATAAAATCCTTTTTTAAAATCTAGACACACTCTCTGACTTATCCCATATATCTTTCATACAACAGATTTACTGATACCCATTCTCTTTTTGCATTTTACTTCAGCGGTGGCTGATATTGATATCAAAGTCTCGGGTTATACAGTAACCGCTGATTGCCAGTGTGAGAATGTGACTGGAATTATGCCATTTGAATGTGGTAAGATGTTTGTTGTATACTTAGGTAGTCAAATATCATATTAATTATGAACAAAAACAAAAATAAATGTGTAGTTAAAACATTTTCATCTATCTTATCTATGTTCCACCTACAAACATTTATGACCAGATCTCACAAAGTTGATGCTGACGGAGAACAGTACTTAGCTATTCTATCATTAATTCAACACATGAAGTTAAAAAACCAAGGGTCAAACAGTAAATGTGGTTGTCAAGTGTCTCCCCTCCCCACCTACTGGTTATTGCGGATCCATCTCCAAAAGCAGTCCTTTGATAAATGAGAAAATGATTAACCATTCAATATCTTAATGTACCAGACATCTGTGGGTCTATTCATCATAGTTTATTAATTATACTATAAAGGGGAGGGGACACATTTAAATTCAGGCATAGGGCCATCAAAACATAAGGTTCTAATAACCAAAAAAAGTATCACCAACTGACATAGCCAAACAATGACAAAGATTCAAATATGAGTGTGCATATCATACAATGTTGTTTCTTTTAAAAAACAACTTATAGTTGAGGATTTGACAACAGTGGAACCAACAACATCAACATCTATACACACAACAACTGATGCAACCACAGCAACAACTTTAGTGTACTCAACAACTGAAATCTCAGATGACCAGACAACCTCCGATAGTTTCACTACTGGGGTCTCTACAAGAAACAATTCTGGGTGGCCAACAAGCACAGAAGCCTCTACAACTTATGCTGCTGGGGAGCCAACAAGCTCAAGGACCTCTGTAACTCCTACAACAGTTATGTCAAATACTGTAGGATCAAAGAGTGAATATGTAACTTTTAAGACAACAACCATGAGAACAACAGAAGCATTAGACACATCAACTACTCCCCATGGCTTGCAAGTTGTTCTCAGCAATGTATTCAATGAAGGTATTGTCCATTTCTAAGTATACATTGTAGGGCAAATACTAATGAGTTGGCAAGCGATATGTAAATTATAAACCGACATACCTACTAGCACTATACATTCTCTCTGCTTCTTGTACCAAGAAAAGAAGAAGTACATGCCATATAAAGTCACTACTGTGAAGAATAACACTTCCTAGAAGCCACTTTTCCTGATTTACCAGGAGTTCCTGCCTTTGGTTTAAGGTTTCTCCATGAAACTATGTCTATTTCCTGGGTCAAAGTGTTCAAATTTCTGTAGTTTTCTTGCTTTCTTGTTAGTCAGCAAGTGCAATCAAATGCCATATTTTCTCTACATATCAGTCGAGTGTCAAGCCCCTTCAAGCAATGCACAGGTGGACTGCCTGTACTCTTCCTCAAGGTCTGGTAGTATGGCATCTTGTACATCTAGATATGGATCACGATTCCCACTGGGTGGGGGCACAGTGAGATCTATCATGTGTATGTACGATGGGGAGTGGATGCCAGGGATTCCAGCCATGGCAGGTAGGTTTATATAAAAAAAGAAAAAGTTGTTCTTCCTCCCTCTTTTACGTTAATCAGGTATATGTCATCTTTTTCAATCTTAACCCACTTAGGGCTAGCAGCGACTATAGTCAACACCCATGGTAGGCCTAGCGTCGACTATAGTCAATGCGGGGTGGGCCTAGCATCAACTATAGTCGATGCCTATTATATAGGATTTATATGGGAAATGAAAATAGGCTCGTCCTCTTGGAACTATACTCTTTCAGAGGCCGTTACCATGGACAGGGCAACCATTAAGGGGTTAATGGATTATGTCTAGACTATTATTTATAATTGCCTTCATAACATTCATGCGATCAGGAAATGAAGAAATTAAGTTAGGCAAATCAATACCTGTCTAGAACGCCTGTGCTTCTGGTGATGTCCTTGTTCCAGTAACAGCACTTAAAATCTGCATAGAATAAAAACAATCCTACATCAAACTGATGTGCATGTATCATTGCAGCAGTAACATGCCCTGAACCTAATACAGTGGAAGGAGTGAAGATTGAGCTGGAAGGTATAAGAGTGGGTAGTACAGTTACATATCGATGTTCCCAGGGACTGTTCTCTGATGGCCTCAAGGTGAAAAAAGCAGTCTGTGGTGGAGAAGGCACCTGGAGCCATCAGCCTGGGAAATGTTCAGGTAGGACAAGAACCCAACAATTCTTTTTTGTGATATATTTAAAATATACTGAGGTCTCACAATATGCATGATGTGAGGTAAGTGTATGATCAAATTGACAATACACTTACCTCACATCATGCATTATTGCGAGACCTCATTATTCCATCCTTTGTCATACATTGGATCCACCAGACCAGGTTGTAGAAAATTCCTTTCAAAAGCACTCTAATATGCTTTAAATGTCTGCCAGAAGGGTTTACATCAAACATTTTCATTTTTTTTTGTGTTGAACAGGAATGATTTACTTTAATAGTATCAGATGTGATACAAATTCAGCTATAAAATTATTTATAAGCACACCTTTATGTTGAAAATGGACTAACAGAAAATGAAAACAGTCAAAGACTATATTAGTGTTATTTTCTTATTATTACCACAGAGCTAAGATGTCTGCCCCCTCCATATTTGCGAAGTACCAGAATTGGGGCCTATACCACTGATATTGGTGAAACTGTGAAGTTATCCTGTTATGATGGTTACCAGTTTCAAGACCGCTCTACTTCTCTCAAGATTGTGTGCCAATATGACTTGACTTGGATGATAGACTTTCCCCAGGGGTGTGAAGGTAAACTTTCAATTGCAATCAATCTTAGTTTATAATACATGGGTAAAGAATAGTTGTCAATAAAATGATTGTTCTGGTCTCTTTGCATTATATATTTCCAGCATCTTTTTAGTTACATATCATTCTACTGAGATGCATGCATGCGTCAGAAAAAATGCATTGGGGTCTATGGCATTTTTTGACACACACACAGTCATGCGTCTTAGTGAATTTGGCTCATAAAGTTTACATCATGCACTGGCATTCATGCTTCTTTGATGTTGTTGATATGCAAATGGAACACTGGTAAATCTGGTCAGACTCCTCAGGACTTAAGTCCTGTGTAAAGAAATGGGCATGGTACACTAATGAACCAATTGTCTCTCATGGGGTTATATTTTTGTATACAAACACTAATTTGTTATATGATGTGATGTATGAGAGCTTTTCTTCATACTTTTATGTGACATTGAATATGAAAATGAGTTTTACAACCTTTTAGAAATTGTATGTATTGGGTTAAACAATCCCATGTATGGATATCTGAGTAACAACAAGGCGACCCAAGGTGCTAATGTCAAGGTCACCTGTGAGAATGGCTACCATGTCCAAGGTCAGAAGGAGTATACACTGACCTGTCAGTCAGATGGTGCCTGGTCTGCAGAAATTCAGGACTGTCAAGGTATTACTGCAATTTCTTTTTCATTCTGCATTAGACCTTCCTCTCTTTCCTCAGAACCAGATAGCAGACAATGTGCTGAACACAAGCACTCTTCATCTTTCTAATTACCTCCAAAGGTAATTGCTATCTGGAGCAGGATTAAAATTATTATTTGGGATGTAATGAATGCAGCTCTTACATGTTTCTGGGCAATACATAAATATGCATATATAGGGCAGATAGTTATTCCTGTATGGGGGTTGCCATATTTGTTCTTAATTTATCTTGTATTTAAAGCATTAGATTTATGCCAACCTTATCTAGTTAAAGTTGAAGGTATTTGCTATACAAAGATATAAATTTTAAAGAATAGCTACAGATAGTAAATGAGGAAGAGACCATCAAAGTAAACTGTACAAAGTGGCCAAATGTTGATCTAGCCCCCGACTACATGAGCCACCTAGTTGATTTGTCTCAGTACTAGCAATGTGCTAGTGCCGTATACATCAAATCATGGTGAAGCTTTTAGGGAGAAATTGAAAGTGATCTACTAGTTTTACATTATTCAGCAGTTACAATGCCTAGCAGAATCATGGATTGTAAAGATTAAAGCTCATAGTTTTGGATAATTAAATCCCATGCAGCAATTTTTATACTCACAAACTACCATCTTTGGATAGAGGAAATTCTTACCTTTATTGGAGAAATTCAATGAAGATATTTAGAAGAAATGTCCTATCATGTATCAAATAAATGTACCATAATATCTGGAAATGTTTTTTCTTTATTTCAGAAATTACTTGTGAAATGAATAGCACCAGTGGGGAATATAACAGCTCAGTAAACTCAACTGTGGCATTGCTGTGTCAAAATTCAGATCGTCTAGATGATGGCTATACAGAGAGAGTCTTAAAATGTTTGGACACTGGATTCTGGAATGACACTGATTCAGACTGTAAAGGTAAAGTGGGCAAGTGTTAAATTCATATCTAAAGATTGAGGTATTCTTTCAATCAGTAAGAAAGGCACGGCAGAGAAAGGAAACCTCTTTATGGTCCTGGAAAAATATCGAAGAACCAATACTGATTTCCAACAAACATCACATCCGGGCCTCTAGGCTAGAAAAAGTAGGTAATGACAAGTCAATGAGGAGAAGGCATACTTTGGACAATTTATTACATAAAGTTAATATATGAGTAATTTTACACCTGTCTTTCTAACTATAACCACTGAGGTATTAAAAGTGATGAGTATCCATAGTAACATGAAAGTAGGTCACCACAACCATGGTAACAATTTTTATATTTATGTAGAGAATGATACATGTCATAACCATGACAACCATAATGAAGTAAAAAAAGTAAATCACCATAACTATAGCAACCATAACCATATACTTTTACATATTTGATTAGAGACACCTGAATAAGTATAACCATGCATGTGAATGAGGCTAATGTGCGGTAAATAAATAATACAACCGGTCAGGGTGGTTGCACATGGGTAAACAATTCCACAGGGATGACAGGCTCATACCAAAATGGCGATGTGAAGTGATTCTGTAAAGTTCCTGTAGTGTGAGGTATATGAGGTAGGTGGTGCAAGTGGATTTCCTGCTCATTGCTACCATTACCCAGTAATTCAATGAATTACCAGTATTGCTGGCAGTATGGATACGGTACTGAAATACCTGAAAAAATCTCTGACAAACCTATTATTACACATTTCCTACAGTGGCCCAGAAGGGTCAAAGTTAGAAACGAAAATTGAATCAAAAATGAATTTGGAAATTTTTTTTTTTCAAAAGAAGTGATGACTTTTCAAAAAAGTTCATATATTTTTCGTTGAAAGGATAAAAAAAAATGTATTTAAGAAAATATATATCAAGGAAAAAAAGAAACTTTCACCTTTTTTCAAAAACCAACATAAAATGAAAAGTCAAAACTCAGTCCCTAACTAACTGCTGTCACTGTCAATTCAAGCTTAATTCAAACTTGGGACAGGTATCTTTTAGCATTGACTATTTTGTGACTGCCATCTTTTAGCAATCGCAAGGAATATATAACATAATAGCATATGAGGATTCATGTCTTGCAATACCTTGACGTTTTAGGTCCTAATTTGGAATAGATGAAAATGAAGAGGCTTTGGCACAGATATACCTCTCTGAGGTTTTAGAGAATAAAATCATTGTCATTGTTATTGAGAGGCTAGTGGTACCTGACATTTTGAGTGTTTTCAATCAAATATGAAGCAGAAGCCAATTGGAACATCATCATCATCATTTTCTTTTTGCTATCTCAGGAGTTTGGTTTGCTTGACCTCCACTTCAGTAGAGAGCATTGTCCTCCAAGTATGCCTCAGGTAGTCGTTACTGTGAATCACACTTCCTGGGATGTAAAGTTTGTGAAGTGTGGGCACCTTCAAGGCAGTTAGATGGAGGTCACTACCCACCATTTTCCCCAAAATAAAGTACCCACTATCTGCATCCAGAGGACATTCTAAATGAGTGAACTCATGCGTTTCTATGCCTGATTCTCCTGCCAGAGGAAGGACAAAGTCTGTCAGGTAGTTCTTTGCATAGTGAATGTCATGGATTGTGTGATTGTGACTTAATGCGCAAAGTCTCCTCCATAATGTGAAATATTGAAGCCCCATAGTATTTCACCATCTAAGGTGTGGCAATTTCCACTGGAAGGCACAGGTTGAAGTCAACAGGGAATATACCTTCATTAGGCAATTTGGCAAGTAAAGGCCATTTGAAATCCTGGACAACTGGATGTCATGGTGTAAACTGCAGTATTTTTTTGAAGTCAGGGAAGTCAATTGCACTGTACCTTCCTGGTGTAACAGATATGACATTTTTTCCCCTTATTTTCCATGACAATTTCACAAGTCAGACTGAAATGCCTGAAAACATCAGCTTTTTGCTGCATACTCCCATATTGGTCATTAGTTTTCTCTCTATGCCATATTTTATATATGAAGTAGGCTATTATGTCCCTTAATGAAATTACACTATTTTTTGTGGTGTCAATTCTTGACTCACCCAAATACCTACGGCCACAAGACATTTCCTGAATTTGGGTAATGTTATGGTGTCATTGATATCTTTAATACCTTTTCCAAACTGTCAATAATTCTATTAACCTCTACTAATAAAACTGACTCAACTGTATTTATTTGACACTGTGATAAAAACTGTTGTTGCACTTGGTCTGGAGAGAGAGGAATTATGTCTTCATCCCAGTTGGCAGTATTTTCCGCTTTTTTGAACAAGGCAGTCATCCAAGTGACACACTTGTTGTGGCCTGCGGGCATTACTATAAAATCTAGATAAGGGGTGCTGCTCACTATGAATGGCATCAGTGAATCATCAACAACTTCTTGAATCATCTGCATGTACAGGTCATCTAAAGCATTAGTTATTGCAGAAGGTTGATACTTCCGAAAGCAATTTGATGCAACAACCTTCATCAATTTGATATATCTTTCTTTCTTCTTGTCATTTATATCCTGATGACTCCACAATTTTTCTTGTAGCATATCAAACAGCGGGTTCTGATTTCCAATGATTGTTGTCTTTGGTTTGAAATGGCCGATTTGAGGAAGTCCCACTTCTTCAAAAATTCTGCTAGCTAACAGGCCTAATGTTTTTTTCTTCTGTCTGGGGGCATTCCTCTGTATTAGTTTGATGGCATGCTCTGTCTCATAATACATATCTGATATTGGGTCAGATTTGTTCTGACCCTGCAAATGCCCTTTTTGGCCTTGATGTCATGCTCTATGAGGTCATCACTGGTATCTGTAGGATGTTTAGGTCTTTGATAAGAGAGGAAGCACATCTCCAGTGCAATGAGTCAATCTTGGTAGAAGGATTGGAGTTGTATTCATCTTGCCATACACACATTATATATTGCTCTTCCATGGTGGAAGAAAATCTGATTTATAATTTACATTCACCCATGTTTAATCATTGTTTGGATGTAACAAGTGCCCAACTACTAATAAGCACCCTTTTGTGGGGGGACTTTTTCAGACTTTTAAGCATAATTTTCGACTCTCTTGTCTAATCATTATTTCCAACACAGTAATATTCATGACAAAATGTGTTTGTAAAATTTATTTGTCTTGAAGATGACCGCTGCCCACCAGTACCCCAGATCGGTCATGCTGTTGCCTCCACCAGATGGGCAGAGCCCGGTACAGAGGTGACGTATACCTGTATACAGGGGTTCTACTCCACACCTGCAGGTAGCCACTCTACCAAGTGTGTTAATGGGCATTGGACCCCTAGGGTGGATATGACATGTTTAGGTGGGTTTATTTAGTATGCAGGCTACTTCCCTCTGCCATGCTTATATTGAAGTATTTACCACATTTCCATAGATATAGGATACTACCCAGTGTGCTAGTTGATAATGACCAAACCTACAGAGGACTTTATCTCATAATTTTAGTCCCATCTAGAGCTGATATCCCAGACATGTTTGGAAGTTAATCAAACTCACTAACTAATGAGTCAATAGTACTGAAATTACAAGAACTGACTTTTCATTAATTCCCCTCCATCTTTTTATGTATCTAAAAACATGATTTTTACTGTAATATTCAGCATTAAAATGTGCAACTGTCAATGTTGGACAAAGCACCGTGTACATAAATCAGTCGACGGGTTTAGTAGAAGTGACATGCCAACCTGGTTATATCATCACCAATTCATCTGGTACAAAACCATCTTGCCTGCCAGATGGTACATGGAGCTTTCCCCAAGACAGCCAACTCTGCTCTGGTGAGTGTTATATTAGTACACATGCAGTCAATACAAAAACTCACAGGGCACCGGATTTGGCGGGCAAAATTGCTGTGTCATAGTTGTCCGTGGGTAAGAGAAAAAGCCTTTTAAAAGTAAAGTTATCATTAAAATCTAAAAATTGCATTGTTGAGGGCCCTAAGCTTTGACTTGATACCAAACTTGACTACGTTTTGTCAACGTATCTTTAACAGAAAAATTCTAACCTAGAAATATAAAAAGATTCTCAAGTGACGATTTTTCTGACGAGACCCTGATCAAGACCTGAACCCCCTGGCTTAAGGTGAATGGCAGGGATAGACTAAAAGTGGTTGGAATTTTGCTAGATTTTTAACATATTATCCTAAGGAATATGGCTTTAGAATATCCAAAGAAAAGAGGGGGGGGGTCCAAGGCTTCTTTGTGAGATATTCATCATTAAAGCATACGGTTCATTATGGTAAGATTACATAGTGCTTCCTGGGGTTAAACTTGTTGCCGCCCTGGTTTCCAGGGGGAGCCATGTGGGAGGAGGGTGCCGATGTCTGAACAGAGGGGGCCGGAGGGTCCACGAGTGCCTGATCTGCCTCCAGCTTGATAGGGTAGCGTTGGCCAGCGTATACGTGGCCAATAGTCCACGTCGCCTTCATGGATGGCAGTAAAGACAGCCTCCGACCACCGCCTAACCTGAGGCCACTTAAATTCTTTGGTGTCAGTGATGAGTTGGTTCAGGTGCTGGGGGATCGTGGGTTTATCTGTTGCGGGAACAAGTGTGTCTTTTAGCATTTTTTGTAGGCCGAAAAAATATTCCGCAACATCTAAGTTGTTAAGTGCGGTTTTGACTCTTGGGGCAGGCTGTTTACGGAGCATGCAGTGTGTAGCTGCGGGAGGTGCAGCAGCGGCCGTGTTGGCAGTGGTGTCGTGAGTTGAGTGCGGCATCGTTGAGATGTTACTGGTTTGTTTTGAGCAGAGGAGAGTGGCACCGTAAAAATGGCAAACAAAATTTTAGCAAATAAATAAATGCCCAAAACCAGGTGGTTATGAGTCAGTGAATGGGCGTAGTGTGCGTTTGTGCTTATGACTGGAGGAAGAATGTGCAAATCCTAAAGTGTTTGTTATTCTTAAGCTTTGCACAGGTTAGATGCAAAAGTTCAGTGCAGTGAGAGTGGACAGTGCAGTGATTTTTAAAAAAACCTAGACCAAAGCCAAAGTGTGGTTGTGCAGGAATCAGTTGGCGACAGTGGTGTAGAACAATGGTTTAAAATCAAGAACTTCCCTTAGCACTTTTGTAGAACTGGTGAAGAGCTGGTAAGTTGAATCTGATTTGGAGTGCCAGCCACTATCCTCCTTTTGGTGTGAAGAGGGTGTGTGTCAGACTTTCAGGACTGACAGACTTGTGGCTGTCAGTGGTGCCAAACACATGGAAAAAACTCTTAAGTTGAACTTGATAATTTTGCAAACTGTCACTTGACCGGCAATCACTTAGCAATCAGCGATCACTTAGCAGTTCTGCCAAGTGTTGTAAAAATAACCTAACTGTCTAAAACTGATAAAACTGGCCCTAACTAAGCTAAAACGAATAAAACAAAGTCTGAACACATCCTCCCGGTGCCACATTGCATTCAAAAGAGGGCTGGGGTGCCGCGGACCGGGTGCTGCAAAGCGTCCTGTATGCTGCAAATTTAGTTCTGAGGACGCCCAAGGGAGGCGCCACTAGGGCGCTAGTCGATTTCCCGCCCTTGGGGAGGATGACGACTGCATCGAACTTCATGCAGGATGCATTAAATGCAATGATGCATCATTCCAGTCAATGAGAGGGTCGGTCAGAAATGGTCAAATTTGGTGTAATGTCATATATGGATGGCCCCTAAAGAGTAATAATATGGCAAAATTTATGTATACATGGTCTTTGGTGGGAAAGAATAGTAAAAAAATATCTATCCCTATGTCTGTCATATTATAGTGGCCCTTTTATCCTAGATAACCCTACTGTCCTACATGTAGGACACCTAAGTGACACATCAGAAGAGGTCTATAATATATATATTATACAAAATAAATAGATATTGAAGTAAAATTTGGTATCATATAGTTCAAGCGCAAAACTTCCAGAACTGTTTCATAGATGGTTTTCCAGGTCCTTCTATCAAGGAGCTTATACACAATCCTTGCTTCTATGATGTGACACACATGTTCCAAAAGACCTACTGCCTAGGAATTTGCTACCGCTATAGATTTTGACCTTCACACTGGACAGATGTACAAAGTCCTACTGTCCTACATGTAGGACAGTACATTTATATGGATCTGCTACAGATAAAGCCCTGAGATTTCTAGTATGGCATCGGCACTCTCCCACAGAAATTGCCATTTCCATGGCAACCCAAAAAACTTTCAAATAGCAGTAGTGCTACTGTCCTACATGTAGGATGGTATACATGACATAGTATGTAAAGCTCCGAAATTTTGTACTGGGCACATTTGGTCATATATTCAACTGATATTAGCATAGTTATCACTTTCCATTGTTACTATAGGCTTACCTGGATTAAGGGGCCATCCATAAATGACGTTGTGTGGCAGGGGAGGGAGGGTCAAAGCCTCCTGTACATTTCTATAGTAATAGCTTGACTAAAGAGGAAGGGGAGGGGGTCAACAATGGTCACAAAAAAGCATGACATCATTTATGGATAGCCCATATATGTCCTTTGGCACCTATAAATTTTAACACCTCTGTATCCCTGGCACTTAATGGGGATCGGCGCTTAAATGAACAAATGTGGTACTCGTGACTAAGGCTGTCATCTGAAAATAATCAAATTTCCATGGACATAATACTCAGAAATAAGGAACCATCTGTTTGTGAGAATCACTGAATGGTTTCAAATGTAACCTACCTTGTTCTCTCACAGCTTTAAGACTGGAAGATGACATGGCCCCTAACATAGATTTGTGATACCTACCTAGTGTGAGAGAGCCCCACACCCACAGTTGGAGAAACTGTTCAATTTGACAAATCTGAGTGGAGCTCTGTATTTAGTTCATGTGATTATGAAAAAAAGGGTCTATTCAAAATCATTTTTGCAAAGGTGTTCGAGACTATTTCAGGTCACATTGGATAATGGGATGTGTTTCGTCACGCTCTTGCGAAGAATGACCTACCCTATGCTGCACAATAGTCTGCTCTGCTTCATAATAAATAACTTTTATTTCACAGAGATCCCATGTGGAGAATCACCAAAACTGAACAACAGCTACTCCGAGGTTGTGATTGGTTCTTATGGTGATACAGTTAACTTCACTTGTGTGCATGGTTACTGGTTTAACATAGGTCAGACATCATGGGTGTCAACCTGTGGGGAGAGCGGGGAATGGAGTCTACCTGCAAGGACCTGTTATGGTAATTGCTATATTTATAAATTAGATACTTCAAGTGTAGATGCAACATATTCCATTAATTACTTGTATCTTGATTGACACCTGCTGATGTAGAGTGCATTGACGATAAAGTTTAAACATGAACCTCTTCTGGGTTCGATCATTGTCAGTCATACGATTCAATAGATATCAAAGGATGGGAACACTACAATCATATATCAGTACAATATCACTTTTGACCTGAAAAAAGAGCCATAAATGCCATGCCAGTTTCCCAAAAAACAATTGCTCCACTGACTTTCTATTGACCTTCAATACTTGACTGGCCACGTTCCCTTAGTTATGATAAGTCAATGAATATACACATTAAAAAATAACTGTTGAATCTACCAGGGATCCTCATAAAACTGAGAAGTTGACCACTGTAATTGTATAGCACTTAACAGTGTAGTTTTAACAGAAGCCCGAGGTGGCAGTATGGTGGTACACAAATGTACAACGAATCTCTGTGAACATAACGATGGATCTCTGGCAACTTTAGGAAGAGGAATGTGCTGTTATTTAGACTTTTTTTTTACAGTGTACATCTCAATATTATTAGGTTTTTAATTTCATCTATGCTGCTCCAGCCATAATATGTATAGAACATTTATCACAAGCATGACTCAAATAATCAATTGTATAAATAGAAAAAGCATGACTAGGATAAAGTCTAGAGGCTATGGATGATCTGGATGAACTCAATTACGGACATCTTTTTTCAGAAATCCAGTGCCCTAAAGTTGCTACCTGGGAGGGCATCTCAGTGAATACAACTGAGGTATCCACACCTATAGGAATGGTGTTGGAGATGTGGTGTAAGCTGAACCAGACATTCAGTGGTCAGTATGTTGTCATCTCTGAGTGTCTGAGTGATGGAAGGTGGTCACCAGAAATCATCAACTGTTCAGGTGAGATTTCCTCGTCTTATAAATAACATTCGAATTTCCACTAACAGTGGGATTTTGTATAGGTCAAATTGAGGACAAATTTGAAGTAACTACTTTGATTATGAAAATACAACATGGAATTTTCATATTAAGTCATCAGAGAGTAGTTGGGTCCAATCCATTATGTATGACTAGGATTATTAAAGACAGATCAAGTTGAGCTTAATTGACAGTGAGTCTCAAGAGAGATCTGCTTAATTCCATTTAATCTTTTGTTTTTACTTATTTTTTTAGCATTTGTTAGACTGATGGGAGATTCGTTTTTTATGCCATATTTTGGCCCAAAAGATTATTTGTATTTTTCATGAACCTTACCTTTTCCACTTCTAGAAAAACAATCAACCTACCCAGGAGAGGTGACTGAGGCCCCGTATGCTGACAGCATTGGACCCACCATCGTAACTGCCTTCTTCACATTTGTTACTGCCATGATGATAATATTGGATGTACCACACATCATGATGGGCTGTGCATCATCTAAAGCATGAGATCATCCAGTCAGTGGCGGATCCAGGATTTGGAAAAGGAGGGGGCGAGGCCCAAAAGGAGGGGGTGCACCCCTTATTTTTGAGGAAACTTTGGGGTCTAAAAAATATATAATTAAACTCTTAAGTACTGGGACAAGGGGGGGGGCAGGGGCCACTGTGCAGCATTTGGGATGAATCACTAATTTCATTGCAGTTAGGGCCGAAGCCTTGCTGGGTATAGAAAGGGCCATTTTGAAAAAAACAACAACAATTAAAACAATGAAAAAAAAAACACAAAAAGAAAGGAGGTCCAGAGTAAAGGGGGCCAGATAGTGATAAAGCTCTATCCTACTATTTATTTATGAACTTTTTTTTTTTGGACTTGCTCATTGCATTAATGAACTGCTATGTTCATTTAAATAATGCTATAGAGCAGACCAAGTTTTATTGATTTTTCAAAGGAAAGTCACAAATGAAACAATACAATAACTTCATGAATCTTGACAAATGTCAATATGAACACAATCAGCAGATGGAAAAATAATAGGGACTGGCAATATTCACTCAATAGGTTATTTACATAGAAAGTACAGACAAACATATTAAAAGCAAAAAGAGATAGATAGTAAATAATATGTCATACATAGAGATTTGTGTGTCTACACATTATTTCAGTACATCATGATTACAGCTAAATACACCTGGTCTTTAGTTCAAATAAGTGATAATTAGAGTTGGTAGTATATGCTGTTATATGCATATGGGAACATCAGAAATATCAATATGGATGTAAACATGAAAAAGGATATGAATGTGAGTATGAATAGGCGCAGTTTCCACACCTGCTTCTCATTATCAATTATAACCCAATTTCAGGTTCAACCTTATATTTTCTATCTTCATCACACCCTCTTTGAATTTTACCTTTGTCGTAGCTTTCTGAATCTCCTCAGGTAGAGTATTCCAGAGAGCCACCCCTCTATACCATGGCGATCTTTTATAGTGTCTAGTAATAACCCTAGGTAGTTCAAAAACAATCTTCTTTTGAGACCTTGTATTATAAGATTGTTGTCTATTTAACACAGTCTTTGATTTCTTATACATTAAGCATAATAATAGCATGTCAAATCTTTTCTCTAACACTGGAACCTTACAAATTTCATGCAACTCCTTCACACTATACCGTCTAATATTGCATTTCAGACAGACTCTAAGAGCTCTATTTTGCAGTCGTTGTAATGCTGCAAGACCATCCTCATTACAACTAGTACTTATAAATGAACAATATTCTATAATTGGTCTGATTGTACAACAGTATATCTTTACACTTTGCTCTTGTGTTGAAAACTTTCTTAACTTAGCAAACCTGAATAGTTTATTGCATACATTTCTTTTAATAATTTTAATCTGTTTATCAAAACTAAGTTTACTGTCAATATGTACACCTAGATATGGAAAGAAGGTGACAGTTTGCACAGTGCTGCCATTGAAGTCTATGGTAGAATCCGGACATCTTTTTAATTTATGAGCACTACAAAACCACATAAATTTAGTTTTAGTTGGATTTACTGTTAGTCTGTTTTCGATAACCCAACGCTTAAAGTTAATTACATCTTCATTCAAATTCTCATTAACCAAGTCTACATCTTTGTTAGAACTATAAATCACAATGTCATCAGCATACAGTTTAATCTTGCATTTTTTTAAGACCTTAACAACATCATCAATATATAGGACAAACAACAGGGGACCTAAAACTGATCCTTGAGCGACACCGTAATCAATATCTTGGTTTGAGGACAATTTATTACCATAGCTAGTTCATCGTTTTCTATTTTCCAGGTAACTTTTAAACCATAGAAAATTAGATTTACTCAAACCAAGTTTACTGAGTTTAATTAGCAATTTTGAATGTAATACACTGTCAAATGCTTTAGTGAAGTCTATAAATAGAGCCCCTGTTATCAGACCATTGTTTCTACATTCATAAAGCTCATTAACAAAGTCAAAAGTGGCATCACCAGTACCTGTCCCTTTTTTGTAACCATATTGGTTTTCACAAAAAGTACCATTTTTCTTCATACTTTCACATAAGTAATAATACATAATTTTCTCAATGACTTTAGACGGCATTGGTAGTATTGATATGGGTCGCCAATTTTTTACCATTGCCAAATCCCCATCCTTAGGTAATGGTCTTACAACTGCCATTGCCCAACATTTTGGAAAAATACCCCTGTCCAAACTAATTTGTATCAGATGAGTGAATTGATTTATCAACAACAATAATGCACAATGTAGTATATCTCCCCTTATTCCGTCTATGCCTGATGACTTATTTTTATCAATTTCTTTTAGAGCAAAATGGACATCCCACTTATTAACCTTAATATTCTGATCTAAGAAGTTTTCATTTGCCAATAGTTCATCTATATCTAGATTATTATCCACAAGATATTGATCAGTTCCAACAGCAGCAATATGCAGATCCTTACCAATATTACAAAAATAGTCATTTACATATTCACAAACATCATCAGAAGTTACATCAGCACCAGTTATATGATGTCTCATGTCTGGATACACAATAGAATTCGAATTTTTAAACAAGTCATTTATGTTTTTCCAGAATTTTTTGGGATTACCATAACTTACTTGCAACTCTTGCATGACACCACCAATTTGATTTGCTTTAATTTTCTTCCTAATTTTTCTTCGACAATCCTTTATGGCTTGCTTTTCCTGAACACTTTTATTGGCACTATAGAGACGTAACCATCCTTCTCTTTCAAATACTAAATCCATAACTTCATCATCAATGCATGATCTCCTACTATTTTTAATGTATCGTTCAACATGAGGGTGAAAAGTGTCCAAATACTCAATTAACGGAGTCAATAACATGTCCCATAATATATCAGGATCATCAGTAATATTATAATAGGGTTTCCAGTCACATGATTCTAAAAAATCTCTAAATCTGTCTTCATTAAAGTTTCTATAATCTCTTTCTCTATACTTAATGCTAACATAACTGATATTCTCATGTCCTCTACAACCAAAAACTGGGAGGTGATCAGAAATTAGGGCAGAGACCGTACTTGCATTAGTTACATCTAAGCTATTTGTAATTATGTTATCAATACAAGTACCACTAAATGGTCTCGTCACCTCATTAATTAGTATTTTCCATCCAATATCCTTGCACACATTTCTGAAACTTTCACACCCTTCATCATTTTCATCATACATATTGAGATTAATGTCACCTAAGATCCAAGTCTCATGCCTACCATGATTGTTGTTATATTCGTAGCCAGCGATGGATCGTAAGAAATTGATAAAATTTGGTACATTTGTATTTGGGATTCTATAGATAGAGACAATCAATAAATCCTTTTCAATACTTTCATAATCGATGGTCTGTATGGTAAAGTCATTTACAACTCTAATGTACTGCCCTAGGCCAGCCTTCACACTTAGGCCAACTCCTCCACAATTTTTACCAATTCTATCATTCCTACCCAGCAAATTGGAGTCAGTGTGAGTCATAATGAGCTGCTATGTGTGAGCACCTTTCGGGTTATAACACCAGTGCGGCATCTCGTGTCACAAGGTGTCAATACTCACACTGTTTGACTCATTATGACACTAGTGACTCATCTCTACAAGACATAATGTGGCACAAGTGTGAGCATGCGTCAGTCTGTGTCAGTAGTCACACAGTGTGACACATAGTGACTCATTTCCTAAACCATTTGAGCTAACATCGCATCAGTATGTGCCAGTATGGGTGAGTAGTCACAGGGAGTGACGCATAGTGACTCATTTCCTTATTTGCATGAGGTGACACTGAGTGAGCATGAGCCAGTCTGTGTGAGTAGTCACACGGATAGACCCATAATGACTCATCTTTCAAAAGATAGGTGTTGACGCTTGAGTGAACATGGGTTACTATGTGTCAGTACTCACCCGCAGTGACTCAAAATGGCATCAGTGTCAGTATAAAGAGACTGGGGAAATTGAATAGTTCCACTTTATACTTGCACTTTGGGTTTGGGCCAAATTAGGGAATTGCTGTTTCTATTGATGCTGCCTTATAAATCAAAGTGTTTATAGATGATATCTATCAATATGTATATAGGGAATATAATGGTGACTGAAAACATGGGTTTATATTCACTTTTGGTGTATTTTAGGACAATTTTCTTTGTCTATGGGAGATAACACTGAGTTTCAATTATCAACCTCCTATGTGGTATTCAGGCTTACATTAGTCTTGGTGTAGTAATTCCTTGAAAGTATGGTGCATGCTGCCCAAGGTGATGCCATATTACCATGGGAAACAGGTAAGAATTCATAATATAAGGTGAATTATAATGTTGTTTTGGGTGATAATAGGAGCAAAGTGCCTCACTTCAACAAACACAACAGGTTCTGACACATGCGTCAATATGCGTCACTATGTGTCAATACTCACACATATTCACACACATTGACTCACAGTGACCCATCCTGAAATTATCTCTCCAGGAAGTACCTGACACATGTGTGACCATGCGTCAGTACTGCGTCAGTATTGTGTCTGATTGGTTGATTTCAAACTCCTGGTCCCTCATTGGTCCATTTCAAAGTTCCCACTCTTTTCTTGGTTTCTTTGTTCTCAGTATTTCACAACACACAGACACAGAACAGCAAGGAGAGGAGACAAGGTGGGTAATCCTACAGTCCTACAGAACTCCAAGTAACCTACAGTAATATATCATGGTATCTTCTTTTGTGCCCACCTCAATCTTTAGAGTCTCTTACAGTATTGATACAGTTGATATAGCATATGTCAGTAGCTTGCAGGTTTGGGGGCCTGGGAGAGTGGTGGACTAGGTTGTGGTCAGTTTGAGGGGCAAGAATATTATTTTTGTTTCTGGGGGGGGGGGGTGATTTTGTCTCCAAACAATTTTATCTTCCCCTGCCCCCATTAAAGGTCAACTCATTCAGGGAGAGGGTATGTACTTGGCTGAGGGGGAAATTCTAGACCCCCCCCCTCCAAAATGAAAATATCTCACAACATATTTTGGAGGGAGGGGAGGAGGTGAGGAGGGTAAAAAATCTTGTGCTGATTATATTAAAGGTATTTGTGTAATGCATTAATGAACTTGAATGTTTAATTTTTATTTGACAGGCACAAAGAAGGCATTTTGAGGAATGGAAAAAGTGAACAAAGGAATCTACAGGAAACCCTTCCATGGACGTAGATAGGCAGCTCAATTGATGACAGTGATTCAGAATAAAAATGAATGCAGAATAAAGTCATACCCCCACCCACCCCCTCCCAAACCCCCTCCCCCCATCCCTATCCCAGGGGAAAAAAACCTGACGCATGTGTCAGGATGAGTCAGTATGTGTTAATGCCCAGGTGTCAGTATGAGTGTGCATGTGCCATGACACACGTGTCAGGCCTGAGTCAATATGCGTTATAGCTCAGGTGTTAGTATGAGTGTTGATTTGCCATGACGCATGTGTCAGGCCTGAGTCAGTATGTGTTATAGCCCAGGTGTCAGTATGGGTTTGCATGTGCCATGACACATGTGTCAGCATGCGTCAGTATGGGTCATCAGTCACACCTGGTGGCACATGTATCAACACATTCATTTATTTAGAGCCATATATATTCTTAAAGGAACGACCATGATCACGTGGCTATAGACTGTAAGGATAATTATCATTTCGATCTGAAGTAAATCCTTAGAGCATTGTGGTATGTGTTTGGTGTTCACAAATGAAGAAGAAATAATTACAAGGATACAAAAGACTCAAAGGTATTAGGTCAATTAGGAACTCATTGAACTGCCATTAGTGAAACTTCCTATTATCTGAGGTATGATAAAGGAGCCCTAGGTTACTAAGGAAGTAATCATCTTTTAACAACAGAGGGGGGTATTGAGTTAGGGGGGGGGGTGAAATTCTTTTGACCCCTCTGAGGGGCAGTTGAAATAATTTCACCTGTTTTCAGTGAAAGAGGATGCGCATTACTATAGGTTAAAAGGGAGGGTTCACCTCATATGGGGGGGGGGGGTCAAAAATCCTTCCACACATCAACATGCAAACCCATCAGCACCGCCCGCCCCCTTGTTAAAAAAATGATCACTCCCTAACATTATTCTATGTTTTCAATAAAAGATTCTATGCTGTATATACACTTGTGTTTCTTATTACTTTTGCTGGTGTACAGATAGTAGAATTAAATAGGCACAGAGAGATATCATATCTATGCAGCATGCACCTACCAATACACTACTCCCTAAAGACTATTGAGTAAAGTCCCTGAATTCAGGACAGCATCTATTTTCATAGGGTAATTTATGGTGAATGTAATATAATTGATAATTTTACTCTCTGATCCCATTGCAGTGTATACGCTATTCTCCTATCTGACAATCACGTTCACTAGCAATTTTAGTCCTACACAGATCATTGTGTGATAGATGAACACAGGGGGTTTATAAATAGGTGCTGTCCGAGATTTGGGGACTCTGTACTCCCACTACCTACATACTGTCAGGTCCCCATGCACCCACAGGCCTGTAGGTGAGGCTATAGTGTACGTTGTTCTCAAATACACCTAGAGAGCTCAGAGGATTAACTTGTCTTACATAACAGTGCACCATGAACCAGGTCGGTATATTGTATACATTCATTCAAACACTCTTCTATGCTAAATAACAGACTATTCTTTGCTTCGTCCATGCCTCTAGCTTCTCCCAGTCCTTTTTGTATGTGGGTCAAAGCTGGAAGTGTAAAGCATCCCAAGTCCCCAGTGAGTAAACTGTAGAACATGCCCGAAATAGCCCCCACCAGAGAGGTCAACAGACTTGCAGTGGTATCCGGGTTCCAGTCCTATGGCCTATAAGCCAAGTAGCCCTGCGACTTATAGCCCCATGACACATGGCCGAAAAATGTATGGCCTAAAAGACATTTAGCCAAAATGTCATTTGGCCGAAATGACACATGGCCGAAATGACAGATGGCCGAAATACTTGAAAATCATTTTATGCTAACCCATTTTTCAACATTTTCAAAGAACCTTTTCAAATACAACCCCAGTACCACACCATACCACACCAGTACAACACCATACAACACCATACAACACCAATCAACACCAGTACGACACCATACAACACCATACAATACCATACCACACCAGTACAACACCATACAACACCATACAACCACATACAACACCATACAACACCAGTACAACACCATACAACACCATACAACACCAGTACCACACCATACATACAACACCAGTACAACACCATACAACACCATACAACACCATACGACACCATACAACACCAGTACCACACCAGTACAACACCATACAACACCAGTACGACACCATACAACACCAGTACCACACCATACAACACCATACAACACCAGTACAACACCATACAACACCAGTACCACACCAGTACAACACCATACAACACCATACATACAACACCATACAACACCAGTACGACACCATACAACACCAGTACCACACCATAACACAACATTACAACACCATACAACACCAGTACGACACCATACCACACCATACAACACCAGTATGACACCATACCACACCAGTACAACACCATGTGTTGTACTGATGTTGTATGGTGTTGTATGTATGGTGTTGTATGGTGTTGTATGTATGGTGTTGTATGGTGTTGTATGGTGTCGTACTGGTGTTGTATGGTGTTGTATGGTGTTGTATGTATGGTGTTGTATGGTGTTGTATGGTGTCGTACTGGTGTTGTATGGTGTTGTATGGTGTTGTACTGGTGTTGTATTTATGGTGTGGTACTGGTGTTGTACTGGTGTTGTACTGGTGTTGTATGGTGTTGTATGGTGTTGTATGGAGTTGTATGGTGTTGTATGGTGTTGTATGGTGTTGTACTTGTGTGGTACTGGTGTTGTACTGCTGTTGTATGGTGTGGTACTGGTGTGGTACTGGTGTTGTATGGTGTCGTACTGGTGTTCTATGGTGTTTTATGTATGGTGTTGTATGGTGTTGTACTGGTGTTGTATGGTGTTGTTTGGTGTTGTTTGGTGTTGTACTGGTGTTGTATGGTGTTGTATGGTGTTGTATGGTGTTGTATGGTGTTGTACTGGTGTTGTATGGTGTTGTATGGTGTTGTATGTATGGTGTGGTACTGGTGTTGTATGGTGTTGTATGGTGTTGTACTGGTGTTGTATGGTGTTGTATGGTTTGGTACGGTACTGGTGTTGTATGGTGTTGTATGGTGTTGTTTGGTGTCGTACTGGTGTTGTATGGTGTTGTATGGTGTTGTATGTATGGTGTGGTACTGGTGTTGTATGGTGTTGTATGGTGTTGTACTGGTGTTGTATGGTGTTGTATGGTGTGGTAGGTACTGGTGTTGTATGGTGTTGTATGGTGTCGTACTGGTGTTGTATGGTGTTGTATGGTGTTGTACTGGTGTTGTATGGTGTTGTATTTATGGTGTTGTATGGTGTTGTATGGTGTCGTACTGGTGTTGTATGGTGTTGTATGGTGTTGTATGTATGGTGTTGTATGGTGTTGTATGGTGTCGTACTGGTGTTGTATGGTGTTGTATGGTGTTGTACTGGTGTTGTATTTATGGTGTGGTACTGGTATTGTACTGGTGTTGTACTGGTGTTGTATGGTGTTGTATGGTGTTGTATGGAGTTGTATGGTGTTGTATGGTGTTGTATGGTGTTGTACTTGTGTGGTACTGGTGTTGTACTGCTGTTGTATGGTGTGGTACTGGTGTGGTAATGGTGTTGTATGGTGTCGTACTGGTGTTCTATGGTGTTTTATGTATGGTGTTGTATGGTGTTGTACTGGTGTTGTATGGTGTTGTATGGTGTTGTTTGGTGTTGTTTGGTGTTGTACTGGTGTTGTATGGTGTTGTATGGTGTTGTATGGTGTTGTATGGTGTTGTACTGGTGTTGTATGGTGTTGTATGGTGTTGTATGTATGGTGTGGTACTGGTGTTGTATGGTGTTGTATGGTGTTGTACTGGTGTTGTATGGTGTTGTATGGTTTGGTACGGTACTGGTGTTGTATGGTGTTGTATGGTGTTGTTTGGTGTCGTACTGGTGTTGTATGGTGTTGTATGGTGTTGTATGTATGGTGTGGTACTGGTGTTGTATGGTGTTGTATGGTGTTGTACTGGTGTTGTATGGTGTTGTATGGTGTGGTAGGTACTGGTGTTGTATGGTGTTGTATGGTGTCGTACTGGTGTTGTATGGTGTTGTATGGTGTTGTACTGGTGTTGTATGGTGTTGTATTTATGGTGTTGTATGGTGTTGTTTGGTGTCGTACTGGTGTTGTATGGTGTTGTATGGTGTTGTATGTATGGTGTGGTACTGGTGTTGTATGGTGTTGTACTGGTGTTGTATGGTGTTGTATGGTGTGGTAGGTACTGGTGTTGTATGGTGTTGTATGGTGTCGTACTGGTGTTGTATGGTGTTGTATGGTGTTGTATGGTGTCGTATGGTGTTGTATGGTGTCGTACTGGTGTGGTATGGTGTTGTATGGTGTTGTATTGTGAATGGGGGCCGTCAATGGGTTGTCAACATTAAATAATAAATGACAATTTCAATGATTCAAGTTGGGATATCCACTCGAAATGAGGAGAAAGCTATAAATGGGATGAATATATAAACAAGATTGAAGGTCCAACATTGAACTTCAAATCAACTTTTGATACATGAATACAAACATTTAAAATAAGTTGATTCAACAATCTGTCCACTGGATCAGGTTGGAGAAGTATGGAATTCAGTGACATTTCGGCCATCTGACATTTCGGCCATCTGTCATTTCGGTCATATGTCATTTCGGCCATATGTCATTTCGGCCACTAATATTTCGGCCATGTGACATGGTGCCAAATGACATGGTGCCATAAGACTTAAGGGCCATGCGCCATGGAACCGTGGTATCCAGTACAAAATAAAACTTACTCTGGTACTGTGATACGTGTAGGGGGTACAGGAGGCGCCTGTGGGCAGTATTCTTTCTAATAATGTAAATGACCTTGCCAATGAATATATTTGCATTCTAATAGGGTTAACACCAAAAAGGTTCAATAATATGTTCAACAACTTCTTTGAAGAGTCACCCTTCCTTGCCATGTTGATCTATAGTGAATGCATCAGTGTAGATGAGGAGAGCAGCTTTAATGGTAATAGAGCTATTTGTTCTTTGAAGTTTGACATACTCATACAATGAACAGATGCTATTAGTAATCATATTGATAACAGTGTATATAACAGTGGTTTGATCGTCCATTTTGTTATAGCTCGGCCGCCGACTATCGGTAGTAACGCGGGGTGGACTTAATTGTTGCCATGGAAACGTAAGCTGTGCCTCTACCCATCATGCTCCAGTCAGCTCCAAGTCATCTCTCACAGGCACTCGCCAATATCACAAGGTAATTATTAGAAAACAGAAGAAAACCCCACATTTTATTACAAGTTGAATACGACCTCTCCATAGGTTTGACCAAGAACCTCCATATCACCCCCCCCCACAGTGTGATAATCCTACCCCATATCACACTGCCATATCACACTGAATACCCTTACTGTGTGCCTTTGTCCATATAATAGCAGCAGTGATACAGAATTCTATACTAATGCTATCACAACATCCAGTGCATTGATTTCGCTGTGGTATGAAAGATAACTATAGGTGACATGTAATAAACAAGGAGGATATCGACATGAAAAAATATCAATACAATATCAGGTCAACAGTTGAATTGACCCTTCTGTTTAAAGCAGGAATTCCACTAAAACCGATTGACAAAAATCGTTCTGCTTTTAATTGTGGTTTAATCAGATTTGAAAGAAATAGTTGATCACATTTCAGAATTTATATGGTAGATTTCCAATGCATTTCCCCAGAAATCAGGAAAAAATACTTTTCATTTGACCGGAAGTGGCCGGAAAAAGCATGGGGAAGATGGCCGATTTGCTCCTGATTCAAATCGGGAATAAATCAGCTTTGGTGGAACTCCTGCTTTAGACAGAGCTCGGCTGGTTACTGAATTGGCATCTGAAAAAGCGTTTTAATAAATCAAATGATTATAATGGAATCTGTTGAAAAGCATACATATAGCTAATAACCTATACATTTTTTTTTGTTTTGTTTGCACAGTCAGTTTCTGATTTCCGAGTGAAAGGTCTGTGTGCTGCACCAGTCACTCCTTTCAATGCTAAAGGGTAAGTTTTGTCGTGCAAACTCAAGTAATTGTTGTTATGGAACACTGATAAAATAGTCTTTTTCTATGGGCATGACCTCAATTTAAGATTTCTGGAGATTTCTCATGTTCTGCTTAAAGGAAGAAGTCCCATTGAAATAAAAAGAATCGTCTATAATTATTTGAGATTACCAAAAAGAAGATAATGAAACTGCTTTATACTGGTGATTTATTTTGCAGGGACCTGGACACATCAATTCTGGATACATATGTGGAACATCTTTTGGACTATGGGACCCCAAATATTTATGGTGAGTATCTGTAATAATTCCCGATGAAATTCATTCCCATTCACTTCACTTCTTAAGGACCAACTTAAGGTAACTAAATCTTTACCAAATTTCAGCAACAAGTCCCAGATCAAATACACTTTCTGATGACATCACAGAAACTAGTGAGGGCCATACATGCACGTAGACCTGTGCAAATGAATTGTCTGGGATGAGAGCGACCCACTGAAAAGGATGACATATATAATGAGCACAGTCCAATAGAATAGCAATAGAATCATATGGTTGCCTATAGCCCTTATAATATGTTCAGGAGGGTGTTGCTCCTATTGTAAAAAGAGATGTGAGTATGTGCCCTCTTTTCTAAACAAGTCGTGCACTGCTTCACCAAAGTACTTGCGCTCACCACATTAGTCTGAAAAGTGACCTGCCTTGTTTAAAACAGAGAGAGCTGCACTATCAGGTACCTACTCATGTCACACACTCTATAGTATATTATATTGACTGACTTCTGCCCACTAGGTACCTACTCAAAGGCGGCTTTTTTAGCACCGTACTTGAATGACCACTTGTGAGCAACAAAAGGGACAAGTTATAGCTAGATGAAAAGAAAGGACTGGAAATGAGGGCATTTTTAGCCAGCTCTTCCTTTTACTATAGGAGCAACACCCTCCAGGGGTGGGCATAATGCACCGATGAAGTGCTGGAGCAAACTAAATTCAATAGTAGATTCAACAGTTATAATTCACAGTATGGCTTAAAGATGATTATTACTCTTTCTTTTCAGCAAATGGTACCACAGGTGAAGGAAACAGTATGACTGTATCAGAGAGAAAACACATGGCAGAGGCCTGGGTGGACGTTGGCAAGGACAGGTATGGTTACTACAGGCTTAGTTGTATGCTGGTAATTTGGACAAAATGCTCAAGAGAAAATAGAACAACGAGATTTTAGAAAGAAAGAAGGTATGCTGACAAGCAAAGCCTAACATGAAGCCTTTTGACACAAATGCTAAGCCTAACATGAAGCCTTTTGACACAAATGCTAAGCCTAACATGAAGCCTTTTGACACAAATGCTAAGCCTAACATGAAGCCTTTTGGCACAAATGCTAAGCCTAACATGAAGCCTTTTGGCACAAATGCCTAGTATGCTTCCATATGATTGAACATAGTGTTGACTTTCATTTTGTCTGGCAACGTCATTAGGAACAACCAATTGATAATAGCATTATGCAGTTAACACGAGTTCCTCAAATTCCCACTGTTTTGATGACTGAGAAACAAACTTTATCCTTTTTTCCAGACTCTCATCTATCATAGTACATATTGGTACTGGCAACATTAGAGATACTCAGGAATTGGTAAGATACTACAGTTGCTGTATTGCTTATCTACAATATACATGGCAACAGTCTCTAATGGAATATTCTAATAGTACAGCAATTAAATCAGTATGGTGACTTATAATGACCGCTGAAGATTGGAATTACTAAATATTACAGATATTTCTAAGCTTTTGGACACATTTTGTGGTGTATATGAACATACATAGACAATTCTTGTTTCTACTGTCCATATTTTCCTATGCAGGCACGCCATGCACAAGAGGTGGGAGCTGATGCTATAGCCTGTGTCTCTCCAACATACCACAAACCAGAGAGCTTAGGTAAGAGGCTGTAATCTTATCTACATGGGGCTCTGGATGGTTGGTTCCCGTGTCACATGACGATTTTAAGTAAATCCTCATGTTCCCTGTAACCTAAGGGCCTATTATGCCCATGTCGAATTTAGGAAAGCACTTCATTGACAATTATGATGACCAATGGGCATGACACATTAATGCATCAGAGGCCCTTTAAGGGTTAAGTCTACCCCTATTAAGGCATAAATGCGATATTATAACATAAATCGTGATCATACTGGTTTCTTACAGAGAGTTATGTGGAGTATATGCGCCAGGTGGCAGCAGCAGCACCTCAACTCCCCTTCCTGCTCTATGACATTGACTTTCTCACTGGGGTCACGTGTAAGTAGCATAGCCAATCACATTAGGGTAAGTCCGCCCGATATTCAACCACTAGCCTGTGTGCTATAGATAGCCCATTAGAGCTATAGTCGAGGCGTTCGGGCAGCGGTTTTCTAACGATATCTATTGCATTATGGGTAGGGGTGACTTCGAACGCTAACTACAAACCCTTAGCTTGTTCCCTCTACCCCTCTCCACCCCAGCCATGTCTGGGTAGGTACCAGTGGTTAACTATGCTTGGGAGTGTAGTAAGTTGACTCAGGGATCAACATTGACCCACATGGGGCAGACCAATAGGGGGTGGCCTTACAAACCAGCATTGATCCCTCGGCCATACCACGAACACCTCGAGTCATGCGTGGTTTTGACTCTACAGAATCGAATCGCTGCTGACGGGTAAAAGATGAGCAACGTCCAGGTTCCCTGTAAGTAAGAATCATACAATCATGGGCCCCATGTCAGTCTTATGCTGGGTTAATTCTAATTTTAAGAGATGCTCTAAAGGAATTTGTTTTTTTTTTGCCCACAGTAAATATTTAGTCAAGTTTAATTGCCGTCTAGGTGGTTCAGATAAAAAAATGCTTAGCTGGACTTTTATATGTGGGCTTGCAGTGAGCTGAGGTTTACACTTTTGACACCAGATGGCCTTTCTTAGCAAAAATGAAGAGAACTTCAGAGTAAAGTACAGTCAAGCCTCACCTCCTCGACTCTCTAATTCTTCAGATCCCTCATTACCTATTTTTGGACTTAAATCCTCAGAAAATCTGCTTCCTCAGACATTTTTCCCTGCATTGTAGATTGCTTTACAAATAACATGGTAATGCTCTGATGTTATTTACCTTGTAGTTGACACCAATGCCTTCTTCCACATGGCTAGGGACAAGATCCCGACCCTGAGAGGCACCAAGCATACATCTCCCAGCTTCATTAGTATGCACAACATTATCCGCGACCACGGAGACCGCTTCCAGGTCCTCATAGGCACTGATGAAGTATGTTCATTTTTCATAAAAAGAAGATTCCTAAAATTGTATTTTTTGATGGCTTCTGACAGCAATTTGAAGAAGACTAGAACCCACTGTAAAAGAATTTCGCTCAGATTTCTTCTGATAAAAAGGATATTGGTCTTGTTACAAAGCTAGTTATCAAATATATGTGGTGATTTGGGACCCTTGATGGGTTTACCTTTAAAAAAAAAAAAAAAAATCAATTCCTTGAACATAATACTTGTTCTCCCTTTTCCTTAATCTTTGATCCACATGACCTGATATAGGAGTACCCTGTTGGTGTGCCTGTTCACATTTAAGTTGTCAGTTATTTATAATTTCTCATTGCAGACATACCTGGAAGGGCTGACATTAGGCATGGATGCTAGCATCATGAATTCCTACAATGGCAAAATCCTCAACAGGGTCCGAGAGGCCTTTGAGCGTGGTGATATAAAGACTAGCTTTGAAGAACAGGTATGCCCTTTTTCAGGAATCTTTTTCAAGACCCAAGAATATTTTCTTAATTCAACACTTGATTATACATGTCGATATCCACTGGTGACGTAACATAAAGGCAAACGATTTTTAATGCAAAATCCATGGAATTGGGATTAAAATATAATTCATTTGTAACATGAAAGTTGACCCTCTTGCTAAGTATAATTTCACTATCATGTCAGAAATGACAGTTCAAAATATACCACTTGTTGTGAAACCATCTTTATGAAAACAATGATTTACTTCATGTGAATTTCAGGGCCGGTCTGTTGCAGTGGGGAACCTACGTCGGAAATATAGTAAGAAATACATTTCTGAACCTATTCAACTATTTATTGTTTTAAAATGACGCCAATTATTTAAAACCTGTGATTTATCTCTTCTTTTTCAAACACAGTGTGTACTTTCAAAGAAAAGCAGCGGGCAGTGAGTAATTGAAGGAAATATTGCTTATCAGCCCAGCTGCTTAATTGCCCATATAATCACAACTGCACTTAAATATTTCAAATCAGAGTAAATGTGCCTGTTACCTCCTGTTCCTAAATACAGATCCTGTACTTGTTTTGGCTCCAATTCCATAGTTCTGTGATAAGTTACACTGTAAAAAATGCTGTTGAAATAACGGCGGAATCCTTGTCCCACAGTTGGCAGATATCCGTCATTATTTTAACTGAGATTCCTTGTACCAACGCACTGCCACCTTGGGCTAATCGTAGAAACTACACTGGTTCATTGCAATATGATAATGGTGGTTCACTAGCTGTTCAGTTTGACGAGGCTCCCTGGTTGATTCAACAGTTATTTTTTGCAGCGTATAAGATCTACAACCTTTTTTTTCTTTTTTTGTTGTGTTTCGCTGTTGCAGACTTCAGCATACCGGGTGGTTCTAAGGCTATACTGCGTGCGATGGGACTGGAGGTGGGATCACCTAGGCTACCACTTTCCCCAATTCCAGACCAACAAGTGGAACTACTCAAAAAGGACCTCACTGAAATTGGTTTCTTTAGTTGGGGCACCCACTGAAACATACCGATTCCTTGTGTACGCTTTTCAATAAGATATTTGTACTAAAGCTTTCATCATATTCATAGTGTTATATTTTGAAACCTAAGTTTACATTGTCAATTTTAATTTTGTCATCGTTTATACAACTGCATACATAGTGTATAAACATTAATTGGGAAGTAATTGATGATATATTATTTTTCCATAACATCTACTTTAATATTTGTAGATAATAGAGACTAGAGATTCTGTTATGAACTCCTTATGTTATATTATAACAAATAAAACAGAAGAGACGATTAAAGTCAGAGAGAAGAAAATGTTTATTTGGCATAATCGTGATGTAAACTTTCATCACCATCTCATTTCCATCAAAGATCCAGAATAGAGACATGACAGTTCAATGAATAATGTGTGTCTCAAAATTATTGGCTAAAATAACAAATGCCCAGCATGTAGTAGCCTTTCCTTTGTAGATACATAGTATCGTATAGAGATAAGTAGATTAGTGAATACCAATATCTGGAATGTTATATATATATATAACCTAGATAGCAGCATGGCGTATACTGTACGACGGTACATATATATATGTACCGTCGTACATCTCCGATATCAGACTTTAAAATGATAATGCAAAAAAAACAAAAACACATAACGCTTTCTAAGTAATATAAAGTACTCAGGAACAGAGGAATGAACAGTTAATTTATGTGATGCCAATTAAATCTTAAATCCAGGTCTCTTTAATACCCCATAATATTATGCAATAATACGCCATACTGGCACAAAGGGCCCATACTATTCAATCCAGCACATACTATTCAATCCAGCCCATTGCCCAGACTACTCACCAGCACTTCATCGGAGCATCATGCTGACCCTACAGGGTTGATAAATATATTCCGGAGGGTCGGCATGATGCTCCAATGAAGTGCTGGGGAGCAGTCTCGCCAGCACTTCATTGGTGCATCATGCTGACCAATGGGCATGATGCATTAATGAATCAGCGGCCTGTAAAGAGTTGACTTTGACATATGAATTCAATTATCAATAAGAATTGTTGTCATGAAGGTATACGTATTGAAATGCATCCCAGCATCAATACAAGAGGCTTGCAGTTGCGCAGAGCAGTCACAATGTACATGTGTATGGCCTTGAACTTGGGAAAGGACTGAAGTCTACATTGGTATGACTAGAGCACCTATGACTGCTCATGATGAGCGGGCTGTATAATTACTATAGGCCTAGAGGGTGCTCCTGAATATTCCTGAATGTCTTTGTAAAGGCCAAATAAAAATGGCACATTTCAGACCACCATACTTAGGAAAAGGTTACCGATCATAGAGCATGGGCAGATTTTAATATGGGTACCTGCTCAATGATCGTTCACAAATTCGCAGGAACAAGTGGAGAAATTAGGATGCCCTGATTGGTCAAGGGGTAGGATGCCCTGATTGGTCAAGGCACGTGGCCAAGGGGTGGTGTGGTGACTTGCTAAGGCGGCCACCTTTAGCTTGTCCTTTAAGAAGAAATAATCTAATCCTAGCTTGGGATCATGGTATTGGCTGACAAGTAGAAAGCATGATTGATGGTTAATCTTGATTAGTCATGAGTCAAAGGTTCTTTTAGGCTGTTTCAACCCTGATCAGAACAGAATGGTGATGGTAGTAAAAAGAAAAGAAAGTAGAAATGACAATGAAGTATGGAGAAATATGTTTAGATTTTCATCATTTTGTTCAAGTAGTTACCACATTCCTCAATCATATCACAGGGTTGATTTAATAACCTTTATATAACCTTTATGTGGCAAGAATATACAAAAAGAATAATCTTTTCTTGACTTCCCCATCCCCACCTCTCCTATGACCAGTTTACCAGTTCCTTATCACAGGCTATACATTAAACAATTTTCTTTCCACTTTAGGTTGTGGTCATTTATTATGTACAAACTTTTATTTCTACAGAGAAAGGGGGTAAGAGGGCTTACCCAGGGAGTTCAAAGATTACAAAAATTCATCCGGTGGCTAAATCACAGTATGATCAGCATTACCATAGTCTTATTGATACACAATGAATGCCACATGGTAGGCTAATAGGTTTACACCAAATCTGAATGAATGGCTAATGCCCATCGATAAGTGATATACCATTGATTCAATATTGAAACAGTATTGATACAGTTTTGATTCAATTGCATTTTTCACTTCTGCACTAAATTGCCTCAACCAATGTGGAGCTATCAGTTGTGGATGTTGTCACATTCGATTGCTCACTGAAAAGACAGAAAGAAATCAATAAATTAGAATTGACAATAAAATTGCATTTGCCTGTCTTAAGGTGACCGCAGATGGGCCCGACTTGATTGGTAGTTAGGGGCACCGATTTGATTGGTAAGATCAAACATGTTTGATATTGACCGACTGGATCGGACATCCACTCAGATTGAGTCAGGCCCATCTGCTGTCAGCTTTAAAAGACCAGTTTCCTTAGTTACAGGAACTGAGGTTGGTCACTAAATCCTTTAGAAAGAAACTGTTGACTCCTTCCCCCTTTCCTCGAGGCATAACATGTCATGTCATGAGAAAATAAAATCAGAAGATGTTATATATAGCTTACTGTTTGTGGGGTACCCCCCTGTAATGATACCCTAATGCAATTCTGCATTATGCCAGCTGCATTGATTATTTTCTATAGTATATTAATGTGATGGGATCAGGTATGTATCAATGACTGGTTCCAGATTTCAAAAGAGTGGAAGTTTAGCCTGAAAGTAAGTAAGGGAGGGTGCAGCCCCTGGTTTTTGGGATACAAAATTTGCAGAGAGACTCCCACATTCCCCCATACATCATAACCCCATAACCCTGACACTGTGTTTACACTAAAATTGTTTTTATGCATCACTTTCATGACATATGGCATGCATCGCTCACCTGACTGTGAAGGTTTTCCTGACGTCCGGCCTGCCGCCAAAGCAGGACTTGCGCCTGACATATCCTGGGGAAGAGTGCTCATCTGGGTAGTATTCTTCAGTCCGGAGTGGTTTAACGCTGTTCGGTTTTGGTTTGACCTCCCTACAGAGTCAAAAGTAAAAGGACTTTATCACACTGATTATCATTCAGAAGTTTGCCATTTAGTCTTTTGGTGCCTAAAATCGACCATTGTAGAGTTATCTAATTGAGATAGCAGATCATATATAAGTAATTCTCCCTCAGTAACAGTTGAATGGTAACCATCACAAGCCCTATAGCTCGATGCAGCAAGTTGGGAACCTGAGTGTTTTTCAGTTTTGGAGGCAGCTGTGCATGTAAAATGCCTTCATTCAAGGGACATTTTTGTATATGCTGCAGAAGACAAGTCTTGTGTATGATTCTATCTCAAAAATCATAACAAAATATGAAAATAGAATCATTTGCTATGCAGTATTCCCTCATAATACATGTCAGGCTAGACAAAATGCCCTCTGTAGGTCCCATATGGGCTGTAAAAGCACCATGCTCATAAATGCCTTCATCATTTTCAAGATAAGAATATCTGAAGACCTGAACAATGTGAACAGGTCCATGGTGCAAAACTCTTTTGTTTCTATTAAATTCCATCATCAATTGTTGTTTTGACCTGATGACCCATTGAAACCCATATTGAAATGCTATTAGAACCCCATATTAGGCATGTGAGGCCTATCATAATGCACTATTGAGCTATTTAGCTGTAAAAAGCAACAAAAGCGTTGTCGGCACCAAAGACTAGAATCATAAGATGTGGCTAATTCTTCTCACACTTATTGTATCACTTAGATATTTCACAAGCCTTTAAAGATGATCAAGTAGACCATAAAAATGGATAATTCTGGTATTAGTGGGTGATCACGCATCCATATATGGTGATCAATGTGGTCCCACATCAAAAACCAAGCAGAAATTTTGCTGAAAATCACAGTTTTTGCAAACTAACAAAAATCACATGTTTCCCATAGTGTAATAAGCCACCATAGAGGTAGGGAAAAAAGGAATACTCATTTATAAACTTGATGGGTCAGTATTATGCACTATCTATCAAAAACTGATGGTTAGAATATTTTTTCACAAAATATATAGGGCCAAACTTTGAAAAACAGCAATTTTTTTAAACTAATGATTTTTAAATTTATAATTTGTACTTCAGTGGTAAACTGTGCACTATATTATTGTTATACTATCTACCTTGGCCTGAAAGCAATGAGTTTCATCTTTCATTTACTGCAAATATTGTGTAAATCGGATAATTTTTGGCTAAACTACAGCATTTCTTAGCGAAAATTCAGGAAAAACTAAGTTTTAGGTTCCCAATTTGCTGCATCGAGCTATAGAACATAGTGATGGTTTGTTATAAGAGTGGGCACTTTTTAACAAAGGGGGTGCAGGGGTGGGTGGATTTTTGTTGCGCATGCCAAAATCTTTTCGACCCAGCTCTGAGGGGTATGGAATCCCCCCCTTTATCTATAGTAATGCGCTGGCTTTTTTTGCAAAATAAGGGTGAAATCTTTTTTACACCCCACCCCCTCAGAATGATCTGAAATCTTTTTGACTGGCCCAAAAAATTCTATCCCCCTATAATTAAAAATTACCCCTCCCTAAGGTATAATGCGTATGAAGATACCACCCAACTAAGTAGTCTAGTCTTGGTCCACCTCTCAAACTATTTCTTGCCTGGTGTATGTACCATTCCTTCTGTATTGCCGGTGTAAATATTATTTTGTATTCTCATTTAATCATTGTTTGAGTTTGAGAATACAATGCAATGGGGTTTCAATGATGTTAAGCATCTAGACAGAAAGGAGGGTGTACATGCTTCTACTAGGAGTACATTTTCTTTCCAGCTACTCACTCATTTTTTCTGACAGGGTTGATACATTTTAATTAAAAACGGTTTCTATAATATTTCTACATGGGTATTCACATATCTTAGCTATCCATATTTTTTCCTACTTCAAGTTATATATAGTTGCATCTGAAAGTTTCATTAGTTCTGCCAGATTGATCAATACTGGCTGATACAACAAGATAAAATGTAAGACTTACAGTGTGTTTCCTTCTGCAGCTTGTAAGGGATGATGCACAGTTCAATTATAATTATGTACACAATCATATGAATAAGTAAACCTTACACCTTTCTTATCAATTGTAATCTAAATACCTGGACTTAATTGGATAAGGTTTCCATCTGATATCTTTTGAGAACCATCACCTGTCTCAGGCCTGAATTTCTGTGCTTTTCCTGACAGAACATTTAATTTAAGTGACTTTAAACTTTAAAATGCCCTTGTGCTTGGGCAATGAACTAAGATTACAACAGTACTCCAGGAACCCATATCCAATGAGGTCAAGTTTCATTATGTTAACCATCTCCCCTTTCATACTAAACCCACTAAAATGGTGACCACTCCTGTTCCTATGAATCTTTTGTCTGAGATGTAGTAATCGAATCGAGTCAAAGGGATAGGTAATGCAGCCAATTATGACCAGAGAAGAATCCCTCAACTTTATCAAGCCAGTTCCATGTGAAAGTGTAGATTTTATTGAAATCTTACATGACCTGACATTTACATTCACACAGGTTTAGCTGTTTAAGTCAAGTCCCACTGGGTCATCTATCTATTCAAAACCGTTGTCATTTAGTCTTTTGAAAACAAGAAATTCTGCTTTAGATTCTTGATGAAAAATGCTTTTTGAAATGATTCCAAATCTAACAATGAGTAAGCCCAATTTTTAATCATAATAGTCCAGGTAAGGCTCATAGTTCACAGCAGAATGCAATACAGAGGTTTTTGAGCCAGAGAATACCAAGTGAGATTTGACTTTAATTCCTGAAACCTACAATACCCTGGAATCCATATTGGGATTGGGAATTTGACTGACCTACATACCCATGTAGAAAGTGTTGTAAGCTATCTGTTATGTACAGCTGGGTAGAAATGTGGCAAATATAATTATAGGCATTGATTTAACATGTAGTGTGAATGATTGGTTCAACTTAGTACTTACGATCGAGTCGAATACGACATCGTATCTAGTTCGGACAAAAATATGTGTTAAAAATTAACACATAGATTCAATGATATTGCAAAGCAAGCCTTGGTATGGTAATCATCTGTTTAGCCTTTGTTTAGCAATTCTCATATGGGATTTTCTTCACACAATGCTTAAGTTGATTGCATGTGCAGCACAAGCATCTAGTTTATGGGGTTTTAATCATGCTGTCTTAGTTGTGCACATTAGATTAGTTGTCTGACATAATCTAGCCAATCATCAGAGTTCTCAAGAAAAAAGGGTCTTTAAACCAGGGCCCCAAAACAACAGCCTTCAGCATTTGATAATATGAGCATCTGATAAGGGATATACTGGTAAATATGATGGCACAAGGAGGACTCAATTCTAGGAGTTCTGTTTCTAGGGTCTCCAGTTTAGGGAGCCTCTCTTCAGAGAACTCTAAATTAGTGAGCTCCAATTCAAGAATGCACACCTCTTGGAGTACATTATCAACAATCTGGGAGGAGCCCATGTTCAAGGGTCTACAATAGTAGACATGAGGCCCAATGCCAGCCAGCTTTTATTCATGGAGCCCTGAGTCACATTGCCCAGTTTTCTAGACTTCCCTGAGACCCTCACCAAACCAAGTAACCATGTATGTAAACTATTCTGATGAATTCTCCTCTCACCTCGGCTGGATGATGCAGACCCTGGCCGTTCACAGCCGAAGCAGTTCATCCATGCTTGCTGAGCGTCTCGCTTCAGAAGGCAATAGAAGACGAATATGAACAGTCCCTGGAGACTGTTAGAGATGGCGAACAGGTAAGTAAAGACAATACCGCCTGGTCCTACTGTCAAAAAGGCAAATACCCAAGTCAGCCCCAACAGTACCATGATGCTCATGGCACCACGCAGGCGTGAGAGGATGTTCGAGCGCTTGGACTTTTCTAATTTTCGGCTATCCATTTGTCTGAGTTGGTTGATAACCAAGCCAAATGCGATACTGTTTAGAAGTAGGGTGAGGGCTACTGGACCCAGCACAGCAGCAAAGAAAGGTATCCTGGGCAACCAACATCTGGAAAGAAATGGGAAAATGACTATTTATTATGTTATCACAGTTTGGTCTGTAGATTAATATGTACCATATTGGCCTTTATAAGCGCCAGGTCTCAAATAAGTGCTGGCCTAGAATAAGCACCCGGGGTACAAAGGATTTGAAACTTTTAGATACACTATAATCTAAGTCTTGAATAAATGCTGTCTTGAATGAGCATAAGGGATATAGCCTACTTGAAATCAATGAAGGCCTGGGCACTTATAGGAATTCAGTATGGAGGCCTAGTGGAGCCACCATCTTGAATTTTGCTGGTTGAGCTAAACCCCACTGATAAGACATATCATTATAGGAACCTTGTCCCTGGTTAACACCCACTTCCAGGGACATGCTGGTCCCATCTTATCACTTCTTATCAGTGTGTGTTGCCGGAACCAGCTCCAGACCAGCTAGTGGCCAATACAGGCTAATATGTTAGGCCTTTAGGGGAAGTATAGTCCCTTCATGCGTCCCACATATTTCTGTCATAATTTCTGAAAATAGGACTGGCTAAGAACTGAATTCAATAGCCCTGCTGACCAAGGCCCATATTCTATTTATCAAATATGCACTTGGTCATTTTAACAAATTGGACTTGCTCATTGTATTTGTCACTAGAAAATCTGAAACTTCCTTACATTTCACCCTGTTTGCCATAGTTGTCTCTGCTTATTGCAACTGTTATAGCAACAGCAACCAGTGGGATACCTGCAAGGCAAAGTGAAATCCACATTATTGAAAAGTCTCCGCTTGTAGGAAATTAATGTTGAATCCACCATGCATCTCTGTAAACTGTACAGTGTAATTTCTATTATGAAGTCAGGGAAAACAGGACAGTACTGGTACAGTGATGTGTCACGGAGAATCTCATTATAGGATTACGGATCCCAAAGTTGCTGAAGAACTGTCAAATTTTGCCAGTGTTTATCTTTACGGTCCTTGGGGAGCAGGGTACTTCTTAAAAGACCCATGCTTCACCATAAACCTTTTCATCTATCATAGTTAAACTTCCGATGTAGTTTGATTCATCGTTTACAATTAAATAATTGTGAGATAAATGAATGATAAAATGTTTTTAAAGCTTACCCCAACCAATGAGGCAACATTTCAGCAGGAACTTTGAGTAGTAAGTATGGAATACACGCACAATGGCGATATACATGTAGAAGGCCTCCACCGACATCCAAGCCATTGCCGCCAGAAGAAAGTAATGTGTGAGTGCAGCGAAAAACTGTAGAGACATAAAAGAGAATGACAGATATAAGTGGTTAGGCATATACTTGCCCATTATGCGTGTATGCAAAAATGTTGTCCATTGAAATTGGAAAAGAAAAATCTCAAATCAATGCCATACTTTTACTCTCGCCAAAAGAAGAAAAAAAGTCAAAATTCTTTTCTATTTTCAGGGAAAATAAAGGAACAATCTTACGTTGCAGAAAGCAACTCGTTTTAGAGAAAATCAATGATCAATGAGCACCTTTGATTTTGTATACCGCATAAGACTATACAAAAACTGTTTTTGCTTGTGGAACTCCTTGCCTTACCTTGCAGGCAATGACATTATTCCTGACAAACACCTGTGTGGTGAAGATGAAGGCTATAGTGATACCCAGAAGGGCCACACATAGGTTCACCAGGATCTTGGATGGGTTATCTCGTAACATTCTCCTGTAAAATACAAAGAGATAGATTCATATATTTTTTCACCATAGAGGAAATAGAAATTTAACCTAAGGGAATACACTCGGACTTCTTATAGTATAGTAAACTTATAGGTGACATGATTTGCTGTCAAATAATCAGACTTATCAAACACATTATGCTAAATTGCGTCCTTCAACAAATACAAGTTGTGTTTGATCTGACCATCTGGTACCATTTGAAGCCTTTAGGTGAGGCTACACTACGCGATTTTTGCCGAAAATCGGAGCTATTCTCACAAAAGCAGACACAAACACAGATTATAGAGTGGTATTTGTTATCATTTCAAGGTGTAAATAGAAGATTGAGAGAGCTTTTTGTTTATGTGGGGAAGGCTTTGTGTACAATCTCAGGCACATTTTTGTTGCCAAAAGATGTTTTTGTTTACTAAATCAAGTTGACCTAATGTAAATATTGCAGACTTTCACACTGATGACTCTTTGCAACTCAATATCAGACAGGTTTGATTTTTACAGTACAAGACCTTGCAATCTGTGTGACTGCTGTGTTGTTATTTATATTTTGCTGTGTTGAACTCCCACCCAATCACAGAGTCTGTGCAGGTGCAGGTTAGTTGGTAAATATGGCACACAAGGAGAGAGATCACCCATAAAATAACCCCTGAAATCTCATGTTTACAATTTTGAATCTCATGTTTACAATATAGGAATGTCAACACCCTATACCTTAGGCACTATAGGGATAGAATTAGGTGAGAATGTACCAAAAATCGCGTAGTGGAGCCTCACCTTATGGGAAGATCTCTTCTTGGTTGATCACCTGTCTGATAATTCTGGTGATATCAGACTGACTTCTAGTGTCCCTTATTCAGGCATTGGGGCAATATAAAAACCAGGAGATCATGAAAGTGAAAAAAATTGGGCCAAAAGTGTGTTTATTCCTTTTCATCAGTTTTTGTGAAGGATAGACATAGTCATAATATTTTGCTGAGCATATTTCTTGCAAGTGTGAGAGAAAGTCTTACCTGAAGCTGAGGTAGGTGAGTAAGGTGAGGATGAGTCCTGTAGCAGATATACCACAGCCGATGTAGGAGATAAAGGATAAAACAGTCTTGTGGATCTCTGGTAGGGATGCTGCCTTACCATAGATATCCTGCAATAGGTGAAAAACATAACAAAAATGCGAATAGCCTTACAGAAAAGATGCACCATGCATGATGCATGGATCACCAAAAGAACAGCTTCATTTCCTGTATTCATGAATATCCCAAATCCCGCCATGGCAGATGCGATCGTTACTATAGAACAGTACTGAACAAGTTGTATTCAATGGGGGGATGGAATATAATGTGGTCGTATTGAATGGGCACCCGCCATCTTGGATTTTCGACAGAGCTGAGCTGTTTTTTCTTATTTACAAGCAAATTAACCCCATAGGCCATGACATAGATGCAAATGCCCACTTCCATAGAAAACTTTTGGATTGTATTCCCCTCTGTGGAATAATGGCTTCATGGAATACGCCAGTCCAACGTTGAGGAATACGATCCAAAAAATATTCTATGGTCATGGACATTTGATTATTTATTTGGACCGCTGCAATTTCAGTATCACACCATCAATGACATTTATTTTTGGTTTGGGTCACCCAAACCTTAAGATGCAACATTTGCAGAGTGAAGGTCAGCCATCTTCAAAATGTTTTTTTGCTGTAGTGGAGCCTTGGCTTAAGGAGGCATGCCTAAATTCCTGGTGAAAGGCAGTTGCAATCATGGTAATCCTGCCAGGGGCGACCAATGCGTCAGTGCACACCATGGATCATTTCATGATACATGAATACAGCCCTTTCAAGTAAGCAGGGCTACATTCAAGCATCATGCTAACTCTATGGTCTCGGTACCGCCCCAGAGGATTAACATTATGTCCCAATAGAAGTAGAATCGCAAGGGCTGTATTGGTTCGTCATGCCAACCAATGTTGCTTTTAGGTTCAAACTTACCAGAAGCAGTGCAAAGTTGGTAAGATGATTACACTGGCAGGTTGTGGTGTAGTCTCTGGACGAGGTGACTTTACATCCATCTGCAGACCAACCTCCCAGGTCATAGTCCCAGTACACACACACATGTTTGGAAGAATTCTAAAAAGAGAATTTCAGAGGTATTATACAGCCGATTCACTACTTACAATGTATGTAGAGTAAACATCATTATTTGTACACCTTAGAAAAGGTGTGGAACATAATTATGTGCTATAAACTGGTGGAGACCACATAATTTCATCTTTTGTAAGAAGAAAAGAAGAACACAATGAAATATCTGTAAAATTGAGGAAAACACCATGCTATGAATTCAAGATCTTGTGAAAAGAAGCTGAACGCATAGGCTTGTGTGTAAATGGAGGAGAAAACATTACAATCATGGGTATGCACAGAACCATTTAAAAAAAGAAGTGTGCATGAAAAAAAATCACTTACATCAGAGATGTGTCTGAGTGTGACTATGACTGGGTCCTTGAGGTTCATCACGTCCTGGTTACCCACCTTGGCTGATACCACTCTACTATTCAACACATACTGACTGGAAATATCCCTGGATAGGTTACCAGGGGTGCTTTGGTTGGCTATTTCTGCAGCCTGTGAAATGGATACAAATGACTGATGTATTGGTTTGCTTAAATTAATCTAAGAGTGCTCTATTCGGTGTATACATGTGACATGTACTGGGAATAGGGACCTTAATGCACCCTGCACTAAGGGCCCTTTTTGCAGAACCTGTCAGATGTTGATATTGAGTTTGATTGCTCAGAGAATAAAGGGGATGCCAAGGGAGAGGACAGTCCTCTCTTTCAAAAGGGAGTCTGTTTTCTATGTGTGTATCACAGATGAATGAATATGATTCATAGATATGAATGAATGACCACTTATACTTTAAATACTTTTAATTGGTAATTTCCAATTTTTGGTTTGAAAACAGATGACAGGGATACATCCTAAATCAATATCTGTGTATGAGTACTTACTATGAAGAAGCTAGCACTGTTGTATAGAGCAAAGTGTATGTTGGTCGTGTTTTCTCCCCTCTCTAGCACTGAAGGGGGAAGATGGACGGCTGCTGCATTCCCTGTCAGGTCAGGTAGACTTGATCCACTTGGACGGACCCGCATCTGAAAGATGAGAAAAACGAAGTTGAAAGAGGGTATGTATTATATTGCTGGCATCTACTTCAAAGATTCACTGGCTGAATGAGGGGTTGTGCAGTGTTGTAGCACTGGCTTGAATCATTCTCGTGAGGTCTCAAATGCATCGTATACTTGTGACCACTTTCACTGCTGCTCCCTCAGACATTGCAGTCGTCAGTGGTTACAGTTGTGGCTGGAGTGGCTATAGCAGAAGGCTTTACCCCATGCTGCTTTTGGCCCTTGCTGGAGGCATTGCAACCATTGCTGGAGGCCTTGCAGCAACTGCTTGAGGCATTGCAACCATTGCTGGAGGCCTTGCAGCCATAGCTGCACACATTGCAGCAACTGTTTGAGGCATTGCCACCATTGCTGGAGGCATTGCCACCATTGCTGGAGGCATTGCCACCATTGCTGGAGGCATTGCCACCATTGCTGGAGGCATTGTCACCATTGCTGCAGGCATTGCCACCATTGCTGGAGGCATTGTCACCACTGCTGGAGGCATTGCAACCACTGCTGCAGACATTGCAGCCATTGCTGGAGGCATTGCCACCATTGCTGGAGGCATTGCCACCATACCTGCCATTGCTAGAGGCACACGTGCCATTGCTGGAGGCATTGCAGGCATTTCCGTAGGCATTGCAGGCATTTCTGTAGGCATTGCAGGCATTATTATTGCAGGCATTGCTGCAGGCATTGGCACAGGCATTGCTGGAGGCATTTCAGGCATTGCTGCAGACATTGCAGGTATTGCTGGAGGAGTTGCTGCAGCCATTGATTCAGCCATTGCTGGAGGCATTGCAGGCATTGCTGCAGGCGTTGCAGCCTTTGCGGCCATTTCTGGAAGCATGACAGCAATCTCTGAAGGAATTGAGGACATTGCTGAAAGCAGTTCAGCCATTGCTAGAGGCTAGAGGCATTTCGTCCATTGCTGTACATATTTTTAACCATTGCTGCAATAATTACAACCATTGTTAGAGGTATGGCTGTAGGAATTATAGTGTTGGCTGTAGAACTGCAGCCATCGAGCAGGACATTCCTTTCTGGATTGCAGGAATCACAGGTTTGCTTCAGGAATGCAGTTGTCAAGACAGCCATTGCTGCACAAATTGTAGCTATCAAAGTAGGTATTGCTTCAGGAATTCAGCAATTGAGGCATTAATGTAGTGACACTATCAATTAGAATGAAGGGAATTCAATTATAGTTATTTAGCCAAATGACCATTTTTTTAAAGTTGGAGAGCTCCGAGGGAGCATTATGAATGACTTGTTGATACAAAAACTGTAAACTTTTCAAACAAGCATACCCGTGCAACATTAAGGTCATCTCCAACATGACCGACTGTCTCAAAGAGTAAACCTGTATCTGTGGGTGGCTTGGTGATTAACACACCGAGTTGAGGTTCCACTATCTTCACACCCTCAGCACTTCCCTCCACTTTACTGCCAACACGCTCTATAGACTGCACAAGTCTGAAATCATACGCATCATTATAAAACAGTCATTCAGCTCTTATGACTATCCGTCCATTTTTCTTTAAATTATATTCTAGAACGTGAATCAGATAATTAGAATTAAAGAGGTAGATTCCAAAGTGCCACTGCCTGTGATTTAGTGTGAAAAACCTCATGATGGCCAAAAGTTGTTAGGTTGTTGATTTTGAATTTATCAGTTAGATTACCTTAGTGATAAGCCATGTCTGATACTGAGACCCCGTTGGTTTTCAGTGCAGTTATAACCTACCATCACCTAGTAAGGGACTAGTACACCATATCTTGATAAATGTTTGTCATGCTCCTTACCTTGTTGTTGCATTGCTTTCAATCTCTGCATTGACCAGTGTATCAGACTCGACAGCCAGCATCTTGTTAACACTCGCTACAAGCTGCGCTGCTGTTTCCTGCACCACTGGCACATTGGGGGCTGCAGGATTTTTTTTTTAAATTAATGGGTGATTCTTTTTGATGGAGAATGGGTAATTCTTTTTGATGCAGAGTGACTAAATGTCTCCTGAAATTACCCTTTATTGTGATATAAAAATGATGAGTACTTATAAGTTAAATGCTGACTGTTATAAGTTAACTTCTATCTATAGATATTCTGAAAAGCCACTCTAAACCCATTACATTATTTACACTAGAGTAGGCATCAATATCGTGTCAATTTTGCATCAATATTGCACAATTTTCGTGGCATTGTCAAATAGAACAAATGATTTCACAGTGTTAAGTGGCTATCCTACTGCTGGATTTTTACTAATCCAATTATTTTTGATACTGCAAAAGTATAGAAAGAAAATCAGTTGGATTAGCGAAAATTCGGCCGACCGACACCAGTGGAAGACCCGCCTTACCAGTAAGAGCGGAGCTTTTGTTAATTACCTGAAAGACAGTTCTGGGTGATATCAGCAACCAAGGATACTTCCCGGTGTTTGAAGTCACTAATGTTCTCTGTAAGGTTGGCCAGGCCTTGTGCTACCTCAGGCAGCGTTTCTGCAAATGGACAGTTAGTTTGGTATTTGGTGCCAATCAACTCTTTAGTTGCCATGATACCGTAATACTTGGGCATATAGATAATGTAGTTCTGGAATGCAATCAGCTCATCTATAAGGAGTACATTCCACAGGCACACAATTGGTTGGAATAGCCCCAATCCGATGATTTGATATATCAAAAATATAGAAAAAAAATCTTTCGGAAAAGTGCTAATCCAGCCGATTTATGCCTGTGGAACCAACACTTTAGGTCAATATGATGCATGGGTGCAGATTTGTAAAATGGGGTGCCACAGGCCTAGATAACATAACTTTCACAATGTATATTCTGTGGTAGGTTGTCAGAGTGCATTCTAAAAAGAGTTTATTGAACACAAGTCTGATGATTTCACCAAATTCAGAGGGGTCAGAAGTATTAAGGTGCCAGCAATGGAAGTATTTTCTCAGTAGACATTCCAGTTAATTTTTTAAATTGATTTTATTCAATTTTGAGATTGACTTTTTTTGTAGCCCATGATGACACTAATGGTTACCTTTATGGAAACTGGCAGAAGGGGTCATTTCTAAAATAGATGTTATTAACATTCTTGGGAAATGTCCTGAAGAGTTAACTATGGTTACCTCATAATGTTAAGTAGCACTATGACATTCCCCTCCCTCGTAGCTCGGCGAGGAGTGCATCAGACCTCAAGTTTTGATTCATTAAAAGCAATGATTGCATCATTCCAGTCAATCTTAAGGTACAGATCTACACAATTTCTTTTTGGGGAGGAGTAACATCCAAAGGCGCATAACTCACCATTAGTTATTGGTTTCTGTGACAGTTCCTCTAGGCCCTTGGTACGATTACTAGGGGGCTGGCACATGGTGGTGTTTGGATAATCCCAATTCACAGGAATGCTATTGCTAAAAGACAAAATCAATATTATGATATTACTTTGAGATATTGACACTATGACTAAGGTTGGTCACTATTTGTTGAAGATAAACCAACTGCGCGGGTCCCTGCACATGTAGGTTATATTTATCAGAATAACACCATTTTTGTTAGGGTTGGTACATAACCACAAAAGATTTCAGGTCATTTTGATGAAAACTGAGCATTTTATGACACTTTGAAGCTTTCGTAAATTTACTTCTGATTTTATTTTTTTTTCGTTTTTCTTTTATAGCTATATAGCCTATATTTATAGCCCTCGAATGTTCTAAACAAAATTGCATGTGTGGTTTTGTTGCTCAGAATAACTAAGAGTATTGCTAGAGACAATTTTATATCATGATTGTTGCCATTTCACCCATCATGCAATGCTCCAGAGAAGAAATTCTGGTCATTTTTGGAGTACATTTTATTTCAAGGCTCCAAATCCTAGAATTCTGCACGGGGCCCTATGCCAAAATTATTTTCATGAGAAAGGTATTTATGTAAGGTGTTTTTCTGAGACATGAAAAAGATACTTTTGACTTTCAATAGTGCTTTCAGGCAAAAGGCTCTCTATGTTTGAGATTTCATATTTCTGTGGTTATATGAAGTAAAATCAAGTTAGTTTTCAATTTATTCTCATTTTAGAGAGAAAAATTGAAACCCTTTTATTTTACAGGATTCTCTATTAAAAAAAGTAGCTAGGGACCGCACCCCCATTTTTCTTTTGGTCATTCAAACATGATTTAAGTTACCTGTGCACCAAGAATGAATATTTTTGTTGAATTTATCTAAAGGGTAGCAACCAACCTTAAAGCATTGGTTCCACTGCCATCACTGGCAAATCTTTGCTAATCAGATGATTTATGGTAATGCAAAAGTATAGAAAAAAATCAGATGGATTAGCCAAAATTCACCCGAAGTGGAACCAGCACTTTAACTAGTAAGACTGTGAACATTTCAACTTCAATGGTATCCAATATCTGTACAAGGTCTACGGTAATCAGCATTCATTCTACCTTGAGAGCCCCTAGTTTGACTTGACAAAAATATACACATATACATGTACTGGCCATATATGCAAAGGTATATGTACATAACTGTGAATCAACAAGGGAAAAGGGACCCCCGTGAGGTGCCTTACCGAGGTGCATTCTCCTTTGTGGATCACTATTGGGTAATATAATCTAGCCCCTGAACCACTGATTCCAACCATTGTATTTACCAAAAACTTCTCTTGCCCGCTCTACCAATTCAGAATGGCAGCAATGATTGCTGTACAGTGCCGATACAATATATAACAAATAACTTAATAAAAAATGGGAGATCTTTCATTTCTCACTGACATTATTTTTTATGACACAAAATTAAGACTTGAACACGTTTTTTATTCATAGCACCACCAATAGGTGTGCCCTAAAGCATCAAATGAATGGTACAATTTAGGAAACCCTTTGTGGTCCAATTTTGGAGAAAAAGATCCGACTTAGGAAAAAAAATCAATTTTCGCATTGGTCACCCTGAGGCCAAGTTTCTTTTTTTTTTACCAGAAATAGAATGCTGATAAATAACGCCATAATGTACTCCTAACAAATCAAATCAACCTCTAATATATCTATAGATCAAAATGTGAGATCTATACAGCTTTGTTCTTAAGGGGTCAAAAATAGGCAACTTTTCCCTGGCGTACCGCTTACCCAAGGGGAGTGGCAAACATACTTCCAGGCATATGATCTAAATAATACTGATTTACCTGTAATCTGTGCTTTGGAAACCTTTCAATTCTACACTGAAATTCGGAAAATGAAGTGTATGAAATATACCCCACCAGAGAGGTCTGCTATACAATTTTCAAAAACATGTGAAAAGCTTGTGTGAAAAGCTTTTTGATTCCTAATAAAAATTCCCGTTTAATTAAGTCTCTTTGGCCTCTTGCTGTAAGTAAATAGAAAGACATGAAATAGAGAGAGAGAGAGAGAGAGAGAGAGAGAGAGAGAGAGAGAGAGAGAGAGACTATACATCATATAACTTGAGTTGTCCAAGTTGTGCCAGAGGCATACTTTATGACCATTCTTGTAGTCCAATTATACTGGGCAGTCATAGGGCTCCAGTCGTACACCCATAGAAAGCAGTAGATTTCCCAATACTCACTCTACCAGAGAACAGTTGCAGATTTAAGGGGTCTGGGGAGCGTGTCCCAACTCTTTACTTCTAATATCAAATTTTCATTAGAAGACCCTGAGCAAGAAATTCCCCGATGCCCCCCATATTAAAATTTCTGGAAGAATGCTCAGTTGTATGAGCTCATAGTATGACAAGGGGCTGTCTTTGTTGTATTGACTGCATCGAGTCACAGTATATGAGGCTCAGCGATATACGCATGAGGAAAAGGAGGTCACAGGACAACATAAAGAATGGTGGTCACAGGAGAAAAGGGGGTGGGTGGTTACAGGACATACACAGAGGGGAACAGGACACACAATGAGGGGTGGTTACAAGACACAAAGGGAGGGATGGTTACAGGACACACAAGGAGGGGTGGTTACAGGACAAAAAAAAGGAGGGGTGGTTACAGGACACACAAGGAGGGGTGGTTACAGGACAAAAAAAGGAGGGGTGGTTACAGGACACACAAGGAGAGGGGTGGTTACAGGACACAAAAGGAGGAGTGGTTACAGGACACACAAGGAGAGGGGTGGTTACAGGACACACAAGGAGGGGTGGTCACAGGACATAAACACCCTCAGGTTGTCCTGTGACCATCTTTTCCTCATGCAGTCCTGTGACCACCTTTTCCTCGTGCTGTCCTGTGACCACCCCCATAAAGGATGTAGTCCTGTGACCACCTTTTCCTTGTGCTGTCCTGTAACCACCCCATTGCCAGGTTGTCCTGTGACCTCCTTTTCCTAGTGACACTATACGCACGAGGCCCTCGTTCGTATATCATTGGCCGTATATGAGGAGATACTCCTATGATCCTAATGGAATTCCAGGCAGCAACAGTGGAACAAATCTTTCTGGCAAGATGCAAGCAATGCTAATTAGTCATTATTAGAGCAAAACCCACGGCATAGAATAACACAAAAGCTGAAAATAGATCTTAAATCTAAGAAATAAATTGTAAGAACCCATTTGATACACATGATCAGTTACCTCAATGGTGCTGTGTCATTTAATGAAGAAAAATGTGCTACATTACAAGATGGTTCACAGGTGGCATATAAAAAGAATTAGGCGAAAACTTAAAAAAATTGCAGATTAACTAATGATTTTGTTCATTATATTGCGTTTGCTTTGAGTACTACTCACCATTTAATAGTTGCCTTTTGTTCAGGATTTTCTGGACAGTCGGCTACGGATGTCTGCCCGGGTAGCTGTGAGTGCCACCATACTAGCCCAGCATCTGTTTTCCTTGGTATACTTGAGGAGCAGAAATCTATAAGAAACAATAATAACTTATTCTAAGTAATTTTTTCTCTCACAGATAATTTCACTCACAGCCACTCGAATCGTAACTCGATTGTAACTTAACAGGATGTAGGCCTGGAAGGCATTCTTAACATGGTACAACTGACGAAAGCCTCTACGATCCAGTGTGCTCGGACCATGAAGTGGGTGGTATATTGGTTTGGGCAAGTGTTTAAATTTTTTTTTCTTTCTAAGAACCTTCTTAGGTAATCATATGTTACACTGTTACCTACTCTGTCACAAAAAGGCACACCACGACAAAGACTGCGATCTCGCCAATAACGATTGGCATCCAAGGTGCGCAGCAAGTTTACAATGTCTGGATCTAGTTATATTGAAATAGGATAATGTTGAGTACTTATTATGCATGGGAGCTCCCATTTATATGATCATTTTATTTTCCTTATGTTTTCTTGTCAAAAGCAAAAACCAATAACCGAAATGCACTCAGAAAAGCCTTTTTATCTAGAGATGATATGAGATTTAATACTTACTGTTCCCTATGATGAAAAGTTGACTAGTGTCTATGCCAAAAGTGAATTTTTCAGAAGTTGCAGCATCTTTGATTAGAAAGTAGATTTCATCCCTGTACCATGGAACTGATATATGGGGAGGAAGTGTGCATTCCATCTGCAGTTTAGCCTCTATGAATGTATCTGCTGACTTTCTATTGAAATATAAATGTAAAGGTTAGATTATAAATGAGGTCTCTGTAATTGATCATAGGATTCGGTAATGTATACTTGTTAATGGCATTGATTGCACGTCACATTTAATATTTGAGAAGTCACAATTTCATATGCAACAATGCAATGTACACTCTCAGTTCAAGATCGTCATCATTTAGTATCCCCAGCAAATTGTGGTGAGTCTTCGTCAACCTGTGTGAAGTGGCTCACACATGTCGCTAGATAAAACACGACATCGTTATAACACAAGATCACCAGGAATAGCAATTGCTATGCCACGTGAGTCTAACACACAGTGGCGAAAGATGACGGAATGAGTTATCACTCAAAAAGGAGTCACCATCGATGACCAACCATGGCGACAGATGACGACAATTTGCTGGGTCCATTGTCAATTTGAGGTACACTATGGCCTGCATGGATGACGGATGCTATCATTGCAGGTGATAACAAAGATTGGCCTATCTGGAGTTTATTTTGAAATAGCCTAACAATCGGTCCGCCCCTATTGTTATTGTCCGATTAAGTTTTGATATCTTTAAGGCACAATGGCTTTCTATACAAAGTGGTCCAAGCATGGGCCTGTTTTTCCCCATTCAGTCACAATATGGAGGGAAATATGGACCCCCATATTTGGGTCCATATTTGAAATATGGGCTGTATTGGGGTCCATTTTGAATATGGAGGGGGTCTAGACCCCTCCATATTCAAAATGGACCCCAATACAGCCCATATTTCAAATATGGACCCAAATACGGCCCAAATTTTAAATATGGGCCGAAAAATGGAGGTCCATATTTATCTCCATATTTATTATCGAATGGGGGAAAAACACGACCCAGGAGAGGGCAGAATTAGAGGCATTTTCATTATCCCCAAAGAATGGTAGGCAATATTAGAAAATATTTCCCAGCAGTTGTTCAGAAAAAAGCAAGAAGAAGCATAGCAAATACAAAACCGGATAGGCAAGGATCTTTGGTGTATGCGAAGCCAATGGGATAATTTTGATCAAAATTATTTCCCCGACTTACTTCTACATATTTCAACCTTGTATGACTCTTTCTATATATGTAATCCATTATTAAGCTATTTGGACATTTTAAGATTTCTTTTGGTTATTTTTGCATGCATTTAGGTTCTTGTCTAATTTTACTATTTCCTTGGTTGCATGCTTTGCCCAAAGTCATCGCATTTGTAGAACATAGCCTTTATTAAGAGGACAGTCAAGTACCATTTAGATAAATTGAGAGGATATGTTAAGGGATAGTATCTTGCAGCATTAGTCACATTAACTCGACTTGTCTTGGATACTACTTTCTGTAGTTTGCAATCACTTTCATAGTAGGGCATACTGCATTGACCTATATTAGCCTGCTTTAATCTTGAATAGGCCCCTAAGCATCTCAATCAAATAAGTTCCACAGTAGAGGTCAATATCAAAATAGATGAATGTACAAGTCTTTTAGTCTTAGGTAAATGTCTCTAATCAGATAAGCGCAAGGAACTTATAAAAGGCAATAGAGCTATATATATGGCCTCCATCATACATTGAACAGGATCAAATCAATACTGTGGTGGATATAGTTGGAAAAAAAGTGCCCACATCTTAAACCCGATGAATAAGCCGACAGGCCCATTCAACAATTTGCCATTATTTTACCTGAATTGTGTTTCATTAGTAAAAATAATGAAATAATAGACTATAGTAACACTATGAAGGTCTTAAGGTTGCCTATTGACTTGTTATCTAGTAGTGGCTGCTACCATAGCATTCGTGGCTGTAAACTGGCAGATTTAGACGGGGAGCTTGAGGGCACACACCCCCTTCTTTTTGTTAGTACATAGGCGTTTATTTGAATATTTTGGATAGCAAAATCTGCTCAAAAATTAGGGGTAGCGCCCCCTCCTTTTGGGCTGATAAAACCGAAGGGGACACCTAGGGGCTATTTCAGTGCCCTTTAATACTAATCCAATATAGATTTACCCCGCTTTTAAGGCGTACCCTTCTTTTTTATGGAGTTCTATATGGTGCAGTAGGCCTTAAATTTGCCTATGAGGTCTGGTTTTTATGCAAGATACTGCGATAGCTGACAGCACAGCCCCTGTAAAATCTGGGCCCAAGCATACATTCAAATGAAGCCTATAGTAGAACTGTGTACTGAGATTTGTCAAATAGAACCTCGTTAGCTGTGGCCCTTTTGTAAAATAAAACACAACAAAAAACAAAAGAAAGAGGGCATATGGAAATCTTCCTCCAATCTCAAGCCTTTTCACTTACTTGAAGCCAACGCTGACAAATTTATAAGTTGACCTGGGACGTCCTTCTAAAACTTTTTTCAGCTGAAAAAAAAATCAACTTCAATCTACTTTTTTGTCCATGTGTTACAAAGTAAAGTAGGAATCATCTGTCTTTAAATTGACAGTGTCGAGGGTGAGTGTAAGGGTCTCCTTCTCATGTGGAGTGTTTTTTTTTTACTGGGAAATCTTTCTCTTAATATAATATATAGAGGTACCAGCCTCTACTCTATTGTTAGCACGTTACAAATGAATCATAATGGAGGCATAGGACTATCATGAAATCACATATCACTGAGTAGCGCTTAAAGTAGCATGGTTGGGGCCAAAAATGTCAATCTTCTCAAAAATGACTCAGGATGTTCACATAGATCAAACCTTTTAATTGTGCTTCTTCTCCATTATTGTCAGATTTATACCCAATTTTCTTACTTTTGCATTGCACACCAAAATGCCACCCATTGAAAATGCACTGTAAAATGCCGATGGCCTCTTTCTAAGCTTGTATGAGCTAAAGATAACAATAAATGGTCCACAAAAACATGAATATGGTGTTATTACAGTGCATGGAACACATTTGAACAGGATTTGAAAACTGAAAAAGAAATCGGACTGTGTCACTTTAATGATATATCAACTTTACCTCTGATGTTACTCTGTTTGATAAGGCATTTGCCTTTTCTGTGATTGCGTTGCCGTAATTAGGATCCCACGGTTCTAATATCACCATTTGTATCTCATAATCCTGTTTTACCGAAAGACCTGAAATGACAAAAAGCTCCACAATTGAGGCTTTATAAAAAAAATGTATCCCTCTAATGGGTTCAGAACATGACAGTTTTAAAGTAACCGATTAAAAAAAAAGCTGCATGGAAATTTAGTAACATGAAACACCCCTTTTTAGCCCAATAAACGGATGGCTATATCCTCTATATCATATTTCCTACGTACTTGGATAAGGCTTTGGACCATTGGGGCAAATATTTCAGAGAAAAGAGGGAAGAAATGAAATAGTATTACAAAAATGAAATAGCCCTGGCAAGTGATTCTTTTTCTATTCAATTGATAAACCCTTCACAGCAGCTTTATCATTGTTATATATGAGACAATGCCTTTTATATGATGATGCTTATGTAGCAAGGACTTCGGACGATGTGTATACACGACCATGACAGTTCCAATCTTGGAACTTATCACGTTATTCTTATGGGTACCATGATTCCAAGCTGATCAACGTGCCAGGAACAGGTACGATCGTGAGACCAGAGCCAGAATTTATTAATGTCAGCATGCTTGTGTGCCCGCAGGAACCAGTCACTATCTACACATAATATCCTGATACATGTACATAATACATTCAGGTTAGTTATAGCTGCGGATCCACTGCCGCGAGTCTAACTGTGAATGTTGTTGTGCATGTGTTCTCGCAGGAAATGTTCCAGCAGTGGATCAACTGCTGCAACTAGCTGCAACAATGTACAGATGACGTCAAAGTGGCGAGCGACAACATTAGTAGAAATCAAAATAATTTGATATTCGCAACTGCTTTCGGATGCCACACGCACGACAACATACGCAGTTCGACTCACGGCAGTGGATCCACTACTTATGATCAGTCTATATGAAAGGTTTTCTCCTCGCAGACCTGCAGATTTCATTGTTCTGTGGGCCTGGATCAATTTTAGTAGGACCATATACCTCAAGATTATCATTGCAAGGAACAAAATATATATATACAAAATCAAGAATTCACTATTTTGATAATTTGACTCTTTACACCTTGACAAACAGTAATAACTTTTGTTCTAGGCTGTCACAGCCTTATTAATGGTCCCATTTGCAAGTCATAAAAACCAAAATATAGCCCAAGGGCCCAGGATTACAGTCAGACATTCGGTTTGACAATTTGCACCGGCCGGTCCGCGATTTTGCTGGCGAAAGCCGATGTCTGAGGAGTTTTCATATTGACTGTTATTATGAGGCCTCCAGGTTCATGTTTGCTGGTAGTCATGACACACCAATGAGTCTACTTGCCACACTGAAATTATGGAAGATCCGAAACTAGTCAGCGGTGACCACTTTAGGTCCTCAAGTTGACGATACCTAAAACTACAGCTTTAGGTAGTCAAAATGACGACTTTATGTCGTCATCCTGAGGACCCGAGTCATCAGGATGACAATACTGACAGTACAGAGTCGTCATGTTGATGACTCAGGTCGTCACGATGATGACCTTAAGTTGTCATTTTGACTACCTAAAGCTGTAGTTTTAGGTATCGTCAACTTGAGGACCTAAAGTGGTCACCACTGACTAGTTTCAGATCTTCCATGTTTTCAGTGTAGCACTACACTGGTGCATCATAACAATTCTTTGTTAATTAATAAAATAATTAAATAAATAGAGTTCGCATTGTACATAAATGCGGTACGGGCGCATTTGAGCATCATGAGCAAAATGGTTACTGAACGGTAAAACATGTGAACTGTAAAACAATTCAATGTGAACGCCAAGGACTGTACCTGCTAGGTATAACAAGTACTTTAATAATTATTGCAGGGGTGTTCCTTATATGTGGATCTTGGTCCACTTTCTCAATTACATTGAAAAATCAGAACATGTACCTGCTATATGGATAAAAATCTCAATGCATAAAAACCTTGAAATATAGCCACTATCAAGTTTGTCACAACCAGTAAATGCATGATGAATGTACAAATAAAGTTATTAAATGATTTGATGGTATAATCCTTGCTCTATATACCAACACCACATTCTTAATTCTAGAGAGCTGCTATCTGTGGGCCCAAGGCTGCAGGATGGGCTTTGGACATAGTTTTATTGAGACTATGGTCACCATTCCTCTGCGAAGTAGAATTTATATCTAAAAAGCCTTAGACCCTAACAATGAATGGCATATTTACACATGGACTGCAGGAGTTAAAACACAATGCCATACCAAAAGAAAAAGCATAGGAAGAGATAACATCATGAAATGACACCACTCTCAGATTATAAAATAACCATTCAAACCTCAAGTGGTCACAGATACGAATGGTCAATAATACCAAGAAATCACACTTCAGGTGATGTGGCTTAAATGAGTGATAGCACCATGAAAACACCAAATAGAATGAAGGTTTCACTGCTACTACTGGGAACTAAAACCATGAAATCACCCTTTAGTATATTCAGAGGGTACACACTCTGGGATCTGCACGGGAACTAGCCATGAAACCACCATGCAGACTACAGAAAGTACCAGCTGTCTATGTGGGGAATAACTCCAGGAAATCATCATGAATCAGGGTTTTACTACTGAGGGGCCTACATGGGCACTGATAGCATAGAATAGATACATAAAACTCAGGTATTAAGCAATGGTTCCACCAGAACCGATTGAAAAAAAGCAGCTTTATTGGATTTAAGGAAACAAAATTAATGAAATTCAATAATATATCTAGTATATTTATTCTCAATGGTTTCTGATACCTTCCAATAAAATTTTAAAATCAGAATCAGGAGCCCTCTAGATTAAATTTGCATTCAATTAACTCGTGATTCAATATTAAATGTAAATTGGCTCTGGTGGAACCCTGCTTTTCGGTACGTCTGCTGGGACCTACGCTGGGGTACTAACTAACACTATAAATTCACCCTGTATAAGGCGCTCGCTGACACAGTTCTTGGAGGTACAGCACAGCTGACACCTAGCGGCTCGGCTGCTATCCTGGTGGCAGTTCCTGGCATTACTCGCCATGAGTACAGTACACCGGGTGGTGCTCTCACAGGAGGAGGAGATGCTGGTGATACCTGAAGTCTTCTCCAGCACATCAACCCTACAGGCCAACTTTATAGCAGGCCAATAGTGGAGTCAGTTAGTTATCTATTATCATTATGAGGCACCAATGAAGTACCAATGGGTGTGTGACTGCATCAGTACATTATGCTTATACTTTAGTGGCATATCAAATTGATGCATAAATGAGGGACCGGTGAGCACATTTCGTACCAAGTACATACAGCATCGCGCTTTCTTTGAAGCATTTACATGTCCTGATCAAGCTTTCAACACGGATCTTTTAAAAAGAATGAGGTGAATATCCTCAGAAAGGTTGGTATAATGTTTTGCCCACTCTACAAGCAGATTTTATTGCTAAATTGCACAATGCCGAACAACTGGGCAGATCCTCTCTATAGTATATCCATATTCATATATTTCTGATAAGCTGGGGATTTGATCGAGCAGTGCAGACATAAAATCCAGGTGGTAGAAATACCTTCTGAGGTGTGCAGATTTCGTGAGAATTCTTTTGTAGACAAGCCTTTAGAGATGACTCTTCGGTACACAAGGGACACACTAACTGGGGCGCTGTCCGTATAAAACATTTATAAAATAGAAAAGACAGATACATGGCGATAGGGTACTCTTTCATAGACAAAAATAAGCTCCCACAACACATTCTACAGGAAACCCAAAAGCTATGTAAAAATACATTGTATTTACATGAATTTGATATAAGAGGGGAATATACCAGTTTTAGAACTGTAACTATGGCTTCTAGTTGAGAATGACAGCCACATTTGCACATCCTGTCTTACTATAAAGTATGATGACTTTTGACCAAAGACAATTCTGTTGCTCATTATGTGCTTAATTTGTAAATTTGGCACCTAAAGTTTTCTTAGCCTTATATAAGTGATTTGTGACACTTGACTTTCATTATAGCTCCTCTACACTTAAAGTCTGAAATAAAGTACACAAGTCTACCAATTCCTTCTTGTATCAACCCTTCTTATGCCAAGTTAAGTACACCAAAGTACTAGGTTGTCCTTTATTGATTTTATGTGTCACTAGAGACATGCCTCATATTACTACATACAAGCACACAGATGTTGTATTGAAGGTGAAGATTAATACATTAGTGCATCATGCCTGTAGTTGGCATGATGCGTGCCACTACACTGCTCAACAGCGCATCACCGGTGCATCATGCCAACTCTCTGGCAACATTATGCATACACAAGGCCTTGGAGAGACTTAGTTTGGGTACAATAAGACATTTTTTCTCACACCCAAAATGAAAAATATAAAGGGAATGTTTTTAAAGCAACATTTAAGCCTAGAAGGGAGAAAACCTTCAAAAGTACATCAAAAAGCATTATAAACCAAAAACAGCAATTATTTTTACATCAAAATGCCCTTTTTCTCTGCCAATTGAGTGTAATGATACATACCTGATCCACATGTGATGAGCTGCTCATTGATAACAGCTGAGATAAGCTTGTTCTGGTAGTTTTTACACTGTGCCATCTCCAGCACGTCTGTTTTTGATGAAAAACTCTGGTACAACCGGACCGTACTGCAGTCACACCACAGCCTGTTACCATTTAGTGTCCTGTTATTCAGGGAAAGATAGAGATATTTTATACAGAACTCAGGCAACATGGGGGAAGCTCCTTTTGGACCATGCCCCCCTCTTTTCTAAATCCTGGATCTGCCGCTATAATAGCAGTGGAGCAAGGATTTCTTATTCAAACTCAGAATTCTGAATTGACTGCCACATACATTAACCTCAGCAATAACGTATTTTTGCACTGACTATTTGTATTTTGATTTGTGTCTCCAACATGACTAATAGCTGAGATGTGTACTTTTGGCAGCCATCTTGAATATCTCAATTTCCCCAAAACTGTTGTAATGAAAATGGGACCACATACTGAGTACTGAGAAGGGACCAACATGGAAGGGATGTAAATAATACATGATACATAGTGTTATACCACTATTCTGCCACCTCCCTAACTGTTATGCTGTCCTCCACCAGTGCATTATGAGAGCATATACGCACTGTTTCACCATTTTGGGGCTTTTTTGGGATTTTTGGATATACTTTTTCGAGGTCAGGTTGGACTTATATTTTGGGAAATGCTGGCAGACATACAAAGTCAATCTCGCCATTGTTTCAATGTGAAAAATCATCCCAACTCATAGGAGTATTGAACCCCGGCTGCAGTGGAGCTAGGCGGAAGCCTTAGCCATTACGCCACACTGAACGGTGATGAAATCAAATGTTAACATATATAAGAAGCTTCTAAGACCTACCCGGTAGTGGTACTGCTGTGTTTACACCCATTTTTCGTCTTGATTCCAAGCTTGTCATGTTATAATATTGAAATCCCAATAAGCATACGGTCCACAGATGATGAATGCATGCCAAATTTCTCCATTTTGTTCAAAATAAAGAAGAATCCAATGATTTTTCGATTGTAAGCGAGTCACGGTCTGCTATTCGAGTCTGCCTCCTCGTCCGACGAATTGTGTCAGTGGCCCAGATGTAGCTCACAGGGCCAAGGAAGAAGACGCAAAGAATGGCTGAGCCTGACTCGTTTACGATTGAAAAAACAATGGATTCTTCTTTATTGTTAATATTATGGACTCATTTGGCATGGAGGGATCATCTAGGATATATAAGGATGTATACATTTTAATAACTCGACATGACAATATTGGATTCAATACGAAAACTGGGTGCAAAGTCGGGCACCCATCGAGGAACAACAATGGCTTCACGCAGAGCGAACCAGGGAGTATCGCTGGCACTTATAAAATGTCTTCTGCTGTATTTACTCTGGGGATATCAGGTAGGTAATTAATGTTATTATGGAGGAAAAGGTGGTATAAACGCATTATGGCATAAATATGGAAGCCCATGGTTTGGATATTGAGGATACTGCACTCGCCTTTGCAATATTCCTCAATATCCAAACCTTGGCCTCCCATATTTATGCTATATTGCCTTAATGTGGCACCCTCTTATTTATAGTTCACAGCCAACTGTGTTTCAGAACATGGAATTTGCGAGTATCTCTATGGAAAGCTAAACTCTACCAAAACACTTGCAAACATTTGTAGGTATCTCTATGGAAAGCTAAACTCTACCAAAACATCAAAGTACGTACTTACACTCTGGATATTTGGGGAACCAGTTTAAATGCATCCTCTGCTATATTTCTTAGTTGGTTGTTTCTTAGGTCCCTGTACAATACAAAATACATTCATATCATTATAGTTGAGGGTGTGCACCTTATATTCAGGGTAAAGTACATTACATTAGTACTAAACTACCTCCGAACAATCCCCAAATGCACCCTATTGCTCCTCCCTCAACTCAGGGTGCGTCTTATATGCGGGTCGATTAGGTAATCGGCACTACATTTTTTAAGCACTAATCTGACCGACTTTTTATATACCGTAATCTCCCGCGTATAAGGTGCGTGGGATTCAGTTCTTCCTGGATCCACAAGGGGGACATCAAGACCTTTCTTTTGATATGTTACATAAGGACATAAGGGGGCCCTGGGGGAGGGGGGTTCTGAGGGCCCAAGCTACGCATGGCGTTTTGAATTTCCATTCAGTAGAACAAAAGTTATGAATTTTTATATTTTTTTTGGCCATTTTCTAAAAGTCTAATTGTGTCTTATATGCAGGGTGTGCCTTATACGCAGGAGATTACGGTACTTTTAATATGTCATAAATTGTCATTATATATTCTTAAGAGTACAATGCTATACTGTATTGTGAGGAGGCTTAATAGATTCAACGGCCATCTCTTACAGTGTATTACTGAATATGTTCTTCATAAGTAGAAATGTATACGTACAATGTTCTCAACTCTGTTAGGTGATGAAAGGAGTCGCTTTTTATCTCTGTTAGACGATTGTCTTTAAGTATCCTATACACATGTGGGGAAAATGAGAAAAAAAGTGACATCAAACCCGTACACCTAGAAATTAATGCTCACAAAAGTTCTGTTATTTACATTATTATCACCCTCTGAATCAGAACCTACAGAGTTGCTCCAAACTGAAATGAAATAAAGTTATTGAAACCTGCAATATCTATATATATATATATATGTAGCAGTCCTCTACAAGGATTGAAGCCCATTGACTACAGTTGTTATGTTGGTATGTCTGCTTGGGTATACATGCTTTGATTATTGTTAAATTGATTTCATTAAAACTTTTATACAAACTCTAAGGATTTGCTTACTTACAATACTTCTAGCTGGTATAGGTTCTGGAAAGCGTTGGGCTCTATCTCAGATATTTGGTTGTTCTCCAAATTTCTGTAAACATAAAAATGGTGGACCATAATGGGATACAAGTACAGCAGAGAATCCATTTTCACAATGATTATGTGAAAATTTAACTCTCCAATGTAACCCAAAATGTATATATGAGATTCATTTCATTGTAGGGCCTTACTGGGTTTGAAGTGGATTCCACGGGACCAAAGAAAGGCCACACACACGAATCAGACATTACACCTTAATAATGACAAATGGACACTTTATGGGTAGAAATATTTACAACTTAATCGCATAAGATATACACATTATCTAACATTTATTTCATATGATACACTATTTATATTCACAGGTTGATCTAATTTGAATAAATATATTATGTGATCAGAATCTATTGAATAGTCGCTCATTTGCTACTGGAGCACACGGGAACTTACAGTATTTTTAGATTTTTGTTGCTATAAAATATTGCTGTTTGAATGGTCGTGAAGGAATTGGATGCCAACGTTCTGGAAATACCACAGACAAAAGGAAGACATTGGGTATTGGTACACAACAAAGCAATTTATAAGCATGCAGAATCAACACAGGACCACAAACCCTGCCAGAGGGGGGAATCATAAACCTTGATCTGGGGTAGACACTAACACTGACCCGGTGGCCAATGGCCAGTAGTTTTTAGTGCTGGCCAGTGATTCTTTCAAAAGCAAGCTTCCTACTGGCCCGGGTTGGCAGTGGAGCTTTTCCCCTTATAATTTTGTGAATAAAGATAATTTTAAAAATGCAAAATTTTTCGTGGGATATTTTCTGTAATAGGGACATCAAGGTCAACTTGTAGGCTAATATTGCCAGTAAAATGCCTATAATAGAGTTTCTAATTTCTGCTTTTTATAACAAATCCCAGGCCAACAGCTTTAGCTGCGGGCCAATAAATTCCCGAGGCTGTTGGCCCGGGTGGCCACGGGCTCAATAAGTTAAGCTAGGGATCCACTGGCGCGAGTTTCTTGCGACTTGCACTCGTGCGTGTATTCTCGCAGAGCACTCGCAAAAATCAAATTATTTTGATTTTTGCGAATGTCGTCGCACGCCGCTCCGACGTCGCATGAAGTTTCTCGCAGCAGCAGATCCACTGCTGGAACGTCTTCTGCGAGAAAACACGCACGAGTGCAAATCGCAAGAAACTCGCGCCAGTGGATCCCTAGCTTTAGTGTCTACCCCTGTTGATTCTATACTCCTTTATGTTTGGAATCTTGTTTGTTCACACATCGTGAAGAAAAGCTGGTCTCACTGTTTTTGTACACTGGCCTGACCAAGACCTCAAGATATGATATAATACATATGATAGATTTATACGGAACCCTTATGGCATTAGGTCAGAAGGATGTGAAGAGTTTGGTCCCAAACGCAATAAACGCCATTTTTTTTTGGGAAAAATGGAGTTGGGGTGAGTGAAAAAAATGTTGCGAAATCATTTCCCCCCCTAAAACAGTCGCCATTTTGCACCTATGACCCACCTAATAGTCGGTTTTTATTTCTTCCGAGCCAATATAAATCACACACCTGTTTTGTTCCAAAATGCAATAAATTCACTCAGGGCCTAAACCCATTAGACGATGGTAAAGCTGGCCGATTATTAGGATGCATATCAAAGTCGGAATCAGAATCGACAATTGTAGGGGTTTAGAAGAACATACATGGTGCCAGATGGTACAAATCGGTTGGAAATCATTGCTATTACAAAATAATTCCACAAAAGGAATGGTACAGCCTTGAAGATATTGGTAGAATCCAATACATTACCTACAACGAGTTTCTAACATGTTTGATGTGTTGAAATCGGGAATGGAAACAAGAATCGGCAGTGTGCATGCATAATCATCCACAGAATCGGTGGCTTATTCCTAGATTGCACCACCCTATCAGCTCAAACTGAACAATATGGATGTTTATCTAACTATCTGAGCCTCAGGAGTGCTTTTTTGCTCATAACCCCAGTGCGTTATCCAGCCATAACGCACTCTCAGACCTTTTCTTCGTCTTCAAGAGGCTGCTAGTTTCAATCTGGACATGTTAATAAATTGGAGGAATATACAAAGTCAACTCCTCCATACATTTCCTGTTAAAACCGTTTAGGTTCAACGGGGAATCGATCCCCGGCCGCTGGGGCAGGAGGCGAGCTCGCTGTCCACTATACCAAGCCGACCGGTGGTAGAAATGAATCTACATCAAGAATTTGAAAAAGTTGTCCGACATACCTGATGTTTACACACCTCGTTAGCCTAGAATCCATGGAGCCTGGTGGAGTTATTAACAGAGAACCATCCTTAGATATCCTAGATGAACATGCCATGCCAAATTCCCCCATTTTCTTCGAAATAAATAAGAATCCATTGATTTTCCATACCGATCCAACGCACACGGCCCGGTACACGGCCATTGCTTCTTGTTGACAGAGCGGGTAGGTGCCCGGATGTAAAAACTAGGTCAGCCACGCGTCGAGCAAGGAATGGCCGTATGAGGTGGGTGCCGACACGTATCGATGTGGAAAATCAATGGATTCTTATTTATTTCGAAGAAAATGGAGACAAAATGTATGCGAACACCAACTAGAGATCGTATATTTGGCGCTGCTAGAATAACAGGGCTTGACATCCTTGGATTATACCCGAAAATTCGTTGGAAATACGAGGGTTTGACGGGTGGACTAAAAACAATGGCTACGCTGGCTTGTCAAACCGTGCGGATCGGATGCACTTACAAAATGTCTTCTCATGGATTAATTCTTGGGTTATAAGGTAAGAAATTAATACAAAATGGAGAAATATGTTCGATAAACGCTTTAATGCATGTTATGGGTACGCACTCGTGGGTTTATGGGTTAATAATCCACTCGCCCTTCGGGCTCGTGGATTATTAACCCATAAACCCACTCGTGCGTACCCATAACATACATTAAACGCTTAGTATTATGCAATATTTGGCCGATAATTGTACCGATTATTGTAAAATCGGGTAATGGGTTTTGGCCCTCAGCTAGAACATTGTCATGACATGTTTATTCATTAATGGATTTATTTTAATGGATTGTATAGTCTCCTAATGTTATATCAATGTGTTTTGTAAGGTTTATAATCTTATTCTGAATAACACCAACTTTGCTTGTGAGGAGAGAGATATTTAGAGGTGAAAAGATTTGTTGTGGATCTATTGCATTTTGGAACAAAACATTGTGGATTTATAGTGTTTGGAACAAAACAGAATTAACTGCATTTTGCAAAGAAACAAAGGATAAAGTATCTTTTGTCTGTGAAAGAAGCACCAGCGAGAAATGGTACTTGCTGAACGTTTCATTTTTATCCAAATAAAATAGGATAGTTATACATAGAAGAGAAAAAAAACACCTATTGTGGTTATTATATGAATACAGAAAAGGCACCTTTTAGATTTTGGAATGAAACATTTTGGATTTTTGAATTTTGGCACCAAACATGATTAAATAACGTATTATATCTTTGAAGGAAGACTCAAGGATTACAAAACGAAATGTGGAGGTGTTTTATTTATGGTCCCCTAGATATTGGAACAAAGTGACATTCCCTCATCAATGTTTTGGAATGATGAATGCTTCATAATCTCAGAACACCCAGGATGGATTTATTACCTTTTGGGACCAAACTCTTCAATGATACTAGAGATAAACACATTGGCCAGAGCACTTTTGGTTATCGAATAATCACTCAGACAACTTCATTTCAATGTCTGGGAACGGAAAATGTGCTTACAACATGTACTTGCATTGCAGAAAAAACTCTGTTCTTTGCTCTTAACAATAGTATATATTACACTGCCTGCGTGTTAAAATAATCTATTCTATTATTAAAAACACAGAATGTGTCCAAAATCTTCCTAGTGAGCACAGGCCACCTTGGTCACATTTTAGAGTATAAAAGACCCAATTAAAGAAAAGAAACACTAATTCAATTAGCCAATGTACATTCATATTTTTATTTTATATCTTAAAAGTAATTGAATAACTGATAAAGTTCCAGGTGCGTAGTTCACAGTGGACACACCCCATACCTTATAATTAAACGGCCAGGTGTGTTGGTTTACTAGATAAGGGACTATATCCATCATCCCTCTCTAATGAAGACTATTATAAATTAGCACCTCAGTGCATTAACACTATAAGGCCTGAGCACGAACAGGGCTAATTCCCTTGGATAAACCCCTCAAGGGTTGATATAGATTAATGCAACATACCCATGGCATTTTCTGAATTGTGATAGTGCATTAATACATCATATCCTTGGTTGTCATGATGCATGAATGTAGCCCTGGTGAGTAACTCGCCAGGGCTACATCCATGCATCATGACAACCATATGGGGTTGATACAGACCCAGAGAGTCGGCATGATGCACCAATGAAGTGTTGGTGAGCAGACTTGCGGGCGCTTCATTGGTGCATCATGACGACTAATGGGCATGATGCACTCCTGCACTAGTCTACTCGCCAGCATTTCATTAGCGCATCATGACAACCAAAGGGCATGATGCACCAATGTATTAGCCTCCCTTAAATGGTTATGTGTTCCATGCTATCAATGTTTTCACAACTGATTTGGTGATAAACGAGATGCTATGGACCAACTATGGGCTATAATCCTAAACAAATAATCCTACCCATAGATTACTCGGTAGTCATGCACCATGCCGGTTCTCGCGTAAATACTAGATATCAGGTCAAGAACTGATTTACAAGGAAACTTAGCTGAACTAGGACTCCAGTTTTAATAAAGTGATGTGTGATATTCATCACACTGCTGGGGAGTACCTCATGGGTAACTTTGGTTCCACTGCAGTTGGTCGGGCGGATTTTTTGCTAATCCAATGATTTTATAATATTGCAAAGGTATAGTAAATATTTATCGGATTAGAAAAAATTCGCTCGACCGATGGCAGCGGAGATATCACTTTAGATGAAACTCCATCCATAGGTCAAAATAAGCGAAGATTGTACTATTATTTCTATGTCTATTTTTTATCCTTATTTTGTAAATGGGAAGGGTAATTGCTTCATGAAAATCAATAAATCTCTACGGCCTATTAATCTGGATTATAGTATTCTATTCTACTATTCGGTTTAACAGCATAGCCACAAAGTGATGGGTTAGCACAGCATTGCATGGGAAACGGTACTCCATTATAATTAATGTTGTAACGTGGAGCCAGAAACAAGTCTATCCCAATCACCTTATCACCTAATCAGTGACGTCATTAGTTTATGTCCTCAACAGGGCACGATTCTGTTATTACCAGAGTCACGCATACATACAACATGGTCATAACTTATGCTACTTTGCTAATTAATTATGCTAATTAACCCTTGCAGGGCCACATGGTATTGATTTGGATAATTTAACCCTTTCACCCCTGGATTTTGTAACTCTATGGGTTCTGCTTCATGTGGTCTCAAGTAAACACCGGTCTCGAACAAGAGGTAAGGGGGTATTGAAGCTAATATTGAGAATTAAGAACATTACTCAAATAGGTGCCGGTCTCAAGTAAGGGCCGAGGGTACAGGGAAATCTATAAGTGGCTTGACAAGCATGTGTACTGTATCTCTGGACTTATCTTCCTTGTTGCCATGATGCACCAATGTAGTGGACATGCTTGCCAGCACTGCATTTGTGCATCATATAAACCCCTCGGGAGTGCATCAGGCATTCGGATTTAGCCTAGTCAGTGGCTGATGGATGTAGTTGCAAAGCAAAGTGATTCTTGGAAGGAAAATAGGGAGGGGGGCCCTCATTTCCTATCTTGAGTTTCAGAAATGCCCATTTCCCTGTGTCGGTTGCAGTTCATGTCCCCCTGTCGATTTTCAAAAAAGTCACTAAGCTAAGAAAGGCCCAAATGGCAATGTTGATTGTAGGTGTTAAGAGCAATATATAGGACTTAGCGTCAGGCTTAGCTGGCTGATTGGAGCTTTAAACACCGCTTGGCCAAGAGACTAAAAAAAGATGAGATTGTTTCTAAAACAATGATATATTCCCAATTCTGAATCAGGAGAAAATCAGAAGTATAGGAGTACATCCACTGCCGACGGATGGACTATCCGTCGGTTTCATCCGTCATATTTATCATTGATTTCTATGAAGAAAATGACGGATGAAGGGAGAAGGATGGTCCATCCGTCGCAGTGGACGCAGCCCTTATGTCAGCAGCCCTCCTGATGCCTTCAGATGAACTCAAAAATATTGACTTCAAGTTGAAGGCATTGTAAACTATCATGAACACATCCTAAAGAGCTGGTTTTACTGCATCAGTCCTGTCCATTTTCTTCTAACCCGATGATTTCTTTCCACAGAATCGCTATATAAAGATTTGTCGGATTAGCAGGGAATGGACACAACCAACGCATTGGAGCCATCACCTTAAAGCGCTGGTTCCACAGGTGGAAAACCTGTTGAAATAGCCATAATCCAACAATTTATAATGTATCAAAAGTATAGAAAAAAATGGGTCGGATTAGTGTTAATCGGACCGATTTATGCCTGTGGAACCAGTGCTTTAAATAAAAAAAGGGTATTCCACATCCACAGATGTAAATCGGTCGAAATAGCACTAATCCAAACCAGTTTTTTCTATTCTTTTATATATCATAAGTCATCGGATTAGCAAAAATTCACGATTTCCCTTCTCCTCAAACCTGATTCAAATTGGATCTGGTGGAACCATCACTTAGGGATTAACACACGGTTCTCAGAAGTCCTATAATGAATCAGACACAGTCTCTTTCCTTAAGTGGCCGCCTTCTGGTCCTACTTGTAATAACAGACCTAGGCAGATAAAGGTATAAGGTGTGACATGTGTTATCAGGAGGAGGGGGATTTAAAATCAGCTGATACTCCTGTCAACCACCTGGTACATTTATTTTCTGTTTTATGGCTCTCAGGTGGGAATTGGTATGACGCAGTTATATTCAGCAAATACGCACCGGGGAAACAGTGGTACTGAGATCAATCTTAACCCATTGAGGGCTAGCATCGACTATATTCGACACCATGGTAGGCCTAGCATTGACTATAGTCGACACCATGGTAGGCCTAGCATCGACTATAGTCAACGCCCATTATATAGGATTTGTATAGGAATTGAAAATAGGCTAGTCCTCGCGGAACTATACTTTTTTCAGAGGCCGTCCCCATGGCAAGGGCAACCATTTTTGCTCTGCCCTCAAAGGGTTAAGCGATAAAACAGTAATCTATAAGGGGCCGGTCTCAAATAAGAACCAAGGGTACAGGGGTATTTAAATGAATAAGCATCCATGCACTTAAATGGGCCACTATGTTAACAACCGGATACAATGTACTTTCTGGGCTAGGTCTAGTTCAAATAACTTCTGATTGACTTAGTAATTATTAATTCGAATTTGTCAACTCTGGTCTCATAATTGTAATAAAAAGCTTTCTTTGGGGGTGGGGGTAGTGTACTTGTCATCATTGAACTATGATTCAGACCCAGACAAACAGGTTAAATCCATCCATCATGGCGACAAATGGGCATGATGTGCACACCGGTACACTATGCACCCATTAAAAGCTGACTCTAATGACATACACTCTCAGACCATAGGTAGCTTTTAACTGTAGATTGCTTCTATTTTTTGGAATACAGTAGCAGTTACTGTTAGTAAAATTCCAATGACCCAACAGTGGGTGCTACTATACACACTACAGTGTACATGTTTGAGATTCCATTGCACATTGTAAAAGATAAATAAGCAAATGTCAACGACCATGGAATATTTTTGCATCGTATCCCCCGAAGTGCATTTATGTCATGGCCCTACGGGGTTAATTTGCTTTAAAATAGAGAAACACAGCTCAAATCTGTTCAGAATCCAAGATGGCAGACACCCATTGAATACGGCCACATTGTATTCCATCCCCCCATTGAATACGGAATATCCAGTACTGTTCTATAGTAACGGTCGTATCTGCCAAGACTGTTCTTTGGCAACTATGTGGCAAAAATTTCGATGCTATTCTAATGGAGATTCCTTGTAGCATATATATTATAATATAATGCTTTACGGTAATGGAACTTCATTGGTTTAGTTAATCACACAGTGACCCATTGTACAGTTTATGGAAATGCCTGCTAGATGCAACAGTCACTTCTAAGAGTGTATCTACATGACAGAAAACATCAGGACATAGAATAGTGCAGAAGGCCCCATATACACATTAATTTATAGTTATAAGCATACCCCAGAAGCAAAGACTTTCCTCTGGAACACGCACTTACAGCACTTTAGTCGCGTTGCTGTCGGAACAATTTACACATTTTATTCCACTTTTCATGACAGAAAAATTATCCACCCTTCCCCATCCCTGGGAGAATAACACGAAAACCTTTGTTGCATGGTACAATTGATTGATACTTTAAAAACCATGATGTAGTCTACTATTATATCTAAGTGGGTAAAACAATAGGTGAATTAAACTGTTAAAGATATAGATGGAAATATAACATATGACCTCCAATCTCATTATTTCAAAAAGTTTCACATAAAAGTGAAGAAATAGGCATCTTGATCATAGCATATTCAATATTTTGATTTGACTTGAAACAAGGAATGATTCAAAGGCATAACTAGTTCTCCCAAAGGCATACTCACAACTTCTCCGTCCAAGTTGGTATTTTTGGCATCCATGGTAATTGTTTGCCGGAACAGTCGACCAATTTGTTCAGTTCATCACATGTGCAGATTTTATTATTACAGACATCCGGCTCGAGGACATCCGTAGATAATCCGGTAAGGAGCGAAACCAGGAACACAAGCTGAATAATCCAAACAAATCCTCTGTATCCACCCATATTGAAGTCCTTTGTGTACTTATTATAGAAGAAACTCCGATAATCGTATCTGTAGTGGCCTTCCTGGGATCACTCTAATTGAAACAAAGGTAATCCTAGATGTGATTGTATTCCTCCAAAAGTTACTGTTATCACTGGTGTGGCTGCTTTGGGAGCTTCTGTTACTTTCACTGTTTCTGGATTTCAAAGTTTTAGAAATTTCGTTCCTCCTTTTTGCTAGTTCCTTTTTGCTAGTTCCTGTTCTTTGTTAGTCCTATACTGCTAGCCACAGTCTATGGCATAAGGTCTAGGACCCTTCATCAGTCTCTATGGAGATCTGGTAAGCCGTCCAAATCCTGGAAATGAGAAGAGAGGGGATGAATAGCATTAACCCATTGAGGGCTAGCATCGACTATAGTCGACACCATGGTAGGCCTAGCATCGACTATAGTCGACACCATGGTAGGCCTAGCATCGAATATAGTCGACGCCCATTATATAGGATTGGTATAGGAATTGAAAATAGGCTCATCCTCTAGGAACTATACTTTTTTCAGGGGCCGTCCCCATGGTCAGGACAACAATTTTTGCTCTGCCCTCAAAGGGTTAAGAGCGTGCTACCGAGGCTTATTGTCTTTTTAACCCTTTGAAGGGCGCTGATGCAGGAGTGCATCATGCCCATTGGTTGTCATGATGCACCAATGAAGTGCTGGCGAGTCTGCTCACCAGCACTTCATTGGAGCATCATGCTGACCCTATGGGACTGTATCGACCCCAGAGGGCCGGCATGATGCATGAATGCAGCCCTAACGAGTTACTCGCCATTGGTGCATTCATGCATCATGCCGACCAATGCATTATAACACCTTTAAAGGCTTATTATGTTGGTTAGATAGCAGTAATCGTCGACCCACTATCCTGACCAGGGAACTGATCCTAGGGTGGACAAAGCCTTATGTTATCTGGGTGATAGGCAGGTCAGCCTTAAGCTACCCCTCCATCTCTACCACCCACCTCCCAAACATGACTCGTCATAATAGTGACCACAGTAATGCCATTTATTTAACACTCAAGGGGGCCCACTGAGGTCAGAAGTAATCTGCCTCCTGCTATGGAAGTCATCAACAGGTAGACTGATAGAAATTCAAAATACTTTTTCAAAATGGGGTGGGTGCGCCCCTCTTTTAAAATCCTATTTGTATCTTCATAGATTTTGACAGCACTGGTAGGCATGAAAATTGATCTTGGGTTTTGGTTTGGACTAATAGTTCTCTGGGAAAATTAGGATTACATGCATGGTCTATAAAATTAACACACACAAAGTATCTGTTCAAAGTATATACATGTGCATTTTAACTCCTCCCACAATCAAAAAGATGAGGGTCTTTATGTGTGCACACTACTTTTACCTTTATTGCCACGTGCAAGAAAATATCGAACCAAAAGCTCAGCATACAAGTACCCAAATTGATACTTGACCCATAACTAAGAGCTCTACTGCTGAATCGGGATGGGCCAATAAATGACTTACGGTACCTTTGGTCATTTCTACGCTGACTCAGGACCCAGATTCTTACCAATTCTTACATATAAGGGGAATTGAGTGCATATAGCTTGTTTGAAAATTTAACAGGGAACAGTTTGTCTTTTTAAAGCAATATACAGTGGCGGCTTTAGAGTGGGGGCACGGGGGCGCACGCACCCCCTCCCCCACCCCTTTACCAGTACTTCAGAGTGTAATCACATGTTTGGACCCCAAAATTTGCCCAAAAATAGGGGATGCAACCTCTCCTTTTGGGCCGCGCTCCCTATTTTCTCAGATCCTGGATCAGCCACTGATATATAGAAATGTTCAGAAAATGTCCTTTCTAGTAAAGGTCTGGATCTATCTCTCTGATTTCCTAGGAGCCCGTTAATAATTTATGTTTTGTATTCGGAGTCAACATATGGTTTACGAGCCATGCAGATAGTTTTTTACGAGGCCCCAGAGAAAATAAAATTACCTATCTATCCTAGATTTTCAGATGATATATCCTGAAATACACAATTTTGCTTGACCTGCGTTAAGAAAATGAAATACCTTAGTGGTCCAATTAAGCGCCCGGTAAGCGCCCGGGCGCTGTTTTTAGTGCTTAAAAATGATTTCAATACCCCTGTACCCACAGTGCTTATTCGAGAGAGGTACTAATTTGAGACCTGATGCTTAAGTAGTCCATTATTTGAGAATCTGTGCATAATAAAGCTTTGTTTTTGACATTAGTTGCTTTGTTTTCTTTTAGGTACACGATATAGTACGATCACATATACGCAGATGTCTATTCAATTGAAAGATTAATGCAATCTAAAATGTCATACTTCATCAAACAATTCCAATGATTAGCCTACATTTAACCACACTGTACCTCCCCATTAAGCTATATATCAATGTCCCTACTTATATAAGAGTGTAAAGGGTGTTAGTTTTGGGAATAACAGTAATCGGATATGTTATCAGGGCTGATGGATTCTCTCTCCTCCATAAGCTCTGAGATTAGCTACCGAACACTATTAGAGGCACTCATACCAACAGACGGACATGTATGGGTTTAGTAGGTATTAAGGACAGTTTTTTTTTTCAGTTGGGGTTATGAGTAGAACTCTTTTGGAAATGATGTTTAGTAGGAGCGGCATTTTCTCTAGTCAAACTTCTGCTATGGATTCTGATTTTATTCTTAAAAGGGGTGATCAATTTCAGCCCTATTCTGGTTTACATCTCTTTTGTTTTATTCTTGATTATACCAATTAGTTGTGGATGAACAACAGTTAGATCTTACCTAAACGTGAAAGCAAAAGAGGAAAAGATCCATCTCACCTACCCTAATTTTTCAGGAAATAGCTTGGACCTATACATAACTCCACCCCACAAAGATTTGCACCTCTACATTGTCATATCTTCCAAAATATGAAACAATGTATTCCATCGTCAGCAAGTTACAAAAACAATCAGAAAAGTGTGTGTGTGTTTGGGGGGGGGGGTCTGGAATAACCTAAATCTATCCCTTTGCAAAAGACTGCGTAAATTACTAATAGCAATAAACAGCACCCTTTCATGCAAGATAAAATAGTCTAAGAAGAAAAGGAAGATTTACATAATGACTTGGCCACATAATGCTAGTGATGAGAACTATGCATGTGTAACTTCTCTCCTTGCATTATTTTCGCTTGGAAATTAATACACTCAAATCACAGCCCCTTTTGAAAAGTGCCCCATACCCCTCCAACATAAGACAAATAAAGTTCCTTCAATCTGTGAATTGTAACAAAATAATGATAAAAAGATATATAGTACAAACCTGAACAAGTAAATCCACTTTGATCTCTAACAGATTCCAATGGTAGACTGGTCCAGTGGTATCAGTATATGAGAGATATAGTTGTCAGTGAGACTGGTCAGGACCACCAGTTCTCCTATCTGACCCTGACTGTGTGATATCTCCTCTCTCTGGTTATGGTGGGGTCTCTGCCACCTCTGGCCTTCACGTGAACGTTTTCATCATACGGGTACTTCAGGCGGAGGTGTAAGCAAATAGCACATCCGGTTCCAGCGTACGAGCTCTGTGCAAGGGACTTCCTTCATTGCATGGCTACACTTGAAAAATAGAGGATTGCTAGGGTCGTCTGAATGGTCATGCAGCAGAGAATGATCAACTCAAAAGCGCTAGGGAAAAGCTGGGCATAATAATGGTTGATTTTCCCAGCCTTTACACAGGGTCGTCATAATAATGACAACTTTAAGGACTGTCGATCAAAGGCCCAGCTGACAATCGCCAAGTTGAAAGGCTTGGGCAACCAGTCTGTTTGCCAAGTTGTAACTTCTTCCCATGCTGTTGGCTGTGTACTACTCCAGCTAGAGTTAATTATTTCAGTGCAGTAAGGTGGCAGGAATTTCATAGATAGCAGTTCTAACATCTGTTATCTACAAAATGGATAAAAGGGCTTCTTTCTAATCGTTCAAAGTACTTGTCTATTTTCTCTGCTTCTGCAGCCCCACCATTCGTTTTATTAAATAAAAATCATTATTCTTATCAAAACAATGAAAAAGAATAAGCACAGGTGCAATGACATTTCAGGAGGCTGAGAAGCACTTTCAAATTGTAGGGTCGAGGGGAGATTACTTCACTTTCGACCTTTACCATTTGGAATTTGAGTTTTTGAGGAGATTTTCCACCCTAACCTTTTGGAATTTGACGTTTAGGAGATTAGTCAAATTGGGAGAGCCTCCTTTTGGTTGCTACAGCCCAGTACTGTTTTGCACCTGTGGCGGTGATGTGAAAATACCTTGATGTAGATATATGTATTAACAGTCTGATTTACACTAGATTAGAGGCATTTTTATCACACTTAGTATACATAACTATGATATTATTTCATACATAAACCTCTGTATAGAGATACGAAGATTAGCTTAGCTGTGAGATGGATAATGCTATACGCATGTGTGCATGTTCACTGAATTAACACCTTCACTGTCTCTTCACTGTATTTTAAATTGGCTAATGAGAGGGCAGGATTTGCTGCTGTCTATATCCCATAGACCCCAGACAATTAGGGCCGATTGAAATCCACTTGTCTAAGTAAGATAGATCAGTTTATTGTTAGTCTACTGGGATATAGACCAGCAATGAACTGATCTATCCTATACGTAGCCACATTAATCTTCTATATTGTTTTCTGATAGGTGAACCTATTAAATCCTAGTATATTTACTGAGGTATTCCCTCTGTAAAAGCTAGGAAAGAGGACATCTGAGAAGTGAAAGTTGGCTGTTGATATCCGTGTATGTAGAGGCTCATGTATCAAAGTGATTATTTCCCCTAATATCCTATATTGGAAACCTCATGGACACATTTACACAGCGGTTGCAAATGTCCAACTCTAGTGCCTTCCTTGCGTTGTTCCCTTCATAAATTTCCCAATATACCCCTGGTACCCGTTAAATAAAGAATGGTTACGGTAGGTGAGGTACCATGTCATTAAATAAAAAAAGGTACCGTAAATGCTCCGTCACCTTTGATTTTCTTAAATTGGGTATAGTATGTTACAAGACCCTTTTCCACCATCGTAAAATAAAAGATTATACGGTAGGAAGGTGTCGTATTATTATAGATCTTACCAGAGGGTATTTCACTATTGAATAAAGGTGCTTTACCTTCCCCAAAATTGTATGACACATTTTCCAAAAAAAAATATATGAAAAAGATTTCAGGCTAGTGGGGCTTATATTGAACATCGGTAAAACCAAATATAGTAATCATATATGGGATATTAACAATTTTATTCAGTTCTTCATTTGAATTGTGGACTTAGACATTTTCATGCTTCTCGTACATATTTTCCCTTTGTCATGTTTGTTATACTAGACCTTTCTTCTCGTAAAAAAATAGGATGCCCCTTCTAAATGACCAATTTCCCCTCTACTTTTTGATGGGGGAGTTAAATCTATTTTGACCTCATCACAGTGGAGAACGGAGCCATTGAGAATGAGATTATTTTTTTTCAATGCCCCTGTTCAGAATGGCTCTTCCTATACAAAGCTATAGTGAGGGTGGTTTTCAACATGAAATCTGAGTGTTTTTAATTCATCTGTCACTGGGAAATGCCAGGCAGCAGGTTCAACTGTCAGCAATATCAGCAGTGATCTCCATATCACTCTTATCACTCATGTAACACCTGGGTGTAATCAATGACATTCAGATAAAGGAGTGCACAAATTGTAGATGCAGTATACTTTACATACTTCTACTGAATAGATGACATAGGTCCCATGTATTATAACTGACTTTACACAATTAAAGAATTCCATCAAATTAAGAGCAACTACACTGTCAGACTGCGCCAGGCTATTTACAGTACATTGCTTTTATTTTTGAAAAAAAAAACAAAAAAAAAAACAGTAGGAGCTGCTGTTATTAAAAACCCTACGACCCTACAGTAGCTTGCTGTGTACCCGGTACAGTGGTCTTTACTGCCTATTTACAATTCAGCTGCGAGTGTATGGGAAAAAGATCTCACCATTACTTTTACAAAGAAGAACACTCCCCCCCCACCCACACCTACTAAAGGGAGTGTGCTACACTGCTGCCGACAGTGGTTGCTATAAGATAGAGCCTGCCTCTGGGTACCAAGTTTGCTTCTCTTCAACATGATAAGTCTTCCAGATGTCAAGTTTGATTACATCAATGTCTACATTAGAACTGTGGCGCTATTGTCACGCACATGACTAACAGTAACAGCAGTCTTTCATCCACACGATAATGATATATCCACCGTTATCTTTGCACACTTGGCAGCGTCACTATCCATAGGCTCATGCATAGACACTAGAGCCACCTACTGTCTTACAATCTAACCGAGACCTTCTCCATTACACCCAACATATTCAATCAGCAGCATAGTATTCTATGTTGTTTCAGCCTGGAGTGCATTTCTCAAGATGGTACAACTAGACATAACCAGTACAAATTGAAACCCTCAATATCAGAGTGGGTGATCGTAAGTAACACACTACGACTACTCTGTATGATCAGCACTTAAGGCAGTTATTACATTGGGTTTGGTAGGGCAATTATCAGCAACCACTAGACGCAGGGCTGTAAAGGCATTTAACTGAGGGACCTCACTACAACTTGAAGGGTGGTCTAGTCGTACCATCTTGAGAAATGCCATTCAGGGCTTACATCTGTCAATATGTCTAAGAGCATTATTGAACCTGTCATCATGTCTTACAGAATTATTACACCTGTCTGGACTGACAAGGTGAGAAACAAAGTTGCCCATGACCTTTGGTAGATTTGTCAGTACCTACTCCGCAGTTATTGGAAAACACTCAACAGTTGCTCTGTGATACGTTCAAATAATAAAGCGATAGAAAAAGGAGCAACAACATGATATAGTTCAACCAGTCAATTATGAGAGGGTTGGTGACCGGTGTCAAAGCACAAACCGTACCTGTTAAGCCTGTACTGAAACTCAAAGGTGACAAGACCAAAACTCTATAACGTAATGCCATTATTTCTTTAAGGTTGGTCGCTACTCTTTACCTAAAGTCATCAGAAAATCAGTAGGTATCAGCAGGGGGTGAGGGGGCACAGGGGTGGTTCTATTTCCATCTGATATGTCACATTCATTTTTCAAATCATACTCAAATATGTTCTTGACGGACACATGTCATAACATGGTATTTATGTGTTAATAGTCCATTAAATATCACATAGTTATAGTCCATTAAATATCACATAGTTCATAGTGAGTCTATACATGAGGTGTGATGGACCTAGGCATAAACCTGTTACAGTGTATTTTCAATGGATGGAACTATGGCATGCATCCCATATGAAGGAAGTCTGGTGTAAATTTGAGATTTCCCCAAATATTTTCCCCAAAAAATGACACAAAAGAGAGTCAGAAAAGTTTTCCATGTGAGTATCTTGATGCTCATTTTTGAGAAGATTAATTCTTGACACTCAGCAATGATTGCTGGTCTCATATAAGTACCAGTGGTTAGTGGGGGTGGGGAGGTGTTAAAATAACTCTTCAGCACTAAAATTTCATAAGTACCTGTCTTGGATATGGACCAGGGGTAAAGACCAAACCAAATATCTGGGTATTTATTTAGTACAGTGAATAAGGCACAGTGAGATTTTGGGCGCTTTTACACGGTTAAGTAGACAGCACATACAGTGTTAAATGATGCCAGTATATTTTTCAGGGGAGGCTGAGTTTAGATATGCTTTTACATTCACCCATTTATGCCCCAGAAATCCCCCTCCCCATCTGACTAAAATGACCTGTTCTGTAAGTGTGTACCACAGGTGGTTTGCCTGGACCCTACCACCTTGACAGTCTAAATTTAGCTGACTCTTTACTTAGTGCCCGTAAACAACTTAGCATGCCCTATAATCATTGAGTGCCTATTTGCCAGGCCTCTAAATGCTACCTAACTCTTTAAGGTCTGCTGATGCAGTAGTGTAACGTGCCCAATGGCTGGCATGTTTTACCGATGAAGACTTGGGGAGTCTGTAAGCAAATAGCACGTCCGGTTCCAGCGTACGAGCTCTGTGCAGGGGACTTCCTTCATTGCATGGCTACACTTGAAAAATAGATGATTGCTAGGGTCGTCTGAATGGTCATGCAGCAGAGAATGAACAACCCAAAAGCGCTAGGGAAAACCTGGGCACAATAATGGTTGATTTTCCCAGCCTTTACACAGGGTCGTCATAATAATGACAACTTTAAGGACTGTCGATCAAAGGCCCAGCTGACAATCGCCAAGTTGAAAGGCTTGGGCAACCAGTCTGTTTGCCAAGTTGTAACTTCTTCCCATGCTGTTGGCTGTGTAGTTCTCCAGATAGAGTTAATTATTTCAGTGTAGTAAGGTGGCAGGAATTTCATAGATAGCAGTTCTAACATCTGTTATCTACAAAAGGGCTTCTTTCTAATCATTCAAAGTACTTGTCTATTTCCTCTGCTTCTGCAGCCCCACCATTCGTTTTATTAAATAAAATCATTATTCTTATCAAAACAATGAAAAAGAATAAGCACAGGTGCAATGACATTTCAGGAGTCTGAGAAGCACTTTCAAATTGTAGGGTCGAGGGGAGATTACTTCGCTTTCGACCTTTACCATTTAGAATTTGAGTTTTTGAGGAGATTTTCGACCCTAACCTTTTGGAATTTGACATTTAGGAGATTGGTCAAATTGGGAGATTGGTCAAATTGGGAGAGTACTGTTTTGCACCTGTGGCGGTGATGTGAAAATACCTTGATGTAGATATATGTATTAACAGTCTGATTTACACTAGATTAGAAGCATTTTTATCACACTTAGTATACATAACTATGATATTATTTCATACATAAACCTCTGTATAGAGATACGAAGATTAACTTAGCTGTGAGATGGATAATGCTATACGTATATGTGTGCATGTTCACTGAATTAACACCTTCACTGTCTCTTCACTGTATTTTAAATTGGCTAATGAGAGGGCAGGATTTGCTGCTGCCTATATCCCATAGACCCAAGACAATTAGGGCCGATTAAAATCCACTTGTCTAAGTAAGATAGATCAGTTTATTGTTAGTCTACTGGGATATAGACAGCCTCCCATTGGTCAGCTGTCTATATCCCATAGACCAGCAATGAACTGATCTATCCTATACGTAGCCACATTAACCTTCTATATTGTTTTCTGATAGGTGAATCTATTAAATTCTAGTATATTTACTGAGGTATTCCCTCTGTAAAAGCTAGGACAGAGGCCATATGAGAAGTGAAAGTTGGTTGTATATATCCATGTATGTAGAGGCTCATGTCTCAAAGTGATTATTTCCCCTAATATCCTACATTGGAAACCTCATGGACACATTTACACAGCGTTGGAAATGTGCAACTCTAGTGCCTTCCTTGCGTTGTTCCCTTCATAAATTTCCCGATATACCCCTGGTACCCTTTAAATAAAGAATGGTTACGGTAGGTGAGGTACCATGTCATTAAATAAAAAAGGTACCGTAAATGCTCCGTCACCTTTGCCTTTCTTAAATTGGGTATAGTATGTTACAAGACCCTTTTCCACCATCGTAAAATAAAAGATTACGGTAGGAAGGTGTCGTATTATTATAGATCTTACCAGAGGGTATTTCACCATTGAATAAAGGTGCTTTACCTCCCCCAAAATTGTATGACACATTTTCCAAAAAAGAATATATAAAAAAGATTTAACACTTCAGGCTAGTGGGGCTTATATTGAACATCGGTAAAACCAAATATAGTAATCATATATGGGATATTAACAATGTTATTCAGTTCTTCATTTGAATTGTGGACTTAGATATTTTCATGCTTCTCGTACATATTTTCCCTTTGTCATGTTTGTTATACTAGACCTTTCTTCTCGTAAAAAAAATACGATGCCCCTTCTAAATGACCAATTTCCCCTCTACTTTTTGATGGGTGAGTTAAATCTATTTTGACCTCATCACAGTGGAGAACGGAGCCATGGAGAATGAGATTGATTTTTTATTTCCATGCCCCTGTTCAAAATGGCTCTTCCTATACAAAGCTATAGTGAGGGTGGTTTTCAACATGAAATCTGAGTGTTTTTAATTCATCTGTCACTGGGAAATGCCAGGCAGCAGGTTCAACTGTCAGCAATATCAACAGTGATCTCCATATCACTCTTATCACACATGTAACACCTCGGTGTAATCAATGACATTCAGGTAAAGGAGTGCACAAATTGTAGATGCAGTATACCTTACATACTTCTACTGAATAGATGACATAGGTCCCATGTATTATAACTGACTTTACACGATTAAAGAATTCCATCAAATTAAGAGCAACTACACTGTCAGACTGCGCCAGGCTATTTACATTACATTGCTTTATTTATGAAAAAAAACAACAACAAAAAAACAAACAACAAAAACAGTAGGAGCTGCTGTTATTAAAAACCCTATGACCCTACAGTAGCTTGCTGTGTACCCAGTACAGTGGTCTTTACTGCCTATTTACAATTCGGCTGAGAGTGTATGGGAAAAAGGTTCTCACCATTATTTTTACAAAGAAGAACACTTGCCCCCCCCCACCTACACCTAATAAAGGGAGTGTGCTACACTGCTGCCGACACTGGTTGCTATAAGATAGAGCCTGCCTCTATGTACCAAGTTTGCTTCTCTTCAACATGATAAGTCTTCCAGATGTCAAGTTTGATTACATCAATGTCTACATTAGAACTGTGGCGCTATTGTCACGCACATGACTAACAGTAACAGCAGTCTTTCATCCACACGATAATGATATATCCACCGTTATCTTTGCACACTTGGCAGCATCACTATCCATAGGCTCATGCATAGACACTAGAGCCACCTACTGTCTTACAATCTAACCGAGACCTTCTCCATTACACCCAATATATTCAATCAGCAGCATAGTATTCTATGTTGTTTCAGCCTGGAGTGCATTTCTCAAGATGGTACAACTAGACATAACCAGTACAAATTGAAACCCTCGTAAGTGATCGTAAGTAACACACTACGACTACTCTGTAAGATCAGCACTTAAGGCAGTTATTACATTGGGTTTGGTAGGGCAATCGTACCAGTGCAATTATCAGCGACCACTAGACGCAGGGCTGTAAAGGCATTTAACTGAGGGACCTCACTATAACTTGAAGGGTGGTCTAGTCGTACCATCTTGAGAAATGCCATCCAGGGCTTACATCTGTCAATATGTCTTAGAGCATTATTGAACCTGTCATCATGTCTTACAGAATTATTACACCTGTCTGGACTGACAAGTTGCCCATGACCTTTGGTAGATTTGTCAGTATCTACTCCACAGTTATTGGAAAACACTCAACAGTTGCTCTGTGATACGTTCAAATAATAAAGCGATAGAAAACGGAGCAACAACATGATATGGTTCAACCAGTCAATTATGAGAGGGTTGGTGACCGGTGTCAAAGCACAAACCGTACCTGTTAAGCCTGTACTGAAACTCAAAGGTGACAAGACCAAAACTCTATAACGTAATGCCATTATTACTTTAAGGTTGGTCGCTACTCTTTACCTAAAGTCATCAGAAAATCTTCATTTTTGGTTTAGAGGCAGCTTACATCATATAGAATTAAATGATGAAAAGAAAACTGGGGGATCCAAGGCTACTTTTCAAAATATAGATTTTTGAAAAATAAAAATATTTCATTTTTTTCCTCTAAATGAAAAAAAAAAATAGTGAAAACTATCTTGAATTTACTTCATATCAACCATTAATCACAGAAATATGAAACTTCACATGAAGAAACCCTTTTTATGGAAAAAAAATGAGAAAAACAAATTTTTAGCCAAATAGCAAGATATTCTGGGTAAAATTGTGCTGTTTTAGGAAGAAGTGGGGTCAATTTGGCATAATCTTATAACTCCTTTGCTTGAAAACAGTATTGAAAGTCATCAGAATATTTTTATACTTTCTCAGAAATACCTTACATAAATACCTTTCTTATGAAAATAATTTTGACATATGGTCCCATGCATAATTTTAGGGTTCCAAAACAAAGTACTTCAAAAAGAAACAAAATCTCACATTTGGAGCATTGCATTATGGGTAAAATGGCAACAAATATAATATAAAGTTGTTTCTAGCTATACGCTTGGAGATTCTGAGCATTATAATCACTTTCACAGTTTCGTTTAGAACTTTTAAAGGTTATAAAAATAAGCCATAAAGGAAAGTAGGAAACATTTTAATTAAATCTAGATGTAAATATACACAAATTTCAAAGCATCACAAAATGCTTAATTTTCATTAAATCAACCTGAGATTTCTTGTGAGTATTAAGGACTAATGTAAGTGTGTGCCTATCAAAAAGTGATGCAATTCGGACCAGTCCAACGTATATGCGCAAAGAGATGCGCAGTAGGTTAATTTTCAATATGTAGCGACCAACCTTAACAAAGGCATCAGCCAATGAAACCTAAGATATTAGCTATTTTCGCCACCTGTGTTCATATTCCATAAATGATATCTCTTTTTTACCCATTGTGTAACCATGATGAAGGTAGTCTGAACCAAAGCCATATCGCTAACCTTACTGAGATTATCCTTTAATTAGTCTAGACAGAGCTTTCATTACTCACTTGCCAATTCAACCCCATCCAATTAAGTTTTTACCAGAGTCTACAGTCGCTGACAGCCTGTCCTGATTGGTCTAAACATAGGTTCACCATCCCTATAAACAGCAGACTTCTTTACCTAGCTCTCAGTCTGGCCCAGTGAGAGTTAAAGCTGTCACTTTATTATAATTTTTACTGGAATTGCTTTTACATTAGGAATGCTGTGTAAGCGGTATACTCGGCGGAAATCCACGATACTCTGCCAAAAAACGATATCTTTCCATGGCTGCGGAGAGAAAACTATTGAAGATACAGGAATGGCAGACCCCTTCCCAGAATTCTACACATTCTTTCTATTCAACCAATGGCATTATTTTATAATGTGCCTTTACTTTATGTCCACAAATGGAGGGTTTCTATGAGTCTATTTTTAGGTAGTTCCACTTTTTGTCCCATGCTGTCTTAATAGATATTTTTTAATGCATCCTTTATGGTGGTCTTGCAAAAAGGCCATTGCACATACATTGGTAGCATTCGCATATCTTATTAGGATATTGTTCAAGCTTCATTATGAAATGTGGCACTTTTTAAAATATTAAAGATTTCCTATTTTGGTGGCATTGACAATACTAAAACAGCTCTAAAAAGACAGTATCTATGAAAATGATAAAAAGTGCCGCACCTTACAAACAAGCTATAAAGGACTAGAAACAATATTTTAAAACAGCTAAGCATTCCAATGGATGGCAAAAATGTGAGAGCCCACCAAAGTAGGGGTGTCACACGGTCCCTCCGTAGAGTCTAGGCTATTCACCTGCTCCACTCAGTGTAGGTATCCAAGAGAGTAAAAGAGCTTCATATTCCCAAGGCCCTGGAAGTCAAATGGATGAAGATGCAGAAATGGCGGACCCCATGTCAGAAAGGTCTGAGTCTCCTTGTCCAAACACATAGAACTATTTTATGGTTTTGTGGCCTCATGAGAAACTTCAGAAACTTCCACACTTTGTCCCATTTTTGCCACCATGTGGCCCCTGAGTCTGAATCATTACATATTTGTGATGATTGTCCCAAGAGAATATTATGCAAAGTTTTTATGTTTTGAAGTTCAAAGCAATCAAACTTGTAGTTAAAATTCTATGGCCTATCATATTGCATAGACTAACATACATCAAAGACAAATCTATCAATCACTGCATTTTAGTGAATTTGTCAATTTCACATTTTGCACATTGAATAACTGCTGTGTAAATAGGTGTCAAAAAGGTTAAGCATTACCTCCATAAGTTGGAGATATCATGCATAAAATGCTTCACACCTGAACTAAGAATGGCAATCTACACAAGTTGTTAGATTGAAATTATCGAATGATATTGCAGGTTTAGAGGGATCCTGGTCAAATTTGTATGCAAATATATGTAGCTCAAATTAATTAACTTCAAGGACCCTTATCATAGAGTATGATTAAAATGTTTCCTGACATAAAAACTAATATTTTTGATATACGAGCATCCTAAAAATGCTCAAGTGGCTCTGAGCAAAAGGTGTCTATTTTTGGGCCAACATTCACTCATGAAAACTTTGATTCTGTAGGAAGTTCCCAATGGATTTTAATGGGACCTGTTGCATTTCAAACTTATCAGGTTTTGCAGTGAACAAAGTCTGAAATAGCTGTTTCAGGTTTCTTCAGAATATGTGGAATACCTATTTACATGTAGAAATGAAAGTTGGGAAATGCCCCTGGGTGTGTACTGCAGCTACGATAAAAGACAGTCCCTTAGGGAGTGGTAATTTCTTTAACAACAGGGAAGGGCCAAAGAAAATTCAGACCCCTCTTAGGGGAAAGCCAAAGGTTTTCACCCCTTCTTAACGGAAAAGCCTGCAAGGTACTATAGAATAAAGGGGGGCAAAAGAAAGGAGGGCGGAAGATTTTCGACATGCGGTTATTGTAATAGACAGCTCCCTTAGTTATGAACAATTCATGTGTATGTACATATTTTTCGGCCATATCTTCTACCAGTCCAGTTAGTAGTTCCGTTATTGATGGTGAGAGGGCGGCACTAACAGACTCTGCACTACGCTGTGCTTGGACCTAGATGCTGTAGCGCCACCTGGGTGAAGATTGAAGGGTCAACCAAGAGTAAGCAGTATATAGGAATGCCAATTTGTATAAGGTACTAGAATGTAAAATAATACTTTGAGGTTCCAGTCTTTTGATGCATCAACCCAGAGGATAAAAATCAAAGGGTAAACTTGATGCACCAATGAAGAGCTGGCGAGACTGTTCCTGAGCACTCTTTTGGCACATCATGAGAGGAAACCAACCAAACACTCAGTGGTCAGTCGGGAATAGTTTTGAGAAGATCGGAGATAAGAGATAAGATAAAGGTCCAATTGAGGCCTCCTACGTCTGACCCCTGATTTACAAATCTCTCTATTTCTCTTAAAAGAGTTATTTCTTTTAGTAAACTGGCCCTATTTTTTTCTACATATCCTCAGGTTTAAAAATACATGTTTATTTTTGATTTTTCTGTTCCCTTTCCATCTAACCTTGAAATGATTTTAGGATTTTGAGAAATCTTTCTCCCATGCTCTGTGGCCCAGATGTTTAGAGCCCCATTATCCCTGCCCGCATAACCCTCCCAGATGGGGAGGTTTCAAAAACAACTGACGACTGACTGCAAACAAATAATGAGGGCCCCTTTTACAGATTCTAGTGGCATAAAAAAAAGTAGGTATGATCCTTCTGTTCTACTTGTGGTTGAAAATGATTATGAATGAATAGACCCAGAACAAACAGTTTACCGTTCACTGCAAAGAGCCTGACACATTATACCTGTACACACGATGAATTTTGCATGGAGATTGTGTGTAAAAGAACTTTACCTATGCGGCGGCAGGCACACTGAATAATCAATACCATATTCTAGCTAGATTCCCAGCGGCTGGTTTAGAGAGGCGGGGGCGTGGGGGCAAGTGCACCCCCCTTTTCCCAGTTTAATTACATATTTTGGACCCCAAAATTTGCTCAAAAATAGGGGGTGCGCCCCCTCCTATTTGGACCTCCTTTTCCAGATCCTGGATCCGCCACTGGATTGCTAAACAACTGCATAATTAGAACGACAATAACATGATACCTATATCTATCAGTTTTTATCATATTATGTTAGTTTTGTATAACTATTCACATCTGATTATAAATGCTTATATAAAATTGAAGCCCCGGGGTTATTTCAGAATGGCCTAACATAACGCTCCCCCCCCCGCTTTGTTAGCGAAACTCATGAGTATCACATAAGGCTCTGTTAGTGTATGACTGCAACTATCAAAATAGCCTTCACTATATCCAATTCGCCTCTCTCAGTGTGAGTGGGAGAACAACATATACTAGGAGAGGCTATACTTGGGCCATAGGTAAATGCAATAGCGTAGGTGAAATGGCGGCTCGACCTATATGTTCTAGCGAAATGGGGCCAGAAAAGTGCTTAGTATTTTCAGGGAACTAACATCACTCTCCACAGAGTGCTCTATCATAGGTCCTTATCAATCCAACACTAACATTGCAGCAGAGTTATGTTAGGCTGTTTTGAAATAAATAAGCACTACCATTTTAAGCTAATAAGTTGTTACATATATACCCCTAAGCTGTTGGTTCTTTAATAACATATTGATAAGAACAATGCCTGTGGGATGGCCTGACTGCACAAGTGCTCCATGAGTACCTATGAGTGGCTGTATCCATGTAACTATACAGAGTAGTACAATATGGGACAGTATTGAACACCTACTACAGGTACACCTTGGACACCTTGTACACAGCTGTGGGAGCCCATCCCTCACAAATACTACATCTATGTCACTCAATGAGGGGGGTGGGGGCATTCGGAAATTATGGACTGTATTCTCTCGTATAAGCCAAGGCCTATACTAGAACCCAAGCCAAGGTGCGCCTTATAGAAAGTGCCAAAAATCAGGGTGCAGCTTATAGGAGGGTGGGTATTTAATCTTATGGAACAGTATAAAAGTTTAACTTCTCGAACCTAAGATGCGGCTTATAGCTTCTCCCAATCTCTGGGGTGCGGCTTATACAATAGAATTTATGGTATGAGTGCATCAATGCTGTTTGTCCAATTGTTAAATCCACGCATCCCCTCCCCTTCCCGTCCCACAGAATTCATAAATGGTATCCAGTGCACACAGTTCTTTAGACAATTAAAATTAGAATAAGTACACATGTAGGAGTAGTTTACAGTTACATGCATCTAATTAAGGACACCAGTATGGAGATATCTTTTGTGTGGGTTGGAGGGAGATCTATAGGGGCTTCAAGTACAAAGTCTACATCAGTTTAGACAACACTGTAAAAATAACTATTGAATCGACCAGGGATACTCGTAAAACTAGTAATGGACCATCATACTTTGTATAACATTGAACCAATACATGTAGTTTTTACAAGGAACCCCAAGTGGCAGTATATTGGTGAACACATCTACAGGGATCTCTGCGAACAAGAAATACGGTTGTGACCGTGTAAGAAAACGCCTCCTGCTGTTAATGTCGGTATTCAGTAATTTTGTATTGTGAGACCTCATCACATGGGGCAAATGCAATCATCATAGCGCACTCCCGTACCGCTTCGCGGTACCGCCGCTATGCGGCGTGGGAGGTGCTAAAAAAACCGATGGATCTCTGGCAAATTTATGATGAGAAATACGTCGTTAATTTGACAACATTTTCTTTTGCAGTGAAGTCCTTTCAACAGAGCCGGCCCTTCTCTACTGTTAAGTACTTCCACATGGTGGCAGCACAGGAGCGTGTTGCTCCTATGGTAAAAAGAGCTGTCAGTATGTACCCTCTTGTCAAAAGAAGTAACGCTCTGCTTCACCATTCAACTTGCACTCACCACATTAAAAAAGTCACCTGCCTTGTTTAAAACAGAGAGAGCTGCACTATCAGGTACCTACTCATGTCACACACTCTTTACTATATTATACTGACTGACTTCTCCCAACTAGGTACCTACTCAAATCCCCCTTTTTTAGCACCATACTTGAATGACCACTTGTGAGCAACAAAAGGGACAAGTTATAGCTACATGAAAAGAAAGGACTGGAAATGAGGGCATTTTTAGCCAGCTCTTCCTTTTACTATAGGAGCAACATCCTCCTGACTTGTCTACTTCAAGCTCTCCACTCACACTACTGTTAATGCAATGTGGAGGATATTTCACATTAATACTAGTTATTGTGAAAGGCACTATATGAGTCTCTAATATCAGACATTATAATGCTGTCCAAGGGGTCGTCCATATTGTATGTCACACATACAATATGGACGACCCCCTCCTGTAACGAAATCTTTACAGCAACTTTGCCCATTTAAGAGACACATGGTGCACAAATGCATTATATCCATTGGTCGGCATGGAGCATGAGTATATAAATAGCTACTTACCAGGACTGCATTCACGCTTTATGTATCATGTTAAACCTACAGGGTTGATGCACTCCTACCGACTCGGTCAGATGCTCCAATGCAGTACTGGCAACACTTGGTTGCTTTAGGCCCTTGATAACAGCTGAGGTATTTTCAAGGGCGGTGATAGCGATCGAATAGTACATGTATTCGATGGACTGGATGGTAATTCAAAATGTCAAAGAGGGTGAAAATCGTAAGACTTACTCTCCCTTTGAGACTACATGTATACATGCATGCCTAAGAATACTCGCTTCAAATTCTCCTCATAGAAAACCTGCCAAGCAAAATGTTTTCCAAAATTCAAGTCTACCAAGCATTCCTCTTTTAAAATTGCACCACATTCTTAAAATCAGGATGCTCGCTCGTCTGATAATTCACTCACTTTACCTAAAAATAAAGAAAAACATTTACCAAACTTTCTGAATAAGCTTCCGGGCCTTTTTATAGCGAGCATAGTTGGCAAGTAGATTCCCAAACATGGGTCATCATTGTGGCAAAGGAGCATGAACCGAGGAGGCTGTTGCATAAAGTTTGAGTTGTTGCTTTTCAGGGTAGGTACCTCACTTCCCACATCCCTCCTCTACTTAACCACTCAGAATCACTTCCGACACTGTAGTCCAGAAGTAGTCACTTTCCCACAAATCAAACTGTGTTGCGAAAAGGGGTCACACCTGAGTGCTTCCCAGTCTGCCCACGCCTACTTACTTATGTGACAGAGTGTAGGAAGCAACTTCCAGTTGAAGGATTGTTACTAACCACTTGTGGACCACTTCTGTTGGGAAGTGCCATTTGGCAATGCAATAGAGAAGAGACTACCAAAGATGAGTGCCTTCCATTTTTGGAAGTACACCTCCAACGGAAATGACTTCCAATGGTGTAGCAACAGCCACCAGAGGCACCATGTGTGCCGCAGAGAAGATTAAAACACGATTGACTATATAGGTAGACTGTATAGATGGTGAATGATAAAAGAAAATCACTAGTATGTATACATTTATGTAAACCTTATGAGCCCTTTAAAACGACCCTTGCATTAATGCACTGTACCTATTGCCTATGCATGCTATAACCAGCACTTCATTGGTGCATCATGCCAACTCTATGGAAAGTGTATCGACCCCATGATGCATAATTATAGAGACCTGGACAGTATTCATGCATCATGACGACCAATAGACATGATGCACTCACACACTATTGGTCCTTAGCCTGTTAAGCAATCCGGCCTACCATACCCATACATATACCAGCACAGCTGTATTTGCCGAATGCTCCCTATGGGTTATATTTGCATGAATTTGAATAAGGTATATGATTTTCCACTGGCCAAATACACACCAAAGTTCGAGTGGTTGTTAATTTTATACACTCTACCTTAAAGCCTCAGGTATAAGGTGCCACTTTATCCCATATAGGTTACTAATCTAAGGGTGCGCCTTAAAGGTGGGGTAAAATCACATACCGTATTCATTCTAATAAGCGCGCATGCTCTAATAAGTGCACACCCAACCTTTTGGGACCTCAAATCATGCAAATGCCGTGCAATAACAGTGATTTTTAGGTCAAAAACAACGATTTTGAGGGCAAAAACCAACGCGTTTTAGGCTTTAGGGGATGCGCATATTAGAATTAATTTTGTATTGATGTTTTGAGCATATAACAATAAAATTTCCGCATATGTGCGCTTATTAGAATGAATACAGTATATGATTAGTACTTAATTCAAGTCAAGGTGTGCTTGAGACATAGGATCCCTTTACTACTTTTGGTAGTCAATGCACTTTATAAAAAGATTCTGAATGTTGGTATGGTCAAACAAATCCTGACATGTGCAATGAATTTTAAAGTTTCATCAACTATCACAGACACAGATTTTTCAACGAAGCAATTTTGAAAATGGTAGGTTTCGACGCTTCGGACTAGTTTATAGTCGTTGTTCCTTATTTTAATACTTCATTACAGATCTAATATGAGGGCCCATCTCAGCCAGTCTATGACGTCACACTAGACTAACTCTTTGACATCCCAATAGACTAAAATTTAATGAATCCCTACTGGTGTGTAGTGCTCTCCATCTACAAATATATGCTGTTTTTAGCTGTCTATGCCATAGATACTGCTTTTGATTATCAATTAATAGCATTAATTAGTCCCAATGATACGGAGCCCCTAATAGGACATCCCCAAAAAAAAGATTTTCTGGAGAAAAATTATTCTTGCAGCTACTGGACAGTTCTTGCAGGTACAGGAACATTATTGCGGATGCACAAAAATTCTTGCAGATGCACAAAACATTCTTGTGGATGCACAAAAAAATCTAGCGGATACACAAAATAATTCTTGCTGATGCACAAAACATTCTTGTGGTACACAATATGATTCTTGCAGGTATACAAAATAATTCTTGTGGATGCAGAAAACATTCTTGCAGGTACACAAAATAATTCTTGCAGGTGCACAAAACATTCTTGTGGTACACAATATAATTCTTGCGGGTATACAAAATAATTCTTGTGGATGCAGAAAACATTCTTGCAGGTACACAAAATAATTCTTGCAGGTGCACAAAATAATTCTTGTAGGTACACAAAATAATTCTTGCGGGTGCACAAAATAATTCTTGCGGATGCACAAAACATTCTTGTGGGTACACAAAATAATTCTTGCAGGTGCACAAAATAATTCTTGCGGATGCACAAAACATTCTTGTGGGTACACAAAATAATTCTTGCAGGTCCACAAAACATTCTTGCCAATACTCAAAATAATTCTTGTGGATGCACAAAGATTTCTTACAGATGCACAAACATTCGTGTGGTTACACAAATCCATCTTCCTTTAACTGCACAAATTACTTCTGCATCTGCAAGAGTACTTTGTGTACCCGCAAGAATTATTTGTGTACCCGCAAGAATTATTTGTGCACCCGCAAGAATGTTTGTGCACCCGCAAGAATTATTTGTGCACCCGCAAGAATGTCTGTGGACCCCCAAGAATTATTTGTGCACCAGCAAGAATGTTTGTGCACCCGCAAGAATTATTTGTGCACCCGCAAGAATGTTTGTGCACCCTAACGGCCTCGTGCGGAACGGTCCCAAAACCGCTGGAATAAATTTAGGCCATTTCCCTCTCGGTCAACAGCCTCGGGGTATACATTCCTAATCTGGCTCGTGAACCACATTGAAAAGTACTTTTATTTCTCACATAGAAATTGTTGTATATGGTAAGGTCAGAGTAAAAAAGGCAGGCCCCTTTTATACTTGTGCAGCATATTTATATCACATGAACTCAATACAGATAGTGTACCCGGATCTAGGCTTTCACTTGCATTCTATAGAAAACAATGTTTGATAGAAATACCATATACTATAGGGCATAAGCATTATTCAAAGTGGATCTGGCTTATAAATGAGACAGCTTATATTCTGGTCCCCGCTATAGCATGTAAGCTATGAAAAGGAACAGATAAGACCTTTCGATAAAAAAAGGTTGAAATTTCAATGTAAGAAAAAAATAGACAGGATAGTTGAGTATTCTATTCATTTATTTTAAGGAGGGATACAACTCATACATTTTATCAATGCCATAAAATGTAACATATGATTATATTAATGCATATAATATGAGGCATGAATACACATAACTCCATATGAGCGTTCACGGTCCACTGATCACCAGCTATGTATTATATAAACCTTAAGGACTAGGGTGAGCAACTTCATGGTTCACTGACCATAAAATGCAATATATATATATATATATATATATATATATATATATATATATATATATATAAGTTTACTCCAATTCAGTGTGACCTCATGGTTCACTGACCATGAACAATAGTGTATGTAATTGTTTAAGGACAATTCATTTCGACCTCATGGTCCACTGACCACCATACAGTAACAATAGGCTATAAAAGTGACGCGTTGTGAACTTCCAGTCTTGTCCACGCCCCAGGGCAGATCAAGGACCAGGCCTGGAAAGGCCAGTCCTTGGCGTATCTCATGCTTTTTATCCCATGTCAAAAGATGCATTATCATGTGAGCTAGAGCCCAGAGACGGTTTCTAGCCTCGAAGTCGGTACTGAGCCAAAAATGCAAGTTATGTGCACAATAAGCCCACATCTAATAGCCTACCCCCCTAGGCTATTTCCACACCAAATTATAGCACCCCACACCCATGCACGGCGTTGAAATCGGCGGTTGGGCCATCGGGAACTAGGCGAGGAACACAATAGGATACCTCTAACCAAGGCGGGGAACACTATAGAGCATCCTCTGTAGCTTGTGCAAACCATAGTGTGTGAACCCCCGGCCCTAGCCAATTACACTGGAGCAGACAATAGACTGTCTCCAGGCCAAGACCACCTCTTTAGGACAGACTATGCCCCACCAGGCATAGTTCTGCCCTCATAGTGGCCGGAGGCTCTGCTGCTGGAGGAGGTGTGTACCTCTTGCTGTCTTGCTGTTTACTGAGATGGTTGGACCTCCTACAGGGGGCCTTATATCCCATCTCTGGTGCTGATTGACCATACCGTATTTGGTATGGCTTTCCATGCTATGTCTGAGTTATGGAGACAGTCTATTGTCTGCTCCAGTCTAATTGGCTGGGGCAGGGGGTCTACACACTAAGCCCCTATGGTTTGAACAAGCTACAGAGGAGGTGCAGGGGGCAGTGGAAATATGTTATCAATATAAACAGGGCTGTATCTCAAGTGATAATTGACAGAACATTTCCAACACCTGTTTAAAATAGGACAGCTTATACACATATTGTGTACCACAGTTTATCTATATTGTGTGTATCTGTATGTATGTATAATTATGTCAAGGTGAATATCGATTCCCCATTGACAATGCACTAGAACCTCATATTGCACCGCTGCATTGAATAACCAGTGCCAAATCCGCACGATGACGTCATAGGTCCACCGCGCATGCGCAATCACGGCAAAATGTAAACAAACAAGATAGCGGTGCACGGCATTTTCAAGTTGACTACAGGTTTATTTGGGTTTATTTTGAAAGTTATTGGTAAAATATTGATTATCGATTCAAACACCTTGACATAAATGTAAAGATGAACTCTGTTTAGTTTGAGCCTCCTGTTTCTTCACTTGTGCGTCAAGCCCGCTCGTGAAGAAACAGTCAGCTTAAACTAAACAGCGTTCACCTTTACCATTGTATGTTTATAGCACATTATTGGGTTGCCTCGTGCCGGAAAATTGATACCTGTCAAAATGCTGTGGCATACCTATACATTGATCAACACAGCGAATGCATTGCCAAAGTCATGTCTAAAATCTTGTTTGCTGCTCGACACAACATCAGGTCAGCAATATTCACATGGGAAAATATGAGATGGAAAGCATTATGGCCGCGCACACACATCATCCCGTGTTATCACTATACCACAGTGGGTATGGGGAACAATAGATTTCACACCTATTGTATATTGCATACAGTCTCTGGTATAAAGCATTGGTTCTGGTGAATTTTTGCTAATTTAGAAGTATAGAAAAAAATGGATGGATTAGCAAAAATTAGCCCGACCAACAGCAGTGGAGCCAGGGATTAAGCTGGTTATTATACTTAGACATGGTTGAAAGGGCTGCCGATAAGGCTGCATGTATAATGTATATGGCTTACAACCCTGTCCTTCTATAATAACCCCTACATGTATGTCCAAATGGTCCTGGAGGCCATTTCTCAATGTACTACAACTGCACACAGCCACTACGATTTAAAAATGCCAAGAATAAGCCAGGCTATCAAAGGAACTGCCCTACGACTGCTCACTAGGATTAGCAGCTATGCAGTAATTACATAAGGTTTAGTAGGGCAGTCGTATTGGTGCACACATTAGGGACTACTAGTTCATGGTGCTGTTAAGGCCAAATTATTAGGTTCTCACTACGATTTAAAGGACAGCTGTTGTAGTGTGTTAAGAAATGGCCTCCTGATATTTCTTTTAAGGCATACCTCACTGGTCTAGTGGATGCACCCCACTGCACAACACCAGAGTGGAAATGTATCACTAAATGAGCCCCTGCAATATGGATCTTTATAGAAGGTGTTAGACCGGATTCAATGCTACTATTTATGATTTTAAGTATGATTAGGTCAGTTGACAAATACAATCGGATGGAATTGAAAACTTTAAAACCAACCAGAAAGTATGAGGAGGCATCGGAGTCAAGAAGCCATGGCCACATTTTTTCAACAGCTGTATCATTTAACTTATGTGTGTTCATTGAAGTACATGACACTGATATATGATACATGCACATTGATTTTCCACATTCCTATTATAGATAGTGCTTCAATCATTTGGGTTAACCATGCTTAGACTGTTTCTTGATGATAAATCATCCATCAAACTCAGTATAATATGGTGAATATGTCCCATCAACGAGTCATAGGGGCACATTCAAGCAATCATTTTGTCCATAATGCACACATTATACAAAAATACAAAAACCAATATTTGTATATCGAAAAGGAGTTCTTATGTTATAAATCTATGGGCCGATACACCATTTAAACAGTAACTGATACAACAATTATAAATTCACAATTATGTGGTCGAATAGCTAACGTAGGCGTACATGCATGTTTGCTTTCAATATCGAAACCTGACATAATTTCCCCGTTGAGGTTAACCCATAAACGGCTCGTACCAAATAATAGCCAAGATGCACCAAGTGCTGGCATGTTTGCTCACTGTCATTTCATCTGGGAATCATGCCTACCCTATATCAAACTCGTAAGGGTGAAATAACCTATGTGGGGGGGGGATTAAGGCCTTATCTCATATTTCAAGCTATTTCAAATTGAAATAACTCCTTTTGTAACAGCAAAATGTTGAAATAAGTTTATTCCGAAATTAAGGTAATGGGACGCAACCAAATAGAATTCCACTCAATCCTTTATGTACATTACCCCAGAAGTCACAGTTGAATCCAAAGTAGAAGCCACAGCAGAAGCCACGATAGAAGAAGAGGCAACAACTAAAGCCACAGGAAAGGGCCATCAGAGTTTGTAACAGACGCGAAAGCTGAGAAGCAATAGAAGCCAGAAGAGAAGACACAATAACAAACAGGAGAGGCCAGAACAGAAGCTAAAGCTGAAGCCACAACAGAATCCACTGTAGAAACCACAGCATAATACACAGTAGAAGCCACTGTAGAAGCCATAGTAGAAGCCACAACATAAGCAACAGTAGATGCAACAGCAAAAGTCACAACAGAAGCTAAGGCTGCGGCCACAACAGAAGCCACTGTGGAAGCCAGATAACAAGTTTAATGACCACACAGTAGCAGCCACAACAGAAGCAGAAGCCACAAAAAGGCCACAGCACAGGCCACAGTAGAGGCCGTAACAGAAGCTGCAATATAAGCTACAGCATAAGGCGCAACAGAGACCACAGTAGAAGCCACAACAAAACCCACAACAGAAGCCACCTATAGCAAAACCCAAACCCAACAGAATTAATAGCAGAGGCCACAACATAGGTCAGAACAGATGCCACTGCAAAAGAAATCACAACAGAAGTCACAGTAGAAACCACAACAGAAGTCACGACAGAAGCCACAGCAGAAGCCACCTCAGTAAAAGACACAAAGAGTAGCTACAATAGACGAAACAACAGAGGCCACAACAGTAGCCATCACAGAATACACAGTAGAAGCCACAGTGGAAGCCACAACAGAAACCACAACAAAATTCATAGTAGAAGCCACAACAGAAGCAACAGAAGATCCAATAGCAGAAGCCACAACAGAAGCTAAAGCCGAAGCCACAACACAAGCCACAGTTGCGAACTTAGCAGAAGCTTAAGTAAAAGGATCCACAGTAGATCCTTTGCCTGTGGTAGTATAACATACAACTATAGGGATCCACAGTAGACGATACAGCAGAAAACACAATATGGGACACAGTAATTACTGCAGTAGATGCCATAACAGGGGTCACAGTTTTTTAACAGTGTTTATTGACGGTTACTCATGTAGACATCGACACATTCCACCGTAACAGTCAGTAATTATATACAATATTATTTACAAGAAAATGTAGTCATTTCATTACAGCATACAGAGGATAATAATGTGGTCATATACACGCTTAATAAGAACACAAAATAAACAGTAAAAGCTACAGTCGCTGTCATCACACAAGCCGCAGTAGAGTATTTGAGTTGAATTTAAAGCCATAGCGAAGCCATAGTTGCAGAAACACAATCAACATACTCGTGGGGCTTACTCTAATATTCTTTTCTTTTTTTCTCTTCAGAATGCCAGGCCTAGCTATTTAGAAATACATGTATCACGAATCTGTCCGCCTTGCAGGATGGCACTCAATTCATGCTTCAGACCGTTATTTGGGTAGGAAGACTGATTCATTACCTCATTAAATCCTCATTTGTTAGTAAATCCTCTTACAGAATATACACTAGTTCGGTCATAAGTACTTTGCGAGAGGATTGGAACCAGCAGCTGATTCTGAACATTATGGTATAAAAGAAAGGAAACTTATAATATAATCAAACCTAGCATTAACTCCTGAAACTAACATCTTCTTTCTCCTCCTGCGCCTGACCTCCTTTATAATCCTTTAGTTCTATGAATAGCTTTTCATTATCTCTATACTGCCATCTCAGCTGGTATACCCAATGTTACCTATTAATGCACCATACCTTAGTCCCCTTCACTATTCCCAGAGGCATTTGGTGTCGGAGCGCTCATATCATATTGCAGGGAAGCATGACCGAAAGGCAGTGGTGCATTTTAAAAGAAGATGGCTCATGGGCGATATTTTAGAATCTAATTTAATCTGAATGAGTGAGGGAATTCATTACATATCATTGAAGGGAGGGGGACACATTCATTTCTCTTTTAATTTATTCCCATTGATTTAGGTAAATGCTCACAATCATCGCCCCTTGATCCTCACCCTTAAATAATGAATGCTCCCCTGTGGGTATAAATGTGATGGGAGAGGGGAATACATTATTTTACACATTCAATGAGGCAAATTCTCACAATACCCACCCATGCTATCAAAATGGACAGTCTCTTGTGGATATGTGAATGGGAGTTGACAGACACAAGTACAGCCTCCCACGCAGAAACCAAACAACCCTCAGAGAGGGGAGTGCCAGTCTTTGAGCCCTGGGGTGTGGAAGGGTTAATGACAGCAATAAGTGATTGTGGATGGGGAAGTCGGTGGACAATGGATGCTGCTGCCTCCAGTAGGTTCGGGTTCGGCTTGAATGAACAAAATCAATAATGATAGAATTAAGCGCTGGCTCCACCGCTGTCGTTCAGACTAATCTTCACTAATCCGACTATTTGTAACATTGAAAATGTACAGAAAAAAAATTAGCCCGGCAAACGGCAGTGGAGCCAGGGCTATAAACCTTTAAGGGTTTCATGATGCCTTCAGGTTCATTCATCTGTAGTGGCATGATGCAATCAGTTCTTAGTTGGGGCGTCATGATCAATTTTGCCACAGTGGTGGGGGGTCGGGAAAAAAATCTGCCGGTCCACCAAAATCCATCAAGCCCCCCCACTAGCAATAAATGACCTGTCCCTAAACATGATCTAAATACCCCTGCACCCCAGGGCTTATTCCAGACCTGAAATTATTTGAGACCGTTGCACTTAAACAAGCCAATATAGTACACATGTACTGAGTAGGTGGAAGTGGAGGGGGTTGGTGCAGGGTTAATGGTTTTTCTCACCCTTTGATATGAAGGCCCTAAAGACTGCTGGCCTATAAGCACGCCTCCTTTCCAACAGACACTCTCCAAGCATGAATGTCGTGTTTGGAGAGTGAGTTGTTTGTGTTTACCACCTACGTCATAGTGACGGAACACGTGGGTGGTGTCACAGGTACGGCACGGTATGGGGTTCCCCCTAGTGACGTCAAACCAGCAGTAGTCAATGCTGCCCTGCCATTGGCTAATACAGGGTACCCATGGCAACATTGTAAAACTGCTCCCCTGTCTGACACCTGCCATCCACAGTCATAACACCTTGTCACTGGTTTCAGTGCTAAAGTGTACACTTCTGGTAGAACTATCACGTAAGGAGCTCCTCGTAGGCACCCCTCCCAATAGATAGACCCTGCAACCGACCCCCCCCCCACACACCAGTAACTAGCCCCCAATAGATAGGCAGCAATTTGGCTGGCGACCTGCGTCTATGTTGGGGACATCATAGAGGCAGGCCATGTCTAAGATACGCTGGGCATCTGCGGTCTAACTACATATGTAGTGGGAGAGAAGCGGGAGCGGAATTCAGGGGTAGTTTTCCAGCCTATGTCTAAGAAGTTACCAGTCAATCATCCCCTGTTTTAACCCTTACTCACAAGAGGGCATCCTAACACCCCAATGGTCAACCTCTCTCTCCTATACAGATGTTTGGATATAGTCTGTGATTGGAGAATAGAAATAATCCCATTTTATTAATAGTGGAGTTCAAGAGTACTTCTCCCCATGATCTGGGGAGAATGTCATCAGACATAGCCAGCGGGTATCATGCCCTCAAATACCTGCGGGGATCAGCGTAGGCAGCAATCATCTGAGAAAGACACAGGCCACCAGTTCACGGACCAGGGGTATGTTTCAGGCACGTGTTTCAGGACGATTAACGATTTTGGCCTTATTGGCACTTTGTATAATCACAATCGTAAGATTTATACAATCATGATCATAAATTATTTTTCAGTTGCACAACACACAATTGTACCGATCCCTGGAAAAGGCTGCACACTATCTACAACAATAGAACAAGTAGTGCTGTCGAAAGGGGCGATCTTAATCGTTCTGAAACATACTGCAGGAGACATAGAGCCCCCATCCCAGCCTCCCACACAGGCACACATGTCATGAGTACTGTACAAAAGCAAGCAGGCATATCTGATCTATAGGCCATGCCCACACTCTGTCAGCAGTCCAAGATACATGCAAAAGTCACTAACCTACCTGGGTTAACCTACCCCCCCCCCAACCCCTCTGTCGACAGCCTCCACAGACACCAAAGTGGATTCATAAGCCCCTGTAGACACCCTAACCCCCAGTAGACACCCCCTGGGACACCCCCCCCAGTAGACACCCCCTGGGACACCCCCAGTAGACACCCCCTGGGACACCCCCCAGTAGACACCCCCCTGGGACACCCCCCTCAGTAGACACCCCCTGGGACACCTCCCTCAGTAGACACCCCCTGGGACACCCCCAGTAGACACCCCCTGTGACACCCCCCCAGTAGACACCCCCTGGGACTGCCCCCTATGTAGACACCCCTTTGAACACCCCCTCCCCTTCAGCAGTCACCGCCTGGGACACCCCCTCCCCCCAGTAGCGGGCCCAGTAGACACCCCCTGGGGGACTTCCTCCCCCCAGCAGACACCCCCTGGGCCACCCCCTCTCCCACTAGACATCCCCTGGGACACCCCCTCTCCCAGTAGACATCCCCTTGGACACCCCTTCTTTCCCCCAGTAGACACCCACTGGGACACCCCTCCCCCTCCCAGTAGACACTGGGACACCCCTCCCCCAGTATACACCCCCTGGGACACCCCCTCCCCCCAGTAGACACCTCCTGGGAGACACCCCCCCTCCAGTAGATAATTCCCGGGACATCCCCCCCCTTCCAGTAGACACTTCCCGGGACACCCACTCCCCCAGTATACAACCTTGTGACACCCCCTTCCCCAGGTAGACACCCCATGGGACATCCCCCCCTCCCAGTAGACACATCCCGGGACACACCCTCCCCCAGTAGACACCTACCGGGACATGCCCTCCCCCAGTAGACACCTCCCAGGACATGCCCTCCCCCAGTAGACACCTCCCAGGACATGCCCTCCCCCAGTAGACACCCCCTGGTACAACCCCAAGTAGACACCTCCTGGGACACCCCCTAGTAGTCGCCCCCTGGGACATTAATGCAATATAGCAAAAATATGACAGCCGAAGGTTTGTATATTGACGAATATTGCACGAGCCGAAGGCGAGTGCAATATCGTCAATATACAAACTGTGGGCTGTCATATTTATGCCATAGTGCATTTATACCACCTTTTCCTCCATTTTGTATTAATTTCTTACCTGATATCCACAGAATATATAGGCATGAGAAGACATTTTGTAAGTGCAAGCGATACGCCCCGGGTCGCTCTGTGCGAAGCCATTGTTATTGTTGCTTGCTGGGAGAGGTACTGCTGTGTTTACACCCATTTTTTGTATGGAATCCAACCATGACAAGTCTCCATATTAAAACGTACATGGTCAGGCCATTTTCTGCGTCTTCTTCAACTGCGGCATGTTGACCTACATCCACATACGGGCCACTGACACACTTTCGTCAGACAAGAAGGCAGACGCGAATGGCGGACCGTGACTCGCTTATGATGGAAATTCATTGGATTCTTCTTTATTTTGAATATATTGGACATAATAAGCATGGACGGATCATATAGACTATCTAAGGATGTGTATGTTTTAATATTATAACATGACAAGGTTGGAATCAAGACGAAAACTGAGTGTAAACATAGGACTAGGACCACAGGTTAGAATTTATTTACTTTCGCATTGGATTTCATCACCGTTCAGTGTGGCGCTATGGCTAATGTCCTCGCCAACCAGCACTGCGGCCGGGTTCAATACTCCTACGATCCGGGACGATTTTTCACATTGAAACAATGGCGAGACTGAATTTGTATGTCTCACCAACGTCCCAAAATAGTCTAAGTCCAACTTTACCTCGAAAAAGTATATCCAAAAATACCAAAAAAGCACATGTGTGTATATGCTCTCATAAGGCACTGGTAGAAGAGGGCATAACAGTAAGGGAGGTGCAGGAATAGTGGTATAACCCCCAGTAGACAGCCCATAGGACACCACATAGTAGACACCCCGGTAATATATACCCAAATACACCCCAGTAGATGCCCCCCCCCCTTTCCCGAGTAGCTCGAGTACCATCCAGCCTGTCATTCAAAACCAAAGTTCTCTTATCCAACAGTATGTAAAGTACCAAAAATACACATCTATAGATGTATTCGATTTGGGACAGTTCATCATAGAATGGTATGGGGTGGGAATGGATTCAGGTGGTAGGTCCCGAGCATCATCAAGGTGGTGTGTGTGCGTGTGTGTAGGATGTGTGTGTGTGTGGGGGGGGGGCAAACTCCACCGTCGGGGGATTCTTTCAAAATCAGTAAAAGTATTAGACGTCTAATTGCCCCCCCCCTAGTTATCACTGGTTCAGGAAAAGATTACCATCAGTATTAAATCTATCACCCCCCTCCATCCCTACATTACTAAATGACATGTCCCTTATGTGCCAATAGACAGCTGATTACCACGTGTTGGTCACACACAGGGTGGGTGAGAGGGGACGGCAGCTGTCCTCCATCGATGTACTTGTATACACTTCTCTATAGACATATATACATGAAGCCAAAAAGAAAATGTCATGTGTTTCTATTCACCTGACCGACCCTAGCAAAATATGACCGACCTGTTATCTTTTCTTTTAACTTGCATATCTTGTTGCATATTAATATATATATATATATATATATATATATATATATATATATATATATATATATATATATATATATATTTGTGATTTTCATAGGTCCTTTCATGTTGTTTTTCTTACTATAAAAGAATAGAATACTGTATTGAATTCAAAATAAAATGTAGAATTTTGAGTCTTGTTATTGGAAAAACAAAATACAGAAACTTCTTTCTTTTGGCATGAACAACACTCGTCTCTCACCAAGAGCTGCATGTCATCTCTGTATTCTTTAAAGCACATATACAAAGGGGTTTTTATGCAATTGGGAGCAGGGGTTACAAGGGGATTAAACATGAGAGGACACAAAAGGAAAGGCACAAAACGAGCTAGAGGATGGAAAATCGAGATGACGTTAGAATAACTCTATTAAAGAGAAAATTGGCCCATGGGAGCACCCCATGTGTCGTCATAGAAAGTCAAAAAGATTGATATTTGAAAAAGAAAGTTTAAAACATTAGAAAATCTAAAACATTTCCCTCTTAATACATGCTTAACCATGAAAGCACCCCACTATAGCACAAACAGTATCACTACACAGTGACATTATCAGCACATGTAAAGATAGCCATGTAACTATTGATCTGAACCGCAGCACTACTGCTGCGTATCACCCACCACCCTCAGCCTCCGCCGCACCTCCAGCCGCCCACGCGCACGAATACATTAACCCACGGACTATATAAGTGAACGCGCTGGCCGCGTCCGCGTGTTGTTGTTGTAGGCAGGGAGAGAGAGGCACGCAGCATTTATATATCATATACCGTCTCGTCTTTTCACATACAGGAAACATTAGTTCTCTTTTTATATATTTTTTACTGCCCAAAGGAAGAAAAATATTTTCTTTTTTTATATATCCACATCAGTTATTTATTATTTGTTTTGTAATTATTATTAAGTCGTTCTGGCCCTCTCTCAAGGAGTGATTCTGTGCTGGCTGCAAATACACACATAGAACGGACATACATAAATTCGACCACTATTACACAGATGAGCATTTACTGGTAAGTGCTGCTTTGACTTCCATCTGCTCCTGTTGCTATTTATTATAAAACGACTCGTTTCACCTTGGTCCAATGTATACGAGATTGATATGCCTGGTGGGGAGCCCTACTACGCGCCTGCCAATAGGCCGGAGTAAACCATATGGATATGTCACCTGCACTATTCCACCATCAACACCCACGAAACTACACGTTAACAGCCCTCCAGGGCCTCACCTGGAGGACCATATGGGATGGGTGGTTAGCTCTGCTGCTGGAAATCAAAAAGCTATGTTGATTTCTATGGTCAGCACATCGTTCAACTTGAAGGACACGATGGGTTACATGCCTGTGTTACCCGGCTTCGTACTGCTGGGGCTCTAGACGTGGGGGAGGATTGAGAATTTACAAAAAATGATCTTGCTACCTCCCCTCCCACGCTTCCTCCCACTCAAGATGCCTTCCCCTCCTCTGTTCATCATTAATAAATCCCGCAGCCCGTGAGCTTAATTCACACTGACAGTTACCATATTGCCAATGTTGATCTTGTTGAAATAAATTCTGTAGCAGTGATGTGGACGATGGTGGGGTTATTTGATACTAGAATACATAGGCCTGAAGGATCGAGAAGACTGGTGGGGTACTGGAGTTATACCCGTAAACACCCCCCCCCCAACCTGTACCTACCTCCTCTAGTTAGAGCTATCGTAGTACACCTTTTCCTCCAGGGTGTCAACAAAACACAGACCACTCAAAACAGATGGATACAATAATTTCCATGTCTGCATGGAAGCAAAGAGCTTATTCTATGAGACTGGTACACTCCCGAGGGGGCAGCTTGATTCATTGATGTATTCTGCCTGACTGTCCCGCTGTATTACTGCAGTCTGACAACAACATATAGAGACCCCCCCCCAAAAAAATAAAAAAAAATAAAAATAAATAAATAAATAAATAAATAAAAATAAAATAAAAAATAAATAATAAAATAAAATAAATAAAAATAATAAATAAATATAGATAAAATAAGATAAAATGAAATAAATAAATAAATGATAATAAATGAATAAACAAAAGAAATGATAAGAATAAAATAGATAAATAGATAAAATACAATGAAGCAGAATGATCGAATGAAATGAGATAAACAAAACAGATCGGTGAAATGTACCCATCTTTTTTGTATATTTTATTTCATGTATTCATTCCACATTGCTTAGCATCTCCCTTGGCGTGTATTAATGCATCATGCTTACCCTGCAGGCTTGATACACTCCTGGTGGGTCATTATGATACACCAATGCTGCATGATGCACCATCCAGCGCTGCATTGATGCATCATGACCAAGGATTTCAATTGGAGCATCAGGCCTACCTTAATTTGTACTACATAGTAACCTTCTTGTCAATGGCCAGGGAACATGAATCTGGAGTCCTTAAATGGTTAATATAGTCTCATCTTCCTTAAATGATTGAGCCCCAAGGTTATTAAAGGGTTAAATATTCCCATGGTCATGGTTAATATAGGTCCATGGTCCTTAAAGTGTTAATAGAGTCCCATGGTCGTTAATGGGTTAATATAGTCCCATGGTGCCCCAGTATATTTATGATATTGCTAGGAGGAGTATGAGGACACAAGGCAAGTAGAAGCTGGAGGCGGGGGTGGGGGAGGCATTCTACTCCTTGGTGGCATGTAGGCTGCTACACACTGGAGAAGGCCGCAGGACGGCAAGGGTGCAGGAGGAGGATGAGGCGGCAACCACAACAACAGTGTATTACGCCCCCACCTACACAGTACTACCCTGATGATGCTTAGTCCTTCATCTTGCTCCTGTAATAGAGGCCTCTTATACAAAAGGATATATATATATATATATATATATATATATATATATATATATATATATATATATATATCTGTGTAGATGTCCAGCTGTGTAAGTGTCCAGCTCAGTCTAATACTGTTATGTACCCTGATACTTAAATCTATTAATATCAGCCATATGGAGGATTAATGTTTTTGTTTTTTTTCCCTATATCTTACTTACTGTCCTTGCCTATTGATGACATCCACCATGCTGACCCTACAGCGTCGGTACCCTCCTGCAGGGTCGGCATGATGCGACAAGGCATTGCTGGGCGAGGACACTCGCCATCACTGCATTGGTGCATCATTTCGGAGTCAACGACATGAACCTGTAGATAAAATGAGTAAATCATGAAATAATTATATCACCATGATATATCATAGCAGTAGCCCTTTCACTGGTAAAAATTAGCCCTATCCCTGACATAATTGGGATTTGAAATAGGGATCCCTCTCCCCCACCCACGCCCTCCGACCGCCCCCTCCCCCTCTCCTCACCACCGCCTATTTCATGGCATGCACGTGGGCGGCACTCAGTCAGTCCACATGGCTACACCTTGATGCCTTTTTAGGGAAGTGTCAAGGCCGGACATCAAGACTGCCAGCATCCATTAACCCTGTAAGGACTGCTAATGCAAAGCAGCATTAATGCATAATGTCCATTGTTCATCATGATGCATGAATGCAGCCCTGGCGAGTTACTCGCCAGGGCTGCATTTCATGCATCATGCCGACCCTACATGCATGATCCTCCATGCACGTGCTGGCGAGCAGTCTCACCAGCATGCACTTTTCCCAGCATGATGTCCAATGGGCCTGATGGATAGCTATGGATGGATACCGTATCGGCCGGTATAAGCGCCGGGTCTTGAATGAGCGCCGGTATTGAATAAGCGCGGGAGCAATGGAGTGTTGAAATTTCAAAATACACTATAATCTAAGTCTTGAATAAGCGCCGGTCCTGAATGAGTGCCGGGGGTAGAGCCTACTTGAAATAAATGAGCGCCCGGGCGCTTATATAGGCCAATATACGGTATTATAAGGAGGGAGGGAGTGAGGACAGCGAGAGAGAGAGAGAGAGAGAGAGAGAGAGAGAGAGAGAGAGAGAGAGAGATAGGGTCAAAGGTTAAAGGCACTGGGCGTAATGAACGTGGGAAAGTGAGAAGGTGAAGGATACAAGCAGAGAGGAAGTCCAAGAGACCACTGACAGTGGCTAGGGTTTCAGGTACATGATCCTGGCGGGTGTGTGGGTGGGTGACAGATTGAAGAGGTGGGGAGGGGAGGTGGAGGGTTCATGGGTCTTGGCTTCATTAATGAAAATTAAGAAAACTAAACAAATAAATCAACCAGACCGAGAGAAAGAAAAAAGAAACAGAAAGAAATAGATGACAATTGATTTCCCTTTTTTAAATTGAAATCCGAAATGCCAGGGGAAGACCACTTTGATTGACTCACTAGGACAATTAACCACCTTAGGTTGACGCAGTATACCACACGGTATATGAAACAGAATCATGTTATCACTAATACTAGTTGAGAATTTTGATGGGCATTTTCTTAAAATCGACATGTCACATGTGGGCAATTAGTGACAGGAGAAGAACAAGTGAGATGACATGGGGGACTTCTTTAATTTTATTTAGGACATGGCAGGTTTTAGAATAGGAAATAAAATGACACAAGCATGTCTTAAATTCAAAATATGACATGGAGACCCCCTCATCCAGGGCCTCACTCCTAGCCCTTTCAGGGCCGGTGACTCATAAATGCATCATGCCCATTGGTCTTCATGATGCATGAATGCTGCCCTGGCGAGTAACTCGCCAGGTAACTCGCCAGGGCTACATTCAAGCACCATGACAACCCTGCGGGTTTGCAGCATGATGCTCCAATGAAGTGCTGGCGAGACCGCTCACCAGCACCTGATTGGTGTGTCATGACAACCAATGGGCCCTTTAAGGGTTAACAGAGGATTGCCCATAGCATCGTCTCACCACTTCATTAGTACATCATAACGATCAATGGGCATGATGCATGAATGCATCAGCGGCCCTCAAAGAGCTAGAGGTGTCACAGCTGGGCAGTAGGACTCCAGGACCGTGGCACGCGCTGCAACTCGGTATAGTCTATAACGCACAGGTGTGTCTGAAGCCTTCACCTGGTGAAAACCCTTTAAAGGCCGCTCGGCACTTCATTGGTGCATCATGCCTACTAAACACACAGAACTTTAATGAGTTATGATCATTTCTCACAAGCACTTCTTTGGGGCATCAAGGGAGTGTGTCAATCACCACAATGATAGGTAAAATGCAGGTATGGCCTAACCATGGCTGCATTCATGCATTATGATGACCAATGGTCATGCTGCATTGACGCACCATTTGACCTTTAAAGGTTTCTAAATGGTAAAGAGTAAAGGCTTTTAAAGGGGTTTATAGGGTTAAAGCGGCTACCCACGGCTCCTCATTAACCCACAGTACACAGCTGGTGTGTGGGCGGCCTTAGTACACAAGCAGCAGGAGAAATTTCAAACCAGCAGCAATAGTCACGCAGGTGTACAACCACTATCTATGTAAAGGGCCACTATCTGTGCATGGGATAGACATTTGTATGGGGTTTCTACGGGATATAGATGCCCGATGAAGGTGGACATCTATATTCTATAAGAACACCATAAAAGTCTCTATCCAACTTAGAAACCATATAGACGCCCCCAAATCAAACTCTGTCATGAATTGGTCAGTTTAAACATCCAGTTACTGATCCAACTTAGAAAAAGATTGACAAGCACAAAGCCGTTCTCAAACCCCTTTATCTCATTGGTCAGTTCACTCTAATCTGTTCTAAAACAGCTTGGTTAAGAACTGATTATCCAACCGCTATATCTATAATACAATTGAAACCGCTATCTGTATGAAAATAACCTGATCTGTATCAAATATAGTGTCTCAAAATGTTGTTTTGAATATCAAAGGCATATCAGATTCCACCTTATGCTAAGTGTATCAAGTGTATCAACATTGCTTATGTAACCTAACATGGTGACAGTACTACCAGCTACAGATAGCTTTAATTTCTACAGATTGTGCTAGGATGACAGTGTTCATTTTACATAGAGGTTGGATGGTCTGCCTCTATGTGCAGAATTACAGATAGCGGTCGTACCACAGATAGTGGTTGTACAACATGGTAATGGTTCCATCTAAAGTGAAAGCCCACACATGTATGCTGGCCCCAGAGACAACCTCTGTACAGGAAGGTATTTCACTATGATATCAACTGACATTATATAATTATCATTATGTAATGCCCTCCTGGACAATAGGTGCTCGACCCCCATGTTGTCTAATTGGGCGATAATGCCATTAATGACATGGGTTCATATATTAGACAGTTATAAATTGATGGCCACAAATCGATCGGTTTTGTTGATGTCTATAAGGATAGGTTCACCTTGCAGTTATAAAATATAAATTACCTGTTTGCAATGTGAAGGATTTAGAGATGGCATGGCCTAGGTCTTTACCTGTCTTTTTATTTTAGATGGTATGCATACCCACATTCCACATCCTATGGAGTTGAAATTGAATAGTTAGAGATAATATGTATATTGATTGTATTTACACATTTATTATCGGTGTAAATATATAGAATGTACATGTGAGTGTCTCCACCTGGAATTAAGTATACTAAACCAGGCTCAGCGGCCTATCTTAAAAATATACTTGAGTAGCTCCAGTTGAATAAGAGGTGGGGGTAAGAGGAAGTTGACATAAATCTTGAGTACTAAAACAATATTCAAATAAGCGCCTGTCTAGAATAAGGGTCTGGGGAAGACGTACATTGAAATTCATAAGCACAGTCCATCAGTTTAAAATTCATACTGCTTCATCCTATTGCTTCTTCGGGGACGCAGTTATGTTAGAACACGATGGTTTGAAACAGCCAATGAAAAAGCTGGATTCGAGGGCAGCTACCGTACTGGTCTGCATAAACGTACAGGCGCTCATTGATTTCAATCCCACTGTATTCCCGACGCTTATATATGAGACAGGCGCTTATTTGAATATGTTCTTTAGGGTTTAAGATTTCTGTGAATACCCCCATACCCCTGGCGCTTATTTGAGACCTCAGCGCTTAAACGGGTCACTGTTATGGATAGTACATATGCCAGAGAAACCTGAGGAATAAAACCATCATGTCTCTAAGTTGGATAGAAACCCTTATGTTGTTCCTACATGATATAGACCACCTTCCTCGTCGTGTATCTATATCCTGTACTAGGCTGTAGAAACCCTATAAAATGTTTCTATCCTATACTGTAACCGTGGGGTTCTTACCGTTCAGTACGGTAGTATTTATGTGGGGGGCTGGATGTCTATACTTAGAATAGGCACAATTAACTGGTCAGGAGGGTGTTGCTCCTATAGTAAAAGGAAGAGCTGGCTAAAATGCCCTTGTTTCCAGTCCTTTCTTTTCATGTAGCTATAACTTGTCCCTTTTGTCGCTCACAAGTGGACATTCAAGTATGGTGCTAAAAAAGGGGGATTTCAGTAGGTAACTAGTTGGGAGAAGTCAGTCACTATAATATACTATAGAGTGTGTGACATGAGTAGGTAGGTACCTGATAGTGCAGCTCTCTCTGTTTTAAACAAGGCAGGTGACTTTTCAGACTAATGTGGTGAGTGCAAGTTGAATGGTGAAGCAGAGCGCGACTTCTTTTGAAAAGAGGGTACCTACTGGCCGCTCTTTTTACCATAGGAGCAACACGCTCCTGCTTTTTCACCTCCAGCTCTGTCATTGACTGTGAATCATTTCATAACAATATGATGATAAAATGCTGATGCATTATACAATGTCTATGGACGTGGGATGGTGGCAAACTATATTTATTTTAGTCGTGCTAATTAAACTAGCAGTCTACTTTTTCACCCGTGCGGGTGTATTGTTGACCTTAATTCATTTCATAACAACATACACTTATACAATGTTGATGTGTTACTCAATTTCTATTGTGGTAAATGTAGTAAACTATACACAATAAATTGCTTGATACCATTTTACCATAAAAACCTGCCTCTAAGCTACAACCATGTATAGGCCGCACCCTGGCTTTGAGCTAAAAGTGTTGTCATTACTTATTATAAAGCCTATCTTATCATGTAAAACCTCGCATATATAGATAGAACTAAACGACTGTGGTGTACGAGGTGGCCGATTCACCACGAGGGGGGGTCTCCCCCGAGGGGTGGATCGGCCACTGAGGACACCAGGGGAGTTTAGTTCTATATTTATTTTATGTTTTTAGAGGGTTTAAATAAGGAAAAATGATCAAAATCCGGTACCGTAGTTCCCCGTACGAGCGCCGGTCTGCCATTTTGAATGTTTACATGCACTCAGAACGAGGCTACGGTACCGGATCGGCACACGTTACGCCACTGGGGGTGTGCGGATCGGCCCTGCAATGCTATCTCTATGGGAAGAAGTTATTCACATTAAATAAAAGCCACATACTCATCTCAGGGTTTTCCTATAAGACGCACCAGGGGTCCTACACTGGTCTATAAGCTGCAGCTTATACGCTGGGTTTTACCCTAAGTCCCTATGTTGATATACCTAAATTCTGGGCACTGTAAATATGCATAAGGGCTACCGTAAATTCTCTCGTATAAACTGCGGCTAGTACCAGAACGCAAATAAACATTAGGCTTATAGAATGTGCCCAAAGTCAGGGTGCGGCTTATATGAGGGGTTTTTACACCATAGAACAGTACTAAACTGTCAATTTTCAAGCCCCAGTTGTGCCTCATAGCCTCCTTTCAAACTCAGGGTGCGGCTTATACCAGGGATGAGGCTTATACGAGAGAATTTACGGTAGTCGAGCTATGTGTTGTTTTAGTATAGCATGTCATGTAGAGGTGAGTTATTCATGTTATGTATTGATGGACTGTTATACAAGTACCTCCTGTTTACCCACGTCAAACCACTATTAGTATGAGTGGGAGTCTAAAGTCACCTTTGAGCACTAAGAGCAACACACTATTGGGTAGAGTAACCTTGAGACGTCCATTCAAAAAATAAAATGAAATACACAAATAAAAAAAAAGTTATTAAAATGGATCAGTTATATAAACCATTCAGACCTTTGGTTTCATAGATTTAGAATTAATGACCGTAGAAAACCTAGTATGTAGATTCATAGAAATGGTCTATGGCTACATTTATGTTATTATAAATCTTGCCTTGGCCCCGAGGCATATCCTGAGGTGAGAGGATGCTATGGGCGATCCGCTTTTTTTAATCCTTTACTGGCGACATGATGTTTCATAGTTTTATGTTCATGGCCTAATGATGCACCAATGTATACGCCACAGGCAGGTTACTCAAGAAAAGAAGATTCATTCGTGCATCATGATAACCAGGAGTACATCAACTCCTAAGGAGAGAATGTGCATTCGTGCATCATGATAACCAGAGCGCATCAACTCCTAAGGAGAGAATGTGTGCATTCAAGCATCATGATAACCAGGAGTGCGTCAACTCCTAAGGAGAGAATGTGTGCATTCGTGCATCATGATAACCAGGAGTGCGTCAACTCCTAAGGAGAGAATGTGTGCATTCGTGCATCATGATAACCAGGAGTGCGTCAACTCCTAAGGAGAGAATGTGCATTCATGCATCATGATAACCAGGAGTTCATCAACTCCTAAGGAGAGAATGTGCATTCAAGCATCATGATAACCAGGAGCTCATCAACTCCTAAGGAGAGAATGTGCATTCGTGCATCATGATAACGAGGAGTGCATCAACTCCTAAGGAGAGAATGTGTGCATTCAAGCATCATGATAACCAGGAGTGCATCAACTCCTAAGGAGAGAATGTGCATTCAAGCATCATGATAACCAGGAGTGCATCAACTCCTAAGGAGAGAATGTGCATTCGTGCATCATGATAACTAGGAGTTCATCAACTCCTAAGGAGAGAATGTGCATTCGTGCATCATGATAACCAGAGTTCATCAACTCCTAAGGAGAGAATGTGCATTCAAGCATCATGATAACCAGGAGTGCATCAACTCCTAAGGAGAGAATGTGCATTCAAGCATCATGATAACCAGGAGTGCGTCAACTCCTAAGGAGAGAATGTGCATTCGTGCATCATGATTACAAGGAGTTCATCAACTCCTAAGGAGAGAATGTGCATTCGTGCATCATGATAACCAGAAGTTTATCAACTCCTAAGGAGAGAATGTGCATTCGTGCATCATGATAACCAGGAGTGCATCAACTCCTAAGGAGAGAATGTGCATTCAAGCATCATGATAACCAGGAGTGCATCAACTCCTAAGGAGAGAATGTGCATTCGTGCATCATGATTACAAGGAGTTCATCAACTCCTAAGGAGAGAATGTGCATTCGTGCATCATGATAACCAGAGTGCTTCAACTCCTAAGAAGAGAATGTGCATTCATGCATCATGATAACCAGGAGTTCATCAACTCCTAAGGAGAGAATGTGCATTCGTGCATCATGATAACCAGGAGTTCATCAACTCCTAAGGAGAGAATGTGCATTCAAGCATCATGATAACCAGAGTTCATCAACTCCTAAGGAGAGAATGTGCATTCATGCATCATGATAACCAGAGTTCATCAACTCCTAAGGAGAGAATGTTATCTAAATGAAGGATTGATTACTCATAACGGGTTACAATTATATAAAGGATTGACATGATGCATGAGTTACTCGCCACAGCTGCATTTATGCATCATGACGACCAATGTACATGATGCATTGAAGCCCTATCAGCCTGTGTGGTCTGTTTATGAGCTCAGACAAAGCACGTGCACAGCAGTGATGGCGAGCAGACCTGGAGGGTGTTGCTCCTATAGTAAAAGGAAGAGCTGGCTAAAAATGCCCTCATTTCCAGTCCTTTCTTTTCATGTAGCTATAACTTGTCCCTTCTGTTGCTCACAAGTGGTCATTCAAGTATGGTGCTAAAAAAGGGGGATTTCAGTAGGTACCTAGTTGAGAGAAGTCAGTGAGTGTGATATACTATAGAGTTAGTGACATGAGTAGGTACCTGATAGTGCAGCTCTCTCTGTTTTAAACAAGGCAGGTCACTTTTCAGACTTATGTGGTGAGTGCAAGTTGAATGGTGAAGCAGAGCGTTAATTCTTTTGAAAAGAGGGTACCTACTGACAGCTCTTTTTTACCATAGGAGCAACACGCTCCTGTAGTATCGCTGTATTGGAGCATCATGACGAGAAATGAGGATTTATTATGAAAACCTAAAGGCCGGTGAGTGCAATTTGGCAGGAGGGTTGTTCGCAGAATGTGACTGTCTGGTTGGAAGTGCTGAGAATGTAAAAAAAAAGAAAAAAAAACCCACACGACACTGTTCATTAATTAACTACTTTTTTTGCAATGTTTTTGCCTCAAAAGGGGACTGAGAATGGTAAATAATTATTTTGTTATTAGAGTATCTGTCTGTCAGCAGAGAAGCCTGTACAGTAACTAGAGCATTAGCATCAATTGGGAGTTTTCTATGAATCTACATGTGTGTTTACTTTCACATTGAAATTCTCATACGTGAACGTAAACCCTTTAAGGACGAAATTTATAATACAGTGAAGATTTCAGGCCATGTGTCGGCATGATTCTACGCCCCCAGCACTGCATTGGTGCATCATAATGACCCTTGGCAAGCACTGCATTGGTGCATCATGATGACCCTTGCCCAGCACTGCATTGGTGCATCATGATGGCACTTTGAGAGCGTATGAATCCCACTGGGTCAGTGTATGATACATGAATGCAGCTCTGGCACTAGGGTTAGGCCGCAAATAAGCCGCACTTTATGTTTGAAAAGGTGCCCATTATTTTATGTATAAAGCACCATGTAAAAATTTCACACTGAGTTCCTGTATATGGTTACATGAGCTACAGTAACCTTTGAGATGGTCTATATAGGGAGGCGAAGTAACATCATGTGCGGGCGGATTCTGAGCTCAGCATATTATCACCCGCAGGTTTGAAGGATAGGGGAATATTTTAGGCCTAGCATAACATTTTTAAGAATGAGACTTGAGCCTTAAAATTTCATATATGGTGGGCCTTCAGGTCAATTTAAATATTGGTCATTTTAGTTCCAAATCAGAATTTTTTTTTACGACATAGTTTATCGCGAGACTTAGGCTCCCTATTAAAGCTGCGACTTATATGCAGCACTGTCAGCCCGCCACAAGGGGTTTACAGTAGAGTACTTCTTATTCTGAAGTACAGCTGTGCCTGCTGTACGTATAAAACTAATGACCTGAAGGGCATTCTGCTGTATAGGCACAGTAGGGTTATTTATTATAGCCCATTTACAATTGCGCATGAGAGTGAGGATTTTACGGTCTATGGATAGCACCATGGACCTTAATTTGGGCAGGTGGCAGGTGTATCATCATTCCACCACTGGACGACAACCCATCTATGGGCAATTGATAAAAACTGCCAAGTCATTAATACTGCCCATTTAATTAGAGATTAGCCCCGGGGGTCCAGCACGCTCATGAAATACGCCACGCGCCGAAGATATTAATTAGTACATGTACTTCAGCAGCTAGCCTGTAGTATGGCTGCCATTACTGCTGATAGAGAGGGACAGGTACCTAAAGCTATAACCACTTATATTTTGGTATCTGATTTAGGTACCTCAATATCCACCATCCCCTGTCTGTGACCCTTTAATGACGCATGATGCCCCTAAAAAGATGCCTCCTTCTTACCATATGATGCACTGATGCTGCATTTGCGCATCAGTGCAGCAACACTGCATTAGTGCATCATGCCTTCCCCTCAGTGGTGCATCAACCCTGAAGGCTTGACATGATGCATGGACGCAGCACTGCACTGGTGAATTCCCCCACAAGTCCTGCATTCATACATCATGGTGACCAATGGATCTAGTGCATTTATCATTGAGGCCCGCCAATGCAGGAGTGCATCGTGCCCATTTATTGTTTGCCATGATGCACCAAAGAAGTCTGTTCGCCAGCAGCATCATATGGCGACCCTTCTGGTGTGCATCAACCCCACAGGGTCGGTATAATACACTACTGTAAATTACAGATCTGCATTCCAAGGAGGCTAAATTTATGAATGGCCCTTAAAGCGTTAATGCAATGAAGGTCCTATAAAGGGCCATGGAGGCACGTGGAGGGCCTGGGATTGGCGTGTAGTAGTTACTAGGGCAGCCGTCAGGTGTCAGGCCATGGACCCTGGAGGAGGGCCAGGTATGTGTACACAAACCTCCTCGGGGTGGGTGGGTTACTCAGGTCTGAATAGGCTACCGACTGCAAAACTGGCCCCAGAAACGGAGGCGGTGAGACGCAAAATTTGGGGGGTGGGGGGGGGTAACTGTGTACACCTCAAAAATAGGGGGTGGTTAATATTTACTCTGAACCAGAATGAATTACTCTAAATATCAGGGTCCATGATGCACATATTTAGGAATACTTCAGGAATATGGGAGTAGTCATATCGCCTGGATTTAACAGGCCGGTACACTGTAAAAAAAAAAAAAGGCGTTGTAATAACAGCGGAATCCTTGTCCCAAAATTGGCAGAGATCCGTTGTCATTTTCATGGAGATTCCTTGTTCCACCATACTGCCACCTGGGGCTTCTTGCAAAAACTACACTGGTTTACTGTAATACAATTATGGTGGTTCACTGTTTAGTTTTACAAGGATTTGTGGTAGATTCAACAGTTATTTCTTTACAGTGTAGTTTGGCAGTGGGGAGAAGACATCATATATAGTGAGTCATATTTAGCGAGTGCCCCCCCAGTACACATCCCACAGACCTCCCCCAGTATATAGCTATAGAGTAGGATTACAACCTGTCTCAGTATCATCTCCTCCAGTAGTGTGCTACTACTTACTACTAGTCCTCCCCAGCCTCTTATACCCTGCTCCTGTGGGTTACTGTATTTACTATAGGAACAGTATCCAGTATTAGAGCAGAAAGGTCGTGTTATACCTTGTAGGCCTACAGTGGTTAATAGCAGCTGAGTTGTACAGATTTAGCAGTACAGACTAAAGGTTTGACCTGACCATGGCCTTATGACCATTGTACCTCTGTACATACTCTGATTGGGATTACTCTAACCGGTGGGTGGACACCTTAATAATATCATTACTACAGAGGAGCTCATGGTGACTGCATCTTTTACTATTGGAGCATAGCTACACTTGGGTTCATATACCGCATTGCACCGCTATTGTACAGGTTAGTATGATATAAGTATAAGTTTCATCTACATCATTTGCAATTCAGAGGAATCTTTGAAGAATATGGATGCATCATCTCTTTAACTCTTTGAAGATGGTGGCGTGCCTCCAGTTTTCTTATCCTCTTTTGCAAGGAAAGAACAATGCGGTCCTGGCAAGTTCGCTCACCATTACTGCATTGGTGCATCATGGCATACCTTTGTGAGAGCATCAACCCCACAAGGCCGGCATGATGCACAAATGCACGCCTGGTGCAAGGATTGCATTCATTCATGGTAACCATCATTGTGAAATTGAAATGTGCAACCCTGAAATGGCTGTTTACATTAAAGTGTCTAAGGAAAAAGGCACTGTATCATTGCACCTGGCTTACAGGAATGTATCGATCTACAAGGGTCTACAAGATGCAAGAGTAATCCTGGTGACTCATTCCCCAGGTTAGCTTCTACCCAGACCATGCATCATGCAAGAACAGAAAAGGTAGAGTCGTCCAGTATGGTATAGCCAGTAGCGTAAAACCCAGCGTATAAGCTGCATCTGTGTATAAGCCGTACCTGGAAATCATGACAGACCGAATGAGGGACCAAACCCATGAGTTCTGGGCTCTTCCTCTGAGTAGAAAACCGTCGCCTATGCTTATAATTCACATCCTGCGAGATATTGCAATAATGCATTTTTATTCTGTACTATACTCAATACCCATAATGTGTACATCAAAAACTACATGCATCTTCATTTCCAAAGCCACTTATAATAAAATAGATATAATCGTGTGATTTACAAAAAAAAAAAGAAGACTTATTATTGAAATATCACACATGTATTTTACTACGGGCACCTTATTTGGTGAACATCCCCAGGCGAGCGTTCAGCCTCTGCGGGCCACACAGTGCATTAATGAACATTGGCTGTTGGTCACCATGATGCAGCCCTGAAGGGTGGGCATGATGCACCAATGCAGTGCTGTGGACTCCCCAGAACTGCATTGGTGCATCATGCCTACAAGGGGACATTGACATGGGGGAAATTTGGTGTTCTGAAAAGGGTTATCAAGGGGAATCCTCCATTTGAACAATTGTAATCAAATACAAGAGAGATAATCATCATTTTTGTACAATTACAACCATGAAGACCTCATTAAATGATTCTTCTGTGTTAGTAATCCAAGCCTTAAATATCAATATAATATTTCTATCAGCTATATAAACGTATAGCCAGGAGGCAGAAATGAATTGTAACAGGCAGCTTAAAAAAGGCAGCTCCCAATATGAATCCTATGTGTCATACTTGGCTCACAGCCATGGATGTCACACGCCAGGTTCTAGGAAACCCATCTACCTGTGTTATAGGATGTCTATATGTGGAGTTGTCCTGCCTGTCATATGGTCTCCACATATAGATTCCTTTGTAAGAGCTGGAAAATATAGATTTAGGCTGTACTGATGTAGAAGATAAAGAATGACTTCATCTGTTAACTCTGTCAATGATGTAAAATTAATTTACAATATTTAACACTTTATATGCAGCACAGTACTTAAAATTGTGGCCATAATTCATTTCTTATTGCAAGAACACTCATCTGGGCTGCATTAATGCATTTCGTCAACCCTTTTAGAGTTTATATCGACTAAAAATGATGCTAGCATCTGACATGAATGCAATAAAATACCACACCGCCCTTACAGGGTTAACTTCAAATCCCTGGCGAACAATATAATGTATATACTACTTTCAGGACCAGCATGCTTTCATTCTCTACAGTACATTGATAATCCATTTATGATACAGTAGTGGCTAACCCCCCCCCACACACACACACACATACATACATACATACTCTCCAATCTGCCAACACCTGGCTGCAAATTCAAGTAGGAGGACAGCATCAATAGGATGCCTTGTTCATGGTTTCCTCGAAGCCATTCCCCATTTACATGCATTTGTACTGACTCTGCACTGCCCATAGAGACTGCAGACAAAAACAACCATGCACATATCATGTATAGGCCTTTATGGCATTACGTGCATAGACAAATGTGTGCAATGCGACTATGTGACACAGGTCATATGACCTACACATAGGTCACATGACCTGCTGTCTAGTGTGTATAGGGACAGACACAAAGGTGTAGACAAAGACAAGGGTCCTAGTTACTACAGTGGTCAACTGATGACACCTTATTGGGTGAACATCCCCATGCGAGCGATCAGTTGTGACAGGCAGGCTAAAAAAGGCAGCTCGCAATATGAATCCTTGGTTCACAGCCATGGATGTCACACGCCAGGTTCTAGGAAACCCATCTACCTGTGTTATAGGATGTCTATGTGTGGAGTTGTCCTGTCCTGTCATATGGTCTCTACATATAGTTACCTTTCTAAGAGCTAGAAAATAAAAATTTATGTTGTACTAGTAGGTACAAAACTTTTTTTTCATTTGTTAACCCTTTACCGATGATTCAAAGTGAAATTAACTGCAGCATTTTTAACAATTCAAATGCAGCATAATACATTAATATCTCTATGTACATTGACATTTGCTCCTGTGATGGATGAATAGATGCAGTTAGACTGGCCAGGGCTGTATCTATGCATCATGCCGAATCTAAGGGAGGGTATCAGGCCAATATATAGGTGGTGGTAGTGATGCATGGATGCAAATGAATACTATTTCACTCTTTAAAGGGGTAAATCAAATCCCTGGCGTGCAGAATAATGTATAATAGCTGCTTTCCAGACCAGCATACTTTCACTTTATGCAGTACATTTATAATCCATTTATTATACATTAAAGGATTACCACTATACCCCCCCAATACACACACACACACACATACACACATACATACATAGAACTAAACGACCGTGGTGTACGAGGTGGTCGATCCACCACGAGGGAGACAACTCCCGAGGGGTGGATCTTCCACAGAGGACACCAGGGGAGGTTAGTTCTATATTTATTTTATGTTTTTAGAGTGTTTAATTAACTGAAAATTAGCAAAATCCGTTACCGTAGTGCCCCGTACGAGCGGCGGTCTGCCATTTTGAATGTTTACACACACCCAGAACGAGGCTACGGTACCGGATCAGCCGCTGTGGTGGATCGACACACATTATGCCATTGGGGGTGTGGCGATCGGCCGCGCAATGCTATCTCTATGGGAAGAAGTTATTCACATAAAATAATATCCAATCTGCCAACACCTGGCTACAAATTCAAGTGGGGGGGGCATCTATAGGATGCCTTGTCGATGGTTTCCTAGAAGCCATACCCATTTACATGCATTTCTATTGACTGTGAGCTGTCCATAGAGACAAAGACAGCCATGTACATAACATGCGTATAGATGGACATTACGCACATGCACACATGTGTGCAATGTGACTATGTCACACATGCACTGAGTGCTATATATAGGTCACATGACCTACACATAGGTCACATGACCTGTCTAGTGTGTATAGGGACAGACACAAAGGTGTAGACAAAGACGAGTCCCAGTCACTACAGGGGTCAACTGATGACACAGCCCTCTCCCGACATTACATTCACTCACATACAATGATACATATACCAAGAATACTAAACGCTAACACTAACAGGCTAAGCTCCTTGCATATGCACTACATGAGGATACCCCCCCCCCCCCACCCCCGGTGCACCATGATAGAAGCAGCATAAGTTGGGGCGCGTCTTACATGATTAACGCTCTGGAGTCCTTCTATAGCTGGTAGTATGCCTTATCACAAATAATAAATGATATGCAGTGCATCATGGAAGTCAATTAAGAGCTGCATCATTGCTGCATTCATGCATCATGCTGCCTCTATCGCCCCAAAGGATTGATGCACTCCTGCAGGGGTTGCATGATGCAGTGCTGTAGAGAAGATGCATCCTGAGAAGGTCACACTGACCCTACAGGGTTGGACATAGCTATAAAGCCCAAGCTCCACTAGGTGACACAGTGCGGCAGCGTTCCTGTGCGAAACACATTAGAGTATCCTTTCAGCCTGTCAGTGCAGAAATGCGGCGTTTCACATGAATGTCGCATCAATTTCGCCGCGAAATTGCTGGCTATATGAAGTTATAAAGTTATATGGTTCTATAGGCACCTTAAATTCGTAATCATTATTTTTCTTTTACACTTGATACAGTGTATATATATATATATATATATATATATATATATATATATATATATATATATATACACACACTATCATCCCATTTAACCCTATCGTCCCATTTAACCCTTTAGAGGATGTACACTGCAAAAATGGTGTTTAGATCCTAAACACAATTCTAAACATATTCTTTCAACGTTTTTGTAATCACATTAATGTCCTAAACATGTTTAGCCAAACAATGTGCTTAGATCAAGTGTTTAGATATGTAGGTGTTTAGGTTAAAACTTTGTGTTTAGATATCTATGAATTTTTGTGTTTAGGTGTTTATGAATTTTTGTGTTTAGATGTTTAAATGATTTGATGTAGTTATTAAGGTTTGCAGACATGTATGCATTAAAAAAAAAGATATATTTTGTTTGTTTTCTCATTTACTGGGGGGGACATCAGCAGGTATTTACTTGTCAAAGTCTCCAAAGATGTCAGCCACAGCTGTATACGTGTACATGCATGTATTACACACTGCATCAGAATGAGAGACTTGAGAAAGTACAACAGCTTGGCAGGAAAGACATTGCCTTATCTATTCCAGAATAACATCAAATAGGTGTCAGGCATGGAGCTTATTGAATATTTTATGCTAATGATGGTGGCATAAGGTGAATCTAGTCAATTTTCTATTGCCCTTTCTATTCACATGACATTCTATGAAATGAAACCATGATAAACATGGGATTTGGGGACGTTTGTTACAACAATTGATTGTAACTATGTGCAGATAGTCCATTCAAAGGTAGTGCTGCTACCTGGTGTGGATTCAACATCCAAGTATCTAAACATATTGATGTTTAAATTTAAACACCTATTTTTCAACTGTTTCAACTCTAAACATCTAAGCATGTTTAGCGTAAATGTTTATGTAGTTAGAATAAAAGTGTTCATTTCCTAAATGTGTAGTCGATGAGACACCGAACTGTCCTATATGTTTAGGTTTTAAACGTGTTTAGACCTAAACATGTTTAAAATCTAAACACCATTTTTGCAGTGTATGTATAGTGCTCCTTATAGTGAGTACAAATCTCACAAGCACTGCATTGGTGCGTGGATTTGCCATAGGATGGCATGATGCACGATTGAAGGGTTAGTGGGTCAAAATTCTGGGAGTCTAACAACCTCAAAAGGGTCGGCATGATGCATTTTTGAATCCATGCATCATAAAGCCGAGGAACATGATGTACAGGTGTGTATACAAATACCAGTCCTTAAAGTTTTAACTACAGGAATACAATCAGTATAGTTTTGTACTCTCTGGGAGTGATCGATAATATGTGCACAGAGTGGCCTCGTTTCGTCATCCAGTCTAAAGGTAAACAAAATCGATTGTTTGTGGCATCTGTTCTTCTATTCTTAAAGCTACACAAAAAGATATATTGGCTGTACCGTAATCTCCTGCGTATAAGGCGCGTCTTATAAGCCGAACAAAATGCTGCTGGGTCTTATACGTGGGAGGTAAATTGCCTTGAGTTTGGGGTGCGCCTTATAGGGGGGGGGGTATTTTTTACTATAGAACAGTACTAAACTAACAAAAATCTGCCCTCAGAGGTGTGCCTTATACGTTATAACAGACCTCCCTTATAGGCGAGCTGCGCCTTATACGCGAGAGATTACGGTAGCTCCACATCACCACAGAGAAAACTGTACTGTCATATATGATAATAACAATACGGTTTCTGTCTCTGTCTGTCTCTGTTTCATGCTAAAATATCGAGATAATGTGCCGTACTGCCGTAGGGGCTTGTTTAACTGCCCAGCGCTTATTTAAATACTGCTTAACCATTTACCGCACTACTGATGCATTAATCATGCCCTTAGGTCGGCATGATGCACCAATGAAGTGCCGGCGAGATTGCTCGCCAGTACTTCATTGCCGACCCTATAGTTGATGTATACTCCCATAGGGTGGGCAAGATGCTGCAATGAAGTGCTGGCATCATGCCGACCCTATAGGGTTGATGTATACTCCCATAGAGTCAGCATGATGCTGCAATGAAGTGCTGGCATCATGCCGACCCTATAGGGTTGATGTATACTCCCATAGGGTCGGCATGATGCTGCAATGAAGTGCTGGCATCATGTTGACCCTGTAGGGTTGATGTATACTCCCATAGGGTGGGCATGATGCTGCAATGAAGTGCTGGCATCATGCCGACCCTATGGGGTTGATGTATACTCCCATAGGGTGGGCATGATGCTGCAATGAAGTGCTGGCATCATGCCGACCCTATGGGGTTGATGTATACTCCCAGAGGGTGGGCATGATGCTGCAATGAAGTGCTGGCATCATGCCGACCCTATGGGGTTGATGTATACTCCCAGAGGGTGGGCATGACGCTGCAATGAAGTGCTGGCATCATGCCGACCCTATGGGGTTGATGTATACTCCCATAGGGTGGGCATGATGCTGCAATGAAGTGCTGGCATCATGCCGACCCTATGGGGTTGATGTATACTCCAATAGGGCGGCATGATGCTGCAATGAAGTGCTGGCATCATGCCGACCCTATGGGGTTGATGTATACTCCCATAGGGTCGGCATGATGCTGCAATGAAGTGCTGGCATCATGTCAACCCTATAGGGTTGATGTATACTCCCGGAGGGTCAGCATGATGCTGCAATGAAGTGCTGGCATCATGCCGACCCTATAGGGTTGATACACTAACTCCCGGAGGGTGGGCATGATGCTGCAATGAAGTGCTGGCATCATGCCGACCCTATAGGGTTGATACACTAACTCCCGGAGGGTGGGCATGATGCTGCAATGAAGTGCTGGCATCATGCCAACCCTATAGGGATGATACACTAACTCCCGTAGGGTCGGCATGATGCACCAATGAAGTGCTGGCAAACAGTCTCGCCAGCATTTCATTGGGGCATCATGACGACCAATGGGCATGATGCACTCCTGCATCAGCGAACCTAAAAGGGTCGAGAATATTTTCAATACCATTTTTTCCCACGCTTATTCAAGACCGGCACTTATTTGACACCCTGGCACTTAAACGAGCCATTAAGGTGCGCTTATAAGGTTTTAAAAAGGGCCCCGCAGCAACAACGCCCACGTGGCTATATTTTTGTGCACGTGATTTCTTAGACACGTGCACGTGAGAACACGTGTGATTTTACCACACGTGAATCTTGGTCTCATTTCCACATTATTAATTTTATGTTGTTTTTCTGAACTTATTGCATACTTGAAGCTGAGAAAATGCTCATAATTTATATATTGGAGGCTGGACCCATGCACAGGGAGTCCTGCATGATAAATCTGGATGGGCCTGCCAACAGATGCTAAACACACTGATCAAATTAGGAATATATGCCTGTGTCTGGCTGCGTTTAACTATTTAGAGTGTATCATAAGGAGCCTCGTGAAAACTGTTAAAAAGCTGATTTATTATTCTCTTTTATTAATTGATTAAGGGTTAAGTTCATGATTTTATTTACGGCCTTGTCACACGAATACCTGCACATGAGATCAGGGAAATGTGTCAGGTGCATTAACCATTTTAATAGCCCTTTAAGGGTTAATTAACACATATAGGGCCTAGGCACATGGCTACCTGTATACTTGATAGTGCCATTAAGAATATTATCATCCGCTCCAGATATGATTATATCAAATTAGTGTACTTATATATGCACCTGATATGCTCATATTCACACGTGCCCAGCTCGAAGTCACGCACGTGCTGATCACGTATGTCAGACACTTAAGCCCAAGCTCCATTAGGCGGCATGGGGCGGCAGCGTCACAGGCGGCACAGGTTTTCCTTGCAATGGGGTATCCTTTCTGCTTGCCAGTACAGGAACGCAGCATTTTGCCTCAGTATCACGGCAAGTTCACGCGACATTGCTGCGACACTGACGCGAAACGCTGCATTCCTATACTGACAACCAGAAAGGATACCCCAAACCTGTGCTGCCTGTGACGCTGCCGCCACAGGCCGCCTAGTGGAGCCCTGGCATTATTGTTTGGACCTATAAGGTAGCATAGTGCTCTGATGCATCATGCGAATTAGTCACCATAATGAATCAATGCTGTTTGAAGGGTTAGGTAAGCCTATTCAATTCAGCATGCCCTTCATATAAATCCTTTGCAATATCAGGTGTGTTAAAAGGAAAGTAACGACCTTTGCCACTCCACCCATTGATACACCTGAACCCTTTAAGGGAGTGATCATTTTTTAACAACAGGGGGGGGGCCGGTGGGTTTGAGGGGGGGGGTCAGAATTTTTTCAACCCCTTGACCGGGGGGGTCAGAATTTTTTCAATACCTCTGATCAAAATAATTTCACCTGTTTTCAGTGGAAAACCCCGCGCGTTACTATAGGCTAAAAGGGGACGTTCGCGTGCGATTTTTGTCCCTTATGAGGGGGGTCTAAAAAATTTTACCCCCTCGAGAGGGGGGGGTCGAAATTTTTTTCGCGCGTCCGCGCGCAAACCCACCAGCCCCCCCCTGTTGTTAAAAAATGATCACTCCCTAAGTGCCGCTGATTTATTAGTGCACCATGTCAATTGGTCGTCATGATGCATAAATGCAGCCTTGATGACTCGCCAGGGCTACATTCATGCATCATGCCAATCCTACAGGGTTGACACACTCCCAGAGGGTAGGCATGATGCAACAATGAAGTGCTGGTTAGTAGTCTCGCCAGCACTTCATTTTGTGCATCGTGATGACCAATGGGCATGATGCACTTCTGCATCAGCGGCGGTTAAAGAGCCAGGTCAGAGTGTAACGACTGGACTTTATTCAGTGTTAAAAGGACATTAGGTCAATGCAGAACCGCCCCCATTTCTCCCTTTATTGTTCATTGTAATTTAATGTATAATCAGTTTTGTTTTGTATAAGATGGGCACTAAGCACTTCAATCAATAAGGCTGAAAAGTGGTCTAGATTTTCTCTGCTCCTTTCCAGTTTATTTATGTATTATGATCACAGCCACGATCATCAAATCCTAGATTTGGATAAAATCAGGCCCATGCAGAGATTATTATTGTATCTCTCATTATTATAGTAAAAGACATGTTTAAAACCATTGTATCAGTGCCCCCTTTGAACCTTGAGGAAGTTCCAGGGGTGGACACCCAACACGTGCACATGACGTCATGACACCTCCCCTACTGTGGTATTAGTTACCCTAGTCCTGGGAGATGTGGTGCTTCAAGGCATCTTGTTCGTTTTAGGCAGCGTGTAGAACTGTTAATACACAGTGGAACACTGAATTGAAGCATCATATCGACCATGCAGGAGTGTATCAAACTATACAGAGCAGCATGATGCATTCATCCAAACCTGATGGTTATTTTAAGCTGCCCCCATATCATGCACAGGCCTTTTATTCTTATGTGAAAAGTGGAGATTTCCTTTTCTCTCTCTCTTTTCTTTTCTCTCTGCTGTTCAAACTAGTTCCACACCTTTCTGGTTGTCAGGAAATGACCAATCCCTGCAAGAAAACCTATAAATGTGTATAGACAGCAAATTCAAAGTAACCAATTCAGCCTATGTTGGAAATAAAGGTCTGCACCTCCCTACACTAAATCATATTAGATAAATTAGTCTGCCCTTTGTTCACAGCTACTTTAATTAGCCGTTTTTCTATAATTATGACCCCATGTGTTAATCATGTATTCAGGGAATCCCAAACAATGGCACTTAGAACAGACGCCATGTCTCTGCAGCAGCCATAACTGCCACTCACGGCGCATGCTCCAGGTGACAGACGGTTGTGACGCCATCAAACGCTGTTGTCCCACGAGCATGCTGAGAATACTAGATGTGAAGCATGGTTAACCCTTTAAGGGTCGTTAGTGCAGGAGTGCATCGTGCCCATTGGTCGTCATGATGCAATAATGGTATGTTTGCTCATCCCCACTTCATTGCTATATGATGCCGATCCCATAGATGTGCATCAGTCCCATAGGATGCATAAATGCAGCCATAAGGGCCATTTTCCACCACCCGATATGAGTGCTCTATCAGCCGATAGCTGCCCCACACAACCACATCGGCCGATGGGGCTGCCATAGGGTTCAATGGTGGGGCATGGTCTCTGTCGGCCGAAAATAGCATCTCCTATTGGTCTAGCGGCCGATAGAGGGGCCATATCGGGTCGTGGAAATGGCCCTGAATGGGGCGTTACTCGCCAGGGCTGCATTCATGCATCATGATGACCGATGTGCATAATACATAGTTGCACTATCATCACCTAAAGGAATAAAAAGTTAATTAACACGGGATTAGAAATTCGGGTCGTATAGCATTAACCCAGTAGAACTGAGATGTCCTAAGCCATACTTAATTACTATAGCCAGGTGTGAGACTAACCCCCATAACCCCTTAAGGACCACACTATACTCTGATACTTTTGTACAGCAGTCGCGATGCATTATTGAATCCTGGCTGATTCTGGATGCTGGGCTTATTTCTAAGCATTATGCATTATGAGTCTTCAAGAACGTATCAACCCCATTGTTTTAGCATGATGCATGAATGCAGCAAGTAGACCTCACCAGGGCAGCATTCATGCATCATGAGCCTGATGCTTTCATGTATCATCCAGCATTGGCCCTTCTTTAAGGGCCACCAATGCATTTGTGCATCATGTTCATTGATTGGTATGATGCACCAATGTAGTGCTTGCAATTCTGAATGCCAGCTATTTATTGATGCATCATGCGCTAACCTGGGCGCTAACCCTCTGGGAGTGTATCAGCACTGGTGTGATGCATCAATGCACCATCTGCATTTAAAGAGTTAAAGGGTTAAAGATAAAGCTGGGCATACCCCATGCACCTGGACAGGATATTCTGACAGGCAAGCGGATGAGATACCCCGCATGAGGTAGTATGGAGTATCCATTTTGCAAGTGTATTCACAATGCTAAGGACAGAGGATGAGGGGATAGGATGAGACGGATTGGAGTACCTATGAATAAGTGAAGCAGGCAACACCTGTCTTCTAGGAAACACACCAAGTTTGCCATAATCAGCAAATTTGTGTAGACACATGCACATTCTTTCCTGGCCCTACATCACTGCCTTTGTAAGTCCACAGATGTATTACCTGTTAATATCATAATTCATACACAGTAGTAGCAGCTACTAAGGTATCACTATCATGGTAGAACACAAATGGGTGAGGCATTTAAAAGTTTTTACTACACTGATAAAAACAGGCCTTTAATTATTAGTCAGTATGGACTACATTTCTATAGCCAAGTGAATGTATCTCTCATGACTGTAACTGCTTTAGTCACTGATTACTAACTTACCTAATCATAATAGTCAGCATACAGTCATCCCTTGATGCTTAGTATCAGGGTCAGGTCGCCAGAAAGCAGTAGATTTTGTGTTTTGGGGTCATTTTGGACTGTTATGGTTCTAGAGAAAGAAGTTGCAAATCAATCTTGTTTTACATAGACTCATTTGATAGATAACACTTAGGGCTATCAGAAAGATGTAAATTTGTGGCCATCCATCCAAAACTCTCAGACTTATAGCTTGCCGAAGTAAGAAAAACAGTCAAATTTGTTCTTTTTTGATTTTTTGTACTTTTTACAAATGTTCTGTATTGAATAAAGAACAGCTGGAGTAACCCAAAGTTATTTTTTGTATTGTATATGATCATAGGTATCATTTCCATCAGGTTTGAACATGTTACTGAGTGAGGATTTTTCATTGTGTGTCTTTGAAAATGGAAATCTGTAATTTGTAACGTCCGATACCAAAATCTAAATCAGTTATAAAACATGGAAAAATTTAATCTTCATAATCTTTGTTATTACCCATATGAAGGGCTTTATTATCCCCTACTTTGGCGAAAAAATTGTGTGTCCAGCAGCATTTGTCTCCATGTGAGAGCAGCTTATGTGAAATAATTCTGATAAAAGTACCGGACGTTACGTAACGTCCGGTACTTTTATCATCATGTAGGAGGCAGTCTACTGTACATGCATAACTCAAATTCTGTTCCATTCTGTAATTGAAGTCAATAATAGACATATTGGCCTTGTTAATTAATGTGTTTGTTATGCATAATGGGACATTCTTATATTACTGAGAGCAACTTCAATTACCTCTATATTTCATTATTTTGGTACCGGACGTTACATGACACAAAACAAGCAATAAAAATGGAACCGGATGGGCTAGATCGGTATTTTTTGGTTTTCTGAGTTGAGCGGAAGTCCCTTCACAGTTGTGTTAAGGTTATATAAAGGAATTAGAAAATTAATTTTAAAGGCCCTTCAAGGGCAGAATCTTACACTTTCTGACGACCTGACCCATCAAGTATTTAGTCACTGTAACTAATATGTATAGTCAGCATGACTAATATCCATCCAAGATGGCTGATGTATGCCTTCTCCAAGATGCCCAGGTGAAACTGAAAATAACTCTTGAAACACTGTAATAATCACACAATATCATGATACATAGATGAATTACCTATCTCTTAATTGTCAGACATGATCAGTACCTATGGATGAACAAGATAACGTGAAGATTAAGCTTGATTATAAATGTCCTGATGTGTCACTGTCTCCTCTCAGTCAAAGCATCCAGCAAACATGTGCTCCTAGTTTTTGTGCACAGAAACCTGTGACATCATCAATCTGTGAGCTCTGTACATTTCCATAACTAATATGTGACTAATGCATATTATCATCTGACTATAGGGGTCAAAATATGCTGGTATAGTCAGATTTTCTTATCAGTGTACCCTAATACCTCACGTATAAGGCACAACCTATACCCGAGGATAATACGTGGGTTATGATTGGCCTAAAGTCAGGGTGAGCCTAGACTGGCAACAGTCCCTTAGCTCTCCTCTCAAAGCCACTACACCCCCACCTCTCTTCTCTATCTCTTCTCCTCTCTTTGATTCACTAGAAATAATTTTCATTTTCAATTTCTCACTTTATTTCAATTCTCTCATATTAAGATCTACAGACTTGAGTTAGTCTAAGGTGAGCCTTGAAGGCAGGGAATTTATACTATTGAACAGTACTGAAACCTAAAAAAACAATCACTTGCTGCACAATTTGACTTCGGCATGAATTCTGGGTGTTTCCTATTATACGCAAGGTGCAGCTTTTACGCAGGGTTTTACAGTATGTCAAGTTACCAAGACAACAGCAGGAGGTGTTATCTGGTTGTGTCATGCCTCCAGGTGTTTACATGTACAGGTGAGACTTACATTAACCCTTTAAGGACTGCTAACACAGGAATGCATCATGCCCATTGGTCGGCATCATGCCCATTGGCATTGGCATGATGCTCGCCGGCACTTCATTGGAGCATCATACTGACCCTCCAGGAGTTTGTTTATCAACCCCGTAGAATCTGCATGATGCATTAATGCATTAGCGCCCCTTACAGGGTTAACCGTGTCTCCATGACAACTGAAATCTAACACCTAGTTACCCCTAATAGGACTCAGGTACTGCCTGCAATGGACAATGGCCCAGCCCAGGAGGGTGTTGCTCCTATAGTAAAAGGAAGAGCTGGCTAAAAATGCCCATCTTTTCCAGTCCTTTCTTTTCATGTAGCTATGACTTGTCCTTTTGTTGCTCACAAGTGGTCATTAAAGTATGGTGCTAAAAAAGGGGGATTTGAGTAGGTACCTAGTTGGGAGAAGTGAGTCAGTATAATAAATTATAGAGCGTGTGACATGAATAGGTACCTGGTAGTGCAGCTCTCTCTATTTTAAACAAGGCAGGTGACTTTTCAGACTAATGTGGTGAGGGCAAGTACTTAGGTGAAGTAGTGCACGACTTGTTTAGAAAAGAGGGCACATACCCACAGCTCTTTTTACAGTAGGAGCAACACCCTCCAGTGGTCATTACATATACAACAGAAATAGGCATCTTACTGGCCTGCATCTACCTTTACTTTGTGAAGGACACCAACCTAGACTCACTGTTGAATCTACCAGGCATTCTTGTAAACTACATATATGATGAATTAGTTTTGAAGGTTGTGATGGAGTGTAGATTCTGCGGAAAACAGTGCCATATAGCAGAATCCCTGCCTCTTTTCAAGGCGTGCAAATCAGACCATTATTAAGGTTTTTAGTTCTTGTTTCCATTACTTCTTTTCTGAGAATAATAATCTTGAGGTATCCAGTTCTGCCAAAATCAATCTGGTGTTTACGGAATGATAAAATCTGCAGGACTGAATGTCCTACGAGTGGGAAAACCTTTCATATCGATAGGCTACAGTAAAGCACTGTGCTACCAGAAATCTCCCTGAAAAGAATAGATTAAAAGCAATTCTGGTGGCCAATGGACGGTTATTGGAGGCAGCTGCACTGCAAAAATGATGTTTGGATTTAAAACATGTTTTGGTCTAAACATGTTTAAATCCTTAACATATAGGCCAGTTAGGAAATAAGCAATTTTGTTCCAAATTCATAAACAGTTTTGCTAACTATATTTAGATGTTCAGAATACTAGGTGTTTAGATTTAAATATCAACATGTTTAGGCACTTGTATTTCAGATACATACTCAGTAGCAGCACTATGCATGTGAATGGACTATACGCACACAATCACTATCAATTCTTGTGACAAATGTCCTCAAATCCCATGATGATCTAGGTTTCATTTCATAGAATGTCAAGAGAATAGAAATGACAATAGAGATGTCTGGCAGCCTGGCCTTTAAGAGTGTTTAAAGGTCATAATGCAGATTGCTCTTTTACAAGGCTCAATTTATAAGTAATAAATTAGCCAGTATAAACGCCAGGTCTTGAATGGTGTTAGTCTTGAATGAGCGCTGGAGTACAGAGACATTGAAATTTCAAAATACACTATAACCCCGTAGGGTCTGTATGATGCATGAATGTAACCGTAGTAAGCATTCATGCATCATGCAGACCAATAAGGCCCTTACAGAGTTAAAGAGAGTTTAGCCTCTGGCAGTTATGTCCAGGGTCCTGGTCGATAGAGTGATGAAGGCCAGGTTCCCCCAGCTCCTACCACCATACATCTTATTGGATCTATATTGTACATTATTTATACCAATGGCATTCAGGTATATAGATCTGAAGATACTCTCTGAAACCATCCTCTAGATTATAATGGCCAGTATACAAAAATAAGTCCCTCTCTCAAACTGATGTTATCCTGAGAAGTATACTGATAGAAAGTTAGGCGAGGAAACTAGATTCTAACATATTAATGATTGTTATACCACGATTTCTGGCTTACACAGTGCTTTTTGGGGTCTATTCCCATCCACATATCTGTCGATATTGCACACCCTGTATACTTTAGCATCAATTTTGTAAGGCGTGCGGTTATCAATGTAAGGCGTGCGGTTATCCAGGATAACCGCACACCTCTCATGTCCTCCCATGTCATATGTTACATGTTAAAACCCATGATAGACTTGACCAGGGCAGGGCTCGAACCTGCTGCCTAAGATCCCTAGTCCAACCCCCTATGCATTGCGCCACAGGGACTGACGAGAAACGCTCGGTTCGAACCACGTCTGGATATGATACAAAGCCATGTGTGCTGTCGCTGTCCGCTGCCGGGCGACGAGGTGTATTATGTACAAACATAACAGCGAGACGCGTCTTTTTTCGCCGTGTGCGCTGTCGCTGTCCGCTGCCGAGCGCAGAAGGAGGAGACGCGGTGGCCTAGCGGTTAGCGCCTTGCGCTCAGCCGTGACAGGTCCGTGGATCGAGCCCTGGCTTGGGCGCATCTTTTTTCGACGTGTATGCTGTCGCTGTCCGCTGCCGGACGATGAGGTGTATTTTATACACAAACATAACTGCGAGAAGCTTCTTTTTTCGCCGTGTGCCCTGTCGCTGTCCGCTGCCGGGCGAGGAGGTGCATTATACACAAACATAACAGCGAGACGCATCTTTTTTTGCCGCTAGAACTAAACCAACCAAAGGAGGCCTAGCCGGGCGCCGAGGCATGTACAAACACTATTTTTTGCCGTGTGCCGCTGCCAAGGCTAGCCGAGACCGGGGCTGTCGCTGTCCGCTGCCGGGCGATACACACACTATGGCTGGTATTGAGTCCCGGGGAGGGGGAATAATTTTTGTTTTCAACTTGAATTTATTGGTATAATATTGATTATTTATTGGTTTCGTGGTATAAAATAAGTAGTCAATGGATAACTCATGACTTGTGTGTGTTAGCAAAGGCTAATAACACTCGGCCTACGGCCTTGTGTCATTATCCTTCACTAACACACACGCGTCATGAGTTATCCATTGATTACTTGTTCAATATCCTATTATATGATAGTAGTGTTAATTTTTCAAAACTGGGTAGATAACACAGTTGATTTATTTATTCATTCATATATCTAATCAATACTAAATTTATTTGCACATCCAAACATTTGATCTTAAGATAAATTTATTTATCTTAAAATCAAATGTTTGGATGTGCAAACACTTAAAGAAACAGGAATCGAAATAATAGGGGTGTACTTTCTTCACTCCTCCCCTCAATTGAAAAAAAAAGAGAAGAAACCCACCACCACCTCCCCATTGATGAACAATGGTCACTCCCGAACATACAGACCTTAAGGCACTGTCAATAGATCGTGTGTAATGGAAGCATTACCTAAGGCTAAGTTTTCTATTTACAAAGGTTAACGTAAAAGTTTTAGCCTTTTATGGGCTACAGTCTTCCTTCAGTCTTGTGTTCCCCTGTCCCCATGGTGCACCAATTGAACCTAGGAGTGCATCACCCCACAGGGTCGGCATGATGCATAAATGCAGGCTTAGTGAGTTACTCACCAAGGTAGCATTAATGCATCATGAAGTCCAATGGGGATGATGGATTAATACCCTAGTAATGCGGCCCCCAAAGGGTTGAGCTGAAATCTATAAATCAATTCACCATTCAAACCAATTGTGCTATAGTCTTATACTTGTACATCGGGTGTTCTACATCTTTGACGTCACAATTGATTGAACTGCTATTTCTGTAACAACGAAGTTGTCTATTTATGGCTAAGGATGCTGGCTACGCATGCATTCTGAGAAGCGATCGTTGAATCTACCCAGGAGGTTGCCACAGAACCTGTTTAGTGTACTTGAGTACCTTGTGGGCATATCCCTCTTCCCAAAAGGGAATTGACTCTTCAGCTGGAGGGTATCTCAAAAAGATTTGGAATTGATCCTGTCGGAGGTGATAATTCCAAAATTGAACTCACTGACCTTCTGGAGTGGATTCCCTCTTGTATTGTAAAGAGGGAGTCAGTTATAGGAGTGGTATAGGAGGGGTCCAGTCTCTTATTTTGCAACTCAACCTATTTCCGTGCAGTTCACTTGTAGCAGAGGTCAAGCAGGGAAGTCTGTTCTTAGGGTGAGAAATGGAGGAGAACTGCAGGATCAAATAGTTACGGTGAGAACTGGTTTCCCAATCTTTTTGAGATACCCTCCAGGCTACTCACGCATTACGTCCACTATCAAGTGATCCGTTAACTCTCTCTCTCTTCTCTCTCTCTGTCCCTCTCTCTGTCCCTCTCTCTCTCTCTCTCTCTCTCTCTCTCTAGTGCCAAATGCACCCTAGACATTATAATAAAGAGCTCATCATATATGAGGAAGAGGAACGATTTTTTATGCCCTTTTGTGAAAAGGTTTGCTCCACCTTATCTGATATATTCTGTATATCTTGCAATAAGCCTGGTGCTGTGCACAAGCGTGTTTGCCTGTGTCACCACCATCCAAAAAATGAATAGTGCTGTCTATTTCAATACCTGCAAGTCATGGACTACCATCAGAAAAAAAGTAATAGGGATGGATTTTGCTAACATGGTATGGGGGTTGATTTTAGGCCATTTTGAAGTAACCTGCAGGAGACCGTTGCGAAAAGATTGGAAAATCTTCTGTCGGAGGTGCTATTCCCAAAATGGAACTGACTGACCTCAGGGAATCAATTCCCTGTTGAGTTGCCAAAAGTTAATCAGTCATAGAAGTGATTTGGGAGTGGTCGGGAATTGGTGAATGCTTCCTAATTTTGAACCAATTCCTGACTAGGTCCTTCCTCCGATTCCCTGGCTAATCTACCATGGGGAGCGTTCAGGTTGAACCAATCGTGGAACCAGTTCCCCTAACCTTAAGCAATGGAGTATAATTCAGAGCAAGTCAATTCCATTACAGTATAAGGTGGGAATTGGTTTCTCTGGGTGGAGTATTGGGGGAACTGGAAGGTGCGTCAGCTACAGTGAGCCATCTGAGATGAGAGGTATTTGAGAACAAGCCTCCCCCAGCAAATTGTCGTTATCTGTCGCCATGATTGGTCATCAATGGTGACTCCTTTCTGAGTGATAACTCACTGCGTCATCTTTCCCCACTGTGTGTCAGTCTCACATGGCATGGCGTTTTATCACAACAGTCGCCAACATGATCTCACTCACTGCGTGAGTATGTGCCACCCCTTGTCATCCCTCACAAAGCATGGTGACTTATCACCACCATCGCCAACATGGATCTAACTCACTGTGTGAGTATGTGCCACTGCCTGTCAACTCTCAGTCAGAATGGCAACTTTTCACCTGCATTGCCACATGGCTCTCACTCACTGTGTGAGTGTGTATCACTCCTAGTTAATCTTCTCTCAAAATGGCGACTTATCACCAACATTGCCAACATTAGTCTCACTCAATATGTGAATTTGTGTCACTCCATGTCAATGCTCTCTGAGGATTGCATCATCTGTCACTCACTCTCACTCACAGTGGCAACTTATCACCACCATTGCCAAAGTTGTTGAGACAGCACCACTGTTCAACATGTAGCCTATCTAGGAAGTGTGGGCATGAAGTATAAGTCCCATACGTATCAAATGTGCTTTGTTTCACACTGATTTCCATGTAATACTTCAGAGTTGAATCAAACAAGATTATATAGAGAGAATATCAATTGAATTTAGATAGAGGTATCTCTGAAATGAAAGCAACTACCCATAAACACCTTTTCTCTGGTTACAGGAAAAATACATAGGGAAATATCAACATGAACACCTTGTCTGTGGTTAGAGAGAAGATACATATGGCAATACCTTCTCTGGCAAAACATACTTTGATCTGGCAGATGTGAGGCTGCATGATTACCAATGTCGATGATCATGAGCTTTTCATCTAACAAGGTGAGTGATCACCAGCGTCGCCATCACTGGTGAGTCTGAGTGATCACCACTCTCGCCATCCATGGTGAACCTGCGCTATGACGTGGTGCGCGTTTCATCTAGCGAGGTGATTGATCACTCGTGTCGCCATCCCTGGTGAGTGTGGGTGATCAAGATCCTCACCCTCTGTGGTGAACCTGTGCTATCACGAGGTACGCGTTTTATCTAGCGAGGTGACTGATCACAATCCTTGCCATCTGTGGTGAATGTGTATTATGACGTGGTGTGCGTCTCATCTAGCGAAGTGAGTGATCACTCATGTCGCTATCCCTGGTGAGGATGAGTGATCACAATCCGCGCCATCCCTGGTGAACATGTGCTATGACAAGGTGCATGTTTCATCTAGCCAGGTGAGTGATCACCCGCGTTGCCATCCCTGGTGAGTCTGAGTGATCACCATCCTCGCCATCTGAGGTGAGGCCATGTGATCACCACCATTGCTATTCCTGGTGATCTTGTGCTATAGCGACGTCGTGTTCCATCTAGCGACATGTGTGAGCCACTTCACACAGGTTGACGAGGAGTCACGATAATTTGCTGGGCCTGGTTCATCCATAATATTGATCATAATTTTCATGTACATGAGAGGTATAGAGGTGTATTGTAGTATACAGTATAGGCAGGTTGAGCACTGTCAAGCTTGTATATATATATATATATATATATATATATATATATATATATATATATATATAACTATATCACAACATACAGCCATCATACGGTCACATTGTGATCGCCATATTTCAATAATGACACAATTCTTGATTCTGTACTACAATAAGGACATCAGAGGTGTAGTCACCTTTTAAATCTACAAAAGAAAAAATGTACAACCCTGACGCTTTGAGGGAGATGAGGCTTAAAATCATAAATGAGAAGTTAGTAGCCTTAAACGCCCACAATAGCTGTTTTCTCTTGGACCTCAATTAGATAAATTCTTTAAAAATAAATTGAGATACAATCATCTGAAAAAATTATGGATGTTTTCAATGGTTGAGCTATAGACAGCTACCTCACAATTTACCTCTTTGAATAATCAGAGTTTTTAGCCTACAATCCAAACTGTATTGGACACTTTGCTCCTCAGTGTCCAATCCTGAGTGGAGTGCCTTGTCCCTCAAATGGTTGAATTCACTAAGAAAAACAAATAAGGAAGTGGTCATTATTTATCAACAGGGGGGGCTGGTGGTTTTTTGCGCGGATGTGCGAAGATTTTTCATGCCCCCTCTCAACGGCGGTCAAAATTTTTTGCGTCCCCCCCACACTGAAGGCGCGGATCGGATCTATAGTAGCGTGCTGGCTTTTTGGCTAAAAAGAGGATAAATTTTTTTAGCCCCCCCCTCAAGAGGGGTCAAATTTCTTTTAGTCCCCCCACCAGAGGGGTCTGAAATTCGTACGCCCCCCTCAAACCCACCAGCCCCCCCTATTGATAAGTAATGACCACTCCCTAAGGAATGGAATGCAAAATTACTTCATGGTCAGGTGCAGTATATAGCGAACCTTGCCATTACCACAGCTCCGCCAATGTTGTCTAGGTCGTCAGGTGAGGAACCTTCAGTTCAGACAATACCCAAAAGAGGGAGATTCATGTGGGGGGCCTGGCAGTAGCATTTCTATAGTGGTGTCCACCTGCTGGTTTGTGATAGAAGTATGGGGGGCCTGGGGACGAACAGACACACAGCCTAACCCCAAGGTCCGCTTGATATTAATCTGCAGACATCACTTGGACTTGCCCAGTTAACAACTACACCATTATTTGACCCTGCACTACTCAAACTAAGTTAAAGGGAAATGATCAATCATTTATACGCATCAAGAGAAATCATTTTTACAAAAAAACATTTGGTATGCTTCATCAGAGAATGGCCGCTTTCAAATACTAGCAAATATGTTCTTCCTGTCAATGCTATAGTGCTGCACCCTTTAATCTGATGTTAATGTGGCATATATAGACATCTTCAATGGTAAATAGATAAATTCCTTGGGAAGAGAATCCCAGTCAATTGATCAATGACGTCATAGGATAGACAGCACCACAATATGGTTCTGAATTGTTCATATTCAGTTAAAAAACTCATTCAGTTATATATCAGTTATATATCCTCTCACGACATACATGAATTAACCAGAATTTTGCCTCCAAGGAACCATTTATTCAGAGAATGTTGATAATTGATGTGTATTTTCCCTTTAACCCTTTAAGAGCAGAGCAAAAATGGTTGCCCTGGCCATGGGGACGGCCTCTGAAAAATATATAGTTCCTAGAGGACGAGCCTATTTTCAATTCCTATACAAATCCTATATGATTGGCGTCGACTATAGTCAACGCTAGGCCTATTACGGTTTCATCTATAGTCAACGCTAGGCCTACCATGGTGTCAACTATAGTCGATGCTAGCCCTCAATGGGTTAAGGAGTTTTAAGGGTCGCATAGTTCTTTAGTTAAATGTTGGTTGTATATGTTCAAAGCAAGAGTACAGCATCAGTGAGATAGTAAACAGGGCTGTATTATAACACCATAATGTAGAATACTGGTTCACAATTTAAACATTGTGGCTCAAATGTGGCATAGACTGAGAGCAGTGGTCTTCGAACCCTCTACACTAATCTAGCTCTACTGGGGCTTGGGGCAGTGTCATAAATATACATTTTGTTAGCAAAATATTTAAGGCATCCTTTGGAAACAATAGAAAACCACAGTTTTGGCAGTGAGGTAATTCCTTATTTATAACCTCGGCCATCCATTATATAAATGTAGGCGCATATATATAGGTACAGCTAGCTAGTTTAATATAGCGGTGTATTGTAGTGTACAGTATAACCAGGTCGATTTTGCCGTGCTGTGACAGGTGTGTATAGATAAAACTATATTTCAACATATAGCCATCATACGCTCACATCATGGCCGCCATAATTCAGAAATGACAAAGGTATTGATTCCACAGGACGACACCACAGGACGACATACATACTGTTCGCTCTTCATTTCATGTAAAAATCCAGAAACCGGGATATATCTAAAATTGGTATTCCACTGAAAGCGATTTATACCTGATTTTGAATCGGGAGCAAATCAGTTATCTTTGAACACGATAACATTTCATACATTATTTCTTTTAAATCCGATTACCATCAGATGGATATGGGGCCATTTCTACCCAATTGTCTTTGGTGGAATATGCACTTAAAGCTGTGGTTAAACTATACAAGTTATACCTTCCTTGTACTGGAGGGTGTTGCTCCTATAGTAAAAAGAGTTGTCAGTATGTGCCCTCTTTTTAAAACAAGTCATGCTCTGCTTCACCATTCACTCACCACATTAGTCTAAAAAGTAACCTGGCTTGTTTGAAATAGAGAGAGGTACCTACTCATGTCACACCCTCTATAGTTTATTATACTGACTGACTTCTCCCAACTAGGTACATACTCAAATCCCCGTTTTTAACACCATACTTGAATGACCACTTGTGAGCAACAAAAGGGACAAGTTATAGCTACATGAAAAGAAAGGACTGGAAACAAGGGCATTTTTAGCCAGCTCTTCCTTTTACTATAGGAGCAACACCCTCCAGAATCATTATCAATATGGATAATGAACTCCCAAGTTGCTTGTTTTAACTTATGAAGACTCCTATAAATTATATGAGCATTTGAAATATACCATAAATAGGCGTTCCCTTCAATCATACAAAGATGGTGCAATCAGGTGCTAAAATCAATGCGACCACTTTTATTTTTTGCCCCTAGGGTCTACACTCCCTTCTACTCCTCTTTATTGGCCTTTTCTTTTTCATCATGCCCAAAGCTCCAAACACCCACAGTCAATGACAGTGGCGGATCCAGGAAAAGGAGGGGGTGCGGCCCAAAAGAAGAGGGCGCAGCCCCTACTTTTGGGCAAAGTTTTGGGTCCAAAATATGTAGTTAAACTCTTAAGTACTGGGAAAAAGGCGCCCCCCTCTAATTCCGCCACTGAATGAGGGGTGAGAAATGAACAGATAGTTAGTTGGCTGGTACTCATCATAACAACTTTGTAATGCACAGATCGATCCTATACTAGCCTATATATAAATATACAACTAAGGACTAGACAGTGAGAAGAGGGGATGGGTGGAAACTAGAGATGGTGCAATCAAGAGCACTCTAAGAAATAACTGTTGAAATTACCAGGTTTCCTCGTGAACCATTGTAATTGTGAGGGTGGTGAAGTATTGTTGTTTTTACAGTGAAGCCCCAGGTAGCAGTACAGTGAACACTGTGTTACAAGGAATCACTTTAAAAATATGAACAAAGGCTCTGTCTCAAAGTTGACAGAGAATCGCTGGTAATTTGACAGCATTTTTTAACAATGAAGGTATCTGTAGCAGTAATTATAGATGGGCACCTCATTACCATGTTCAACTGTGCTTCCGGTCTTATCTGACTCAGCCAGCTATGTTCCAGCACACCTAGAGAAGTCAGGGTTGGATCGAGGATTTTGAAAAGGAAGGGGCGCGCGCCTTCCCCCCCCCCTAATTTTACCTAAATTCTAGGGTAAAAAGAGGTAAATAAACTCAGAGTACAGAGAAAAAGGAGGGGGCGCGCCCCCGCACCCTCCATCTAAATCCGCCACTGAATATCATATCATAAGCGGTTAAAACCATGATTACATCCTCCAAGATTTACCTTGTAATGGAATTTGAAAGAAGAACAACAAGAGATCTAGAAGTGACACAAATATCAATAAACAACCTACCAGAAGGTCCCTGTCCAATATCATTCTCCTGTACCTTTCACTATTTAAAACAAGAAAAATGTGGCAAGGACCACGGATAGGAGTTGCCACTTCATCACTAGCCACTGCGGGTGATGTCACTGAGACAGCATGACATCACCAATGACGTCATAGGTGACGTCATAGGGAGAAAACCGAAAACATTATTGAGTTGCTACGGTCACTACGCTCCCGGCTGCTGACGCAGCTTGCAACTCCAAATAAAACACATTTTGCAACACCCCGTATGTCTTCACAATGCAGCACCTAGTGCATTTGGCAATCGTGACGTCATCAGGTGCATCAGATCTATAAACCTGCTGTTCTCCTCAACAGTTGCACATATTTCAATAGTCATGCCAACATCTTTTAATTTGACACAAAGGCAATTAAAATACACTATGATGAAAATAGGGTAGTGTTTTCTATACTGCTCAAAGCCTACCAGTGATACATAAATGTAACATTAGTGAGTATGATGCCAGGGTTGATACACACACCTATTTGTGTAATGCACCAATGTGACCCTTATGTTTTGGCATTTTGCAGTGTCATTGAGCAGCTCAGCAGCAACTACAAATGCAGGCAGTTTTGGCTAAACAAATCTAATTAGTTAAATCCCTAAAACTGCTCCTCGGTTACAGAATTGCTCAGCAAAATGACACTATGATGGAGTGAAGCTATAAAAGAGTTGAGATACAACCAACATATGAACAACACAGCAGGATGTTAGGAGGGAGGCTGGGGTGGAGTTGGGGGGGGGTACTTTGTGCACTGCCGTATTGGGTACTACTAGGATTGGCTAGTGCCCAGATCACTGATTGATTATTTAGCCTGCCCAGAGAGGCCACTGGACGTCATCGATATAGTTGTGCACAGACTTAGCATTGAGATCAATACTGACAGCTGTTTCTGCACTGTCAAAAATTTACACTTCTCCTGGAAGTATGGAATGTTAAAGCTTTCACTGAACTACTGTGTAAAAAAGATGTCATCAAAATGATAACGGATGTCTAGCAACATAAGGACAAGGATTTCACCATCATTATTTTTCATTGAGATTACTTGTACCATATTGCTTTGATGTACTGCCATCTGGGGCTTCATTGTGGAAACTACACTGCTTCACTGCATTACAGTTAAAGCGGTTCGCTGTTCAGGTTTACAAGGATGCCCGATAGATTCAACAGTTATTTCTTACAGTATACTTTTACAGCGATTCATCATAAGATAATAACTCAGCATCGCAAATATTTTATCTCACCCTTTGGTTTGCCATCATGTCTAGTAGATTTAACAGTCTTTTATTAGAGTGTGTTCTACGCATTAATAAACATCTGCAGGAAAGGGTGGCAGGCTATTTCTATTTCTAATCCTTTCATCAACTTATGGTCTCTGGATAGCATCGGTTCATAATTCTTTGATTGAATTATATAGCGGAGTACTGCGTTGATCGTTACAGTATGTGGGAGTAGTGAAATAAAAACAGTAAGACTAAGACACTCTAAAAAGTGTTAGGAGAAGGAAAAATAACAATTGCAAGTTGCTATCAACAGCCCTGTTGGTTCACCTGCTCACAACAAGAGGAGGGGGGGGGGTTCTTGGAAAGATATATAAAGAACAGGTAGTACTAAGGTTTAGCTTCTTCTCCTGCCATGGTACCAACGCCCCAGGCACAAGGAAAATAGTCAGGCTTCCCGGCCCTACAAGAGCCTACATTAAATAAACATTGACTATTGACATTTTTTTATCTCTTTTTTTAATTCTGCATTTTAAGACAACTTTTATTTGAACTAGTTGTCCCTGAATTCTAATGAATAATTGTTGAATCTACCAAGGATTGCCATAGAACTGAACAATGAATGAACCATTGTAATTGCATTGTAGTGTGCATGTGTAGTTTCTACAATGAAGCAGTACAGTAAACACTGTGGTACAAGGAATATCTGTGAAAATAATGATGAATCTGAGGGGCGACTTTGGGACAGGGACCTACCAAGCCTAGATCTTTAGGCCAAGGTACCAGAAGCACATATCTTCCTGCCTTGGCTATCATTTCAGATAGTATCTTGGTTATTATCTTGGCGAGAAATGGGATGGGAAATAAACATGCCGAGACCAATCTGTAGACAGCCATAACTCATATCAGAGATAAGGAATAGTGAATATAGAGACCTGTTAGTGTACCTAGTTATTGTCACAATAATAGCCATATGTAACCCAGAGATAGGAAGCTTTAACCCTTTATCTTTTTGGCTGTATAATATTTTAACCCTTTAAGGGCTGCTGCTGCAGGAGTGTACCATGCCCATTGGTCGCCATGATGCTCCAGTGAGCGATCTCGCCAGCACTTCATTGAATGCATCCCAGATAGCTCCTAGTGCTGCATGCACACATGTATCAGGTTAGTCCGTAGAAGCTACTCCAGTGGGGTGTTTCAGAAGCAGGTAATGTTTACAACCGGTCAAAAGGAGATATGATAGCAGTTTTAATAGTGATTGTAGGCTTATAACTGCATGTGTTTCTAAAGCATTACCATTATCTTACTGTGTCTATAACTATATGACTGGCGAGAGATGATAATGGTTGCAGTTGTAAGTTTAGAATCTTACAGTTTTAGAAACAGATATTTAATGTTCATTATCATGTCCGGCTTCTGAAACACCCCACAGGAAAGACACATCAATGGAAATGCTGGTGCACTAGCAGAGTCAATGCAATGGGCATCTGGGCATGGTTCACTAAAAGTGACATAAATAGAGGCATGTAAAGGCCTAAAGATCTGACATGAATTAACCTATAGAGACGCCCACATACCTGGAGGCGTCCACCCCAGAAGATAACCTTAAAACTGGGTTTACTGGTGATTCAACAATACCAAATGGTTGAATTACTCATCAATGATCTGTTAATATTGATTCAGGAGTGAGCACAAGTTTATGGTCAATTTGTGGGGTAGACCTCTAAAGGTAGGTCTATTTGGGTGTCTTTTGGACCCTTAAGTTTAGGTTAACCTACCCTATAGCCCTTTGGCAAGGTGTACTATCTTACAACATCAAGTTCTATCAGTAGTAGGCCTATCTTTTAGGCCTATCTTATCAGTGGATTGTACACCTCCAGCTGATGATGGGGATGATGACATTGGACGTGTGCAGGCAACATGTGGCGAGTTATATAGAATGCAGGATCCCCCATTATCGCCCACTGTCGTCATCATTATTATGATAATCAGTCTCTCTATGTCCTGTATAGAGGTGAGTTGTATCATCAGGTAGCATCACGTTGATTAGGAAAGGCTGCGTCTAAGGTGGGTTTATACACGTAATTTGTACTCAATGTACACATTTGTTGTCTGCAAATCAATCTAGATACCCATACCTTTTCACTTTTTATCAGAATGAAAATATATGTATATTAGGATTTTGCACTGTTAGTATTTTGACATTCTTGGGGTCAATGACTACAAAACTTTCTATCCAGACTTGTGAAAGGTAATTTTAGACAATTACGCTCTGGCCATTCTTGGCCCTGCAACTAAAAGGTGGCATTAGAGCAAAGTCAACCATGCATAAAATGTTGGCCAAATTGGAGAGAATCATCCTATAACATGCCAGTCATACAATCCCAAAAGGTTACCATGCTATTCACCCATAGTTTTATCATAAAACCCCAGGTAGAAGGCACAGCTTACAAACCATCCCAAAGACATACTGTGGCTTATAGGGCCTCGGTGAAGTCAGGGTGCGGTATAAAGACATGACTTTACATTAGGCTACTATAGTAAGAAATTCAATCCTTTTTCAGACCCAACATGCAGCTCATATGAAGTGTGGCTTATACACGGGGTTTTATGGTAACTCCCCTCCTCTATGCACAGATAATTATAACTGCCGCTTGAATAATTCTCAGAAAGGTAATTATTTGACCAGTAGGTGCATTTATAAATGAAGGCAACTACACTGAAAGAATAGAGGATTGTTATGTTCTTTTTTGGGGAAATATAAACTAAGCCAGTTAAAACCTCTCAAAAAAAAGAAGAAACAAACACAAATAAAAAGTAGTACCTCTGCATTGAGTACATTCTGTATATCAATCGCTTATCCGAGACACGTGCTTAAATGACACCAGCGCTTTTAAGAGTACAGTCCTTCTTAGACCGGTGCTTTTTCAAGACATGCATGAGAAGGCATCCTTCATATGTAACACCTCTTGAATAAGCAGTTAGGTAACTACAACAATTATTCAAGACCGGTGCTTATATCAAAGACCCAAACTTTTACCCCAAGGCTTTTACCTAGAGGTAACTACAATAGGATACAACATATATGGATACTTGGAGATGTACCCATTCTAGCCCCCATTTGGCCAGAAGGCAGAGTCTGTAAACGTTGGTAGTTGCATAATGTGAGTGTCCCAGACAGCTGTCACTGGTCCCAGGCGTGCTGTATTAACACCTAGTTCAGTGCACACGGGGTACCAGCGGCAATAATGTGGGCGATAATAGGGAACACCAGCCAGAATCAAATCATGGGCAGACAGCATGGTGCAAGCATATGTGTGCATTATATTAAAAAATTCTTTTCCAGACCAGTTTTATATTTAGTGGCCATTAGCGTGAGGTTGGTGTGGTAATAAATTCTGGTTGAACAGGCCTATATGTGTGCAATTGACCTTCGATTTAATCAAAACTACCAGGGTCATGATAGGTCAACACATGTTGGAGGTGTGGTGTTATGTTAACATTTGTACAGTTCAACAGAAGCAAAAAGCAAGTACTAAAGAGGAGTGTGCATGTAGCATATTTTAGCTCCTCAAATCAAAATAGATTGAACATCAAAAAATAAGCTACAAATTCCATAGAAGGTCAACTAACCCTGGACACAGATATAGCAGTGTCCATTTAATCAAAAGGTTGGTATGAAAGGATATTACATTTTGGGGCTTGTTATATAAAATCATTGGCACTGTTTTATTTGCACTGCCGAACTAGCCGCAGTCTTTTTACCTAGCTAGTGAATCTTCTTAGTTGCCCATGTTCTTTGGAAAAGCCATATAGACTTATATGTGTTCCACGTAACAGCGGAGGTCCACTAAGCAGACCCTGACATTCAGCCTCGTACACTGTAAAAATTTGTTGTCAAAATACCGGCGAAATCCTTGTCCTAAAGTTGCCAGACATCCATCGTTACTTTCATTGAGATCCCTTGTACCACGATACTGCCATCTGGGGCTTCAATGTAGAGACCACACTGCTTCCCTGATTACGGTGGTTGACTGTTCAGTTTTATGATAATTTCTGATAGATTCAACAGTTATATTTTACAGAGTAGTCTATATTGCCCTACTTAGTAGCACACATTAAAATTGAAAGTTAAGTGGCTCGGCTGGGCAACCTCCTATTGAAACTTAACTCATTTATGATGAGCAGTTGTTTGGATAGCAGGAGACCACAGTTCTTTTAAATATTTACACAAATATCAGAGAGTTACACAGACTGACTGAAGGCACTTAATCATTTAAAGACCAACAGAGTATCAATACATCATGATCTTTGGTCAAAATAATGCATGAATGCAATCCTGATGAGTTATTCCCATAGCCAACCTTTCAAGAATGATATATTACTAAAAGCTTGGTATGCTTCAATGCAGTGCTGGTGGTTAGGGTCACTGGGCACCTTTATACTGGACTGCTTCTCCAGCAGCTTTTGTTGCCAGATGTAAATCATATATAACATCTATATTTAGATGAATTGAATAGAGGAAGGTGTAGCTGCCACTATATAAACAAATAATTATTAGTTTATCTATTCATTTGTATATTCTGTTCTCTTCATTTTTTTCTTCATTTTTTCGTCTCTTTTCTTTTCTATTCCTTTAAAAATTCATTCACTGTGCCCATGTGTTCATTCATATACAGACAATACTTATGTGCCTTAACCATGTTCCTTTCTCGCCACAACTAAATTACTCTGGAGGGTGTTGCTCCTATAGTAAAAGGAAGAGCTGACTAAAAATGCCCTTGTTTCCAGTCCTTTCTTTTCATGTAACTTGTCCCTTTTGTTGCACACAAGTGGTCATTCAAGTATGGTGCTAAAAAAGGGGGATTTGAGTAGGTACCTAGTTGGGATAAGTCAGTCAGTATAATATACTATAGAGGGTGTGACATGAGTAGGTACCTAAGAGTGCAGCTCTCTCTATTTCAAACAAGGCAGGTTACTTTTTAGACTAATGTGGTGAGTGCAAGTTGAATGGTGAAGCAGAGCATGACTTCTTTTAAAAGGAGGGCACATACTGACAACTCTATTACTATAGGAGCAACACCCTCCAGTAACACTGTATTGGTACATCATGCCGATCTTTTGGGAGTGTATCAAACCTTTAGGGCCAGTATCACAATGCAGTCCTGGTGAGTTACTCGCATCCCTGCATCAGGATAAACAAATGGGTGTACTGACCTATAGCACTCTTTAGCCCCTGAAGGTTTTATGAAGGAACCTCAATTGTATATACTCCTAATGAGGTGGCAACTTGATTCAATTTACTAACGGCCTGGAGGGCCCTTGGTAACGAGGGATAGTATTGAATTTCTATCAGTGAGCAAATAGTACCGTAGAACCCTGCGTGTAACTGTATAAGGCGCACCTCACATATAAGGCGCATTCTGTGTTGATGCCAGGCCTATGAGGTGCACCTTCGGCAAAACTTTCATTACCGAAGTGTCCGGTTGAAGTGCCAGGGTTTCAAATGACTGCTTGTCTCGAATGATCGCCAGGGTTAAGGGTGTGTGCATTTAAATGCAAAGGTCTCAAAAAAGGGCCGATAGTACAGAGGTGTTAAAACTTATAAGCACCCCGGGCACTTAAGCAGACCACTAAGGCATTTTGTATTGTTCTAAAGTGAGAAAAGACTTGCCTATTACTTATAAGGTACACCCTGACTTCAGCCACATGCTACGAGGTATAGCTTATATCCTCAGGTATAAGCCACGCCTTTTATGCGAGGTTTGAAGGCAGTTCTCATAATTCCATCTCTGTAGCCTTCAGCTAAATATGCAATATTATATCATGAACAGTGCAATGATGATTGCCACCAAAGCTCTGCATTTCATTGGTAAGGGTCTATCAATCCGAATTTGAATGATTGGAGGGAGACGTTTTGCTTGCTTGTAATGGTTTATAATCATGAACTAGGGTAGGGACACTGAGATAGGGACATTGGGACCTATTACATTGCAGGAAACCTCACATTTTATTTCACACATGCCCTGGGGTTTGTTACTCAAACCCTGATCATGCACGCAAAATGAATTTAGGAACTCTGTGGGGGCCTTGCATGGTGCTCCCAGGTAAACATAATCCTACACACTGAATGTAAAAAAAGATGAGATTATACAGATAAGATCAAGAATTGAGTGGGATCATGAATGGGACCAAGAATCTGGGTACTCATAGTCTGATCAGCCCTGTAAGATCACCTAAGAGCACCAATCTTGCTCTCACCAGCCCTGTAAGATCACCTAAGAGCACCAATCTTGCTCTCACCAGCCCTGTAAGATCACCTAAGAGCACCAATCTTGCTTTCACCAGCCCTGCAAGATCACCTAAGAGCACCCCCAATCTTGCTCTCATCAGCCCTGTAAGATCACCTAAGAGCACCAATCTTGTTCTCATCAGTCCAGTAAGATCACCAAAGAGTATCACTGGAAGATCACCTGAGAGTAGAACAGATCCCCTAAGATCACAGAACAGATGGTGCAGGTACCTAAATATGTTAGGTACTTCTGAGTAACAGACCCCTGAGGTCCATCATGTTTCCCTTCATACCATGAAGGGAAACATGTCCTGAAATCTAGACCCTGAAGGATGTTATGATTGGCGTCATCCCCTATCTGTATAGCTTTATTAAGAACCGGAAGCTAAATACCAGGGGTTTATTTCAACAACATACCGGTGGGACTCAATTGGTTAGGAAATCTGTGCCGTTACATGCAGACCTACATTATTGCTTAAAACTCGACCAAATCTTATGTTCATAATTCATTGGGCCTGATCTCTGACGACAGCATGCTTCTTCAGTAAGAGAGCCAAATCCCTGGGCATAATCATCAATGAAATCCATATCGTCAGCAATATTGAAATAAGCCCCGGCCTGACCTCAGCTCAATGGAGGCTGACCACATGCAGCCATCTATTCAGACACCACTTGACACCAAAGGAGCTGGTGCCTTTGGACGTAGAAGTACGTCACGAGGGGGAGGACGTTGACGTCATCATCATCACGTGATGACCTTTTAGCTGTTGTCCTTTTACATCCGGGCCACTGCCACTGTGCATGATGGGTCAGCAGCATATGACGAGAACACTGACCGCTCTGCCGCTAATGGCGAAGGTCAAGGTCATATGAGCACGAGGATGCTGTGGAACTCTCTATGGGATATCTACTTAACCCTTTCAAGGCTGCTAAAGCAGGAGTGCATCGTGCTCATTGGTCAGCATAATGCAGCAGTGAAGTGCTCATAGGGTTGGCATGATGCATGGGTGCAGGACTAGTGATTGACTCGTGCATCATGACCGATAATTAGAGAATAGACAACGATCTTCTTCACATCGAGACTGTCTGTTGTCCTATAATGCAAGATGTGAAGAAGGAGTTGTCTATTGTCTTTATAAAACGTTTTACATTTCATTCCAATCAATCAAGTACCCAATCAAGTTATATCTGGAAGAGTTATGGGTATCTGACTGGTTTACAGCTATGATGACCTTCCTCATGATCAGCCATGCACTGTACTCGTATAATGCACTCAAGGTCACTTCTATTGTGCAGCAGAGCACTGCTCGCCGTTTTATAATATGGTCATAATGCATGATGTCCACATTTATTGCAAGAATTGACCATATCCACTGTCTATGTCTCTAGATAATTTCCCTGTCCCTTGTCCCTTGAAAGAATTGTTCATGTCTCATGAAATGTCCCATATCACTCGTGCCTATCTCCCATGGAGATTTTCAGAAATGACCACTTGACCATGTCGATCTTTTGATGACCCATCGTATTGCTGTTGAAGCATTCCTTGTATGTGGCCTTGGTCGTTGTGATATGTGAATCCTTGCCCGCATGGCGAGTCACTCGCCAGGGCACATCAAAGTCTGTCTTAAGGTTAGCATGATGCACCGCAGAACCGGTGACTTACTCATGGAATCAGAAATTTTGCATCATGAGTATCAATGCATAATGCAGTTTTTAAAGGGTTAACTGAGATATACAAAGGCCTGTACATGTAGCCTAATAATTCATAGTAACCTTTATGGAAATGTATCGATACGCGGCAGGTAACCCATAACCTATAGTTATTGCATGCATTATTGCAATATCAGGGTACCGATAATTTTGGTTAATAGTGGTAATTGAGCGAGTAATCATTGCCATCAAATTACTTAGAAATTAGGAAAGAATTAATGATAAACATTTGATTAACACACACTGCACACAAGATGCCCCCAATATGCACCTGAGTACCACAATGGCCTATATCATAACAAGAGTCCACCACCATTAAGAGGGTTGAGGACATGGACGTCTACTGGTTACCTGTCTGAGTATGCGAAGGTGTTTTCCATGTGTAATAAGAAGGGTGAGACAGTAAAGGACATTTGCTGCCCTCTGTCAGATATCCTGTGAACTATTTCCTATACATAGACCTTGATTACAGTGGGGAGTAGGGACTTTGGCAAAGTCCTACTTCACCTTCGTAATCAAGGTCTATGCATAGCAAATAGAACCAAGAGAGGGCAGCAACAGTGCTTTACTGTCTCACCCTTCTATTATAGCATATAGATAACACCTATGCAGACTCAACCTGGCAACCAGTCCAGACTCGTGGTTGAGGATGCCAACAGGAGACAGCATTAAGCCTGATACCAGAGTGTACAGTAAAACCCCTTGTATAAGCTGCATATTAAAAACCACCTGGGTGCTTATTAATTTCAAATCCTATGTACCCCCTACCTTTATTCAAGACAGGCGCTTATTTGAATACTGTTTTCAGTGCTTAAGGTTAATTTCAATACCCCTGTATCCCCGGCGCTTATTTGCGACCAGTGCTTATTTGAGACCCTGGTGCTTAAACGGGCCACTACGGCATTTCAGAGGTCTACTGCAGCTTATAGAGTATTAGTAACTCAGAGTGAAGCTTATATGAGGGGCTTAGTGTATACACTATATAGTAAGGGATGGTAAACTGTTTCAGGCCTAAACTACAGCTTAAAGATACCAAATCCAGCAACTCAGGGTGTGTCTTATATGCAGAGGCCTCCTGTGGCTTATAATAAAGTCTTCCTGAAGGACGTGGCTTATATAGAAATGTATAAACGTTGGTAAATAATGGCAACTAGCTAGGATCTCAGGGTGCGGCTTATGAGTGGGTGCACAGAAAACCTGCCACTGCCAGAAACTCATCAACACAGACGAGTTTAGGGTGGTCAATTCCTCATGACAACCTAAACTCGTCATACTGACAGGCAAAGTTGTCATATTGACAATACAAACCCATCATACTAACAACTTGGGTTGTTAGGATGACGACGTAAAGTCATCATTTTGACCAGCTGTAGATTTCGGTATTGTCAATCTGAAGACTTAAGTCGTCATTACTGACAAGTCTCGGACATCCCAGGTTTTCAGTGTGCGATGCAGGGGTTTACGGTGTATATGTAGAAACAGGAAGAGGCAGTCAGTGTTGCTGCTGCTGTCTGCTCAAACCTTAACCCTCCCCACCCCACAGCCCGCAGGCTCCCTGTGAGGTATGGTGGGGAGGTGCTCAGTTCTCACCACTCACACCTCACCTGTCTATTAACCCATGGTGTCCCACTGCCCAAGGCACCACCATAAAGCATGTATAATGTACTCAGGGTCTAGCCAATGGTGTTATTAATACAAAAGGTCTATTGTTTCTAGGGAAATACTCTATTCGACAGATTGATTGAGTACAAGGTGCTGAGTACCGGGTCACGAGTAAGCACCGGTGGTGAATAATCACTGAGCAAAGTGTGAGCTTAAAAAAAAATATATACTAAAACGGTATTCTATATGGTACAGATGTAAACATATATGTTATTATGCCTCTACTCCCTTTACAACATAATTATAAATGAAAAGTCTAAGCATGGTTAATACTATTCCACCAGTCCTCTAGGGGATTGATCTTATTCGACTTATAGAGTGCTAACTAAGTGAAAAAAAAAAAGATTTTTATTTACTGTCAACACCTACACCTAGTAGAAAGACGTTTACCATTTTAATAGAAGAAAAGTAGTGGCAGATAAATAAAGATTTTAGGCCAAGTGAGGACACTGTATGGTTACCGTGATGGTGACATACAAAACCAGACTGACCCTTCCCACCCCAGTAACCCTTTAATGTCTATAGAAAACATGATGGAGAATGTTAGTATCAGACTTTAGAGGGTTAAGTGTTTAAGGACTGCATAGTACTTTTAACCCTTTAAGGCCCGCTAATGTATTGTAGAGGTCAGCGGAAAACGTCTTTGGAGAAACCGGGACTCGATCCCGGGACCCTCCAACTTCGAAGCAGAAGCTCTTCCTCTGAGCTACTTCCCCTGGCCTGACGTTCTCTACCTTCCAACTACACCTGGATCGGTATGACACACACTAGGGGAGCAGCGAAGACCAGGCAACCGGCTCCTGAGAGTCGGTCTACCGGGTAGAGGGATTTTCGGTCCCCTACAGTATTAAGTAATGCATCATTACTATTGAATGAATGCAGCTCTGTCAGGTGAATGTCGACCCTACAGGGTTGATACAGCCCTGTAGGGTCAACATGATGCTCCAATGAAGTGCTGTACTTCATTGGAGCATCATGTTGACCCTACAGGGTTGATACAGCCCTGTTGTTTTTGTATAAGCACTAGGGATGGAGTGGTATTGAAATCTATACACGCCGGTGTGATTAAACAGGCAACTACATTAGGGAGTCACCATTTTTTAACAAAAGGGGGGGCTGGTGGGTTTGAGTGGGGGTCAGAATTGATTTGATCCCCTGATGGGGGGGTCAAAATTATTTCACCTGTTTTCAGTGGAAAACCCCATGCGTTACTGTAGGGTAAAAGGGCACGTTTGTGCACAATTTTCGGCCCTTATGGGCGGTCAAAAAAATTTTACCCCATCAAGAGGGGGGGGTCGGAATTCTTTTCGCGCATCTGCTTGCAAACCCACCAGCCCCCCTTGTTGTTAAAAAATGATCACTCCCTTATATGCCATATCAGAAGCCTACTTGCTACTTATTTAGGAAATCAAGGTGCGGCTTAACTGCAGAGTTTAACACATAGACAGACAACCTTTTCAGACCCAAAGTATGATTCATAGGTTATTATTTTTTTTCACATTTCGCAATTCAGCCATTTTATTAATGGTGTATGCTGCCATCAGAGATCCCTGCCTGAGATTGGTCTCTATGATATGTAATCATCTACCTTTACTAGATCTTAAAAGAGTTGCTAGTGCAATTGCAGCACTATAAGCACTAACATAGGTTAATATGGGTGACACATGACATATAGTGGGTTTTTAGATGATTTAAGCCCTATCATGCTGTCAGATTATTGAGATATAAGCAAATGTCCACGACCACGATGTGAAAAATCCCATGGAAGTGGACATTTGCATTTATGTCATGGCCTAGGGGGTTATTTTGCTTTTAAATAAAGAAAAACAGCTCAGATCTGTTCAAAATCCAAGATGGCGGACACCCAATGAATACGGACACATTGTATTCAATGGCCCCCATTGAATACGGCGGTTCTAGTACTAACCTATAGTGACGTTCGTATCAGCCATGACATAAAAACCCAAGGTATTTTTTAGCGCCTCCCACGCCGCGTAGCGGCGGTACCGCAAAGCGGTACAGGAGTGCGCTATGATGATTGCATTTTGCCCCATGTGATGAGGTCTCACAATACAAAATTACTGAACAGAGAAATTGATAATTGTGAAATCTTCTTTATGTCTGCTTTTATGAGACATGTCATCAAACACTGGTATACCAACATTAACGGCGGAAGGCGGTTTTTTACGCGGTCACAGCCGCATTTCTTTTGTTAAGTTCTATAACTTACCTTAACTCATGGTGACTTTTGCACCCGTGTTTCCTGTCAAAATGTTGCATGTCACGATGTCTGATATGAATACAGAATAGTTCCACAATTGGTTGTTTTGTTGTAATCTGATAACACACACATGTCGCATACACATTCTAACAGACATTTCCTGTTCTTATCATTTCAGGATGAAGGTCATCTAAGCAAGACGAAAAGGTCACAAGCAGAGAAGCCAACAACACAGTCACAGAATTTTAACTGAAATCCTGCCAACCACAACAATAGAAAAGGCACTGTCTGAGTAGAAAAGTGACAATTTAGTTAATATCAGTAAGAAACAGGACAAGTAAAGCCCACAAGATGCATGTGGAAGTGTCTGTCGCCTTGAACTTTGTCATCTCCTACTTGTACAACAAGCTGCCGCGGCGGCGAGTCGACATGTTTGGTGAGGAGATGGAACGAGGGCTTAAGAGGAAGTTCGAGGGACACTGGTACGATGATAAGCCATTCAAGGGTTCTGCCTACCGGTGCATCCGGGTTTCTGCCGACCGAGTGGAACCAGTGATTGAAATGGCTGCCACCCTCAGCCGATTGGACATTGACGAGATCCGCGACTACCTTCCACGAGACCTCACAATCTGGATCGACCCTGGCGATGTATCATACAGAATCGGTGAGAAGGGTGTGGCTAAGGTACTGTACTCTTCAAGGCAGACGAATGATGGCTTGCATAATGTGGACAGGGAGATAGCTGCTGCCTCCAAGGGGTTTAATCCGGATGCGCAGTGCTTCAAGCCAATTGATTCCTTATCATCCTCTCTGTCCAACCTGAGCATTTCACCTGCTACCACCTCCCCGACCGGGCTTGGGCCATCGGTCGCGGCTGTTAGTAACGGGGGTGGTGGTAGTTTGGTGTCCGGTGCGACAAGTCCATGGGCAACGGGATCCATGTCTCCCATCAGTAATGGAAACTATGGGTCTATATCACCATCCTCAGCTGTGAACAACAATTCATCGATTCAGAACGGGAACATTGCAGCGCCCACACCGACACCAACACCGGCACCAGCACCGATTGCATCTTTTCTGAACCGGAACCAGAATAGCACAATGACAACAGCTATGTTTGCACAAACCAAGTTTGGCTCGACTAAGCTGAAGACTCAAGCCAAGCGTCCGTCAAGGCTCTCCCCTACTGAGTTGGGGGCCTATTTCAAGCAGCGTAACCACAGCCCTCAGTCTCTACCCTCCCCCTCTAATGGGTTATCTCCTGGCAGCATGGGATCACCTTTCGGTGGGCCAGTTGGCCGGCCTCACGCTATCAGCCCAAGGGGCAATCCCGGCACTAACCGGGGCAACCACATGCTGCCCCCTTATGGCCTGGATATGAACCAGGGTCGTGGGAACCTGCCTCCATTCTACCTGATGTCCCAGCAAGCCCCTCCCCCTCCTACTACCAACACAGGACATCTGCCAGGTCCCACCTCATCTTTAACAGACCTCTACAATCCCATGCTACCAGGACCCTTCGCACCTCCTCCGCCAGCCTCCTATGGTAGCCAGACCCTCAACATGCTAAGGTTCCATGATGTCTTCCCGGTGGGCTCCTCGTCATCAGGTGGTCAGCCAGGTGGCAGCAATGGAGGCGGTTCCAATATGGCCGCCGGGACCCCTTCACCCGATGGTGGCCTGTCTCACAAGACCTTCTTGGAGGGTCTGAACTACAATAACCTGCCCAGCTACCAGACCCTACAACATCTCCTGGTGGCCAACTGAAGAACTATGCAGGGGGTGAGCTACAGGAAGGCGTACCGAGATTGTGGACAGTGGATTTGATCCCTCATGTGGGATTTTATTCTTGAGACTTGACTTGCTTCCATCAAATTGTGTTGATGAAGCCAGGTGTTTGTATGACTCATCAAAAATGCTGTTGGACTGAGCCGCATTCACACATTTGCTGCGGTCCTACAGCATGGCGTCCATTCAAGTCTTGTTGCAGGACTGTGAGTGCCATGGCAATGTGGCTACCAGGGCTGATGATCTCCTTTTTGCAATATATAAGACTTGGCGGAAACTTGGTGTCTTTCTTTCGTATTTTCGAGCTACGAGTTTGGGGAGAGAAGGTACTTGAGGCTATTTTGCCTGTGCTCATTTAGAAACCCTTCGATATAAGGCTTATGTCCTAAAACAGCTACATTTGGTCCCATGCGTGCGATAGCAGCATTTTGCCTGAAGAAGTATAATGTGATAGTTGTCTGTTTTGTTGAAAATGTGCCAGAAAATAAGTCGTTTTTTTATATAAATTACTTGACAACACATAGGTTGCAGATTATCTGACCAACTAGAAGATTTTACCTATATTTGATATTATCGGTCATCGATCCTTATCGGCTTTTGATACTGCTACTGATTGTCACAGAGCTTAGTCAACCTTGATTAAGTATGATGAATATATTATTACTTTGGTAAGACTTTGGTGATGATGGGTTTAAGCTTTTTTTTCTCACACTTGAGTAATGTTTATTGTAAGACAGCTTGTCCGCTGACAAGGTACAGCATAGATCTAAGGTGCGTCTTCTGGGAACGATACTATTTTGTATGACAAACAACAATCTTGATGTGCACATTACTGTACTGAAAAAGAAAATCTGTTTCGTATTTTGTGTTCACCGGCTCCTCCAACAAAGTTGGTCGCTAAAATTCAAACTCAGTCAGCTTATTTTTTCTGAAAATCTGATTATTTCTTTTCATTTTAGCTTTAAGGCATGCTTCAAAAAGGCGTATAAAATCAATCCTTTAAAAATCTAGCATGCTTGATATTGGCAAACTGAGTACTTGATAGTGGTTGATGGTGACTGATATTCAAATGAGACAAATATTGGCTTTGGAGGAGGGGCTGCTTTCAAATATCAATGCTTTTTGCTGGGAGTTGTCAACATTCCATATCTATGTATATAAATGTGCTTAGGTGTAAGCAAACTACAGACCTGCCAATCAATAACCAAACTTTCAAAATCATTATACAAAAAATATCTGGACTTGAACTGGAAAAATCTTACTATTTCACTTGATTATCTCATAGGAAAAAGTCTGTTCTGGTATCTCTGTGCCTATTTTGATTTATGCTGTACCATTTCCCCCCAGAAAGCTATTCAGATAGATCTGTACCACATAACAGTGTACTTGATTCATGTATATATTTTGTTATAATGAAGAAGCAGCTAAAATTAGAAAGGGGTGTGCAGGCAATGTCATAAGTGGGTCTTTCACTGAAGCCAATGTTCTTTTATTGCTTGAAAATCATACATAATTTATAAGAAAAAATCTTTTAAATAATAATTTTTAGATTATAGGGCCTGAGACTAGACCTCTTAAATATCATCCCCAATAACATCTTCAACTGAAGGTCTTCACTGCTGAAGACTTTAGGTGCTCAAGTTGACGATACCCAAATCTACAGCTTTGGGTAGTCAGATTGAGGACCAAAGGTAGTCAGCACCAAGGTTGTCACTCTAACAACATTATGTAATCAGTTTGACTACCTTGGATGAGTGTGTTGACCTAAACCCATCAGGTTGACTACCCTGGGTGCTCAATCTGATGACCTTAGGTTGTAGATTTGGGTATCGTCAGTCTGACGACCTTGGGGCTTTCAGTATGATTATGGCAGATGGCTTAAGATCAATTGATTGACCAAAATCGGATTTGGAGGAAAGCCCTCTAAAGCACGCCTAAAACTCTTCCAGCCCTATGCTAGATATCTTTTTGATATATAATTCAATTCTTTATTTTAATACTTTTATAGTTAATGCTTTCTTGGGGCCTTGGCCAATTCACACTACCATGACTTGTACCAATTTGTACCAACGTAATGCAGAGGATGCCAAGGAGTTATGCCTCATCCATCATTACTTTTTTACCTATGCTTAAGAGTACAATGATCTTGTCTATTTCAACATTTTATATGAAAAGGGGACTTCTCTGTCTGAATCAGAACTCTTAAAGGAAAATCGGACAATGCATGTTCGTTAATGGAAAAAGAAAGTCTCACTGTGGAGTATTTAATGTGAGAAACATCATTAATGTCTCAAATATATTTTTTTCACCTTTTCACTCTTTTTATTTTGCTAGTAGATTCAAACACATGGGTTTTTGTAAACAGATACAGAAAGTGACCACTAACCGGCAACCTTAAATGCACCTAATACAATGCCTTTTGGATGTTAAGTCTTGGTTCCACCAGAGCCAATTTATTCCCGACGTTGAATCAAGAGCAAATTGACTTCCCATTCCCCCTCAGATGAAAATCATGAACTTTCATTAACTTTTTGCCTTCAAATCAGATTTAAATTGGCCCAATCTTTTCAATCTGCTTTGGCGGAAACACCGCTTGAAGAATCCTTAAGCTTTCGTTTACTGCTAGAATTGTGATACACTTGTGTTTGGTGTGCAGATGTAACCCATGATATATATATATAAAAACACACATACTGAAACATGATATAATGAGATATGATATATAGATAAATTATATATTTTGTAGTTGGATAGTTTACTTTTATACAGCCTATTTGGCTTTTGATGGTGGTGGGTGGGGGAGGAAGAGGCGTGTATATCTCTTTATTATCAAATATGATCCACTTGTTTGTTGAAGGTATTTATTGGTTTTTGGGTTACTTTAGGCAAAGTAAATTTATAAAGAGTGCATAAAATCAATCTTCTCATTTTGAAGGTTTTCCAAATTTTGCAAAATTTCTTAATTTCTTGTTTGACATTACTGTACATTTATATTTTGTGTGATTGTAACATAATGGTAATTATGAAAGATCACTTCTCTGGAGAAATAATAATGGATACAGTTTCCTATGATTATTTATAAATACCCTATAATTAGTCTAGTCAAAAAAACAGCTAATTATCTACCATTGATTATGATAATGAATACCTTTGAGATGTTGCTAGGGTGATTTTGCACAATGACCTTAAAGTGGGTATTCCACTACCGTCGGTAGGGCGAATTTTCGCTTATCCGACCAATTTATTCTATAAGTGGGATACCCGCTTTAGATCTGGGTCCGAAAGAAGTGCATGACATTTACTATTATGAATTGTGTGTGTGTGTCCAAGCTGAATAAGGCAACTGTATTCTACACATTTTGTGTTCATTATTTTTAATTACACCCTCAAGGATAACATGGTGTCTCACAGCTACTTTTGATTACTGGTCATATTTTCACCAACTGTTATCAACTTTAACCAAATTGGCCTTTAATCATCTTCATGTATCATTTAATATTGCTTAAATGTTAATGTTCATGCTATGAGGAAGACGCTCTAGGAATATTGAAATAGTGAACTTAGTCTCTAATGGAAGGTAATGGATATTTTAGATATTTTCATTGGTAAAGTTTTCTTGAAATCCTTGGTTATTGTAAAATGCTAGAAGAGTGTCAATGCTTTGGTTTCTCTCTATGTTGTCTATATCATTTCGTTGTTCCTTCTGAGGAATTTGCGTGTAAATGTTTGCCATTGGGACCTTAAAGCAGATGAGCCCCCATATTTATGCTATTATGTAATTAAATGATATTGAAATGAAATATATAATCAATTTTATGCCATGACCCATGTGAAAGACTATACTCTATAGAATTGACAAAATATTTTTTTCATTGTGTAAATGATAAGGCATAAAGGCCTAATTGTATACAAAGGTAAAGTACTGTGCCCTGTATATGTATATAAAATGTGTTCTGATAAAAAAGAAAATGACAATGCTATACTAATGATATTTGGGTAATAGTATAAAATAGTATGATATATCTTTTCTACGTTCATGAACGAAACTGGCTGTTGGGAGTTATTTAATTTTTTTACAAAGGGATATTGATATTGGTAATAAAATGCATGTAGCTTAATTTAATATAAAGATATAATATACTTATAAGTATAGGGTATACCCTAAAAGAATAAGCATAGCAGTAGTTAGGGCTAGGTTAATATACTGTAATACCTCGCATATAAGGTGCATCCCATATATAAGGCGCACCCAGACTTCATGCAAGACCTATAAGGCGCACTTGGGGTCAGATTTTGGTTATTCTGAGCACTACTGTTATATGTCATAAAAACACTCGCCTATAAGATGCAGTCTGAGCTTGGCTCTTACAACATCTTACAAGGCACATGAGGGATCCATCTTCGGGTATAAGCCGCGTCTTATATGCCAGATATTACAGGAGTAGTTTTGTGCAACAATGGATGTCACATAGGATTATGCACATCTCACATACACTGGACACAAACGTATTTCTATTTTGAATAACCTATTGTAGATCTACAGAATGCCAAGGAATCCGAGAGAAGGTTCAAAGTGGGATCAAATGTGGCATGGTTTGATAGCCTTTCCGGGGCCTATGATACATGAATGCATCATGCCTATTGGTCGGCATGAATGCATCATGCCTATTGGTCGGCATGAATGCATCATGCCTATTGGTCGGCATGAGGCATGAATGCATCATGCCTATTGGTCGGCATGATGCATGAATGCATCATGCCTATTGGTGGCATGATGCATGAATGCATCATGCCTATTGGTCGGCATGATGCATGAATGCATCATGCTTATTGGTCGGCATGATACATGAATGCATCATGCCTATTTGTCGGCATGATGCATGAATGCATCATGCCTATTGGTCGGCATGAAACATGAATGTAGCCCTGGTGAGTTACTCATGATGCCCAATGATGCGCCAATGAAGTGCTGGCCAGCAGACTTACCAACATTCATTTGGTGCATCATGCCGACCAATGGGCATGATGCATTAATGCATCATGTCAATGGGCATGATGCACTCATGCAATTCGCATGATGCATGAGTGCATCAGCGGTCATTAAAGGGTTAACTAACACAGAATGTTCTAAGGCCTACCATATGTACACCTGCTTTTTAAAAAGTAATCCTGCCTTTGATCTTGTGCTTTTTTTCTACAGAATGTGCAATATAACGGGTTCAGAGTGAGAGAGAGAGAAAGAGAGAAAAAAAGAAACTTGAATTCATCAATGCCCCAAATGTTGCCATTATTGTATGGTGTTTATATTGTTACATATTTTTAAGTTTGTAATAAAAGAATGATATGAAATGTCAAGTGTGCGTATTTTCAATTTATTTTGATTTTTATAGAAGTCATTCAAAAGCCACAATATGTCTATAATTCACACGGATATAAAATATATATATATATATATATATATATATATATATATATATATATATATATATATATATATATATGTCCATTGGCCGAAGTAAATTACCCCCAAAACTACCTTCAATTAGTCTTGAAGCAAAATTGTGCTAAAGATTAAGATCTAATCAACTCTCAATTAAGTATTACCATTCGAAAAATTTATTTGTTAACTTTTCATTTGTCCTCATGAAGTTCCATATATCGTGCTAAATTGACATATCCAAATATCCTGCCCTTAATACCAACCTAAAAGGATATCCTTAATACTATATTCGTGAAGCATTATTTCACAGGTAATTTAGTGGTGACAGTAGGAAATAAGTTTATTATGAATCCGATGTTTTATAGATTGAGTACCTCCGGTTGGTAATTGGTTCAACCCGGTTGGCTTATATTTGAGAAAATGAAGCTACTCAAAATGTTTTTATCAATATTAGGGTACGTTAACCTAAAGCCGTCCACAAACCTTGAGACATTCATACCAGAGAATAGCTATAAAAATGGGCCCATTATTAAATAAGCATTGTAAACTGTTTGATTTGATACAAATCAACGATATTGCAGTGTTGATTCGGGAGCAAACCAACGATATGACATGGCCAATTTATGGGGTGGTCGTCTCAAGGAATGGGGGCTTTTTTTTAGGTTAATCTACCTTAAGTTAATACGATAGCCTAGTACCAGGGATAACTGTTTAGCCATGTTCAAATAATGTATCTCATTCAGACCTTTGATTTGAGCCATTGTACGCCTATATGATGTTGAAAATTGGGATTTTGAGACAAAACCTAAGAATTTGCTCATATATTTTGGTGGCCATTTGTCTTTTCTTTTTTGACATTTTGGGGTATAATACTACATTTTTCGTCTTGGGGAAATGATCTTTCAGAATCTACACTCCAAAATTGACCTATTTGGGTATTTCCCCAAAGTCTACTCAGAATTGACAAATGCCCAATTTGATACCAGTCCAATGAGGGTCGTGCAAAAGTAAATGAGAACCAAAAATCAGGATGTGTTCATTATTGTCTTGCCAAAGCCATACTTGTCAGCTCAGGAAGGTCTTGCCAAAAAGCAACTCAACTACATCAAACGTGGAGGATCTTGCTAAAAGAGAAACGCGAACCAAAAAGGAAAATGTGTACTTTTTTGTATTGCTAAAAGATTGTTTAGATAATCATTAAGATGAAACGTGCATGAGTTTTTCATGTATTCTGCTGTACTTCTTTATTCAATACTATGAAAACGAGTTAGGCCATACACGTTTTCCTCAGCACTCTCTGAAAGAGAAATTACAGCCATACTTCCTCGTTTTCTTTTGGCAAGACCCTCATGTTCACATACATATGCACTATGGTCTTTCCAAAAGTAAAATAATTAATTCTTATGGGAACATGCAAACATGAGCGGGTGAAAACGTGCACATTTAAAGGATTGTGAGGACGAGAATATATTTATCAACACGATTCTCTGCATTTGTTTTGGCAAGACCCTCCAGGGAACTAAAACGGTCAGATGTGGCTACAACTAAAAGTGTGCTCGGGCAAAAAAAAGGTTTGTTTCTGGTCACCCGACTGACCTCCACTAAAGAGGGCCGATTTTTAAATTTCTCTTGATTTCTTTTTAAAAGATTTTTGAGGATTCTTTCAAAACTTTCGCAGATTCTTTTCCATCATTGTCCAACTTTTTGGACCATGTTACTGGAACACAACTTTTCTTTAGTCTTGTGTCATATAAAGAAGCTATATTGAGAAATCTATTTGAATTGGCTATTATTAAGAGACATGTCACATGAGGTGCTAAAGGTGTACTTTGGTCATTCTCTTTTTTTAATCCCTTATTTGGCGATACTGTCAAAACGAGTGCACGTTTCTCTCAGTACTCTCTGAACAAATTTACAGAGGTTCTTTCTTGTCATCTTTTTGCAATCCCCTCTAGGTGGATATCAACTTAATATAGGATCATACTATCATAACGGGGCCAAATATTGAAAACTTAGTGTCCTTTTCAAGGGAAAGAGGCAATTAGCATTCCCTACTTCAAATCATGGACCTACACAATAATACCTAGGGCCTACACAATGTACTGTTCAAGTCCACAATCATCCCCCTAGTCAGCCCTCGACAAGGGTTTTACAGTAGAGTGCTTCTATTTCTGGAATACAGTAGTACCTGCTATAGGTAAACAAGAAATGCCGTTGTGACCGCGTAAAAAGACGCCTCCCACTGTTATTTTGTATTGTGAGACCTCATCACATGGGGCAAATGCAATCATCATAGCGCACTCCCGTACCGCTTCGCGGTACCGCCGCTACGCGGTGTGGGAGGCGCTAAAAAAACTAGTGACCCGATTTGGATCCTGCTGTATGGACAACACTACAGCAGTTTTTATAGCCTATTTATATATGGGACTGAAAGTGTAAGTTAATGAATTTGCCAGAAAATGCCCACTCCTGTTCAAAAAGCCTATTACATCTTTGGTCTACATATCCATTTCCCTTTAAAGTTGCCTGAAAAAAACAGTTAAAATCTAGTTAAGGGCGTTCGATGGCCCTTGCATATGGCCCAAAATTTCCCCTGAAATCATGGTCACAAATGCTATTCAAAATTTGGAGAATGCCCTTTAGATTGTTGTATTATTGCCTACTTCGTAAAAGGTTATGTGTCTAGATACTACCATACTGGCCTTTTTCAGAATATCAGAAATAAATGAATATAAATTCCCCTATGTACACTTTGTAACCCGCCTCAAGCTGGGTGATGACAGAAATCACCTGCTAGTAGGAAGCTGATTAACCACTGATGATTGACAGGCTATATCTAAAAAAAATAAACTGACTGCCGACTGATGGCCATCAGTCAGTTATGGACAGCGTAGGGACAGTATCAATAGCCCTTCCCGGCTTTCTAGTTCTATCAGAGCTTGGAGTATGATTATTTGGTTCACAATTAATCCCAAATCTTTTTAATTCCACTATCACTGCACACCGGCGGCTCACGGGTGGCCGACGGGTAGCCACCATTGCTGTGTATGATGTCATGACGTCAAGACCTAGTTGAACCAGAAAACAAGGCTCACTGAAATCAGCTGCCTGTAGCTTGAGCCTGATTGAAATCAGCTGCCTCTGGCCTAAGCAGTGATGAAAACTCCCATATCATTAAGGTTCAAATTTCATCAGTGGTCCGAGCTAGAGGCACATGATTTCTGTCCATATGGCTGATATAAAGCAATTTAACAATTGAGTAAAATTATATAAATAATATTTCACTCATTCCCATGACATTTTGATGTTTATGCAGCAAGGTTATTTTTTCACTGGGTTGTCAATCAATATAGCCCAAATGGTGGTAGAGACTGCCATATGTGTATTGATATATTGACAGATCCTACAAGCAGATTAGGCCAGGCAAAAACGATTCTCCCCTTCCATACCTATATTTAAACCAAGCATCCAGTATTATGTAGATGTAATTCAGGAAAGCATTGTTGTATCTTGCTATATGTTATTTACTTTTATGTATCGTTGATATTCCTGGCCCTCTAGTTTATACCATAGTGACATTCTTTTTTTTTTATTGGGAAAATACAGAGTACAGAGTATACGGTATTTATACCTAGCGCCCACGCATTGTGGTACCTCCACTATGCCCCCTACAGTAAACATGCACTATGACAGTTCAGTATAGATATAAATGGCATGGCGTACACATTATGATAATATCACAGATTCTATGATTTATATATAAAAGAAAGAATCAGATAAACAGAAGTCTTTGTCTGGATAGGGGATAATGAACAATTGAGATGAGAGGTGAGGTTCTAGGAAAAGCACAGTACATTATACAAATCTTTTACATAAAACAGTTTGGATAGTCTCGAATTATTTCACTCTTGAATTTTTCTAACATATCTAATAGTGTGTACCGAGCCTTTAATTGATTCCCTTGTATTCTAGCTTTATAGTGAGCATTTCTTAATACAACTGGCTTAAGGCAATGAGGGGTCATCAATCTCTTCCCTGTGTGTAACAAAGTTGGTAATTGCCTGTCATCAACATGTTTATTATTCTGTGCCAATGGAAATGCATAGAAAAGCAAATCTCTTCTTACATACATTATTCAAGGATTGGTTAAACACCTGTGGCGATGAATTGCTTCATGATAGACGTTGCCTAAGGAATTAAATATTCTACTTTCTTCTAAAGAAAAAGCTGATCCTTTGATGCAGCACCAGCTCTATTCAACCAGCATGCGAGTTACTCACCAGGGCTGCATCGATGCATCATGACAACCAATGGGCATGATGCAGTCTCGCCAGCACTTCATTGGTGCATCATGACGACCAATGGCGATAATACACTCCTGCATTTGCGGCCTTTAAAGGGTTAAAGAGGAACTTGAAACACAGAGCTTAATGCCTCATCCTCACCCTTCAACAGTTGACAGCTGTTTGAGTTGTTGTACAAATCGGATTCACTCAGTACAAGTGTTGTATTCCCCTGGCTGTTCTTTTACAGGAACGTGTTGCTCCTATGGTAAATAGAGCTGTCAGTAGGTACCCTCTTTTCAAAAGAAGTCACGCTCTGCTTCACCATTCAACTTGCACTCACCAAATTAGTCTGAAAAGTCACCTGCCTTGTTTAAAACAGAGAGAGAGCTGCACTATCGGGTACCTACTCATGTCACACCCTCTATAGTATATTACACTGACTGACTTCTCCCAACTAGTTACCTACTCAAATCCCCCTTTTTTAGCACCATACTTGAATGTCCACTTGTGAGCAACAAAAGGGACAAGTTATAGCTACATGAAAAGAAAGGACTGGAAATGAGGGAATTTTTAGCCAGCTCTTCCTTTTACTATAGGGGCAACACCCTACTGTTGTTATTGACTCAGTCCCATGTATTTTACCGCACGCTAAAACATTAAGCCTTTAGATCTAATAAAAAGGCCGCTGAGGCATTACTGCATTATCGCCATTGATCGTCACGATGCACCTATGAAGTACCCTTATTCCTTCCACTTTCACTTCATTGTTGCATAAAGCCAAGCCTTTGGGAGTGTATAGATGCTGCATGATTGAGGTCCTGGTGAGTTACTCGCCAGGGCTGCATTCATGCATCATAACGACCATAACGGGCATGATGTATGAATGCACTCTTGGCATCTAGCAGTATTGCGGGAGTTATGAACAAGGTGGAGGTAGAGGGGGGGGGACATCTTTCCGACCCCTTGGGCCTAACAGAGGGGGATCAACTCATCTATATCCAAAGGGACAAAGAGATTTTATCTATTTTCACCAAAAATCCTTAATGTGCACGCAACGATAGGTTACGAGGGTGCATCTGTTCGCAATTTTGGTTCCCATCAAGGGAGGGGAGCACTGAGAAAATTCTTCCTGACAAAGTGACATGTATACCCATGTCAACTTGATTTGACACAGAGAGCACAGGTCATTGGGACATGTGCACATATGTCACCATGACAACTGTAGCACACAGTAATCCTCATATGATTTGACATGCCTTAAAATGCCATGTCATCTGTGAGTTGACCAGGGTCACGGCCATGTCGAAGGCACTTGACATGTGATGGTTTGACATACATAATTGTTCTAGGATATTCCACTAGATGGAGCAAACAACCATTTTGGTACCAGGACTAATCACTACCAAGAAGTACTACCAACACTTGAGACATTTGATGTATCTGTGTCATTTTGTTTTCATGAAGAATAGATCACTAAGGTCTGTAAATACTATCAATAAATGGTAGTGAATTCTATTTCGTTGTTAAATCTGCATTTGTTATTGAATATCAAAATAGACACCCACCATCCTGAATACTCCAACTGGAGTGGTTAGACACCTTATGTGTGGGTCAGTGAAAATACCAAAGGACTGTATTCTAACCCACAATCTATAATCTCAGTATCTACAGTACAGGGAGACATATGGCATTGCCATGCACCTCCATGCCCTTGTCTTATGGACTGCATAGAGGTCCTCAGTCAAGTAGGAGTTCTGTAGATAGGAAAAAGTGCCTTAGTGTTGCAGGCCTGTGGGACTATGATATCCCCTGCCTTCTATTATAGGCCTCCCTTGATTGAACCATTGGTACATAGTTATTGACTGCTCTTGACCCTTACATAATTGTCTCACAGTATTACCTAGCACTCAGGTGAATGGATCAGAAATATGTGACGTGTCTTTATTACGCATGTCAAATGGAGTTGACAAACCAAATATGAGAGGGTCAACCTCATTTGACATGCCTTCATACATGTCATCTGGGAGACAAATTGTGACCTGTGCAGTATGTGTCAAAGCGATCAGTGTTCTTTCCTCTGTGAGGGCAAACTTATTTTGACCCTTGACTTGAGCCTTTGTTAAAACAGAATAGTCACCCCTTTAAACCTTTAAGGACTGTTGATGCAGGGGTATTTCACACCCTTAGAGGTTTAAGTCACAAGTCCTTTACAAAAGCTGTCTCTGCTCCATGAGCACCAAGAGTCAGTGCAATATGCCAGGGGTATGTTTCATATCAGGCAACGATTTGCCCCAAATTTTGTATCTCAAATGATCAGAAATTGTACGACTGGTTAATAATCATAATACTGCCTCTTGGACCACAATGAATCACTGAAATACAAGCAGGGGCGTAGGAAAAGGGGGGGGGCAGGGGGGTCTAGCCCCCCCCCAATCACAGAGGAAATGGGGCCTGCATATGTCCGGGCCCCCCCAAAATGTGTCAAGCCCCACTATAAAAAGTACAAGATTCCCATAGCTCACCACTCAAATTGGACAAATATGTCATTAAGATAGGGAAAATGGCAGCATTGTTTAAAGATAAGCCATTGAGGAATAACCTTTTATATAAATCGCATACAGCTATGCATCAACACCAGCACGCTCAAACTGATAATTCATGGTGGCTGGGGTGGGGCCCCCCTGGGCCCCCCCAATGAAGGTTTGCTTCCTACGCCTCTGACAAGGAAGATGACAGCAGACTGTTCATAACTGTAGTAAGAATATCCCAGGTATTGAAACCTATGGTAGTGCTTGGTACAATTCTGTATATACTATCATGTAAATCCTACGATTTACCCAGATTCTGGGATTGTTGTACGATTTTACTAATAATACAGTGATTTAATAATCGTACAATGTTCTGAAAGAGACCCCTGGAGTATGTATCAGAGCAACTAACGATTTGTCCCTAGTTGAGACTTTGTACAATCACAATTGTAAGATTTTTACAATGATGAATCGTACCAAATTCTCTAAACTGTCACACACTCTCTACCTCTATAGAATAAGTAGTGATGTTAGTGGTACATTTTGTAGACATATTTGTACAATCACCTTGTACGATTTGATTTGTACAAGATAGTTAGTGGTAGTCTAGAGGACTTTCTTCCTACTAGAATCATCTGAAAGTGGTGGTCGTATGGCCATTTGGTGGACGTTAACCGTTCTGAAACATACCCCTGTAAATGACCGGGGAGAGCATGCTTCTATGCACCGGAAGTGGCTAATGCCGCCCAGTCGTCCCTAGTGGCGTCACCAAGCCGCCAGTTTCTGCTTCCGGAAGGAGCTGACCGGAAGTCACCTGATGAATACCAAACTGTATGATTGGTAGAAAAGAATGTCTTTCATACACAGTCCAAATCGCTGCCCCCCCCCCCTCCGGCCTCTTGGCCCCTTCAACAGAGCAGGGGAGGTGATATGTGTATTTATTGGACAAGATAGATTTCATATATACTCATAATTCTTGATAAACTGTATTTATATGTCATCTGTTACAGTCTCAAACCAAAAAAGTAATGCTTCATTGTTTCTATATATTAGTCAGTATATTGTGAACTCTTTTAATTCATTTATTCAATATCAACCTCATCCCATCATTTCATCTCCACAACCAATAAAATTATTTAATTCTACTGATGTAAATAGCTAAAAGAACGTATTTAATAAGTTAAAAGCTAAAACAACATTTGTAAATATGGGACTGTCATCTTATAAATACTTTCTTATTTTGTCCAACAACTGAGCATACAATTGATAACTTTCTTCGTTTACAGACTGTTTGTTCAGTATAATAGAATGTTAAATTGAATTGAGTTGAAGTGGGTTAAGACTCCACTGGCAGTGTTAAAAGGAAAAAAGAGAAGGAATATATATATATATATATATATATATATATATATATATATATATATATATATATATATATATATACACACACACATGAATAGTGGGGGCTTCGCATTAGGGAAGACCACATGTATGTAGCGACCTTACAGAACCGGACTGGTTCCCAGGAGCGCCATGCATGCTGACATCAGTGACTTCCAGACCTGATCTCGTACCAGACTTGTTCCTGGCATGTCATGCCACTTGCAAGTCTAGTACCTACATGATCTCGTGAGAGATTCCGTGGACATAACTAACATGGCTGCTTACAACATAAACAAGAAACCTCGCTACAGGACGGATTTAGGGGGATAAGTTATCAGCCAATTGATGAAATTATCCCAACTATTCACTGTGAGCCTCTCGGGGGGGGCAGGTACCAATTTGATAGCTCTTATCGGTAGAACATACTGGTAACAAGCTCCAGCAATGGCCGCACCCACTGGACAATCGGATACTTTGGTAAGGAAGCTGTTTCACCACGTTTGGCTTATGCAATTATAGACGTCTGTATTTAGAAAGAGCCTTTGTTTACATATTTAGGCAATCATTTGGATATGTGACATGTATATATCGAGCTATAAATTATTAGCACACAATGGGTTTCTTGATTTAAGGCCTTTTTTGTCGCCAGTATGTATCAACCCCTGGGCGTTATTTCGTAACATACTATGAGTAACTACTATGGTTAACATAAAACTGAAAAGCCTTAGGGACTCGTAGAGCGTGATATAGTATAAGCAGTTTCAGCAGTGCGCCCACCACTGGAGCGTGTTGCTCCTATGGTAAAAAGAGCTGTCAGTAGGTACCCTCTTTTCAAAAGAAGTAACGCTCTGCTTCACCACTCAACTTGCACTCACCACATTAGTCTGAAAAGTCACCTACCTTGTTTAAAACAGAGAGAGAGAGCTGCACTATCGGGTACCTACTCATGTCACACACTCTATAGTATATTATACTGACTGATTTCTCCAAAATAGGTACCTACTGAAATCCCCCTTTTTGAGCACAATACTAGAATGTCCACTTGTGAGCAACAAAAGGGACAAGTTATAGCTACATGAAAAGAAAGGACTGGAAACAAGGGCATTTTAGCCAGCTCTTCCTTCTACTATAGGAGCAACACCCTCCTGGTAGTTACTAGAGGTCGCTAAGACCACAGGAGGCTGTTGCTCCTATAGCAAAAGGAAGAGCTGCCTAAAAATGCCCTCATTTCCAGTCCTTTCTTCTCATGTCGCTATAACTTGTCCCTTTTGTTGCTCACAAGTGGTCATTCAAGTACGGTGCTAAAAAAGGGGGATTTGAGTAGGTACCTAGTTACGAGAAGTCAGTCAGTATAATAAGCTATAGAGCATGTGACATGAGTAGGTACCTGGTGTGCAGCTCTCTCTATTTTAAACAAGGCAGGTGACTTTTCATACTAATGTGGGGAGTGCAAGTACTTAGGTGTAGCAGTGCATGACTTGTTTAGAAAAGAGGGCACAATGTCATACTCACAGCTCTTTTTACAATAGGAGCAACACCCTCCCGGCTGCTGCTGGCTGGTGGCAGCATTCTTTATCCTCCTCCAGCTCCTACCTGCAGCCAGGGAAGATGATAGTCAGATCTTGACCACCGTCAGCTAAGCTATCCTTTAGCATCGACATTCAAACTGGATGTGATTGAGTATTGAATAAACATGTGCCTGTTGCACTAACCTGAGATACCTTGTCTGGTTTTGCCTCAAACTAGCTAGCATATAAATTCGAACCATTACACAATATTGCCATTACAGTATTTTATTAAACGATTTCTGTGATTTTGGGTGCTTTTTCTGGATATTCCCATTCTGATACCTGTCGATATTGCATTGACCAGTGCCTGTTATCCATGGATATCAGGCACACCTTACATGTCATATGTCACATGTTAAAACCTACAAGATTTTCATTGCCACAGGTAGGGTTCTAACCCATACCCTACTGATCCCAAATCTAACTCCCTGTGCAGTGCGCCACAGGGACTGATGAAAAACAGAGTGTGTTTGCCTGTATATATACAATGTACATAGTGAAAAGAAAAAGGGGGGTCCTAGGCTAGTTTCCAATATCTCTATAAATTGACCACAACATAGCTTGTAATGTTACTGGTTCAAAAATAGTATTTTGAACATATGGTCCCAGGCATATTTGAAAGGATTTTGGCATTTTAAGCAAAAAAATAATAAAAAGTGCTCAGTGGTGTATGTGTAGAGCCTTCAACACTGGCCTGGTGGTCTAGTGGTAAGATCTTCAACTTCTGATCTGAAGGTTGGGTGTTCAAGACCTCATGCGTTATTGGCTGATACCTGTGACTCGTCACATGTTAGGCATTGATTACTTGTTCAATACACCATTGGTTACTGATGCCTGCACAAGTATGCCTGTTTATTTTATGTGAATAACTTCTTCCCATAGAGATAGCATTGCGCGGCCGATCCGTACACCCCCAGTGGCGTAACGTGTGCCGATCCACCACAGCGGCCGATCCACCACTGCAGCCTCGTTCTGGGTGCATGTAAACATTCAAAATGGCGGACCGGGGCACTACGGTAACGGATTTTGCTAATTTTCAGTTAATTAGACACTCTAAAAACATAAAATAAATATAGAACTAACCTCCCCTGGTGTCCTCGGTGGACAATCCACCCCTCGGGAGTTGTCTCTCCCTTGGGCTAACGCCCTCGGGGGAGACAACTCCCTCGTGGTGGATCGACCACCTCGTACACCACGGTCGTTTAGTTCTATCTATGTACCAAACCTCATGTAATTACTGCCTCTAGGTGCTAATTGTACAGAGCAGTGGTAGGGCAGTACCTACAATCCAAATCGCCTGCCCTATTCTATAGTTTCAAATCGTAGTGGCTTTCTGTAGTCTGTAGTACCTTAGGAAATAGCCTCCAGTATGCGCGTGGTGTGCTTTATATATGGGTACAGCCAGGTCTAGATTTGTTTTTTATGATAGAAAAAGACAAAACAAAGACAGTCAATGCACATACCGGCCAGATATCTCTCTGGAAAGATCTAATAACTACTTGTAGGTTCCTTTGTGGTCCTGATTCAAAATAGCAGCCGATTCACCAACTGGCCGATTCTTATCTACAACCACGGTGGCCGTTATATCAAGAATATTATTTATTACCAGAAACAGAACGCCATAACCAGTATAGCTCCATTATTGAATGGGGCTATGGGAGTGATCATGATTTAACAACAGGGCTGGGTGGTGGGTTTGAGAGGGTGGGCACATTTTTCTGACCCCTCTGATAGGGGTGGGAAAAAATAATTTTACCTGTTTTCACATGTTACTATGGCACCTTCCTTGACAATTTTTTTTATCTCTCCAGGGGAGGGGGCAAATAAATTTGACCTCTATTAGGGGGTGGGCAAGATTTGCATGTGTCCATTCACAAACCTGTTGTTAAAAAATGATCACTCCCTAAGTCCATTCTGAAGGTACAATAACATACCATGAGCTGACGGCTAATCTACAGTTCACCACTCACCCACTGTTTTATAACCCTTTAAGGACCCCCAATGCTTTAATGTATCATACCCATTGGTCATCATGGTGCATGATGGCAGCATTTATCAGTTACCTGCCAGGGCTGCATTTATGCATCATGCAGACCCTACGAGGTTGACACAGGCCCACAGGGTAGGCATGATGCTCCAATGAAGTGTTGGCGAGCAGAATCAGCAGTACTTCATTGGTGCATCATGCCGACCAATGGACATCCATCAGCAGCTCTCGAAGAGTTGAGCTCCATTCTAGCCTGAATATGTGTTCACATGTGTCCAACCTGACCAAGACTAGTACGTACAGAGTCTGGAAAGGACATGCACAAGGCATGTTTTATGTTCTTGCACCCGCAAAAAACGTTCTTGCACCCGCAATAATACTACTTCCCATCAAATTTCTCAATGACATAACTTCTGTTCTACTCAATGGATTTTCAGAAATTCAAAAAAAAAAACAAAAAGAAAAAAACAATGCTTCTATAGCCATCCCCTACAACCTCACTTCTAAAACATCTTCTGGCCACAAAAATATATATGCGGGTGCAAGAATGAGCATATAAAATTATTAGTTTAGGTTGTTTCAATTTTTGGCCACCACATGGCGATGGCACAGATGGTAGAATATACCTTAATGAATAACCCCATAGAAAATTATGAAATAAGCCAATGTCGTATTTCTTTCTTTTTTAATGTATCAAATATAGTAGATTGAAGATAAAATATGGAACGTTCCGCCAACAGTCCAAAAGGTATTCCTATTTATTAGTGTTTTTACTTCCTTTTGCCCTCCTCATATGTGATACCTGTCAAACAACAGTGGGAATTGCCAAGTCCTACATCAAGATGAGCCCAGGAGGCTGTTGCACATGAGTTAATGAGAGCACCAATAGGTTAGGCACTTACCTATTTAACAAAACTTTATTCTTTGAATTTTATCTATTGAGCAATGGAAAGAGCTAATAAAAAGAAGTGGATTTGTCTTTTAAATGTAGTCTTTATGTCAATTTAAAGGGGAATTATGACTGGTTAAAGATGCCAAATCGAACCTATAATTCTGCCATAGTTAAGAGTTTAAATAGGGTTCAAATTTGTGATCGAGCAAGTTGAAATCAGGAGGATGTAGTTCACTTCTATCACTATTTTTAATGATTTTCTGTTTTGAGAGGCTAGATTATACCCAATATTATGGATATTGATGGATATTATCCCTGTATAATAATTCAAAATGGTTTATTTAGACTCAAGTTTCCCTCCCCCCCATTTTAGCAGTCAATGAGAATTGCGGCAGAAGTGTGGGGTCCTTTCTGAGCGTTTGAATAGTCATAATTTCCCTTTAAATTGACAAAAGGACTTCATTCAAAAAGCAAATCTCCTTCTTTTGATCATACCTACCCATTACAAAACAGATATAATACATAGGATATAGTATTGGAAAACAGGGAACTCCCTAACATTGGGAAGCTGGATTGAATCTCTGAGTGAACCACACATCACAATTTTGGGGTTGTCTGTCAAACATCCGGGGGCCCTTTAGAAAAAATAAATCTAAACATTTTCTAGACCTTTTTTAACCAGAGAACGTGTGCAAACCATTCTTCATATCATAAAATGGTTTTTAAAATTTTGGTTCAACTTAAGTGTGGAGAATGATTTTCTTCTCTGTACCTGATCTTAAATTAAAAATATGCATCCAATAATCTCTTCCAGCCCTTTAAAATGGTACCTTGGTTGTGCTGATACTCCTATGAATAGCTTCAAAATCAATTAGGAAAGACAAGTGAGGTTACAGCTGTGCATGATCACAACTTTCACACCTGCACTGACAGACCCGCACACAGCAGATAGGTCAGTGCCTAAATAGGTACCCTCTCACATTAAAAGTCACACTCTGCTTCACCATTCAACTTGTACTTGTACTTGGACTGAAACACCAGGAGGGTGTTGCTCCTACTGTAAAAAGAGCTGTGCGTATGTGCCCTCTTTTCTAAACAAGTCGTGCACTGCTTCACCATTCAACTTGCACACACCTGCCTTGTTTAAAATAGAGAGAGCTGCACTACCAGGAGCTTAATTCAAAACATCCTGGGATCCCAACCCCAGCGATCTTAGTGTAGGCACATATCATAAGACCTGGCTGGTCTACCCTATGTAATGCAGTGGTTGCAGGCCTGTCCAGAATAGCTAGTCCTGGGATCACTCCACTATTCCATTTCCACCACTAAGATCACTGCGATCTTAGTGAAAGAAATGCATAGTGGTTTCACCTGAGTACAATAGTACTTACAGGGAACACTCCTGATCAAAAGAGTGAATAGCCTGCTGCATACATAAAGAGGGGAGGGAGGACGTTTGCTGAGTGTCCTTGAGGGCTCTTAGGGCTACTCATGCATTAAGTGCACTGTAAGGTAATTCTTCCCTTCTCTCTCTTTGTCCTGGGGAGAGGGCACAATGCTTCTAATAGGCAAGCATAAATCATACATTCATGGGAACAACTCCTGAATACTGTACGGGGGTCAACTGCCCCCTGTGCTCTTTTGTTAGCCCATATGGGGACGGGGAACGATGGTATAAGCACTCTTGTGAAGAAAAGTGACCCACAGCTATTCCTTTATTTTGGGACTCTTACCCCTGTGCCTAGTCAGTTCTTCTTGGAATAGTGTAGGAGGGCTGAGGCTAAGATCGATGCGATCTTAGTGCTGGCTAGGATATGTGAACCCAGTCAACTCTTAAGATCGCTTAATAGGATAAGGCTGATTTATTCCTAAGATCGCTGGGGTCGTGATCCCAGGATGTTTTGAATTAAGCTCCAGGTACCTACTCCTATCACACACTCTATAGCTTATTATACTGACTGAATTCTCCCAAATAGGTACCTACTCAAATCCCCTTTTTTAGCACCATACTTGAAAGACCACTAGTGAGCAACAAAAGGGACAAGTTATAGCTACATGAAAAGAAAGGACTGGAAATGAGGGCATTTTTAGCCAGCTCTTCCTTTTACTATAGGAGCAACACCCTCCAGCGACCCTGTTTAGAAATAATGTGCATTACACAAGCAGGTACCTTAAAATGTGACTCTCCTTATAGTGCTTTGAGTTGCTATTATCTTCATTAAAAGGTACTTGTACCTGACTGACATGAACACTTCTTATGCAAAACTACCTCCTGATAATTGTGTTTAACATTTTGGGTCGTAAAATCTTTTCAGGTCTTATACATCTTTTCATTTTAACTTGTTAGTTTAATCATATCATATTGCTCCTTAAGAGACTTATCAATAGATTCTTGATCGAAGTAAAATTGAGCTTATTTAAAAGAAATCATCAAGTAATATAATCTGTAGCTATACAATAATAATAGTATATTAAACATGGGTGGGTCCTGTTTCTCTACTGATACATAAGCAAATGTCCATGACCAGGGAATAAATTTGCATCGTATTCACCGAGGTGAGGCTGTCCGTATTCAACGATGCCTTATAGGCAGAGTTGAATGCGGACAGGCCTCACCGAGGTGAATACGATGCAAATTTATTCCCTGGAATGGACATTTGCATTTATGTCATGGCCTAGGGGGTTATTTTGCCTTTAAATAAAGAAAAACAGCTCAGATCTGTTCAAAATCCAAGATGGCGGACACCCATTGAATACAGACACATTGTATTCAATGCCCCCCATTGAAGACGGCGGTTCTAGTACTAATCTATAGTGACGGTCGTATCAGCCATGACATAAATGATAAACCCCTGGTCGATCTTAGTCATCTACTACAGTAATTGTCATATACACAGAGACCCCAGGAGGGTGTTGCGAAAGGACAGGAATTCAATTCTGTCGGAGGTGCTATTCCCAAATGGGAACTGACTAACCTTAGGTGATGACTTCTCCCCTGTTTTACAGCAAGGTAATAGGCTATAGAATTGATTCTTAAGTTTCAATGAATTGGGGAATGTTTCCCAGTGTTATTCACACAAAGAGGATTGATTCTGAGTGTAGGGTGAGAAGTTGGTTCTAAGCAGCAGACCAGCCAGGAACTGGAATGTGAGTTACGACAGTGAGAATCCATTTCCGATTCTTTTCGCAATAGCCTCCAGCTGGAGAGGTTTTGAAAAGATTGGGAATTGGATTCTCACTTAAGCTAACTCACCTTCCAGCTCCCCGCTCTTCTCCACCCTGAGAACTTCCCAGCTTATACTGTAATGGAATTGACTTCCTCTGTAGGCTGTTGCTCCTATTGTAAAAAGAGCTGTGAGTATGTGCCCTCTTTTCTAAACAAGTCGTGCACTGCTTCACCTAAGTACTTGCACTCACCACATTAGTCTGAAAAGTCACCTGCCTTGTTTAAAATAGATAGAGCTGCACTACCAGGTACCTACTCATGTCACACGCTCTATAGTTTATTTATAGTTTATAGTACTGACTGACTTCTCCCAACTAGGTACCTACTCAAAAACCCCTTTTTGAGCACCGTACTTGAATGACCACTTGTGAGCAACAAAAGGGACAAGTTATAGCTACATGAAAAGAAAGGACTGGAAATGAGGGCATTTTTAGCCAGCTCTTCCTTTTACTATAGGAGCAACACCCTCCAGAATTAGAGAGTGGTACTAAAGGTGTGGGGGTGATTCTATGATTGGTCACACCTGAATGCTTCAGGGTTCAAGTTATATATTACTAAGGCCAGGGAATTGGAGGAAGGAACTGACCAGGAATGGAATACCCTTGTGCTGAATGGACAGGAACATGGTCTTCCTCCCAATTGACAGTATTATCTGCTATTTGTAGCATAGCGGTTATCCATGTGATACTTGTTCTGAAACTTTGGCATCATTCTGGAGTCTAAGTAAGAGCTGCTTCCCTTGTCCACAATCCTTTTGAGTGCTCTTCTTTTTATGTCCAGAGGCATCCTTTTTCATGAGTGCAATGCCATGTGCTGAAGCATCATACTGGTCTGACCAGTCCATCGAATTTGTTCTGACCCTCTGAACACAACCTTTATTAGTCATGGAAAACGTCTAAATGGAATCATGAAAAAAAAAAGTATACGAAAGTGGAAGACAGTTGACCTCAGGATTTCACTTTTCAGTCAGAGAACATCGGACAAAGTGCAGAGTTGACCGAAATGGAATAAGGCCGTAAAGAGTAAGGAGCAAAATTGAAATTCATGAAATAGTCCCATAAACCGAACTTTGTCACAATCTATAGTTCTGAAAATATAGCAGAGCAAGTCCCTTATATGGGGCACCATCCATACACCGTTATTGATTAGATATCTGTATTTCCCTACTGATACCACAGGCCTTGTGATACTGTGTGGGTCAAGCCGGGACTAGCCCTTTTTGCAGTGTGGGCTACTGCTATATTTAACTAGACTGAATCAAATCCTGACCTATGTGTACCTTGGCAGGAGTAAGGGAGATGCAACAGCCCATCATTTCTCAACCAATACACACTGAAGATGGAGATTAAATGATTTCCTGTCTGTTACAAATACTAGAACGGATGAGCACTAGGAATGTCATTCACAACCATACAATATGTAATAGTGAAGCAAGTAATAACAAGGTAGTTATTACAGGTAAAGTGGTTCTGGAGGGTGTTTTGAAAAGATTGGGAATTGCGTTCTCACTGTAGCTAACTCATCTTCCATTCCTGCTCTTTTCCGCCCTAAGAAGCAACTTCCCACCTTATACTGTAATGGAATTGACTTCCTCTGAATTAGACAGTGGTGTGAAAAGTGTGAAGTGGTTCCATGACTGGTCACACCTGAACACTGCAGGGTTCAAATTGTCTATTACTTAGGCCAGGGAAATGGAAGAAGGATCTAGTGGGGAATGGTTCCTTACTTGGGAAGTACACGAGTGATAGTCACAGATCATCGTCAAATGGGTTGGCAAAAAGGTCCCAAAAGAATTAGCAGTAGCATCTATTCCTGATGAAAGGGAGTCAACTGAAGGGAGTCCAGGTTTTGCCTTAAAATTGACTCCCCCTTTACTCCAAAAGAGAGTCCAGGTCACCTTCGACTCCCCTCCAAAAGGGAGTCTGGCCTATGGTTGACTCCCTTTCTGGAAGGTACAAATTGTTCTGAATATCTTACATCTTCACCTATATTCTCTAGATATAAAGTGTAATGCCAGCCATACTGTTTATTCTCTGTGTGATGATGACCGATATACTGTTCTTTGAGTAGGTATCGTGGGTAGATCATTCCTCGCGGCAACTTTTATGACGTCATTTCAGGTGAAGCATGAGGTTTCTGGAACAGTTATGCAGAAAATGGCAGAAAATGGAAATCTTTCTTAATGGCCTCTTTTCACAATATGACGTCAATATAATAAATTCAAAACTAAAGTTCATCTATATAACGTGGCACCTGACATATATGTATGACTGATCAGCGTATAAGCCACACCTGACATTGCTAGCTTTCCTTTAAACCGCACATTGAGACTAAGGAGGTTGTCATTCCTTGCTATAAAGTTTTATAACATACTCTTTAAGTGTATATAAGCTCCACTCTGACTTAAAGTAGTATATATGTACTCTACAAAAACCACAATAGGCCTCCTAAATGGTCCCCATGCCATGACTTTGCTGAATCTATCCAAACTTTCAAATGAAAATAAGACGAAATGAATACGCAGATGAAAGGTGTGATTTTTTTTTTCAGAGAGGGATGTGCATGGCCCACCTCATTCTCACAGTATTGACGAAGAATTTTAAAGCAGAATGTATGAAACAAAAACTGTTTGGGTTTTAAGCAACCTACACGTTTAACTATAAAAGAATTTATGAGATATCATTTAACCATAGAAAATGTGCACGTTTTATTTCTTTTGGGTCTCCTTTCCTTTTTGGCAAGACCTTCCTGGGCCTTTCGTGTATCCTTTCTTTTATGCAAATCTACTTTGTACTAAAATATCTTAGATGAATGATGCCTCTGAGAGAGCCTAGGAACTGTTACTGTTACTCTTTGTGCTCAATATTTTACACCTTGACTCCCTTTAATTTGTTAGCAATGCAGGAGGATGTTGCTCTTATAGTAAAAGGAAAAGCTGGCTAAAAATGCCCTTGTTTCCAGTCCTTTCTTTTCATGTAGCTATAACTTGTCCCTTTTGTTGCTCACAAGTGGCCATTCAAGTATGGTGCTAAAAAGGGGGATTTGAGTACGTACCTAGTTGGGAGAAGTCAGTCAGTATAATATACTATAGAGTGTGTGACATGATAGTACAGCTCTCTCTGTTTTAAACAAGGCAGGTTACTTTTCAGACTAATGTGGTGAGTGCAAGTTGAATGGTGAAGCAGAGGGTGGCTTTTTTTATAAAAGAGCGTACCTACTGACAGCTCTTTTTACCATAGGAGCAACACGCTCCTGCCATACTGGTCCCAGAGTTAAGTATTAGCATCCTAGACTCTGGTCTTCTGCCCTATGTAGGATGGGAAGGGCACTGAAAGTAGTCCCTGTTGCTATGGGTGAAACACCAGATGGAGCTGTGGTATGGACTAAGTGTAAGTTAGTTGGCCTGACATTAATCAGTGAGGAAGGACTGATCTTGGTGTTGTTCGTGAATATGTTGGCAACTTTAATACCTTGTAGTCGCCTGTCCACAACAGGTTTGTGGTTAGAACACTGGACTCATAATGCAGGATGACTGAGTTCTAGCCTCGCCTCATGCTGCTGGTTTTATTGAATCAAAACATTTTATTTTTAGATTTTGATTGTGTTAATGAATTGCTATCAATATCTATAAATAAGTGTAATAGACGACTACTCAAAGAAACTATTCAAAGCAGAGGTGATGTTTTTGGTAATATGCCTCTATGAATACATTTCTTACAAAATAAATTGTATTGACCTAGTGGACGTATAGTGACTTGAACCCACCTCCCTGAGATTGGGAGCTCAACTCTTTACTGCCTGAGCTAGTGGGGCTGTTGTTGATTTCTGGTAGACAAACACCTAATATTCCCAGATAGGTCTTCAGCTCAAGTTATGTTGAGCTGAATGCATAGTCACAGGGTGATTGTGTTTGAGATATGTTTTTGTCAGGTTTGTATACTAGATGGAACCTCTATACTCCTGGTACAATGCACACCTGTACCACTGCACCTAGATATTTGTAGGGCTGTACTAAACATAGGGTCTACTTCTTGTGTTGCCCAATGATACGTGCATCTGCAGATGGCAGTACAGATGCTGCTTCATCTGTACTGCCATCTGCTGGATGCACCTGGAAACACCAATCTGAGCCAGGCAAGCAAAAATGAAGCACTTGTAAATGCACTTAGACCAGAAGTCATGTCACTTTAGATTTCTCTAGCATATATCCATATCTTGTGTGTGCATGTAAATATATCTATGTAGGATGTGCCTTATATGCGGGGTTTAACTGTTAAAAGAAAGAAAGTTTTGTGTTTCTTTTAATACTATGATCAGTATTAAGATAATGGCAAAGTAAATGAGACCAGATATCCTTCAATTGAGATGCAAGTTGTAAATCGCAATTAATTAAACCGATAAAGTTTATTCATAAAATGCCCTTCATATGAGCTGTATTATAGCTTATATGCAAAACCAGATGACTTCTGAGGCTTTTAGAATATTCCTAAATTCCGGATGTGGTTTATTGGCTGGTATTGTATTTGTATTTTTATTTTGTTTATTGGTGAAGAATTCACTGATCCGCCAGATTTGATAAGAAATTATAGAAGGAAATTAGTGCATTTATCGACCACATAATTGTCACTAGTTCACTGTCAATCTAGTCATTCCACAATTGTGTCACTTGATGTTAACTTAGTGTTGGTTATTTTAAAGTGGGCATATCCGCTATCACAGTATGAAATGTGGGATTTCTCATCAAATGCCATCTAATCAACATTCTAAATCATGTGTTAAAATATCTAGTTATTGTATGAAATATTTCTGCTCCAAAACAAAGAAAATCTATGCCCTGTATTTATTCCTATCCTAGTTTTAAATCAGGTGTGTCTGATTTCACATAGAGGGAGCCTGTGTGCTGTGAATGAATATTGAACAAGTAATCAATGGATAATTCATGACGAGTGTGTGTTAGCGAAGGCTAATTACACGAGGCCTACGGCCTCGTGTAATTAGCCTTCGCTAACACACACGAGTCATGAATTACCCATTGACTACTTATTTTATACCACGAAACCAATAAATAATCAATAGAATACCAATAAATTCAAGTTGAAAACAAAAATTATTCCCCCTCCCCGGGACTCGAAGCCAGCCATTGTGTGTACACGATCAGTACATCCACCTCGGCGCCCGGCAGCGGACAGCAACAGCCCTGGTCTCAGCTTGCTTTGAAATTGAATGCGTCTCGCTGTTATGTTTGTGTATAATACACCTCGGAGCCCGGCAGTGGATAAGGCCTGGTCAATTTGCCACTTAGTAAGGAGGTTTAGGTACTAATACAAGCCTGGGTATATGAACGGGGAAATATGGTATGTCGATTTGGGTCAGCCGGCTTGGCTTGCTTCGAATGCGTCTCGCGGTTATGACAGAGGACGCACAGCGAAAAAAAAACGCGCCCGGACTGGGGCTCCATCCCCGTACCTCTAACGGCTGAGCGCAATGCGCGAACCACTAGACCACCGCGTCTCCTCCTTCAGCGCCGGTCTCAGCTTGGCTATGTTTGACAGTAGGGAACAAAAATATACGCCCGGACTGGGACTCGTCCTGCCTACCTCTACGAGCTTACCAAGCAAACCCAGACCTTCACACGTCAGTCCCTGTGGCGCAATGCATAGGGTGTTGGATTAGGGATCTGAGACTGCAGGTTCAAGCCCTGCCCAGGTCATAAGATTTCGTGGGTTTTATCATGTAACATATGACATGTAAGGACATGAGAGGCGTGTGGTTATCCATGGATAACCCGCACCGGGCACAGGTTATCCATGGATAACCGCATGCCTTACAAAATTGATGTTACAGCCTACAGGGTGTGCAATATCGACAGATATGTGGATGGGAATATCCACCAAAAAGCACTGAGTAACCCAGAAATCGTGGTATAACCAGCCCTAATCCTCAAGGTGTACTAAACACTACACAAAGCCTGCCAGAATAGCCAAAATTTGGTGCTGTGGTGAGCAGCAATGTCAAGGGCCATCCAGTGAAGTGTAGTGTGTTGTGATTAGACACTTCATGTTGAGGCACTATGGGCCAGTAGTGATTGGAACAATATATGCACGGCAAAAGAGATGAGCATTTACAAAATATTTAGATGTGTTTCCACTAATTTTCAAATCTGTCTTTTAAGCGGATATACCAACTTTAACAGATCAGACTCTGTTAATGATAAGTATGATAGGCTACTCTATCTAAACAATTTTCTGTTTCAACAGCTTCGTTGTTACTGCCTTCTGTGAGTCTTCAGTTAGGGCATTCCACAGCTGGACCCGATCTCGGGCATTTTAATGTTACTTTGTCATTTCCTCGCAAGTAGCACACAGAAGCATGATGTTATCTTGATCTTGTGAAATATTGAACATTAGCCGCAGTAGCTGTTTTTTTTTTCACACTTATAAAAAAGATTAGTGCTAAACCATCAGTTTTCAGGCTCTTGATATGACGTATAACCCTTTGTATTTGCCAAGGTTTTGGTGTAGCCTTTGAAGGGGTACGACTCATACACAGCAGTTTTTGGAAGGTTGGATTTATCAGTAGGTGGTTTATGGTATACTTACCCTTTAGAAACAGCACTTTCTGCATACACGAACACACCCTGGCGAGTTAAAACCAATATTTGACCAATTGTAGAGTTTCACACAAACATTTCAAAGAATACATGTGTAGGTCACAACCTGTTTCTGAGAAAGTTATGAAAGAGCACAAAGGAGGCCTATCCATCGGTACTGCATGGGAGCATCATACCCCGGATTGAGATTCATAAGATAAAGAAATAGATATTACTGAAAGTATATGCCTAAAAGCCAGATGGTCGTCTCTATACTATTCACAACATACCTTTTTCTTTGTACACCAAATAATCTGGCTGGCACAGAATTCTAGAAATTACTCGGGTAACATGACAATCATCTTTTTATAAATACTGATCTGATAATAAGGTAATTCAAAGGAAACCAGTGCTCTATTTCATGAAAGCTCATTTTCGATAGCTTTACATGAAATAAAAGATTTTAACATAGTGACATAGATAAAGGTTATAATATAGGGAACCATCTGAGTATCCACTCAACCTTTTTCTACGCAAGTTTTTGTTTTTGAAGCTAAGCCATCTTTTAAGAATATATTGAAATGAAATTTACATTACCCTAAGGGAGTGATCATTTTTTAACAACAGGGGGGGCTGGTGGGTTTGCGCGCGGAAGCGCTAAAAAATTCGACCCCCCCTTTCGAGGGGGTAAAATTTTTTTGACCCCCCCATAAGGGACAAAAATCAAGCGCGAATGTTCCCTTTTAGCCTATAGTAATGCACGGGGTTTTCCACTGAAAACAGGTGAAATTATTTTGACCCCCCCATCAGAGGTGTTGAAAAAATTCTAACCCCCCGATCAAGGGGTTGAAAAAATTCTGACCCCCCCTCAAACCCACCAGCCCACCCCCCCCCCCTGTTGTTAAAAAGTGATCACTCCCTAATGAAGGTCAGCAATAGTCGAAACCTTTAGACACATATTGAGCATTGATAATAGTCTATCAACATGAACACAATACATTTGTATTGGACTTATTTGGGGAAATCTTTCTTTCGTATGGAATTACACAAAGACTATACCAGCTTCCATGCGACACAGTGCACAAGAGTATAAGCCTCCGCCCTCAGCACACCAACAGAGTGAGGTAGTGAAAAGGGCCTTCCAGGTAAGGTCTATACATTAATGGTGGAGGTACAACTTCTATTTAGCAGGCATTATGCATTATACAACTGGGCAGATTAACAGTATCTCTACCTAACTCTAAGTCAGACTGAGTCCAGGCTAACAGAGTACCGGGAGGTGAGGGTTAAAGTATGTGTAGTTAGTATTATCACGATTTTGGCAAAGGTTTCCCATAAGTGTGCGATATTACCACCCTGCAACAACACTTTGGGGTACAGATAAGTCAAAGTACCTTCTCAATGCTTTGTATTGAGAAAGTTTGCTTATCTCCTTTTTATCTGAATTTGAATACGGCAGCCTCATAGGTTTAACCAAATAGCCCTGTATTGCACGCTTCCATGCCATAATACTTTTATCAATGTATGAATTGACAATTATGTCCAAAATATAATTCTGTAAATGCCCTTTATACAATTGCCCTTGTTCTTTTATAGTATAATCTTAGTCCATATGTATTGTTATTATGACATTATCTTAGGATCATGAAAAATGATAAAAAGAAAAATGGCAGCACTCTCATTTTCTATCCCAGCACCAAAAAGAGCATGGGTACCCCACTTTTTATGGTTCCAATGGACTCTATAGTAATCAAGGATATCTGTCAAAAATTTTCAGGAGCCTAAATCGAAATTCTCTTTGGGGTGAATTGTGAGCTTCACCTTTAATTTGCCAGATAACTTTGGTTAAATCATCGAATCATCATTTATGTCAACTAGATGGACTTTGAACATCTCATACTAAAATATCATGCGATAAAGACAGATAAAGGCCTACTTGAATTGGTCTGAATGAGGATCCATTATTTTGCTTTTACAAATGGTTTACAATATTGTTTAAATGATCATCAATGAGTAACCCTAAATTTAACACTGTGGTAGCGGACATGCTCACTTTAAGGGATACTTCGACCTTGAATGCTATACCAAAATGGGGGCCAACATCGTGAGTATATATCCCCACTGTTTGGACACTGACCACCCATGTAGATCTAGTATCTATAGATGTCCACAGCACCGACCCAACCTGCAGTGGTCCTCTCTCTGTGACTGTTTACCCGGCCGGAAGGCCAACAAGGACCCGCCTCTTGTTCCAATAAACCCAAGTGGACACCCCCTAGAAAGCACACACAGTGCTAAAGGCAGGATATAAAGACCCAGGGGTCAGTGGTCACCCCTCAGAAGGCCTGGAGAGACCCTGGAGGGCCCCTCATGTCCTAACTCATCCTGTGGCTATGAGAGACTACCTTGTATAACATTCATCTCACCCAGGGTAATATTTATTAGTACCTGGAGGAAAGGAGAGGATCACCCAGGAGGGGATCCCTGCCTTAAGGAATTAGTTTTGATCCCCTGTGGATCACCCTTTTCCCAGGAAGGATGGGCGCACTAAGGATGGCCCCAGTTAGCAGGATGGTCAGGACACTGCTGTTACTGAGCAGTTTAACGAGTATAGCACAGGTAGGCTGATATTACTCTTACAATAATGCCTCAATTTATGACAGACTTATCATAAGGCAAACCCTGGGCCATCATTTTAGTAAAATAAAATCCTTCTCTCTAAGGAAAACCTGAGCTTGGGAAGATCTTAAGGGGTCCATACTCGCGTATAGGCCCCACCTTATACGCAAGGGTTTTTGGTAATTGAGTAAAATGTATAGAACTGACAGGCCGATAATATTATTAATTAGCAGTAGAATGTGTATGGCACAAGAAGGCCGAGATAACTGTAAATTATCAGTATCTCTGAGCCAAGTAAAAAACAAATTATCATCACAGCATTAGGTACCTTGCTGAAACAATTACATGTATAATTCCCTAAAAACCTAGCTCTTATTTCTGTATGTGAGAATTCTTTCTATTACAGGAAACTAACATCTACAAACACAAACTAAAACAAAGACTAGACCAACAATAATAACAAGGACATCTCAATTAACCTTTCACGCATTCTCTCCTCTTTGATTTGAGACTTCATTTTATTCCTTCATTTTTGTTATCCCTTTCAAAACGTTTTTCTTGTTAATGAATCTTTTGGAATCATTTTGTCAGTGTTTTCCATAAACCAAAGCAGTTAGTAAGATTATGTTATCAAATAGTATTACCTGCTGTATAACTCATGCCTGATGCAAAGTCATGAAAGATACTCTGCAGGAAAAGTGTTGATACCCATGGATTACTCTTATCACCTGTGTAACACGACTTTGTTACATCGATAATTAGACGTCTGTTATAAAAACCTATGTGGAAACAATGTCAAAGCTATGGCCTTAAGGAATAGTGTGTATAGGGCCTTTAATCAATCTAAAGAATATATCCCTTCCGCTAGAAGATCGTGAATCAAATACAAGTGGCATGTTCTCACTAATTGAGTGGAGCGTTTTTACACATGTCATATATGTGATAATGTCCAAATCTAACATCTGACAAAGTGTGTGTCTGGATCCCCCCCCTCCCCCCGCCATCCGATCCAAACATATATATTGGCATACCTGATATAATCCATACCTAAACATTTGAGAGTGACATCCTACATTAATGCTACCAGCCATTAGATTCCATGATGTATTCATGAACTCCAAATGGTAGAGTAATGCATACCATGCACTCGACAAGGATCGGTTGGCCATTTACTCGCCATATTTTCATTGGCATATTATTAAAACAAAGGGACATCGATTTAGGCGCCTCTTGTAGCCTTTTAAGGGTTGACGTGCTAGAGATAGTGATCATAGTCTAGGCCTATTATAGTATTAGTGGTGGAGACACCTGTGATAGTATTCTGTTACGTGAGGTGAAAGGAAATTGCGCTTGTGTTACATAAAAATCTAAAAATCCTGGATTTGTAAGCCAGAAGCTTTTATTTTCTTTCCTAATCAATATTTTCTTAATGTGGTTTAATGTGAGTTTGCTTTTTAAGATTTCCTTCACTTCAACCTCAATTCTTACCGAATAATAGGCTTCTAAAGTACCGAGTTGACTCGCCAATATCTAAATTAACTCAGAAAGTGCCAATAAAAATAGCCTAAAATCTGCACTTTAAATTGAGGAAAAGAAAAGAGATGGTTAGGTGGGGTAACCTGGAATTAAGCTTTTTCTTTTGGCCTGAGTTGGATGGTAGGAAGAGTGATATAAGGTCATAGGCATGCCTGCTAGTGCTACAGGATGAGGGACAGATTAACTGATAGCACAGAGGTGCTATCAGTAGCCACTCCTCACCTAAGTGAGCTACATGCTGATAAGGCCTAAGCATCATATCACGATGTGAAAGTCAATTAGGAAGTGTCTCCAATGTCTAGGATAGTCGTTATGCAATCTGTAGAGTGATTGTTTTGTTGCCTTCCCAGCAAATTGTCGTCATCTGTCACCATGATTGGTCATCAATGGTGACTCCTTTTTGAGTGATAACTCATTCCGTCATCTTTCGCCACTGTGTGTTAGACTCACGTGGCATAGCAATTGCTATTCCTGGTGATCTTGTGCTATAATGACGTCGTGTTCCATCTAGCGACATGTGTGAGCCACTTCACACAGGTTGACGAGGACTCACGACAATTTGCTGGGTTTTATCTTTAAACCTAAAAGTGATTTCCAATTGCATGCCAAATGTATTCATTCATGACTTTTGCTAAATCAGCACATCGGATATGTCGAAAATGACTCTATTGGCAATTCTTTCCAGAGAATCAAACAATGTATGACTAGCATTTACAACAGTGCACTTTATAAATCTATTTGATGTGCTTGCAGTTTGTAAAAAGAGGAGACTTGAAGGAAAATGACATTGTAGGAGGTCAAATACTTGGCAATATCTGACAATATCTTTTTTCTAGTCCCTCAGTATTTTCATTCATTTCTCATTCCAATTACTCTAAATATCTTGAAAATTTCATAGGCCTATTCCACACGAGAACCTTCAAATTCATTTTATGTATAATTCTATTTGAGGAGTTATTATGAATAGGCTCCATACATATACAATGTGGTCCCTGGCTGTCAGACACATTGGGACATGTTCCTGATTCTTAAACTACTTACACGGTCTCTGTGTACTTATAAAGGCTGACCAGGCCGGTTCCACCCAAAGTGCAAATATGTGCTGAGTCTCTTGTGATATGTTCACTGACCTTACTGTGCTTGCTGGTCTATAATGTAACGAAGGTGTAAGGTTAGGGATGGGATAATTGATATTGAGGACTGGGAGCCAAGGTCATATCATTGTGATTATTGGTGATAATATGCATCAGTGAATGGTGAAAAACAATGATTTTCTATGAATTGTTTTGTGAGCTAGTTTAATAGTATTTTCAGAAATGTTTGTAAGTATTTTTGGGCTTTCTATCTTGGCATCAACATGGGGAATGCCAGTGTTAAGTATGCCTGTGGTCTGTTGCAGAACAATCTGGTCGCCAAAATGTAATGATACCCTACCACTAGAAAATAGGTAAAATTCAGCTTATTTTAGATTGGATAATGATCTCTTGCCAGCACTCAATAATTATAATTTGGCTAAAGATAGTCTTTATCCAACAGGCCACTGACAGGATACATTAGACAGAATTGCAAGACTAGCATTTACTAGACTTACATAAGGCCTTTGATTTTGAATAAACTAATAACTGGTACTACCACTTTATTGAACTGAGTAGACACTGTGTATCTCAATTTATTTCTTTACGTTGCTTCAATGATTATCTTGAATCCCAGAGAGGCTAGCTTTCTCTTTTTAATCTCGGGTGTTAACCAGAGCTCCATTCTTGGACCATAAAGGAAAATGCTTTCTTTTGCTGGAGACTGTCACCAGTCATCTGTAAGCCTTGTTAATTATGTGACCTTTAACAGACCTGCATTGACCTGAGTTTCCTGACCTGCATTGATACCTACACATCAACTTTTATGCATACCTTTGCAGCAAGTGTGTGTGTACTTTTAGTTCCAATTTTCAAAAAAGTAGAGGGGAAAGGCGACTTTCAACTGCAATCGTCCTTTTTCATTTTATCACATAGAGATATTATAAAACCACATGTATAAGGCACATCCTACATGTAAGTATAGACCTCTAGTGAGCCTTACAGAAGTGGCAAAAGTGAGGGAAGGTTTTAATACAGAAGTTATATCATTTTCCCTCTCATGTCGACAAAGCTTGAGTGCGTCTTATACACAAGATGTGCCTTATACGCAGGGTACTGCAGTAACTATTTAAGTATCACTTTGGTTCTGACTGCATCGTGGTGGTTGTTTTTCAGGCACAGGTACAGGGTCCGATACCGGTGGGTGGTGTAGAAATCACAAATGTCGAGGTGACTACAGAGGTTACCGTGGAGGTGGAGTATGTGTTTGAGGTCTCCTACTACTCGTCACAGATTGTTGTCTACAGCTGTCCTGATGGTGAGTACATAAGCAAAGGTTCACTTGTGAGAAGAATCTTGTACCTTTAGTCCACTGGGCCTCTTCGGCCGACTTTTGTGTAGGGAATGTATGGCCAAAATTGGCCGAAGAGGCCCAGTGGACTCAAGATTCTTCCCATGAGTGTACTTTTGCATTTATTTCATATTAAATTAATCTAAAACTGCTAAATTTACCAGAATGTTTGTGAATAACTCGCCGTATCATCGCTGTATGCATTATTTACATCGCCATCTTGGGGCTATGACGTCATCAAATGGTCACGTGACCTCGGCATGTGATATTTTCATGGGTTATCTCACAGGGAGTGTGAGATACGGAGCCGCAATGGTAAAGTTATGAGCCGTCATTATCTCGGGCATATCAACATTAAATAAAGAGTTTTATTTCACTTAGTTATTTTGGAGGTCATTGCACAAGATTCTGTGATGACTCAATTTCGAATCATAAAATAGGCTCCATGCAAGCACAACATACCCTAGTAATGGTGGGGACTGTATGCAGAGGTACAAACTGGTGAATTGTTCTCCCAATAAATCAATTTCACCATATATATATATATATATATATATATATATATATATATATATATATATATATATACAAATATTCAAGATAAAATAGGGGCATTATATATATATATATATATATATATATTATATATATATATATATATATATATATATATATATATATATATATATATATATATATATATATACAAATATTCAAGATAAAATAGGGGCATTAAAAATGGCACTTCCTGCAGATGGTTCAATGGTATCCCCTGTATCTGAGATCTGTTGATTTAGAGGTATGTTCAGATGTGTACAGGCTGAGCAATACTACTATAAGCATTGTTTGCTATTTGATCATAACATTATAATGTTGGATATTACTTAGGATGGACACTACGTGACGACACCTGTTTGCGACCTTTCAACATCTCTCTCTCATTCGCCCAGGCACAGCAGACATGTTCAGGGTTTGTATTAATTTCTATGTCAATTACAAATATAGAAACAAATATTTGAATACGTGGTATGTATTTAGGCAAAACTTTCTAGTTGAGGTCCAAAATAGTTAGTTTTAGGTTCCTTTAAATGCTTTCTTTAACTTTCTCAGTTGAGGTCCAAAATAGTAAGTTTTAGGTTCCCTTAAATGCTTTCTTTAACTTTCTCAGCTGAGGTCCAAAATAGTAAGTTTTAGGTTCCCTTAAATGCTTTCTTTAACTTTCTCAGCTGAGGTCCAAAATAGTAAGTTTTAGGTTCCCTTAAATGCTTTCTTTAACTTTCTCAGCTGAGGTCCAAAATAGTAAGTTTTATGTTCCCTTAAATGCTTTCTTTAACTTTCTCAGTTGAGGTCCAAAATAGTAGGTTTTAGGTTGCCATAAATCTTTACTTTAAGCAGATAGGTCTCAAATGAGTGCACATAAGTTAAGATACTGTATAAGCACAAGGCAGGTGACATTTCTTGAGGTCTATGTTCAGGTGCCCTTAAATATAGGCAGGTAATTGTGATATTGGATATTCTTGGGCCCTAAATAGACCTTTCTGTTTGGAGGTGATCTTTTTTTCTTCTATAATTGTAACTTCATCCAAATTTTCCAACAGGTATTCGAGTCAGCTGGTGACAATTGTAGGCCACAACCAGAACCTTGCCATTAGTAGTGTGGTCAGGGCTGGGGTGAGTTCTGCCTACGACTACAACAGCTATGATGGGGCATTCGGGGAATTACCTGATGGATCCTTCGGAGAGCCCGGTGATGGTGCATTCGGTGAACCTGCAAGTTCCGGTTCCACTCCTGTCCCAGACTATTGGATTGGTAAGGACTTAATTTGATCTTCGGTATATATTAAATTCTTTTTGTTACTTGTACAATCTTATTACTTGTCCTTTTCTATATGCCTACATGTATGATTGGCCTACATGGAAAGAACGAAATATTTAAGGTCACATGCAATTTAAGATATACCACGCCCTCACCAGGAAGGCACTTCTGAAGATGGTACGACTAGACCCTCTTCAAGTCATAGTGAGATCCCTCAGTTAAATGCCATTACAGCCCTGCATCTCGTGGTCACTAATAATTGCACTGGTACGACTGCCCTAACAGACACTATGTAATTACTGCCTTAAGTGCTGATTGTACAGAGTAGTCGTAGTGTGTTACATACAATCACCCACTCTGACATTGAGGGTTTCAAGTCATACTGGACCGTGTCTAGTCGTACCCTCTTGAGAAATGCCCTCCAGGACTGTATTTATGTATCAGCAGTGTTGACAGAGCAGTGGATGCATACCCCACACTTTTCAGGTTTTCATATAATTTGTATTGAAATGTAACAGGATCTACAGGCCGGTGTTATCAGGATGAGGGTCTCGTCCGTATAAGGATCTTATATGGACAAGATTATCTAGGAAACGGGGCCATGTAGAAAAACCTAAGACATGGGACTGTGCAGAGTATAAGACACAGGACGATATGAGAAAATCTAAGACACGGGACTGGGCAGAGTATGTAGGAAAGTAAAGTTAGTTAGTCTCATATATAAAAAATCCTGTTTCTTAGGTTTTCCCCTATCCTGTTACCTATGTCCTGTTTCTCAGATAATCTCGTCCAAATAATGATCTTATTTGGACGAGATGCTCGTCCGAAATAGCACTGGCCGGATCTACACAGTGAATCACCCACACTTTTTCAACACAAATAATTTGAGCAACCGATAACTTGACATTCCCTCAAAAATCAGTCTGTCCAGTCTATAAAACATTACCATTTTGTTTTATTTTCAGGCTATAACTGTGATCCATTCGACAACACCACATCTTGTTTCTGGGAGAATGGCAAGGACGCCTCCATCTTTGACGGTTTCTGGGCCCCAGGGCAACCCAACAATGCGAATGGTGGGTGACTTCAGGATTAATTCTTAAAGTGCCGAAGGGGCTGCTGTTGCAGGAGTGCATCATGCCCATTGGTCGTCACGATGCACCAATGAAGTCCTGGCAAGTCTGCTCACCAGCACTTAATTGGAGCATCATGCTGACTCATCAGGAGTAAACGCATGAATCATAAAAAGCAACCATGCTAACCCTATGGGGTTGTTATGTTGCTAAAATGATGCACCGGTGAAGTGCTGATGGTACGACTCGCCAGCACTTCATTGGTGCATCATGCCCATCTTTTGGCATGATGCACTTTAATGCTTTAGCTCCCTTGAAGGCTTAAACTACCATGGGTCCTATATTGTGGTTTCAGCCATGCTGGCTCTTATATAGGGTGACAGTAACTAAGTCCAAAGCTCCCTTCCCTATTGTCACTGTCTGGAAACATCACATGTGCAAGATCAGAAAGGCAAGCCAAATCAGGATCTCCCTATTAAAGATCACAATTTTTGTCTTTCAGCTTCTATTTCTACTTTTATACCATTTGAGGATATATAACTTTGATATCAAATCTCTTGAATTTGATATCAGGTATTCTAACTTTCATGGCAGATGTAGAAAATTCTATATGACAATCAAGCACTTTGATATCATAGTTATGATCTGTGATAGAGGGTGGATGTTTGGCTTGCCTCACTCTCCAGTTCAGGAAGGCATTTCTCAACATAGCACAATGATTGAAATGGTACGACTGCCCTTCCAAACCCTATGTAATTACTGCATTAAGTGCTGATCATAAAGGGTAGTCGTAGTGCAATTACCTATGATCACCAACTTCAATTTAGAGGGTTTCAAATTGTAGTGGCTGTGCCCAGTCGTACCATCTTGAGAAATGGCTTCCTGTGCAAGAGGGGAGTTCGACAGTGTTCTGTTTGGAGAGATCTACATGTGGCCGAGTTACATGTATGATAACTCTTTACTTGTTCTAGTTGCATTCTTTGGACTGCTTACCTCATAATGTCTGTCCTCTGTTTCCACTGATTTGGATCCTCATGTTTCTGCATGCGGTTCTGCATGTGCATACTCTAAAAAGCAGGACCGCTTGCATTTTCTCGGTAACTCACGACCCTCAACATCCAAAGTAGTTGCAAAGTCACTCTCCCATAGGGACGACAAATAAAATCCTTCAGGTTTCAACTTTTTCATATTGGTCAATAGGCCAATTAGCCCATCACACTTGTGATTACCAAATGTTACCGATGCCCTTGCTGATTTTGGACATGCCAAATCCATGAAGGCAATGTATATTTCATGTTGAGAATGGGTCTGTATGGGAAGAACCATTCTTCACAAGGACATGGAGAAACTAAATCCCATTTTCCATGGCCATATTTCCAACTGTGACTTCATCTAATTAGCCTCTAACACCTCAACCAAAGTGGGTTTTTAAGGGTTCTGTCTCTATTTCACTTGGCCCATTGTGGGTGAGATTGGCCGAAGGGTTTTGGCCTCAAAATAACTCATAAATTATTCTGTCTGTACATTTCACACATTGTGAAATGAAGCTGCATAGATTGTTATAATTGGAATAGTAAGTTAATCAAAATAAAATAACTAAAGCAATGCTTCCACCAAAGCCAATTGGCCCAATATTAGTCCGATCTTCATCGGATTTGAGAGAAATAATGAGTGAAATTATATGATTTTATGAGGGTTCCAAATTCATTTCCTCCCAATGCCGGCAAATTTTATTGTTTATAATTTCACTGTAAGTAGGTGGAAATGCATTGGGAAAATGCTTGATTCACTCCTGATTAAAAATTCAGAATGAGTTGTCTGTGGCAGAATACCCGCTTAAGAGCCAAACCTTTTCGACAAATGTTTATTTCAAAACTCTAAGCGTGTTTCAAGATTCACCATATCCTCCTTCCCCCCAGGTGCATGTGCCAGTGTAGACATTTCTGGTCAGACACAGTTCGGACAGTACCGATGGAGCATGGCAGAATGTGTCACGAGTCACGTGTTCGTGTGCGAGATGAAGGCGTGTCTCGCGGACCAATGGCGGTGCGCGGACGGAATTACCTGTATCAACATGGACTGGAAATGTGACGGCGTGACAGACTGTGACGATGGATCAGATGAACAAGGATGTAAAGGTACACAGATTGTGCTTTAACTCTTTGATATAAGGGCTGGTAATGCTAAGGCCAAAAAAAAAGTTTGCTTCCAGTCACCCGACCGACCTCAGCTAAAGAGGGCCGACCTCAGAATTCTTTGAAGATTTTTTTAAATTTTCGAAGATTCCTTTAAAAAATTGTTATTCAACCTGTATGCAAATATTTTCCAATCATTTTCTCATATCCCATGCAGGAAATTTCTCACATTTCTAACACCTACCAGTGAAATCCCAGCAAAGAATGGCTATATGAGGCCTTGGACCATATGTTACCGGAAACACAACTTTATTTTTGGCCTAATGTACCCGGTATTCATGCAACTTGTACCCCCAGGATGCACTCCTCACGTCTCTACCTGCATGGTGAACATAATAAGGTTGGAATGATGCAGGAAAAGTCTGAGCTAGGATACATTTTATGCATCATAAGACTCTCCTTGCACATACTCTCATATGTAAATCAATCCCGAGATGCATGTAGGAAATACTCAATGAATAACCATATAAAAGTTCCACTTATATACATTACTTCCAAATTATAGCTGTCGTTGACCCTGTTCTGTGTTTTGTTCAGCCCCTTTTTTGACAAAACAGCAAAAATAACCCATAACCCTGATTAGCAAAAGAAAAGAGAGAGAGAGAGAGAGAGAGAGAGAGAGAGAGAGAGAGAGAGAGAGAAACTCTTAATTCATAGGGGCTATCATCTAGATCTGGCTATCATGAAACCTATTACTTTCCTACAGCTGCATGTGGTGGAAAGCTGACAGGTTTGAGTGGCAATGTCACTTCACCCAACTACCCGGGTGAATATACCAAGTACGCCGACTGTTCCTGGCTCATAGAGACAGACATAGACAAGAAGATCGTCCTCAGGGTGAGTTATTGACTTTTAGGTAGTTACAGAGCAACATATAATTTATAATCACTGACAGACATAGAAAAGAAGATCATCCTTAGGGTGAGTTTGCATTGACTTTTAGTTACCATAATGTCCCGCGTAAGGGACAAGGTCTCAAATAAGTGGCGGCCTCTAATAAGCTACCGAGATATGGCCAGTGAAATGATGGGGCATGTGAAGCAGCATACGGTCAGCGTCCACATATATGTCATCTCTGATTATTCTATCAGATTTTCCCAAAATGATGCCATTGGGCATCCATCCTGAATTTTGAAGGAATCGAGTCTGTATTTGCTTGTGTAAAATTTACCCAAAAATATTGCCCTTTGCCCATGCCCAATTATTTCATAAATCTCTAAAATCACCTCATACTTATGCTACCTTCATTTGTTTCAGTTTGAAGACTTCATCACAGAGGACAGTTTTGATGTTGTATCAGTGTATGAGGGCGGAGATGCCAACCCGGCCCGTGTTCTGTTTGAACGTTCTGGAGATCACAGCTCGGCCGGACACTCCATTACCTCCGTAGGAAACCGACTCTTTGTCACCTTCAAATCAGACCATGCTAATGAACTGAGAGGCTTCCTGGCCACCTGGACTACCTGTGAGTATACTGCTGTCATAATCTGGCAGTCATTTCTCAATAATGCTAACCAACGTTACCAAGAACATTAATTCTCTCCACACAGTAATAAAATTAAAACACTTTCTTGTTACATTTTATTAAACACTTTTGGGCAAAACACTTAACACTTTTATCAAAAGTGTTTAAAAAGGAAAACTGTTTAGATTAAGATATTTTAAACACTTTCTGAACATATTTTCAGAAACCTTAAATCTGTTTCTAAACTAAAGATATTTTACTCTAAACACTTTTGAATTTTAACACTTTGGGGAAAAGTGTAAACTGGTTCATCCAAAAGAGTGATTCCAGGTTTTGTCATGATATGTCTAGAGGGCTTATACATAAAGGTACAACAAAACGATGAACAAGAGAAGACCCATGATCACAAATCAACCTTGGTTGTTAGTTTTCGCAATAGTAACACAGGGTCAGGGCTAAAATAACTTTATGTTCCATTAGTCAATATCATTATCAAGAATTATGCAACGTTTAAGACCATGTAATGGGTTAATTTCCAAAGACTACAAGTCCAAATGAGCACCACGAAGTCTCCATTGAACAATAGACTTGCCACCTTCATTGCACCAACAGTCCAAATACTTCATGATCCAGTAGCAAACAGTATATGCCAACATGAACACTGGTCCCACCCTAACCACACGCGGGATTTGGTCGAACAACCCCAAATATTGGACTACCCTGCCTCGGCTGTGGTGCTAAGCATTTAGAGATCTGAGATACAGGCCATGTTTTAGGCCTTGCTATAACGTTATTTGGGTGGAGCACATGTTTGCCAAAAATATTACAACCATTAGGGCAGTAAAATGCAGTTGTAGACACTCATTGGAAAAACCTGACTACTCATACATAACATACGTAAGAGTTAGTAAGGATGTAGGGCCTGAGGTAAAATCGATGCTGAAATAGTTAGACGAAAGTCCCTTGTGTAAATATAAAATTCAGGCTAAAGTTCAGCTGGGTGTGGCTTATAGATTCCAGGAACAGGAGGGCATTTCTCAGGATGGTATAACTAGACACATCCACTACGATTTCAAACCTTGAAACTTTGAGTGGGTGACCATAGGCAATGCGCTATAACTGCCCTAGAGCTTAATTCAAAACATCCTGGGATCCCAACCCCAGCGATCTTAGTGTAGGCACATATCATAAGACCTGGCTGGTCTACCCTATGTAATGCAGTGGTTGCAGGCCTGTCCAGAATAGCTAGTCCTGGGATCACTTCACTATTCTGTTTCCACCACTAAGATCACTGCGATGAAAGAAATGCATAGTGGTTTCACCTGAGTACAAGAGCACTTACAGGGAACACTCCTGATCGAAAGAGTGAATAGCCTGCTGCATACATAAGATATAGGATATGTGAACCCAGTCAACTCTTAAGATCGCTTAATAGGATAAGGCTGATTTATTCCTAAGATCGCTGGGGTCGTGATCCCAGGATGTTTTGAATTAAGCTCCTGTACGATCACATAGGGTAATTACATAGGGTTTGGTTGGGCAGTCGTACCAGAACAATCACTACGTTTTGAAAGGGTCTAGTCATTGCATCTTGAGAAATGCCTTCCAGGCCAATATAGTGAAGAGCGTCGACAGGCTATTAAGTGAATATTTAGGTGTGGATGACTTATACAACCAATACAAGGGATATGACACTTGAAAAGCTTGTTTCCCTTGCCAATCAGCCTGATCGAGATACAGTTATAATAGTTTTATGTTCTGAAACAAAAGGAAACCAGCCACGAACCCCAAAATAACATGCAATAGGTCAATGCAACAAATGAATAGTTTTTCGGTGTGTTTGGTTTGACAAATTATAACATAAATGCCTCATCAAAATGCTCCAATTTATTTTCTCCAATTCTATTTTATGAAAAATATTGAGTGTGTGAAAATTGCAAAAGGAATGTAAAAGTACCATAAACAAAGCTTCAAATCTTGTCTTGTCCAAAAATCACAATTTTCTGCTGTATATTGCGTCTCTACTATGGATTTGTAACTCCATTCTGGTATCTCTTCATAATTCATCGTTGTTAAATATCTACACTGAGAAAATGTTCTTTCTCACATGATTCTAGATCCAGACTCAGGCAATGTCGCCAAAATGAGTATTATTTGAGACTCAGCCTGATCCTTGGATGATACTCAGGCAAAGCCAGAGTATCATACAAGGATCAGTCTCAGGATCTGCCTGAGTATCATCCAAGGATCAGGCTGAGTCTCAAACAATACTCATTTTGGCGACATTGCCTGAGTCTGGATCTAGACTCATGTGAGTAAGAATATTTTCTCAGTCTAACTCTACATGGCATTCTCCATTTTCAGTGGCTAAGGAGTGTAGGACGGCCCTGACAGCTAAGACCACCCCTCAGTCCTTCACCAGCCCCGGGTACCCTAAGGGCTACCCTCTCAACACGGAGTGCTCCTGGGCCATCCTACCAGAAACCAAGGCTGCTCAAGTTATCACTCTACAAGTATGTGGTATAGAGTATGGGGATAATAAGGACCTCTCTCTTAAAAGCTATGGATGCAGCCGTTCCCAAATCAGTTGTTGTCAATTCGTTAAGGTTGATATGGTCTGAAAGAATGGATCTGACGCTAGCCTCGCAAGTATATAATGCACCGTATTAGTTGATTTTAGCCCCAAGGGAATAGGAATTTTCGAAATTCAGATTGTTTTATGTATACCTTTAATCAAGGTCTGGTGATAACGTTATACTGCTCCTGGTAATGCCGTTAAAGTTGGTATATCCGCTAAAAAGACAGATTTGAAAATTAGTGGAAACACATCTAAATATTTTGTAAATGCTCATCTCTTTTGCTGTGCATATATTGTTCCAATCACTACTGGCCCCTAGTGCCTCAACATGAAGTGTCTATAATCACAACACACTACACTTCACTGGATGGCCCTTGACATTGCTGCTCACCACAGCACCACCTTTTGGCAACTCTGACAAGCTTTGTGTAGTGTTTAGTACACCTTGAGGATTAGGGCTGGATATTCATTCACAGCACACAGGCTCCCTCTATATGAAATCAGACACACCTGATTTAAAACTAGGATAGTGTAGGGGCAGTAATTCCCCGTACTTGGTGGAGATACCGAGTGGTCCCACCTTGTGAGGGGGATCTCTAGAGAGCTCGGTACCAGGTAATCACTGCCCCCTAGTGTGTGTATCATACCGATCCAGCTGTAGTTGGAAGGTAGAGAATGTCAGGCCAGGGGAAGTAGCTCAGGGGTAGAGCTTCCGCTTCGAAGTTGGAGGGTCCCGGGTTCGAGTCCCGGTTTCTCCATGACATTGGTTGGGAGGAGTGTAGGGGTTTCGTTCCCCCGTCGGGTGCGCAGAGCCTTCAGAGGGACTGTTCACTTGGTTGTGTCACTCCCCCTATGTATACCATACCGATCCAGGGTAGTTGGAAGGTGGAAATGTCAGTGGGGCCGTGTTGGTGACAGGGTGTGTCAGGCCAGGGGATGTAGCTCAGCGGTAGAGCGCTCGACTTGCAAGCGAGAGACCCGGGTTCGAATCCCAGTGTCTCCAGAAGACGTTTTCACTGACCACTACAATAGGAATAAATACAGGGCATAGATTTTCTTTGTTTTGGAGCAGAAATATTTCATATAATCACAAGATATTTTAACACATGATCTAGAATGTTGATTAGATGGCATTTGATGAGAAATCCCACATTTCATAACGTGATAGCGGATATGCCCATTTTTATTGCAAGGTCTGCAATCACGCATCATAACGACCAATAGATATAAAAATGCACTATAGTATGGAACATGCGACCCTTAAAGGGCTCAGTCGTTATAGATGGTTAATATAACATGGCAACCTCATTTCCATGTCTCTAATAGTTCAGGGACTTCGACCTGGAGACAGGGCAGGATTGGGTACAGGTACGTAATGGCCTCCTCGAGTCGTCACCAGTACTCGGCGGCTTCCTTGGAAAGATGATTCCGCGTGTCGTCATCACGTCAAAGCCAGCTATGTACGTCAAGTTCAAGTCAGACGCAGCGTCAGGAGAACCCGCCAGAGGCTTTGATGCCCTCTACAGCACAGGTGAGCAGTGGTAGGCAAGTCATTTGTCTAACTCTCAGTCACGTGATGTATGATCCTTAGACATGCGATGCCCAGCGTCTCAGTGAACTAGATTTGTGCCTTTTGCTCTTAGGCTTGACCCTTTGGTGATAGTGGTGAAACACGACTGAAAATTAATTGAAACGTTTATACAGTAAGAAATACCCAAAAGGCCTTTTTGTACATGTGTTGGAAAAAGAGCAGCACCTTCCTGAAACAAGATAGATTCTGTATCACCAATTGTGCAGCAAAAGTGTTTGTCCTGTTTCAAAATAAAAGATAGCCTATTTTTCAATCCATGAAATAAAAGAGCATAGATATTGATTTCATGAAGCGCTGATAAAATGCTCCCAACACTTCAAGCAACGGCACTTCATCTGTTCATCAGGAAAACCAATGCGCAGGATGCGTTCATCCATCAGCAACCCTAATAGGACTCAGTATGGAGGCCTAGTGGAGCCACCATCTTGAATTTCGCTGGTTGAGCTAAAACCCACTGATAAGACATACCATGATGGGTACAGTCATGTCTCTATAAACCGACCACCTCCGTTTGAGGTAAAATTTGGCTGGTTCCTGAATCGGCTGGTTCTCTGAATTATGATTACAATAGAATTCAATGGTTATAATCAAATCTGTTTGGTGATATAGGTGGCTGGTAAGTGAATCAACCATCTTTTTGAAGACTGATATATCGAGACGTGACTGTACCTAGTCCCTGGTTAACACCCACTTCCAGGGACATGCTGGTCCCACCTTATCAGTGTGGGTCGCAAGAACCAGCTCCAGACCAGCTAGTGGCCAATAGGGTTAACTCTCTAATTAACAATTGCTATCTCATCTTTGCAGGCTGCATCATAACGATAGAGCAGGGGTACACGGTGATCACGACACCTGGCTTTGGTGTGGATAACTATGTGAACGACCTCACCTGTAGCTGGACCATCAACGACCCCCAGCAGAGATCTCTCACCCTCGCCTTCTCCGACTTCAACACTGAGACCAAATTCGATGCAGTCTCAGTAAGAATTGAAGATTATTGTCATTTAACTAACCTGTAATTTTGATAAAGTTGCAAGTATTGCAAACAACGTCATACAAAACTGATTAGAATCAAGCAACTTGATAGATGCTCAGAAATGATTCACATAACTGTTAAGACATTACAACTCCCTGTAAGTGACGTTTAAATGATATACTGGTGGCTATGGAAAGTAGTAACATGGCAGCAATCATACAGAATGGTAAAATGACCAAAATATATCCTTGTGCAATGAATCGATTCATGCCAAGATCTTAGTTGCAAGCTGCTGAAACAGATTGTTGGTATACCCCAGATCCGGTGTTTTTGTGGTACCACTATCAGATATCTTATGCCCCAGATAATTATCAGTTATGTGCAGTTTATGCATCGGATATCTAGCAAGTACGGTAGTTTATGGATAGAATAATTAGAAAATGTTGGCAATGTATGGACTTGTTATCATTTAGGTGTACACAGAGACAACTACGGCAGAAGTGGCTAAGTTAAACGGCACCTACTCCGGCACCCAAAAACCTCCACTCATCAGGTCCACTAACGGACAGTACCACATCATCTTCACTACGGACTCGGCACGCACCAAACCAGGCTGGAAGGCCTCCATATCATGGGGTAAGGCATTAGAGAACCTCCACAAAATGGTAAAGGTGAACGGTGATCAGTTTGAGCTGACCGTTTCTTCACGGCCGAGTGCGGAGCGGGCAGGACACGCGAGTGAAGAAACAGAAAGCTCAAACTGATCAGAGTTCAGCTTTACATTTATGTCAAGGTGTTTGAGTGGAAAATCATCGTCATCGCGAAATGCGGACTGCCGTCATCTTGAATGTTTGAATGTTTACGTTTCAAAAAGGCTGCGCATGCGCGATGGACCTATGATGTCATCATGCGGATTTGGCGCCGGTTATTTAACGCAGGGGTGCAATACGAGGGCTTAGTGTGTTTCCTATGGAGTCTAAATATTCACCTTGACATAAGGCTCATTTCTGAATAATCTATGATTGCCTATTTTATGTGGTGAATTTTGAAAGACTTTATTTTATTGAAACGATTCTGGAATGCCTAAACATGGATCGTTACAGAGTAAAGCTGCAACGCTCTTGTTTGATACATTGTATAATGTTTTGATCCCCCCCTCCTTTCCTTCAACATTCTTTTACCCCTTTCACTAAACCAATGGTACAGAAAGCCTGGACTTTCCACACTCCTGCATAGCGTCATATTCATTCCTCACATAAAATAAATTTGCAACAAAGATATATATCTTCAATTTAATTACTCAAAAATGAGATCAATACATACATGTCTTCATTTGCAGGTCCCCAATGCTGCTTCACATCCAAAATCAACTTCCTTTCTTTTCTTTTTACATTATCAGTTTCTTACTTTCCCAGAAAAGAGAAAAAAGAACTATTGTAAATGTTGCACTTCCCCCGTGTAATTTAACCCGAGGACACCTCATGTAGAAATGTGAGAAGTATTACCATCATGAATCTCTGTCTCTGTGCTACTTTCAGACTGCCCGGTGGTGTACCCCCTTCCTGACCACGCCATGGTGGACACTAACGTCACGTGGTATAGCCGTAACGTGACGTACAGTTGTCTGCACGGCTACAAGGTCAAAGGGGTCAACCCCAGGATCTGCTCTCGGGCTGGCACATGGCTCACACAAGAACCCACTTGTGAAGGTGAGTGGTCAGAGGTTTGGAACTAGAACGCATATATTAACCATTTAAATGCCGCTGATGCAGGAGTGCATCATGCCCATTGGTCGTCATGATGCCCCAATGAAGTGCTGACAGGTCTGCTTGCAAGCACTTCATTGGAGCATTATGTCGACCCGACGCATGATGCATCAGCGGGCGTTAAAGGGTTAACCAGATATGTCCCTCTTTCCCTCTTATCTGCTAAAGGAGCGGTGGAAAGAGGGGTCATCTTGGGATATATTTTTTTAACAATTAGGGGGGGGGATGGTTGGTTGGGGTGGGGGGGGGGACAAAAAACACGAGATTCATCTTGGGGGACAGGAAAAGATGTCATCTCTATTTTTGTGAGGGGGGAAGGGGGATAGTTTTCGAACCACTCCGCGAGAGGATGGCGAATTCACGAGCAAAAATGAATACCCCTTTCCCCCTATGGTCATTCTTTGAGGGTAGCCCTGGTGATAGAATTCAGGCAAGGTGAGTAATTTGCCAGGGTCGCATCACATCTAAGTGTCAATTTGATATCTGCAAAGAAGAGTATCGAGTAGTATATGTTTGTCATAAGTCTTTGGATATGATACATCATTTACGATCATTCCACCCCTCCCCTAAAAAGAGTGGTGGGAACGTAAGCCAGTCTAGGTGCTGCTATGGAGACGGGTCTGGTGTGAGTAGTACATAGAATTTTAGGTCTGACGGTCGCAGTTAGGTATGTATAGAAAGAATGTAAGTAGTATACGATTGGGGGTTTGGCACGGGTATAGCAATACCCTGTATACACTAGTAAAATAATTTGAGGATCATTTCTCTTTCCAGTAATTACATGTAAATCCCCGGATGTGCCTCGTTTTGGTAAATTGGTGAATCTGACCAGCCTCGAATTCGGTGGCGTGGCCACCTATGATTGTGAACGTGGTTACACCATCAACGGCAAACGCACACGCACTTGTGGGGTCAACGGCTGGGGGCCAATGCCCGCCTGTGAATGTAAGTGTCTAGTCCTAAAATAAAGGTAATGGTTTAATAGTCCATGGAGATCTATTCATTGAGAGAATTGAGCAATAAGAACCAGGTACAATTGAGCAATAGATATCAGGCATGATTAAGCAAAATGTATAATCTATATTATATAGACATAATGCTTTGTGTATAATGTGGGTTAAATTTACTGTCCTGCAGCTTGTTGCTCACATAAATGTTCAGCTATATGGAAAGCGGAATATGTAATTTTAGTTTACAGAGTGCATATGAAGGATAATTGTGAAAAATCCTATAGCAAAAAAAAACATAATAAATTCCTCAAATCAAGCAAATTAGTACTTCCAGTTCCACCTTCGGTGGCACCTAGATCTACTTACCTTAATCACTGATAGTTACGGCTTGCTTTGTCAAATACCTGGTTAACCTCAAACTCTGAAAGCATCATATTCATAGACTAGACTAACACTGTGTTCCTCATAACAGCCCCCTCTTATATATGATGCGCTTTAAATGGCAGACAGGCCCAAGGTACACCTTTAGGGCTGGGCGGATGCAGTTAACCCTTTAAAGACCGCTGATGTAGGAGTACATCCGGCCCATTGGAGTTTCATGATGACACATTATATTCCTGGACGGTCGGCATGATGCCCAAATGAAGCGCTGGCCAGCAGTCCCGCCAGCACTTCATCGGTGCATCACAACGACCAATGGCAATGATACATTGATGCATCATCAGCCCTTTAAGGGTTAATAAGCCCACTTTTGTGGTAAATGACAATTTCTTCTACTCTTTCAGTGGTGAGATGTAAATTCCTCCGGGCCCCAAACAATGGGTCCATCAGCTGTGTGGGCCCATTTAATAGCGCTTCTCTCCAACCACCATTCGGTACTAAGTGTCAGTTTGGTTGTGACACCGGATTCCGCATGAATGGATCCAGCATCGCCCTTTGTAAGGACAACGGTGATTGGTCAGTTCAGGTGCCCATGTGTCAGCGTAAGTACATGTATATTGCTAATTATCTTAATTATGATTGGCTCTATTTCAATGGTTATTGATAAAATCCATTTAAACTAGCATTTAATTTTTGTTGTTCAAAGTAATAAGATCCCTGTCTCCAATGCAATGGGTAAAAACACTCTAGTCATTTAGGTACCAATTTGCAGCTGACAATCATTACCAAGGATAAGGTTATATATGACCAGGATTTTTTTATTCCACAGGCCCAATGAGAAACGTTAGAAACCCCTAAAATCCAAAAATAGCATTTTGTATATGACTTGACTCTCATATGAGATGAGTATTCAATTCAGACTTAAAGTCCATGTATTAATCTATTTTTGAGAATTTCAATTCATATCTCACTCACAAATTGGTACATATCTTAGACTCGGAGCTTCTAATAGCATCAGTTAACATGATGTTTTCTAATTCCTCCTGTAGGTATCACATGCCCTGCCCCTCCTATTGTGGCTAACGGTAAGGTGTTAGGAACCGGAGGACCGTACTACGCCGGTCAGCGCGTTAACCTCACCTGTAACTCAGGTTACTCCTCCAAGGTCTCCTCCATACACTGTCTGCTTAACGGCACCTGGAGTCATCAGTTTGTATGCACAGGTAGGTGGAACAGTATCGCCATCTAGTGGCGATGAGAAGAAAATTGAAGAAAAAAGCTTTCCAATGCCTCCCATAGATTCAAAAGTGGTTTTAGGCCATTGGGGGATATCTTAACAACCCATAGGTTTTTGAAATTGAAAATCCATTAATTAGAACAAAAGTTATAATTATACCATTTTGAATTTTTCTGGCTGATCCACAAAGTCTGGGTGCACCCTATGCGCCGTCACAGGGTGTGTCTTATACAATAGGTATTTTACGGTATCTTCACTCAATTGACATAAATAAATGTACTCCTATTTACTTAGGGCCCTGAAGCTGAACTGTTATTGTTGATGTAAGTGTTGGTTCTGTTTTTCATGTAAATCTACTCATGTACAGATATCGCTGAATGTACCACTCTCATGGCCCTATAGCTAAAACATTAATGTCATGATTGTTTCTGTATTTTTTCCCTGGAGTGGCATCGTTATGTGTGCCCTTCAATTCCCAGGGACAATGGAATTATATGCCCCTCTCTGGGCCCCATAAGTGAACCACTTGTGTTATAGTTGCTACTGCCCCCCCCCCCATTACACATCAATAATTGTGTCCCTTTCAGGACTCCATAGCTTAAGTAAAAAGCATTACTACGTCTCCCATGTACACATCGTTGAATATGCCACTCCAAGGGCTTTGACGAGTTTGTAGCTGAACTATTGATGTGATATAGTTGTTGCTGAAATTGTTGATGCAATAATCATTATTATTTTTTTCTTTTGATATAGATATAAATGAGTGTGCCCCTCCCCGGGCCCCGTGCGGCATCCACACGTGCGTCAACTTACCAGGGACGTGGAGATGTAAGTGTAACCCAGGCTACAAACACAATGGCACCGACCTCCAGACCTGCATACGTAAGTTTTATCAAAATACGTTGACTCATCTGTGGTTTTGGGTTGGGGGCAGGGGAAATAAATTAACCCTATTTTGGATGAAAAAAAAACTAGGCATACCCATGGATCTACCTGGAACAGACCTGTCTGCAAAGGACCCATCTTCTTTTGAGCAAAGCTTGGCGTCTAAAGGGCTGCATCCACTGCGACGGACAGACCATCCGTTGGCAGTGGATGCACCCCTTAAGATAAGCAGAAAAGGAAAAGGAAGAGTTTCCTGTGTAAACAACTTTTCATGCGGACCTATTGGTTTAGAACTATGTTAGAAGTGACTATTAGGGTAACATGCTATAGCCAATAAAAATGTGATTGCATATTCTTCCTTAACCCAACCATATTTTGATAAATGCATACATGTCTATCTGATTTTTAGACTAGAATTAATTTTCAACTTCACCATGTCACCTTTCATCCACAGAGGCTAATCCATGTCTGGTAGATAACGGAGGCTGTGACCACAACTGTACCAACACACCATCTGGACATATCTGTTCCTGTTTCTATGGTTACCGTATCTACACTGGAGCTGTCAGTGGTTCCAGCCTATCTATATCCACTGTAGAAGTTCAACAGATAAGCAGTATCAGCAGCAGCAGTACTAGCATCACTAGCAGCAGTAGCAGCAGCAGCAGCAGCAGTAGCAGCAGCAGCAGTAGCATCAGTGGAGGCAATAGTTTTGCAAATAGCAGTATTGGCAGTAACAGTGGCAGTATTAGCAGCAGCAGTAGCAGTACTAGCATCAGTAGTAGCAGAAGTACTAGTATTACTAGCATCACCAGCACATCTATTGTGATATCATCGGTCACCTGGGGTTTGGTGGCCAACAGATCTTGTGTCCGTAAGTCAACATTTTGAAATCACTTTTTTCCATAATTGTTATGGTCAGATTATGAGTATAGCAAGTTTGTTTCTCCACGCCTTTTACATGAATTTTTAAAAACTGAAATAAGTCAACTTTTAGCAAAGTCATTCTTGGATCAGAAGAGGATTCCTCGATTAAGTCAGTTATTACTGAAAATACCCTCTTGAACTTAGCATATCAGGGAGTGAATATTTCTTTTAAAAAAAAGAAAACAGTTTAAAAATTGATCACTCCCTAAGGTCGTAAAAGCATTTTCAGAAATGTTCGAGCTGTTGTGTATTTTCTTTTAGATCAATATCAATTTTAGCCTTAAATTAGTTTTTAAATCCTGTTCTGTATTTTATAGTTAACTTCAGTCTGTGAAATCAAGGCCTTAATGTCTAAAATCATACCCTAGTAAAAATAAATATGAAAATAAAAAATAAAAAAGATTTGTAAATATCACTCTTTATGAAATATTTTAATGGAAAAAATATAACTCTTTCAATTGCAGCTGTCACCTGTCCACCATTGAACTTGACCAATGGGCGCATCTTCCCCAGTACCACCCCTGATGGGGAGGGTAACTTTGAGTTCAACACTTCTGTGGTGTTCCAGTGTGACCTGGGCTATGTTATCAATGGTACTTCAACTATAACGTGTGATGGATATGGAAAATGGCCAGGGAAGCTGCCCTTCTGCCAAAGTAGGTAAAATTTGGTGTGAATCTTAATCAAAGGTATCTAACTATTTTTGTTTGTTTGTTGTTGTTTTTAATCATATTTGTCTTCTTTTCTTTTCAATTAAGTGACACAACATGATTTTACCTTCTTTATGTCTATCACTAACACTAGCTACTTTATTTTGTTTCTAAATTATCTCCCAGTGTGTAAATATTCACTGCCATAATGTTTTAATTGAACGCTGTGGTTACTTTTAAATTTTGATATACACCAAAAATATTTTGTAATCACATCTCCCTACTTCAGATTTCATACCGTATACACCAGTTTATTTTTTTGCCGCACTTGGAGATCCCTTAGGATCCCCTATACTAACATGTTTACACTGTTACATTTTGCATCTGCATTGTAATATAATATGATCTATAATAATTATACTGATATATTTTGTAGCTGCATTCTGCGAGTTCCCTGTGGCGCCCATTAACGGTTACGTTCGAGTACCTGGAGGAGCCGGGTACCTGGGGATGGCTAACTACTACTGTAACCAGGGCTACAAGCTAAAAGGATCCTCCAGGAGGCAATGTCTCTTCACACCCTCAGCTCCAGGCAATAAGTACCAGTGGACCGGCAAGCAACCAACATGCAGATGTAAGTTATGGTTTAAGATATCTACACATAAGACATAGACAGAGGATCACAAGGTTAACTAAAGACTGGGTTAGCTAGCACTTGGATTACCCTGAGATTAGATAGACCTGAGTAAAATGTAGACCAAAAGCTAACTCATGAGGAAGAAATATCTATTTTTCTTTGTATTACTAAATATATATTCGATTGGAGCTACTTAAAATTGAATCAAGTGAATGCTTCGGTGGTAAGGGTCACACTCATAGAATTCAAGAAGCATCTATATGTATTTTCTAGCCCATATATTGAGGCTGAAATGTCATTTCTCCTGTAAAATTCATAGGTATCTCTGGTATACTCCCCATATTCCTTTTTTTTTCAGAATGTTATTAGAAAGACCTTTTATCTATTGTAAGCTGCTCCCCCTCCAATTCTCCCATCATCATCCACTTTACCCTGATTTCTGTAAATTCCATCCATTTCAGTGAGGGACTGTGGCCCATTGGTGGCTCCCCCTAACGGATTTGTGAGTATCAATGCTACCACTGTGGGAGGTGCTGCCACCTACAGGTGTGAAAATGGCTTTGAACTTGAAGGTGAAAATGTCAGATACTGCACACCAGATGGCGTGTGGACTGGTGCCATGCCACAATGCAGAGGTATGTGCACAGCACCAATAAATAGATTTAATCAAGTTTAGATAAAACGTAAAATTTATAAGAAGCTGTAATCAATCAACATTGATATCATTTAACCATCATATTAATTTTCAACTGTTTTGACACAATGCATTACCATTGATAGGCTTTAGGCCTTGTCTAATATTTGTTGATCTTTGCTTAATTGCTTTAATACCATTGTAAATGTGGTACCCTTTGGGTGGGAAAAAGATAGATATGCACAGACCATAGAAGCATTAATAATATTTCCTATGAGTTTTAGTTAGATCACTCTCTATATCGTCATATAGCTAGTTTTGGGAAGGGAGTATTCTGTGCATTTGACCAGCAGGGTCGGCTCGATGCTCGCATATAGCCGCGGTGTGTGGACTCACGAGGACTGAATCAATATACAAACTGGAATCTCATATAAAGACACTATGTTTCCCTTAAAAAGGTAAACATTGCCAAAACAATAGTTACCCACACCTTTCTCCTGTTTCCAGCTGAACAATGCCCCCACCCTGGTACACCTGCCTTTGGGCGGATGGTTGGGAACTACACCTCCTTCCCTGTGGGTACCAAGGTGCGCTATGAGTGTGCACGACCAGGATACAAACTTGTTGGTAAGTTATTCTTTTATAAAAATTAATTTTATAGGAATTAATGTTTATTGGCAGACTGAGGGCCAAGGTGAAAGTAAGCAAATAGCTTTTTTATGAGACATATTCATATGAGAAACATGTTCATTGTGATAACAGATGTCATTTGGTTATATAACAGATATCATTGATTTATTGAGCTGCAAATGAAAGGATGATCGTGAGCGATGACGACAAATGATCCTTATGCATAACATTTATACAATATAACAAAAGAGTTATTCAAAGAAAAAGTAGTTATCTACCTCAGTGGTATAAACATTTCAGTAAACTTTCATGAAAAGGGATAACTGAACTGATTCTAATTCGTCAGTGTTTATGTGTACATTATAAGAACTCCAACTGCTGAACTAACCTCTTCAATTTCCCTGTGGAAACAGATATATGATCTTGTGCACTTGTATCAGATAACAACTGTGATAACTCTTGACATGATATTACAGGCAAGAACCCCATAGAGTGTGTAGCCAACATGACAGAGGTGACAACAACTGTGGCACCAACAACCACAACTACTCGCCGCCCAACAACAACTACAACCCCTCCTACAACTGTGGCACCTACCAAACCAGGTGAGATGCGTGAATTTTTTTTTTTTTTTTTAATTTTGAAGAAGAGAGAAAGGTAAAAAAGGGCAAATCAACTAATAGGTAGTAGTTGCTGTCAGTGAAAATCCAATGATCCGATGTGGGTTGTACTGTACCCACTACAGTGGTCTTTGCAATTACAATTTACAATTAGGGCTGAGAGTGTAGGGAAATCGGCAAATCCTTAAAGTGGCATGGTACGCATGCCACTTTTCTACTTCATTGAGACAAAGTGGCACACTTCCTTAACCTTCTTAGTGTCCTTGAAATGGTTAAAGAAGAGAATTTTTAAACTTATTGCCTGTTCTCTTCATCCTCCTCGACCCCTTATTCCTAATACACAATGTACTAATGTATTAGCAGCCTAAAAAAGAATGATTAAAGGGATGTTTTTCACCAATTTGCAAATCTATCTTCTTACTTCCCAGCCCCTCACCTGCCCACATGCAGGATGACCCTGTCTGCCTCCTACCTCAAACAGTCAGCAGGTAACATCAGAGACTCTGACACCTGTGGTCCAGAATATGGTAAGGCAGTCATTACACAACTCAGAGGGGTCCAGGCACAGTTCCAGCTAGCCTGCTCAGGACTGGATGTCACCATAGATGTACTCAGCTTTGGAATGGTAGAAATAACAGGACCAAGGGTATGCTATTATTTTGTTTAAAGAAAAGAAACCTTAAATTATAGTACATATTTCATTTTGTCATGGAATAATACTGCATCAAATATTAAAATGCACTATGAATAGATTAAAATGGTATGCGAAGTTTACATTTTAAGTCAAACAAGATATTTTAATTATCTCTGCATCGCTGTGGTGACTCACAAGACTTTCTTCCAGCTCGGGAGGGAGCAATGTTCAGTTACATTGGTTATCCTCGAGGCCTGTTTTCTATCACTGTACCTCGCTGCCCTTTTTTCAGGCTACAATCACAGTCTATCTCGAAGTCAGCAACACCTACCCATCCCCCAACAATAATAACGTGAAGACCTGTGTGGCCAACCTTAACACTGTCCTCACCGACCCCAGCTTCCTCGACCTCTTCCCGAGCCTGACCGTCATCAACTCGGACCTGCTCGACAAGTGCTCAGAGCCCATCGCTATGTCTCCTAAGAAGATCAACCATGTGACGACTGAGTGTAACAAGTGTATGCACGACTATGTGTACGACCCCATCCGAGATCTCTGCATCTATTGTGCGTATTTTTCTACTTTGGGCTCTGGACTTAATCGCAGGACACATAACCTTTGAGCAATATTCACAATTGGTTGATTAATATTGATCAAGAACATTGGAATTGATCATTATTGTGATAGGGAATTGAGTGTCGTATATTGCCTCGATACAGCATAATCCCTCCCTGAGATTATCTTCATGTAACAATAGATCTTTCTTATCAATGGCTGGTAGAGTGGTACTCTTTGAGCAGGGTATTTATTTGAAGTGTATTGTTAGGATACTGAGTCCTTCCTAATGATTCTGTCAAATACACTATGTATCAATTTTTCCTTTAGTCTCCACCTTGCTAGCTCAGTGACGAATTGAGTTTTAAAAAATCGTAATGAAGTATAACTTTTTGACATAAAGCCTTTTTCTCTTGATATTTTCAGGTCCAACCTGTATTGTTGGCCCTCCAGTTACTACCACTAGGGCCCCAAGAGGTAGGTTGTGTTATTTAGTTTCTCCTGGCAAGTTCCTTCTCCCTTTAGTTTTATGCAAAAAATTGTGATACATGATTTTCTGTGTCAACAAGACTGTTATTCTAGGTGATGACAATATTTGAACCTCAGGAGTCGACTTCAAAAGATACCATGACAGCTCATATCCACCATTATTGCGTATGAGTGCTCTCTATGATTCTGCATTACGTCAGCACTGGTTATTTGAGTTTGGTTCTATAGCTGTTGCAACATTTATTCTGGAGGCTGTTACGAAAAGATGGGAAACCTATTCTCACTGTAGCTAACGCACCTTCCAGTTCCCAGCAATTCCTCACCCTGAGAGACTGATTCCCATCTTATACTGTAATGGAATGGACCTGCTCTAAATTAGACTGTGTTGTGAAAAGTTGGGGGAACTTGTTCCATGATTGATTCCACCTGAATACTTCTCAAAGTAGATATGCCAGGGAATTAGAGGAGAGAACTAGCTAGGAATTGGTTCTCAATTTCCACCCACTCCAATACCACTTCTATGACCTATTACCTTTTGGCAACCCGACAGGCAATTGATTCCTTGACGTCGATCAGTTCTGTGAATAGCACAGAACCAGTCCCAGTCTTTTCGCAACAGCCTCCAGTACAGTGATATCACAGTGATATGCAGTTTTAGGTGATGTTCAAGGTGTGCTGTTATACGATGTTTTGAAACAAGCTCTTGGGGATAGATAATATTCCACATTGTGGACATAAGATAGAGTGAGGTGTAATTTTCATATTAACATTGCCATCCCTACATTATAAAGCTATTTATATAATATCATGCGCCAGTTGTTCTTCGAGAAGCCTTCCACCAAACCTGGAGGGTGTTGCTCCTATTGTAAAAGGAGCTGTGAGTATGTGAATCGGAAACCTTCAGTGGCATTTTGAAATAATCAGCTATGATGGATATAAAGCTTAAAAATGATTTTTCTCTATGACAATAAAAAAAATCGTTTTTATATGTTACATAACCATTATGGCTGTTCCCCTCCCCCTTTACACCCCTACACTCTCAGTGCCAATGGTAAATGGGCTATAAAGACCACTGTTCTGGGTACAGGACAACCCACATCGGGGTATTGGATTTGTATTGACAGCAACTACAACTGTTTTCCAAAAATAGAAGCAATCTACTGTGAAACCCTTGCCACTGTCTAACAGAGCTTCAAATAAAGATATCTATCACAAAAGAGAAATTTGTGAAAGGGATGTATTAGTAGCGACCAAACCACTCACCAGGTGGCATCTATGTGGCTCTCTGGTGAAAGCTCCGGAAATCAACTGATGAAATGGTAGACTTAGGGTGGCTTGATTTTTGGTTATTATTAATGAAGGGATGTGCATTTCACCATGCATTGAGTTGGTAGAGATCATGGTGCAACATGCAAAAAGGTCTGAACTAGAAAACATGCATTTTCAATTTATTTGCATTATGTATGTTGATAAATAGACATACAACAACTCCAATCTAGTCTATTTTATTGGACCTGGCCAATAAACATACATAACCAGGCCTAAGTAGCACAAGAAGAAAAAAAATCTCCAATGTGAGTGGTCCTTCCTGGGGCTAGGCAATATGGCTGATGACATAGGCCACCAGTGAATGAACCTGTTACATAACACATACCTGTACATAAGTAGTGGCATCTGGTGATACAATTGGGAACTGCTCCTGTCAATTTCTCACTACTTATATGCGCACATTTCAGTAGCTTCACAAAGCTATATATGACCAAAAGATGGATTATTGTGTAGTTTACAAGCAAGCAAAGTGGTTTTTAGAATATTCTCACACCCAGGACTTTCATTGAGCAGCTCCTCCAGGGGTATTTTTACTTCGGTTGCTCTTAACTGCCACATATAAGATGTAAACTTATACTTTGACTTCCAAAAACAGTATGTCTATGTATTGTACCTAAGAGATATGACCGCATAGAAGGCATTTTCAGAACTTCTGAAAATTATTAAATTACCTCTGACTGCCTGACAGGCAAGGGTGAAGTAATAATTTTGCAACTATTGCCATTTAGCCACTAATTGTAGGACGAACCCCAGAAAAAATAAAAGGTCAGAATGTGGTAGATCATAACACGATAAAATGAAAAGAAGCTTAATGTATAGGTCCTCTCATTATTCCCTGCAGTAGTCCCCACCACCACCGAAGACCCATGTGATAAGTCTGAAAACAAAAGTATTTGTAAATCAACAAGTAAGGAAAGCAAGAGTAAGAGTAAAGAAAGCAAAGAGAAGAGTAAGAAGAGCAAGGAAAGCAAAGAGAAGAGCAAGAAGAGTAAGGAAAGCAAAGAAAAGAGCAAGAAGAGCAAAGAAAGTAAGGAAAAGAGTATAAAGAGCAAAGAAAGTAAGGAGAAGAGTAGAAAGAGCAAGGAAAGCAAAGAGAAGAGCAAGAAGAGCAAGAGCGAAGAGAGTATTGAAGTTTCCAGTGTGGAGAGTTCAGAGGAGACAACAACTCCTATGTCTACCACTCGGAGACCGATAACTCCACGGCCTACAGCAAGACCTACCGTGAGACCTACCCCTAAACCTAAGAGTAAGGAAAGCAAGGAGAGCAAGGAAAGCAAAGAGAGCAAAGAAACTAAGAGCAAGGAAACTAAAAGCAAAGAATCAAAAAGCAAAGAGACCAAGAGTAAGGAAACAAAGAGTAAGGAAACAAAGAGTAAGGAGAGCAAGAGCAAGGAAGCAAAAAGCAAGGAAGCAAAGAGCAAGGAAGTCAAGAGCAAGGAAGCAAAGAGCAAGGAAGTCAAGAGCAAGGAAGTCAAGAGCAAGGAAGTCAAGAGCAAGGAGACAAAGAGCAAGGAAGTCAAGAGCAAGGAAGTCAAGAGTAAGGAAGCCAAGAGCAAGGAAGTTAAGAGCAAGGAAGTTAAGAGCAAGGAGACAAAGAGCAAAGAAACAAAGAGCAAGGAGACAAAGAGCAAAGAAACAAAGAGTAAAGAGAACAAGAGCAAGGAGAACAAGAGCAAAGAGTCAAAGAGCAAGGAGACAAAGAGCAAGGAGAGCAAAGAGAGTGGTGAGTTAGAACACCGGATTTAGACCATGGAGCATTTCTCAATCATGCTGATTAACATTGGGCCTATTGAGAAATGCACTCTTGTACCTCTTAGGCAACCATAATACTTGATTTGTTCAATTAACATTACTAATGTGCTATGATGCGTCATTAGATTTAAGCCTAGATTTTGCTTGGTTGCTAACATCTCAGAAAGGACACAAGATTGACCCTTCATTTCGAATTATTCACTGGTGTGTAACAATGACTTTCTTTTCTTCTTTACTCTTGTGAACATTTCACATAGCAAATAATATCAGCCTTCATGTAACTAATACACTTGCTATAAGAATAACCCTTCCTATAGCTTGTGTAATAGTGATTTAGAGTTAAACTTTGTATAACATTTACAACTACATAACCGCAATAAAATATGTCCCTCTAACACGGATCTACCTTGCCTAATAGTGATTAAATCTTTACTCTGTTGTGAAGCCTTCACTGAGAAAATATTCTTACTCATGTGAGTCTAGATCCAGACTCAGGCAAAGTCGCCAAAATGAGTATTGTTTGAGACTCGTTTGAGCCTGATCCTTGAATGATACGCTGAGGCAGATCCAGGGGTGATACTCTGGCTTTGCCTGAGTATCATAGAAGGATCAGGCTGAGTCTCATACAATACTCATTTTGGTGACATTGCCTGAGCCTGTATCTAGACTCATGTGAGTAAGAATATTTTCTCAGTGTTCAATTTGCAGTTATCTAAGGCGGTTATATATACATAATTATATTCTCTTTACTTATTCCTCAGGAGGGCATTTCTCAACAATGTTAGAAATGCCCTCCATGTCTGCTCTGTCCCTAAGTTATCTTGTATATTTTACTGACATTTATATCTATATATTGCAGGTTTCCTTCTTCCTGCTAAGGTCGCACGTCAATATATCAATTTCCATAAAAAACACCTCGCCCTAACTTATTTTTCTTTAAATTCAAATTATAGTATGATTATAATCATCACCAAAAAAACAAAATGATTCCCGGAAAAGCTAGAATCAATACTTTTGCACATACTATTTTCTTCCCATTACAATAAGTATTGTTTTAACATCTATAGCCGGTAATACCTTATTTAGAACCGTTGCATGGAATTAAAGCATGTGATATTTAGTTTTGTATAAACTATTTCTAATATGATGAATTTCGACCATCCCACTGGAAAATTACCAGTCTTTCTGAAACGCCCTTGTGGTGCAAGTCACTAGTATTCTTTTTCTTGACATATAGATAAGTGTTATCTCTATATATCCCCACTCAGGCCGCAGGAAGAGATCAGCTCCTACTGACTACATCTTCAACCACCGCCGAGATAAGAGAGAAGTGTCGAGTCAGCACTTTGCCACCCATCACCGCAGTAAGCGGCATGACATCCACGTAGATACCCGTACTGTGCCTGTTATACCGGCCCTACCCATCGTACACACCAAACCTAGGTGGGACGCACCTGTACCGAAATGTGTCGGTAAGTCAGAATTTTATGCAAATATATGAAAATAGAATTTAAGCGTTAATTGAGGGTCGTTTGATATTCTATTTTCTGGGTTGGAGCGTCATGCTGACATTGAGGGAGAGTGTCAACCCCATAGGGTCAGCATGATATAGCAGCATTGGCAATTATGCATGTCAAGACTGCCTAACTTTAGAGAGGTGGTGCGAACACCTAAAAATACCCTCACATATAGGCCTGGAAGCACATTAGCAGTTTACAGATAATAAATAAATTCTAACCTCCAGGGAATTCTTAATGTTACCTAGAAATAAATTAGCTGAAGAAAAAGTTCGATCTACCACAAAAGGGCAAACGATTCTATAACAATTTATTAATATAGAGCTGATTTGAAATACATGCAAAATTGATAGTGAAATTATTGATATTTCATCATTTATCACATCTATAACAGCTTGAACTCTCATTCCCCATCCAGATTCTGAGGCGCCTATATTCGTGGTGTGTAAGCAGATACAGGAGTTTACCCTGGGTGCAGGAGGAGTGGCCGTCGTCAACCTCACCAAGCCCGAGGCCGTGGACAACTCACTGGAGGAACCCAGCATCACCTCAGCTCCAGGCTTCCTCAGCAACCCTCAGACCTTCTATGCCGTAGGTTTATAGATTACTGTTTGAGGATTAAATCATTTAAATAAATAAGGCCTACCAATGCATCATTTCCATTGGCCGCCGTGATGCACATCGACAGCCTGCCCAGTAGCTATAGCTAGGGCCCTAGACAGGGGGGTCCCATGCCCATTGTCGATTCTAAGAAGTGGTTGTTGTCCTTTGTCTCTCAAACCCATGTCCTTTGTCGATTTAAGAAGTGGCTTTGTCCCTTGTCTGTAAGCCCATGTCCCTTGTCGATTTTAAGAGGTGGCCTTGTCACTTGTCCCTCAAGCCCATGTCCCTTGTCGATTTTAAGAAATGGCTTTGTCCCCTTGTCGATTTTACCCGTCTGGGGCCCTATAGCTATTGTCGGCAGTAATGCTCAGCTTGGTGCACCAATGCATGGGCATGATGCACCCCTGCATTAGCCGTCCTTAACCCTTTGAGGGCCGCTGGAGCAGGAGTGTCATCATATATATCCATTGGTCGTCATGATGCAGTAATAAAGTTATGAAGAATCTGCGCCTTATTGGTGTGCACATCATGTCGACCTTCCACGAGTGTATCAACCCCAAAGTGCCGAGATGATACATGAGTATAGTTCTGAGGAGTAACTCACCAGGGTTGCATTCATGCTTCATAAGGACTAATGGGTATGATACATTGATGCATCAGCGGCCCTTCAAAGGTTAAGAGGGCTGTCAAAATATAGCTCTAGTTCCACGGGTACAATGGGCCGGGTTGAAGGCTTCTCACACTCATTCCACAATGTACTTCAGGGTTTGTAGATCATATCTTTTATGGGGTTCCATTATTGGCCCTTAAAAGTAAGAATACAATTGTAGTGTAGTGCTGTGGTTTCTATTGGAAATGGAGGTAAGTGGTACTTGTATGGTTATGTTTTCCTCGGTCCTCAGCAGGGGATGTAGCTCAGCGGTAGAGCGCTCGCTTTGCATGTGAGAGGCCCCGGGTTCAATCCCCGGCATCTCCAGACCTCCTTTTCGGGTTGTATTGGCCTATAGTGACAGATATTGATATACATTGTATGCATACTAATCCTAGTAGAGGTACTCTTCAAAGGACGACATGTTGTCAAGGTTGTTCCAATTTTACGTTTTAAATGTTGGTGACAAAAAATATTGACGTGACATAAGCGGCAAGTGACATGTGACATGAGGCCAAAACATTCAGTGACATGACATAGGTGGGTTTTTTCCTCAAAATTTACAAGGCACATACAATGTTTTTGAGTTATAAAAGGTGACATGACATAGGTGTTTTTTTTTCCTCAAAATTTACAAGGCACATACAATGTTTTTGAGTTGTAAAAGGGCATATGGGGATCTAAGTGATATCTGACATAAGCATTTCTTACCGAAATGTGACATGGGCCTTATAGACATGAGCCAAAAAACTAGTGACATGATGCTTTCATAAAATTGACAAAGAACATAAAAGGTTCTTAGTGGTGAAAGGGGACATGGGAATGTGACATGAGCATTTCTTGAAATCGACATGTGACATAGGTAGGCCTACCCCCTAGGCCTACACAGGACCCCTCTTGTCCTAATGACAGATGATTAAAGGCAAGCCCTGTCAAGTAGACTCACCAATGCTTGAGTGGTCATTTGGGCACGTCAATTTTTTTTTGGCTCTCCCCCTTGGAGAGGTCAGAAAGTTTTCACACCTCCCCCTTTGTGCTATAGCAATGCGCTGGCTATTTCATTAAGAAAGAGTGAAATTTGTTTCCCCCCTCCCCCTTCCTAAAAGGGGTCTAAATGCCAACCCCTCAGGGATGACAATTATATGATTTTATCTGATAACACTTATTATTTATTATTTCTATTATCAGAATACGACCATCACGTACACTGCACGTGACAGAGCTGGAAACGAGGCTATCTGCATCGTCCGTGTCGTCCTGAAAGGTGAGATTAAAAATTACCTAAATATCATGTTATGTCAACCCGGATGTAAGCCACCTTTTGATTTGGGTGATGATAACCCGGGGATGATAACCAGAGATCCCCCCCCCCCCGCGATAAAATTCGTCATTTCCGTCAGACACAGTATAATTAACAATGGAATATGAATATTTCTAACTGCAAAATATTTGATTCAAACTGCATCTTTTGAAGACACTTGGTATCTTTGTTAAGTGCCATTTAAATGCTCACTGTAATATCCCTCTTTAATAATTATTTCTTTTTTAACAGACACTACCCCACCCAAGATCAACTGTCCCACTGGTGCCGTCACCCAATACTTCAACACGACCGACTTTGTTGTCCGCTCCACCTACCCAGAGGTCAAGGTCACTGACAACGTCGGCGTAGCGTCCGTGACCTTCAGCCCTCCTAACGGCACAGAGGTCGTTATGAGACGTCCCGTCACCGTCACCGTCACGGCCACTGACAAAACCGGAAACACTGCCACCTGTGACTTTGACTACGTCGTAAGACGTAAGTAGACATTTGTGTCATTTAGTCCTATAAAGGTGTGCCTTGTGTATTTAACACTTAAGTTCCTGTGCTCTACAGGTATCCTTTGAATGGGGGTCGTATAAATGTAACCTGAAGAGTCCATATAGTAGGCCCTACACACTAGAATTGGATATGTATCCCTGTAGGTAAATAAAATGAAGTATCTATCTATCTATCTATCTATCTATCTATCTATCTATCTATCTATCTATCTATCTATCTATCTATCTATCTATCTATCTATCTATCTATCTATCTATCTATCTACCTATATATATCTATCTATCACCCTGCCGATAATTCCCATTTCTATACTACTCACCTAGTAATCGGCGCTTTACTAACCTTTATTCTTGTAATTCCTGGCATATAAGGCGCGAGGCTGGCCTGCACCTGAGCCCTAGAGAATGCTGCTGACCTTAGAACGCGATTATCTTTACTTAACCATCATCAACTCTTTAGAAACCATCGAAAATGACCAAAATAAAGTCTTAAAATGGCCCCTTTATCACAAAGTATCCCTTTCACGCGAGGTGTGGCTTCTTCGTGAGATCTTTTGGTCGATCTAATTGAGTCATTTTCCTATATGAAATAACTATACAAATGATATTCTTTCAGCCCTTGGATGCCCTGAGTGGTCCCTGGAGGTACCAGATGGTGGTAAGAAGGGTTGTAGTGGTACGGTGGTAGGGCAGAACGCCTCAGGGTTCGCCTGTCAGCTGTCCTGTCCCCGCCCTGAGCGTGGAAGTATAGGGGCTGACTTTGTACGGGACCCTAGCCTGTATATCTGTACATTTGGAGGATCGTGGATACCAAGGAACACTGTACCTGACTGCTCTGGTAGGTATCAATATGATAAAGCTGGCTTTAACTATTTAATGACAATGGATTGCATGCTATGGCATTAGATGTTTTTGAAAACACAGAAAAAATGAAATCTTCCACCTTTATACAATATACAAGTGTGCAGAGCATGACTCTTTGGAATGCATGTTGATAGCTAGACAGGATCAACTAAAAGTAGTAAAAAAAAAAAAAATGGTTACCATAAATATCACTATTTTCTGTCTGGTAAGCTAAAGGATCTCTACCGTACCAAATTCTTAAACCAAAATTGACAAAAAGACAAAAATAAACATAAAAATCCCTGTGTGACACTGTTTTTGCCAACAAATGAAAGAAAAGGAAAATAGCCAGTCCACATTTCCCTTCCAGACCGGTTATACCCAAATTACTACGTCATCCTTTCACTCACCTTTAACCGTGCCTCCACGGCGGCCAACTGTAGTCACGTGTATGCTACGGCCATTAAGACGGCCCTGGAGTCCCGCCTGGAGGATACATGTCCACCCATGCCTAAGGGGCAGTATGTAGCCACTGCCAGCCCCAAAGTCAGCGTCAGTGGATCCTGGGTAGGTGCTGTCAATTCTTAACTCTTTGAAATCTTTGAGCCTAGGCCTAAAGAGAAATTGGGTTTCCAGTCACCCGACCGACCCTAGCAAAATAGGACCAAAACCTTTTTGTTTTTGAATTCGAAGAATTTTGTCTTTTAAAAAAAAAAATCCATCCATTTCCTGTATCCTTTTCGTATTCTTCCCCTTTCTTATAGTTGTCATTTTTTCCATCATTATTTTACAATGAAATCAAAGAATTTGATACAACTATTGATATGTGCCCTAACATTTCCTATATAAATGTAAAAAAAAAGAATAAAATAAAAGATAAATTGACCTACCGACCCTACCTTTTCATTATAATACCAATTTGAAATTGAATATGGATAATGACAGAGCCTGTTTACAACAAACCCAAACATACCGGCGTGCATACATTTTGATTTCTGAACATTAAGTAGCAGTTACTCTCTACAATGTGATAAGCAACAAAGAATATGAAATAAATCATAATTACGGATTCGTGGCCTATAGTCTTGTGTATGTATACTTGTGGCAGGTGACGGTGGATTTGACCATGAACATTGCTGTAAACTACACCACCCCTGGTATGGGACCTACCTGGATCGCTGGTTGTGCCACTAAAACCACTACAACTGTTACTACAGTGGTATCTCAGGTAAATACATTTTATCAACCGAGGGATTTCTTTCTATCTGGCTGAATGTTCAAAGAAAGCCAAGGAGCTATACAAATAGTTTGTCACAAACAAGAATTACATGATTATTCTAACAAATGCACTTTGTATATGCAGAATGCCTGCAGGATTGCTGTCAGAGCTTCTGTAATGCTTTGGGGGATTGACATGCGTTCTCTAAGAGCATTGAATGCATGCTTTTAGGGTATTTGCTTGAATGCTTTCAGAGGTCCTAAATAAATGCTTTCAGATTGTATATTCGTTTATTTATGCTTTCTACCTTATAGTGCTTTGCATGGATTCATGCTTACTGGGCATTGGTATGAATGCTTTCAAAGCTTTGCATGAATGCTGTTAGAGCGTCTACATGAATGTTTGCAGAGCTTTTGCATGACCGTTATCAGAGCTTTGAAAGAATGCCTAAAAAATCTTGCATTGCATGACTGCTTTCAGGTTATCATCACTGGTGATGCCATCTGTGGTGACCTGAATCCAGGCACCAACAACCCTGGAGACAAGGACTATAAGTGTCCTCCTGGGCATATACTCAAGGGAGGATTCTGCTGTAAGTATAGGAAATTGTGAATTAATTGCACAAAGAATTAACGACTAGCATGTAAAAATATAAGTATATAAAGCAGTGCATAGTAAAGTAATGCATTGTGCTGATTAACTGATTCCTAAATGCGGCTTTGGCAAGTGACTCAGGAGCATGTTGCTCCTATGGTAAAAAGAGCTGTCAGTAGGTACCCTCTTTTCAAAAGAAGTCACGCTCTGCTTCACCATTCAACTTGCACTCACCACATTAGTCACCTGCCTTGTTTAAAAAAGAGAGCTGCACTACCAGGTACCTACTCATGTCACACACTCTATATAATATTATACTGACTGACTTCTCCCAACTAGGTACCTACTCAAATCCCCCTTTTTTAGCACCATACTTGAATGACCACTTGTGAGCAACAAAAAAGACACATTATAGCTACATGAAAAGAAAGGACTGGAAATGAGGGCATTTTTAGCCAGCTCTTCCTTTTACTATAGGAGCAACATGCTCCCGCAGTGCTGCATTCATACAGTTTGATGTGCACTGCTGATGTATGAGTCTCAGCATTGTAGGTTTGGCAGGTAGAACCTAGAAGCACTGTATTGTGACAATATTTCAACAATGCAGTGCCTGATTTAGATGGGAGGATGGAGGGCAGTGTCAAGCACCCACTCCTTTTTGTCTATAGTTTATTTAGTGATTTTAGAGCACAAAATAAACATCGAAGATGGACCCCATCCTTTTGGGCCGCCGATCTGCCATTACTAAATCGAGTACCTGCCATTGCGAATGTCAATGAACATGTCTCAAGAAGAATATAGGTTACACTCCTCAACCCCCTCTGTTCCATGAATTGCATAGGGTTATACAATTCATACACACGTAACATATCATTGCAGTGAAGTGCACACCGGGTATGTACCACAATGCGTCGAGTAACGAGTGTGTGCCATGTACCGAGGGTACATACCAGGAGGAGTATGGAGCCACTCAATGTACAACCTGTCCACCTGGATACTCTACCATCAGTATACAGACCAAGAACAGCACCGACTGTGTCCGTAAGTAGCTGTCTTATTCTTTCTTAAGCATTGGTTCCACTGCCATCGTTCGGGTGAACTTCCAATGATTTATAATGCTAAAGTATAGAATAAACGGGTTGAGTTAGCAAAAAGTCACAAAACTGATGGAAAGTGGAACCAGCGCTTTAAAATGGACTTCCGTGGATCCACCATTTTCATTTTCACTTTTACTGATAGGAAATGCCATGATGGGTGTCTTGTCCCTTCCTAATAACACCCACTTCCAGGGAAAAGCTGCACGGTGCCCATCTCATTAGCTCTTATCAGTGCTGTTGCCAGAACCAGCGCCAATCCTGCCTGTGGCCTATTTCATGTGGAATCCTGTGGAATCAAAGCAGTCTCATTGGATTAACCAAGCAGCCCTGATCATATCTCATCTAACAGTAAACTGCTTTCAATTGATATTCAAGAAAACCAATCAGCCTTACTACTTAAGCTGTATAGGATACACTGCCACACTTGTATAATTCACAAATGAATTGGGTGCAGATGATTCTATGTGAAGAGGCAGATGAAATGAAGCTTGGAACAGAAGAGGGTCCATAGCGATCAATCGGTCAACTTCTAACATACTTTAACCCTTGCCTTACAGCACAATGTGATGCTGGGGAGTACTCCAGTAACGGCCTCCAGCCATGTAACAGCTGTCAGGCAGGTACCTACCAGCCTGCTAACGGCTCCACCTCCTGCCTCCAGTGTCCTCCAGGACTTAGCACCTTCAGTTTTGGTTCTACCAACAAGGACCAGTGCAGGAGTAAGTATTACAGATAGAAAATTAAAATTTAATGCTTTACACTTTTACTTTAAATTCATACATTATCATAATTTGTTGTCAAGATGTATGCATGAATACACCCTGGTGAGCCACTCACCAAGGCTTCATGCATATATCAAGGTGATCATAAAAGATTGAGACAATATCCTATTCAAAGGGTCAGCATGATCACCAAATTAAATTTATTGTAGTATTGCTAAGCAGACTAGCCAACATTGCTTTGGTATTTCATGATGACCAAAAGCTCCTCAACAACAGTGTACAATGCTCTAAAATTGTAACACATATCATTTAGAATAGAATTGTCACCCTAAATGAAGCACTTTGTGTAATGCTTTAAATTTACTTACCTCTCAGGGCCATGTCCTGCTGGTTCATGGAGTAATGATGGGTTCGTGCCTTGTGACCTGTGCCCCAAACACTAGACTCTGGGGTGTGTGGATGGGGGTCCCCCATGTCGATTTTAAAAAATGGTCATGGCACTTGTCACTTAAATCCCTATGTCCCATGTCACCTCTAAGAGCCTATCATGTGCCATGTCGAATTTAAGAAGGCACCTATGTCATGTCACTAATTGTTTTTGCCTCATGTCACTAAGGCCCATGTCACATGTTGATTTTAAGAAATGGCCATGTCACCATGTCGAATTTAGTGGTCCATAACCATACTCTGAGGCTGTACTACTCACAGCCTCAGAGTCTATGGTATATCTCATGTATCAAAATAAAATCACACATGAATGAAGCATTTTGTGTATATCAATTTCAATTTTCATTTCTCAGAGCCATGTCCAGCAGGGTCATGGAGCAATGATGGTTTTGCGCCTTGTAACCTGTGCCCCCAGCACTACTACTCTGAGACTGCCAGCAGTACAGCCTGTACAGAGTGCCCTAAGGACATGTCTACACTGGTACCCGGAGCTGACTCCAGCAAGAAATGTATAGGTAAGCACTCCTTAGTAATGTGTGAGGATATATACAGTTATGTCTCTATAAACCGGCCACCTTTGTTTGAGACAAAATTTGGCTGGTTCCTGAATCGGCTGGTTCTATGAATCATAAATTAATGGTTATAATTATATCTGTTTGGTGGTTGGTAAGTGAATCAACTGCCTTATTAAAGACCGATATATCGAGACTTCATTGTATAACAGCAGGTTGAGCCTTGCTTCCTTCTGATTGTCATGCCTATACATGGGTAAAAAGTGCCACTTATGCCGCAGGGCTTTGTAAAATCGTACGGCGGTAATTTCATAAGATTCCAGTACTTTGGCATATAAAAAGTGATGGAGTGATGCTTCATCCTTCTCAAAAAGTCACAATGTACATCCTGAAAATTTTGAGCACCCATATGTTGGCGGCGATCGGAAGATTGAAATGGGTTGATTCTGCAAAGGTAAAAAAAAACATGATTATTACCTATTGATCAGTACATTACACATTGATTTCTAGAAGTTGGTTTGTATATACTTGTTGGCTACAGTAGCTACTCTGATAACCAGAGTATGGGATCAAACACATTATTTTACAAATTTTACACATTAAGATTATTGCCTCTTCTCATTATAGTAAAGGACTGGTGTGAAGACATGCCTTGTCAAAATGGCGCTACCTGCACACCTGCTGGCCGTTACTACCAGTGCACATGCGCACCTGGATACACTGGTGCCCTCTGTGAGACAATCATAGACAACTGTAAGACGCAGCCCTGCAGCAATGGCGCCACCTGTGTGTCCAGTCTGAACGACTTCACCTGCTATTGCCCTATGGGTGAGTTAACTATGATTTATACAAACTGGTGGTGTCCCCCGGTGGGTATTTCTAGAACTTTTAGATTCATAGCGAGTCCCTCTGGTGATGTATGTATGCTATAGGATGAGTTTTAGAAAACATTCTGGCTATTCTATCCATGAGGAGCAAGAGCTCTCAACCTATCAACCTCAATTATTCTTGCTGAAAGATTAGTATTGTCTACCTTGAAGGGTACCCTGAAGAGTGCATACCACAAGTGGAGTATATTATATTTTTTACACCTATCTATTTTTCCTTGTCCTGCTCTCCCTTATCCAGGTTGGACCGGTAAGAGGTGTTCTGACCTGGATGATAACTGTGATCCTAACCCGTGTGACCATGGACTGTGTGTGAACCAGTACCTCAACTACACCTGTGACTGCTTCAACAACTGGTCTGGACGCAAGTAAGTAACTTGTATTTCCTTTTCTTATGATAAAAGTTGAATTTTTGTTTTCACATTTAACTCAGTCTAATTGGGAGTCATCCTCGGTGAAGAGCTATGCACCATTATAGTAGTACCAGCGGACGTTTTTGTCCTGATAATGCATCAATGCGTTAGTATGGGAAAGTTGCTTGCATTGGTGCATCATGTCCGTCCCTCGGGAGTGTGTTGACCAGCATCACTTATGCATAAGGGGTTTGCGCAGTTTTATAAATTTAGTAAATTCTCTGAGCCAAGGGGAGCACCTAAACAGCAATCCAGCTAATCAGAGCCCCCTGACTTATTGGGGAGCACTTGAAATCTAAGTGACAGGTCTATTCCTGAAACTCCTGCAAGTCTACTTGTGCCAGAGGTACATTCATTTACCACATTGGCAAATGGCTGTAGCTCATATCAGTATTATGCGACATTTAAAGAGTGACCATCTTACAAACTATCACACACATACTGCTATCACTGTATGATGACTGAGACTGTTATCCCTGTGATATCTAGCTGTGAGATTAACCGTAATGACTGTGACCCATCACCGTGTGAGAATGGAGGAGCATGTGAAGATCTGATAGATGACTACAAGTGCAACTGTACTGTAAGTATCAATTCAAATAATAAAAAAACATCGACACCACATTTATACTTAATTTGGCTACATAATTCAGCTTTTCAATTCGCTATGAGTGGTACGTTGGATTCAAGCATAGGTACTATAGTTAATAGTTTTAACTTTGTCTGTTGGCAATTGGGGACCAACAAGTAGAAAGGGTTGTCCATGCAAGGGTGTACCGATGATCCTTTGTGCTAGCCTGCTCACACTTATCCACTGTATTATCAGACGAATCTATTCTTTGCAATAAGGCAAAACAGATTAACTACCATAATGTTATAGCAGCTTCCAGCAAATCACACTCATCGCCATTAGATTTCAACCATTAAAACAAACTTGCCTTCTTCCCCCAGGATACTGGTTATGAAGGCAGGAACTGTTCTGTTAAGGTTGACTACTGTGAGTCTGGACCCTGCTACAACAACGCCACCTGTCAGGACGGACCTGACACATTTAACTGCACATGCGCACCAGGTAAGTGACTGCATTCCCATGAACCAGTAAAGATGAGCTATAAGAATAAGGTTGTATGTACCACTAGTAACATAGCGAAATGAGAAAATGTGTGGCCCCAATAGAAGGATGAAGTAATATAAAGAAGGGAGGGTTTACATACCCCTAGTAAGCCCTAGTAATGTAGGGCCTATTTGAATAAGGGGTTATATGTATTCCTAGTAGTATAGTCAGATTATGTCTATACCCCTAGGAGCACAATGAGATAAGGGTGAAGGTACTCCCAGTAGTATAGTGAAATGAGGGGATGGGCACCCCCAGTAGTATAGTGAACTGAGGGTGTGTATACCCCCAGTAGTATAGTGAAATGAGGGTGTGGGTACTCCCAGTAGTATAGTGAAATGAGGGTGTGTATACCCCCAGTAATATAGTGAAATGAGGGTGTGGATACTCCCAGTAGTATAGTGAAATGAGGGTGTGTATACCCCCAGTAGTATAGTGAAATGAGGGTGTGGGTACTCCCAGTAGTATAGGGAAATGAGGGTGTGTATACCCCCAGTAGTATAGTGAAACGAGGGTGTGTCTACCCCCAGTAGTATAGGGAAATGAGGGTGTGTATACCCCCAGTAGTATAGTGAAATGAGGGTGTGTATACCCCCAGTAGTATAGTGAAATGAGGGTGTGTATACCCCAGTAGTATAGTGAAATAAGGGGATGTGTACTCCCAGTAGTATAGTGAAATGAGGGTGTGTATACCCCCAGTAGTATAGTGAAATGAGGGTGTGTATACCCCCAGTAGTATAGGGAAATGAGGGTGTGTATACCCCCAGTAGTATAGTGAAATGAGGGTGTGGGTACTCCCAGTAGTATAGTGAAATGAGGGTGTGTATACCCCCAGTAGTATAGGGAAATGAGGGTGTGTCTACCCCTAGTAGTATAGTGAAATGAGAGGAAGGGCACCCCCAGTAGTATAGTGAAATGAGGGTGTGGGTACCCCCAGTAGTATAGTGAAATGAGGGTGTGGGTACCCCCAGTAGTATAGTGAAATGAGGGTGTGGGTACTCCCAGTAGTATAGTGAAATGAGGGTGTGTATACCCCCAGTAGTATAGTGAAACGAGGGTGTGTCTACCCCCAGTAGTATAGGGAAATGAGGGTGTGTATACCCCCAGTAATATAGTGAAATGAGGGTGTGTATACCCCCAGTAGTATAGTGAAATGAGGGTGTGTATACCCCCAGTAGTATAGTGAAATGAGGGTGTGGGTACCCCCAGTAGTATAGTGAAATGAGGGTGTGGGTACCCCCAGTAGTATAGTGAAATGAGGGAGTGTATACCCCCAGTAGTATAGTGAAACGAGGGTGTGTCTACCCCCAGTAGTATAGTGAAATGAGGGTGTGGGTACCCCCAGTAGTATAGGGAAATGAGGGTGTGTCTACCCCCAGTAGTATAGTGAAATGAGGGTGTGTATACCCCCAGTAGTATAGTGAAATGAGGGTGTGTCTATCCCCAGTAGTATAGTGAAATGAGGGTGTGTCTACCCCCATTAGTATAGTGAAACGAGGGTGTGTCTACCCCCAGTAGTATAGTGAAATGAGGGTGTGTCTACCCCCAGTAGTATAGTGAAATGAGGGTGTGTCTACTCCCAGTAGTATAGTGAAATGAGGGTGTGGGTACCCCAGTAGTATAGTGAAATGAGGGTGTGTATACCCCCAGTAGTATAGTGAAATGAGGGTGTGTATACCCCAGTAGTATAGTGAAACGAGGGTGTGTCTACCCCCAGTAGTATAGTGAAACGAGGGTGTGGGTACTCCCAGTAGTATAGTGAAACGAGGGTGTGTCTACCCCCAGTAGTATAGTGAAATGAGGGTGTGGGTACCCCCAGTAGTATAGTGAAACGAGGGTGTGTCTACCCCCAGTAGTATAGTGAAATGAGGGTGTGTCTACCCCCAGTAGTATAGTGAAACGAGGGTGTGGATACTCCCAGTAGTATAATGAAATGAGGGTGTGGGTACCCCCAGTAGTATAGTGAAATGAGGGTTTGGGTAACCCTAGTGGCAAAGTGAAAAGGGATTAGTGTATCAGAATCGTTCATAACTTCACCACTGTACCGTAATCTCCCGCGTATAAGGCGCAGCTCGCATATAAGGCGCATCCCCAACTAAGATAATGCAATTCCACGTATAAGGCGCACCTCTAAGGGCATATTTTTGTTAATTTAGTACTGTTCTATAGTAAAATTACCCCCCCTATAAGGCGCACCCCAAACTCAAGGCAATGTCCCTCCCACGTATAAGACTCAGCAGCATTTTGTTTGCCATATAAGACGCGCCTTATACGCGGGAGATTACGGTAGTGAAATAGGTATGAATATCACCTTTGTTCAGAACCAGTGCCTATTTAATCAGGTGAATAGACCCTGTAAATGTTGATCAATCAATCTCAATACTGATTCAATGTCCTGTGTCCACTGGGATCTTACCCGAAAAGAGGCAGTCCTTTTCAAAATCTAGATCTGCTTCCCTTGTTGGGTTAGGCTCTAATTTGTATATGAACAATGATAGATCTTTATATCCCCATCCTGCTATAGGTTACACTGGTGCACAATGTGAGGTGGAGATAGATGAATGTCAGTCAAACCCGTGTCTGAATGGCGGCCGCTGTGTGGATCAACTTAACGCCTTCACATGTGTCTGCAAGGTTTGTATATCTATGATTTCTACTTCGAAAGAAAAATCATAAAGCGTATCAATAAATCATACCTATTTGTCACCAAGATAACTGAATGCCATTGTATTGCACCATGCATCAGTCTATAGCCTAAGGGATTTATTCACTCTGAAGGGTTAGCATAATTCTGGTAGCTTATGAACTGATCAAAGACAAGAACTGATCATCCATTTGTAAATTGCATTTTAGTTACGAATAAGGTCACAAATCATAGAAAGTGTGCATATGGGGCCTTACATGTCATTTGCCCAGACATGTGCCCAGAAAAAAAAATTCTTATAAGTATGCTTCTTTTACAATAGCAAGGACACATCTGACATAAATGATAATGTGATTTTCGTAATCTGCAGGTCAAAATAGTCTGGACCTGAGATTTTCATGGAGGTATGAAGATTGTTTCTGTGGGAAATTAAGCCCTCAACATGGCTTGTATCTCAAATGTCATTCTCCCAGACACAATTTCGCCCAGACAATTTTGGTCATTTTGGGCACATTTTACCCCCCGGGAGCCCAAAATATGCATATGGGACCATCAAAACCCATATGTAACATGAAGATCTCATCCAGCCTCATACTTTGAGCCAAAGAAATAGAGGGGGAAACTAAAATGCGAAGAGTAGGGGCTGGAATACCTATAAATTCGTCATATGCAAACCCTCTATGATTTTCAACCATAAAGTTATAGCCATAGATTCTGTACTCTGATTGTTATCGTAAGAAGTCAAGGCAGTTCATGGGCTGATATAACATTAAGATTGTTTTTCCCTATAGGGTGGATTTACAGGCTCGGTGTGTGAAGTTAACATAGATGAATGCGAGTCCGACCCGTGTCAGAATAATGCTACGTGTATAGACGGCATCAACGGGTACATTTGTAACTGTACTCAAGGTATTTAACTTTTTATACATTTAGCATCTGTATGATGCTCCAAGATGTGCACATTCCTTTGTCATTATGATACATTATACCAACCTACATGATTGCTTCATATTAGTGCATTTTGATGATAAAGGAGTTTGACACCTTTTGATGGTTATAGTGTCTTTTATCATCATCGTGGTTATTGTTTGAATCAGTAATAACACTACTAGTTGGGAATTATTTGCCATTTATATCGGGTCATGTCCAGCATTTCCACTTCATCCAGGAAGGCTTGTCTTGATATGACTAGCAAGAATTGATAGAATTAGGTTTTGCATAGACATTTTTGGAAAGATACATGACTTATAATGCAAGGAATGTTATTTTGAACCATTCAATATGAAACAAGATGTCTATATGAAATGTAACAAGAAATGCGGTTGTGACCGCGTAAAAAAACGCCTCCCTCCGTTAATGTCGGTATACCAGTGTTTGATGACATGTCTCATAAAAGCAGACAAAAAGAAGATTTCACAGTTATCAATTTCTCTATTCAGTAATTTTGTATTGTGAGACCTCATCACATGGGGCAAATGCAATCATCATAGCGCACTCCCGTACCGCTTCGTGGGAGGCGCTAAAAAACTCGATACTGATTATGATGATTAACTTTTCTCTCCAACTTTACCTGCAGGTTTTGACGGTAGTCATTGTCAGATGGTGATAGACAGGTGTGCACCAGACAGGTGTCAGAATGGGGCTGTGTGTGTCAATGGTCCTGTCACCTACACCTGTAACTGTGTACCGGGCTATACAGGTAAGGTATTTTACACACCTCTTCTGTTTTTAACACTGTGAGCTTCATAATTTAGAGACGAAATGTCTTATATCCCATATCCTTCTGCAGGGTAGTGGGATGGATTTTTAAAGTGGATATGAGGCAAGGGAATTTTCGACCCGCTTATGGATGGAGCTTTCCCTATCTTTCTTATTTCTTTTTTTCAGACATATAGCATGCATAGCTCTATGCTAACCTGTAAGTTCATTGAGCAACATACCTGCAATTAGAGTTTGTGTTGAATTCTTATATATCCCAAAGTAATAAGAAGGGATATCATATTAAAGCTATGGGCTATCAGGAGTACAGAATATGGGCATAGTCCTCCTGGGCCAACTTCTTCTTTTCTGAATGTAATAGCACAAACAAAAGCCATGGTCTTATTTTTAAAAGATAGCATTTCATGGAAGACTGCACGTCTAGGAAAGTTATGAAAAATATTATAGATTTAGCTCCTATGAAAGGTTATTTAAGAAATTTACTTTTTGATACGAATCCTGGATAAAAATGGGTTTAATCTAACTTGCTCTATATCTTCCATTCCCAGGACGGCTGTGTGAGGACATGATAGACCTGTGTGTTGATGAGCCGTGTATGAATAACGCCAGCTGTACACCGCTACTTAACGACTACCGCTGTACCTGTCCACCTGGATACACCGGCAAGAACTGCTCTGTAAGATGAATAATGTTAAATGTGATATTCTCAGCTTTAAATAATGTGAACTGTGATATTTTTACCTGCGACTCTTATGTTACCTGTGATATTCTCACATATATATCTAATATCGCCTGTGATATTCTCACCTACAGTCAATGCCACCTACTTCAAAACCTTCTATAAGCCACGCCTGTGTATATGTATAAATCATATCCCCAACATAAGACAGGGGCGTGGGAAGCAGTTTCAGAGTGGGTGGGACCAGGGGGGTGTTCTGCAATTTTCGACCTCCCTTTGCTTGACCTTTTAGTTTTTACCTGTGATATTTTCACCTGTAGCTAATGTCACCTGTGATATTCTCACCTGTAGCTAATGTCACCTGAAGCTAATGCTGCCTGTGATATTCTCACCTGTGGCTAATGTTACCTGTGACATTCTCACCTGTAACTAATGTCACCTGTAGCTAATGTTACCTGTGATATTCTCACCTGTAGCTAATGTTACCTGTAGCAAATGTTACTTGTGATATTTTACCTGTAGCTAATGTTACCTGTCTTACAAATAGATAATATCACTCATAATATCCTCACGTGCCATTCCCATGCATTCCCAGGCTGTTTCCTGTCTTAAATTGTCAGTTTTGTATACCTTCTTTCTATGAAAGCTCACTCATGTGTCTGCTGCTAACATGTACATAGAGTTACATTTAGGGCGCATTATCTCCCCATGAACATGACAGTAGCTGTTTGAAATGGCATTACCTATTATTCACTTATAGACATTTGAAGCTGAATCTAATGTTGCTTGTGTAGGGCTTTCCGGCTACAAAATGTTTACTGTTAATTTCTCATCATTTCATTTCTCATGAATCTATCTGCTGAATTGTTACCATTTTTGTATCATAGAATGCTGGTGTTCATCGGCCTGCAGCTAATATTACTTTATTTTTTTCACCATTACAGATTGACATAGATGAATGCACACCCAATCCATGTCAAAATGGCGCTACGTGCCATGACGGCATCGCGGAGTACCACTGTGACTGTCTGGCCGGGTACAACGGCACCCACTGTGAGATTAACATTGATGAATGTGCAGAAGAACCCTGTAAGAATGGGGCTAACTGTACTGACCTTATCAATGAGGTAGCCTGTAGGTGAGTTAAAGCTATTTGTAATCAGGTGACCAATGGAAGGTGTATCTTTAAGCAATCAGACACTACACTCTCTGCCGCAATTGTAAATGAGCTGTTAAGACTGCTGTAGTACATACACCAGGATCCAAAATTGGTTTTGTACCTGCAGCAGCTACCACTGTATTCCAGAAATAGAAGCACTCTAGTGTAAAACCCTTGTCGCGGTCTGACAGTGTAGTGTATCAAAACAGGACAGACCCTTGAAATATGCATTTAGTTTAAAAAAAAAACAAAAAAACTTGTATGTCTTAGGCTATTTGAAGGAAATTGTTTTGTACAATTGCATGTATACTTTGGTTTGTTCCAGCTGCACCACTGGGTGGACAGGAGAGTTTTGTGATGAGTTGGTAGATAACTGTCTGTCTCAGCCGTGTGAGAATGGAGCTATGTGTAACAACAGCCTCAACAACTACAGCTGTACCTGTCAGCCAGGTAGGTCATCTATATCAAATTTGTATGTACTGATACAGAAGGGGTTTTATCCTTTAAGAGTCATATTTTAGGGCTGATACATTAAGATAACCTAGATAGATGAACATGGCAAGAGAGCTTGACATTACCGAGAAGTTCCTGATAAAGTATTGGAACTGTTCTATATTTTGACTAGCAATAGCAATTATCAAAAATTTAACTTTTACTAGAACACAGAATTAGAAAGATAATTGTCTTTTAAATCTCTAATATGAAATATTTGTATACTAATATTTTCTTTGGCGCGTTTCTTTTTGCTGCATTGGTCTGTAGGGTGTATAGGTTGATGCATAAGCTGCCCCCAAAGGAGGAGGTAATTAGGGCCGAGTCATTTGTTGCCAGCTGGGGGGCTTGATGGATTTTGCCTGATTGGCAGATTTTATTCCGCCCCCCCACCACTATGATGAAAATTATTGTGACCCCCCCCCCTAGTAAGAACTAAACTGCAAAATGACCCCCCCCCCCCAAAAAAAAAAAAAAAAATCGGATACGCATGTGGAATGACCCCATGCACTAAGTATTTGGATTGCCCAAAATTAGGTTTGACCCCCATGTGTGAAGATCTATTGGGTTTTGGCCCTCGCACAAAGGGGCTCTTTTTCAAAATGACCCCCCTATATCTAATAGGCCCCCCCCCAACACCCAGCAATTAATGACTTGGCTTGAATTGTGCAATTAATTATACAGGTTACGACGGCCGTCATTGTGAGGTGTATATAGATGAGTGTCAATGTTAATATCAATGATGTAATTTATTATACAGGTTACACAGGCCGTCATTGTGAGGTGGATATAGATGAATGTGCCTCAGACCCGTGTATGAACGCTGGTTACTGCACAGACCTGGTTAATGGCTACAACTGTACATGTCTGGAGGAGGTAATACAACAATCGTAACATGCTTACAACCAAAATGATTATTCTGATCAGGTGGAAAAAAACATATGTTCATTAAAAACCAATAACCTTGAAACTAGTCACTTTGGCTGCTGGGTACGTTTATTTAGGTTATTAAGAAAACTCTTTTGGCTGTGTTTCAAAAGGCTACATGGTGATCGATTAGACTAAAACATTAATGACATGAGCGCATAGATGTAGCCCTGGCTAGGAAGGCACCAGGAGTATATTTCCGTATCATGCCATAAGGAAGGTTTCATTCCCCAGCACTGCATTGTTGCAGAGCGAACTTTCTTCAATTGATCAGAGGGTGGCATTGATTGCACTGTAGACTTCCAAGGACTGGATCAGTGCGTTATGCCGACCCTTTGGGAGGCCAAACCCAGCTACCACAACTTGTGCAAATGACGTCATTTTTACATGAAATCTCATCCAATTTTCGTAAGAAAGACGTTATTTGGATGGGTTGTGCTGGCAGGGAAAGGTCATGCGCATGATACATGAGTGCTGCCCTAGCGAGGTACTCCCTAGAGCTTCCCGAGCTTCAGACAACTTGAAGAGGACATCACGAAGAACAATAGGAATAATGCTGAATGTTTTCCTTCCAGTACTTTGGTGACCATTGTGAGAACAAGACCAATAACTGTCTGACTAATAACACATGCCTTAACAGTGCTACATGCTTGGACGGGTGGAAGACCCACAGCTGTCTGTGTGCACCCCGGTACATAGGACCCCGCTGTGAGAAAGGTGAGTACACTCTATTTAAACCGGAGGCTATTGCGAAAAGAATCGGAACCGAATTCTTACTGTCGTTACTCACCTTTCCCTGCTCAGAGCTAACTTCTCACCATACACTCAGAATCAATCCTCTTAGTGTGAGTCATACTGGGAAGCATTCCCCAATTCATGAAAACTTAAGAATCAATTCTATAACCTATTACCTTGCTGCAAAACAGGGGAGAAGTCATTGCCTGAGGGTAGTCAGTTCCCATTTGGGAATAGCACCTCCGACAGAATTGAATTCCTGTCCTTTTGCAAAACATTCCAGGTCGCACAATCGCGGGTAAAGTAATTAGGCCCCGAAATGAAGCAATCCAGAAACCATTGTCAGGTTTACAGGTACACAACATTGTAGGAACACATAGACACTGTGTGTCAGCTGTATTTGTGTAGTATATAGAAATATCACTAGTAGTCAGTGGCATCCTTGCATATAAGACGCAGCTTTTACACCCAATGAGACCCAAATGGAGGAAGGGAGGGATTCACCGAAAACCTCACTAACGCTTTTCCCAAAGTCTACAGGGTGTTGGGAGGGCTCTGTGGGCTCCTAGAAGACAATGGGTCTTTGGGTTTTGAAAATCCATTAAGTAGAGCACAAATTATGTCATTTCTCAAAATCTTAAGCAAGTCAACAAAGTTAGGGGGCGTTCCAATGATATGATATGCAATGATACGTCCCATTCTCAAGGAGCATTCGTACTAGTACATAGAATTGTCACTTTTTGTCATCAGTATATAATTGTCACTAGGTGTCAGTAGTGTTGGTAGTATAAAATTGCCACTAGGTCTCACTATCTCTCAGTAGAGTTGATAGTAATATATAGAATTGTCGCTAGGTGTCAGTAGTGTTGGTAGTAGTATATACAATTGTCACTAGGTGTCAGTAGTGTTGGTAGTAGTATATACAATTGTCACTAGGTGCCAGTAGTGTTGGTAGTAGTATATACAATTGTCACTAGGTGCCAGTAGTGTTGGTAATAGCATATAGAATTGTCACTAGTTTTCAGTAGTGTTGGTAATAGCATATAGAATTGTCACTAAGTGCCAGTAGTGTTGGCAGTAGTATATAGAATTGTCACTAGGTGCCAGTAGTATTGGTACTAGTATATAGAATTGTCACTAGGTGCCAGTAGTGTTGGTAATAGCATATAGAATTGTCACTAGTTTTCAGTAGTGTTGGTAATAGCATATAGAATTGTCACTAAATGCCAGTAGTGTTGGTAGTAGAATATAGAATTGTCACTAGTTTTCAGTAGTGTTGGTAGTAGTATATAGAATTGTCACTAGTTGTCAGTAGTGTTGGTAGTAGTACATATAATTGTCACTATGTCTCAGTAGTGTTGATAGTAGTACATAGAATTGTCACTAGTTGTCAGTAGTGTCGGTAGTAGTACATATAATTGTCACTATGTCTCAGTAGTGTTGATAGTAGTATATAGAATTGTCACTAGTTGTCAGTAGTGTTGGTAGTGGTATATAGAATTGTCACTAGTTGTCAGTAGTGTTGATAGTAGTACATAGAATTGTCACTATGTCTCAGTAGTGTTGATAGTAGTATATAGAATTGTCACTAGTTGTCAGTAGTGTTGGTAGTGGTATATGAAATTTTCACTACGTCTCAGTAGTGTTGATAGTAGCCTATGAGCACCATATCGGTCTGGCATCAACTCAGGACATGCCTTATGGGAGAAAAGGACCTTATGTGTGAGGTACTATAAGAAGTAATATATAGAGTTTTTACTGTATCAAAGACAGTTGGGTCACTAATAGAGGCAGTGGAAGTCCTGCTAGCTTAGTATTGTCTATATAAAGGAACCTTAAACAGCAAAATGACAGACAAGAATATGCCAAACTGATTTTTCTCATTCACCAACTGTTAACCTAGTTCCAAGGATAACCATTTCCCCTTCATTCATTTACAGAGAAGTCAGATGACTTTGACCTGTTCTTCTATGGCCAGAATGGCTCTATGAGTGGTACGTCCATGTTCTCTGTGGACGTTAACGCCTTCTCCATCAGTATGTGGGTCAGGTTCGCCAAACTGCAGTCTAACAGCACCTTCCTCACCATTGTCAACGAGTAAGTCTTAAAGTTGCTTTTTTTGTGAACTTGTTTTGCAATCAGAAGTCCTGTATTGGGTTATTTCATAAGAGTTAGCAAGGTTTTGAGCAAAATGCAAGATTTCTCTTTTCTTGGGGGGGTCGCTTGGCAAACACGGAAATTCTCCTTGAAAGGATGACTTTTCAAATATTCTCCTGAAGAGGTTTTTTCTCGTTCATTTTTGTGAGGTTTTTGAACCTCCTTTTTTGTTCTTTTTTGAGGTAAAAATGAAAAACGTAATTAACATTATATAAAAGCCGATTATTAGCCTTATAAATCATTCCTGCTTCGTAGGTCTACAAGTAATGGATCATTCACTAAATCTTCTTTTATTTCAGTAACCAGGTTGTGACTGCAGAGTTTACCTCTAATTACATCTACTTCATGGTCAACTCCTCCTTCTCTATAAATGCCACCCTGGACTCCGCCCTGAGTGATGCCTTATGGCATCACTGTGTGTTACAGTTTGATGGCTCCCTACTCCAGGCTCAACTCATGGTTTATATTGACGGGACCATGGTGGCCACTGTTGTAGACACCTCTCAGATCACCAGGATTACCACAAGGTAATTATACAGCATATATAGATAGAACTAAACGACCGTGGTGTACGAGGTGGCCAATCCACCACGAGGGGTGGATAGGCCACCGAGAACACCAGGGGAGTTTAGTTCTATATTTATTTTATGTTTTTAGAGGGTTTAAATAAGGAAAAAGTATCAAAATCCATTACTGTAGTTCCCCGTACGAGCGGCGCCTCACCATTTTGAATGTTTACATGCGCCCAGAACGAGGCTGCAGTGGTGGATCGGCCGCTGTTGTGGATTGGCACATGTTACACCACTGTGGGTGTGCGGATCGGCCCTCCAATGCTATCTCTATGGGAAGAAGTTATTCACATAAAATAAAGGCCCTTAATTAACCCTTTTAGGGGCGCTGATGCAGGAATGCATCATGCCCATTGGTCTTCGTAATGCACCAATGAAGTATTGGTGAGACTGCTCACAGCACTTCATTGGAGCATCATGTTGCACCTAAGTGCATTAATCCCGTAAGCTCGGCATGATGCATGAACATAGCCCAGGCGACCAATCAGCTCGATGTAAACATTGATGCATTAGCTGTCCTTAAAAGGTTTGTCAGTATGATGCATGCATCCAGCCATGGTAAGCCCTCTTGTAACAAAGGAGTTCCTACATCAAGAGGGCAATTTTGAAGGCTGACAGTCATGATAAATATACTCTCCATTGATGTATTTGTGCACAATGGCAATCTGCAAAACATACAAACTGTAGAGATATCATTTATTCCACGATCCTCTGATAGGAATGGCAATCTATGAACAGTGATATTTGGCGTAGCTTTTTCTCAAAATCGAGATGTGACAGGGACATGGGTAAACGTCAGGTTTTATTTATAGTACAAGGTGACATGAACTTTTCCTAGATTGACTGGAGACCCCCATCCAGAATGCCCCCAGTACCCATAGAAAAGAATATGAAACTAGTGTGCTAAAAGGAAGAAACCTGTCCCTTTTGACAAATGCCTTATGCCTAAATGCTCTTCCCTCTCCCTCTTCTTATATCTAGCATGAAGGTGACCCTGGGACAGGCGTTTAACTCGCTCCAATCCCAGTTCCATGGAGAGATCAGCAACTGCAACTTCTACAGCCGGGTTCTGACATCACAGGAAATGACGGACATGGCCGCAGTATGTCGTGGCAACCACTCTATCGGCGACGTCAAACGCTGGTCTGAGTTTACCGAGATGATGGAAAATGACGTCAGTCGTGTGGCGCCCTCTATTTGCGGTTCCTCCAACTGCCCCCCAGGATACAGAGGCAGCTTGTGTGATGTGGAAATTGGTGAGAATCGTTGTAGTGCTTTCACAGAATCATTTATAGGTTCTTTGTCAGTAATTCCCGAAACTTGACCTGTCTAGAGATAAAATGGGCCTTTTAGCCTGCTTTTAGAATACTCAAGTATGATATAATTATGTTTAGTTCTATGTCTAAGAAAGTAAGTCACAATTGCAAGAAAGAAGATTTGATTTGCACTTCCTCTATTCAATGTAGAACAATTTCCAAAAACAATGGTCCTTCATCTATTAAATATTATATTAAACAAACCTGTCTGTACGTCATATTCAAATTCAAATTCAAGGGCGTCTAGCACGGCGAAAAAAGAAATATGGGTACCGACCCAAAGATCGTTCATAAACTCACGGGACCCAGCGAAAGATTTGCAGCGCCCTGATTGGTCAAGGGGTGGTGACGTGACTTTTTAATGTGGGTGTGCATTGGCATGCTAGGCCCCCTTTAACACCAAGAGCATTTAAAAGGGATTTTATATGTTGCGTTATTGAGTCTCACATTCTTGCGTTAAATAGTTATTGAATACAGTTTACCCAACATTGTTGCATTGTCCCACTTTTAGTCGTAAAAAAAGAAGTTGTGTTTCCAGTTACCCGACCGACCCTAGCAAAATGGAATTTCTACATTTTTTTAGATTTTTTTTTCACAATCTTTTTAGATTTTTTTTCAATACTTTGAGGATTTTGTCATTTTTTTCATCTGTTTCATATCTCATTCATATTCCTTACGTCTTTCACATTTGTCACATTTTTCCTTGTTATCTTATCAAATAATTTGATGATTTCCTATACACATATAAAAAGATTTTTTTTTTTAAATCCGACCTACCGACCCTAGATATTTGAGTCATGTAACTGAAAACACACAAATTCTTTGGCCTTATGTGCAGATCCCAAGTTATACATAAATTATTATCATTCTTTTTTAAACAAACTATATTTCTATTTATTCTTTTCATCTTCATTTTCAGACAAGGAGCCTCCAAAGGTAGTCTTCTGCCCCAATGATACCCGGGTCATTGACTCCACCAACAGGCTGGTGGTGGTGAACTGGACGGAGCCTGTGTTCTCTGATAACGTGGGAATTGTCAACATTACACAGACTCACAGGCCAGGTAAGTGCACAAGAACATTTCTAAAGATGTTATAATCACAATAATGGTAATTTGAAAGATAACGCAAGAAGCTTAGTCTTTTTGGTATCCTTTATATTATGCTCTTCTTCCTGCGACTATGCTCTATGGATAAGACTTCGAAAAATAATCAACATACCAAAATTGATAGCATAATGATTGAGCTTTTACAATTGGCAAGCTTATCGATAATTTTTGTAATAATTCTATACGCGTTCAGGTATGGTATTGTCGTATGGAGAGTACTTCATCATCTACGTGGCGTCGGACGCTGAGAAGAACCAGGCCACCTGCTCCTTCCATCTCTTTGTACTACGTGAGTAACTTAGCACGAGTAGTTTTCAAACTTTACCCTTAAAAGGGTGACAGTGCATTAATGCATTGTACACGCTGCGCCTTATACACGAGGTATTACAGGGTTTCTCGTCATGAATTATGAATGCAGGCCTGTGTTACATTCATGACCCTGCATGGTTGGTACTGTCCCAGAGGGTCGGCACGATGCAGCAATGAAATGCTGGAGAATCTGATCATGCTGACTAAGTTCTATAGGTCATAGCCCGGGTGTTAAATAGCCATTCACCAAAATCGCCCATGTCAAATTGATATTTAATTTTGCTAATAGACATTGACCCTTTAAGAGAAATCCCTATAGACGGTATGATGGGTCCCAGCAGTAAGAGGGAAAAACACCAAAGCAGCACATGTTTTACAGTTCAACTTCATGTTCAGGAGTTACACAATTCAAAATTTTATCCTCTTACCCATCCCCTTTATCATATACTAGCCACAACTTATGCAATATCAGATAAACAATGGTCCCTAAGTAACATGGGTCTCCACTCACTTCCTATTCCGTGTACATACCTTCTATTGTCAGTGATTATAGATGAAATATGATATATTTCCACATGGGATAAAGTAAATTATTCCACCACACCTGAGTCCTGTGTAAGGGCTCAGGTATCTTCTCATATATATCCAGATATTACTGTAACACCTCGCGTATAAGGCGCATCTAATACGCATAGATGGACCCCTTCTTCTCTAAAATATTCCCAATATTTCTCCCACTGTACAAAAACTGAGGTTTCCAGTAGGAGAAATAGACAAGAGAAGCTCTGAGATGGCCGTAGGTCTTTGAATTTTGAAAATCCATTGATAGAACAGAAGTTATAGCATCTTTTTCTCTCATAACTGCAAAGTCTGGGTGCGCCTTATATGCGGGTGTGCCTTATACGTTGGGTATTACAGTTGTGGCTACCATACCTGAATTTCCTATTTGTAAGCCACTTTTGTTACCAATAACTCTTATTTCGTAGTTTCATGTAGGCAAGTCGTGACCGCTATGTATACTTATATGAAGTAAATTGCAATGATTAATGCTTTGGCAGTGTGTGATTCCATGAGCCTGAGCCAGATCATCATGTTGCACAGATAGAGCGTGGGGCCAACTTGGCAAAAATGTATTTGTAATGAATGCTTAAGTGTATTTAGAAATGTTTTGGGTACAGGGAAATGTTTGTAAAAAGAAGTTATGTTGAACATTAAAAATATTTTCAATGTCAAAAATGTGTAAGGGTTTGTGGCCTTACGGACCTGGGGGGTTCGGGTCTTACGGTTCGGAAAGAAAGAGTAAGACAGTATTCCAAGTGTATGCCAACGGTTAGGTTTATTACTTAATGCACACTCACGGCTGCCGGATGATATCAAAGAGGCAGCTAATATTAAAAGACAGTGGTTTACACAGTGTGGAGGCCAGAAGGGCCTCTGACGTAGCGGCTGAGCCCTGGGCTTTATATATGGACCCAGGTGTTCGTCGTCAGATGTCCCCACAGACCCGGATCGGTGCTGCCACCTATCCGGAACCTGAGGAACGTCCGACGACTCGACTCACCCGCCACGTCAGACGGTACCCAACTCCTATGGTTTAGTAAAGTGTACCTCTACACCACTCCCCCAGACATTTAGGAGGGTGTTATACATATAATATTACTAGGATAACATTTCTACATGTCTAAACCTTTAGTAATAGAGGTACAACCATAGGTATAACATTAACACCAAATAAATTGTGAACCGGATGTCATATATATATATTCGATAGTGAAATGTAGTTACATATAACGATTAGGATGTTGTAATATTATACGAATTACTTGAACAAGAGACAGTTATGTGAAACGGAACTGTCTGCTAAATTATTATACCACATACTATTATATTATATTTACGGTATAACTAATAAGACAAGTAATATGAATCGTATACATGTGATGATGACAGCTATGTGTAACGGAACTGTCGATAATAAAATATATCACATAATAACATCCGTATGTGTGTTTGTAGTATTGACACCACATTTGAATATGTAGTCTTAAAGAAGACTGTTATAGTAACATCACTATCTAATGACATGTCGTATATTAATATTATACGAATCCGTTAAAGATTCCGTGAGTAGTACGAATAGGGATATATATACCATACACTTAGAAAAAAAAGAAAAAAATTTCACGGTGTGGTAATGAATATGATAATGATATATTATCACCGTGTATCTAACAATCTTTATAGCACCAGATCAATATACTTATTATATAATTTTGTCTCGCAGGACAATAATATGTGTTTTCTGGTGAAGTTTAACGGATCTTATAATATAAATACTAATAGTAATTAGAGATCCGTATCAGGAAATGTCTATGTACCCGTATTATAATATGTATCATGTGGATATGTACATACATGTAATGTTATAGAAAAATAGAAATATGACATTATACACAATATACAGGAATTATTAATGCTGCTGAAGTCTTCTGCTGTATCCTCCGGGTACTAGTAGGTAGGTGTGGTCAGCTAACCACGGGATGGACGTGCTAAAGTTTATGGTTCCTTTATATAGAGTGAACACGGTAGTTGATTTGGGGCAGCTACCCACAATCCTCTAGTAGTGCTAAAGTTTATAGTATATCCGAATGGTGTAGATTGTAGAATAATAGTCCGGATGTGTCAACTATGTAGAAAACGTAATCCTTTTTAAGCTTAGTTGGCATAAGTAGAATAATAGTCCGATACAGGTTGATCCGGAAGTAATAGTAGTAGTGATATAAGTCCATTCGGGAGTACAGATGAGTTGTAGAGGTAAATCGTAAAGTCCATCCTAGTAATTGGTTAGCACGGGTAACAGCAGGAGTCTGGAACTGGCATCCGGATACGTCTCACAGCAGCAAGTCTACTATCGGATTGTTCAGGGATGAAATTATAAATCCGAATAGGCTATTCAGGGTGCAATAAATGTTATACAACCTGAATTATATAATAGACTGGTCAAAGGAACCCGGAACACATACCATAGGTGTTCATAAACTAGTGAATAAAACATTCGCAGATCTATAGGGTTCCGCAAAGACTATATCTGGTCATTTGGTGTTGGGAAAAAAATATGGAAGAAATAACCCTAGCATGCTTTAAACGGATTTCTTAGCATGCTTCTTCTTCAGAAGAGCTAAAGCCGACTCGGGAGTGCCGTCCCACTCGTCCAAGTCGACTCCGAACACCCTCATGAACTTAGTGTTCAGATTGGTGTTCCGAGTGATCTCCTCCTTTACACGCTTTTCCAACACGTGTACATCCATAGCTGCCTTTTCTTGGGCAGCTGCGGCAGCCTCCTCCTGGGCCTTCACATCGTCCCGGATGAGGGTCTCGAGACGTTGCTTTTCAGCGTCGCCCACCTGTTTCATACACAACAGAGTTTCGTTTAGGAGACCCTGATGAAACTCGATCGCTTTCTCACGAACGCTCTTCTCCCAATGGGTGTAGATGGCCTTTTGGACATCTGCCTCCCCTTGGCGAGACTTCTCGAACCAAACTTCCGCATTACCGGTTTTAATGGTAATAGCGTCCTTTGGTTTCTCAGGTGCAGCGACAGCCTTGGGAGGAGTCGAGGCGGCCTGTGGACCACTTCCGGGTTTAGGACTCCCGGACACACCTGTCGTTGGTACACAGAAGGCAGGTGGTACATTCTGTTTCAGTCCCATTTGCAGGTACATGTTTAACTGCTCCTGGGTAAAGGTAACTGGTGGGGCGGCTGGAGCGGATGCAGATCGGGCGGCAGCAGATGCGGTGGTGTTCTTTGGCATAAGGCGACCATCCTTTCCTACCACCAAGGTCTGGCTCTCAGGTCCAGGTCCCTGGTTTAAGGACGGAAAGTTTCGAGAACTCACTTTCCCAGGTTTAGATACGGCTCCAGCGTATCCGGCAGGTTCGGGCTTCTTGAACACCGGAGTGCCCTGAGCCTGCTCTGCGGGGTGCCTTGCCAGAGGGGACCTGGAACGGTCCTCTGCTCTGACTTTCGGTTTCGTCGTGCTCTGACCATTACCGTTGCCGCCACGGTTCTGATTTCTCCTGCTCCTTTCACGAGCTCTCTTTGCATCCTTTCCGGATTCCTCGCATTTCTGCCAGAGAGACTCGTGCATGTCCAGTTTACCCTTTCCAGGAGTCAGGACTATCTTTGCTCGGAGTTTCGAATCCTTGGTCTTCGGAACTTCGCAGAGGACTTGGTCCCCTGGTCGGATCTTAGACCAAGCATCCTCGCTCAGGCTGTCGAACTCCTTCATGAGTTCCTGATGAAGCTCCATGATGCGCTTCCGTGCCCCGTCCAAACCTTCTGCGTGGCATTTCTTCTGGTGTCTAGCCAGATCACTACGTCGGTTGTATTGCACCTTCGTAGTACACTTCTTGCCCTTCTTACCATAACTCGGATCACAAATGTAAACCGGGTGATGGTGGAAGTGGGCCTCTACCAGATGCCTTTGGAACCAGGCTGGAGTACTCCAGGTCCGGATCGAGACATCACTCGCATCCTGGCAGATAGAGAAGGGACAGGACTTTTGATCGTCGCCGTACCACTTCTCTAAAGCCCAACGCAGCTTCCTCCTCTGGGTATAAGTGTAATACCCTTCGGTGTGGTTTAGCATAAGCCACATCTTTCGATAGGCTTTGCTCGGATTGGGGTCCTCGTCCGAAAGACGCATCCAATCTTCATCATCCGACTCATCGTTCTTATTGATTGAGTCTGGACAGGCATAGAGGGTAGAGCCGTCCTTCTTAACTCCGTACGCACAGTCGGAGAAACACGTCGGGATCCGGGTTTTGAATCCGGATTTGGCGTTAGCCCAACGTTCGGCCTCGGTTTGAGTTGATGGAGTGGCCTTCTCATCATACTCAACCGAGGATTCGTGCACCGACTCCTCGTCAGACGACTCAACCTCCATGGCAGTACTACCAGTGGTTGAGGTGCTGGGTTTCGGCTCGGCTCTCGCAGAATCCGGGAGATTCTTGAGCTTCCGAGCAGCGGATCGTCGGTTCTTACTGACCTTCCAGTCTTCTTCCGGTTCCTGGGTTCCGGATGTGCTGGAGGTCGTGGCTTCTACTGGGGTAGTAGTGCTGCCGGTAGCTGATGTAGCACTGGCGGAGCTTCTGGTGGCAAGATTCAGGTTCGGGATAGGAGGTGCGGGTGCTTCCGCGGCCCTCTTAGCCTCTTCCTGTGCCTCCTGTTCGGCAGTCATACGGCGGACAATAACCGTCCGAAGGGCTGCAGCTCGGTCCAATCCGATTAGTGAATTGTTCTGGACATCCACCAATTCCTGTTCGGTTATGTAGTAACCGTCATCCCACTGCTCGAAGTTAGCAGCGGCCTCCCGGAATTCCTTAGTGGTCCGGCACGGCGTCCGGATAGCACTAGGGCGTGGGTAGGTCTGGCCATCGGTATCCCAGACACAGCCTACCCAGTTAATGTTCGTAGCCTTGACGTTCCACAGGGACTTGTCAGGCTTCGGATACGCTCCGAGCTCGAAGGCTCGGTTAGCTGCGTACACGGTTTCACGGAAACCAGCGTCCACCATAAGTCCCCGTTGGAACCACGGCCAGTCTCGAAGCCACTCGGGAGGCATCCTGGACAGCTGTTCGGGAGCCATGACGCCCTCGATAGCTATCCTGACTTTCGGGTCCATCCTGACTGGTGTCCCGTCCGCGTAGGTCACTTGTGCCTGCAGTTCCGGGTGGACATACAGGTAGCGACCATCATAGCTAGCTGGAAAAGGCTCCGCCACTGCTGGCTTCCACTCATCCTTCTGTCCGTCAACTTGGGTAGTTTCGGACTCTGTCGCTGCGGGTTCAGCACTCGCAGTCGCTCCGGATCCCTCGGCCGGGAGTGGAGATAGTAGTTTCTCTGGCTCATTTAGTGAGAATGAAGCCAGCTTCTCCTCGAACGAGCGATCCGTGGGTTCCTCCACGTCCATCATCTCGCTCTCTTCCTGTGTAACAGGCGACAAAGCTTCCGGAAAAGCTTCTGCGGACGGAGTCAGCTTATCCGGGTCACCGGATAGCTTGGCTGCAGCTACGGATTCCTCAGCCATGACTGGGGAATCGCCCACGGGAGTAAACTACTCCTTTTTCCGGCTATTACGGCGCCGGGGCCGGCACAAACGGAGTCTGTCTACCAGGAGACAGACTCTGGAGGAGCAGCGGGGGGTTTGCTTAGCCGGTAAAATCCAAGAAGGGAGCGAGCTCGACCGTCTTGAACGTTACCGAAAACAAATATGGCGACAGGCCAGCTTTCGTGACGTCATTTCCCCGCGGTCCGCGAGGTCACGAGAGGTCAGCCGAGACTGGACACGGTGACGTCATGCGGAAACGCACGTGCTACAGGCGGTACATCAACAAACTGATTGTTTTTAGGTAATTATCGCTCACCCCGATGACTCGACTGGGGATTTAAGTGGAGATTATGGAAAGCTTAAGCAAATCCACCGGATTATCCGTCCACTACCCATTGGTACATCATGCGGGGGCGACAAATAAGCCTTTAGGGTCAGTTGTCATCCGTTCCTCTAAATGTAAACATTACACTCGTTGTGTATACAGGTTAGGTCACTGCAGTCCTCTGGGCAATTCGGGGGCTGCGGCGAACGTATCTCCCCTTCTCGGATAGTTCTTTATCGGACCTGACAGTCTGAAGAGCTTTCTCTAGGTGCTTTTTAGCCTTAGAAACACCTTTCCTCTTCTTTTTGTCTTCACCTGCCGAGACTTTTTTAACTCCCCCACGCTTAATCGGTGTTGGCGTGGGTGTCACTGATTCGGAACACTTCTTGGGTCTACCGCGGCCGCGCTTCACTGTAGTGTTCTCTACCTGGTCTATTATGCGATTCTGGTTCAGGATCTTTCCGGAACCTTCACCATACATTTCTGTGGAGGTCTCCCTCCCAGACCATCTCCTTAATCTAGCCACATTTGACTTATAGAGTCGACCAAGGTCGGATTTAATAATTACGGTACAATCACTGATGATTTGTGTTATAGTAAAGGGACCGTCCCAATTAGACGCTAATTTTATGTGTCTAAGCGGTTCATGTAATCTGAGGACTCTGTCTCCGGATTGGAATTTCCGATGCTTTAGATCGGTATCGTATCCTACTTTCTGCCATTTGGCACTTTTCTCCAAATCAATTCGGACAGACTCATATGCTTTTCTAAATCTGTCTCTTAAACATTCCACAAAAACTACATGGCAAGGTAGTTCAGGGTCCATTCCTACGACTCCAAAAACTAGGTCAGCAGGCATTATCAAATCCTCTCCGAATACTAAAAGGTTCGGAGAACAATTTGTACTTGAATGTACCGTACTATTATAAGCATGTGTCACAAAATGACATTGCTCATCCCAGTCATCCATATGTTCATTAACGAGTGACTTTAGGACTTGGATGAGGGTTCTATTGAACCTTTCCACCAATCCGTCGCTTTGTGGCCTATACGGATTGGTTCTAGTCTTGCAAATAGCTAAGTATTCGCACATACCCTGCCAGAGATTTGATTCGAATTCTCTGCCTTGGTCACTGTGTAACATTAATGGTACACCGAAGCTTAGTACCCAACCTTTTACAAAAGCTTCGGCACAAGTAATTGCTTTGTGGTCCGGTAGTAGAAATACTTTAGTGTATTTCGTATAATAATCACACACTACCATCATACAGGTATTATCATTAGCGGTTGTATTAAATCCACTAATAATATCTACCCCGATTCTTGCGAATCTAACTCCGAAAAGTTCTTGGGATAGGGGAAGTTTGCCCATCCCGGGTCCGGGTTTGTTTTTACAACAATCCGGACAGGTGGTTACCCATCTTTGCAAGTCCCGTGTCATGCCAGGCCAATAGTATTTCTTGGAAAGTCGTGCTAGCGAGCGTTTCCTTCCGAAATGACCACTGGTCCGATGTCCATGACAGAAGTACATAATGTCATGTCTCATGGCATGTGGTATCACCACTTGCATGATTCTATCACCATTATTACATGGCTTCCAACGGTATAACACGCCTTTCCGGACTTCAAGCTCGGTCCATTGAGCAAGAAACCTTCTCATTTCTCGATTTTCCAGAGAGACCTCTGGTCTAACTGGACGTATACCCTTTGGTACTAATTGCAGTAGCTGCGCAGTTATCGAGTCAGCTTCCTGAAAATGTCGTATGTGATCCATAGACCAATCCAGTATACTGGCAACTAGGGGTACGAATGGTCTTCGAATCCCTGCTAACACTGCCCTATGAGCTCCACAATCAGTACAATCCGGATTATCACATTTCCGGATTGGTATTCGAGACAAAGCATCAGCATTTAAATGCTTAACTCCGGGTCTATGCTGAATCTGTTGATGTTCAAGCCCATACTCGGATAAATGGGCTAGCCATCGGCCTAACATGCCTTCAGCATCTCGGAAGTTCAGTAGCCACCTTAAAGAGGAATGATCCGTACGCAAAGTAAAGTTCGTTCCCCATAGAAAATGTTTGAACTTCTTGGTATATACGACTACTGCTAACAACTCTCTTTTGGTTGTGCAGTAATTGCGCTGAGTCTTGCTCAGTGTGTTGCTGGCAAAGGCAATTGGTACTTCTCTCCCATTTTGGACTTGCGAGAGAGCTGCACCAATGCTATCATTACTAGCATCAGTATCCAGTATGAAATGATCCGTTTCATTCGGATATTGCAATACGGGAGTACTCGTGAACAGATCTTTTAGCTTTTGGAAAGCGGTTTCCTGTTCATGCGTCCAAGGAAATTTTTCCTTGGTACTTCCTGGAGTCCAGTTAGCTATTGCTTGTAATGGGTAACTGACTCTAGAATAATTTGGAATAAATTCCCTGTAATAGGAACAGAATCCTAAAAAGGACCTCACTTCTTTGGGTGTTTTAGGTCTATTCCAATTCGTAACTGATTCGATTTTTTCCGGATCAGCCTTTATTCCTTCATCACTGATGATGCGGCCCAAATAATTTATGGACTTTCTAAACATGTGGCATTTCTTAGGTTTCAATTTGAGACCATTAGAGATAATACGTTCTAGTACCATTTTCAGGTTATTAGAACACTCTTCGAATGTTTTCCCGAAGACTATGACATCGTCAAGATATACAAGACATCTTTTCCACAATAAATCACTTAGAATTGTTTCCATCATTGCTTCAAATGTTGCAGGTGCATTGCACAGTCCAAACGGCATTACATTATATTGGAATAATCCAATATGACTCGAAAATGCAGTTTTCTCCATATCTGAGGGGTTCATTCCCACTTGCCAGTAGCCTGATTGCAAGTCTAGGGTACAAAACCAACTGTTTCCTCCTAAGGAGTCAATGGTTTCATCTATTCTCGGTAATGGATACGAATTCTTTTTCGTTATTCCATTCAACTTCCTGTAGTCTATGCAGAAACGGATAGTACCGTCTTTTTTTGTTACCATACACACAGGACTACTCCATGGACTATTGGAAGGGACTATTACATCCTGTTCCAACATCTTATTTATTTCATCCTCAGCTACTCTCTTTTTTGCTAAGGGTAACCGTCTATACGGTATCTTAAAGGGTTCGGCATCTCCAGTATCTATTTTATGTAATACTTTATTTGTCATACCTAGTTTTTCACCAGGTTTGGCAAAGGCAGTATGATACTGACAGAGCATATCATAGAACTCTTTCCGGTGTTCCGGATCCTCTAATGAAGTTTCTTCATACAACTTAAATAAGTCTTCCGAAATTTCGTCATCCCCTGTTACCTTCTGTAAGCTTAGCTTACTATCCGTTACAGTTTCCGAAAGGGTCACGTTTCCAAAAACTTGTCCCTTTTTCAAGTAGATAGTTGTGTTTCCAGTATTGGAGACAGGTACTACCGACCAGGATGCATTCGCTACTATCGTGTCTACAGAATTTAATCCAATACCTGACAAAGTAACTACATCCGGTTCTATCACTGCCGGTTTGTTACGCATTGCAGGATCACTTCTTACAAGCACATCACAGGCTACTCCTGGAGGGACTCGCACAGTGTGTGCCACACTAGCCATACTGCTCACTTGTCTCAGTGCACATCTAACCTTCACGGGGTACGGGTATCTCACACTCAACACTCCTGTTTGGGGTTCCAATACAGCACCATACAGGGATGCGAAATCCAACCCGAGTATCCCCTCATCTGCTATATCCGCAACGGTGGCGCTCATGACATAGTCATGTATACCATCTAACTGTAGTCTCACACAAGTTCTACCATACGTTTGCAAGGTACTGCCGTCGGCCGTCTGAGCACTTCCTCCCGATTTGAGAGTATCATGTTCATCCGGTATAAGGTCGTAGAACCCCCTGGAGATACAAGAGTGGCTAGCTCCCGTATCCACAAGGAATTCGGCAGACCTTCCGTTAACAGTAAGGCAAACATACCACCGCCTTCCGTTTAGAACAGAGGGCATGTCCGTGACAATCGGAACGTCATTTTTCACACCAGGAGTCAATCCACATCCTTTCAAGAATTCCAGACAAGGATGACCCGGGGGCAGGTGGGCACCACAGACCTTGGCTAACGAATAGCCGCCTGCCTCGTTACTGATATTGGGTTTCCCCTGTGCTCCCATAGCACCTGTTATATCAGCTTCCCTAACCTTCCGGGTGTCTACAACCACCTCGGTGTTAGGCGATCTTGTTACTTCATGCGAACTATCATCACGGATGGTGATATCATGGCAAGATTTGTCACTGGGATCCCCTTCTTTGCCCCTCGGGAGACCCCTCCTTAGTTTTCCTCTGTACTTACTCCAGAGACACTCTCCTGTCTACGAGGGACAGGTTTCTCAGCCATACATTCTGGAGCATAATGCCCCAGTTTCTGGCATCTGAAACATCTCCTCTGAGATTTGTCAACTCTCGGTCTCTTTAGAGCTTCTGTTAATCCGGCTAATAATGTTTCCATCATGTTAGTAGGAGCAACAGTGGCTGCTACGGTTGGGTTCGCCGTAGAGGCTACACTGCCAGGTTGAGTTGATCCGGAAGCTGTTTTACCAGCAACAGATCCTCCTCTCCCTCTCGAATGTACTTTCCTATACCGCTTTTGTCGGTAATACTTTCCAGCTACATGGACTGAACCAATATAATCTCCGTTTTCATCGGAGACATATTCATCTTTCTCATCAACTTCATTCGATTCAACCGGAGCTAATTGGGAAGTATCGTATACCGGAGCAGGTGTACCTCCGTATTGGAATGGAGCTGCTCTTATTGGATTAGGTCCGAGACCTACCAAACGTTTCTTCATGTCATGTCCATCGATTGCTATGAACAGATCACTGAAGGAAGTGTCATCTTTCCAAGAGTCCCAGACCACTTGCTTGTGATCCGGATCACGCAATCCACTGTAGAATTGTATAAACAATTCTTGTAGATAACAATCATCATCATGAGCCCAATTTGGACGTGCTTTCGAAAGCAAGTCCTGTAGCTCCAAACCAAAGACTTTGTGTGATTCTTTAGGTTTTTGTGTCCTCTTCTTGAAGCTTACCCACGGATCTTCTCTAACGATTGATCCAAACAGGTATGCGGCACATTCGACCAATTGATCATAAGTACCGTATATTCCGTAAGCTGCTCTCCATTGGTTGAGGGCTACTTTTCCGCCTTTATTTAACCAACAGATCAAATATGGCAGAGCTTCTTCTTTTGTCCAGCCACTACAATTGACTTCGTCAACAAAAGCTTGATACCTGTCCTTCCATGGATCATTAGAATCATATGGAGGGGGTATCCGTGCCTGCCTAAGTGCCGGATTATTACATCCGCGTAGTCTATCTGCTTCTCGCATGCTCCAGTTCATGACTTCCATGCCGTCTGCTCCCTTTCGGTAGCAGTCAATGCCAAGGTTTTGTATACATTGGCTTCTATCAAAGATGGTTTGCATCCCTGCAGGCATAGAAGTTCTCCTGTTAGGTTTCCTGCCATCTCCTCCTGATCCTGATCCTCCGAATCCGGATCCTCCTGGGCCGCCTGGAGGGTTTCCTCCTGGTGGACCATTATTATTATAGCCTCCAGATGAACCACCAGGGCATCCACTATTGTGACCGGTGTTTCCAGAAGAAGCGTGTCTAGGGTAAGAATCATTTTGATTCCATCCCTGGTTATAGCTATTACCATTCTGATAATTGCCACTTCCCGATGGATTATAATTATTTCTATATCCATAGGAAGATGTTCTTGGTTGATACGTACCGCCATTGATATTGTTTTGTGGCGGATTTGGTCTCGGAAAACGTCCATCAGTAGGACCATTACCAGAACCTGGGGGTGGATTCGGTAATCTTGGTACTGCTGGTGTACTGTGGCCGGGTTGGGGGAAATATGAAGGTGGTGTCAACATATGCCTCATTGGTCCGGGTGCTCTTGGTTGTGCCACGGGTGAATTATTATTATTCCCTGTAGCACCATCGTGAGTCGCTTTGATTTTGTGACTCAAATCTGGTATGGGTGGTGCCGGACCTATCGTATCCAGCATTGGAATTACTGGTTTAGATGCGGTTCCATTTACTGCAGCATTATCCGGTTTCTTATAGATTCCGGATACCACATTCTTGTCAGCCCCATCATCAACGAATGGGCTGTATCTAATTGGGGTTGCATCTTTAGATGTCTTTCCCAACATTGTAGATACCACAGCTGGGTCTATATTACCTATAGTTAACTGGGCTGCTTCTACATATTTATCTAGAGTTAGTGCAGTGGCCTGCAATTCCTGAAGCTCATTTGTGAGTTTCTGTCTATCCTCCTCCAGTTGTTTGTTGTAAGCTATGATGCCTACCCGGATGGTTTCATTGTCTTCAGCTTGTTTACTGCACTGAAGTTTCAATTTATCCAACTCATCCTGATAATGGCGAATTTCGGATTCGAATTTTGTCTTATCAAGGTTTAGTTGGTCGTTCGTATCTATATATGTTTGGATACGAATGTGCCTATTATCATATTTATTATTGAATGATTCTCTCATAGATTGAAGTTTTAGTTCTTCATTCTCGAGTTCTTTCATGTACTCGCTCCTTCTGGCTTCGAATTCCTTTCGCATGCCAGTTAGGTCCTCTTCCAGCTGAAGTTTTTCATGGAATACTTCATCCTTAGCTTTGACCAAGGTATTTAAATTCTCGTTCAAAGTTACATAAGTTTCATTCAACAACAGGACATCCGGTCGTTTTAATTCTTCACCTTCCGGTACCGCATAGGTTAAGTCGCCATCTATAGCGCTATAATCTAATATTGGTAATTCGGGCCTGGGTAACCTATAAGGTAGTTCTCCGAATGTTACCCTTTTTCGCATTGGTGCCGGATGTTCTGGGTTAGTACTACCACCGACTTCGAACATCGAATCACATAATTCGTCAACAATTGAATGCTGGCCTATTAAGTTACTATGTCTCTGTATGGACTGTTCGCGTCGTACAGAGTCTGGCAGATTCTCTTCACTATCATTATAGTGGGGTCCGGGATCTCTCCAAGATGCTGATTCCGCATCTTGTGAGTCCGAATGGGCTTGGAGCATTAGCGATCCATTTCCATTCTCTTGGGCAAGTGATTGCCCTGCTGGGTTAGCTTCCCTAAGGGTGTCTAACCCATGTACTAGCCGTTCGGACGTTATAACGTCCGGGCTATACACCAGAATTAACTGGTCACGGCACCAGTGTAAGGGTTTGTGGCCTTACGGACCTGGGGGGTTCGGGTCTTACGGTTCGGAAAGAAAGAGTAAGACAGTATTCCAAGTGTATGCCAACGGTTAGGTTTATTACTTAATGCACACTCACGGCTGCCGGATGATATCAAAGAGGCAGCTAATATTAAAAGACAGTGGTTTACACAGTGTGGAGGCCAGAAGGGCCTCTGACGTAGCGGCTGAGCCCTGGGCTTTATATACGGACCCAGGTGTTCGTCGTCAGATGTCCCCACAGACCCGGATCGGTGCTGCCACCTATCCGGAACCTGAGGAACGTCCGACGACTCGACTCACCCGCCACGTCAGACGGTACCCAACTCCTATGGTTTAGTAAAGTGTACCTCTACAAATGTTTCAAAAGTAACTTTTTACATCCTTTGGTTTAAAATCACGTTTTTAACCAGAAAATATGTTTTCAAATAATTATTATCATGCAACTCCTATATATGTGAGAATATCATAATTTTACCCTAAGATTATCCCATCTTAACCTTTCAGCATTTGACTGCGTACAGCCACCTGCCCCTAAGAATGGTCTAATGGCGGGAGGTCTCTGGACGTTTGGGCAGTATGTATCCATTGCTTGTAAGGATCCAGTCAACTATGAATTCACTACCTTCCCCCCTCCCTTCTACAAGTGTGGCAAGGAGGGCTTCTGGGATCCACCATCTGGAACTCCTTTCAGATTCCCCGGATGTGCAAGTAAGTTGGATTATAGAATTCAGACAAATTTGTGCAGGCTTGCGTTTTAGTGGGCAGGGCACTGCGCTAGGAACGTGCGTTGTGTGCGAGGCATGTTTGATAAGACTTTATCGTGATACGTATGGGAAACATACTTCATTTTACACACAAAAATGTGAGCAGTATAAAGCAAACAAGTCAAAACCTGTCAAGTCTAACTTGTCAACCCTGGCACAGACTCTTCATTTTGACAACTTTAGATTTACAATGCGGCCGGCACTACCTTGCAACCTTTGGGTGGTGGGCTGGTGGGCTGTGAAGTCGTCAACAAAATATAGTTACATACATTGTCAGCAATAGGAGTCGTCTGTGCTAGGTCTGCGCGTTAAAGTGGAAAGGTTTTGCCTGGTTTATTGCTTTTATGCTGCTCACTTTGAGGAACCCATGTTTTTCAGTGTATACAGTACAGGTCTTTAGTGCAGCAGACTAGGACAACATAAGCAAATGTCCACGACCAGTGAATAATTTTGCATCGTATTCACCGAGGTGAGGCTGTCCGTATTCAACGACGCCTTATAGGTGAATGCGATGAAAAGTTTTTCACTGGAGTGGACATTTACATTTATGTCATGGCCTAGGGGGTTATTTTGCTTTTAAATAAAGAAAAACTGCTCAGATATGTTGAAAATCCAAGATGGCTGACACCCATTGAATACAGACACATTGTATTCAATGCCCGCCATTGAATATGGCGGTTCTAGTACTAATCTATAGTGACGTTCGTATCAGCCATGACATAAAGTTTAATATTACACACAGAGGTCTCCTATGTTAACAACATTTCACCAATTTGCTGGGTATTTCTAATTTATATTCAATCATTGATAGCAGCATGAGAGCCCTAAGAAATACAAGATTTCACCCTCACCTGGAGTCTATTCCTAAAAAAAAAGTTGATTTCTCACTATTTTGAAATTAACTGTTGTATTCTTATTCCATTTAATCACCTTCTCTTTCTTCCAGGAGTGTTCCCACCCAACCCCTTCATCCAGGGTAATGTTGCAGCCTCCAGTCCCTTACCCTGTACAGCCGAGGCTAAAGCCAAGCTGAAGGCCCAGTTTATAGAAACCATGACAAAACTGAACTCTGCCTTTGGACTCTGTACTGGAGGGTGTAACTATGACAACGTGGAGGTCACGTGTGATGGGGGAAACAGGAAGAAGCGTCAGGCTAACACTGACTTTGGAATCACCTTTGAGATACCTGTAAACCAGTGAGTGTTGTTGATGCTATTCTCACTTTTTCTTCTCACAAAGCAAAAAGGAAAAGATATCTTACTTGTTTAAGCTTTAAAAAGAGTACACACAAATATAAACTGATTGTTGTTAACATTCTGCCCCTCAGCATTGTGAAGCAAAAAGGTTTATTGGCCATGCATGTGAAATTCACCAATTCAATATTATCGTTAGATGATCAACTCCTAAAGAGTAGCGGGCTAGGGCCGCTTGTGGCCAGCAGATATTGATATTTTGTTATTCATTATTGTTATTTCAATGATCATCTTTTACATTTAATGTAAAGGACTTAGCACAACAACCAAAAAAGAAAGACCTTCATGAGGCCATAGACAGGGCTCCCTTATAAATATAAAGGTCAAGATATTCTACATTCATGAGGAATAAGAGACAGTATCATTTAAACCATATATTACAGGACTAAGCCTGAGGGAGATACACTTTCCCCTGGAGAAGTGGTAGAACAGGCAGCCAAGGGCGGAGACTTCTCTGGAGGAGACTTCAACGTCCAAGGTGCCACTGTGGCTGACAAAGTCAGCTGTCCTGCCGGTCAGGTCGTCGGTCTCCAGGGCAAGACCTGTGGTATGTTGTGTTTTCTATCTGCTTTTTAATAAGTGAGAACAGCACTTAGTTTGAGATTTCCTTCATGTGATATTTGTAACCATTCTTTAATATTTGTGTCATCAATTCTCTGAACTACAGATATGTTATAAGATGTCTACCCTAAAAAATATGTCTGTCTCATGGCAAAACGACTTTATACGTGGGAATGAACTCACGTCTTATAATTAGGTGACCATTTTACCAGTTAATCTGCATAATCCATGATATTCTTGTTACACCACCTTATTGGTTACTTCATATTATCATCATATAACATACATAATTACATTTATTACAGTGACTTGCACTGAGGGCAGCTTCTACAGTTCTTTAGTTCAGGCCTGTTGGTTATTTCAGTATATAACATATATACATATACCTTATTTATGTTACAGTGGCCTGCCCTGAGGGAAGCTTCTACAGTTCTGTAGACAAGGCCTGCAGACAATGCCCTGTTGGCTACTTCAGTGACCAGGAAGGAGTCCTCAGCTGTACCTCCTGTGCCATAGGTCAGACAACTGCCGGAGAGGGCGCCACCAGCCTGGACGAATGCTATGGTATGTGGCTTTGGCCAATGATTTTAACTCTTCTGCATAATTTCCTTGGACCACATATCACAATTATAAAGCTATATGTTACATAAATGCCCCATACTTTTGATCCAGTATTTCAAAATAAGTCCATAATGTGGAGACCTCTCTATATGAATGAAAAGAATAATGTGAGTAGTACATGTTATTAGGATTATGAGTCTGGCTAAAGTTCGGGATGTCATGTGGATAAGATTGTTGTGGTGCACCCGAAAGGAGAACTATTTTGGCTATGTATATGGCCTTTACTGAAAATGCCCTTTGTGCCCTTTGCCATCGTACAGTGAGTTGCCGGGTGGGCAGGTACTACAGTCGCGCCACCTCGCGGTGTGAGCCGTGCAGAGTGGGGTATTACCAGGATGAGACTGGTGGTACTAGATGCAAACCATGTAATGCTGGAGAAACCACCGCCTCCACAGGGGCTACCGCCAGGACTCAGTGTGTAGGTGAGTGATAAGGTTCATATATTGATATATTGATTTTGCCTCATATTGGTCTGGATCGTGTTTCAATAGTTTCCACGACTGAACACCCTCAAATCATAGTTGGAGGTGTAAGAAATGACTCCATACCAGTGACTACATTCTGAGCTACAATACAGGCCTCAAAATAGCAGCTGCTATTTATTCAACTACTGACTCAATACCCACCACTATGAAGTCATAGCACCCAGTCATAGGAGCCACTATTGGCTACATAGTGACCAGTCATACCTCCTTCACAGTCTAGTATGCACTCCTATGTTCAAATGAGCATAGGGCTGCAGTAACTACCCTAATGTCTCGTATAGGAGCCGGGCCTTGAATAGCAGCCTCCCTTGGATAGGGACCAGGGTAGAAGGGCTGTCAAATCAATAGGGGTCAGGCCTTGAATAGGCACCTGGTGGGGCCAGTTTTAGGTGGTTTTAGGAAGACAATCAAGACCCCCAGCCTAAATTATGTATACTTGTTCTAGATAGTTCCCTTTCAAATCACATATGATAGATCTATATCTAATGACCTAATTGTATCTAAAACAATGTGCACTCTGTAATTCTTTCTTGATAGTAGGGCTGAGGTGTCAGCTAGGTGTAATTTCCTTTGTAACATTATTAGAAACCATGGTGGGTGAGGGTTGGGTATGACAGGCATAATGTAATACTCAATCCTTAGGTGAAACACCACACTTTTCAAAATGATATTTTATTCTTTAGAAAAAAAATGTCATCCCAGCACCAAAGGCGCTGGCCACAGGGTTATAGGTAGTAGTGTAAAGAGCCCAGATTGGGTACATTTGAGTAAAGGAGTGCAGAAGGCAGCAGCTAAGGCTACCCACTAATTATTCACACGGAGGGTTGCTGTGGTGGATATTTAGCTAGCAGGCAGTATGATCACCCAGTAATGTAGCCAGCTATTTAGTCACCAAGGCCAAAACCCTAAGATCACCCGCTAAGATTTGACCCATCTCCAGTCGTAGCTGGCTGAACCTGTCGTGGAAACTATTGAAACACGATCCTGGTCTTCCAGGCCAACTTTTGGGTCATTCCTTGGCACATTTTGATGATCAATGTAATAATCATGTGATTCCTAAGTTGAGGTAGGGGTAGACTAACACCGGCCCCAAGCGGCCAAGGGCCAGTAGCTTTAGCTGTGAGCCGTTGAGTCCCTTCAGATTTCCTTCAAATTTGACAAGCCAAATATAATAGACTGCTGGCCCGGGTGGCCAAAGAACCAAAATGTTAATGACTATCCCTGTTTACTAAAAATACAAATTGATACTGGTGATATTACCTTGAAACAGGTTTGGATCATAGTTGAAATTTAATGGAATCTTTAACACACACTACCTCTCTATGTTTCTTCCAAATTTTAGCAAAATAAACCTACTTTTCTCTCTCCTACCAGATGGTTGTCCCCTAGGTCAGTCCCTGGCAGTGACAGGGGAGTGTGCCCCATGTGCCATTGGTACATACAAGGACACAACCACAGGTGAACCCTGTACCGGATGTCCCTATGGTACCTCCACCCTCAACAGTGGCGCCACCGATGTGGCTCAGTGTAACATAGGTGAGTACCATTAGCTTTTTTTGTAAGATTTATCAGGGAGCAACTAGGTGGGTATTTATGTGTTTATGTCCTAGTAACTGAAAGTAGATGACATACAAGAAGTTTATGAGTTTTATGAGTGGTTTTGTCATGGTGATGATTTCCTTTCTTCCAATCAAAATAATATGGAATCTATGGATTGAATGGCCTATGTGTTGATTTTGGCTCATTACATTTACGACCTCAGTATACCATACTGGGTACACCATGCTGGTCTGAAGGGCATTTCAAAGCGATATCTATAGCTCTGGATTTGAAATCCCCTCCAGAGCTCCCAGGGCATACCATTACAAATTGAAGGGGTGTCTCCAGGGCCTGTCCCCGGGCCTGCCTATTCCATCCTGCCTGCAAGACTATGTGATATTACAGAATTACAATGTTAGTGGGCAACATCATGGTGTCTTATCATAAAGGTACAGATCAGGGGATTGTGCCAGCAAGACTGTGATCTACAATCCATTCCAGTGGTAGTCAGGTATATATGTATTTTCAGGATGCGCCGATACCATTCCATTTCATTTTGAAATAGACTTATTTCAACATTTTGCCATCCCATATAAATGATTATTTCAATTTGAAATAACATGAAATAGCTGATAGGCCCTATTTCTCCATTGGGAGGCTCTTCCGACATAAGTTATTGCAATCATGAAGTAATCTGTGATGCCCGCCCAAATTGGTAGTAGTAACCCCTTTCTATGAGAAAGTAAAAGTCTGCTTCTATTTCTTAGTAAATTTAATTCTTTATGGAACGTGCACGGTACATTGCATTGGAATACCTCGAGTGATAAATTTGGTATGGGTTTGTTATGATCATTGGAGAGCGCTCACTGCCATTATATTTCCAGAGAGGTTATCAAATATTGATTTCCTATTTGTCCATTGCAGTGGAGTGTGCCCGTGGAGAGTACACAGCTAAAGATGGTAGCTGTGTGCCCTGCCCTAAGGGCAGCTACCAGTCTGCCCGTGGGCAGCCCGTCTGTCTGGCCTGTGCTAAGGGCCTTACCACCCCCACCACGGGGGCAGTGGACGCTGCCCAGTGCACGCCGGGAGTGGCTGACTACTGTCAGACTGGCGGGAACGACTGTGACGTCACCAATGGACGCTGCGTCCCAACTGCTGATTACTTCCGGTGCGAGTGCAAGGCTGGCTTCAAGGGCGATGGCAAGAATTGCATAGGTAAGTTAGATCTGGGGGTTAACAGACAACATTAGCGGATCAAGATTTTTAGTTTATTTGCATATATTTGACCTCTAATGTTGCTCAAACCTTCGGGGTGTGACCCCTCCTTTTGGGGTGCGCTCTCTCCTTTTGCAAACCCTGGATTCATTGTTAAGGTTAATGTGACCTTAAACCTAGCCTGAAAATAAGTACTGATGCCTTAAATTTAAAATGAGAAAAGGAAACCTATTCAGAGAGAAAAGCAGAAACCCATTTCAAAAAAGAGAACTTAGTAGTCGTACACAAGGGATGGATGATCATTGTGAGAATTCCCATCATTGTGGTTTTCTTAAAATGCTAGGATTGATAAAACATCTTTCTGTCCTGTCTTGCTCCACAGACGCATGTACTGACCATTGTTTGAATGGTGGAATCTGCCGCAAGGACTCCACAGGAAGCCCCAAGTGCGCATGTCCCAGTGGATTTGAGGGAGAGCTGTGTCAAAACCCAGGTGAGTTTCATGCATGGTGTACTCTTCAGCATAGTTATTATTAGTTTGATATTCATTATCTAGGAGCCCAGAATAAAAAGTGGTTACCCCCTCATTTTTAGTTTGTTTATATATTTACTTCATGGTCTCTACCCATACAGGTTGTTAAAATAAAATTTCCATCTCTAGCCATATCTTGGTTTCGTTTTACACATCAATATAATTGTACAGCAATCCAGTTATCACATTTGTATTTGCTTATTATATTTGAAACTTCATGAAAAAAAACTGGAATTACTTCGCACATAGATAGAGTAGTATTAAATTAGAGGATATCCTTGGATAAATAATTGATTGGGTGCACGCTTTGCAATTGCTGTACAAAATAGATTCCTACATGTCTTGATGGTTCTTGCTTACCTTATCTTGCATTATCTTTTTATATCTAGTGTCATCAATAAACCTTACATTGGTAGCCGTGTTGTCCTCTGTGGGTGCCGTGGTGCTGTGTCTCATTGTGGGCTTTGTTTGCCTCAAGTGCAGGTCAGTATAAAACCAGAGTTAAACCTTTTACCCCTATTAGGAGTATATCTTGCCCATTGGTCGTCATGATGCACCAATGAAGTGATGGCGAGTCTGCTCGCCAGCACTTCATTGGTGCGTCGTGCTGACCCTCCGGAAGTGCACCAATCCCGTAGGGTCGGCCTGATCCATGAATGTAGCCCTGGCGAGAGACTCACCAAGGCTACATTCATGAATGCACAATGACGACATAAATAAGTAAGTAGAAAGTAAGTAGACTTGCTAGGGCTGCATTGAAGCATCATGCTGACGAGGAAGGCATTTCTCAGGATTGTACGACTAGACCCCCGTCAAGTCGTAGTGAGATCCCTCAATTAAATGCCATTACAGCCCTGCATCTAGTGGTCACTAATTTTTGAACTGGTACTAATGCCCTACCAAACTCTATGTAATTACTGCCTTAAGTGCTGATCGTACAGACTAGTCGTAGTGTGTTCCCTATGTTCCCTATGATATTGAGGGTTTCAAGTTGTACTGCTTTTGTCTAGTCGTACCATCTTGAGAAATAACCTCCTGCGCAAATCACGAGGGAAAGAAACTACTACATATACTCAATATAGGATGACATGATCTCTTTTGCAAAATGCTATAGTTTAAAAAAAAGTATGTATTTGTAACAAATGACAAAGAATCACACACTCTCTCATTTAATGATTCACCACCCACAGGAAACCTGATGTAAAGAACATAGAGCCTACTACAAGCTCAGACCGTCAAGAGCTGATGACGATACGTCCAGAGAGAAGCGCCGAGTTTGATACGTCATCATTCAGAGGAGCTCAGAGGTACGTGGGGATGGTTTGTGTTGGGTGGAGACTTGTATCAATCTGGTGTGGATGAATGAATGTCCATCCAGCAATATTGATGTCCACAGTTTTAATATTCCATAAATGAATTAAGTTGTACAGCAATGGTGGTGTGTCTCCAATGAGCTCCTACTCTCAGATGCTCTAGACAACATGACTGAACTAATATAACTATCTTACATGGAGCGTGAGTAAGTGTGCAGTGCACCTGGCATTGTCCATAGGAGTCTAGCCCCATATCCACTGTGTCCACCATTGTGAATTTTGCTGGTTCTTCTAAAAGTGGCAAAACACACGGATAAGGCATTGTCATGATGGGTACCTTGTCCCTGGATAACAGCCACCTCCAGGGACAAGCTGGTTCCATCTTAGCAGAGCTCTTATCAGTGTATATCGCCAGAATCAGCTCCAGACCCGCTTGTAGCCAGTAGTGTGAATAATTAATGAGCAATCATATGCTATGGAGTTATGTAATATTAGCGATTCTAAGTATGGATTCTATATTATCATCATGAATTGATAATGAAAATGATATGAGATTATGCAATATGTTATATAATGGTTATGTAATGATAATAGTTGCATAATGATAATAATGGTCAAAATGCCCTTCACAGGTACTCAGACGCTGCGTACCAGTACGGCGGTACGTACGGTCCACATCCCAGTACCAGCAGTCAACAACCTCAGCACTATTCAGGGGTGGTGAATGATGGGGCCAGCGGCAGTATGGAGTCTACTAAGAAAGTACATCACCAGGTGGCACCAGAACAGGCACCCTCCAAACAGGTAACCAGCAATGTCTGTATTTTGAAATTATAAAAGACTGTGCCTCACAAAAGGACAAAATGTCATAGCTGGCAGAACTGACCTTTTAATTTCTTAACCTTTTGAAGGCCGCTGATGCATTAATACATCATGTCCATTGGTCGTCATGATGCACCAACAAAGTGCTAGCAAGATTACTCGTCTGCGAGACTACTCGCCAGCACTTCATTGGAGCATCATGCTAACCATACGGAGTTGATACATAAACTCCCGGAGGGTTGGAATAGTGCTCCAATGAAGAGCTGGCAAGCAGTCTCGGCAGCACTTCATTGGTGCATCATGACAATCGATGGGCATTATGCACTCCTCATCAGCCCTTAAAGGGTTAAAGTAGCCTCTGAACGAGCAATTGGTGCACTGGGTTTGAGTTTTATAGTTCACAACTAGCTATGCCATATGAATTTACAATTACATTGGTGTAGTCATCAAACCTGATGTAAATTGATCCAATAATGTTGGTAAAAATGGGAAAGAAATGCATTTGAATATTGTTTACACTTTTAATGCTGGCTATTTATCATGAATGGCCTTATATAGGTGCCTCTTCTTTTCTTCAGAAACTTAAATGACTGAAATGTTTCTATTTTCAGTACCTGAGATATTCCCCCAAGCAACATGGTCAACAACATTGAAATCTAATTACATTACAAACCAGTCAAATGCCTACAGAATGACCTGCAAGTGGATATATATCTACGGCATCTATGAGAACAATGTTAAATACATATCAATTATGTTAATACTCATCTATTTAATAGAAAACGTTAGAATGTATAGGTATCCGTATTGACTGTGAATGCCTGTTTATATCTAGTGTAAAATATTATTTTGTGATAAGTACACTAGTGTTGTTTTAAAAACAACTAAATTTGTATTTCCATCTTGTTAAGTGATTTGAAATAGTACTGGATTGTAGATAATTGAAAGAGATAGCTACGCACATTTAAACGTTGTTGTTACAGCATGTTATAAGTATTATTTTTCATGGATATATTTTTATACAGAGTATTATGATTCTTTTATAGCTTGTAACATACTCTAAAATATTGATTGCTCTTAACTATAATACTTAACACCAGATACAACACCGTGGATGTAATATATTATGACAAAAATAAAAACGGTTAAGCTTAAGTACTCTACTGCTTTCATGCTCCATTTAAGCCAATAAAATAAGTGCCTTTTTTATGAATATTTGAGACATTTCCCATGTCCAATTCATCTAACTGGAAGAGAAACGAGAGTGTTCATTTAATAATGTAAGTTAGAGTAGCACTTGGAATGGCCTTAAGTTGTAATTGTCATGAGAAGGAACATTTCTTTTTGAAAACCTGCCAGCTACTTGGGGACCTATGCTTATTTATTAATTTAAGAGACCGCATTAACCTAAATCCATTTAAGGGCAGCGTAATGCCACCAGAATCATGTTCATTTGTCATCATGATGCACCAATGAAGTGATTGTGTTGATACGAAGCTGCACTGGTGCATCATGCCTGCCAGTATTGATCATCCTGCATGTATAGCACATATATAGAGTTAGGCCAAATACAAAAAAAAAGTTTGTTTCCAGTTACCCGACCGACCCAAGCAAAAAGGTGCCGACCCTACACTCATTTTTACATTTTTCATAATTTTCTTTAATTCTAAATGATGAAATTTTTCTCTTTTTTCAAATTTTTCTTGATGTTTTTTTTCATATTTCCCCTCGTTTTTCATGGAGGACATCTATACGTGACAACCACTGATTAATTAAGTTAATATTTTAATATTTTTCACTTTTTTTCAAATGACTTTCAAATGTCATTCAAGGATCGGGCATGTCTGTCCATATACTTTTATACAAAATAAAAAAAAAAAGAAATCCGACCTATATACCGACCCCAGAAATTTGAATCATGTAACTGGAAGCACACATTTTTCTTTCTTTTGCCTTAGCATGAATGAAGGACTGGAAGGCCTTGTAAAACGGGAACCTGAATAGACCTGCCAGTTGCTGTTATTATGGCTCTACAGTTTTATACATCAAACTAATTGTACCAGAAAACTAGCAGAAGTAGAACAAGTAGAACAAAAATTCACGCAAGCCAACGATTTTATGCACCACCTGAAAGGCATAATTTGAATGTTGCATGTCTCAAAACCAGCATATAACATCAATTAATGTTTTCACGTTGACAGGAAAGAAAGAATTGATATTTCAATTTCAATACACTGACAGTTTTACGACGTTTACTATGTCATGTTCCAGGTGATGCTTCTTGAATTTCTCATGGCTAGAGTGAATCAATCAATAAACCAATCGAATTAAAGCTAAGGACCCAAAGTATCTGCATTTACTGTAGAAAATTAGATGAGAAAGAAAAAAGTGAGAAGGAAAATATTTCAGTAGATTGAGGTTTTAAACACATCTACTCTGCCATATGTCCTACAACCATCCTGGAGAAAGTTAATTATGTATTACGCGTGGCTGTTGTAGAAGCAATATCTGCAGAACATCAGCTCATCAGGGGATGGGGGATGTAGATAAAGTTTACAGCACTTATCTACCTCAGCCTTGGCCTACACCATCCCCAAATTGTGTGACATGACCACTCATCACCATCTCCATAAACCTTTCCTCGTTTCAAACAATTAGTAATTAGCTGTAAGTTTTAAATGTAAAATTATAGCATATGTGATATCTATAGTGGGATTCTGTAAGATTTGTCCGGCCATTCTGCTCATGTTACCTGGTTACAAGATGAAATAGAAGTAGGAACGACAGAATTAACGAATTACAGTTTTATAGTGTCCATGACTTTAGAACCTTCCTCTATATTTGTGAAAAACTATTAAATAATAATAAAAAAAAATAAAAAAAATCTTACACAAACTGACAGGATTTAAATCAACTAATTTTTTTTTTCAAAATTTATTATGATGAATAAAGGGTTAAATACATTAACCCATTACAGACCGCTGATGCAGAAGTGCAAAATGCCGATTGGTGCATCATGCCAATACTCCGGGACTGTATCAACCCCAGTAGGGTCGGCATGATGCATTAACGCAGCCTTGGTGAGCTACTCCTTAGGGCTGCATTCATGCATCATGACCAATGGCCAGGACACATTCAGGTGGCTGGCGGGGATAGAGTAAAGGTAATTAGATCTTAGCCATATTCTCACCAAAGTCTCAAAATGATTTGTACTTTTCATATGTGCAAAAATAATAGGTGGGTCCCATGCATTCTTTTGAGATACAGAAGATTCAACCCTATATAGAATCATAGAGTGATTTGTCACATAATACCTTAGATTCATATCCTAAATTAATTAGGTTTTGTTATAACTTCTTGAGCACTTAAATATTAAGCATATCTTTGCAATAGATGCAATTTTGACATATGGTCCCAGGCATATTTCTAATATTTTTGATGATTGAAATAATAAATGTAAGGATGTGGTTAGAATAGTGACATCTAGAATATATAGTCTTTTTCTAGGTGGTTATATACAGCAGCCCCCATGGCTCATGTGTAATGTCTCTGCCTTTCTCATGGAATCCATGCCAAGCCTGCCTGTATTTTGCACATTTCGTCTATCCATAAAGTCAATGTAACACAGAGACCCCTGGTGTCCAAGTAATGAATTAACAATACCCGCCAGCCACCTTAATGCAACACCAGTACTTAAAGGGTAAAAGCACTGTGCAGCCCATAATGGTTTTTATCCAGTAACTACTGAAGTGTCACTGGGTAATCTATGCCTGATAAACATCAGTGTCTGGTTCTCACCCAACATGTAAGTGCGAACCAAGTATCGCTCCGAGGTAGACCTAAAAACATTAGTCATTCAACAAGACACTTTGGCAATGCTTCCCAAGTTTAAATCAGGTGTCCCTGGTAACAAGACACACATTTCTGGGGATTTTCACACGGACTCTGGTGCTAAGTGTTTGGAGGCAATCAATTAAAGCCCTGTATGTGCATGTGTGTATGACTCCCTAACCAGCATTTCCTCATGGGTCCCAGATGGGAACCAACTGGGCTCACTAGGCTAGCCCAGGCATGGGTTCAAGTTGGTTAATGTCTAGGCTACCAGGTAGGGCCCAGGTAGGCTGAGCCCAGATACTTGTTAAAATGTGTACATGCTGACCCCTACTCGTTGTCTTCAAGCTTTAAATCGATAGCCATGTATAAAGGGCTCCAAATCAGGGGTAGCTATTGATGTTTTCCTAAAAGGGTACAATTTAAATGCCATGATTTCACCTCAGTGTTCTCTGTCAAAAGGAATTCTAATGTGTGGTGTGTAAGCCATTTTGCTATATAGTGCTGATAAAAGTACTTTTCTCTGCCATATTAGTATTTTGTGTATGTGTAATTAAAGCTGTCTTGTAGAATACGGTCCACCCCACTGTCATTTGTCCTAACACTTTTCATAGCCTGTTGTAGTAAAATGGGTCATAAATCAAACTAGAAAATGCTACACTTATAGGAGAGTCAGCTAACATTTACCTGACACTGTCTGGAGGTCATTTCTTAACAGGCTACGACTGCTCACTTTCAAGTCGTAGTGGTAACCCTCAATTTAGTGACATTACAGCCCAATAGTATTGGCCATGTAATGCCTGCAGCACTATGACTGCCCTACCAAATGCTATGTGATTGCTACAGAAGGAGTGATCGTACTGAGCAGTCGTAGTGCATTCCCTACGATCACTGGCACTAACTTTCAGGTTGTGAAGTCGTAGTAGCTGTATGCAGTTGTAGTGGTTTAAGAAATGGCCTCCTGCTCTCTTGTAACTACTACTATTCCCAGAGACTAACAGCAAAATTGCATGGCAACTTGGCGACAAAAACATGCTTGATTAAGGGGTGGTACAGGCTCCATTGGAAACAACTATCATTCAACTTAAGTGGACCACAATTTTAGAATCATTTGGACACATTATCAGTGAGTGATCAATACCTGGTAGTCTACCATATTGGCCTATTTAAACGCCCCGGTGCTTATAGATTTCATTACAACTTTATGCCCGGCGCTTATACAAGACCTGCGATTATTCAAAACATAGATTATATAGTAAATTTTAAAACCATCATATATATATCCAGTGCTTTTTCAAGACCGGCTTTCATTCAAAGACTTGGTGCTTAACCAGGCCACTTCAGTATGACCAGTTACTTTAGAATCTACCAGGGATCCTCGATAAACTGAACAGTGAACCACATTATTGTATCACAGTAAACCAGTGTAGTTTTTACAAGAAGCCCCAGGTGGCAGTATATCTATCTATCAATGGCTAGTAATACCTCATAGGCTGTGGTGGTATCCTAGTCACTGTTACTTTAAATAATTCATGGTCACCCTACAGTGGCTTCATGGGAGGCAGAATGTCCCCCAACTACAGGTCAAGATATTTAACCAATATAGCACTAAGGCAATCTATAAACAACTACACTGCAAAAAATGGTGTTTAGATTTTAAACATGTTTAGGTCTAAACCAGAAATTACCCTTACCTGTAAGAAGCATGCCTCATCGTACATCAGCTTGGGGGGATGTAGAGATAGTGTTAACAGCTCTTATCTGCCTCTGTCTGGGCCTACCCTAAGAACCTGCTCCACTATAGACTGACAGAAAATGCTGTCGAAAATATTATGGTTCTCCGCCAATTTTAGAACCATGTTTTTGCATTTTTCTCTTGGAAATTCCTTGCCGGTGCTTTACTGTATTGTTTTCTTTGGCTTCATTGTAGACACTACTCTGCTTCACCGTTTCAGAAATATAGTGACTCATTACAAAGTGTACAGGGATGTCTGGTAGATTAAGTGTTGATTTCTTAGAGTGAAGGCACACCCATCAACACATGTTTTGGTAGGTGTGCACTAACAACTCATATGATAGGAGACCTCAGGTGCATATAGAAACAACAGGAATAAGCATCATTATTAAGGGTGACTGCAATATAAGTCATTCGTAGAAGCAACATTGACAACTTATATGGGTGATTATCAACTTCATAACCTGTTATTCCATTTGAAAGAGAACGCACAGAAAAGTGATCAATGGTCTGCCTTAAATATATGATGAAAACTCTAGATCTATATCGGTATCAATCTATATAGGTATACCTATAGATGGGTGAAATGAGAAGGTGTAGCTATAAATGTAGTTGCTACATCCACAACTTGTAAAGTGATCCCTTATAAAGTGATCAGAATCCCCTCCTCCATCTTAAGTAATAACCACAAACACATTTGTAGCATTCATGTGGATTCATCTTATTAAATAAATGCCACAAAATAGTTAATCACCTGCCGCCCTGCCCTCTCACTATGTTGTTAAGATAAAGACTCCCTAGGCCTGAGAAGTGTCAGTGTCGTGTACCAACTCAGCATTTAAGCACACACCACACACTGCTCCAAGGTGGATATAAAAACACACTTTATTCAACAAGCCACTTTGGCAATGGTTCCTGTGTTTAAACTTGGTATCCCTGGCACCAGGACACACATACCTGGAGCCTTTTACACCAACTCTGGTGCAAAATGTTTGAAGGTAATTCATTAAAAACCCTGCTAGAATTGGTAATGCTATGTCCTCAAGACTGCACCTAACCTATAGAGTTGGGGGCTTTCCAAGTTTCACTGTTTCCCTTGTGAACTGGGACATAATCAGCAGCACTTGTCCAGGAGGAGTAAATTGCCTATCACATGAATACAGTGTTTCTAAAAACAACCATCAAACTTCAATTAACACCTTTGCCACATAAAGCATGTGGCGCAGGTTTCCAGTAACCCGACCAACCCTAGTAAAACAGGGGCAAAAAAAACTTTTTTTTGTGATTTTGAAGAATTTTGTCTCATTTTTTCATATTTTAAAGAAATTTTCATTACTTTTTTGAGGATTTTTCCTGTATCCTTTTCGTGTTCTTCCCCTCTCTCATAGTTTCCATTTTCTCATCATTATTTCACAATGAAATCAAGGAATTTGATACATCCATTGATATGGGCCCTAACATTTCCTATATAAATGTAAAAAAAAAAATCTGACCTACCGACCCTAGCACTTTGAGCTATGTTACTGGAAACACAGCTTTTATTTATTTGGCCTCAATAAAAATAGTTCCCATGCCAGAACACACTTTTAAAAAATGTAGTTGAAATAGTGGCGAAGTCCTTGTCCCAAAGTTGACAGAGATCCATCGTTATATTCACAGAGATCTCTTGTACCACATGCTTTGAATAAACTACACTGCTTCTTTGCAGAACAATTGCAGTGCTTCTCTGTACAGTTTTATGAGGATCCCTGACAGAATCAACAATTATTTTTTAGAGTGCAGACCAACTAGAAATACTGCAGTGCCAACCTTGAAACAGATGTTTTGTGAAGTAATGGCCCCTGTTATATCATTTGCCCTAACCTGGTGGCTTACAATAGGCCATAAATCAAACACAACCTCTACACAGTTATGTGGTCAGCAGAAGCTTATCTCTGACTTTGTCTGGCATAAAATAAGGGTTACCTTTCCCAGACACTACCTAAAGAATTGCATGGCAACATAGCAGAAAATATAATATTATCTGTTGCGCTGTTTACTTAATTATTTATTAGGCTGGGTAAAGGGGTCCATTGGAAATAACAATCTAAGTGTCGCTGGTTAATCTATGCCTAAAAAACATCAGTGTCTGATGCCCACCCAACATGGAAATGCACACCAAGTACTGCTCCAAGGAGGATGCAAAAACATTAGTCATTCAACGAGACACTTTGGCAATGCTTCCCGTGTTTAAGTCAGGTGTCCCTGGTAACAAGACACACATTCCTGGAGATTTTCACATGGATCCGGGTGCTAAGTGTTTGGAGGCAATTGATCAAACCTTACATGACATTGTAATGAGATGTCTTGTATTCAAGCCTAAGATTGTTAGCTACCGTATTTGCTAGTATAAGCACAGGGGTCTCAAATGCACACTGCAGGTCTCGTTTGAACCCCTAAACCCCAAAAGCTCTCTTTGAATGGGCTAAAATTAGCGCAGGTCCTGCATAAGTGCAGGACCAAACAGGTACTTGGAATTTATAAGCACAGGTGAACCTATCTGTGCAATTAAGGTATGTATAAAGGGCTTCTGAATCAAGGGTAGCAAAAAGAGTACATAAGCAAATGTCAATGACCATGGAATGTCTTTGCATCGTATTCACCTAGGTGAGGCTGTCCATATTCAACGACGCCTTATAGGTGGAGGGGAATTGACATTTGCATTTATGTCATGGCTACACAGGTTTGAAAGCTTTTAAATGAAGAAATTCAACTATATTTAGCTGTGTTCATTGCAGCAGGTCATGTGATCATCAGCCATTGAATACGGACACATTATATTCCATCCCCCCATGGAATATGGCATGTCCAGCACTGTTCTATAGTAACGATCGTATCTGCCATGACATAAAATTTGAATGCTATGATTTCAAATCAGTTTTTTGTTCTCAGGATTTTTATCAAAAGTAGTTTCAATGTTTGGGATGTAAACCCACTGGCTAAATAATGCTGATGAATGCATTTCTTTTTATACTAACATAGAATTTGTGTGTGTGTGTTGTTAAAGCTGTTTTGTAAAATAAGGTTCATCACTCTGTCATCTGTCCTATCACTTTTCATCGCCTGTTGTAGTAAAATAGGTCATAAATCAAATAAGAAAATGCTACAAGTACTGCTACATTTATTGAGTCTGCTAACCTCTAACTGACTCTGCTGTCAGGTAACAACTATTCCCAGACACTAACTTCAAAATTGCACGACAATTGACTGTGAATAGACAAGTGATTAGGCATGGTACAGGGTCCATTGGATATTGCTATTATGCAACTTAAGTGGCATAGGCATTGGGCCAAAAAGCTCAGTCAGGGACAGATGGTGGTAGTGTCTTAGTAAACTTTAAACCGTTGATATTCATATTCATCCTATATTGGCTTCATCGGAGGCAGAGTATAAGTTTAGATACGAGAGCAATATGACATGAGAAATTACCATGGAAGAAAGCCTTGTTGAGCCAATGTAGACCAACAATTGAATTATATCACATTGTGATCAGGCATTTATTATCTTTATTATTGGACTTTTCATGACCTTTGTTGCATCAATCAATAAACTAATCTATATTTACAATCAAGGGCATAGAGTATCTTCATATACTGTAGAGAATTGGAATGGAAGGAAGGGGGGAGAAGGGGTGAGAAGGACCATAAAAATATGTAATTTTCAGTAGGTCTACTCTGATAAATCTTCTGCAACCCTCCTGGAGAAAGTTAATTATGTATGACCACCAATTACCTTGGCCTGTTAGGAGCATGCCTCAGTGTACATCAGCTTTGGGGGATGTAGAGATAGTGTTTACAGACCTTATCTGCCTCTGTCTGGCCCTACCCCAACGCCCTGCTCTCCAGTACGCTGTAAAAAAAAATTGTCAAATTAATGACTGCTCTCCAACAACCTTCTGGTAAAGCTTTCCTTAATAGTTAAAGTAATTTATTTTACCACTTTCTGGGGCTTCATCATCAACAAAAAAAAAGCTCCTTTGAGTCACTGCATCACAAAATGGTGATTGGCTGTACAGTGTAGTAGGGTACCTAATAGAATCAACAGTTATTTCTTAGAGTGACGGCACACACATTCACACATGTTTTGGCATGTATAAACTGACCACTTATCAATATAAACGAATCCTTCTGTGCATACAGGAATGATAGGAATTACCATGTGGGTGATTATCAAATTCATATTGTATTATAAAAAGAATAAAATGAAATGATGTGGCTTTATGTGTGATGGGATCCTTACATGAATATTTATACAGCTACCTACAGATAAAAGAAGTAAAAAGTATTAACAGCAAGCGTGGTTTATAGATCTGCATACCACACAGCTAATATTGAGATATCTGTTTGGCCCTTACTATATATATATATATATATATATATATATATATATATATATATATATTATATATATATATATATATATATATATATATATATATATATATATATATATATATCCAGAGGTCAACACCATGCAGTCATGATGCCCTGCTCTACTGCTTCCTGCCCTTTAAACATATAAATTTGCTTTTGTGGCGTTCTCCACCACTCTATATTGCATAAGGATGATATATTATTAGCACTATGCCCTTAAAGAATTAGACCAAATCACTTAGTTGATCTAAGCCTGATAAACATCCATGTCTGGTTTTCTAGTACACTGTAAAAAGAAATGCCACCCAACATGTAAGTACAGACCACACTCTGCTCCAATGTGGACGTAAAAACACTGTTTATTCAACAAGACACTTTGGCAATGCTCCCTGTGTTTAAACTTGGTATCCCTGGCACCATGACACACATTCCTCCAGCCTTTTACACCAACTAGGGTGCCAAATGTTTGAAGGTAATTCATTAAAAAGCCTGCTTGAATTGGCAATGCTATGCCCTCTAGTCTGAACCTAACCTTTAGAATTGAAGGGGTTCCAAAACAGGCTTAATCAGAGGCACCTTTCCAGGAGGAGTAAATTGCCTATGAATACAGTATTTTCTGCAAACAACCATTAAAAAGCCAATCAACTATTTGGTATATAAATCATGTGGATCAATAGGCAAACTTGCCATGCCAGGACAGCTCAGCTTAAAATACTGCAGTGGCAACCTTGAAACAGATGTTTTGTGAAGTAATTCTCCTATTATACCATTGGTCCTAACAAGCTGTAGACATTACAATAGGCCATACATCAAACACAGACACTACATAGTTAAAGAGTCAGCAAACCTCTGAGTGCCATAAGGGAGTGATGAATTTTTAACAACAGGGGGGGGGGGCTGGTGGGTTTGCGCACGGCCGTGCGAAAAAGATTCCGCCCTGCCCCTCATTGAGTTAATAGAGTTCTATTATCATTTCTTTCAAATTATGTAGGATGTGTTTATAAATGGGCATTCTGAATGTCTGCAGGTGTGTGAGTCTCCAATTTATCATTACATGCAAGTATTTTTTAAGTGAGTGAGTAATCGATGTTTAACGCCATTTCGACAGCTAATGTCAGAGTATTTCTTGTGTAGCCTCGTCCATAGTAACAAACAGTTGGGTCAACATGATTATTAATTCATTAGTTTGGGACTGAGTTGGATGGAGAATGTAATAATAACAGTTATTAGTTTTCTGGATTAATGGGGGAGGGACATATTTATTTGACATGATGTAAATAGAGGATTATAATTTAATATTGATGTTGTTGTTTTTTTCTCCTTTGTTTGCAAGATTGACAATACCCTGACTCATTGAATAGTACCCATGCGAGGATGTGTTTTCATAGCTCTCTAATTGTCTTTATTCAGGCATTTGAGACTTTTGGGCAGGAATTTTACAGTAATTTCCCAATGCATCAATACCTCTGGTTGTTTTTGTTTTTTTTTGTTGTTTTTTTTTTGTTTCTTTTTTAATTTGTTTATTTCCAAACTTCAATAAGTGAACTTCGTTTACAAATCCATTACATTATGTACAGTACATGTAAAATTAAATAAATGATATTATAAACATGCTGTGTTGTCAGTAATAAGATTTATTATCCTGGAGGTATTATTAAACTATTAATCAATCTTTACCCCGAAACGAGTTGGGGTTATCAGTATGGTTATTCCTGGCCAACCCCAACTCGTTCTGGGTTAAACAAGGTTTGACCTTTACTGTACAGTTGTACATTGTGCCCTAGGATATTCCATGACCCTTTCAGCCGAGGCAAATCTTAGTAGCATGTGCAATTGTTGATTATAAGGGTTCCTTGAATTAAGAATTGCTCGAGAGAATGTTCAGAAAGTCAGAGTGCGACTTATACAGTGGTTTTCAACTAGTAGCTTCAACTATGCGAGGTCTTCTAATCGAGGGTGCGGCTTACACGTATGTGCAGCACGGTTGTATGAAACAAGTCCCCTGAACAAGGCTGGTTGTGTAGTACTTAGATCTAGGTCTACATGTGACTCATGTGAATATGCCCCTGTTCTTTTGCTCTTTGGGGGTCGTACAACGCATCTAGGGAGTCGTTATTGCCACAAAACATGTTGGCCCTTCTGGAGGGCATTTCCTAACGACCCATAGATGATCACACAGAGCTCAGCGACTGCAAATGTCTGTACTATTGCTGTGGGAACGATGTAACATGATGTGACTGAAGATGGGCTCAACTGGGTCGGCCGATCATGACATCGGGGGCATCTGCCGGACACGTCAGATCCAGTCGGTCAATATCAAACATGTTTGATGTTCCGGGTCAGATCGAAAAGGAAGTCTCCTAACTCCCGATTGGATCGGCGCGTCTGTGGTCACCTTTACAGGGTTAAGATCTGATGGCTACCAAATTGATGTAAACAGACGCCGCAGTTTACATTGCTTCTATCCAGCAGTACTTAGGATTAACTCTTTATGGGCCGTGGATGTAGGAGTGCATCATGCCCATTGGTCTTCGTGATGCACAAATGAAGCACTGGCGAGACAGCTCACCAGCACTTCATTGGGGCATCATGCCAGCCCTCTGGGAGTGCATCAACCCCGTAGGCTCGTCATAATGTGTGAATGCAGCTCTGGCAAGCTACTTGCCAGGGCTACATTCATGCATCATGACGACCAATGGACTAGTGGCCCTCAAAGAGTTAAGCTCTACTCGCACCCCCAGGCTCTCCAGTACACTCTAGGGTCTATGTTGTTCAGATAAAGTCCTCCTGGCATGAAGCCTCCTCCTGTGTTTACATCCCTCCTGTACCATCTCATCCCCTCCAGGGGGAGTATGCTGTAAAGCCTGTACGTGTCTATAGGTGACTACTGTAGCCTCCCCCAGTAGCTTAGGATTGGTCTGAGTAAACTGTTAATTCTACTTAATTTACTAGATTTGACTTGATTCAACATAAGCCCTACCAACTATACAGTATCCTCCATTAGGTGAGGATACGGCTGAGTAAGTTTACAAATCTCAAGAATATAGAGACCATTTTTTGCAATTGTATTTTATGTAGTCTTAAAAAGGGATTTGCCTCTGCATTGTGGGGCCAGTCCCATCCCCTCCTCCAACGCCTCTTTAAAAGCTGGCTGGGCATGGGAAAAATAATTTTAGTGAATAAATCCCTCCCACTAGGATCCGAAGGTGAGTTACGGTAGTAGCATTAGTCAGTTATGTTGAGACATCAGCATCAAACATGTTTACACACATCGCCCATTGCCTCTGAACATGATAAGAGAAGGCTATACCAGAGAGACATAAGTGTTCCTGTCTTCCTGCCTAGTACACTGAAGTAGAGGATTTGTAACCCTTTAAGGAGTGGTGCATCATGCATCATGTCCATTGTGTGAGTAACTCGCCATGTCCATTGTGTGAGTAACTCGCCATGTCCATTGTGTTAGTAACTCACCAGTATTACATTCATGCATCATGCCAGCCCTATGGAGTTAAGGGAGTGATTTTTTAATAACAGGGGGGTTGGTGGGTTTGCACACGGATGTGCGAAAAAAATTCTAGCCCCCCCTCTCAAGGGGTCAAAAATAGGGAGGGTTGAAAATCATGTGCGAATGTGCCCTTTTAACCTATAGTAATGTGCGGGCTTTTTCGCTGAAAACAGGTGAAATTAATTTGACCCCCCTGGTAAAGGAGTCGAAAAGATTCTGACCGCCCTGGTCAAGTGGTTGAAAAAATTCTGACCCCCTCAAACCCACCAGCCCCCCCCTGCCCCTGTTGTTAAAAGATGATCACTCCCTAATACCCACCTGGGGGCTGGCATGATGCACTCCAGGCAGCTGCCCTCGGGCAGCATCTAAAATGCCCCTGATATGCCGCTGCTGCCTCGATCAGCATCAGTGGGCCGGCAACGGGCAACACTACATCATTGCTAACATCCTTATACCACAAATTTGTAGAATTGCTTAACCAATGTAACAGCATTTCTACATGGATGCACATGTATCCTCGTTAGAAAGGTATAATATCCCATTTATAGTAATTCAATGCATCATGGCCATTGGTTGATATGATACATGAATGCAGCCCTGGCAAAAAGGGAGCCTAAGTCTCGCGATAAACCATGTCATAAAAAAATTCTGATTTTGAACTTAAATGACCAATATTTCAATTGACCTGAAGGCCTACCATATATGAACTTTTTAGGCTCAACTCCTAATTTGCCAAAAGTTATTCTAGGTCAAAAAAAATTCCCCTATCCTTCAAGCCTGCAGGTGATAATATGCTGAGCTTAGAACGGGTGCACATGTGACGTGACTTAGCCTCCCTATAACTCACTAGGGCTATATCCATGTATCACGCCAATCCTTTAGGAGAAGCTACATGAACCCGGAAAGGATAAGACCACTAGAATGTCATGATGGCTTCTTTGGTAGTTTTAGTATTGAATAAAAAGATCATGCCATATACTCTCAGCCCCAATTGTAAATGGGCTATAAAGACCACTGTACGGCATACAGGGCAACCTACTGTTGGGTCATTATATTTGTAGCTCCTACTGTTTTCCAAAAATAAAAGCGATCTATGGAAATAGCTTGGCTCAGTCTGACAGTGTACTCATTACCACATTTGCTATCATAAGAGCAGATAAAAGGCTTATTTGCTGCAGTATATGATCACCCTAGTGATGACTGCACAGTACAATGTACCTGCAAATAAATGTTGTTGATATGTGTCTTCTCCCAGTCTTTCAAAATTTGATTATTAGCACTGTAAAATCATTGTAAATCACAGGGGGGGGGGGTAGGAACCCAGTGCAGAGATCATACTAATAACTTCTTCCCATAGGATCAACGTTGTATGGGTGCCTGTAAACATTCAAAATGGCGGACCGCGGCTCCTACAGTAAGCTTGTGATGGATTATGGGTCTAGACCCCTAAAATCGACAGTGTGACATGGCCTTTTCTTAAAATCGACAAAGGACATGGAGCTTCAAGGGACAAGGACATGGGACAAAAAAGATAGTGACAGGGGATATGGACTTTTCTGAAAATAGACATGTGACATGGAGCTTAGTGACAAGGACAGAGGAAAATACAAATTTAGTGACATTTGACATGGACTTTTCTTAAAATCGACAAGGGACATGGAGCTTCAAGGGACAAGGACATGGGACAAAAAAGATAGTGACAGGGGATATGGACTTTTCTGAAAATAGACATGTGACATGGAGCTTAGTGACAAGGACAGAGGAAAATACAAATTTAGTGACATTTGACATGGACTTTTCTTAAAATCGACAAGGGACATGGGGACCCCCCATCTAGACCCCCTGAATTGGCCACAATGTGTATTTATATGACTGGTGGAGACTACCCAGATGGGCTCCTCCAGCAGGGTAAGGACCATAGTGTTGCTGTATGCCTTATTCATTCAGACCTGACTTGTAGTTATATAACTATACATCAACATATTATGTAACTGTACAATTGGGACTAGAGGCGTCCAGAGGATGTGATTAATGTTTAATTCAGTGAGAATCTTCAATAAGTTAGGGAATTATCCTTTAGGGGCCAAACTGTGCTCCTATAGGAAACTCATTAGTGTTGCATTCATGCACACTACCAACCTTATAAGGGACTCAAGCTGACTCCGGCCATACATGTACTGAACAGCTGATGAGATGAGGGACTATAGCTTGACATTGGAATTAGGTGTTATCCAGGGACATGGTACCCCTCATGACATGTCTAATCAATGGAATCTACCTGACCCAGCGAAATTTGAAATGCCAGACCCACCGGGTATGGGTCCAGACTTCTGTATATAGGGTACTAGTGGGGTGGTTAATCAACCTGTAAGTAATTCCCTGTATCATACTGTTTAATCTTAATTAAGGATGCAGCTGGTACCCATTGTTACAGTTGTTATCAGTGCTCATCTCACAGGTATAAAGAGTAAGCAATGAGCATGCCCACTGAGCAATAGGGCGGGCAATAGGGTTGATACCTATGTGGATGATACCCTCCTAAATTGTCAGTATGATGCACCAATGCAGGCCTGGTGAGTTACTCGCCCAAACCGCGTCACTGTAGCTACACAATGCATCGTGCTGACTGAGAGTTACTCGCCAGCACTATACCGTGTATCATGACAAGAAAGGAATTCATGAACATGGACCATGTATTATGAGCCCTTCAATGGTTTAGTTACTTTACTTACTCACTGAAGGTTTCAGGGGTATCCCATTCCACAGATTCAATACCATAGTAATTAACACCCAAATCAAACAAATCCCTCTTCATCCTACTAAACTGTGGTCTGTGGACTAGCCAACTGTTTTTGTTTCCATCCTACGAAATCAATTTGCGTTTAGTCAATATATCAGCCACCCACCATTCAGTTTCTGTTTGTTTTATTGATAACCCCCCCCCCCCGCCCCATAGCACCAAGACTACCAAGCTCTCACAGAAAGTGCATTAGGTGAAACTTTGTGACTTTTTGCAACCTTATTTACTTCCATTGTTTCATAGTAGTTGCCATAGTTACATGGAAGGCTTTATGCATGTCACTGTTGAGGTGAGTAACTCACCAATGCAGGCCTTGGTGAGTTACTCACCTATGCTGCATCAGTACTTGAGAGAAATGCTACACAACGCATCATTCTGACCCTACAGGGTTGCCACAATCCCAAACAGTCACCACACTGTCTCAGATGGGTGTGAGAGTAACTCACCAGCACTGCGCTATGCAGCATGAGCCTGGAGACATCATGAGACCCTCAGTGAGTTAGCTAATTTACTCCCTGCGAGTCTCAAGGATATCCCATTTCACAGAGTCAATATGATAAACACAGCCTAGCAACCACCCAAATCAAACAAATTTCTTATTGTACTCTGGTATGTAGACAGTTTTTTGTTTTAGTTCTGCAAATCAGTTTGCTTCTAATCAACATCTCAGCCACCGTCTATTCAGTTTCATGAAAAAATCACCCCTTGTCCGATAGCATTAGGCTATCACAGAAAATCCATTAGTCTACAGTTGAATATTTGTGACCTTTTGTCCCGGAAGTGCCCTTATTTACTTCCGGTATGTCTCAGTAGTTGCCGTAGTTGCAGGGAAGGTTTTATGCATACACTTGATATACCATTTTATTATTCCATAAATTGTAACATATTTTGTATTAATCAAAGGATATCTATGAAATTAATACATGGGTTGGTTCTAAGAGCTATAAGAGCGCTCAAACTTTGTATAAGAGCGTTCATGCCCCACTGCACACCAGCCAGGTCAGTTACAAACACTCTCTCTGACATCAAAGGCTCCGACCTAATGGTTCACTGCACAATATAATAAAAATGAGGGTCTCAGTGTGCGACCTCATGGTTCAATGCACAAATTAATAACTTGTAAGTGAATGCAACCTGCCGTCACGGGTGCCTGAGCACCGCTGACGCCGTCATGAGTGTCTGAGCACCCTAAGGACTGAACAATGGGTTACATAAGCACGACGCCATAACTTTCCGGTCGCTCTAGCGTCGCTCCTGAGCGAGCTAGGTCAAATATCAAAGCATTTATGGAAAGCCCATAATTAGACGGTCAAAATGTGCCCAAGATCAAGGCGGAACTCCCATTATTAAGGAAGTTATGCCATGGAGACTGAAAGGAGCTCCGAGTGCACTACAGACAAACTGGCGCAAATTACGCGCCTATCCAGCGGGCATTATAAACTTGGCATATTCAACTCCGCGCATGCCCAAAATGGCGGTTATAAACGCATAAACGACCGAGATATGAGGGTCTAAAGATGCAGAACCGACCAAGACAATGGGGGGCATAGCGGCGTCCATGGGGGTCCTTTGTCCCCCTGTGACACTTGAAAGAGTCCCCTCAAACAATTGTAGAGTTAGGCAGATGCTGCTGGCTCCAGTCAGTCTGGAGGTGCTTTTCCAAGATTTGCTACAAATAGCCTGTATGCACCTCCAGGAAGACAGAACACCAAGAACCGCTCTAGAGGTAACATCTCCAGTCATCTCCTGCTACCTGCTATACCACTGCACTATGGTGAAACTATGCTAGACAGGCATTGGTTTCTATCATTAGTGGCCAGGGGGTATCTTCCTCAAGACTTCCACCAGAGGGTAAAGTTATTCATTATTACATTATTCCTCTAAGCAGCAGGTCAGGAGCTAGGTGTGGGAACCCACCTAGAACTATGCTGGACATTGTATTATTATTACCTCACAGGTGGAGTGGAACAGAACATTATACTTTATAAACTATTGTTTATTTACTGTATGTACAAATTACCTACATATTAACTACTGTAGGATTGATATTTCTTACATGTTGCCTATAGCTGAATAAACCAGTGACAACTGGATATAACACTATTTTATATGAGCCTGATGTATTTACTCCATACACCACTAGCCATATGATATTCCTCATATGACAACTTGATCATGCCAATTACTAGTATGACAAAGTGGTGGAGAACATCCTACTAAGATCCCATCTCTCACAGGCTCATAAAAATTAAAGCTGGTAACACAACTAAGAACAATCATGCACACAGTAAATTAAAGCTGGTACCGCATACACACAGTTAGACCCACTCCACCCACCCAGTGACCTTGACCTTGACACCATACCCACCAAGGTCACCAGTGAGATCTCCCACACATCAATGAGATCTCCCACACATCAGTGAGATCTCCCACACATCAGTGAGATCTCCCACACATCAATGAGATCTCTCACACAACAGTAAGAGTTGAGTTTGAGTTTGAGTTTAACAAGTTTATTGGCAGAAATCATACATGTACGTTTTTCAGATCGGCCAAAACACGGCAACAGGAAAGAAATAGTGTAGCGCTCAATCAGGTTGTACAAAGTTACATCAGGCAGGCATCATTTTGGGTGTAGATCATTACGATATTACTAAAGACATAACTAAAGCCTCTTAGGGGCTGTATGTATCACCATGATTTGCACAAGTCGATTATCCGCAGGCAGCATGTATATTACATCTTTCAAAAATAATTGCGTAGTCTATCAAGTGACGGTTATACACCAAATACATTCAGATTTTGTTCATGAATTCTTTCTTACTGCCTATCTGCTGAGTATTTGCATCCAATTTGTCCCAAAGGACACATCCCCTGTACAGTGGTGACTTATCATACGTCAAACACCTAGATCTGGATACCTTTAACTGTTTTTTAACATTGCCGCGCAAGTTCCTGGCAGGGAGTTTGACACAGTTTGGATCACAAGAAACATCATACATCATAGATAATAAGTTCTTATCACGTCTAACCTTTAGCATTTTCATGTAAGTTCTAACATGGAGATCGTATATAGATATATCCCGAGTATTAAAGATTCGAAGACATAACCGTAGGCAATGATTCTGCATAAGTTGTAAGCGGCCAACACTGGATTTAGGACCACTTTCATGTAGAAAACTTGCATGTTCCAGCACAGGTAGAACCATTTGTTTGTATAAAGTCAGACACAGCTTATTATCGACAAATTTCCTTAATTGTCTTAATTGGTACATCTTGTGGCGGAAACTAGATATTATTTTTTCGTTGTTTCTCCGAAAATTAAGACCACGATCAATGATAACACCAAGGTAATTGAATTCATCAACCACTTCAAGGCGCTTACCATCCAGTTCAGCACTCATTATACTCAAATTGTGTCTGGCATTAAGTAAATCACTTGCACACCATAACAACTTTGTTTTTTCATTATTGATAGTAAGCTTGAACAATTTACACCATTTACTGATACTATCCAGATCAGACTGTAATTTCCTTAGTACATGATTGGGGTCGGTATCATTGACATAGATAGCGAGATCATCAGCGTACAAACAGAATTTGCAGGATTTTATAACCGATACTATACTATCAATATATATTATAAATAATAACGGACCTAACACGGACCCTTGCGGGACGCCACACGTTACAGCCTCTTCAGCAGATACACGCCCATTGGCAGTAGCATATTGCTTTCTGTCCTTAAGATAAGAATTAAACCAGGATACACACTGTACAGATAAATGCAAATTCCTAAGTCTTCCTAGGAGGAGGGAGTGGTCGACCGTATCAAAAGCCTTTCTCAGATCTAGGAAGACTACAGCCGAGCACTCCCCCCTGTTAAATCCTTCAAATAGATCTTGAGTCAAATCATAAATAGCACCATTAGTAGATCTACCTGGAACAAAGCCAAACTGTCTTTTAGATATAAAATCATTATCCAGTAAATACCTAATTAACTGGCGGTGGATTGACTTCTCAATTAGTTTCGAGACAATATTGAGTTGACTCACTGGGCGCCAGTTTGAGATATTCAACAAATCGCCTGACTTTGGCAACGGTATTACATTAGCTATTTTGAACATCTCCGGTATGACACTATTAGTGATTGAACCATTAATTATTTGAAGTAGTATATGTGGGATATGTAACAACACGTTTTTCACCACATTTGCTCTGATGTGTTGAATACTCGATGATTTTGCAGAGTTGATACCGTTAATAATATTAGTGCAGGTTAATAAATCAATAGGCAACAATTCAAACAACTGGTCACGTTCAGGGACATGGGAAAGTATAAGGTCAGTAATCCATCGATGGTCGGTGTTACTGACAACTGGTATCAAATTCGCAAGGTTAGGACCAATACAAGTATAATATTTATTTACAAAGTCAGGAATCTCAAGGTCAGGGATGCCAGTACCATGCTCATTTATTAATGACATTTTTATCTCAGTGCGAGGTCCCTTCCATAAACTACTTATTACATTCCAAAAACGCCTTGGGTCAGTTTTGTATTTATTAAGATTCCTGGTTATCTCTTTTTGTCTGTTCAAGACCAACTTATTTTTTATTTGTTTGTCCAGGTCTCTAATTTTGGCTCTGAATGGATTAGCATCCTGACCTCTGTAACCCCGGAGTTTCTTAAGAAATCTTTTTTTCTTAGCAGTCAAAAAAGACAGATTCTGATTAAAACCAGTAGGTGCATCCATATTAATGGCCATTTCCTTAACTGGGTGATGTCTATCCAGGTACACACGGATGCAATTTACAAATTCACTATAAAGTTCACCTGGGGAAAGCATAAGGTTTTCAGTGAGGGCAGCATTATTCACATAATTATTCAAAGCATTTTGATCAAAATTCTTATATGATCTACCAGTAATTGAACGAGTTTGACACCTCTCTATTCTTCTTTGTTTCTTTATAGCAAATACAGGGAAATGATCACCAAATTTGTAGTCAAGCAGACCATTTGTGGAAATATGCGGAGAGTTACAATAAATATGGTCCAAAGTAGATCTGCCCCTGGTATGATAATATGTTGATCTAGTACGTAAATATTTCAACTTGTTTTTCCTTAGAAAAGATGTTAGACTTTTATATTTATTACTTGTTCTAACTGCAGAATTAACATTAAAATCCCCAAGGATCCAAACCTCCATCCTGCGTATGTCTGGATGCTTTAACATTTCACTCAATTTTTTATAACATAACCTTACATTACCATTAGGGGGGCGGTATACAGACAATATCACACGGTGCTTCTGATTTGGAAATTTAGTTATTAATCCAATACATTCTATGTCTTTATTGCTTACTGTTAAAGCTGCATGGCCGAAAGTGTAATCTACATACTTATTATTAACATAACAACCTACTCCACCACTCTTCCTAAGGCAATTTAGGCGATCCTTCCTATACAGTCTCATATTATTCAAATCGACATTATGAGTTTGATCACGTCTGTCTAACCAAGATCTCCCATATATCAGTGAGGTCTCCCAAAACGTCAGTGAGGTCTCCCAAAACGTCAGTGAGGTCTCCCAAACGTCAGTGAGGTCTCCCAAACGTCAGTGAGGTCTCCCACACGTCAGTGAGGTCTTCCACACGTCAGTGAGGTCTCCCACACGTCAGTGAGGTCTCCCAAAACGTCAGTGAGGTCTCCCAAACGTCAGTGAGGTCTCCCAAACATCAGTGAGGTCTCCCACACGTCAGTGAGGTCTCCCACACGTCAGTGAGGTCTCCCACACGTCAGTGAGGTCTCCCACACGTCAGAGAGGTCTCCCACACGTCAGAGAGGTCTCCCACACGTCAGTGAGGTCTCCCACACGTCAGTGAGGTCTCCCACACGTCAGTGAGGTCTCCCACACGTCAGTGAGGTCTCCCACACGTCAGTGAGGTCCACCACACACATCAAGGCCTTATCAGTCAAGCTGGCAGAACAACACACAAAGACCTTACGTAGTCAGGGGCCTGTTGAAGAGGTCTCCCTCCCACCAAGATCTAGGAGGCCCACAGGAGGCAAACCAGCCTCCAATACAACAGACCCACACTCAGTAGACCCCACACCACCCACCCTGTCTACTCAGGGAACAACCAGTTCTCAGGGATCCAACATTTCCCAGGGATCTCTACAGGACGCTCAACTCATGCTATCTACCTCAGGGGAAGAAGGATCTGCCTCAGGGGGTGGATCCACACCCTCATCTAGATCCTCCACCCCAGCTCCAGCCTTTGACAGCCACACCTCCCCCACACCCTCCATCATGGACACCGATGAAGGCCCCCAACCTAATCAGACAGCTGAGAAGATAAGGGCCTATGAGAAGGCCATCCAAGATGCAGTTACTGCCCTAGAGACCAACAAGTCCCAGCAGGAGGAGAGGGAGAGGATCCTCAACCAACAACTGGCAGAGAGGAATGCAGCAATAGATGCTCAACAGAAGGCCATGGAAGACCAGCGGAAGTCCCTAGAGAGACAACAACAACAGATAGCAGATCTCATGAAGATGGTATCATCCCAGACCCCACAACCTCCCACACCTGCCATCACACCTGTTGTCACACCATCTGCCTCTGGATCCAAAGATGACATCATAATCTCCATGGTGTCCAACATGACCAAACTCATAGACAGAAAACAACAGGATGACAGAAAGATCAGGCTACATGAGGTAACAAAACCCAAAACCTTTTCACACCCATCACCACTCATGTCAACAGCATTATTTATTGATCACAAATTCCCAGAATATCTGAAGGATAAGTACAAAGTGACAGACAGTGACACCATGGTAACATATTTACCCAAGTACCTCGAAGGACAAGCACTAGCTTGGTTTGAATCCTTCAGGGAGAGTGCCACACCTGACATGTTGACATGGACCAATGTAGTGAATAAATTAAAAGAGTATTTTGCTACTCGAGACAATATAATCTCAAGGACTGCACTCCGTGCACAAAAGATAGATGAACCTGTCCTAGACTATGCATGCCATCTCAGGAAAGTGTGTAATGCCCAACGCCAAAGCGATGAAATCCTAAGCAAGGCATTCACCCAAGGTATGAGGCCCTGGATCTCTGTGGCTCTTGAGAACAAGAAAATAGACTCTTTTGACCAAGCCCTAGACCTAGCCCTAGAGGTTGAGACCCAAGAGAGATCTAGGAAGGTGAGGGATGCAGAATCCAACCCACAGCCTACTAAGAAAAAGGTCCAGGAAATCAGCACTAGTGCAGATGAAGATGTTAACCTAATGTCTAGTGCCCATGTAAGGCAACAGGAAGCTAAGGTTGCATCAAGAGACCCTACCGGTAGATACAGAGGAAATAACTATGACCCCAACTACCAATCCAATAGAGGTAGAGGTAGAGGGGGCAACAACAACAACCGGGGGGGTCACAACAGTAGGAAAGACAACAGCTCTTCCAACTCCAACAACGGTAACTCTTCATACAGTGATAGGAGAGACAGAACCCCAAGTAATGGCAGATCCTATAATAATCAAGGATCCAACAGTAGGAGCCAGAGTCCACATAGGAACTACAACTCTGGATCCTACAACAACTCTGGATCCTACAACAACAGCCAGGGTTCAAACAACTCTGGATCCTATAGTCAAGGATCCAACAGTAGGAGCCAGAGTCCACATAGGAACTACAACAGTGGATCCTACAACAACAATGGCGCCTACAACAACCAGAGATCCAATAACTCCGGTCAATACAACAACTCTGGTCAATATAACCAGGGTTCCAACTCACGCCGGGAGGATTACAAACCTGACACAAGAGGTTACCAGGGGAACCAGCACAGTAACCCCCAAATACCACCTCATGTAATGGATCAAATCTCCAAGCTCCTGGTGGCAAGCATCTCAACCACCCCACAGAACCAGGAAAACTAGGATGTCACAGTGCCGATGGGCCAGTGCACTGTGACACCCCAAATACAAACAATCAATCAGGATTAACAAAGATCCAACCAGAGACAATTGCTAGTGCAAATCTACCATCTAACAGACAGAGACGTCCATCAGTGATACACATCACCCCACCAGATTCATCATCAAAGGATACAGGTGAGAGTACCAAGCTTTCTATTGTACTTCTTCAAAATGGCTGTATCAATGCAAATCTATATGATGTTTCAGATGTACAATGTTTGGTTGATACAGGTGCTACTATCACCTGTGTCAGACAATCATTCCTCATGGATCTCCAAAAGAGATTCCATATCCAACTGAGGAAATCTAAAATCAACATCCATTTGGCAGATGGATCGGTGTGTCATGTTAGACATTCAGCTATGCTGAACTTTAGAATCCAAGGTGTCAGATTCCAATACCAATTTGCTGTAATACCCAACCTCACACAGCCCATTGTATTCGGCACAGATTTCTTAAGCACTACAAAATCTCAAATTGAATTTAATGTTGATCCTGAACAAATTCTCAAACCCATTAGGGCAGTGAGGAATTTTACCATCCCTCCATTCTCTGAACTTGCAGTATTGGGTAAAGTCACATCTACTCGATCACTGCAAGGGAAAACTGGAGTAGTAGATAACCTCCAAAGAAATAACAATGCCCCATATCTAGTTCAAAGGGCAGCAGTAACCCCCAGGGAAAATAACAAACATCCCCTAGTGTTACTCAACACCAGCAGGCGCCCACATAAAATCAAAAAGGGTGCCATCATAGCTCTATTTCAGGAAGTCAAGGAATCTGATTTAGAAAAACCTCAACAGGTGTCAGACACAACCCCACACACTGATCAATCCATCTCAGCCATACGGCCTGAGGATGTAACTCAATTCAGTGACACAGACTCAGACTGTGAGTCCACATATGCTGACCCTGAACCCAACTCAATCAGACTCTCTGAAATAGCTGCTATACATAGTGAGGCACATGACCTCGAGCCAGAATTGGAAGAGAATGTTCCACCAAAATCTGTGCTCACATCCAAAGATCAGCATGATAGATTAAGATCACTGCTGACCAAGTATGATGATGTATTTGTAGGAAAAGATGGAGACATTGGTGCCACACACCTGTATACACACTCAATACATGTAAAACCTGAGGCAGTACCATGTCATTTCCTACCATATAGACAAACACCAGAAAAACAGGCCGCAATAGGGGAAGAGTGTGAAAGGCTAGTACAACAGGGCATTCTGAGAGAATGTGCTGAAGGCCCCTGGGCCTCCAGATCCTTTTTAGTACAAAAATCATCGGGAGGCCATCGGCTCGTCACAGATTTTCGTTATTTGAACCAGAACACGATAAATCAAGCCTTATCTACACCCCGGGCCGATGACACTCTAGACATGATAGGGTCACTCAGACCAAGAGTATTCAGTAAGCTAGATGCCCAACAGGGATTTTTTCAAATTCCTATAAGACAGGAGGATCAGCATAAAACCGCATTCATAGCAAATGACAAAAAATATGTCTATGAAAGGATGCCGATGGGTTTAGCGACGGCACCGGCGGGATTCTGCCATCTAGTCACATTAATTCTGAACAAACTCAAGTACAAATGTGCCCTACCATACCTAGATGACATATTGGTATTATCACCATCAATCGAACAACACTTCCATGACCTGGAAGATGTGTTCAACAGCCTAAGAGTTGGTAAACTCAAACTGAAGAAATCAAAATGTGAATACTTCATAGACAGAATAGACTTCCTGGGAATGAGAGTCACACCCATGGGACTGCAACCATCTCCCACAAAGGTGGAGTCAATCAAAACCTTCCCAACACCAAAATCAGTCAAAAATGTCAGATCCTTCACAGGCCTATGCCAATACTTCAAAAAGTTTATCAAAGGTTATGCCCAAATTGCTAGACCATTATATGATCTACAGACACATCTCAAAGCATTTGTCTGGACAGAAGAGGCAGATAATGCTTTCAAAACATTAAAGCATGCCCTCTGTACCAATGCTCTTCTCAGATATCCAAACTATGAGAAAGAGTTCAGTTTGGCAACTGATGCTTCCAATGTGAGTTTAGGAGCTGTACTCTCACAGAGAGATAATGAAGGAGTGCTCAGACCAGTAGCCTTTGCAGGTAGAACCCTCTCCAAACATGAGAGAAATTACAATACCACAGAGAGAGAACTACTGGGAGTAGTGTATGGAGTATTACACTTCAGACACTATCTAGAGACTAGACATTTCCAATTATACACAGACCATGCAGCCCTAATCCCACTATTAACCAATACAGGACTCACACATAGATGGGCCAGATGGGCTCTAGACATACAACAATTTTCATTCACCATCCAACACGTGAAAGGTGATGATAACACACCACCAGATGCTATGTCTAGAAGAGAATACCCAGATTCTGGACCCATGACTAACCCTCCACCCCCACCAAGGAGAGTTAGAGCAGCCAGTAGAACCAAGTTTGCAAAAGTAACAAAGAAAGTACCATTCAAAAGGGATGATCCACCCAACACCATTGAAAGGCCAGAGACACCCATTAGGGGTATCTTGAAGCAATCTACACACTATGTGTTTTGCCACTGTGAGAGAGAATACGCACAACTCTTTCCAGATAATGACTTCGAGCCTATTGAATTCTCATCACTCAATCAGATAGTGAAGGCAACTCCTAAGGAGCCACCCTTCACCCCACCTGACTCAGATGATGAAGATTCAGAAGACACAATATATGCTATTACTCAAGCAACTTCTAAATCAGTCAGATTCTTTGAACCAATGCAGGGAGAGGAAACATCAAACCATTTGTGTCCTATGACCACACGCTCAAAGACTAGAGAAATGATTCAGGAGGGCACACCAAAACCCCCCACACAATCACAAACTATTCTAAATGAGAAAAAGGTCACAGGAAACAAACCTACCAAAACCCCACCTGCCAGGAAAAATGTCACAAAAGACACTGCATCTACTAAGTCAAAGAACTCTGAGACAAAGAAGAAGGACAAAGAGCAAATTGTGCCTTTAAAGAAAAAGATTGCCACTCCCATCAAGGTGAGAATAGGCCCTCCAAAGGAGCCTACACACCAAAACAAGAGTGACACACCCCAACAAAAGGCACAAGATAGGCCAATAGTCGATGGAAAAGAAAAAGAAAGAGACAGAATAAAACAACATGTGCTAGATATAAATCAACTACTGGATCAGATTCCCGACACATCCATCTCAGGTACAAACCTTGGCTTGGAACAAAGGAAAGACAAGGACCTATTGCCCCTCATACAGTATCTTGAGGATGGGACCTTGCCTGCACCAAAAGCACAAGGAAATAGAATCATCAACCAAGGCCAGACATACACCTTGGTAAATGGTACATTAGTCCATATATGCCCCATAAATTGGAGAAAAACCAATACTGTACCACTTCAAATTGTTATACCACAGCAATGGGTAACAAGTACACTACAGTATTTCCATGACTCACCTACTGGCGGCCATCTTGGTTCAAGTAGGATGCTGTCAGCACTCCGACCTAGGGTATATTGGAAGTCTATGCTAGCAGACACAACAAAATATGTTTCCACCTGCCACACATGCCTCACAGCAAAAAGGCAAGTACACTCACACAAAACACCAATGACAGTGAGAGAGTACATGACTTCACCAATGAAGTTCCTAAACCTAGACGCGGTGGGACCACTTCCCACAACTGCCAGGGGAAACAAACATATACAAGTCTGCATAGATTATGCTACCAGATATGCAACAGCTTGGGCTACTACTGACTTAAAAGCTGAGACAACAGCAGCAGAGTTCTACAAGAATATAATTTGTCATCATGGAACACCAGCCACTCTTCAAACAGACAATGGGACATGTTATACAGGTGCAAAGTTCACAAAGTTAACTAAACACCTCAAGATCAAACATAAATTCTCCTCACCATACAGGCCACAATCAAATGGGCTTGTAGAGAGATTCAATGCTAGCATAGGCACAGCGCTCAGAGCATTCTGCTCAAAGCACCAAAAAAATTGGGATTCATTTATTGAACCCATAACCTTTGCATTAAACAACACTGAATCCCAAACCACAGGATTCACCCCTTTCTTCCTACTCCATGGAAGAAACCCAGCCACCCCAATGGACTTAGGGCTGGGAATACAGGAAGACATATCCACAGTAGCAGACCATGTAGCTAACATGATAACAAATCAAGATACCTCTAGGAGGAAAGCTATAGAAAGGGTCGCCAAGCTACAAAAGGAAAGAAAGGATAGATATGATAAGAAACTTACACCACAGGAAATCAAGGTCACCGACATGGTGTACCTAAACATACCAAGAATCCTGACCAACACAGAGTGTAAGAAACTTCAACCCCTTTTTATGGGACCATATGTTGTAGTAGATAGACCTAGTTTGACAAGTGCCAAACTCAAAAACTTGGACACCAATCTATTGGTGGCCAGACCAGTGCACATAGACAGACTGAAAAAGGTTGTGGCTGTCAGAAACAATGAATTTGCACACAGGCTTATTCCACATGAGGCCAAATACTACAGCAAAATTGTAAGGAACAAAAATGATATCACCCTTACAAGAGAAACCACAGGCATAGGCCCTATCAAGCCTAGGCCTGCACACCACATACTAAGAAAGACATCTAGGTGTGGTGCAGTTTCAAGAAATTAGAAACAAGATTGAGATACCAAAAGAACATAAGATTTTCAAAATGTATTACAAATTCTCTTCATCCACACATAAGACATGTGTGACTGATAATGAATTACTTATATGTATATAAAGCCAATCAAATTTGTAAATATATCAGTAGGTTATTGCCTCTGAAAGGGTCAAAGACTGGGACCCCCCAAGTAAAGCAGACATGAAGTCTAAGAAGAGTAAGGGTAACACAATGGAGTGTCTAAAGCCTAATCCCCACATGAAAGAGCGCGCTATGCCAACACAGCAGTCTATAGAGATCAATTGACCTTATAAGCTACACTCAGACAACTGTCTAGACGGTCATGAATGGCTGTCCTGGATGACAGGAGGAGCTAATTACCAGTACACAGAGTACACAATAGACCCCCACAGTTGCAGACACTGGAGATCAAGGCCTTGACTCCAGAGAAACAATACCAGGCCCACAATGGATGTGGGTAGGGTAGGCTACATAAGAAGCACTGTGGACCATAGCCCACCATCAGTCTTCATCCAGCTGCAGTCTGGAACACAAGTCTACAAGACCCCACTTGGGAATTAGCCAGCCCACTTCTCCATTAGGAGAGACTGCACTAGGATAAAGAACACACCTACTTCACCTTCAACCTGACCTTACCATTTACTGGTCAATCTCTATAGACTCACCGGACATATTGCCAAGACAGCTCAATCTTGCAAAGGTACAGTTTGAACCACTTCATTTAAAGTGTTACACCATACACTTAGACTTTACCAGCACCAAATCACTACAAATTTGACAAGACTTTAAACAGCAAACTTGCTTTACACAAGCACCATGGGGAGACTGAGAGTTTCACCCATACTGCTAACTATGCTGTTATTATATACTATAAAACCACTTACTGCAGGTTATACACCTGTGGTGAGACAAAACATAGGAGTAGTATTCAAACCTACCCCTCAACCATTGGTCAATGGACATACAACCACAACACTATTGTTAGCTATCCCCTACAAGATACCTCGGGCACCCGTTACCCAAGGATCCATAAGGGATAGAATACTCCATTTGACCACTCCTACTCTACAAGATCATACCTCTGGCCAAATTATCCAACAAGCTAAGGAGCTAGACACCTTGCTGGAAATTGCAGACAAGGAGATAAATGAAACACTAGCCTCCATCAAATTGTTCCTATCCAACCCCATAAACACATTGGACAAGGCCAAAAGAGAGGCCATACTGGGTTTTCTAGCACCCCTGTTTCGCGGTGTGCTAGGTCTAGCCACAGTAGAAGATGTAAACCAAGTAATGGGACAGCTCAAGAACATAGATGAAATACTAAGAAAATTTGCTAAACAGGATCAGGAAGCAGCAAATCTCATTGAAAAGATCACAGACAGACAAGATAAGTTTGTTAAAGCATACATCCAAGATAAGAAGGTACTGGACAGCACAATCAACACCATAGGTGACACCGTCAACCTGTGGGCCTCTAACATGTCCAGGTCACTTGACTCATATTCAAGGCACGAGAAAACTCAAAGGGAGAAAATGCAAGTATTAAATGATGCACTAATTATCATAGCAGCAAGAATGAATACAGTTCAATCACTGCAAAGGACAAATGCAGCCCTGAGGATGCTATCATCAGGAATCCTAACCCCTGATATAGTACCACCCTCAGACCTTGCTAGATACTTAATTGACATTAATAACAAACTTAGGATCACACACCCTGGAGCACAAGTCGCAATTAATGACTTAGATTTCTATTATTCACAGAAGCTGACCTCATACACTTACTCAGCCCACCATATATATATTCATCTGGACATTATAATTCAATCTACCACCTCAACCTTCAAACTGTACCAAATGATTACATCACCCATGCCTATAGACACACAGGAGACCCCCACCAGAGGAGTCACCAAATTACAAACCACGACTGAGTTTCTAGCAGTATCTTACGATGAATCATTATTTATCGAATTGGACTCAGCAGATATGCAGGCATGTGAAGGTACTACAGTAAAGGTATGCAGAGATGTAAATGGTAGAATCTATAAACACAGGCCTACATGCCCTGTAGCCATTTTTACTAACCAGGCTCAACAGATTAAGGAACATTGCAAGTTTACAGTTTCACCACTGCAAGCACCTACCACCCATGCTATTTCCATTTCTGAAGATGAGTATCTGGTCACTACTAATGAACCCCATTACTTTATCAACTGCCATGGTAAAACGTCTGAAACTCGAAAAGCCCAGTCCTACTCAATCATAGGTGTACCCTGCAGGTGCACGATCAGTGTAGGAGAATTTTCTCTTCCAAACACAAGGTTGCCCTGTAACTCAACCTTATCATTTCATTACATTCTCAAGACAATTAAGTTACCATTCATGGCAGCACTTAACCAAATTTCTGAAACCAAACCAGATGAAAGAGAGAATCTTCCAAATTTCCCAGTAGTAAACCTTTCTAGAACCTTAGAGAAACTACAGGAAAATCCAATCATGGATGATATTACTCAACTAAATTTAGAGCCCTTTGCCAAAACAGTATTAAAAGATGCCTCCAACCTTAATAAGGAAATGGAAACGCGCTACGAGGAATCATACCTACGTCGAGTTACAGAGCATCCAATCTTCCAAAGCTTAGGACTCATCCTAGGGATATCAGCTCACATTTTTATAGTATACATACTACTCAAATTATACAGACTAGGAGGGACTGTAGCCTACCTGCCTACAGCCAAAGCATTCAGACTAGTCACCGAGCTGCCCCTACACAAATTGCTCCCAGATAAGAATCCTACCAAATTAACCCCTACAGAGGAAACCCACACCCCTTTCCTCACAATTCAGGAAACCCACACCCTGATAATTGCTATATTATTCACCCTGACCATCTACTCAGCCTACAGAATAATGAAGTACCTTAAGAAATTTGCACAGACACACTGTGGCAAGAAAAATGTGGCCAAGCGCACAAACCCCACAATATATTTTAAAATATATTGTGGAGACTCAAACTTCGCGCTACCCTTGAGGCCAATACCACATGAATTTGATGAGATTAAATCAGCAGCTGCCCCTACCTATAAGGATATAGTGGTTAAAACCTTCCCACTACCTAAGGCTATATTTACCTGGAATGGACCAGCAGTTATAACAACACAGAGAGGAGAATTTGCTTATCACCTCCCTCAGGTGATACACCTACCTTGGCGCACTAGGTTCAGTACTATACCAGCCCTTAAAAACAAAGGACTGTACTACTCCATGCTTCTCCAGAATGATTGTGGCACCAGCCCGGTGACCATGACAGCCCTGGAAAATACAACAGATATAATTATTGACGAACAACAGGAGGAGACCGCAAGGTCAAACATGCAGACTATTGCTAATTTTCTAAACCACCAGCCCTCCCCGGTGACTGTGGAAACAGCCTAGACTGCCCACAGCCTAGGCTGCCCCCAGTCCACCACCAGGAGACAACACATCAGAGACAGTATTCAGAACTTTTCGGACAATTTGCCGGCCCTGAAAAGGGCCTTTGGGATGGCGGGTTTTTACACCCTAGGTTTCAGTCAGTCGGGATCCTACCACAGATCCTCGGGTTCAACATCAATGGGAGAGTCCGAGTCCAAGTCCGAGCCATACATATGGCCGTGATCCTGCTCCCACTCAGCGAGCCGGGCCTCCAGCATCCCCAGTCCATACTCGGCAGCCGTGGATGGATTCCCGGATGCCGCAAGATCGAGGAGGGATGCCGCCAACAGATAATCCCATAGCACTCGCTCCCGCGGCCCTAAGCTATAGTCCATGGGCCAGAAACCCATATTACCCAAGGCCCTAGTCAGAAGGGCCACAGTGGCCCCCCGACGCAAGGCTGAGCCCAAGAAATAGTGGCAGGAGTAATTACAGACCATCACATCACCATGCTCAATGATCTCCTTGAAATTACTCACTATGTACCCATAATGGATGGTCTGGTTAGACTCAACCAGGGCCCTATCTGGACTCCCCACCTCCATCACCTGGGGGACAGGCAGAGCAAAGAGAGCTTGTAGATGGGCCATGGTACTACAGCAGTGATTTCCAGAGAGGAACTGATACTCCAATACCAGCCACACACTCCTTAAATGGACACACACACACACACCCCCCCCACCCTGAACTGTCCACTGACACCAAGCTAGGCACTGCCACAGACACATGCCAGAATCTGGCACCTAACACCTCAAGTGCCACCACTGCATGAGCACACCAGGGGGAGACTCACATCTCACTCCTGACACACCTCCACTGTCAATGAAATTATCAAAGTATTAGAAAATAAAAAAATATATATATATACATACACAGCCACTTGTTGATGTATAATATGAAAATCTATGGTATTCTCACAAAGTCGATGATTAATGCGCGCATGTACGCGCAGAATTGCGAAATTGCAAATTACAAATTGTAAATTGTACAAATCTAACATTAATATACATGAATGCAGGTAGATAACTAAAACAGTTTTTGTACCCACTAGCACTTGTATACTATACCAAGATTTACTTAAAGTAACACACTTTGGGTACCCAAGAAAATTGTTGGAAAAATGAATGAAAAAAAAAAAAAAAAAGAAACAAATTGTTGAGAAAATGTGACATAAAACATGTTTACTTAAGATACTCACCAAATAATCTCTTCCAGGGACACATACTCAAGAAGGCTAGGGAAAAGTCAATTAAGCAGCGGCCCACTGCCGAAATTGCCAATTAATACACCCATATAGCAAAATCAATGAGTAACTCAGAGACAAACAAGCCTATTGTACATGAAGTACTTTGTTTTTCCGGCCCTCGGAAAAATTTGTCTCAAATCCCAAAAATTGTATAGTGTAAACTAGATTGTACGTTAGTACCCAATTTGCACACTAAAATTGTATGTTTGCACACCAGATTGTACGCTTGTACCCAATTTGCACACTAAAATTGTATGTTTGCACACCAGATTGTACGCTTGTACCCAATTTGCACACTAAAATTGTATGTTTGCACACCAGATTGTACGCTTGTACCCAATTTGCACACAAAAATTGTATGTTTGCACACTAGATTGTAAGTTGTATCCAATTTACATTTGAATTATATGTTGCACATTATACTGTATGTCTGTACCCAATTCATACACTGAAATCAGATTTTTTTTTAGAAATCAACATTTCTATGTGTATCCAAGCTGTACGCAAAATTATATATGTACATACAGAAACTATCAATTGAACGCAAAATTATATATTGGCATACTAAAACTGTCAAATGTACGCAAAAATTATATATTCATACACCAAAAATTGCCAAATACACGCGAAATTATATATTTGCATACCAAAATTGCCAAATGCACGCGAAATTATATATTTGCACACTAAAATTGCCAAATGTACGCGAAATTATATATTTGCACACTAAAATTGTCAAATGTACGCGAAAATTATATATTTGCACACTTAAATTGCCAAATGTACGCGAAAATTATATATTTGCACACTTAAATTGCCAAATGTACGCAAAAATTATATATTTGCATACTGAAATTGTCAATTGAACGCAATTACACGCGAAATTGTAAATTTGCACACTAAAATTGTCATTTATGTTCAATTTGCACGCTAAAATTGAACATTGAATGCCAAAATGGCACACTATTTGCCAAATTGTATGTTGTACATAAAAATGGAAAACTGGACCCAAAATTGATGTACATAAGCAAATAAGCTCAGGTATGGTAAGATATAGAAACTCGGAAATGTACTTATACCCAGGAGAAAATTGTTTATACTGACAAAGCTCTACCACAAAAATTGCATTTGAAGCACTCCCCATCACTTCAAATCCTCTTACAAAACAGTATATAACTCCAAAATAAGGTAAAAATTGTATGAATTGTACATTCCCTCGGCGAAATGACGGAGTTTCGCATTCTTTCGGGGGAGAGGGAGTATTCTATGATATACCATTTTATTATTCCATAAATTGTAACATATTTTGTATTAATCAAAGGATATCTATGAAATTAATACATGGGTTGGTTCTAAGAGCTATAAGAGCGCTCAAACTTTGTATAAGAGCGTTCATGCCCCACTGCACACCAGCCAGGTCAGTTACAAACACTCTCTCTGACATCAAAGGCTCCGACCTAATGGTTCACTGCACAATATAATAAAAATGAGGGTCTCAGTGTGCGACCTCATGGTTCAATGCACAAATTAATAACTTGTAAGTGAATGCAACCGGCCGTCACGGGTGCCTGAGCACCGCTGACGCCGTCATGAGTGTCTGAGCACCCTAAGGACTGAACAATGGGTTACATAAGCACGACGCCATAACCTTCCGGTCGCTCTAGCGTCGCTCCTGAGCAAGCTAGGTCAAATATCAAAGCATTTATGGAAAGCCCATAATTAGACGGTCAAAATGAGCCCAAGATCAAGGCGGAACTCCCATTATTAAGGAAGTTATGCCATAGAGACTGAAAAGAGCTCCGAGTGCACTACAGACAAACCGGCGCAAATTACGCGCCTATCCAGCGGGCATTATAAACTTGGCATATTCAACTCCGCGCATGCCCAAAATGGCGGTTATAAACGCATAAACGACCAAGATATGAGGGTCTAAAGATGCAGAACCGACCAAGACAATGGGGGGCATAGCGGCGTCCATGGGGGTCCTTTGTCCCCCTGTGACACTTGAAAGAGTCCCCTCAAACAATTGTAGAGTTAGGCAGATGCTGCTGGCTCCAGTCAGTCTGGAGGTGCTTTTCCAAGATTTGCTACAAATAGCCTGTATGCACCTCCAGGAAGACAGAACACCAAGAACCGCTCTAGAGGTAACATCTCCAGTCATCTCCTGCTACCTGCTATACCACTGCACTATGGTGAAACTATGCTAGACAGGCATTGGTTTCTATCATTAGTGGCCAGGGGGTATCTTCCTCAAGACTTCCACCAGAGGGTAAAGTTATTCATTATTACATTATTCCTCTAAGCAGCAGGTCAGGAGCTAGGTGTGGGAACCCACCTAGAACTATGCTGGACATTGTATTATTATTACCTCACAGGTGGAGTGGAACAGAACATTATACTTTATAAACTATTGTTTATTTACTGTATGTACAAATTACCTACATATTAACTACTGTAGGATTGATATTTCTTACATGTTGCCTATAGCTGAATAAACCAGTGACAACTGGAAGTAACACTATTTTATGAGAGCTTAATGTATTTACACTATATACCACTAGTCTTATGATATTTCTCATATGACAACTTGATCATGCACAATTACTAGTATGACACACTGTAACAGTGTCTGGATGGCCTATAAGCGGTGGCCCATACCAAGTGTTTTATAATAAGATTTCCTTCTCTTGGTGGTAGGAGTGAGTGCCGATAACTGAACTATACTGCAGACTGTTCCCGCTTCTTCAAAAAACATAGGGGGCCTACAGTAGTGGTCCGTTTAAGCGCCAGGATGCTCATTAATTTCAATACCTCTTTCCCCCTGGCCCTTATTTGAGTCAGCCGCTTATTTGAATACCGTATTCGTTCTAATAAGCGCACATGTGCGGAAAATTAATTGTTAGATGCTCAATTCCTTGAATCAAAAATTAATTCTAATAAGCGCACCCCCTGAAGGCTAAAAATCATTGTTTCTGCCATAAAACTTCTTGCATTTTACCCATCTTTTGTATAAATTGACACCAGTGGGGTGCGCTCATGGCTCAAAAAGAGGGGAGTGCGCTTATTAGAGCATGTGCCCTTATTAGAATGAATACGGTACTGTTTTAGTGGTTAAGATTGATTTCAACACCCCTTTACCCCCGCATGTTAGGGAGTGATCATTTTTTAACAACAGGGGGGGCTGGTGGGTTTGCGCGCGGACGCGTGATAAAATTTTTTACCCCCCCTCTGGAGGGGGTAAAATTTTTTCGACCCCCCCATAAGGGACAAAAATCGCGCGCGAACGTCCCCTTTTAGCCTATAGTAACGTGCGGGGTTTTCCACTGAAAACAGGTGAAATTATTTTGACCCCCCCATCAGAGGTATTGAAAAAATTCTGACCCCCCCCGGTCAAGGGGTTGAAAAAAATTCTGACCCCCCCTCAAACCCACCGCCCCCCCTGTTGTTAAAAAAATGATCACTCCCTTATTTGAGACCAGCGCTTATTTGAGACCCCAGCACTTAAACGGGTCACTATGGTATTTATGACATTCAGAAACACATAAAAATGGTTTGGTTAAAGTTGTATGTAAAATTTATTATTATTATATCCAAAAACCATCTTCATACCTTTTATGGTCATTGAAATTCAATACAAGAAGAAACATTTTCTTCCTTGCTAAATTTTCTTGCCATAAAAAAAGAACACATTTTCACCAATCTCCTAATGTAGGTTAAACAATAAAATTATAATTATCGAAGTATTAACATCTAAAGTATGAGTGCAGTATGCCCGTTAGTCGTTATTCCCCAATAAAGTGATTCCCATTCAAAAAACACATTCGGTACATGTATTCATCCTTGGCAAAAAAAAACAGAATTAAAAAATGAATAAAATATGTGTCCGAAGGTGTGAAAATTCACATCAATCTCAACAATTTCAATAAAATAAAGAAAGTCCCTACCAGATTTATTTTCAATCACTTTAACTCAATGCAACATTTCTTTTATACCTTAGTGGCCTTTAAAAGATTATTCACTTATTAGACGAAACATTGTTCAAACATGATGGACACATTTTACATGGCACACTGATGGGAAGAGATTACAACCACAACTCTCTCAATCATAATGAATATTCAAGACTTCGCAACTTGATCAATAAATACAAGAGAAATTGCCAATCCCTCTCAAAAAAAGAGGAAATGTAATACATTTTGTCATAAGGGAGTGATCATTTTTTAACAACAGGGGGAGGGGGCTGGTGGGTTTGAGGGGGGGGGTCAGATTTCTTTAACCCCCTTAACTGGGGGGTCAGAATTTTTTCAACCCCTCTGATGGGGGGGTCAAAATAATTTCACCTGTTTTCAGAGGAAAACCCCGCACATTATTATAGGTTAAAAGGGCATGTTCGTGCACAATTTTCGTCCCTAACAGGGGGGTCAAAAAAGATTTTATCCCCTCGAGAGGGGGGTCTAAATTTGTTTTTGTGTGCCCCCCCCCATTGTTAAAAAATGATCACTCCCTAAGTTTAAAGATAGAAAAACAGTGGAATTAGTTGCGGAATAGATAAAATGAGATAAGATATGGTGCTTGAGTGGAATTCTGGTCTTTATGTAGATCTGTTGTCCATCTGAACATTGCAATCTTTTGTACATTTTGCAAATTTTAACCAATTTCAAACTTACACTGGTGAAACCTAATCAAAAAGATTTGTTTCTCTTTCCATCAAAAGATATATAGGAAGAAGAAAAAAGCAGAGAATGTGTGAGCATCAGAAATTCCTGGTAGCAGGTTACTCTTGTTTTTTATAATAGCCGATAGCAACATCAACGTCCATCCCTGGTACCCAACAGTCGAAGAGACTTTCAACCTCACCGGACGCTATCACCTCTTTCCACGCTTTGTTCACACCGGGGTAATAGACATCATCAAGAACCTAAATGGATGAGAAAAGAAAGAACAATTTAATTTTGCTATATAATCTTGCCTATGAGATGCAGTTTTGTGTAAAACAAGCCCCTGCCACACCTACAAAAAATCTTCTAGCATCTATAGGCAGGGTAAAAACACCTTACCAGTAGAACATTTATTACAATAGTTAAATAGCTAGCATACGCCACTTTGAATCCTGTCAAAGTAGTGGCCACACAGTATTCGGGTTTACCATAATCATGTATGCCAGGTCCGATAAACAGATTTACTGCATAATGTCCTTCATAAGACAGTTACAATTTTATGTACCTTTTGTCTTGTACAAAGAAGCAATTGAATTCAAGTATAGTATTTTAACTGACAAAATACAAAGGCTGATGTGGAGTTTTAAACCTTAGTAACAAAATCCAGAACCAAAGTGCAGACTTATTGCAAAGCCAGCATTTGGCTATCATGTGGGTCTGGCTTAAAGGTTTTGTGATATTCTATAATAAAACTGTTTATACTATTGTACTTACAATGATATGTTCGTCTGCTGCTGCTGGCCTAATGTTGCGGATATCTTTGATAACAATTGGATATTCATGTCCACCATCAATTGATAAAATATCACATTTCACACCTTTTGGAATCCATTCAGGTACTGTTTTGGTTGAGTCTCCAAGTGTCATGTTAAAATTACCAGGATACAACTTCTTAAGATTTGCCATCATCTGGTGGGATCCAGTAATTTCAAATCCATAATACTTGATCCCAGGTTTGGATGACATCCAGGCTACGGCGCTCTGCCCTACATTGAAACCAATCTCACAGACAGTTTTGACAAACTTCTGTCGTGCCAGTTCTTGGTACAGCATTGTTAGCTTATCATGTTGAGGTGTATACCCACCAGCAAATTGTTCTATGTGAGCGGCGTCACGGAGCTTTTGCCACTCTGGTGTTATCTTAATATCCTTTGATGTTTCTGTTGTGAACATGCGCAAGCAGTTATCATTGTTTTTCTGCTGGACGAAGTGTAGGATTTTTGACCATTTCTCATCCAATGGGGGTAGATCGTCGAATCGGAGCACCTTTCCATCAACAGCAGCAACCGTGGATGCCAGTTTTATCATTTCCTCCCTCTTTGATTTACCCTTTGTATCTCCTCCGATCTTTGACGTATCCTGGCTCTTTTTTGTCTCTCCTCCGATATCTGACGTATCCTGGCTCTTTTTTGTCTCTCCTCCGATCTTTGATGTATCCTGGCTCTTTTTTGTCTCTCCTCCGGTCTTTGACATATCCTGGCTCTTTATTGTCTCTGATCTGTGTACCAGAGAATTTGGTCTGATCTTTCTCTCTACCATTCTAACAAGATATTGACCAAGTTCACTGTTCTCTGATAGAAATTCCTTCCTAATGGCTTGAAGACTCATGTCACTAGATGGGCCACTTGGATCACGCTTGACTAATGGATGAGCTAGTACCAATACAGCTGTCACAATAATGATGAGTACCAGAACCCTGTATGCCATTGGTGATGCCATAAGCCTGTAATAGATAACAAAAGGAGTGGGTTTCAGTGACATATAGATGGATGCTCACAAGGAGAGGTTAATAACCCATAGGTGGGAACTATCAAAGCATGTAGGTGCCATGGAATACCTGTCAGGGCTATTCCGTGGGGGTGGGGTGAATTTGAGTTCGAAAAGATAATCATTGACAACCCCATGATACTAGTTACTTGGTTTTATAGGTACAGAATTCAGGAGGATGGGCAACTCAGTGCCAAACATATTGGGAGGTGTGGTCATAAACCTTTTCAGCCTCCAAGGAATGAGACTGTGAACTAATGTATATATATATATATATATATATATATATATATATATATATATATATATATATATATATATATATATAATTCTCACGAAAATGGAGCACAGGCTCACTATACCTTTCCCCATCCATGTACACTTAACAGGGGGTCTAACTGCTATATTGTTTATACATTCACATAGCTGCTAACATTATCATACCATGGGTACCCACTTTTGCCCATGTAGTGACCTAATCTATGCTTATAACAGGGTAAAATGGGGGATATTTCAAAGGTTTTTAACTAAAAAAATATAAGTAAAACACATTAGGTGATTTATTTGAGGTACAATAAGGTCCATAATAACACTTTTCATATGGACTACTGTAGAATTGAAAAACGCACATTTTGACATCATCAGAGCTCATTTTCAATTATTTTCTTGTTATTTATAAGGAAAAATGTAGTTGTGTAACATTTGCATCACCGTACGTAGGTACACTAGAATGAGTATAATGTCAAGGAGAAAATCCTCTTGGGATATATGGATGTCTCAGTTTTTATGGCTCAATTGGGGGCAATGTAATATTAATATAAAATATTCCTAACATGCACATGTCAATGACATATAGGACTGACAAGCATGTGGTGTACACCTTAGCATCACCATACGTAGGTACATTGAATCATTGATTAAAGGAGAGTAATCAATATTTAGTAAATTATTTCATAACATGTTAATATATGTGGTCCAGGGAATATCCATGCAAAATATTGTCATAACTGGATGAATACGTTGCAACCTATTGGGAAAAATCATGGAAATATCACCGTACGTAGGTACATCACCATGCATAGGTCCATGATTGAAACCTATGCCATAGAATGATAGAAATAGCTAATGCTATCTATAAACCTGTTGATATACTTCAATTGACTCAGGATGAATCCTATGGACCAGTTACAATACCAGAAATCAATAAATTTGTGAAGATAATGACTGCAATGCATAGACATCACCGTACGTAGGTACATCACCATACGTAGGTCCAGCTCCATAAGTGGGTATAATTAATTGTAGCATAATCTATTCTTATCATAGATATAAATGATAAAGACCACTAGCCAACATGTTGTTATGACTGTATGAACAAAATATATCAGTTTTCTTGCAAATAATTCTATTTTATAGCAACCTATGTAATTTGTTCATATGCAAGATTCATCACCGTACGTAGGTCCACCAGTTTTCTTCCTAAAACTGTCATAAAATCTTTAATTTTCATAGTTAGTGTTCCCAATTTTGTGAGTAATTAAGATTATATGCTGCCTTTCAGCCCACAAGAAATAAAAAACATCTGAGCAGTTCAGATTTTTTCTCCTCCTCGGCCATGTGCTCCATTTTCATGAGAATATATATATATATATATATATATATATATTGCAAGAGCCCACATATATGTAGATGGGTCAGGTCGCCAGAAACCTTTAGATTCTGTGTTTTAGGCCCATTTTGAGCTCTGCTGGGTCTGTAATAATAGATCTTGAATCCATGAAATTCTTTCTGGCCATGTTGAATATAAAACAGTGAAGGCTAACAGGAAATTTGCAACAATCCATCATGTATTTCTTCAGTTACATTGTCTCAAAGTTGAAAAATTGGACAAAAATGTAGTTTTTATAACCTTCTGCTTTTTCTACAACACCCTGTTTTGAGTCAATTCATATTAGATTGTTTAAACGTCATTACTGGTTTCAGGTAGCATCTCCATTATATTTTAACATGGTGCAGAGTGAAAAGTTTTAAAGAAAAACATACAGAAGTGTCATGAAAGTGTACATATACTAGATAGAATGGGATTTTCCAGCAAGATACACTCAGGTACAGACGTAAAATGCATTGTCAACAGGTATTTATAATGAAATTGTCAACAACTTCATGGGTTTGATGATTTCTATAAAAAAAAAATGCTTTGATAGATTCTGACACATTGGGTATTATCTAAAATGGGAAAAGCTGGTGAGTGTTGATTTATGGTTTGGATGCTTTAGTTTGGTGAGAGACATGCAGCCAGGGTTGTGCAAGGCCTCCTGAGTGCATGTACCATTTTGAGAGATAGCAGACTGAACGCTGATCGAGTGTTTAACCTTTTAAGGGCAGAGCAAAAATTATTGCTCTGACCATGGGGACAGCCTCTGAAAAAAGTATAGTTCCTAGAGGACGAGCCTATTTTCAATTCCCATACTAATCCTATATAATAGGCATCAACTATAGTCAACGCTAGGCCTACCATGGGGTCGACTATAGTTGACGCTAGGCCTACCATGGTGTCAACTATAGTCAATGCTAGGCCTACCCTGGTGTCGACTATAGTCGATGCTAGGCCTACCATGGTGTCGACTATAGTCGACGCTATGCCTACCATGGTGTCAACTATAGTCGACGCTAGGCCTATCATGGTGTCAACTATAGTCAACGCTAGGCCTACCATGGTGTCGACTATAGTCGACGCTAGGCCTACCATGGTGTCGACTATAGTCAACGCTAGGCCTACCATGGTGTCGACTATAGTCGAAGCTAGGCCTATCATGGTGTCAACTATAGTCGACGCTAGGCCTACCATGGTGTCGACTATAGTCGATGCTAGGCCTATCATGGTGTCAACTATAGTCAATGCTAGCCCTCAATGGGTTAAGAGGAATCCTGGCAGCAGCCTGTGGGGTGAATTGTGTTTGGATGAGCTTAACCCGAGTTACTCTGGTGCCCTGAGGTATAAACCCTCAGGGCACCACCATACTGGAAGCAGCAAAGGGTAGTGGGAGATTTATAACTATATTCAACTCCCACTATGCCTCACTCCTTAGTATGCAGGAACTGGAAATACTACTCACTCTTCAAGAATACGTTTTATTTTTCTAGTCTGAAACATATGCTTGAAAAGTGCCAAGTTCAGGGACATTGTGGCAGTCACTAGTGCCATCATATGGCGGTAGGTACGAGTGTAAACCCGAGTCATTACCCCGATCCCCGCACTCCCTACACCTTCAGACACCATCCGCGTTAGAAAAAGCAAGAATTAAGGGTCATATTTCAATGAGTTCTCATGTCCGCGATTTTTTTTTTAGAAAAAGGGGTAATTTTTCTTGTAAAATTCATAGAATCTGAAGAAAAGGGTATGCATTTTTCAAAGCCTTTGTGGGAAATAAGAAGAAATGGTTAAGGGCCTAAGACAACCCATGTGTATGCTGCATTCTAATGAAAGATGATTTGATACACATCTAGATTTATATTGATTCATAAAACATGTATACTTCGTCATGTATAAAAAGGGAAGTGTTCACAGAATTGTCAGCATTTTTTAAGGAAAAGGGGTACTTCGAGGGGTCCCAAAATCAGCGATTTCACTATAAAAAGGGTTGTTTTTTGGCTAAAAACCAGTGGAAATGGGTGATATTTGGAAAGTTTTAACGAGGATGGTGTCATATTTGCACTGGGAGTGCGGGGATACATAAGGAGGCAATAGGAGTTAGCTGGAAGATAATAAATATATATTGGCTTATTTTGAGGTTGTAATCTGCTGCGACTACCATTGCATAGAGGGAGAGAGAGAGAGAGAGAGAGAGAGAGAGAGAGAGAGAGAGAGAGAGAAATGGTCTTGAGAACAGTCCTGCAGAGTGATTAAAAATTGTCGCTAATGCATTAGTGTATCATGCCCATTGATCTTCATGATGCATGAATGCAGCCCAGACAAGTAACCAGGTTGGGGACGGGACTATCTGATTTTAGTCTGTACTAGGATTCTGATACTGTGCACAGTCTTAGGATGTACTGGCATCTTAGTACCCTTTTGTGTGCACTGGACCATGACACTCACCTCCACAGGTGTATGGGCCAATCAGAGCCTTGGTCACTGGACCATGACACCTACCTGTGCATACATTATTGGGGTCAAAGATTGGATGGTGAAACCACTCAATCATTTTGTACTTATATTTACATTAAATGATACATTTACTCCCTTATTAAACAACACTTAGCTAAAATGAAAACGTCAGTTTGTAGGCATTTGTCTATTCTTTAATCTTGTGGGTTCATATTTATCAGCCAATTAAACAAAACATTAGCCAATCAAATTTAGTATAGCAAGACTGAAGGGAAGATTGTAAATATAGCCATTCCTCAGAAAATATTCCAATTTTAGTTCTGTAAAAAGGTGTATATGTAAAGTATAGACCCTTTCTACCTATGGTGACATCAAGATTATGTACTTTGATAAGAAAGTAAGAGAAATTTGAAGATAAACAAGGGTACTGAGTTCTTAGTACACACCATGATCCAGGGACTATCATTCAATGTGTACTAAGAAACAGGTTAGTCCTGAATCTGGTAACGTGCCATGGTTACATTCATGCATCATGCTGACCCTACAGGGCTGATACAGAGGGTTAGAATAGTGCTCCAATTAATTAGGTGCTGGCCGTGCACATTTGTCAACACTTCATGCTGACCAATGGGTCTGATGCACTCCTACATTAGTATCCCTTAAATAGTTGATAATGGCAATAAAAATGGTACCTGGATAATCCTTGCTGGTCCCCCATCTTGTCTGGTACTTGTTGTGTTATATGTTGCAGACACGACTACACACTGATGTCAGAACCCTGAAATTATAGAAAAGATTAAGTACTTGAGACTCCGTATCACATTAAGCCATGGAATAAGGCATCCCTATATTCCATATGAAATATGCATGCATGCCCAGGTCATTTTTCATGATGCACCAATGAAGTGTGGACGAGACTACTTGCCACCACGTCATTTGTGCATCATGCCGTCCCTACGGGAGTATAATTATGTATCAACCCCTGTAGGGTCATCATGATGCTCCAATGAAGCAGTCTCGCCAGCACTTCATTGAAGCATCATGCCGACCCTCCGGGAGTTTATGTATCGACTCCATAGGGTCGTCATGATGCACCAATGAAGTGCTGGCGAGCAGTCTTGCCAGCACTTCATTGGTGCATCATGACGCTGATGCATTAATACATCAGCGGCCCTTAAAGGAGTAATTAAGGATACATTTTCACAATGCAAAAGTCAAAATGACAAGATGATAATGATGAACATGGACATATTATAGCCTTTATATCCTCAATTACTACGGGATGGATAGCATGGATACATGACGTTTGGTACTCTACACTACAGTCTCTACTTGGCAAACATGTATCTGTTTTACACAAAATTTCCACCTTTTTCGATTTTAGTTTTGAACGAAAACGTTTGCTGTTGTTGCTCTAGGTAGAATAAAACAGAAACACCACTTCATGGCAGTACTCATAGCCATATATGCACCCTGTAGTCTCCTAAGTGGCTTTCTGGCTAATATATGAGGATGTATTAACCCTTTGAAAGCTGCTGATGCAGAAGTGCATCATGCCCATTGGTCGTCATGATGCACCAATGAAGTGCTGGCGGGACTGCTCGCCAGCACTTCATTGGAGCACCATGCCGACCCTACAGGGTTGATACACATACTCCCAGAGGGTCGGCATGATGCTCCAATGAAGTGCATTCTTGCCAGAACTTCATTGGTGCATCACAATGACCAATGGGCATGATGCGTTAACCCCTTCCACCCCATAAAGCAGGATTTGCACGCAAATACCATAGAGTAACGGAAATCCATCAACTGCCCTTAAAGGGTTAATATAAGTGACCAAAATATTACCCAGAATGCAGCAAAAGAGATTGTTCCTGGACTCAGGGTGCGTCTTACCCACAACTTTGCCCCCTACTTCCGAATTTGCTTTATATAAAGGCTATTGAAATAAACTAACGTGAAGGGTACTATTTTCCTTTTTGGCCCATAAAACGCTTTTTTTTCAACCTTTTAATGGATTAGATTATTACACTTTATTCAGGGAGTCGGCATTTTTATAACAAAAGAAGGAATCCAAGGTGATGATTAACGTGCATTGTATCCATAAATTTAATTTTAGCTTCCCCCTCCAGGCTAGCACCACAGGCATAGAAAGTGTTTTAATACTATAATTGTATCCTTCTAATAATGTACCAAATATGTCTATGTGTAATACCTTACTGCCTATGCCACATACTGTGTTAACATCGAGAGTAAATGCAGAGTAAGAATGAGATTGAATATTACATAATAGCTATAACAATGTGCCCAATGACCACCGCAATATGTCTGAACATGTATAATACTTATGGTAGGTAGCACAAGGTTATACCGAGCTGGACCCCCCCCCCCCCCCACTCTTACCCCCACCATCTTGAATTCTCAGGGATATGGTTAGAACACTTATTCCGTGATAAATTGTGTAAACACCCATTTTCTGATTTCATCGCTGCTTCATTGATGCAATGGGGGGGGGGGGTTGGGAAAGGGGAGGGGGATCGAACGGTGTGGGGAAAACTAGGAGGGGACCTAGAACCATCACAGCACGTGTACACCATTGTGGACCTATGGGAGTTCTCATTATTTATCAACATGGGGGTTGGTGGGTTTTCGCACGGGTGTGCGAAAACTATTTGTGCCCCCCGACGCCCGAGGTGCAGAGAATTTTCGTTTTTATAACAATATAGACCCTTCTTGATAAATAATGACCACTCCCTAAGTAGGCTAAACCTCATGGAGCCCATGTGTTGGACATAATTATATGGTTTTTATGTGCGGCTGCCAAGGGTAATTTTTAAGCAAAATGTCATAGCAAAGAACCAGTTTTTGACTAAAATGTCCTTAGCAAGAGCCTGCTTTCAACAAATTGGTGAATTTCAATATTTTCTTCAAATCTGCCTCGGTTTTCATGAAAATAGAATGACAGGAAAACCAGCAGGAAACCTATCATTTTGAGACAATTTTACTCGGAGAATTAATAGAATTCTGTACCAAAACCAGGAAAATGGTATCCAAAAATGCTAAAGAGAAAGAGAAATTGGTAACAAAGTGGTAGCTTACCTGTTTTCAATGCTCCTCCTGCCTACTGCAGTTCCTCTACCTCTGGTTACCTCCCTCAGACTGCCTTAAAGAACATGACTACCAAGGCTTCTGGTTGAAGATGTTATGTAATACATGCTATAGCTATATACTACTATACTTAATACAACTCCCTGGGGGGGGGGGGGGTACTCACTATATTAATCATATAGTTTCTATATATGTCTGAACATGCCCCCTTATACTATATATTGGTCCCAGCCCCGGCACTCCCACCCAAACTAACACCATACTAGTTGATAGAATTGGAATATTTAACCCAATCCACAGATTTTCGGGTGAAATGCAAACCTGAGGGACAGGAATTGGGTGCATCCTTCATGAAGGCAACATTTAATATTGAAAATAAGGAATTCATTTTTGAGGGCTGAAGCCATATAGTATACACCAAGTAAAAGGGAGTCCTCAAAAACACCCTCTGATAATAAAAAGTGAAATTGAGATGAGAAATTCTTTTGGATCAAATCAACGGATAGTGATATCTCACATTCATGGTCTAATCAAAAACATCATCGCGTATAAGCTGCACCTTATATATGAGGGTTTATGGTAGAGTGTATAAAATCAACAACCACTCGAAATGGGATTCCCACATGCATTGTAGCCAATTCTGGGGAGTGCCCCCCCCCCCTCCCCATGTAGGCGCGCCCTACTAAAGTTGTCCCCGCACGAGTCTGGGCAGGACTGCAGGAAAGCTGAATGACTTCTGCATGGCGTTATGTTACTCATGAAAGCGTAGAACAGCAACAGGGGGTAGATACAAAAGAGGTGGTCTCTTAACCTGCTGATGCTTTAATGCATCATGCCCACCCTACGGGAGTATATGCATCAATCCCGAAGGGTCATCATGATGCTCGAATGAAGTGCTGGCGAGCAGCCTCGCCAGCACTTCATTAGTGCATCATGACGACCAATGGGCATGATGCGTTAATGCATCAGCGGCCCTTGAAGGGTTAATACTTTTGTTTTCCCTGACGAAGGCTTTTGTTTTGTTTGGTTTAAATTCATTTATTGGGTGAATACATTTATAAAAGTAAATGCTTGGTATACCTAATGCCCACGCATTGTGGCTTTCACACCAAGCCCCTCCATGTTGAATGTCTGTACTATTAATCCTATATCAAGCAGACAACAATATGTACAGGAACTATTTCAGAATATTATATATGGTGAGGGCATTCAAATTAAAATGAGCGATGAGATGGGATGAGGATAAGAAGGGGACTATTGTTAATTAAGATATCCATAGTTCTTACATAAAAAAATCAGGAGAGTCCTTTTTAATCGCATGTTTGAACTTGGCCTTGGTCTCAACATGGGCGTGCATTGATTTTAACTGGTTCCATCTTGTACAGGCTAGACTATATAAAGGCACTCCTTAAAAATATTGAAATCAAATATTGGGTGGCCTTATATTCAAGATGATGGTAGGGGACATCCATAAAGGACGTAACACATTTTGTGACTATTTTGACCCCCACCCTGTCATCACACTTTTAGTCCATGTAAAGATGGCATGCCCTCCCCTTCCCGCTGGTGTGTGCCACCATTTATGAATGGCCCCTAGGCCTAGTGTGTGGCCACTGTCTGGAGCGTGTTTAATCAGGTCTAGGCTTTAGCCTGATACCAGATTCTGGAGGGTTTTGCCAAAAATGAAACGAGAACCAAAAGTAAAACCTGTATGTATCTGTATTGTTGAATATATTCTCATAAACCTGTTTAGATACAACTCAAAGTGTGATTGTTCCATTCATTCTAATGTAAAATTATTTAGCAATACTGTGAAAATGAGGTAGCCCATGCAGTTCTCTCTATAAACTATTAACACAGGATCTTCCGCGTTACCTTTTGGCAACACCCTCCTGGTATTTGAATAGCTGCTAGTCAATCAGGTATAAGCTCTGAAGCTGGATCAAGTCCAACTTATAAGTGAACATGTTTGAACATAATTCACGTACTAATACAATAGTGGTCTCTTTAACCCTTTAAGGGCCGCTGATGCATTGATGCATCCTGCCTATTGGTCGTCATGATGCATGAATGCACCCTGGCGAGTTACTCGCCAGGGTGCATTGATGCATCATGACGACCAATGGGCATGATGCATCAGACGCCCCAAAGGGTTAATTTTTAAGCACCAGGGAGCTGACTTATTATAATACCTCTTTTAGCAATGACTTGTAGGCACGTCTGCTAACCAGGAGGGTCTTGCCAAAAAAGAGACATGAACCAAAAAGGAAAACATGCACTTTTTTGTATTTCTAAAAGATTGTCTTGATAATCGTTTTGATAAAACATGCACGTTTTTTGACACCTCAAAACGATTTTTCCATACATTCTGCTGTTTTTTTTTTATCAATACTATGAAAACGAGTTAGGCCATGCACATTTTCCTCAGCACTCTCTGAAATTTTTTAGAGATGTTCATCGTCGTTATCTTTTGGCAAGACCCTCTAGGACTTGATTGGAGCATCATTCTGACCCTATGGGAGTGAAGTAGGCTCGGAATGATGTGTGAAATTGTATCCCTAGCAAGCACAGTCATAAGCACATATATTACGCCTGCCAATGGCCATTATGTAGATTTAAGGGAGTGGAATATTTTCCTCAGAGGGGTCTAACAATTTTCCACACCCTTCATTGTACGGTAGCATGCGGGCTTTTTTTCAGAAAAAGGGACATTTTTACCCCCCCCCCCATGAGGGGCGTGAAATCACCCCACCCCCTGCCCCACCCCCTCCCCCAGCCACCCAAACATCCCTAGACTGAGTGTCGTCTCTCCATGGTGGGCATTGTGTGAAAGCTAGAGCTGCTTATAAGTTATAGGGGCTAGCCCCCCCCTACCAAGGTCTCCCTAAGACGCGCCTTTATAAATATCATAAGGGGAGCACAAAGTCTAAGGCGATGACTTGTGTAGTAGTTGCAACCACAGAACAGAACGATGGCCTTACGCTCACGTCCCGTCAACACTGGCCTCCCAGGGCGTCCTCAAGACGCAGGATGCCTGGCCGTCCTCAAGACTCAGGACACCCTGGGTACTGGGAAATGGAAGCATTCCCATATCTCACTGCCACAAAAACACCATAGCTGAAATGTGATTTTTATGTTAAGTTTGAGAATATCACATTCGCTTTTTTTATATATATTTTGAGCACTTTAACCCACTTCATCACCCCCTCCAAAGATAAAAAGTCTTAAGTAATTCAATTTTAATTGATATTTCATGTTTCCATTTTTTCCTGGCTTGAAACTTTGAGACAAAAATAAAATACACTAAACAGAGATATTTTGACATTTCCAAAAAGAAATCCAAGATGGCCACCATCAGACATAGATGTAAGCCAGCAAGCAGAAATTGGGGTTCCTGTGGGATTTAGTACCTGGTTTGCCAGGGGGCACCACTATTGGGTAGAAGAGGGGGAAAAAATGCTTAAAACTGCTGTAGGGTCCGTTTTATGGAGAATTCAATGATTTTCTGATAAAGCGTTCTATTTTTGGGGGAAAAGTTCCAAATTTGGAATGTAAAAAGAATGTTTTTGGGTCTAAAGGGTATTTTTGTTGATTTCTGTTGCCATGGTAACATGATTTTCATTCTAAATAGGAAAATTAATGATAGCATTTGAAGGACCCCTCCTGCTGTTGGTGCATCGTGCCGACCCAGGTAGCAAGGATCCATTGGGACAATGTCGGCTTGTATTGGGCCAAGTATGGACAAGCATGGCCCAATGCTCCATTGCTGATTGGGGACCCCCGGGACTGTATCAATCCTGGTAGGGTCCGACTGATGCATAATGAAGCCCTGGCAAGTTGTCAGGGTTGGATTCAGTGCTCAACTTCAGGCGAAGTCGTGAGTAAGTCCCAAGTATATATACCGATTTTAACGTTTGGAAACTTTTGGTAAAAAATGTTCTTACTTTTGAAAGGTCTTTTTTTTTTTTAAAAAAAAATATCTAAACTTTTTCAACATTCTTTTTTAACATTTCACTAATACAATAATGCGAGTGCCTGGAGTCTTGAACTTCTCTGATTTTTCTGATTTATCATGTGTGAACACGATTGTTAGAACTGAAACTATTTTCTCCGCTTTATGGTCCATTGAAGATAATATCATTACTCGCCGCAGTAACCAATTGTCAACTTAGGAGGCTGAAATGTGGGCCCAGATGGCAGAATGGCCAGACCGAATTCTGGTATTCAACTTTAGATCCAATAAAACCTTTTTTAAAAAAAAAACGTTTATAATAAGACTTTGGCTGTTAGTTACTCATTAACATCAAGATAAAAAAAAAAACGTTGTAGAATATGTATATAACGTGTGTTTTTTTACGTCTAGCCCTCTCATAAAACAGACGTTTGGAGAACCTAGAGACATAGAAAAACTTTTTTTTAAATCTGGAAATAAAACCTATTCTGCCAAATGGGCATATTTCCCTTCCACAAGGCTGGGGTCACATTTGGATAGCCCTGCATGGAATTGCTTGCGAGCGGACAGCACTGAATTGGTGTAACATACTGACAAAAAATGCTGCAAATATAAATCTGTGGGAATCAGGCAGCACAACAATGGCTAAAAGATTATATCTCATCAGGGTACTTGTAGGTCTGCTATAATGGGTGTGGACCACTAAATCAACATGGCGACATGGGCTATTTTACGCTGAGTGACATGGGACATGAACAATTTCTTAAAATTGACATGGTGACATGAACAATTTCTTAAAATCGACATGGTGACATGACCATTTCTTAAAATTGACATGGGGACATGGCTATTTTTTAAAATCGACATGTGACATGGGGGACCCCATCCACACCCCCACTATAGGCTCGCCCACTCTGTTGTAGTAATTGCTTTCATCACGTAAGCTTGTTAACCAAATTTTACCTTGTGATTGTAATTGATTCAATACATACTATCAAATAATGTACATAAAGTTCAATTATTGCAATTTCTTTTTAACTTTCATCTTTCAATACTGGGTGGCCAACTAAAATTAATTTATTAATCGGTAGCGCTTTTGTCTCTACAGTGTATTATTATTGTGAGGTAGTCGTAATGATATATGATATATTGGCTATTAACTACATCACTTTTTAAATCTTATACCAATTTTAGTGCGTATGTAGTGCAAGTGAACCTGAAAAAGGTCGTAGATGTGACCACCCAGCAAATACATAGGAGGTTTTATGCTCCCAGTGTTGTTACAAAAAGAATTATCTAGCCTAACGGGGGTTTATCAGAAAAGATGAATAAGTATTTGCCTCTTTTTTTTTTGCTTTTTGCAGCAAGTGGAAAATAGTTCATAGTTTCATAAAAAGAAATCGCCCTTTTTGGCTGTTATGACCCTTGTAGCTCACTTATTATGCTTCACAGATATGTAAAACCTGGTTCCCCTTCAAGCTCTAAGCCTTGGAGACCAGAATGCATGAAAAACACAACTACATCTCTTGTTTTGAAAAGTTTATTGACAGGGAGGCAAAGACAACCTATTTGACGATGATCTGTGACTATTAATCATATATAGTCTTGTTATAAGCCTCATTCCTTCAAATTTGACTTGTAGTTATATATCTATATGTCAACATATCATGTAACTGTACAATAGATGCTGAGGATGTGATTAACATTTCATTAAGTCAGAATCTTCAGTTAGGTCATTACTATACTGGTAATGTCAGCTGAACAGATGGTGACAATCCTGGAAGTAGGGAACGTGACAGTATGCCTGGAGATTGATCAATGGGAGGATTTTGAAAATTCTAACGATCCAAAGATTCAAGTAGACTTTTTAGAAAGAATTTTTATAACCACAAAAGAAAGAGGCCTATAGAAAGGCCCATAGGAACCCAGGTGTGGACAGGGAAAACTATGAGCTAGCAAACAGACAGAGAAAGGAAGGCTCCGGGCTATTGCATTGGAGAAAAGAGGATGGATAGGAAGCGCATTAGATGCCAACAGGGACAATGCATTCTGATGCATTCTAATCAATCCTAAAGATGCAGACTGTGGTATTAACACAATGTGTAATGATTATGGGTGCACTCATTGACTTTAGGGCCAGATAAAAGCACTTGCTTGGCCTCATGCTTTTATCTGGCCCTAAAGTCAATGTGTCCCAGAAAATTGTTGTGACTCCTCGTCGCCCTGTGTGAAGTGGCTCACACATGTCGCTAGATGGAACACAATGTCGCTATAGCACAAGATCGCCAGGAATAGCCATGGTGGTGATCACATGGCCTCACCTCAGATGGTGAGGTTGGTGATCACTCAGACTCACCAGGGATGGCGACACGGGTGATCACTCACCTCACTAGATGAAACACGCACCTTGTCATAGCGCATGTTCACCACGGATGGCGAGGATCGTGATCACTCACCCTCACCAGGAATGGCGACGTCGGTGATCACTTACCTCGCTAGATGAGACACGCACCACATCATAACGCACATTCACCATGGCTGGCAAGGATCGTGATCACTCACACTTACCAGGGATGGCGACTCGGCTGATCACTCACCTCGCTGGATGAAATGCATACCTCGTGATAGCACAGATTCACCACAGATGGCAAGGATCATGATCACCAAAACTCAGTGATGGCTATGCTGGTGACCACTCACCTTGTTGAGGGCCCTAGACCCCTAAAATCGACATGGCAACATGGGCATTTTTGAGCTTAGTGACATGGGACATTGGCACTTTCTTAAAATTGACATGGGGACATGAGCTTTTCTTAAAATCGACACAGTGACATGGATATTTCTTAAAATCGACACAGTGACATGACCATTTCTTAAAATTGACATGGGACATTGGGGACCCCCCATCAAGGGCTCCTTGTTAGATGAAAAGCTCATGATCACAGACACATCAACGACATTGGTAACCATGCAGCCTCACATCTGCCAGATCAAATATGTTTTGCCAGAAAATGTATTGCCATATGTATTTTCCCTCTAACCACAGAAAAGGTGTTCATGTAGATATTTCCCTATGTATTTTTCCTGTAACCAGAGAAAAGGTGTTTATGGATAGTTGTTTTCAGTTTAGAGATACCTCTATCTAAATTCAATTGATATTTTCTCTATATAATCTTGTTTGATTCAACTCGGAAGTATTACATGGAAATCAATCTGATGCAAAGCACATTTGATACTTATGGGACTTATTCATGCCCAAACTTCCTAGATAGGCCACATGTTAAACAGTGCTGCTGTCTCAACAACTTTGGCAATGGTGGTGATAAGTTGCCATTCTGAGTGAGAGCTCACAGTGAGTGACAGATCATGACACAATGAGTGAGATCCATGTTGACAACGGTGGTGATAAGCCGCCATCCTCAGAGAGCATTGACTTAGAGTGACACAAAATCACACATTAAGTGAGACCAATGTTGGCAATGGTGGTGATAAGTCACCATTTTGTGTTAGAGCTGATGGCAGTGGCACACACTCACGCAACAAATGAGATCCATTTTAGCGATGGTGGTGATAAGTCACCATTCTAAGAGAAGATTAACTAGGAGTGACACAAACTCACGCTGTGAGTGAGATCCATGTGGTGTTGCAGGTGAAAAGTTGCCATTCTGAGTGAGAGTTGACAGGCAGTGGCACATACTGACGGAGTGAGTGAGATCCATGTTGGCAATGGTGGTGATAAGCTGCCATTCTGAGTGAGAATTGACTGGGAGTGGCGCATACTCACGCAGGGAGTGAGATCCATATTAGTGATGGTGGTGATTAGTCGCCATTCTGAATGAGAATTGACTGGGAGTGGTACATACTCACGCAGTGAGTGAGATCCATGTTGACGATGGTGGTGATAAGTCACCATGCTTTGTGAGGGATGACAAGGGGTGGCATATACTCACATGGTGAGTGAGATCCATCTTGGTGGCTGTTGTGATAAATCGCCATGCCATGTGAGACTGACACACAGTGGTGAAAGATGACACAGTGAGTTATCACTCAAAAGGAAGTCACCATTGATGGCCAATCATGGCGACAGATAACAACAATTTGCTGGGGTGCATGCATAATCATCATATATTACATTAACACAGACATGTACAGTGCATCAGCACTGTCCCCTCAACACAGAATGATCATCACTCAGCGCACATTTATTTTATTATATAGCTTATTACGACTTCTTGAATAACACGATGAAGATCTTATATAAATCCCATAAGGTCTATTGCACCCATTTATTGACAATTGCTGCTATAGTAGATGAAGAAAAGTATCAATAGTGTATTAACGATAGACACTATCTACTATATAGTTTGCTATAATGTATATATTCTATATTGTCAACTTGATGAAACTTTGTGATGAAAATCGCGTAGCCTGTTGCAGATAGTGCATTAGGCTACAGGTGAAGATTTCAGAATTTTTGTCCCCATACTGGAAGTGAGCTTCCGGTGTGTCACAGTAGTTGCCATAGCTACAGGAAAGGCATTATGCATGTCATTATTTGGTGTTGTGGTAGACTGTAACATACGGAGCCCTTGAAAGGGTATCTGTTTTCTACTTTTTTGCTTTCGGGACTTAAATCTTTGTTTCCACAACTTACATTTTCGATTTTGCAACCTCTATTTTTTGTTCTGCAAATTTAATTTTAATTTTCAGAATTTAGTAGTTTGTTTTTGCGGCTTAATTTTTTGTTTCCACAACTAAATAGTTTTTTTTTATTTCATATAGTCAATCAAAAGTGGATTTCAAGTTGCAGAAACAAAGATATAAATTGCAGAAACAAAAAATTAATTTGTGGAAATGAAAAACAAAGTTATAGAAATGAAAAGTAAAGAAAATGAAATAGTAACTTCCAGAAACAAAATATTAACTTGTGGAAACGAAAAATTAACTTGCAGAAACAGAATATCAACTTGCTGTTGTTATAAAATGATCACTTTCCTAGCCATTTTCTTTGTCTTGGCAGTTCAATTGAATGTCTACCTCAACCTTAGAAACCCTTTGAGATTTTATAGCTTTTATTCAGAAACAGATTATTTGTCAGTTTACAAAAAATAGTTTGTCTTTGTATATCCAAACAAAGGGTTACTTGCCATGTCTGAGAAAGCAACAAATAAACAAATAAACTATAAACTTAACAGGCTACTTTTGTGGTTTGTAATAGCCTACTGCAACATCAACGTCCATTCCTGGTACCCAACAGTTGAAGAGAGTTACAATCTCACCACTTGCCGTTGCCTCTTTCACTGCTTTATTCACACCAGGGTAATAGATGGAATCGACAACCTAAATAAAAAAGAGAAAAATACTAATTTCCAGAACAGCATTTACTTTGGTATCTTGCCTATGAGATGTGGCCCCTGGGTGAAACAAACCCCATGTCATACCTACAACACATCATCTAACACCTACACAGTCAAAAGAAATTTCCTAAACAAGAAATGTGGTTGTGACCGCGTAAAAAAACGCCTCCCGCTGTTAATGTCGGTATACCAGTGTTTGATGACATGTCTCATAAAAGCAGATATAAAGAAGATTTCATAATTATCAATTTCTCTGTTCAGTAATTTTGCATTGTGAGACCTCATCACATGGGGCAAATGCAATCATCATAGCGCACTCACGTACCGCTTCGCGGTACCGCCGCGTAGCAGCGTGGGAGGCGCTAAAAAAAGACGGTGATTTACTCTATTGTTTCCTCAAACCAAATATCTACAAGACTGTGAAAGGAAGAGACATTCATGGCTGGGCGGCCTACTACTATTACTACTATTATTACAAATACTGTTAATATTATCATGATTATTATACTCGAGTATTTGATACAGAATTTGAATTGAGTTTAATTCTCTGATTTATATGCCTAGGCATGTTGTGTATATATGTACATACTATCTGACTGTCACGGTAGAACGTGTTACCTCTTCTACATGAGTTCCGGTCAATAAACACTATTAAAAAAACTGGCAACCGCATTGCCAGTGGATCAGCGTAAAAATATGGTGACTTTCCATTGGAAAACTGCGGAGAATCCCTGTTCAGTGACCCTGTTATTATAGGGGAAATTACCATTCTTTTAAATAACGGTGAATCACCGTAAAAAAATTACAGAGATTCCATGCTAAATTTAGGGAATTTGTCAATAGTGTATGTGCAACATAAAGGCCAGGCCAGGTTCTATAGCTATAAACAGATAACTTATGTATGTACCTATTGGTCTGTACAAATAAGCAATTGAAATCAAGCTTCTGTTGGCCATACCTTTGCAAACAAATATCTCCCTGAGTAGCCATAATAGGCTTAATTGTTTAATTGTTTAACTCTTTAAAAGCCGCTGCTGCATTAATGCATCATGCACATTGGTCATCAGTGAAGTGCGGGCAAGACTGCTCGCCAGCACTTCATTGGAGCATCATGCCAACCCTACGGGGTTGATACACAAATGCCTGGAGAGTCGGCATGATGCTCCAATGAGCAGTCTTACCAGCACTTCATTAGTGCATCATGACGACCAGTGGGCATGATACACTCCTGTATCAGTGGCCCTTAAAGGGTTAACTATATTTTAAGTGTAACTAGGTAATTTGAAAGTTACATTGAGTAATCTCCCATATTCATATTTGACCTAATAAACACCCATCTCTTTTAGGGATTCTTTTCCAAGTTATTAAAGGCTCTTGAAGATTGTCACATATTGTTTAGCCCATGGACTGTTTTTATTATTAGGTGTCAATGAACAAATCAGTCCCAACATACCCGATGGTCAAGTTAGGGGCGTTATGATTAGCCGCGAGTTTTAGAAGTTTACTGTGGATTATATGTGTAGCTCAGAGTGTGGTTTATAATCAAGGTTGTACATACCGGTTTTAGGAAGGAATGCCATAATTCCAGACCCGAAGTGTAGGCTTTACGCAAAGCCAGTGTTTGGCTCTCTCATGGGTCTGGCTTATAGACAAGATTTGGTGATATTTCACAATAAACTGTTTACATTATATACTTACAAGGATATGTTCCTTGGCCGCTGCTTTCCTCATGTTGCGAATATCTTGAATGACAGTTGGATATTCATGTCCACCATCAATTGATACAATATCACATTTCACACCTTTTGGAATCCATGCAGGTACTGTTTTGGTTGAGTCTCCAATAGTCAGGGTGAAATCATTAGGATAAATCTTCTTAAGATTTCCTGCCATCTGTTTTGTCGCACCAATACCAATGTCAAACCCATAATACTTGATCCCAGGTTTGGATGAAAGCCATGCCATGGCTTTCTGCCCTACGTTGAATCCGATCTCACAGACGGTTTTGACAAACTTCTGCCGTGCCAGTTCTTGGTACAGCATTGTTAGCTTATCATGTTGCCGTGCATACCTGCCAGCAAATAATTCCAAGTTAGCCTTGTATCGGAGCTGTTCAAATGGTAGTGAAACCTTAATATTCTTTGAAGTTTTTGTTGTGAACATGCGCAAGCAATTATCATTCCTTGTCTTGGGGACGAAGTGTAGGATTTTTGACCAATATTCATCCAACGGGGGCAGATCACCAAATCGGAGCATATTGCCATCAACAGCAGCAACTTTGGATGCAAGATTTACCATATCCTTCCTCCTTGTTTTCTCTCCTTTGATCTTCATCTCTACCGTTCTAGCAAGCAATTGACCAAGTTCACTTTTCTCTGATAATAGTTCCTTCCTAATGGCCGGAAGGCTCATGTCTCTAGATGGAGCCCTTACACGCTGCTTGACAGATGGATGACTAAATACCACTATAGCTGTCACAAGAAGGATGATTACCAGTATCTGGCATACCCCTGATGCTGTAATCTGCCTGTAATACAAAACAAAATTAGTCAGTTTGAGTGAGATGTAGATGGATGTTCACAAGGAGAGGTTAATAACAAACAGGTGGTAAATATCAAAGTGTCCATCCCAACTTGGAAAAAAAAGAAAAACTGTTTCTTTACCATTGTTATCATGTTCAAAAAGCATTTTTCAATAGGCCTACTTTTAGACTATATTTTTCAATTTTTTATTTCCTTTTTAATATATGAAGAAGTGTTTCTATGTTCTCGAACAAGTAGTAATGCGTCAAAACAACTGATTGAGAGACTTGAGAAGATTTTTCTGCCAAGAAAGTCTGCATGTATTTCATGTAATTCAAGTAGGAAATAGTCATGTAAATGTACATACTAGAACGAGTAGTCATGACTTTACGGGTTTTGTAGCAAAGTACACTGTTCTTAACTCAGATACAAACATTTAATGAATTATCAACAGACCAAATGAACTGTCAAAAACTTCAGTGTATTGATACAAGCAAGTGGAGCATTGGGCCTTGCTTGTCCATGCTTGGCCCAATATAAGACGACATTGGCCCAATATAAGCCAACATTGGCCCAATATAAGCCAACATTGGCCAGATATAAGCCAACATTTGCCCAATGTATCCTTGCTACCTGCACTGTAATATCGCGCCAAGCTATTTACAGCAGATTGCTTTTACTTTTAAAAAACAGTAAGAAGTGCTGTACATACAGTACGTTCGACCCCTGGCCAAACTGACATGTGTTAGTTACTTGAGTAACCTGCCTGGTTATTGGATTGGCTACCACTCTGTGATATCATAAATGGGTCAGGGCAGGTTTTTCTGTTAGAGACATAGCCTCAGATCTCTGTTTGTATCCCACAGTGCACCAAACAAAATGCTACAAACAGATGTCACATGACTTCCTGTGTTACATGTGTCCGGGTCTGGCCTTACTAAAGTAAACCCAGTTGTTAATTGGAGCGTAAGATACAAAGCCGGGGGTCGAACGTACCGATACAAACCTTATGACTCTACACTAGATTGCCCCATATCCAGTACACGACAATGTGCTGCATATTTACAATTGGGGCTCAGAGTGTGGGTTATGTAAAAGGGAAAGGGAGGGATAATTTATGGTTTGGACACTTGTGGTACTGTGGATTAGAAGAATTCTAAACATTTGGGTGAGAGACATGTAGCTGTGCAGCCAAGGTTGCGAAAGCCCTGCTAAGGGGCATGTCCTATATTGAGGTCAGACTGGACACTGAGTATTTGGGAGCAATCTAGCCAGCAGCCTCTGGGGTGAATCGGGTTTGGTTGAGCTTAACCCAAGCCACTGGGGTTGAGGTTAACTGGAAGATTATAAATAGATATAGCTTATTCCGCTGTGATAACCATTGCATAAAGAAAAATGGTATAAGGGTACTTCCTTCCACACTGATTAAAACTTTAAGGGCTGCTAATGCACCAATGCATCATGCCCATTAGTCGTCATGATGCATGAATGCAGCCCTGGTGAGTAATTCACCATGGTTACATTCATGCATCATGCCAAACCTACAGGGTCAATTCTGACCAAGTGGTATACAATATTGACCAATGAGAAAATTCCTTTCATTCAGTGCCGACTTTTCAGGGTGCATTACGTAACACCTGGTACCCATCAGCTCGCAGTTATCAGTCCTTATCTCGCAAGGTATCAGCTTCAGCAGGGGTCGGCCCACTAAGAAACACGCTAAGTCCATATACAGTCCCGGAGGGTTGGTAAAGTGGTCTAATGAAGTGCTGGGGAGCAAATGTACAAGCACTTCATTGGTGTATCATGCTGACCAATTGACATGATGGGTATAAGTAAATCGCCATGGTTACACCCATGCATCATGCCCATCTCATGGGGTTGATGAAGTCAAAGAGAGTCAGCATGGTGCTCTGATGAAGGTCTGGCAAGCATACTCACCAACACTTCAGTGGTGCATTATCCCGACCAATGGGCATGATGCACTCCTGCATTGGTGGCCCTTAGATAATTAAGAATATCAATATAATAGATACCTGATTATTCCCTGCTGGTCCCCCATCTTTTCTAATGCTTTTTGCATTATGTGTTGGAGAAACGACTAGACACCGATGACACAACTCTGAAATTATAGAAAAGATAAAATAATTAAGACACTATTTCATGGTGAATACAACAGGTTTAACCAAGGACCACTGTATCGCATATTAAATGAAATGAGACATCCCTGTATTCCATGCCAGGTCATGTGACTATCTGATGATGCCATAGGGCCAAGATGGTGATGCAATTTAGCAGATATTGTTAGATTTCCTTGTTTTCAGATAACAAATCCGTAAGATAAATGCAAATGTCCACTCCAATCGAATAGTTTGGCATTGTATCTCCCTAGGTGGGCCCAGTTAAATTCCAATAGCCACTAAATGGCTTCGTGAGATATGCCGTTCCAACCTCTGGGAATACAATGCAAAAATGTTCCATGGACATAAATTTGCTTATGTATTTCTGTGACCTCCAGGGGGGACACTCCCTAAGATCTATAGTAACCATATGCATATATGAAATTTCTCCACATACTATTTATATTGTAAGATTTTCTGCTTTATAGAGTAGTGTTAAACCAACGTAACACAGACACTTCTCAAAACCAACAGGGTCACATTGAGCGAGATCCTAAATCAATAGCGTATTCTCCCTGTTGCAGTACTGCATGACTGCAGAAAAGGGGTTTCCCAGTCTCGTCCGGTCGGGATTCAGGGAACTCCCTCTCTCGTGTTCGGGGATTGTGGGGAATATTACTACGCACTGTACCTGCCTACATTTAACCACTACAGCAACCAACGCCCAGAACTACTTTTACCCAGAAACGCTGGTGGCCAGAGATGACTCACGCTAGTGGTCGAGCTGGGGCCAGATTGGGGGTTTCCTAGGCTTAGCATGGACTGCTTCAATGTACTGTTTTAACATAGCATGGGTGTTATTTTAACAGCTTTATTCGCACCAATAGCTAGGTGTGCGATGCCTTTAAACCAATCAAAGATCGAGCTCATAACTCCACACCCACTTCGCGTAAAAACCTGTTTTTTACGTAAAAAAAACGTTTTTATTGGTTCCTAAGTTTGCCAAACGTTTTTGTTTTAAACATCAAAATAACGTCAAAACATGTACAAAAAAAACGCTTTTTAACGGTTTAAAAACGTTTGGCAATTGACCAAATTCTGACCCAGAAAGCAGTTAAGAGATTTATACATTTATATATTTTGTTGGTACTCTTTGGGTTCAAAATCACCCCCCCCCTCATTCAGCAAAAAATCCAGCACATATTATTGTAGAACAAATAGGGTACCAAAGAAATTCAAGGTGATGCACGTGCATGGTATCCATAAATTGCACATAATTGGCACCTTCCTCTGCTGAGCATAGAACGTGTTTGGCCTATTTCAATACCATAACTCTACTAGTATCCTTCTCACACTGTACCATATATGTCTATGTGTAATACCACAATGCCTGTGGTGCCCCACTGTTTTAAGAGCAAATACACACTGAGAATGAGATTGTAAATTACATAACAATGAACACTCTGACCACCACAATATGTCTGGACATGTGCATGTATTATGGCAGGTAGTAGGAGATTTTATCGACCTGGAAACTCCCCCCACCCACCTCCTCTGACTTTTTACAATAGATTAGGGTTAGGGATACAGTTAGAATATCTATTCTGCATTAGAATTCATAAGTAAACATCTGACGTTATCTGTGCTACATTGATACAATGAGGGTTCGAGGGGGTGGGGGGTTCTGAGGGGGGGTTGATTTCTATGGGGAAATTCTTTCTAGAACCATTATACACTGCAAAAATGGTATTTAGATCCTAAACACAAATCTTGACATATTCTTGTCACGTTTTTCTAATCACTTTACATTCCTAAACATTTTTAGCCAAACAATGTGTTTAGCGCAACTGTTTAGAAATCTAAGTGTTTAGGTTCAAAATTTTGTGTTGAGATATCTATGAAATTTTGAGTTTAGGTGTTTATGAAATTTTATGTTTAGATGTCTAAATGATTTGATTGAAATTTAGGGGTTTCAGACGTTTGCATTAAGAAAATAAAGGATTATCTTTTATTTGTTTTCTCATGGGGGACATCAGGTATTTAGAAGTCTCCAAAGATGTCAGCCACGGGTATATACATCCATGTCTATGCTTATGTGCATACTCCATTAGAATGAGAGACTTGAGAAATACAACAGTTTGGCAGGAAGGACATTGCCTTGGCCTTCACAAAATAACATGAAATAGGTGTCATTCATGAAACCTATTGATTACTTTATGCCAATGATGGTGGTGTAAGGTGAATCCAGTCATTTCTCTATTCCTATTTTTATTCTCTTGACATTCTATTAAACGAACCAAGATGGGACATTTGTCACAACAATTGACTGTGAGTGTGTGTTTATAGTCCATTCACAGGTATAGTCCAGCTGGACTAGTAGTGCTGCTACCTGGTGTGTATCTAACATTCAAGTGTCTAAGCATATTGGTGTTTAAATCTAAACACCTAGTATTCAATGTGTTTAAATTCTAAACATCTAAACATGTTTAGCAATTTCTTTCTGTATTTAGAATAAAAGTGTTTATTTCCTAAATGTGTAGAATGAGACACTTAACTGAACTATATGTTATATGTTTTGGTTTTGAACATTGTTTAGAGCTAAACACTTAAACATGTCCAGGGGGATCCATAATATTGTGTTGAAAAAAAAGAAGATCCCTGGGGACATATCGTTCAGCAAAATCTTCTGGCAACAATAGAGTTTTGGATCAAAATGTCCTAAGCGAGGATCTACTTTCGTCAAAATATCCCTAGCAAGTCAACTTCAGCAAAATGCCCAGATGGGAATAATGTAATGAACAAAATTCATATTTTCACAAGACAGCAAAACCAGGAAATTTTATCTCAGAAAATTAATAGAATTCTCCACTAAAAGACCAGGAAAAGTGATATCCATGCTAAAGAGAAAGAGAAATTAGTCACAAACTTACTTGATTGCAATGCCTGTACAGATTATTGCATACTGTAGATCCTCCACCTATAGCCAACCCCTACAGACTGCGCTAAAACATGCTATGGCTACCTGGGTCCTGATGTTATGTAATGCATGCTAGCAGTAGTTCCGTCGCTTATATATTGCATGCTAGGTATATACCTGTATACTGCTAGCTAATGCATATCCCTTGGGGGGTACTCCATATATATATATATATATATATATATATATATATATATATATATATATATATATATATATATACATTCTATAGTTTCTGTGTGTGAACAAACCGCTAGTTTTGGTCTGGTTTTTGGATTTGTGATGTTTTTGGAAGGATGAAGCCATTTGATATATCCTAAATAAGAATGAGTCCTAAAAAGGTGATATTCCGATTAGAAATTCTTTGGACTCAAAATCAACTGATAGTGATAATCTCACATTTATCGGCCACATGACCACTTCTGCTTCAAAACTGCCTTTAAACCAGACCTATTCAAGGCTGCAACTATTGAAGTAGGGTTCACACATGCATTAGAGCCAAATCTGGGGAGTGCCCCCCCCCGTCCTCCATAGGGTCCCCTTACCTGCATGAGTCTGGGCAGGACTGCAAGCCAAGGCTGGATCAATCCCAACTTAAAGGGGGGCTAGCATGGTAAGACGTACCCACCTTAGCAAGTCACATGACCATCCATTGACCAATTACGGCGCCGTGATTTTTCTGCTGGGTGCCGCGATTTTATTAACTACCGTAATCTCCCGCGTATAAGGCGCGTCTTATACGGGGGGTTTTAGTTCTCATTGGATCCACAAGGGGGACACCAAGACCTTTCTTTTGATATCTTACATGCCCCCTTGGTCATAATAGGAAATAAAGGGGATCAAGAGGGTCCGGGGTGACCCAAGAGGCACATAGGTTTTTGAATTTTGAAAATTTATTCAGTAGAACCAAAGTTATGAATTTTTCATTTTTCTGAGAATTTTCCAAAACTCTAGGTGCGCCTTATACGCGGGCTGCACCTTATACGCGGGAGATTACGGTATATTTGAAATGGTACCCATGTTGAAATTTGCCGTGCTAGCCCCCCTTTAAGTGAACGTGTATGAACAAAGTACTACCGTAGTGGCCTCTTTAATCACCTTTTTTTTTGTTTTTTCTGACCGCTTCTCACTTATTGATCACTGCAACCACGGCTGTGACAAGCTCCCCCCCCCCCATTGCATTAACAAAAGGAATCGTTACCTCTCCCTCTGTACACAACAGTGGCGCCTCGGTCAGCTCAGTTCTTACACACTGGAGGGTCTTGCCAAAAGATCACGAGGAAGAACCTCTATAAATTCTCTTAGAGAGGAGTGAGGAAAACGTGTATGGTCTAACTGGTTTTCATAGTATTGACAAAGAAATTACAACAAAATGCATGATAAACTCTTTTTGAAGTGTCAAAAAACGTGCCTGTTTTATCAAAGGGATTATCAAGACAATCTTTTAGGCTTAGCAATACAAAAACGTGCATGTTTGCTTTTTTGGTTCACGTTTCTTTTTTGGCAAGACCCTCCTGGTACCAATTGTGTGAGCGTAGGAACGTTGTAGTCTGGCAGAATTGTAGCTTGACCCGGACTCGTCGGTTATAGACTCTTTTTTCTCTCTTGATTATTCATCTATAGGGTCTCTATAACCATTCCCAGGTGGGTGTGATGATGTCACCCTTTGGCAATTCGAATTATTCAAGATGGCCACAAAAATGTCCATATTTCTTAAAAACCATCTATCTCAGCTTCTAATCAACATAGGAACATGGTTTTAAATTCAGAATATACATTTTTGGGGTCAAGGAATTCATTACTGGGAAGGTAGGAGGCAGCCATTTTGAATATTTAATGAGATTATAGCAATATCGAGAGAATCTCTTTAAAATCTCTTCATTTCTCGATTTGATAAAGCTTAGAATTCTATCTAAGGCACCATTGTTTGCCTATGAGGTCAGGGGACTCAAACTAAACCATTCTGGGTAAGGTAGGTAGCAGACATTTTGAATATTTAATGAGATAATCATTATGAATTTTCTTGTACGATTGAAGGTTAAAAACTCAAAAATATAGATTTATGACAATAGGGGTTTGAATAAGGTAGGTGGCAGCCATTTCAAATGTCTTTTACCCTTTTTCTGAGATAGTGCTGTTAGACAAATTATGTATCAGCCATTTTGAATATCTAATGAGATCAACAATCTAAAGCTTACATTTCTTGATAATTTCATCTGTAAGTAAAGGTAATTTTATTCATAATCTAACCATCCTTAGATATATACCTATGGAGGCAGAGATCCTATAAACAACTTCAGTATTAACCAGCTGATATGTTTACATGAGATACCAGTACTGTTCAGCTTGTTCAAATTACTAATTAGATATCTGGATAATGAAAATTAAATTCTGATCTAAAACCCTATGTATAAAATTCTCAAGGCCCAAACTTTGACATCTGAAGAGGGGGGACAACCCTTTGAGATACTGGAGAACATTGCCCCTTAGAATCTCAAGGCTCTCTGGCATTTTAAAAACACTAATAAGGACCTTTGAATCTAAGATAAATACTATCTCAAATAAACAACATACTCGAATATGGGTCTGATATTCAGGTCTAAGACAACACATATCATCAAAATGCATTACCCATGCGAAAAACTGAAAGATCTTTGATAGTAGTCTGCTCCCCACTTCTACAACAGTTAAAAAGCATGTTGGTTATATTCTATACTTTCCCATAAGACCACATTCATGGTCAACAGACTGATTATGATATAAAATACAGCGCACAGATTTGTGGAATGGCTCTATGTGTTTTCTTAGGTTAGTCTGCATACTTATACTAAGCTGTAGGTATGCATAAGCGCTGTTTCCATATAAGTAAGGCAAAAAATCCGTAAGGCCTAAATCCATATACTTTTCCCTACTTACTTTCTTTTTGCCTCCACATAGGCAAAAAAGTACAAAAAAGTATACTTTTCCAGTAAATTTGTACTTTTTGGGGAGAAATTTATACTTTTTTTTCAAGACCCTTACGTTTTCTTACCTCTTCACCCCTATCCTGCACCTGACAACACATGGGGTAGTGATTAGGGCACAGGACTCTCAGTGCATAGATGCAATGTATGAACCCCACCTTTGCCAATGAATGTCTTGTAGGTTTTCACATGTGACAGAGATGATGAAAAGAACAGACTATTAAAGACCAAACCAACCCTTGTAGCCTGTAATTAACCAATTTCAAGTATATCCTTTGGTTTTGGCTCCTCGCACCAGCCTGTCTTGAATAACGTTTTCAATTTGTGCCTTAAGTGCCTTCCAGGTGGACTATCATAATTCAATGTGATATTTCAATTTTTAAAGAGAGGTATGTATTCCTTCTGTGGCTTTAAGGGAAGAAAAATATGGATCAACCTAAATGTTTTCCATGCTTGGTTTCAGGTCTTTATACTCTCTCACACAGCATCTGCTATTACTGTTGTTTTAATCTCTAAGGGTTGAATATATATGATTAATACCCAATGAGGGCTAGCAACAACTATAGTCGACACCATGGTAGGCCTAGCGTTGACTATAGTCATCACCATGGTAGGCCTGGCGTGGACTATAGTCGACGGCCATTATATAGGATTTGTATAGGAATTGAAAATAGGCTGGTCCTCTAGGAACTATACTTTTTTCAGGGGCCATCCCCATGGCCAGGACAACCATTTTTGCTCTGCCCTCAAAGGTATAAAATGTCTCTCACATACTTGAGTGGAGCTGCAGTGCAAACAAAGCTCACCAGATATGATTCATCAATTTTTGGACATTGCTTGTGATACCTCTTAATCATTTCAAAATGACTTAGTATTGTAGCTAATGGATAATACCAAGATCATGAAAGAATAAGGAGCCTGAAACGGGCTAGATTGATCCTCTGCTTCCTACGTTACCCTAAACCATCCTTCAAGCTATGCTAAAATGTTCTGTAAACCAATGAATCCTATTGGTTTCCAATAATTTTAAGTAAATATGTCTATATCTCAATACATTAGAGTCTATTTTGTAATTTATTGGTATATTTCCTTAGCAATCTCATACATTTACAATTGTGCCCAAATACCTTCTCTCAGAAAAGAAGAAAGGAATTCATTAAGCTTGGAATTTTTAGATTTTTGAGTTTTTATCCTTTCATTATATGATACTATTTTGATAAGGAGAAAAGATTTCTGCGGTCTTCATTTCTGATTTAGACATCACATGATTCTTTTATCAGCCATTCCATACCTGAAAAAGTATAAAAATGGGAGTACTGGAGATACTATTATGTCAGGGTCTTTGTAGGGTTTCTTATAATATACACTTTCTCTGGAACCAGTTTGTACTATGGTAAATACCCATTCATCTGCACATTGTGTGTCATTAAGTACACTCTCTCCCACAGAAAATTGCTCAGGGATGATAGTCAGGGATAAAAATTGCCTTATGAGACTATGATAAATGGACTTGGACGATCAGCTGTAAATGAACTAGTGTTTCAAGTGAATTAGAGATATATGCGCATGACCACATTGTTTACTTGCCCCCAAACACTTGACTTGCACGCACCCCGCAATATAGCACACTATGAGTTGTGATGTCCTTTCTACTATGCTATATAATTGTGTGCCCTAATGGCTAATGTATGAAAAACTCATTTGTTGGTGTATTGGTATTGAGATTTATTGGCCAATCAACCATCAATCAATCAATCAATCACAAAGGAAAAATTATCACCTACGATATTCAAGCTCCTATTGTCATAAATCTATATTAATTTTAGGGGTTTTAAATGGCATTTTACCTTCAATCGTACAAGAAAATTAGCATTCATAATGATTATCTCATTCAATATTCAAAATGACTACCAACTACCTAACCTAGAATGGTTGAATTTGAGTCTCCTGACCTCATAAATAATGGTGCCTTAGATAGAATACCTACCTTTATCAAATCGAGAAATGAAGATAAATTCTGTCAATAGTGCTGTAAGCTCATTAAAAATTCAAAATGGCTGCCTCCTACCTTCCCAGTGGTGAAATAGGAATTCCTTGACCCCAAAAATGTTTTTGAGAAATACAGACATTTTGGCGGTCATCTTGAATAATTTGAATTGCCTAAGGGTGACATCTTCACACCCACCTGGGTATGATTATAGAGACCTTATAGATGAAAAATCAAGAGAGAAAAAACCTACAACCGACGAGTCCGGGTTAGGCTAAAAATCACATGAATTTTGCCAGACTATCTTGAACAAGAGCAATGACATGGCACGAGTTATATATGCTGTTTTCCTGGCTATGAAAGCGAGGCAAAGGCTGCCCTCTCCCATACCTATGTAAGCCCTAAATATCCCCAAGAAATCTTGAGTAATTCAAGTGTTCAAGTTTTGGCATACATGTATTTACATCTAGATTCTTTTCATCATTCTCTAACATTCTTTTGTACCTTCCGCCCTTGCTACCTCAGATATGGAAAGCGAAAGGGAAAATGTCTGAGGAAGCGCATAACCTGCATAAGTCCATATATAATAGAAAGATAGACGCTTATAGAAGATAGAAGAGCTACTTCCAGATTTCCTGTCTGAGGTAATGAGGGATCTGAGGAATCAATGGGTGAAGGAATTGGTGGTTGACTGTATCTAAAACAAGGTAAATTTGTGTACCTTTGTACAAGCCATAATGTATGGGATCCTAAAATTTTTATTCCTATTTACTTTATATGCATCTTAAAAATCACATCCCCCAGGAGGCCGTTTCACCGCGTTTAATATAATAAACGTTTGACGTCTGTATATATATTAAATACGGACGTCCGTGTTTCAAATTTATGGCAATATTTGAAGAGTTTGGTTCCAAAATGCAATAAACACCATTTTGAAAAAAGAGGTCAATATTTCAAAAGTCTACAGATTAGAGATCCTTGAAAGTAATACAAAAACTATTTTCTTTGAAAAATATAATTTTATTTTTTGACTGTTCAGATTTTGTTTAGTAAAGATTTCATCATGATAGCACAAGAATTAACTTCAGAGGAGCAATACAAAATTGGGTAGATGCTGAAAATCAAGAATGGATTAATTGCATTTTGGAACCAAATTTTTCATTTGAATACCTAATGCCCCCACCTCCCTCCGTATTTGCAATATGAAGCATATTTCAAATGCGGAGGGGGGTAGGGGTAGTAGGTGTTCAGATATAGACATAAATATGAAACACGGACGTCCATATTCAATATACGGACGTCCGCGTTTATTACATTAAACGCGGTGAAACGGCCTTCAGATAACCAATCCGTCAATGTGGACAGGGACATACACCTCAATAGTAAGGCTACTGCCTTTCAATTGAAGCAGAGATTAAAACCCTTTACGGGCCGCTGATGTAGGAGTGCATCATGGCCATTGGTCAGTATTTTTTTCATATTTTGAACAACTTTAACCTTTATTTGGCTCATAAATCCACAGTTACAATGTGACAAGTCAAATTCAAATGTATGGCATTATAAGTACTAATACATTGTTCTCATCGTTCTCAACTCCGTCTTTGTGCAATTTATCATGAAAATACCATACAAAATTGATTCATAGCCAACAAAGGTAGCGATATATAGGTCATCAGCAAGCTGTTGTTATGACCAACCGCTGTATATATAGTACAAGTTGTACTTTATAAACCCAATAACAGGTCTTGTTGGAGAAAATAAAAGTATTGTTTTACTTTAACACATAGCTCGACCCTATAAATCCCAAAATTTAATATAAGAAATACTTAGGGTCAGTAGATATATGTAAGAAATGCAATTGAATTCCCATATATCTCTTCTTGGCCAGGGTTTTTTAAACTCCTTGAATGTCTCAGTGATCCTAAGGGAATGGTCCTTATTAATGAACAGGGGGGTTGGTGGGTTTTTTGCACAGATGCGTGTAAATTCTTTACGCCCCCCCCCTCAACAGCAGTCAAAATGTTTTGCGCCCCCCCCCTGCACCAGAGGCGTGGAAAATTTTTGCACCCCTCTTTGATCTATAGTAGCACGCTGGCTTTTTCGCTAAAAAGAGGGTAAATTTTACACTGTAAGGACAAACGGAGTATGTGCAGATCACTGCCAAGTTTGTAAACAAAACAAGGAATGTGAGATCTCTGAATTAACTTGCGTTTAAGGGCTGAAAAGCTGTGGGATGGAAGGTATAGCCATACATGGAATTATGGGCACATTACCAGGGGCTGTAGTGGTCTAGATAAGCAGTAATCAATGGGTAAAATATCCAGATGACTACCCTAACTCAATGTGTATATAATGGTAAGTACTAGACTAACTCAAAAGCCAGGACTATGCTAACTCTGTTCTTCCTTAAGATCAGAATTTGGATATTAGTTTTAAAAAGGCATCTAGAATGGTTTCCTGATGGCCATTTATGATGCTATTGTACTTTGTATAGTGTAGGATCTGTTAAGTATCATAGCAACACACACGGAAGAACAATTGATAATAAATATTGTATAACAGAGTAGATGTGATAGGGACTAACTTAACTAACTCTACACTGCAAAAATGGTGTTTAGATCCTAAACACAATTCTAAACATATTCTTGCAACGTTTTTGTAATCACATTAATTTCCTACACATGTTTAGCCAAACAATGTGCTTAGCTCAGGTGTTTAGAAATCTAGGTGTTTAGGTTTAAACTTTGTGTTTAGTTATCTATGAATTTTTGTGTTTAGATGTTTATGAATATTTGTGTTTAGATGTCTAAATGCTTTGACAGAGATTTAGGGTGTGCAGACATGTATACATTAAAAAAAAATGTTTGTTTTCTAATTTACAAGGGGGGAGGGTATTTACATGTCAAAGTCTCCAAAGATGTCAGCCACACATATTTAAGTGTGCATGTATGTACACACTGCATCAGAATGAGAGACTTGATAAAGTACAACAGCTTGGCTGGCTGGCTGGCTCGAATTTTATCTCACCTCGTGCCTTCCTTGCGGCCGACACTCAAGGGTGAGAGGTCCCGCGGGTTGTATCCACACCGAAGTGAGATTACCCTTGTGGCGTTGCTTGCCCGGACCCTAGTCTAATGGGGAGGGGGGATGATGTTGACCGCATCTATGGGAAGATAGAAAGCACGCCTCTACACTTTTACCGAGGCAATGGTTCTTTAACATCCATCACTACATAGGCATAGTGAGAGATGGACAGGCCTGTTTTAAGTCATTTGTCTGCCATGACCGCCGAGAGACTTTCCAGCACAGCCTAGCCAGAGCAGGGAGGAACTCAACCGACACCTTACGGCGACGTTTGGAACCACCACTGTGCCCCGGCCGGGCCAGGAACCGAACCCATGACCTTACGGCCTGTGAGCGGACGCGCTACTGACTGCGCCACGCCTCCCGGCAGAGCTTGGCAGGAAGGAAATTGCTTTGTCTATTCCAGAATAACATGAATTAGGTGTCAGTTATTAAGATTATTGATTATTTCATGCTAATGATGATGGTGTAAGGTGAAGCTAGTCAACTTTCTATTGCCCTGTCTATTCTCATGACATTTAATGAATAGAAACTAATAAACATGCGGTTTGGGTACATTTGTCACAAAAATTGATTATAATTGTGTAAAGATAGTCCATTCAAAGGTAGTGCTGCTACCTGGTGTGGATTCAACATCCAAGTATCTAAACATAATGATGTTTAAATCTAAATGCCTATTATTCAACTGTTTAAACTCTAAACATCTAAACATGTTTAGCACAAATGTTTATGTAGTTAGAATAAAAGTGTTCATCTCCTAAATGTGTAGTCGATGAGACACCTAACTGACCTATATGTTTAGGTTTTAAACATGTTTAGACCTAAACATGATTAAAATCTAAACACCGTTTTTGCAGTGTACTAGACTAACTCCTTGAGTCTATAGGAATTCAGCTAACTGAAATTGATTCTGGTCTGGAGGGCATTGTCCCCAATCATGCATTTTGTTTTCTATGCATTCTAGATGGGCCATTCCTATAATGCCTTCAGGGTAGGTGGTCATGACACCTGCAACAGCCTTGATAAACTAATACTACCTCAGGGAAGTTATGCTCCGTTAGCAAAGGAAAACATACAATAAAATGATGTTGTGAAGAATTTGAAGGTTTGCTGTACTTAGACATCTTGATTGTTATAGGGGCAACTTGTCATTGGCTTTTGTTTTTATCGAAATACCACATCAATCTCCATTGAATAAGAGAGAAAGGCAAATATAAAAGAAAAACATGATGTGCATCTTTCATCACTGTGGAGGAGGTGGACATTCAAGGAATGAACTCCTATCATAGGGCCAAGGAAGAGGTTTGTTGACAATCAAGTTGACTAGTAGCTGCTATATTCTTTAAAGCAGAGAGGAAGTCATTCTTCTCTCCAGCTAGCTCTAGCATTTTTAATACTTCATTTAGCACAGACTTTGTCTCCTCATCAAGTGATTCGCTTTTTGCCTTTTTGGCAGGTTGTGGTGTGTCAAAGTGATCTTCAGTGTCATTTTTCACACAAATACAAAACTGGCACACACTGTTTACCGTGACATATCATGACCTGTACATATTCCATTCATTTATTTTATGTACCGTTATTTCATCATAAATGTCATTTCATTTCTCAAATACAGGTATTTGAAGTTGTAGCTTTCAAGAAAAAAAAACCATTTTCAGCAATCTCATAATAACCTGGGTCTCCCGGTCTCCTATAATTCTTTCCAAGTGAACAATAACTAGCTGACTAATATGCTGTAGTTACTTCCCTGAGTTTATGACAATATGCTACAGTAGGGGACTTAAAAGGTGCCCATTCCCTACCAAAGTCTATATATAGCATGTAAAAACCCTCGTATAAGCCAAACCCTGAGTTCATAGTAAATTATAAACCCCACAAAGGGTCTTGAATGGTCTATAAGTCATGGCTAATACCCAGGGTTTTACAAAAAGAATTCCTCCTTTTAATGCGAGTTAGTGAATGATGTTAACTGCATTATACTGCAGAGATTTCGATATTCTTCCAACTTCCCACAAAAAAGCATATTTGTAACATTTAGTAACACATAAAAAGGGTTTGGGTAAAGCTGTATAAAAATTTCATGAAACTTGTGTCCAAATACCACCTGCATATCTTCTTTGCTCATTGAAAGTCAGTAGGAAAGGAAAATAAAAAAGGAGAGGATTTGTAAGCATCAGAAGTTCCTGGTAGCAGGCTACTTTTGTGGTTTGTAATAGCCGACAGCAACATCAACATCCATCCCTGGTATCCAACAGTCAAAGAGATGTGCAATCTCACCACTTTCTGTTGCCTCTTTCACCGCTTTGTTCACACCAGGGTAATAGATGTCATCAAGAACCTGAATAAAAGAGAAAAAAAATTATTTTCCAGGATATCATCCACTATGGTATTTTGCTATGAAAGGAATTGTCATTTCTCAATGTAATCAGTGTAAGGACACCTAATTTATTTATGCAGATTGATCATTTAAGTACAAAAAGAAACGTGATCCATTGGATTGAAAGTGGCAAAAAGGTCATGGGAATCCTGAATGACACAAAGGGGTGAAAAGTCATGTTTGTGACCTGTATAGTGGCCAGTGAGAAGTGTTCAAGCCCTGCCGAGTTTCTCTTTCAAAATATACAAATCAGATTCATTTCTCAAACCAAGTTTACCATAATTGCCATAAAATCTTCATATAAGCCATGACTTATAAACCATTTCAGGGGTTAACTGTGGCTTATAGGGTCTACAGTAAGTCAGGGTGTGGCTTATAATTATGCAGGGATTTACATATCTATAGGATATAAAGAAAGGAATGCCATCTTCTCAGACCCAATGTGTAGACTTATAGCAAAGCCAGTGTTTGGTTATCATGTGGGTCAGGCTTATACACAAGGCTTTGTGATATCTTACAATAAAATTGTTTACATAATTAACTTACAAGGATATGTTCCTTTGCTGCTGCTTTCTTCATGTTGTGGATATCTTGAATAACGGTTGGATATTCATGTCCGCCATCGATCGACACGATATCGCAAATCACACCATCTGGAAGCCATGCAGGTACTGTTTTTGTTGAGTCTCCAATTGTCAATTTGAAATCATTAGGATACAACTTCTTAAGATTTGCCCCCATCTTTTGAGGCAGACCACCAATTCCAATGTCAAATCCATAATACTTGATCCCAGGTTTGGATGAAAGCCATGCTATGGCGCTCTGCCCTACATTGAACCCAATCTCACAGACGGTTTTGACAAACTTCTGCTGTGCCAGCTCTTGGTACAGCATTGTTAGCTTATCGTGTTGGGGTGTATACCTGCCAGCAAATTTCTCTATATGAGCAGCATCCCGAAGCATTTGCCACTCTGGTGTAACCACAATATCCATTGATGTTTCTGTTGTGAACATGCGCAAGCAATTGTCATTATTTTTCTGATGGACGAAGTGTAGGATTTTTGACCAATACTTATTCAACGGCGGCAGATCTTCAAATCGGAGCGCATTGACATCAATGCCACCAGCCTTGGATGCAAGCTTTGACATATCCTGCCTCTTTTTTGTCTCTGATCTTTCATCAATGCCACCAGTCTTGGATGCAAGCTTGGACATATCCTGCTTCTTTTTTGTCTCTGATCTTTCATCAATGCCACCAGCATTGGATGCAAGCTCTGACATATCCTGCTTCTTTTTTGTCTCTGATCTTTCATCAATGCCACCAGCATTGGATGCAAGCTCTGACATATCCTGCTTCTTTTTTGTCTCTGATCTTTCATCAATGCCACCAGCATTGGATGCAAGCTTTGACATATCCTGCTTCTTTTTTGTCTCTGATCTTTCATCAATGTCACCAGCATTGGATGCAAGCTTTGACATATTCTGCCTATTTTTTGTCTCTGATCTTTCTGTCTTAGGTTTTTCTCTGATCCTTTTCTCTACCACTTCGCCATCAACAGCAGCAACCCTGGATGTAAGATTTATCATACCCTTCCTCTTTGTTTTCTCTCTTCTGATCTTTCTCTCTACCATCCTAACAAGATATTGACCAAGTTCACTTTTCTCTGTTAACAGTTCCTTCCTAATGGCTTGAAGATCCATGTTACTAGATGCACCACCTGCACTGTCTTTGATTACTGTACGAACTAGTACCAAAATAACTGTCAGGAGAAGGCTGAGTACCAGAATCTTGAGTAGCCCTGATGAAGCTATATGCCTGAAATAAATAACAAAAGGATTGGGTGTAAATGTCATATAGATGGATATTGACAAGAACAGGTGGGAACTATGAAAATGTAACTCCCCACTTGGCAATAAAAAAAGCCTTTTAAAACATTTGGGAACGATTGGAAAAGGTTTGGGCATTGTTTGTTTTTTTCATCATTCTAAAAAAAAACATTTTTCAATACATGTTGAAAATAGGTTTAAATGTTAAAAAGGTTTTTGGAGTATATATATTTTAATGTCTTTTTACATTTGAAACAAATTATTGGGAAAGTTAAAAACCTGAAAAGAACACTTTCTTTTATGTAAGGAACAAAACCTCATTTTTCTGTCAAGTCAGTATATCTTACTCCTGTAGATCAAGTAGGAAATAGTCCAAATTCCCTATAAATGGTTTTATAAAGTCAGAGCTTTTTGAGGATTTAGGGTAGCACGGAATAAGGATTGATCAGCATTATTCCATGGCAGGGCAAGGTTAATTTGATTTTAAAAAATTCATCATTGACAAATCTATGACACCAGTCACTGGATTTTATAGGTGCCAACCCCAGGAGGTGGGCGACTCGGTTCCAAACCTAGCGGTAAGTGTGGTCACAAATTGAAGTGAAATGGGCCCCTTTTCTGCCTCCAAGGAAGGACTGTGTACTCACATATAGTACAAACATTAAATGAATTGTTAAAGGGTCAAATTATATGTTAAGAAACTCTAGAAAAAATGCTTCAATAGATTCTGACAAATCTTGCATAAAGAAAAGAAAAATGTTATAAGGGCACTTTGAGTAACAGAGTAATTAAAACCTTAAGGACTGCTATTGCATTCATACATCATGCCCATTAGTCATCATGATGCATGAATGCAGTCCTGGTGAGTAACTTGCATTCATACATCATGCCAATCCAACAGGGTTGATACAGTCCCAGAGGGTCAGCATGATGCTTCATGATGTGCTGGCGAGCAGACTCGCAACACTTCATTGGTGCAACATAACGACCAATGGGCATGATAAACCCCTGTATTAGCAGCTCTTAAATGGGTAATAACAATATGATGGTTACCTGGCTAGTCCCTTATGGTCCCCCATCTCTGCTGGTAGTTGTTGCCTTGTATGTTGGAAAGAAAAACGATTGTCAGAACCCTGAAATTATAAAAAAAAAGATAAAGCAATTAAGTCACATGTATTTCATGGTGACTACGACAGTCCCCCAATTGGCAAAAAAATCAATAAAACAAACATTCCTTTTAAGTTCCTAAGTTCTCAAAACATTTGTTTTAAACATAAAGAAAATGTAAAAACAATCATATACTCAAAACTTTTTAGCCTTCTATGAAAATGTTTTCATTTTAGGTTAAAAAAGCAGTAATTTGATGTAAAAGATGTAGATAACAAACGGTTTTACTAACATTGATTAAAAAAGCAAACGTTCAAAAACATTTACAATGTGTTGAAAAATGTTGTTTTTTTCTACATAAGAAAAAGTGTTTTTTCACAACATTTTTATACCCAAACCTAATCCAAATGTTTACAAAAGAACATTTTTTGCTAAGTGGAAAATATACCTATTGCACTGACTACTGAAATATCTGGTGTATAAGGTAAGACTTATTATAAGCAAAGATAAACAACTGATGTGCTATGTTTTACAGAACTAAAGGGGGGACCTAAAAAAATCAATGTAATATATACACATATGAATGGTACCCATAAATATAAGAGTGCCCACCTCCCCGCCATGCTATTAGATACTTCAGGTGTAGAAAGTGTTTGGTCTTTTTTAATACCATATCTGTATCCTTCTATGTAGGCATTGACCACTACAATAAGTCTGGACATGTACATGTATCACGGCAGGTGGCAGGAGATTATACCACTTATACCACTCTGGAACCCCCCCCCAAAAAAAAATAATAATAATAAATAAATAAATAAGCAAATAAAATAATAAATAAATATAAATAAATAAACAAATAAAAAATTAATTAGTTAAAATAAAGAAATAAAATAAGATAAAGAAATAAAAGAAAAAGAAATAAGGAAATAAATAAAAAAAAAGAAAATCTCCCACCCAGAGGGTTCTGGTTAGGGATATGGTTAGAATCTTTATTCTGCAATAAAATTGACATGTGAACTCCCATTTTCTGACTACCGAATCCTCCCTGTACCTGCCAGAATAGTCCTGTATGCACAGGAAATCATTGTGTAACTGCAAAAATGTTCGTGTCTCGCAAAAATGTTTGTGTAACCACAAGAATTATTTTTTGTGAAAAAATAATTTTTGCATGTCCTATCTAGGGCTCTGTACATCCATGCTGGATTTTCTTTTTGACAATTTAACTTAATTTGGTCTAATACATTTTCACAGAATTTGGTCTAATAAATTGTCACAGATTTGGTCTATTAGATTATCACAAATTAGTAGTAACTCGGTGGTAGCTTACCTATTTGCAATGTCTCTCCTGCTTACACATGCTAGACCCTCTACCTCTGGTCAACTGCCTTAAAAATCCAATGATCAACAAGGCTTCTGGGTGTTATGTAATTCATATGCTACTAAACCGGTAGTTCAGCATCTTATGTAATGCATGCTTGCTACATGCTGCTACCAAATACATTTCCCTGGGCGGGGGGAGGGGGATACTCACTATATATATATATATATATATATATATATATATATATATATATATATATATATATGACGTTCTGTACTTACTGCCAAACTACCGACCCCCTAAATCCAGGCAATTAAAGGGACTACCTGAGATTTGAAGCAATACAGCACGGATCTTAATATGTACAGTAATTTTTTTCTGGTGCAAAGAAGATATTTACTGCTACTGCCCCATACCTTCAGGTGCACACAGAGTTACTGCCCCCAATTTTTTAGGTTAAACACAGTTACTGCCCCCTAAATTTCTGTGGCACAGCTTCTGCTTTTGGGGCCCATTTGGCAGTCGGTAGCCTATTACTACCTGAGTAGCCCCCGGGGGGGCACTTCCAATTATCATCACTGTAATACCCCACGTAAAAGCCACACCCACACATTTGGATATGAGAGGAAAATACCACACTGCGGATAAATAATTTCTAACAGATACAGGTTTCATTTTATCTGATAAATATACACTATACAACGAAGCTTGAGAAGGAGAACATGGTAGGGGCAAGAAGTTGAATTTATTACAAAATTTTTTGTACCTACTAAATTGCTGTCTGCGTACCTTACGTGTGGACTCAGCCACGCCCCTATACAACAACCTTCTCCTTCTCCGCTCTAACTCCCTCAGATCTGGAATCATAGCAACACATATTATATTCAGCCAGGGTATTTTTACATTTCTTAGGAACACCTCTATACATTAGCCTTGACAAATGATCGGCTAAAATGTTCTCCTCTGACCTTATATATGTAGAATAAATTTCAATATTATGAATGAAACATAGCCAAAAAATTTCAAGTAGCCATTCCATACATAACCTATTTTTTGAACGACCCGTATTTAACATGGCCAAAACCTGCATGTTATCAGTTATACAATGAACTCGGGTATTCTTGAAATTTTTTAACCAACGTTTAAGGCCCACCATAACTGGATACAACTCATATACATTAATATTTCTATGGTGAACTCTCAAAATATCCAACTTTGGAGTTTTTACAAAATGACCACAAAGGTCATCCAACGGGTCCGTATCTGACCAAGTACCATATAAATAATCTGTACCATACCAGGCACCAAAACCCTGAATTGAAGAATCCGAATACATAGGGGTACAGTCGTTATCATTCAAAATGATATTTTTACAATTGAAAATTCTACAAAAATCCCTCCACCACAGCAGGTCCTTTTGAGTTTCCTCATTAAGTTTAATAACACCCCTATTCCTGGCCTTTACACAAAGATCAAACAATCTCCTGCTGAAAGTTCTGCCACCACGTACTACCTGAGAGCAGAAGGACATCAAACCACCAATCTTCTGCAATGTCTTTTTAGATACAAACTTCTTACCCAAACACTCGTCTATTGCCAGGCTCATCTTGTCTAATTTTCCCTGAGGTAGCGACAACTCCATACACGTAGAATCAATGGTTATACCCAAAAAAGTACACACCTGGCTGGGCTCAGTCACCTTCTCTTTTGACACAACAAAACCTAAATATTCCATACACTCAATTAGGGTGTTCCTCTTACGTAAACAATCCTCCTCTGTCTGAGCTATGATAATAAAATCATCCAGGTAGTTTACTATCCTATCTACACCATAAAATTTAGCAATAATAGTCAAAAAATCTGATATTCTACTAAATATATACGGAGCACACTTCAGACCAAATGTCAAATGGTTACTCTCAAAAAACTCGTCTCCATTACCAAAATTCCACCTGAAGCCTTGATAGCCCACATGCGGGCCATAAACATTAATACTTCTATAGGCAGATTTTAAATCTACTACACACATAAAGTCGTCCCTATCCAACTGAGCTGTAACAGTGTTAATAGAATTGTATGAAAAAGGACTAGAAGTGGTACTCATATAATTATTTATAGAGATTTTATCAGGCATACTGCAGTCAGTAATAGGACGAAGTTTACCATTAGATTTTTCCACACCCCCTAAGGAGTGAATACATTTGGGTTTAAACTCAGTTTTTGTAACTAGACCTTGGTCCAACTCCTCCTCAATAATACTACACATCTCGTTATAAAATCTATCTTCTAAAATAGACTTATAATTTTTACAATCATATGTCGTATCACACCCTGGGTCAACTATTTTGAAACCCTCGGTAAAACCACACCATAGAAAATCAGATTCAATCTGATTGATATTGATAAGGTCTGACTGCCTAAGAAAACTGGCCAGCCGACACTGGAGTATCTGAGCCTTCCTACCATAAATGAAATGCTCACACATACATACCCCATTTACACAACTATCATAGACCCTGATGCTGGGTCTATTTAAACATTCCACCGTAAAAAGTGGTTCAATTTCGCCCTGTACCGGGCAGCTATGAGAAATAAATAAATTCTTTGATAGACCACAAGAATTATAAATATTTACATTATCATTATTAACATTATCACCCGGAATGATAGAAACGGGAGGCTCAGGAAGGTCTACCATACGTACTACACTAAAATCAGGCATCAAAATATCAGAATCTAATGCATGACCTTGCCTAAGTGAATTTTCCTAGTCTTTTTTGTTCTTTTGACACTTGTCTTTGCCATGGTTTGACATGCTACAAATCTCACAAATATGACGATACCTGCATGGGTCCTCCCTGCAACCCTCAGCCCTGTTGAAGGCATAACAGGTCCGGTTGGATTGTTTTGATTTGAACGACTTAGGTTTAGACCCACCCGCCTTCTGCGCTTGCACCGTCCCGTCATAAGACAGGTGCCTCAGAACATCCTCACTTTTAACATCGCCAAACGATCCAACACCTTCAAAATTAGCCCTATTCTTGACTGCTGAGTCGTAAGCTACGAGAGCTTTCAAAGTGTATATTCTGGTAGAGGATTTTTTCCACCAGAACTTCAATATGCTTAACCACATCGAACACATCTTCACCCTCCTCCAACAATTGCTTTACCATTCTGACGTTAACGATCAACAGTTTCTCGATACTATCCAGTTTTTCACCCTTTTTCAAGAAATTTTTCTGGTCAAACGTACCTCTAGACTTTGTAGCATGTCGGCGGTTACTCCTTGAAGTACTAGACCCAATAGAGACCGATGAATTCGTCGAAATACTACGGTATGAAGACGATCTACTCGAAGATCCAAGATGGCGACGACCTGCCCTGTCGCCGTGGAGACCCCGGTAGTCAGGCGAGCGCTGCCGGCCACGCCCCCGTTGCTTGGTTACCATGTTGACTGTGGAATGTTTATCAACACTACCAAGTGTACGACCCGTCTCAGTCTCGCATGCCGCTGCTGAAGTACATGTCGGTTTAACCGCCTGGTTCTCCAATAAGGACCGGATATTTTCGAGCTGCTGCTCCATGCGAGTAGTACATTCCTCCAGCTCCCCGATATACGTCTGGTCAACAGGCAAATCCAATGAACCCCCAGTAGCAGTTGGGGAAGATGATCCATGACCACCCCCATTGGAATCTGCACTGCTCGAAATCCTAGTGTTGGCAATATTCCTTGGTTTTTTAGGCGACTTCTTGGTCTTGGACCTTTGTGTGCCGCTAGTTGTTCCTTTCCTACCCATAATGATAGGTTAAACACCGTATTAACTTGGAAAAACGGATAAAACCGTTAAAATTTCCGGCACCACCCAGCATGGTGTGTGCCGCTCGAAGGATATACGCCAACTGACGGTTAATTTGGATCCCCCAGCTTTTATAGGCGCTATTTGTTTTCCATGACGTCAACATACCAATGCGCGCCCTGGAGGAGAAAGTAGTACCACCCGCTGCACATATTAATTATATATATATACACGGGTGTATATAGTCCCATATATATATATATATATGACGTTCTGTACTTACTGCCAAACTACCGACCCCCTAAATCCAGGCAATTAAAGGGACTACCTGAGATTTGAAGCAATACAGCACGGACCTTAATATGTACAGTAATTTTTTTCTGGTGCAAAGAAGATATTTACTGCTACTGCCCCATACCTTCAGGTGCACACAGAGTTACTGCCCCCAATTTTTTAGGTTAAACACAGTTACTGCCCCCTAAATTTCTGTGGCACAGCTTCTGCTTTTGGGGCCCATTTGGCAGTCGGTAGCCTATTCCTACCTGAGTAGCCCCCGGGGGGCACTTCCAATTATCATCACTGTAATACCCCACGTAAAAGCCACACCCACACATTTGGATATGAGAGGAAAATCAATATAAAAATGGCATAGCTTTTTCTCAAATAAGTGGATTTTCACAAGATATTGCGGTAATACTGTAATGGTTTGTACATCATAAATGCACTAAACTATTCAGAAAGAACACAAAGGGGCAGTTTCAGGTTTCTAGAGGAAACAGAGTATGAAATGTTATTTTCAAATGCTAAGTTACAGAAAGATAATCTTGTTCAGAATTATACTGATCTTATGTCTTTGATCAGAAATGGATACCAAGTACAGTTGAGTTGAGTGTCCCCCCCCCCCACCCGATACGTTTAGCGTTACTCAAATACAATGAGAAGACCCAAGCAGCAGAGTGCACGGATAAAACTCACTGATTGATTCAGTTGGAGGAGGTGTGATGATTTTTTAGTGCCTCCCCATGCTGCATAGCGGCGGGACGGGAGGCGCTATGATGATTGCATTTCCCCCATGTGATGAGGTGTCACAATAGAGAATCCCCAAACTAAATTCCCTCGTATGCAAGAAATGAGGTTGTGACCGCTCAAAAAAACGCCGGGAGTCGTTTTATACGCGGTCACAACCGCATTTCTTGTTATTGTAGTGGTGGTGGGGTTGGGAAAAAATCTGCTGATCCGCCAAAATCCATAAAGCCCCCCACCCCCCACCCCAGCTGGCAATAGATGGCTCTGCCCTTACTAGTCCCATTATTGTGCTAGGTATGAGTGTAAGTGGGTAACCAAGGCTGGATCAATCCCAACTTATGTGAATGTGTTTGAACAAAATATATTTCAATACCAGTACCTCTGTCCCCTTATTTGAAACAGGCGATTTTTTGGAATACTGTAGTCAATTGTGACGTCATACAATGCAGCAGAAAGGCCTGCTGCTCTCCCTTATAGAGGTGTATATTCTACAAGATATGCCAAAATCATGTTGACCTGCACAAGGGCTATCAAAATACCTCAACATGAAAATAGGCTGGTCTTTTTTTTTTTAATGCATCATTCCTGCAACATGCAAACCCTATGAACAGGCCTATGATACACAATCAGTGCCTGAAGCATGCCACATCACGATGGCATCACATGCTTGGAGGCACCTGACGATGCACTGACGCGCATGCTTCTACTTTTTTCTTATTCCCTGGGTCACTTTCGCTGGTTGCACTACAGATAGAGTGTGAGTGGCCAACTACGGGAACATCCAACGTCAAAGCCGACGACTTCCGGGGTAGCCGTTTTGGGTAAGTAGTGCAATCATAGGCTGTACCAAAGACACCCCTTGACTATCCTTATAAATATAATAGCAGTGCCCTTTCCTCGGTAAGGTCTATATATGTATATATATGGAAAACCCATAATATAAGCCACACCCTGAGTTCAGGATTAACCTATACACCACACCTAGGGTCTGAAATTGTTTACAGGCCAAGGCTTATACGCAGGGTTTTAGGTACTAATAAGCATATTTCAGAATGTTATTAAGCTATTAATGTATGGATAATCGAGGATGAGGTGAGGTTTGCTGGAAATAATCGCCCAACCGGGCAGCGGGAGGGTGATTATTTCCAGCTAACCTCACCGAGTCCCTGATTATCCATGCATTAATGCATTTATCGTGATTATTCATCCATTATGTATTAATTTCTTACCTTATAACCCAAGAATTAATCCATGAGAAGACATTTTGTAAGTGGATGTGATCTGCTCGCTTTGCCAAGCCGTTGTGGCCATGTTGTCACTCTGACCGACATACCTCCACCTTTACACACATTTTTCGGGTAGAATCCAAGCGTGTCAAGCCCTGTTATTCTAGCACCGCCAAATATACGATCTCTAGTTGGTGTTCGCCTACATTTTGTCTCCATTTTCTTATAAATAAATAAGAATCCATTGATTTTCCATACCGATCCAACGCACACGGCCCGGTACACAGCCATTTCGTCTTGTTGACGAAGCGGGGAGGTGCCCGGATGTAAGAAGTAGGTCAGCCACGCATCGAACAAGGAATGGCCATACGAGGCGGGTACTGATACGTATCACTATGGAAAATCAATGGATTCTTATTTATTTCGTAGAATATGGAGAAATTAGGCATGGCATGTTAATATAGGATATCTAAGGATGTCTCCCTGTTAATAACTCCACCTGGCACCATTGATTTCTATGCTAACAAGGTCTGTAAACATCATGTATGTCGGACAACTTTTTCAAATTCTTGATGTAGATTGGATTCTATCACCGGTCAACCTAAAACGGTTTTAACTGGAAAATATATGGCGAGGGTGACTTTGTATCCTTCTCCAATTTATTAACTTGCTCAGGTTCTAACCAAGATCGTCTTAGAAAAAAAATGGACTCTGAGAATGCGGTTATACCCCGATAACGGAGCGGGGTTATGACCAAAAAGGCACTGTAGAGGCCAGAATCGTGAGATAACACCCAATACATAGACAAAAAGAATGAATTGCATCTTTTTTATATTAATTAATTTATCCTAGAAATTAAAACATCATTTTTAGGAGTACACAGGATTTTTTTTCAAAAATTAACAAAACTTACAAACCCCAAAAATAATGGGGGTTTCACCGATGAATATATAAGGGTTTTTTTTATTCTGGCAAGTGGGTCATCATATTAGTCATCACCGTAGAGAATAAAAAGTCTCCAATGTGTTTAAATTTGACATTTTCGTTACCACAGCGTGTCACAAAAGAACAAAACTTGCACACTCTGAACATATTCCATTAATTTATTTTGATTATCTTAGCTTCATACATGTCATTTTTATTTGCATGAAAAATAGCCATTTCCAGCAATCAGAGATATAAATGATAGTATATACCATGCAGCAATCTAATCATGACCTGGGTCTTCTGGTTGCCTATACTTCTTTTTGCGCTAACAATGACTAGCTGACCAATATAGTTATATTTACATCATGAGAGGTAGTATGGCACGGGGTCATGATAAGTAAATCTGAATCTCCATGATATCTTGCACATTAGGTGTGGCTTACACTAACCTTGCTGTGCCTAAGAGAATCTGACTAAATTCAGTGTGTGCCCTATACTGAGGAAGCTGATTGTCCAATGGTCATGGCCATTGCTGAAGCCTGTTACCAGTGGTTATCACTAACAACAGTTATCAGATGGGTACCTGAGTGAGTGAGAGTGAGTGAGTAATAGATGTTTAACGCCATTTCGACAGCTAAGGTCATATCCATGGCGAGAACGACATTACACAATTTCACAGAGTAATGTGTCTGTGCCCGTGCATATGTGCACCACACACATCCGAGGGGATAGGAAAGAGGAGATATAGACCCTTTTAAGTGGGCTAGGGAAGCCCGGGTACCTGAGAGGCCCACAGTGAATAATTGGGATTATTTCATTGGATGATAATTAATCCCGCTAGGCCTGTATAGTCAAGGATATATAACAGAATGGTACTAAACTGCTCAAAACCATGTCCCCATTGGACTTTATGGATCTGGGTGCACCTTATATGTGAGACATTATGGCACTATCAAGTGTATCCTCTATAGGTACCATACAGCCTCACATATAAACCACACATACATACCACATCAAGTCCTACCCTGAGTTTGTGGGAAAGCTATATGCTGCAGCAGTCATCTGAAAAGGTGCCCAGTCCCCACCAATGTCTATATATGTCATGCAAAACCCCCCATATAAGCCAGACACTGAGTCCAGGGTGAAGTTTTAAACCCCACAAAAGGCTTTGCCTAGGCTTATACCCAGGGTTTTATAGTGAGAATTCCTCCTTTTAATTGAAGCTGGTGAATGATGCTAACTGCACTATACTGAAGAGATTTTGATATTCTTCCCACTTCCCAAAAAACACATATTTGTAACATTTAGGAACACAGAAAAAGGGTTTGGGTAAAGCTGTATGAAAAGTTTATTAATCTTGTATCCAAAGACCTTTTTAGGTCAATGAAAATCATTAGGAAAGGAAATATAAATTACAAACATTTTATTTTTGCATGAGAAAAAAAGAATTTCCCGACAAATTTCACAATGGAATTTAAACCATGCTACTCTCCAAATGCATCAACTACATTAAACTAATCTACGACTTAACCATTCAAAGGACACTAATGAACGAGTGCATCATGTCCATTGGTCATCAATAAAGACAATTCCTACCTACATACCCATTTTTTCAACTCTGGTCTATTGATATAATTATGTGGACACATTTTACATGGCAGTGTGATTCAAAGAGGTCACCACCACAACCATGATGAAAATTCTAGACTTCACAACTTGATAAACAAATATCCATCTCTCTCCAAAAAAAAAAGGGAGGTGGAATACATTTGTTCATTAGTTCAAAAAATAGGAAAATTGTGGATTTTGTTGTGGAATAGAAAAAATATATATAAATATTATGATGCCTGAGTGGAATTCTGGTCTTTCTGTGGATCCATTGTTTGTCTGAACATTGGTATTACAGGAATACAAAGACGCCAGGAATTTCTGTTGGGTTAAAGATTTCCATCCCAAACTACTTGTCCAATTTGTAATGCTTTATTAAGCAATGTTCCTGTGTAAATCCCCATCACAGTGTACATGTACAACAAATCAATCTTTAGCAAATTTCAAGAAAATTTAAACTTCCTGGTAGCACTCTTCTTTGGTTGTTGGTAATAGCCGATAGCAACATCAATGTCCATCCCCGGTACCCAACAGTCAAAGAGATGTCCAACCTCACCGCTCTCTGTCACCTCTTTCCATGCTTTGTTCACACCAGGGTAATAGATATCATCAAGAACCTGAATAAAAGAGGGGAACAAATTCAAAATATCATATGCTATAGTACCTTACTTGCCAGTGGATCATTTATTACAATACTCATACCTATCATAATGCCTTACAGCATCCTATCAAAGGAAGCCAGTGTACAGTATGTGAGTTTGCAATATATATAAGCAAGGTCATTTTTATGTAGGCCTATATACTTTCTGGCTTGTAAGTCATAATTACCAAAAGCTGCATATAAGCCATGGCTTATAGACCATTTTAGAGGTTTTACTGTGGCTTAAAGGGTCTACAGTAGCTCAGGGTGTGGCTTATATGCCAGGTTTTACATGGGAAGAAATGCCATCATTTCCAGCCCAAAGTGCCAGCTCATTACAAAGCCAGTCTTCGGCTACCTTGTCTGGCTTATACACAAGGTTTTGTGGCATTTTATGATAAAACTGTCTAAATTATGTACTTACAATGATATGTTCCTTGGCTGCTGCTTTCCTCATGTTGTGGATATCTTGAATTACAATCGGATATGTATGTCCACCATCAATTGATACAATATCGCAAATCACACCATCTGGAAGCCATGCAGGTACTGTTTTTGTTGAGTCTCCAATTGTCAATTCAAAATTATTAGGATACAACTTTTTAAGATTTGCCCCCATCCTTTGGGGCAGACCACCATTTCCAATATCAAATCCATAATACTTGATCCCAGGTTTGGATGAAAGCCATGCTATGGCACTCTGCCCTACATTGAAACCGATCTCACAGACAGTTTTGACAAACTTCTGCCGTGCCAGCTCTTGGTACAGCATTGTTAGCTTATTATGTTGGGGTGCATACCTGCGGGCAAATGCTTCCACGTAACTGGCTTTCCGGAGCTTTTGCCACTCTGGCGTAACCTTAATGTGCTTTGATGTGTTTGTCGAGAACATCCGCAAACAATTCTCGTTCTTTCTCTTGGGGATGAAGTGTAGGATTTTTGACCAATACTCATTCCATGGGGGCAGATCTTTGTGTCGTACTGCATTGGCATCAATGACACCAACCGTTTTCTGTACTTTCCCATCATTATATATATATTGACCAATTTTGTTCGGCTTTCTATTGGCTTGAAAACTCCCAGCCCAAGATGCGCCACTTGCACCATTGTTGAGTAATGGATAAACTAGTACCAAGACAACTGCCAGAAGGAGGCTGAATGCCAGAATCTTGGATAACTTTGATGATGCTATCTGCCTGTAAAACAGAACAAAACAAGAAGGTTTCTGTGAGATGTAGATGGATGTTGACAAAGAGAGGATATATATAATTTACGAATGTTTCTGTCCATGATACGAACCAAGATGTCTATAATTCAGCACAAGTCGATCATGTAGCTGATTCCCATTTGTATAAATAAAAAAAATGAATTAAAAAAGTGTGCATTCCCAATTGGCAAAAGAAAATGTTTCTTTAACATTTTGGAATGTTGTTTAATGTTTATAAAAACATTTTGTAAGTTAAAATGACTTTTTTTGACCAAGAAACAACGTTTTTGTTTGGAGTAGATGTTTTGATGTGTTTCACTTCCAAACAAATTGGGAGGTGTGGTCAGAAATTGGAGTGAAATGGATCCATTTTTAGCTTCTAAGGAGAAGGACTGTGAACTCAGATATGGGTATATTTTGCAAAAGCCCACTTACGTATATATATACAGATAAACTTCCATAAGTAAATGTCCTGAAAATGTATACTAAATGGAATGGACATAATCAAGACTTTAGGAATTTCAGAGAAAGGTACACTGGTCTTAACTCAGGTAGGCTAGTGAGTAACTCGCCATGGTTACATCCATGTATCATGCCTACCCCATGGGGTTGATACAATCCAAGAGAGTCAACCCTTCATTGGTGCATTATGTCAGCAAATGAGCATGATGCACTCCTGCATTAGTGGCCCTTAAGTAATTGATGATATTGATATGATGGCTACCTGAATATTCCCTGCTGGTCCCCCATCTTTTCTAATACTTTTTGCGTTATGCTGGAGACACAGCTACACACCGATGATAGAACCCTGAAAGTATAGAAAAGATAAAGCAATAATTATTATGACATGTATTTCATGGTGATTGCGATAGTCCCATAGGTTTAACCATGGACCACTGTATCACATATATATTAGGCCATGGAATTGGAATAAGACATCCCCATAATCCATGCACACGTCACATGACTCCCTGATGATGCCATAGGGCAAAGATTGTGATGCAATTTAGTGGACATTCTTGGATTTCTTTGTTTTCAGAACCAAAAACCATGAAATATTTGCAAATGTCCACCAATAAGTCATTGTGCAATACAGACAGCAAAGCCTCATGAAATGTGATGCAGAAATATCCTATGGTTTCATCCTTCACTACAACTGTCTAAATTCTAAGATTTTGAGGAGCTATGATATCTAAGAAGGCACAGCACAGCTGTGATGTCAGTTGGTGTTGATGGTTTCAATCTAAGATTATGTTTTATTTGAACATTTCTTTATAGTGATTATATATATTCAGCCAATCACCGAAGAAATATGAAAACAAGGTTTTTTATTGGAATCTAGGTCTTGCTCATGGTAAATGGACAATGATCAAGGTCATTTAAAATTGATCACAGTTATTATATAAGTAATAGTTGAGATTTATGTAGTACGTTATTATATAGCCAGGTGAATTCATATTTTTTTTCAAAATAATATAATATTACTAAATTGTCAATGGCACCAATTGTCAATGGAAGCTCCTAGAACTGTCCATTCTGCCTGCTGTTAGGCATAGAATTTTTTTGTTTGCTGTTGCTGGGTAACATATATATCAGATGGAAAGATCAATAGCACCAATAGAATCCCCAGGATCTAATTAGGAGAGGTAGGAATGGTCAAATACCTCCTAAACCTGTCTGTTCTGCCTGTTGTTAGACATAGAATGTTTTTGTTTGGTGTTCTAGGAATTCTAGACATCAGACAAGAATGTCAATGGCACCAATGGAATCCTCAGGGTCTAATTCTGGGGGGGGTTAGGTATGGTCAAGTACCTCCTAGATCTATCCATTCTGCACATTGTTAGGCATAGAATGTCTTTCTTTCTTTGCTGTTGCTAGGCAAAGTAGACGTCAGACGGACACATAAATAGCACCAATAGAATCCCGAGGGTCTAATTATGGAGGGGGGTAGACATGGTAAAATGCCTCTTAAAGAGGCAGTGCCATGTCCCTGACCAATAACATGAATCTATTACTAAATATAACCGTGAACAACATAGTACATTTGTATGATCTAAATGACAGTCAGTTACATACAGAAATCGGTATGCCAAAATCATGGTGGCCACCTCTGGGGTCTGAGTACACAGGTGTAAAACTGGGTGTTTGTGGAAGAAGCCGGATGTTGCATCATCGGCAGTAGAGGTACAAAGCATTGTGGGGTGTGAATGCTGGCTATCAATGCATTAGGCTAGGCCCAGGTATGTGATGGAAGCCATCCAAATTATTGTATTTCTTTAAGTGAAACAATGATTATCGCTTCAATGAAAGTATCATCTTGATACACATCGACACTCAATGTGCATTCCCCTGTATCAGGAATTTCTGAAAGTCAAAGCATTTTGTAAATATCATGTTAGGACTGAGTTGAAGAGGAAATGTTTGACTTTGACATGTTTGCAAACATGTGAAACATTTTTGCCCCTTTTTTTTAATTGATACGACATCCCCCAGTTATTATGATACAAATATACCCAATAGGTATGACAAAATCTGTCAGAAGTCTGTTGGTAATCAGACTCCTACACTCCATAGCATAGGTACTTTAGCATCCAGGCATGCAGATCATACATCTCAGTTGATTGTGACATATCTTGTATTGTCGTAAATCAGCTAAATGTGGACTCTGGATATCCTGCCTGAAGCAGACTGGGGATTCCATCCTCCTACTGACCATTACATATAGGATGTCTTATAACTTCACACCTCCAGGTGAGTGTCAATGCCAGTGAGCTGCCCATGTCACGAGGACACTTACCCCTCAGGATAAGGGTTTGGGGGGGAGGCCTATAGACCTGCAAAACCCTCCTTTCATTCATTGAAGGGCCATCTCTTTGAACTATCTTCACTATTTAAGCTGAGGATAGTGGGGAAGGCAGATAGAGGTGGTTCCGATGACTAAATGGCACTACTATCATGCATACACATATAGGGCAAAAGGGTCATTGATATAAAAAAAATCTGTTCTTTTATAGGACCTTCAGACTTGATGGCATTCCATCTGAGTGTATACTTTTCTGGTAGATGTGCTAGGGCCAAAGGATGTGATCGACATATCGTTTTTAGGCTTCATCATCTGTCATAATTTTAATACTCAATTTCACAATCATATTGCAAATTATTTGTTAGGCCTGTCCCACGGAATTAGTAGGAAAATATCTGAATTTCCACATTATAACTTGAGATGGTGGAGTTCATTCTAAACAAATAACGATCATGTAAATTTCGTTCTACTGACATTTCAGTTCATCTGAAGATCAAAATATGTGAGATAAATTGGGTTCAAAGTATTCCGAAAAATCATCTGAACAGAAATCATTATAAAGAGATGTTGCTGTACATTTGCCTTCCCAAGAGAAAATGGAGACAAGACACCCTTGTAGCCTTACTGTCGATGACGTCACAACATAGTGAGGTGTATGTGGAGGCCAGGTACAGGTCTGCAGCTAGCCCACAGTAGTCACCCTGGATATGTGTGGTGTGCACTCATTCGAGCCACTTAATACATACACAGATGGGAACATTTGACCAAGACCTACGCAATTTCTCACAAATATGAATAGGTAAAATATCGTGGCACTGCCTCGTTAAACCTGTCCGTTCTGCCCGTTGTTAGGCATAGAATGTTTTTGTTTGTTTTTGCTAGGCAAGGTAGATGTCAAGACGGAAACATCAACGGCACCAATAGAATTCCCAGGGTCTAATTAGGGGAGGTATGCATGGCCAAAACCTCCTAGACCTGTCCGTTTTGCCTGTTGCTAGGCATAGAATGTTTTAGTTTGCTGTGCTAGGCAATGTAGACTTCCGACAGAAATGTCAATGGCACCAATAGAATCCCCAGGGTCTAATTAGGGGGGATAGGCATGGTCAAATACCTCTTAAACCTGTCCGTTCTGCCCGTTGTTAGACATAGAATGTTTTTGTTTGCTTTTGCTAGGCAAGGTAGATGTCAGACAGAAAGAGCAATGGCACCAATAGAACCCCCAGGGTCTAATAAGGGGAGGTATGTATGGTCAAATACCTCCTAGACCTGTCCGTTTTGACCATTGCTGGGCATAGAATGTTTTTGTTTGCTATGCTAGGCAATGTAGATGCTGGACAGAATTGTCAACGGCACCAATGGAATCCCAAGGGTCTAATTACGGGGGTAGATATTGTTAAATACCTCCTAGGTCTGTCCGTTCTCCATGTTGTTAGGCATGGAATGTTTTTGTTTGCTGTTGCTTTGCAGCATAGACGTCAAACAAAAACATCAACAGCACCAATATAATCCCCAGGACCTAATTAAGAGGGGTAGTTTTAGTCAAATACCTCCTCGACTTGTTCGTTATCATTCTATAATTCTAAAGTTACAGATCTATAGTTACAGTTCTAATTGATTTTCCATGGCAGTTGCTGTAGGAATGATAACATGCAAGCAAGGCCCTAATATAGCATAGATACCCCTATGGCTTAATGACATTGCTCTTAGGAATAAATCATATTAAATAACACAAGTTAGGTTTAGTGTTCAATTTGTATTAGGGGTAGCTCCTACCTCCATGGCAGTCGCTGTAAGAATGAAAACATGCAAGCAAGGTCCTAATATAGCATAGCTACCCCTATGGCTTAATGCCATTGTTCTTAGGACTAATTCATCTTAAAATGCACAAGTTAGGTTTAGTGTTCATTTGGTATAAGGGGTATCTCCTACCTCAACGGCGGTCGTTGTAAGAATGATACCATGCAAGCAAGGTCCTAAGATAGCATAGCTACCCCCACTACTACTATACACGTGTAGGGGACCGGAAATCCCTCTACCCGGTAGACCAACTCGCAGGAGCCGGTTGCCTGGTCTTCACTGCTCCCCTAGTGTGTGTCATACTGATCCAGGTGTAGGTGGAAGGTAAAGAACGTCAGGCCAGGGGAAGTAGCTCAGGGGTAGAGCTTCCGCTTCGAAGTTTGAGGGTCCCAGGTTCGAGTCCCTGTTTTTCCAAAGACGTTTTCCACTGACCTCTACACAAGTCTACCCAATTTTGGACATGCCACCTGACCCTTTGAGGGGATTAATTTGTCAAGGGCTATTGGTTTTCCTAGTGTTGTTATGTTAAAGTGCTAGAGCTAATGCAGAATTAAAGGCTAGGGGTTCTAAAGCCTTGGTCAAGTCTAAACGGGACAAAACCTGGCTTGGTCCACATTGAGGAACAATGGTCAGTTTGCTCTGGCCAACTGACCATAAAATATAGGTCTAATCTGAGAGATGGGGGTGGATCTCCTAAGACTCCACCACCACTGTATTTATTTCAGAATTTAGGCCAATATGGTAAGTATCACTATAGAGGAAAGCAGCAGGTTTATCTCATGTGTCTCATGAGGTCACAATTTGGCAAAATACATGCCAGAAGGTGAATACAACAAAACCTTCCCAGTTTTCATGAAAATAAAATAGACTGCCACAATGACCTGTTTATGTGCACCTGCGTTTATTAATTCTGATGCTACAATTCACCCTGTGCTCCCATGAGACCTGCAATTATTTGAGAGCCTGTCCTTATAGTGTTCAATGTCTGCACACTGAATGTGAACTGGTAACACTGTAATTGTGAATATATGATAACATGGGCGTGGAAAGCAGGGGGGACAGGGGGGACATGCCCCCCCCCCACTTTTGGCCAACTTAGTAGAGCAGCAAGTCCTTCAAAAGAGCCATATTTTAGGAGTTTAATTCTTAAGATTACTGATAGCTATAAGTTGTTTTTTTATGTTGTCCAATGTCTCCGGGTATGGAAAAGTGATGTTTGACCAATGAAAGCTCGTGCAGTCACTGAGAAATCTGCAATTCTATACAAACATCTCTTGAAATTTTAGCCTCGTTTTTAAGAGCTAAAATACATATTGATCACCCTGTTCTGGCCCTAATATTCATCTTACAACAATTCCAAAGGTACCTACCCCCCCTAAATTGGACCTAACGATAGCATTGGAGCCAACCATTTGTTGCTAGGACAAGCGGTTACCTAGCAACAGCTGATTTTAGCTAGCAACGGCCCTTTCTGAGACAAAGAAAGACCATTCCTAGAAATGACTTACAGAATGGAGATCATGGATACTGTTTCTCATTTTGCTATTCAGAAGCTCCATGCAATTGAAAAAAATGCAATATTGTACCAAAATACAGTGTGCTGATCAGAAAATATAGAAAAAAAAGATAGACCTATAGCAAGTATGATGAAAACATGCGACTTCAGCATTATCCTCTGTTGGCAAAATATTCTTTACTAGACAATTGTAGTGTGTCTTATATCCTGAAAATGATGAAATGAGAATACATCTGAGGTTTTATTCTACTTGTGGGGCAGTGATTCCTTAGCAACAAATTTACATAGCAACTTGTACAAAAGAGCTTGTTCATAGACAAATATGTATTATTGTGAAGAAAGTTAACCATCATTGGACTCAATTTATTCAGAACTGAGTAGATCTTGTTAGAAATATCCCTAATGTAATAGGAAATGTGTCAGATAGTTGTTCAATACTCACAGAGTTGGCACTTACTTAAACCTTGCTAGCTTTTGTTTAGCAAGTGGTGAAACCTTGCTAGCTTTTGTTTAGCAAGTGGCTCACCAACAGACAACTGCTCTACTCAGATATGAAAACATGATTATGGAACCCATCGATTTGTAAAGAAAATAAATCTGAAATTGTGCTGCCAAAGCCTTATTGCTAGACCTGTTTACATCTTAGCAATTAAATATTTGCTAAGGGGCCATTCAAATATTACGTAACACAGTAGGGGAGGGGATCATGAAGTTTGTTACACTTTGTTACAGAGAGAGGGGGGGGTCTGCCCAAGGGTTACATGATAAAAATGAGGAATACATCACATGGCTAAATTTGACAATTTACAAGCTTTTTAATGTGATTTTAGAGATCATCCTATAATTCTTGTTAAATTGAGAAGGATCAAATAAATTTAGGAATATTGATTAGAAGCCCCATATTGTTACAAGGGGGGAGGGGGGTCAAAAAGTGGTCAAAATTGTGTTACGTAATATTTGAAAGGCCTTTAAGCAGCATTACTCTAAATTATGTTATTTATAATATTATATAGATTTTGATCAGAATTAGATATAATGTGTGATGATTATTCTGTCACAAACCTTCTCTAGAAGTTCTACTAAGGAAATCTAGCTTAATCTAGCAGCATCAGATAACTGTGATTGCATGGATCTTGCAATTGATATCATCATTCTGTCAATGGTGAATAAGATCACTTCTGTTGGCAGAAGTGGACCTTTTCAGAGCCTTACTGGTAGGACTCAGCTATAAGTACAAGCCATATGATCCAACAAACAGAAAGTGCCTAGCAAACTAACTAAAAGACCCTACCTCTGACCATTCTCCTTGCTGGAAGGTCATGTTACAAGACATTAGCTAGGACTTTATTTTAAGCCATAGATATGTTCTTAACTCTTTCCAGCCAGCTCTATCATTGTTAAAAGTCCCTAAAATACAGCAGATTGAGGTCCCGGGCAAATATATATTGATACTTGGTGTAAGGATGACCTCAGGAATAGAACCAATGTTTGAGAAAATGTATACAAAAATGACTAATTTGTAATCTGTATGTAGTTTCCTTTCATATGATACCATGATACCTGGCATTACTTATTGAAAATAATTATTGATGGGGCCCAGAATAATGTTATTAGATACTTTAAATGCTCTCCTCATAGTGCATTAATGTACTAGCTATATTTGACCTGGTAGTACATTAATGCACTAGCCGACTGGAAAGAGTTAAAAAGACATAGACCATCTGTCTGTCACCAGTGATCATCATCTACATGATGGAAACATCCATATAACAATTAACATTCTATCCAGATATGTTCAAAGTGAAGTGATGGAACTACTATAGCCTATATATTTCAGGGCATTGCCACATGTACATTCATAATATGCTTTAGCATTAGAATATTCATTTTTACACTCCACCTTCTCAATTGGTACTGAGGTACTTTGAAGGGTTGGCATGATACATTGATGCAGCATTTGCTAAAGGACTGACCAGCATTTCATTGGAGAAGAATGACATATGAAGGCATTGAATGACCATAAGGAGGTAATTTCATCACCCTCTACACACACCCAAAGTCACAGACCAATACTGTAAGCATTGGCCTAAGGTAATTGACTTGAGGCTAAGGCTACGAGGCACAGGGACATCATACATTGTATATGACAAGACAAGGGTTGGATTCATGTAGAAGCCATGCCATTTACACATGATTCTATGGTAGTATTAGGTACATAAGAAGTCCCTTCTTGTTACAGTTCCTATAATTCTAATCCTTGGTCGTTAATGTATTCTAATAATGTTGCTAAATATCACTCAAAAGGATTAATTGATAGGTAGATACATACAGGAAGCAAGGTATTTACCAAGCCTCGGATTACCCAAGATATTCTTTGTATGCTTTAGAATGAGAGAGTTCAAGATGGTGATTATGTGTTCTGTATGATGGCATGTCACATCACACAGGGGCAATATTTGATTTTAGCCTTACCATTTTGGTGGGAGAGCTTTGATCATTATCAGTAGGTAATTTGAATCAGTCTGTATATTTGATATGACTTTGTATAGACAGGTATATGCCTTGTGGTTGATATTAGGATATCATCTGTGTTCTGAGACTCACATGAGATGTACATAAATCACAGACTGACCTGTCACCTCAACCTGATACATAAACTGCTTTCAATGATACTTTGCTGATGTTATGTTTAGCCAAAGTAGTGACAGTTGATTTTGTATTTAAGTCTGCAGAACCTGTATGAAGCCCCTGTATAAGATGTGGCTTATAGGTCATTTCAGGCTCTGGCTGCAGCTCAAATTATATTACTCAAAGTACCATACTATAGAATAGTAGTAATCTGAATATTTGTAGGTCGCTAGGTATGGTTTATATTATTTTCCAAAATAGAAAAAGGAAATGAGTTGCTGGGTGATTTCTTTTTTATTTTCTATGGGGTCATTTTATGATAGGATCATATATTTCAGGCAAATATAGCTGACTAATATTTGAATCTCATCTCATTGTATCTACATATACACATGTACATGAACTTGGCTATCACATGGTCCTTGGAATGTTGTTGGTTTACAAACAATACACTCATGATGTCTCTTGCCCAGCAATAGACATATTTAGTAAAAAAAAACCTGTGATCACTAGAATACCTGGCGGATATCTTTTCATATCTGGAGCATCTGTGTGTCAGTTGGTAGGCTACTTGCTATGCAAAAGCTAGTACTTTCTAAACAATAACCAACTGCACAATTGTTAAATATAATTATTTCCTATTTTGGGGGGTATTTTGAGGTAGAATTGTTTTCAAATACATTGAGATCATGGATTCTTAGTTCTCATCAAATCCAAATGTCTTTTTATGAATATACTTCTCAATTTTCTTAGGTTTGAAAAAGTGTTTTTTTGAACTTCTCACAAAATTACAATGTGGATAATCGAAGTCCAGCTTGCAGCATAAATCTCAATATTACAATTAGTTCCAATTTTAACTATATAATCGATGACGAAGCTAGACCATCTGTTCAACTCAAACAGCTACCGCTCAATGAGGGCTTCCAATCAGATTGGGCCCATTTATAGTGCACCCCCTCTTTTGCTTAGATACCTTAGCGACCAGTGATGTCACAGCGTATCATGGATACTCTGTTGCCAGGTAGACCAAATGAATCAACAACAAGATTGTTGACAGGGTTTGGTGAGATTATTTAACATAAAGAGATGTTAAAAATGAGGGAAAGCGGAAAAAAAAAACAATTTTAACTATATAAACCATCACATCAGCTGTTACTTGATATTCATTACATCAAACAATAGAATTTTATACACGCACATGAGACACAAGGGCATTGACACAAGGGCATTGACATACAGACATAGAAGACAACCCAAGAAAGAGAAAATAAGATATAACAATTTAACACCATTGACCCCTGTTCCTAATAAATTATTCATTAAAGTCCATGAAGCTTAAGCTCAAGAGATCTTATAATCCAAGAACAATATATTCATTCATCCGTTAACTTGTAGCTAGTTCATATGGACGTGCAATATGCATTATGCATTATGCATCATGTCAATATAGGTTGCTAAGTAAATTTGTTGTTGCTAGTCAATCGGCTACTCTAGGAGTAAAGTGAAAGCCTCAGAGGTTTTTGACGATATAAGACACACTACAATTATCCAGTATATAATATTTTTCCAATAGAAGATAATGCTGAAGTTGCATGTTTTCATCATACTTGCTATATCATTTGTTTCTACATTCCCTGATTAGCACACTGTGTTTTGGTACAATGTTGCATTTTCTACAATGGCATGGACCTTCTCAATACCAAAATGAGAAGCAATAGCCATGATCTCCATTCTGTAAGTCATTCCCAGGAAAAGTCTTTCTTTGTCTCGGAAAGGGTCCGTTGCTAGCTAAAATCAGCTGTTGCTAGGTAACCGTCTGTCCTAGCAACACATGGTTAGCTGCAACGTGATCATTGTGTCAAATTTAGTGGGGGTAGCTACCATTGGAATCACTTTTCCATACCCAGAGACATTGGACAACATAAAAAAACAATTTATAGCTATCAGTAATCTTACGAATTAAATGACCCCAGAGAGCCCCCTGTGCTGCTCCTCTAACTCCTCAAAAGGTCAAAACTAAAAGGTCAAGCAAAGGGAGGTCAAAAATTGCAGAAAACCCCCCTGGTCCCACCCACTCTGATACTGCTTCCCACGCCCCTGCATAATATCTGTGAAAGAATTATGCTGACTGCTAATAATAATAGCACCAGAAAGTTGTGAAGTTATACCTGTGATAAACTTCTAACTACTTTATTCTAATTGTGTGTTCCATACCCCCTCCCTCTCCCTTTCCTATACAATTGACTATTCAAAGTCAAGGCACTACTTTCAGGTGTCTACCCACAATCCACTGAGTAAATAGTAAGTGATTAGAAACAGAAAGTTCTCAAGCACTTATATAAGTATGGTAGGGTGGTGGTTGTGTTGGGGGTGGAGCCTAACTTCTGAAGTCTGTGTCTATGTTTAGGGATTGGATTTTTAAATGACAACTCTTTCATCTGTAGATGCTTAATACAGTCGTTCATATAATCAGTGGGTGATTGACAATAATAGTGAAAGTTTCATGATGAATGCCTATACTAGGCAAGCCCACAAATAAATGATGCTGTAAGTTGGTCACTAACTTACCAAGAGGCTGTTTCACCGTGTTTAATGTAATAAACGCGGATGTCCATAATATATTAAATACGGACGTTTCATATTTATGTCTATATCTAAACACCTACTGCCCCTACCCCCCACCCCATTTGAAATATGCTTCGTCCGCGTTTATTACATTAAACGCGGTGAAACGGCCTCCATGGTGGATCATAATTACTTTTTTAAAGTGTTTTATTTGGTCCTTAATACAATATAACAAGTATATGTATTAACTAATGCTAGCTTCTGCGTGTTGCAGTCCTTCCGCTAGCCCCCCTTACATATTTTTATTTACTATTGCTAGAAATATGCGGATATGGCGACACCAATTTATATTTACATAACTTTACATTTTCATTTTCAACTATGTTTGTGATAAGGGAGCCTTCATTATTTATGGCAGTGGGGTGAGAATTTCGTTCAGCAAATACCTGAAAATGAAGTGTCCCCCCATGTGAATATCCCAAAATGAACCCCCTCCCCCACAGAAATACCCAAAAATTAATTGCCCCCTATGTGAATACCCCAAAATGGAATGCCCCCCCCCCCATTGTGAATACCCCAAAATAAAGTGCCGCCCCCCCCCACTCATTACTGCTCACTGTAATACACCAAAATTGATTACCTCAGTAGAAATCTCCTAAAATCACCCTTCCCCTTAGCACATGAAATAGCACTTTCCTGTGCTAGGGGATTTTCCTTTGAACAACAACACTGGCTACCTGAAGGCAATAGCACCTTACTATGTGTGCATCCCTTTATGTTGCTGCAAGCTAGTGTAGTAGAAGGTGTGAAAACTCCTGTAGACACAATTACTGCCAATGGTAATACCACTTCCAAACTTGGATTGTTGCCCCAATGGATGCCATTATAAGTGGCTATATATTTTATTTCATACATAGGGAGTGATCATTTTTTAACAGGGGGGCCTTGTGGGTTTGCGCGCAGACCCACTAAAAGAATTCTGCCCCCCCCCTCTTTTGACCCACACCTGAAGAGCCAAAAATCATGTGTGAATGCACCCTTTTAACCTATTCTGATATAGCAGGTTATTGCTGGAGCTTGTTACCAGTGAGTTCTACAGATAAGACCTATCAGATGGGTACCAGATGGGTATCAGTTGGCCCCCGAGAGGACTGCAGTGAATAGTTGGTGTCATTTCATTTTGGGTGATAATCGAACCAGCTAAGTCTGTATAGTAATGCACAGGCTTTTTGGCTGAAAACTGGAGAAATTGTTTTGACCCCCCTGGTTAAGGGGTCAAAATAATTCTTAAAAAATGATCACTTTCTTAGCCCTCTGTATTCTGACAATACATACTTTTGAATTAAAAATCTGCAAATTTAAGTACACACGAAAATGTCTTTTTTACCATTTCCACAAAAATTACTACATTTACTGTATACAAGTGTTTGTGTTTGCCTTTAATTGAGCCTATGCACACGTATGTATATATAAGATTATGCTACTGTAAAACCCAGAAAACAACCTTCAACCACATGTACAAGGCAAAGCCTGAATTTGGATGAATGCTATAAGTCAATGTAATTAGCACACATACCCTAATAAGTGCAAACCCAGTCTTTTAGACTAGGAATTACTGTGAAACCCTGTTCATAAGCCAACCTCAGTCATAAGCCAGGGGTAGAGTTTGAGAAAATGTTATGAGCTGATTTTTTGGTTGAAATTTCAAGAGGTTTCTCTATAATTTACATACATGCCAACACTCCCATATTGGCTGGGAGACTCCCGGATTTTGACAGTTTTTATGATTTCTTCTGGATTGTATTTATCCCCTAAAATTCTCCCAGATTTTCAGAATTCTCCCGGATTTTGATAGGTCTGGGCACTTCTAAATTAGGAAACCACCCGGATTTGATATATCCAGGTCTTTCCAGCTAAAGAAAATGTACCATAATGCCCTATTTATTTTTTTGAAATTTAGTAATTTCTCGTCTCAATATTCCCAAAAGCACTTTTCGGCTGCAGGCTACCACAGGGTGGCCAAAATATCTGAGGGTCTCCCGGTTTCGGACCCTGAAATGTTGGCCTGGTCATAAGCTGGGAGAAACTTTGGGAGAAAATAATTTAGAAGCCAATTTTGTTCGAAAATAGGAACAAAAGTCTGGCATATGACAAATACCAGTGCCCTAGAATGAAATATCCCCTGGCACGAATGTCCTAAAATGAAACGCCCCCCCCCCCTATATGAATATCCAAAAATGAAGCGCCTCCCCCACAGAAATACCCTAAAATAAAGTGCCTCCCCCTCGCAAATGTCCCAAAATGAGCACGCCCCCGCCCCGAACTGCTCACCCCCCCCCCCCCCCCGCCATAAATAATGAACGCTCCCTAAGGTACAATTATCAGATTATTATGAAAGGGTGTAATGATGAGATGAGGATGAGATGAGTTGATTTTATAAAATAACTGGTTGGGCTAGGCCCTGCATAAAATATATTTGTACTCTATTTTGATTCTATATTTAAACACATTTAAATCCTCAATTCTGGTGAATTCGAGCCTGTTCCACTTTATGATTGCTGTATAATGGATTTAACAGTAAACGGTACTAAAAGCCTATTCCCGTCACGAAACCTTGTATTGAGATATCTATTATCATTGTACACACCACTAGTGTATAAATGATGCGCATAAATTAGTAAATGAATATCACGTTTTATATGCAGTTCTTTACATCCACTAATATCATGTAGTCGTACAGTGTTTTATGTCATGGCTGATACGAATGTCACTATAGATTAGTACTAGAACTGCCGTATTCAATCGGGGGCCTTGAATACAATGTGTCCGTATTCAATGGATGTCTGCCATCTTGGATTTTGAACAGATCTGAGCTGTTTTTCTTTATTTAAAAGCAAAACAACCCCTAGGCCATGACATAAATGCAAATGTCCACTTCCATGGGATTTTTTTTACATCGTATTCCCCTCTGTGGGACTGGTCCCATCCAAATCAGCCATATAATGGCTTCGTGGGATACGCCAGTCCCACCTCGAATACGATGTAAAAATATCCCATGGTCATGGACATTTGCTTATATATATTGGATTTTCTCCAATTTAACCTTGTATACAGTACATAGACCTTTGTTATGTTACAACTCTGTGTTTTCAGTTATAAGTGCACTATGGCTTCTTAATTTTGATGGTACCATTTACCCTGCTGTTCTTATATCATAGATTTCAGACAGAAAGAATATTAAAGTTATTTCCAGAACCAGAAGAGCCGACCTCGTAAGACAAAGCCCCCCACCCCCACCCCATAGAACAAAGCATTTAACACCTTAGTGTAGAAACCTGGGCGAAGACGTGTAAAGGGCTGGTAAGGGTGTAACGATATTCCGAGTTAGCAGGTTGTCCCATGGGCGCAGCCATTGCTGGAGCTTGTTACCAGCGATTTCTAATGATAAGACCTATCAGATGGGTACCAGTTGGCCCCCAAGAGGGCCGCAGTGAATACATGGTGTTACTTCATTGGCTGATAATCAAACCAGCTATGTCCGTATAGTTAAGGGTATGGTACCCTCAGACACGTGTCTGCCACTGTGGGTATACCTGTCATACCTGTCAATAGGGTACTTTGACAGGTATACCCACAGTGGCACATAGCACATGTGTGCCACTGTGGGAATACATGTTGAATCATAATAGATTATGCCATTGATAGATTGGGGGTAATTATACTGCTTTGCTAATGAAACTAATATAATTCTGTACCAAAAAAAAACACAGGAAAATCAGTATCTATGTTGGAGAGACAGAGAAATAAATAACACAATGGTAGCTTACCTGACTGTAATGCCTCATATGCAATTATACCATCCGCGTATGAGGATACATTATTTGTATATCCACAAAGTCAGAAAAAGCAGAAAACACAGAGTGTGCAGTCAGAGTGTAGACCCTCTGCCTGTGGTCACCTAGCTGGTCTAGACTGCTATAAACACGTGTAACGCTGCTTCCTAAGTCCTATGACTACCACCGGTTATGGCTGATGCTGTTATGTAACGAATAGCACCAGTAGTTCACCATCTTATGTAATGCATGCTAGCTTTATGCTACTAGTACTACTACCGTAATTCCTCGCGTAAAGGACGCCCCTCGCGTATAGGACGCACCCTGACTTAGGCTAAATCAGATAGGACTCATCAAAGGCCAAATTTTGGGCATTTTAGTACTGTTCCTTTATGAAAATCCTGGCATATATGACGCACCCCATGTTGGGATGATTCCTATCGGTAGTACCTAATGTACCTCCCTTGGGGGGGACTCCTGATAAATATATTAATTCTATAGCTTTTATGTGTGTAAACAAGCCCCTATTTTTGGTCCCAGGCCTGGCACTCCCTACCCAAACCAACACTATCCGAGTTAATATAATTATACACTTCTATCCACAGATTTTGGGGACGAAAAATACTATATTTTGACCAGGTTTGTAGTTTTTGGGGCTTGTAAAGTCTCCGAGTAGACGAGTCTGGGTGGGACAACAAGTATACTGAATCAACAATAAATGTTGCATTCCTGACATTAGCAAAGCACAGCAAGGGGGATTCCATAAATTATGTGTGCAGCAAAAGCATACAGATGGTTACAGGGGGAGGGGGCATTTTAATTTTAGCATACTCATTGTTTACACATACTGTGTAGACATAGAGCTCTGCAAATATAAATTATACAGTTTTACAATAGAAAGTCTGGAAAAGGACACTTATTCTTTTTATCATGAGCTACCATTAATGTGTAGGGGAATGGTAATCAAATGTTAATACCCTGAGTACAAATTTGATTGATACTAATACTTACTATTTGTTCAATGTCTTGCTACTTGTGGCTATTACATTGCACTATTCCCTTCTGGTGGGAGGGGGGTGGGCAGGTACACAGGTACATACAAAAGTGTGCTGGAGGGTCCCAATGCATACACAGTGCAATAAGGGGGTGAGTGGGACTGTTTTATGAGAAAATGTGCACACTCGTACCTAATTAATGGACGTCCCCAACAGTTTTACACAGGGCGTATGTACAGAAGGGGTGGTCTAGGGGGGGGGGCACAGCCTGAAAAAAAATGGTTGATGGGGGGGGGGGCACAGCCAGGGTTCTGATTACCGAGCCAGGTTTCCTAAAATTGAGAGTCATAACAAGGCCCATTTTCAAGGGGTCTGGGTTGGGGAGTGCGGGGGAGTGATTTTTCTTTTGCTTTCATTCCTTCTTTTTTTTGCTTTATATCAGACAGGTCACGAAGGCATGGAATCTGTGCAATAGTGCACCGTTATGTTAAGCAGTTTTACCATTGGGCATGACATTTTAATGCTAGTATATTTTCATCAGAAAACTATAAAAGGAGAAACAAATTAAATCTTTAAGGACCTTTGTGGAGGTCCTTTTTATTTTTGCAGTGGCCTTGTAGCGGGCATTCATAAAGAATATGACTTATTTTTTTTAAAGTTTTTGACCCCCCGCTCTTTTTTTCCACTACACTTTTAATATATAAATGTATAGAGAGCATGGACCCCCCCATCCTCCCCCTGCTGTGTGACGTCATTTATGGATGGCCCCTAGGGCTAGATTGTGGCAATTGTAATAAGCTTGCATGTTTAATCAGGACGGGGCTATACCCTAACACCAGTAGTTTGTTTTGGCTTTATAACAGCTTCTAGTTGAGGCTGGATCAATCCCAACTTGTGAACATATTATTGAGCACATGTCTTAACTAATACCGTAGTGGCCAGTTTAAGCACCAGGGCACTTATTGATTTCAATACCTCTATACCCGCAGACCTTACCGTAATCTCCCGCGTATAAGACGCAGTGCGCGTATAAGACGCACCTAGAGTTTTGGAAAATTCTCAAAAAAATGAAAAATTAATAACTTTGGTTCTACTGAATGAATTTTCAAAATTCAAAAACCTATGTGTAGCTTGAGCCCCCCGCAACCCCCTGGGCCCCCTTATATCTTATTATGACTAAGAGGGCATGTAACATATCAAAAGAAAGATCTTGATGTCCCCCTTGTGGATCCAATGAGAACTAAAACCCCACGTATAAGACGCGGCTTATACGCGGGAGATTACGGTATTTGAAAAAGGTGCTTACTATAGTATTCAAATTCAGTTTTAGTGCTTGCCTCTGTAAGGTCTGCTAAAACAAGGGTGCAAAGGACTGAAAGTCTGGATAAAATCAGGCATTTTTGTGAAAAGCTTTCCATGTTGAGACATTTCTGTGAACAAAATGAATCAAACTAAATTGATCATGCCTATTGATCAAAATACTGTCCCGGAGGGTCTGAATAATGCACCCTCCAAGACAGTATCTATCTTTAAGGAGCCAATACGGTAGGCCTAAGCAATGGCCAAGTCGTTAATAGCAATGGGTATTACCTTATTGTAACAACAATGAAACCACTCGGGGCCATCCACAAAATGACGTCATGCTTGAAGGTGGGAGGGGGTCAGGCCTAATTTTCTATGTAGGTTCAGCATTGCAAAATTGGAGGGAAAAAAAACATGACGAGGGGGTGGCCGGTCTGTATTTACATATCACTTGTCTTGGAATCCAGAACAGAAATTGTTGTTTGTGTGGAAGTGGGGGGTGGGGAATTGTTGTAGACAGTTGTTGTGCATTGATTGTTTTTACATGCAAGACGGATGTGACCGTATCGCTAAACTAACAGAAAAGAAAAGAAAAATTTGAAATTAGAGTCAGTTTTTTACACTGGGGAGAGGAGATTGCTGGGTTCAGAGGGAGAAAAAAAATTTCAGATCCCTCTTAGGGGTCGGGACAAAAAAATTGTCACCCCTTTTCGGCGAAAATGCGCACTAGCTTCTATAAAATAAAGATTTGCAGGGACAAGATGCCAATCATGTCATGCAGATTTTTACATGACCTATACCCATACCCAGTTGTTGTGCATTGATTGTTTTTACATGCAAGACGGATGTGACCGTATCGCTAAACTAACAGAAAAGAAAAGAAAAATTTGAAATTAGAGTCAGTTTTTTACACTGGGGAGAGGAGATTGCTGGGTTCAGAGGGAGAAAAAATTTTCAGATCCCTCTTAGGGGTCGGGACAAAAAAATTGTCACCCCTTTTCGGCGAAAATGCACACTAGCTACTATAAAATAAAGATTTGCAGGGACAAGATGCCGATCATGTCATGCAGATTTTTACATGACCTATACCCATACCCAGTTGTTGTGCATTGATTGTTTTTACATGCAAGACGGATGTGACCGTATCGCTAAACTAACAGAAAAGAAAAGAAAAATTTGAAATTAGAGTCAGTTTTTTACACTGGGGAGAGGAGATTGCTGGGTTCAGAGGGAGAAAAAATTTTCAGATCCCTCTTAGGGGTCGGGACAAAAAAAAATTGTCACCCCTTTTCGGCGAAAATGCACACTAGCTACTATAAAATAAAGATTTTCAGGGACAAGATGCCAATCATGTCATGCAGATTTTTACATGACCCATACCCATACCCACTGGGTAAAGGTATGGGCACCTATGGGGTTGTTACAATTGTACATAATACTTACATCATCCTAGGGCTACAGGGTTTCCACACTGCCAACAGGCTCCTCCAAAAGGGGTTGTGAGAATCGTTCACTAGTGCTGCATTGGAGCATCCTGGCATGAACCTGGAGGTACCATCAGACCCTTAATGGGTTAGTTAACTTAATTGACTCTATGCCTATGGGTTTCAGGAATATCAATATGGTAAACACAGCCTAGCAACCACCCAAATCAAACAAATCCCTCTAGCAACCACCCAAATCAAACAAATCCGTCTTTGTTCTTCTAAACTGTGGTGTGTACACTAGCCGACTGTTTTTGTTTCAGTACCCCAAATTGATTTTAGCCACCCGCCGTTCAGTTTACAGTATGCCCATAAGTGACCCCCCCCCCCACGCCCATAGCACCAAGCTCTCACAGAAAGGCTACATGTGAAGATTTGTGACTTTTTGTCGGCATACCAGAAGTGAGCTTGTTCACTTCCGGTGTGTCATACCTGTTGCCAGATGTAACGTTATGCATGCTATAGTTTGCTGTTAGGGTACACTGTAACAGTACCTACCCACCAAGAGACTATCCATATCTATGCAGTGGACCTCTTTCCATATCAACCTTTTGGTTTTAGCAATTCACTTTAATCTATACCTCAACCTTAGAAACATTACATCCCAAAGTATGAGTCTTTATTGCTTTTATTCAGAAATAAGACGATTTCTCAGTTCACAAAAATGTATTTTGTCTATATATATCCGAACAAAATGTGTTTGTACGTCCCGACAGAAGACTGCCTTTACTTTCGCTGAACCCATGAACAGGGATACACATGAAAGACTTTGCATTTTCCAGTCAAGAAACATTGATATGTCATGCCAATTGAACAAAAACTATAATTGATAGAAATCATTTGGTCTTGTATCACTTAATATTTTCATGTTGGAGATGAAATCAAAAGACAAAAACTGTAGGTCTATAGTTTTAGACAGTCTTATTGTGTGGGAAAATCAATGTGAATGACTGCTTTGATAATTGATTTAAGTACATAGGTGTGTGTGCCATGTATTGACCTGGTATTGGCACAAAATTTGTTCAAGCCCTTTTTGAGGGCAATATCATAATAGAAAGACCATGTCTTAACCCTTTAAGGGCTGCTGATGCATACATGCGTCATGCTCATTGGTCGGCATGATGCTCCAATAAAGTGCTGGCGAGACTGCGCGCCAGCACTTGCATCATGCTGACCCTCCGGGAGGTCATGTATTATCCCCAGAGGGTCGGCATGATTCACCAATGAAGTGTTAATGAACAGACTCGCCAGCACTTCATTGGTGTACCATGCCGACCAATGGGCATGATGCATTAATGCATCAGTGGCCCTTAAAGGGTTAAGCATCAGGATCATTGTTAGAATACATTAAAACTCTCTCCCAGTGAACACAGACATGTATATAAACCTAAATTAACACAGTCTCTAGGTAGCAACTACTTAGAATCATATGAAACGTCATATCCTGAATATTATGTTCCAGAACATTTAGAACAATTTAACATGATTTCAAATTGCAAGGATACATCAAAGAAACCTCTCGATACATCTAAGTCAATGACAAAATGAAATAGAATTTTACATCAGGTATGAATGTACTTTCTCTAATGGGAAAAATAGAATAGCAATTTTCAGAATTTCTAACACCAGGATTCAAATCCAGGCTGTACCATAAATTCTCTCGTACTAGCAACACCCTCATATAAGCCGCACCCTCGACTTTGGGGGGAGCTATAATATGCCTAAAGCTTGAAGATTGGTACTTAGTACTGTTGCGTGAGCAATTGTTATAAGCATGATTTTTATTTACATTCTGGTACTAGCCACCGGCTAATAAGAGAGAATTTATGGTACCGTAATCTCCCGTGTATAAGACTTATACGAGGGGTTTTAGTTCTCCTTGGATCCACAAGGGGGGCACCAAGACCTTTCTTTTGATAGGTTACATGCCATAATGGTCATAATAGGGCATAAGGGGGCCCAGGGGGGGGTCCAGGGGGCCCAAGCTACACACAGGTTTTTAAATTTTGAAAATTCACTCAGTAGAACCAAAGTTATGAATTTTTCATTTTTTTGAGAATTTTCCAAAACTCTAGGTGCGTCTTATACGCGCACTGTGTGTTATACGCGGGAGATTACGGTAGTTACCTATGACTATGTATCATGAAGCTCGTAAATCTAACAATATTTTTCAATTTCAATTTCACTCACAGACCCTCCAGGGACTAAGGAAGAAGAACCAGTTGTAGCCGATAGATACAGTGGCACCACTGGTGCACATATAGGAGAGGTTTGTAAAATATATTTGTACAATGACAAATGTTCCATGGGTAATGTAAGTGCAGGAAGGTGACCAGATGATAATAGTTACCAACTCAGCTGTTGCGATGCAACGGGGTCACGTGTGCTACAGTCTATAGATTTGCACGTACATCCATATATCACTAATGTACCTCATTGAGGCTTTTTAACAAATTTTTATGAAATAGGCAGTGAAAAGGTTGCACCATATCTTTGGGATTCCTGAAACTCAGACATTTTTTTCCCCTAGAAATAAAAAGATGTTTGTTGAACATCCCATTTTGAACTTCAGAGTGAACACTAAAATGTTTGATTTTTTTCAAACGTTAGCAAAACTTACCACTGCATGAACTATGGGCTTTGTGACTGCTTTACATTGGCTGTAAAGTCTGTATTTACAGACAATTACAAGACATTACAGACTTTTACAATGAAATTTCTCTCATGTGTAAAGCTGGACAAGATCACTCTTTGCACAGGCTTTACTACCCTGATCAAAGGTCGTAATGGCTGTATTTACATCTTTCTCAAAGTTCAGTAAACCCCAGGTAAATTCCAACATTACACATAATGCAAAGCCTAGTAAACCCTAGTAAATTCCAATATTACATATGATGCAAGACCCAGTAAACCCCAGGTAAATTCCAACATTACATATGATGCAAAGCCCAGTAAAACCCAAGTCAATTCCAACATTACATATAATGCAAAGCCCAGTAAACCCTATGTAAATCCCAACATTACTGATAAAGCAAAGTACACTAAAGCCAGGTAAATCCCAACATTACATATGATGCAAAGCCCAGTAAAACCCAAGTCAATTCCAACATTACATATAATGCAAAGCCCAATAAAACCCATGCAAACCCAAACATTGAAGATTATACAAAACCATAACCAAAACATGTAAAATCCCATAAGCAGCAGGTAAATACCATTGTAATATGATGTGGTAATCCCTGCAAATGATATATCAATATCCCAACTATAATTCTATCCATTGTCAAGGGTTTATCAATTGTGGGGATTTGGGACTCTGATATATACAAGCTTTCTTTTTATTTCAACCAGCGCCTACGGCGCTGTGATCGTGGCGCCTAACACAGCCGCGGGAAAGTTTGCTTTTGCCGACCCCTCAGTTACGCCATATTCATGATAATGTTCGCTGGTACCACTGCGGGATCGATGCGGTTGGGCAGCGGGACCAGCCAAACGATAATGATGCATGGTGGGACTGCCTCAATGAGCATAAAGTGAGACTGACAAAATTCAGATAGAAATACATGCAGGGTCGAGAGAAAAGAAGAATGGGTGGATTGAAAGTGAATAATTATAGAGATTTCTTGATAAAAGCAGTCACGTCAGTGCATGAAAACAGCAGACGAACAGACAGACTCTAGTCCACTGCCATCGGAGGCGGGGGAGGTTTCATAGATAAGGGGGGTAATCAATTGAATCATCATTTTTGAGAAGTAGTTGCTTCCAAAGTGTCAAGCTGTGCTGTCTTGAAGTCTTCCTCCAGGGTCTGTAAATTAAAAGAAGTAATTGATTAAAGATGAGAATACAGCAGGTTCTTAGTAAAAGTTTAAATGAATTTAAAGAGTAAATGAAACCATCAACCTGTCTCTCCCCTTCAGCAAGAGGTTTGAAACCTGGCCCTTCTATTCCCATCTTTAGAAGGTCTAGAACCCGTGTATATGGTCCCTGAGAACCCCTGCTCCCTTTCCCAGCCTCTAACACTTGTATCCCCATCATAAAAAGGTTTATAACCCTTGCATCATGCAGACTGTGGGTAATGTATACCTACCTGAACAGATACATGTGTTCTCTCTGCTGCCCAGTAGTGTACTGGTCACACTGTTTAAAAATAATCTTCACCCACACAATACCCTGGTGCAGATGTGTAATGTATGCAGGTCAGCTGTGCGTTTTCCACTCAGGTTCACTCATGCATGGCTAATCCCAACATGCTGGTAGGCTAACACTAACAGTACAACAAGCTGTGCGGCCCTCCCATTGTCTTGGTGCAGCCACACTGTCTATGGTTATAGCTAAAGGTTATCTTATTATTTGATTTTTAGAGTTTGAGAGATATGATGCATAAATAAGTCTAGGTAGAAGAAAAAAATTATACCTCTGAGGTCACCCCTACCTTGCTACCTACTTACCCTGCTCCTCCTCTCATGTATCATGCCTGTCAGGCGAGTATTATGCCAGCTTTTGTTTATATATTTTCTAGAGATCACGTTTTTATATCAATTAAATCCCCTTTTAAAAATGTTTTTCAAAGTCTCTGTCCCAACCTCTTCCCCTTTCGACCTCTACCTCATCTACAGGTAGAGGTCGGGACAGAGGTCACCCATTACAATGTTTAGAACCCATGCATATGGTCCCTGAGACCCCCTGCTCCCTGTCCTGACCGCTACCCCTCCTGTCCCCATCATTAGAATGTCTAGAACCCATGCATATAGTCACTGCCAGGGTCCCTGAGACCCCCTGCCCCCTGTCCCGGCCTCTACCCCTTCTATACCCGTCATTACAAGGCCTAGATGCCGTGTAAATGGTTCTTAGATTCCCTGCCGCCTGTCCCGACCTCTACCCCTTCTATCCCGGTCATTAGAAAGTCTAGAACCCATGCATATGGTCCCTGAGATCCCCTGCCCCCTGTCCCGGCCTCTATCCCATATTCCCGTCATTAGAATGACTTGAACCCATGCATATGGTCCCTGAGACCGTCTGCTTATTGCCATAATGTGGTAAATGAGTGAGAGGAACATTTACAGAAGGAGAATATCCTTGTAATGTTGAATAAGAATTACACACATTTACATGAGCTTTACTTGCTATTTACATATAGGGTAAAACCCTCTTCAATGGAGAGTAAAGCTCAATGATAATTACATACATATACATGAGCCTTACTTAGGATTTACAGATGGGGTAAAACCCTGGTAAATGATGAGTAAATCCCAATGAGAATTTCTTACATTTTACATGAGCTTTGCTTAGGATGTACAGATGGGGTAAACCCTGGTAAATTAAGTGTAGGTTTGATGGCATTTACATGGTATTTACATCACTATTACATCCAAATTACAGACCTTGTAAATGTCTGTAAATGTCAATGGGTGTAAATGCCAGCTAAATCCTTTGTAAACCTTGACCTGCATCTTTGCACAGAATCTGATTGAAAATTGAACACCATCATATAACCTTTACCGAATGTAATTGTCAAAGTTCGTGCAGTGTACAAAGCCAATAATAACAGAAGTTTTAACATTGAATATAAAAGGGTTTTCAGGCAGGTGAGTACAGTAGATATTAGTCAGCACATAGAGAATATAAAGTCTCAAATGGTTTTGAATTTGATATTCTTTCACTATGTTTCACACGAAAACAAAACTGGGAGACACTGTTTACTGTGACATTTCATGATGTGCATATTTCATCAATTTATTTTGTGTACCTTCATATCTCATTGCCTTTCTCAGATACAGATATTTTAAGTTGTAATTTAAAGAAAAAAAAACTAGTTACCTGGGTCTTCAGGGGTGCGGCCCGTGAAGAATTAAGGGAAATAAGAACTAAGGGGATGAAATAAGAAGTTAATTTTCACTTTCTCTTATAGATGGACCATCCACTATCAATTTGGCTGGGTATCATAGTTCATTTCATAAGTGAGATAAGATATGTCGGAGGAGCCCATCAATGCAGGAATAAAGCCTTATTTATGCTATTTTAAATTGAAATAATACTTCATGGAATGGTAAAATGTTGAAATAAGTATTTCAAAATGATTAAAGTGCATGGGCCGCAATCCAGGTCTCCCATAACTCTTTCCGAGCTAACAATGACTAACTGACCAATATACTTATCTCATGAGAGGGAATATGGCACTGGATCATGATAATATGTAAATCTGAATCTCTGTGATACCTTGCATATAAGGTGTGGCATACACATGCTGCACATGCCTTATAGAGTCTGACTATGATCAGAGTCTGGCCTTTACTGAATATCCAATGGTTATAGCCATTGCTGAAGCCTGTTACCAATGGTTTTCATAACTTTTCTGATAACTACTCAGATGGGTACCACCTGTCCCCCTGTGAAATGGGTACCACCTGCCTCCTTGAGAGGTGGACACTGAAGAGTTGGGATTATTTCATTTGATGATAATTGATAACACTAAGTGGATATAGGCCAGGATATTATACAACAGTATAGTACTAAAAGGCTCAAAACGATGTCCCCATTGCACTTTATGGTTCTGGGTGCCCCTATATGTGAGGTATTACGATACTACCAAGTGTATCTTCTATAGGTATCATACAGCATCACATATAGGTCGCACCCACATATAAGCCCCAACCTGAGTCTGAAAAGGTGCTCAATCCCAACCAAAGTCTATATATTATATATACCCCTTGTATAAGCTGAACTCTTAGTTCAGGGTGAACTTATAAAACCCACAAAGGGTCTATAATGGTCTCTAAGCCGTGAATTATACCTGCAGAATTCTGGTCTTTCTGGAGACACCAGGAATTGTCTGTGTGAAGATTTTTAGGTTAAGCTAAAGGTTTCCATCTCAAACTACTTGTCCAACGCATAATGCATCATTATGCAACATTCCTTATGGCGTATTACACCACTATTCTGCCACCTCCCTTACTGTTATGCTATCCTCTACCAGTGCCTTATCAGACCATATACGAACATGTGTTTTTTGGGGATTTTTTTATATACTTTTTTTAGGTCAAGTTGGACTTAGAATATTTTGGGAAATGCTGGCGGACATACAAATTCAGTCTCACCATTGTTTCAATGTGAGAAATCGTCCAAACTTGTAGCAGTATTGAACCCAGGCCGCAGTGGTGGTAGGCGAGGCTCTAAGCCATTACGCCATGCTGAATGGTGAAGAAATCTAATGTAAATGCTGTACTCTACTGACATGATAGCGATACTTCCGTGTGTGTACCCAGTTTTCGTATTGAATCCAACCATGACATGTTGAGTTATTAAAATGTAGACATCCTTAGATATCCTAGATGATCCCTCCATGCTTAATATGTCCAATATATTCAAAATAAAGAAGAATCCGATGAATTTGTCATCATAAGCGATTCGCGGTCTGCCCTTTGCTTCTGCCTCCTCGTCGACGAAAATGTGCCAGTGGCCCGGATGTAGGTCACAGGACGAAGGAGGAAGATGATGCGAATGGCAGGCCTCGACTCGCTTAGGCTTGAACATTCATGAAATCCTTTTATATTTCAATGGTTAGAGCCCAAAATGGCCTACTATCATCATCTAGGATATCTAAGGATGTATACATTTTAATAACTTGACATGACAAGATTGGATTCAATACGAAAACTGGGTGCAAAGTCGGGCATCCGCCGAGGAACAACAATGGCTTCGTGGCAGAGCAAATAGGGGAGTATCTCTGGCACTTACAAAATGTCTTCTGCTGTATTTATTTTGGGGATATCAGGTAGGTAATTAATGTTATTATGGAGGAAAAGGTGGTATAAACGCATTATGGCATAAATATGGAAGCCCAAGGTTTGGATATTGAGGAATATTGCACGAGCCGAAGGCTTCCACATTTATGCTATATTGCATTAATAACCATTCAGTGCACAACAAACCTTTTGCAAAAGAAGTTTCAAAGTTCCTGGTAGCAGGCTACCTTTATGGTTTGTAATAGCCGATAGCAACATCAATGTCCATCCCTGGTACCCAACAGTCAAAGAGATGTCCAACCTCACTGCTTTGTATTGCCTCTTTCCATGCTTTGTTCACACCAGGGTAATAGATGTCATCAAGAACCTAAGAAAAGGGAGGGGAAATTTATTTTCCAGGATATCATATACTATAGCACCCTGCTTACTGGTTACAATACTTAAATGCTTAACATAGAATCCTTTCAAAGGAAGGGGATGCACAGTATGTGAGTTTGCCATATCATATTCTAGGTTCTCTAGTTTAAGCTCATTTACTGTTTATTGTCCATAATAAGGCAGTTATATGTATACGTATGCAGATTTCTGCTAGTGGGTTATAATTACCATAAAAGCTGTCTATAAGCCATGGCTTATAGACAATTTCAGAGGTTAACTGTGGCTTATAGGATCAAAGTAACTTAGGATGTGGCCTATATGCTTGGTTTTAGGATGGGATGCCATTATTTCCAACCCAAAGTGCTGGCTTATAGCAAAGCCAGCATTGCTATAAGCCAGCATTCGGCTATTTTGTGGATCTGATTACACAAGATTTTGTGATGTTTTATAATAAGACTGTTTATGTACTTACAAGGATATGTTCCGTGGACGCTGCTTTCCTCATGTTGTGGATATCTTGAATTACAATCTTATATACATGTCCGCCATCAATCGATACAATATCGCATTTCACACCCTCTGGAAGCCATGCAGGTACTGTTTTGGTTGAGTCCCCAATTATCAATTCGAAATTATTAGGATACAACTTTTTAAGATTTGCCCCCATTTTTTGGGGCAGACCCTTACTTCCAATGTCAAATCCATAATACTTGATTCCAGGTTTGGAAGAAAGCCATGCTATGGCACTCTGCCCTACATTGAAACCGATCTCACAGACAGTTTTGACAAACTTCTGCCTTGCCAGCTCTTGGTACAGCATTGTTAGCTTATCATGTTGGGGTGTAAACGTGTCAGCAAATTCTTCCACGTGAGCGGCTTTCCAGAGTTCTTTCCACTCTGGTGTAACCTTAATATCCTTTGATGTTTCTGTCGTGAACATCTGCAAGCAATTTTCATTCTTTTTCTGGGGGATGAAGTGTAGGATTTTTGACCAATACTCATTCAATGGGGGCAGATCTTCAAGTCGGAGTGCATTGGCATCCATGACACTAACCCTTTTCTGTACTTTCCCATCACTATATATATATTGACCAATTTTGCTGGTGTTTGAGCGTAGTGCCTTCCTAATGGCTTGAGGACTCCTGACACTTGAGGCGCCACTTGCACCATCTTTGATATATGGATAAACTAGAGCCAAGGTAGCTGTCAGAAGAAGGCTGAGTACCAGAATCCGATATATCTTTGATGATGTCAGATACCTGTAATACAAAAGGAGTGGATTTCAGTGAGATGTAGATTGATGTTCACAAGGAGAGGTTGATAACACACATGTGGGATCTGTTATGCCAAAGGCATCTTTTATAAATAACCACAAAATATATAATTTACAAATATATCTTTCCATGAAAAGATGTTGTCTGTAATTCAGTTCTAGGTGAATGAATAACATGTAGATGATTCCAATTTGCTTAAATAAATAAGAAGAAGAATGCTTATAAAAACATTTGGAAGTTATATGTCTTTGCATCAAATTGTCATTTTTTTTTTCAAGCTAAAACCAAAAACCTTTGTATAGAATGCTTAAAATGTTGTGTTTTTTTTATTACATATCCAAAAGCCCACTCATGTAGATACAGATGAACTCCCATACAGAAATGTCCTGAAAATGTACATACTAAATGGAATGGTCATAATCAAGACTTTGGGAGTTTTGTAGCAAGGTACACTGGTCTTAACTCAGGTACCCCGGTGAGTAACTCGCCATGGTTGTAACATCCTGCATCATGCCCACGCTATGGGGTTGGTACAGCCCCAGTGAGTCAGCATGATGCTCCAGTGAAGTGCTGGCAAATATACTCACCAACACTTCATTGATGCATTATGCCGACCAATAGGCATGATGCACTCCTGCATTAGCAGGTCTTAAATAATTATTAATAACAATATGATGGCTACCTGGCTAGTCCCTGCAGGTCCCCCATCTTTTCTGGTACTTATGCGTTATATTCTGGAGACACAACTACACATTGATGATGGACCTTGAAATTATAAAAACAAAGATAAAGCAATTAAGACATGTATTTTCATGGTGAATACAACCATTCCATAGTATCACATATTAGGCCATGGAGATCCCTGTATTCCATACCCGGTCACAAAACTTTTTGATGATGCCATAGGGCAATATGGTGATGCAATGTAGTTTTGTTGGATTTTGTTGTTTTCAGATCGCAAAATATAAAATAAATAGAAATGTCCACTCCCATGGAATATATTTGGTATTATATTCCCCTTGGACCGACCTATCGCATCCCACACTTGAAACCATTTAATGGCGTCTTGAGATACGCTCGTCCAACTTTTGGGAATGTATTGCAAAAATATTCCATGGTCGTGGACATTTGATTTGTTTATGTCGTCACCTTAGTGCAAAAAGGTTGTAACTGTCATTTTGGAAAAAATTAGTTTTCTTCTGTTTTAACATGTATTGACACTTATCTAGCTACTATGACAGTACTGAAGCTCTGTCTATGATATGTGTGCCTACAGGCCCCATACCAGTGCAATGTTGCTGTTTCCACTTTGTGCTAAATAAGTGGAACACTTCATTTGACTCTCCTGCAAAACTTGAAAATTGCAGATACAACCTTCTTGCACTAAGGCGACCATGTATTTCTGTGACCTAACACTCCTGTGGTGGACACACACTATTGACAAACATTATAATGACCACATGCATACAAAAGGTAACATCAAAATGGTACTTTTTAGAGTTTGAGGGTAGGTACACATCCCAGCTAGCACAGCTCGTTCAATTTATGTCATTTTTATGTGAAAATCCATCTTATTTACATAATAAAGACATCATTTGGATGAGTTGTGCTAGCAGGGCATGCATCTGTCAACACAAACAGCTCTACTTGTATACAGGCAGATGATCCAGCCAATAGTAGACTACTGTGGTTTTGTGATTGATTGCATTTCAGTTTGGGCACTAAGATTTGTCCAAGGCATCTGGGAGCAATCTGGCCCCAGCTTGACCACTAGCGTGAGTCGTCTCTGTCAGCCTGCGTTAATGGGTAAAAGTAGTTCTGGCCACTGGTTGCTATGGTGATAAAATGTAGGTAGGTACTGTGCATAGTAATATTCCCCAGAAAATGGGGACCCACAATCCCTAAACCCGAGAGAGGGTATTCCCTAGAATCCTGAACGGACGAGACCTACATCACAAGCACAATGTGACAAAACTAAAGCCAGCAAGAGACAAACAATTGCTGTGTCTCATCTACAAATGGCCCAAAAACTCTGTTAATGTGATTACTCCGAGGAGAGTATTATGCAATGCTGACAATGTAAAATTAAAGTACCACATGTGGAAAGGGACATTTTCTTTAAGAGTCTACTGTGGCAGTTGGCGTAATTGAAAAGCTCCTTTTGATACAAGTATGTGGATTTTGTCAATAAAAAAACAATTATAATCAATTAATCAACACACATCATGTTTTGGACATACAGGGATATTTTGGTCATATTTTTGCTGAATAAGTACCCTTGCACATCCATTTTCTGACCAAAATGTGCTTAGTAAGGGTCTACTTTCAGCAAAACGTCCCTAACAAGAGAACCCCAGTTTACATAGAGGTAGACCCCGGGGAGGGCACTTATAAGATATGACCCCTCCCAGAGGATTGAAGTAGTCCTACACCCAGGGCATTTAAAGATATCATTCAATCCTGCAATATTGTGGAATACCCCCCCTCCTCAGACCTAATTGGCCTGCAGAAATAACTGGCCCCCTCTCTTTGAATTACAGACAACCACCAGCCCCAAATAATGAGGTGCACACAGTAGCCGCCACCTTGAATTCATTATCGTCGCATCCGTTTCTGTGGCCTGTTTGGCTTGCTTACACAGATAAGGGGATAAAGCAGGTCTGCCCACTGGTTACTGTATTAGTAATCTGTAGGCTTGGGATTGCCAACTGCCATTCTCCACCACAGACCACTGCCAATATCGCAGCCAGCAACAAACAACTTCTCCGGCGACCTAGTTTGGTGGGCAAACTAAGCCTTCTCCCCTAGGGTACCATTTTGACCAACAATTTATACACTGCTGGTGTCATCCAGTCCTTCAACCAGGTGTTGAGGGTGCACCAAAAACCAGCAACTGCTTGTACTCATCTGTCAAGCATGTGTTCACCAGTCACCAGCAAAGAAAAGTAGTGCCTCCCAGCATGCCTGTTTACCAGTGACGTAATCGGTAGACTACGAGATGGGGCCAGTGGGAGCAACCACCACACCCAACTTCAGGTATCACACACCTAAACCTCACACAGAGTCACCTAACACTTAACGGCCACTCAAAAAAGTCAAGTTTGGTATAAAACTAAAGCTTAGAGCCCCAGCAATGTAGCTGACTATGAATTATAACAATTTCTTAAATATTAATGATGACTTTACTTTTAAAAGTAATTTTCACACCCGCAGACAACCATGATGCATTTAAAGTTTCAATCTTAGTCAACTGCTGAAAATATTACATAAAATCCTCCCTTTATATCTATGTCCACTAGAAGTATTTTTGATTTATGTTTTCTCACTTTATTTCAATTCCCTTTTATCAAAATCTATAGACTTGGGCAAGTCTAGTCTTCTCTCCCTTTTGGTGGGAAGGGACGGCACTCAGCTAAATAGTTTTGACAAATCTCCCCAGGGGGCGGCACTGTGCCACTGTACAGTCAGGCCTCCAATGCAGATCAGTGCATCATGACGACCAATGGGCATGATGCATTAACCCTTTAACTCCAGTCCATATATATGCAGTACTGTGACACTGTCTTTGGGAAAAACAGGGATGGAAAGGGTTAATGCACCAGCGGCCCTTAAAGGGTTGAAGGATAGTATTTGAGCTGTGTACTTAACGATCTGCTTTAACCACACCCATCCTGTTACAAGTGCCTTCATTATTTCTGGGCGTCAGTTTAAAATACAGAAGCTAACGTGTACATCACTCACTTCATACACATGTATGTATTCAGTTAATTGTTTGGTCGGGCTGTATACCATACATAAAACACCAGTGTCAGATTTCAAAAATGGGAGGGGCGGTGCCAGCAAACCCGGGATTCTGCTAGGCCATATTTCATTAGCCAATTTGACGAATTTTTCTCAATTTTGATTAGCCAAATTCAGTATCAATTAGCCAAACAGATTTTTATTTCATTTTTTTTTCTCCGATCATGGTCATGTCAATTTCTTTTCAGATGTGGTCCATCTTTATTGTGATTTTAAACACTAAATTACTAAATGTTCCAAAGACTTCAGAATACTTTTCAATAAATTTCACCTTGATAGATCAAGGAAAAGAAAGAGGTAGCTATTTTTAATGCATGTATATTCAAGTATAGTACATGTATATTCTGTATTATGAGACATATTGCCTTCCCCCAGTGAGGCATAGTGCAGTGCTTTATCAACTATCAATCACACATAAAGGGGATGTGTTTGAAAAAGCCCACCCCACCCTTAATTATAATCAATACCTCACTGCCCCCCCCCTTCCGTCATCTAGATAGCTTAATGTTAAACTCTCACCAGATGGTTGTAACATCAATGTGCAAGCTTTCACTAAAGTTGTGGCCATTATTTTAGGTGAGAGTGTGGGGGGAGGGGAGGGGGTAAATGCCATGGCCATAATATCTGCAGTCCCCTACTTACAATTAGCCATTTTGGCGAATTTTCAAGCCCTACCTTTAGCCAAAATGAATTTAGATTCGCCATTGGCGATTTGGGAGTGGCTAGCAGAATCCCTGCAATCAATCGTCTGCTTTCAAAACCTGTGCTTTTTTCAATCTTTAGTGACATGTCAATGATATTGACAAATACATAGCTATGAGCCGTTGGTTGTAGGTCTACCTTCTCAGACGTTATATAGACAAAGGTGCATGAGAATTGGTCCCCACTGAGGGTTATCACAAGAGGCAAAGCCAAGTATGACAACCCTCAGTGGGGAATAATTTGAGTGATCCTTTGTATTTATCTCGGGGTTTATCTCAGGTTATTTTTGTTAGAAATGTTCAAAAATTCATTTCTTTGGTATTAGTAATCATTTCATCATTAGTTATGTGACCATTTGTAATGATCTACCTTGCAGTGTGATACAGGGAAGGGTTATCCCACTGGGGGGGGGGTGATACAAAGGTTCTTGGTTAAATCTATGTAGTATTTCAAGGGGGGGTGCACATAGATATAAAGGGTGTAGATTCAAGAATGAACTGTTGGGGAAATAATGGAGAGACACTGAGATAGATGAAAATAGAAACTGTAGATCGTCGCTTTAGTGCAAAAGTACGGTGGCCCAAGAATGACGTTGTGTTTCGCATTTATGTGTTTGCACGTTTGTGTGTTTGCATGTTTCATGTTTGGTCTTTTCGCATTTTTGTGTTTCGTTTTTCAGTGTTTCGCTGTTTCATGTTTGCATGTTTGGTTTTTTCATGTTTGTCTGTTTTGACATTTCATACTTTGGGTTTCGAATTTGTGAGTTTGCATGTTGGAATGTTTTGTGTTTTCAAGTTTTATTGTTTGTCTATTTTGACCTTTCACACTTTGGGTTTCGTGTTTGTGATTTTCCATGTTTCATGTTTGGATGTTTAGTCTTTTAATGTTTTCGTGTTTCGCGTTTCAGTATTTGGTTGTTTCATGTTTGGATGTTTCGTCTTTTCATGTTTGTCTGTTTTGACATTTCGCACTTTGCATTTTGCGTTTGTGAGTTTGCATGTTTCATGTTTTCTCTTTTCACATGTTTGTGTTTTGCATTTCAGTGTTTCATCTTTGCATGTTTTGTCTTTTCATGTTTATCTGTTTTGACATTTCACACCCTGTGTTTCGTGTTTGTATGTTTGGTCTTTTCATGTTTCACTGTTTGTCTGTTTTAACCTTTTACACTTTGTGTTTCATGTTTGTGATTTTCCATGTTTCATGTTTGGATGTTTAGTCTTTTCATGTTTTCGTGTTTCGCGTTTCAGGATTTGGTTGTTTCATGTTTCATCTTTTCATGTTTGTCTGTTTTGACATTTCGCATTTTGTGTTTCGTGTTTGTGTGTTTGGATATTTCGTCTTTTCATGTTTCACTGTTTGTCTGTTTTGACCTTTCACACTTTGTATTTCATGTTTCAGTGTTTCGTTGTTTCATGTTTGGATGTTTCGTCTTTTCGTGTTTGTCTGTTTTGACATTTCGCATTTTGTGTTTGGATGTTTCGTCTTTTGATGTTTCACTGCTTCTCTATTTTGACCTTTCACACTTTGTGTTTCATGTTTCCATGTTTCGTCTTTTCATGTTTGTCTGTTTTTTCATTTCACACTTTGTGTTTCATGTTTGTAAGTTTGGTCTTTTCATGTTTCACTGTTTGTCTGTTTTAACCTTTCACACTTTCCATTTCGAGTTTGTGAGTTTGCATGTTTGGATGTTTTGTCTTTTCATGTTTCACTGTTTGTCTATTTTGATCTTTCACACCCTGTGTTTCGTGTTTGTATGTTTGGTCTTTTCATGTTTCACTGTTTGTCTGTTTTAATCTTTTACACTTTGTGTTTCGTGTTTGTGATTTTCCATGTTTCATGTTTGGATGTTTAGTCTTTTCATGTTTTCATGTTTCGCTTTTCACTATTTGGTTGTTTCATGTTTGGATGTTTCATCTTTTCATGTTTGTCTGTTTTGACAGTATGCATTTTGTGTTTGTGTGTTTGGATGTTTCGTCTTTTGATGTTTTACTGTTTGTCTATTTTGACCTTTCACACTTTCTGTTTCATGTTTCCATGTTTCGTCTTTTCATGTTTGTCTGTTTTTTCATTTCACACTTTGTGTTTCATGTTTGTACGTTTGGTCTTTTTATGTTTCACTGTTTGTCTGTTTTAACCTTTCACACCTTCTGTTTCGTGTCTGTTTATTTCCATTTTTCATATTTGGATGTTTGGTCTTTTCCTGTTCCACTGTTTGTGGGTTTTGACATTTCACACTGTCATACAAACATGAAAGAGAAAAACAGTGAAACATGAAAAGACCAAACATGAAACATGCAAACTGAAAAACACGAAACACAAAGTGCGAAATATCACACCAGACAAAGAGTAAAACATGAAATGACCAAACATGCAACCATCAAACATGCAAACTCACAAACGCGAAACACAAAGACTTGAAAAGACCAAACATGAAACATAGAAAAACACAAACACGAAACATAAAGTGTGAAATGTAAAAATAGACAAACAGTGAAACATGAAAAGACCAAACATCCAAACATGAAACATGGAAACACACAAACAGGAAACACAAAGTGTGAAAAATCAAAACAGACCAACAGGAAAACATGAAAAGACCAAACATCCAAACATGAAACATGGAAACGCACAAACACGAAACACAAAATGTCAAAACAGAGAAACATGAAAAGATAAAACATCCAAACATGAAACAACCAAACACTGAAATGCGAAACACAAAAACGTGAAAAGACCAAACATGGTAACACACAAACAGGAAACACAAAGTGTGAAACGTCAAAACAGACAAACAGGAAAACATGAAAAGACCAAACATGAAACATGGAAACATACAAACAGGAAACAAAAAGTGTGAAACGTCAAAACAGACAAACACGAAACACAAAATGTGATATGTCAAAACAGAGAAACATGAAAAGATGAAACATCCAAACATGAAACAACCAAACACTGAAACACAAAAACATGAAAAGACCAAACATCGAAACATGAAACATGGAAACACACAAACAGGAAACACAAAGTGCGAAACATCAAAACAGACAAACAGGAAAACATGAAAAGATGAAACATCCAAACATGAAACAACGAAACACTGAAAAACGAAACACAAAAACATGAAAAGACCAAACATGAAACATAGAAACACACAAAGTGTGAAACACAAAGTGTGAAACGTCAAAACAGACAAATAGGAAAACATGAAAAGACCAAACATCCAAACATGGAAACACACAAACACAAAACACAAAGTGTAAAAGGTTAAAACAGACAAACAGTGAAACATGAAAAGACCAAAAATACAAACACTAAATAGAGTGTGAAAGGTCAAAATAGGCAAACAGTGAAACATGAAAAGATGAAACATCCAAACACACAAACACGAAACACAAAATACAAATTGTCAAAATAGAAAAACATGAAAAGACAAAACATCCAACCATGAAACAACCAAACACTGAAATGCAAAACACAAAAACATGCAAAGATCAAACATGAAACATGGAAACACACAAACAGGAAACACAAAGTGTGAAACATCAAAACAGACAAACAGGAAAACATGAAAAGACCAAACATCCAAACATGAAACATGGAAACACACAAACAAGAAACACAAAATGCGAAATGTCAAAACAGACAAACATGAAAAGATGAAACATCCAAACATGAAACAACGAAACACTGAAAAACGAAACACAAAAATGCGAAAAGACCAAACATGAAACATGCAAACACACAAACGTGCAAACACACAAACGCGAAACACAACGTCACTCTTGGGCCACCGTACTACGGGTTGTAACTGACATTTTGACAAAATTGAGCTTTCTCCTGTTTTAACCTCTATTGACCCTTATCTATCTTCTGTGAAAGTACTGAAGCTCTGTCTATAATTATGTGCATACAGGCCCCAGTGCAATAAAGTTGTGTCCACTTGGTACTATAGTAATTGTAACACTTCTTCTGCCTCTCCTGTAAAATGCAGATCTATACAACTTTCTTGCACTAAGGAGAAGATATAGTGCTTATATACATTCTTCAGTGTGTTAAAAATGGCTGTGTAGTCTAACAACTGTAAGAGCTAAAATATTTACATGCTATTTTTAGCAGTTCAATGCCAGTCTAGGATAGTACTTTTCATTACTTCCGTGTTTCTGTATAAAATCAATAGATCAACAAAAACCATGTTGTGTACATTGGGCACCCCATACACAATGTAGAGGTAATAAGGGTGGAGGGTGTTGGTATAGGGAGGGGCTTAACCCTTTAGTTAAACTTAAAGTGCAGCATAATGCATTAATGCGTCATGCCGATTTTCCTTGTATTGATACATCAATGTAACCTTGGCATGTTTACTTATCAGGCAGAATTTAAGTATTTTTCGGCAATTTGAATTTGACACAATCCCAAGAAAATTAACATGATGTATTTCAGCCTCAGTCACGTTGGGACATCAAGAGGGTCTTGCCAAAAGATAATGAGAAGGAACCTCTGTAGATTCTTTCAGAGAGTACTGATGGAAACGTGCATGCCTTAACTCGTTTTCACTTTATATTACCAAATAATTTCAGTATACTGCTAGTAAATCTGTATACGTTTCAGATTAAACGTGTGCGTTTTGATGTGTAACCTACATTCACATTTTATGATATGTCAGTTGACGAGAATGGCTTTTGGCAACACAAAAACGTGAATGTTTAATTTTATGGTTCTCATTTGCTTTTTTGCAAGACCCTCCAGGGGCTTGTGGCCCACCTAGTGTGTGCTTTAGAAGTTCATCATCATTATCATCATCATAATCATCATCATCAACTCCTGCAGTTCGAACAAGTAGACTTATCAGCACTGCAATGATACAAATTATGACTTATACTCCTAATCATACAAACTGGCCCTTCTCAGCCTTTGTTGTAGATGTAAATAAGTATGGTGTAAAAGGTGGATCATACATCTCTAATATTAACAATTTGATATATTTACTGCAATTAAAGATTTGTACTAAAAATAAAGATTATTAATTAACAAATCTGCTTCTATTATCATAGTAACCCTATGGGCATGATGCACTCCTAAATTGTTGGTATGATACATAAATGCAGCCTTGGTGAGTAGACTTCACAGAGCTGTACTTATGCATCATGAAGATGAATTCTCATAAGGAGGGTCTTGCCAAAAAAAAAAAGAACCAAAAGATAAAACGTGCCCATGCCAAATATAATTCTCATCAACTGATACTCCTTAAAATGCATGGCGGTCCCAACTCAAAACTTGCACGTTTAATCTGAAAAGTATCTATTCATTTGAATATATTCTACTGAGAGATTTTTTAGAGTGAAGACGACAAGTTAGGCCATGTACATTTCCTTCAGCTCTCTCTCTCTGAGACAAATTACAGAGGTTCTCCCTCGTTATCTTTTGGCAAGACCCTCCGAGTGCAGTATAGGTTCCTGATTGGTGTAATACTTCAGTCACTTCAGTGCATCATTTGGCAGCATGTCATACTTCAGTTAACGAGGGCTGTATGAGAGACAAATGAGGCTAAAGCATTAGGGTACCCTGCAGCACTTAACCCCTAAAGGGAAACCCTATCCTATTTTCATGATAGGGTATTGGCATTGATGTTAAATGAAAATATTCTGGCATGGTTTTTGAAATAAGTGTCACTATAGAGGAGAACAGCAGCATTATCTGATACATCTGATGACGTCACGGTTGACAAAAAGCATCAGGTACAGCATTGTTTATACCTGGGGTGCACTGCTAAATATGTTATGTTTATTATAATAGAAGGTGCAGGATAATGATATTGCACAGAGACCTTCTGTTAGGTAATTCATTGATATTTGTCAATGGAAATAAAAAAAGGCGTGTCAGAGAAAGAGCTAAAAACAGCAACTGTTTGTACCCTTACAGGCTTTTGCAAGCACAAATATGATGCATTTTGGCAACTGTGACGTCATCAGATACATCCGGAATATATTCCGGTATGGCTATTGATTTATATCAAATTAGAATATTTCTAATTTAATATAAATCCTATCAAAAAACGCTAACATTAAAATATAGGATAGGATTTCCCTTTAGATGGACTACCTGATGCCTCAAAATTCATTAGATCATTAAATCCATTGGAGAATCTTACCGACCATTAATTTTGGGAGGGTACTGTGTCCCATGAATTTGGCGTTCGTGTATAGACACTCTAGAGAAGCATTTTTACAACATACAAACTAATGCGCCTAATACTGTAAATATTTATGTGTAAGTGGCATTATTAGCTTATAAGCCACACCCCCAACCCACCAAATGATATATATATAGGCAGCAACTAGGGTTTGAGAATATCACGCTCAGTATTGCCCAAAGTGTTAAAACGCCACCTATATGTCGTATCCTTGCTATAGAAAGAATATACAAGCTACAGTGGCCCTCTGAAATGATCTATCAGGTATTGCTTGTACGTGAGATTTTATGGCATACATTAATGCACCATACGGTCACTGGAGGGTTACAGAGTTGGCATGGTAGTACGGGAGGCTGACGGTGGGCTGGTACCACACCACCACCACCACAGTCTCGAACATGCCCAAACTGTACCATATACAGTCTGGGAGAATTGTTATGGATCCACTGATGTTGTTTCAATGGTGGGAAGCAGGCATTAAAAACCCACCTATATTATATTCAAGCAGTAAACATGTACTGATTATTCCTATAAGGATGTTGAAGACAGGTCCTAAAAAATACGTGCCCCAACATTTCCTATATAAATATATAAAACAAAATTAAAGAAAAAAATCCGACCTACCAACGCTACCTTTTCAGGTCATGTTACTGGAAACAAACCTTTATTTTTTGGCCCAGGTATATCTACATAGAATTTAGGTGGCAACTACATAGGGATTAAGTAAGGAATGCACCAGTCCCACTCTATAAGTACTGGATGATCGAGGCTGACGCCACCAGGGAGGGAGGAGTGGTGTGGAGTGGTAGTAGTCAGCACGCAGCACGTGGAGCAGCCTCAGTAGTGATGGGGAGAGCCTGGAGGACACACCTCTCTCACACAGACCAGGCACTAACTGTATACATACACTGATACAGCACCTGGAGGAGGAGGAGGATCACATGGAGGAATGGGAGTAGGAGGAGTGATACATTAACACTGCTGTTATTATATATACTGGTGGTGAGATCCTACTGGGCCCATCCTACTACCTGATATCTGTCTGAGACCATTTATTATTGTACCTACCAACCCCACCCTCCTGAAACCATACCTGTGAAGTGTTATATTCCACAGTTGTCCTGGGAGATAATACCCTATCTGCCCAATCCTTTGCCCCCCCCCCTCTGTATTTCCCATGCATTTGCCCCCCTGTCAAATGGTGGTGGGATCAAACTACCTGACATCTATCTAATATTTGATACTTATCTTGGTCACAGTCTTGATACCATCCCCACAGTCATCCTATGATACTACTGCCATACTTATCTTAATCCTCTGCTCTCCTGACAGACCTAAATTCATGCCTGTCCAATTCTTGCCCTGTCCTGCTGAGAACAACCATATATACTCTATTCTTATACCACCATACATGAAGCCTATGACCAGTCCACTCTCACCCCTGTACTATCGATCTGAGACCAAACTCCTTTTCCTGTCCCTACCTTCTGCCTTTCAATCTTAGCCCTATATCAGTATCTCTCCTATAACTCCAGCCTCCTATTTGCACCTATAACTACCCCCCCCCCACCTTAAGGACTAAAACCATCTACCTGCCTCACACCCCATCCCTCAATCCTCCCACCCACACCTGTCCATTACTGCTCACATTACCACACCTGTAAGCCTCATAACACCACTTTAAGCCCTAATTACCTCCTCCTCCAGTACCTAGTGATCACACAGGGGATTAACGCTACAGGTGGCACCTCCAGCAGGGGATATCTCCAAGGGATCCATACTGTCCAACTGCCAGGTGAGTGATTGAGATGAAGCCAGAGCTCTTTATTGGTCACTGTATTCAATATATTCAACACTGGCCGTCATACAGCCTGTGTTGGCTATGCAGGCTATACTGGCCAGACGAGGTGTATATCTCACTTATGCCACACTTGACACCCACTTAAACTATTTCCTCAGAAATGGGAGAAGGGTGTATGACCCAGTGGACTGCACCAACTTCAACAGCAGTATGCAATATATTAGCTGCGCTCTTCCATTGTCTTTCCACCCAAGTGTGGTATAACGTGTTTTTATACCTTAAGAGATACAGAGGACATTGATGCTTTATAGATGCCCATTGGTCTGTATGATGCAGGGATACGCTGGTGAGTAACGCACCATTTTGTGCATCATGCTGGTCTGTGTAACAAGGTCAGCATGATGCACCGATGAAGCACTGGTGTGTTATTCACCATGACTGCATTTGGTGCATCAGCTGTCAAATGACCATAACTTGGTGTAAATATGCAATGCCTCGATAAAGGGCTATCACCTTTAAGGATAAATACGACCACTTGCCTGGATTTGGTTCTGCTGGTGATAATCTCAAATAACTCGAGAATATATTGGTTTGATTTACGAGGAATAAGAAAATCCAAAATAATCGCTATGTTATGGTGCTAGCTTATATTGTATGGTCATTTCAAGTGTAAATGGCTTAACTAATGAAATGAACGGGGAAAACATATTTTCTATAATTTTACATATGTAGCGCCCCTCTACTGATTTATCTTTAAGATTCTCTGGACATACGAAGGCATAACGTTTTTAAAAGAGGACAATAGGGGGTCACAGTAGAAAACAAAGAGATCTGTTTTTTTTTTCAATGATAAAAATATTCCCTTAACTATAGGATCCAATACATATTCAGACAACCAATAAATATCCAGGGAAGGATGTGAGAGAGGCCCAGTGTTAGAGGGGCATGGTATGGAAGAGAGTCCTACACGATTCCCTGCATTGAAATTGAGATAAATGCAATTTCTGTCACTAAACATTCCCTTTTACATGTCATACATTACAATCCCCCTCCTTCTTCTGCCTTAAAGATGTTGGCCGAAAAGGCAGGGGAGCCTAATTGTACTTCACTGAGCACCCTTTTGCCATTGGTCCTACCCCATAAGCACTCAAGCCTTCGAGGACTAAAAGTAGTACCCATACGGGCATAATTTATATACTTGTATTTTAACCGGATGTCCCTATTTATCATATTAATGAATGTGGAATACATTTAAAGGACATCAGAGGGCTTGATGTTGAGAAATATACTTACCTGGATGAGAGGGCCAATAGTAGTTTCAGCTAAATTTCTGTTATGTCTTGAGCCCTGTGTGTGTGTGCTTCTAGCTATGCGGCAACTTCAATTCAAAAGGACCTTCCATTGACGTCTATAAATAGTGGGCACTCAGGTACCTGAACCAGAGGATAGTCTAACCACCTTGGCAATGTTTGCTCGCAGCTAACCACCCTGTGATGTAGTAGAGGCCTAGCTGTAACTAACGCTATACCTGCCCCAAATGTACCCCACACCAGTTAGATGCATAGGTCTATTTGTATATATAAATAGAGGCAATCAAGATATTCTAACTCCCCCCAATACCTATGTACTCTGCGACCCCCTTTAGGAGTGTACCAAGTCAATAGAATTGGCATTGAATGTGGCCCTGGACAACGGTGAGCCTCACCAGGGCTGCATTCATGTATACATCATGGCGGCAGGTGGCAGACTCAATACTTCAGTTTACTGTAAAGGGTTATTCCCTTGTCTATGTAATGTGAGGTTTATGATGACTTTTAAAAGGACTGAGAGGGTGTGGTCAACCTCTTCACAATGTAGTTACCCCACTGTTGACGACACCTGCTACACTATACATTAAACCTTCAAGGGCCGCTGATAAAGGAATGCATCATGCCTATTGGTCGTCATATTACATCAATGAAGTGCTGATGAGACTGCTTGGTGCATCATGCTGACCCTCCAGGGTTTTACGTATCAACCCCATAAGGTCAGCATGATGCACCAATGCAGTGATTCACCAGCACTGCATGAATTCACGAGGATGTTCTGGCTTGGGGGGAAGAGTGTAAAGACTAGTACATATATAGTATGTCAGAGGGCGCATGTGGTGTGGCACAGTTACCTGTGTAGGGGCAGTATTTCCCTGTACTCGGTGGCAGACCCCCAGGGGCGGGTCTCCGGGTAATCACTGCCCCCCTAGTGTGTATCATACCGATCCAGGTGTGGATGGAAGGTGGAAATGTCAGGCCAAGGGGAAGTAGCTCAGAGGAAGAGCAGCTGCTTCGAAGTTGGAGGGCCCCGGTTCGAGTCCCGGTTTCTCCAAGAACATTTTCACCAACCTCTACAGTGGTGGAGAAACCGAGCATCCTAACACAATCATGAGATCAAAGATATGTGTGCCTGCTCATGTCTTAACGTGATCGCGACCGATTGAGGACTCAGGAACTGGGCCGGTATGATACAGATAACGCTTCAGCCTGCTAGGGGTAAACTAGTCACCTGCTGGCGGTTGGGTTGGAGGAGCAGGGTTGGTTGAAGCTGATGGGGAGGAGTGTAGGGGCAGTATTTCCCTGTACTCGGTGGCAGACCCCCAGGGGCGGGTCTCCGGGTAATCACTGCCCCCCTAGTGTGTATCATACCGATCCAGGTGTGGATGGAAGGTGGAAATGTCAGGCCAAGGGGAAGTAGCTCAGAGGAAGAGCAGCCGCTTCGAAGTTGGAGGGCCCCGGGTTCGAGTCCCGGTTTCTCCAAGAAAATTTTCACCGACCTCTACACCTGTGTCACCCGTAAGGTTTAAAGGCTAGGACAGAGAAATCTGAGCAACCAGCTGCATGGCACAAAGTCCTGTGCCAGAGGAAATGTAGGGTGTTACGTAACAGCCTGCGTCCTCTGACTATACTACTCACAGGAAGCACCACTCTTCAAGCAGAGGCGCTTCAGAGAACACTAATATAGTATAATAAGGGAGTGCGGGCTTATTTACCTCTAGATGGAGCAACCATCAATATCAATATGTATACACAAGATGGCACTACAAACTGGCTTTCAGATGTAAACAAACAATTGTGCATGGACATGTGGCATGTGTATGAATCTATGCATTTTACCTCCATGCACTTTAAAACAATGATCTACCATATGTGCTGACATAATTAGACATCTGACAGGCTAAGAGATATGTAAACATGACCAATTGATGGAGCATATTGTCTGAATATCTTCATTTGTCCAAATGGTCCATTTCACAGGAAGCAGCATATGCCATGTGGAAAATGATCAGGGTTTGTCTTTGTTTGTTGTGGCACAGGAGATTGTGCCACATTGAAATACTCTACTGAAGAATATGTGTCAACTTATAATAATCACCATTAAATAAAGCATACTTGTATAAAGATCTGGTAGCCCCAGTAAAGATTTCAATAATTTTATTTGAATCTGTTCCAGTCATGGGTATAGGGAATGAAAGTACAAGCAACCTGACACAGGAGACTGTGCCACCCAGCCTGCAGACGCTGACCATACATCATGCATCAGTCCATCAGTACCGGAAGTGCTGATGCGCATGATACTACTACCGTACATAGAGTCCTACACTCGCCCAGCCTTGGTGCTCCTCATGCATGAATTCAGGGGCGGATCCGGAAGGGGTAGTATAGGGGGACAGGGAGGAAAATTTGGTTATACGCCATGTTGGGGTATCCCATAATGCACCGCGCGCAGCAGAATTCCGGTTTGCGCGCAGATGACGCAATGGTCGAGCCGGTGCGGGAATTCAGACTTTGTGGGGAAAAAAAGTTGGGTCCTACTATAAATCGGCCTATTAGAACAAAGGTTATCTCCATTTTATGTCTTATGTGAAGAAAAGTCTAAAGGTTGAAACTGCAGATATTGATGACATCCATTATGCATGCGAGATATAAATATGGGGTTCTAGTAGTTGATCTTGACTGATTTCACATTTTACCTTTGCGTATGGCCCTACACTATTCGGGGATGTGCTTTCTCCTACGACTACCTTCACTTTTAGTCCAAAAGGTTGACCCTCATGATTTTCCCAGATCCATATGAGTTCTTTTTTTTTTATTCTTCGGGGCCGGGGGGGGGGGCTGCATGTGCAGGCTTACCTACACTTTGGGTCCAATAAATTGACTCCGGATTTCCCCAAATTCTTGAACATTTTCTCCTAGTCTTATCCAGTTTCCCACATAATTGCCAAAATGAAATCAATCGTATCATGCTTTGTCTGGTCATATCAAAATCATGTACTCAGAATGCACATTCATTGTATATTGTTCTTTGTGAACCTGAATAAACCTTTAGTCGAATAATTCTGGCATTCTTGTTACATTTTGAAAGGATGCAAATAACATTTATTACAGGACTTCCAATCTTGATTTGGTTAACTTGGGAACATTGATTAAAGTTGATCGATCTCAAAATCTGAATTTTGTTGTTGTTATTTCTAGCATGCACCTTTACACTAAATATGATACTGATGTTTCGATCTGGTATGTCTCTGGGAGCTATGGGTAACTAACACTAAATCTATTTTCAGCAAATCTTTATTTGATTCCATACTAGAAAGACATTCAAAATATCAAACTTGGGAAAAATATCAAAGTCAAGTTATGCATTTGTATTCACAAGTTAATCAAAACCCAATGCTTTGTATGGTCCATTACAGACATTCACAAAACTTTATTTAAAAAAAAATCATCAGGTTTTGAATAAGCAATGATATCATCATTGCTTATTCAAAACCTGATATATACATATATATATATATATATATATATATATATATATATATATAATTACAGACCCATTAGACAAAATAAATTGTAACATTGGAGTGGGGATTGCAACACATTTAATGTATGTCACTGAAAACGTGACAATTTGGTTAAGGGCATTAATATCTCTTTAAGAAAACAATAATTGAAATAGCACACATAGAGTTGACAAAATAGTTTAATGAAATTGGTATCACCTTAAGAAAATGCCCTTTACGTAGCACCTTGAAGAAACAAAATGGTTTAAGGACATTGGTATCACTTTACGAAAACATGGAACAGGTTGGATAACAGACTGCAAGATGAGCGTGACTCGGATGCTTGGGGTCCCCATCCTCTGCCAACTTATGAACGTGACCAGGATGCTGGGGTCCCCATCCTCTGCCGACTTATACACCCCAGAATGAAGTCACATAGACTGACACTTCTTTGAACACATGCAGCAGAACCAGTCATCATGCTGATTTTCCTGGGTGAGATGATCACATGGCCAGCAGTACCATGCCCCACAACCACAGTGACAGTCACTTGTGTTCTTTTGATCCCCGCATCAAATATCAAGAGTGAAGGTCGCTGGGGTTGATCCACCAGATGTCGAGATCCCCAGCCGATGGCAGAAGAGATTGATTTTCCCTTATATATACTTAGACTAACACCAGGCCCTTAGCACATAAACTCAGTCTTTGCCCTTGCTGTACACACTGCCCATACATAAGTATGCCTGTTTATCATACAGGTGGTAAATATATACCTTTACTGTTTGCTATTTGGACTATACATCTAATAGCACTTATCATTTATAGGTGGGTATGTGGCTATGTCCTCCACACCACAGTACATCCACAGGGTTTACTCACTCAGTAGCAGAGACAGGCTGTATAGTGACCCTAGATTTGGAGGGAAAATAAGGGCCTTTGAATCAAGGGTTGCTCCCTTAGAGGAAATCAGGTGACTACAACTAATTGGGTTATTAATCAGTAATGTTGGTTTAATGGGTCCATGCAGGTCTTCACCTCAGCAAGGAAATGTGAAATACTACAGGTATTTGGACTTAATTGACATTACAACAACAAGTGGTAGGTAGCACTAACAATAATACATGCACTCTGAGTGATTGGGGCAATGGTTATGGGTGAGAATAGCCCATTCTGAGTGTCACCTGTTTTTATAGTACTTTCCGTGCGTCTCAGTAATGCAATTTACTGAGACCAAGCTGTGTCTACATTCAAGTATAATGCAATCCTACATGCCTCATGCACTCCCAGAATGTCGTTATGATGCTCCAATGAAGTGCTGGCCAGCAGACTCGCCAGCACTTCATTGGTGCAGTATGATGACCTCCTGCATCATCAGCGGCCCTTAGTAAGTAGGCACTTACATCAACCAGCGACTGGCTGCACTGCAGTGGTCATGCGAAGGTCCTGTTTTTTTTGTTATGCCTAACAAGGCTCTAGGCAGAGGGCCTGTTAGAGGGGCCCTTACTCACTGGGCTCTCCTGTTAACCACAAGAGAATGACGGTCAAGATGGATGGACCTATGCATAGAGGAAGCTAAGAAATCTTCCCATACTATTGGCATGGAAATATTTTTTGCCTAAATGTGATTGAAATAGTGTGATTTGGAAATATTTGACAAGTATAGTAATTGCTTATTGTGTTGTTGATAAACCCTATTAATAGCTTTCCTGTAGCTTAATCAGGACCATTGCCCAAATGTAATTATGTTTGGTCAGTATGAATAGACCTGTGGTAGGACATCCAGTGACTACTCTGGCTACCTCCCAGTCCCCCTCTCCCACACCCTCTGCACATGCCCTCTGCCTCTACTATACACCCTACCCCCTAACATGCCCCTTACCCCTTCCTATGTCCCCTGCTGTATCCCCTGCCCCTGCCATGCTCCTTACCCCTTCCTTTGCCCCCTGCTGCATCACCTTCTCATCCCACTGCATAATAATGCCCTCTCCAATGCCCCCTGCCACTACCATGCTAGATGCCCCCTTCCTGTGTCCCCTGCTACAGCCCCTGTCATCTTAAATGCCTCCTCCTGTGCTCCCTGCCATCGCCATGCTAGATGCCCCCTCCCGTGGCCAGTGATCCTATAGACCACTGCCATGCTTAATGCCCCCTCCTGTGCCCCCTGCCACTGCCATGCTAAATGCCCCCAATGCCCCCTGCCACACCCCCTGTCCCTGCTATGCTAAATGCCCCCTCCCATCAAAGGCCATCTGCAGAAATTCAAGTCAAGAGGTAAAAGTAAATCTTTCAGTAGGATGAACTTGCTCATTGATAGCATTTCTAGGGTATTCAGATGCAGAATTTATAGATTCATTGAATTAATAAGGTCAAAGGTCAATTAATAGGTCAAAGGTCATCTGTTAGTAAGAAAATAAAGTCAATTAATCTGAATAATAGTGTACATCACACACAGAAACTTTCACAGAAAAATAAGTTTAATTTTGAAGAAGTAACCTGCCTCTTGGTACTTTGTGATCACAATTTCTGGTCCATGCTAACCATTGGGTGAATGGAGGTCAGTTTTTCATACATTGATCACAATATCTCTGGAACTAGATAAGATAGATAGACGATTCAAAAAGATCTGGAAAGATCTCAAACATATTTATATGTCTGAAATAATACCTTCCTAATTTACCTGTTCTGCAATTTTTATGTAACTTCCTACTCTTAAAGGGTTAATTAACTTAGTAGCAGGGTTACATCAGATGATGCATGTCCATAATGTATATAGAGAGTTGTGTAAGATAGCTCCTGTGTGTTTGGCCTTTTAGCGGCCCCCCACCACCTGATACCCAAACATAAACAATGTCTCCATATAGACACACTGATGGGGTTGTAAATGGACTACATTACATAGATATCAGTGGAATAGGACAGTGATGCATTTACAGGCAATGATGAGAGTTAATATAGGGTAAAATGGGGAGTTAATATAGGGTAAAATGCGCTCAAAATTCAGCCCAATTGATTTCAGTCTCAGGGCCTGTAGTACATATAGGGAGTGTGTTTTATGTCTTCTTTTCTGATATCATTTGGTTCTCACTAACTCATATATAAAGAGGTTATAAAGATATAATTGCCTGTGCCCTTGAATTTATTATATTGACAATGTCTGGAAGCCTACTGACTAAATGGATTCACTATAATAACCTGGCTATCTGGCATGTATATTGGCGTACATTATACATGTTTATTTCTTTTAAAGAAGGAAGGTAGGGGGGAATGTACTTTAGAAGTATAGATATGACCAATGAACTGTAACAGCCTTAGCCAATGAAAATCAAATTCTAATTAATACGATATCCAATTAAGGAGTGCTCTGTGTACACACAAAGCCATTTTCACCACCCACCAAGGATGGTAGAGATACCAGTCAATGGGCAAATAGAGCAGGGTCACTTTTACTATCCCATCATAGCATAGTGACATTTTCACACATGCCCTAGGGCCAGCAGACTGCAGTGGGTTCCTCCTAAAAAGAGTCTCTCATAACAGTCGACATGCATATTCCATTGAGGGGCACATGATGCCTTTAGTTTCATGTTCCTTTCTCTGAAGATCCCTTCATCATCATGATGCAATAATGCAGTGTAGTGAGTCTACTCACCAGCACTGCATTAGTGCATCATGCCCAGTTGACATGATGCATTTATGCATAGTGCTGGCCAGTAACTCACACAGGCTGCATTCATGTATCATACCAATGATATGGGGTTGATACATTCCTGGAGGTTGACTGTGGTACACCAATGAAGTGCTGGCGAGCCAACAATTCATTTCAGCATCATGACGATCAATGGGCATGATGCACTCCTGCAGCCCTTAAGGAGTTAAAGTGACACACACTAGACAGTGACTGAGTCATGATGAATCCTGGTCTGCCTCATGTTGCCCATGGTTACAGTGCAGTCAGCGTATGAAATGTAAAGATCCCTGCTTATAAGACACACCCAGGTCAGGCGAGCCAAACTACGCTCTTACTTTAGGATTATATATATATATATATATATATATATATATATATATATATATATATATATATATATAAGCCATTCATGGAGTCTAAAATGGTTTTCATTCCTCATCTTTTTTTGTCAATATATGTAAAACCCTGCATGTAAGTCACACCCTTAGTTCAGGGTGAACATAATGCTTCATAAGCCACAACATGGCTCTGAAATTGACTCTAACCTAGGCTTACATGCATGGTTTCCCATTTTTATATTTGCGGCTTATAGCGACCTTATGGAACCGGACTGGTTCCAAGGTGCACCATACTCATGCTGACATTAGGGACTTCCGGACCTGATCTTGTGACCACATCTGTGCCAGGCATCTGAACAGTTTGGATGTATGGTACCAGGGCAAATAACGCAAGAGGTTCCAAGATCAGGTCTGCTATAGCTGTTTTCCTAGTTGGGAGGTCAGCTTATATCCTTACTGCCAGTACTTTCTGTCAGTGGACAACCAAAACGTATTAATGTGGGTAGTAAAAGTGGGGGTCGAAAATAACAGTACTTTCTGTCAGTGCACAACCAAAACGTTCTAATGTGGGTAGTAAAAGTGGGGGTCCAAAATACCAGTACTTTCTGTCAGTGCACAACCAAAACGTATTATGTCTAATGGATTTTTCAAATGTTGTAGAACCACACTGAAAAACTGAGAGGCATGAAACTAGTCAGTGCAGACGACTTTAAGTCCTCAGGTTGACGATACCTAAAACTACAGCTTTAGGACGTCAAAGTGACAACTTTAGGACGTCATCCTGACCACCTAAGTTGTCAGTATGACGACTTTCTATTGTCAGTATGACGAGTTTAGGTGGTCATTTGACCTTGCCCAGCTAGCACAACCCATGCAATTTACATCATTCTTACGTGATAACTCATGTGATTTATGTAAAAAAGACATCATTTGGATTAGTTGTGCTAGCAGGGTGACTACCCTAAACTCCTCTGTATTGACGAGTTTTAGGCGGCGGCATGTTTTCTGTGCATACAATAATACTGTGTATTCAATAATGGATTTCCCTTTATTTTCAATATAATTTTTTGTCCCTGATACACATTGTCCTACACTGGTAGTTGCATCCACAAAGGAAAAAACTTTTTAAAACGTTTTGGCATTCCTGCTCTGAAGAAAGGTTTCATGCAAAGCAAAACGTTTTAATGTGCATTGAGAGGTAGAATTATATAGCTGTGTTTGTGCCAAAACATATTGAAGTGATTTGAGGAGGAACATCCTTCAAATCAAAACGTTTTGAAACGTTTTGGCTGGAGGACATGAGGATATAGATTTCCATGCATGTATGTAATCCTGTAATACATGTAGCTACATGATATAATGCCACATAATGACATGTGGCATCAGTATGCATCACAATGTGACACATGGTACCAGTTCACATCTTATTTTGACTCATGGTACCAGTACCCGTCATATTGTGATCTATGGTACCAGTACACGTTATGGTCACTGTAGAATGCCTCATGCCAAAACGTTCTAAAATGTTTTATTTTGAAGGGCACTCTTCTTCATTACTTCATTATGGTACCACTTGTTGCCATTGTAGAAACCCTCATGCCAAAACGTTCTAAAACGTTTTATGATGAAGAGAACTCTTCTTCATTACACCTTAATACGCTTTGGCCACTGTAGACATCCTAATGTCAACTCTGGTATCAAAGTGACCACAGAATAGCCTGATCTTGCCAAAACGTTTTTGAAAATAATTAGCAATTAACTACCGTAATCTCCCGCGTATAAGGCGCATCCTGCGTATAAGGCGCACCCTGAGTTGAAGAGAAACCTATAAGGGTCACCTAGGGCCTGAATTTTGAAGGATTAGTCCTGTTCTATAGTAAAACTACCCCGCCTATAAGACGGACCCTGACTTTGGGCTTATTCTGAGAGGCAAAGGAGATCTCTGATTCACGTATAGGATGTGCCTTATATGAGGGAGATAATGGTAATCAATTAAGACAAAACATGATATTTTTGATAATTTTGAGCTTTATTCTAATAATACAAGTGTTACTCCACCTGATCAGGGCTGTATTGGCAGAATTAATCAAAGACATCACCATATTACTGGGTCATGAATATGACATGATTTTTCATTTTTGAAATAATTAGCTAATGTCCCAATTTCAGGAATATGTAATGTGTACATGCACATAATTGATAGAGACCAGTTTTCTATTAACATGTATAGAAAATAGTTGACATCTTTAGATAGAAAAATTTTATCCCTACGTTTTACTCTCTTGAAGATATACTAAGTTAAAAGTCATTAAATAAGCAAAACTCTCTGGCATTTGGGCCCCTCTACTCTCCAGATCATTGGTATTTTGAAGGGGCCTTTTTACTACCCACATCAATACGTTTTGGAGGTCCACTGACAGAAAGTACTGGTATTTTGAAGGGCCCTTTTTACTACCCACATCAATACGTTTTGGCTGTGCTAAGGCTATCCCGGTTTATATCATGGCTGTCGACATTTTGGGTACATATTTGTAGCTAAAGGCAGAGTATTTAACCAGGCTAGAAAGAATGAAATTGACACCATGATATAAAAGCAATATGTGACACCTATTGACACACTTGTTGGTATTAGTCCCAGATAGATCCACTCGCCTGACGGCTCGTGGATCTATCTGGGACTAATACCAAGTGTGCGTCAATAATTGTCCCGCAACTACATCTGTTCCTGGCATGTTAGGCAGTTTGGAAGTCTTGTACTTACTTCATCTTGAGAGAAATTCCAAGCACAGAACTGTCATGGCCGCGCACATACAAATAACATGAATCCTCTCTATATTCGAGGTTTTATGGCAGTCAGTGAGTCATGATGTGTCCTCGTGTTGCCCAGGGTTACAGTGCTATAGGTGTACCTATGTGTAGGACGATGTATTATGTATACCGTTATTTACATGGTTATAGATTGGTGGGGCCAGGTCGTGTTTGACAGGAAAATACACCATGTCAGTCTGCAGTGGGCAGTGGAATTCAATCTTCTCTAGCCACCAGCTTAGTCCAGAAGCTGACCCAATGGTACCATAAAACCCCGCATATAAGCCATAAACCCCCAAATACAAGCAGTAAACCCCTGCTTATCAGCCATAAAACCCCAGATATAAGCAATAAAGCCCCACATATGAGCCTAAAACCCTGCATATAAGCCTAAAACCCCGCATATAAGCAATAAAGCCCCACATATGAGCCTAAAAAACCACATATAAGCTATAAAGCCTACATATAAGCCATGAAACCCCATATATAAGCAATAAAGCCCCACATATGAGCCTAGAACCCTGCATATAAGCCTAAAACCCCACATATAAGCATTAAAGCTCCACATATGAGCCTAAAAAACCCACATATAAGCTATAAAGCCCACATATTATAAGCCATGAAACCCCACATATAAGTAATAAAGCCCACATATGAGCCTAAAAAACCACATATAAGCTATAAAGCCTACATATAAGCCATGAAACCCCACATATAAGCAATAAAGCCCCACATATGATCCTAAAAAACCCACATATAAGCTATAAAGCCCACATATAAGCCATGAAACCCCACATATAAGCAATAAAGCCCCACATATGAGCCTAAAACCCTGCATATAAGCCTAAAACCCCACATATAAGCAATAAAGCCCCACATATGAGCCTAAAACCCTGCACATGAGCCTAAAACCCTGCATATAAGCCTAAAACCCTGCATATAAGCCTAAAACCCTACATATAAGCATAAAACCCTGCATATAAGCAATAAAGCCCCGCATAATATGCCGTAAACTCCCTCATATGAGCCATAAACTCCCACAAATAAGCCGTAAACCCCACTGATAGTCCTGATCAGGATATACTTAATGTGATGATACCAAAGCTAAAATTGAATTTTCCCAGCCTCAGGTGTGGCATATAACTTTTTCCAAAGTTGTGATTGTGGCTTATATATGGGGTTTATGGTAATAAACCTTTGATTGTCACATTATGCATGAATGCAGTTTGATTGTTTGCCAGTGTAGTGTATGAAAACAACCCTACTGAGTCTGCTTGCCAGGGCTGTATTATTGTACATGCCTACAATACTTTATGTAGGATGCACTTTTGAAGGGGCAGTATGATGCACAATGCAGTGTTGGTGAATAGTGGCCCTCCAGTACATTGTACTGCATTGGTGCATCATTAAAATCATATAAAATATCATAAAATTATATAAGCAATTGTCCACAACAATATGTTTGCATCGTATTCCCCCGAGGTGATGCAACCCATTTTCCACGAAGTTATTATATGGCTGAGTGGAATGCGGGCAGCACCACCGAGGGGAATATGATGTAAATATATTCCATGGAAGTGGGCATTTGTATTTATGTCATGGCTACAGGTTTGATAGCTTTTAAATAAAGAAAAATTAAAGGATATCTAGGTACAGTTCTCGCCCTTGGTATGTGTTGTGTGTGTCCATGTCTCATGTTTTATGTTACAGCCTGTATTAGTGGAACATGAATTATGATCAATGACCATATTCCTGACCGAGTTAACACTTTAAGGGCCGCTAATGCATTAATGAACCATTCCCATTGGTTTTCATGATGCATGAATGCAACCCTGGTGAGTAACTTGTCATGACTGCATTCATGCATCATGTCAACCCGATGGGGTTGATATATCCCTTGCATGATGAAGTGCAAACTCGCCAGCTCTTCATTGGTGCATCATGACGACCTATTGGCATGACGCGTTCCTGGATCAGCGGCCCTTAAATGGTTTAATAGGTCATAAATAATGAAAGCGGCATCATTGATGATGGATGAGTATTGTGTCCTCTACTCTTGGGTAGCCGGTGATGGAGCAAGAGGAGTTTTATAATTAGCTATATGTAGATGTAAGCGGAAGACGAAAGGAGCGGTAAAGGAATAAAGAAAAGAAAGATGTTGAAATGAAGGAAAGCAGGAGGAAAGGAAAAGGAGAATGGGTGGTGGAATGATGGATTAAGGAAGTGGGGGAAGGAAGGAAGGAGGGGAGGGATGGAGGATGGAGGATGGAGGATGGAGGAAGGAACGAACGAACGAACGAATGAACGAACGAATGAATGAAGGAAAGGAAAGGAACAAATGAACAAACGAACGAACGAAGGAACAAAGGATGGATCGAAGGAAGGAACAAATGAACGAAGGAACAAAGGAACGAACAAAGGAATGAAGGAAGGAACGAAGAAAGGAATGAAGGAAGCAACAAAGGAATGAAGAAACAAAGGAAGGAACAAAGGAACGAAGGAAGGAATGAAGGAACGAAGGAGATAGGATGGGGGGTAATCTGAGATTTCTATCCTGAAAATACCCAATAGCCAATATCATAAAGAGACAGGTTGCATCATTAAGAGTTTCTATAGCTAATAACTTTTATAGTGACTTATGGTCTCTAGTGGGATTGTAAATTCAATTAAGCATATCTGCAAAACGAATGAACACATGACCATTGGCAGCCAATAATTCACATAGTGAAACCCACACCTTTTGTTTGGTAGGGCTGGTGTTACAGTTTACAGCCAATAAACAAAGGGTACATCGATATTTGCAGTAGAGTGGTAGGTGCCTAGTTGAGTTAGCAGAGTTGGCCTCGTATAGCGAGGTATTGTGTTAGATTCAGCTGGTGAATGTTTGGTAGAAAAGAGCAAAGCCATTGAAAACTTTAATAATTGAAGGGCAGCATGATGATCCAAAATTTCTGCAAGTCACTGGTTGTTGTGACGCACCAATTCTATTTTGAACAAGTTATTGCTATTAATCAATTATACATGGAACCTGAAGCTTTTTTTTATGAATACACTGTAAAATGCCCTTTGTTGTACACACACTTAACCATTTTAGAGCCGCTGATGCATGGATGCATCATGCCCATTGGTCATCATGGCAAGACTGCTCACCAGCACTTCATTAGAGCATCATGCCGACACTCTGGGAGATTGCGTATCAACCCACGAGGGTCGGCATGATGCTCCTATATATGAAGTGCTGGTGAGACGCCTCGCCAGCACTTCATTGGTGCAACAGCCAATAGGCATGATGCACTCTAAAGGGTTAAAAAAAACTTGATTGTCGTTTTTGACATTGGTATTAGATTATGATCAATGTTGTGATTGCCACTTGAAACAAGTGTTCAATTTATGCCCATCTATTATTCATGCTGACCTTGAACAGCCCTCCCCCCCCCCACCACGTCAATATAGATAGATCTATATTAAACCATCATTATGGATGTTTATAAACATGCTGGCTACCCAGTACAGACTTTGCATATCTATACCTGACAAACATGGACATGTGAAAATGCTGTTGTTTATGTGGTATTATTGCTTTTAAACCACACAATGAAGAAGAGAAAAAAATGTTTTACACGAGCTATTTACTCTTTTTTATGGGGTAGTAAATAACCATTGATCGAATCTTCAGAAGGCCTGGGTGAAAGTGAGGATTTCAGAATAATTATAATATACTAGTGAGCCATAGAAATCTGAAATCCTGTTAAGTAAAATGATAGAATTTGATAAGTGTTGATCATTTGCCAATAAATAAATATATATAAATACAGAAGTTCACATTGCCACAAAAAATTATATTTCATTCTGATGTGGCTGTGAGTGCATCTGACTCATGGGCGACAATCTGTTGGGTATAAGATTGATGAGATTTTTGGTACGCTAGGGCGGGCTTCCCTAGCCCACTTAAAAGGGTTTATATCTCCTCTTTCCTATCCCCTCGGATGTGTGTGGTGCACATATGCGCGGGCACTGACACATTCATCTGTGAAGATGTGTAATGTAGTTCTCACCATGAATATGACCTCAGTTGTCGAAATGGCGTTAAACATTTATTACTCACTCACTCACTGGTACGCTAGGGTAGTCTAACCATGAGTTGACCACTTATAAACTTATTGATTGAAGTTGACCAGTCCACGTTTTAGTAGGTTAATCAAACTTGACTGTGCACTGTTGTGACTATGCTATAGGCCTATATAGACAGCTAGCCGGGTGTACGTATTATCAACCAGTAATTCCCTCCATTCACTGCAGAAATAATATTTAGGGGGCAACTGGTCCCCATCATGCTGGCTGTTACCAATGCGTTTCTCACTAGGTACCATATCAGGCAGGCAATAGCACTCCCCACTATATCGGATCCTGCTACCTGGGAGTATACAAGCAATGGTAATTTTTTTAATTGTTTTATTTATACTGGAGGGTGCAGCCTAGGTCCATAAGTGGCAATGTTTAATGATCCTTTTGTACATTGTTTGAAAATGCTGTGATATGCCAGCTATCAATTAGTAAGTGGCGAGCTCCTGGTCTGTCTACCCTGAATGTTTGCATCCTGTCCCGATGCCTCAGGAACTGGCCTCAGGGAGTGGTCATTATCTATCAACAGCAGGCAGTGATGAGCTTCACGCAGGTGTGCATTAACTTTATTCGCCAAGCCCCTGACGGAGGTCAAACCCCCTACCATGCCAGAGGCAAGGAACATTTTCACACCCCTGATCTTTAGTTGCATGCAGGCCTTTTTGCTAAAAAGAGGCTCGATTTCTATGCCCCACAGAAAAGGTCAAGAGGGGTCAAAAGTTTTAGCGCCCCCCCCCCTCCCCTCCTCAAACCCTCCACCCCTCTTGTTGACCTATTGGTACATAATGATTATTCCCTTATGGAGTTGTTAATGGCGGCTGTGTACACTGCTCAGCAGCTCCATCACTGGCCGCATTCAGGGTTTCCATAGCAACATCAACATGCCAATAAACTGCACCAAAGGACCCATAGAATGGGAACATACCCACATCTACAGTGGTTTGCCAGTGTTTCTCTTTGCCATTTTATCCATCCTACATGGAAAAATGGATGACAGGTAGGTCGACTGTGCAACTACCATATATCCTCACCTATAAGACGCCCCTCGCGTATAGGACACACCCTGCGTTGGGCTAAACCCTATAGGTTGCACCTATGGTTTTCATTACTGTTCTATAGTGTAAAATCCTCACCAATAAGACGCACCCTGAGTTGGGCTGAGTCCTATAGGACGCAGGTGGTGTATTTCCGATGTATAAGCCATGCCTGGATCTATGGTACATATAGCCAGAAGTATGTAAAATACATGGTATTAGTCACTGGTAGTGCCAATACCGTAATGGCACATATAAGCGCCCAGGCGCTCATCAATTTCAATCCCACTGTACCCCGGCGCTAATATGGGACAGGCGCTTATTTGAATACTTGTTTTAGTGCTTAAGATTAATTCCAATACCCCTAGACCCTGGGCACTTATTTGAGACCGGTGTTTATTTGAGACCCCGGTGTTTAAACGGGTCATTACGGCATGTCGAAAGCACAAGTGGCAATTCATATAGTGAGAAGCCCACCTGTCAGGAACATGTCTCCTTTTGGTGTTGGCTTCAAACAAAATGTGCGTCTGTAGGACTGAATATTCGCATTAGAGGGAAGTTTCTTCTTTCTATTGCACACTTTGATAAGTGAAATGCAAAGGAATTAATCTCCTTTCTTCATAAAGAGCAAAGCTGGTTGACATATTGATTTCAAAAGAAATATACCTGGATAACTGGCTACCAGTGTAACAGGAAAAGTTTCCTCTTTTCAACATGTTATTTGATGCAAAGAAAGTTATAGTCTTTCTTTCATAAAGCAAAAGCTTTTCATGTAATATCTAGTTCTGTGATGGTGGGGAGTCTACACGTTTTGTTTCGTTTTATTTCCTTTATCAGGGTTCCTACAGAAATCCTGTGTTTTGGATCAGATCAGTCATATTGATTTTGATCCTAGTTCCCTGTAGTTCTCTCTTTAGGCTTTATTATCTTTTGGCATCGAGGTTTGGGTATCAAAAAAATCCTTTCACCTGTATATTGGGAAGGAAATTAATTCCCTGTGTTTTCCTCTTTTTTCCCCATTTTTCTGTACAGTGGTTGCAGTGGTCTTTCATCTTTGTATTCAAAATAAAATATAATGCATCTTAGTACAGGCATCATTTTGGTCAGTTAACCACATTAAATGTAGGCCTACCTGGAGCTATAGTGATCCAGACATTTAAGGCCACATTGTATACTTTTAAACCTGGGTTTTTTTTTCTCCAATTTATATTTAAATATTGGAGAGTACTTTCAAACATAATCACTAATTTATGCAGTCTAACCATGACACATCTCAAATTTATTCACACAGATATTCTGGAAAAATTGTGATCATAATATAAATTCATTTTCAAACATTTATTTTGAAAATAATTTTCACAATTTAATTTCCACATAATAACACTAGATAAATTCAGACTCATAATGGTACCTGAATCACTCTAACACATCACGCCTGATGAGACATTTAGTTTGAAACCACACTACAACACCCCACTATTGGGCTATATAAATATCTGTGCTCCACTACACAAAATCACCCAAACAAGCATTAATCTGTTTGGAGATCTATCTATGGGATACACTCTCCAAGCACATCACTTGAAGAGAGCCTCCCTCTGATATTCTGTGTATGTCACATGAGCAATTCCCTGCCCTCTCATTGGACAGAGCTTTGGTTGCCATGGTTGATACAGTGGAAACTTTCAAGTCAAACTGACACTTTGTGGTAGCGTATCAAAGGGTGCAGACACACCGCTCCTCCATTGTATACTTTTAAAGCCGCTGATTAGATGTCATATTACAGATAAGAAATGGCACTATACCTTAAGGGTTTATCATGATAAATACTAAAAGAGCAAAGGCATGAGGTCCAAAGTTAGAGATACACTGTAAAAAAAAAAGATGTAGTCAAAATAACGGCGCAATCCTTGTCCCAAAGTTGCCAGGGATCCATCGTTATTTTCAGAGAGATTCCTTGTACAGCCATACTGTCACCTAGGGCTTCTTGGAAAAACTACGCTGGTTCATTTCAATACAAATTACGGTGGTTCACTGTAGCACACCAACCTTACCCCATGTAACCTTTAACTGCTCTACCTTTAATCATTACCTGATATATATCATTGGCCTTTGTTCATAAATTGTTCCCTATCTAATGTAGCTTAAGCTTTTACTGGTATAGTGCCAAAAGTTCATGTTATAATTTCTAAGGGCATCCAAATGGCATTAGACGTGCATTAGACGTGCAGTTTCAATGGGTATTTCCCATCTTCTTCTGATAATCTGTAGAGTTTTTATGGTTGCTGCCTTGAAGCCCTATCACAATATCCTTTCAAAGTGTTCATGGCAGGCTCAAATGACCGATGACACTGCACTGTAAAAAAATAACTTTTGAATCTAACAGGTTTTAAAACTGAATAGTGAACCACCGTGATCATTTTTCAGTGAATCAATGTAGTTTTTACAAGAAGCCCCAGGTGGCAGTATGGCAGTACAAGGAATCTCTGTGAAAATAACAACAACTTTAGGACAAGGATTTCTTTGTTATTTCAACGACAATTTTTTAGCGCCTCCCCACGCCGCGTAGCGGCGGTCCCGCGAAGCGGGATGGGAGGCGCTATGATGATTGCATTTCCCCCATGTGATGAGGTGTCACAATACAGAATCACCAAACCGGGAGGCGTTTTTTTACGCGGTCACAACCGCATTTCTTGTTTAACAGTGTGCATTAGAGAACCCCTAGAAGAGATATCACCTGTAGCAACTTTTTTTTTCTCTTCACCCCTTTAGTTGAGCTATCTATACTGAGAGTGATGGCTTTCCAGCAGGTAAATTGATTCTGTACATAATGGAATACCACTGTGGCAGACACACCATTGTCAACTTTGTTTGGGAAAATCAATAGTGGGAATCTATATTTTTTGTCTGTGAAAGAGACTCATCCATGTATTTTTGTACTTGATAGAAAGAGTTGATCTCATCATTCTTTGTGATTCACTGACAGAATCCAATCCAAAATGTGATACAAGAAAGAAAGTTTCCTCTTCTTTTCGTCACCCTCTTTGATGTGTAAAATGCAAAACGATACTTTGGCATCCATTTTGTGCAGCAGAGATGGCTGATCAATTATTTCAACCCAGAATATGCTTGATTAACTGAATAGGTACATGTGTAAGAGGAACAGTGCCTTCTTTAAATCATCTTTTTTCCTGGTGTGATGAAAGCTATTGGCTTCCCTTCATAGGACAAAGGATCCCACCCTGTTGCTCTTGGATGGACTATGGTAAAAAAAACATATTTTACCACGTTTATCAAAGGCTGTGCTAGAATGGTACAAGAATTGAACGTAAAGGAGATCTGTTTTTTGTCTCTCTGTATTGAAATACCAAGGCACGTGGAATCTAGTTAAATGATTATACTGACTGCCTACAGTTTTAAACCAGGACCTCTAAGGTGACTTGTTGAAGGCATAGCAAACAGTAGCCAGGCTTAGTTTTAGAGGCAACAATCGGACTGATTAGATTTTGAATTATAGATAAGTAGTGGCATTTATATTTTGTAAGCACAAGTTGATTATTCTACTGACTAAAGGGGCATTATGAAAGTAAAACCTTCAGATGTTGTCAATGAGTTATGAACAAGTAGTAAGTACAGAGAAATTGATTTACAAGGATGACCCAAAGTTCTTGTTATAAGGATCACATTTCATTATCCTAATGAAACATTCTCTATGTGTATACCAAGTGTTGGTCGTAAGGACCTTTAAGCACAAAATGGCCAGTTTTACTGTATGGTTTTAAATACATGGTCCTTAAGCTCCCATTGCAGAAATAGAATGGTTCACTCTGCCAAACTAATAATAGGTAGGCTATTACTGGTTTAAGCTCGAGGTCCAAACAGATAGGCATTGACTGGCTAAGTCCTGATTGTAAGAAACTATTTGGGGGGGGGGGATTGTGGTGTTTCCTATCTGATGCAGCTCCGCGCTCTTGCCATCACCTCATACCGTTGTAGCCCACAACCAGGACAACACTACATTGTACATGGGGTCAAGTTCTGGACATTTTTGGTATTGTTAAGTGTTTTAAATCTCCCCGTACAAGGTGCAACCACAACTTTTGCTGACATTATAAGTGTGAGTAGGAAACCATCTTATATACTGCATATATGAGCATTTATCATTGCTGACTACTTTCAAAGTTACCATGGCAGCATTAACATGTCAATGTAATCGACCAAAAACAGCATCATAGTACTCTGACATAGAACTACCCTCAACTGTTGCAACATTTCCCTTCATCTTTTATTTGTCCTATCTATTCGAGGGAGATGATTTTCTGGCAGTTAGGCTGATTCTGTCAAGGACTGACATCAATGCGGCAAATGAACAATTGTCATCTTCATAAAAAGAAATCAATTTTTGGAATACATTATTGCCACCCTGAGTTATTGACATCACTGATGTCTGTGTTTAAATTATGTTGTTTTTGGTAAGTGCATCTGCTATGAGGCCGTGGGTGGGCAGGCATAACAGAGGCCCCAGTTTAATACTGTTATTGGCCATGCTGTTTATTCTCACTTTATGAGTGCACTAGCTTAATATCAAAAACACTTGCCCCTAATTCTAGCTGTTGGAACCACTATATAAATGATATAATCACAGTGAGTTTCTTTTGTTCCAAGGTGTACCCATAGTTTAATTTCATATGTAAGGCACTGTGACTACATGTGCATGTACTTTGTTTTGTATCTTGCCATTATGTACCAGTGTTTTCAGAGTGGAATAGACAGATACTGCAGCGATAGGGGGTGTTTCTGCCATTTATTTCTAATATTCCTTCTGGTAAATAAAGCAGATTTGATACCAGAAGACTGTAAAAAGAACACTGTAAAAGATATCGCTGAAATAACGGTAGAATCCCCATTCCAAAGTTGCCAGAGATCTGCCGTTATTTTCACAGAAATTACATGTGCACAACGGCACCGTACTGCCACCTGGGGTTTTTGCAAAAACTACACGGTTTTACTGCAATATAATTATGTTGGTCCTCTGTCCAGTTCTATGAGGAGCCCTGATAGATTCAAAAGTTATTTTTTACAGTCTAATCAAGCACAATCTCTTCACCCCCTATTCATTTCCTGATGATCATGGAAACAAGAACTCTCCCGATACTTTGACAAAGTGTCACTCACATAAGCTAAGTGCTATAGGTACCTATCCCATAAGGCTAAGGAGTTGGGTTAAATTTGAGAGGACTAATTAATACAAGGGCATACAATCCCTGTGGGCATAGCGACTGAATACACACCTAAACAAACATTAACATCTAGCCCTCAATCCCACGCCTTGCTTCACTAATTCTTTTCAACTGGCTTCTTGGTCTCTTTGGTCTCTTTCACTATAAGAGGTCAATTCAATGGTGCGCCCATAGGCTCTGCTAATGGCTAGCACATTATGGGTACCGACCCATTAGTCATATTACAATAACTGTGGTAATGCATATTATCTTTGTACCCCAGCACAGAGTAGCATTTCCTTTGGCTACCATAAATATATTACCACCTTGTTTTGGCTGGACTGACAGGAACCCAAGGGAAGGTGTCCAAGAACATCAATTACAACAGAAAAAAACATTGTTTTAATATTGGTAGATGGGTGAAAATGTGTCTGTTTTTTTCACCTTTTTTCCCCCCTTTTTCCACTTTTTTGGCGGAGGGGGTGGTACATGAAGAGGGCAGGAATGCACCCCTGGTGAGAAACTCACCGGGTGTGCATTCCTGCATCACGCCGACCCATGCAAGAGGTTGAAACTCGCTTGAATGGGTTGAAAATGTTATCATAATGATGTATGTATATGACTATCAGAAGGACATAATGCATATATATTTAAGGACTATGTGACCTTTGACCCTTGAGGGAATGGATAATGCGTCATGGCTACATTCATGTACCATGCCAATCTAACTAGGGTTGATAAACTCCTGGAGACAAAGGAGTCCTAGGGGATTATAAAGTCAAACTCACCCCTCCCAGACCTATAGAGCCACCTGGACAGTGTACACCTATACACAGCACACCTACCTACCTACCACCCCCTCCAGGGTGCCACGATTAGGCAGCTTTAACCTACACCACCTCCAGCCTACCTGGACGGTCTTGCCAAAACAAAACAAGGTAGAGCCTGTATAGAACTTAGTATAGACGGAGTGAGTGAATAATGGTTGCTTGCTTAAATGCATTTTGACAGAAAAGGTCATATCCATAGGGAGAGAACTATATCGATCAATGGTTAACTGTGTACCAGGCACTAAATGGACAGGAACATTGAGATCACGACCCTTTCTGATGGGTTAAGGAATCTCATAACCTATAGACCCGTGCTGCAAGAATATAGTTGCATTTGGGTCAATTTTGGTGGATTGATCGTAACTTTGCTTGTAGTGACCACAATGTGAAAATGACTTACACCGTGGGATTCACAAGACAATTATCTTTCAAATAATGAGTATTACATGGCAGGGCCGACAAGGAAAGTTTGCATTCTCAATAGATGTCCTCAAGAGAAGCAAAAAAAAACTTTATCAATAACTTCTCTGAAAAGTCACCCTTTCTTGTCGTATTGATTTTATAGTAAGCCTTTATGGCCACACTTCTGTTTTTTTCTGCATTTACTGTATATGTGAGTTGATGATAATACAGTTGGTAAAAACGCCCATGTGTTATGTTTTGGTTCTCGTTTTGCTTTTGGCAAGACCCTCCAGGCATACCATGCTAAGTGATCCACACGTGTGTTCTGGTGCTCTCAGTTCCATGCAAGGATCCCTACAGCTCACACCTAGGATTACAGACCGAGTGACAATGTCTTTCTCTGCCTGATATTTCAAGGTACCTTGGATGATACATGGTACTATACCTCGACTGGCGGGACTTCAACATCGTCACCTATGAGGTACTGATATAGCCTTGCTTATGGTATCATCAAATGTTGATCAAAGGAGAATGGGGGAATGGTTCTTATTTATGGAGAGTCTTGGTGTCTTTTGGTAGGGTTGTCATCAAGATGTACGGATGCAGACATGGAGAGTGAATCACCAGGGCTACTTTCATGCATCATAACGACATAACATAGAGGGTCGACATGATGTTCCAATGAAGTGCTGACAAGCAGACTCGCTATACAGCACTTATTTGTGCATGATTTCTGCCTTTAGTGACCTTTAAACTTAGGGCTATAGACACAGTACAGGACTGAAAAGGGCAAGCTGCTGCTTCTCAGTTTTGAACACCCATCTGTTGCTGTAACTGCCGTCTGGGAAGGTGTCTATTGGTATAACGCTGCCCTGGGTTCAGGCGCACCTGAGGCTAAATTTTGGTTAATTTATAGTGCTGTTCTATAGTATCAAATCCTTCCTTGCCAATAAGCCTTCAGCCTTCAATCACATTGTACAACTTATAAAGCACAACTGGGGGATAGCCTCGCATATAAGCCAAGACTTGCTGCAACTTGCTGCAGGGAAAGCAGACAGCGTTTGCTTTGCTGCAGTTAATGAGTTATCGCAGCCCATACCATGCTACAAGTGCCACCCTTTATATGTCAGTAGTAGTAGTAGTAGTAGTAGTAGTAGTAGGATAATCTCCTAATGCTAGGATTTGCCTCCCATCTGGATATACTAAAGCTTATACATGTAGCACCTTTGTTATTTTAGCTTTCTCTTATTTTTTTCTGAACAGTTATGGTGCAGCTTGTGCATAGAGTGTGCCTGATATGCAGTCTATATAAGTTACTCATCCCCCCCCCCAAGTCAAAAATAATAAGAACCAGACTTGTATCATTAGGACTTTGAATAGCAGCAACCAGTACCTAGGCTACAGTTGTCATTTGTTAGTCTCTCACAATCTAACATCATTAAACTTGCAGAAGAGTTGGTGATATGCATTGTATTTCACGATCACTGATGTGCTGCTACCTACAATGGGATGTAATTAATGCTGAAAAAGTTCCATTTCTGGATTTTTCTTTTCACATTTTAGTCCTTTGTTTCTCTCCATGTGGGTTTAGGGCTGGGCTGGGTTTCTTCCCAGAAGAAAGACATGAGAATACTATTTTTCTTGGGACTGTAACTCAATTGCTTTCAAATCAACACCCTTTTCAAAAGACCACTTCCATAGTCTTAAAATCAAATGGGCTGCTGGTTCAGTAGATGGTATGACAGTGTGCCCCTGCTTAACTGGTTCTTACACTTGCACCATATCAAGCCATAGCACAAATTCTAACATTCTGGATATCAAGTGAGGATTTGGTATGCAATGCTAATGGCTTCTACTGTGTAATTTGTTCAGGGTTCCATAGGAAGAACAGGGATACCAGGTAAAAAAATGTCCTATAAGGGGTCGTAAGGGGCAGCTCCCACAAAAACATTTTGACATGTAGAATAAGTGAAACAAAATATTACAGGATGGAAGGAAATTGATAGAGGCATTGATTACGCTTCCAACCATGTATAATATGTACAGGTTTGATGTGTTTTACATTTATTTTACATGAAAATTTGTTTTTGTGGAATCTCCCCCTTACGACCCATCCATCCATCTCAAAGCCAAAAAATGACAGAAAGTAGGGAAATGTCCACAATCAAAACATAGTCAAGAATGGTATCACACAGTAGAGATGTCATCAATAAACACTATATCAAGGTATCGTCATTATCAAAATAGTGAATATCAGATTGACATCACTCTTATATCGATATATTAATAATGTCACATTTGAAAAAAGAATTTGTTGTTGAATTCTCTGATATTTCTTACTCTAATGTGAACATATTTGGTAACAAATTAAAGCGTATGGTGTCAGTAATGCTATGCAGTGGAAGTTATCTGCATTCTAACAACTCTATTAGGGCAGTACATTCTCGAGCAATACGTTGTGATTATTTTTCATGGTATATTGCAGGTTCATACCCTTAAAGTATTAGAACTGTTCAAAGGCCCTTAAAGTACCGGTAACAGTAAATATGAAAGGGGTAAGAGCTACACATGTGCATCTATGTGATTGCTATACGGAGAAGGGGCAAGGTGGTGATTAAGGAAAATGGTATTTATATGAGAGAAAAAAAGTTTATAACAGTACAGGTAATTTATAAGAATTACCTAATTACCAACCTATTATACATCCGACCCCCCCCCCCCCTCCCACCTTCACATAGTTTTTAGATGCTTTTGGCCCCCGGGGGGGGGCACTCATGGAGTTATGGCTGCCATGTGCGTACACAAACCACAAAGTAGCGGGAAAGGGGGTACTTTTTGGCCCCATGAGCGGACCCCCCGGACCCGTTAAAAGGGGTTCATTTCGGCCCAAAAAGGGCAAAAAGGGGTACCCTTTCCAAGGGCTTTCAAATGGCGAAAGAATTTTTGAAATATTCCAACTAGAACCAGGTCTGATATACCATAATGTGGTGTCGTGCAGGGCTATCATAGAGATGGGTCGTGCTTTGGTTGGCAGTAGGATCTATAAATGTATGTGTTAGCAAAGGATAATTACACGAGGGCGTAATTATCCTTTGCTGACATACACAAGTCATGAATTATCCTTGACTACTTATTTTATTACATGATATCAATAAATAATCAATAGAATATCAATAAATTCAAGTTGAAAACAAAAATTGTTCCCCCTCCCCGACATACTGCGAAAAAAAAGAATTCTCCCGGACCAGGACTCGTCCCACCTACCTCTAACAGCTGAGCGCAATGCGCTGCCCACTAGACCACCGGGTCACACACCTCGGCACCCGGCTTGGCCTGATATATCATAATGTGGTGTCGTGCAGGGCTATCATAGACATGGGCCGTGCTTTGGTTGGCAGTAGGATCTATAAATGGCACCAATTGGTATTGTAGCTATCTAACACACCTGTTGAAAGCCATGCTAAGCACCTTGTGTAGTTTGGAGCCCATTGGAACTAGAAAGTTAAAGCTACCAATACAGGTGCCCATACTTACAAAAGGAATCCCGACAAATCACATTGTTCATTGCTCAGAGATGGGAAAGAAGCCTTTCTTTGGGGAGGCGATGTCCTTTTTGTTAGACAAATTACAGCCTAACACCCTACAGTTGGAAAGATAAGGGAAGGTGTGACAGAATGGTTGTACATGTATAAATAGGTGAGAAATCGTCTGTATGATTCTATCTTCATAGATGATCTGCTGATTCTCACCTTACTGTTTCCTATACGAAAGGAATAACAGTGCTAATTGGCTCTTTGCATGCGGTTTCCACCCACTAAAAAGGCATTTGACACACCCACTAACAAAGAGAGGCAACTACCTCATTACCCTCTCTAGCAATAAGTGTTTCTATGAGGATATTAGGAGCCAAAACTATGTATAGCTATATATAGAGGACCATTCATGATAAGAATCTGATTTATTGTGAGTCATTTGAAAGGTGGTAATTTGATACATATATCTGGGGTAACTACTAATCAATGAACAATATCAACTACAACACAATGATTTGCACAGAGAGCACAGACCCACAAGTGAGTGAGTGAGTGAAGGAGTAAGTGAGTCAGTCAGTCAGTGAGTGAGTCAGTGAGTGAGTCAGTGAAGGAGTGAGTCAGTGAGTGAGTCAGTGAGTCAGTGAGTGAGTCAGTGAGTGAGTCAGTGAAGGAGTGAGTCAGTGAAGGAGTGAGTCAGTGAGTGAGTCAGTGAAGGAGTCAGTGAAGGAGTCAGTGAAGGAGTCAGTGAAGGAGTCAGTCAGTGAAGGAGTCAGTCAGTGAAGGAGTGAATCAGTGAAGGAGTGAGTAAAGGAGTGAGTAAAGGAGTGAGTTAAGGAGTGAGGGAGTGGGTGTAGGAGTGACTGAGTGTATGAGTGAGTGAAGGAGTAGTGATGGTGTGATTGAGTGAAGGAGTTAAGGAGTGAAGGAACGAGTGAATGACCGAGAGAGTAACAGAATGAGTGACTGAGTGAGAAAAGAAAGGAGTTAGTAAATGAGTGAGTGAGTAAGTGAGTGAGTGAGTGAGTGAGTGACTTAGGCAGTGAAGGAGGGAGTGAGTGATGGAGGGAGTTGGTGAGTGGAGGGAGGTTGTTTATACAGACATTACATTCTTAGAAGGACGGAAACCTATGTTAACCTCAGTGTGCTAAATAATGTCAGACATCAATGTTTATAGCTTTTTGCAATAGTAGATAGTGTATGCAAGTCTAAGCAAGCCTTTGCAACCAGCCACCAAGAGTAGTCAAGGCATGGATGGACTAGTCTAGGTATAACAGATGTGACAGAAGTCCATTTATAGGAAAAGAAAACAGTAGCATAAGTCATGCCCTGCTTCTCTAGTAGTATTTTCAGCATCAAGTGAGGTGATCCCTTTGTCGGCTGCTCTGCACAAGTACCCACCGGAGGGGGTATTTATGGTTAGTGACGCTTAGTAAGCTTCCTATTTAATGGCTCTCAATGGGTGTGGCACCTATTAGCATCAAAGCTAATAGATGCCTTTATATAGAAGCTGTAATGCTACCTTAAGTACGGCCCATCTCTATAGTACCCCTGCATGGAGGGGAGTCATACATAATTGGAAGTATGCCTGTATTACTTTGAGATGGCAGGTGTATGAACTATGATGCTATACTTATGGGAAATACTTTACATTCTTTAAGAGGCTCAATAGAACCACTCGAATTATTGTATTTCCAGGGTCTTAATCAATTTACTCAGGCTTACAAGCTGGCCAATAAAGAAGAAATAGCTATAGGAGTTTCTTCATTAAATTTGACAGTCACATCTCACAAAAAAAATCAAAGACTTTTATTAATAATTCAAATGCTAGCTTTAGCATTTGAATTATTGGTTAACTAGACCCCGTCTCAAGTCCCAAATAAGAATATTATGGAAATCTAAAGAGAAAGGGGAATATAAAGAAGGAAAAGGTGAAACGGAAGTGTTTATCAGTGATATTCACACCTCATGGTAGCTAGCATGACAACAGTACTCATGAAATTTCAAGTCCTCTGCAAGTTTGATAATGTTAGATTGTGAGCAGGCTAACAAATAATAACAGTAGCCTAGCTACTAGTGGCTGCCATTCAAAGTCCCAGTCATGCAAGTCAGGTTCTATTTCATTTTGACTCTGGTAAAAACAAGTACCATAATATACATACAAGGTGAAACCTGCATATAAGATGCACCATAACTAAATAAAATAGCAGAGAGCTAAATGATTAAGGTGCTGCATGCTTTGAATCAGTCTAGCAACATGTATACATGTTTATCTGAGATTTGTAGGTCAGTATGTATATACTCAATTGGAAGACAAATCCTAGCATTAAGAGATTATCCTACTAAGTCTAAGATTTAGCCTTTTGATGGACGTTAGGCACTTTGCTGCTCTATGCTCTTTGTGAATTAATTCGACCCTACTCTTCAACTTGGCTGTGCTGCATTCATGCATCATATATATATATATATATATATATATATATATATATATATATATATATATATGATACAATAAATGGGGTTGGTGAGCATGATGCGTTTATGCAGTGCTAATCGTCAACATCGTATCAATGCATCATGATTAACAAGAAATATGATCATTGGGAAATTGCATCATTTAGAGGGAGTAGAAGATTAGGCTAAACTATCATGTGATGTATTCTGAATTCCTAAATGGCCACATACTGCCCTTTATATTCGGCATGATGCATTAATAATGCAGCCCTGGCGAGTGACTCGCCACCGCAAACAATCCTATTGGATTACCACAATACCAACCCTACGGGGTCGATACGCTCCCGAAGAGTCGATATGAAGCACCAATGAAGTGCTGGTCATTGGTGCATCATGTCGACCAATGGACAAGATACAGTCTTGTATCAGCAGCCCTCAAAGGGTTATGGTTTAAATCTCAGAGACCTAATGATGGGTGGTGTACTCTACAACCACAGCAGGGGTCTAAACATGGGGTAGCTAACCATACATAATGGGCTCCTAAACACACCTTTAATCCTCACTTTTATCTAAGTAAGGCAAATATCAACAATTCTAGGCGAGAGGCAACTGGTCTAGTATTAGACGTGAAGTGTCATACTAGTGATTGGCATGATCAAGTTGTCATATGAGAGATATCATAAGACTAGTGGTATATAGTGTAATTATCTCAAGGCTCTTATAAATAGTGTTATTTCCAGTTATCACTGGTTTATTCAGCTTTAGGCAACATGTAAGAATTATCAATCATACAGCAGTTAGTGTGTAGGTAATTTGTACATACAGTAAACATACAGTAATTTATAAAGTATAATGTTCAGTTCCACTCCACCTGTGAGGTATTAATAATACAGTGTCCAGCATGTTTCTAGGTGGGTTCCCACACCTAGCTCCTGACCTGCTGCTTAGAGGAATAATGTAATAATGAATAACTTTACCCTCTGGTGGAAGTCTTGGAGGAGATAGCCCCTGGCCACTAATGAGAGAAACCAATGCCTGTCTAGCATAGTTTCACCATAGTGTAGTGGTATAGCAGGTAGCAGGAGATGACTGGAGATGTTACCTCTAGAGCAGTTCTTGGTGATGTGTCTTCCTGGAGGTGCAGACAGGCTATTTGTAGCAAATCTTGGAAAAGCACTTCCAGACTGACTGGAGCCAGCAGCATCTGCCTAACTCTACAATTGTTTGAGGGGACTCTTTCAAGTGTCACAGGGGGACAAAGGACCCCCATGGGCGCCGCTATGCCCCCCATTGTCTTGGTCGGTTCTGCATCTTCAAACCCTCATAACTCAATCGTTTATGCGTGTATAACCGCCATTTTGCGCATGTGCGGAGCTGAATGTGCCAAAATTATAATGCCCGCTGGATAGGCGCGTAACTCCCGCCGGTTTGTCTGTAGGGAACTCAGAGCTCCGTTTAGTCTCCCTGGCATAACTTCCTTAATACTGGGAGTTCCGCCTTGATCTTGGGCTCATTCTGACCGTCTAATTATGGGCTTTCCATAAATGTTTTGATATTTGACCTAGGTCGCTCAGGAGCGACGCTAGAGCGACCGGAAGGTTATGGCGTCGTGCTTATGTAACCCATTGTTCAGTCCTTAGAGTGCTCAGACACTCATGACGGCGTCAGCGGTGCTCAGGCACCCGTGACGGCCGGTTGCATTCACTTACAAGTTATTAGTTTGTGCACTGAACCATGAGGTCGCACACTGAGACCCTTATTCTTATTATATTGTGCAGTGAACCATTAGGTCGGACCCTTTGATGTCATAAACTCTGTCTAACTGACTTGGTTTGGTGTGCAGTGGGGCATGAACGCTCTTATACAAAGTTTGAGCGCTCTTATAGCTCTTAGAACCAACCTATGTATTAATCTCATAGATATTCTTTGATTAATACAATAATATGTTAGAATTTATGGAATAATAAAATGGTATATGATAGAAGCCTACACTCATTCACTAATAGAGTTCAGTACATGGGTCTGAAAGGTCAAGAATGAAAAGGGGAAGTGACATGACAGCTCACTAACTTTTAAGACTAAAAAACATTGATGTTAAAAGCTTTGTAACATAACAGTCTAAAACAAAGCCCACCAGAGTGTTGTCAAAATGTTTCAAATTGTCGATTGATTGATTGATTGATTTGTGTTTTACAGCACTTTAGCGGCACTAAGTGGCTATCCCGTGCTTCACAGGTTGATAATCTAACAGAGGAATGTGTCAGTGCCCGCGCATATGTGCACCATTCAAATTGTCGAAATAAGTCTATTTCAAGATGAAGTAAATGACTTTTTTTATCCTGAAGATGTTGAGAGAGCAATTACCAATTATTTCAAGTCACATGTATACATTCATTACTAATGTAATGCTATTTTTTATACTTTTCAGGTCAGGTATAGATTCAAGACCCGAGGATTCTGAGACCTGAGAACTCCATTTCATCAAATCTGGTTGCCACTGCTAAGACCTCAACAATGACTGATATCAAGCAATTAGTCGCTAACATCCGGGATACCTGTATGCGGAAGGGCGTCCGAGGGATTCTGGGACTGGCCGGGGTCTTCCGGCACATGGACTCGGATTACTCACAGACAGTGCAATTAAATGAATTCATCTCAGGACTATCAGCATATGGTGTTGATATTCCAAAAAAGGATTTAAAAAGAGTTTTTGACTCTTTCGATAAAGACAAAAGTGGAAGCATTGACTTCCGTGAGTTTGTAAATGCGCTCCGACCCCCACTACCGGAGTGCAGACTACTGCTCATCAATGAGGCCTTCGACAAGTTGGATGCTAACAAAGATGGCGTCTTGAAAACAGAAGACCTGAAAGGTAGGTCGAGTAACATATCCATAACTGTGCCTACATGACCCTAACTTTACATGGATGAAAATGGCTGAGCACATAACCCCTGAAATGCTCAATTGAAACTCCTTAACCTTCTCACCCCCTGATTCCCCACTCCCACCCCCTGTGTGTGTGGGGGGGAGAGGGTTAAATATAGGTTTTGTATGGGGATATGTATTGGTCTTTGCCCTTTAGAACTTGGCAATCCCTGAAATTAGGGGAAAACTTGCAGACTTCTATCCCTGTACCTTACTCTAAAATGTAACTGTAACTCTACCTGCCTACATGCTCTTACCTAACCCTTTCTGCCCTTATTAAACTCTCTCTGCATAAATGCCCTTACCTAACTCTCTCTCTCTCTCTCTCTGCCTAACTCTCTCTGTGCATAAATGCCTTAAACTAACTCTCTCTGCCTACATGCCCTTACCTGACTCTCTCTCTGCCTACATGCCCTTACCTAACTCTCTCTCTCTATCTGCCTACATGCCCTTACCTAACTCTCTCTACCTACATGCCCTTTCCTAACTATATGATGCCTGCCTACATGCCCTTACATAACTCTATGATGCCTGCCTACATGCCCTTACAGAACACTATGATGCCTGCCTACATGCCCTTACATAACTCTATAATGTCTGCCTACATGGTCTTACAGAACACTATGATGCCTGCCTACATGCCCTTACATACCTCTATGATGCCTGCCTACATGACCTTACATAACTCTATGATGTCTGCCTACATGGCCTTACATAACTATGATGTCTGCCTACATAGCCTTACATAACTTTATTATGCCTGCCTACATGCCCTTACATAACTCTATGATGCCTGTCTACATGCCCTTACATAACTCTATGATGTCTGCCTACATGCCCTTACATAACTCTATGATGCCTGTCTACATGCCCTTACATAACTCTATGATGCCTGTCTACATGCCCTTACATAACTCTATGATGTCTGCCTACATGCCCTTACATAACTCTATGATGCCTGTCTACATGCCCTTACATAACTCTATGATGCCTGTCTACATGCCCTTACATAACTCTATGATGCCTGTCTACATGCCCTTACATAACTCTATGATGCCTGTCTACATGCCCTTACATAACTCTATGATGCCTGTCTACATGCTCTTACATAACTCTATGATGCCTGTCTACATGCCCTTACATAACTCTATGATGTCTGCCTACATGCCCTTACATAACTCTATGATGTCTGCCTACATGCCCTTACATAACTCTATGATGTCTGCCTACATGCCCTTACATAACTCTATGATGCCTGCCTACATGCCCTTACATAACTCTATGATGTCTGCCTACATGCCCTTACATAACACTATGATGTCTGCCTACATGCCCTTACAGAACACTATGATGCCTGTCTACATGCCCTTACATAACTCTATGATGTCTGCCTACATGCCCTTACATAACTCTATGATGCCTGCCTACATGCCCTTACATAACTATATGATGCCTGCCTACATGCCCTTACCTAACTCTCTCTGTCCACAAGGCTTTACATAACTCTCTCTGCCTACATGCTTTATCTGACTCTCACTGCCTGGATGCTCATACCTAAAACTTTGATGTCTGCCTACAGACCCCTACCTAATACTATACCTACTATTTCCATTTCAGTGACATACAGGAAGAATGCTATGCAGCACCCTGACTACATCCGAGGTATCAGGAACCTGGACCAGGTTCTTGCACTCTTCTTGCGACACTTCGATGACAAAGAGAATCCGGATGGTGTTGTTACTCGCACCGAGTTCATAGACTACTACTCAGGAGTAAGTGCCACGATAGACGATGACTGCTATTTTGACCTTATGATGAGGACCACCTGGGAACTCCCCGAAAGAAATCTTGGTGATGAACGTTGATTATTCAAGTGACTTTGAAGCCTTGGCTTTGACTGACTTTGGTATGACCTTGATTTGACCTTAAGGTCATTAGACCAAGGTCAAGGTCAGTGAGTGGCTGTCTGAGTGGTTTTGGTGTCTGAATAGGATATTGCTATATAGCTGCCCACCAATGGTGCCCTTAACCACTCAAGTCTGAGTCAGTCATGCTGATAAAATGGACTAAACGCCAAGTCAATGGCCATAGGCTTGCTGAAGGATGGTGAAGAAACCATGTATACAGTTTACATGTGGAGGCATTTATGGGAAGACTGCACTGAAAGGTCTACTTATAAAAGTTTGTGAAACCTCCAATTGCCCTAAATCATTGCAATTAGAATACAATGATGTGTAGGCAACGTACATGTAAGCATATACGTTGTACACTGGCTGAGGCTCCATGGCTAAATGTCAAAGACTGAAATACATATTTTGGGAATCTCATAGTTAGTGAATATCATAAGTGGTAGTCACTAGAGAAAACACACCAGTGGTTAACAGTATGATGAGAGTACATGTACCCATTACATATCGTAGGTTAACATTGTCTTCAATATTTTGCTCACATGTGTCTAAAAGTGTAACCCTTTAGTACCACATTGCACATTAACCCTTTAAGGGCAGAGAAAAAATGATTGTCCTGGCCATGGGGACGGCCTCTAAAAAAGCATAGATCCTAGAGGACAAGCCTATTTTCAGTTCCTATACAAATCCTATATGATATGTGTCGACTATAGTCAATGTTAGGCCTACCATACTGTCAACTATAGTCTACACTAGGCCTGCACAGAGAAAAGAAGACTGATCGCTTTGACGCATACTGCACAGGTCATGATTGTCTCCCACATGACATGTGTGAAAGGCATGTTGAATGAGGTTGACACTCTCACATTTGGTTCGTCAACTCCACTTGACATGCGTAATGAAGACAGTTGTCATGGTGACATATGTGCCATGTCCTAATGACATGTGCTCTCTGTGTCAAATCAAGTTGACATGGATATACATGTCATTTTGTCAGGAAGACTTTTTTCAGTGTACCGTGGTGTCGACCATAGTCGATGCTAGCCCTCATTAATGTTTAAATATGCCAAGCTGTTATCACAATACATGAATACAGTACTGGTGAGTCTACTCACAAGAGCTGCATTGATGCATCACACAGACCATTCATGAGAGCATCACACTGGAGGTTCATCATGATGCATTATGATAACAAATGGGCATAATGTATATTAAAGTACTAGGCAGCCCTGAAAGGATTTAAAGTCTTTGATACTCTTACAATATCAACCATTTAAAGGACACTAATGCATTAATATTGTAGGTCCAGTGATTGGCAGAATGCCCCAATGAAGTGCTGGTGGGTCTGCTTGCCAACACTTAAGGCAACCGCAGATGGGCCAGACTCGATTGGTAACTAAGGAGTATGGTCCCGATCCGATTGGGAACATCAAACATGTTTGATATTGTCAGACTCCAACGGACGTCCATGCAGACACTCCCGATCGTCAGGATCGGCCGACCCAGTCGGGCCGTCTGCGGTCGCTTTAATAGGATCATCATGCCGACCCCCCGGGAAAGCACCGACACTGGGTGCGAATGAGGTGTGAATGCAGCCCTCCTCAGAACTGCATTCATGCAACATGCAAACTAATGGGCATGATACATTAATGCACTGTTGGCCTTTTAAAGGGTTAATATTATGTTGCACAACTCCCATATTCCACCTTCATACTCAAGGTATACCTGAACTTAATCCCCCAATAACCAAAAAGCACATGAAATGTTTATAACTAATAATTTATAAAGGAGCATTGATTCTACCCTAGCTGCACCAAACACACCCTACAAAGTATGATATAATGGGCACTAGTGCCTACACTGGACACAAAGGTTTCTATATGATGCTTAGGGAAAAAGTTGTGTTTCAGGTGACATGCTGAAATATATCAATAATCAGGAGGGGTATATTTAATTTTACTATTTTAGTTCATTACCTTTTGATTGCCACAATGACTCGCAAGTCACAACAGAGACTTGCACTAAGAAATTACCCAAATACATGCAATTTCTTTCTTTTTTTTTTCAGTAGTGAAGAAAAAAGTGTTAGGGGTCAGCCCTGTTTTGCTAGGCAGCATCATGTTACCTGAAACACACTATATTTTTAGCCTTATTTGTGTTTGGACACCCTTCACTTGAATGGTCCATTCTACTCAAGATTCATAATTTATATGTAGGTGCCTACTATGTTCATATGATACTAAATACATTGGGTTTAGGACCCGTTCAAAATGATTATAGTGTTGAACATAGGATGTACTGATTCATGTTGGATGCATTGGCCTAGTCAGTGTAGTTCATGCATGTACCTGTGTAACAGTATATATATATATATATATATATATATATATATATATATATATATATATATATATATATATATATATATGTGTGTGTGTGTGTAAGGTGGTCACTGGGGAGTCCCTACACCACTGTGGCACATTAGACCAAATGCTGATCAATAAAGCTCACTGCAGTGAAAACCTAGAAGTTCTGAAACTAGTCAGCGGTGACCACTTTAGGTCCTCAAGTTGACGATACCTAAAACTACAGCTTTAGGTAGTCAAAATGACGACTTTAAGTCGTCATCCTGATGACCTGAGTCATCAATATGATGACTCTGTATTGTCAGTATTGTCATCCTGATGACTCAAGCCGTCAGGATGACCACCTAAAGTCGTCATTTTGACTACCTAAAGCTGTAGTTTTAGGTATCGTCAACTTGAGGACCTAAAGTGGTCACCGCTGACTAGTTTTGGATCTTCCATGTTTTCAGTGTGGGGTTTGAGTTGGCCTGACGGCTGAGATTTATTATAACACTACATATCCTATTCATATTGACCCTACCCTAATTTTTTTCATCAATTGCCTTTTGGAGAAAAAGTAATTCCATGTACAGTTTAGGCCAAAAAAAGGTGTGGTTCCAGTTACATGAGCTACAATGCTAGGGTCGGTAGGTCAGATTTTTTTTGGGGGGTGGGTGGGAGAGGAGTCTTCATCCTGTCCGATATAGGCATGTCATATATCAAAAGAAACATAATTTCAAGGTGAATCTACGAGGATATGTGGCCACAGTAGTCCGACAATAATTATTTATCAAACAGGATGGGTGGTGGGTTTGAATAAAAAAGAAATTTCCGCATGTCCTATTGATAAATAATGACCACCCCCTCACCTATAAGGCTTCGCCTTGTGAGATAACCCCTAGTCATTCCCACTACTCATGAACCTTTGTCCTTTTTGTCTCTGGACCCCCAAATTATGAGCTTAAAAAGTCTGTAATCCAAGTTATTATGATAAATGACCTAAGCCAAATAAATAAAAATTGCATTATAAACACTGGCATATTAGCTTAATCAGCAGATAGAGATCTTTCCAAAAAGTGGTCTGGCATTTTTGTACCTCTATTGGTATTGTAACTATGGTCCTGTCAGAAAAGAAATCAATCAGCCCTGTTTTGCTAGGGTCGGTCGGGTAACTGGAAACAAACCTTTTTTTTTTGGGGGGGGGGCCTTATGGAGAAATCTTGAGCGTGAAGTAAGACTTATAAATGTTCTAAAATTTGATTTGATTTTTGAAAGAAAATTCTTGAAACTATTGCCTATATACCTTTTTTCACCTGTTATCTGGGGACAAATAAAACTATTTATGCCTAAGGGTTCATACCCACCTGCCCTCATAATGTCATCACCGTAGACTGAGGTAAATGTTCTAAAATAAAGAATATTGAATTGAATTGGTACCGTAATCTCCTGCGTATAAGACGCGTCCTCTAGGCCAAACAATTGCATTGTGCGTCTTATAGGATTTCTTCAAGTTGGGGGTGCGTCTTATACGATGGGTTATTTTACTATAGAACAGTACTGGATTGACAAAAATCACCCTTAAAATGTGCGTCTTATACGCGAAAATGCATGTGCTTAGTTTGGGGTGCGTCTTATACGCGCAACGCGTCTTCTACGTGGGAGATTACGGTAGATTTAGTATGATTCTGTATAAAAGTATGAGGTGCTAACAAAGAATAAGGTAGTGTGCCAGGTGAAACAACCATTGAGCATACACACGGTTTTACTATATGAATACTGTATTCAACGTAATAAGCGCCCCTCCCCTAATAAGTGCCTCTCCCCCTATTTTGGAGCTTTTTTCAGACTAGAAAAAAAATTCTTTTCATGATTTTAGAGTCAGTTAAACTATTAACTACTGGAGGGCCTAAATACAATTTTTTAAGCACCCGGGCCGCTTTTTAGGTCGAATACAGTAGCCCTAAATGCTTAGCACCAGGCGTCTTATTAAAATGAAATGAACAGTGTTGCATAAAACATGTCTGGTCAAGAAAAAAAAACATACTGACATGTGGTATGGAAAGTATAAAAGAAAACAACAGGGGTAATTGACTAGGAGTTAGAATTCGCATACAACCCATCCCTGTGTCATGTATAGCCAAAAGTCAAGTAACCTGTCATATGAGCATTTTTGTGAAAGAGATACCACTATTCCTTTTAAAAACTTAACATATCAGTAATCATATTACAATCTTAATAATGGTGAAAAGGGGCTAAAGGATTAGTTTACATGAAACCCAACTAAAAATAATTTTAGTGTCACCCTTTTGTTTTCCCCTCCTGGGAGTCAGGTGGGAACATGTCTTGTCACCTCAGGGGAAAAAGATTTCTTTTTCTCACGGAGAACTCCTGATTCTCTTTGTAAGAAATGACCATTCCCATACAAATTATCTCCAACTGTTGGTGATCAAGTGTAGACCAATTAACCTTGTCACCAATGAATATTTAATAATTCAGCTGATTCAATTAGCATAGGGTAATAGTATGTGCTCAATTCCCCTGGCAATCTATGGGGAAACTTATTACAGTAACTCGAATTACCACTACTCAACAGGCATGAATGCATCAAGGCTGCCATGCATCACGACAACCAAAGAGCCTCATGTGTTAAAACACTATGCGGCACTTCTGGGATTAGTCGGATATATTACTGCACCTAACACTGATGAGAATAGAATAATGGTTACTTTTATGTTTTATATGTTACTTATTGTATGTCTGTACAGTGCTCAATAAACATTATTTATTACAAACCATCTGTGCATTTACTGTATTAATATTGGATGTTTAAAGAGCAGTGCATCATGTACATTGCTTGTCATGATGCACCAATGAAGTACTTTTTTTTCTGCTTGACAGCGCTTCATTGGTGAATGATGCTAAACCACCAGGAATGCACCAAATCCATATTGTGGGAATGATGCATGAACATAGCCCTTGCCAGAAATGCATTCATGCAACAACCCTACCAATGGACATGATGCATTAATGCGCTATTGGTCGTTGAAGGGTTAATATCATGGTGCACAATTTCATATATCCCACCTTTACACACAAAGCCTACCCTTGTTGAACTTAATCCCCCAGTAACTGAAAAGAACATGAAATGTTTGTAACCAATAATTTATAAAGTAACATTGAGTCTGTCCTGGCAACACAAAATACACCACCCAAAGTATGATGTCATGGGCACTATTGCCTATAAAGAGACCCTAAAGTTACTACTCAATGGTTTGACAAAATATAAATTGTGTATCAGGTAACATGCTAAAAATAGGATTGGTAGGTCTGACTTTTAAATCCATTTCATCACCTTTTATTTTCAATGCCACAATGACTAATGGCTCATGGCAGACACACAGATGGCTAAATTGATGTAAAACATAGCTCAGATACACACATTATATATTTTTGGCCTTGCTTGCATCCAGACCCCCTTCATTTAAATTGTCCATTCTATTCCAGACTATATAATTTATATGTAGGTGCCGATTATGTTCATTTGATACAAAGTGCCTGGGGCCTTTTCAAATGGCCTGGTGTTAAATATAGAATGTAGTTATTCATGATGGATGTATTGGCCTATTCAGTGTCGTTGATACATGTAACAACAATAAATATGAAGGGCTCATTACAGTCCCGTTAGGCCTTGTTATGGCTGCCAGTGCTTAATATGGTACCTTGAGAGATAATAGCTCTGATAACAGCCAGCATGTTGGGGACCATTTCTTATGTAATGTACCCAACAAATTCTGCAGTGACTAGAGTGAGTAATCTCATTGGTCAATAATGCATCCTGCTACCTGCTTATAGAGAGCTCACTAGGGCTTGCGCCAACCCTCTACAGGTGGCCTGATGACTGAGATCTAAAGGAAATTGTTGTGATAAAGTATCCTATACATTTTGGCCCTACCCTAATCTTTTCATTAATTTTTGGAGAAAAAGTAATTCCTCATAGTTATGGAGACATCTAAATAAATATGATCCCTGGTGTGAAAGTTGCCTCAGAATGTACTAAAATTTGATTTTGTTCAAAACGAGATAAAGTGTTGCTTAGAACATGTCTGGTCAACCACCAAAACATGCTGACATGTGGTATGGAAAGTATAAAAGATGACAATAGAGCTCATTGGTATGGAGTTAGAATTCACCATTCCCATACACATTGTCTCTTTGACTGTAAGTGAGCAATCATAGACCAATTAACCTTATCACCAAATGAACATTTAATAATTCAGTTCATGTGCTCATTTCCCCTGGGAATCTATGTGGAAACCTGTTGCACTAACCCAAGTTACCACAATTCAAGAGACATGAATGCAGCAGAGTTATGCATCAAGGCTGCCATGCATCATGATGACCAAAGAGCCTCACGTGTTAAGACACTATGTGGCACTTCTGTGATTAGTCGTATATATTAATGCACCCAATACCGACCAGAACAGGATAACGGTTACTTTTATAATCAGGTAACTTGTGTAAGTTATTGTATGTTTGTATGTCAGTACAGTGCTCGAATATCGTTCTTAACCCTTTAAGGGTCCCAGACATGTGCTTGCTGGAATACAAAAAAAAACAGGAAACCCTATTATTATGGACATCTTTCCCAGAAAATTCAGTCTAAAATCCCCTACACAAAAACAAAGGAAAGAGGAAAAGTGGCATCTCCGAAGGACCATTGCAGCATCAGTGAATCATGGCAACCAATTAGCATGCTGGTGAGTCTGCTCATCATGCCAACCCTGCCAGAGTGCAACAACCCCATACGGTGGGAATGATGCATGAATGCAGCCTTCATCAGGGCTGCATTCATGCAGCACACCAACCAATAGGCATGATGCATGAATGCACTATTGGCCTTGGAATTGTTAATATATCTCCCATATCCCACCTTTATACTCATACTATACCTGAACTTAATCCCCCAGTAACTAAAAAGTACACGAAATATTCATGACTAATAATTTGTAAAGTAGCATTGAGTCTGTTTTGGCTGCACAAAATACACCACTCAAAGTATGACGTCATGGGCACTATAAAGAGACCCTAAAGTTACTACTCAATGGTTAGGCAAAATATCAACTGTTCAGGTCACATGCTAAAAAAAATAGAATTGGTAGGTCTGACTTTTAAAATCCATTTCATCACCTTTTTCTTCAATGTAACAATGACTTAAGACTTATGGTAGTGACTCACAGATCAATAAATTGACCTAAAACATTGCCCAAATACTGTAAAACCCCGGTCATAGGCCAGATTTTTTTTTCTATTTTTGCCTAAAACCAGCTTCTAAATTTCTCCCAAAGTCCCCTCCCCCCGGCTTATTTCTTTGACATGAATGATTTTTAGCATGTTACATAATTTTAATGCCCTTTTAATAAAAATTCATTGTAACCTTATGTATTACCATAGAAAATACATTATGAGGGTAATTATTCTTATATAACCAGTCTACTCAAGGTCAAATGTTCATATGGACAGGTAGAACCCATCAACTCTAGGGAAACATTCCAAATACACTGGAAATCAAGGTCAATGTACTGGTAGGTCAATCAGCTTAAGGTCAATGTTCACAGGGTTGGCCTACATGGTTCTTTAGTCGTCAGGGCCAAATCCAAGGAAGTCATTCTCACCATCAGAGTCTGAATCGAAAGTTCAGCTTAGGGTGAACATGGGCATTCCCCTCCTGATTGTTTGCCCTCTGGAGGTCATGGAGGACCTCCTGGACCTCCTCATCCTCATTGTCCAGCCAGACCTCATCATCCTCGGACCCATCTAGGGCAATGCTAATGCCAGTTTTCAGGAAGCTCTTCACCACCATGGGTGCAGGGATGGCCTCCCATGATTCCAGAGCCCACCTTGGCAGTACGTCCTTCATTGGGGCCTTATGATTTCCATGATCTGTCAGGACGGGGACTGCATCTGTCATCCATTCCTCCCATCTCCTTCTCATATGGCATTTGAATGGCCTGTTCAGGGACACATCCAGAGGTTGGAGCAGTGGGGTCAATCCTCCTGGAATGACAGCTATTTGGACGTTCCTCCTAGTAAGGGCCTCCCTCACGGCCTCTGTTGGATGAACCCTACAGGAGTCCCATACCAGAAGCCTGGGTTTGCCATACTGCCTGGGAAATGTCTTGCGTATTCAATCTAGACATTTCTCTTCATTGATGTATCCTTTCTCTTGTACTTCCATCACAACCCCAGGGACTGGGTCTAAGGGCCTCTTCCCTTCCTCAGGTCTATTATGAACTTTTGGAATGCTAGGACCTTCTCTTGGGCATCTGGTGGTATTTTTTGGCCAAGTGAGGTAGGTGTGCATGTGCTGAGGGCATTCCTCTTCTTAAATCTGTTTAACCAACTGTTGGAAGCTTTGAAGGGAAGTTTGGCCTGCTTGGCAAACTTTTTGGCCTGAACTTGAACTAATCTTCCTGTCACTGCATTCCTATATGCCTTGGTTTTACTGACCCACTCCATAACCTTAGTGTCAATAGCCTTTCTTTCATCTTGTCTGATGTCCACCCTGGGCACTCTCTTGAATTTTTGTTTTACTACAGCAAGTTCTTCCTTCTTTTTAACCCATTCTCTCACCTGCTTCTCATTTACACTGAAGTGGGCAGCAGCCTTCGCTTTACTTTGCCCTCAGCCACAAATTTGATCACTTTAAGCTTGAATGAGGCCTCACAGGGCCTGTCTTACTCGTCCCATCATCTCAGAATTGTTCGAAAATGGCGTACCCACCTCTCTGTGACATCAGAAGACGCTATTTGTGACGTCACTCTCACTGGGAGGACGGCATCTGTCAGAGAATATGCTTGGAGACCCGCCAGAATGACCACTGTAAGGCTATAGTCTGTCTGAGATTGTGCTTGGAGGTTGGCAGGCAACGCAGCTGTCTCCATGGGAGCCCACCATAGCAACAGTAGTCAAGGCGCCAGTGGCTGCGGTGGAGGTGAAGGTCACTCCCGGAGAGAAATGTGTGTCTGGGTAAGGGGGGGCTGGGGGGCTGAACTCGCCCCCCGGCTTATGACCGGGATTTTTGCAAAAGTCTAAAATGGACCAAAACCGGATCTATATTTCTGCTGAACTCGCCCCCCGGCTTATGACCGGGGCTGGCTTATGACCGGGGTTTTACGGTACATGTAATTCTTTTTTAACAAGGAAAAATTGTAGGGTTGGCCCTGTTTTTCTAAGCAGTGTCATGTCACCTGAACACACTATATTTTGTTGGCCATATTTGCGTCCAGACACACTTCACTTGATTGGTCCATTCTACTCCATATAATTTACACATGTATGTAGCTGCCTACTATGTTCATTTTGTACAAAAAGCATTGGGACTAAGCCCTTTCAAAAAGCCTAGAGTGTTAAATATATAGAATGCTTCCACGCCGGGGCGTGGATTCATAGGCACAGTCACAAAATTTTCAAATACATTAGATGTGTAAACTGATGTTATGGCTGGATAGATCTAATTGAAATAGATATTCAATGAAAATCCAAGTCAATATCTTGTTTAGTTTCTGAGAAAATGACAATTATGTTGTCTGAGAATTCTGCCCATTATCCCATAGTGAAGCATATAGGACGTTGTGACCGTTGACAGATAACTGCCTGGTGGTGAAAACACATTTTTCTGTTCTCATTTTATCAATTTTTAACCAATTTCCTTCAAATAAAAAATGTAATGATGAGTGTTGGATGCCCGGTCGATCTAGCTCACCGGTGACCTTCTGTCTGTCAAGGTCATTTAAGGTCAAGGTCAAAGGTCACTTTTCAGCAAGACCTAAATTCTACCTAGATTTAAAGAGACTACCAAATTTACCTGGTAATATAAGTATGCTTAAACACTATAAATGTGTATTAAATACCCTACCAGCTCAGGTGACCTTATTTTCAGGTCATTTAAGGTCAAGGACAAGGTCAGAGCTTAATTTTTAGTCTCCGGTGTCATGTGTCCAAAATTTTTGATCCAAAATTTTCAGGAGAGTCCCTTGGGTCTCAGCTACAAATGACCTATCATTGGATTTGTCTTGATGAGTAGGATCAATTTATGGCCTCAATAGTGTGAACCAACCAGTAAAAGTGTGTGAACCGAAGCTCTGAAAAAATACATTTTTCAATTCCTCTGACAATTCAACTTTCCCCCCACCTTTAAAATTTTGGCACCATTAGAATCCTTGAATCAATAGCTTTCCATTGGTACCCTAGCCATGCCTGTGCATTTGTAAACAAGGTCAGGATGATGCTAGGTATGATGTCATAGAAAATTCCCATATGCAGAAAGTAGGTCACACATTTCACAGCAAGGGGTACCCTTGCAGTATGGGGCTTTATGACTGTGCCTACGTGGAATGAACGCGGTGGCAACAGACCGCCCGGCCCGGGGGTTCCACTGACACGGCCTGTAAACATTTCGTTGCTTCCGCCCCAGTGACCGATCGTGTCCCTGTACACTCGCCATTTTAGTATGTTCTCGTCAATGCTGGCAAAAATGATTTCAGCAAGCCTTGAAGGGGTGTTTATACAGCTAAAATAGACTATATTTACCTGTTACGAAGCCATTTCAACGCTACGTGTCACTTCTTGGGATTTTGATCTGGCCGGAAGTAGAATGACATCACTGGAGACAAACATTCACGCTGCCTCAGTTCCTCAGGGACGTGGTGGGACCATGCTGTCACACACTTCTGACTGTTTTCAGATGAGATCTGACTGTTTTCAGATGAGATCTCATCTGAATAATATTCTTCCATTTAAGTTTCCATAAGTTTCAGATGAACTCATCTGAATGTAATTCAAATTCAGATGAGTTCTGGCATATATCCTTGATCTGGGGCTCTGCCCCCGAACCCCCATTTGGCCGGGCACCACGGGAACCGTGGCGGCGTCAACATTCGTCTCCACAGAGGGCCAGGTCAAATCTGCAAGAAGTCGGTACGTTCGACCCCTGGCTTCGTAACTTACGGAGTTCCGCTCCAATTACCAACTGGGTTTACTTGAGTAAGGCCAGACCCAAACACATGTATCACAGGAAGTCATGTGACATCTGTTTGTAGCATAGGAATGGTGCACTGTGGGATACAAACAGAGGTCTGAGGCTCTGTAACTTACACAACAACCTGCCCTGACCCATTTATGATGTCACAGACTGGTAGCCAATCCGATAACCCGGCAGGTTACTCAAGTAACTCATGCAAGTCAGTTTGGCCAGGGGTCGAACAAACCGACTGACCCTTTTGCCTACGTGTACTCCTCTCACCCCGCCATTTTTGTTACCCCACTTATCTATGAAACCTCCCCCGCCTCCGACGGCAGTGGACCTAGAGTCTGTCTGTTCGTCTGCTGTTTTCACGCACTGACGTGACTGCTTTTATCAAGAAATCTCTATAATTATTCACTTTCAATCCACCCGTTCCTCTTTTCTCTTGACCTGCATGTATTTCTATCTGAATTTGTCATCTATTTAAGAGGAAAGAAATAATAAGTTTTCCCGATCGGTACGCTGACCGATCGGCGGAAAACTTTGCCGCTGGTTTCGGCGAGTCTCCCATTATAATCACAGCGCCATAGGCGCTGGTCAATCTCTAAAACATAGACCTATGGTATGGGTGCTTGGGGCCAGCTTCCACCAACTCTCGTCACTTCTCGCAATATGCACAAGATATTGCGATAATTCAACCGATCTTAATCCAAGCGTCTTCGCTGGGAAAATTTCTAACTTCTTTACCTTTTTTTGCATAATAATATACTGTTTTGCTATGAAATATAATTTTTAAATTGAGATCCAATACCTTCCCCTTCGATTCCACAAACTAAGAATGGTGGATGGTTGAAATTAGTTACTTTTAAGGCGGATTGAAAAATCAATACATCAACCTCCCCTATACGGTGTCATTGTCTATAGCTTTGCTTGACGTTGACATGATATACAATGTTACCAGCGCCTACGGCGCTGTGATTGTGGCGTCTAACACAGCCACGGGAAAGTTAGCTTTTGCCGACCTCTCAGTTACGCCATATTCACGATAATGATGCATGGTGGGACTGCCTCAATGAGCGTAAAGGGCGATGTGGAGGTTGGAACTAAACCAAAGATCCACCTGACAAAATACGTTTTTATTACTCTCCTCTAAGAGTCAGATTACCAATATCCATTTCAAACTGACTTATCTGAGGAGAAAGTGAGGATAGACTATTCAACAGTGAAAAAGTAACATAAATTGGGGTCAGAGTTAGGTGGAAAAAGTCACGTCAGTGCGTGAAAGAAGCAGACAAACAGACAGACTCTAGGTCCACGTCCTTCGGAAGCGGGAGAGGTTTCATAGAAGAAGGAGGTAATTACAATTTGTGAAAATCAAATCAATACATGTTTTTGTTCCAGATGTGGTTGTTATAGAATTTACAATTTGCCTTGGATGAAATTGATCTAGTGTTTCGTACAGTTTGTTTTTTTCATTTGAATTTACGAGGGTATTTACATTAAAATCACCTAATACAAATATAATGTATGAATCTGAATTTTCTATTTGTAAACACAAAGCTTTCAAGGTATCACAGAAGCTGGTCAAGTTCCCATCAGGTGGTCTATATACATTACAAATTATTGATTTCTTTGCATTTCCCTTGACAGATAACAGCCATTGGATTTCTATGTCATCGTTACATCTATTTAAATGTTTAAAGATATCAAAAGAACAAGTAACAGATTCATCAACATGAGCACACAAGCCCCCTCCTCTGTAAATACTAATTCTGTCATGCCTAAAGAAATTATATCTAGGGAAAGTATATAACCCATCTCTTTCAGTGGAATCAAGCCAAGTTTCAGAAAACAAAATATCTATCTAAATCTCTCCTTAGGCTAGGCATTTTATTTCGAACACTACGGGCATTCAAATGTACTATTGTAAGACCTTTTTTAAACAGAGGTTTGCTCATAATCTATGCTGCCTTGAACAAGTGTTCCTTGGTGTCATGAAAAATTTGTATTAAAAAAAAAATGATGAATACCTTCAGTAATAATAATATGAAGTGCTGTTAACAATGCTGATAACAATAATGATACATAGTAGGTTGAATTCTTAATACAATGAACCGCCACACCCCCTGGCCATTGTTTTTCATGTACAATACTCAGTGGGTGAATGCAGAATAAATCATATACCATGATACCCAATAGAAAACCCCCCTTGCTTATTCCCCCTAATCCCAACATAGGTATGCGGCTCTTATGGCCTCCCATGCTTGTATGCATCGTGAAAGGGAGAAAATGCTATCACCCCCCTTACTATTACACCAATTTTTATATATACATTGGCCTTTTGTGATTTTGGGTTCTTTTTGTGGATATTCCCGTTCTGATACCTGCTGATACTGCATGCCATGATGCATGCATCATGACCTTTGTAAGGTGTGCTGTTATCACCCAGTGCTGTTATCCATGGATATCAGCACACCTTACATGTTATATGTCACATGTTAAAACCTACGAAATTTTCATTGCCAGAGTTAGGGGTCGAACCTGCACTCTACTGATCCCGAATCCAACTCCCTATGCATTGCGCCACAGGGATTGACGAGAATAGCTGCAGTAGAATTTGGTTAGGAAAATACTATAGTGGCCAGAGCTGCCTGACCCATAGCCAAGACAGCGACATACCATATTTCCCCTTGTAAAAGTCCGGGTTTGTATTAGTACTACCTACTACCTAAAACTCCTTACTAAGTGGCAAATTGACCAGGCCTTTACACGAGGATATACGGTACTGCTGGACGTGTTCAAACCAAACCAGTAGCTACCGGGTGGCAAGGTGTGTGTACTGATAGTATATTGGTTAGCAAGTCGCGCTCCTAAACCTAGGTACAGGCGTTCGCGTCCAGGTCTGGTTCATCTTTTTTGCAGTGCAAGCTGTCAAACCTTGTGTGTACACACACTATGGCAGGCTTCGAGTCCCATGGGGAGGTGAAGAATTTTTTTTTTTCAAATTGAATTTATTGATATTCTATTGATTATCTATTGATTAAATGTGTAATAAAATAAGTAGTTATTGGCTGATACATGTGACGAGTCACATGTTAGGCATTGACTTCTTATTTTATTACATGATTAATCAATAAATAATCAATAAAATATCAATTTGAATTTGGGACTCAAAGCGTGCCATAGTAGTGTGAGTAGCCCCACAATAGTACACCAAGTCAACACAGGTAAAACCTGGACCTAGCTGAGTCTTGAACACTCAACCGTCAGATCAGAAGTTGAGGACCACCAGGCCATGTGTAAGAATCAAGTGTTGAAGGCTCTACACATACACCACTGAGCACTATTTATTACTTTTTTACTTAAAATGCCAAAAACCTTTAAAATATGCCTGGGACCATATGTTCAAAACACTTTATTTGGACCAGTAACATTACAAGCTATGTTGTGGTCAATTTATAGAGATATTTAGTTACTTTAAGACATCTTCCTCTAAACATTTGTGCCAACACTATGTAATCCTATGACAAAGTCACTCAAACTTCAAGATTATATATCTTGGACCCCCCCCCCCCCCCCTATTTTCTTTTCAGTATTACATTGTACATATACAGGCAAACACACTCTTGCTTCTCATCAGTCCCTGTGGCGCACTGCATAGGGAGTTGGATTTGGGATCAGTAGGATATGGGTTCGACCCCTAACTCTGGCAATGAAATTCTCATAGGTTTTAACATGTGACATATGACATGTAAGGTGTGCCTGTTAAAGCATTACCATAGTTCACTATATCCATCATTTGCTATGATGCATCAATGAAGTGCTGTTATGTCTGCTCGCCAGAATGCCATTCGTGCATCATGCCAACCCAGCAGGATCAGCATGATGCATCAATGTAGCCATCATGTGTTACTCGCTCCATTCACACATTATGACGACCATTGGGCATGATGCATTAATGCGCGATTGCCCTTGAAGAGTTAATCCTCGTATATATTGCTTGTCCTTATATACTGGTTATGCTTCTTTCGGAATACCACAAGATATTACAATATGTATGTCAGAAAATCTGACCGGAAGACAGATAATGTAAACAAGAAAAATGTGGCAAGGACCACGGATAGGAGTTGCCACTCCCATCCGTGGTCCAAGCCCCACTTTCGCAGCCAAAGGGTGACGTCACGGCCGACTTATGACGTCACAAATTGCGTCCCACGGCAATTGTGACGTCACTCACAGATACGGAAACCGAAAACATAACGAAGTTGCTACTGTTGCTGCGTTCCCGGCCGCTACGCGGCAAGCAACTCCAAAAAAATCCCTGTGATTTGTGAAAAACGAGCTATACTGTACATCCGTGTGTACAACTATCAGCTTCTACATAAACCGGTGGATTTTTGCAGCTTGCGGGATTTTCCCAAGGATGTGCCTTATAAGTTATATGTGAGAAATTTATAAATATAGTAAATTATTAAAACCTCAAGGAGTCAAATCACTGGTGTGTTTTATACCATTGATTAGAACTCAGTATGCCTTGGACTCAAGGTTTATACATGTTTTTTACGATTTTGCAGTGATCCGATTATTTCAACCATTGAATATAAATACATCCAACATTATTAGATAAATAGTTTATTCTTCCCAATATTATGATATGATAATATATACATATTTATGATACCCTATGGCTCACAAAATTAATGATGTGTAATTTACATCACCTAGCGGAGAAAAACCAGCTAAATGCTAAGAATTCTTGCATGAGAAGTAAAAAAGTGTCACATTCTTAATGTATTTGCTCTTGTAGTACCATTTAGTGCCTTTAGATAATGATATCGATATGTAGACATGATGTTAGAATGTAGATCGGCGTGGTTATTTGCAAGGGCTGTCTTATTGTACGCTCTTAAATAATCGCCATGGAATGAAATGCTGCCGCGACTGGCAGGCAGAATTGTCAAGGTCACATAACGTATTACTACCCCATGTATAAGGTGTATAGCTCTTAGGTGTATAGCTCTTAGGTCACAGACACACATAGCTTTTTGAATTTTGAAATTTCCTGAGTTGAACAGACGTTGTGGCATTTAAAATATTTTGGGGCGAATTCACAGATTCTCAGTGTGCCTTGTACCATAAATTCTCTCGTATTAGCCGCACCCCTCACATAAGCCGCACCCCCGACTTTGGAGGGAGCTTTGAGATGCATCTGTCCCTTGAAAATAGTAGTTTTAGTACTGATCTATGGTGTTAAAAAAAAACCTATAAGCCACACCCCTTCTTTGGACCAATCCTATAAGCCTAACATTTATGAGGATTCTGGTGTTAGCCGCGGCTTCTACGAGAGAATTTACAGTACATAAGTTACTATGGTATTTGCATCTTGACGATCGATGCACATGACGCATAAAAGTACAAGGAAATATGATGGTTAAAGGGTTATCATGGGATGCATTGGCGGCAAAGGTATGTAATTCTTTTGGTTTCATAAGTCTACCCACAACTGCCGTTATTTAGCTTACCTGTTAGGAATGTAATATCACTTCTACATTCTTCTACACCTACACAAGTCATTTACCAGAGTGTAAAAATGAACTACACCTGTGCTGTGAGAAGCCTTGCTATGGGTCAATGAAGCAAGACAGGGTGACTTTACAAGAAGCTGCTGGTAACAATTTTAGGCCCAATTTTACACTTTTCTGGATTTCAACAAACTAGAAGGCCACTATCACATCGGAATTTTGCGGTCTCGTATACATATTTCGAAAGACAATTATCTCGTGAATCTCCTCATATATGAAGTTTGCACATGTATACATGTAGGTCTTGATCAAAATCATACAAGCACTATACTAGAAGGCCCAAAGTAAACTACCTTTTCTTGCTTGTTTGGTCTACAGCATTATAATAAGAATGGAATATGAACTTGGGGGCATCGTGATACTATTACAGAGGCATAATTTGCACTTTAGATCTATATATAAATTGTTATTATCTATATGATTAGCTTCTTGCAGCAATTATGTTATAACATACATTATTTTATAACATACATTAATATACATATGAGTCATGGGAGGTGGCAAGATATATGGAAATATAATTGGAATGATATATGAAATGAATTGGAATGCCTTCAAATTCAGCAAAAATGAACAAATATATGGAATACATGGTATAATTGGACGGATGTTGCAAGTTTTGGTCATGAAAATAATTGCAGATTAATGTATCACAGCATTTCATACCAAGGACTCAAGTTTTCGATACATTTGATCAATATTACAAATACAGAAGAGGAGCCGATACGCAACCTCACATCAGGGTAACGTCAAAACTGATGACTTATCGAATAGCGTAATTAAGCTAGAGACGTCAGTATACCTTGAGAGTTCCACCCCACAAAACTACCCAATGAGTACCAAAGACACACCAAATACAATGAATCAGTCTCTCATATTATAATTCCGTATTTTTGGTTTAGGTGCTGCCTTCTTCCCTGGTTTCTTTTGATTGACAGGTTGTTGGACAGCTGGCTTAGGTTGGGGGCGTGGTTTGGGCTGTAAGGCGGGCTGCGACCCCCGCACGGTGAAGCTCTGGGAGGAGCCGGGCCGATCATACGCATCCCCCGGATACTGCAGACCTCTAAATGGACCTGTTAGACAACAAATGAAATTTTGAAAAGAATGGTTTGATTTCATTGAGAATGGACTTTTTTTCATCATTCAATTGCATACACTAGTCCCTTAAATAATTGAAAGGCCCACAGAGTAGACAGTAAAATGATAACTCAGGGGTAGACACTAACACTGGCCCGGTGGCCAATGGCCAGTAGTTTTGGCTGCGGGCCAATAATTATTTCTGGATTTCCTTTGAAAATGGCCATTTGGCCAGTAAAATATTTGAAAATACATTGCCATGTACCAGACTACTGGCACGGGTGGCCAAATGCCCAAAATGTTAGTGTCTACCCCTGATTAAAAACTATACATGATTTTTATCCACACCAAGGGTTTGATTGATTGATTTGTGTTTTACAGCACTTTAGCAGCACTAAGTGGCTATCCCGTGCTTCACAGGTTGATAATTTAACAGAGAAATGTGTCAGTGCCCGCGCATATGTGCACCACACACATCCCATACCAAGGGTCTGAAATAGTAAATTAGTTAAGTTAAGTCTATAGATATATTTAAAACCTCTTGTATAAGCAGCACTATAAGTTCAGACTGACCCTATAAGCTGCACTAAGAGTTTGAAATGGTTTATAAGCCGCCACTTATAAGCCGGGTGTTAAGGTATGTGTATTCTTACCATCTCCAGAGTGCATGGGAGTGAAAGGTCTGGGGCTCACACCCTCCTCGTCCAGCAGTTTCCACACCTCAGCGAGTGACTCGCCCCCGACTGACGACATGCTCAGCATGGGGGGAGCGCCTCGCCACGACTGGCCTGTGGTCGGCCGGAAACTGTCCGAAAGTGCCGAGTCGGGCCTAGGGACGTCTGATGGAGCTGTACGTGGGCGGTTTTTCGGCACCGTATCTGTGATAAAGGAAGATAGAGTTTTATATGAGCAATTATTTTATATACACGTCAGAAATGTAGTAAAAAGTGGATGTGTTCTTGGATACACAGTACGGCTTACATGTATCACCCACACCCGCACATCCTGCCTTTGGCAATAAGTCGTTTAGGAGGCATGAAAATTGCTACTGTAGTATGCCCAGAAAATTTATTGTACATGCCACATCTTGAGTTCAGAATTTTATTCACTGTGATGAAAAACCTGTTGGTGAAATAATACTAGATGCCGAAAGACAGGTCATTTTGGTCACACTGAAACCTGTATGTCCTGTATTGTCTCTGATATTTATATAATATGACATTAAACACCATTCACCTTCTGGGACTGGAGACAGTTTGACGGGTGGGTCTCTGGCAGACTTTTTCAGGATGGAGGGTGGACGGTACTCCTCCACGTTCTCTTCGTCTTCCTCTATCCCGATCGGACCAAGCGAAATGGAACCGGAGGACATGGAGAGTGCCTCGGTCTCACCCGTGGACATAAACTGGTCACGCTGCTCACTCATAAGTTTCTGAAGCCATATGTATGTGGGTTTTGATTATATGAATTTATTTCAATATTGATTAATTTTGATTGATTGGTAATTCTCCGAGTTTAACTCTAAAGGATTAAAGCAAACTTTGGGCAATAAACATTGCACAATGTAATGGTCGCAAACGACCTGGAAATTTACAATAGAATAACACAAGAACAAGCGGCATTCTTTCTCAAATAGATCTTTTAATAAACATTCATTATATGAGCTTGTCATGCAGGTCGACCATAAGCTACTGAAGTCTTTTCTTTTTAGTTACTTCTAATTTACTACTAATAAAACTAAATTGGTAATGTCTTCTGTGTATCTTTTTTTTTTTGTAACTCTCAACAAAACACTGACCTGTTTGGTGAGCTCATACTGCCGCTGTTCAAGCTGAATCAATTTATTTTTCATCTTCTCCGACAGACCGGCCATAACCCCGCTCTGTCCAGACGTCTCCGTGTCCGTACCAAACAGATGTCCAGAGGAGGTCTGGGGGAAGGCAGAGGAGGACCCCGTGCCTCCCGGGTGCGCATGGCCACCAGGGGCTGGATGGGAGGGCCCTGCGGGGACATAGGTCAGCGGGCCAACATATGGATGACTGGGTCCTGGGTCTCCAGAGGATACACCTAGGGAAATTACAGGAGATTTGGAATCCATGCTTATCAAATATGGCACTTAGCATTTGTTTTAAATGGCTGGAATAGTGTATTCATGTAGCATAACAAGGACATTTTCTCAAACAAAGACATACCACTATTTTGACAAGATTTGAGACCAGAAAACTGCTGCTTTTTGAGGCAACTTCAATTTCTAACAAATATAAGGATCTCCAAGATATTTTTAATTGCACTGTTAACTTGTTTCATAAAAAACGCACTACATATCATCACAGGGACTGATTCAGGGTATTTATTGGTAGTGTTCTTCCAATAGTCTCCTAGCCTTTGTGGTTTAAAGAAGCCGACACATATTAAAACTCTGATGCTAAAATGCGATGATACGCTACCTGCTTTGTTAAGCTGTGCACGTAGTCTGTTCCCCATTTCTATCAATTGTTTCTTCTCCCGTGCTAACTGACTGATGTGTCGAGCCGCTTGTTTTAGTTTCTCTCTCAGCTCGTGTGTAGCACTGGGTTCCGCCCACCGCTCTGGGCCCTTCATGTCCAGGTCGACCAGTGCGTCCCCACGATGCGCTTTCCGCAGCCGCTCTATCTCATCTTGTAACTGCTGAATCACTAGCTCCTGGAGCACGGTAATGAGAAAAAAAAAGAAAAACAAACTTGAAATGCGCACATGTGTAAGTACCCTGGTAAATTTGGTCTCGATTCCTTGAAAATCTTTGAAATGCAGGAAAAACTTGGGAATTCATTCTTAAGGATCTAATGGCCATGACTCGGAAGTTTTGCGTCCTCATGTAAGCAGACAATGTGTATTCACATGCACCATCTGGTCATTGAAAATATGCTTTTGTTTTCTTACCTGTGCCCCATAGTTGACAGTTGGTCGCTTCTCTGCTAGCGCCATCTTTAATTTTGAGATCTGAATGAAGAAAAAAGTGGATAGATCTGTCATATTTCAAAAGTAATCATATACACAATTTAACAATTTCTACTATGCTCCTATATCAACTGTAATGTAAATATGAAGAAGACAAATTTTCCTTAATAATAATCAGTGATCTGCAATGATTAGCGGGGAATGCCTTGGAACTTCCAGGTTTCGAACCCGGATCTCCATGTCTCAAGGCAGGCATCTGACCATTGAACCCATGTCTTCTGACTGACATATCCACCTTCAACTTACCTAAAGGATCAGTTTGGTACACATGCAGTAATCCGCAACCCAATTGGGTACAGGGTGGTTTGGTTTGGTTTATTTTACCTCCACTAATAGTAATCAAAATTTAGCAGAGAAAAAAATCTGATCCCCTAAACTACATTTCTACTTTAATCCTCTTGAACCCAAATATTAATTTGATAGATTCAATACCTCGTTGGTGAGAGCAGTTGTCTCCAGGTTGCGCTCTATACTGGCCTTGTAATACTCGTCCGCCTCTTTCCGCGTTTCAGCAAGCTGCAGCTCAAGGTCACCGACGCGACCTTTAAGTCCGGCCGTCTCCACCTGGTGTCGCCTCTGTTGTGATGACAGCTCATACTGTAGCTGTTCTATGGTGGCCTGCTTCTGAAGGGGCTGTGGGGGATCATGTATATTGAATTAAAACTTAAACCTTAAAATTAACCTTTCATACCATTTATTTGCCCATTGGTAGCTCCCATTTGTATGGATGCCACACTGGCGAATAACTTGCTCTTTTTTTCAGATCACTTATTAATCCATGACACCGACCCTATGGGTTGGCAGCTTACCTAAGGACAAACATGATAAGTGGTGTCGCGCTGGTGAGTGTGCCTCATTCTTTTTTATCTATATTCTAATAGCGAAATACCTTGTGGTCTCTGGATTATGAATAAGCAACAGGGTTATGGGCACTGGGGCATTTTTTTCATGGCAATACATCGATGTTCAGAAATTCATGATATGAATATTTATATAATAGGCCCAAACGATGACAACCTTTTCAAAAAGAAGACAAAGCATACCTGTTTCGATAACTGAGAAAGTCCTGATTCTAGGTGAACAATCCGCGTTTGCTGTTTCCGGAGCTGTGTCACTAATTCTGTTTTTTCTGCACGGAGTGCTCCTAATTGGAACAAAGAAGGGATAATTGGATGACCCACTTCATTCAAGACAACATCGCTCTGGTGAATTTGATTCCAAAAACTCCTAAACCCCTACTACCGTAATCTTCCGTGTATAAGACGCATCTTATACGTGAATCAGAAGCTCCTAGCACCTTGTAGAGCCATCCCAAAGTCTGGGTGCGTCTTATAAATAGGCGAGGTATTTTTACCATAGAACAGTACTGAACCTTCAAAGATTTGCCATTAGATGAGCCTTACAGGTTTTTCTTCGGCGCCTTTTCTTCAACTCAGGGTGTGTCTTATACGTGAGGTGCTGGGAGATTACGGTACGGGTAAGCAGTACAAGCTAATCTACCTTCAAACATTCTGAGACATTTAGCCTATCAATATCTCGGTAGCCTCTAGTCTCTGCAATGTATGCAGTATTGTTGTTTGAAAGGACATTGATTTTCAAGTTCATAACAACAGAAAATTAAAAAAGTGTTTGCTATTCTGTTTAATAAACGGTGCATATAGTACTCATTGAACTGAAAAATAGCCAAATATGTCTGACCCTGAGGAATCGACAAAGACAAACATAGACTTATAGTATCTTAACAGTAAAAGGATAGATTTTTTTTTACCTATGGCATTATTGAGAGACTCTACGTGGGATTTAACGACAATGTTATCTCCGGCTGCAGCAAGTGCTAATTTGACGTCTCCATCCGGGGTCGGGTCAGGTTTTTGATGTTTGGCATCATGCTGTAATTTTCGTACCTTGGACTTCAACTCCTGTATCTCTGTTTCTAAGTTCTTGACATATTCTGTAACAGAAATAATATTAATAACTCTTTGAGAGCCGCTGATACAGGAGTGCATCATACCCATTGGGCGTCATGATGCACTTGATTGGTGCATCATGCCGATCTTACAGGAGTGTATCATCCCCTTTGGGTCAAGACGAGTGAGTGAGTACCGTAATCTCCCGCGTATAAGGCGCAACCCGCGTATAAGGCGCACCTAGAGTTTTGGAAAATTCTCAAAAAAATGAAAAATTCATAACTTTGGTTCTACTGAATGAATTTTCAAAATTCAAAAACCTATGTGTAGCTTGGGCCACCTTGGGCCCTCCTGGGCCCCCTTATGTCCTATTTTGACCAAGGGGGCATGTAAGATATCAAAAGAAATGTCTTGGTGTCCCCCTTGTGGATCCAATGAGAACTAAAACCCCCCGTATAAGACGCGCCTTATACGCGGGAGATTACGGTAATAGATGTTTAACGCCATTTTGACAGCTAAGGTCATATTCATGGCGAGAAAGACATTACACATGTTCACACAGGAATGTGTTGGTGCCCGCTCATATGTGCACCACACATATCCCGAGGGGATAGGAAAGAGGAGAAATAGACCCTTTTAAGTGGGCTAGGGAAACCCGGGGTCAAGACGACCAATACAAGGCGCGTGATGCGTTTATGCATTAGCAGCCATTAAAGGCTTCAACATCTTGACACATTTGCAGACAGTTACATATCTAGTTACCGTAATCTCCCGCGTAGAAGACGCGCTGCGCGTAGAAGACGCACCCCAAACTTAGCACATGCATTTTTGCGTATAAGACGCACCTCTTAGGTACCAATTTTGTAAATTTAATACATTTCTATAGTAAAATTACCCCTCGTATAAGACGCACCCCCAATTTCAGTACATCCTATAAGACTCCCCAGCATTTTGTTTGGCGTAGAGGACGCGTCTTATACGCGGGATATTACGGTACCCTGATTCCAAATCTTGAAAGTGACTGAGCACCAAAATCCCTGAAACGCTTATTTACAACTGCTAAAATATCATGATAACCAATGGGCATGAAGCACTCCTGCATTAGCAGCCCTTAGGGAGTTTTTAGTGATGTGATTTTATTTTGGTAGTTGAAGTTGTAAACTTGATCAGACCAGGTCACAACAGTGCATATCAAAGACACCCCATAAATGGTAAATAGTATCTCTATGGATCCCGGGAAATCACAAGGGTCCGCTTTTTGGACCCAAACCGAATGGAATCCTACAGATGTAGGAGTTCTAAATCACATGGTAATATATTAAAAGGGACCAGCTCACCATTGGCCACCAGGTGAGCACTTCCCCCGTCAGCCGTCGGAGGGCGCTGCTGAGCGGGGATCTGGTCCCCGAGTGTTTCCATCTCTGTCCGCATGTGGCGCACCACGGCTCGTAGGTTCTCGTTCTGAGCCCGCAGGTCTTCAATTTCTGCTGACCCGATCACCGGCTCCTCAGGCTGGAAGAAAAAGCCAGCAATACATTAGAAAGTAATCATTAGACTGTACTTAAGTTGCCCAAGGAAGAGCAGAAATTTGAGTAAATCTATAGGCATGGGGAACTCTAAAAACACTGAAATCAGACAAAATTCTGAAAACTTACATCCCTGAGTAATGTGGCACATTTTAGCACACTGGTGCTAGTAAGCCTATATGGAACCTGCGTTCATTCAAAATATAAATATGCATGAAATTCTTGATAATTTGAGAACCTGCACTAAAACAGGTCGCTTCGGTACAAATTATTTTTCCACATAATTCAGTGGCATTTCTCCATGGTCTTACATGTGAGTGCAAAATTTGGTAGAACATTTTGGTATTTAAAACTTTGTCATTTCAATAGTTACTGGTAGAGCATGTCACCTTAAGGTTGTGGTCTAGCGGGATGCCGTGCTGCCTGAGCAGTGTGAGTGCCTGGTTCTTGTCGGCGGTCAGCGCCTTGATCAGCTCCTCACAGTGGGACAACTCACGCTGCTTCTCTGTCAACTCCGCCTGAGTCTGGAAATGTAAAGTGCAGAACATACTTGTAAAATCCTGCTCATAAGCCGACCTCTGTCATAAGCCATGGGGAGTTTGGGAAAATGTTATAGGCCGATTCTAGGGTTTGATTTGTACAGTTTTCTTTATAATCTGTTATTCATAATTTATTAAACCCTGTCAGAAGTTTGAAGAGGACTTTGGGTAAATATTAGCAGCAGATTTTGGTATAACATCACGAAGTAAAATTGGCTTTCGATGGTTTTATGGTGTAAAGGTTGGCGGAAAATGTTTTTGGAGTTTCGGGGAATTAAACCTCCGCGTCTGCAGACGTGCGTCATACCACTATATATAGACTACAACCCCGGGCCTGACATCTCCAACTTTCACATACACCTGGATGGGTAGGACACAAGCTAGGGGCGGATTACCCAGTGACCCACCCAATGCGGGTCGACCAACCAAGCGTGGGGAATCTGTTCCCCTACAATGGTATTTTCATCAAAGGGCTGGCTGAATTGGTCCCATGGCGTCAATCAGGATGTATGGGGGATGTCTACAGATCACGCCCAACCCGATCTGATAGCAGGACAAAATGATCTCAGGTTATACCTCAATCTCAGGTTACAAAAAAAAGAGAACATAATTGAATTACCTCATCCCTTGCGCGTGTCAGTCCCTTTACGAGGTCCTCTGAGCGCTCATACTGTCTGCGTTCCACCTCATCGTACCGGTGCTGCCAGTCTAGGTCTAGCTGGGCCTTGGCTCGCTCTAAGTCACTTTGTCGCTCGACGGCTCCACTCAGCTCCCGCTTGTACCTGTGTGTTGGAAGGGAACATGGGTATTTACCTATATGTAGACTTTCTGTAGTACCCTGTGTATAAGGTGCAGCTCATACATGGGGATTTAGTTCTTTCATGATCCACAAGGGAAAACCCTATAACGGGTTCAAGGGGGTCTGGGGTGGCCCCTGCTACATACAGCTTTTTTTTTATTTTGAAAATCCATTTAATAGAACAGCAGTTATGAAATGTTATTGTTTGGGTGACAAATCCATAAACTCTACGTGCGCCGATTATTCGAGGGTGCGGTGTTTTATGGTTCTTTGGATAACTGAATTCCATTCTTTACACAAGTGCGATATTGGGGATTCAGTCATACTCTTAAGCATTAGAAAACAATTGAAAAAAATATTATCTTGTATGCATTTTCATTTCAGTTCTGGACCAATTCTTAGTCTAATAATCAACACCCCAGGACAGGATTAGACCATCATATCAAAACTTTGGGAGGGTAGCAAGCGAACATTATGGTACATTACTGTACTATCCAACTATTTAGGGGTTAAATAAGCTGCTTCTCACCTGTTGATATCTGCCTTGCGCTCATTGAGCTCCTCTCGTAGTTTAGACGCAGTGTCCTTCAGGGTGAGAAGCTCTACGTCCCTGGCCGACGTGTCCTTAGCCGACTCAGACAGGCGCAACTCAAACTTGGACCTCACGTCCTTCAACTCAGACTGTAGTCTGAAAATATGGGTACTTTTATAATGCTCCATTACTACATGACAATGGTGTAACATACCATAAATCCTCCCGTGTAAGACGCAGCTTATACCAGAATCCAAATCAAAATTAGGCTTATAAGATTGCCCCAAAGTCTGGGTGCGGCTTATGCAAGGATATTTAATATTATGGAACAATACTAAACCACCAAATTCCAGGCCTCATATGCAGCTTACAGCATTCTCTTTAAGTTAGTGTGCTGCTTATAGGAGGGAATTTACGGTACCTTTGGTGTGTCCCTATAAGATTTAGAGCAACACAGGGTGCGTCCTATGTGCAAGGAGTTTACATTATAGACCAGTACTGAAATAACCAAAATTTGACCCCAGGTGCATCCTACAGGATGTGGTCTAACTCATGGTGCGTTCTATACACGAGGTGCGTCTTATACGTGAGGACTTGGCTTAGTATCACATAGCCTCATGTATAGCCATTTGAGAGCCCTAGAGAGTTTTCCAAAGTCAAGGAGCAGCTTTTAAATATGTGAGGTATCTATTACTATATTAATATAGAAAGTCCATATTTGCAGATCCTCAGTTCAGATTATAGGACTAAGCCAAAGTTGGCGTGTGGCTTATACATGAGATGTACCGTAAATTCTCACATATTAGCCGCACCCTCATATAAGTCGCACCCCCGACTTTGGGAGAAGTTTAAGACATAGCCAAGGCTTGAAAATATATAGTTCAGTACTTTCATATTGTAGAATACCCTTGCATAAGCCGCACCCTTATGTTAGGCTGTTCCAATAAGCCTGATTTTTGTTTGGATTCTGATATTTGCCGCGGCTTATACAAGAGAATTTACGGTACTTTTTGTACAATGTTTTGTGATAGGGTGAATGCACACAATCTGGAGCCAGACTCATCTGGCAAGCATGGTAGTGGGGGCTGGGCTAAATTATAAATCAAACTATTAAAATACCTCTCTATGACGCTATCCTTGTCTTTACGTACATCCTCCAGGGCCCACTCGTGTTGTTTCACCTTAAGCTGTGCGTCCTCCAGGGCGGTCTCCAGCTCCTGTACCCGCCTGGTCAGTTTGAGTTCAGTTTGGTGCCCGGATTCTTTTACCTGAGACAAACATTGCTCCTTCTCTCTCAGCACCCGGTCTAATTCTTCATGTCTATCGTAGAAAGAAAATCATTTTTATAACCATTTCACCCTTAAAAGATTAAAAGGAACGTTAATGAACGTGTCAATTGGTCAACCCTGGCGAGTAACTCACCAGTGTTGTGTTCATGCATCATGCCGACCCTACAGGATTTGTACACTTCCAGAGGGTCGACATGATGCACCAATAAAGTGCTGGTGGGTAGACCTGCCAACCCTCTATTCATGCATAATGATGGTAAATAGGCATGATGCATTTAAGCATTATGTCGCCCTTAACTCGTTACGTGTAATTTATCAATCTAGAATAACCCTTTGCCTATTTACAACAAGTTAACTGGTCCGGTAACTGATAATCTATTCACCTTCGCGCAAAGTCTTCTTTCATCCGAACCATGGTCTTTTCCGTTTGATCCAACTTTCCTTGAAGTTCAGAAATCCTAGCGGAAGTATAAAACACAGATTAGAAGTAGAAAATACCAAAATACACAACCCAAAACTGGTTGATTACTTCCAACATTGAGATATCAGTCATTAGCCACATTTTGGGCAAAAATCGATTTATATGATTTCCCCAATCTCTCCCTTGGTCTGATTTAGGACAGGAGTTTTATTATAACAAATTATCAACAAGAAACAGAATATCCTCCACCGACCCCCCCCCCACCACCACCACCACCCTTCAGTAAAAAGGGAAAACAAAGGCAAAAATTCGGCTACCGTAATACCATTTCCCTCTTACTTAGGAGTGCCCCTGGTTTATGGTTTATGTAGTCGGTTGATGAGCGGGGTTTATGAGATAAAAGATTTCTATATATTCTTACTGTGCATCCTTCATGGCAGTGACGTCATGTAGTTCCCACTGTGCACGCTTTACTTGTTTTTGCAGTGACCTCTGTTGTGAGTCCGCCTCATTAACTTCAGCGGTAGTCTTATCGGCCGCGGCGCGAACCACTTCCAGTTCCTTAGTTAGCAGCTTTACCTGATGCAGTAGGAGATAGATATTTTATAGAGAATATCATAAGGGAGGAGTGATCGTTTTAAACAACAGGGGTGTTGGTCGCGGTGCAGAAAAATTTTCAACTCACGCACACAAAAAGTACAACTCCAAGTGGTTAAAACTTTATTTATCTATTGTTGCAACAAAATGACATAGCATATTGAAGCACTGTTCCTTACTGTTTAAAAGGCCAATAGTACGTTATGCCAATAGTGCATCAAAATCTTGCCTATTGGTCATTGCTATAAATGCATTAATTAATGCAGTCCTGGCTAGTAACGAACCAGGAATGCATTCATGCATCCTATGGAATTGATACACTCCCAGAGGGTCAGCATGATGCACTCCTGCATAAGCGGCCTTTAAGAGCCTTCAAGACACTTACCTTAAGGTCATGAGCGAGGACGGCACTGTTCATCTCATCAGCCTGTTTCCGGTACTCATGTTCACGCTGCCTCATCGCTTCTTCAAAACCTGATGCAGAGGATAAAAAAAGTAATAAGGACTTGATAAAACAATCATCTTTCTCCAAAGACCTTGCAAGATGTACATTACTACGGTCAGAAAATCAATGTTTTTTAGTTTTGAAATAGATCTATGTGCAACTTTGGAAATGACTCAGTTGCTTAAAAACGTACCGTCTTCTTCATATCATTTATCTTTAGAAATTGTTTTATAATTCTCTGATTTGAACCTATCATACGGGTAATCTTTGATTTTTTTTTACAAATTGTCTAAATAGAGATCTTACCATGGGACAATTCTTGTTTCTGGGTGGCTAGTTCCTCCTCTAACTGCAGAACTCTCCGCTCGCTAACACGGCGGGATGCCTCGAGTTTCTCACGCTCCTCTTGGACCTCTGCATCTTTAGCACTATTTAAGAAATTATAATGGTTATCACATCACAGGCAGATCTCCCAGCATCTCAGTACACCTCTCAAATTGCACGAGCTTTGTCCTTTGACTGAGCTAGTCAATATATACATATATATATATCGGAGAAACCAAAAGGGATTTAATATCAATGGACTCTATGGTTATCATAATCAGTGATGAAAGTGATTGAGCACAAAATTCCATGAAATTCTCAATTAGAACTCCTAGAACATCTACGTCTTTGTCTAGGAATGTATTTGGAACTTAAAAGTCTCTAAAATTAGAGAATACCTTGCTGACTTCTATCCCTGTATAACCAAACACAGCAATAAAACAATACTACGAAGATACCAGATATCAAGAATTAGGTGTAGTATTGACTTTTTAGCAGGGACGGGATGTCATGAAATGTATATATTGTAGCTTCCTTACGCTCTGTAGCTGTCAAGCTCAGCCTGTTTTTCCCGAACCCTCTGCTGGTAGTGGCGGGCCATCTCCTCACGAGATGCTGCCTCCCGCCCGGCTGATGTATTCAACTCATCGAGACGGATCTTGAGGTCACTCAACTCCCCATCCTTCAACGACAGTGCAGACCGTAACTCTAGATATACATAACTTATAGGTACTTATAGGTCTTTCTGGAAGCTGGCTTAGAAAGCCACTTTTTCCAGCTTATGAATAAAAGTTTAGATACTTGACCCAGAAGTGGTTCCCACTCCCAGTTATATTTTAAAGGGTGATCTACCCAAAGTCTGTCTAGTTTGTTTTTTAATGTGTTCAGATTATCTGACAGCACTATGGTGTTGGGTAAGCTATTCCATGGGAGAGAATAGATCTTTTATTCAATAGTCCATATTAGACAAAGATATTGGATACATTTGTTAACAAAAGACTTTTGTTTTTGTAATCAGGATTGCCTTTGAGTTTTTACATAAAATGCTTAATTCATTTGTTTCTCTTTGTGTTGTGGGAAACGGATGGCCATATAATATAATGCTAAAGCTTCAAACTTCAGGTGCAGCTTATCAGATATGCCAAAATTCGGTGTGAAGCTGGAAGTTCTAAGTTTGATATAAGCCTTATTTAGCTCACATGAATATATTAACAGTAGAGCAGCACGTTTGGCTTGTCATTCTGTGCTGCTGAATGTCACCTGAATTATCCACATTAGGAATCAAATACTTACCAAGAATGAGCCTATCAAATGTGTCCAGTTCTGCATGCCGTTCATTTAGAAGTTTTAAGTTGTATTTGAAATCATCTTTCAATTTGTTGAACTTTACTTTTTGCTCACTAAGTTCATTCTGGGATTTTTCAAGTGACGTCTCCAGAGTCTGAATTCTGTAGGATAGAGAAATGTGAACAGTCACCAAACTATGTTGTTATTTTCGATATTTTTTTTCTAAAGATATTCAAATAAACATGTCCAGATAATATCTAATTAGAAAAATACGATTTCTTATCGAAGACGGGTAAATTTCTCCACTAAAATCTATGTTCTGCATTTTGAATTTTAAGAAGAAGAAAAAAGTGAAAAAAAGAACATACGCATATTTTTTTTTTTTGAGTCATGTTTTTAAATTTTCTTTAAAGCTTCGTTTTACCTTAATTGCTGAACTTGTCTCCATTCTAGCTCTTTCTCTTCTGCTAGTTGTTTTAGGTGTTTTCCTGTAAGGGATTCTTCAGGCATCTTGAAATAAGGATATCTGGGTCTCTATAGATCTAACTGCTGCATTCAGTGTCTTTGTCCAATGTTGTGATGGCCATCATGAAGGTATTCTAAGAAAGTAAAGTTAGAACTGCTGATTATTAATCAAAGTGTGTTTACTGCAAATCATCTAGCAGGCCTGCTGTGGGAAACAGACAGATCGGGGGTTTGACAGGACGATTGCACAAGACAATTGGACAAAATTTGATAAGACTATTCGGCAGATTTTTGGGACAATTTGACAGATTGGGATAGATGAAATAACCTTTTAAAGGGGCCCTGGCACGGCAAAGTACAACATGGGTACCGACCCATAGATCGTTGGTAAACTCACAGGAACCAGCGGAGCGCCCTGGTTGGTCAATGGGTGGTCACGTAACCTTTTAATGCGGGCATGCATTTGCCATGCCAGGGCCCCTTTAAAGGGGGGCTAGCATGGCTAAAACATACCCGCCTTAGCAAGTCACATGACCACCCCTTGATAGGTACATCACACAATGCCTGCACCACTCCTCTGGGAGTGTCCATCATTTGTGACACATTTTTTGTGACCCAACAAATTGCTGCACTGGAAATTAAACTGCACTGAAATTGGCATATTCTTACAGAACAAAGAATAAATGAACACATATAAGAAATCATCTTGGTATTTCACGGCTTATTTTACCTATATGAAAATTTTTCGGGGAAATTGGTGCATTTCTAGACATTTTTGTAGATTTCTGAAGTGGATGACTGAAAAGGTCATCTAAATGAAGTTGTCCAAAATGAAAAAGTAGAATGAAACTAAAAGAAAGTAAAAGTATGTTTCATGGCGTTTCATATAAGGTCTAGTTTGTGCATGTGGACTGAATAGTACAGCTGGTGACTGCAAAAGAAATTCGAAAAATCACATTTTCCTGTGTGAAGGTGCGAAATGGTGATTTGGCAGTTTTAAAACCATCACTGCATGACCCATGTACATCATACAGGTGTGACACTTACAATACCTGCTAAGATAAACTTGTTTCACAGGCTCCCCGACTTTGGGAGCAATTAACTGATTTTTTACGATTTCCCGACCATGTGAACTTGCTACCACACAGGCAAAAATTATTTTGGCAATAGGGCAGTATCATTAGGGTTATGGTCCTTCCAAATTTTATAAGAAGAGAGGGATGTTATCATGGTTTGAAGTGCACCAGAGTCTGTTGAATCATCCTGATATGTCGATCTGCCTGACCTGGTGAACCGCCAATCTCCCGAACTGTCTGCCAACCCCTGCTTCAATGTCAATGAAATCCAGCTTATGCCCGGGGTTTTACGGTATAGGAAACCTCAAGGACAAGGGACTCACCTCAAGTCAAGTCTCAAGACCCTCTATAACTAAGCCTATTACATTTACAAGTCTGGAACTCCCAAAAAAGTATAGAATTGCACTGAGCAGATTTAGAGCGGGAAACCATAAACTCCCAATTAATACTGGTCGTTACAGGGGAATAGAATCTCATGACCGCATCTGCCCCATTTGCCCCAATAACAAAATTGGAGATGAAATACACTATATAAGGGACTGCAGTTTCTTCACAAATGAGCGAAGTAAACTAATCGACTCAAATTACCTTGTAGGCGATGTGAACACTAGAATCTCAGAGCTATTTAACACTAAAGATCTGCAGCAATTGATTAATCTAGCAAAGTTTGTAAACCTTGTCATGATCAAATTCACCTCTGGCAACCCCATCTGACTATAGATATGAACTGGTGCTATCTAATAGCCAGGCACTAAATACGCAAATCAGTTACATGTGATACATTGGACCAAGTAGGTTATGTTGCCAGCAATTTGTTTGTTATACCATGTAGTCCATGTAGCCGTGCTACATTTAAAACAGTATATCACCCAAGAATATTATATAGTGAATGAGTCTTTACAAGTCCACTACTCATGATGTCTGGTGCTCATCTAGGAAAGTGTAAATAACCACTAGTATTAAGTCGCATTTACTTTGGAAATATGTACTTGTTGATCTGCATCTGCGCACGCCTGTATATATGTTCTTCTAGTCACTTAAGATCCCTGCAGTGTGTATTTTAGCATTTATCCTGCAGTGCAGTCATTAGACCTAGATATTTTATATGAACCTTTTTTCGGTATGACACATGTTAGAAATGACTTCATTTTAGTTGTCAATAAAAGATATTATTATGTAACCATAGTTGGTGAAATACCATAAGGTATCATCCTACTCGCATATATAGTCCTGACTACAGGCCTGGTACTAAGCTAAACTTGGTGCTCATTAGCAATGTGTGGTCATTATAAATTGTTTTATTTAGGATGTATTGTCATGTCATTTTAGTCTGTATTGGAATCTAGTCTTAAGATAGTTTGGTGCTACCTCAGCTTGTACAGAAACATGATTTTTGTTCTTTAATACTATGAAGGATATGTAAGACTAGTTTTAGTTACTCTATTATTCAGTTCATTATAAAGGAACTATGAATCTCATCTATGTATCTCATGTACCTCAATGAGGTTTAGAGAATAAAATCATTGTCATTGTCATTGTCAGTGTCACTGTAGTGCCAGAACTGAAAAAGATCACATTGCTGGCAGTAGAATACATTCCTTTAATATCTGTCTCCTTTATATCCTTACCTAGACCGGAAATCAGAGGGAGCGATCCTTTTTCAGACTTTTCATCACATTTAAGATGGTGATATTTGCTGGAATTCACCTACAAAACTTTGGTTTGTTTTGGCCGCGGTTGGCCGTCAGCCGAAAATCGGTTGTCATAAAACTGAAAATTTTCAAAATATTCAAGATTACTCTTTGTCACTTGACTAGCTCATAGCTTGTGTTGTGTAGATATAGGAATTACACTTTAATTGTATTGTCTTTAGCGATTCCATCAATATTAACGACACTATTCTAACCCATAAACGGTAGAGCCGCTGAAGCTGGTTCTTTGCAGAAGTCAACTTCCAACAGTTTACGCTGGTTAAAGACATATGTGCGCGGAAATTTGCAGGTGTGTTTCGAACGTGTTTGGGCTTGTTTTAATGTTTATCAAATTCAAGGCAAGTTCTTGCATGTCAAGCAATGACATGAACCTGGTTTATCAATTGAGTGTCAGCATAGAGCCCTGTATCCGAGATTTAGTCTAAAGTTTATCTCCAGTGAGGTTATTTTCATTTTTGGGTTCTGGTCGCTTACTCACTGGCAGTGCCAGTGGCACACTGTGACTGCTGTCTCAAGTGTCTGACAGTGACTGAGTGAGTGATAGGCCAGACGGAGACAGCCTATCGCTACCGCTAACGGCTGACAGAAAAGTTGGCTGGCCTCATAGGAATAAAAAACTCATGAGAAAATGCACTTCCCCCTCACTGTCCTTCTTTAAACTTCTCACATATGTAATGTAACATTTGATTTTGCCCTTCAGTACTTAATCTTTACCCTTCTAGTCTTCTTTATTCATATTTTAGTAAAAAATAGGAATTTAAGGCAGTGACCTTGACCTTGGCACCGAGCCAACACAAGGCTTTTGCTGCACCAAGCAAATATAAAATAGAGGATTATAAGTCAATGAAAGCTTCAATCTTTCCATCCAAGTTCATGAGGCAAGTAAAGTATCTCATAGTTGTATGGGTGAAGTTTCAAAAGCAGACATTAATGGGAAGTTAGTTTAAAATCATTTGGTACCATTGGTACCGAATTTTAAACTGCTACAAAGGCCTTTGGGGCTGTGTACAAATGACGTCATGCAGGAGGGGGGGAGGGGGGGTCCCACTCCCCATGACCAAGCATGACAAGGGGGGGAGGGGGGGTCATGGGCTGTATGACATCATGTCATCAAAAAATCACAAGTTTTAACAAGAAAAAAAGATTTGTAAAGGTAGGGAACTTTAATGCATTCATCTGATATGAAATACCAATACAGGCATGCTTTCCTCAGACATCCCACTCAAAGAGTATCACTCCCATCAATGTCAGTGTTGGTTGACTAGGCCTACTCTATCCTACCTCTAACCCAGGCCCCGTAACACTTTGAAATACCCTTTTAGTTGGACACATTTTACCATACATAGGACCCTTTGTATAGGTTGATCCCTGCAGGTAAGAAGCTCCCTGACCATGAGAATTTGGTAGAAAGCTTCAAAATGACCTAAATTCTATTCTATATGATATATTTCACAATTCAAAAACCCATTGGTAACTTATGGATTTCTCATTACTTATCAACGGGCCATTCTGTCCTGCAGACATTAATGTTCTGCAGGCTCGGATTCCTCAAGAACACAAGGTCTTGAGATTACAGTCAGTCATTCGGTCCCACAGTCTGGTCATTTCTGCAGGCCCGGCAGCAATTTTCACAGCAATGGCCTTGGTCCCACATGTTTTATGGACTGCGAGGGGTGCAGTAGATTTCCATGCAGAGGTGCAGAAAATTTTCTGACCCCTTTCCTGTTGACAGGTTGCAATTTCCCTGGTCACCCCCCTATGTTCTAAAATAATTCACAGGCTTTCTTACTGAAAAGGCATAACATCTTTTTGACCCCTCCCCCACCTTGAGGTGTCAAAATCATTTCTCCCTTGGAAGAAAACAACCTTACTCTCCTTTGTCTGAATAAGACTCTAGGGGTTATGCCTTATATGCAGGTTCTACAGTAAAAACTGACTGCTTTGTATGTCTGATTGCAATTGATGGTCTTCTGACAATTTGATCCTTTTCTTTTATGTTGTATTAGACTATTGATCTAGACCGGATTTTTTTTTCAGGATATTTTGTGACAGGAAATACTTGTGTATGATCAATACCATCGGCAAAGTACTCTGTGTATAAGGCGTGGAAATTCAATCCACATATAGGGACTCATAAACTGATGCTGACAGTGTTTGGCATGTTTTTCTGTTCATTAATTTTGTTGATCAGTGCTAGTTCATCTGTTTTATGTTGCATGTATCCTTGATTGCCAATTCACACCCATTATGTCCCTTTGAACCATTTCAATTTGTTTATCTAGGCTGTACACTATTCATGCACTTTGGGCGGGGGGGGGGGGGTATCTCTGCATGACGTCATGTTAAGGGGGGGTCAAGTGTTGTATGACGAAACATGACAAGGGGGGGAGGGGGGGTCAAAAATGGTCAAAAAAAGCATGACGTCATTTGTATACAGCCCCTTTGCGCTCTGCCACTCCCGTAAGGTAGTACTAGAGTTGGCAGTGGGCTCGGCCTAAGTGAGTGAGTGACACTGTTACTGGCACTACACTAGTAGTAGTCACTACTCTACGCCTACGGTGTCACTGTCTGTCACTGAATCAGATAGTATTTAGACCAATATGTTTATTTAGGGAGTAATCACTTTTTAACAACAGGAGGACCCAAGGGCCGAAAATCGTGTGCGACTGCGCCCTCTTAGCCTATACTATAGAGCTTTTTCAGCAAATGTGTATTCACACCCTCGGTGGCCCTGGTGGAGATCTCAAGTGTAAACAAGAGGCAGCTCACGCACTACAGTCTAGGGGGAAGCAGACATACTTCCAATTCAACAATAGATTTTTAATATTTATATAAATTAGACATTGATAAAACTTGGTTTCGCATACTTCCCTACATCTCTACTCTTACTGGTGAAATGGACTTTTTGATAAAAAAAAAAAAGAATTGGGAGAAAATCGGGATTTTCTAAAGGGTAGTAGATTGCCACAGTAAAGTTAGCCAGTCACTGTCACATCTTTCACGGACCATCCTTCCACTTCCACATAATATTTCCAACATTTATATAAATAAGACATCAATAATTCTTAGTTCTGCATGCTCCCCTCGATTTCTACTATTAGTGGTTAAAAGGATTTTTCAATTAAGGTAAAGGATTTTGTACAGAGAAGTAGGTCGCTACAGTACCTTGAGTAAGGCAAGCCACACAGTCACTGATCTACCCCTGCTGATCCTGCAGGGGCCATTTTTCAACTTCCACATGATATTTTCAACATTTATATAAATCGGACATTAGTCATTTTGAGTTCTGCACACTCCCCTCTATCTCTACTAATAGTGGTAAAAAGAATTTTTTGATCAAGGTACAAGATTGGGAGAAAAATAAGATTTTATACAGGGTGGTATATTGCCACAATGCATTCTCTATGCCAGTGTGAGTTGTGGCAGATCTCCAACACCATCATGCACGGCAAACTGAGGTCACATGAAAAACCCTTATAGTAACGCACTGGCATTTTTTGCTCAAAACCGGTAAAATCATTTTGACCCCCTCCCCTGGTCAAGGGGTCAAAAAAATTCTGAACCCCCTCCCTCAAACCCTCCAGCCCCCCCTTATTGCCATATTGATATGGGGGGAGGGGCATTTCCAATAACAAAATGAAAATTAGCGAGGCGTTTGGTGGCGGGGGGGGGCAAAACAAAGGCAATACTTGAGACAATACACAGCAGGCTCGCCCCTTCCAGCCTGATAGTACGGGTTGGCTTCAGACCTTACCCTAGTTTGTCATCGACGCCCAGGCCGCGTGCTAATTCTCAGCACAGTCAGTGCTGATATGTACATGTACTACCTATCATCAGCGAGAGAGTGAATACACATCCAAGTTTAATCAGATTCTTATCTAGATCAAAGAAAACAATAAACTTGAATACACATTTAGTGAAAGATTAACATGATCCCAGGCTATTGCTGGTATCAATAGCCGCTGGATGAGGCTGGGGCCCAAGCAGCCTAAGGGGGTCAAAACTAAATATGCCATATATAGTTTATTCAAGGCCTTAATACAGCGCCTCATTCAACACATGTATGAGATTAGGGGGGGGGGGTCCTTAATTTTACTAAACAGGGCTCGACAAATCAGTTTGGAGACTGTGTGCCCACTGGGCACAAGGGCAAAAAAAAAGTTGCGCCCAGCAGATGAGCTCTGTGCCCAGGACCTTTTCTTTCGATACTCAAAATTACATATTTAGCTAAATGGCACACATATAGTTTATGATAAACAAAAAGATTTTATTTCATCCCATCTCTAGTGAAAAAACTACTACACCAAGATAATCTCAGCAGCGTTGCATTGTGCAGATGTCTTAAGTAGTTTTTGGACAGCTGTGCCCATTGGGCACAACTTGAAAAATATTTTGTGCCCAGTGAATTTTTTCTGAGTCACGGGCATTGGGCACAGGGATTTGTCGAGCCCTGCTAAATCCGTTAAGGGTACGGCATTCTCTGGGTCAGAACCCTGGTTGCTAGGGACCTGGCAAGGGGTCAAATTATATAAGCAATGTACTAGAAAAAGTAATTGTTTTCTAATATTGGGATTAGAAAATAGATACCATTATTAAACGAGGCAAGGGCTTTTGACACCACCTTTCTGACCTCTTGTCTACTAGCCCTTAGCCGCGTTTCTTATGATTACCAAGTTTCAATTACTATTTTGGCCTCTAGCAGTTACATGCACCACCAAAAAACTATTCCATTACACAGCATATGCCCTATCACACCCTTCAAAGACCCCATGAGTCATATTTCTATTTACATGAAAATCTTTTGATAATTCCAAGATTCTCTTATAGACAAAACATTAGTCTTGCATTGGAGGTGAATCTAGGTCAGTACATAGAGGAGCCTAGTAGGCTTCTCTATGGTAAGTATCAGTAGTGAGATAGCTGGGCCCTTTAAGAAGATTGGCTTCCAATCATTTCCCATTGGAAAGGAAGGAAATGTAACAAGTAATTGTAACAAGGTCACATCACCTTGGCTACACTGTCTGTGATGTTAATTGTAGGATCAACAATGACTGTCTATGGATGGATGGATGGGACTATGGGACTTATGTCAGGACTTATGTCAGGACTTAGGGTAGAGTGACCTTGAGTCGTCCACGTACCTTGAGTCGGCCATTTTGCATGTTTGCTAGTGCCAAATTGAACTTATTAATGACCCATGAGAGGATTTTGAGCTATTTATATTGAAACAAGGTTGGAAGATGCAGGTATCTGATATCTTACCATCTTTTGCACTTTGGGTCTACCACCTTCCACAGGCTATCAAAGATAGCATGTTTAAGATAATATCCATGCCAATGGAGAAGGGTTTCTGACAATGTGCAAGCCACTTATATTGAAGTGGAACTGGTAATTGAGAATACACCTGCAATACTGGCCAAGGGGTCAAGGAACAGAGTTTGGCTTAGCTTAATATTGTACATTGATAACATTCACACCCTGTTAGTTATCACTAAACTTGAAATCTGCCCCTTTCTCACATCAAGTACACATTAGACACTCTCCTGCACTGTAATTGATTCAGGAAATGATGTGGCCGACTCAAGGTACTGGTGGCTGACTCGAGGTACTGATGAAGGAAAATACACATCACTTAAATAGTGAAGGCCTATAGGGCCTGATGAACATGAGTATAGGAGTTGTAACCTTATTTGCTGGAAAGATAAATACTTCAGGTTGATTTTCATAAACATTTTCTGATGCCCCCCACATGTTAACTTACTATAGCACAGACCTTAGAAAAGGTCAGAGGTGGCACAGAGGTCCAGGTGGACGACTCATGGTCACTTTACCCTATGTCAGGACTATTTACTCAATATATGAAAGTAATTTTTCTTAACATTTGTCAGCAATCGTGCAGTGTATGTACGAACTAACTCACCATTGCTCAGCAATTACCAGTAGTCCTTATATGCTAGTACTATTTGTTACTAATAAGTCAAGACTATGGAACTGGACGCGTTACTTTTTGAATTGGAGACAAAAAGCTAAGATAAAGTTAAAGCAAACGCTACCTTGTTGAACTTCACGTATCTTTATTGGGGTCTTTGGATCTTTATGGGACTTTACGGATCTTTATTGAAATTTACAGATCTTTATTGAATTTTACATACCGTAATCTCCCGCGTATAAGACGCGTCCTCTACGCCAAACAAATGCCTTGTGCGTCTTATAGGATTTTTTCAAGTTGGGGGTGCGTCTTATACGCGGGGTTTTCCAACATCTCATTTGGGAAAATGCGCCGATGACAGCTTGAACTCATATAGCCAGCACCGCGGCAGACCGGGAGGTGTAGATTTGCTCAGCGGGTTTGACGCCGACCGTGTGCCGATGACAGCTTGAACTCATATAGCCAGCACCGCGGCAGACCGGGAGGTGTAGATTTGCTCGGCGGGTTTGACGCCGACCGTGTGCCGATGACAGCTTGAACTCATATAGCCAGCAGCGCGGCAGACCGGGAGGTGTCGACAGGCGCTCGGCGGGTTTGACGCCGACCGTCACACCGTGTGCCGATGACAGCTTGAACTCATAGAGCCCTCACCGCGGCAGCCCGGTCGGTGTACGGGCGCTCGGCGGGTTCAAGCCGACCGTGGGCCGATGACAGCATAGACTCAACAGGTTGACACTATAGACAAAGCGACATGGCTTGCCGGGGTGTAGGGAACACGTGGGCCGATGACAGCATAGACTCATAGCGCTAGCGCCGCGGCAGACCGGGAGGTGTCGACGCGCTCGGCGGGTTCAAGCCGACCGTGTGCCGATGACAGCATAGACTCAACAGGTTGACAATTTTTTGGGGGTGGAGGGTGGGGGGGTGCATCTTATACGCGAACCCCCCCCCCCTGCTGAGTTGGGGGGGCGTCTTGTACGGTTTTTTTTTTACAAATCGATTCAGAGGGGTTGGATGCGTCTTCTACGCGAACCAGCATACCCTGAGTTTGGGGAGCGTCTTCTACGCGCACCGCGTCTTCTACGCGGGAGATTACGGTAACTGGAATTTTATGGAACTTTTTGGAATTTTGTGGAACTTTATGGTATCTTGGGACCTTTTGAAGACTGGGCCCTTTTCAGAACTTTTTTGGGACTTTGGGACCTTTTCGGGACTATAAGACCTTTTTGTGACCTTGGGACCTTTCATGACTTGTATGTGGAAGATAGTCATTATGGATGCATTTGTAGGTAATATGGAATTCAAAATCATGTAGTTAGTATTATTAAAAGTAGACAATGTCATGAGCTGAAGCATGGCTAGTTGGGTTGGCCTTGAAGACCAGGGAAAGCTATGACTGATGTTTGATTGGTCTAGAAAAAGCTATAATTACCTACTTAATACTAGTAACACACAAATTAAGGCAGTTGGATCTAAAGGCAGAGGCAGGCAGGATAGGTGGTGACACCACCAGACAATCACCAGTGGGTGTGGGAGGCAGAGGGGATGGTAGGTAGGCACGCGACTAGGTGGGTTGGGGGGTACTCAGGCATGCCTCAATACTCAGAGCTATGCTGGTAGTTGTGTTAGGAGGGGGAGGAAGATAATCAAGCAGCTAAATGTGTCCTTAATGACATAGTGGGAAAGTCATGGGCAAGTCATCTAGCCTAGGCTCTGTACCCTTGCCTCGTTTCCTTTCTGTCTCTCCAAGACATACTCTCGACTCAACTGTTTTAAAATAAACGCTCTCTTGTTAGTACATGTACCTTTTTCACGTACGTTTCCTATAGAAAAATAACCCTTCATCAGGATTCTTATCAATAGGGAGATAAGAGTGATTTGCTGGTTGCTATGACTTTACTGCTGCCCCCAAGAATTGGCAAGATGGGGTCGTGATAACTTTTAGCATACCCTATTGCCGGGGGGGGGCAAAACAAATTTGCTGAAAGAAAATCCATCAAGTCCACAACTCCCATCAGTTAATAAATGACTTGTCCACAATAACTTCTTACTGTAGGCCTAGTACCAATAGTGTCGATTGCAAATACTTATACCGAATAAACGTTGCCAGGATCCTGACAAAGAAGTACCCATTAGGTCTGTCCTTCCCTACACTAAGTAGGGTCTCACTAGTGCTTTCTTAGTCAATTTATAGAAGATCAATGGAGATCAACAGAGGGGCTGGTAATAATTTTTCGACCCCTTGACTTGATGTGCAAACATTTTTCCACCTCGGGGGAGGGGGTATACACTAACGGTTAGGTATGAGTGTCTATTGTCAGTTGTGAGGGCTGGTGGATTAAGTGGTCGGGACCATTATCAAAAAGGGGGCCCTGGTGAAATATCAATAAACCTCCACAGTGGGGGGTCTAAACTACTGTTAGGTATGGTTGAGTCAAGGACTCATCATCTCAATATAAAAAAAATTATATGCCGGTAATTTTATTTACGGTAGTTGCATACATATCTTGTGAATAATTCACAATTAATTTTCTTTTCCAGTTTAGATGCCGTGAACAATGAATCAAGAAACATTAATGGATTACAACGTTACTGCTATGATGAGCACTGTACCTGCTTCCACAATGAAAGGCAATAAAAACAGAGAAATATCTGATTTTAAGTTAGACTCCAACGCATTGAAGCTGGAGGGAAAAGGTGGACCAGTCACGGAGGACGCTATCTTTCTGCAGAGTAAAGACCTCATTGAGGTTCCAGAATTTACCAAAGAACAAGCACATACAAGAAAGCTCTACTTAGATTTTAACATTATAAAACATATTCCAGACTCCCTGTTTTCTGTTTTGCATAACTTAGTAGTGTTGTCTCTTGTTGGCAATGATATTGAACGCTTGTCGAGTCACATTGGTGACATATTGAATCTCGAGGAACTATACATAAATGAAAATAATTTAGAGTATCTTCCTGACTCTATATCTAAATTAACAAAACTGACTACGCTTAATCTTGTTGGAAATAGGGTCAAATTACTTCCAGTTGAAATCGGTTCACTGCGAAGCCTTCGGCGACTCCATGCTGATGAGAATCTACTTCAGGAGCTCCCGGAGAGTTTTGGATCCTTGATTCATGTTGAAGTGCTAGAATTGGCTGATAATAAACTATTAAGTCTACCAGAATCATTTGGTAGGCTCTTCTCCCTCCACACACTTAACCTCAGTGGGAATAACCTAAGAAACCTTCCAGATTCCTTCAGCGAATTAACTAAAATCAGACAACTCGATCTCTCCGAAAACTCTTTGGAGGTACTCCCTTCCTCTTTTGCATCTGCACCGGTCCTCGAGAATTTTTTCTTCTCAGAGAATTTTCTCACTTACTGGCCTGAATGGATGGGGAACATGCCGCATATTCAGGAAATTTCAGCGGAGGACAATCGGCTAACTGGTGATATCATTCCCCATGAGTTTGGCATTAACTGCCAAAAAATAAAAATCCTAAATGTGGCTGGGAACTATGTGTCTGCAGTTCCAGCTTCAATCGGTTATCTGTCCAATTTGGAGTCCCTACACCTTGGTAGTTGTATTGATGAGTTGGAACGGCGGGCTTTTCAGAATGGGAACCGAATCACTACGCTACCCGATACATTCTGTCGGCTTACTAAGCTGCACTATCTACGACTGGATGAGAATAAATTAGACAGCCTGCCACAGGATATAGGTTTTCTTACCAATCTAGAACATCTTGATTTAGGTATGCCATAAACGCTTTTCTTTTTAAGTGCTAAGGTAAATTCCGTTGAATGGGGCCAATGCTCTGCTTTTTCTTTCCCTAATGCTTACTTTATATCACTGTAAAGTGATGTCGAGAATTTCAAATTTAAGCCAGTTTTTCTCCTCGACGTGCATCAGAATCTACCTTTTGGCAATTAAGATTTTATAAATCATTCCAGGCTCCCACTATTGTTACAGGGTGTTGGCTAATACCTACACTTGATCACTGAAAAGATGGTTTCAGGTTTTGATTTGTTTTGGATCCATAGTTTGCATCGTAGATCTCCTTAATTCAATGCAGGACAAAACCATCTTCGAGAACTGCCCGATTCTTTCTGCCACCTCCGTACCCTTCGTGTGTGTCAACTTTCACGTAACCAGTTGAGCACTTTGCCAGACCGCATGGATCTCATGACTGGGCTCCGGGATCTCCGACTGGACAACAACCTGGTAAATATCAGAAAATCTTATATTGCAAAAAGTTTTCCCTGTGTAATGATGCTGTATTAAAAGTTGAATTATGAATAAAGTTATGTCCAAGATGAAGTAGCAAATTTTGACTACCGTAAACTCCCGCGTATAAGAAGTGCCTCTACGCCAAACAAAATGCTGGGGAGTCTTACAGCTTTCTCTAAAGTTGGGGGGCGTCTTATAGGAGGGGTAATTATACTATAGAACAGTACTGGATTTACAAAATTGGTACCTAAGAGGTGCGTCTTATACGCGAAAATGTCTGCTGAGTTTGGGGTGCGTCCTATACGCGCAGCGCGTCTTCTACGCGGGAGAATACGGTATTATGATATATGACAAGTCAAGATGCATGAATGCAGTCTTGTTGAGTAGATTCATTAGCATTGCATTAATAGGGCTTCCCTAACCCATCTTAAAGGTTCTTAATCTCATATTTTCTGTCCTCTCTGTTTGTCTGGTAATACATGTACACATTTATCCCTTAATTAATGCTTTATTATTCTTTGGGCATAGACTGTCCAAAGAATAGTTGGAAGAACCATGTTGTAATTTCCCCTTATGAATATGACCTAAGGCTGCATAAAATCGATTTTCAGCTTTGCGGACACTTTTTGAAAAAATGAAGTGAGGGAGGGAGGCTTTTTATTTTATTTGTTCTATGATATTTCGTCAATCAGGGAGGTAACTTTTTATTTTTACGAGGAAGGGTGATGAAAGGCAAAAGTCTCTTGCTCCATTGCTTCTATGCTATAATCTATAAGTCAGGTCCCACAAAGTGAAATGTCCGATTTTTTGACTTTTTGAATTGAGATTGGAAAGACCACTGAAACCAATGCGTAAGCCATGCGAGTTTGAATGTGTGTGAAGTTTTCAGCATAAATATGGTTTATTTTATCATTTAGTTGATGCATTTAATTTTTCACAGTGAAAAGTGGTTACAGTGTCTGTCTGACATTCATGAAGAACTTTTTCTGGGCCCATTTGTATATACAAGCTCATGGAATAGAGTATTATAAAACCTACTTCTTATTAGAAAACATTCCTTGGCTCATGTCTGTGTGTCTTTTAACCCTGTGGCTCAAGTCTACAAGCCATAAATACAGATTATTTCTAGCTGTATTTTAGTTTGGTCACAGATGCCATCTTCCAATGTGTAGCACCAGGATGGCGTCTGCTTATATGGGGAAAGGGTTGGGGGGGGGGAGTGTCAGCATCTGGGTCAGTGTCCCAACACATGCAGCAGCTGGAATGTGTCATTTATCCGTGGTATCATCTCCAGGGTCAGAGGTCACACACAGCCCACCCTACTCTATCATAAACTGTCGCATATGATTATAAGAGTAGAGTGGAACTCTCACTCTCATTCACCCCTGATTCAGATTGAGTCATTCATGAATATAGATTTCTCTGATATTACCATATTATTGTGATTATTTTAACATATTAAACCAGAGTGCTGTGGCTGTGTCAACAGGTTCAAGTCTTTGGCTGGGCAGAGGCAAAGAGAAATACATGTAAAGGTTTGATGATGGCGATGTATCACATAAACTTTTCATTGCAATAAGGTAAAAAGTCCATGTTCTGCCCTTAGAGAGCCCCTCCTCGTCATGTGTCAAGACTCACCATTTGCTCCTTAGTTTAATACTGCTTTGCTTCCTTGTTTCCCTTATTTGAAACAATGAGGGAGGTAGATTTTGATTTTGATTATTTTTATGTTTAATTATTCTTGTATTATGCTGCTGTGGCTTTGATGTACTCTCCAATACCCTGCAAAATATGTTTCCTAATTATTCATCGTGCAGAACATTAACCACTCTCTTGATCAATTAGCCAGTTTTAGGATGAGATAGAATACATTATAGGGATTCCAAAGCCATTTGAGTTATGAAAATTGATCAAGTAGAAGTACCACAATGGTGGTGAGGGTATATTTTTATTATTTTTTCAAGGGGTGCACATTTTTCTAGGTCATTTTTTTTACTATGATAAAAGTGTCCACGAGGCCCTTTTTGTCTGCAAAGCTGATTATCAATTTTATGCAGCCTTAACTGTTGAAATGGCATTGGGCAAAATTACTCAGTGTATTAGTGCATGATAAAGAAACATGAACATTTAAGTGCTAACAGTTTATTCTGTCTATAATATTGCAGTTAACAAACCTCCCAAGTTCTCTGGGTGAACTGACCAATCTGCAGACCCTGGACCTGTTTCACAATAAGTTAACTGCCGTGCCGCCATTCGTCCACAAACTGGTTAACCTAAAACGACTTGACCTATTAGAGGTAATATTATGTAACCTTGTTTGTTTCAATTGATCATGAATATCCTGATAAAGTGATAATATCACCCAGTACTACTAGAAGAATGCTATACCTAATTTCAAATATGTAATGATAAATGTATGTTAATGTTTTGGGACTGCGAAGTCCACTCTTTTTTCACCAAGTAACACCTCACAAATTGTCTAAATTGTTGATTTAATAGTCTAAGGGTTAGTGGAATGTTTTATTTTGTATGTGAGTGAAAGTCTACCCCAATACATGTACCACATAGAGAGAGGAAGTAATATATGTGATTTAAGTTTGAACTAATATTGGTTATTTCAGAATAGCTTCCAGTTAAAGTTGAAGGAAATTCCCCGGGTATGGTCTGAAATCATCTACCCACAACGTGACCCGAACCTGAAGAACAATTGGCGCGGTCAGGTCCGCCACAACCACCAGAACTACGAGGCGCGTACTGTGGTATGTATGTTACTGTCAAACCATGCGTATAAGCCGCAGTTATGGAAGTATACTGTGGTACATAGAGTCTTCCTAAAGTCAGGTTGTGGCTACTATACAGGGTTTTAGATTTATAGACTATAGTAGGGAATGGCAAACTTTTTAAACCCAAAGCCTAGTTTGTAGGGAAACCAGTAACTCAGGGTGCGGCTTATACCCAGGGTTTCACGATAGGTACCATACCTCGAGGTGTAGATGACCTTATGTGTAAGACCCACCCAGACTTTTTGGCTTTACTGCTCTAGTGATGCTCTAACCAGTGCTGGCTCATCGTTTCTAAAAATGAACACAATAGCATGTATTTGATTAAAAAGAGGGTGAATCATTCCGTCCTTCTTAGAAGTTACAACATCCAGCCTATATATTTTACACTTGGAAGCACTTCGAATGATTTAGAGGACATTTAATTAGAAATTATTGTTAAAGTCAACATTTGAAAACCTTGTACTAATACTTTGTGGGCCTCCCTAGCCCACTTAAAAGGGTCTATTTCTCATCTTTCTTATCCCCTCAGGATGTCTGTGGTGCACATATGCGCGGGCACCGACACATTCCTCTGTGAAATTGTGTAATGTCGTTCTCGCCATGAATATGACCTTAGCTGTCGAAATGGCGTTAAACATCTATTACTCACTCACTCACTAATACTTTGATTCTCCATATTCCTCCACAGATAGAGGGAGATGAGGACGTAGAGCAGGAGCCGGACCCTGAGCCTGAGTATAACGAGCACGTGCTGGAGATGGCCGTCAAACGGAGCATGTCCATGTGGCGCTCACACACCGGGCCGGCACAGCGCAAGAAGTATGTACAGCCAGCCCCCGCACCGCTAACACCACCACTGCTGACAGCTACGGACGTGTGCAGTAACAATCTGTGTATTGACAAGTGGCCTACAGCCGGTGTGTACAGGGGAACTTATACAGTTTTCTCTCCTCAGGGCTCGACAAATCCCTGTGCCCAATGCCCGTGACTCAATAAAAAAAACACTGGGCACAACAACATTTTCAGATTGTGCCCAATGGGTACAGCTGTCCAAAAGCTACTAAAGCCGTCTTAAAACCATATGTGTTCCATTTATCTAAATATGTAATTTTTAGTATAGAAAGCAAAAATGTTGGGCACCGACCTTGCCTATTGGGCACAACATTTTTTTGCCCTTGTGCCCAGTGCCGGGCCCAGTGGGCACACAGTCTCCAAACTGATTTGTCGAGCCCTGTGACTCCTTTTGATAGATAACAGACTCCCAGAAAATAAGGGCGTGCTTTTTATTTATTAACGGAATTTGAAGGGTAGGGAGGGGGAATTTCAAGCCTTTGGGGGGGGGGGGGAGAAAATTTTGACCGTTCCACAGAAAAATAACGTTTGCATATCCATGTGAAAACCCACCAATCCCGCCTTTGTGGTTGATTAATGAGCGTAGCTGTGTAGATTTTGAAGGCAAATAGATGTCATGTAGATCCCAAATAGATCCCCAGGGATCTAAGTCAGGGATCATGTATCTCAAAAGGGGCTCTGACTAGCTGGATTGTTTTTCACACATATTTAAGTGTTCCCCCTTGGCTCAGGCAATTTACTATACCAGGGTTTATACCAGGTTTTATCAGGAATTCCCTATTTCCGAGATTCCTGGATAGGCCTACCACGAAATTCTCCTCATATCAGTGGAAAGGAGGTATGTTTATTCTCGAAAAAATAGAAGCCCAATGCATTTCCACATGAAGAGAATGTATGGATTAGCTTGTATTCTGGTAATATTCAGTATAAAAACCTCTCCTTTTAGTTTACTTTTCCATTGATAAAATATGACTTCTTGATTTTCCCATTCCTGAACTACACCCCTGCTATACATAGAACTCCGCAGAACTCTTATTTAGTTTCCCAATCATGCTTCCAGGTGGCTTGGTTAACACTAGTTTCTCCACCGCTACCACCAGCTGTGAGTCCGAGCTTCACTTTGGTGATGAAGATTGGGGTGAGGAACTAGCACAAGAACAACCAGGTGAGAATAAACAACTATTTTAACCCCTTAAGGGCTGCTGATGCAGGAGTGCATCATGCCCATTGGTCAGCGTTTTGCACCAGGGAGGACTCGCCAGCACTTCATTGGAGCATCATGCCTACCCTCCTGGACTATCAACCCCGTAGGATCGGCATGGTGTATAAATGTACCCCTGGCGAGTATATGTATACCATTAGGCATGATACATTAATGCATTAGCGGCATGACCTGAAGCGATAACTGTATTTTGAGGTAAACCCACACATATAAGGCGTACCGGGTTGAATCAAAGCCTATATAGCGCATTTGAAATAACTTTCTAACCCTTTTCATTTAAATCCAATGTAGAATAACCCTTCATATAATTTGCACCCTGAGTCTAGGTCTAGGAGTACACTTACCGAATGCCAAACCTTGAGACCATCTCAACTTCAAGGGTCACAGGTACAACATGCAAATATCCCATACCATATTAAAAGTTTGGTTTTCCCTGTTCGGATACAGAGCAGGGTGCAGTGCCACCACCCGGAGGGGTGGAGTTTGACCCGTGGGCGGATGATGACTACAGCACCGACTGCTGGGATGTAGGCTCCAAGATAACCCCAGCCGGTAAGTATTGTGATATAGACCGTTCACTCCCACATATAAGTCACTCTCTGATTTTGGGACAAGGCTAATAACTTTACTCAAGGCAGGGATGTAAGTTTTTAGAATTTTCAGATTTCAGCATTTTCTCAAATTGGCAATCATATAGATTTACTCAAAGTTATTTTAATGTATCAAGGCTTGTAGTGTTTTACAATGAATTCAGAATTCCCATGTGTATATCCAGAAAATTTCTTGACTTCAATCCCTGTGGCCTGAAGATGGATCGTATATCAAGAACTGATTTGGATGAATCTTTCATTTACTCGAAAAGAGTTAGAGGAGACGACTATGGGTCCCCTCATTTTCAGTCATTTTGGTGGTGCGAATAAGTTTAAAAAAAGATGGAAATTTCATATATAAGAGGCTGAATTACTTAATGAATTTGTAGTGCCATTAAAGGAGGAGATGTAGGGGTCCTGCAGGAAAAGGTATTTCATTACCAACTATTGTAAATTTTGAGTACCGTAATCTCCCGCGTATAAGACGCGTCCTCTACGCCAAACAAATGCCTTGTGCGTCTTATAGGATTTCTTCAAGTTGGGGGTGCGTCTTATACGCGGGGTTTTCCAACATCTTATTTTGGAAAATGCGCCGATGACAGCTTGAACTCATATAGCCAGCACCGCGGCAGACCGGGAGGTGTCGACGCGCTCGGCGGGTTTGACACCGACCGTGTGCCGATGACAGCATAGACTCATAGCGCTAGCGCCGCGGCAGACCGGGAGGTGTCGACGCGCTCGGCAGGTTTGACACCGACCGTGTGCCGATGACAGCATAGACTCATAGCGCTAGCGCCGCGGCAGACCGGGAGGTGTCGACGCGCTCGGCGGGTTTGACGCCGACCATGTGCCGCTGACAGCTTGAACTCATAAGCGCCAGCATCGCTGTAGATTTGCTCGGCGGGGAAGACGCCGACCGTGTGCCGATGACAGCATAGACTCAACAGGTTGACAATTTTTTGGGGGTGGAGGGTGGGGGGGTGCGTCTTATACGCGAACCCCCCCTGCTGAGTTGGGGGGGCGTCTTGTACGGGGGGTTTTTTACAAATCGATTCAGAGGGGTTGGATGCGTCTTCTACGCGAACCAGCATACCCTGAGTTTGGGGAGCGTCTTCTACGCGCACCGCGTCTTCTACGCGGGAGATTACGGTAATTGTCTATATTCTACAGTGTCAGTTGGCTGGCGGCCATAAGACGCTTTTTGCCTGCAATGGTGAAGGTATATGATGTTGATCCATGTATCAACTTTCCCACCTTTTTTGGCAATGTGGTGCGAATAGGGCGGTTTTGGCGGGAGTTATGAGAATAATGGCTTAGTGGTGCCAATAACCTGGGTGAGGGAGTGCTGATGTCAGACCACAAGCTAGACTTGCTCAAGGCTATTGATTTATGCTGTATATTTTTGATTTCACTACAAGAACAAGATTTCTATTCATCTACACAGCACATAGTTTGGGTCGATTAGCACATAATCAAATATAACTTTATTTTCAGATTACGAAGACCCGAATCACAAATTTGTTCCAAGTGAACTTCACCCAGAGGACACAATAAGGGACGCACTAATGACCGAGTCCACAGTAGACGATGGACAATTTGACGATGCTGATGATTCTGATAGCTAACCCTTTAAAGGCCACTGATGCAGGAGTGTATCATGCCTGTTGGTCGGCATAATGCACCAATGAAGTGCTGTCTTATAACCCTTTAAGGGCAGTTGCATAGTGATTTAACCCTCTAAGGGCCGCAGCTGCAGGAGTCCATCATGCCTACCGATGGACATTGAAGTGCTGGCGACACCCGGCCGAGACTGCTCGCCAGCACTTCATTGGAGCATCATGCTGACCCTACGGAGATGTATCAAACTTACACAGTCGGCATGACGCTTGAATGGAGCCGACTAATGGACATTAATGCATTAGCAGCCCTTAAAGAATAATGATTTCTCATTGGGGGGAGGGGAGGTTTTGCAAGATATGCCAAATACCAAAATGTACTCTTCTAGTAGACTCAGTGTATGATTTCCCCCTGTGGAGTGGGGACCTTCATGTGAGGGCATGGAGGAGCAGAATAACTTCATTTGGAGTCCATGAAGGGGGGAATTCTCCTTTCATTCTACCAGTGGGCATACCAGATTCGTAAAAGGCGAAAAACTTGGGGTTTCTTGTGGCATGGGGTGAGCATGTGGGCAGCTGGTGTCCATATGCGCAGGGCTGGGTCTACATGCTTGTCTTTTGCCATGGGATTCCCCCTCAGTGAACCACGTCTTAGTGATCAAAGGCTATGGTTTGTCTGGCCCTGCCTATGGGACCAGGCAAATAAAAGAACACTTGCTATCCTTCGAAAAGAGTAGGGGAATGAAGCCCTGGTAGCAGTTTTCCCCCTCACCCCTCCTCATAGATTCGGCCATTATGTGATTGACTAGCCGTCAATCACATACTTATATATACATAGACCGAGGCACAAAACCACATTGAAACAAAGAGGGATTCTGACAGACATAGGAACAAAGAGGAAAATATGGCCCATACTCTGTCTCTGTACACATTGCTATTAGTGTATATGTTTTTGGTATATAATATAGTTGAAGGTAGCCCATAGGCCATGTACATGGTATGGATAGCATTTACACCTCAGCGACAGAATAGGTTGTGTACCAGTTCAGTGGCAATGAACAATAGGGGATTAGTCTATTTCTTCCAGCCTTCATGCACCAGTGGTCATTAACCCTTTCAGTGCCACATAGCACCAGTTCACCTTTAGATACAACGGATCAGGAAATGGCATCACATTAATCCTTGAAGGGCAGCAGAATGAATAAAAGAATAGAGATTCTGTGGTCGCCATTGAACATAGGACATAGTAGTCAATTACAAGTAGGCCTAAGGCCTAGCCTTTACCTTCATTCATCTCATAGATTCGGTCATTTATAGATTCGGTCACTGCTGTGTCGGGCATGCAGCATATAAATACCTGTCCAAAAAGAAAAGAAAGGATTTAATGTCTGAAATCGAATGTCTGAGTTCCTCGACGTAAAACTAAACAAACAAACAGTGTATGATTGCTATTTAAATTGTTGGTGCTAAATGTGCAGCTCTGTGAGAATAAGGTAAATCTGTGCTACCTTAAAAAGCATTATGTTATCATTTATTCTTGAATTAAATGAACTTTTAATTTCATAAATAGCATTGTTACTCTGTTATGTCTTGTTTTTGTATATCACATTAGCATAGATACCCAAATCCACATATAAGACGCACCTAGAGTGTGCATCTGTCTGCCAAAACATGATTACGTATGTAACTTTTGTTTCACCAGGGATGTGATTTCTCCTCCAATTGGAGGTTTTCCTCCATTTGGGCTCCTAGGGCGATGCCCCCCCCCCCCAACCCCCCATTATATTCACAAAGATCCTTTTCGAAGTCAATTTTTTGGCATTGAATACCCTATATTCGGACTTGAAAAAAAAATATACTACATTTGGGCGATTTTCAAATCACATCCCTGTTTACTCAATGCATTTTCAGAATTCAAAAGCTATGTGTACCTAAGCCCCCAGAAACTCCTCGACCCTCTTAAGTGGATATTATAAAAGGTCAAGGGAAAGAGGAGACATACAATATGACGGTATGCTTGGAGCTACTTGACAGCAAACAAATAAAAATAAGACAGTATGAACATATTGTTTAATTGCTTAAATGCAAGTATATGAATAAGCAAATAACATCGATTAGGCCTTTTGGAGTTGCAAGCCGCGTCAGCGGCCGGGAGCGTAGCGACCGTAGCAACTCCATAATGTTTTCGGTTTTCTCCCTGTCACCTATGACGTCATTAGTGACGTCATGCTGCCTCAGTGACGTCACCCGCAGTGGCTAGCGATGGAGTGGCAACTCCTATCCGTGGTCCTTGCCACATTTTTCTTGTTTAGTAAATGTTAGGGCAGGTGTCAAATTCTTTGGTTTCAAGGTGAATCAAGAAAGGACAAATGTGAGAGGAGTGACGAATATGTATGGAAAAGTGGATGAAAAAAAATGGAAGAGTCCTCGAAGAGTATTGAAAAAAAAATCCAAGATAATAATGAAAAGTACAACAAAACATCTTCAAAAAGAAATTCTAGGGTCGGTAGGGTAACTGGAAACGCAACTTTTTTTTTTTTTTTGGCCTAAACTGATCACAATTGATTGCCTTGTAAGGCATTGATATACAACAGTATTTATTTGTATGTCAGGAGGACCTGAGACTCATCAATACAGCCAGGAGTTTTGCACTGCGAGGGTTCTTATTAACCCCAATGCTTAACACCTCAATCGCTTTCTTTAAGTCCTTCAGGTCATCCTTAAGGACTGCAGCTATTTCGACATAGCGCTGCTCTGTTTCCTCAATTGAGGGCTGCTGGCAATGCTGTTCGATAAAATATTTGAACTGATCTGGAGTATTCTCTATCACACTGGCCACTTTGAAGCTGAGCAAGGGTCTGAATGTTGGCCATTTTTTGTATGCGTAATCAATTGTAGCCCACTCAGGCCTCACGGGCCTTTTTGTCGGAGGCAGTTTTCTGTCTGCAAAATTCAACATGACAAAATCCCCTGGGAAGTCAGTCCAGTGCACAAGCTCAAAAGCAAGTTCTGCTGCATCTTCCACTCTGTCATTACTCATGTACCATTGAACAAAGCGTCGATGCATGGCAGGTAGTCCTTTGACCGAACGTATTTCGTTGAACATGGGTTCTGCCTCTGCGAATCGATCCAACACAGTCAACTGGTTAACCACATTTTCCTTTGCCATTTCTATGTAATTGGAACCCTCGGGAGCCACATCTTCAAAAATGGCCAAGGCCTCTTTTGCATACTCTAAGGACTTTTCATTGTTCTCACGATAACCTTCAAGTGTCCCAAGGTTCATGATTGACATGGCTGCATCAAGCGAGTGCCTTCCCAGAAGTATTTCCTTCACCTTTAGAGATTTACAGTAGCACTCTGCAGCCATGTCATAATTTTCCATTTTTCTGTAGGTCAGACCTAGATTATGATAGCCATATGCAACATCTAGAGAGATGACATTTGGTTGAGCTTCCTGAATGAGTGCTAAGGACTTCTCAAACCTATCAAGAGCTTCCTCATAATGATTTCTTTTCAGGCTAATGAGACCAAGGTTAGAATAGATAGAAACCTGCTGTAGTTTACTCTCAATTGAGTTTGCTATTGCCAGTCCCATTTTGAATGTCTTCTCAGCTTCATCAAATGCATTGACATTGTAGTAGCATAGGCCTATTCCATTACAACACAGGCCAAACTCCTCCACACTTATCATATCCTCTTTCATTAGCTCCTGTCTGGTTTCTAATGCTTCAGTGTGCAGCTTGAGAGCACCTTCATAATCCTGAATATCAGTTAGAAAACAGGCTTTTTGATACTTAAGACAGCAAAGAATCTTCTTCCTTTGCAGGTCTGTCAAACCAGGTCTAATAGAATCAATGCCAATCTCTTGGTCTAGGAGATATGAGAGACCAGAGAACATTTTCGATCCTTCAAACCATGCACGAATAGACGATATCAAAACTGATTTTCTCTCAAGTGCTCGGTTCTGAATATCTGTTCCTACTTCGTTCCAGTGCGATGCATAAGTCTCAGAGATGTATTTGTTTATACTCTCTATATATGTGTGTGCAATGGTTTCTGATGGTGTGTCCAGCCATTGCCAATATTCATTTAACTCAAACAGGTGGGTTTTTGAGACAGCTTCAAATATTCTTATGTCACTCACAACTTTCAATAATTGTTCGCGGTCTCCGCTTAGTCGGAGGAGATGCAATAGTTCAGTAGCTGTTCTCACATCCACATCTGATTTATTTTTTAGATTCTCTGCATAGCGGGCTTGGAATGTAGCAGCAACCTTCTTGGCCATTGTTTGCTTTTTCGAAGTGTTCCCCATGTACATAACTTCAACGGCTCTCTCCATTTCAGGATACACAAAACTAAGTTGACCATTTCGATCAATTAGAAAGTGATCGAGGGCTATGAGGATGGGTGCCCATACATCCGCTGCCATTGGAAAATCTTTTTCAGTAAGACCTTGCTTAGACAGACATAATGCACAAAGGACATCCTCAACTGCATTGCCTTTGTACTCCTCTGTGTTATAGTCTCTTTCAATCCTTTCAATCACCTTCAGCATCAATCCAAAAACACCATCATATTGTAGGAGGTCCTGGATTTGCTCAGTCAATTTCTCAAATCTTCCAGAATTACAGAGTTCTGAGAGAAAGGTGACTAGAAACAATTGGTTGCTGGTCTTAGGAGAAGCAATAATCATATCCATTTGGTCTGGTTCCATAGATTTTGAATTCTCTTCCAGTAGCTTGGTGCACAATGCCCTCTTGTCATCCTCAGTGAGAGACTTAATGCTCAATTTCTCTGTTTTGTGCTTATTTATAAGGATCTGCATTTTCTCTTTGGATCCAGGGCTCCCCTCAGCTAAACTCAGAATGATTCTGATATTCGGTGGTAGGTCTTTCGGCAACCAGAATAATGGGACGGTGGATTTTTCAAGCCGGATGTTATCAACATTGTTAACAAGGATGACCAAGCACTTGTCCTTATGTTCTTCACTCTGCATTTTCAGCAGAGTCTCTCTGGTTATTGTAACCAAATTAACAAGGTCAATTTTCTTGTCACTGATGTATGGAATACCAGTCAGGTTGAATTGAACAAAGCCTATGATTCTCTCCATGAGATGCCTTGGTGAGGCACTAGTAGGCTCAGATCCTACAAAATGGTAGAAATAGAGATTTTTACTTCCCTGTGAGGTTTGGCTGATATGCTTTTCTAACCAATTGCTCAAGATTGCTGTTTTCCCACAACCAGTTGGGCCAATCAAGGTCAAGGGATTACATTCAGTCCTGTGGTCTTGGACATACTTTTCTATGGTGTCAATATATACCTCACCAAATACCCCAAAGCCTACATGAAGACTCTGGTAGGCTTTATGTGCCAATGCTATATGTTCATAGTCGTTAAGAGGAGCCTCTATCTTTGAGAGCATGTCATTTCGGACATATTCCAATACCTTGTTGTAGATGAACTCAGCTGCTTCTTTAGGGGTGGAATAGGAAGCATGCAGCCCAATTGTCTGACTGGCAGTTTTCTCCACCCTAGATTTCAGATCTTGCAGCTTCTTGTTGGCAATGTCATCCTCTGGTGAAAAGCTCAATTGTCTTCTATGTTTAGTCCTTTTGATTTGTTTCCTGTCGTAATCCTCATGCCGGAAGCAGAAACATGCAGGCATTGCGCCTGGATTGTTCAGATGGCCATGGATGAACTCGATCTCTGTTACACTCCTGTCCCTGTAATTTCTCACCCAGGGGAACTTTTTGGAGGCCCTGTCAAGATTTGCTTGATATTCCTTGTCATAAAGACCATTCCAGCCATAGCGCTGTCCATACATTCCCACAAAGATATCTGAGCGGCTGATCTCTCGCAGACAAATGTTGACTGTGTCTGCAGCAGACATTGAAGATGAAGAAATCCCCCAGCGCATATCGACCACTCGTAGAATCAGACCTTTGTGGCTGAGTTCAGATTCTATCTTTGGCCAGTAGAATTTAGAGAGCAAATTTCTTTCTGCTTCCATTCCCCTAAAAGGAGAGGAGATGAATATCCTGACCACACGAGCATCCTTTAGCTTTCCCCCAGCCATGATTTAGAGGTTATGGAAATGATTCCTCAGTCAAATGACAGATAAGATAAAACCACCATCATCAATAAGTCTCCTGCCACCAAGACATGTCCATGAGACTGGAAATGAGTCCTCAAAGTCAATGTAAGGGATCATTTCTTACTGTCCCCACGCCTGAATATATCCAACCAGAGGGTGCCTACCTAATACTGAGGGTGGTTTGCTGAGTAATTTAAAGTCACTTTCACCTGTGATCCAGGTCCATGTGAGAATGGCGGGCGATGTTTCATAGCTCAGGTGGCAGAACAATCACTCCAGGGTTTGGTCCTCTCATGTTTGAAACCAGCACTGTGGAAAAATATTGTCAAAATAATGACAGTTCTCTAGCAACTTTGGTTCAAAGCTTTCACTGTAATTTTTATGGATATTCCTTTTAACACAGCGCTTCAGAGTACTGTTGTTTTTGTGTTGTTGTTTGTTTTTTTTTGTTTTTTTTTTGTTTTTTTTGGGGGGGGGGTCATATTGTGTAGAATTCAGAAATATGGTGAGAATATAGAGACTCCTGGTTGATTCAACCGTCTTTTCTTAGAGTGTGTCGAAAGTAGTAAACACTTTTCACTGTCCACTACATAGTTGTACTGGTTACATAATCAAGTACCTAGTCCCCTGGATCCTATCCTGGCCTCATGGCCATTTCAATGAGTAATCCCTTCATGTGGAATTGGCATTTTGACCAGCCTGCAAAAGAAGTAAAGAGGGCGTTGGTCAATAGTATACAGTCATGTCTAGATATAAACTGCATGTGGTTGGCTTTTCAAGATTAGATATTGTAGTATGACTGTATTATGTTTTGATTTGAAAGAATGATTTTATTCTGAGGATAATACAATTGCATAATTATTTACCAAACATTTTCAGCCCTTCTAAATTGCTAATTCCCGCGTGGCCAATGAGTAAAGAAAAACTTTTTAAAAGAAAATATGAAAGGGGTCTAGGTATAACACAGTATATAGCCAATCATGTCCACAGACGTGTATGTTGTTAAACAGACATGTTTGTGGACAACAGACAACTGATAAACCAAACAACTGCAATAGCAGGAATACACAACTGTTACGTACATGTATGAGTCCAAGTAATTGTATGGCCTCAGACGAGACCAACAATGGGCATGCCAAGTGCCAGTGGTATATGTTTATAATCCAGAATGCATTTGCTGTCTTCTTATGCATATCAAACTCAATTTTAAGTCATTATTTAATTACATATCCATTTAATTACTACCTAAGAGACCGATTCCCTTAAATACTCTCATGATATCTGGTCTATATATTAGTAGTTCCCTACAAATAAATAAAACTCCTCCAGGGATATCTTACCTTGTACTTCTCTCCAGGTGCTACATCACATGACTACTCCTGTGCTGGCTAAGGGAGTGGTCATTATTTATCAACAGGGGGCGGGTGGTGGGTTTCCGTGCGGATGCGTGAAAATTTTTTACGCCCCCCCCCTTGACGACAGTCAAAATTTTTTGCGCCCCCCCCCAAACCAGAGGCGCGGAGAATTTTCACGCCCCTCTTTGAGCTATAGTAGCGCGCAGGCTTTTTTGCTAAAAAGAGGGTTAAATTTTTTAGCCCCCCCCCTCAAGAGGGGTCAAAATTTTGTAAGCCCCCCCTCGGGAGGGGTCTGAAATTTTTATGCCCCCCCCCTCAAACCCACCACCCCCCCCCCTGTTGATAAATAATGACCACTCCCTAACCAAGGCCCACGTCTGAGTCCTTCACCTCCAGTTGGCCCTTTAAGGATCCATAAGTTTATATATGTATAATTTCCATTTGTGACCATGATCAGTGAATGCACTCCTGGTGAGTAAGGGAGTGATCATTTTTTAACAACAGGGGGGGCTGGTGGGTTTCGACCCCCCCCTCAAGGGGGTAAAATTTTTTCGACCCCCCCATAAGGAACAAAAATCGCGCGCGAATGTCCCCTTTTAGCCTATAGTAACGCGTGGGGTTTTCCACTGGAAACAGGTGAAATTATTTTGACCCCCCCCATCAGAGGTATTGAAAAAATTCTGACCCCCCCTGGTCAAGGGGTTGAAAAAATTCTGACCCCCCCTCAAACCCACCAGCCCCCCCCCCCTGTCGTTAAAAAATGATCACTCCCTAACTCACCAGTGATGCATCAATCATGCTGATCCTTTAGGAATGTATCAACCTCAGTCATGAATGCAGCCCTGGCGAGTTACTCGCCAGGGCTGCATTCATGCATGGCGGCCACCAAAGGCTGTGGTGCATTAACGCACTATAAGGTCCTTAAAGGTTTAGTCACCTTATCCACTGGAGGAATGAGAATCAACACACGTCAGCTGAACTAATAAGGTGTTCTGCTCCTCCAGGTGCTGGTAGCACTACAGGTATAAGGAGTCGGGCTGGAACCTAAATACTATTACATATAACAGATCCTATGGAGGTTAGGCATCATAGACAGGTAGAGGATGATTACGTCAGCTGTAATATGCAATGTAGGAGAACAAAATATTGTGACATTGCAAAATACAGGTTTTTTTTTTTGTTGTTGTTGTTTTTTAATATTTCTCTCTTAGTCCCCTGAAAAAAAAGCTTAGTTTCTTTTCATCGCACACATCACAAATATCGTAATTTGAGACTTTTTCAATTTTTGACATTTTTCGTCATGAAAATCATGGTAGAATATAACCGGCCCCTCCTTCATTTCATTAACGCGTCCACTGAACCTTAGACTGGCTCCACTGCCGTCAGCTGCGCTAGGTAGAATAGGCAAAAATAGTCATGTTTGGGCAGAAAGTATAGCTTATAACGCCAGTAACACGATGGGTTAGAAATACCATGCATTATTGCCATAAACTTTTTAAACATTAAAAAGAAAGAATTTTTTGCTTGAATACTTTAATCTCACCTAATACAAAGCCTGAAAGGGTGTGAAATAGCTTGCACAACTGATAAATGTATAACCAATGCTTAGTCACGCAAATAAGGGAACGGCAAAAGTATGATTATGATGTTAATAAATGAATAACACACCATGACAGTACAACATAGCCAACATGCACCACCAGAATCCCGGCGGGAAGAGGCGCACTGCTCGGTGCTGCCACGTGTGGCGAATATGTGAACGAGCACCTGCCGTGATAGCGCAGTTTTAATTGGACGCCTATTGGTCCTGAACAACACCAAAGTTGGCGGTCACGTGACTTTCGCTCGGCAGCAAAAACAACAATGCCGAGCGTGACTGCAGACGGGGAGAGTTTGGTGAAGTTGTGATTGCGGATTTTCTAGACAATGTTCATCGTAGCAAGCCTGCACTGACACTGAAACCCAGGTGAGACAACCGAGGCTAATGCTATATTGACGACTCATTTAGTTTGTGTTGGTTTAGTTGCCTGTTTTAGTGTGTCTCAGTTGAGACAAAACTTCTGAAGTAAGTTGTTGCTGTCTTGTGTCTACCTACCTTTCCCTCTCAGACTCAGAGTCTCTCACTCTCCCAGTGATTTTCACTGAGTGAGTGATCAGTCAGTCCCACTCTGACCCCCCCCCCCCCCCAGTCTCACCTCACTCCAGATCTACCGGTACTTCACTCCAGAAAATCACAAATCAGTCTTGGCTAGGGCACGGAGCATGTCGTCTACGTGGAAGTTGATCTAGAATAGAAAGTTGATTCCACTCACTTAAAATTATTGCTAGGTGTGTGTCACTGTGTGTGTGGCCCCACTGTGGGGGGGGGGGGGGGTAGTTTGTAAAGAATTTATTGACAAAAAGTTGAAAAACATTAAACACGGCATAGGGGCTATCCATAAATTGTTGACCCCTCGACCTCGTCATGTGTTTGCCAATCTGGTCCTTATTCTGGGTCAATGTTGCTGAGGCCAGTATGGCAGTAAGGGTAAATGCCTGCCCTGACCCCCAACCATTGAACCAGCAATTAATATTACGTCATTTGTGGATGGCCCCATTGCATCCTTTACAGAATTTGCCCCAAAAAAAAACAACATGCAAAGTAATTCAAAATGAATGTTATCAATGAGCATTGGTGAGGGGTGGGGGGGGGTGGTTAGTAGATATCTTTTTAGACTTTTATGGGGAGGAGGGGATATTGAAAAAGAAAGATTTTGGATCTGGAAGATCATATTGTATCTTTGTGTGTGTGGGGGGGGGGGTCAATAGACCTTCACACTTGTCTAGACTAGAGGGTTAAAACTAGATATTGTTGATTCAATTTCACTCAGGACGTCAAGTTCAACTACTCATTGCCATGTCAGTAGACCGTTATAGGTATTGTACTTATCATATTTATTTTTCACCTTGACTCTACCATGTAACCCAGTGTCCGAGTCTACCCACAAGCCAAGCCATACCAAAGACCAAAGGCTGGCGGTGTCAACTGCACTCAGTGACCCCGCCTCCTCCCACTGGAGGATACGCCGTCAATCACAAGCAGCCCGCTGCATGCTGGAAATTCCTAGCAGACAATGTTTAGAAACAACTCCTCCTGCTGGAGGACATGCCCATTGATCATGAGCAGCTCACAGCATACCGGGAGTTCCCAGCAGCTATATTTAGAACCACACTGAACTCTGTGAACCCCAGTGCTATGTTTGGGATGCCCCCTACATACCTGCACTGGAGTTCCCCAGTTACTATATTTAGCTCACCTGATACTATTTTTAGGATGAGCTGGGTGAGCAGCCCCTACTATAAATACTTGTAGGTAGAGCTGCTCACCATCACTAGCATAGTATCTTTCCACCTTCATACTTCATACCTCACACACTCACGTGAGATCAAGGCCCTTGGCTCAAGGGCTAGGCTTGGACACTGTTGGGCACCTTTATACTGTATCACCATCTATACCTCGTGGACTTCTATGAATAAAGTGGATATCAAACTGGATTCCTGATTCGTCTGTATTCATCCTTATTCAACATTTACGGACTCGTTGACAATGGTGGAAAACCCTCACGTATCATCCCACAAGTTACCACCTCTCATGAGCCATGGACAACAGTGAGACCCTACCAAAGGAGCCAGCCCCACAACGTATCCCTACATCTCAAGACAGAGACCAGCAAGAAGCCACCAGTACACAGTACGCCGCCCCGATAGACTCCTCGCCAGACGCGCTCCAGCTGGACCCAGTGCTACCAGCCCATAGACGCACACATAAACAGACACCTGTGAGTTCAAACACCTTACATTTCTCATCTACCATAGTGGACACCAACACAGGTGCACCTACCAGTACACCAGCAGGAGCCCCACCACCAGGTTTAAACCTCACCCTACCTGGCTATTCACCCTCAGAATCACCACCCCTAAGATTAGGTGGTCTTCAAAGTACCACATACAGCACGCCTGAAAATCAATCACCTGGTTACCTCCACCTAGATAGCCATCTAGAGGAAAGATCCAATAGCCTGCAGGAAGCCCTGGAAGCTGCCGGACGGTCACCCTCATCCAGCAGTGATTCTGACCCACAGTGTACACCTGACCTAAGTTGGGACAACCTTACTGTACCGGACATCCAAGCCCACCCATCAGTAGCAGACAATTACTGGAGGAGCAGGCTAGACTCAGCAATCCACAGGTGGAGAGAAAACAGACTCAACACAGGACGTGCACAACAGATACCAACCGGAGCTACACCAAGCTACCAGTGTGGTGAGAGTCCCTCTGTTTTTCTAGACAGGATAAACCGTATTCTAGAAGAGCAGTGGCAAGACAACTCCAATCCCACCAATCTGCTAAGGCCGCACCAAAACCCACAGCCTGATAGCAATCCACCTGGAGGAAACCCTAGGCCTTACTACCCCTACTCTACCTCCGAGGAAGACAAGGCGACACCTCCAGCACCAAATTCATCCCTGAGCACGCCTCCAAGAGCCAGATCCTTTGAAAGGCCATACCCCACCCATAGACCCAGGAGAAGAGTGCATTCATCCTCCCCTCAAAGGCCAAATACACCTGTATTTTTACAGACTTCAAAGAAGCTTGGACTCTGCAGCTAGAAGAGGCGACCTTGTGGCCACTACTCCCATACTACACAGAAACAGTCACTTCCCCGCCCATTTACAAACAGAATCCACCTCTGAAGAAGACACAGAAGTAACCTTCCCCCACCTGCACAGAGCACCTGCCTACCCAAACATGGCCACTGCAGCTCCACCTCCAGAATACAACCAGGATGACATGACGAGGAACATAGTCAGAGAATGCACCCAGGCAGTCAATGACTCCCTCTCCAACCTATTAACAGGACAAATGAACTTATTGTCCGCTGAAATAAAAAGGATTGGAGACGACTCCTCCTGCCAACTGTCAAGAATAAATGACAGGTTGAATGACATGGACACTTGGAAATCGCACCTGGAGAATGACATTGGCCAAATACAAAGAAGAGCAGCTCAGGACAACGCTGATGTACTGAGAAGGTCTGAAATAGCGTCAGCCAATCTGTCTGACAGAATCAACAGAAATATTGATGGAATGAGATCTGAAATGTTCAGGGCCATTGATAGGACAAGAACACCTACCAGCCAAGGCCAAAACAGCCTTTTCTCACCCACCAACACTAGGCTACCCCCTTCAGGCCAACCTTCACAGGTTATGAGCACCTCTACCAGAATGCCGACATCTGTACCGGTAGGATACAGGCTCAGCCCCCCAAGCCTTTTCCAAAATACAACCCGAATGATAGCGACAGGTGCCACGCCCACCCAACAAGGCGCGACACATGCAGGTCTTGGTAGTTCAGCCACAACCCACCAGATGGCGCCCTCTACCACTCGTCCATCACCGGTAGCCGCCACATCACTTTCAGGCAGTGTTTACAACCATGTATACATACCCCACCAGGCACACACGCCCTACAACAACCCTATACCAATGTATAGTTTGTTTACAAACACTCCACCTGCCCAAGCAGCTGCCCACCAGCCTGCAGCTCAGTCCACAACAATGATACCAAATCTAGGACAATCCAATTTCTCCGCTCCTACTGGATACAGGAGTTTTGAACCTGAGCGACTCACATCTGCTCAATTAAGCTGTTTTAACAAGCCAGAACCTTTTGACAAACCCTCGCCCTACAGGTCTGCAGCCAGATTCCTGGCAGAATTCAAATTCTATATAAGAAATGCATACCCCCGCAGCCCAACAATGCATGCATCCTGTATGTATACCTTTTTAAAGGGCAGAGCAGCGCAATGGTTTTTCACAAACATTTTTGACAAACCAATCACGTATGACACTGAAGCAGTCTATGCCGCCTTTCTCAGCAGATTCAACCAGCCTGACCCTGCCACAATAATCAAAGGATATAGAAACAGAAAGCAGCAACCCAAGGAGACTGTGGAGGAATACATAGCAGATATGACCTTATTGCTTTCCAACAGCAACCTGGATGAATCTGTACAAGTGGACTATCTCATAAATGGCCTCAAAGATGAAATAAAAAATGTTGTACTCTCAGACAGCCCCAAAAGCATTAGAGAAGCCGAGACTGCAGCATTAAAACAAGAATTGGTCATGGAAGCAGCCAAAGCAGCCCATGCCTCAAACCAAACTTCAGACTTGTGCGCCATGAACTATAATAACTACAATGGGCAAAGGAACAATAACAACAACAACAATAACAGATCCAGGAAGGACCAGTACAACAACAACAATTATAACAACAAGCCCCCTGGAAATGGCAATACTAAGCAGTATGACGATAAACCTAAGTCAGGATACAACCAAAATCAACAAGGTTATAACAACCCCAGACCCAACTCAAACAGCAGATCAGGCTCCAAGAACAGGTATCAATCGCCAGGCAGAAGCAAATCTCAGGAGGGAAACAGAAGCAGGTCCAAATCCAGCGACACAAGAAACAACTTTGTTTTCATCCCTGTTGCCTCCACCCCCACCAACACCCGCCAGGTGTCCTTCCAGAAACTACTGGTCCCAGCAGATTTCCCAATCCCTGATGATTGGACCCAGCAACAAAAGAAATCCAGGGACCCAACACCAGGCAGAAATGACAACAAAAAGACAGAAGACAACCATCATGACAACCAACCTCCTGATCCTGGACAAGGAGAACACTACAATAACAACATTGAATAGGACACAGGGGAGGGCCACCAAGCATCTTACAGCCCCGCCCCCACCTTGGACAACAAAACTGGAACGTCCCCCACATGCCATATTTCACACACAAATGATGGAGCAGAATTAAATTCGGCAGAACAACAGAACCACGACCCCCAGCCTGCGAATTGTGACGAAGACTCCTCATCAGACAGTGAGGACCTCTATGAGAACCAGAACAAGAGAATTTCCACCCTCCAATTAAAAGTCGAGACCAGTAAGTATGGGCAGCAAGGTAAGACCTCTTACATTAATACTGAATTGACTAAAGGCGCAGTTAATGTTGATATCAATGGCAGTTCTTACAGAGCCCTTGTAGACTCTGGAGCCTCCCTTTCTGTTATCAGCCAGAAAATGGCAAATAAAATAGCATCAACCCCCAATTTCAGACATGGTAGGAGATCCCGTATGGTAATCCTACTAGCTGATAAATCCTCAGTTCAGGTCAACAATTCCATCACCATAACCTTCTTAATCGATAAGACAGAGTTTAAAACAAGACTACATGCTGTCCCAAAGCCAAATCACCCCCCAATTCTTGGCGTAAACTCTATGACCAAATATAGGGCCAAATTTCCTTTGGAACCAAATCTCATTCACCACACTTCATAAGAGCAGCCAAAAAGGGTACAATCGCTTTCAGCCCCATGCCCCCCAGAAAATCAAGAAAAAATTCCTAAGCGTCCATTATAGTTCACAAGACATTGTGTCAAAACACTCCCCACCCACAAAAACCCCCTCCATTAATCCCTACAGGTGCCACGCACCCCAACCAAATTAATCAACCATTAATAGGCCAACCACTTAAACACACTGACAGCAACAGTCACAGCCCAACGACCAACCCATTAATACTAACAACCATAAAGATTCCTATGTACACAAAACCAACACTATCTTGATTAATTGTATATACAACTACCTACCCCTTCTAAGTGGAACGCCAAACACTGGCAAATGGATTATCAGATAATTAGGTTAGGTTACCCACGCCACATACCGACCGCCCAAGGCAGCGCTGTATCCTCGGTTTGTGTATAAACTTCAAAACACACATGCGACGGCTTGTTACCATTTCAAGACCACTATTTCCAATGATAAGCCTATTGTAGGAAGATGGACCTCTGACACCCATACCCCATGTTTACACCACTGTTTTCGCCAACCTTTAAGTGCTGTGGTGGCACATATACAACTCAATAACACGCCACCCTCAAGGTTTTTGAGGACCACAGGGTTGCCATAGTAACCATATCACCTTGGCTAGGGATAAAACACCCCCCCGCCAAGCTCCCCAATATTCTATTTTTAGACAATACCTCATCACCAACCAATCCAGGCCAGGATAACCCTAATTTGCATAAGGGGCCGTACAACCCTTTCTGCATCCATCCACATAACATTTGGCCTATGCCCTTTCAGGGCAAGACATACCACCTAATGGGAGATCTTAGACTGGGAAGTAGCCAAACTCAGTCTCAGGTTCATAAGCGCTTGCCCACCCCCATCTGATCACAACACAACCCACAACCAATACCACCACACCTTAAACACAGCAACAAGTGTCTGGAAAGGGATCATGGCAGACCCATCGTGCAACCAGCCCAGGTAGGACTATCTCATGGGTCTATTTTAGCATTTAGGATTTTTAACAGTCGTTCTAGCATTGTACATGATAGTAGTTTTATTATCATGGTGCCCAGGTACCCCTATTAACCAATGGCGGTGTGAGCCCAAAGTGTGTGTAAAATGTGGAAGAACTTCTCCACTATCCTATAATTTTTAGCACTGATAACCCAACATACTAAACCTCTTCAGCCAAGCAAACTCCCCACCTTTACCTCTCCCCTCACTCACAACCCCCGACCCCTTGTAAATACTTGACCCTACTAACCTCCCATATTTTTGTGACTAAGCCAATGCTGTTTAAACAAACACCACCCATTACATCCAGTCACGGTAGGTTTCCTTTGAACCCCTCCTTTGACCCTCATGTGGGGATCAAAACAAAACCACTGGCCACCCCTGACATCCATCAATAATGGACTCTCCCAGTCACCCAGTTCACCGGACAGCCCCACCTAGAACCTTCATGTGGGGATGATTTCCACATCCTTTATAACTCTAGAACCTGTACATCAACTTATACTGCCTAATCACCGCCTTACTTGTCATTTTGGTATTTTTGTTGGTCGCCTTGTGAACCATACACTATCACCGATTTTGTGACTAAGAATCCCCGCCCCCCCTTTTTTTTCTCTTGCTCTGTTTCTCTATATGGAGACCAGCGACCTGATGGAGGAGGCAAAGACATCACCGACAAGCCAACATCCAACAACCTCAGCAGTGGTAGACCAGACACCAGAACTTACCACCAAAGGGTCTTGTGAACAACAACCGCCATAGAAAAAGAGAATAATCTCAATAATATGGACTAAAAGTGTAGAGACACACTTCACTCACCGACCGCCCATGGACACTATGAACACTGACTCAGTCAGCCTAGTCAACTGATTTTTAAAGCCAGTTTTTCTTGTTTGTATAGGGCTATGATACATAACCATGAAAACACGCTGCATTTTTTACATTTATTTTCCTTTATAAGAACATTATGAAGAACACAAGCCAGGCAGCAGGTTTTTGTGATCTTAAGATGCCATAAAGTTCTTTTTCTTTTTCACACTGTACCTTTTCAAACCCAACCATGTCAAATATTTATGGGTTTTAGCTAGTTCATATTTTTCTAAAAATTTTACAAGGAAGCGCTGGCAACCAGTATTTTTGCAGGATCAACTGAGATCCAATCCAAATATCAGCCAGAGCCACCATTTATTTTTGTATTAACCTTGTCCTTTTTCAGCCAATCATAACCCCAGGTAGACTGAAGGCTAAACATGCTAAACTTTCCATTGACTAAGACAAACCTTCTACGAAAATTAACAGAAAACTTCTACAGATAAATAAAGGACCAAAAATCCAATTTTTTTTTTTTTTTAGAAAATTCCTTAAACATATCACCTAAAAGCCTTCAGACTCCCTAAGCCTTACCAGTATTATAAGGAATGATTGATCGACTTGCCAGTCATCAATTACCTTACCTCTGTTTTTATTTATTATATCGTATTGTATATTGGCTCAAGACCTAAATAATAAGTGCCTACCGGTACTGAAACAAACTTCAGTATTAACTTATCTACCTCAAGGTCTGCCTTAAAGCCAATAACTGCATGTTTTAGGATAGTTTTTATTTCCTTTATCTTTGTGTGAACTTTAGTGCTAGATAATAATCCAGCCCTTGTATCCTACCACGACCTGAATTTTTCATATTCTTCTTGTCAAAATTACAAACAACACCTCTTTGGCACAGTTTCGTTTTGTACTGTTTATAAATTATTCATGTTCAATCAAAAACCAATATTAAAATATCTCCTTAATACTGTAAACTTTCAACTTAAATGATAAGATGTAATACCTATTATTACACACCAAACATATTGTCAGTAGACCTTTTCTCACGAACTTCCTCCTTAAAACCTCGCGTGGAATCGAGTAGGAATGTGGGGATTTGTCAGTAGACCGTTATAGGTATTGTACTTATCATATTTATTTTTCACCTTGACTCTACCATGTAACCCAGTGTCCGAGTCTACCCACAAGCCAAGCCATACCAAAGACCAAAGGCTGGCGGTGTCAACTGCACTCAGTGACCCCGCCTCCTCCCACTGGAGGATACGCCGTCAATCACAAGCAGCCCGCTGCATGCTGGAAATTCCTAGCAGACAATGTTTAGAAACAACTCCTCCTGCTGGAGGACATGCCCATTGATCATGAGCAGCTCACAGCATACCGGGAGTTCCCAGCAGCTATATTTAGAACCACACTGAACTCTGTGAACCCCAGTGCTATGTTTGGGATGCCCCCTACATACCTGCACTGGAGTTCCCCAGTTACTATATTTAGCTCACCTGATACTATTTTTAGGATGAGCTGGGTGAGCAGCCCCTACTATAAATACTTGTAGGTAGAGCTGCTCACCATCACTAGCATAGTATCTTTCCACCTTCATACTTCATACCTCACACACTCACGTGAGATCAAGGCCCTTGGCTCAAGGGCTAGGCTTGGACACTGTTGGGCACCTTTATACTGTATCACCATCTATACCTCGTGGACTTCTATGAATAAAGTGGATATCAAACTGGATTCCTGATTCGTCTGTATTCATCCTTATTCAACATTTACGGACTCGTTGACAGCCATGTGCCGTCATTCCAAAAAAAAATGATAAGAGAAACAAACGTGAAGGACAATGCCCCATGCTGGAGGCAGTAGGTCTAAATGAATGTGTTGACAATATATACCGTATTTGTATTTATGTGTTATTGGTTTGTTGTTTGCACACACACCTTTGTCAGAGGTTTCCGGTCCAGTGTCAAATACCTTGGTCTTCACAAGGTAGGGGAAATAAGCCCACATAAAAGGGGCGGGGGGGGGGTACTACTAAACTCACATGGAACTGTACTGTTGTTCTACCCCCACCCCCTCCCTCTACTCTGCACCGCCCCAGTTGACGTCCATAACACTACAAAGTCAAAGGGATGCAGATTTTATTCTATTTTCTTTCACCCTAGTATATTCTTATTTTGCAGATTAATCTTTGACCATAAGAAAATTGACTAGATGGAAACTTAGTTCTTTTAGTAATGGTGTCTTTGCCTCGGGGACTTCCATAAATGATAGAGTATGCACGCACATTTTTCTCCAGAAATTGCACCCCGGCCCCCGAAGCTCCTATACACATTAAAATAAAGGTTCCATATACGTACGATTTAAAAAAACAAACAAAGAAAACCTCCATCCCATTCTCAGTGTGAATACACTTTATTCACCCCCCCCCCCCACTTACCCACCCATCAGGTTTCTTGTGTATTCACGGGGAGGGGGGGGGGGTGTCCTTAGAGTGTGTGTTAAGTGCTAAGTAGTGTTTTGTAATCGTACTCTACCAAAACAATAGGTCGGTATAAATGTTGTGATTGCTGAGATTAAGAGAGTGTAAGAACAGCTGTCTTTGACAACTAATCCTTCCTTTGAACTCACATCATCCTTCCTTTTTTAACAGAAGCACGGTAAAGTGCTGTGAATGGAAGGAATAACAGAGGGTACTGTTTATTGAAAGATAAGAACTGTAGATTTGTTGATACTACATGTAATTGAAGTCTCTCAACTGGTAGCTTTAACATTCTATTGTCCAATACACATCTTTTAAGTCAAGTTTTGAAGCATTAAACGTTTATCAATTCGCGTAACTCACCTAATCTGGAGATTTTAAATACTTAAGTTTTCACACAATTATAAAGAAAATGTGAATGTCTTTAAACCATCCTCGAACAAAAGGAAATTGATGAAAAAATATTTCAAAAGATATGGGTATCTGTCGCCATTTCACTGATAGATTATGCCTGGTGACAGTGGCCATGGATTTAGAGCCATTTATCCTTGTGTTGCCATCAGTTTTCTTTACTTTCCTAACCTAAAAGATTTTTTGATAGATTTGGGAGAACCAGTGTCCTTGAGGCGATCCATGTGTTACTCTCATTTTCATAAGTATGTACTCAAAACACACTGAACGTAAAAAATAACCTTACATTAATATCTCAATTTCAGTTCACTCCCCAGCCCCAGCATGGTGTCCAAGCCGACTGGTCCGAGGCCTCCCAATCAGAGCCGTGGCAAACGTCGTGTGCCGCAATCCACCGAGCGCACGCCCGATGTTGTCGACCGGCCTCACGACCCACATGCTGGACCAAGTCACCATGATCGGCTGAGAGACGGGGCCTCCAGGGTAGTATCAGGTGGGGCCTCCTCCATGGCTGCACATGGAGATAGGACTAGGGGAGGGGCAGAAGCTACAGCAGCAGCAGTAGCTCATAGTCATACAATGCCTCCAGGGTTATCCCTATCTGGTCAGGTGCCTGCACCTTCCAAGTCAGGTAAGGGAGGAATGGTCAAAGGTGGTGGGACCACCCGGTCACCTCGGCATCCGCAGACTTTGCCAGGTCATGCATCCCGAGTTCCAGTTTCGCTGCCGAGCCACTCGCAACCACATGAGGAGTTCAGAACGGGTGCGACAGCGATGGCGTCATCCCGTGGGGCTGGAGGTACTAGTCGGACCGTGCCTCATCGAGGGCCGCCACAGGGTGTGGGGAGTGCAGGGACAGTAGGGCGCACGCCCTCATCATCCAATATAATGAGTAATTCAGTTAGGGTGGAGGTGCATAAAGAGCAACTCCATATGCACCGTAGAGACCCTAAGGACCGTCACACAACCCGATCAGCCCACACCCTGCCTAGTCATATAGCGGCAGCTGTGGGTGGTAGTTCAGGGCCCGACAGGGATTCTACTGTCTCATCAGCATCATCATCCAAACACGGTAAGAACCCCAAAGAGCGTTATATCCGCCATGCCCAACACAGACCACAGACGGCAACACTGCCCCCTGGAGGGGCCTCGGGTAGTGGCGGACCTCGGACAGTGCATGCGCATGTTCATGTTCCAGCACATAATCATTCTACCGCCAACAGACCAGCCCCTCCACCTCCAACCAGTTCATCCACAATAAGTTCACCTACTGTTACAAACTCTGGCTCAACTCCCACTGCCTCTTCATCCCATACACAGTCACATAGAACTAGTCGCGAGAACGCAGAGCGCCGCCATGATCAGCTGCCCTCTGCCTCGGTCAGCGTAGTTCCGGTACAAGGTGGTCGTGAGCATGATATTGCCAGGATTACTGTCGATGCTCGGGCTATCATGTCAAGACAAACTGGTGGTAGTGGTGCTGACAATAATTTGGGGATGAATCTTCACCATCGGTCGTTGAGTGGTGGGGCGGCGGCTGCCGCATCTGCTGAGGCCGGTCCTGGCAGTGGTGCAGCTAGTTCATCTGTAACTAAAGAAAAATGTCCCCCATTGTCCAGCCAACCGCCTGCCTACTCACTGCCCCATAGTCATAATACTACACGGAGAGGGGCAGCTCCAGCACCACCCAGTACTTCAGGTGGTACTGTGCCATCGAGAGCGAGCCCATTACGAACTGTGGACCCATCTAACCTGCGAGTCGATGTGATCGATCCAAACCCTGTGCCCGAATCTTTAGGCGCAGCAAGTGATAATGTTTTAATGACCAACCGGCTGAGCACCGGAATATCCTATGGCCGCCCAGAAAGGCTAGAAACCACAGAAGCCTTGCCTGATATACTCAACTCGCACATTCTTCCGCCATACACCGTCCGACAAAACCAACACCGTCCATCCCGCCAGCACCAACACCGGGGTGCTGGATCAGGTGCCGGTGGAACCGGAAATGGTGGTGGGGGTCGGTCACGGCGGCGCTCAAGGCGGAGTGGGTCGGGTATGACCCAATTAGACGATGATGAAAAAGGATGCTGCTCGCACGAGGGGTGCTTGAGGTGTGTTACGGTGTTAACGACGTTCCGCTGGGTCCTGGCATCTTTGGCACTACTTGGAGTGCTATGTGTGATTACCGGTATCGTGCTTGGGGCACTACACATGACGGTCGGATCCAGCTTTCTCACACTCTCCCTAATGTTCATAGGTAAGTAGTTGTATTGAATGTTTGAGTAGCCAAATGAGGCTTCCTGGTTTGTGTTCCCTTGTTGACGTGATGTATCGATGTAGTGCTGGAAAATGTTATTTGCCAGCACTGCATTGGTGCATCCTACCAACACTTACGGGTAGTTCCAGTCTGGAAGTTCCTGGGAATATACATCAATCCCATAGCCTCTGTTGGCAAGATACCTGAATATAGACCAATGTGACAGATGAAATGGGCCTGATACATTAATATTTATGTGTTTACAAATGCTGCCATGTGCTGACGTGCTACTTGTTTACCATAGTCTGTAAAGGTCCCTGTTTTTCACGTTTATACTGGTTCCCATACCAAGTCTCTGGGCAACTCTCCCTCCAACCCCTATGTACATGGCAGCCACCAGTGCCCCCCAACATCCCCCCCACACACATACACACGAACCTACCCACCTGCTGAGTACAATGGGCGAACCTGTTAACATCAGAATATGCCAAAGATACCATAAAATCCAATGTATAAGCCGCAGATCAAAGACCTCCACAGACTTTAGAGGTCGACTGCGGCTTATAGGCCTCCAGCTAATCAGCCTACGGCCTATAATACACACATTAATATACCAGGATTATAGTGAGGAATGGCAACCTTTTCAGACCCAAAGTGTGCCTTTGATATTGCTTATTCCAAAGTTGGGGGTGCTGCTTATATGCGGGGTTTTACAGTGATAGTCTCCCTGTTACTGCTACACACTGTACATGGTTTTACAGTGATAGTCTCTCTGTTACTGCTACACAATGTACTTGGTTTTACAGTGATAGTCTCCCTGTTACTGCTACACACTGTACTTGGTTTTACACTGATAGTCTCCCTGTTACTGCTACACAATGTACATGGTTTTACAGTGATAGTCTCCCTGTTACTGCTACACAATGTACATGGTTTTACAGTGATAGTCTCCCTGTTACTGCTACACAATGTACGTGGTTTTACAGTGATAGTCTCCCTGTTACTGCTACACACTGTACTTGGTTTTACACTGATAGTCTCCCTGTTACTGCTACACAATGTACATGGTTTTACACTGATAGTCTCCCTGTTACTGCTACACAATGTACGTGGTTTTACGGTGATAGTCTCCCTGTTACTGCTACACAATGTACTTGGTTTTACACTGATAGTCTCCCTGTTACTGCTACACACTGTACTTGGTTTTACAGTGATAGTCTCCCTGTTACTGCTACATAATGTACTTGGTTTTACAGTGATAGTCTCCCTGTTACTGCTACACAATGTACATGGTTTTACAGTGATAGTCTCCCTGTTACTGCTACACAATGTACGTGGTTTTACGGTGATAGTCTCCCTGTTACTGTTACACAATGTACTTGGTTTTACAGTGATAGTCTCCCTGTTACTGCTACACACTGTACTTGGTTTTACAGTGATAGTCTCCCTGTTACTGCTACACAATGTACTTGGTTTTACAGTGATAGTCTCCCTGTTACTGCTACTTGGTTTTACAGTGATAGTCTCCCTGTTACTGCTACACAATGTACTTGGTTTTACAGTGATAGTCTCCCTGTTACTGCTACACAATGTACGTGGTTTTAAGGTGATAGTCTCCCTGTTACTGCTACACAATGTACTTGGTTTTACACTGATAGTCTCCCTGTTACTGCTACACAATGTACTTGGTTTTACAGTGATAGTCTCCCTGTTACTGCTACACAATGTACGTGGTTTTAAGGTGATAGTCTCCCTGTTACTGCTACACAATGTACTTGGTTTTACACTGATAGTCTCCCTGTTACTGCTACACAATGTACTTGGTTTTACACTGATAGTCTCCCTGTTACTGCTACACAATGTACTTGGTTTTACAGTGATAGTCTCTCTGTTACTGCTACACAATGTACTTGGTTTTACAGTGATAGTCTCCCTGTTACTGCTACACAATGTACGTGGTTTTAAGGTGATAGTCTCCCTGTTACTGCTACACAATGTACTTGGTTTTACAGTGATAGTCTCCCTGTTACTGCTACACAATGTACATGGTTTTACAGTGATAGTCTCCCTGTTACTGCTACACAATGTACTTGGTTTTACACTGATAGTCTCCCTGTTACTGCTACTTGGTTTTACACTGATAGCCTCCCTGTTACTGCTACACAATGTACTTGGTTTTACAGTGATAGTCTCCCTGTTACTGCTACACAATGTACGTGGTTTTACAGTGATAGTCTCCCTGTTACTGCTACACAATGTTACTGCTACTTGTAGTAGTGGTATCACGCTGCTGTCAGTCTCTAACATCTAAGGGGTGGATGATACCTGCATTTGATGTTATGGTCAAGTTTCAAGTTTGGAAGAGTTTTTATTTCAGACTAAAGTACAGATTTCACCATTTCGATGATCTACCCATATTATTGTCCTGACAATAGGCTATGTGCAACCTGTTAACTGGTTATCACCAATATAAGAGACATATATCGCTTACTAGTATTAAAAAACATGTTATGATTGTTATCCATAGGGCGTTTTGATTGATTGATTTGTGTTTTACAGAACTTTAGCGGCACTAAGTGGCTATCCCGTGCTTCACAGGTTGATAATTTAACAGGAATGTGTCAGTGCCCGCGCATATGTGCACCACACACATCCTGAGGGGATAGGAAAGAGGAGATATAGACCCTTTTAAGTGGGCTAGGGAAGCCCGCCATAGGGGGTGTGGAATATCTACTACAATATAGGCAAGCAATGAACACCGGTCGTACATATAATCATGATTAAATAGACATAGACATTCATACCAAACAGAAGTTCAAACAAACACAAACAGAAAAATAAGAGAATACAGGACAAGACATATATAGTCAATTGCTAGCAAGGCTATTAAGCCAGCACTGCATTGATGTGTCATGTGGACACTCTGGAGTGCACCATCAATAATATCTATAGGTTCTGCATGATACATACATACAGCACTGAAGAGTTATCCGCCAGGTCTGCATTTGTGCATCATGATGACAAATGGGCATAATGCTTGCTTCAAAGCAATAGGCGCGTCCATCAACCCTTTAAGGGCCGCTGATGCAGCAGTGCATCATGCTGATTGGTCGTCATGATGCACCAACTTCATTGGGAGCATCATGACGACCCTCCGGGGGTGTATCGGCCCTGTAGCTTCGACATGATGCATGAATGCGGCCCTGGCGAGTAAATCGCCAGGGCCACATTCATGCACCGTGACGACCAATGGGCCGAATGCATTTATTAAGGATAATGTATCAGCAGCCTTAACATGTTAAAACTTAAATGGTCAAATAAGGCATACGCCAGTATGCCATTTTGTAGCTTATTATAACCTATACTAATATGTCCATTGACGTGGCTATGCATGTATAATGTACGGTATATGGGAAAACAGGGGACAACGTATTCTAATCTTAGTGATTTAGGTTCTGACTCCAGGCATGATAAAGAAATCCATACTGGTTGTGGTTTCATGCTCGACCCCCTACAGGGTTGGGTAATGGGTAGCCCGTGGTCACAGGGGGAGTTTGTATTTGGTTGCCATGGTAACATGACCTATATATCAATACCTAGTGTCAGTTGTCATGTACGATCAATGTCTGAATACAATACAAGTAACAACTGTGGTGACTGGGGTGACTACAAATCTGAGGAACAGAATAGATGAGAAAAATGTTGGCAGTAATTCATTTAGGAATCAGTTTATCCGAGATATAATTCTACATTAATACATGTACCTCGTGTATAATGCACTCTCTGCATATAAGGCGCATCGCGATTAGCCAAAGGAAATGTCATAGGGTGCACTTGATCGTTAACCAATATAGTACTATCCAAGGTATAAAACACTCGTCTATAAGGCATAACCTCAACTTTGGGTAGAACAGTACTTTTTTTCTCCTTTTTTTATATGACGTAGATTAGTAGTGACAACAAAAATTAAGCCTGAAAACGAATTGCTATAAAGAATCATATTTTAAAGCAGAACCACTAGGTCATAATGCTGTTTCATTGTATAGCTAATCACCTAGCTAGCTGTAGGCCAATATGACCACATAGCTCTAGTCCCATACAAACCTGTAACCACCATACTAGTATTTATAACAACAATACTGCCCAGGGCCTTGAGCCAGGAGGCAGACATATTAAAAAGGGTTTAACTTGGGGCTATGTTATATAGAAGTGGATTATTGCTTCATGTTTTATTATAGCCATAATTACTGTACCATGCTGTAGTACTTCATATATATCTCTTCATATATGTGTATTTATTTGCTTCTAGTATCAATTTTATTAACCCTGTAGGCTGTAAGAGCCGGTAATGATTTAAGGATTCAAGTCGAACCTATACGATAAATACACTCCCTGGAGGGTCCGCGTATTACATCAATGAATGCTCGGCAGCAGACGTGATCGCCAGCACTTCATTCGTGCATCATGCCGGCCAATGGCCGCAATGCACACCTGCATTTCTAGCGCTTAATGGACTAAGGTCATAGTAGTTTCACTTCCTACCGGGGGTTTATGCTAATGGTTTTTAAATTTTATATCATTTTCTTTTAATAATGTAAGTTTCATACACTCTACCCTCAGATCATAACACATGACATTGACTGGCACTGTAGCCATTTTGAAAAAAATTCAGACTCCTCTTAGTGGAGGGGACAAAAAAATTTGCCCCTTTTCAGCGAAAAAGCCCACGTGCCACTATAGAATAAAAGGGGGGGACGGAAAAATTTCAAACCCATCAGAGGGGGGGACGGAAAAATTTTATGTCAAGCCAAGGCTGTATTCATGCATCATGAAGACTAGGAATATACATTTAGTGCATTAATACATCGTGCAGTCCATAAAGGGTTAACATGAACAGCCGGTGTTAACGTTATGTCACGCTACCCTGTATTACACAGGCAACGTCTGGCTATTCACACCTTGGGAGTGATCATTTTTAACAATATGGGGAAGGGGGGGGGGCAAAATCTTTTCAAAACCTTGATCGTAGGTTTTTTTTCTTTTCGTTTTTTTTCCCCCAACCTATTTTCCAAGAGAAGAAGTGCACTCCTACCATACGCTAAATTGGCGTGTTGGCGCTGGATTTTTGCATAGAGTATAGAGTGTCTCTATATTCTTTGATTTTTGGCTCCTTAGACCCGGGAAGGATTTGACCTATGCGAGGGGAGGGTGGGGAAAACTGTTGTTTCTTATTTTGAGCATCCCCATGAAACTCAATTAGCACGCCCCTCCTTCGTGTTGCTCAGGAGGTCTTTTATTTGAAAGCTTTCTCATTATTTTGTTTCTCTGGATCTAAAATCAATAGACTTGAGCAAGTCTGTTTGAAAATGTTCATTCCCTCTCAAGCCTGAGGAGACCCCAATATAGCCTAGAGTACTGAGCTCTCAGCTCACTCTAACGGTAAGCCCCCATTGGGTCCAGACTGAGTACACTCTAGGGGCTATATTTAGACACATAGATGTAACTTTTCCCCAGATCAGCTCTGGTAAGGGGCTCAATTGATGGGTAATAATTGGACCTTGTTGTGCTTGCAGTCATATAGGAAGGCTACCCTTTGTGCAAAGGTGGTATATTGGAAATTATGAAGATTATATGGTGAAAACCAATGTCATATTTTGGAGACCCGTGAGCCCAAACCTGCATTAAATGCGGGATTAAATGAGTTAGTTTTTAACAACTGGGTAGCTGATTCATTTCGCTAAGAAGATACACCTCCCTCTCAGAGGTAAAAAGACCCCCACTCCCTACACCTTCCTCTGAGAGGTAACCCCCTCCCTACACCTCCCTCTGAGAGGTAAAAAGACAGGGGCGTAGAAAGCACATTTTTATTGGGGGGGGGGGCAGGGGTCTCGGTTGGGGGGGCCTGCTATATTTTTATATAGGCTTATATAGGAAACCTCAATATTGGGGGCCCATGCCCCCTGCCCCCCCTTTTCCTACGCCCCTGAAAGACCCCCCCCCTTCTACACCTCCCTCTGAGAGGTAAAAAGACCCCCCCCCCCTACACCTCCCTCTGAGAGGTAAAAAGACCCCCCCCCCACCTGTTTGTTAAAAAAGTATCACTCCCTTAGCAGTTTTGAAGGATCATTCAATACTATCCTACACCCTCGTATTGACTATTATTGACCCTGCCCTACATACTAACCCCAATGCTGCTCTTTTTACCGTGCACAACTACCATAAACTCCTGCATATAAGACGCGTCTTATACGCCAAACAAAATGCTGGTGCGTCTTATAGCTTACTCTCAAGTTGGGGGTGCGTCTTATACGAGGGGGAATTTTACTATAGAACAGTACTGAATTTACAAAATTGTGCCCTGAGAGGTGCGTCTTATACGCGAAAATGCCTTTGCTGAGTTTGGGGTGCGTCTTATACGTGCGCCACATCTTATACGCGGGAGAATACGGTACTCGCCCAACTGTTTTTTAGACGAACATTGGATGTTGGCTTTGTCAAATTGTGCTGTAATACCTCGCGCATAAGGCGCACCCTACAGAAAAGACGCACCCAGACTTAAAAAGGAAATAACTTGTGTTCTTTACTTCTTATCAATGGGTTTTCGAAATTCGGACAGCTATGGGTAGCTGGGACGTCTTTCAATAGCTATCAACTATTTTGGAATTTCTGGAAATCAGAGGAGAGGAGACCACCTACGTCACCGGTGGGTGGGCATGGCAACCAAGCCATTTGAGTCCAAGGTAGTGTCTGGTGTGGATGGTTCCCAACCATCGTCCCTAAATATTTTGGAATTCATGGGAAACATTGGGAAGATTTTACCCTTGAATTTCTTCTCGGCCTATAAAGCATATAAAAGGATCCTTGCATATACGGCGCGCCTTATACGTGGGGTATTACAGTGTTTTGATATAAGAGAAATTACGTAATGTAGAAGAAATCTGAATTAAAGTTTCCTAGACTTGTGAAAGCTGAGAAAGATGGTTGACAGACCAACATAGTTTAGCCTACTTAGTACTGTGGTTCAATTAATGCAGCCCTGGCAAGTAACTCGCCAGCACTTCATTGGTGCATCATGATGACCAATGGGCATGATGCATTAATGCATCAACTGCCCCCAAAGGATTAAGAACAAAGACACTCTAAACCAGATTGTTATATTAAATAGTTGACATGGAGTTCCGGTGTTGAGAGGTGCAGTTCAGTCCGCCACATGTCTAGTTTGTCAATGTTTGTTGGGGAGACGGACGCTCAGGGGGCTGTTTCAAAAAGAGATACATAGAGTTTTACAAGGTATTGCTACTGCAAACTCAATCCCCATATGCGCCCAATTGAATGGTATAAGTCTGGTTGCAGACTTATAAGCAAGGTGAGATAGTACCACAACAATAAACGAAAAGGATGTTGCATCAGATGTGTACCGATTACTGTTTTGTCAAAAAAAAAATTTATATTATGATCTGTTCGGGCCTCCCTAGCCCACTTAAAAGGGTCTATTTCTCCTCTTCACTATCCCCTCAGGATGTGTGTGGTGCACATATGCGCGGCCACTGACACATTCCCCTGTGAAATTATGTAATGCAGTTCTCGCCATGAATATGACCTTAGCTGTCGAAATGGCGTTAAACATCTATTACTCACTCACTATTATGATCTGGTAGTTTTGTTGGATTGTTTTGTTCTTTATGAAACTCCCCCCGCCCCTGAAGTGTTTAAACCTGTGACAATGAACTTGTGAACTTTTATGGTAATTTATGGATATTTATTTTACCTCCCCTCCTCTCCACACCTTCTCTTAGCATTTGCACCTCCTCTCCACCATTTCCGATCCAATGGCAGAGAGAACAGTTCAACATCCGTTATGTTTTATTAATCGATGATTGATGGCTGAGATTTGCATCAGACTTTATAAATGACGAAGACACAATGAAATTATTCCATACCTCTGTCTACAATATCAAAATCTCATGAGTAGTAGCATTGTTGTAGGGAACTCACATATAGTGCCCTTTCAGCTTTGATTAATGCATGAATGCTGTAGCCCTGGTGAGAACTATTACCTAGTATGCAAATCATGCCTAACCGTACTCTGCCCGAAATGATGCACTCTCTTTGTAGGGTTGGCACGATGAATACGTAATACCTCAGTCGCGTATAAGGCACAGCTTATGAACAAAGATAGACTGACGCCTAACGTACCTTAAATAGGTTCAGCAATAAATTGAAGGTGCGCCTTATAGGCTGGAATATTATATTTGTGTAAACTTGTACTAAAAGCTTAAAAAAATGATCCCTTAACTGCTTATAGGATGCGCCAGGTTTGGGGGTTAACTACTTCGCGGCCTTGGCCTTGTGGGTTGGTCAGGGGAACAACACTCCAACCCCATGTGTAAACACGGTTCTATCATTGTCTCATGTTATCTGAATATAACAAACCTACAGATGTTCTTGAATTCCCCATTCAATAGCTATATCATGTAGTTGAATTAAAATATCTGTTGGGAGAGTGAGGGAATGACATTATCACAGTGCGTTGGTCCTCTGACCAACACCATGAACGTTGGTCCACTGTTTCTTATGGGAACTGCACTGCCGACTATGATAGAACCTGCCGCAACTCCCATACTCGTACTAGTAATTAAGGCACAATGGGACAGACTCGTATCTGTCTAGAGTTGGGGTGCGCCTTATCAAAAGATGTTACCATAGATTCGCCAGCCCTATTCAGTAGATCCACCAGGGCTGCATTCATATGCTATGGCAGCAAATGGGATTAATGCTTTAATTCACCATGCAACACTTAAAAGGTTAAACCTACATACAGCCTTTTATTAACTCGGAAAGCCGAGTTTTAAGAGACAGGTAGGTGCTGGGGAAATTTTTAAGACCGGAAGTGAACATTTTTGAGAAGAGGTTGTTGAGTTTGAGCTCAAATTACATGAAAACCATTACGGTAAATATGAGATGAAATGAAACCTGTCATGTGATAGAGTGCTTGTTCAGGATCATGGAGGTGTAATATTTACCTCTTATAAGATTCTAATCTTTGTAAAATTTAGGTTTGAAAAAAAGTAGGTCACCTGAAGTCTAACTTAGACACTTGGTGCACTCAATGGTTTTCTATGGAGGTGTCATTTTAGGTGTCAGGTCCGGGCAGGTTGGGTGTCACGTACATGATAAGAATGTAATTGAAAATGATATATTGCATGTTAATCTTGTTTCTATGGTTCTTTTGGACATTTCTCTCTGTATATGCAAAATATAACAATTAATTCAATCTGATACTATAATCCTCGGTGATACGATTCATGTTCGTGTCGGCATGCTTTTGCCAAAAATCGTCCGATCGGCTCAACGTTTATGACATTCCGATTGCATCTCACTTCGATACAAATATGGCGGCTATTGAATTAAATTTGATAATATGTTAGAGTGTAGGGAGAAGAAGATAGATCCATGCAAAAACAGGCATAATTAAAATGATTTGAAATTATTTGAGAAAATTTGCCACTGTAGTACAACATAGCCCGCCGAATGACAGCAAAGAAAACAAAATGGGGGGTGCCGGTAGAGCGCACAATACTTATGGACTATGTTTTTTCTTTGCTGTCACTATAGTGTCAAAAAGGTGAGTCTTCCACTTTCCGAGTTACCAGCGATATCTGTCGCTTCAACACTCGTAATACACACTGCCCCAGGTAGTGCCACCTGTTTGTGGGAATTATAGGAATTATATCAACCAGGCGTGTGTATGCCCCGCAGGAAGTCACATCCCCTGGTAGTGGATGCTAACATTAAACCTTTAAGGGCCGCTGATGCATTATTGCATCATGCCCATTGGTAGACATGATGCACCAATGAAGTGCTGGCGAGCAGTCTGCTCACCAGCAAGTCTCGCCAGCACTTCATTGGAGCATCATGCCGACCCCTCTGGGAGTATACTTATCAACACTGTAAGGTCGGCATGATGCTCCAATGAAGTTCTGACGAGCAGTCTCGCCAGCACTTCATTGGTGCATCATGACGACCAATGGCCATGATGCATTCCTTAAAGGGTTAAACGCTGCATTATGGGTAGACTCATTACCACTGCTGTTATCAGGTTATAATCATACAGCTTGAGGGAACCCGCCCCCCCCCTCCCCACCAATGATTTCCACCTGGGAATTTTCTACTTCTATTTAAACCTGGCATTTAACTAGAAAACTCTCATAGATACAGTCAACCATAGATGCGGTCACCACTGTGATGGACAAGCAGCGTACCTGTCTAGCAGTATGGACATGCAGCTTTTAGATGCCTGAAACTTAGAATGAAAGGACTGAACATCCATAAGCTAATGAGGCAGTCCCATGAAGCGGCAATCCCAATTTTTTTACATTGATCAAATCAATCAATCAAAACTAGGAAAGTCAGGAACTGAGCAGTGTGGCGATTCACGTGGTTTGTGATTCTCCAAAGCAGCTTGGGTACGATACCTTGGAGAAAATTTAACCTTTAATGCGTTTTGTCAAAGAAAAAAGTATAATATTATGATCAGAGATGCCAGCCACTTTTCCCTAGATTTCGATGGAGATTTCAGTCTTCAATTACGTTGATTCCTCAGGGAAAAGAGTCAAAATCACAACCTTTCCTGGTATTTGTTGGCCAGTGAGTTGCATCTCTGCTGGATATAAAATATATTGCATATAATCTGCATCACTAATTTGTGGATTTTCTCTTAGCCCCCCCCCCCCCAGCCCCCCCCCCCGTGGCCAGTGTCTACAAAGATCTGCTAGATTCTGATCTGGCTAAATTAACGTTTTGAACAACAATTCATAAAAAAGGGTGATCGAAGGTTGCCAAATTTATATAGCATAAGTGCGTAGAACCTGGAGAACGATCAGAATCTATTGGCATGTGGTACCAGGCAGAGTTAATGGTACACGAGGGCTGTGATGGTGGAAGTAGGGGTGGGGGGGGGGGGTACACAGACCTGTTCCTGTTGACCACAATCCACTATTGATGTACTGACAGCTGACCAGTAGATGAACAGTGACAAATGGACGCTCAGCGTGATGATATGAGGAACGCAGGGGGGACGCTACTGGGACGCTTGGTGCCAACAGATCAGTGCAAATAGGTGAGGTAGGATATATATCAGATTCTAACTCTTTAGGGGCCACACAGTACTTAACCCTGCATGTAAGCCACACCCTGAGTTGCTGGGTTTCCTATAAGCCGCACTGAAAGGAATACCCTCTCTTACTGTAGTCGATATATCTTAAACCCCGTGTATACGCTGCACCCTGGCTTCAGGAAGACTATTTAGCGACAGTAGGTCTTCTGTCGTCATGATGCATTAATGCGGGCCGGTCAAGCAGAGGCGTAGGAAGCAAATCTTCCTTGGGGGGGCCTGGCGAGGGCACCATCGCGACCACCTTGAATTGTCGGCTGATGTGTGATGGCGTCTATATATATGCATATTTAGAATTCATATAGAAAAGTGATTTTTGGTAAATTTTGGATCTGACTTTCCCATTCTCCCTATGACATCACCATAATAATCTAATTTGAGATGTAACGTTTTAGCTTCTTTTCCATTGTGTTTATGAGTTCTTGGAAAATATTGGGGGGGGGGGGGCTCAGACATATTCAGGCCCCATCTCCTTCATGATTGGGGGGCCCAGGCCCCCCTGGCCCCCCTTTTCCTACGCCCCTGTCAAGTAACGCACCCCCTAGTGTGCATTCGTGTTTCGTGCATTTATCTTTTGTTTTTGGTGAAACGCGGGAATGCTCTATGAAAAGGAAATCAGTCACTTTGAGGCATCATGCTGTCCTCAGAGGGTTAATCCTATGTGAGGACTTTGATCTGCATATTCTGTGTGTACTGTAGACCTGTGGTACCAGTATTCCACATTGACATTGAGAAGAATTACCAATGTATTGCATCCACTAACCATAGAGACTACATTGCACAGCGTGGCCTTAATGCAAGAAGGTTGTACTGTAACTGACATTTTGGCAATAATGCGTTTTCTTCTGTTTTAATATCTGTAAGGCTTTATCTAGCTTCTATGGAAGTATTGAAGCTCTGTCTCTGATATATGTGCAAACAGACCCCAGTGCAATATTGCTGTTTATGTCAAGGTGAATATCGTAGTTCCATAGAGAAAGCACTGAGACCACGTATTGTACCCCTGCATTAAATAACCGGCGCCAAATCCGCACGATGACGTCATAGGTCCACCGTGCATGCGCGACTGCTTCAAACCGTAAACAAACAAAATGGCGGCACACGGCATTTTCGGTTAGACGACAGGTAAATAAGACTTAATTATGGATTATATTCATGAAATATCGATTAATTATCAACTCAAACACCTTGACATAAATGTAAAGATGAACTCTGATTAGTTTGAGCCTCCTGTTTCTTCACTCGCGGGTCCGGGCCGCTTGTGAAGAAACTGTCGGCTCAAACTAATCATCGTTCACCTTTACCATTATAGTGTGTTCACTAAGTGCTATAGTAAGTGGAACACTTCTTTTGCCTATCCTGAAAAACCTTCTTGCACTATGGCGACGATAAGATCTAATGATGAATAATGTTAATCCTGATTAGAATATACTTGCGCAATATTGAAATTTACACTATTTTGGAAGAGCACTGCACTATATATATCCATGATGTTTGTAACCATCAGAATTTAGACCTACTATCTATAGGATATTGCTTCCTCACCGGACACTCAGCCTAGAATTCTATCAAATTTTATAGCTACCTGCTATAGTGTAAGATGGGAGAGGTGTAGATCATAAGGCCAAACAAAAAAGAAAAAAAAAGTGTGTTTCCAGTAACCCGACCAACCCAAGCAAAACGGACAAAAAAAGCCAAATACACCAGTAGACTTGGCTGTTGGTATAGTACAAGTATGGATCCCTGTATGTCAGTGTGCCTTTGATCTCTAACTCTCTCTATATATAAGGGCTGTCAATATATTATAGGGGAGGTGGTCAGATGCACTCTTGTATGTGTGTGTGGACGGGGTAGGGATGGGTAGCCTTTTACCCTTTAAAATCCAATACTGAATTCATTTCATGCAGATTCTGTAGGGTCGATGCTCAAGTTTTCTGAGGGTTGGCATGATGCACCAATGAAGTGCCAGCATGATTATAGGGTAGACTCGCATCATACTGACCGATGGGCTTCTGTATGAGCGGCCATAAAACAGTTAAAGGCATATATTCACAACGGTGTGGTGGATCCATTAATAGTGAGGGGCTGGGATCCAGGACAGGGTGCCAGGTATGTATTGTATACATGGGGGAATTGACCACCAGTGTTAGTTTGGGTTATCCGCGTTTGTAGCTCACCTGTACATGAGGTTTAAGTCAGAGGGTCCCAGGGATAGGGTTTCAGGTGTGTCTTCGTATTCAGTTCACTCGACTTAAATTCTGATCATGCTCGTGATTTCCGCCCCGCCCCAAATTATACCAAAGTACCCCATGCATATAAGCCCCACCCTGACCCAGACTTTAAATAATACACAGCGTTAAGATAAATGCATCTTCAGCCAATGCCAAGGGGGTTACTCCACATAGTAAACCTTGTTAACTCGAAAAGAGTTTTTTGGGGTGTTGGAGGCTGAGGTGATGGTCAAGTTTAGGGTCGAAAAAAAAAGAGGTTTTAAAAGTCGATATGGTTATCAAATGCATATTAAGTGCATCCTATATATGTCAGGATAATGGAGGAATATCCAGTTTGTATTAAACATGAGCAGTTTTGTAAAATTATAAGGTAAAATGTGAGGCAGGGTCTATGTGAGTGATAATAGGTGAAAAAATATGCTCTTTGGCTCAGTTCTGAAGGTAAAGGGAGGTGGGCCAAGGTATCAACATTGATCAATTTTTCCTGCCCTTTTTGCAAGTGTGGTGCGAAAAGGGCAGTTTTGGCAGGAGTTATGCGAATATTGGCTTGGTGGTGCCAATAACCTGGGTGAGGGAGTTCTGATGTCAGACCACAAGCTAGACTTGCTTAAGGCTATTGATTTATTTCTTTTCGAGTTACGAGCAATGCACATTGCTGCCCTATATTTATGATGAACATAAGGGAAAAAAGGATTAAAATTCCCTCACCTCTTGTCTCTACATAGCCAAGTGACTTTGGCATTTAAACATGAAAATTCATCACATTGGTTGGGTGCCAGTACTGCTATGTAAACCGTAACTGAATGGTGAACTATGTGTTCATGTTTGGCTGGGGATACATTTTACTATACAAACAATTCATAAGCCAAGTATTTCATCATAATTCATAATGTCCAAATCAAATGTGGACCACTGGTGTATCATCTATATATTTATCCTTCAAGGTCCACCCTTGTAAGAGTGCATCATGCCGACTGGTCGTTAGGATGCACCGGTGAAGTGCTGGTGAGCCGCTCGCCAGCACTTTGAACATAAAAAAATTCGGAATGTGTATCAGACCTGTAGTGTAGTCATGATGCATGATTCTAGCTCTTACGAGCCCCGACAAGAACTGTGTACCTCTGTGCAAATAGACTGTACCTCGTTTCAAAAACAGGCTATAAAGAGATGAGATTTATACCTCTGCGTAGTAAATTGTCCATTGTTCCCCTAGATACAGTTACACCCCTATAGTGGTGCCTGCAGCTACATAACCCCCCATATACAAATGTATAGTGATTGCAGACCCCTATCTCTATGTATATAGTATACGGACTTAGCAGGATTAATTATTAGCCAATGAGATGATCCCAATGATTCACTGCGGCACTCTCGGGGGCCAATTGGTACCTATCTGATAGGTGTTATCAGTAGAACTCGCTGGTAACAAGCTTCAGTAATGGTGGCGCCCATGGGACAACTTGCTACCTCGGAATACGAACAATGTCTTCAAATTACTACCGTGTATATAGGGGCGAGGGCTTCTCTATGGCCTCCATGGGATCCATGATTAAATGTGGATTAGGGAAGTATAAGGCAAAGTAAATGTACCATTATGATTCAAATAGTTTTCTGCTATGAGCAAATTTGTTTCCTTAATTGTGTGCTACACTGGATAAATTAAGGAGAAAAAAAACTGAATTAGATAGATTGAAAAATGGAAATTGGAAATGGAATTTACACTTACAAAAGTCATTAATTCGCAACGTAGATTGTGGGCGGGAAGGACCCCTGTAGACTGTGTCTCTTGAACTTCCCTTAATAGGACACAAGGGCGAACATAAGGAACACATATGCTCGACTTTCTTGGAATATGTTTGGATCCGTCTCTGGAAGGAAGCTCGGCTTGTGTTGTTTATTACATTGCAATGTGGCAATATCATTGACTCTCTCAAAGTCGTCTACCGGTACTTTTGGATTGTGATTCATGTGGAGATCTGGTCTTGCCATTGAAATGCAGTTGATATTTTTCCTGTTTTCCTCATTTGCTGACTTAGTATCCCACAACCCACCCACTCTTCTCTTCTTCTTCTTCTTCTTATTTTTTTTAAAATTTGCATGTATGATGACCTAACACGGTCTGATTATGAGATATGATTATGTCTATGCCAGGAAATGATACATGTAGTTAGAAATAAGTGAATGAATGAGTTATCCATGCCCCCATGCACCTAAAAGAAGTAGAGACTGTAGCTAGTCTAATGTGACCTTTCTCTTCGATAACGCCTCTTTCATGGACCAGGGGCGTAGGAAGCAAATTTTTATTTGGGTTGAGTTGAGTTTGATTTTTTTTATTCAGTAAGCAACGGTACATATTTGTTGTGTATGATTCTGTATGACCTCCATGTCCAACCTTTGATCAATATACACTTTTCACTATAAAATTAATATATGCTTAAAGGATAAAAGGGGGCCCAGGGTCTCGGTTGGTGGAGGCCTGCTATATTTTTATATAGGCTTATATAGGGAACCTCCTCATTATTGGGGGGGGGGGGGGCTGGCCCCCCTTTTCCTACGCCCCTGTGGACACTTGAATTGCTAAGGATCCCAAAGGTATCGTTTTACTGCAACAAAGGTACAATCTAAATAGAATCAAAATCTTGAACAAGACATAGTCTGCTTCCCCCTTAACCCGTTTAGGGCCCCTAATGCATTAGTGCATCATGCACATTGGTTGGCATGATGCACTACTTGTCAGCATTTCATTGGGGCATCATGCCGACGACCCTCCCGGGCTTCCCTAGCCCACTTAAAAGGGTCTATTTCTCCTCTTTCCTATCCCCTCAGATGCGTGTGGTGCCCATTTGCATGGGCACCGACACATTCCTTTGTGAAATTGTGTAATGTAGTTCTCGCCATGAATATAACCTTAGCTGTCGAAATGGCGTAAAACATCTATTACTCACTCACTCACTCCGACGACCCTCTGAGACTGTATCAAACCCTGTAGGGTCGGCATGATGCATGAATGTAGCCCGGGCGAGTAACTCGCCCGGGCTACATTCATGCATCATGCCGACCAATGGGAATGATGTCATCGCCTCAGCGCAACAAGGTTGCATCTGTACATTTCAGGTTTTGCAGGAGAGGCAGAAGAAGAATTACTATAGCACACAGTTGACACAACCCTATTGCATTGGGGCCTGTAGACCCATCCATCAATAACAGAGCTTCAATAGTTTCATAGAAGGTAGATGAGGGTTAGTACATGGTTAAACAGCAGAGAATTCAATTTTGCCAAAATGTCAGTTACAACCTTGTTTCACTGATTTGACGATGCGTCAGTTGGCCTTAAAGTGTTAACCCAGCTGCTGTTTTTAACCCTATTTTCGCCCAGTCTGCCACCCCCATGCCATGATTCATCTTGGTGGTGCCGTTTTCAAGCAGACGACAATTGTATCCTTTCTCTGCTGTCAAGTTTTTAGATTTTGATTGTCAGGATCTCCACAAACATATTATGTAGAAAGTGGGACAAGCAAGCACCCCATTGGTATACTGAGAGCTATAAAGTTTGCAATCCTACACTTCAAATGCACTGGATCACCAATCCCATCAATTCCTTAATTTCGGAGCTATTCCCCCAACCCCCTCCAAAAGAAAAAAAGAAAAAGGGGATCATTCCTTAATTTGGGAGTTATTCTCCCACCCCCACCCCCACCCCCCCCCCCACTTAAAAAAAAAAAAAAGAAAAAAAAAGAAAAGGGGGCAAGACTTGTACCAGTATTGATGACCGACGATTTAAAAACGAACAAAGATGCACAGCAAATCCTGAATGTTGACAGCACCAATAACTGAAAATTGAAATGACTTCGTCAGATTGACAAGCAATTCTGTAATTAGGAGATGTGCATATGTACTGGCAGGGATTAAAATCTCTTTAGACCTATAATAATGACTGGGGAAGGCCCTGTAGATTACATACACAGAAAGGTTTCTTTATTGAAAAGTTTATGACTCATGTACAAACAGCTGTCAAGGACAAGACTAACACAAAACATACATGTTAGAAGTAGCACATCCCTAGTGCTAAACGAATAAATAATATAGAATAGTGTTTTCAACTAAAGCTTTTATAAATGAGGCTTGTATCTACAATGCCATGAATACACATGCAGTAACTCTCGCGTATAAGCCACAAACTTGTATAAGGCTCACCACGAGTTCAGGGCAATCCTTTGATTATAAAAAGCATCTGGAGCTCAACAAGTGAACAAGGACAAAAATAATCTTTTAATATATCTGCTAAGTAAACACCATTAGCTAAAATGTATCAAGTGATTTAAAAAATAAACAATCAAAGTACATCAAGTGATTTAAAAAATAAACAATTAAATACATCAAATAATTTGAAAAAAAAAAAAAACAATTAAATGAGCTGTAAAACAAGAATTTTGTAAGTTAATTGAAGGAAAGGGTGTTTGATCCGTCCATGTCAATGTAGGTCATTTGGGAAGAGACCCCAGCTCTATTTTACACTTATTTGAGAGGAGCGAGAAATAGTATGATCCCATTGTAAATAGATACACACTTAGAAAGTTAAGTTCTTTTAATGGCCGCATGATGGCTCCAGGATCATGTACCTTTGATCATACAGGAATCATGCACAATGTTAATGCATCATTCCGGGGCATCATGCAGAGATGCAAGCGTACCAACATGCTCATAAAGCGGGAATGAGTAACTCGCCCCGCTGGCTGCCGGCGAGTGACTCGCCCTGCCTGCATTCTTTATGAAGAGAAATTTACGTAGGCTCACAGACTTGCTCAAGTCTATTGATTTTAATTCCAGAGAAACAAAATATTGTGAAAAGAGTTCAAGAATATTGTATTGGCCTGTATAGGCGTAGGGTCTTGAAATAACACCAATCTTGAATAAGCACCAGAAGTACAGAGGCTTTGAAAATTTAAGATACATTATAAATTACGTCTTGAATAAGAGCCGGTTTTGAATGAGCGCTGGGGGTATAGGCTGCTTGAAATCATGTGCGCCTGGGCGCTTATATAAGCTTATATGGTAAGACCTCTAGTGGTGCTGGAGGAGAGGGGTCAGATGTTAGGGACTGTAGCCAGTCTAATAGGCTCAATAAAACACTGTGCTGTTCTTAGAGGGTTATAGAAAGTGTAAAACCTTTGCAGCCTGTGGGAGACACTTCACCCCTCCTGACACCAACCACCCTCAGGTCTCAGAGATGTGGTAGATTACATGTAGTGGGTCATGGCACAGTCATCTGTTACTGCCTCCCATCTAGGACAAACACTGGGGAGGATTTTAACTTATCAGGGATGATCCAAGCTTCCTTAGCCCATCTTAAAAGAGTCATTCTCACCTTTTTTGTCCCCTCTGTGTGTTTGGTATACATGTGGGATAGCCCATTCAAGCGCCTGAGTATCGAATAAGCGCAGGTCTAGAATAAGCACTAGGGGAAAAGGGGTATTGAAAATAGTATTGAAATAAGCGCCTGTCTTGAATAATGGCCAGAGGTATTGAAATCAATAAGCGCCCTGGTGCTCAAACAGGCCACTATTGACACACATTACCAGTAATTCATCAATTGCCTGTGCCCACCACCTAATGTAGTTTTTCCGCCCTGAATATGATATTAGCTGTTAAAATGACACTAAACAACTATCATTCATTCTCTCATTTGCCCCCTTCCCCCAACCCCAATAAGAATTGGCTTCCTATACCTCTGTAATAGACTATGAAGAAGTCTACTCTGTATATGGAGGTAACGGGATACATTAGGAACCAATGAGAAGATTCCCTTCATTCACTGCAGACGCTTTAGGGTGCATTGCATAAAAGACACTGTCCTCATCATGCTGGCTGTTAACAGTGCTTATTTCGCAAGGTACCAGATCAAGCAACGGTGTCCCCATTGGATAACCTGGAACCTCTGTATAGCCTTGTGGACTGATTAAAAAAGCAGGTATGAGGTGTAGGTATAGATTGGACAGATAGCGTCTACATCGATCACCTTCCCAATAGTCACGCCCCGATCAATCTGTGTCTTTGGCACTGAACCCCCAAGTGCAGTATCGATTCCTGATATGCTAAGGGAGTGGTCATCATTTATCAATGGGGGGGGGTGGTGGGTTTGAGGGGGGAGCGTAAAATTTTCAGACCCCTCCCGAGGGGGGGCTAAAAAAAATTTGACCCCTCTTGAGGGGGGGCTAAAAAAATTCACCCTCTTTTTAGCAAAAAAGCCCACGCGCTACTATAGATCAAAGAGGGGCGCGGAAACTCTCTGCGCCTCTGGCGCGGGGGAGGGCGCAAAAAATTTTGACTGCTTTCGAGGGGGGGGCGTAAAAAATTTCCGCGCATCCGCGCGAAAACCCACCCCCCCCCCTGTTGATAAATAATGACCACTCCCTAATATGACAGCTTAGGGAGGCAGTGGTCTAACTCAGGGGCGGATCCGGGGGGGGGGAGGCTAGGGGTCACGTGAACCCCTCTCGACCCTCTGAACTTGGGCCAGGCTATGACTCTTAACTATACGAAACGTGGCTCGAAAACCCACTTGTGCCCTCCCTAGACCAAATTTTCTTGGCTGTGTCCCCTCCCCCTAGACCACTCTTCTGGATCCGCCCCTGTAACTCTTTACTGGCCAATAGTGCATTCATAGTGCATCATGCCCATACTATGGCAGTAGCTATAATAACCGTAGGTCGTTATGGTGTATCAATGTCAAGTCCTTGTGAGGAGACTCCATACGGCTGCCTTGATGCATCATGCCGTCCGATGCACCATATACCAAGTTGATACATATATGTACAGTCTTTAGGGTTTGTCGTGATGCATAAATCGTCGCCTTAGTACAAGAAGGTTGTCCAGGGCCATTTTAGCATACTCATTGTGTATGCATAAGGTGTATAGAAATAGCCCTGCAGAGCAATGAATATGCATTAGCAACCTTGGCAAAGGTCAGTTATTTTTCTAAGTGGACCCTGTAAGAAAACAGCAATTGAAGGTAATATTTTGTGTATTGGTCCCTAATAATTACAAGTGTAAATTAGATTCATTTGGTCATTCAATGTCTTTCTACAGTGGAGAACCCTATACCCCCTTCCCTTGCAGTGGGGGGGGGGGGGGTCTAGTAGAAAAGTATGTATGCAAAGGGGGGGGGGGTATCCCTATGCGTACACAGTGCAACAAGGGGGTGGGGGTCTATTTTTTTTTTTTAGAAAATATGCATACATAATTAATGGATGTTCCACAAGTGAAAAGAACACCACTGCACCTGGCCCTGTAGGCAGACATATGACAGGCAGAGCTTCAGTTCTTCCATAGTAGCTAGATAAGGGTCAATACATGTTAAAACAGAAGAAGACTCATTTTTGCAAAAATGTCAGTTACAACCTTCTTGCACTAAGGCGACGAAATACATCCCTGCTGAGTCTGCAGGGTTTGTGGCATGACTCATGAATGTCCTACAGTGCTTATAAGGCCACCCTTAAAAATATGTTTGTTTCCTGTCCAGAGGGTGGGATTTTTTAGACCCATGAGGGAGGGAGGGAAATATTTTTTTTTAGGAAAGTATTTTTATTTGTCATGAACATCGTAAGCGGGGACGGCCTGAATTCGCCATCACATTCTAAGATTTAGTGATTGGAAATCTAGATTCTTATGCTGATGGACATAAAAATAAATTTATTTTCAGAACTCAGGAAAAAAATTTTGAGGCCTAATCACATGATACACTAAGGAAGTGCTGGCGGGTCTGTTCAACAGCAGTGCATTTGTATATCATATTAGTAAAGGACCATGAACCTGGAGGTATCACATGGCCCAAAAACCTGCACGCCTAATTTGTAATAAGCTATAAACCACATTTTTGCCCTCAAAATGTTGCCATTCCTTCCTATAGTCTATACCTAAATAATCCAGTAGACCTCTAATATAGTCAGGGCCTTCCCTAGCCCACTTAAAATGGTCTATTTCTCCTCTTTCCTATCCCCTCAGGATGTGTGTGGTGCACATATGCGTGGGCACTGACACATTCCTCTGTGAAATTGTGTAATGTCGTTCTCACCATGAATATGACCTTAGCTGTTGAAATGGCGTGAAACATCTATTACTCACTCACTCTAATATAGTCTATTATTCACGCCCTATATCCAGGGTTTTATGGTAGAACAGTTTGCAGGGTGTGTGTATAATTGACTCAGTTATTGTTGACCCTGTCTACTTGGTATGAGAGGTGTATAGCGTCCTCCACGTCTGGCACTGTGTAAATTAGATCTCACGTAGGTAAACGTTAAGTCTGGTCCACGTAACTGATATACACACCCTGTATCTACATTGTATAAGTCTAGTGATAGACTCAGGTGGGAAGTGGTTAACCCTGGCTTAACCCTTTAGTGTTCTTAGTAGCTTTCAAATTAAATCACCTATTTCAGTAGATGATCCAGGGGGTGGCCTGGGGTGGGTGGCCCCTCCCCAAACGCCAAGAAAATGGGCACTGGTATGACGCTCAACTACATACATATAGAACAGGGATGTAAGTCTTCAGATTTTATCAGGATTTCCTGATTTCTGAAATCTTTGAATGACATGTATTTTCCTTATACGAGTGGTAAGGAGGGCTGTTTGGAAAAATAGAAGGCTTTTATAGCAAGTAAATATATGGCTTCCTGATTTTGCCCATTCCTGACTTACATCCCTGATAGAAGAAATGTGGCTGTGCCCCACCACCAAATCTTCCTGGCTGTCAGCCCCCATCCCATCTCTCTGACTGACGCCTTCAGGATACGTTCCTGCGTTTAATATCTCTTTATTATCATGATGCAAGAAAGTATCACACAGATGATTCATCCATGCATCATGCTGATCCCACAGGGTTGATACACTCCTGAGTGGCCGAGTATGAAGCATCATGATGCCAAATGAACGTACTTTTGGGCATCATGTTGTCTTTAAAGAGTTAAGCAGGATTGGGGTTTCTATTAGGATTGACTGCTTTATACAATATCAATGTACAGGTAATGAGATATTAGGATTAGGCCTATAGACGACATCAACTTGGGTGAAAGGACTGCTTTAGTGGACTGGGGTGTGAGAATAATGAGTAGCGGTAAGATGTTAGCCTCTTACTAAGTCTAGAGTCAACCAGGAACCAGGAAAAATGCGGAACCAATTCCTACACTTGTTCTTCAGTGAGTCATTGAGGGGAGTATCTAGATTATATCACATTGAAGCTTTTCATGGCTACCGGTAATATCAAAATCCCAGTTCCAAGATCTGTGCAGAGAATGAAGGGCATCTGCTTCATATGATAATATGAAAAAAACAAAAGTCATATGATGTTATGAAATGTGCATCATGCCTCCCCTCACAGGGTGGTATTCAATATTAGCCATAATAATATCATTTACATATTGCCATGGGGGGGGGGGGGTGAGAAGGCGGACAGACTCAGAGAACAGGTGTGACTGGCATATCAAATACTCACAATATCATCCAGTCACTACTTTCCTGTTCATGCCTCAACCCTTTAAGGATCTCTCATACATTCATGCATCATGCTAAGCTTCCCAAGCCCACTTAAAATGCTCTCCTCTTTCCTATACACTCAGATGTGTGTGATGCACTGGCACTGACACGTTTCTCTGTGTAATGTGGTTCTCGCCATAAATATGACCTTAGCTGTTGAAATGGCGTTAAACATCTATTACCGTAATTTCCCGCGTATAAGGCGCGTCTTATACGGGGGGTTTTAGTTCTCATTTGATCCACAAGGGGGACACCAAAATCTTTCTTTTGATATCTTACATGCCCCCTTGGTCATAATAGGACAAAATGGGGCCCAGGAGGGCCCAAGGTGGCCCAAGCTACCCATAGGTTTTTGAATTTTGAAAATTCATTTAGTAGAACCAAAGTTATGAATTTTTCATTTTTTTTTGAGAATTTTCCAAAACTCTAGGTGCGCCTTATACGCGGGCTGTGCCTTATACGCGGGAGATTACGGTACTCACTCACCCACCCATTGGTTGAGTAGCTCACCAAAGCTGCATTCATGCATCATGACGACCCTACAGGGTTGATACACTCCTGGGGGGTCGGCATGATGCACCAATGAAGTGCTGGTGAGTAGACCCACCAGCACTTCATTTGTGCATCATGACGACGAATGGTCATGATGCACTCCTGCATCAGCGGCCCTTAAAGAGTCAATGCCTGTGTGTGTATTTGTTCGACATTTCTGGGTGGTAATACATGAATGTGCCGGCTTTGGGGTGAGATAATCGATTCCCCCTTTTGCTGTTGTCCAGATTTCATTAACACATTTTGGAGTAGGCAAGAAGAAATGATAGGTTGTGAGAGGGAGCATGGGTTATTTGCCTGCTCACGGGTTTTGGTAGACTATAAGCCCTTGAGTTTTCTGTTCCAAGAAGTGTATTATGCCCAATGGTCGGCATGATGCACCAATGCAGTGCAAGAATGCCTTATTGCCCTGCTTAGGCACTTCTAGAAGTATTGAGTTAAACTCTGTATAAAGAAAAGAAAACCTAAAATATGACAAAGTTTACAAGTTGACCTGACTACAAATTCCCCCACACAAGAGGCCGCGTCTTGTTCTTCAGTGAGTCATTGAGGGTGTGTTCAAATTTGCTTTACTTCTGTGAAGGAAAAACGTGGGTCTATGTCAGCATTTTATCTCACGTCCTCCCAGCAGTGGGAAAGTACAGTTAAAAAAGATCACAGATATAAAAAAGAGACAGTGAACTCAGCCTTTAAAATAGAATAGAGTTTGATTATTTATTTATATATATATATATATATATATATATATATATATATATATATATATATATATATATATATATATATATATATATATATATATATATATTCTACTGATCAACCTTTCAATGGTCGTACAAGGTTCTTTAATACATTTTGGCCATTGGTTGCATGCCTTCTCGATCTAGCTGCCTAGGATTTTTAACTCAAAAAGCGAGTTATAAGGAGACACCCTGGGGCCCTGCACTTTCAGTCATTTTGGTGGTGTGAATAAGTTGGAAATTTTGTATATAAGAGGCAGAATTACTTAATGAATTTGTAGTACCATTATAGGAGTAGATGTAGGGGTCTTGCAGGAAAAGGCATTTCATTACAAAGTTTTGTAAATTTTGAGAAAGTGTCAATATTGTACAGACTCAGTTGGTTGGCAGCCATAAGACGCTTTTTGCCTCCAATGGTGAAGGTATATGATGTTGATCCATGTATCAACCCTGCCTTTTTTGGCAATGTGGTGCGAATAGCGCAGTTTTGGCGGGAGTTATGCAAATAGTGGTTTGGTGGTGTGAATAACCTGGGTGAGCGAGTGCTGATGCAACAGGATGATTGCACAACTCATGGGAACCAATCACAGGCTTTTCACTTTTCGAGTTATCAGCAATTTACATTGCTGCATTATATTACGGTAGGATTATCCACCCCTACCAATATTACTTCTAACCACCAAGTACCAAAACTCCCATAACCTCCACTATGTGCACCAGGATCCCATGGCATGCAGTTCAGTCCCAAACTGCTTACACCCAGCTGCCGCTATTGGGGCTTAGGCTCCTTCCGGTGCACCAGATAGGATTTCTAATCCATCATACGGGTATTGTTCCCACAATACCGGTAGTGCACTGTCCTTTACAGTCTACTCCTCCAAGTCTACCAGTGCCAGTTGGTTACTTAGACTTGCTCACGTCTTGATTTTGATATATTTTAATGTAGGAGAAAATTATTCAAAAGGAAAAAGGTTGAAATTTGAAGTGAAGTGATGATCACGACTACTTCAGTTGGTGGTACTTTTGAAATGGAACTTGGCAGAGAAAGAACTATAGAGAAAGAAAGATAGAGAGAGGGGTAGTTTCAAAGGAGAGGGACAATGAGATGAAGAGAGAGAGGGAGATTCAAAGAACAGGGACAATGAGAGGAAGAGAGAGAGTTTCAAAGGACATTGACAATGTGTGTGTGTGTGTGTGAGAGAGAGAGAGAGAGAGAGAGAGAGAGAGAGAGAGAGAGAGAGAGAGAGAGAGAGATATTCAAAGAGAGGAAGAAAGGGAGAGATTACAAGAGAAGGACAATGAAAGGAAGAGAGAGAGTTTCCAAGTACAGGGACAATGATAGAGAAAGAGAGTTTTAAAGGAGAGGGACAACAAAGGAGAGAGAGAGAGAGAAAGAGATTCAAAGAGAGGAAGAAAGGGAGAGATTCAAAGAGAAGGACAATGAAAGGAAGAGAGAGAGTTTCAAAGTACAGGGACAATGATAGAGAAAGAGAGTTTCAAAGGAGAGGGACAACAAAGGAGAGAGAGAGAGGGAGAGAGAGAGAGAGAGAGAGAGAGAGAGAGAAAGAGATCGTTTCAAAGGAGAGGGACAATGAGAAAGAGAGTTAGTTTTAGATGAGATGCCAATAAGAGAGAAAGAGAGAGACAGAGCTTTAAATGAGAGGGACAACGATAAATAAAGAGAGGGAGACTTTCAAAGGAGAGGGACAATGAGAGAGATCAAGTAAATTTCTACAAATACTCAGTTGATATGTTCAAGATGGGTTGGCATTTTTCACCAACGAAGCGCTTTAACAGTGCTAGGTTGGTGCATCATGCCTACAATTGGGCATGATGCACTCCTGCATCAGAGGCCCTTCAAGTTAGGCTCTAAGGTCTAAGAGCCACCAAAGACCAGAGTGTATAAAATGCATGAAGCCCAACCATAACCCACAGAATGTTAGTCTTCATAAACATAATACTACAGTGTTGTCCTTCCCTTGTTGTGTGCCTCAAACAAGGCCCTTGTTTGTCATTATACTTTTCTCTCCTCACGCCCCTAGTTCTGCACCACTGACTTGGTGTGCACGCCCCATGGGGGCATGGTGGGGGCAGTAGTGGGTCCCTAATTATACTCTGTTTTCACTCCAAGTTTGGCATTTGTTTCAATGGTGAACACAGTGGCAGTTCCAGGATTTGGGAAAAGAGGGGCCCAGCCCAGAAGAAGGGTGCACCCCCTATTGTTAAGAAAAACTTGCGATCCAAAATAAGGAAATAAACTCTTCCATACTGACAAAAAGGAGGGCCGTGCTCTCCTGTCTAAATCCGACATATTAATGATATGGTGATTGCACTTATATGAGAGCTTATAAATGATTAAAATCACTGTGCCCTAAAAAGGGGAAGCGGGGGGGGGCAGGGGCGTAGGAAAAAGGGGGGGGCTGCCCCCCCCCCAATAGTGAAGAGGTTCCCTATATAAGCCTATATAAAAATATAGCAGGCTCCTCAACCGAGACCCCTGGGCCCCCACCAATAAAAATTTTCTTCCTACGCCCCTGCGGGGGGGGGGGGTTGCATATAAGGTGCAGCCCACATTGTAGCTGTTGCTCTGACCCGTGTAGGATTTGGAGATTTTGTTTGTACTTGTATATAATTCCAGTTTTCTAGATGTGTGAATACCTTTGGCCTTGCCACACTTTAGATGTGATAGACGTATAATGCCTTGTGTCTACACCTTGTTGAAGGAGACTATAAACCTTAGTCCTTTAAGCGCTGATGCCTCAATAATCCCTGGTGGTCATGATGCACCAATGAAGTACTACGAGTCTGCTCTTCATTTGTGCATCATGCTGATCCTCTGAGAGTGTATCAATCCCATTGGGTTGCCATGATGCATGAATGCAGCCTTGGCGAGTCTGCTACATGAATGCATCATGACAAAGATTGGACATGATGCATTCATATCACTGTCCAGCACTTGGTGGTTTAACTGAACATAGTGCTGCTTTGGTAGATAGGGTCCGTGCTTCCAGCTGATAATCAAACAGGACATCTCTATACCAAACAAAAAAGCATCTCTAACAAACAACAAAGCATCTTCTGAACCAAACAAAGGGAATGCTGGGATTTTCCAACTTCCATGCCTGCAGTTTCATCATATAAGGCATGTTGGTTGTTGTCATGGCCACGTTTTAGGACAATGGGGACAGATAGGTCTCTATTAAATCACAACAACAAAACTAGCTTGTTGACATAGGGGCCACTTAGATTTCCATGTTCCATGTTATCTCTAAGAACCAACCGTGTCCCATGTCGAATTCTGAAAGAAATCTTCATTGTCATGTCACTTATTTCATTGCTCATGTCACTAATGGTCATGCCACATGTCACTTTTAAGAAATGCCCACGTGGATTTGTGAATGCAGATCCACTTCCGGAAGGTTTAACACTGATGCAAATGTATTCCTGAATCCAGCTTTCAGCACATGTCATAACTCCTACACTGTTTGTGAAAAATAATAAATCATATTTGGTTTTTTCTGTATTTTGCAGGTCTTGGCCTGATGTTGGTGGTAGTTGTAGGGGTAGGGTGGAAGTGCACCCCTCAGGGACATGAGCCCTGTCATCTACTGTTTAACCTTGGAGACCACTGCACCCGTGACGTAAGGTCTACGTCACATCGACGTCACAGGGAACGTAACCACTGGTATGGAGGTAAGAAAATAAGTCTTGTGTTTTACATGGGTTTGTATTTTGTATCCGTTGTTATTTTCCTTGTTTTCCTTGGAGGGGGTGTCACTTTGAGTTTTAGCAAGGGTACTTCATTTTAGCAGAATCTATCTAGCAAATATGCAATTGTTGTTGTTTTCTCTCTCACCAAAATCGCCCTAGCAAGAGTCAACATTCAACAAATAAAGACCAGATTTGTGCAAAAGAAAATTGGGGGGGGGGGGAGAATAGCGTGAGCAAAGTTGATGTTTTACAATTGATGTCCCAAAACAAGGTGCGCTCAAGATGTTTTGTGGCGAGTCCTTTTGTGTCTTATATACATGTATAACATGAAGAGTGGTGATAGGAGAGAGGCTCCAAAGTCCCATCTGGCAATATTGTCCCAGGTCGTAGACGACGCCTTTTTGACGTGCAGCCTCTCATATTGCAAAGTCTGGGCCATCTGTGATCTATATTACACCTTCAATCTTTAAAGAACAACCACACCCTCATACATGTGAAGCAATTGCTTTTTTTTTACTCAAGTAGCCATCACGTGGGTAGAGATGGATCACTCTTTGCAAGATTTATTTCTCTGAACATTCAATCTCGTTGGTCTGATCCCCTATTCCTCACATTTTGAGCAACAAACTTAGTGATGGAGATTTGGATCACACTTGGAAAGCCAGGCGGTATACAATCAAGTTAGAACCTGATATTAGACCTAAGATACAGAAATCAACCCTCCAAACTCTTGGTTTGTAAGGTCTCAATTATAATTGTCCGTTTTTCTTATGCCTACGGTTAATATTGGTCTTCCCCTCTTTTCCAAAAATAATAACTAATGCTACAGGGGCGTAGGAAGCAAATTTTTATTGGGGGGGCAGGGGTCTCGGTTGGGGGGGCTGCTATATTTTTATATAGGCTTATATATGGACCCTCCTCATTATTGGGGGCCCAGGCCCCCCTGCCCCCCCTTTCCTATGGTCCTGTAGTATTACCTCATATTATTGGAACTTTGTGTCATAGTTACTCCCTATAAAATAGTCCTAACTTATCTGACATCATAATAAGTGATAGTAGCCCAATGTATATATCATATGTGCAAGGCAGTACTAGGGACGGGTAGCAGTGGTGTACATGTATAAAACCATGGTATATAGAAGTAGTGGGGGTGGTGGTTGTTATAGGGGAACTGAGCCCTTCTTTATTGTACGTTGTATCATAACGCTAAGGGCGTTGTCCTAGAACCCTTTAAGGGCCGCATAGTGCTTTAACCCTTTAAGGGTCGCTGATGCAGGAGTGCATCATGCCCATTGATCGGCATGATGCACCAATGAAGTGCTGGCGAGTCTGCTCGCCAGCACCTCATTGGAGCATCATGCCGACCCTCCGGCACTGTATCAATCCCGGTAGGATCGGCAGTAGACTTTCCCTGGCTGCATTTTTACATTATGGTCACAAAATATGATCAAAGACCTCCATGGGCATGTAGGATTAACCTTCAGAATGTGGTGTTCTGGTCGTGACCCCGTCGTGACCCCTATATCCTGACACTTCCCGTCCCATTGTCTACCCCTTACATGTTGGTGATGGACCACTCAGGAGGACTGCTGGGTGGGTAATAACATTCAGGTTATGGCAGTTATTTCACTATAAACACACTCATTTCTTTTCTGCAAAATTCTCCTTCAAGTCTCCATGTGTATAGCATTCGTCTTTCAGTGTGCCTCTGAGGATCCATTGGAGAAATAAATAAACTTAGGCCATGGCCCCTGTCGATTTTAAAGAAAGTTTACGCTTGTCACTTAGCTCCATAAATGCCCTTGTTAACTCGGAAAGAATATAGGGAGTTGGGGGTGGGTCAAGCCACATTAAGAGACGCCTTTTGGGGCCAAAATTCTTTTAAGGTTCATTTTGGTCTCAAATCAACGTGTATATTATAGATTTCCTTTCGTAGCACCTGCAGGACTATGGATTATAGGGGGCAATCAAGTTGATTAAGAGATATTAAAATCATAAAAATAAATATGGCCATGGCATTTTGGCTATTCCAGATACTACTGTTACTTCCTGGTAAAGTATTTCATACATTGTATCTTTGGTGGGAGGGAGTCCATATGCGAGAACAGCCCCCCTTCACTGTACGTAGGTACTACGTTGTAAGGAGGTATGGACTTTTCGAGTTACAAGTGCTCCTAGCACTGTGCCCTATGTTCCCCTTGTTAGCATATAGAAATTGCTCATGTCCCAAGTGAATTATCACCCCAAAAATGACCGTGCCACAGGGGGGTGGGAAGCAGTTTCAGAGTGGGTGGGACCAGGGGGGGTTTCTGCAATTTTTGACCTCCCTCTGCTTGACCTTTTAGTTTTGACCTTTTGAGGAGTTGGCCAAAAGTGGGGGGGGGGACATGTCCCCCCTGCTTTCCACGCCCATGTGCCGCCTTGTGGTAAAATGTCTCGAGTGCTGCGTTTGTGAAGCCGGATGGCAACAGGCCATGAACCTGGTAAAGCATAATACTGCCAGCGATTAACCCTGTACTCTACAGAGATGCCACTTTTCCTGGTTTACCAGGAATTCCTGGTTTTCATTTCAAGATTTCTGTATCAAATTATGTTAAATTCCTGGGAAAATGTGTCCAAAGTTCAGTTTTCCTGGTTTTTGTCGGCCAGTGAGTGGCATCTCTGACTGTAGGATCAGTATTAGACGTGTATGGCTTGCATTCATCATGATGACAAATGGAGATGATACATTAGGCATAACACTGTGTGGTCCTTAGAGGTTTAGTACACATACATATGACCCAGGAGTCCACAGGGGGCTGGGTGGTACAGGGTAAGGTTTACACATATAATACATATAATAGGTGACTGACTTGGAAACCAGGTCCAGGTCCAGGTTTTCTACGTCTGACATCACCTCATGGCGTCAGCACCTGTCATAAAGCCATTTAACTCTGAGGAAAGTGGGGGATTATATTAGCATAGAGCTGAGTGTGTGTGTGTGGGGGGGGGGGTAGAAGGAGACAGGTTATAAACAGTAAACTGCAGCCAAGAAACCAGTCATCTGTTTCTGTGTAGTATAATATATGACACATAAAACTAAACTGGGTCAGGTTCCTGTTTTCAGAAACCATGGGTTTTACTGTTTTGTGGGCTAGAAGAACATAGGTAGTGTCAGCAAAACTGTTCATACATAACATACAATCAGGAAATACTGGTCCTCTCAGCTTTTAATTCAATGCTTATCATATCCAGTGTCCCCAGTAACCAATTAGACTCATACCAGTTGAATGTTTCAGGAAAATTCATTTATAGTCATGATGCATGAATGCAGCCTGAGTACAAGGCTGTATTCATGCATCATTACGACCAGAGGGATTGAAATCTTCGGGATCTTCTCTGATTCCAAAGATTTTCAAGCTTAGCGACCACCTAGATACATTCTTATTCAAAACTATAATGTCAGGGGTTCTAATGGGGACTTGTGAGAAGTATTGTGCTCACTCATTATCATTCCTGCCATGAGAAACCATTTTACGGCCCATAAAGGGTTAAGAATACAATATGCAATACAGTACATAAGTAGGACATACTTATGGTGATTAGGACATTGGTATTATGACCACATTGCTGATTAATAATAAAGCCATCCCCCCATCCGTTCACCAATCACCAAATCGGATCACGCCTGGTGTGAGGAATCACAATGAGCTGAGCTTGGTCCAGTTTACGTGGGAGAGTCTTTGCCAACTAGGGATCTGAAAATGGGATTAGAAATGCTGTGTGACATAGTTATGTTCACAGTAATGTTTAGCTCTAACAGGTTATCTCTGAATGGCTTATGAAGTTTGGCCATAATGACGCATGAATGCAGCCCTGGCAAGTCTGCTTTTCAGGGCGACCAAACGACAAGGCACATACAAATATTAGTTCGGCTACAATGTTTGTAAAATCATCATATGGCATTTAAAATCTAATATTAAACATGAGAATTAAAGTTTAGATGGAGAACTGGGTCTCCCATTATGATAATAAACCTGCTTATATAATGCCAAATACAAGAATTGACCTATTCTCCATTAAGGTTTCTCAAACTATTTCAGTACTGTCAGGGAACAATCCAGGATAAACATTCTCAGATGAAATAGTAATAAAGTTACTATTTCAAAGAGAATTACATATAGATTATACAAAGAATATTGCACGTATTTCTGGAGGCATTGACTTAGTGTGATCATAACCCTGACTCCTGTGTGCAGTTCTGTCTCCCTCAAAGTGGGAACTTATTCTATTTTCCTTTTTATTATAACATGTTACATTTTGACGTGTCCACTTTAACCCTTACCTTTGTTGTGTGGTCCCAGGTCAGCCTCAGCAGGTGGCGTATGGTGACATGTGGTTAAAATACATGTGTAAGGTCAACTACTGAGACCTCTGCCCATACATGCTGTCACAGGGGGAGCATAGGTTATGATCAAATACTCTTGACAGTAGGGAGCATATATACATGAATATATAGGTTATGGTGATTTCAGCCAAATTATTAGGTTTATATTTGGCACTGATCCACCCTGGTGATCTACCCCTGTCTCACTCCCATTACCGTAATCTCACGCGTATAAGGCACGTCTTATACACCAAACAAAGTGATGCTGAGTCTTATACGTGGGTGGGACATTGCCTTGAGTTTGGGGTGCACCTTATAGGGGGGGGGTTACTATAGAACAGTACTAAACTAACAAAAATCTGCCCTCAGAGGTGCGCCTTATACGTGAAACAGACCTCCCTGAGTTGGGGGTGAGCCTTATAGGCGAGCTGCGCCTTATTTGCGAGATATTACGGTAGGAGTGCCTACTGAAAGAACCTATATGGCGCACATGGGGCTTGGGGGTTTACTACTATAAATATCTTGTGAAAATAAATTGTATACCATGTTTAAGGCGCACTCCTTACTTTGGGGACATTTTCTAAATCTTTATTTCAATTCCTGGTGAAATTTTGACCGAAGTTGCCTAGCACCGGTATGCATTTCTTCATGGAAGTCTTCAGGATTTTCCCTGATTTTTGGGATATTCATAATCAAGGACGCACCACATCTATAAGTAAATTTTGATACCGTTTCAGAGTTTAAGCCCCTCGCCTATAAGGTACACCCTAAACTTTGGCAGATTATAATGATGCATACTCGGCAGTCAATCCTCACATGTAAGGTGCGGCTTATACGTGGGGTATTACGGTAGTTAAGACGGTGTGGCAGGTACACGTATATCATGGCTAGGTTGGGGTAGACATAGCAGAGCTCCCAGGGACCCCATCATTCTATCTTTTTGTTTTCTCTCCTCATTCTCTCTTCTTCCCCTCTCTCTTTCTTTTCTTTTCTCGTCTTTTTTCTTGTGTTTCTGTCAACCCTTTCCTCTGGGTGAGTTTTATGAATAGTCTACTTGTCCCAGATGAGGGCTACACATAAAATACATTTCTTTTAAGATAAACTGAAAGGTGGGTCATCTCTACTGTGGAATTCCTATGTCAGGACCGTAAAACCTCGTGTATAGGAACCTAGACCCATATTCAGTGGGTCCTCCATTTTGAATTTAGTATGCCAAAGTTGGCAAAACACTGATAAGGCATTGTCATGATGGGTACCTTGTCCATGGATAACATCCACTTCCAGGGACATGCTGGTCCCCAGCTTATCAGTGCATGTCGCCAGAACCAGCTCCACTCCCGCTTACACCCAATAAGCAGCACACACGACTGTCACACGTATATGCCACACCATGGTTTTGGGAGCATGCTATAAGCATCAGCTGGGGTCTGAAAAGGGGCCCAGTCCTTGCTTAAATCTATAATGTAAAACCCCATGTAGCGGGTACTGAGTTCAGGTAGGCTCTATAAGCGACAATAGGCCCCTGAAATGGTCTGTACGCCGCGGTTTACATGCAGGGTTTTGTGGTACATTTGTATTTGTAATGTATTTACAGAGGCTATGTCTAAGACTAAGAGGTATACGCCTACCTACATGGGCACTATTACCTACACGTACATGTCCCTACTATTGACACTATCCAAGTGGAGAACATGTGTAAGAGTTGTCATTGTACTGTGGTATTTATATCCAAAGATAAAGTGGAGTCAGATTTCATGTATTTTGTGGTTACAGAAAACTGGTATACTTTACTTAAAGACAGTATTTCTTTGGGGTCGCCCTGCTGGAGAACTGAATGTGTACATTTGGGGCGTCTCCTAATATAAGGTGTCTACGATATGATTTATGAAAAACTGCAAATACTAGAAGTCTTACCTAGTCAGAAAGAATTGCACCTATATTAGGGAAAGAATGTAGGCTAAATTTTACAGTGTTTTAATGTTCTCAAATATAGGAGCATAGATCTATGCATATTGAACTGTTTATCATATTTATATTTTCATTTCTACATTCTACCAGAGACGATATATCCCCTATTCAAAATCTAACACCCTCTTGATGCCCTTCGCTGAGATCATAAAAAAAACTAATTTTATGGCAAGGCATCAGAATCACATCCTTTAAAAAAGGACAGAAAATTTCATCAATATTTTTGCCTCAAGTCTGGATTAAATCAGCCCGGTTTTTCAATTGACTCCTATTGAACAAAGGCCTTAGAGTCTGATCATATTAATTCAAATGACTTGTCACCTAAAAAAAGTCATTGCATGATCATGTGACCTGACTTGTGACCTGTGAACCCTGACCTGTGAACCATGACCTATGTGACCTGTTCGTACTCCTTGTCAGTAATATGTCACTCATGTCAATGTATAGACATTATAAGGTGTTGTCATGGTGTCACTTTCTACTTGTCATGTTTTTGTACACTGTCAACATGTTTCATAATACTAGGGAGGTTAATGATGGTGCAGCTGTCAAAGAACAGGTATATTGCTTGCTCTTTGACTGTTGAGTAAAGGACAAATGAAAAGAGACTGTCAATAATTATTGGTGTGCCGTTTTCTTATTTGGCCACATTAAACACTACTTGTTCAATTTGAATGAGGAAATCTGTGTTTTTTGAAAGGAGAATGAAAAGCCAGAAAAAATAAATCTCCTTGTCAATGTTTTATTGCCTGCAAAAAATTATAGACATACATAGCAGGATTGATTATTCTCAAATAGATGCTTAGTAGTAAGTTGAAATCAGTGCAAGCTGATTTCAAACTCCATTTGTAAGTTATAGGGTTGGGGAAACCCCTATTGATGTGAAAATACACTGTGGTGCACCGAATAAGTATAAATCTCTCCCTCCCCACAAGTATGTGGGTCGCTGATTTATATGTGTTCTCACCCATCCATTTTGGTATAAAACCTACACTTAATTTGGTCTTTATAGTTCAGGTCGTCTCTGCATTCCAGAGCATCATTTGTGAGAAGTCAACAGCTCTTATATTAGTCACCATACTTAAAGAAGGAAATAATCCCTCTTATACTTCCCCCTACATTAACTACTAGTGCCTATGTCAACACCTTAAGGGCCGCAGCATGCCTCCAGGTTCATGTTCCTTTGTTGTCATGATGATGTACCCTATTATTTGTTTAGACTGGCTGCAGTTCTATGAGCCTGGCCCCTCACCTCCAGTATCCCTCCAGTTCACTCAGAGTTCACTAGAGGTCTTATACGAGTCTTCTTCATTCATTTTGTTTCTCTGGACTGGAATTACCGTAATCTCCCACGTAGAAGACGCATTGCGCGTATAAGACGCACCCCAAACTCAGCACATGCATTTTTGTGTATAAGACGCACATTTTAATGCTGATATTTGTAAGATTAGTACTGTTCTATAGTAAAATTACCCCTCGTATAAGACGCACCCTGAACTTCAGAAAATCCTATAAGACTCCCCAGCATTTTGTTTGGCGTAGAGGACGCGTCTTATACGCGGGAGTTTACGGTAAAGGCAATAGACTTGAGCAAGTCTACCTATTGCTCTACTGGTGAATCTTACTTGTCACTGCTACTTCATTTGTGCATCATACTGACCCACCTGAAGTGTATCAATCCTTTATTTTATGTGAATAACTTCTTCTCATAGATATAGCATTGCAGGGCTGATCGCACACCCCCAGTGGCGTAACGTGTGCCGATCCACCACAGCGGCCGATCCACCACTGCAGCCTCGTTCCGGGCGCATGTAAACATTCAAAATGGCGGACCGCCGCTCGTACGGGGAACTACGGTACCGAATTTTGCAGATTTTTCCTTATTTAAACCCTCTAAAAACATAAAATAAATAGAGAACTAAACTCCCCTGGTGTCCTCGGTGGCCGATCCACCCCTCGTGGTGGATCGGCCACCTCGTACACCACGGTCGTTTAGTTCTCTCTATATATGCTCGGCATGATGCATGGATGCAGACCTGGCTAATAGGGTATAATCCCCAGGTCTGCACCCATGCATCATAATGACCAACTGCAAACAAAATAAATACAATTTGCAATCCTTAAAGGGTTATAGAGGTATAACCACAAATGGCAGTAACCCTATTAGTGGTATTCTGCACTTTGTGAACCCAGGCTGTATCATCAAACCATCACCTACCTATAGTGCCTTTGTGTATATCTTGGCACTGGGGCAAGCTGAGCCTTTTACTGGTGGTATAGAGGGAAAGTGCTGATTTATGTTTAGGCTGAATGGTGTGTTTTTTTTTATTCTGTATTGGCACGCACAGAGAACAGGGAGGACTCAAATATCAATTTCCAGATTAAGTTTAGGGATATGGCTGAAAGTTATGGGAAAACCCAGGGCGTACTAAGTGTCCTTAGTGCTTTAATACACGAGGTTCTTTTCATATCATGATGCATGTATGAGTCATGGCGAGTAACCCTCTTGTGGGGTATCAATTATTGTATCAAAGTACTCCTGAAGGTTGATATGATACATACTAATTCAGTGCCATTGAGTAACTCGTACCCCCCCCCCCCAAAAAAAAAAAAAAAAAAAAAAAAAGAAAAATTGGACATATGATCCAGAGGCATTATGCCGTCCTCAGAGAATCAACAGACATAAGTCAGCTAAGGTGATGGAAGACTTAAGGTGATGGAAAAATGTCCTATCTATTTAAGTAATGCACTGCTTGGCTTGTCAGTTCTAACCCTATAAATGCTACATTATGCCCCCAGCTCCATGTCCCTCTGTTGTCATGATGCACCAATACAATACTGGTTAGTGTGCTCATCAGCACTGCATTGGTGCATCATGCCGATCCTTTGAGAGTGTATCAAATCTATAGGGTTGGCATGATGCATTAAATCACCCAGGGCTGCATATATGCATCATGCCAACAACAGATGGACATGATGCATTAGTGCACGATGCAAACAAAGTTAAACTGAGGTATGGATAGTTCTACAGGTCAGACCGCCGTCTATTGGCCACTAGTTTGTCTGGAGCTGGTTCTGGCGACACACACTGATAAGAACCGATAAGATGGGACCAACATGTCCTTGGAAGTGGGTGTTAACCAGGGACAAGGTACCCATCATGGTAGGTCTTATCAGTGGGTTTTAGATCAACCAGCGAAATTCAAGATGGTGGCTCCACTAGGTCTCCATACTGAGTCCTATATAACTGGCTCTGATCCAGACACAGGAAGAAGCTATTTTTGACCTGATCACTGAACCTTTCAATCAAAACCTAAATGTTTCTCTAACATTGCTAGTCCCTATGTTAAACATGCTATAGGTACCTGCTCCGCTATGTGACATGGATGAGAAATGTCATTGTGACTATTTATGGGACAAGACTGTGTAAATACAGACACTCCAGGGTCCCAACCTGTCTACAAAAACAGATGTGAGGCGTCAAACAGAAAGGATAAAGTGTGCACCCAGGGTTGGGGTATCTTCCTGCATGCCCGCTCACAGATACGCCTTTTCATACCACACAGACCCAGGTTTGGGGACAATAAACTTTATTACGACTTTTGTGGAAAATATATACACATTCAGGATACTGTAAAACTGTAGAAGCCGAATGCAATGGGTGAGCTCATAGGACTCTCTCAAAGTCAGTTTTTTGTTGTTGTTGTTGTTTTTTTTTTGCATTTTTGTTGTTGCAATTTTTCACACCTGCACAGGAGTTCGTGGTTATACCCTATTAGGATAAGTACTTTATTCACCACTACCGTAATCTCCCGTGTATAAGGCGCAGCCCGCGTATAAGGCGCACCCAGAGTTTGTAAATATTACCCAAAAAAAATCAAAAATTCATATCTTTTGTTCTAATGAATGGATTTTAAAAATTCAAAAAGCTACGTGTACCTAGGTTCCCCCAGACCCCTCTGGCCCACATTATGTCCTATTAGGACTTAGGGGAAGTGTAACATATCAAAAGAAAGGTCTTGGTATCCCCCTTGTGGATTTGGGGATAACTAAAACCCCTTGTATAAGACGCGCCTTATACACGGGAGATTACGGTAGGTCCACTTGTTTAGCATTCTTCCGTACGCGTGAAGCTTTGACTCGCAGATGTTTACAAAGATACAAAGACTGAATTCTCTGAGTCGCAACATTCCTGTCATAATAATCTAAAATTATTTTTCTAGGCATTGCACACGGCTAGTCCCTTGCCACACATGCCATGCATTGCACTGTGTATATGGAAGTAAAATTTAGCTAATAAAGTTTACCATCTGGTACCGTAATCTCCCGCGTAGAAGACGCGTTGCACGTATAGGACACACCCCAAACTCAGCAGAAGCATTTTCGCGTATAAGACGCACCTCTTAGGGTTGATTTTTGTCAATCCAGTACATTTCTATAGTAAAATTATCCCTCGTATAAGACGCACCCCCAACTTGAAGAAATCCTATAAGACGCACAATGCAATTGTTTGGCCTAGAGGACGCGTCTTATGCGCGGGAGATTTAGTTTTTATTTTAGTTTTGCACCTCTCTTTGAATGAATGGATAAGGAATCTGTGAACTGAAAAAAAAAATCCATTTTTTTTAATTTGATAACAACAAATACACCATCGACATCTGCCACGTAATTTGTGAAATTAAGAAGAAATAAAGTCCAATTAAGTCTATACACCTGCTACACGACCATGATTTGGCACATATATGATAGTCCAAATAAAAAAAACTCTTGGCAGGTGTCCCTTCTATGCACATACATGTAGGCTATAGCAGGTTGTAGAATCTTATATTCCCAACAATAGTCAATAGTCTAGGCGGTTAATTGTGACTAGACTCAGTCGTGCATACACCCCCTGTCAGTAGGACCAATATAGACTATGCCTTGGTTAGATCATCTTAATATGAATGATATGGCCACACCTACTCTCTTAGATATGTGTTTTTGTATAACCATGTGTATGATATGCCCTGTCGCACATAGGAATAAAACCTGGCTATTAAATAATCATATTATGAATGTCAACTCTGAAGGCGAGAAAATGTGAAAAGGAAGAATACGAGTGGTATCTAATGAATTTTCAATAAAAAAATTTTTTTTAAAAATTCACGTGTATTTCTATGCATGAAATCATTTTCTGTTCTCTAATATTGTAGCATCAAGTATCCCAATATATAAAATTGTTATCTCATTGAAATATTTTGCACCATCATTAGAAAGTATTCATGTTGACCCTAGACACTGATATAATATTCATCTGGTTAACTTCACAACCCTTATTGTCAGTTGTGTTTTTATCACCTATAATTATTAAAATTACTGAGTCAACAAGTACAGTGTATGCCACTTCCCCTCATCCCTTGTTAACCCTTTATGGACCAGTAATGCATTAAAGCAACTTAAAGTGCTCCAGGGAAGAACTAGCAAGCAAACTCACAAACACTTCATTGCTGACTAATGCGCATGATTACCTCCTGCTTTAATACATATTGCATTATGCCTATTGAATTTTGGCGAGTAGAATCATTTATGCCATGTAAAATGGACGTAGTACATTAAAGAATTAAGCGGCACTGAAAGGGTTTAGTATTCATCCATTTACCCCCTCCTATACCCACCCATAGACCCTGACAACATCTGCCAAATGATAGCACACATTAATCATAGACAATGTACTGAACACCCACATGGGGGTTTGTAGTGATATAATGATACTATATCAGCATATTTATGGATTCAGGATATCGTGACAGACTGCTCAGTGCCCTGCCAGCTTTACCCCTATCCCACACATCCAGCCCCCACACCACCCCTACACACACAGACATAGACAAAAGCATGTAAAATGTGTGGGGACACACTTGGACTCCAAGGCATATCACCATTAATAAACACCATCTTCAATCAACTGGACACCTTTAAGACTCACTCACTCAAGTAGTAATTCCAGTACTACACAGCCGCCCTGGGAAGTCTACTTCGGAATTCTTGAAGGGTGCATTTTGTGAGGATATCTCTCTCTCTCCTCTCTCTCTCTCTCTCTCTCTCTCTCTCTCTCTCTCTCTCTCTCTCTCTCTCTTTCTCTCTGTCTCTCTCTGTCTCTCTGTCTCTCTCTCTCTGTCTCTCTCTCTCTCTCTGTCTCTCTCTCTCTGTCTCTGTCTCTGTCTCTGTCTCTCTCTCCCTCTTGTCTCTGTAAATGTTTCATGATACCCCTTCTCCCACCACCCCTAGTCACCACCCCCGCTCCCTACCCCTATCACCACAGAGTCCCAGACATGTATGTGGGATAGGAGTGGTGAGGGTGGTCACGCAACACCTGAGGGAGTGTAAAATGTGTGCATGATTGTACAAAAATTGTTTTGGCAGACTCAGGTCTGACGGCCCTATTATTGAAAAAAGGGGGTTAATAGGGCTTTATAGTTAGCTCTCTTATCCCTAAGCCCATGCATTAAATGCATCATACCCATTTTTTGCTAGTCTACTCACACGCATATTGCAAGAATATAGCCCTGGTCTGGTCTGTATTCATGCATCATGCCAACTATATGGGGCTGATACACTCTTGGAGGGTCGGCATGATGCTCCAAATAAGTGCATCATTGGTGCATCATACCACTCCTGCTTCGGTAGCACTTAAACTTAAACTCATTGAATGATATTATCTGAACATCCAGCTTCAGACCCAGCTAGTATTCTGAAGGTATCTAGTACATACCATTATTTGTTACCGAAATACCCTGCGTACAACTTACAAGGCAAAGCTTATCGATGAGGATGAACGGCCAATGCAGCTTACAGGACCAGTTTAAGCTAAGATTGCGCCTTATATGCGAGGATTTAGAATATACGCAGAACTCATCATTCTCATCAATCCACCCTGAGGGCGCCTCCCCCCCCCCCGATGGGCATCGGCCCTTCAAGGGCCGATGCCCATTGGTCGTCATGATGCACCAATGAATTGCTGGCGAGACTGCTCACCAGCACTTCATTGGAGCATCATGGAGTATATGTATCAACCCCGTAGAGTCGGCATGATCGATGCTCCAATAAAGTGCAGTCCCAAGATTACCGCCAGCCCGCCAGACATTCGGTCCCACAGTCCGGTCATTTCTGCAGGCCCAGCAGCGATTTTGACAGCAATGGCCTCGGTCTCACGAGTTTTCGGATTGACTGTGGTTTCATCACCATGATGCACTCCTGCATCAGTGGCCTTTAAAGGGTTGTACGAGATGTGAGATTGTACGTGAGGTTTTTATCTCTGGTGAGGTATTATGGTAAAAATGAAGGGGGGTAGTGCTTAAATGGGCATGGCGTTGTATACCCGGCTACTTGTAGTTTCTTATCAAAGACAACAGTTTACCCTTAGCCGTGTGGTTGTGTGGATCCCACTTAAGTAGTGTTGCTAGAATCAAACAAAGAAAAGAATGTCCCAAGGCTATTGTAAGTGGAGACCTTAACACATAAGTGCATGCATGTAGCTCTGCCGTTGATAATGATGTCGATATCCGAGTTTTTATAGTGACATTACAATTTTATGAAGTTTTTTTTAAACATTACACCTCTTGGAAGCATATTTCAGGAACATTATAATACCTACCTATTACATCTACCGTGATTATATGAGGACACCTGTTACGTTGGCTACCACTCAGACAAGCTATCCCCCACCCCCTTCCTCTCTCTCCCTGCCACTACCCCCACCCGGCACCTCCAGGGGAGTGTGTGTGGTTTGGTGGGATTCCTCTCCTTAACCCATTAATGGGCATGAAGTACAATAATGTGTAATGTCCAGTTGCCAGCATGATTTATGATGCAGCCCCGGTAAGGAAGTGGTCATTATTTAACAATGAGAAGGTTGGTGGATTTAGGGGTGATGAAAGTTTCAAATCCCGAGATTTGAGGGCGATGGCAAAAAAAATCACCCATTATCTGCGAAAAGGCTTGCATGACACAATATGATAAAAAGGGGGAGGACAGGAAATCTTTTGGTGGCATTGGAAATCACCCCTTCTCCCTGTTATAAAAAATACCACTCCCTCAGTTAGGTTAGGGCTACATTATGCATCATACCACATGGTTGGTCCAATACCAAATGGCCAGTCTGATGCAGCAATGCAGTGCTCGCGAGTCTTTGACGCCAACACTGCATTAATGCATCATGCCCATTGGTCGTCATGATACATGAATGCAGCCCAGGGCTACATTCATGCATCATGACAACCCTACGGTTTTGATACAGGCCCGTAGGGTCGGCATGATGCTCCAATGAGGTGCTGGTGAGCAGTCTCGCCAGCACTTCATTGGTGCATCATGACGACCAATGGGCATGATGCAGCCCTGCATCAGCGGCCCTTAAAGGGTTAAAGAGCTTGTGGTGTGTCCGGCTCCTCCTCCTCATTACACACACCTTCCTGCTGCCAAAGAAAAGAAACTGGCCAAGAAACTGCTGTTAGGTGTCTCGTTGTACATACACTAGGGGTTACCAGTGCATACTCTCTGTTCCACTTAGTAGCTATGTATATAGTACCTTATTACATGACTTCTGTCATTTTGGGTGCTATTTCTGGATATTCCCATGCACATACCTGTCGATATGGCATGGCATGATGCATGCATCATGACTATTGTAGGGTGTGAGGTTATCCAAGGATAACAGGCACCCGGTGCTGTTATCCATGGATAACATGCACACCTTACATGTCATATGTTACATGTTAAAACCTACGAAATTTTCATTGCCAGGGTAGGGGTCGAACCTGCAGTCTCCTGATCCCAAATCCAACTCCCTCTGCAGTGCGCCACAGGGACTGACGAGAAATGCTTGGTTAGAACCAAGTCTCTATAAGTCATTGATATGGTTGTGACCCCTCACAACAACTCTCACATGCGCAAGGTTAGAATAGCATTATAATTATAGAGGACTGCAGGACGCGTTCAAACCAAGCCAAGCCGGGCGCCGAGGTGTGTGTACCGACGGTCTAGTGGTTAGCGCATTGCGCTCAGCTGCTAGAGGTAGGCGGGACGTGTCCTGGTCCCGGCGAACGTCCATCTTTTTGGCTTCACAGAAGATATGGAGCAGTCAGTAGCATGTCGAGTCCCGGTCCAATTTTTTTTATTGATATTCTATTGATTAATCGTGTAATAAAATAAGTAGTTAATGGATAATTCATGACTTGGTGTGTTATCCTTTGCTAACACACACATGTCATGAATTATCCATTAAATACTTGTTCCATAATAGCCTGCATTTAAGAAGTACCTTTTGTCGTTGCCTTAGCAGGGGCGGATCCAGGATTTTCAGAAAGGGGGGGCGTGATTTGGGCCTGGACATCGGGGGCGGGGGGGCACACTTGCGGTCCCATGATATCGTAAGTGCATTGTAGTGAATGAATTAGGGGGGTCTGGGGGCATGCCCCCCCTCCAGAAATTTTTTAAAACTTATAGGGGAAATAGTGCGTTATGGAGGATTATGAGAGCACTCCTGACAAAGTTTTCTCCAGCTACAAGTAAGGCTTTTCCCCCTCTAGATTTAAAAAAATATGGGTATGCCCCCAGAGGATTTTTTAAATCTACAGGGGGAGAAAGTGCATTCTGGTGGATTCTGAGGACTCTTCACGCTAAGTTATCTGTGGCTATAAGAAGAGGACTTCCCCCCTCTATATTTCAAAGATATTCTGTCCTGTAGGGACATGCCCCCAGAAGATTTTTAAATCTAAAGGGGAAAAGGTACATTCTGGTGGATTCTGAGGGCTCTCTTGACTAAGTAATCTACAGCTATAAGAAAGGCTTTCCCCCTCTAGTTTTAAGAAGTTTCCTATATTTTTTATATCAAGATGGCAAATAGTACATCCTAGTGGATTCTTAGCATTCTACAAACACTGACAAACATGAATAACAATTCAAACCCATTTTAAAATGCTCTTTGTCTCATGACTTTTGAAAAAGGAAAATAGAAAAAGGTACCACCTCTCTTACTCTAGTCCCTCCCCTCTTCTAAGGGACACTTATTTTCAACCTCTCAATCCTCTCTTAAGACTCCCCCAATTTCCACATCATACACACAACAGAGCGTACCTTATGCCGTTGGCTCATATACACTGTCCATGCCCCCAGTATCATGTGCCATACACCTACCTGCAAACATAACACGATACTGGGGCATGGACAAGGTATGGTACATGAAGCTATAAGCCTGTAATCCCTACACTTTTCTGTTCAAAAAGAAGGCTGGACAGTGCAAATATTGGGGGGTCTGCCTCCAGGATAAGGAGATTTTGCAAATCTAGAGACCAAATGTATGCATTCTGGTTGATTTAAGGGTGTCTGGGCCCTCTGTTTAAATTTCTTTATTAATACACCCCCCCCCTTATACATTGTACTAAATGCTAGAAAGAGATCTCATTGGATCTGGATTAATCCCCTGGTGGATCGGGTACTAATATGCAAACCACCCTGAACATATGAGTGGTTTGCAGGTATGTACATTGTATTGTATGTATACCCTTTCTCAGCACCCAGTATCATGTACCACACCCTGTCTCAGCCCCCAGGCTCTCATTCCACACCCCCAGTATCATGTACATGTACCATACCCTGTTCATGCCCCCAGTATCAGGAACCATACCTTTTCTATGCCGCGAGTATCATGTACCATATCCTTCCCCTCTGCCCAGTATCATGTAATATACCTTGTCCATGCCCCCAGTATCATACATATACTATACCCTGGCCACACCCCAGTATGATGTACCATACCCTGTCCATGCCCCCTGTATCATATACCATATATACCATGAGCTGTCCCAGCCCCTAGGCCTGTCCATGCCCCTAGTAAGTATTATATATATATATATATATATATATATATATATATATATATATATATATATATATATATATATATATATATATATATATATATATATATATATATATATATATAAATTCAGGGTATTGAGGTTTCCCATAATACACTCTGTTCGTGGAGGTTTCCTGTTAATTAGCATAATTAGGTCAGTCACGTGACCTGCTCTGGCCAATGGCATTGGTCACATGACTGACCTACTTATGGTAATTAACAGGAAACCTCCACGAACAGAGTGTATTATGGGAAACCTCAATAGCTTGAATATATATATATATATAATATATATATATATATATATATATATATATATATATATATATATACCCTAAGCTATGCAATTTTACTTTCTTTTATGTTTTAAGCTGTAGAATCCTTAATAATGGTCCGATTTAAAAACCGTAAAAACTGACATGTAGCTATCAATTCACTGAATTCAAAACTTCCCTTGGCGCTTCAAAAGGGGGGGCGTACGCCGCGTCCGCCCCCCCTTGAATCCGCGCCTGCTTAGTGCAAGAAGGTTGTAACTGAATTTTTCAAGTTTTGCAGGAGAGGCAAAAGAAGTTACTATAGAACAAAGTGGAAACACCAACATTGCACTGGGGCCTGTAGGCACACATATCATTACAATCTTAGGGAGAGTAAGGAGTCTAGTTTTGGTGGGCAAGTTAAATGCTAGCTCAGGCTGCTATGTCTAAGACTGCACCAAGTGATTTTTTTCTGTTAATTCCTGGATCCCCCTAATGAATGTTAAAAAAATGCGTTTATAAGGTCTGTAATGACAATAGAATAGAAGCTGTCTATGTGTGACAGTGGACAGTCTGGATGCACTACACACTGCTGCCCTCTGGTGTGTTTTGGCGGAAACAACTGGGAATTTATTTTTTTGTAGTTACTTCGCTCTGGAAAATGGTAAAACTAGATACTTTATTTATGGCAAAATCAGTTGAAATATACCAACATTTTCCCCCCTCAATTGCAGACATTATCCCGATGGTCATGCCCAATTTTGTCATACTACAAAATATATGATCATGTTAGGGAAAATTTAAATTTGTCATTCCATTTGAATTTCAGTGTTGATCAAAGCAATGTGGGACCTTTAGTGAGTTAAAAAAAAAAGAATTATACAATACATATTCCTTAACAATAACTTATATTTTCTCTGTTATGTCTTCAGGTGTGACCTACCCGGAGTTCCGCTACCGCCGCCCACCCCCGTCCTATAATGCCTCCATGCAGGAGTTCCAGCAACAACTCATGATCGCCCAACTCCAACTGAACAACGATGCCGCCGGAGTAGTCATGGGTCCGCTCCCGGACGGCTCCGGTCTCCCACCTGGTGGTTCTGATGATAACTACAGCCTCCCATCGTCACCACCGCCCTCGTACAAGTCGCGGGCTTCGACCATTCGACCCGGGCTTCATATTACTTTTCCTCCACAGGGAGATAATTCTCAGCCCCCGACATACCGGTCACGGGGTGGTGGAACTACACGCCCCTCCTTGCATCACCTAGAGGGGTGCGGTGTGGATAACCCAGCCTGTTCAGATGCAGAAGGACCCTGGTCGTCTGAGACCGAGGCCTCAGCATCATCCGGTGCCACAGGGTCAGCTTCGACTTCAAATCGCACTAGTCCAGAACGTTCACTCGGGGATGGCGCAATGTCAACGATGCACCGTGCTGACCAAGTCGTAGGGTACCTCGATGATGTTCTGCAGTGCCATGATAGGACGTTGGACCATATCGCTTATAACACAGAGGGAGCAAGAGCGCATGGCTCTGACAGTGCAAGAGCATCTGGCTCTGAAATTGCAAGAGTGCATGGTATGGAGGGTACAAGAGCACATAAAAAGCAAGGGACAGGGGCCACAGTGGAGACAGGGGTTAGGACAGCTAATACAGTGCCAAGGGTAGGGACAGGGGAAGGGACAGGAACAAGGACAGGGACAGAACCAAGGGTAGGGACAGGGGCCAGGGAGAAGATAACCACCACAAAGACTCCGTTAGAGGAAGGCATTACTCCAGGCGCTAGCCTTAACTCCGTCCGCACCTCGGCCTCGCTGGAGGAAACTGACAGGATCCAGGATACCCAGCTGTAATGTGATGTCATGATGGAGGATTGGGCCTATCTGAAGCAGAAAAATTACAAAGCACAGAACATGTGCATGAAGGACTGTTGCTGTGTCGACGACTGCGGAAAGTGTCAATGACATGTCGATGTGCAGAGCGTTTTACAATCTGTTCGTTTTTAGTTTCGAGGGTAAGGTGTACTGTTGTGCTTTTGCTGCAAATATCATGAATCCGTGTCCAAATTTAATGTAATAAAACGTTCCTGCTGTAAGAACAGTGAATGGCACATCCAACGGTGTTAGAAGAAATCACATGAATCTGATATTTGCTAACTGCATCTGTATGTCTCTGGCTCTTGCAACCGATAAGATTTCGCAGCGAAAAATGTGGCAGTGAATGTATGTCTTATAGAGTCAGCACATGACATGATATCAGCTCAAATGTCCGGCACACAAACCTGTTAGACAATACTCTTATGATAATGAATTGTTTTAATAGGGTATACATGAATGGTGTGAAATATTGAATGGTTAATACCTTTATGATGTGAGAAATCATATTGTGTTTTACTGAAGAGTGAAAGAACTGGTGTTTTCAGATGAATGTTAACCTCTAAGGCCCGCTAATGCATTATGCCAATGGGTCGTCATGATGCATGAATGCAGCCCTGGCGAGTAACTCGCCAGAGCTGCATTCAAGCATCATGCTGACCCTATGGGATTGATACACTCCCAGAGGGTCGGCATGATGCTCCAATGAAGTGCTGGCGAGCACCTCATTGGGGCATCATGCTGACCAATGGGTATGATGCACTTCATTTGTGAATCATGCTGACCAATGGGCATGATGCCCTTATGCATCAGCGGCTCTTAAAGAGTTAAAAGAGAGTATCGTATTAGGATTGAATGACTTGTTATAACTTGAAGGTATGAAAAGTAGCCAAGCTAGTATAAAATGTAACATGTTTATAGAAGAATGCATGTATACTTTCTATGATAGGCTGCCAAAAGAAGATTCATATATATATATATATATATATATATATATATATATATATATATATATATATATATATATATATATATATATATATATATAATAGGATTGAATTTTATTGTAAGTACTGAGACTTGGTCAACAGAAGCGTTGTTAGGCTTACATTGTACATTGTATATAGGTAGTACCGCCGGCTGATCAGGTACTGGCCATTTGTACAGTTTTCTAAGACTTAATAGTGATGTTCTTCAAGGGCGCATTCCACTGCCGTCGGTAGGGTAAATTTTTGCTAAGCCCCTTAGTTTATCCCTTTACATTTGCTACATGAAAGAATTGTTTGCTTAGCAAAATTTCGCCAAATCGATATATGTTTTACTAGTGGAATCAGCCCTTTAGGAGTTATATTCCTAAAGGCAGTTTTCCATCAATGATTTTTCCAGCAACCGAATATTATCCAGTGCCCATTTTTCTCTACATTTAGGTAAACCGCTAACTCCATTGCCGTCAGTCGGACGAATTTTCACTAATCCGTCGATTTATAATTTTGCTCAAGCATAGAAAAAAATCGGTCAGATTAGCAAAAATTCGCCCGACCAACGACACTGGAGCCAGTTCTTTATTGAAAACCATTGGATCAGCATCAGTCGGTCGAAAAGTCAGCTGATGGAATCCAGCCTTAAGGTTTTATCATGGCATTTCTTTGCATTATATCTAGGTTAAGCAACATTATTTTCAACATTTTAGTTTAGTGAAAATTTATTTTATCCAGAACAATGTCATTGTGTTACAATTTTGAACCTTAAGCCGTTGCCCAAGTAACATTAAGGATACTTTACTCTTTGAAGTGTGATATATATACAATGACTGAATACACTGCTGTTACTGTTAGTTTTTAAGTGCGAAACATGGACCAGAACTGCTGAGAAAGAACTTTTTATGACACATGATCTTTCATGGATCTTTCTTTTTTCCCCTCATTATTCTTCATAATCTATATCATTTTCATATTGTTACCCCATTTATTTCTATTAAGTCTCATATATTTGCAAAATTTAGAAATATATCTGAATTTTAGAGAATCTCTTTTTGGTTGATACGTTTTTGTACTGCTAGTTTATTTTAAATCTATATCTTACAGAGATAATACCTCGGCATATTTTACATCTCATTTTATTAGAGCCTTATCTCTAAAAGATATTGTAATACGAAGATCTGTTTATAAGACTTAATGTCAATGGGAAAAAAATCCTGCCAAAGGTTTATACACATAGACAATGGGTTTGATAGACTCCACAAGTAATGATATATAACATTGTAATTTTCTTGTAAATGTAATGAGGTACAGAAATGTATTTTTAAGGCGTCAAAAATCTGGGGAACTTATATACCTGTCTTCTACTGCACAGGGTTTCAATAAGTACATGTATATATCGAGGTCTGAGATGTAATATTAAGTACATTGCATAATAGGGTTTTATTATCTAAATTGTCTGGTGTTTTTATCATATACAACTTGAATATTTTACACCTTTTGGATCATCCACGAAGCCTATGCCCCCATAACCTTTATACTTGTATATTTGTTAATATACCAAATAGACATAGCAAACGACAGGGTCAAATCAAGCCTATCAAAATAGATTCCCCCACCTGGTATGAATATTGGGTCATACAGAAAAACAATACATATCTCAACTGGAAATCTCATTGAAATAGTGTCAGTCGTGCAAAAAAAAAATATACTATCAGCACAAACCACTTAGAACATGTAAATAATGAAGTAGAAAATATTTCTCATAATTAATCAATTTTACTACATGAGATTGAAAAAGACTGCGATAAACGACCTCCCCAAGTGTACTTAAAAAAAAGAGGCTGCTTATTCTTTTTTATATATACTGAAGTATATACCATGTATATACATTGTATCAACCAGGGATATAAGTGTATTTATGCATGTGGCCTTAGGCGTTTCACTCATATAAAGAGACAACATGTTGCCTTAGCACATAGCAAATAAAAGCCTACCTGAAAATAAAGGAAATATCTATATTCAAGAGGATAATACCAACAGTCTATATTATTTTAGTACAATGTCTTATATTACTTGCTGTGTAAGGCTGTATCCATTGGCAAATGTAAAACCCAACTTGTTATATAAGTTTTGTCTGAATGTTGCATCATGCCGATCATTGGGGATTATCATCAACCCTATGGGGTCGTCATGATGCATTAATACAGCCCTAGCGAGTTACTCACCAGGGCTGCATTCATGCATCATGATGATAACGGGCACAGTGCATCAATGCAACCGTTAAGCCTATAAAGATGCATTAATGCGTCTTACCCATTTGTTGTCATGATGCATGGATGCAGCCCTGGCAACCCGGCCTCCATCCCTGCATCATGCCGACTCTTTCGGGTACACACACTCCCGGAGGGTTGGCATGATGCACCAATGAAGTGCTGGTGAGCAGTCTCACCAGCACTTCATTGGTGCATCATGACGACCAATGGGCATGATGCACTCCTGCATTAGCGGCCTATAAAAGGGTTAACAATGAGTGAGGTGCCTTGTCATTATTAGGAGTCATATATCACTGTGTGATCCTCCATATGTATCTGTGTACAGGACTTAACCCTTTAGCTCCCTGTGCTGCATATATGCAGTACTATAGCACTGTATTTGGGAAATACAGGGATGGAAAGGGTTAATGTATTAAAGGTGCTCATCTACTTAATGCTGTCTTCTGTCTTATCACTTATTAAGATAGGGAGGGAATTAAATGTCTTGAAAGAAGACAAGGATATCCAGACGGGCTTTCGGGGAGCGGTTTTCTAACCATATGCAGTGTATTGTGGGTAGGATTGCCCTCGAACGCTAACTACATAAACTCAGCTGGTTCCCTCCGCCCCATTCCACCCCAGCCATATCTGGGTGGGTACCAGTACTTAACTATGCTTTAGAGTGTACCGGTAGTAAGTTTACTCAGGGATCAACATTGACCCACATGGGGCAGACCAATAGGGGATGGCCTTACAAACCAGAAGTGATCCCAAATCCACCACAACTCTCCTGTCACTCAGCAGTGGCGGATTTAGAGCCCCCCCCCCCCTTTTTTTTCCCTGTACGTACTTAGGAGTTTACCTAACTCTTTTTACCCTAGAATTTAGCCAAAATTAGGGGCTAAATGAGGGGTGCACCCCCCCTTTCAAAATCCTGGAACTGACCCTGCCAGTCCCCATGCAGACATTCATTCCTACCGTAATCTCCCGCGTATAAATCGCACCTAGAGTTTTGGAAAATTCTCAAAAAAATGAAAAATACATAACTTTGGTTCTACTGAATGAATTTTTAAAATTCAAAAAGCTATGGGTAGCTTGGGCCACCTTGGACCCTCCTGGGCCCCATTTTGTCTCATTATGACCAAGGGGGCATGTAAGATATCAAAAGAAAGGTCTTGGTGTCCCCATTGTGGATCCAATGAGAACTAAAACCCCCATATAAGACGCGCCTTATACGCGGGAGATTACGGTAGTGGGTGTAAGCGGGAGTGGAGCTGGTTCTGGCGATGTGCACTGATAAGCTGGTAAGGTAGGAACCAGCATGTCCCTTGAAGTGGATGTTATCCAGGAACAAGGTACCCATCATGAGAATGCCTTATCAGTGTGTTTTGCCACCTCTGGAATAACCAGCGAATTTCAAAATGGTGGACCCACTGAATATTGGTGCAGGCTTCTATAGTGTTTTTTTTTTTGTTTGTTTTTTTTTGCTGGACTGGTTAGATTTCTCTGTTTTGAAAAATAAATTAAAGAAAAAAAAACACCACAAATTTACATTGTAAAATTCTAATGATGTTCCGATTAAAAAGTCATGAAAAGTGACATAGCCCAAAGTCTAGAGATGAAAGCAAGCCATTTTCTGCCAGACCTGGAAAGAATTTGCAGGCTCTAGTTGATTTCTGTATTGACTGAATCAAAATTGAGAAAAAGTTCCGTTCTACCTTGCGAAATTGAGGGTTTGTTACAGCTTTTAGGATCGGCTCAACAGCACGCAGCTGAAAGGTGGGCCCCAACTGCACAGGAACAATGGCATAAAAGGATTAAAGGGAAAACAGAGTTTGAAAAAATTGCCAAATACAGGGAAATACAAAACTTAACCCAGAGGGAAAAGATTTTTCAGACCTGTTCTGAAAAAAAAAATCCAAAGGTTCCTATTAAAATATACATTGTAATTAAATACATAAGCAAATGTCCACTTCCTGGCTTTGTGGGATACGCCAGTCCCACCTCGGGCAGTACAATGTAAAAAATTCCATGGAAGTGGACATTTGCATTTATGTCATGGCCCAATGGTTAAATTACTTTTAAACAAAGAAGAGCAATCATGTAGAATCACATGATCACAAGCCATGGAATACGACCACATTGTATTTCATCCCCCAATTGAATACAGCGTCTCCAGAACTGTTCTATAGTAACGATCGTATCTGCCATGACATAAAAAAAAAAATAAGCCTCTTCTCAGCCTTAGGGAGTGATCATATATTTATCAACAGGGGGTGGTGGGTTTTGCGCTTGGACGTGCAAAACATTTTTAGCCCCCCCCCCCCATTTTTGCGCCCACCCCCTGCGCCATAGGCATGGAAAAGTTTGAAGCCCCTCTTTAATCTATAGTAGCGCTCAGGCTTACTGCTAAAAAGAGGGTCAATTTTTTTGCGCCCCCCCCCTCAGGAGGGGTCTGAATTTTTCACACACACCCTTTCAAACCCACCACACCCCTGTTGATAAATAATCACCACTCCCTTCCTCATGATAGGTTTTTAAATAAGAAATGTACAGGAAAAAGGTGTTACATCCCTATCAAAAACAAAAGGAAAAGATCTAAACATCCCACAGCAAAACGCATTACAGAATCTGAGAGATATTAAAAATTTGCATCACATACCTGATGCACTATTTTCTAATCCCAAGAAAACAAGAAAAGTGTTACTTTTTCTAGTACCCCCCTCCGTAGGGCTGGAAATCCTATGCGAAAGTGCCCTTTTAACCTATAGTAACGTGCAGGCTTTTTCACTGAAAACAGTTAAAATCATTTCCCCCCCTCTGGTCAAGGGGTCTAAAAAAATGCTAACCCCCTCCTCAAACCCACCAGCCCCCCTTCCCCCTTGTTGTTAAAAAAAATATCTCTCCCTACGCCCACGGCTACGCCTTTAAGTTTAATATCGAGTCAGACTCTAAGTTTCTTGCTTTTTAACTATAAATTCAATCAATAGACATGACAAAGTCTTAGTCTGCAACGAATTGTAGGCCCTTATGCAGGGATTAATGGCCTGCCCGATAGCGTCTTCCAGGCGTTCCGCGTCTCAGCGGATAACATCGCGACTGCAGCGCCCTCTGTCGTTATTTATCTTCCCGCCAGACAGCAGCAGCGTTGTGACGTCATGCCCATCATACATCAAAGAAAACAGAGAGTTTGGACGGAACCTGCTCAGGAGCTGGCTTTTCAATGACACAAAAACACTGTAGACTACTGTCAACACCTACTTCTAGAGCTCCCTGGCTCAGTAATAGAAGTGTCTTGATGATTAGTATCTTGCTGTGAGAGCTAGAGTCTGTCAGTTGCCTCTGAGGTCCTACCGAAGGATGTGATGTTGATTGGAGTCGGGACTGTGACGGCTCGGAGTCGGCAGTGTTGTTGTTCCGGGGAGTGTCAACAAATACCCGTGCTTTACTTGTTCAGCTTGTCAATTTAATCCTAAATGGGTTTCTCGATGTGGGGCACAGTAGAGCTTTGGATTATTCGCCAATTAGAGGACCCACAAGCATGTGGAGATCCCCTGAGCCTCTGAAGTTCACCAGTAAGATTTTGACAGGAGTATCAAAATGGGGTCAGGGCAACTGAAACCACAGGAAAGACAGCTGTGCGTAGGCTACACCTAGCCCACTGTCACTGTCATATCTGTCTAAACATTGCAAACTAAGAAAGATCAAGATGCTATCTATTCCACCCAGGGGTGTTATCACATACTAAAAGGTGGTTTGATTATAATACACTTAAAAAAGGAGCTAAACGAAATGAGGTATCCAGTCCATCCTGCAAGAGTTTCCTGGGGGAGAGAAGATCTAGGCAATTAAAGATAAAAGTGGCCATTTGGGCTGCTTTCTCCAATTAGGTGACCTTTCAGGTAAGTGTCTCTTAGGGAGTGATCATTTTTTAACAACAGGGGGGTTTGAGATGGGGGGTCAGAATTTTTTTGCCCCCTTGACAAGGTAGGTACATCACATGAAAATTAAGATAAGGAGTTAGATCTAAACCCCTGTGTCTTAGTTGTGTAGGAGAGTGCAAGGATTTCAAATCTTTTGGAATCATGTTGATATCTCAATTCGTTCTCCAAGATTCGCAGAATTAGTATCTAGAAATCTGAGATTTTTGTCCTAAGTATTCAGGCAATTTGTTGTGACCTTCTGGATCCCAATAATGGACCAATTAGCCATAATAAATGAAGAAATGAAAGGGAGGTAAGTTAGTAAAATGTCAATTCAATTGGAATGAACCACAATATCAGCATGAAATAAAAAGCTATCTGACCCGGATGTTTACCTGTACGAAATTTTACGTTGACCTATTTTTCCAGTGACCTATATATCTGACCTACATAAGTTCATGACCTAGATTCTGATATGATCAAATATATAGGAACAGACGCTGTAAAATATGAAGAAGTAGACATTCTGATAACCTAACCACTGGTATTTGACCCTAACATTAACATCTAATGGGTTTCCTATTGACCTAGTTTCAGGCCACCCTATATGTTTGACCAACATTAGCTCATGACCTAGATTTTGATGACACGATCAAATAATTTTTTCCTGTGTGGTAGCAAGTTCACATGGTCGGGAAATCGTAAAAAATCAGTTAATTGCTCCCAAACTCAGGGAGCCTGTGAAACAAGTTTATCTTAGCAGGTATTGTAAGTGTCACACCTGTATGATGTACATGGGTCATGCAGTGACGGTTTTAAAACTGCCAAATCACCATTTCGCACCTTCACACAGGAAAATGTGATTTTTCGAATTTCTTTTGCAGTCACCAGCTGTACTATTCAGTCCACATGCACAAACTAGACCTTATATGAAACGCCATGAAACATACTATTACTTTCTTTTAGTTTCATTCTACTTTTTCATTTTGGACAACTTGATTTAGATGACCTTTTCAGTCATCCACTTCAGAAATCTACAAAAATGTCTAGAAATGCATCAATTTCCCCGAAAAATTTTCATATAGGTAAAATAAGCCATGAAATACCAAGATAATTTCTTATATGTGTTCATTTATTCTTTGCTCTGTAAGAATATGCCAATTTCAGTGCAGTTTAATTTCCAGTGCAGCAATTTGTTGGGTCACAAAAAATGCGTCACAAATGATGGACACTCCCAGAGGAATGGTGCAGGCATTGTGTGATGTACCTACCCTTGACTAGGGGGGGTCAAAATAATTTCACCTGTTTTCAGTGAAAAAGCCAGCGTGTTACTATAGGTTAAAAGGGCGCGTTCGCACGCAATTTTCGCCTCCCAAAGGGTGGGTTGAAAAATTTTTGACCCGTCGAGACCCCGTTGTTAAAAAATGATCACTCCCTTAGTTCTGAGTACTCTTGTATACTAATAGACTGGTATTAAGTTAAAAGTGGTAGATCAATCACAGTACCGGTATCAAAGGCTTATTCACATTTTATACACTATATAAAAGGGAGTGGTTTAAAATCTATCATTATTTATCAACAGGGGCCTGGGTGGTGAGTTTTCATGAGCAAAAATTTTTACGCCCGACCCCCTACACACCGCAGGCATGGAAGACACGGCCACGCCCCTCTTTGATCTATAGTCGCTCACAGGCTTTTCCTGCTAAAACGAGGCTAAATTTACACCCCCTCCCATTAAGATCACTCAAGTTTTTACGCCCCCCTCATTGTCAGGAGGGATCAAAAGTTTTTACGCACCCCCCAAAACCTGATATACCCCCCCCCCGACCTGTTGATAAATAATCACTCCTTAAATAATAGGTACTGGGCACATTGTAATATTAACACATTAACAAGTACCCGCACCTGGGTAGTTCATTTCTTCCCATTTTGATATTCTCAATATTGAATAAGCTATATCTACTCTGGTATGCTGATGGTCCTTAAGGTACTGGTAATAACCCTGCAAACAAAAAGTTTTTTTTTATTAAGGTTTAAAAAGAAACATTCAGAAATGGTGCAGAAAGCGTTTTTAGCAAAACTTTAAAAAAAAAAAATTGTCTGTAAACAAATGTTTAATTTTTTTCAACATTTTTAAAAACGTTATTTTAATGTGTTGTTGTTTTTTAACGTGAAAAAAAAACAACACGTTTTTTAGAGTAAAAAAAACATTGGTCCTGTGAGGAGGGAGAAAATGCAAATCTATTCCAAGCTTGGATTCGAACCTTGGACCTTCAGATGGAGAGTCCCAAGCTCTTTACTTATTGAGGCCTATATAAGTCACCATGTCAAGACGTTTACTCCCTTTCTGAAATGTTTGGTTTAGGTTGAAAAAAGGTTAAAGGAAAAACTTTTTCTTTAAACCTTTAAGAACCTTTCTGAACGTTCAGGAAAGGTTGGGGAAAACGTTTTTATCTGAACCTTAAAAAAAAACAAAATATAACAATGAAAGAAAAGTTTTTTTCTATACCTAATCTGCACCTTTTCTGCACCTTCACAAAAGGTTCAGGAAAGGTTCAGATAAAAACGTTTTTATCTGAACCTTTGAAAAAAACATTCAGAAAAGGTGTAGAAAAGGTTAAAAAAAAAAGTGTTCTCTTCAACCTTTTAGATACCAGATCTAAACCATTTTGAAAAGTTTGCAGAAAAACATTGTTTTTTTAAGGTTAAAAATACGTTTTTCTAAAAACAGTGTTGCCGAAAACTTTTTATCAACACAGGCAGAGGCCAATGTGGCCTGCATCTTGGCATCCTACGCAGGCCATTTCCTGCCCACGCGTGCTGGAATCATTTTAGCAACACTAAAAACTTTGGAGAAATAACCTTTTAAAAACTTTTTTTTTAAGGTTAAAAAAACGTTTCTTGTTTGCTTGGAAGGGAGTGGTTATTGTTTATCAACGGGGGGTGGTAAGCTTCTACGCCTTTTGAGGGTTGGGGCGTGAAATCTTTTGACTCCTCTTGAAGAAGGACCCTCTTAATAGCAAAAGACCCTGCATGCTACTATAGATCAAAGAGGGCGGGGAAATTGGGGAGGACAAAAAATTTGACCACCGTCAAGGGAGGGGGCGTGAAAAATTTTCATGCATCCTCACAAAAACTCACCACCCCCCTTCCCCTTGATAATGACTACCGGGTTCTCCATTACATGGTATCATTGTGATAGGTTCAATACCCGGTATGTATGAAGCTTTGATCCACCTCTCTAATCGTTGATCGATTTCTTCTCGTTAATGCATATATCCCTTCCGCTGTAGCGATACTAAACTTATTGGGCTTGTCTTGTCTTGTTATGTCGACTGTCATTACCTGTAATGTACAATGTCTCTGTATTAACTTTACACCTGTTTTATGTTCTCATTTTATTTATTTACATTTTTATTCCGTTGAAGCAAACATAAAATGTATAAATGTGGAAATGATTATTGATTTTTTACAGACAGCCTGGTGTGGTTAGCTTCACCCACCACTGGTTTTCACTGGGTCGAACAATAAGACTGATCATTGTAAACCAGGACCAAATAAAACCGTTTAAAGAAAAATGCAGAAAATAGAGAAAAAGTTCCCACAGTTGATCAATTCATGCAAGAAAAGTTAATCAACTTTTATACATTATAAGCAGCATGTGAAGAAAAATTTTCAGAATTCAACATGCAACTTTTGATATTGGTGACTTCTCTCGCACATCCTGTCGTAGTACTGGAAAGGGATGCCGGATCGCAGGATCGACAAGTGCAACAATCCTTGCAAATGCAGTGTTGCCGAAAACTTTTTCTCGGTGCAGGCCAATGTGGGCAGGTCTTAGCATCTTATGCAGGCCTTTTTCCTCTCACGCAGGCCATATTAATATTGCCATGGTTAGGCACTGGTATAAACTGTATTATAAATGTTATTATACATATACAAAAACTCAAAAAAGGTAAAATATTTGATTATACAGAAACAGCTGTATCTTTGCTTCTAATTGACTGATTTGAAAAATTCTTTCATCATCAGAAAGCTCAGATCATGGCAGGCCATTCTGGCCTGCGTCCCAAGGCTCTATGCTGGCCATTTACATTCTATGCTGGCGTCATTTTGGCAACACTGAAAATGCTGTCATACAACAGAAGGCGCAAGAGATTTCAAAAGTTGTTGATTTTTGTAAATCCTTCGGCTACCGCACACCGCTCATATGTTACATGGGTGTTGTCGCAGCAAGAGATCAATTGCTGGAATATTTCCTGTAAAACACATACCGTATGAGAGAAAGTCATAGCAAATTTGTGTTACCCTAGTGGAACCCTGACACTTAAGTGCCTGTTATGACATTAGACTAACCCCTGAGCAAAGTTGGCTGTCTGGGAAAATATATTGTATATACTGGTAGTCTCATTTGCAGACATATAAATGTGCCCCACCAAATCGTCACCTTAGTGCAAGAAGGTTGTAACTGAATCTGAGTCAACAAGGTTACAGGTATCTCAGTGATGCCCTTCCTGGAAGTATATTTTACCTTGTCGATTCAGGTACAGCCTTCTTGCACGAAGGCAACAAAATATCGACATAGGCCCTGAATTTGCATTTGTTTAGCATATATGTCAGGCGGGTTTTGCCCCGGCTCGGGTTTCTCCACGCCAGGTACCGTACCTATACAATGCCAACCATCAGCCTTTTGTCATGCTATTACTACCGGTAAATGTGTTCCTGCTATAAATGCACCTGTACTTGAGTTGTATCTATCCTGAAAATAACTTGTGCCTATAAAGCCTAAAAAGAATTGTTGTGTTCAGGTAACGCTACCTATCCTAATTTTTTGGCCCTACCCTAACTTTTTTTATGGGCATTTTGGGGGAAAATCTGATATTTTGGCACTTATCGAGACATGGAAGTTTTTTTCAACGGTCTCGCACATCAAATTCACGTCACGTAGGCGCAAAAATTTACAGTTGGCCTACCTACCTACCCTAATTTTTTTCTACCCCGTTACCTGAACACAACAATTTTTTTTAGGCCTAATGTAACCCTGTGGCCCCTCTACAGATTGACTATTGACTGTAGATTTATTGGTTTCACTCTATGATAGTGTATGTTCCTCTTTGGTCAAGTACTGGTACCTATGGAGGGCCTATAGATACATCATATCCCATTCAATACTGAATACATTAACACTTTAAGTGCCGCTAATGCATTGATCATTAATGATGCATTATGCCCATTGGTTGTCATGTAGATGCGTGTAATACTGCCCTGGAAACCTAACTCGCCGGGGCTACATTCATGCATCATGCCGACCCTGTGGGATTGATACACTCCTGCATGATCGTCATGATGCTCCAATGAAGTGCTGGCAAGCAGTCTCACAAGCACTTCATTGGTGCATCATGACGACTGATGGGCATGATGCACTCCTGCATAAGCAGCCTCTAAATGGTTGAAGATAAAGCTCAAGAGACAAGTACCGTAATCTCCCGCGTAGAAGACGCGGTGCGCATATAGGACGCCCCCCCTTCTTGGGAGAAGCATTTTCGCGTAGAAGACGCACCTCTTAGGGCTCAATTTTGTAAATCCAGTACTGTTCTATAGTAAAATTACCCCTCGTATAAGACGCACCCCCTTCTTGGGAGAATGCTATAAGACGCACCAGCATTTTGTTTGGCGTAGAGGACGCGTCTTATACGCGGGAGTTTACGGTAGGTGACATTGACATCAATTGACAGATATATACACATGTAGTTTATTTATCGTCTACTGTATAGTAGTGCACCGGATACATGGACCTGATAATGGATGGTGTCTAAGGAACCATGTATAATTGATGTACCGTAAATCCTGGCATATTAGCTACCCCTCGAATATAGGACGCACCCTGAGTTAGGCTACATTCCAGGGCGCGACAAATACCTGTTTCTAGTGCCTGGGACACACAAAGAATTCTCTGGATACAACTTATTTTCGAAGTTGTGTCCACTGGACACAACTGCACAGCCAGCACTATATATTGAGTCAAAGGGATAGGCACATGACATTTACCTGCTGGACACAACTTTGATTTGACATTGTGCCCAGTGGACACACTACATTGTGTAGTTCCAAAGCGATTTGTCGACCCCTGTCATCCTGTAGTGTAGGATGTACCGTAAAACCCCGGTCATAAGCTTGCCCCGGTCATGAGCGGGGGGGTGAGTTCAGGGAAATCCTATAAGCCGATTTTAGGGCCAAGTTTTCTCAATTTTCTCTTTAATCTATTGTATTAAAACCTCGGTCATAAGCCGGGGGTAGAGTTGGGGGAAAATTTAGAAGCCGGTTTTGGCCCAAAATAGGGAAAAAAATCCAGCTTATGACCGGGGTTTTACGGTAACTGGGGGTAAAATCTTGGTCACTATAGTATTATTCTATTGTGAAAATCCTCGTGTATAAGACATACCCTGAGTTTGCCTAAATCCTATCGGACGCAGATGGTGGAAACCTTGCGTATAAGCCGTGTCTTATTAGCGAGGATTTATGGTTCATGTTATATTGATTTTTTTTTTGATTTTTTTATGATACCCGGTATATCTTATCCAGCAAATAATAAACATTTGTGGCAATGCTAACCAAAAGAATTTGTTTAATCTATGACTAGATGAGCTTTGGTAACACATTCATTTACAAACCACCTGGGTAGCTAACCCCACTGCTTTTAATACAGGACACTAGACTCTTACAATTGTGGAACTAGATTCTTGTAAACAGTCTCCTTTAATTATTTATTTTTATAGTCACCAAGTGACACTTCTATAATATCCAATTGATAATATAGATTGTAAGAGTGGCAATGCCATACACCTTGTAAACCACATTTTAGCACCTGATGAGATCTAGTAGGATCGAAACCTTTATTCACATCACCACCCTATCATTAAAAATTAATGTCAGGCACCAAGAATATGCTTGGTGAGGAACAACAGCATACCTGGAGAATGAACTCCTCCAAGGGATGCTGGACCCCAAAACAAAGCATTTGTGGTCAGGTGATACACACTTCTGTGTACTACACAAATGTTGTTATGGAGACCCCCCATAGTTACTGGAGGTGGGCAGTTGGCGACAGAGTCATTTGAATCAAGGAAGTGCTGAGGGGCGGAGTGGTGAAAGCCCTTGTCCCAAATATTCATGTTATATTGAGGGAGTGATAATTAATTTACCACAAGAGATCCATTAGGATCAATCTTGTAGTTCGTCCAGACACAATGAGATCTCATCTTATCATTTATTTAAGGGAGTGAGCAGGTATGTTTATTTGGTGGGGGGGGGAATTGTCAGGGCAAAGAAATTTCGCTGGCTTTTACAGTATAAACAAGATTTTATACACAAGGTTCTATGGTAACTGTGTCGAGGATATACCAGGGCATATATTGGTATATTATATATGTATAGAGTCTATACTGATCAATGTTCAGTGTTGTACATGTACCTAGTTTATAGAATATAGATCTAGACCTTGCCTGGGGCCCCGCCCATATAGTCAGCCACCACAAAATGAGAGTTTGATGGTGGCCAATTCACTTGTCCTTAATAGCTACCATAAAACCCCGAGTGTATGCCGCACCATGATTTTAAGAGAGTTCTATAAGCCTCAGCATGGGTCTGAGATGGTACTCACTCCTTAGTAAAGTCTCTGTATGGGAAACCCTCGTATAAGCTGCACCCTGACTTAGGATTAACCTATAAGCCGCACCAAGGGTCTGAAATGGTCTGTAAGCCATGACTATAGGGTGCACCTTATAGGCAAGGATATATTAACGGATAGTACTAAAATGTCCAAACTTTGGCCCCTAGGTGCACCTTGTGGGCCTGGCTTCAACTCAGGATGTGCATGATATATGCGAGGTGCACCTAATATGCGAGATATTACAGTACCGTAATCTCCTGCGTATACACCGCGTCTTATACGCAGGGTTTTAGTTCTCCCTTAAACCGTAAGGGGGACATCAAGAGCTTTCCTTTGATATATTACTCCCGGGGGCCCTAGCTACACATAGATTTTTGAATTTTGAAAAATCCACTTAGTAGAAGAAAAGTTATGAATTTTCTATTTTTTTTTACCATATTCTAAAATCCTAGATGCGTCTTATATGCAGGAGATTACAGTAGTTGTCATAAACCGTGCTTGGAGCGCTTTTTATGGTCAGGGGCCAATTGGCATTGTAATTGGTGTTATTACTTCAATGTGTAACGCCCAGCTTTTACGATGAGTATCCTAAAGTTGGACAAGGTATCTAATAGGGGCTGTCAGCTTATATGCGAGACACCAATGACCAGGTATCAAGTCTAGATGATGTACCCCAGAATAGGAATACCCGTTTTCAACTTGTACACGAGATGTGGCTTTTACGACAAATTTTGCAGTAATAGATAATACTGTAATCTCCCGCGTAGAAGACGCGTCCTCTACGCCTGGTGCGTCTTATAGGATTTTTTCAAGTTGGGGGTGCGTCTTATACGAGGGGTAATTTTACTATAGAACAGTACTGAATTTACAAAATTGTGCCCTAAGAGGTGCGTCTTATACGCGAAAAGGCCTTTGCTGAGTTTGGGGTGCGTCTTCTACGCGCAACGCATCTTCTACGCGGGAGATTACGGTAATATTGAAGTCCACTCTCAATCTAGTGGTGAAAATATATAAGGTACTGTACCATAGTGCTTCAAATATAAAGCACAGCTTGGATGTGAAACCAACCCCAGGTGCAGCATATGTAGGAACAGCCCCAAGTCAGGCAAAGTCTGTATTGTACACATGTATGCCAATAGTACCGTAATCTCCCGCATATAAGGCATCCCACGTGTAAGACACACAGCTAGAGTTCAAGAATATGGCCAGAAAAATTTTTAAAAAAAATCATAACTTTTGTACCAATGAATGGATTTTCAAAATTCAAAAGGCTATGTGTAGCTTGGACTCCCCTGGGCCCCCTTATGTCCAATTATGACTTAGGGGGTATGAAACATATCAAAAGAAAGGTCTTGGTGTCCCCCTTGTGGATCCAAGGAGAACTAAATCCCTACAGTATTCAATTTGATTAATCCCCATGTGCGCAATATAAGACTTTTATAATAAGTTGCTCTTAAAGTCAGGATGTGTCAAATAAACAATGTCGCCTCATATGCGAGGCAGTCTGCAAGATATGATTAGGGTTCTATATATGTGCTCCTGTTAAGTCAGAAATGTAGGTTATACTTGGATAGAACAATTTGCTATAATAAATCCCATCTGAAGTCAGAATTCTAGGTTATACTGGATGAGAAAATGTTCCTCTCTAACAGCCTTAGTAAGTTCAGAGTTAAGCCAAGAAGGTACACAAGCTATCAGTACAAGCCACACCAAGCCCAGTTGTGAGCCTGGGACAAACTAGCACTCTCTGGGTAGTCTCCAAATACTGTAAATACCCGCGTATAAGACAAGCCTCGCATATACGGCGCACCCAAAATCCATGCTTGAACGTCGCATGGAGTCATATTTTGTGCAGTTTAATACCGTAAATCCCCGCATATAAGACAGGCTTATAACCAAAATTGCATCATCTGCGTCCTATAGGATTATAAAGCCGAACTCAGGGTGCGTCTTAAGATACGCAAGGGTTCTACACTATAGAACAGTACTAAAATGCCCAAAATTTGACCCGAGGTGCGTCCTTTAGGATTTAGCTCAGGGTGTGTCCTATATATGCGAGGGCGTCCTATATGCTAGGATTTACAGCACTGGTCTTTGATATACACTTTGTATATGGTGCACCCTGGATTCAGGTGCATCCCTTATCACCGGTATAAGGCGCAGATAGGGAATTTCTTGCATATAATCCGCACTTACAAAGCGAGGATTTACAGTGGCTCTATAGAGAACCATGGGGACCTGTCCTAAGGAAACCTCTAAGTGCTAGACCAATACTGGCAGCAAGCCACACCCCAGCCACCAGGTCAAAGGTCAAGTGTCTGACCTTACACTCCATAGGGCACACCCCTTTGGGCCTTTTTACACGCCTGGGATTACCCTGGCAGGTTTATTGTAGTTAGTCTTATTTTGTGTAGGCCTGCAGTGTTTTTGTGCTGTGTATAAATTTAGACTGAATCTATTAGTTTGGCTGCCAGATACAAGTGACTGTTTTGTGGGTTTTTTTCTTCTTTTTGTTTTTTCTTCTTTTCTCACTCTCTTTCTTTCTTTCTAAACGAGTGTCAGTCATTGACTTGGAGTATGAGCTCTCCAGGTAGACACTATGAATATAGATGTAGACAACCAGAAAAAAATGTTCCTCTTTTAAAAAAAGGGGATGGATTACCAGGGTTCCCACAAGTCAGGAAAAGTCAGGGAAAATAAAGTGGTCAGGGAAAGTCAGGGGAAATCTGCCAGAATGTACTATAGATGTTTTTGATCCTATGATAAATCACCAGGGGGGCCAGCGAAAACTTCTATCCCAGATAGAGTGTTCGACGTATAAACCAGGCCTTGTAATAGTATGTTGAATGTTTCTTTCAAACAAGGTTAAAGGCTTGTTGTTTATGTTCAGTGATATCCAAATTTAGTCAGAGAAAATGATTGTTTTAATCAGGGAAAAGTGAGGGAATTTCGATTCAAGAGTTTTGGCAAAACCATGATTACCTTTAGATGACAGATAGAACAACCACTTTAAAGGAAATGAAAATCATATTTATTTTGTTTTTGCTTTTTTTTCTGGATTACTTACTTTATAACATGTGTTTATGGTTGTGTAGGGGATAATGGAAAAAGAAATTTGGTATCTCTTCTGGGTCGGGGTAGTGCAAAAAGGTCAGTCAACAATGGTGAAACGGTCTGTGAGCATTATACTATATACTGCCTACAATAGAAGAGTTGGCCAGAATCAATATGTACATTGTACCAGGTACCATATATCAATCTTAGACCTCTAATACATGCATGTATTGATAACACGCGGCCTGTATTAAAATTACCGTAATCTCCCGCGTATAAGACGCGTCCTCTACGCCAAACAAAATGCTGGGGCGTCTTATAGGATTTTTTTCAAGTTGGGGGTGCGTCTTATATGAGGGGTAATTTTACTATAGAAATGTACTAATCTTACAAAGATCAGCCTTAAAATGTGCGTCTTATACCCAAAAATGCATTTGCTGAGTTTGGGGTGTGTCTTATACGCGCAGCGCGTCTTATACGCGGGAGATTACGGTACTGTAGTACTTGGCAAATATGGTGCATCGCATGTATAAGCCGGCCTATAAGCTGCACCCTGAGATTGTGCAACTGGGGGTTGATTTCAACCAATTTAGTGCTGTTCTTAAAAATCATCGGATATTAGGCACCCCTCAAACTTTGGGTGATTCTGTAAGACACACTCGGGTCCATCCTAGTATATAGCGTATAAGGCCAAAAAAAAAAAAAAGATTGTTTTGGGTAACTCGACCCTACCTACCGGTAGCAAAATAGGGCCGACCCTAGAATTTTTCCTTCATTTTTGAAGAAATTATACCCCTTTAGATGACATTTTTAGTCGGTTTCAGTCGTCTGAGAGTCGCTATGACTTGTTGCAAGTTGCCACCATTCATGAAAAGTCATTGTAGAAGTTTTTTGATAAAATTGTAAAATAACAAAAAAATCGACCTACCCTACCAAATTTTTTCAACATGTTACCTGAAACACAGATATTTTTTTCTTTGCTTAAGCTGCGCCATAGACGTAGGATATTATGGTAACATCTTTCAGTGAAGACATAAGGGAGTGGTCATTTTTTAACAACGGGGCGGGGGGGGGGGGTTGGTGGGTTTTGGGGGGACAAAAATAATTCAGACCCCTCTTGAGCGAAAAAGCCCGTGCGTGACTATATAATAAAAGGGGGGATGGAAAAATTGCAGACCCTTCGGAGGGGGGGGACGGAAAAATTTTCGCCACACGCGCGCGGAATTTCACCAACATCAGAACACATGTCTACTACTGACTGTATGTTGATAACATATAGATTATTGCGCATCAATATCAATATGACTCATAATATAATACCGGTGTGTACGTCCATGTAGCATAGTATGCCAGCATCTTTTTTAACGATGCGACCGCTTCCTCGACGCATTACCATCAGCTTTGACTGAGGGTACCCCAGAAAGGATGCCCTGTTACCATGGACATGAATCATTCTTTTTCTTTGGCTGTCATATGCTGGTCACACTGTCCCCAAATGATTCGTATCCTTTATTACTACTGGTAGTATGCGCACGCAGGTAAAATATATGATCCAGGAGTTCATAGGACAGTCCTTCTCACATTTTATAGGGAGTGATCAATTTTTATCAACAGGTGGTTTGGATGGTGGGTTTGCTCGCATACACACATCAGGGAAAATAAAGTGGTAAGGGAAAGTCAGGTCATCTCAAGATATTTCAGCGGGAGTCGGGGGTAAGGGAAAATCCGCCAAAATTTTCTTTCAATGTGTTTGATTTTAAGATAGATCCCCGGGGGGGGCAGCCAATACTTTTTCTTCCAGCTAGCCCCTCGGGAGGGTTCAGCATATACATATAGACAAGCATTTCTATTAGCAACCAAAACACAGACTCAAATACCCCTTGGGAAGTAGGGAGTACCTCTCATCCAGCCTCAAATACACCCTAGTAACCATAAAACAACTTCATATAATACCCGCTAGTAACACCCTGACAGCCTCCCATATCCCTTAGTAATTCTCAGGCAGCCTCAAACACCCTTTAGTAACCATAACACATCCCAATATAACCCTTAGTAACCCTCCTAAGTAACCAAAACACAGCCATAATAATTCTCAGGCAGCCTCACAGGCAGCCTTACAGTAACTATAATGCATCTTCATCTATCACCATAAGAACTATCAGACAGCCTCATATAGCCCTTAGTAACCATAACACATCTTGATATAACCTTAGTGACCCTCCTTAGTAACAGCACTGCCTCATATATAACCCCTAGTAATTCTCAGGCAGCATCTTAGGCAGCCTTATATACACCTTACCGTAAACTCCCGCGTAGAAGACGCAGTGCGCGTATAGGACGCACCCCCTTCTTGTGAGAAGCATTTTCGCGTATAAGACGCACCTCTTAGGTACCAATTTTGTAAATTCAGTACATTTCTATAGTAAAATTACCCCTCGTATAAGACGCACCCCCAATTTCAGTACATCCTATAAGACCCCTCAGCATTTTGTTTGGCGTAGAGGACGCGTCTTATACGCGGGAGTTTACGGTAGTATCCATACCACTGCCTCATAAAACACCTAGTAACCCTCAGACAACCTCAAATATTCCCTATTACCCTAGTAACCATAACACAGCCTCATTGAACCCTTTGGATATTGTCAGACAGCAGTACTTCAGGCACATATGATCATTTTTGCTTAAAAAGCACATCTTAAAGTGGTTTCTAGGTAGATACCTTCTGTTGCTAGGCAACTTTAGGCATAGCAAGATGAATGTATCATTTGTATCATTATTCTTTCATGTGGGTCACTTTAGTCACATCCAAAAGTGTTAGACAAAGTCTATAATAGACATTTCTAGTGGTTGCTAGGGATTTTATTACAAAAAATGCTGTTGCCAAGCAACCATTCCCCCTAGCAACCAACACTGACACCCCTTAAGCCTTTAAAATAACTTATTTTTTTATAGTGAAATTTGCAGCAATATAGGTAAATTCCATTGGTTGCTAAGTAAATATATTGGTTGCTAGGCAACAATAAACCATGGAAACACAGCCATATCAACATTAATACCATGGTGATTAAACTAAATGGATAATAGAGGGGTAAATTACTGCAATAAATGATTTTTTGGCTGTTTTTTAATTAATTATGACATAAAATGCCCTGTTGCTAGGCAACCACTAACCCTAGCAACACAACAATAATTCCATTGAAAGCTAGTAGATGATTTAGGCGGGTGGGTGGTCTTCCAAAAGCCCCCTAGGCAACCAAAATGCACTTTTTAGAGCAAAATCTAGTTTTTAGAGACGGTTGCCATGGAAACGGCCATAACAGCCAAACGAGGTCATACCCCATCTGGAACTTTTTTTTGGGAAGACAGTAAGTCATGTACATTAAGAAAAAAATATAATATCTTAGTCAGTTTAACGTCACTTTTTGGGGTCATGCATTGCGCCCTACAAGTGGTATTTTTATTTCAGACAAGGTTAAATGGTTGTTATTTGTGTTCTATGGTATCCAAATTTAGTCAGGGAAAATGATTCTTTTGGTCAGGGAAAAGTTAGGGAATTTCAATCCAAGAGGTTAAGAAATTCCTCCCGCCCCCGCCAAGGGCCCAAAAATCGTATGCAAAGGGACAAGGGTCGTATAAGCTGCACCTTTTATATAATAGCAGTTACCAGATGAAAACTTTCTAAATGATATGATGTTATCAAAATGTTGATGTGTCATTGGACTAAGATAAACAAAGACCCAAGATATCATGTCCTGTTTCTGGTGAATCTCTCACCGCAAAACTAAATTAACCTAACCACATGAGCAATACTGAAATGTACAGAGCCCCTAATAGGACATACCAAAATAATTTTTTCCCTAGAAAAAAATATTCTTGTGGCTACTGAACAATTTTTGCGGCTACTGAACAATTCCTGCAGATACTGAACAATTCATCCCCTAATAAGACATACCCAAAAGTTTTTTTTTGTGCAAAATATATTCCTGCGATACAGGAATATTCCTGCGGAAACAGGGACATTTCTGCGGAAACAGGGTCATTCCTGCGGAAACAGGGACATTCCTGCGGATACAGGGACATTCAGGCAGGTTCCGGCAGATACAGGAAGATTCCTGTGGGTACAGGAAGATTTCTGGGGGAACGGAAATATTCTAACATTTTTAGGGTTTAAATTGAAGAATTACCCACATAAATGTTGCCAAATATTTGAGAGATACTTTCTCAAATGCAAGAATATTTGTACACCCACAACAATATTTGTGCATCCCCAAGAATTATCTATGTAGCCGCAAGAGTTATGTGTGCATCTGCAAGGTTGTTTATGCATCCACAAGAATTGTTTGTGTACCCCAAGGATGTTTCTGTACCCGCAGGAATAGTTTCTGTATCTCCATGAATAGTTTCTGTACCTACAAAAATTATTCCTGTGCCCGCAAGAATTGTTCAGTACCCGCAAGAATTGTTCAGTACCCGCAGGAATAGTTTCTGTACCCACAATTTTATTCCTGTGCCTGCAAGAATTGTTCAGTATCCGCAAGAATTGCTCAGTATCCACAAGAATTGCTCAGTATCCACAAGAATTGTTCAGTATCCACAAGAATTGTTCAGTATCTGCAAGAATGTCCCAGTACCCGGAAGAATAATTTTGAGGAAAAATAATTATTTTTGGTATGTCCTATTAGGGGCTCCGTAGAAATGACCAGCTTAGTGAAATAACACGTCATAGACATAATGATCTCATCAGGCTTCCATATTTAGATTTATCAACGCTTGAGGCGTTTTAATCGTAAAAGTCGCACCTCATACACAAGTGTGGGGATTGTTGCGGCCAGTAACGGCTTTCAGAAAGTTAGGGTATGCCTTATAGATGAGCTATGCAGACTAAAACATGGATAAGGCGCACCCCAATTTGTATCTGCGGTAGGACAAGGGGGCGGGAGTAGGAGGTTCCCAATAAGGGACCTTCTCTGATATAGGCTATATAAAAGCATAGTAATAATAGTGGGGCCAAAAGCCTTTGCTTGTTTGTTGTGCCTCCATTTTGGGAGAATCCTACAAGGCACACTTTGGCTTGGCATAGGAAAAGGGAGGGGGGACCTGGGCCTCCCCTAGGAAAGCTCCGCCCGTAGAATCCTTTTATATAAGAGTCAATAAAAAAATTAATTCCTACGCTCTTAAAGAGCCCTGTGGTTCATGTATATTAATATGTCTAACTAGCAGTAATGACTTGCGTACAAGGTGTGGCTTATATATACGCGAGGATGGACTCTGATCGCACCTTATATGCAAGGGATTTCTTTTAAATCTCACCATGGAGTGCCATAGGAGGGGTTGGGGAGCTAACTAGATAATTTTAAAAATCCAATAAATTAAAACAGATACGCCACATATATACAATTGTTCTAGCATATCCACAAACTGAGTTCATCTTATATGCATGGTGCACTTGGTGCAGCAGGTTACTGTGCTTTCTCTTTGGCGACATGTGTCGCAATGTAATTACCGGTAATGTATATTGTCAATTATCCTTACATTGTTATTAGATGAAACCGATAATCAAACCTATACTTAGATATTCTATTATTGTTCTAATAATTTACTATTTATCTTTTATTATTATTTCCCAGGGCTGTGCCTAGCTGTGTGGCTGTGAGGTGCCTGCTCGCGGAGGCTATGGGCACATCCAGCAACCTCAAAGAGCCGCGGAGCATGGAGAGTCGGGCCTCGACCAACTGTACGCACGGGGCCCAGGTCAGTCAGGAGTCAGGATGCATCACATACTTTCCCGTAAATATTGTACCCTTCCTTTTGATCTTAGAAACCTTTTTTTGGTGATTTATTAATGATTTTACCCTTAAAGGCCTCCATGATGCCTTTGGTTTGATTTGTGGTATGATACAGCATTGCAGGGTAGGCAAGTAATTCGCCAACTCACGAGTGAATTGTGAGCTCACAAGTAACTTGCCAGCCCCTGTGTAGCACACAGGTAACTTGCGAGCAATGCATCGGTGCATTATTTTGCATCAGGCATAAAAAGATATGTCACCAGGTGTATCACTGGCCTATATAGGCTGAAACAAGGGGAGGGAGTATGAATTGTATACCTTAATCTCTCGCGTATAAGGCGCGTCTTATACGCCAAACAAAATGATGCTGAGTCTTATACGTGGGAGGGACATTGCCTTGAGTTTGGGGTGTGCCTTATAGGGGGGTATTTTTACTATAGAAATGTACTAAACTAACAAAAATCTGCCCTCAGAGGTGCGGCTTTTACGTGAAACAGACCTCCCTGCGCCTTATACGCGAAAGATTACTGTACATATAATTACAAGTACACTGTATATGCACACTTTAATGTACTGATGCCCCTCCCAAATGTATTAGATATTTCAGGCATCAACTCCAAATCTTTTAGTATATCAGTCAAGACACCACATGGACTTTCTTTTCAAAAAGAGCCCCTACAGTAGAATACATTGTAAAATATCAAACTTTTTTCAGGGGGTTGGAGGGTGGGGTGGGAAGGGGAATTGTCTTATCAGCAGATTTTCAGGGATTTTCACAAAACCCGACTTACATCTCTGATAAATGCAGCGCTGGCGAGTTAATCACCAGAGGCTGATTCACACATCAAGGCACCTGATGGGCATGATGCACCAAGGCACCTGATGGGCATGATGCACCAAGGCACCTGATGGGCATGATGCACCAAGGCACCTGATGGGCATGATGCACCAAGGCACTATGCGGTCCTTATGGGGTTTAAAACACCAATACACATCATTTGACATTTATGTTGAGATACTAGTTCCTTTGAAAAAAAACAGTGTATACTATTTAAATTTGAAGATTGTCTCCTTGAAAATAGTATATGAATGTGTGAGGGAGTGGTCATCTCTAAAAGAAAAAAAAATCATAGGGTTATGCTGGTGGAAATTTCATCACTTTTGAGCCAAGAAAAAAAGGAGAAAATTGTCTTACCATAGTTTTAACGAATTTGTAGTTGGCCAAAAAAAACAAACAAACTTAAGGCCTCTGAAAATGGGAGATGAGGAAGGGTGAAAAAAAACGTTCCCTTTGACAATCAAACCTCTCACATCACTTGACCTCAAAAGGAGGAATTGGATGTTGAAGATGACCACTTCCAATCCACAGTTCTGGTTTATATTTCTGCCTTACCTAGCTTCCCCTCCCCCTCAACACTCCTAATGATATGTCCTCCAGTTTCCCCTCCCCTAGTCTTCCCCTTTCTCCCTTTCCATCATAGATAGTCTATGAACCCATTGATACCTAACCAATTATTGATGCCCCGGTGTTATCTATTCAGAGATGCCACTTTTCCTACCTTTTTCGGAATCCTGAATGTCTAGCTACAATTTCTATTATTTCCTATTGAAAATTGAAACAAAAAACATATTGGACGATTTCTGTATGCTCAACGAATGGTTAGTGGCATGTCGCGCAGTTCTGCCCCTAAAATAGGATACGGCCTTTTATATGTTGAAGCATACTAAAAATTATTGAAAGTGAATTTACTGCTTGAGATAAATATGAACTGATGAGAGCTAAACCTGTTTCTGGGTAATCGGCATGCTTTCTCCTATGCTTTAATTTTTTTTAAAGAAAGAAAAGAGTGGCAGTGCACCGATGTGAGGTGTATGTACATTACATTATTTTCCCATTGTAATTATGTCATTTACCAAAGGTTAAAAGAATTGAAAAAAAAAGAGTGAAATATTGATGCATTCACCCTTTTATTTTCACCCAAAAACACAATAGCCCCAGGAGATGCTCTCCAATGGTAACAACGCCATGCCGCCGTACAAACCGGAGCGCCGTGACTCTGAAGCCTCGCTCAACTCCAACTTGGAGACGTGTCGCATCTGCCACTGCGAGGCGGAGCCAGGAGCGCCCCTCATCTCGCCGTGCGTGTGTTCGGGCTCGCTCAAGTTCGTACACCAGGCGTGCCTGCAGCAGTGGATCAAGAGCGCCGACACCAAGTCCTGTGAGCTGTGCAAGTACGACTTCGAGATGACGACGCGCATCAAGCCCTTCAGAAAGGTTAGTTTTGAAAGTTTTCTACAGGTCTACATACAAGCTGGCCTTGGACGCGAGTCCACTGGGCACAGAAGCAGAAATGTGTGGTGTCAAGATGGCATTAGTGCTCATCTTTTGAAATCAAGAAATTTTACGCTGACCCTTTTTTGCTCATGGGAACATAAAAATGCTATACTTAGCCAATCTTAGGCAATCCAAAATCTTTTAATAACATTTACTGAAATTTTAATGGAATTTCAGCCAAAATGCTAGATTTTGATTAAAAAAAAGTTGTGAATTATCCAAAAATGTATCTGATTCTGACCCTACACAATGTGAAACACAGAATTTATCATTTTAGGCCATAGATCTGAACTTTTGACTAAAGTAAGTTGATAGAGGAATAGGTATATTGTCTTTTGCCCCAGACTTGATTGAACAAAAGACTGAATTTTGGCTCTACCCACACACAAAGCTGCTTTGACCTTTACAGACCACCTTACGCCTGTATAATGCACCTGTTACCCGAAGTTCAACCCCTGAATAGGACTGGGACAACACAGTTCTAGGAATAAAGCTCCTACATTATTCACTGGGAACAGAAAAAGAACAATAGACCTTTAACCCTTTAAGTGTCCCATATTGTTACTTGATTGACTAGACGTCAATCAAGTATTTACATCTATCTAAACCTTACCATATTTTGCTGATACAGTGTCTCCATGAGTATTGCAAAGCTGTTACCTTATAGGACAGGGACTCTGTATAAATCTATTGTGCTGACAAGGCATATTAAAAGGACTACCAGCAGATTATTTACACATGGGGATAGAGTATTGATGTTGTCACATCATCCTTAACCCTTTAACAGGCCACCTACCTATATGTACAACCACACAAAGGCCTTATTACCCTAAGCCTGAGGTAGGTATGATGCACTAACACTCTGTGTCCCTTGAGGTACTCAACTAGTTCTGCTCTAGCCAATCTCAAAACACCACTACAAGAGTGTTGTTCAGTCCCCACTGCCACTCTTACTGGCACTCTCAGACTCAGTCTGCCATAGACAGAGATACCCTGTCCTGGGGCTCCTCCCGTACAGAGTGATCTTGAGCAAACTACCATGCCTGCCCAGGCGCCTCTCTGAAGGGAACCTTTAAACCTTGCACACATGCATCACTGACTTTTAGCCCTTTAAAAACAGGATCACTTACACACTCTTATTATCTGATCAACTAGACGTTAATGTCTAACATTGCAGCCCTGGTGAGTTATGGCCATAGTACATGATAGTCAATCATACTTGTGCCTGTGGCACAGCCTTAGACATTTTATATTTAATGTGGTCAAATTGATGCATGGATGTGACCCTTGTGAGTGTCCATATCAGGGTCACATTCTTGCATCGGGCGACATTCGAGTGTTGATACGCTATCGGCAGGTCGGCTTGAAGCACAAACGCACTACTGGTATGTGGGAGTTAAAGGGTTAATGCACTCAAGTGAGATACATACATGTTCAGCAAATAGATTAATAGTGGAAAGAGTGAAAAAAGATGACTTGAAGATGCAAAATATTGTCAACATAGTTCTTCATATTTTCCTACCGTAATCTCCCGCGTATAAGGCGTGTTTTATACGGGGGGTTTTAGTTCTCATTGGATCCACAAGGGGGACACCAAGACCTTTCTTACATGCCCTCTTGGTCATAATAGGACAAAATTAGGTCCAGGAGGGCCCAAGGTGGCCCAAGCTACCCATAGGTTTTTGAATTTTGAAAATTCATTCAGTAGAACCAAAGTTATGAATTTATCATTTTTTTGAGAATTTTCCAAAACTCTAGGTGCGCCTTATACGCGGGCTGTGCCTTATACACGGGAGATTACGGTATTTGGATTTAGATATCCGTGAGGTTAAGAGATACAGTTGTTCTTGACCACCCCATTGCTTACAAATTATTTTGCGTCCTTATAAAAACCAGCACTCATTTAAGGTCTATTTTAATGAATATTTTTCTCGACACGCCTATCGGATTCATTCTGCAGAGAATCTTTTTTTTTTTTTATTCTTGAAATCTAAAAAAGTGAATTCTAATAAGTGTACACGCTAACCCCAAAAATGCCTTTAGAATCATCTTTCATAGACAATGTATTACTTTTTGGTTAATGACTGTAATTTACGTAATTTGACACCAGGGGGTATGCATTTAGGCCCCAAAAAGTCAGGGGTGCACTTATTTAGAATAACTACAGTACTGCTGATGTTCATACGAGATCAGCTCTTATTCAATACCTGGGGCTCAAGCAATATGATACAGTATACCGCTAAGTGCAAGCACAGCGACACTCAGGGTCACCTTGGGTTAATATAAGCTGTTCATCAGCAGAGATGTCAGACCTTCAGAGGTCCATCCATTTTCAGCAGTTCAGAGGCCCCTCAAATTTAGGCATAAGTGCAGTTTTATACTTTGTGAAAGCCTTTCACTTGTGAAGACTTTAAGGGTCCTTAAATTTTCAGAGGTTTGGCCAACACTCAACTGACATTTCTGCATCAGAATCACCCTAATTCAGGATGAGGTGAAGTTGGACAATAGGGAAGCTGAGCCAGACATTTTACCATGCAGAATCATGGACAGTTAAGGCCTCCAAGAATTGGGTTGGGTTAATGACCTTAAAATCTGAATCTGATCTATGGCTTAGGGTTGAATTGAATTTGAAAACCGTAAAACTCTGTGTGTAAGCCGCAGGTGTTATGTAGACTTTAGAGGCCTTCTGTGCCTTATTAAGCCTATCAAAACTCAGGATGTGGCTTATATGTAGGTTAATATGTAATATCTATAAACTCAAGGCCACCCAAAAATATAGTTTGGCCTACGGATTGTGGCAGTTTTGAAAAAATGGCGCAAGCGAGTCATTCAATGGATTCCTTGCTGGAAAACTGAGGTGCAAGCAAATTTTTTATTTTAAAAAACATTTTGCCAAACATTACAAAGAGAAAACTTGTAGAAAATGAGGCGAGCGAAATCCGTAGACAAATATCTTTTCAAAGAAAAAAAAATTTGCATTTCCGAAAATATGGAGAGAGCGATCTGTAGACAAACTTAACTTTTTGGTGTGGCCTAATTAAGAAATGGGCACCTCTTCAGGCTCCTGCTGCGGCTTGTAGCTTTCTCACAAACTACCGTAATCTCCAGCGTATAAGACGCTGTGCGCGTATAAGACGCACCTAGAGTTTTGGAAAATTCTCAAAAAAATGAAAAATTCATAACTTTGGTTCTACTGAGTGAATTTTCAAAATTAAAAAACCTGTGTGTAGCTTGGGCCCCCTGGACCCCCCTGGGCCCCCTTATGCCCTATTATGACCATCATGGCATGTAACATATCAAAAGAAAGGTCTTGGTGTCCCCCTTGTGGATCCAAGGAGAACTAAAACCCCTCGTATAAGACGCGTCTTATACGCGGGAGATTACGGTAAGAATCACCCTTATTCAGGATGAGATGAAGTTGGAAAAAAGGGAGGCAGAGCCAGAGATCAACCATGTAGAATCATGTATGGTTGAGGGTTACAAGAATAGGGTCAGGTTTATGACCTTAAGATAGATGGTGTAGAGTTTGATTAAACTTGATTAGTTAATCAGTCGTCTGCTGTCATAGGAACTTTGTCTATTTTTAAACCAGTTCAGGCTTCTGAATAGTGTTTAAGTGCTGGCGTATATGCTGACATTATATTACTGCCCTATACCCCGCCTATAAGGCGCACCCTGAGTTCAGGGGTATTCTATATGGTATTTAAGGGTACATCCAAGTGCCTTAGAGCCGCGCCTTATTCACCAGGTTTAATGGTAATTCAGGAAAAGAAAACAGAGCAAAAAATATCGCTAATGCCAAAAGAGCAGATTCTGCAGTTATCCATCAAATGTACAGTAAAGACCTGGGTATAAGGCGCGGCATATATGCAAGGATGAACATTTATCTCAAGTTGAATACTGAAGTTCCATAGGTTTACCCTTGGAGCCCCGTATTGCACACCCCCATGCAATAACCCTACCCTGTATTTCATGACTATTTGCAGCACACTAAATGTCATAATAACTGTGTTTTAATCAATATTTCGTGTCAAATGAATGAAAATCGGTAAAATACATGAGATAAATGTAAAGGTTCACTCAGATTGGTCTGAGAGGCGGAGCCTCGTGAGATAACCCTCACTCAGACCAATCCTTGTGAACCTTTACCATTATATGCCCAAGGTACACCTTATACGCAGGGTATGACCATATAAATTATTGTAAATCCTTTTCCTCTTTGTCTCTGTTTCAGTGGCAGAAGCTGCAGATGTCTACTGTGGAGCGGCGTAAGATCATGTGCTCAGTGACTTTTCACCTCCTCGCCATTACCTGTGTGATCTGGTCGCTCTATGTCCTCATAGACCGAACCACCGAGGAGATCAAGCAGGGCGTGCTCGAGTGGCCCTTCTGGACTAAACTCATCGTGGTGGCCATCGGATTCACGGGTGGCCTTGTTTTCATGTATGTACAGTGCAAAATGTACGTTCAGCTGTGTCGGCGATGGAGAGCCTACAACCGCGTCATCTACATTCAAAACTGTCCCAAACTGGGCCAAAAACTTCCCCCTTTTCCGTCGCATGACGACAAATCGGACTCATCTAATAATAGTATGCAAGAGACGGAACTCGTATAGTGATAGGCAACGCGGCCTGCTGGAGCGGGTGGGTTTATTTCTATACTACGGAGTGCGTGGTTCGGCACCACCACCACTGCCACCGCAGGTCAGCGGAGATAGCTATATACATACAAAGCGTCATATGGATCCATGACAAGATGTGTATACAAATGTATGTATCATATATATGTATGTTACGCCTATGAACAACATGTATGTATATGTCTAAATGTTATACATGCTAGTGTGATAAAACGACATCCCACCCAGCCAGCAGGCGCCTACCCCGCTGCCAATGCAACGAATAAGAGTGGCGATGAATCCCTCTTCATCTTTATTTTCTATTTAAGTGCATTTCTCTATGACACAATGGTCAGGAGGCGACTGTATGGTGATAATTACATGTATATCATGAATACATTTAAATGTACAGTTTGGGGCCATGCATACTTAACATTTTTTTCTTGTAAATTATTTAAAGAGACAGTACCACTTTAATTTTAGAATTATAATTTGTCATATTACCATTGAAATGAAGACCCTGAATTGCCCTTTTGTGAAGTAGGGTGTCACAACCCATGGGCAACAGTCACAAAGGACCTGTGACACCCCTGAGTAGTACCAGTGATGTGACATAGGTGGAGCCACCAGTATAGATGACGCCACAGAAGGCACTCAGAAAGTTCTGTGAGCCATATAGAAGCAAATTCACACATTGTACCCAGTGTGCGCCCCTGTTCACGTTCCTAAATGTGTATCTGTATTTGTGTATGAAAGCTAAATGCTAATAGCAATGCACTTGGGGGTAGGGGGGGAAGCTGGTCGAGAAAAAATATGGAATTATTAGGAAAGGAAAAAGATTTAGAGTGTGCTTGGTATGGTAGTTAGCCACACTCAGCCTATGGTATATGCATATACACATATAGATATAATATGGAGTTGGGGTTGTCAGTATTTTGCATACAACTTGAATCATTATTATAAGTACTCTTCATTCAATCCCCAGAATCAATATAAACAGAACAAAATGAAGTTTATGAATATAAAGCGAACAAAAATTATATGTATATAATATATATATTCTATTCTAAATGCTGTGTGAGCTGTGCTCTTACATGTACAATCTTGTCAATTCCCTCATCGCTTTTTGTTCCCTTCAGCGTGTCCATGTTTGGCTTACAATCAAAGATATCCTTAACTCTGTGATGCCGATTGATGTGAATGACACTGATAACTGGCGATGTCCTCGGTAGATCCTTATTAGCAGTATTGGTATCAACTCTTTCAGGGTCGCGTAATGCATTGTGGATATTTGTGGTCATGTCACATGAATGCAGCTCTGGTGAAAAACTCACCTGGGTTGCATCCATACATTAGGCTAATTATCTGGGCCTGGGGCGATATACTCCCAAACGGCCAGCGCAATGTGCCAGTACAGCCCAGACATGTTAAACCTTGAAGGGGCCGCTAATGCATTATACCAATTTGGTGTCATGATGCACCAATGAAGTGCTGGCGAGCAGTCTCGCCAGCACTTCATTGGAGCATCATGCCAACCCGCCGGAAGAATATGTATTGATCCCGTAGGGTCGGCATGATGCACCAATGAAGTGCTGGAGAGCAGTCTTGTCAGCACTTCATTGGTGCATCATGATGACCAATGGGCATGATGCACTCCTGCATCAGCGGCCCGTAAAGGGTTAAATGGCAGTGCTGCATTTAAGCATCATGACATGTGATGAACCAACATCTTGGGGGATCTTTAGGAAAATTATCATATCAATAAGGTCCGATAGGTATTACTGCATCATGCCCATCGGTTGTCATGATGCACCGATGAAGTGCTGGTGAGCAGAATCATTGATGCATCATGATAACCGATGGTCATGATGCACTCGGCCTTTAGATGCTTTGTAAAGAGATAAGTATAAAGGAGTCAACCCTGTTCAACCTAGCTGCAGATTCTATTTCTTTTCATACAATGAAAAATAGGTTTTGTTCAGAATTTAGTTTTGTGTGATGTCACAACCAGGGTAGGAAATTCCCTTGCCTTAGGCACCTTGTATTAAGGAGTGTAGTACCTTTCTATCCAGATAAAGTTTTGAACACACTAGCTTAGTTTTATAATCTAGGGCAGATTCATTGAGAATTATTTATCATTACCAGGTAGTTTAATTTTGCTAGCTGCTAAAAACAAATTGTAATTTTCCCCGGCTTGTTTTATCAGCAGCCTTTTAAGGGGCGTATGAAATGTCGAAGCGTTATGCCCATATGGGTTCGTAAGACGTACCGTAAATCCCCGGTCATAAGCCGGATTTTTTTTCTATTTTGGGCCCAAACCGGCTTCTAAATTTTTCCCAAAGTCCTCCCCCGGCTTATGACCGGGTTTTTTTTTTACTATAGAATAAAGAGAAAATGGTAAAAATTTGACCCAAAAACCGGCTTTTATTTTTTTCCTGAACTCACCCCCTGGCTTATGACCGGGGCCGGCTTGTGACCGGGGATTTACGGTACATTAATGCATCTCTGTTGACCTAACAGGGCTGCATTCATGCATCATGCCAACCATACAGAGTTGATGCACTGAAAGGTCAGCATCATGATACATTCATCGTGATGCTGAATAGGCATAATGAATACTGTACCGTAAATCTCCTAGTATAAGACGCACCTTATATGAAAGGGGCATCACACAGGAATGGGATTCTTTCAGAAATTTCAAGGTCAAATAGTTCATTCTTGTGATTTGCAAAGATCCATTAAGAAGTTATCTTAAAATTAATAGAGGCGGCTTAGATGCTTTTTGAGGAACCTCATCCCATGAAATTAATCACAAATAAATAAGGAATGAATTTAGGCACCCTCTTGGAAATTTCTTTCAACTCCAGTCTCATGGCTGATGTTATAAAATCAGCACAAAGCCAGAGTGTATCTTATATATGAGGTCTACCGTAATCTCCCGCGTATAAGACACGTCTTTTACGCCAAAAAAATGCCTGGTCCGTCTTATAGGATTTTCTGAAGTTGGGGGTGCGTCTTATACGCGGGGTATTTTTAATATAGAACAGTACTGAATTTACAAAAAATGACCCCTAAGAGGTGCGTCCTCTACGCGAACCAGCCTACCGTGAGTTGGGGGAGCGTCTTTTACGTGCACCGCATCTTCTACCCGGGAGATTACGGTATATTGTATAAGAAAGTACTAAAGATACAAGAAAAAATCGACAGCCTCTCTAGTTAGGGTGCAGTGCGTCTTGTGAGTGAGGTGTGCCTTATACGCGAGTATTTACGGTATGTACACTTTTGAAAGATTAAGTTATTCTAGTCAAGTTTGCAGTAGGTGTTACGGATATTGCATATCTGTCGGTGTCATGGGATGAAAGTGAGCGATCAGTAATTCTTCGAGTAATAGACGAGTGTGGAACCACGTGATTAGGGTTTAAAAAAACTAGTGTGTTTTGTGTTCACAACTATCAGGGATATTGACCCTAGGCCGATAGTGCCTTATGCATCATGCCCATTGGTCGTCATGATGCATGAATGCAGCCCTGATGAGTAACTCACCAAGGCTGCATTCATGCACCATGCCCATTGGTCGTCATGATGCATGAATGCAGCCCTGATGAGTAACTCACCAAGGCTGCATTCATGCAGCATGCCGATCCTAAGGGGTCGCTATGCTTTCCTGGAGGGTCGGCATGATGCACTAATAAAGTGCTGGTGAGCAGTCATTAGAATCTAATTGCTGCATCATGCCAACTGACGGGCATGATGCACTCATGCATTACCAAAAAGGTTTAACTATATTCCTTTGCCGTAAATCTGTTAATTTTATGTTGTGATAAGCTAGTTGGTGCTGTTGCCCACATAATGTTAAGAAATTGCAGACATATGATTTAAAATTGTGTTGTTTTTTGAAAAGTGAATTTCATAATTTGTTAGAATTTAGTTGTTTTATGAGAACAGATATTTATGTTATAATTCTATGTTCACGTATATGTATGTACTATTGTAGGTCAACCAGAACCAGGATTTCTTGTGAACAGCGGTTTGAATTTTTGTCGATTTAAGCCCAAATTTGCTCACAATAATGACGAAATAGACTGTGCGGCACTTGTGGTCAAGCAAAGAGGGGAGTGTTCTTCAGTGTATGTTGAATTGACCATATAACGTGGCTATATGGAGTTATAATTCTTAGATTGAAAGGGAGCACTCGCCCATTACACATATGATAGGTAATTAAATCATCACTATAGGTCTAACAAAGATAAATGCATAATAAATGGGCAATGAGGAGGGAGGGGGGCAGCTTGTTCAAAGTAGGTGACTAAAGCCTATTCCAGGTCTATGTCTGCTTATTGGTTTATATGTACTAAAATACAGTTTATCATGGGAATGAGTAGTCCCTGACGGGCCGGTCAGAGTAGTCGTAGAAATCGGGGAAGGGGGGACTATGATACAATTTCCCGAAATATGACAAACTAAAAAAAATCAAAGAAATTGCCTAGTCTGGCATGAAAATCCCGCCTCCCAGTTATACGGTTCTGAAAAATGGTGAAATCGTGTATTGTGAATCATATTCATATGACTAGTCTGACCGGGCTTCGGCAAGTGTTAAAAAGCATGTCAGTGCGTTCATGTCATGTGGTGTCTGCGAAATAGTCCGCTATCAGTGTCTGCAAAGCCTGAGCGTTAAAACAAAAGATGCCGCCAAAAGAAAGGGGAAAAAAAAATACTATGTGTTTTGAAAATCAATGTAGCCCTCTTGTGATCCTAGTAGAGATGATGTGTCAACAGTTTGTGTCTGTATGTATGTATCCATGTGGTCGTGTTCAAATAATAGCCTGACGATGATGATGATGATGATGCGCACCGGAGCCTGCCAGTGGCTACTTTTATATATACATTCCAGTTCTCTCACAATGAAATAATTCACTCTTTTAAGTAACCCTTTTAAGGCCCATAGTGCATGGATGCATCATGCCCATGGGTTGTCATGATGTGTAAATACAGCCCTGGTGCAGAGATGTCAGAGTTTCAGATTTTCTCTGATTTCAGAGGTTCAAAGGTGATATTTTACTACAGAAATGATAAGATTTTTTTTTAAATGAATATTTTATGATTCTGATATTTCTTAAAGATACACCCAACCCTAAGTGATTAATTTTGAAGGTACTTGTCACTCTGATTAGAGTATAACCCCCCTTTTGAAGTGCCCCAAAATAATTTTCAGAGTTTCGCCAAATATCGAACTGACATCTCTGCTGGTGAGTTACATTCATGCAGACCCTACAGGGTTGATATACTCTCCTGGAGGGTCTGCATGATGCACCAATGAAGTCCTGGGGAGCAGTCTCGCCAGCACTTCATTGGTGCATCATGCCAGCACTTCATTGGTGCATCATGACGACCAGTAGGCATGATGCACTCTTACAATAGTGACCCTTAAATGGTTTTAACCTTTATGGAGCGCATAATGCCTTGTCACAACGTGCTCCTCGGTCGTCTTGATGCATGCATGTAGCACTGGAGGGTGTTTCAGAACGTATTAATGTAGCAAACTCCCGTACGATTTGAAACCTGCCAGATCATAGCAAGTGACAATATACTTCTCTACATCTGACCTGTATGATAAGCTCATATGTCATAATTCACATAGGATTTGGCAGAGCAATCGTAGTACTGACAGTCATAGTACCTACTAATGTAGGACTGTACTGTCATTGTAATGAATAAAATTGAGAGATTTCTCAATGGTTTGGAAGTGTGCTACATAACATTAGTGTGTTCTGAAAACCCCTCCTGGTGAGTATCTCACTATCGGCGGCAGTCATGGCGGCCCTCTACGGGATTGATGCACTGGTGCAGTGCTGGTTAGTAAAAACAGAATCCCTGCATCGGTGCATCATGGCGACCAAAGGAGCTTAAACCAGGAGGCATCATGCAACCCAAAAAGGACTAAAGATTGGATGTTGACTGTTGGGGGTTTGAGAATGGGAATGATTTGGGAGGGGGTTGAATTAAGGGGTAACATATTTCATTGTTATCTCAAAAGTTTTCATGTTTTCAATATGTGTATGTATATTTAAACAAGTTGTAAATAGATTAAAAAGAAACTCGACAGAGAACTCTAATAAAGACACTAAACATGAGTTGTTTCCACTGTTGTTCTAAGATGTGACGAAAGACATTCAAGTAGAGAGCATGAAATTACCAAACAAAGATTTTCTTTTTTTCACTTTTATTACCCATAATACTGTACGGTATGAGCACGTCTACATCAATTTCTCGCTCGTTTTGAGGACAAGAAAAAGTCCCTAAACAATGTGTGATAAATTCAACTGTATATCTGTAGAGATCCAGTAAAATGTCCATTACCAGTATTATCAATGCAGAATCAGCTGCCAATTCAGCTCTGAAGTCAACTTATATCGATTCTGTCTTTAAGCTGGATGCCTATTATAATTCAAATGAAGTTCCATCTTGGAGTAGTTCCCTTTAAGAAGACAAACAACCAATGTGTGATATGAATCAGCTTTTGGAACTTATCCTATTATCCAGAACACACAGAATCCTGGAAATTCTGCTAGCAATGCAGGCCCCGTGCCTCAAAAAGTAAAGTGAATAAGTGAAAAGGAAAATTTGACCACTATATATAATCAATTCCCAGTTTCCCTTATACGCATGAAGTGCATTTCCATCATCTCTAATCACTTGCGAATTTACGGCCTTAAGTATCATGAATATGAACCTACAGTGATGTATCGACGTGTAGACATATACCGTAATCTCCCGCGTATAAGGCGCGTCTTATACGCCAAACAAAATGCTGCTGAGTCTTATACGTGGGAGGGACATTGCCTTGAGTTTGGGGTGCGCCTTATAGGGGGGGTACTTTTACTGTAGAACAGTACTAAATTAACAAAAATCTGGCCTTAGGGGTGCGCCTTATACGTGGGAAAGGCCTCCCTTAGTTGGGGGTGCGCCTTATACGCGGGCTGCGGCTTATACGCGGGAGATTAGGGTAATGTTAAATTTGATAGTGTCTATGACAGCTTTTGCCAAATCCTTATTCCGTGATGGAGACTGTATACCCACTGCAATTCAGATTTCCTGAGATATCCACATGGCATCTGGGTACTGTGGTTGAGACTTGGACTCTCCTAGGTGGGCACAATCAGCTGCCAATTCCCTCAAGATCCTGTTCTACCAATCTACTCCAAAGTTGGGGTTTAAAAGAACCCCGAAAAATAAGTGATTGGTCTTTTTAAGCAGAATACCACAGTATTCCCATGGATAGAACATCTAGAAGAAAGGTATTTATCTTTGGCCAATAACTAGTTTGAACAATCCCTTGGGAGATACAATGGTTAAGTATGTACCAGGACCCGGAAGCCTAACAGGAGACCCCTGATGAGGGCCCTGATAACATGTCTCTTTATTCATCTGTCAATTGTTTGGACGGATATTAGTATGCTCATCTGCTGAATCTTTGAAGGCTCCAAAATTGCCCATCGAGAAGCCACCTTTGATATCGATAACAATCGATAGGGCGACTAATAGTAGTGGACAATATCGCATCACCTGGCCACCCAAGAAGCATAGATGTCACCTTTGCACGAATTCTTACACTTCGGCAGGGATGTCTTTGATAAATCATGTTTACAAGGGCGTGGAATCCCCGAAGAAGTTCCAGTGATAGATATGCTACCACTTTTCTTTGTTTACCAGGAATTCGTGGATTTTGGTTTTCTGTATTGGATTATGTCAATTTTCCCGAGAAAAGTTGTCAAAAAACCTAAGTTTGTCCACCATGCAGCAAGTACCTTCTCTGAATGATAATGATTAAATAAATTCATAGTCTTATCAGAAGCGTGTCAGACCAAACTCCTGCCCCTGCTCCACAGATTGTTCACTGATTGGACTGATAGTGAGTAAATTACCACCTGAGATAGCACTGTACCCTGGCTGGGGCTCCTGTCCCCCATCCCAGGCCTGCCCATTACCAAAGTATGGGGGAGGGGGTGGGGTATAGTCATCTGGGAGGTTATTGTAATGAGATATAGGTGGCGCCACCGTCAGTCGTGTGGCCACAGTGTCCATAGTGGCTGTGGTGTAACATGTCTGAAATTAAGATAAATTGAAGGAGCAGTGATTTTATATATTAAATTTTCATATCAAAAAGGGTCTCTGAGCAATAAGGGACTAGTTAGGTGTATTTGATAGGGATGCGGTGGGTGCTTGTCTTTTGAGGGGCGCCCATTTGCAAGGATGGCTTGAAATCATTCCTCAATTTTCCCCTAGGTCAGTGTATTCAATTATTACCTGGTTAAAGAGATAACCCATGTCTTAGTGGTTTATCCCTCAATGGGACGGTTTCAAGAACTCGACATTAAATACCATTGCCCGGCACTCACACCCCTTTCTCTATACTACTCACATTCATTCAGTGAGATCGCTACCTTTGGAAATGGTGTCCATTACATTAAAAATGTTTATGAATACAAATTACAATGTATTTCTGTCAAAAATCACAACAGTATTGAGTATTACAGATGGGCACAGTACATGTACATTAACACATTCTCTGGTCTTAAAACCAATACATGGAGACATTTTATATACGATATACAAACACTTACCGTTTGACTTCCTCTTCTTAACTTATAGTTGTAATGATTTAATTGGTTTTGGTTATAGCTGTCTCCAACTTTCTTCTTAAGTTTCAATACACAGGATGCTATGGTGAATGATATGCCGCATATTATGAGTACAGCCGCCACACACAGCATCACGATACCCGCTATGTATGTAGGCCTGAAATGTAGAATGAGGTGCATAGGGAGTACTCATTATTTAACATTGGTGGGGGTGAGGTTGTCGCCCCCCCCTTCCTTTGGTGGGGTTAAATGTTCTGCTCACTCATTACCCTGATTAAGATTAAATCCCGTAAGTAATCATACATGTAAAATCAATGTGCAGCAATACCGCGTGTATAAGGCGCTGCTTATATGCGAGGATCTTGTTAATTTTAAATGTTGGGAGATGTTAAGAGACCAAAAGTCTCGGAAACGATTTCCTAATTGTTGACTTTTTTATCCTACAAAAAAAAACGGTTTGTAATTATTTAAGAACACCAAAAGCTAATTTTGTGTGTACACTTTGACGTTTTATGATGTTCAAAACAAGCAGCAACAACTCATCACCCAGAAGTTATATTGTTTCACTTAAGCAAATGTTGCTTGGTTTTCTGGTTTTTTTTTGGGTTTTTTTCTTTTTTGGAAGGTCTTTATACTAAATGCTTATCAAAGCAATCAACCATCTTATTTGTTAAAGACACATATCTAGGAATTACTATATTGTGCATGAAGACTAAATACCATAAACATAACAGCTAATTACCTAATGGGTATATTATACATTGTAAGTATATAATCCCCCCTTACCCATATTCCTTTAGGATTAGAAGTAGTACAAGACCGATAGCGAGTGTAGGTACTCCGCACACCAGAAGCATGACTCCGGCCGCCCGGGTACATGCCACCCGCTCCTTCTCAGTCATCTTTAATGTGAGATCTGAAACATTTTTTTATTTTTCAAAAGGACTTAATTGGGGAAGGTGAAATGAATGATTTTGAATGTGCCGAAAGGACTGAAATGATCGAATTAGGGGCATGGTGAAATAACTCAAAATGGATTGTGGTGAAGGTAAAGGCAGGAATATAGTTATTGAAAGAACTAAAATTTAGTAGTCCTTGAGAAAACTGAATGAGAATCACAATGTCAAGGGGGTATAAACTTTTGCAACTGGTAATATTTTCTTTGTGTGCAAGTGTAAATAAGGAGTGTGGTGGAAACTGAGTGAGGAATGTGGTGAAAGGACTGAGTGAGGAGTGTGGTGAAAGGACTGAGTGAGGAGTGTAGTGAAAGGACTGAATGGGGAGTGTGGTGAAAGGACTGAATGGGGAGTGTGGTGAAAGGACTGAATGGGGAGTGTAGTGAAAGGACTGAATGGGGAGTGTGGTGAAAGGACTGAATGGGGAGTGTAGTGAAAGGACTGAATGGGGAGTGTAGTGAAAGGACAGAGTGAGGAGTGTGGTGAAAGGACTGAGTGAGGAGTATGGTGAAAGGACTGAATGGGGAGTGTGGTGAAAGGACTGAATGGGAAGTGTGGTGAAAGGACAGAGTGAGGAGTGTGGTGAAAGGACTGAATGGGGTGTGTGGTGAAAGGACTGAGTGAGGAGTATGGTGAAAGGACTGAGTGAGGAGTGTGGTGAAAGGACTGAAACAGGAGTGCAGGGAAAGGACTGAATGAGGAGTATGGTGAAAGGACTGAAACAGGAGTGTGGTGAAAGGACTGAAACAGGAGTGTGGTGAAAGGACTGAAACAGGAGTGCAGGGAAAGGACTGAGTAAGGAGTATGGTGAAAGGACTAAATGGGGAGTGTGGTGAAAGGACTGAATGGGGAGTGTGGTGAAAGGACTGAATGGGGAGTGTAGTGAAAGGACTGAATGGGGAGTGTAGTGAAAGGACTGAATGGGGAGTGTGATGAAAGGATTGAATGGGGATTGTGGTGAAAGGACTGAAACAGGAGTGTGGTGAAAGGACTGAATGGGGAGTGTGATGAAAGGATTGAATGGGGATTGTGGTGAAAGGACTGAAACAGGAGTGTGGTGAAAGGACTGAATGGGGAGTGTGGTGAAAGGACTGAATGGGGAGTGTGGTGAAAGGACTGAATAGGGAGTGCAGGGAAAGGACTGAATGGGGAGTGTAGTGAAAGGATTGAATGGGGAGTGTGATGAAAGGATTGAATGGGGAGTGTGGTGAAAGGACTGAATGGGAAGTGTGGTGAAAGGACTGAATAGGGAGTGTGGTGAAAGGACTGCAACAGGAGTGTGGTGAAAGGACTGAATGGGGATTGTGGGGAAAGGACTAAATGGGGAGTGTGGTGAAAGGACTGAATGGGGAGTGTAGTGAAAGGACTGAAACAGGAGTGTGGTGAAAGGACTGAATGGGGAGTGTGGGGAAAGGACTAAATGGGGAGTGTGGTGAAATGACTGAATGGGGAGTGTAGTGAAAGGACTGAATGGGGAGTGTGGTGAAAGGATTGAATGGGGAGTGTGGTGAAAGGACTGAATAGGGAGTGTGGTGAAAAGACTAAATAGGTATTGTGGTGAAAGGACTGGATGGGGAGTTTAGTGAACGGACTGTATGGGGATTGTGGGGAAAGGACTAAATGGGGAGTGTGGTGAAAGGACTGATTTAGGAGTGTGATGAAAGGACTGGATAGGGAGTGTGGTTAAAGGACTGAATGAGAAGTGTGGTGAAGGGATTGAATTGTGAAAGTGGTGAAAGGACTGAATGAGGAGTGTGGTGAAAGGACTAAATTGTGAAAGTGGTGAAAGGACTCAATGAGGAGTGTGGTGAAAGGACTAAATTGTGAAAGTGGTGAAAGGACTCAATGAGGAGTGTGGTGAAAGGACTGAATTGTGAAAGTGGTGAAAGGACTCAATGAGGAGTGTGGTGAAAGGACTTGAATGGGGAGTGTGATGAAAGGACTGAATGGGGAGTGTGGTGAAAGGACTGAATAGGGAGTGTGGTGAAAGGACTGAATAGGGAGTGTGGTGAAAGGACTGAAACAGGAGTGTGGTGAAAGGACTCAATGAGGAGTGTGGTGAAAGGACTGAATGGGGAGTGTGGTGAAAGGACTGAATGGGGAGTGTGGTGAAAGGACTGAAACAGGAGTGTGGTGAAAGGACTGAGTGAGGAGTGTGGTGAAAGGACTGAGTGAGGAGTGTGGTGAAAGGACTGAATGGGGAGTGTGGTGAAAGGACTGAATGGGGAGTGTGGTGAAAGGACTGAATGGGGAGTGTGGTGAAAGGACTGAGTGAGGAGTGTGGTGAAAGGACTCAATGGGGAGTGTGGTGAAAGGACTCAATGGGGAGTGTGGTGAAAGGACTGAATGAGGAGTGTGGTGAAAGGACTGAATGGGGAGTGTGGTGAAAGGACTGAGTGAGGAGTGAAAAAACAAAATGAGAAGTCTCACATGTTATAGCTCTTTAATGGTCATATGATGGCTCTGGGTTCATAACAGTCTACTCATGTTTTTATTGGTCCAATGCAGTGCTGGCAGGTCTGCTCACCAGCACTGCATTAGAGTATTATGTATCAAATGCCCCTGTCCCTAAGGGCCTTGATAATGTATCCTTAATTCATGCTGACCATTTATAGTGGAGTATGTATGTGTTCCTGTGCTCGAACACTAAAATTCATAAGTGGCTATTAGTAGTATATAAATATCTTTGAACATTTGTAACATGAAATTCTTGACTCCAATATCAAATAGTATACATTGGTCAGCATGAATCGATGTACATGTATGTTGTCTTCCTATTTCAAGAAGAGTATAGAATGAGTATGTTCTAATGCACACAGTCATCTCACAAGGTGGACTCATTTCTGGCATACTCTCAACTTGCATGGTATATATCTAGTTTCAACTCACCTTACAAAAACGTGCTTAGTCACTCCTTGATTCAAATACACAGCAATACAATGTTCAATACTCCTTCATCTGTCTAGGTTACCATATTCCTTGTACACAAATTTATCTCAACAGAAATCCAAATTGACATGCATCTCAAGTCCTCCAGCAGAAGTACATCCAAGAAGGCTCATACATGTAGGTCTAATGTACTATGGTTGTGGTACATGAGTATACTATTAACACTAATACCTGGCCCTAGCTAGGTCTATATTCTACAAGGCTGGCTCCTGCTGTGTCTGGCTCTGTGGGAGACTTGATTCAGGTCCATATATATTTTATATAGACTCCCTTACACATTGTTTTACTGAGTGTAATAATCGCCCTTAGAGCATTGATATAATTCTCCTCACGCAGAGACCAATGGCATATAGTAAGTGTAGTGTTGGAGTAATGGAGTGGTCATTGTTGATATCAAGGAGTTTGGGAGGGTGGAAGGGGGTTTTCCCACAGGTATATGACAATATCTCACCTCTGCCTCTCTTGAGATTGATCTTTTGTTTGTTCCTGCATGTCCTATTTCAACTCTCTCAAATGTAGAGTCTTTTGTGGTTTTTTTTTTTTTTTTTGCCATGGCTGCCCCTGTGCAGACATTATAACATATGTGACATAGGGACCTTAATGTACCCTGCTCTAAGGGCCCTTTTCACAGATCCTGTCACATATGTATTTTTTAGATAGGCCCCCCTCCATTCCGCCTGTATATAAGTAATGGCCACTCCTTAAGCAGGATTGGAGGTCTGCCTATAAGCAGTTTCATTCCATAACTTAGGTCTGGTGCCAACTACCAGACACCGAATGAACCAATTTTGAATAACAATATTGTTCCATATAAGAAGACGATCATAGAAATTGCAAACAAGCACCTGCCTCCTTTTCGCTACTTTTTGAACGTCTTCTTTTCTTTTTCTTCAAATTTTACCTGATATCATTAAGTTTCCAGTCCATCTAAATATCTATAAATAAATATGAATTTCTCCTTGCCAGTAGTGTGGACTATTCCATTCCTTTTGGCAGGGAGGTATTAAAAGGTTTAACCTGCAAGGTCTTATATAAGTCCTATAGGCTACTGGTGATAACAAGGGGAACAAATTCTGCTAATGTTCATTTAACAATTGTACACCCAGAGTGGACCTCTTTTACTCACACTGAACCTTGGCCCATTTAGTGGAACCTTTTTTCTTTTTTATGTCAGAAAACACATGAAAAATGTCAACGTGTGCAAACAAAAGGCATCTTTTTTTTCTGACATTCTGTTTCTGACATTGTTTTTTTTAGGAGATAATGTTATTGTTTAAGAAACGTTTTAAATGTTTCTTTTCCTAACGTTTTCCAACACAAGAAAAACGTATTTTACAAAGATTTTTTTCAAACCCAAATCCTTTTTAAATCTTAACAAATGCTACCAATAAGCTTTGTTTCTGCACCTGTTGCTGTTACATACATAGGAAGACCATATTTTTCATTGCCATTTTAAGAGCCACACAGAACTTTGAAGCATAATGTCCTTTGGTCTTCATGATGCATTCATGCATCATGCTGACCCTGTTCAGGTGATACACTCCCAAAGGGTCGGCATGATGCACCAATGCAGTGGTTGCCTCATCAGCACTACATTGGTACATCATGCTGACAAAGGGCATCTTACGACCCTTAGAGGACTAAGAAGAGGATTAGAATCTAATCATACAATACTCATGGACGTTATGCAATTTATTGATTATAAAATGGGCTCAAAATGGGCTCTATTCATGCACAAATGACACTTGACTACAGCCAGAAAGTCAAGCTAACTAGAAGTAGGAAAGTGATTTTTCTTCACCCCATAATAGAGAGCAACACCCAATTCAATCATGCACACACAAAGCTATTCCAAGTACTGCACAAGTTGCAATTTTTATGTTTTATAAAGGGGGTGATTGGTATGAGGTGGCATTCAAAAGATTTTGGACCTTTTTTTTGGAGAAAGGACCAAAACTATTTCAGCAGATTTGGATGTGGTGGCATTGGGAGATCAGCACAACCAAAAAAGAAAATCCAGAGATGCCACTGGCTGGTCATTGAAAATTCGGAAATTATGCTAGGTTTATTAAAACTTTCTGTACACCAAAATGATGTGTTTGTTCAGTCATCGGAGGTAGGTCCCCCTTTTGTGACTTAAAACGTTACCATATTTTTGGGGGTTACAAATTTGCTAACGTTTATTTCAAACGTCAAAATGTGCATTCGAATTCTAACTATGTAACTATGAATCGTTTTACAAACGTTCCTGACATAGCTTCATTCTTAACGATTCTCATAATCCAAACGGAGAAAATGTTTAAAGCATAATGAAACTGTATTTTAAAACGTTTCAGATGTCCCCAGATCATAGAAATACGTCGTATCCCAAGCTAGGGGGTATGCAAATCATGAGGTGACCTGGGAAGTTGACATTGCGATGTGTTATGCAATGTGATACGTTATTACTGATTTTATTTGATTAACACACAAACAATTCACAAGAGATGAAGGGTAGTTTACTGGAACTGAGGCATAGAATAATATTTGGGGAACTGCGAATTATGATATAACTGTGCCAGGGCTGTTTACCCTAATAGTGCAACGTAATGTTAAAATGCATTATGCGTTTTTTTTTGTCACGGTGCATGGATGCACCAGGGCTGCATTTGGCATAAACCCATGTATGTATGCCGCACCCTGTATATACAAGCACCTGGGACTTGAAGATCGCTAACTTATGTCAAGGTGAATATTGATGGCCCATAGATAACGCACTAAGCCCCCGTATTGCACCCCTGCATTGAATAACCAGCGCCAAATCTGCACGATGACGTCATAGACCCACTGCCCATGCGCAACCTTTTTGAAACGTAAACATCCAAGATGGCAGCGGTCAGCATTTCCCGATGAAAACGGGTAAATAAGAAATAACTTTGAAGGATATTGATGAAATATCGATTGATTTTCTACTCAAACACCTTCACATAAATGTAAAGATGAACTCTGATTAGTTTGAGCCTCCTGTTTCTTCACTCGCACTTCCTGCCCGCTCCTCAATCGACCTAACAGCCTCGTGCGGAACGGGCAGGAAGCGCTCGTGAAGAAACGGTCGGCTCAAACTAATCATGGTTCACCTTTACCATTTTACTATTCTATAGCGCTAAAACCAGAGCTTTAGCTGCATCATTAAGACTATTTCATAAAGGTCTATGAATCCCTGTATATCCTCTGAAATAGTCTAAAATCCACGGCTTATGTATGCAGGGTTTTACAGTATCTATCACAAAGGGTTGCCATGATGCTTAAAAGCAGGTCTGCATGCATTCATGCATCGTGACCACAAAATGGAAATGATACATAAATGCAGTAAGCGGCTCTTAAGGGGTTAAGAACGCCCTGGGGCTATGTGGTACAATGATACGTAATAATTCCATGTGGTGAAAAAAGCAATCAGTGAGTGACATATATCAATAACATTTTTATACTACAGCCAACATAAACAGGGATGAAAGTCATAGAGCACAAAAATCCCTGAAATGGTCCAATATTCGACCCAAAAACCTGGGTTTCTATATGAATGTATAGGGCCCTGGAAGTTCAAAATCCCTGAAATTTTAGGGAATTCCCTGAAGACTTTCATCCCTGCATAAAACCCTGTATATAAGCAGCGGCTTATAGGCCAAGTCAGAGGATACTTGTGGTTTATAGGAATGGCCTGAACACAGGGAATGGCATATAGGCAAGGTTTTTAACACTATATCAGGGGCGTAGGAAAAGGGGGGGCCAGGGGGGCCCAGGCCCCCCCCCAATCCCAGAGGAGGTGGGGCCTGAATATGTCTGGGCCCCCCCAATATTTGTCAAGACCCATGATAAAATGCAAAGATTTACCCCAAATTTTTCACAAATATGGTAGCACAATGGGAAAAGGGGGCCTGGGCTTAAAATCACAGGCAAAAGTCATCAAAGATATTTTAATACATATATCTTATGTACCCATGAATAAGTGTCAGCCCACTCTATCCGATGAATTACGATAGGTGCGACAGGGCCCCCCTGGGCCCCCCCCCAATCAAGATTTGGTTCCTACGCCTCTGACTATATTAAAGGCAGCACTATTCTGGTGCTATTCATGCACCAGGTACAGCTTATAACGTTCTGAGTCAATGTGTTAGTTTTACGCGGTCACACACAAATATTAGTAGGGGTGTCTCCCATGGACCCCCCCCCCCCCACCCACCCACCTCACATAATGCTGTTCAATTCTTTTTGGTCCTCATGATGAACTAATGGCGCACTGGTGCGTAACTCGCAAATATTGTGGCTGTGTACATCAGGACAATTATTGCCCTGAGGCATCCACCATATGACCACCCATTTATAAAACAAAGAAGTACAACATTCATTTTATACAGATTTATTGTGATTTTTAACTTGATTTCTTGATGAAGTTACATGAAGGTAGAAATGAGAATGAGGATACCAGGTCCTAATACACCATGATTGTAGAATTCCTTACAAGCCTCTAACAGTATTATTCTGTAGTTCTTAATTAAAAGAATCAACAAATGCAGCGACGTCTGCACTCGCCGGACAGCGGTATTCTTAAATCTATATATAAAATTCAGTGTTCGTTTTCCTTAGTGCTATTGGTTATGATCGTGCCGCTCACAAATAAAATATTCCCAGTTTGGGGAGGGCATTCTTCTTCCTCTTGAGACACTAACGTGATTCAATAACTAGGTGTTCTGAATATTCAGGTCGTGGAAGCTGAGTCTCTTTGCTCCGTGGGACAGGGTCCTTAAAGCTGTAAAAGGAAAATACATTTCATACGTTATTCAATCATTTATTTTGGGGCCTTTATAGATCAGAAACAGGCAAGTATACTCTTAACTTCTAAAATGGTATTGACATAATTTCCTTTTATAGTGCTCTTTTAGTCGCTCTTTTAATCTTTCAGATATGCCACTGACTGGCCGACAAAAACCAGGAAAACTGGACTTTTGGACACATTTTCACAGGAATTTAACATAATTTAATACAGGTATCTTGGAATGAAAACCAGGAATTCCTGGTAAACCAGGAAAAGTGGCATCTTTTCCATACTAAACATACAGGTATCTTGGAATGAAAACCAGGAATTCCTGGTAAACCAGGAAAAGTGGCATCACTGAGATTCTTTTCCATACTAAACAACCAAATTTCAGAAATCAAAGGTGGGGTGGGTGGGGGGTGGGGGTATATTTTCAGCACATTCTGCAAATGTGTCTATATAATGATATGATGGATTCATAGCACCCTATAATGGGTCCATTAATGAGTGGTAGCGTTTGCCTTAATGTCCCAGATGATGAGCTTGGCGTCCATGCCAGAGGTGGACACCTTAGGAGCCTTAATTTGATACCGGAGTGCATCATGCCCTTGGTCGGCATGATGCACCCATGAAGCTCTGCGAGCCTGCTCACCAGAACTTCTTTGGATCATCATGCCGACCCTCCGGGAGTCTATCAATTTTGTAGGGTCGACATGATGCATGAATGTAGCCTTGGCGAGTTACTCACCAGGGTTGCATTCATGCATCATGACGACCAATGGGCATAATGCACTCCTGTATTAGTATCCCTTAAAGAACCAAGGAATGTTTAAGCTTACCTTGAGGTCCCAGATGATAAGTTTGGCATCCATACCAGAGGTTGACACCTTGATGGCCTTCATCTTGTCGCCCGTGTGGATCGACACTTGGCTGCAAATGGAGCATAGAGACAATCAATTACATGTCGAATCTTTGAAGACTTATGCTCGCTCTTACATTTCCAAATAGACTGATTCAAATGACAACAACGACTGGGTGATAATCACACATGGTGCTGTTATGCAGACATCTTACCATCTCTGGAAGTAAAAGTGTCTTTTAGAGCTTTTGGGGCTCATTCCTTCCACTTTTGTGTAAAAATCTGAGTGCGTAAATCGCCAATGTTATTATGTACTGGTAATATGCAGAGATTCCACTCGCTGGCCGACAAAAACCAGGAAAACTTGACTTTGGACCCTTTCTCAGGATATGAGCATAATTTAGCACAGATATCTGAACCAAACAAAACCAGGAATTCCTGGTAAACCAGGAAAAGTGGCATCTCTGTGGTATGCACCACATTGACCCTGTGTGCTTGATACACTCTATGAGATTCGACATGATGCACTAATGGGCATGATGCGCTCCTGCATCTAAATAGGGTTGTATAGCACTCACCTGATAGTGTTCTGGTGGATACTGGGGAGCTCCGTCTTGTTGTCGTCCACCGTCTGACCGCGTGTGTCCAGGTTCTGGAAGTGCTTCATGGCCCTGGAGGAAGCAAACAGGAGGATTCAATACTTTACACTTTGGCCAAAATACTTTCTCCAGTCACCATAATGCCTCATGTATAAGGTGCACCTCATGTATAAGGTGCACCTTATACATGAGGTGCACCTTATACATGAGGTGCACCTCGTGTATAAGGTGCACCTCATGTATAAGGTGCACCTTATACATGAGGTGCACCTCATGTATTAGGTGCACCTCATGTATAAGGTGCACCTCGTGTATAAGGTGCACCTCGTGTATAAGGTGCACCTCGTGTATAAGGTGCACCTCGTGTATAAGGTGCACCTCGTGTATAAGGTGCACCTCGTGTATAAGGTGCACCTCGTGTATAAGGTGCACCTCATGTATAAGGTGCACCTCATATATAAACCAAGAATACACGCCAGTCCTATATATATAAAATATAAATGACAATATGAAGGCATAAGGAGAATTTGTTCAGGTATATTTTTCGCATATATTGACTCTAAGCCGTTAGAAATGTGAATAGGAAAATTCTACTTACGTGAATTTAGTGGTGCCAGTGGACTTTCCTTCGTCCACCTTCTTGTGGAACTTGATCTCAGACCCATTATATGAGTACAGCAGCGGGATACAGTCATGGCCCTGTACGGTCACACAAAGTAAATAAACTTAGTACATAACCATACAGAGTCGTATTCTAATTCTATTATATTCACATATATAAGACAGAGCTGCATGAAACCCGCTAATACAGGAGTGCATCATGCCCATTGGTCATGATGCACCAATGAAGTGCTGGCGAGTCTGCTCGCCACCACAATATTGGAGCATCATGCCGACCCTTCGAGGGTGCACCAACTCCATAAGGTCAGCAACAGGACATAATGCATTAAATGTCTATGCATGTTATAACGGTACAAAGAGTCACAGTATTACTTACAGCGACCAGCAGGTTGGACTCAGTCACCCAGCTGAGGCTAATACAAGGCAGGTACTTGGTCTTAATGGTAGCAAGGCTGTAAAAGAAAAATATGTTTACAAAATGGAAAAATGCCTGGCTGCTGACTGGTTTTAATGAAAGGAACATTTTTAACTCTAAGATTATGAATTAATTTTCTTTTAAATTTTCTTAGCATAGGTTTGTGCCTATATGAAATAATGCCAAAAACTCGGATCTCTTGTCAGAAGCAGTTCTCATTTATAATAAAATGCTACCTGTAGTTTAGCTGAAATATCAAAGATCTTTATTGTTGAGAGAGTATTCGGTCAAACAAAATCAGTACACATTAAGAGTGAAAAACATTGACAGAAATTCCCTATGAATTATTAAGCCAGATTACCTCCTCTTTTCTTTGTATGCTATTTGGACGTTTCATTTTAAACAGATATTTTATAATCTCTACACAGACTTAATACACATTAAACCCATCAGTGATTAGATTTCAGCGGTTAAAAGAAGTTGATCTTACTGCATTTCGTTGGGAGCGTTAGCCACAGAGATGCTCGAATCGTGGCCGACCCAGGCCAGTTTGTCTCCGCCCGCGGAGAAGGACACGTCATGCACCCAACCACCTGTAGAAACGAAGAGCGACAAACATAGCCAGGTGAGTGACTCATTGCCAAAAGGTGAGACCTCATAGTATTAATAACACTTTAAGGATCGCTAATGCAGGAGGTCATTATACGCATTGGTCGGCATGATGCAACAATGAAGTGGCGGCGCGACTGCTTACCAGCACTTCATTGGTGCATCATGCTGCCCCTATGGCAATGTATTGACCCTGTAGGGTTGGCATGATGCACGAATGTAGCCCCGCTGACTTAGTTGCCAGGGCTGCAATGATGCTTAATGTCGACCAAAGGGCATGAGGCATTAAGGCACTATGCTGTCATTTAAAAGGGTTAACACTTTACAGTAACTTACTTAGATTTAAACTTTCAACTTCAAGAAGTAGGTGGCAGGGGATAAAGATTATAGATCTAGCTTATCATGGGGAGATTCGGGTAATAGAAGATGGAGGATTTCCATAGCATTTTAACTCTGCAGCACAGTACCTAGACGCTTGGAAAACAGTTTCGATTCTAAATCTTTGAAGGGTTCTATACGACATAGAGCCACAGCTTAATCGATCATCTATGTCATAACGTTTAAGGGATTTGAGAAAATGTCTACATACAGGATTCATATGATATCTTATTACGTAGGTAACTTATTCTACTGTGATAAGTGTCTAGGTGGTAAATCTTATAAACTAATACCGGTACATGTAGTAATTGTGTTACACAGGAAATGTCAACCTATACTGCAGGGATGAAAGTCACAGAGCACGAAAATCCCTGAAATGGTCCAATATTCAACCCAAAAACCTGGGTTTCTATATGAAAGTATAGGGCCCTGGAAGTTCAAAATCCCTGAAATCAGGGAATTCCCTGAAGACTTTCATCCCTGATACTGGGAGTACAAACCACACACAAAGTCATTTTCAGGCCCAATCTACACAGGTTTGGTTACAAGGGGCACAATGTTACATCTAATTATACCAAGGATCTAGTCTGAATGCTAACCACACACTAATTGAGGTTTGCAAATCCAACAAAAACTGAACAGATTGGGGTATGAGAGAGGAGATCTGTTTTAACTCGTCATCTAATAACACAAGTTCAAGTTGACCCTATAGAGGCCAATGGCGCATAAATGCATCATGCCCATTGTACGCCATGATATATGAATGCGGCTCTGGCGAGTAACTCGCCAGAGCCGCATTCAAACATGATACTGACTGTGTGGCATTGCTAAGACTACGGCGGGCGGGGGGGGGGGTCAGCATGATGTAACAATGAAGTGATGCAAAGTCTGCTCGCTAGCATGCCATCGATGTATCATGAAGACCTATGGGCACGATGCACTTTTGCATTACTTACCCTTGGAGGGTCCCATAGTGCATTAATGCATCATGCCCTTTGGTCGTCAATGATACATGAATGCAGTTGGGGTGTAACTCACCAAAGCAGCAATCATGTATCATGCGGACCCTTTGAGTCTGTACAATGTAGGTTCAACATGACATGGATGCAGAGCTGTTGAGCACTTCATTGGTGCATCATGCCAGCACTCTGGAATTGTTATCAACCCTTAAGTGTCAGTATGAGGCATGAATGGGCATGAATTATAAGCGGGCGTAAATTTGAGGAATTTAGAATCTTTTTTAAGGAAATGTTCACAGCATAGATGTGCTGAATTATTTTCTTATGGTTAAGGAACGTAGTTACCATAGAACTATGTATAAATCTGTCTCAGGTGTGTGGAGGCCGTGTTTACTGCCTGGTCACTCCCAATATGCTATCAAGTTGAATTATAAAATATGCTTGTAGTATGTCTCAGGTGTGTGGAGGCCGTGTGTACTGCCTGGTCACGGCTGAGCACTTCCAATATGCTATCAAGTTGAATTATATACTTGTAGTCTCAGGTGCGTGGAGGCTGTGAGGTCACTGAGTACAATTTGGACAAAATTCTAGCGTGGACTGTTAGATGTAAATGAATTATTTTCAAATGAAAATAATTTAATCAGCGGCAATTTAAGGTGTAAAACTCTAAAATGACACACTCTACACACCTATTATATACTTACCAAATGTACCTTTACTATAAATCCCATTCTATCTAAACCTCTGGTACCTTGATGATCCACAGACTACCTTTTGTCATTTGTCAGGTTTCCCGAGGCAGATTAATAAGGTATGACTAAAAATCATATCTTAAGTGCTGCTTCCACCAAATAGAAAATGATGACTAAATGGGCATGAAGTATAAGCGGGCGTAAATTTGAGGAATTTAGAATCTTTTTTAAGGAAATGTTTACAGCATAGATGTGATGAATTATTTTCTTATGGTTAAGGAACGTAGTTACCATAGAACTATGTATAAATCTGTGTCTCAGGTGTGTGGAGGCCGTGTGTACTACCTGGTCACTCCCAATATGCTATCAAGTTGAATTATAAAATATCCTTGTAGTACGTCTCAGGTATGTGCAGGCCGTGTCTACTGCCTGGTCACTGCTGAGCACTCCCAATATGCTATCAAGTTGAATTATATGCTTGTAGTATGTCTCAGGTGTGTGGAGGCTGTGTGTACTGCCTGGTCACGGCTGAGCACTTCCAATATGCTATCAAGTTGAATTATATACTTGTAGTATGTGTCAGGTGTGTGGACCCCGTGTGTACTGCCTGGTCACGGCTGAGCACTTCCAATATGCTATCAAGTTGAATTATATACTTGTAGTATGTGTCAGGTGTGTGGAGGCCGTGTGTACTGCCTGGTCACGGCTGAGCACTTCCAATATGCTATCAAGTTGAATTATATACTTGTAGTCTCAGGTGCGTGGAGGCTGTGAGGTCACTGAGTACAATTTGGACAAAATTCTAGCGTGGACTGTTAGATGTAAATGAATTATTTTCAAATGAAAATAATTTAATCAGCGGCAATTTAAGGTGTAAAACTCTAAAATGACACACTCTACACACCTATTATATACTTACCAAATGTACCTTTACTATAAATCCCATTCTATCTAAACCTCTGGTACCTTTATGATCCACAGACTACCTTTTGTCACTTGTCAGGTTTCCCGAGGCAGATTAATAAGGTATGACTAAAAATCATATCTTTAGTGCTGCTTCCACCAAATCGAAAATTCTACAGCTGTGTCGTATTGGCTGATAGTGTGGTAATAATACATGACGGGTCTAAACCTTGGTGAATAACGCTTTCAGAGCCGAAAAGCCCATTAAACATAATGCATTGTGCCCTTTTGTCATTATTTATGAAGGCAGCCATGGTATGTGGACTGACCAGGGCTGTATTCATGCATTATGCCAACCCTGCCATGTATATAATGCACGAGTCAGGGATGCCTTGAATTGATGACAAAGAATATAGGAAATCATCCTTATTTTCTCAATTTCCAACATGGAATGCCTGTGGGAAATACAGCCAAAATTCTGAATTCCTACAAAGTTAGGAAAGGTGGCATCTCTGAGTTGAGTACAAATGCGTATAATGCACTATGTGACCTTTAAAGAGTAAGTCATTATTTCCTCTACGGGACCAAGACAACATATTATGAGAATGGCTAGCTATGGTGGAAGCAGCAATTACCGTAATCTCCCGCGTATAAGGCACACCTCGCGTATAAGGTGAACCCTGAGTTGAGGAGAATGGTATAAGGCCCACCTAGGTCTTGATTTTTGAGGGTTTAGTACTTTTCTATAGTAAAATTACCCCACCTATAAGACGCACCCCCTTCTTTGGGAGCTTCTATAAGGTGCAGTAGGGCTTTGATTCACGTATAAGACGCGCCTTATACGCAGGAGATTAGGGTAGATATGTTTATAAACTGACAAAGTTAGCTACCTAGGTTTGGTAAAAACTAGGAAAAATTAGAAACACAACATTGAACATGGTACAAGTTATCATTTGACACAGATAGTCGAATATTTAATTTAATTTCCAATTTTGTCTCACAATATTTTTAAAGGAGGTTACTGGTGAATCATCCGTTTGTTGATAACATTAATGAAAATAAATTAAAAACATATTTTAAATTCAACCACAAGAGCCAAATGAAAATGCAATCATAAATTGTCATATTCTTTGTCAAATGATAACTATAGCAATATACGGCAAGGTACTAAAGAACACAAACATGTATATTGATCAGCAAATACACGGCTGGGAGAACTCGGGAACTGCTAAACGATCCACCCTCTGATTCTTTAGCACGCATAGCACATCAATGCATTAACCCAATGTCATGATGCATGAATGCAGCCCTGGTGGGTAACTCGCCAAGGCTGCATTCATGTATCATGCTAACCCTACAGGTTGATACACTCCCATAGGGTCGGCATGATGCATGAATGCAGCCTCACTTGAGTTGCATTCATTGCATCATGGTGACCAACGGACACTATGCACTAACACGCTACGTGCAAATAAAGGGTGCAGCGCTAAACACAACTTTCCTCGGGGGACATGCACTTTATGGGACTAACCCCAATTAGGTCACCCTACAAACCTTCTTAACAAAATAACCAAAATACTAATGGTAAAAATATACTAGGTAACTAAAGAGGAAATACCCAAAATAGACAAACACAATGCCATTTCAAACATCGACCCACCTTTTTGTAATCCTGAGAATAAAGATGTATTGGGATAGAAAGGCAATGCATGGTGAGCTTATGACTAACGATATAGGGTAATCAAATGGTGAAGGAATAGGGAATAAAGTCTGATTTTGATATAGCATCTAGGTGAAGGGGAGGGGGATTTCTATACGTAAATCTCTTACCTGAAAGCATAAGTTATTTTCAGTTTTAAGAATTATTCGCATATCATTGATAAAAGCAGGACTTAATGTTAAACAGTAGAATACTACCTCTATTGTTCTTAGACCTTTGCAGTATGTAATCGCTTACTTCCATAATTATTGCTCATTAAATCTAAGTACTGAGAAAAGCAGTGGCGGTGGCCAAGAACGCTCCGGACGAGACGGGGACTGTCTTCACACACGACTAAACGTCCAACTCACGAAGGACGTCACTTATTGGACAGAAGGCACTGCGAGATGACCATGCAAAAATTATTTCAGAAACAAATAAATTGTAGCCTCTTTGATATGATAGCAATTTGAGTTATCGTCTATGGGACGTAAAATAAAACGTTGGTTAGTTTTGGTGAAGATTCTTGTGTGCACCATTGCTGCCCACATGTGCATCAATATTGTTACATTTTAGATCAAAGTTACCTCAACAAAAGCCATTAAAAGTTCTAATAAATACATCGGATGTGGGCCAATTATCCCAAGAACGCATCAGTTATGTGTCCAATAATGAGATTTTTTTTAGATTAATAATGAGATCCAGAATAAATTCCACTGAAATACTGTTTAAGATTGACATTAACTTTTAATAAGCTCAATTTTGAATATTGCTGAATTATTACAATACTTCAATTATTAATTCTTTGTAAAAAGAAAAAAGTGTAACTATGCAGTCATCGGCCATCATGACCAGAGCAACATTGAAATAAAAAAAGTTTTTGATCTTAAGTTTTATGGGATGGAAAGTATTTTCATTGCTAGAGTTCAGATGGGATTCATCAAATAAAAGAAATTGTTTTACTTGCCAAGATAACGAATAGCAAGAATAGGCAACTTATCATGCCTTATCACATTCCTTCCTTAATTTCATGAGTAGTAGATACTAATAGCAAAGGCAGAAAACAGATTGCACTTATTCAAATTATGCAGTACCGGTAGCTGCAGCTTCATTTTTTTTTTAATTGTAATAAATACCAACTTTTTCATAATCTTTCTGATTTAATTTAAGCTACAGATTATTGAGAGCTCTCCTGATTTGTTCCCCCCCCCCTTTTATTTTGTTTTGCTTCATCTAAACTACAATTTAGTATTACTGTTCCCTTGACAGATTTCAAAATAAACTCAGAATTTTCTCCATCAAGCTACAAGTTACGATAACGGATAATGATAATTCATAGAAGTTAGTTCTGCCACCAATGAGAAAAGAGGTCCTTTCTTCACTCTTCTTTTTTTTTGGATTAAAAAATATATAGATTGTGTAATTTTGTCTTTAGCATTTGAAGCCATTCCATGAGCATGCGTCGTGCCTTACTGAACAAAGTGTGACAGAAAGGCCCGGTCAGTGCCGAGCGTTCTCACCGTACTCCACCTTACTCCACACACCTCCGCCATTAGAAAACTCCGCCATCAGGTTTCCGAACGTCATCTTTTTACCCCATGCAGTGGCCGCAGGTTTCCCCTCGACTTCTTTGATGTATGCGGAGAAGACCCTATGTTAAGAGATTAATGTTGATAATGTCGATAAATGGTTTATTCTTAAACCACATGGCCCAGTGAGTCTTCTATACAAAAAGCGGCTTGTACCAAGTACCGTAAATTCTCTCGTATAAGCCGCGGCTTATACCAGAATCCAAATCAGAATTAGCCTTATAGGATTGGCCCAAAGTCTGGATGAGGCTTATATAAGGGTATCTATTACTATGGAACAGTACTAAACCACCAATTTTCAGGCCTCATGTGCAGCTTATAACATTCTGCTAAAGTCAGGGTGCGGCTTATACGAGGGGAATTTACGGTATTCACAATCAGCTATCTACATGTTAGAGTTGATATCTTAGCATATCGAAAATCATCATTGACTTTCTATATTGTTCAAAAATATTAATGTTTATGCATCCTTGGAAATTCAACTATCTCTGCTTCTACCTGGCCTTGAAGTCACTTGATCCACATGCAATGAGGACGTTGTTGGGATGCCAGTCTAAGCTGTAATTGAAAAGAAAAAAATTGTTTATAAACTCCGGTTCAAATCAAGGAAAATGTTGGTTAAGCTTTAACTGCCGCATGCTGTTTAAGATAATTGCATCATGCTAACTGGTAGTAACGAGACATAAATCTATCCTGCACGATTTTCAATAGCGGAACTTTTACATCTCTGCAAATGTAGCTGGAATTAAGGGAATTGTACAGGAATTAAAGGGATAACGCAGAATGTTTAGTTAGTTAATAGCATACCTGGTGACGGTGGAGCGCAGCGGCTTCTTGATATGCTTGCTCACCCACCAGTCGTTCTCCAGCTCAAAGTAACACACCGAGATAAGGCGAGCCCCGCTACCGACAGCGAACTTGGTCTCTTTACAAAAATAAAAAGGCATGAATTTGTACCGGTAATTCATTATCAATGTCTTGGAAACTGTAACAATCCCAATATTTTCTTATAGCAATGACTTGCAGACTTTTTTTTTTTTTTTGCCATGTGCCAATGATGAATTAAGAGAAAAATCATGCAAAAACTTTTTGAGAAAAAGTTATACCTTCTGGTGACCACTTGACACAGGTGGCAGCACGGTTGATACGGAGGATGACCAATGTTGGCTTCCAGGTTCCGCCATTTTCAGTCCACACGTAAGCATTACGATCCTGCAAGATAACATTTATATCATTACCACTGCCAAACTTAGTACCGTTATCTCCCGCATATAAGGCGCTTCTTACACGGGGGGTTTTAGTTCTCATTGGATCCAGAAGGGGGACACCAAGACCTTTCTTTTGATATCTTACATGCCCCCTTAGCCATAATAGGTTATATGGGGGCCCAGGGGGGTCCATAGGGGCCCAAGTTACACATAGGTCTTTGAATTTTGAAAATTCATTTTTCATTTTTTTGAGAATTTTCCAAAAGTCTAGGTGCGCCTTATCCTATAGGATGCAAATGGTGTAATTCTGGTGTATAAGCCGCATCTTATATGTGAGGATTTACAGTATTACTGACACCTTTACCAGAGACATCTACCAAAGATAAGGAATTCCTGGCCACCAAAAAACATGACATCTATTCTACTCACGGCTCCACAGGTGACAATGCGGTTGCTGCGTGGTGCCCAGTCAATGCCGGTGATGCGCTGCACGTGCTCGGTCAACGTGGCGATCTGGTCCCATTTACCCCCGTTCTGCTTGTAGATGTGAACCTCATGGTTGTTGGGGGAAATGGCCAGCTCTGTAATAGATAATAGTAGTGGTTTTGTTTCACTCTTACATAGAATTATGTTATATAGATCTACTTCTAGAATGAACTGTTTGATAATTGTAAATAACTGATTGATTTTAAATCTTTATTTTTTTGTTTATTTATTTTTCTAGGAGTTATTTCAGAACTCTGGCAGTAGCAAACTCTTCCTCAAAGTTTCTAACTGATAAATGTACATCTACTCACGGCTCCTGTCCCCGTTGAAGGCGTGGCAGGTGATCGGAGTGATTCCAAAGCTGTGAATGGAAGTCATGGCGAGGAGTCTTCTTTACTGCTGAGTGAGACACTTGGAGTCTTGGTGTAAGGAATCTAATATCTTGGTATCTGAAATTTATTACACAACTTACACTAAGTTACAGTAGCTTTAGATCTAGGTCATTATTTATCAAAATAGGGGGGGTATTTTTTTTTGTTTTTAAGCAAATACAAATAGCTTGTGTGCGACTATAGCTCAGAGAGTTAAAAAATTGTTCAAAACAGCTACTTTTCAGCAATTTTTAATATTATAGAAATTTCACATTCAATCCCTCATAACTTCTGTTCTAGTACCATTATAAAGACAATTTAAACGCCATTAAATTACTCAAGTTGCCAGCTTCCTGGTGATGTTAAATTATTCGGGTAAATCCAAAATAAAAGTTTGGCATGTTTTCCCTATTTTCAGCGACCCCTGACTGAGGCTGAATCACAAACCCAGACCTCAGCCCCAGAACCCAGGGGCTCAGAGCCAACTTGAACTGGGAGTTTGTACCAAGTGGGAACAAGCATATCTATAGGCATTTCCATAAGATTTCTATGAAAACCTGATCTAGAAACATTGGTCATTCTTCTACCTTACCTATTGGCGATATGGATATGGCAATTATGAAGAAATCCGTGGACTCTGGTCAGTCGACACGAATTCCGAGATGCCGATAAATGAGGAAGTAGGCGAGTGGGCGGAAACTCTTTCGCTGGTCGCCGCCTACAAGCAAGATTCATTGATTACCAGTTTCAGTTTCGATTGAAGCGCCATCTAGAGTTTCAGGTATGAATCACTGCCAATACACAAGAATTCACAATCATACGTTGCTGAGAAATTAGCTATTTAAAAGCAGTTTGGACTGTGTTTAAACTTTTATTGTGTCTCCCAAGATTCATCACAAGTTTCTGGAGCATGATGATTGCAGAATAAGCAGCCCATTGATTATGCATAAGGACGGACCAATCATGTCCTAAAGAGTAAGCATTTTGTGATTGGTTGGGTGAGTTGTGTCAAGAGGTCATCTGCTACTTGTGTTTACATCCTGAAGCTTGGCTGCTTGGAGGCTGGCCGGCTCTCTGAAACTCCTCAAGATGCCGGCTTTTGGACTAAAGTTTCTTCTTGCCGTTCTCTGTGTATTGAATGTGGCAAACGGCAAGTATGTGGATGATGATCCTATCTACAGCTCTACAGATCCATCGGTAAGGGAGCCCCGGCCATGTGAAGGTAGGTTGGCTTCACTACCGGTAATACATGAACCGGTACCACTAAATACTATTATTACTGTAAAACCCTGTCCTGTGTATAACTACATATATAAGTCGCACCCTGACATAATGGGGGATCGACTAACATAAAGATTCAAGATTTTCAAGATTCAAGATGGCTTTATTGACTAATGTACAGGTACACTTATGTCAGCACCAGGTTTTCATTTACAATGTTGTAGACAGATTTTATATACGAGTATATACAGTTCACAGCTCCTGGCCTTTTAGATGATTTGCAATATGGGGCAACTGCTAGTATTTGAGAAAGTTTCCTAGTGTCATTGTGTCTTTTGTAGTAATCAACAAACTTGAGTCATCGTGTCTTTTGTAGTAATCAACAAACTTACTCCATAAAGGAGTGGTCATTATTTATCAACAGGGGGTATAGTGGGTTTTCTATCCTCCCACTCGACAGCAGTAAAATATCTTTTGCGCCCCCTCCCCCACTGGAGGCGCGGAGAATTTTCATGCCCCTCTTTTTTTCATCTATAGTAGTGCACAGGCTTTAGAGGTTTTTTTTACACCCCCCCCCCACCCTCAGGCTCTCAAGACGGGTCAAAATTTGTTACCCCCCCCCCTCAGGAGGGGTCTGAAATGTTTGTGCCCCCCTCAACCCCCCCCCCACCCACCTGTTGATAAATAATACCACCCCCTAAGTGAGGCTACTTAGTGGGGGATCTGCCGTGGGAAATGATTCTCACCAAGGGTCTGAAATGGTCTATAAGCTGCCGCGGCATATGTGCAAGGTTTTATGGTACCGTATCCAAGTAGTCAACATTTTCATCACTTTGAGTATGTAATACGCTCACCCTTGAATCTTGATGGGAGTCTTGGCCATTCACAGACAAATGAAGAGGCCTATGCTAGATCTATCTAAAAAAAAAACAACTAACAAAATGAAACAGCTGCTGTGACAACGTCTATGCAATGGACGAGCGAGAAATGCATGGGTGGATCCCAGGCATAACCCTAGGGAATCTGCTGCCTGTATTGTGCTACCTACCCACATACTGATAAAGAAATAGGCTAATGGTAATGACTATGTTTGAAGAAGTAGATAGGCTTGCTGTGTACATACAGGCCTACATTTTCGTTTATTCAGCTGAAAAGGCCGAGTTTCATTGACCAGATAAGTTGATTTTGAAAATATGAACGACTTCACCGTATCTCTTTTTTCAGACGATTAAATGATATATATCAGAGCTTGTGTACTGCAGAAAAAAAAGGAAAAAGAAAGAGAAAGATAATTTTGTATAACGCATTTCTCCTAGTTCTAGGCAACCTGCGTATTTTTCTTTCAGTGTGCAAATATGTAATAACTGAGCTGACTTCCCGCCTCAAAGAAAGCGGGAAGTCCAAAGAGGTTTTACATACCGGTCACGGTATAGAAGGAGAACGGATAAAGAAATTCAAATACCAGACATCGTGAGTCCATACACTAAATATGATTTGGCACCCTGTACATATCGGTCCTGTAATAATTGTGTGTCTCCTGCCATAGATTCACGAATCTGTACATATAAATTAAATGGTGATGTCTCTTTCAGGGTCAGTGCTATATATATCAGGGATGCCATTCACTGATCCCCAAAAATTCGGAAATACTCCTAATTTTCTCAATTTACAAAAAGAAATACCTATAGGAATGAAAATCAAAAAAATATATATATACACCTTTTCAGTATTTTTTTATTTTTATTTTGATATTGTGATGTTCCCTGTATATAAATGCCCTCCGAACTAATTTAAAACTAGCACGATTATAGAGACAATATTGTGTACATGTGCTTAAAATGGTTCCCGGTATCCAGGATTTTTAAAGGGATGGGGGCGGAGCGTGCCCTTCTTTTAGCCCTTTATAATTTTTGGCTAAATCTTGTGCTCATATAGGCAAATGGATAGGGTAAAAGTAGGGGGGGGGACATCTAAATCTGCCACATGTGATGTATCTGCCCCTTATAGTTAACCCTTTAAGGGCAACATAGATTAATGCAGTCGAGGTAAGGTGCCTCCTGGACTGCATTCATGAATCACGCTGATAAAAAAGGCATGTATATACAATCAAGCACTATACGACCCCTAAAGTCTTTACCCTCTTATAGCACTCATGCACAAGGGCATCATGCCGCCTGACCCACCGGGAGTGTATCAACCCTGCAGGGTCGGCATGATGCATCAAAGTAGCCCTAGTGAGTTACTCAGGAGGGCTGCATTTATGCCACATACCGACCAATCTGCACCATGCATTTATGCAGTGGCGGATTGAGACGAGGGGCGCCCCTGCACGCCCCCTCCTCTTTTTCCCCTGTACTTTAGAGTTTATTTGGCTCATTTAAGCCCGGAATTTAGCCAAAATTAAGGTCAAAACAAGGGGCGCGCCCCCTCCTTTTCAGGATCCTGGATCCGCCACTGATTATTGCATTAGCGGTACGTAAAGGGTTAGGGTCAGGTTCCTACCTGTCCAGGCCCACTATTGACACCTCAGCTGTCGCCATTGTCCTGTAGCTACTGGTGCTTTGAGCTACATTGATTTTATATTAACCCTTTAAGGACCGCATATTGCCTCCAGATCCAGGGTCCATTTTCATATGATGCATGATTGTGATGCCGGCGAGTCTTCTCACGGGCAATGCATCCATGTGGCATTGACGCATCATACCAACCCTTCAGGAGTGTATCAGCAGTATCATGCCATCACAATGATGCATGAATGCAGCCTTTGTGAGATAAGTCACCAGGAATGCATACATCATAAAGACAAATAACGATGATGAATATACTATGCAGTACTCAAAGGGTTAGACTTACCCTAAAACCCAGCGTATAAGCCGCAGCTTAAATGTCATCTCAGAGGGTTCTGTGGCGTATTATAAAATAGGATGGAGCCTGAAATAAGGGTGTGGTTTGTATAATAAGGGGTTTTATATTTAGGTATATTGTATGGTAACCTGGGCATTTTCAAGTCTGAGGTATAGCATTTTCTCAAAGTATGGGTGCGGCTTATACCTGAGTAAATCTTAAGCTAAAAACAAGCACAGGGGCACTAGTATGTGTTTATGCATACTGATGTATAAGGCACACTTCTCCGGTCACTTTTGACGCTCTGCGTGGATGTCACCATGGCAACGGCTGTCTTCGTGCAGGCAAAGTGCCCTGTTTGTTTCCAGCAATTTATGCAAGGTTTACAGTATAATGATTTTGTATTAACATTGTATGACATTACCATTGTGCACACACCCCATATCGATGAATATTATTAACAGGAAATGAATACAAAAAGATGCATTGCGCCAATTCCTTCCACCGTTCACCTTTTGCTAATAGTTGCTGTACTTTGATAAATAAAATCACCTGAGGATTGCCATCGTCTTTTAAATGACATTAATTTTTTATCACCATCTTGTCATATTCAAGTGCTTGGTTGAAATAAATGCTGGTCTTATCGTCATACAAGTATAAGGGGTAATCAGATATACCATAAAATTCCTGCGTATACGCTGCACCAACGTATAAGCAGCATGCTCGATGTTGGATTGAGGTATAAGCCGCAGCTGAGTCTTGAAAGTTCAAAGTTTAAAAAAAGATAAAAAAAAAAAATCAAAGTTTAAATAAAGGTGCAATATCCGCCCATATAAAGATGCACCCCTTTGTTTAGGGTGTTTCTATGAGCTGCGCCTTGGTCATGGTTCACAATTAAGCTGTGGCTTATACGCTAAAAATTATGATATATGTTAAGCACTGAAATTGACCTCTAACATGCGCCTGTCTTAGACCTGCGGAGTTTTTGTACGGCAAAAAAAAAAAAAAATCCAATTATGATATTGCAACTAATTTTACATGATAGCTCCAGGAATTATATGCTTCAAGACTACTTTCCTTGGCATGGCCATTACTTTAGTCCCTGTCAGACTGCATTGGCTGCTGTTCATATTGTCTATTCCTGTAATGCTGTATTTGGTGTAACTGGTTCTAAATGTTGTCATGTATATATATATTGTGGCTTTCATGTTGTTGCAGTTTGTAAATACTTTGCGACCGAGCTGAAGACAAGACTAGACAAAAGCGGTCGATCGAAAGAAATTCTCAGAATAGGGCAGCAGTTTGACAGTAAAAAGAAACAAGTGGCTTACAAGTATTCGTATGTATCAATTACCAGCATGATTGTTTGATTCTATTGTATTTATTTGATTTGATGAGATACGATGTAATGCTGTTACCATACATGTACCGTAATCTCCCGCGTATAAGGCGCATCCTGTGTATAAGGCGCACCCTGAGTTGAAGAGAAACCTAAAAGGCTCACCTAGGTCTGAATTTTGAAGGATTAGTACTGCTCTATAGTAAAATTACCTCGCCTATAAGGCGCACCCAGACTTCAGGCTTATTCTATAAGGCAAAGGAGGCCTCTGATTCACGAATAAGACGCGCCTTATACGCGGGAGATTACGGTACCTGTCAAAAGATACACCTGTCTAACTTCTGTATTGTTGATCCATACCTGATTTTATGTACACAATGAAATATTACTTTAATTCCTTGCTATGGTAGTGTAATTTATATAGAAGAAACACTTTTGAATATGAATGAAATAATTGAAATGCAACCAAATCATGATATTGAACACATAGAAATAAAATTTGTGAAAAAATTGGTGATAAATTTAAAGTCATGACGATATGAAGCACCTCCTCACTATTGCTTCTCATTGGACTTTTTGATTTAATCTATTTGATAAATTTAAAGTCATGACGATATGAAGCACCTCCTCACTATTGCTTCTCATTGGACTTTTTGATTTAATCTATTTGATTTATTACTAATTATTATTTATTTTTCATCAGCGAGCTGCGTCTGACCGAGGCGGTTCACGAGCCTCACATCTGTGAGAACATCCTGAAGTACAACGTGCACGCAGAACGTAAGGGCAGCCTGCGGTATGCTAAGGGACAGAGTGAAACATTCTCCACTCTACATGGACTTGTGTAAGTCAACGCTTTCACAAAAATCTTTCACTTCTTTTTTCTTTAGTAAAATCTATTGACCAGTTCATTCATTATTGTAACATATTATGAATGTAGTAGGCCTGTATACACTGGTAATTGGATACGTAGACAGAGGTCCTTTCGCGCAGCGTGCTGATCCAATATGATAGTTATGCCCAAACAGTGGTGGATTTAGACGGGGTGCAGGGGTACACACCACTGTTTGGGCATAACTATCATATTGGATCCACATCCACTCCTTTTTTGAGATTTTAATTAATATGCCTTGGTTTTGCCACAAATGTAAATGACCTCTGTGTGTCTGGTGCATATATGCACAGGAACCGACACACATTCATCCATTAAGTGTTGTTTAACGTAGTTTTTTTGCCATGAATATGACCTCATCTGAATGATTTTAGACAACCATTTACTCACCCACTGTGTACAATTACAGAAACAAAGGAGTGGAGGTGAAGATGGACATACCGTACGAGCTGTGGGACGAACCATCAGCCGAGGTCACCAAGATGCACCGAGCGGTCAGTTAGACACTTAGATTTCATAAATAGGGAATTTGCATTTTATATATTCATAAAGAAATAGTAGAAGGAGAAGGGCCATTTCATTCTAGTAACTTGGATTATGGATGCACTACTGGGATTTCTGTCATTTTGGACAAAAAAGATGATATTTTTTTGTGTTGGTGAATCATGCAGACCAATGGGCCTGATGCACTCCTAGAAGGGTGAAAAAAAATAGAAGGGTGAAATGTGTTGATAAAGGCTTATAGGGAACACATAGAATGTGTGCTTGAAATGATGTAACGGGGCTACTGTGGATGGATGATGGGGAGGGGGTAAATTACAAAAGGAAACAATGGCTCTGCTATGTCATATATAATGCATGCATACATAAAATCAGTGGCCCATACATGTGGATTTGCATTAAAGACTGTTATACATGAAACTGGCCCTATGCTCACCTGGCCCAAAGTGAGGATGCGCCTTATAGATCATGTTTTTTTTTACTTTGAATTTCTATCAACTGCTCAGAACAAGCGTCATATTCACCTTTGATATAGGATTCTATCAGAGTCATGGTGCAACACTTTATAAGTGGGGTCGCCTCGAATACTGCGGTACTTACCATAGAAGCTCGCGTATAGTGGTACGGCTTATATGCAAGGATGCTCACCCTGTAATGATGTAGCTGAACTCAGAGTGTGCCTTATAACCGGGGACTATTTTACAATAGAATAGTATTAAAGTGCCCTAAATCAAGCCAAGATGCGCCTTATAGCATTTCCTTCAACTCAGGGTGCATCGTAAACCCAAGGTGCACCTCATATGTGAGATACACGCGTAATATGTTAATATTTATTCACAGGTTATTCTACAAGTATGCCTACTTCTTCTTTTGGTAGATGTCTGATTATCAGGTTCGCATTTAAGATAGTTAATTGAAATGTTTTCTACATTATTTCAGTGTTTTAACTTAGTAGAACAGTATGAGGATGATATAGAGGAGTGGTACTACAACCATCAGGATGATGACCTCGCCGACTACATCTGCCGCCAGCGCTACCTTAAACACAAGAACGGAGACCCGAGTATGGACTAGACATATTATTAAAACAAAGATAGTATCTGATAGTCAGATTCAATTTCATTTAGAACTTGTAATTGGTTCTAGATCAGAGGTAGGGAAGGGAATAGACAACTTAGTGTTATCCAATTGAAAATGAGGCACATCTCTCACAAAAGATGTACGCCTATTTCACAGACATTCTATATGTCTCTTTTGGTCTTCATCTAGCCCGCATCTTGTGAGTTTTAGGATGTGTATAAATTCAGATAAATCATTTTTATATGAAAGAGACCATGTAATTATTTGTGTCCTTTTTGTTTTAACCTTTAACAGCTTGTCTCGCGGAGAACCCTGAGCTAGAAGAAGAAAAGAAGGCCGAGAAGAAAAAATCAAAAAAGAAATCAAAGAAAGGTGAGCAAAGAACATTGATTTGCCATGATTATTATAAAAAAATATTTAAGATTTATCGATCAAAAACATATATTTTTAATAAGGTAGGTTGATCTAAAGATGTCCACATACCTTGAGACTTCCACCTTAGAAAATAGCATTGGCTTTGCTGCTGAATCAACACTACCGTAATCTCCCGCCTATAAGACGCGTCTTCTACGCCAAACAAAAGCCAAATGGGCCATTTAGACATTGCCAAAAGAGGGGGTGCGTCTTATAGGAGGGGTAAAATTACATTAGATTAGTACTAAACCAGTCCAAATCCTGCCCCAGGTGCGTCTTATAGCTCTCCTTTCAACTCAGGGTGCGTCTTATACGTGAGATGCGTCTTATACAAGGGAGATTACGGTACTAGGTGGTTAATTCAATGCTCATCAACGATTTGGCAATGTTGATTCAATTGTAAATTATCTATTATATGGTCATTTTGTGGGGTGGACATCTCCAGGTATGGACGTCTTTAGGCTAACCTACCCTAGTGTACACCTTGAATTTTGGAGTTGTTCCTAAATCTCTGTGAAACTTAGATGTTTATTTCAATTGTGGGAAGATAGGTAAGATATAATGGTATTTTAGCAGGGATTTAGAAAGTATAGCCCGTGCACCCTCTCATGGTTCATCTTTTCTGCCTGTCTGATATAACCAGCAAGTGCTAAGCAGACCATATCTTACATTGCCTTATTTTTTAATATTTTTCAGAAAAGAAAAATCTGAAGGGAGATATTGATAGCCAGAAGGATGAATTGTGATGTCATTATTTCCATCATGGAGAGTCAAACAATTGTACAATTAGATGCCATCCATATAAAGGCGTATGTCTAAGTCACTAAGTGACTCTTGCGGCGCATGTAGTCTATATATTATTTAATGTCTTTAGTTTGAAGGATTAGTGACGAATAGCTCTAAAGGATCTGTAAATGTAATGATCAAGTGACGACAGTTAGAATAGATTGATGCTGTTTAAAAGGCAGCAGTATTTTTATGGAAATCAAAGAAAGTTGTAGTACCGTAATCTCCCGTGTATAAGGCGCGTCTTATACACCAAACAAAATGCTGCTGAGTCTTATATGTGGGAGGGACATTGCCTTGAGTTTGGGGTGCGCCTTATAGGGGGGTATTTTTACTATAGAACAGCACTAAATTAGCAAAAATCTGCCCTTAGAGGTGCGCCTTATACGTGGACTTGCATTCTCCGAGTTTTGGGTGCGCCTTATATGCGAGCTGCGCCTTATACGCGGGAGATTACGGTATACAAATTTCATAACTCATGGCTATAGAATTATGCGCTTTGTGATGGCATATTAACTCGAATACTGAGAGACCAATAACCTACACTTCATTTACTAAAAATGGGGAGGGCAAAACAAGTAACCAAGAACTAATTAGAAATAACCAAGAAATGCTGAATTGGGCGTAGGAGCTATTGTTATTATCGATCAATTAAGCCATTTTTTTCACATAAAAATAAATAATGATTTTGTGTGGGACCAAATATTGGGCGCACTATATAGTGAGTATCCCAGAGTGACTGCGACGTTATTGGACGTCAGATGACGGTATTTCATACAAAGTTCGGTGGTGCGAATTACACATTGGTGTCGAAGTCTACAGAATAGGGTTTGACTCCATGCGCGATCAGTGGTCCTTTTCACTGACCATGACAATATTGAAAAGTACCCTTTAAGACATTCCTACTTCTAATGAAACGAGAGACGCCCTCATTCGTTTACTGTAGAAGGGTGGTATGTATGTGGTATGCCTCTATATTGCTGTTTCTGTGACATTGTACCCTCTTACTATTTTGTGTCTGATTAATATAACTTTTGATGAGAAATCCGTAATCCCTGCTACAGTATCTGCCAAATTTAGTACATGTGAATGTAGTTATTTTTGTAGTGTGTGCCAATCGTCTCAATTGAAGTCTGGTTGAATTTAAAATCTAATTGTGGGCATGGAAATCGGACGTCCTCATGTTTCAATATAGGAAAAATATACCTGTCAGCTAAAGTACAACTTTGTTTAAGATGAAGTGCCAACCTTTAGCCCAATACATTCAGTTATTTCTGTCATTTTATTCCTTGCCGAGCATCATTTGTTGGTCAGATTAAGAGATATTTTAGTGTTGTTGCTTATTGCTATTGTTCAAGCTCCATTGAACATGCCATTTTAAACCCATTTCTTTTATATTCTAAAGTCGATATTATGCTGGATAATATTTGCATGGCGATCTGTAAGGATATAAAGTCCTTAATCATCATTCCATAAAGGGGAATAGGCAGCAATATTTTTCTTACATTGCTACAGCTAATATAGATACAGTTCATCCTTCAAAGGCTACATAGCGCATTAAAGCACTTTTAGATGCTCTGTGGCCCTCTCTGGATATATATGAATGCGCTCCTGGCTATCCAACTCACCGGCGCTGCATTCATTCACAGTACCAACCTTACGGGAATGAAGTGCTATATCATTAATTTTAAATGTAATGCCCCACGTATAAGGCACACCCTGAATATATGGCACAACCAGACTTTAAGGATCTTCTAGAAAAATTCAAAATAAAATAACTTCTGTACTAATTAATGGATTTTCGAAATTCGAAAACCTATGGGTAGCTAAGACGTCCCTCTATGACCAAACCCACTTTGGAATTGATAGAACTCAGAAAGATTTTACCCCAAGCTTTTGCTCATCCTATAAGGCGCACTAGGGGCTTATCCTCGTGCAGAAGTCGCGCCCTATACGTGGGGTATTATGGTAATTATACAACATTACACTTCATCAACACATGACTATCATTATCTCATGCCGCCTTATCTGTTTAATTATTCGTTGTATCTCATATTGTTAATCTATGAGTGATTTAATTGTTTCTCATTGTCATTTTACTGTCAGAGTGATTATTGTATATTATGTTCATCATCAGAGTCACTAGTGTAAGCAATGTTTATTAACTCGGAAAGAGTTCTAGTTTGTACCAGCTGAGAGATTAGTGCAGACAAGCCGATTATTTCAACATCTTGAAGACTTACAGAGGTATAAAAGTTTGTTTTTGTGGATGATGTTTAATGATTTATTCATCAAAGCTTGAATTGCCAGATTCATGTGCGTGTTAAGTGTGAAAATAAAATGTTGAAAAATAAAATTACAGCACTTTGACTAGTTTTGACTACACGTCCCCTTATGGAGTTGAGGCCTTCAGTGGTTGTTCCAGAAAGAGAGGCGGTGAGGCCCAAGAGGAGGGGCCCATTTTTGGGAAATATTTGAGATCCAAAGTAAGCAAATAAACTAAACTATAGACAAAAAAAAGGGGTCCAGATCTTTATGAGAACCCTGAGAGATCTTGTAGCTGTATGGTCCCTCCTTTGAAGAAGGGTGTGTGTCATGTGAAACATGTATACCGAGTTAGCAGGTTGTCCTATGGGCGCGGCTATTGCTGAAGCTGATTACCAGCAGTTGTCACTGATAACAGCTATCAGATGGGTACCACCTGCCACCCGAGAGGACTGCAGTGAATAGTTGGGATTATTCCATTGGCTGATAATTAAACCCGCTAAGTCTGTATATTCAAGGAGGGTCAGTAGTATACAAAAATGGGGATTTGCAGAGGGGCCAGTAGTGTACAAACACGGGATCTAAAGAAGGGCAACTCGTATACAAATGGAGGGTCTGCAGAAGGGTGAGTAGTATACGAAAAGTGGAATCTGCAGAAGTTTCAGTAGTATACAAAAAGTGGAATCTACAGAAGGGTGAGTAGTATACGAAAAGTGGAATCTGCAGAAGGGTCAGTATACAAAAAGTGGAATCTGCAGAAGGGTTCAGTAGTATACAAAAAGTGGAATCTGCAGAAGGGTCAGCAGTATGCAAAAAGTGGAATCTACAGAAGGGTCAGTAGTATACAAAAAGTGGAATCTACAGAAGGGTCAGTAGTATACAAAAGGTGGAATCTGCAGAAGGGTCAGTTGTATACAAAAAGTGGAATCTGCAGAAGTTTTGAACAGTAGTATACAAAAAGTGGAATCTGTAGAAGGGTCAGTATACAAAAAGTGGAATCTGCAGAAGTTTCAGTAGTATACAAAAAGTGGAATCTACAGAAGGGTCAGTAGTATACAAAAAGTGGAATCTACAGAAGGTTCAGTAGTATACAAAAAGTGGAATCTACAGAAGGGTGAGTAGTATACAAAAAGTGGAATCTGCAGAAGGGTGAGTAGTATACAAAAAGTGGAATCTGCAGAAGTTTCAGTAGTATCCAAAAAGTGGAATCTACAGAAGGGTGAGTAGTATACAAAAGTGGAATCTGCAGAAGTGTCAGTATACAAAAAGTGGAATCTACAGAAGTTTCAGTAGTATACAAAAAGTGGAATCTACAGAAGGGTCAGTATACAAAAAGTGGAATCTACAGAAGGGTCAGCAGTATGCAAAAAGTGGAATCTACAGAAGGGTCAGTAGTATACAAAAAGTGGAATCTACAGAAGGGTCAGTAGTATACAAAAAGTGGAATCTACAGAAGGGTGAGTAGTATACAGAAAGTGGAATCTACAGAAGGGTGAGTAGTATACAAAAAGTGGAATCTACAGAAGGGTCAGTATACAAAAAGTGGAATCTACAGAAGGGTGAGTAGTATACAAAAAGTGGAATCTACAGAAGGGTGAGTAGTATACAAAAAGTGGAATGTACAGAAGGCTGAGTAGTATACAAAAAGTGGAATCTACAGAAGGGTCAGTATACAAAAAGTGGAATCTGCAGAAGTTTCAGTAGTATACAAAAAGTGGAATCTGCAGAAGGGTGAGTAGTATACAAAAAGTGGAATCTACAGAAGGGTGAGTAGTATACAAAAAGTGGAATCTACAGAAGGGTGAGTAGTATACAAAAAGTGGAATCTACAGAAGGGTCAGTATATAAAAAGTGGAATCTGCAGAAGGGTGAGTAGTATACAAAAAGTGGAATCTGCAGAAGTTTCAATAGTATCCAAAAAGTGGAATCTACAGAAGGGTGAGTAGTATACAAAAGTGGAATCTGCAGAAGTGTCAGTAGTATACAAAAAGTGGAATCTACAGAAGGGTGAGTAGTATACGAAAAGTGGAATCTGCAGAAGGGTCAGTATACAAAAAGTGGAATCTGCAGAAGTTTTGAACAGTAGTATACAAAAAGTGGAATCTGTAGAAGGGTCAGTATACAAAAAGTGGAATCTGCAGAAGTTTCAGTAGTATACAAAAAGTGGAATCTACAGAAGGGTCAGTAGTATACAAAAAGTGGAATCTACAGAAGGTTCAGTAGTATACAAAAAGTGGAATCTACAGAAGGGTGAGTACCGTAAACTCCCGCGTAGAAGACGCACTGCCCGTATAAGACGCACCCCAAACTCAGCACATGCATTTTCGCGTATAAGACGCACATTTTAAGGCTGAAATTTGTAAGATTAGTACATTTCTATAGTAAAATTACCCCTCGTATAAGACGCACACCCAACTTGAGAGAAAGCTATAAGACCCCCCAGCATTTTGTTTGGCGTAGAGGACGCGTCTTATACGTGGGAGTTTACGGTAGTATACAAAAAGTGGAATCTGCAGAAGGGTGAGTAGTATACAAAAAGTGGAATCTGCAGAAGTTTCAGTAGTATCCAAAAAGTGGATTCTACAGAAGGGTGAGTAGTATACAAAAGTGGAATCTGCAGAAGTGTCAGTATACAAAAAGTGGAATCTGCAGAAGTTTCAGTAGTATACAAAAAGTGGAATCTACAGAAGGGTCAGTATACAAAAAGTGGAATCTACAGAAGGGTCAGCAGTATGCAAAAAGTGGAATCTACAGAAGGGTCAGTAGTATACAAAAAGTGGAATCTACAGAAGGGTCAGTAGTATACAAAAAGTGGAATCTACAGAAGGGTGAGTAGTATACAAAAAGTGGAATCTACAGAAGGGTGAGTAGTATACAAAAAGTGGAATCTACAGAAGGGTCAGTATACAAAAAGTGGAATCTACAGAAGGGTGAGTAGTATACAAAAAGTGGAATCTACAGAAGGGTGAGTAGTATACAAAAAGTGGAATGTACAGAAGGGTGAGTAGTATACAAAAAGTGGAATCTACAGAAGGGTCAGTATACAAAAAGTGGAATCTGCAAAAGTTTCAGTAGTATACAAAAAGTGGAATCTGCAGAAGGGTGAGTAGTATACAAAAGTGGAATCTGCAGAAGTGTCAGTATACAAAAAGTGGAATCTGCAGAAGTTTCAGTAGTATACAAAAAGTGGAATCTGCAGAAGGGTGAGTAGTATACAAAAAGTGGAATCTACAGAAGGGTGAGTAGTATACAAAAAGTGGAATCTACAGAAGGGTCAGTATATAAAAAGTGGAATCTGCAGAAGGGTGAGTAGTATACAAAAAGTGGAATCTGCAGAAGTTTCAATAGTATCCAAAAAGTGGAATCTACAGAAGGGTGAGTAGTATACAAAAGTGGAATCTGCAGAAGTGTCAGTATACAAAAAGTGGAATCTGCAGAAGTTTCAGTAGTATACAAAAAGTGGAATCTGCAGAAGGGTGAGTAGTATACAAAGGTGGAATCTGCAGAAGTGTCAGTATACAAAAAGTGGAATCTACAGAAGGGTCAGTAGTATACAAAAAGGGGACCTGCAGACAACATACAAACATACCCTTCATAACTTCCCATGCCTATAGTTTGTAAGATAACAGTATATGGATAGTGAGGTTTAGCAGATACTTGTAAATAGCAAAGTAAGGGGGCGATTAAATCATTTCTGTTGGCGAATTGGTTTTAACTCAATCAAGGAGCTTATATTATCAATCATTGTACATTTTAGTTCTACCCTGATAGAAATTCATAGCACAATGAATAGGCATCCGATGCAGTGTAAACGATATGTGTATCTTATTATAAAATACATTTATTTTACAGTATACTTATCGTCAACCTTCTATTGGGATGATTGCTCTTATCATAATTCATTATCATCACAGTCAATAGAGTATGAACATAATTATTTCTGTCCGCTTATCAGCTGAGAGATTACAGAGATGCCACTTTTCCTAACTTTTTAGGAATTCCGAAGTTTTAATTTTCATTCCTATAGGTATTTCCTATTATAAATTGAGAAAATTAGGAGGATTTCCGAATGTTTGAGGATCAGTGAGTGGCATCCCTGGAGATTAGAAGATGCGAGTGAATGGTATCATTAGCTTGTCAGGGCTGCATTCATGCATCATGCCACTTCTAGGGTATCGTTACACCACGGGAGGGTCAGCATGATGCACCAATGAAGTATTGGTAACAGCTTCACAAGCACTTCATGGGTGTATCATACAAGCAGGGGGCATGATGCAATAAAGTTTGTTTAAAGGTTAAAGATAAATTGTGTGATGTTTTGTGGAATAAATAGTTTGAAAATATAAATGCTCTCAAATTGCTAATACAATGCACGTGGTACTATCTATCACCAAGCTGCCTTCATAAGAATTGTCATGATAGCTCCTCTGAGAAATGTCTTGTTGCAAAATCCATGAAAGGAATACGTGTGCAGGAATGTGTCTTCATTTTGAATAAATACTTAACCAGGCCTATGCATGTAGGATTTTAGCCTTCTCCATGACTGCATCTATACATGTATATTCAAACCCGGGGTCCCTACTACTGATGCCTTTGATAGTGTCTACTAGATGCTATTGCAATGAAAAGGTATCATAATTGAGTGATTTCTTTCTTTTCTGAGTTATTATCTGAGGGGGCTGATTCAGAGTCCTCAATTTCTTCATAATTGTTCTTGGCCCAGCTTTGTTCTTCACCTGAACATGTAACAAGGTAAAAGACGCCTCCAACCACGGAGACTCCTAACGACAGGAAGAACACATAGCGCCACCTGGACATGTAGGGCTGGAAGAGATGAGAGATAGGCTATAGATTATGCATTATTGCATAATGTCCATTTTTGCCATAGGCATAGCAAGTACCTCTCCAGTGCTGCATTTCTTTACCACACCAGCATTGCATTACTGCACCATAACACTGGAGACACCATGCATGGTGCTCCTAGATTATAACATAAATAACTAGAAAGTTACCATTTTGGGAACTACATTCCCTAACATCAGCTGTAATCATTAATGATACTCTTATCTTATGATAAGTTTCTCCAGGCTTTAAAATTATTGCAGGGCCTATTTAATTTATCATATCAAAAATGTAGCAAAACATAGTTCTAATAGTGATCTTTTGCCTGACTTCTTTAATTCTGTAAATCCCCTAACTAAATAAATTAACACTTACCGAGGCACCAGTTATAGCTTCAGTAATAGAAGGTGCGATCATACCAGATACAGTGGCAAAGGTATTACCTATACCCATAATGGTACCTAGAATGAGGAACATGTATGATTAATAAGGCCAGGAAAAATAAAAGGTGTGTTTCCAGTAACATAGTTCAAAGAGCTAGGGTTGGTAGGTCGGAATATATTTTTTTTAAATTCTTTTTTACATTTATATAAGGAAATGTTAGGGCACATATCAATAGATGTATCAAATTCTTTGATTTCATTGTAAAATAATGATGAGGAAATGGCAACTATGAGAGAGGGGAAGAACACGAAAAGGATACAGGAAAAATCCTCAAAAAGTAACGAAAATTTCTTTAAAATATGAAAAAATGAGACAAAATTCTTCAAAATCACAAAAAAAAATCTTTTTTTTTTGGCTCCTGTTTTGCTAGGGTCGGTGAGGTTACTGGAAACAAACCCTTTTTTATTTGGCCTAAAGATGACTTTATCTAGCATAGTTAACAGCAATATACATGGAAATCTTATTGCTGACAATCTACATGTATTCCCCTGAAGACAATGGAACTTGACCCGTTCTGTTCTATATTCATCAATTCTCACTATCATTAAGTACATGTATAATGCAAAGATACCAAGTATTCCTAATTAGGATTCCAATACCCTTTGTGATAGAGTTTGCATATCCTTTTTCTTGCATAAAAAGTGATTAAGAAATGCTTACCAACATGTTGTGGAGCAATATCATAATAACTGACAAAGACCCCAGAAGATGTCAGCCCCAGAAACCCAGTGGCACAACACAACATGAGGACACCAGTCACCTGGTCACAACCACTGTAGCTCTGTACCACCAGGAATATGGACGGGAGGAACAGACCTGGACAGAGAGAAAAAAGGAAAAGCAGTTTGTCCATAATCATATTTGACAGCAATCAAAATGGCTCTAATTTATAATCCATGTCAATTATTCTGTAGGCCAAAATTCCAATTCTATGCACTGAAAACATGGAGATCCGAAACTAGTCAGCGGTGACCACTTTAGGTCCTCAAGTTGACGATACCTAAAACTACAGCTTTAGGTAGTCAAAACGATGACTTTAGGTTGTCATCCTGATGACCTGAGTCATCAGGATGACAATACTGACAGTACAGAGTCGTCATATTGATGACTCAGGTCGTCAGGATGACAACCTAAAGTCATCATTTTGACTACCTAAAGCTGTAGTTTTAGGTATTGTCAACTTGAGGACCTAAAGTGGTCACTGCTGACTAGTTTCGGATCTTCCATGTTTTCAGTGTGTCTATTATTGTTAGAGCTTCAGGTAATAATAAAAAAAATGAATATTGGGGGAACAGTAGCCAATGATTGTACAGTATAGGATAGGTCAGTCCATACAGTCCTATAGTGAGGGCCAACCCCCCTCTACCCCCCATGAAACCAGGTGACCTTGTGTGTTCAGTATTGGGCCCTATATAGGATAAGGGGGTTTATGGAGCTACCATGTATCTTCCTGAAAGGGATACCAAATGAAATGAAGAGACCATCTAAGCCAAAAAAACCTGCTGAATCCAAAAATGTTGGTCTTTCTTATCAAAATATGACCAAAAGTACCCAAGAATGATGTTTGATGAGGGAAATACTTTTAAAAATGTACAAAAATTATATTGAAAATGATTGCAAATCTTTAAATATAGAACACATAAATCAGAGTTAATACCTTAATCCACATACCCAAATGTCTGCCTATCTCTCAGTCAGGCAAGTTCTGGGCTTGTGCATTATTCTGCCTATCCCACATACAGCATATCAATTGTGTACCTATCACTCATCCTGCCTATCTCTTCAATCTGAAACATTGACAGTTCAATCTGGTTATCTCTTAAAAGGCCTAACTTATAATGCTTATCCCTCACCTTAGCTTATCTCATTTGTTCCTTCTTTCCATTAGTCTACCTATCCTCAATCTGCCTATCATTCATTTTACCTATCCCTCATGGTGACTATCCCTCAGACCATCATGTTTAATCTGCGCTGTTTGTCTGCTATATAGGCCTTTATTGTTTAACGGTACATTCCTTACCATGTCTACTATTTCAATTTTACCTATCCCTGATAATGCCTATCATGTAGCCTACCTATCCCTCATTGTGCCTATCCCCCAACTCTGCACATCCCTCATATTTGAGTTGCATATCTGTCCCTAGGATGCATGTTTTCTTTTTTTTTTTTTTTTTTACTTTTGCTCATCTTACAAGGTACTCTGTGCCTATTCCTTAAATTGCTAATTGCTCATACTGCCTATCCCTCTTGCTACCCATCCTTACCTATCCCCCATGCACTCTATACAGCTCTCTTACCCATCTCACCTCTCTTACCTACCTATGTCACAACCAACCTTCATTATGATGACCATTTCTTAGTCACCCTATCACCTAACATACTGGTTACAGTTCACCTTATTCACACATCTACTTATCATTCATGCTGCATATCTTTCAGTTTACCTATATAATGATATGAATGGAGGATAGGCATAATGGGGGATAGGTATATTTCACAAGGCATAGACCTGGAGACAGGTGGAAGAAATTGAACACAAGCTGAGATATGTATAGAGAGAGTGAGGTAGATTGACTGAGCTGACATGGTAAGAAAACCATATGGAGAGCATGAAGGATAGGTATTCAAAAGGATTGGTAGCAAGGGAGATAGGTAGCATGTGCAATATCTAGTTTGAGGGATAGGCACAGAGAGTACCTTGTAAGATGAGCAAATGTAAAACAAGAAAACATGGGTGGTAGCAACAGATGGGCAAGTCAAATTTGAGGGATATGCAGAGTTGGGGGATAGGTATAATGAAGCATAGGTAGGCTTTATGATCTGCATTGTTAAGGATAGTTAGGATCAAAATGATAGACATGATAAGCAATGTAACTGTTAACCATTAGGGCCTAAATAAACAGATGAACAATACAGTTTAAACATGGTGGTCTTAGGGATAGTCACATGAGGGATAGGTAAAATGAATGATAGGAAGACTGAGGATGGGTATACTATGGGAAACTTGGACCAGAGAAGATTAGCTAAAGTAAGGAGTTAGCTTTAGTATCTAGGTCCTTTGGGAGATAGCCTTACTTCAAGATGCTTTAGATTTAAGAGATAGGCAGTATGAGTGATAGGTAGACTAAGGGATAGGCAGTATGTGAGATAGGCAGAGTAATACACAGTTAGAATACTTGTCAAATTGGGAGATAGGCAGACATTTGGAAATGTGCATTGAGGTACTAACTCTGGTTTACGTGTGTCTATAAAGACTTCTCATTATTTTGAATATTATTTTTGTATATCTTTAAAATATTTTCTTCATCAAACCTCATTTTCGGGTACTTTAAGTCAATTTCTGAGAATCATGATAAAAAATTTGGATTCATCAGGATTTTCTGGTCCAGGTGGTTTCTTCTTCCCCTTTAGTATCACCCTGATAAAGGAATACCACAGCTCCATAAACCACCTAATCCTCTACAGAAATCAACAATGAAGACACAGGGGCACCTAGTTTCATGGGGGGGGGGGGTAGAGGGGGGTGGCCTGTCACACTCTACCCATAGACTATGCTCTTAGTGACCTCTCCTATAGTATAAGCTTCTTGCAGTAGCTGCAAACTAGCTGGATTAAGCAGGTATTGGGGGAATGGTAGCTGTGTTCTAGCTGGATTAAGCAGGTATTGGGGGAATGGTAGCTGTGTACTAGCTGGATTTAGCAGGTATTGGGGGAATGGTAGCTGCAAACTAGCTGGATTTAGCAGGTATTGGGGGGATGGTAGCTGCAAACTAGCTGGACTTAGCAGGTATTGGGGGAATGGTAGTTGCGTACTAGCTGGACTTTGCAGGTATTGGGGAAATGGTAGCTGCAAACTAGCTGGATTTAGCAGGTATTGGGGGGATGGTAGCTGCAAACTAGCTGGATTTAGCAGGTATTGGGGGAATGGTAGCTGCAAACTAGCTTGATTTATCAGGTATTGGGGGAATGGTAGCTGCAAACTAGCTAGATTTTGCAGGTATTGGGGGAATGGTATTGCGTACTAGCTGGACTTTGCAGGTATTGGGGAAATGGTAGCTGCAAACTAGCTGGATTTAGCCGGTATGGGGGAATGGTAGCTGCAAACTAGCTGGATTTAGCAGGTATTGGGGGAATGGTAGCTGCGTACTAGCTGGATTTAGCAGGTATTGGGGGAATGGTAGTTGCATACTAGCTGGATTTAGCAGGTATTGGGGGAATGGTAGCTGCGAACTAGCTGGATTTAGCAGGTATTGGGGGAATGGTAGCTGCAAACTAGCTGGATTTAGCAGGTATTGGGGGAATGGTAGCTGCAAACTAGCTGGATTTAGCAGGTATTGGGGGAATGGTAGTTGCAAACTAGCTGGATTTAGCAGGTATAAAGCAGGGAAGCAAATTTAAGAATCCACATGCAGTAAACTGCATATGCCAGACCAAATTGTTGCCAGCATTTGGTTCTTTTAAGCTTTTATTAAGACATCTGTTAAACACTTAAGGACTGCATTCCCTTAAAACGTTATGCCAATGTGTAGATGTAATGATGCATGACCTAGTCATGAAGACAAATGAGATAGATGCATAGAGGCATAGTGTGTTTAGAGGCGGGGGTCTTTGTGCACATGTTGATGAAGCCATATCTTGCACTAATGAAAAATTTGGCTTTTTAAATAGAACTAATAAAGACATCGAAATCCAATGGCTATTCTCCATAAAAGGTTCTAGTCAAAAAGCAATAATATGTAATGTATAAAGACCACCTTCAGGAAATTTGACAAATTTTTGTAACACCATACAGGCACTATTTTTACAAATAGAGAACCTAGATTCTTATGAAATATATGTACTAGGAGACTTTAATGTTAATATAATTGGCAACTCGGTAGAGAAAAGACAACTGTATGAAGCTTTTGATAATTTTCACTTAATCCAATAAGTAAATCAAGTGACTACGTCTTCAGGATCCAACTCATGTATTGACTTAATATTGACAAATTGTACTGGTATTATATCATCTGGTCCATTGAACATTCATTTATCAGACCATCTTCCTGTACATGTATTAAAAGGTAACCAATATGTAAAACATGGATTTAGAAGTTTCTTAGGAAGATCTTATAGAATTTTTGTTTTGATAAAGAAAAGTTTATACAAGATTTGTCAAATTGTAATTGGACATACTTTGAAAATAGCTCTGACCCCACAGAATGTTGGAATATCCTTGTAAGTCAAATGAAATATATGCTTGATACTCAATGTCCGGTAAAGAAATTTAAAAAAAAAAATAAATCAAGTCCATGGATGACCAATGACTTATTAGAACGTATCAATGATAAAAATGTACTTCTCCACCTAGCGAGACGAAATAAGGATATAATAAATTATCATGGCACCATGCCAGAGTAAGTCGTAATAGTGTAAATCGTGAGGTAGAGCAAGCCAAGGAAGAATACTATACTAATCTATCAGAGGTCTATAAAAAAGATTCCAAAAAATTCTGGACCACCATGAAAGAAGTTTTACCAACAAATAAGGGTAAATCGAAAATAATAAATTTGGTAAATGATACAGGACAAACCATTTCTCTAGAAGATACTTCCATGTATATAAATAATTTTTTTGCTGAAATAGGTCCTCGACTTGCTAGGCTTCATGATACTGAGTTTCAATTCAAAGGGCAGAGATGTGATGTTGATATGCCAGATATGTCTTTTACTGACGAGGAAATTATTAAATGTCTAAATGATATAGATGTATCAAAATCTTCTGCTATCGAATACTTACCCACTAATATTTTTAGAATGGCTGTCACAAGGTTTCCTGATAAGTTTATCAAAATAATTAACCTCATTACTCGTACTGGAATTATACCTGATAGTTGGAAAGTTGCCACAGTCACTCCCCTACCCAAAGGAGGCAATCCTTCAAATGTATCAAACCTGAGACCTATTAGTGTACTACCTGTGCCAGGTAAAATACTTGAACGTCTTATACATACAAAAAATAAGCTCTCATTTGATAACTTATAATATATTATCAAAATTCCAAGGAGGCTATCAAAAAAACAAATCGACTTTAGACACCATAACATTTCTTGTTGATGATATATTAAGAAATAGGAATAAAAATAATATTACCCTAGCTGCTTTCATAGATATTAAAAAAGCTTTTGACTCAGTAAACCATAATATCCTTCTAGCCAAGCTTGAACAATATGGCTTAAGAAATAGAAATTTGACGTTGATAGAAAATTACCTGTCAAGAAGGCAACAGTGTTCAATTGCAAGCCATACAAGATCGGGCTATAAAAATTTAACGTGTGGTGTACCTCAAGGGTCAATTTTAGGTCCTTTATTTTTCCTGTTATATAATAATGATTGTATCTCTGTAAATGACACTCATAAAACTTTGCTATATGCAGACGATTCGGTTCTATATGTATCAGGCAAGGATATAGATAATTTACAAATCCAGTTAGAAAATGCCCTAAATAAATTTAATTCTTGGGCCACAAGCAACAAACTAACGATGAATGAAAATAAAACAAAAATTATGACCTTTGCCTCATCTGTAAAACTGAAAAATCTGAGAAAACCTAACATTGTAATGAATAACAAAGCGCTAATGAATGTAGCCTCTTACAAATACCTTGGTGTTACCTTAGACCCAGAATTGAAGTTTAACATGTATCTATGTACTGTAATCAATAATGTAAGATATAAATCCCTAATACTATATAAAACTCGTAAATATATGTCTCATGAAGCTAGATTGAGAATGTATAAGATGCATATCCTACCTATAATAGATTATTGTGATATATTGTATAATGGAGCTAAGGCTGATTATTTATTGGAACTACAACGTATACAAAACAAATGCTTAAATCATGTTTCAACTACCACATACTAATGCCCACTGATATTGTTCATGGAAATGCGAATTTACCTCTGTTAATATCAAGAAGAGGGTATCATATCAAGCTTATGGCCCATAAGAGATCATATAACAACGACTTATAGAACCAAAAGTTAGAGAAACTCATCTAGCTGTTGCACCTGTATTAATTATCAGAAAAATAATTGTAGATCATACAAGACATCTCCTGAAGTCAAATGTGCTCAAACTTGGAATAGATTAACCACTGAAACTAGAAATATTAGAGACCGTGATAAATTCAAACTTAATTGTAAAAAAGAAATCTCAATGAAATAATCAACATAATTATAATACACTGTTAATGCTAGGCAATTTATCTCTGTATATACATATTGGCATGCTTATAATTTGTTGGTAAGGCATGGAGAGGGGGGTATGTTATTAGACTTTTTTTAAAGTAAAGAATAATGCTGCTGTTCATAATAATATATAATCTATTATCATTGAGTTTAATGAATGGTATATGTAATTTTTATGGCTTGGCCAAGACAACATCCTTTTGGGATGTTTCCGCATATGCAATAATTATTATATATTTGATGTTTGCGTCTACTCATGTTATTATGCATCAAGGAAACCTAGTGTTATGAACACCTGATGTAATGGATTATCATTCCTTCGGCTAAATAAAGTTTAAATTTGTTTAAAAAAAATAGCAGAATGTAACACTTTTAAGGCTAACATAAAATAAAAAAAAAAATCAGTCATAATGTATGATATCATAAATAAGTGGTTACCTATTGCTGTGCATATTCTCCTGACGGTGGTGGTTGTGAGAATTTTTTTACTTCTGACATAATCCACCAGGAGGCTGCCAAAGACTTCTACTAAAGCCATTACAACGAACGGCAAAGCTGACACCAAGGCATTCTGAAACAAACCAGTAATAATTTTTAAGAGCTATCCCAGTTGATATTCATATATTAAAAGGAGCAAGGGCATTATGCATTAAGGCATTAAGAAAAATTGCAGCAATCTATTTCAGAAAATTCCTTTAGAATCAAAACTTATCCACCTCATTAGATTAGGTCAATTAAAACTAACTATAGTCTAGAAAGGAGAATTATCTGGACCATGCTCACCTATAGTCTAGAAAGGAGAATTATCTGGACCATGCTCACCTGTGACATGTTGAATTTGAGCACTTGTTCAAAGTAGCTGGGTAGGGTTGTGAGTAGGGTATAATAAACCCAGTTGTTTGTTGCATGTCCTAACATAGTCCCCCACGCCGACAGGGACGTTAGTATAGCCCTCCATGGCGTTTTAGGGGACTGAAAGAAGATCGATTTAACGCCAATTCAATGGACATTTCAAACTATATTTTTTGACTAGGTCTCTGATTAAGAAGTGTATTATTCCTGTCGGGTTGGCATTCATAGTTCGGTAGTTCGGTAGTTCAGTAGTTCGGTATCTTTATGATAATTACCTCATAAAAAATCCCACTTTCTTTATACTATACTAACTCTTCTGCTAATCGCACTTTTTGTATACTACTAGCGTCCCAACACGATAGTTGTCATTATAAGATTCTTTCTTTCTTTTTGTCTCAAAGATGTTACATAATTGCCCCATAGACAACTTTTCCCTCAGTATATGACCCGGCTAGCACAAATATTTACTCAATTCAACCTTTCTTCACACTATTTATTGAAATTCAAACGACAGTGACCAATTCTACATTGTGTTTTATTATTTATCACCTTTTCAACTACTCTTATACATCTTTTATGCCTATGATTATATATAGAAAAGTAGATAGAATATCAACTAATCAATCACTCTATCACCTTCTCTCTCTTGCCAGTAGTGTGAAGTATGTATGCTTTCTCTGCCTCTGAGATACTGGGATGGACAGAGGGACTCTCAGTTGTTAACAACATCCAGGCCACAAACCACAACATTCCAAGTCCACCTGTGGAGAGCCAAAACTTCTATTCAGTTACCTAGTCATCTATGACTTTTATTAACTTAAAATATTAAGAAGCTTCATTCAAATTCTTTTTGTTTGCAAAGGCAAATCACTTCATCACAGACTGATACAGAGAATACCTCCCCACATCAACTGAATAAAAGGCCCTGCCAATCCATACAATTCAAAAAAGAAATATTGGTTTTATTTTGAATCAGCCCCTGCAACTGCAATATAAAGCTTACTTACCAAAGACATAGAATATATATGGCCATCCCCCGTCAGGTGCATACTGGGCCAGGACACCGGTCAGAGCCGTAGCTATCACTGTACCAACATTACTACCTGACAAAAGAACAACAGTACTTTATCAGCTTACACATGTATATAATAGATACTCATAATTCATTATTACCGTAATCTCCCGCGTATAAGACGCGTCCTCTACGCCAAACAAATCCCTACTGTGTCTTATAGGATTTCCTCAAGTTTGGGGTGCGTCTTATACGAGGGGTAATTTTTCTATAGAAATGTTCTAATCTTGCAAATTCCATCCTTAAAATGTGTGTCTTATACGCGAAAATGCTTCTCCCAAGAAGGGGGTGCGTCCTATACGGGCACCGCATCTTCTACGCGGGAGATTACGGTAGTGATCATGTCCTCTTTCAAATTTCACCTTATTTTTATACTATTGACCCTCCAGCAAATCCCAGTTTTCCTATACTACTAACGTTCCTGCAGGTCCAGCTTTGTAAACCACTGAAGCTTATTTCAAGAGACATTATTAATTAGCTTCTTGTGCCTATTCATAATTTGAAATCTTCCAGATTATAGCAGCTTAGGGAGTGGAGGAGGGGTGTTATTCCACATGCTGTGAAATTTTTTCCACCACCCCCCATATATATTAAGGAGAGGTGACCACTAAATTGGGTACTATTTACATGCATTTTGCATTGCCCACCAAGATTTGAACAGGTGTGGCGGTAGGTTGTTTTGAAATGAGCCCCTGGGTTACATACCAGCAAAGGCAACTGATCCAAAGAAGGTTTTCTCAGAACTTGGTGACCATTTAGAGAGAACTACGTACATAGCAGGAAGGGTCACACCCTGGAGGAGAAATGATGTGTAACTAAGCCTCTACACTATAATTCTGTGCTTAAACCCACACACACAGACACACACATACAGGTGTAACCAGCAAATTGGGGACACTGTTGCACACTCCTCCAAAGCGGGGACATTCCTACATTCACCCAGCTTTCACTTAATTCGGGTTCGATTTAGAGCACAAGTCCACTTTAGCTCCCATTAAACAGTAAACAGTTATAGTGCAAAATACCAAACTGGCCTCTGGTGCTTCCAGGTGGACCAGTATGATGGGCCTAAACTGAGGACATGGCCAGTGTTTCATAAGCAAAGTGAGGACATTTGTACAGTTCAGGTCTTACGGAAAATTGAGCCCCGGGCGCGCTGGTAAGAGGAGAATGCCATAAGCACTATACTAGCTTTGATTCACCCCACTGCCATGTCTCCGGGCTTTGCATTCGTATTTAAGGTAGAAAAACATGTTGACATGCAAATCCCTCCAGGTTCCAGTAAATATAGTATCCATAGATAGTGATGCAATGCATCCATACTTCATAATATTTGACATGTAGAAAGATTGGATGAACTTTTTTTAACCGAGTCGCGGTTCAAAGGGGACTGGAAAGGTTTCAGTTCTGAATAGGGTGTAAACATTATCCCCTAGTCCTATGGGTATGGGTAGTGAGATGAAGAGGGTGGAGGGGTCACTCCACTGGGCACTTACTCGCCTTTTATAGTAATGACCTATGGGTATGTCAAGGATTGATATGCCTTGGTGGGCGCTACTCAAGGCGCTGGAGAGGTTGTTTAGGCCTGACCTGAGGGTGTCATGGGGAATTAAGGTGGGAGGGAGCTCGCCCTCCATTAAGCTGTTTATGGCACTTAATAAAATATCTAGATCTTCCTGAAGGTCGATTAGTGACTCAATTTGTGAGTTTGCTGCAGAAAATAACATGGAATAAAAGGTGTCCTGTCTGGCTTGGGATTCTAAATTTAAAATAATGTTTGAGAAGTTGGAATCTAATGTTTTTAGATTTTGGGCCAGCAGGGACAGTGCGTCGTCAGTATCATTTTGGAATTCAGATAGGATGTTTAGTGAATTGTAATTGTATTCTGAGATATTTAATAGAAAATGGGTGGCTAATTCAACCACATGCATTTTAGTGGCCAATCTTCTGTCAATGTCAGAAATGTCAGCGTTTAGAAGGTCAATTTCATGTGTCCAGATTGTTGGCTGTTTGGGTAATGTATGGTGGGGTGCCGGGCTTAAGTAGGGGTGACACTCTATCAGGTCTTTGGAGGTTAGGGGACAGGGAGATGTTCAAACTGAAAACTAGGGGGTAGTCCATGAAGTTTGAGATTAGGGGCTGTGGTAACTGGGTAAACAGTGCTCCATAATTTGGTCTGAATACGATCCTTTGTGGTAACTCCTTGTCCTGTGATCCATTGGTGAGGTTGAAGAGGATACACAGCACTATTAGAGGTACTGCGGCTCTGTAAAAGAGATGTGATGGGGGGATTGAGTTTGTGAGTCATATCAGCAATTGGGTTATGTGGTGGGGGTTTTTATGGTCGATTGTGTGGGAGGTGTCCTCCTGTGAAAGGGGACTGTAGGCACACCTAGGTGGGTGTAGTGTGGTTTGTTTAAACAGTGGGGGGTGGTTGCTTGGCGAGGGTGTGAGGGGGGTATGAGGAGGATGTGACTGGACCTGGGGTATTAGTAGGCTAAGACTAAATGGGGGTTGTAAGAGTAAAAATTTTGTAGCTTACCCTGTCAGATTTATTTCAGCAATGGGCTGTAGGTGGGAGTTTAGACAGGTTATTGGATCACATGTGGGTCTCAAGAATGGCTTTCTGAACTACTAATTCTATGGCGTCCCTGATGACCAAAGCTCTGCCCGTCCCACTAAAGTATCTGGGAAGGTCTTTTAAAGGCTGGTCAGAGACCAGAAGTGTGCGCGCGCACAGCAAGGCTATATAAGCGGCTGTTTTAGGTTTGAAGGTGCTCCAATCTGGAGAAGTTGGCATGTCACAACAGACATAAAGTAACATCCTCTTGACGAGGGTAGAGACCAACGGGTTTGATAGCGGCAGTTCCTTGTGGACTGCGGGGTCATTCAGGTAATATGCTAAATGTTTAGAAGTCATATTGAAGACCAAATTTTGGTGGTGTACAATGAGCTGCCTAAACTCAAAAATGTCTCTTCCTTCTTTCAATAATCCAACCGGTCCCAGGAGGTCGTAGATTGTCCAATTTTCACTGAAGAGAAGTTTTAATTTGAGTAAGCTACTTTTTGAATAAGCTGTAAACCATACAGAGGGGTGAGTATAGGGGCACAAACAATTGAGTCAGGTATGGGGCGCGAAGTGAACAATCAAACTTTTTACAGGTATTCTAGTACTCACACTGCCATTGGTTAATAGAGGTACCTGGGTAGCATGACATCAGGTTATGTCATTGACCATATAAGAACGACTGATAAAACTAGTACTGGTTAATGGGCACATAGGACAGGCCTACCTGGGCTTATTGCACGTCGTAAACGCCATGGTGATCCCTGGTCCAGGCACTTGTTCACTTGGAATGCTGATATGGTGTGATCTGGGTGATATTGTGGAGTGGCTAAGGTGGGGGTGGGCTAAGGCTTATAAACCCATCCGTGAGGGTGGCTATTTCTCACTTTTGGACATCCCTATAGTGGTATGTCTTGCCCTAAAAAGGCTGGGCCTGATTCTATTGGATGGCTGCAGTTTGGGCATATGTCCCTTATGCAAATTTGGAACCTATACCCCGGTAATAAGCTTATAATTGGAATTCCTGGGGTCAGGTTTGAGATAAGGCGGGAGTGGAGAGGTCAGTTCATATGTCTAAAAATTTGCTGACCATGAATACATGTGTGTGAGAAACATCATGCCTGGGGTACCGAGTTGCTCTTAATTGACAGCTCATAAATATGGGTTTCTACCTGTATCAGCGCCCTCGTGCTAAACAGAGGTACAAACATGGGTGGGCATGGGGGAATACGAGCACCTACAATAGGCGTGTCAACTGGTAAATAGGAGCCCTGAAAAGCTATCTAGCCGGTGTATGCATGATTTTTCTTTAAATGAAAAACATGTACCAGAGGATACACTGCTGCCGTGGGCAATTTATGTGGCTACCTAACCATAGCTGGACAAAATTGTGTGCATATGCTGCCCTTGAGTGGTTGACAGTGCGGCTGGTTGAGGGGTTTGATCCTGGGGTCAAACAGTGTATGATTGGGCTCATTAGGCCTTTGATAAATAATTTACAGGAAAAATAAAATTGGCTTGAGAAGAACTAGATATATATAATAAAAAGGATAATATAAAAACAAAAGGGCGTGCAAGGTGATAAGTTAAGAGGTGAGTGTTAGTAACCTTCAAAGAAGAGAAAAGAGGGTACCTGATGATATGAGGTGCCGCTGAATTTGTTATCATCAGGTCGGGGCTTTGAGGTCGGTGGTCACATGTGTAGGATGGGTAATTGGCCTAGGTGTGTGTGAGTGCGGGTTGCCCTGTAGATAGCAGGGGTGTGGCACGTGGCCTGAGTGTGGGCCAACAGCCGTGGTGAGTGTTGGTGTGTGTGTGTGTAGGGGGGGTTGGGGTTGAGAGGTGTTTATGTGTTTGGGGGGGTATTTGTGCTTTCTCTATATGTGATTTCAACGAAATTTCATTGCTTTCTTTTCTTTGCCCTTTTCTTGGGTGATGGGGCAAAGGTGATGATACCTTTCTTTGCCGGCCTTCCTCTCTTTTTCTTGAGGGGAGGGGCTGGTGTATTGGTATCAGCAATTATGCTTGAATCAGGGTCGAAGAGAGTTTGTACAGGACCAGTTTGGAGCCTTTTTATGATGGCTTTGGCGCTGGCCCTTGTAATTGGTATTCTCAGCCTGGATACATGTACTGCCTTTTTAAAGACATGTCCATCCTGCAACCTTTTTAAAATTGCAGTCACTGATGAGGTCATCTTAACTATGATGTAAGGGCCAGAGTATGTGGGTTGCAGCTTTTTGGTGGTGTGTTTCACCAGGAGGTTGGGTATATGTAAGTACACCAACTGACCGGTATTGAAGGTGGCTACCTCTGCAGAGGCGTCATGCTTGGCCTTCATCTTTTTGTGGGCCTTTATCATGTTTTCTGCTGCCTTCATTTGAATTTCATCCCTGAGATTTAATAAATGAGTGGCTACATTTTCTTTTTGTGCCGGGTCAACATCTTCTGTTGCTGTGATCAGTGCTAATGCAGCCTCTGTGGGTAGGTGGGTTTGTTTTCCAAATACCAAGAGATTGGGTGAGTAACCCAAGGCACTGGAGACTGTGTTGTTCATGCTAAAAATCACAGCTTGGAGGAAGGTTGACCAATGTTTTTGTGATTTAGACACAAAGGCTCTGAGGGATGATTCTATTGTCTGGTGTTGGCGTTCACATAGACCTTGAGATCTGGACCAGTGTGCGCTCCCTGTGACATGCTTAATACCAAATTTATTGCAGAAGAGGGCAAAGAATTTTGAAGTGTATTGTTTAGCATTGTCCGTGTTTAAAACTGAGGGAGTGCCATGGATGCAGATCACTCTCTGAAAGAAACCAAGGGCTACCTCAGCGCTTGTGTTGTCTTCTGTGCACCATGCTGTTACATGTCTAGTGGCATGATCTGTGACCACATGTATGTGGTGGGATCCATTGACAGCCTTATTAAATGGTCCTATTGTGTCCATGGTGACGTGAGAGTAGGCTGTGAGTACAGGTTCACGGAGTGTCATTGGTGATTTTAGATTTTTCGGCCTCTTTTTGGTGGTAAGGCATGTGTGACATGTGCCACAGTAATCAAACACCTGTTTGAACATTGAGTGCCAATAGTACCGTGACCTGATAGCTGCATATGTTTTCATTGAACCCAAGTGCCCTCCTAATGGGGAGCAGTGTGTGGATTCAATTAATGATTCTGCCCACTTTTCTGGAATCACAATTTGAAGGGAGGGGTCTAGGGATTTACCCATGACTGTGTCAGTGATTCTGAAAAGTACCTCGTCTAGTATGATGAACTGATCATGATTGGCTAAAATCTGATTTGTCAAGCCTTGATCTGGTGGCAACTTTCCATCCTGAATGTAATTGAGCATTGATGAAGCAAAAAGATCTTCTTTTTGTGCTTTTATCAATACTTCTCTAGAGGGTGTGAGTGAGGGGTGCTTGCAAATTTTGGTGATAGCCCTCTCAGCCAAAGGTAACACTTTGTGTGACAGCTTGGCACGTCTGGCATTGGCTGCCTTAACTGATACCCTGGGTGACCTAGACTTGGGAGGTCGACCTCTTGGCCTTGAACCAGCTGGCTTGACCTTTGTGGGTCGGCCTTGTTTGTTTACAGCGGTTCTGGGCCGTGATTGGCTGGGGGCTGGGGGTGTGTCTTCCTGGGAGTTCTGTGACTGTGCCCTGGTCAAGACGCACAGCTCTGTTGGTGCTGCTAGTGAAGCTAAGTGATTTCTTTCGGAGCTATTTTTCTTTGCAATTACACCCTTGGGTGGTTTGCCTGTGCTTCCCCAGATTTTACCTCCTTTTAGAATTGATCTAGGGGGTCCCATCTGGATTGGGTTCTTGGGTACTGGCTCGTTGGACCTAAAGACTTTGGTCATGGAGATATCAGAGAAAGTTAATTTCTTGGGGGGAAGAATAATTTTCCCCTGGGATCTAATTGGCACTGGGTCATCAGAGCTGGGTGGGTAGGATCTCCTGGATAGGAAATCTGCCACAAAATTTGCCCTGCCCTGCAGATACTTCACCTCAAAGTCGTAAGACATGACTGTGTCTACCCACCTGGCCAGTCTCCCATTAGTAATGTTCTCTTTTTTATTAAAAAGGGAGACCAGGGCAGTGTGGTCTGAGTACACTTTGAAGTGGGTTCCATCCACATAATGGTGGAACTTTTTAACTGCAAAGACGATGCCCAGAAGTTCTTTGTCTGTTATTCCATATCTGGTCTCTTGTGGTGTCAAACCTCTACCTGCAAATTCAATTGGTCTATAGAAACCATTTTCATCTACCTGTGTGATCACAGCTCCCAAGCTGTAGTTGCTTGAGTCTGTAAACATGACAAATGGCTTGCTGTAGTCGGGGAATTTGAGGAAAGCTGCAGTGCAAATTGAAGCTTTGATTTTCTCAAAGGCGTGCTGGCAACTAGTGGTCCATTTAAAGGTCCCTTTGGTGGCTTCATATAGAGGTGCCATTATGTGGGCGAAACCTTTAATAAACCTTTTGTAGAATTGTGCCATACCATTGAAACATCTAAGGTCGTGGATGTTTTTAGGTGGAGGGAAAGTTTTGACTGGCCAGATTTTGTCTGGGGAAGGTGACACACCGTGTTGATCTAGAGAAAATCCCAAGAAATCCATCTTGGTTGTGCCAAATTCACATTTTTCTGATTTCAGTTTGATATTTCCTTTGATGAAAAGTTTGAGCACCTCATCTAGGTCCTGCAGGTGTCTTTCCCAGGTGGGACTATAAATAGCCACATCGTCAACATATGCCACTGCATTTCTGTATTTGCATTTCATGAGCAATTGCTCCATGACATTCATGAAAGACAAACCTGAGGTTTTGAGTCCCATTGGGAGAACTTTGGCCATATATCTGGTTCCATTGGCTGAAAAGGTGGTAATAGGCCTAGATTCTTCCGCCAGGGGAATTTGATGGTAGGCACTATACACATCTAATTTTGAGAAATATTTTGCACCTGTTCTGCCAACTTGTTGCATGAGGTCGTCTGCTCTGGGGAATTGGTAGGAAAAAGATTTGAGGTTTTGATTAACCCATCTGTAATCCACTACCACTCTCCAGCCTGAGGCTACAGATCTGTCTCCCTGAGGTTTGGGTACTAAGAAAGCTGGTGAATTCCATTCACAGGGCTTGGTACATTCCTCAATGATTCCCTGTTTTAAATGTTTATTTAGGAGCTCTCTTTGGAAAATTTCTTTATGTGGGGACATTCTGTATGAGGGCCTGTTGCAGGGCTTGAAATCTGGAATTAATTCCAGCTTGACCTCATTCTCAGTGTTGGAGCCAATGGCGCTGTCATCAATCACAAAAGCCTGCCTATTCTGTTCAACAATTTTACGTACCTGCATTTTTTGAGTATCAGTGAGCTGCTCACAAATTTTGTATTGTAGGGGTTCATTACCCTTGGGAAATTGCTCCAGGGGGTCTTCACCACAATTTATTGGAAAAAGCTCGATGGCAGGTGAGACATGGTTCAGTGAATGATGAGTGTCCAGGGGGCCTATTGGTATGGCCTTTTTCATGTTGAAAGGTTTGAAAATACCTAGAGGTGTGTGCTTCTTCTTTAAATGCAAAGGAAAATCATTTGGGTTTGCCACAGTTACCAGTATTAATTTTGCACTTGTTTTGGGTTTAACCAAGGCATGCTTAATCAAGAAAGGTAGGGCTGGTTTGATATTCTCAGTGATGCCTGTCAATTTATTTAAATTTTCTGAACCATTGACAATAGCATTGAGAGTGGTTTCAGAGTTTGGTGGTATTGTGATGTTTTCAGCAGGCCTGATTGTGTTTATGGAGGGAAGCTTGGGGCCAAAACTAAGCTTAGCTTTGTACTTGGTCATGAACTTTACTCCAAGAATGATGGGGTGATTTAATTTTGGTACAACATGTAATCTTGTAACAAATTCTTTGCCTTCAATTAGGAAGCTGAGAGTAATGGCATGGTTTACCTGTACTGTGGATCTGTCTGATAGGAGGACATTCATACGTGAGCGTCTTCCATGTTTAAAGTTTGGGGTGTGTATTACCTTATCTGCCATTTTTTGACTGATAAAAGATAAGGATGCTCCAGAGTCTACCAAAGCTCTATAGGGGTGGTCATTTATGTCGACAAAGACTGCACCTTTAGTTAACTCGGTATTAATGCGAGAGACCTTACCTTGCTGCCCATACTTATCTGACTTGATTCTCAGTTGAAGCCGTGCCACTCTGCTACTGCTGTCCTCGTAACAGTCTTCGCTGTCTGAAGAGGAGCTGTCACCAAAATCCAGGTTGTTGTCCTTGGATAAATCCATCTTTGGCTGCTGTAGTGAGTTGATTTCTGCATCACTTTGAATATCAGTTGGGTGGTGGCTGGCGGGGGGCGTTCCAGATTTCATATCCACTGTGGTGGGGGCGGGGTGGTTTGGTGCTGTGCATCCTTCCCCTGAAACCTATTCTTCGTCATCATAGTCTGTTTCTTCATCAATGAAGTCTTCATCACCATCGTTTTGATCATGATTGTCTTCATCAATGTTATGTAGGTCTGCATTGCTCTCAGGTTCCGTCGGATCATTTTCATTGTTGTCCCTGGGGAATCTGCTGGGTGTGGGGTCTCTGGTCCTCCTATTCTGGTAAGGGGGATTATTGGTGTTTATGAAATCAGCCTCATGTGTGACCTTTTTAAAGGAAACCTGTTTATTGTTTGCTGGGGCTGTGGCCACTGTGATGACTATTTTGTTGTCATCTCTGGAGGTGGGATTCCTGGGGGCGCTCTGTGATCTAGCTCTTTGCTGAGGTGGTTTATTTCTTCCTCCAGAAGCATCCTGAGACCTTGACCTTCTGAACCTTCTGTAATTGGGGTCAGATTGGTTGTTGGGGCCGCTTTGGGTCCTGGTCTCATACTGCTTGTTGTAGTTGCCACTGGGGTACCTGTCATACTTTTTATTGTTGGAGTATTGGTTTTCCTTTCTGGGTGTGCCACTATTGTTTTTGTTACTGTTCATGGCACAGAGGTCGGCTTGATGGGTTCCAGCCATGGCCATCTTATGTGCTTCTATGCGCAATTCCTGTGTAAGGGCCATTTTTTCTGCTTCAGCTATGGTTTTGGGCATGTCAGGGTGGATTACTGATTTAATTTGAGGCTTAAGTCCATTAATCAGGTAATCCACTTGAACTGACTCCTCCAGGTTGCTGTTTGCCAAGAGCAGGGTCATGTCTTCTAAGTACTGTTCCACTGTCTCATCTGGCTGTTGTGTCCTGTTTCTATAACCTTTGCTGATGGTTGCAGGGTCAGGGGTGCCAAAACGCTTCAGGAAGGCTGCATATACTGCCTCATTGTCATACATGATGGGCTTCTCAAAAATATTGGCGAAGAACCATTGAGCTGCCCTGCCCTTTAGGAAGGTGTATAGGCAGGAGGCATGTAGGTGTTGGTGGCGGGGGTATACATTCCTGATCCAGAACTTAAATTCTGTGATAAATTTGGCGGCAGACCTGTACTCAGTTGGTTTGTCAAATGTCTCAGGCTTATTAAAAGAGCTGAGTTGGGCTGAGGAGAGTTTGTCATCACTTAAAGTCATTTGACCCAAACCACTGGCGATGTGAGATTGGCCTATCATTGGTATCATAGGGGTGGAGTGGTCGTATGCCTGGCGGTGTCCTGTTGAATGTGCACCTGTACTTTGGGAATACAGGGTTTGCATGGGTATAGGCATGTTGCTGGGTGTACGAGCATGAGCAGGGATGTAGATATTACCTGCCACTGTACCTAATGTGTGAGTATTGGCCTGCACCGCAGTGGTGGCTGGAGCTGCCATCTGGTGAGTGCCGGAGACACTAGGAATTTCGTCTTGGGTTGATCTGTGTGAGGTGGGCGTGGCACCCAATAAACCAGCTGGAGTGTTGTTCTGGAAGGCGCTGGGTGGGCTTAACCTTATGTCATTGCCAGCATGTTGGTAACCTGGCATGGTAGGTGCACTGGGGGTCTGTGAGGCGTGAGGTATACCCAAGTTTGCCGGTGAGGAGTGGGCAGAAGGGGGCTGGAGCGGGGGCCTGTGGCCATAAACTGAGCAAATCTCTCTTCTAACATCATCCATGTTTCTGTTGATGCGCTCGGAGATATCTGCTGCCATCATTTCAGACCTTCTCAGGACATCTGCATTATCTTCAGCAGCTCTCCTGTGTGACTGTATCAAGTCGCGCTCCATCTGAGCTCTCCAGGTGTCCATGTTGTCTAACCTGTCGTTGACTCTGTTTAGATGGCTGGTGTGCTCCTGGCCTACCCTTTGGATTTCAGCTGATAGGAGATTAATCTGGCCAGTCAGTAAATTGCTTAGAGAATCACTGACTGCCTGTGTACATTCTCTTACCAGATTCCTGGCCAGGTCGTCCTGATCATACCTGGGAGGATGTGTAGTGGGAGTTCTGCTGTCCATCCTGCCTCTGCGTAGGTGAGGGAAGGTGATTTCAGGATCGTCCTCAGAGGTAAGGCTGTCTTCTGAAGTGCAGTATGGGGTGGCTCTTCTCCTGAAGATCTGGGAGGTGGTTCCTATAGCACCTGCTACTGCTGAGTCTATGCTCCTCAATACCCTATAGTAGGGGGGTGTCTGCCTTCTAAGAGGTGAGGTAGACTGTGCCCTCCTCCTCCTGGGGCTAGGTAGGGGTGTATAGTCTGAAGAGGTGGCCCCTGTGTCCAGGTTTGGGGTATTGAGAGTGTTTGGTGGTGTTGGGGTAGCCTCAGGGGTCGGGGTATTTAGATATGACCTGAAGGGGTCACTAGATGTGGTGGCGTCAGGCCACTGCTCCTCTAGTATTCTATTAATGCGACCTAAAAATGCTGAGGGACTTTCACCACACTGTGTACTGTGAGTGTTGGGGGCTGGTGCCTCCTGAGCTCTATTTGTCCTTACTGATCTCCACCTATTGATAGCTGATCTTATCCTTTGTCTCCAGAGATCAGATTCAGGTGGTAATGTAGGGTCAGGGGGGATATAACTGTCCCAGGTGAGTTCAGAAGGGTTGGGGCGTGTAAAACCAGCTGGGGGTGAGGTGGTGTTTGTACCGGTAACAGGCTGCCGAGGTAATGTAGGTATGCTTTCTAAGGCGGCCTGTAATCGTGGTGACCTGGGCTCTAGGTGTGAGTCTAGGTCTAAGTGGCTTGGTGAAGCTACAGGTGTAGATGATGGTTCACCTGGTAGACCAGCAAGTCTTAGGACTGGGGATTCAGCACTTGAAAAACCAGGTAAAGTCAGATTAAGTCCTGGTGCCTGTGATGTGAGTGGGGTGCTGGTCTGTGTACCGGTATTATTGTCATCAATTGTTGATGAAAAAGTTTTGTTTCTACTCACAGGTGTTGGCTTGGGTGTTAGAAATGATGGTGGTAGGATTGGATCCAACAGAAAGGCGTCAGGTGACGAGTCAGATGACGGAACAGTCTGCTGCTGGTCTGGGGCTGCTGCTGCTGCTGCTGCTGCTGCTGGTGGGGGCGCGTCTAGCCCTGGGGATGTAACGGCATCTTCTGTAAATGGCTCTTTGGTTGTTGTCTCACTTTGATTCATGGCTCATGAGAGGTGAAAACAATAGGACGTTACAAATAGGGTTCTCCACCATTGTCAATGTCTCGTTACATGTCATGAAGTGAGGTAACAGAAGTCCAGACAATTCAGTTGATAATCCAGCTTTATTGTAAGATTGGCATGATGAGTAACTGATACAGTGTACAATATAGTACTCGCCAGTCTGACCAAGCTATATCCTAAGCCAAGGCACCTGAGTGTCGTAGGGTCTAGGTTGGAGAAGAATAAGATGCTGAGGCTTGATCCTGACTAGGTTATATAGTCAGGAGCAAGCCCAGATGACGTCGTGTCTATTTCTGTACTTTCTATTTTTAGTATAGGGAGCGACTCAAATATGCTGAGTCGGTGGTTCTGCTCAGTCCCAATCTGTGGTAGGAGGGGTGAGCTGCTCCTATTGGCTAGGTGAATCTAAAAATAGTTGAGTTCTCCAGTGGGGGATCCACAGGAGGGAGCCTGGGGACTTCCCACTGGAGGAGGGCAGGTGTGAACTCTTCACCCTGCTAAGCTAAAAATAGGTTGACCTTGGTTTGAACTAGGGGGTAGCTTGGCCAGTTTGGTTTGAGTATGTCGTTCATAATTATAATACATAGAATAGTCCATTGACACCAAGTCTTCTATTTTAACACACATTGTATGGCTTTGACCTCAGTTTGCATACACATACTGCATGGAGTATATCTTACCCAGTGAACAACAAACGTTTGAAAACATTTAAAAACGTTTCTATATGGTTTGGATCCAAATGTTTCTATCTGAAACGTTTCAAAACGTTTTTTTATACGTTCTAGGTGAAAACGTTTGTATCTGGAACATTTAAAAACGTTTTTATACGATCTAGATACAAACGTGTTACCTTAAACCATATTCAAACATTTGAAAAACGTTGCATAAACGTTATATGACGTACCAAAACGTTTCCAGTGTTCTCTGCACCTTCTGGTAGGTGGAGGCTCTATCCCATTATGATATCTTAAACGTATGCTCCCATCTCTATAGATATAGGATAGTGGTGATATGATAATATTTTAGGTTAATCTGAGAACTGCATAAAGTATAAAACTACTGTTTAATTCAATGTAGTACGGAGCCCCTAATAGGACATACAAAAAAAAAGATTTTTCATGGAAAAAATATTCCTGCGGATACTGGGGGATTCCTGCGGGTACAGGAAGGATTCCTGCAGGTACTGGGGGATTCCTGCGGGTACTGGGGGATTCCTGCGGGTACAGGGAGGATTCCTGCGGGTACTGGGGGATTCCTGTGGGTACTGGGGGATTCCTGCAGGTACAGGGAGGATTCCTTTGGGTACTGGGGGATTCCTGTGGGTACTGGGGGATTCCTGCGGGTACAGGGAGGATTCCTGCGGGATTCCTGCAGATACTGGGGGATTCCTGCGGGTACTAAGAGATTCCTTTGGGTACTGGGGATTCCTGCAGGTACTGGGGGATTCCTGTGGGTGCTGGGGGATTCCTTTGGGTACTGGGGGATTCCTGCAGGTACAGGGAGGATTCCTGCGGGTACTGAGGGATTCCTGCGGGTACTGGGGGATTCTTGTAGGTACAGGGGTATTTTTGCAGGTACATGAACATTCCTGTGGGTACACAACCATTCTCACTGCAGGTGCACAAAGAATTCCTGTAGGTGCTAGAATTATCCTTGTGGGTGCGAGAATCATGTAATCACCTGCCATAAAATCTTTCTTGTACCAGTCAGGATTATTCCTGTATCCACAAGAATTCTATTGCACCCGCCAGAATATTTTCTGTACCTGCAATAATTGTTCCTGTACCTGCAGGAATGTTCCTGTACCTGCAAAAATTGTCAGTATCTGCAAGAATTGTTCCGTTTCCCCAAGAATAATTTTTTTGGGAAAAAAATTTTGGTATGTCCTATTAGGGGCTGAATTATACAGTATTCGCAGGAATTGTTCAGTATCTGCAAGAATTGTTCAGTATCCACAAGAATTGTTCAGTATCCGCAAGAATTGTTCAGTACCCGCAGGAATTGTTCAGTACCCGCAAGAATTCTTCAGTATCCGCAAGAATTCTTCAGTATCCACAAGGATTCTTCAGTACGCGCAAGAATATTTTTTCAGGGGAAAAATTATTTGTGGTATGTCCTTTTAGGGGCTCCGTAATACGAACATATATTATCTGTTGTTTTCATTAATTGTTTATGCCCAGATGCGGTTCATATTATCAGACACCTGTTTTCTGGTTATCAGAAAAATATATCTATGGCCAATCTCTGACACCATGCATATGATCTGAAAGGGCTAAATAGCTCTCTTAGCTCTCTTAGCCATACAAGTACATGTAGAACTATGTTCTGTATTGTGATGTATATGGGCAAATTATTGTAATGTCCTTTTCTAATAAAATTTTACTCCTTCCCCAAGTAAAACGAGATAAAAACGCGGATTTAGATTCATTCAACACAGCAGTACGATCACTATATATGGGGCCTTAAGGAGGGCTGGTTCAGGGCCCATTGGTATCAGATAAAAACGTTACTAAACGTTTATAAACGTTTCGTAATAAAACGTTTATTTATAACGTTTTATAACGTTATTTAGAGTCCAGGTTTTTACGTTAATCAAACGTTTTATTTCCGTTTTTTAAAAACGTTTTTCTACCTCTCAGGGAACGTTATTTTGAGGTGATTTAACGTTTTTTGTTTTGTTTGCTGGGTAGACTAAGTCCCCAGTTTACCTACACATGCTGTGTCTCAGACCAAGTCCTCTTTTTGCATAGACACACTGTGGGGCCATACTCTTTGTGGCCATGTCCTCAGTTTGCATACACACACTGTGTGGAATGCAGTCTAAAAGGGGAAAACGTTTTTCCCCTCTCAGCCCATACAGTCCTGCAGATCTCATCATTCCGCAGGCCTGGATTGATTTTGGTAGGACTGAATACCTCAAGATTATTGTTGATGAAAAATAAATAATAAAAAAACAGAATTAAATAACTATTTTAACCGTTTAACTCTTCAAAATTTAACTAAAAGTAACTGCTTTTGTTTTAGGCGGTAAAAATCTTAATAATGGTCTGATTTGCATGCCGTAAAAAACAAAAGGTAGCCCAAGGTCCCATGAATACAGTCTGACAGTTTGATCATTTTAGTTGGTCCGGGAGCAATTTTGTTGGCAAAAGCCGATGTCCAACGAGGTTTCATATTGACTGGGAGTGTATCTAAGACCATGTCCTCTATATGCATACACACACTCTATGGCCATGTCCTCAGTTTGCCTACACAAACTGTGTGGAATGGTCTTAGATACACTGCACACAATGTGTGTAGGCAAAGTGAGGACATGGCCACACAGTGTGTGTATGCGAATAGAGGACTTGGTCTTAGATATACTCCACACAGTGTGTGTAGGCAAACTGAGGACATGGTCTTAGATACACTAAATTGGGAATTTTACAACCAGGTTAAAATATTAAATATTTTGCGCTGATTTTTCACTCACAGCACAAGCCTCTTAAGGTCAAATTGGGGACATTTTGTTGATATACTAGAAATCATGTTTATAACCATTTTTCAAGGCCATCGCTGATGCCCAGGCCCATAGCCCCCCTTTTCTCAAGGTCATGCGATGTACCTCATAGGAAGATACAGTGTAACTGTGTTGGCTAACATCAGAGTACCCCATAAGGACCCACTGTGTAACTGTGTCTGTGTACCTCACAAGGCTAATATCAGAGTAGCTCATAAGGACTCATTTGGTAACTGTGTGCGTGCGTACCTCATAAAGACACAATGTAACTGTGTGTGTGCCTCATAAGAACCCTCTGTGTAACTGTGTGTACCTCATAAGGCTAACATCTGGGGGACACTGCACAACATTATACTGTAGCTCACGACCCCTATGACAAGGATAATCGTCAGGAGCGACCCACTACTGGTCAGTATAATCAGCCCCTAATATGTGTAGTGGTTTGGGCTTCTTACCAGCTAGGTTCGGGTCTAGTGATTCGAAAGAAAGACGAACACGGTATTCCGAGTGTATGCCAACGGTTTATTATGTACACTTTCCGGTTACCCTGTGGTCTATAAATAGGGAAACATGTCGTTACATCTAGCATGTACGGAGGCCTACATGGCCTCTGACATGGTAGGTGAGCGCAGAGCCATTTATAGGAATGCTCCCGGTTGTCGCCAGGTGTCCCACGGACCCGGACAGGTGCTGCCACATATCCGGAACCTCAGGAACACCAGCCTCTCCCGCCAAGCCAGACGGAACCAGATCTTACTATATACCTCTACACTACTCCCTCAGACAATAGGTAGGAGTTATAACTATTAAAGTATTATATAGGATTAACATATACAAAATGTCTATCCATACAATAGATGTTAAATTATAGTTAAACAACCGTACCATAGGAAAGTATTTAAGTTTACATGTTAACATGAATCCGAAAGTAATATTAAAGTTACGGATAGTTAAACAATATTAAGGTAAGTACAATAGGGAAGTACTTAATTAGATATATGTAGTGAATCTGAACATATGAACAAGGATTAATATGAAACCCTGTAATTAGATTATCAACATTATGAACCTTATTAGTCTTGAAAATACGGAGCCCCTAATAGGACATACCAAGATTTTTTTCCCATAAAAATATTCTTGTGGATACTGAACAATTCTTGTGGATACTGAACAATTCCTGCAGGTACTGAACAATTCCTGTGGGTACTGAACAATTCCTGTGGATACTGAACAATTCCTGTGGGTACTGAACAATTCCTGCAGGTACTGAACAATTCTTGCAGGTACAGAACAATTCTTGTGGGCACTGAACAATTCTTGCCGGTACTAAACAATTCTTGTTGGTACTGAATAATTCCTGCAGGTACTGAACAATTCTTGCGGGTACTGAACAATTCCTGTGGGTACTGAACAATTCTTGTGGATACTGAACAATTCTTGCAGGTACTGAACAATTCCTGCGGGTACTGAACAATTCCTGTGGGTACTGAACAATTCCTGTGGGTACTGAACAATTCTTGCGGGTACTGAACAATTCCTTCGGGTACTGAACAATTCTTGCGGGTACTGAACAATTCTTGCTGGTACTGAACAATTCCTTAAAGTACAGCAACTTTGAGCAATATTCTTGCGGGTACAGAAACTATTTAAGCGGATACAGAAACAATTTTTGCAGGTAAAGAACTATTCTTAGGGGTACATAAGGAGTCCTGGATAGGACTTGCAAAAATATTTTTTACCCATAGAAATTATTCCTACAGATATAGGAACAATTCTTGCGGGTACAAGAACAATTCTGGCTTGCACAAGAAAGATTTTATTGGAGGAAAAAAAGACTTTTTGGTAGGTGAATGCATAATTCTAGCACCCACAAAGATAATTCTAGCACCTACAAGAATTCTTTGTGCACCCACAAGAATTCTTTGTGTACTTGCAAAAATGTTCCTGTACCCACAGGAATCTCCCTGTACCTGCAGAAATCTTCCAGAACCTGCAGGAATCTTTCAGTATCCGCAGGAATCTTCCAGTACCCGCAGGAATATTTTTTTCATGAAAAAATCTTTTTGGTATTGTTCAGTATCCGCAAGAATATTTTTTTCTAGTGAAAAATTATTTTTGGTGTGCATTGTTCAGTATCCGCAAGAATTGTTCAGTATCCGCAAGAACATGTTTTTCTAGTGAAAAATTATTTTTGGTGTGTCCTATTAGGGGCTTCGTATTAAAAAGACTCTAACCGTAACACTATTACTTTTTTTTTATACATTTGAAACCTTAGTTCTGATAAAAACTATTACAATGTTATTAAGTTATTACAGTACACTCGGGAAAAAAATCAATCGTCTTATACATCAGTATAGATAAAGTTTGTTTTTTTTTTTAGAAAAATATACACATCCCTATGAATCACTCGATTTACAATCTAACCTTTATCACCAGGTAACACATTCTTATAATAGTATGGAAGGTAATATGTTCTGGTGTATTAACTATATGGGTTTTACAGATCTAATATATGAACACATTCGGTGTTTTTATAATATTATACAATAATAACAGATCTGGACCCGTTTACTATTAAGCATGCAATTAGAATACACAATTATAATCTAGATTTGGTTTTACACTAAGCAGAGTGCTTAGCATGCTTCTTCTTCAGAAGTGCTAGAGCGGATTCGGGTGTGCCGTCCCATTAATCCAAATCCACTCCGAACACTCCCATGAATTTGGTATTCAGTTGAGTGTTCCTCTGAACCTCCTCGTTAACTCTCTTTTCAAGGACATGAACATCCATGGCTGACTGTTCTTTGTTTCCAGGCTTTGCTTTTCAGCATTACTCACTTCCTGGAAACACAGCAGAGTGTCGTTCAGAAGACCCTGGTGGTAATCTGTGTCTCTCTGCTTCACACATTTCTCCCAGTGGGTGTAGATGGCCTTTTGGACATCTGCTTCCCCCTGCCGAGACTTTTCGAACCAGACTTCTGCAGGACTAGTTTTGATAGTGATGGCATCAGCTTTTTTCAAGATATCAGCAACAGGTGATTTAGCATTCGGAAGAAGTGCTTGCATACCTGCTGCAGTGCCGCTAACGGTTCCGGATGTTTGGTTAGCCAATACATAGGACGGACCAGAGTCTGTTGTGTGGCAATACAGTATCCGGGTGGTAAGTTCTGCTTCATGCCCAGGGCCAGGACTGATGTACCTGGTCCTGTGTCATCTGAGCTGCAGATCCAGCGGCGGCAGCAGGGGCAGGCTTTTTTGTTACCAAACGCCCACCTCTGCCTACAGTTAGAGATTGACTCTCTGGTCCGGGTCTCTGAGACATAGTCGGGTATGCCTTCTTGTCCAGTTTACCCAGATGTCGCGCAGCTGATGCATATGATCCAACAGGTGCAGGCTGTTTAAAGACAACAGGTGCCTGTGACTGTTCATGTGGGTGACGTGCCAGCAGGGATCTGGAGCGATCCTCCCTGTCATGACTATAACCTTCCGAGCCATTACCGGGTTGTCCCCGGTTTTGATCTCTCTGGTTTCTCTCTCTGGCACGTTTACCCTCCCGGCCAGATTCCTCGCACAATTTACAGATGCTATCGTGCATATCTAATTTTCCTCGCCCGGTGGTGAGGACAATCTTCGCCCTAAGCTTAGATTCCTTCGTCTTACTGACTTCAAAGAGGACCTGGTCACCTGGTTTGACTTTAGACTAGGCTTCCGCATCCAGCTTATCGCATAAGCACCCGGTGAAGTTCCATCACCTTCTTATCGCAGCGGAAGCACCACTGGTAGAAGCCTTGGGGGTATCCAGGCTTCTACCAGCCATTTTCATCGTCGGGGTGGGAGGAGCTTTGGTTTCCCTCAGCTTCCTTTCCTTCTCGACTCCGTGTCTGTCTACAGGAATTGTAGACGCATTCCGAGTGTGTTCAATATCGGCTTCTACAATGTAGTAGCCATCGTCCCACTTCTCGAACTCAGTAGCAGCGGTACGAAACTCCCTAAGTGTATAGAGATCGTACAGGAGGGTTTCCGGATGTGGGTAGACTTGCCCAGCCTTGTTGGCTATGCAACCCACCCAGTCTACATCAGTACATAGCATATTCCATGTGGTCTTGTCAGGTTTCTTATAGACTCCTTTGGCAATAGCTCTATTGGTCTGGTACACAACCTCATGGAATTCCAGGTCTACCATCAATCCGCATTGGTACCAAGTCCAATCTGTAAGCCACTCCAGTGTCGTCCTCTCGAGTTGATGAGTGGTCACGTGGTTCTGTAATTCCGGATGGATATTCAGATACCTCCCGTCACATATAGCGGGCAGTCGGGAGTTCTCTACATCAATAGGGTCCTCCTTGGTTTTAGAGTCGTTGGTCTCGCCTTGGGCATCGTTTTGACCATCGACTTGTTCGGCAGACTCAGACAGGGTAGTATCCGAAGGACGACTATCCGGCTGTTCTGGGGTCATTTCGGCTGTTCCCGTTCCGTTGGCGATGCCAGCGGAGAAATAGTGGCTGCCGGGCTGTTTAGATTGAACTCCTCCAGTCTCTTTTCGAAAGACTGATCCGCATGGGGTGTATCCACTTCCATCAGCTCATCCTCCTCCGGGGTTACGGAAGACAATTCCTCACGGGTGAGGGATTCGGAAGGGGGCGTCAGCTTATCCAGGTCACTGGATAGCTTCGCCACAATCACGGATTCCTCAGCCATTGGCCTGAAGGAATCTGATTCGGGAGTATAAGCACTCCTAGACTGACTTAACGGCGTCAGGTGCCGGTGCAGCACAGAGTCTCCTCCCTAGGGCCTTGACTCTGTTGGAGTGAACGCTTTCAGCAGTAAATCAGAGAGCGGACGAAAACCTTGTCCGCCTGTTCCTACTACTAAAAACAATATGGTGTTACACCAGGTTCCATGACGTCATTTTCACGTTCAAAGGCGGGGTCACGAGAGGTCAGCCGAGACTGGACGCCATGACGTCACACGTTCAACAAGTGCGGACCGCGAAAATATAAACAAATGATTGTTTTGATGTTATTATCGCTCATGCTGTCGACTCATCTGGGGATTTGTTTGGAGTTTATGGAAAGCCTATGCAAATTCACTGGATTATCCGTCCACTACCCACTGGTACATCATACAGCGACGACAAATACACCTTTCAGGTCAGTTGTTAGGCTCTCTCATAACACATAACACTAAACAAAATTACAGGACATCACACTTGTTGTATATACACGTTAGGTCACTGCAGTCCTCTGGGCCAATCTAGGACTGCAACGGACGATTACCCCTTCATCAGGCAATTCCTTTCCGGACCTGACAGTTCGAAGAGCCTGCTCTAGGGATCCTGTAGCCTTCAGAACCCCTTTCCTCTTCATGTGTCTACACCCGCCGAGACTTTTTTAACACCACCACGCTTATTCTTTGGTTACATTGGTGGCTTCTCCATAGGTACTTTCTTTGGCCTGCCCCGTTTCCTTTTGGGTCTCGGGTCAGGTTCCTGGTCAGGGATTCGATTCATATTCAAAACCTTATCGAATCCTTTACCATACATTTCTGTGGAGGTCTCCCTCCCAGACCATATTCTTAACCTAGCGACATTTGATTTATAGAATCGATCAATGTCGGATTTGATAATTACCGTACAATCACTGATAACCTGAGTTACAGTGAATGGTCCATCCCAATTGGATGCCAGTTTAATATTCCGCAGAGGTTCATGCAACTTCAGCACTTTATCTCCAGGTTTGAACCTCCTCATCTTTTAAGTGCACGTCGTAACCCACTTTTTGCCAACGAGCACTCTTTTCTAAATCAATTCGGACAGATTCGTAAGCTTTTTGGAATCTGTCCCTCAAACATTCGACAAAGACTACATGACAAGGTAGTTCAGGGTCCATGCCTACGACTCCGAATACTAGGTCGGCAGGCATTATTAAGTCTTCTCCAAATTCTAACAGGTTGGGAGAACAATTAGTACTCGAATGTATGGTACTGTTATAAGCATACGTTACAAAGTGGCATTGCTCATCCCAGTTATCCATGTTCTCATTCACTAGTGATTTGAGAACTTGAAATAGAGTTCTATTGAATCTTTCTACTTAACCATCGCTTTGAGGGCGATACGGATTAGTCCTGGTCTTACAAATAGCTAAGTATTCGCACATACCCTGCCATAAGTTAGATACGAATTCCCTGCCTTGATCACTATGCAGCATCAAGGGCACACCAAAAGTCAGCACCCAACCTTTGACAAAGGCTTCGGCACATGTCATGGTTTTGTGATCCGGTAGACTTTCGTATACTTAGTATAATAGTCACACACTACCATCATGCAGGTGTTCTTATTAGCAGATTTATTAAACCCACTAATGATGTCTACACCAACTCGAGCAAATTGTACCCCAAACAGCTCTTGCGTGAGAGGTAATTTACCCATTCCCAGTCCTGGTTTGTTTTTACAACAATCAGGACAGGTAAGGGTCCATCTTAATAAGTCTTGTGACAATCCGGGCCAGTAATACTTTTTGGATAGGCGTGCTAATGAATGTTTCTTTCCAAAATGACCACCCAGCTAGCACAACTTGTGCAATTTACTTCGTTCTTACGTAAAAACTCATGTTACTTACGTAAAAAAGACATCATTCGGATGAGTAGTGCTAGCAGGGCACTGGTCCTATGCCCGTGACAATAATACATAATCTCACATCTCATTACATATGGAATAACCACTTGCATGATTCTCTCACCATTTCTACATGGCTTCCATCTGTATAAGATACCCTTTCGGACTTCAAACTCAGTCCAGTGAGCAAGAAATCTTCTCATTTCTCGGTTTTCCAATGAGACTACCGGTCTGGCTGGACATATACCCTCTGGTACTAAAAAAGCTTAGCAGTTATCGAGTCAGCCTCTTGGTATTGCTTTATGGTTTCCATTGACCACTCCAAGATGCTGTCTATCCGGGTTTCGAAAGGTATTAGAATCCCAGCTAATACTGCTCTATGTGCTTCACAGTCAGTACAATCCGGATTATCACATTTCTGAATTGGTATCCGAGACAAGGCATCTGCATTAATATGCTTCACTCCGGGTCTATGCGGAATTTGACCATGTTTTAAGCCGTACTCAGACAGATGAGCTAGCAACAGCCCAGCATTCCTTCAGCATCTCGGAAGTTCAATAACCATCTTAGCGAGGAGTGATCCGTCTGTAAGGTAAAATCAGTTCCCCATAAGAAATGTTCAAACTTCTTATTAGTGTATACTACTATTGCTAACAGCTCGTGTTTAGTTGTGCAGTAGTTACTTTAAATCCTTCTAAAGGTATTACAAGCAAATGCTATTGGTACTTCTACTCCATTTTGGACCTGCGACAGAACAGCACCAATGCTTTCATTGCTAGCATCCGTATCCAGTATGAAGTGATCCATTTCATTCAGATACTGCAATACTGGAGTACTCTTGAACAGATCCTTTAGCCAGATAAAGGCTTGATCTTGTTCATAACCCCAAGGAAATTTTTCCCTGGTATACCCGGGGGTCCAGTTAGCCAAAATTTGCAAATGGTAACTAACCCTTGAATAATACAGTATGAATTCCCGGTAATAGGAACAGAATCCCAAGAATGACCTTACTTCTTTCGGGTTTCTGGGTCTACTCCAATTTGCGACTGATTCGATTTTCTCCGGATCAGCTTTTATTCCTTCATTTGAAATGATACGGCCCAAATAATTCATGGACTGTTTGAACAAATGACATTTCTTAGGTTTTAATTTAAGACCATCAGAAATTATTCGTTCCAACACCAACTTGAGATTATGAGAACATTCTTTGAATGACACCTTTTCCATAGTAGATCACTCAGCAAGGTTTCCATCATTGCCTTGAAGGTGGCCGGTGCATTGCACAAACCAAAAGGCATAACATTGTATTGAAACAACCGATATGGCTAGAAAAAGCCGTTTTCTCCATATCTGCAGGATTCATTCCTACCTGCCAATATCCGGATTGTAAATCTAAGTACAAAACCAGCTATTACCACCTAAAGAATCAATGGTCTCATATATTCTGGGCAATGGATATGAATTCTTTTTCATTACGCCATTCAGCTTCCTGTAATCAATACAGAATCGAATGGTACCATCTTTTTTGGTTACCATGCATACAGGACTACTCCAAGGACTATTAGTTGGGATGATCACATCCTGTTCTAACATTTTATTGATTTCCTCTTCCGCGACTCTTTTCTTAGCCAGAGGTTATCGTCGATACGGAATTTTGAATGGTTCCACATCTCCTATGTCAATACTATGCAAAACCTTTGTGGTTCACCCTAAAGGTTTACCAGGCTTAGCAATATTGCTCTAACAATTCAAGTAAACTCCTTTTATGTTCCGGATCCTCGAGGTGGTTTCGTCATACAATGCTTTCAAATCGTCTGAGATATCCTCGGGATCATTGTCATTCGATAATCTAAGGTTACTACCTGTGACCGTTTCACTAAGTGTTACACTTCCAAAAACATGTCCTTTCTTTAAATAGATAGGTCTAGTACCCTGATTCGAAATCGGTACTACTGTCCAGGATGCATTAGCAACAATGGTATCCATGGATGTTAATCCGACACTAGATAAGGCTATCACATCCGGTTCTATTACTGCAGCCTGATTCCTCATCACGGGATCACTTCGTAGAAGTACATCACAAGCTACTCCCGCAGGAATCCGGACAGTTTTTACCACTGAGGCCATACTGCTTACTTGTCATAACACACAACTTACTTTCACAGGATACGGGTATTTCACACTCAGTACTCCAGATTGCGGTTCCAGCATCACTCCGTACAATGATGCGAAATCCAAACCTAATATCCCCTCATCCGATATATCTGCAATGGTTACACCCATGACGAAGTCATGTATGCCATCCATCTGCAACTTCAAACACGTTCTACCATACATCCACATTCTACTGCTGTCGGCTGTCTGAGCACTTCCTCTTGATATGGGAGTTTCATACTCATTCGGTATAAGATCATAGAATTTCTTGGAGACACAGGAGTGGCTTGCTCCCGTATCAACTAGAAATTCCGCAGACCTTCCGTTGACAGTAAGGCAAACATACCACTGTCTTCCTTTTAGCAAGGAAGGCGTATCCGTAACAACAGGAATCTCATTGTCAGTACCAGGAGTCAATCCACATCCTTTCAGGTATTCCAGACAAGGATGACCCAGGGGTAGATGGCTACTACCAACCCTGGCTAACTCATAGCCGTCTACCTCTTTACCGATACTGGGTTTCCCCTGTGCTCCCTGGGCACCTGATGTATCAGGTTCCCCAACCTTCCGGATCTCATTCCCTGATCCGGTGTTGGGCGACTTTGCTTCTATATGGGAATCTGCATCACGGCTGGTGATACTATGGCAAGTCATGTCACTGGGATCCCCTTGCTTGCCCAACAAGAGACCCCTTTTTAGTTTTCCTCTGTGGTAACTACAGAATAACTTCCCGGTGATCTGGGCACTGGTTTATCAGCTGTACATTCGGCAGCATAATGTCCCAGGGTTTGGCATCTAAAACATCTCCTCCGGGATTTGTCCACCCGGGGGCGTCTCAGGGCTTCAGTCAGACGAGTGACTAAGGTCTCCACTAAATCTGTAGGTGCGGCTGATGCAGCCACGGTTGGGGTATCTACAGTTTTAGTTATTTGGGGGAAGCAAGCAACAGGTTTATAAATGCCTGGCTTACTCTTGTCTCTCGGACCTATTTTACGATACCGTTTTTGGCGGTAATACTTGTCTGCGATTTGAACCGCACCGATGTGTTCTTTGTTTTCATCAGACACATATTCGTTATCAGAATTGACATCCTGTAACTCTACAGGAGCTATCTGACCCAGTCCGGGAGCTACGAGGGGTGCCTCCGAGTACTGTATAGGGGCTGTCCGCAAGGGACTATGGGGTAAACCCACTAATCTCTTTTTTCTGTCATAGCCATGGATGGCCATAAACAGATCACTGAAGGAAGTTTCATCCATCCACAAATCCTATACTACTTGCTTATGGTCATCATCCCATAATCCACCAAAGAACTGTGTAAACAACTCTTGGAGATAGCAATCATCATCGTGAGCCCAATTTGGTTGAGCTTTAGACAATAAATCTTGTAGTTCTAAACCAAAAACCTTGTGGGATTCCTTTGGTTTCTGAGTCCTTTTCTTAAAAGTGACCCAGGGATCCTCTCTTACAATAGAGCCGAATAGATAGGTGGCACATTCGACCAGTTGGTCATATGTACCGTATATTCCATAGGCAGTTCTCCATTGCTTCACAGCTACCTTTCCACCATTACTTAACCAGCAAATGAGGTAAGGCAAGGCCTCTTCTTTAGTCCAACCACTGCAGTTGACTTCATTCACAAAGGCCTGATATCAGTCCTTCCATGGCCCATTTGGGTCATAAGGAGGAGGAATCCTAGCGCTCCTCCTTGCCGGATTAGGGCAGCCTCAAAGCCTATCAGCTTCTCGCATGCTCCAATCCATGATTTCCATGCCATTGGCACCTTTTCGATAGCAGTCAATACCCAAGTTTTGGATGCATTGACTCCTGTCGAATATACTTTGCATTGCAGCAGGCATGGAGGCTCTACGATTAGGTTTCCTACCATCCCTCCTGATCCGGAAATTTCCGAATCCTGATCCTCCAGGTGGTCCATTCCCATTGGCTCCAGAGGCCCCACCCACAGATCCTCCAGATCCACCAGCATAGCCGGTAGATCCGTAGCCATATGGTTGATTACCAGTATAATTAGGACGATAACCATTTTGGTTATACCCATTCCCTGAATACCACAAGCCTCTCCGGGATCCTCCATATTGTGGACTCGAATAGTGGCCACTTTGACCATTTCTGATGTTAGTTTGTCCGCAACTTCCGGATGGACCTTGGCCACCGGGTACCGCTTGGGGAATGTAAGTATTTTGTGTCACATTCCCTCTTGGACCTGTCATCCCAACCTGGGACAACTGTACAGGTTGAGAAGTTATTCCCGGTTGGGACAGCACAGCATACTGATTAGGTGCCTGTGCTCGTATGACATTCGGACCTGGAGCTGGATATCTGGGTCCAGCCGGAGTGCTATGTCCAGGTTGCAAATAGTAAGAGGGAGGCGTAAGCAAGCCTCTTACCGGAGCCACTCCCTGGGGTGCAGATGGTGAAGTTGCATTCCTTGTAGGAGCACTTAACCGAGGTGGGTTTATTTTGCCACTCAGATTGAGTATGGGTGGCGCTCGTCCCACATGTGGGTCTCGTCTTGGATCCGCAGATGAAGCCATGCTACAAACGGGTGTCTTAATGGCGTTGACTATAGTAGTCGAACCATCAGATTCCACTCCCCCAGAACAAATACCATTCGGTTTTGAATACACCCTGGAACTAACATTTTTGTTCGCGCCGTCCTTAACAAATGGATTAAATCTGATAGGCTGCGACTGTTTTTGGCTAGTCGGGGTAGCAGCTATCCGATTCGATGGTATTGTTACCATTCCATCATCATTATCCAGCATGTGTGAAACGATATTCGGGTCTATATTTACTACAGACTTTTGTACCGCTTCTACATACTTATCTAGTGCTAATGCAGTTTCCTGCAATTCTTGTATGTCTTGTATCATACCTTCTTTATCTTGTTCCAGTTGTTGATTATACGTTATTATCCCCAACCGGACCTATTCATTATCCTGAGCTTGCTTGTTACATTGCTGTTTCAAGTCTTTCAACTCAGTTCGATAGTGTATTATTACTTCAGCTTCTGTATTCACCTTTTCTCGGCAGAGCTGATCATTCATATCTACATATTCTTGTATAAGATTATGTTTGGAATCATACTCCTTTTGGAATGATTGTCGCATTTCATGGAGTTTGTTTCTTTCGGTCTGATGATCATTCATATAGGAATTCTTCTCTTAATCTGAGAAGTTTGTGTTCAAGTTGTTCTTTTTCTGTAGCAACTACATCTTTTGCCTTAGATAAAACATTTAATGTTTCGTTTAAGGTGACATATGTGTCATTCATCAGGAAGATATCAGGTTGTTTTGGTTCCTCGCCTTCAGGTATGTTGTATGTTACATCACCTATGGCACTATAATCCAAGATTGGCAGCCCTGGTCTTGGAACATCATATGGAAGTTCTCCAAATGTTACCCTCTTTGTAGGCATAGGAGCTTGATGTTCCAGGTTAGTGCTACCACCAGCCTCGAACATAGAATTGCATAATTCTCCAGCGAGAGAATCTGGAATATTTTCCTCTCTATCTATTTGGTAGTGAGGACTGGATTGTCTCCAGGCTGAATATCTATCATCCTGATTCAGATCATCTAACCCATGTATACGCCATTGGGACGTTATAATCCGGGCTATACACACCAAAATTAACTGGTCACGGCACCAATGTAGTGGTTTGGGTTTCTTACCAGCTAGGTTCGGGTCTCATGATTCGAGAGAAAGAGGAAGACAGTATTCCGAGTGTATGCCAACGGTTTATTATGTACACTTTCCGTTTACCCTGTGGTCTATAATTAGGGAAACATGTCGTTACATATAGCATGTACGGAGGCCTACATGGCCCCTGACGTGGTAGGTGAGTGCAGAGCCTTTTATAGGAGTGCTCCGGGTTGTCGCCAGGTGTCCCACGGACCTGGACAGGTGCTGCCACCTATCCGGAACCTCAGGAACACCAGGTGACAGGTCTCCCCCGCCACGCCAGACGTCACCAGATATTAATATATACCTCTACATATGTAAAAATAAAAAGTGGCCACTAATATGGGCTGCTATTTAGCTACATGTACCCCACAGGTTTAAAAAGTCACACTATGTTGTAGTCTTGAATAGACAAGGCTGAAATAATAGTATGTCCTGCTCTAGGGCACAGGCGCAGCACTTAAACAGTCATAACCCTTCATTGAAAAGCCTCAGCATGTTAATCATTCTGAATTTGTATGTGTGTCCACTAAAGTGAAAGGGTTAATTGTGTCTTTTTCTTCCCTTTTCTGAGTAAAGGCTAGATAATTATTACATTAATGTTGAGATATTTAAAGTGAAAAATGAATAGCCAGGTCAATATAGAGGTGCAGTAAACATAGTCACATCATATACTTAACTATAACCTAGTACAGAATGTAACAGATAATAACTCGCTCTGATTAACACAGAGTCAAATAATATTTCTGTAGAGGAAGCTATATAGTTTCCCCTTCTGTTATACACAGTAGATCGAGTCTCATTCTATACAGGTTTTTTTGGTGTGTACCTGATAAGGACTCTGTGTGTAACTGTGTGTGTGTACCTCATAGGAAGATACAATTTCATAGGAAGATACAATTGAGTTACAGTTGCAAGAAAACTAGTATTCTTATGTCAGGTCTTGCTTTCATAGATCCTTATCAGTCTGTCTCTTCACCATAGCAGGTGAATTTAGCAAAAGTCAGGGCTTACATACTTTTTTCCAAGAGTGTTCTGAGATTCTTCCAGTTTCTTCCAGAAGAAACCTGGAAGAAACCATACAAAATAGGATTCTCCCAGGTTTTTTCCACTGTCCAGGCAGAAATACTTTTCATCCGGGAAGAAATCCAGCCCTGAATGAGTGTAATACTATAAAGATATCAAAAAGGGTATCTCTACTTTGAATCAACTTAAAGTTCCGAAAGTACATTTCTCAGGTCATTGGAACTATTTATGCTAGTTAGAATTTTGTATATGGCAGCCATTTCGAATTAATTTTGTGTTATGCCCTGTCTAATGAGATGAGATTATTCCAATGCCTTTTGGTGCTGGTAACATTCATTATGCAAGGGATGCACTATTCAAGGTTCATATATGAAATGACTGATGATATCAGAGAAGGCTTCATGAAGAGGCAGCATACTATGCATCACAGTGCCGGTATATCTAATAGCATATAGAGTGACATGGCTGTAGATGGCACAAGGCTTTGGTACAGACTAGAAGGGATAATTGCAGCTACTCCGAAACCTAGGGAATATCTGAAACAAAACAACTTCAGCAAATTCAGCATAAACAAGTGATAATACCAAGAATCAAATCATACTCAAAAGACAAACATGTGCTACAAGACAAGCTTGAATCAACCCTCTTAACATTAAACATTATGATGGCCTCGCAGTCCCGCGGATAACCTCTCTCAGACCATCCTAAAACAGGACGGTCCTACAATACATCACACATCCTGTGGTGCTGTGTGTTTGGTGACTTGATAAAACAAACATCTTTATTTGTGAAAATTGGTCGAAAAAAAACATGTTTAAAAACATTTTTTGATTTTTAACAAAACATAAAACAATTGTTTGCAAACATTGAAAATACGTTTTTTGCCAATTGGGAGGTTTGATTAAGGAAAGTCCTCAGTTTGCCTGCACACAGATTCAATGTCTGGTTCCAGTTTGTGACACATTTTTATTACAAATACACTTGATTTGTCCTTAAGAGGTCAAAAATGCTAATTATAGAAATCAGGGAATACACCCAGATTACTGGATGAACTGGAGACACACAGACCTATCAGTGTGTAAAACAATTTGTCCAGGTTAAAATATTAAATATTGTGCACTTATTTTTCACACACAGCACAAGTCTCTTAAGGTCAAATTGGGGACATTTTGTTGACACACTAGAAATCATGTTTGTAACCATTTTTCAAGGTCATCGCTGATGCCCAGGCCCATAGCCCCCTTTTCTCAAGGTCATGCGAAGTGAGACGTCCCCGGATGGCAAGATGTCCCCAGTTTGTAGGTGTGTGTTCCCATGAATGTCCCCAATTTGCTGGTTACACCATCTCTCTCTCTCTCTCTCTCTTTCTCTCTCTCTCTCACACACACACACACAGACACAGACACACACACACAGACACACACACACACACACACATATATATATATATATATATATATATATATATATATATATATATATGGTGACACGATCTGCGAAAAGGGGTCTTAGTGCAGGGGGCAATAAGACCCCCTTTCCCAGTACATGTCATATATATATATATATATATATATATATATATATATATATATATATATATATATATATATATATATATATAATCCATCAAGCAGAAAATTGGCAATGAAAGATGTATGTTTGTATGAGATATGCGGGCATTATACCCATGTAAGGTTACTTTAGTCAGAAATGAAGGGGGTAATCGCATACAATATCAATACAGCACCAATGCTGTACAGACAGTGGTAACATTCCACCAATGTTAACATCATATTTGTTGTTAAGTGTGACTGTGGAAGATTATTAAAGGGATGCTTTTAACATAAACCTCCAGATCATACTTGTAGTGCATTAAGGCTATGTCCTTTCCTCATGAATGAATGCAGCACTTTGAGCAACTTACTAGGGCTGCATTCATGCATGAAAATAATCAAGAAGGTATTGTGTTGTCCCAAAAGGGTTAGGCCGATAAGATTACTCACCTGAGTAATGCCCTCCAGTACCCTAGCAGCAATAAGCAGTGATACATGGGCCCTGGCTAGTACAGGACTGAATACTGACAGGAGGGCAGTGAGACCCATCCCCACACCAATCACTGCCTTACCCCCAAACCTCTGTGCTACCTGGCCCCCTACCAGCTGGGTAGTAATGTAGCCATAGAAGAAGGAGGAGAGGACCAGGCCCTGGGTGCTGGCATCCCAGTCAAACTCTCCTCTCTGTATAGGGTGGCGAAGAAGGTGATAATTAGTTAGTATTGATCCATGGTGACACTTTAGAAGAGGACATAGGCTGTGGTTATTTTTTTATTAGCTTTTATTAGTTGTGATTTTAAAATGTTGATAGATATTAAAGCTAGAAATAGAACATTAAAAGGACAATGTTTTTGATTTATTTTCTATTTAAACCTTATCAAGAAAGCTACCAAAAACATTTTTCTAATTTTCTAATGAGAAAAGTGTTGTCAGATAAATGGTACATATTGTAGTACTGGTAAGGAGAAAGATGCCCCAGCACAGCTTTGCAATTATGGTTTAATATTCAAACTAACAAGTAAAACTGATCCTGGAGATATCATATTGCCCTTGATGAAAGGCTTAAATTAAAATGATATTCATGTACCTGAGTGCTAGTTGTACATGTACTTTGCTCCAGTGCAGGACAGGTGTCAGGACCAGTGTAGTTGGTGTTGGAGATACCAGTCTGCGTGCTGTTCACCATGGCTACCAGGGCCAAACTCAGGTTGAACCTTAGTGAGTAACTCACCCCCGTACCCAGGAAGCACAGGAACACCACTAGGTGACGTCTACCGATACCTGGAGCTGCTCATATGGAATTAATGAATGTTATTAGTTTAAGGTTCGCTGGTGCAGGAGAGCATCAGGCCCATTGGTCAGCATGATACAGGTGAGACTGCTCACCAGCACTTCATTGGAGCATCATGTCGACCCTTCAGGGGTTTGTGTATCAGCCCCGTAAGGTCGGCACATTGCATGAATGTAGCCCTGGTGAGTTACTCGCCATGGCTACATTCATGCACTGTGCCGAGCAATGGGGCATGATGCATCACTGCATCAGCGGCCTCATAGCATCAGCCCTGGCGAGTAACTCGCCAGAACTACATTCACACAATGGCTACCTGGGCCACACTCAAGATGAACCTGTAGGAAGCACAGGAACGCCACCAGGTGCCACCTGCCGATACCGGGAGCTGCTCATGGGAAATTAATGAGAGTGTAATTAGTTAATTAAGGCCACACCAAATTAAATAGTTGGTCTATGGATTTCCCACATCATATTTTGCAAAAATCCGATTTTTTTTTTGGCCATAATTTTTTAACCCTTACGTGCCCAGAATACCAAAAGTGAGCTCTTGAGCATGTAGGTATGGTTAAGGTACCATCAGAGGTTTAATAATTATCAGATTAGGATGATTTTAATGCCAGCAGACTCGTTTTATCAAGAGGCTTCCGAAGATACCAAATTTGCTATGATGCATTGATCATTTGATAAATGGTAGGTCCAATTGGAGAAAATAATGAATTTAAAATAGCGTAAAATACATGAAAGGTGCACGCTCTGGCCATGAGAAATAAAGGAAAAATGCAGAAAAATCACTAAAATATAAAAAATTATTGATAAAAATACCAAAAATAGTGATAAAATAAACTTTACATGATTTCTTCTAAGGAGTTCGATTATAGTACTGTTTTCCTTCAATTTCCAGCCGTATTGCCTCATTTGAAATGTCAAAATAACACTTTCTGAATTGAAACTAGCCTATTCCCAACCATAAGATATGAATCCCGACATTCTGGGCATCTCCATCCAAATCAGCCAATTTCAATTTATTGGGCCATCACCATCCCTTATTGATTCATATAAAGTTCTAAGATATGCTTCATATTACATTTTCTGATAGCTATTCTACTGTTCTTTCTGTTACTATTTCAATGTACAATTTATTTTCAAGATGATATAGGCAAAAACCTGTCAGGTCTGTTTAATAAATCAGCATTCTCAAAATAATTCTGGGCACGAAAGGGTTAAATATAGGATAGCAATGTGCATTGCAGGTAACTTGAAAAGCCGTATTTTTTGCTTGAGAGAAAGAAGAGTTATAGGAGCCACCTTGAATTAAGACTATTAGTGGGGTGCAAAAATATCATGAAAATTGAAACTATATATGGCTATGTATCATGAGTTCAATGCAACTTTTGAGTTGGTCCCGTTCCCAACCACTTTTACATTTGGACTACTCCAAATCACGATAAATTTTAATATCCTAGGTTTTTATTGGGCCAGGAGGTTGTGTTAGTTGTGCCCTTTCAGAAGATGTATGATTTACCCTATTGCTTTGTTATTCTTTTGTTAAAAGGGGGCAATACATGTCCCAAATTCCACGTTTTTCATCATATTCCTCTTTTCAGTGATATAGAAAACAAATGCTAATCCACTATATTTAAGTGTTTTTGTGTTCATTTTTATGTCTATATGGGCATATTTTACTAAGCAATCTGGTTGACACGGTATATGTATATATATGAAAATAGCAAAGTCCCGTTCCCAATCACTTTTTAAAAGAGTCTTTAAAAATGAATGCTTCCCACCATATTTCTAATAATGATTTTCCTGAAGCTACAATAGTTGTACTATAAGAGAATCCATATGTCTCTGAAGCAATGCCCAATCTTTCCTAGCTTCTGTCTCCTTATTTATCCATTCTCAGAATCTTCCAAACTTACCATGGTGCTTATGTCCCGTTCCCAACCACAAAAAATTAAGATAGTAGTATCTCCATAGTTTTCATATTTAACTGTCTGCATAATATGCACAATTTAGCCCTATTTGAGCCCTAAAAGAAAATATAATATAGAGCTTTTGTGCTCATTCATTTCTCTGCAACCCTTCATCAGTCACCACATGTGTCCTGTTCCCAACCACTTTTGTCCTGTTCCCAACAACTTCTTATAACACACCATTGTTCAGTTCTACAATACATGAAACTCACTCTAAGGCACATATTCCCTCCCCTTTGTTCTCCCATCCACTCATAACATAAAAATAAAGAAAATGCCAGTCATTGTAATGATAATGTCCTGTTCCCAAACACTTGTGTCCTGTTCCCAACCAATTTTTTTTCAAATTTAACATTACTCAAGCATTACTCTTATGAGACTTAATCGCAATTACCTATCCTTTCACCTCTGTCGTCCCATCCACTCATGACTTAGTATTGTCTCAGTATAATGAAGTAAATCACAGTCACTGTAATGATAGCATCTCATTCGGAACCACTTTCTGTGTCCCGTTCCCAACCACTTTCAGTTATACCCTTGTACACCTCAATCACCAGCACCAATCCTGTGGCTACTGTCCCCCCATCCACTGATTGCATAGAATTATGTCAATTTATTTAATTACTCCTAGTCCCTGTAATTATTATGTTTTGTTCCCCATTACTCATGTCCTATTCCCAACCACTTATGTCCTGTTCCCAACCACTTCTTTAAAGAAAAGTAACATTACTGGGTTTTTGTCATTCATGAACCTCACTCACTCCTCTGGCCCCATCCCTCCTTTAGCTCAGCACATGGAATTATATCAATATGATGAATAGACCCCAGTCATTGTAATGATAATGTCCTGTTCCCAACCACTTCTTGTCCCGTTTCCAACCACATTTTAAATGTGACTTTGTACAGTTCTACCACACATGAAAATCACTTACCACTGGCTATATCCTGTCCCCTTCCTTCTCACTAACTCATGACAAATCTCTTACTATGTATCCTTTAGAATGTCACCTACATATGTATATACTGATCATATCCTGCTCCAAATCACCTTTGTCCCATTCCCAACCACTTTACAAGGTTGAGTATATTGAAAATTATGAAAACGTCTTTATGGATATGGTTCTCACCCAGGATAACAATTTAAGGGGAAGGTTTTGCAGTACCCCTGGGACAAAAAGTATTACTCTGGCCCTATTTGTTTACCTTGTACAATATTTCAAAGTTTAGTACAAATTCTTGCAAAAAAAGGGGCGAAAATTCAAATTTAGGGAGGCTGGGGTCTTAAATCCCTAATGAGATAAGTGGAAAGGATGTTACAGTTTTAAAGTATGTTCATGACCAAATAATTTTCCACAGAAAATGTATAGAAGGTTTGGATATTAAAGACTATCTATGAGGACAAAATAAAAGTGGTTGGGAATGGGACAGAATGGGGTACCATATGTCTGAAGAGGTGTCATGGGGAAACTAAATTCTCATGGGGGAAACTCAATTCTGGGAAAGATGTCTGTGTTGTGAAGTGTTTGAAATTTGCTTGTTTGTTTTTATGAATTCCCTTTTCTGAGTAAAGGCTAGATAACCATTACATAAATGTTGAGATACTGAGAGTGAAAGATGAACAGCCAGGTCAATATAGAGGTGCAGTAAACATAGTCACGTTATGTACTTAACTACAACCTAGTACAGAATGAAACATATAATAACTCGCTCTGATTAACACAGCGTCAAATAATATTTCTGTAGATGAAGCTATATAGTTACCCCTTCTGTTATACACAGTTGATCGAGTCTCATTCTATACAGGTTAATTACCCTGGGTTAATTACCAGACTATACTTTCGGTCACAAATCATAGGAAGTGTGCATATCCCAGGTAGCAAACATGGTGTGGCCCAAGTCTGGGCCATAGCGGGCTCCTGATGTGGGCCACACCGGGTTAACACAGTGGGCGCCCGATGGGTTTTGTCCTCAGCAAATGGTCTGGGCCACACTGGGCTAACCGATTTGGGCACAGATCTGTTTGAAAGTGGGCTCACCAATTTGGGCTCAAAGTGAGTTTAACATGGGTTTTTGGTGTGGCCCAAAGTGGGCTGCCCGATTTGACGAAAAATTAGTGGTTACATGGTAAAAATTCTTTTTGAAAAATTTATCCAATATTTATTCTTTTTTTTTCCAAAAGTCAATGAACAACAAATCCCTGAGCTAATCTCACCCCCCCCCCCAATCACCAAAGCAGTAAATGCAATATCTACTTGAGTGGAAAGCCAGAGCAGAACCATCCATTTGAATCAAACTCATTCAGCCAACACAAGGCACTTTGATTCATTAAAGTGACATTCTGGCCTCAATCTTCCCCCACTACTTCCCTATGTAGGAGTAGAGAAGAGAGCCTTCAAGTTCATAATGACTGTACCTCTGCATATCTGCTCTTGTTCCAAGTTCAGTGCAATGGAAATGGTGTTGCCATTCCACTACTACTCAAATAACCTTGATTTGCACTTTTGACTAGAGACATCTAAGTATTTCCAGACTATGAGAAAGTCTGCACATTATTACTTCATATCTGATATAGTAGTCTATTCCAGTTGTCCTATGTCTGAAAGAAATAAGTTTTGTATGGGTAGTAGAATTCTGCCTGGAGTGCTGTGAAACCACTTTGTAGTGAGTCTGCCATGGACTGGCCTACAGGGGCAGGGGATATTTTTGGTTTCTCAATTGCCTCTATATATAGTCCTCTTATACCCAGCCAGGTGTGGGACCTGTTTGCCCCCACACCACAAATACACCTTGCAAGCCTACTAGTATAAAGAAAGACATGAAGCTGTTATTTCCAAGACTAGTCAGTGTTGCATTTTACATGAAATATCTGGATCCCCACTATGAACCTACCTGTGTATTAATGATATAGGGAAAGGGGGACTACCTATCTCCTACAGCAGTGGTGGAGGGAGGGGAGGGGGGGGGGCAGGGCAGGCCAGGGTAGGGTGAGAGGAGGCCAGGGCAGGGTAGGATGAGGGCAGGGTAGTGTGAGGGCAGGACAGGACAGGGCAGGGTGGGGTGAGAGCAGGACAGGGCAGGTGAGGACAGGGGATGGCAGGGCAGGGTGAGAGGAGGGCAGGCCAGGGTAGGATGAGGGCAGGGCAGTGTGAGGGCAGGGCAGTGTGAGGGCAGGGCAGGACAGAGCAGGGTGGGGTGAGAGCAGGACAGGGCAGGTGAGGACAGGGGATGGCAGGGGATGGCAGGGCAGGGTGAGAAGAGGGCAGGGCAGGGCAGGGTGAGGGCAGGGCAGGACAGGGCAGGGCAGGGTGAGAGCAGGACAGGGCAGGTGAGGACAGGGGATGGCAGGGGATGGCAGGGCAGGGTGAGAGGAGGGTAAGGAAGGGCAGGGCAGGGTGAGAAGAGGGCAGGGGATGGTAGGGGATGGCAGGGCAGGGTGAGAGGAGGGCAAGGGAGGGCAGGGCAGGGTGAGAGGAGGGCAAGGGAGGGCAGGGCAGGGTGAGAGGAGGGCACAGGATGGCAGGGCAGGGCAGGGTGAGAGGAGGGCAAGGGAGGGCAGGTCAGGGTGAGAGGAGGGCAGGGGAGGGCAGGACAGGGTAAGGGAGGGAAGGGGAGGAGAGGACAGGGCAGGGGAGAGCAGGGCGAGAGAAGGTGAGGGGGAAAGGGTAGGGCAGGTTGAGGGGAATGAGGAGGAGATGGAAGGGGTAGGGGATTGGTGGGGAGGGCAAAGAAAAGAGGGAGAGGGAGGGGGAACACTCATCACAGAGTTCAGAACAGTCCAGAATATGAGGCTGCCCTGTCCAAACCCACTCTCACCCCAGACTGAGAAGACTTTATGTAGCTAAGCACCCATCTTGGGATGCCCATTTTGAAAGCATCCTGGGCCCAATGTGGTTGCCCATTTTAAAGCTGACCAGTGCCCAAACCGCTCAGCCCAATGTGGCCCAGACCATATGCTGAGGACAAAACCCATTGGGAGCCCAACGGGCTCAAGTCGGTTTGCCCGATTTGGGCTGCCCTGTGTGGCCCTGACTGGAAACCCAGCATCTGCCGAACCTAAAACCCATGTACCGAATGCTGCCCACTTTGAACCACCTTATCCCTGGTTAAACCAATTTGGCCCCGAGTGGGCTTGCTACATGGGATGGGGCCTTACATGTCATTTCACCTACATATGTATATACTGATCATATTATGCTCCGAATCACCTTTGTCCCGTTCCCAACCACTTTACATGGTTGAGTATATTGAAAATTATGAAAACATCTTTATGGATATGGTTCTCACCCAGGATAACAATTTAAGGGGAAGGTTTTGCAGTACCCCTGGGACAAAAAGTATTACTCTGACCCTATTTGTTTACCTTCTACAAAATTTCAAAGTTTAGTACAAATTCTTGCAAAAAAAGGGGCGAAAATTCAAATTTAGGGAGGCTGGGGTCTTAAATCCCTAATGAGATAAGTGGAAAGGATGTTACAGTTTTAAAGTATGTTCATGACCAAATAATTTTCCACAGAAAATGTATAGAAGGTTTGGATATTAAAGACTATCTATGAGGACAAAATAAAAGTGGTTGGGAATGGGACAGAATGGGGTACCATATGTCTGAAGAGGTGTCATGGGGAAACTAAATTCTCATGGGGGAAACTCAATTCTGGGAAAGATGTCTGTGTTGTGAAGTGTTTGAAATTTGCTTGTTTGTTTTTATGAATTCCCTATTCTGAGTAAAGGCTAGATAACCATTACATAAATGTTGAGATACTGAGAGTGAAAGATGAACAGCCAGGTCAATATAGAGGTGCAGTAAACATAGTCACGTTATGTACTTAACTACAACCTAGTATAGAATGAAACATATAATAACTCGCTCTGATTAACACAGCGTCAAATAATATTTCTGTAGATGAAGCTATATAGTTACCCCTTCTGTTATACACAGTAGATCGAGTCTCATTCTATACAGGTTAATTACCCTGGGTTAATTACCAGACTATACTTTCGGTCACAAATCATAGGAAGTGTGCATATGGGGCCTTACATGTCATTTCACCTACATATGTATATACTGATCATATTATGCTCCGAATCACCTTTGTCCCGTTCCCAACCACTTTACATGGTTGAGTATATTGAAAATTATGAAAACATCTTTATGGATATGGTTCTCACCCAGGATAACAATTTAAGGGGAAGGTTTTTCAGTACCCCTGGGACCAAAAGTATTGCTCTGGCCCTATTTGTTTATCTTGTACAAAATTTCAAAGTTAAGTATAAATTCTTGCAAAAAAAGGGGTGAAAATTCAGATTTAGAACAGAAAAACTTAAATCTTTCAATACCTTAAAGAAAACATCTAACCTCAATCACCATGTACATTTTTTGCAATTTTTTTTACCTATTTTCATGCTTTATTTCAGACATTTATTTCCACTTCCTGTCCCCTATCTGCCTCCAATCAGAGGCACTGAAAATCAGTTTATTTTACCTGGCTCTTATAACTCGCTTTTTGAGTTAACAAACAATGGCAGATACTAGCTTTAAAAACTCCTTTCCTGAGAAATCTTTCGTTATAAAAAAAAAATCCCCCTCTCCACATCTGTGATGTGCAGAATCCATTGACAGAAAAAATTTTTAAAAAAAGTAAAAATTTCGCCCTCCCTCTCCATTTTTTCAAAATGAAAATCCATAGACCAACTTTTTAATTTGGTGTGGCCTAATGCAGGTGAGACTGCTCGCCATCACTTCAGTGGAGCATACTGCTGGTATCTGTTTACAAACTCCTTTGTGGTACATGGCTAGGACCATTATGTTGGGGGTGTAGATGGGGGGTCCCCATGTCACTTGTCGATTTTAAGAGAAGCCCATGTCACATGTCACTAAATCTGCAATTTCCCCTGTCCTTGTCACTAAGCTCCATGTCACATGTCGATTTTAAGAAAAGCCCATGTCCCATGTCACATTTTTTTTCTGGCCTGTCATTGTCACTAGAACTCCATGTTCCTTGTCGATTTTAAGAAAAGGCCATGTCACACTGTCGATTTTAGGGGTCTAGACCCAATTTGTCTGCATTATTTGCTATACCGCCAGTTTCAAGATCAGGCAATTTTAATAGTGTTACTCGAGCTTATACATGTAAACATGTATATAACTTTGGTGTGCGCTGTTAATTCACTTTTTAAATACGTATATAGCAGTCTTCCATACATGGGGCACAGGAAAAGGTAACCTTATCCAAGCATATATAAAAATCATATCTTTCCGAGACCCCTGCCCCCCCCACCCCAATAAAAATTTGCTTGCTATGCCTCTGTAAAATAAAACTATACATACATAGCCGTATTTTATTGAAGGAACGATACTGACTGAAAATTTGTAACTACAATGTTTATCAAAACGTCCCCTTACCTGTGGGAGTACTGCTATCTCCTTGTCCTGAGTCAGAGAGAAGGTAAACATTCTCCTTCTCCACCATGGCTCTAAATGTAACTGCAGCAGCTGAAATCTGCACAATGCCTAGACCACACATGTCCTGGAGGTTAATTCAAAAGATCCTGGGATTTCTACCCCTGCGATCTTAGTGTAGGCACATATCATAAGACCTGGCCAGTCTACCCTATCTAATGCAGTGGTTGCAGGCCTGTCAGGAATAGCAAGTCCTGGGATCACTTCACTATTCCTTTTCCAGTGCTAAGATCACTGCGATCTTAGTGAAAGAATTGCATAGTGGTTTAACCTGAGTACAAGAGCACTTACAGGGAACACTCCTGATTGAAAGAGTGAATAGTCTGCTGCATACATATAGAGGGGAGGGAGGAGGTTTGCTGAGTGTCCTTGAGGGCTCTTAGGGCTACTCATGCGTTAAGTGCACTGTAAGGTAATTCTTCCCTTCTCTCTCTTTGTCCTGGGGGGGAGTAGTATAGTATGTATCGGAACGGGACTATAGCTAATCTAAGGATATGACTCACTGGGCATGCAGCCAATCAGAGGCCTCCATTTGGTCATGTGACCTGTTACCATGGCAACATGACCTATTTAGGGGATTAGCGACCACCTGTCAGCCAATCAGAGGTCAGCATTCTGGTAACCATGGTAACATGACATAATTAGGGGATTAGTGCGGTCATGTGACCCCGTGTTTGTAAACAACAACACGTGGTGTAGCCACATGGTCCCTTGTTTGTTAACAAAGGGGCATGGCTAATTGTGTAAATGAGATATATCAAATACATTTCATTTTTTTATATTTTATTTTATCAAAAATATAGATACAAGTACAGTAAAATTCCTTTATTACGAATCCTGATATAACGAATTTTCGGTTATAACAAACAAATCCAGTATAACCAAATCAATCTTATACATTTCTATAGTAAATAAAGCCCATTATAACAAATTCTAAATGCCATTTATTCGTTTATAACGAATTTTTTAACATGGAAAAATAGCTTTACTCATGGGAAACTGGATGGAAAATGTCAAATTTTAGGCTTTAAAGATCTGAGGGCTAGTGTAAGGACATCTCCCCCCCTCCCTACTCCTCTGTGTGCCTTGGCCTGGTGTGTGTGTGGGGGGGGGGTCAGAGGGGGAGTTGGGGATAGTGTAAGGACATCTCCCCGCCTTCCCACTCCTCTGTGTGCCGTGGTCTGGTGTGTGTGTGTGGGGGGGGGGGGGGGGGTCAGAGGGGGAGTTGGGGCTAGTGTAAGGACATCTCCCCGCCTTCCCACTCCTCTGTGTGCCGTGGCCTGGTGTGTGTGTGGGGGGGGGGGGGGTCAGAGGGGGAGTTGGGGCTAGTGTAAGGACATCTCCCCACCTTCCCACTCCTCTGTGTGCCGTGGCCTGGTGTGTGTGGGGGTCAGAGGGGGAGTTGGGGCTAGTGTAAGGACATCTCCCCCACCTCCCTACTCCTCTGTGTGCCGTGGCCTGGTGTGTGTGTGAGGGGGGATCAGAAGGGGAGTTGGGGCTAGTGTAAGGACATCTCCCCTGCCTGCCTGTGGCTGTGCCTCTCTGAGCCGTAGCCTGGGGAAGGGAGGGGGTCAGGGCTTTTGTTCAGACATCTCCCTATTTACCTGGTCTTCTTAGAAGTGTCTATTATGGCCGTTTTGGTTACAACGAAATTCGTTTACAACAAAGTTTTTTGCTTGCCCCAAGCATTTCGTTGTAACGGAATTTTACTGTATATACATTCATCTTCAATCATAATCCAAGCGTTCTTTAGAAATGAAGGAATGGTGTGGGTCATACGCCCTGTCCACAATTCATATAAATTACAATAGAAATCCACTGAAGTATAATACCAAGTATGCCATTCAGTTTGTGCGGACATGACGCTTCTCAGTAGAGGTATTCTGTATATTTTCAAAATGAAACTCTCTACAGAGCACAAGATCAAAACACTCTTGACAGAAGGTGTTGAATGTTCTCTCAGAGTTATGACAACACATATCCCGTAAAAAGTCTGAGTTTTCCTCGCGAGGAATTATTAAAGCAGTAGTAGATTCTAACGTATACCGCCTTTTGATGAGAGGACAGGTTTTCTGATTGTGAAATTGATATAGACCTATCGATCTGTCTGTGAAGACATCGGTCCCTCTCCAGAAAGCATCTTTGAAACACTCTTTCAACGAATCGAATGTCCAATTAGAAATGAGTCCTTTATGAACATTTTGTTTTAACAACGATGCTTTTAAGAGCAGCACATCTGTTGCATTGATTATTTCCCATATGTAAAACGGTTCGCAAGTGCACATATTATCCTTTTAACAATATACGAGTAGGTGAGGTAGTACCTTGAACGTTAGAGGTTCCAGCCAGAAGAGTTATGTCCATGGGCAACGGGGTGGTAATAATGTGTGATCTTGTACAGCATCCAAGATATTTTTTACCCACCTCAGTGTCTTTAGCCAGAGCTGCGTTGTCTATGTATTTAGGTGTGAGCAGCAGCAGCAGCACCACCATCACCAGCATCACCAGCAGCGTCCAACTATCCATATGGATCAAAATAAAATTCGTTGTTAGCGTCACCTGTGAACAGATCAGCAAGGATCTCGATATCCATGGGGGAATATGGTGATGGTGTAGTAGTCTGTAGAGAGGTCGGTGTTTCCATGATGAAGGTGGCAGAGAAAGTGTGAGGGAACAAAATTTCACTCTCCCTTATGTACCCGTCCGAGATAAGCCTCTCAACTGTGGTTTTAAATCAATCAAAGACTTAAAAGAGATTTAATCCCATTTTCACGGAGACCTTCGCTTGGTAGGGTATCTGTCTGCTTTTGATTTTCACCTGCCGTTTGCTGTAGGCACGGATCCCTTAGATCATTAAGTGTGGTCGGTCCCAGAGGGAAAAGATAAAAGACTTAAAGGCTGTGATTCACATAGTCACAGAGATTCTTCCTTGGTAGGCTATCTGTTTGTCACCCACCATTCACTGCAGAAGAGTTTAACTTAGATCATCAAAGTGTTGTCTCATGGTGACAAGAGGAGCAGGAGGAAGGGGGATTAACTTGTTGCTTTTGTTAGACTTAATCTACTTACCGCACGTCCACCTTTGTAGTCACAGACAGAGTGGCAGACATGCACCCTGGGGTATTTTCCTGTGATGCATAGACAGGTAGGTAGGTAGGCGCCATAGTACCTCGCGTATTAGGCTAGGTGCGACCCCCTGAAGTTTTAAGGGTGAACCTTATAGGTAGGGGTTACTCTAAATCACTACTGAAATGTCAACAAAAAAAATAAAATAAAGCTTGCAGATACACTTTATACCATTTCCTCAAGTTGGGGGGCATACCTTATACATGAGGTACTATGGTAGGTAGGTAGGTAGGTAGGTAGGTAGGTAGGTAGGTAGGTAGGTAGGCAGGCGGGAGGTGTGCACGTGTCCACCATTTTTTGGCGCCACGCGCGCTGCTGCTGCTGCGCACCGCACACCTCGGCTAGTGAGTGATCCAATTAAAAAACACTTTGACTTCTCTGTTACAAGATTTTATTTTCCCCCTACTGTTAACCACCCCCTGTAGTTTTGAGTCAGCAACCTGAAGCATTCTTTAAATCATACATGTATTCTCCAACACTGTGTAATAACCCTATAAATTACTACATGTATATCATCTCACCATTCTGAATACCACCCTGTAGGTAGGCTTTAGCCCCCCTTCAACTCTGGGTGGGCCTTATACGTGAGTAGTATATACATGCAAACTGAGCGCAATGGATTAGCTACTAACTAGGTCATGACCTACTGGTAGACCGGAAGTGACCTAGTTTCAGCCAATCAGAGGGCTGGATTTGACAGGAAGTGACGTCATAAGGTTATGACCTAGTTTTTTCGACCAATCAGAGAGCTGGATTCCATTTGACCTAGTGACCTGACCTAGTTACATAAATTAAAAGAATTGCGCAATACCTAGAGCTGACCTACTTGCAAACCGGAAGTGACCTACTAACCTACTTGCAAAAACGTATGACCTACGTATGAAGGTGTATTGTGCAATCCTTGAAACAAATTACACAATAACCATGACTCATTTTCTGATGCAATGTTCCTATGAATTTACGCAATACTTATGACTCACTATTTTGATATGAGATTAAATGCAACAAAGACACAACTCGGTTTTTTTAATTCAATCTTTTTATTTTTTTCTTCCTATCAGAGTACATGCTAGGTATGAATCATTATAATCAGATATGCTTTGCAAGCAGAGTACATGGATATTATATGGAAAATGAATTCTTGTTGCAGTACCAACTGCACCCGGTCTTGGCTGGAGTAGGACTTTGACTACGGTCCTCTAAGGCCCGCATTCTCTCCATTAAATCCTTCAAGGCCTTTCTTCCTATGTCGTTCTCCTCCAGGGCTACCACTTTGTCCATTAACTCGGCCATGATGATGAGAATCTTGTCTATTACTTCCGCCGTGCTCTGAAGCCCGTCTATCACGTCCAGTTCACGTTTAACTTTTCCTTTCACCAAAAGATTGCTCACGTCTGCTTTGACTGCTACTTCTTCTGGACTCATCTCGAAATTCATTGCCTCTTCTTCTCTCTTTTTCTCAGGAAGGGCCTGACTATTTTGTCCATTAAGTTGAAGGGGACCTGAGAAAACCTTTTCACAGTGTGGTGTGGATCCTTGGTCCGACATGTTTCTATGAGGAAGTTAATGCAGTGGGCTCCACACGTTTTAGCGTAAAAGTTTTGCACTTGTTTTCTGCTGAACGACCCGTGACCATCTGACGACTTTTGCATGAACCTCTGGTGATATATAGTAAACGGAGGTAAGCCATAGGGATCAAAGTAGAATACATTCCCGTTATGAGAAACGTAAAATGCCACCCAGTGCTGACCAGGTTTAGAGCTTGGATCTGTGTTACTGACGAAACATGTAGAGGGAATTGGTTTTTTAGGACATTGATTACTGGCAAAAGTTCCCAGGTAGAACCGCCTTGTGTGTGGATGGTTTCCCAGTGCACCTGTTATGTCTGAAGTTCTCATTTTTTTCTCAGTTCATGTGGTAGTCTGTGACAGGAAGACAGTCAGCCGTTAGTTGGATGTTGTTGTCGTAGAAGGAACACAAGACGGCAGATATGGCGTGAGTAGTCGGGACGGCAAACCTAAGGGAAATGCCCAGCTTTCCTTGCTTGATGAGATTTATACGACTGTCTTCAGGTGCTCTGTCTGGGGTGAGGTCGAAAACAAAGAAGGAATATCCATCTTTGAAATCTTCCAAAGTTATGCCACAGTCTTGCCCCAAAGCCGACAGCCCACTGTCTATGAACATTTGACTGTAGGCTCTGATGCAGTTGCCTGTTTCGAAGTCGGTCTTCAACTCAAACTTTTGATCGTCATATCTCACACATATTTCCTTCACGTTGAAATGCCTGCAGTTGAAAGGATTTTCTGTCTTAGTCCCAGCAGCTGCTGTTTCCTTTATCATACACAAGACTATCCTGGTGGGGATCTGAGTAGTGTCAGGTTGAGTCCAACTGTAGTCTTGTGAGCCGCCGTCCAAAGTGTGTTTAGTTACTTTACACCTGGCTATGTGATAGTTGAAAGGGCCCCAATGTGGATTCCTGACACTGCTGACGTGAGTTTTCACCACCTCGTCGTCGACACATTTTTGGAGAAGTGTCATTTCAGCTTTGGTGATTTTGACCCAGTAGTTTTGATCGGCTGCTTGCATCATGTAGTAATTGGGCTGATTTTTTTCAAATATGAACTTGATTTCACAGTTCGGAGGCAGCACCTTGCACTGTTTAATTAAATCCAGGTGCGGCTTCATTACTAAGGCATGCTTGTTGCGGGCACTGAACTCTGCTCTCCGTGCCGTCCATCCAGCATTTTCGCCCGCTCTGGCTTCCATGTGACCACAGGTGTCTTTCATGTACTTTTGACACCCTTTCAACCGAGTCTCTTTGTCTTCTTTGTTGCAACAAATTGTGTCCAAAATGTAGGCCTTGAGACCATAGTCTTCATTGTTGCCGGTGACTTTCTCCCCATTTATCAGCAACTGGCAGGAAGCAAAGAGAGCGTGTGCCAAGTTGTTGACTGGAGCAGCTTCTATGCCTACGGCAAGGTGAGTTGTTCCGTCTGCCGCCACGGCTTCCAGTTCCATGTACAGCTCAGTTTCTGAGAGGTCTGTGTACAGGTTGCTTGGTTCGAAGGTGAAGTCAAATGATTCAGTGTGTGGAGTCAGGGCATTGTTGGTAGTTTTGGTTATTTTTTGACATTTTAATATGTCCTTTTGAGTGACAGGCAAGGCGTGTAGGTCTAGTTCACCTACTGCACATACCTGACCCTTGGGATGAAGGAGACTCATGACTAGAACAAGGTCCTTCCTCTAGCTTGTCCTCTGCCTCTGCCGCGTTGCCCCTTACGTCCTCCGCGCTTGCCGGTTGCTCGTCGTTTGACTGGAGGAGGTTCAGATGTACCTTTTATGTATCCTTGAGCAGAAGAAGCAGCCCTTTTGAGTAAGTTCTTCCCTGTAGCTTTACTTCTCCTAACTACACTTTTCTTGAAGCCTTTTCCTGTTACCACGTCGGACAAGACTCCAGCTCCTGTAGTAAGCAAGGCTTTGCCTGCAGATTTGGCAGCCGAGCGTCCTATTTTACTTAAGAGGGGAACAGCTCCTCTCAGTAAACCACCTATTAACGAACCAAGTCCGTGCCCTCTTTGTCTGCCCCTGCCACCGTACGCTGGTAAAGCACCGTTCCCAAACTGTGATTTTCTGTAGTATTCAGCGTACTGACCCCTAGGGGCCAGGTATGGAGGTGTTCCATAGTAGTGAAGCATGGTAATATACTCCTATCCTTGAAGAGGTCTGAAGGCAAGTACCACCGACACTGATCCGCTTTCAAATGGTATAGGTTCCCCAGTCTTGTCTCTTAAGTATATCCCTATCTGTCTGAAGGTGGTTTTAGTGACTGGCAGATATATCAAGTTCTGGAAACTTATGGTCTGCATGTCACCGTTGTAGCGATTTATGTTGATTTGCCTCAGAAGGGGTGCTTTAGAATCACCCACAAGACTGTGCTTGACTATGTCAGAGTACACGAAAGCACATCGACTTTTGAACTGAAGGTCTACCACGTAGGGGCTTTGTGTCTTTCCACTTAGGAAAACACTTCCGTCAAAACCTAATTGTTTCCCTAAGTTTTCTGGGAGTTGCATGACCACACCAGGAGGCAAGGAAACTACACTTTTCATTGTGTATTTGTTGTAGTGAAACACGGTGGCTTTGTTGTTTTTCCTGTAGTTTCTTAGTTTTCTCACCAACATGCTCTGTAGTTTATTTATGGTCCTGTTCAAGTATCCTATCAACTCTGAGTTGCTTTCCAGGTTCACACCTTCTAAGGCAAACATATTGTAGATACTACCTTCCTTGAAGTAATACTTAGACAGGTATCTGCTAATTTCCTTGAAGCGTGTACATATTTTCACAGCCTGTAACTGACTGGGAGAGAGCGGAGAAACATTAGCAGAGTCTGTGAAGACGGCCTTTTCTTCAAAAAAAGAAAGAGACCTTTTTTCCCTGTCATCCATAGACATCACTTCAGCCACAGCCGACGATATTTCCCTTTTCTCTCTGCCTGCCGTGTCACGCTCCCCCTCAGCCTCCTCCTCTTCCTTTTCCTCCTTCTCTGGCGTGGGTTGGTTAGAAGTGAATCCTCCAGATGGCGTCTCAGTCGCAGCAGCAGGAGTTGGTGGACTTTCACTTGCAGGACCAGCAGGAGGAATGGTTTCAGTCGATCCCACAGGGTTGACATGACGTAGGTTTTTTGTTATTTTTACTCCTCTCTTCAAAGCAGATTGGGCTGATAAATTTGATGTAGAGCTTGAAGCTCTACTGAAGACACTATGGGCTCCTGGTTTTTCCAGAGGAAAAAATTCTCTTCTGCGTTTGTTCAATAAAGCTACTACAGAGCGGAGGTTGTTTGTCAGGTCGTTTTCTCCCTGTACCAAGAGAATGGGTTCTTCTTTGACGTTGTACCACGTGGTAGGACAGGTTATTTCTTGAAGAGCACACTCTAACTGAGTAGGAGAGTTAATGTATTCTGCCAAAATTGTATTGTAACTAGTTAAAGTGTTGTCAGGAAAAACGTTCATAGATGAGTTACTAGGTAAAGTTAAGGTAAACGCCATTTGTTTATGTTTTTGACAGGTTCCCAAGAGTTAAACTTGTCTCCATAACCCTTCCACTTGATCAAGGCTTCTCTTTTCTTGCCTTTTCCTCTGTATTTTACTATTTTTTCTATGTTGTAGCGTCTTCCGTGACGGACTTGCACCTTCTGGACCTCAGGTTCGTAGAAGCTTCCTTTTATCTCTTCTCCAAGGAGATCTTTCAGGTGGTACCCTTTGGGCGAAATGTTGTCGACTGTGTATATTTCCTCAGTCCAGTTAGGTTCGTACCCTCTGTTAAATGTTTTCTTTGTTTTCAACATTCGCACTTGATTTTTTCTCTTCAACTGAAGGACAGGAACTTTTTTCTTTTGAGGTTGATCGTACAACCTGTAGAACAAGACTTCAGAGTTGTCTTTATTTATGTCTGAAGGGGCAGCTCCTAAGGCTTTGTGGTAAGTCAAATTGTAGGACTTAACCAAGTCGGGCAGCAAGTCAACCCATTTGTAGTTATTGAAATGAGAAAAACATCTCCACATTTTTCCTTGTAAGGTAGAGTTGAACCTTTCGGCTAAGGCACACTTCACGTCGTCGTTCTCTCCTGTGAAAAAATTTATTTTTTGATCTTCACAGTGTTTTTTGAAAATTTTGTTGACAAACTCTTTGCCCTTGTCAGTTTGAATTTGTTGAGGTTTTCTTTCTTTGCTCATTTTTTTGAAAGCCTCTGTCACGTCATCAGCTCTCTTACTTTTCACAGGTTGTCCAAAACCATACCTTGAAAAAACATCTTTTCCCGCTAGAATGTACTGGTATCCTTTGTTTTCCTTTGAAAATTCTCGCATGTCTATGAGGTCAAGTTGCCACTGTTTGTCTATCCCCCATGTTTGTGTTTTTCTTCTTGGAAATCTTCTCTTGTAAGGTTTGTGTCTGGTGTAAGCGTCTACATCTTCCAAAGCTTGTTCTATGTTTTTTTTCTTTGTTTTCTTGAAGTGATGACGTTGAAGTTTAGAAACGCTGGTGAAACTTCCAGGTTGTTTAGGATCTGTGTAAAACCTGAGCACATCTTTTTTCAAAGCCTTGTGCGCCATATAAACTTACGTCCAGTTCCTTTTTGACTTACTTTCCTCTTCTTTATAGGGGAAGCTCTTTTCAAGGGACTGGCAGCAAAGGAAGGACTGTGCCCTGCAAAAGCCGACTTGTTTTTGACAAATTTTAAGGTGGGGTTCAGCCTTTTAACTGCTCTCATGAAAACCTGGCTTCCTTTAGGTTGGTCCTTTTTCAAAGACTTTGGTCGGGCAGCAAAAGCTAACAAATCTGTTATGTCAGTTCCAGGCACACGTTCCCCGTTAACATATATTTCTCCGTCTCTGTTCCAATTCAAAATTTGACTTCCGTGACGAGATAATTCTCTGTATAGATTTTTAGCAGTCGTTCTGTAACTTGCAGGTATTCTTTCTTTTATGTCGGCGTCCATACCCTCTGTGTTGTCTCTTGCACGAGGTTTAAAGCCTTCCTCCCCTTTGAACTCGTCTACACTGTCTCCGTCTGAATCGTCAGGAAGTGGTGGATCGTCTCTAGTCTCTGTGAAAGTGTGGTCAGCATCATCGTCGCCGTCGTCGGTGTCTTCTAAAGAATTGTTTACACCCCCAGCTGCTGCTGCTGCTGCTCCTGCAGGACCTTGTCCTACTGCTCGACCAAAATAGGGACCTTCCCTACGTTGTCCTAAGGCCTTGGCTTTTTTAGTTAAAATTCCCGACTTTATCATAAGTTGATTGTACTGCCTTAACTTTTCCTTCAGTTTGAGGTTAGGAGAGTTAAGCACCTCATGTGCTTTACTCTGAAGGTGGTTCAGGACTTGAACCAGGCTGGAATCAGGAGTTAAACCTTCTCTTAAAAGTTGAGTGCTGTAGTACTGGTCTTGAACACTAGGTCCAGGCTGGGGAGGAGAGGAAGGACTAACAAAAGAAGATTTTTTTTCTCGGGGAACAAGATCCGCCCTTACGAGGGCCATCCTTGAATAAGACATGATTTTTTTATCGACGTGCTCCTATGAGACCTGTTATCAGGGGTAAGGCGAGGCCCAAAATGGTTCCCAAAAATCCTCCCTTTTGCTCAAAGGTTTTCCTCTTCTGCTTAACGGTAGCCTTGTGCCTTGTGACTGACTTGAGTTCTTTCTTGTAGGGTGATAAACGTTTGACTGCGTCGGACTCGTTACGCAACAGGTTTTTGTTCATTACGTTGACGCAAATTTGACTCATCAACCTAATGACCTCATCGCTGAGACCTTTGATAATGTGGGAACACTCTGCCGAGGAACACTTGGATATGTGTTTCAACAAGTGGTAATGTTTCCTAATTGTTTTAAATTTTCCTCCAGAAGGAGATCTTTTGGTCACCATTCTATCTTTTTCTTTTCGAAGCTGAAGCTTGAGGAATGAAAACCAAGGTGTTCCAAGGAGTTGTTATGCTGTTTCTTACCCTAAGCTCGTTAGGTGTGCTCTGCTTAAAGTCCAATAGGATGTATGAATGCTTCTCTTTGGTTTCTGAGTTATATACCTCCGTCAAAAAGGATTTCTGTCCTGGAAAGGCCTGTTTGCTGATGTGCCCTATCTGACTCATGTCTCTAGGGTTTTTAAAAACAACTAGGTAGTGTGCATTTAAGCTCAAGGTTCTGAAGGCAGGATTGTTGAAAAACAAGTTTTGAGTAACAAAAATTACACTTAAACTGCGATGGTGAGAGCCCACAGTGAAAAGTTTCATTATGGTGGGAACGTACTCGGGATCCATGAGATCGTCTATTACGACCAGTCCATGTTTAGTCACGTCTCTTTCATCCTCGAACAAAAAGTCTTCTGAAAGAAGACCTTTGTTAAACTTAACCCCCAACTTCACCATTTCGTCGAATCCATCTTGCCATTGACTGTAGCAGTAGTATATGTCGTGTATTTTTGGAGTAACAAGCTCGTCTACACCTTTAATCAACTTGAAAACAAGTTGACTTTTCCCACAAGAAGTAGGTCCAGCTATGATCATTGTGAAGGGGCTTTGTAGACGTGGGTCAAAAATTATCTCCTTTTCCTTGTGATCCATGTTGGACGATATCTTAAACCAAAGTGACCAAAGGAGCAACCTCGTCCTCTTTTAAACCAGTAGAACCCTTGTTCAAACCTTCCACGTAAAGAGCTACATCAGAAAGTCCCATGTTGTATAGACTGGCTATTAGGCAGCTTGGATGAGATATTTCTCTATATTTCCAAACCATCAGAACTTCGAACACAGGATTTGTGACACCTTTTTTCCCTGGAACAGGGGTGGATATCAGGTTAAGCTCGTGGTCGCTCATTCCAAGTTGAGTTCCCAGTTTCCTCCAGTCAAGCTTTTCGAACTTGTCTGCCAGGTTGACGAACAAAGTATCAACTTTCCACTGTTCTGGAGGAATTTCACAATGGTCCACTACGTTGTAATATCCCATGTACCATCTACAATAATCAGTTAGATCGTAACGACCTATGTCACTTAATGCATGTCTCAATACCATCCACTTGCAACGCACGTTCTTTCTACTCCATGAAATAAGCATTTCTCTCCCCATAGAACGAAGAGACGGTATTTTTTCCATGCAATCCATTAAACTTAGTCTAAGTCCTAAGTAAACTCCTAATCGAGGGTAGTCTTTTTCAGATATTTTTTCACTGACCTTGAATAACAACTCGTCCGAAAGGTGAAACTCCATAGCGTCCAAATAAAAAGTGTTGAGCAAGTAAGGCAGGCAGGTAGGAAGGCAGGCAGGTTATGACAGGCTAGAAAGCATACAGTTGACTTATATAGGGTAGGGTAGGGTAGGGTAGGGTAGGGTAGGGTAGGGTAGGGTAGGGTAGGTGGGTAGGTGGTTTAGGTGGGTGGGTAGGTGGGTGGGTGGGTTAGGTGGGTTATTTTGGGCGGCCAGCCCGGGCCAACAAGCCCCAAACCCCCCATACTTGAGGGGTGCCCCCACCCCCCCACCCCATAGTTTTTTAAACCCAACCCCACCCTTTCCTACCCTACCCTACCCTACCCTACCCTACCCTACCCTATTTTATCCTACCCTATTCTATCCTATTCTATATATCTCTCCCGTTCCCTTCCCCCTGTTTAGGTAAGCATGTTACATCGTTCTTCGTTCGTTTAAATTTGTTATGACGTTGAGTGTAAAGCGAGCTGATTGTGGTGAAAACAGTGAGTAAGGGAGATAAGCTGGGTGCACCACATAGCCAGATAAAACCAAACTTTTTCTTTCTCCTCTACACTGAAACGATCCAGGGACGATGATGGGATGTGAAATATGGGGCAGGAGGAAAACAAAGTTTTGGTTTCTAAGCACTCAGCTAGAAGTTCCAAAATAGACATGAAGAAATGAAGACGCTGGTTAAGTAGGCGGGGATTTTCTTTGGCGTGATGCTCTTCTGCCGCTTTCAATGCTTCCACATGGAAGGGGTTTTTCAGTGGGCCTTTTCCCTTTCTTCCATGCTTCAGGGCATAACCCAAGGTTTCCACCGCTGAAAATTTCGACAAGTTATGACTCAAAACCATTTTCCTCAAGGTTTTTCTGTCTTTGGATGTAAAACTTGATTGCACTGAAGAAAAAACTAAGTATAATTTTTTCCGGTGAAGAACACATTCTTTCAAGTATTTGCACACGTACCTGAAACAAATAGAAGAGCAACATATAATTTCATTTCTTTCCCTCACATATGTCAGAACTTGAGTGTCGTCGGGGTGACGTTGTTCTAATACACGCTGCAGGGAGTAACGCGACATAGTAGGTCGAAGGTTGTTGTGTCAAATAACGATGGTTTAGTCCCCGTTTAACCTTTATAGGAAACCTGTCAGTCTTTCCTTATCGCAATTTCCTGAAATGATTTATTGCTCAAGGACGAAACAAACGTCAGGGTCAGTGCCTGAGCGTTCTGAAAAGAGGGGAAAACATGTGGAAGGGTGGGTTTGGCCCAGGGGCCTTACCCGGAGGATCATCGTTTATTTTTGTTCAGTTTTATTAGGAGGACCAAAAATTAGATACGGGGTAGGCTGTTACCACCTTCAGCTGACCTTTTTCATGGGAGGTAGTTATTTCAGTAATAACTCTCACAACATGACAGCATCCATGGTAATTGTGGCCAATCTCTGTCCTGAATCCTCTTTCATAGAAAATTTTTGAACCTAAAGAGTGTGTAATTTTGTCTGGGTGAAGTAAAGTGGCTTTAATTAAAGCCTTCACCATAGTAGAATCGATGAAAACTGAATTACCAGGCCCTCCCCCCAAAGGTTGATCCCTTAGAAAAAAGGGTTTTTGTCTGTCTGAAATGAATTTCTTTGAACTTCCAGAGGAAATGGAATGTCTAGACATTAAGTGTACCATGGCACCATGTCCCAAAAGAACACCTGAAAAAAAACTTTCCCCATTTTCTGAGATAAGTTTTTTCACAGAGGGTCCACCAGGAACCAATGCAGTGGTTTGGTTGTGCAAAAAGCATTGTTTGAAGTTACAGTTAGGAGGGATGTAAAGATCCCTGTTCAAATTTTCAGGACAGAATTTCCACACAGCCCACACCTTACCTTCTTCTACGCCCCTCCTGATGTCTGAAATAAACACCTCCTGACGCCTTTTGTGACCTACGGTCAAAGACAAAGGCAAAGGACAAAAGTTAGCCATGTCTGCTTGAGAGAAGCTAGTTCTGATAAATGACGAATGGTCTGCGTTAATTACAGAATGGTAACAACAAGACTCGTTTTACAAGCCTCACCCTGAACGTTGACTGAACGTTATCACGTTTTTTATTTGAGTTAAGCTTTTTTACTTTTTTCCAAAACAACACTGACTAAGTGTAAAACATACTATGAATGGAAAAGCACGGTTATCTACGACTCATGGACGTGGTTGTACGTTATCTGAACGACAAGGGAACGTCCCAGCATCGTATCAGGATAGTTACTATAAAGTAGACTTGAGCTGCTCGATCTTCATCAAACCTTTTCTGACGTTTGTCTGCTGTTCGCCGTCCTGCTCCTGCACCTTCCAGCCCTGCCACCCTTTCATCTTCAAGGAGAACAATGCCTGGTCGCATGAAGACGGGACTTAGTGTCAGGAGAGGAGGAGCTAAAAAACTGGCTCCACTAACTTTTACTACTTCTAAACAGACAGTGGAAAAGGTGTCGGGCATCGCCCCTCCTCCTACCTCTCCAGCCTCACCTGATAAACCACCTGCAACTCCTGCTCGGCTTCCAACTGAAGTGCCTGATGCAGGAGAACAGGAAGCCGCTCTTGCAGCTCTTCATGGCGAAATCACTGATTTCCTGGATTGCGTCCGGGATCGCTCTCCTCAGGAAGCTGGCGACGGCGATTTTGACATCAGGGAATACATCAATCCCCCGGCACCTTTGAACTACCAACCCCCCACTGAAACACCTACGTCCGCCTCTTACTCACCCGTGACTCCGGAGGAACCTTCTCCCCAGGTCAGTCCAATTAAGGTTATAGACCTTACAACCTCATCACCGGCAGTTAAACCCATAGAAGTGGTGGACTTAACACAAGGGACACCTTCACCTGCTCACCGCGGGGGGTATTCGCAGGTAGAGGTTATAGATTTAACCGGCCCTTCTCCTCTGTACTCTCTCCCGGTTCCAGTAGAGGAGCTGCTTCTTAAAAGCCCGCCGGAAAAAAGAAACTGTTCCAGTGAGAAAGAAGGGGAGCCTAAGAAAAAAAGACAGAAGCGCGCCTACCACAAGAAAACCCCTGTCTCTACCCCTGCTTCAGATTCCTCAGCGACTTCATCCTATGGTGCCGAGCCAATTGGTTCTGTCCCAGGTGTTCCTTCTCCTAAAGACAAGTCACACAGGCAAAAGTTTGGGGAGGGAACTGCCCCCAGTTCTTCCAGCAAGCTTGTGGGCTTTAGGTCAGTGCCTTTGGTGGTAAAAAAGTGGCCTGCTCGATTTGGTTTCCAAGAAAAGTCACCTGCCCCCAACCAAGTTTTTTATCCGGAAGGGGATAACAACGCCTGCATAGAAATATACAGGGAACCTAGCATCAGGGGAGTATGCTTGAGAACCTACCTGGACAAACCTTACGAGCGGTGCTTGAACCTAGAGGCGCGTGAATTCAGGAACTTAGTGGACCAGATAGAGTGCATCCTAGGAAAGTACAAGGAGTTACACCGCCTAGCTGCCCTTGGAGAGAGGAAGGTGGATAATCTTTTGTTGTCCTTGAACCAAGACTGCACCGACCCCAGTGGAGGCCGGGCTATGGTCCTGGTAAACTTGTACAAGGGAACTCCTAAAGTTCACATAGGAACAACCAGCTACGTGGAGGAAATGAATGCCTCGGTGTCTTCCAGCTTCAGAATGCCCCCCTCAGCCACACACTGCGGACACACTGTGTCCCCCTTCATTCTGGAGGACATAAAATCACGAGTTGGTCCCTTCCTAGACGAAACGACCGATTTCTACTCTGGGTAAGTGGTCAACTTTGTATAGTGTCTGGTCAACAGCTCCTTGTTAAGTGCTTTTACATTATGATGTATATCAGCTAATTTGTAGTTAGATTTAGATGTACTCCGTTATTAGTCAACATAGCCCAGCGTAGGTTTAAGTTCCATATGTACTCCATGTATACTTAGGTTAGGTTTTTAGTTATAAGTTTGTATATAGAACATAAAGTGAAACAAGAAAAAGAAACCTTAAAAAAAAAATGCCGCCCAAAAAGGTAAAACAACTTTACACCGTCAACTGTCCAATGTGTAACACCCCTAGACCTCCACGTTTGGTAACTGTAGAAAACAGTGGAAAAACTTTATGTAACTCAGATTCTTGTAGAAGAGAAACTTTTTCCGACAGCTTAGAACTTCCAAAAGAAATAGAAAAAAATTCTTTGCATAAAAGCAGTTACCGTGACAACTTCAAGTCCATAGCTTCAGGTTTGGCTGTGCTTGGTAAGCTTCAGTCCATTTTCAACGTCAGAATGACAAGTTTCAACAAAGACTTGGGAGCCAAACAGGTAATAGAGGCGCTTACCTCTATTCATAGAAATCAAGTTATGGCTTACAAAGTGGCTGTCTCTTTTGGAAGGTTGTTGTCTTCCTCTAAGGAGGAAGAAGAAGAAGAGAAAGTCATGTACTTTCATGCTTCTGCCAACAACTCGTCTTTGTTCTATGACAGTGAAAGTCATAGAGACCCTTACATTTTTATAAGGGACGACAAAGACTTTGCAGAGTGTTTAGATTTAATAGAAAACAACATTAAAGAAGACACTCAAAGACCCTCTACTAAATGGAGTGTAATAGGCAACGTGAACGCCAACATCACACTGATAAGGGCTACGGGAGGAGAATATCTTTTAGGTAAAATGAAAACTGTTCCACCAGGTTTAAGACAAAGAGGAATGCAACACTTTCACAGAGACCCTAAAACCAAAAGGGCTTACAAGGACAACTTGTGTTTCTTTAGATGTCTGTCTTTCTTCCTGTATGAATCTTTAGAAAAAACTCAAGAGCTTTTCCTTGAAGCCTATCCAGGGGTGAACAAGGAGACTTTTGAGGGCGTTAACATAAGAGATTTAGACAGGTTAGAAAAAATGTTTGAAGTTAACATAAGAATCTTTTACCTTCCCTCTTTTGGTAAAAGAAAGGGTCGACCTAAAATTATAAGGTCAAACATGTGTTCATCCAAGAAAATCATGAACTTGAACTTACACAGAAACCATGTAAGTTTAATAACTAACATGGGACTGTATGGTAAAATGTACCCCTGTGAAAAGTGTCATAAAGTTTTCACTCGTAGCTTCCTTTTGAAACAACACAATGGGGTGAAAAAAGATTGCACCAAAGTCAGCTTCAGGTACAAAGGTGGAGCATACAATCCATCCAAAACAGTTTTTCAAGTTTTAGAGGAACTGGGAATAGTTTGTTCACCTGAGAAAAAAATATACCCCTATAAAATTGTTTTTGACTTTGAAAGCTATTTCGTCCAACCTGAAAATTCGTCCCCAGAAAATGCTAACACTGTGATAGAAAAAACTCACATACCCCTTTCTGCCAGTGTAGCTTCTGATTTTCCTGGGCATACAGAACCAGTGTGTTTTGTCAGAAATTCCAACAGGGACGACGATCCTTTGGTTAAAAATGTGTTGGAACACATAAACAACTTGGGGCAGTTGATAGGAGAACAGGTGAAAGAGAATTTTAGAGATGTTTTAGACGAACTAGACTCTCTAGAAGAAAAACAAAAGGAACTAGAACATAAAGCTAGCAAAGTTTTTCCAGCAAAGAACAAAAAAAATCCCCAAAAAAAAATCTCCCATGTTCTTGAAGTGAAGGAAAAACTTCTTACCTACATAGAAAGAGTCCCTGTTCTAGGTTTCAACTCTGGAAAGTATGACATTAATTTGATAAAAAAGGAATTTCATTCTTTTTTTATAGACACAGACAAAACAGAAATGAAAACCATAAAAAAATGCAACAAGTACATAGCAGTGTACACAGACCATCTTCTTTTCCTTGACATGTTTAACTATTTGGCACCAGGTTATTCCTACGCAAACTACCTGAAAGCCTTTCTAAAAGGGAAAGCTGAAAAAGGTTTTTTTCCCTACGAGTGGATGGACAACATAAGAAAACTGAACAACAAAGCTCTTCCTCCACGCCACTGCTTCTACAGTTCTTTGTCGGGTGGTGGAATAAGCAAAGAAGATTATCTTGAATGTAAAAAGGTCTGGAAAGAAAACAAAATGAAAACTATGAAGGACTACTTGATATATTACAACAACCTGGATGTTAAACCCTTTGTTTTAGCCATAAACGAGCACACAAAATTTTTTATAGATCGTGGGGTAGACATGTTCAAAGACGGTTTAACTTTGCCAGGTTTAACCTTGAAGTTTCTTTTCAACAACACTGCACCTAATGCCACTCCTTACATTCTTTTTGGTGAGAAAGAAAAGGATGTTCACTCCTTGCTCAGACGCAACTTAGTAGGGGGTCCCTCTATTATTTTTCACAGACATCACAAAAGTGGAGAAACAAGAATAAGACAAAAAAAATACGGGTCACAAAGCAAAGTATGCAGACACATAGTAGGGGTAGATGCTAACAGCTTGTACCTCAAGTGCATGGGTGAAGAGCACTGCACAGGTTATTATGTGGTGCGCAGGAAAGAAAACGATTTTCAAGCTGTTTGCAGTCAACAAATTAGCTACTCAGCCACAGAATGGTTGCGATACAAAACTGTGACAGACAAAGTCAAGATATTACACCAATACAACTACGGGGAAGTAGTATTGGGTTCAAGGAAAATAAAAGTGGACGGATATGATCCAGCTTCAAAAAAAGTATACCAGTTTCACGGGTGCTACTGGCATGGTCACATATGTCACCTCACTAAATCAGTTTTGAGAGACCCCAATGGAAAGGCATGGTTAGAAGAAAAAAACCAAAATACCATTTTGACTACCCTATATCTTCAATCGTTAGGTTACCAAGTAGAGGAAAAGTATGAGTGTATGTGGTTAAAAGAAAAAACTGAAAACTTGTGCAGAGAAACAAAAAGTGAATGGGAAATTAAAAGACCGTTGTGCCAAGGCAGAAAAAGTCAGGATGAAATACTGAGAGGGGTTTCTAAAGGAACAACTTTTGGACTTATCCAGGTAGACATAGAAACACCTGAACACTTGAAAGAAAAATTCAGTGAAATGACACCTATTTTCAAAAACTGTTTAGTAGGAAAAAAAGACGTAGGTGAACATATGAAACGTTACCTGGAAGCAGCAGGTAAGCTAAAACAACCGCAACGCCAACTTATAGGCAGCTACCACGCAGAGGGAATTTTGTTGGGAACTCCTCTCTTGAAGTGGTACCTGGAAAAAGGTTTGGTAGTTACGACAGTACACCTTCTCGTAGAATACACTCCAGAACAGACTTTTTTACCCTTCATGGACGAAGTAACCAAAGCTAGGAGGAAGGGCGACGAAAATATAGACTGTAAGATTTTGTCAGATCTGTACAAACTTTTGGGAAATGGTTCATACGGAAAAACCATATGCAACAAACAAAACTTTGTTCAAACAAAGTATCTTTACCCCTCTAAGGCAAGACGTTTGGCCATGCACTGGTCAGTGCAAGATGTGCAAGACATAAGTGACAACACGGTAGAACTGTCCTGTTTGCCCACCTCCATCACCTACGATCTCCCAGTTCAAATAGGGTTCATGGTATACCAATATGCCAAACTTAAAATGTTGGCTTTCTATTACGACTTTCTCCTTGAATACATAGACGAGAAAGATTTTGAAATGTGTGAAATGGACACTGACAGTTTTTACTTTGCTTTAAGTGCAGAGAAAATAGAAGACGTAATTATTCCTGAAAAACGTGAAGCTTTCTTCAGAGAACGTCACAAATGGTTGCCCTCTGAATCATGTGACAACAGTCACCACAGAGAGACCTATGTTCAGACCAAAGTATTGGGTGAGCTGTGGCTGCCTCAACCATGTTGTAAGAGCCGTCTGGCGTTTGACAAGAGAACCCCCGGGTTATTCAAAGTGGAGTGGGAAGGTGACGAAATGACTGCCTTGAACTCCAAATGTTACATAGGCACAGGAGTAAATGTGCCCGTTAAAATGAGTTGCAAAGGTGTAATTCAAAAACAAAACCCCCTGACCACTGACAAGTACAAAGAAGTACTGGACAGTGAAAATGTTGTCACGGTAGTCAACAAAGGATTTAAAGTAGTAAACCACAGCGTTACGACTTACTCTCAAAGGAAACAAGGTCTAACCTATCAGTACATAAAGAGACAAGTATGTGAAGACGGTGTAAGCACCCTACCCCTTTCTATATAAAAAATGGTTTCTTTTTCTAGTTTCACTTCCAGTTGTACATTTCGTTGAAAGAAAAAAAAGTTTTAAACAAATTGTTCAAATGAACAAATTTCCTTCATAGAAAACAGTGTTAAAATGGAAAATGTTCATTTGAAAAATTGTTCAAACGAACATTTGTTCAAATGAACATTTTTCCCCATAGAAAACAGTGTTAAAATGGAAAATGTTCATTTGAACAATTGTTCAAACGAACATTTGTTCAAATGAACATTTTTCCCCATAGAAAACAGTGTTAAAATGGAAAATGTTCATTTGAACAATTGTTCAAACGAACATTTGTTCAAATGAACATTTTTCCCCATAGAAAACAGTGTTAAACTGGAAAATGTTCATTTGAACAATTGTTCAAACGAACATTTGTTCAAATGAACATTTTTTTCCATAGAAAACAGTGTTAAACTGGAAAATATTTTTTGTTCAAATGAACATTTTTCAAATAAAAAAATGTGTACTGTATCATGAAAAAAAACTAATAAAAAAGTAAGAAAAGTGAACTGTATCACCCAAAAATAAAAAAAAACTTTTCACAAAAGTGAACGCTGTACATGTTCACGACAAAAAATAAAAAATCCGGCGCTGAAGAAATTAAGTTGGAACAGAAAAAAAGTGGTACCAGATTTCTTAACTCATAGCGTCACGTTCACCAGACTATTAGTATCTGGTTAGATTTAAGCAACCATTTTAACATGGAAAGTTTAGAAGCTATGCTTGTGGAGCAAACCACAGAAACTCCACCTTATGACTATTACATGCGTCCAGTTTTACAAAGTGTTGCTTCATATAATCAAGCTTCTTCTATAACACCTGACAATGATATAAGTTCTGTAGCATGTGGATGTTCAGAGAATTTCTTTTGGGAAATAATACCTGCAGAAAACATTGGTTATTTTAGAGGAGCTGAACCAGACACTGTTGACCACTGTATAACTAGTGTTAAAATGTACAAATATTTCTCTTCAGCTTTTTGGGACGCCTACAGAAACTGCATGTACTATTGTCGAGTGAAAAAAGTTAACTTGATAATGCATGATTGGTGTATAGGAGTATATCAATTGCACACTGAACCTGGCTGCCCAAGACACTACACAAGGTACACTTTAGGAAGTGTAAGAAAGTTTGCTCTTACTCTCCAAGAGTTAGAATGTAATCCCATAGTAGGAGTGTTTTGTCAGTGTAATTGTAAACTGGAAGTATCTGCTATTGCTAAAACTATTTGTTTCACATGTCTGCAGGTCTCTCTGGAACTTCATGCCTTAAGTATACCTGGAGTGAAAAATCATTTCTCCTTTGAGGTAAACTTTAAGGATGGTTTTTTATCTGGTCTTTTACCTGGACCCAAAAACAGTCAAACTTACTTCCTGGCCCAGGCTTTGTTCGAGCATGCTATATCTAACATAGCCAAACTTAACAGTTATTGTTTCCACAACACGTGGAAAACAAGTCTCACTGGCCAAAGCTGGTATCAAGCAAGTAAATTCACACACAACAAATGTTTTTGTAGTATATGTGCACGCCCCGGAAATGGAAAATCTGTCTTCATCTGTAAATATTGTGTCTAATAAAAAAATATAATCTGTTATGTGAAATAAATGAGTTGTGTTTTATTTTAATGCATGAGTCATAAGTATTGCGTAAATCCATAAAAGTATTGCATCAGAACATTGTGTAAATTCTTACAAGCATTGCGCAATGCACCCTCATACGTAGGTCATACGTTTTTGCAAGTAGGTTAGTAGGTCACTTCCGGTTTGCAAGTAGGTCAGCTCTAGGTATTGCGCAATTCTTTTAATTTATGTAACTAGGTCAGGTCACTAGGTCAAATGGAATCCAGCTCTCTGATTGGTCGAAAAAACTAGGTCATAACCTTATGACGTCACTTCCTGTCAAATCCAGCCCTCTGATTGGTTGAAACTAGGTCACTTCCGGTCTACCAGTAGGTCATGACCTAGTTAGTAGCTAATCCATTGCGCTCAGTTTGCATGTATATACTACTTACGTGAGATGTGCATTATACGCCAGGCATTACAACATGCGCGTGTTGTAGGTGACCTGTGCGTTGTATGGACGTTAGGTAGGTTATATTTATGGTTTCCATCCTTATCTCTTGGGTTTGATATAAATGATTTAACTGGGGGGGGGGTGTTAATTTTTCGTCAAGTGGGAAATCACGACGTGCCCCTGAAAGGGTTAAGAATGTAATGCGGACACACATCCCCCCCGAGGAGACTTTTTCATACTAAGGTCCATATTCTCCCTTATTATATAGGCCAACATTACCCCCCCCTTGTATGCCTACTCTTGACCCATCTGCCAATTATCATTTATACTCATGCAGCAGGGGCGGATCTAGGATTTTGGAAAGGGGGGTTCAACCCTGTATATAACACTCATTTCACTAAGCTAGTACACTTCCCATCCACTAGGGGCGCAGTGTGTCTACAGGGGCAAGCCTGGACTCCACCCCCAGGCTCCCATAGGCTTACTACAGGAGAACCTGTCATAGTGATATCCTCGCGATATTTTCATGTCAAGAAGTGTTATTTAGACTTTTACATGACTTTACATGAGTTGAAAAGTGACTAGATTCACATGGGTGAAGGGGGCAGAATGGGGGTGTCAAGTTAGGACATCTAACTCATTAAAACCTACTTAGGCTACCAGATGGGCAGTCACTAATTAAATTAACAGGCCTCTATCTTACTCATAACCACATACATGGGTTGAGTTTAACAACACTGTTGACATCAGTCTAATTAAAATGCACTTTTATCAGGGTATGGGTAGGCTTTTACTCATCAAAGGACCTACCCCTTTCTGGTACAGATTTTCACTGCCACCAATGACCAAAGTCTAGCGCCCTCTGTAGTATAGGCTTGATGAACTGAGTGTAATGGCATGATGTCGCAAGTGCAGCGCCGCGACATCGCAAGTGCAGTGCTGCGACATATGTAGGGGGGTTGGGGGTATGCCCCCTAAGAAAATTTTGAAATCTATACATCAAATGGTGCATTCTGATGCATTTCTGCACATTGCTATGTGCATCAAATTATGAAACTGCCCTATAGGTATCATCTGGCTTGTAAGAAACTAAAAGGCGTGCAAAAAAGACCCACATTCCTGGGACAAAAACGTCAATAAACAATGATAATAATTTCTAGATCCCGATCCAGTAAAGCATTTTGGTGTACCATCAGCAGTAAACCAATGACTATGAGAACAGGGAATGAAAATTTTAATTGCACAATGGTGTTTGAGGGAGGCTTGGGGGCATGTCCCCTAGAAAATTATAGAAATATAAATATCATATACCAAATTTAAAAACACTTTGATGTAAAGCTGGGGTGGGCAGGTTTTCCATGAAGGGGATGCAAATCTTAGGCCTATGTGGTAATGCTTTGTCCTTTGTGAGGTTTTTGGGGGGTGGTCCCTCAAGAAAATGTTTGAATTATAGATGTCAGACTCTCTAGTTTAAGGGACTCAACTAGCCTCAGATGTGAATCTAGTATTTTTAGATTTGTTCTCCAAGTGGGTGTGGGGACCTGCCCCACCCCTGGGAAATTTCTTTGAAGAATTAATGTCAAACCTTGAAGTTTTAAGAATTTTGGTGTACCCTCAGGAGTATGTTTATGCACTCGTGATTAAGGGAGTTTCTGGTCATGCCTAAAGAAAATCATTAGGTGTGAATCTAATAGTTTTATTTGAAAGTGATTTAGAGCCTGCCCTCAATAAAACTTTTGGACTTCAAATAAAAAGAAGGAAAAGATGTCAACTCATTGTTATGGGTATTTTGAGGTATGTTAATCTAATTACCTGGGTAATAAAGGTTGTCCACCAGAACCTGGCGAGGCCGACAAAGGGCCTGGCTAATATCTTATCAGTGGGAGTGTTATAGCTGTGGTCAGTGGTTACACCAAGGTATAAGAATACACCAGACATTTCATCCCATGACTCCTGCTAATTACCCTCACAGTCAGGGAGCCCGCCAGGTCCTCCCAGATAACCTTTAGTATCCCATGCATAAGGCACACCGGATGCCTAAATGTGGTCAATGCATGGTGCACATTACTGGAGATGGTTTTTAGTAGAGTACCCCTAATCTAATATAATTATACCCTACAACCCTGACCCATTCCTATTTTGAGAAATTTTTATGTATTCTAGATACTGTAGTCATTTGTAAACACAAAAAAACTACATTGAAGAGAGATGGGGGTCATGAATGGGGGCATACAAAGTGGACATCTTGGGTGGGCCCAAAAGGGGGCAGGGGTCCCCCTTTCGGCGACCCCTATTTGGACATGTTATGGCTGACCCCCCCCCCCCTCGATCCGCCCCTGCATGCAGGCCCGCCCACTTCCATGCAAAAATTATCGGTGTATATCAATCGTTCACGGTGTGGCACACAAATGCCCCCTGGTGTCATGAGGTTGAACCAAATGATTTTTTTTTCTGTAGAACAGCTCTGTTTGTGGGTAACAGAAGGTTTTACTTGAATCTGTGGTGAATACGGGTCATCTAAAAGAGGGAGTGAGTGAGTAATAGATGTTTAACGCCATTTCGACAGCTAAGGTCATATTCATGGCGAGAACTACTTACACAATTTCACAGGGGAATGTGTTGGTGCCCGCGCATATGTGCACCACACACATCCTGAGGGGATAGAAAAGAGGAGAAATAGACCCTTTTAAGTGGGCTAGGGAGGCCCTCTCTAAAAGAGGGTTCCCAATTGTTATCGGGCATAGTTTAACTAACTTAAAACTAACTGAAAAGAGGATAATTCGTAGAGGTCGTAGAGAAAGTCATCAACAATTTTATGCTTCCCACAAAAATCTTATCAACCCGTCATAAGAAAGTTTAAACCCCTAAAGTAGCCAAAATGTTTGAGACTTACGATCAAAATATCTCATTAGCTGACTTATCTTTAAAGTAGTCGTTCAAACTGACGAGTGGAACCCCTTTCGAGAATCTCCAATCATTTTAACCCTCTTGTCGTAACAGAGCAGGATTTCAGTTCTACTTCAATTCCAATAAGTTTTAGGTATATTCTTTCAGAAAATCTCCCAAGCAGTTAGTTTACTTTTTTGTGCTTTTCCACTAAATTATGCTTTACTTTCGTTCCATGATTACCTAGGCCACACACGCAAAAGAGTGGGTCTACATATCACAATACGTGCAAGTTTTTTCCCTCTTAGTTTGGCAAGTTTTTCTTAAAAAAAAAACAAAAAAACTGCGCACCTCATTTTTCCAGTAAGGAATCAATGAGATCAACTTTTTTTTTTTAATGTGGCCCTATGTATTCACTTGTCTAGATGTAAGACCTATGGTCCTCTTCTTTTTACATTGTAATCTTTTCATATAATATATATAGATTCAACAAACAACTTAAGACATTTTTTTCTCAATGAAGGGTAACTTTTTTTTATTTTATAGTATACATGTATATCACATAGTTTTACATATGTAGAAGCAAAAAGTGACTTGTCCGTTGGCCTCCCCAACAGACAAGTTGCATGACCGGAGGCAGTCCTGTCGCTACGTGGCCCTGCCCACAACTACGAACCACCGCCGCGGCGGTAGGGCTCTGAATAACAGAGGGCGCATGGTGGTGCACAAACCAATCAGTAAAACCTTTTTATTGACTACACATACAGAGCTCGGGGAGAGAGAAAAAAAACTTTATATAACTGTTGGACCACTCGCTGACATCTTGTCAGCTTGTGTCGTGCTCCTGTCTTAGTTCATGAAAGACAAAATAGGAGAGAGTGCGCTTTGCCAGTGTCTGTGTAGTTTGAGTGATGGCGGATGACCATCTTGGGTGCGTGTCGTGTTCCGGATTGTTTTGTCGAGGGTTGGAGTTGTGGCGGATGGGTGCCAGTCGGGGAGCCAATACAACAACCAAAAACACGGTGTTTTAAACGAGCAGTATTGGCCTGGCTAAGGGTACTTATGAAAGAATGCGTGCTCTGGTGTGAATAAAGTAAGTAACAGGGGATGTCTTCACTGGTTATGAATTTCATTTCATTTCATTGTCTATTATTATGTTGTACTTATTATTCTCGGGATTGCCATCGTTGTGGTTCTTAATAATCGCGGTCTGGCTAATGGGAGAGAGAATATCCATTATTATTCAACTAATAATTTCTCGTGTCGGCCGTAATTCTAATCCCAAACGTATCACCAACGACAACAATACCAGAATCTGCTTCCATGTACAAGTTTACACCGCCTCTTGGATTTATGCCACCGCTCGCGACTTCTATACACTCAATCATGTAAATAGTATGCTCAGTTGAGAGGATATGTCCGTCTCCCTAATAATAACAATTACGAAATGCATCCCTAGTATCGTCATCCTCACCATGAGAAGGTAAAAGCTTGAAAACTGGCCAAACTAACAAATACTCAATCTGACCGATTAAAGTGAAGACAAATCTTGACATCGAGAATACATTGTTTCGTCCGGTATTACATGTGTTACAATTCGACTCCGGAGAGGGGAAAAGAAAGAAAAATAGTAACCCAATCCCATTGCAATTTGTCCAGTAGCAGTTTTTTTTCTCATTTTTTAGTCTTCTCCCGCCTATGATGTACACAACAGAAGCTCTAGAGCTGTCGACAACTACCCATATACTCCTCCAACTATTGCAGCTTGATTCATACTAATTACATAACTCAAGTTCACTTTTTTTCCCAATTTTTCTTTTGAAACTTTTTCGTAGGTTTAGATAGCTAGTTTTGGTTTGTGCTGGTCCAACCTCCTCTTGGGAAAAAAAATCAAAAACTAAGGAACTAAGGTAGGGTTGTTTGCAGCGCGGCACTGTGTCGGGCCGCCTGCCTGGAGCCGTTGGGACCCGCGGCCGGTCAGTGGGAGAAGTGAGGCCGGACCAGCTTCGGATCCTGAGGCACCGGGTCGGGGTGGCCCTTCACTGGGTGCCCCCACATTGAGGGTAGCCGGTCCACCGTCATCGGGGCCTGTGTGTACATGTGAGCCAGGGGCAGCGCTGCCGCTGCACCCGCCGGTACGCCATTTGCAAATACCACTGCAGCTGGGCCCTGGAAAAGGGAGAGAAAATACAATTGTAACAGTGCAACAGATCTAGGAGAAATCCTTTTTTCCTTTTAGACAAAATGAACCATTTGAAATCACAAAGCTGATTTTATCAATCACCACTGATTACTTAATAATATTCTGGCAGTGATCAATTTCAAATGGACCCAACATTAATTGACAGTCCATGTGATTATTATTGTATTGTAATACCTCGCGTATAAGGTGCTTCTAAGAAACAGGGCGCTGATTCGTGGTAAATGATGATTCACTTTTTTCTTTAATGGATTATTTGGTCATCTTTTAGATACAAGTTTGATATATAGTGGGATACTTACAAAAGCGAGCTCGACACTTGGGTCCATGTGGGAGTCCGGTGTGGGGAAGGGACCCGTCATCATGGGTGGCGGCATCGACGGCGGGCCGACATGGTCCTCCCCTTCTGCCGACAATCCTGGTGTCATTACCCCTGACGTCATCACTCCTGACGTCATCACTCCTGATGTCATCGCTGACGTCATAGTCGACATCCACTCTGGACCAAGATCTGAAGAAATTAATAGTTCATATGAATTGCATTTTAAAACCAGTTTAACATACATTTGCAGTGACTGTAGACACTTGATTCACTTTGTAAAACAATTTGGCCTGGGCCTGGGTTTTTAAGAAGTATCCAAGATGTGTCCTAAATCCCTTCTCTAGGAGCTTATTCAACCTGAAATTTCTGGGATGGGTCTCTTCACGAGTCTAAGAGCCCTGCCCCCTCACTTAATGGTTTTGCTTAGCTTTGTACATACATTTTTACGCATCTTTAAAAAAAAAAACAAAAAAAAAACCACTCCTCTAATCCTTCATGAAATGCAGTTAGTCTTTTGTTAATGATGAGAGCCATTTGTGATAACTCTGAGCTGATTAGCCGCACCTGAGTTGAATGACCAGAGTCCGGCAGCACCTGCTTCAGGGATGGAAAACCCGGACACCTGTGGTTTCTTGTAGGCGCGTTCTGTGCCGATGGGCCGCAGTGGACGGGGCATGGCGTCTGACGACACCAGACCAGGGTGATCCGTGGGTGACGGGGCACTGCTTGACGCTGGTGACGGCTCTGCTGGGATGGGCGACTCACCTTAAGGTAAGGATGGTATTGTTAATTATGAATTGTCTTAATAGAATCCACATAGTCATTCAGATACTCAACGTTTTTGAAAGCTTACATTCTCTTATCTTATAGTGAGTGCTTTAGAGAGAGCTAAGTTCATATTAAATGTGAAAACATTACACACAAGGTTTTAGGAGGAATCTGTGTGCCCTTCCATACATGCACATAATTATATGCACAGGAAGGGACAGAAAATGGATAAAATGCTGTTTTAGAACTGTCAAGGGCTATAAGATTTTGCATATTGTGCATACAAAGATAATCATTACATGTAATGTATGTATAAGTTTGTGCATAATATCTCTAACCTACTGTGGTCACATTTTCCATCTTTCACTACTTACCTTTGGAGGATGCTCCTATTGGTGGCGTGGTACTGGAGGAAGGCCCGGAGGGCGGCATGTTCTTAAACTGCCGCGCCATGCTCGACTGTACTGTCATGGCACCTGAACTCATGTACCCGGCGTTGGCCATGTGGGGGAGCACCTGCCCATTGTTGTTATTGGACAAGTCGTTACCCTGTGAGAGAAGCTCTGAGTTGCTCATCAGCGGCGTCACATTCTGTTGGTTCAGCACCCCACCCGAAGGCGGTTGCACCCGGAAGCCCCCGCCTCCACTGCCAGTATGCATGCCCGCTGGCCCCATGGTCGGTGGCGCTACTCCGCTCATCCCAGCCAGGCCACCGATACTGCCATAGCCAGGCACAAAACCAGGACCCATGTTAAGGCCGGACATGTGTGAGAAGCGGCCTGAGGGCTCGTAGCTCCGTGAGGTGAAGTCAGGTGCGTTGGGGTTCAGGGTGCTCTCGATCTTGGGCAGGGTCATGGGCTGATCGGGCGTGCTGTACTCGTCCCGTGTGGCGTGTTGTGAGAGGAGAGAGAAGGGCCCGGAGTTGAAGGAGAAGTGTGATGGGCGAGGGGACAGACCTGAATGCAGCTGGTGGCGGAAACCTCCCATGTGTGATGAAGACCGGTGCTCGGAGTAATCACTGACAAAGCCACCCTTATATCCAGGTGCCTTGGAGGGGTCAGCCTCGTGCGGCAGCGTCTGATGGTTTGACGCATGGTGGTTATGGTGGTGTGGATGGGGTGGGAAGCCTCCAGCCATTGCCTGCGTGTGTGCGAGGGCCTTCATCTGACTCTCAAGTACAGCCACGTCGATAGCCTGCGGGAGACCACCTGGTGCTGACGATGTGGCGGCGTGCCTTTGTTGGGCGTCGGCCACTGCTGCACTCAGTCCTGAATCCACCACGTGGGGCGACGATGTCCTCTGGTTGGGCGCCTTGTAGCCTGGTGCCTTGGCTGGTAAGTTAGGGTCAGGATGCGTTTCTAACGGAGCCGGGCTCACACTCCCGATCACTGACGAAGTGGTCGGGATGACGCCTGCCGCTGCCACGCTGGCAAAATTCATCCGGTCCTCCTCTTTCTTGCCCAGCATGTCCAACTGACTAAAACGACTGTTGAAAGGCGAGTAGTCCGAGGGAGGCGCCGAGACCAGCGGTGACCCCCGTGACGCCGACTGTGACGACACAAGGCGTGTGTTGGACAGGGAGGTCTTGATGGGCAGTGGCTGTGGGTCGGCTGGCTGCTTGGGTGTAGCCGGTTGTGAAGACTTCCCACTGCCAGGCGTGGGGCTGCTTACCGAGGTGGTCATGGCCTGTGACTTGTTACCGTTATGTCGGTTTCCGCTCCCGTCCCTATTACTACCTCCATTGGTGGTGTCAACCTTGGAGGCGAATGTTTGTGACGTGGCTGTTACGACCTTAGTCTTGGCCATCGACACAGTTGAGTAAGTCACAGAAGTTTTGACTGTCGTCGCGTTGGCACACTTCTCGCCCTGGAACAGCCGTCGCGACACAGCACTCGGGCTCTTACCCGGGGTCGACCCTGAGGATACAAGAACTGATGTTGGCACATCCCCCGAGCTACTGGGCCTCTTTGGTGAGGCTGACGATGGAATGGGCCCTGTTTGGAAGGCCCCCATGGGTGCACCGGATGGCGTGAGGCGATTGCTGTTGGCTGAGTGCGATTGCCGGACCACGTTGGCGAATGGCGCAGTGAGCTGGGATGTGGTCATAGCCAGACTGACGGCGATGGCGGCAGCCTTGCTAGCTGCCACCGCCGCCTTAGCCTGAGACGCTGTCAAGGAGGAAGGAACGGGTGACGCGCTGCTGCTGAGATGGCTGGCCATGTTGTTGTGCCATACTGACGTACTGAAGATCTGCGTCATGGGGATGGTGAGTGGCGCAGCGGCACACGTTGTCACGCCAGCCGTGACAGCAGGGGAGGAGGCGGAGGACACGGGGAGGAGGCTCGGGGTGTTGTTAGCGCTGGGTGTAGCCAGGTTATTGTTGTTGTTCTGGTAGACTGACGAGTTCCTCTGGTGTTGTTTGGGCAGTAGATGATCAAGGTCCTTGTCCGGGTCCTTGATGAGGGAACTTATCAGGTTGTGCGCTTGCCGCGTGGCTTCTGCACTCCCCCTGGGAAATGAGGAAAACAAATGGGGTTATACTATGATATGGATTAAACTCATCACATCATCGCCTTAGTGCAAGAAGGCTGGAACTGCATCGGGGCAAACAAGGTACCTCACAAAGGTACCTTTTTCCCTGTTGACCCAGATGCAGTTCCAACCTTTTAATAAGACCCATTGTCAGTCCCAATATTGTCCTTCATACCTGAATACAGGACTTGACTGCGCTGACTTTTGCATACCCGATCCATTCAACATTCAGGGATGAAAGTCACAGAGCACGAAAATCCCTGAAATGGTCCAATATTCGCCTGAAAAACATGGGTTTCTATATGAATGTATAGGGCCCTGGAACTTCAAAATCCCTGAAATTAGGGAATTCCCTGAAGACTTTCATCCCTGAACATTCACGCCTCCTATATATCTCAATGAGGTTACACCAATGAGCATGAAATTTAAATTTTCATGGATTTATCTAATGTTTAAATACATTTACTCACTTTATAACCACAATCCGGTCGCCTGAACCTTTCTGCTTGTCGACGTCGATATGGGCCCCCGACACTTCACGGATAGCGTTGATATTGGAGCCTCCCCGACCAATCACTCGGCTGATGGCATTAGAAGGCACTGTGACTTTCTTTGACCTGGTGGAACAAGTCCTAGAAAGAAAAATGAGAAAAAATACCTGAGTTGTACATCTGTTCAGCACTTGTACATTTCATGCCTTATTTTCTCAAACTCGTTAAGTGTTAATATATGTAAAAGACGTACCTGTTATATCTATCTATTGGATCAGGAATAAACAAAACTACTAGCATGTGTTCAGTGCAACAGGGAAGCATGAGGAAGTAGAAATTGAAACTAAAAGAATTTCTTGTCATATTACGACCTTCCTCAATTTATCTACGGTAGTTGTTCATATAATATTCTCTAGTCGATAATCAATAGACGTTGTCAACTTACTTTCTCGTGACTTCCTTCCAGCCTTCTTCCTTCTTTTGGTTCTTTTTCGGACTTGGCACATTGGATCCTTTTGGCCCACTACCTTTCCCCGGTGATAGGAGACTAAACGACTCTCGTCTGTGACAAAGAAAACGATACCAGTTCAGGCACATGGATGGGTTTACTTTAATCATATTTATATGCCAGGGATGCCACTCACTGATCCCCAAAAAATCGGAAATCCTCCAAATTTTCTCAATTTACAATAGGAAATACCTAGGAATGAAAGCCAAAAATTCGGAATTCCTAAAAAGTTAGGAAAAGTAGCATCTCTGATATGCATAGTGCATGTATGAAACATGTACAAAGATTCCTATTGATAGCCACTTTAGAAGCCATACTACTTTATTACATTATTATTAATTGAGGTTGATAGCTAGGCAAAGGATAGTATGAAGCAATAATGCAATGAAGCCCTGAAGGGCAGACTCGTCAGTATGAATGCATCATGAGGACAGATGAGCATAATGCTATAAATGCATTATACATATGTGACATGTACTGGGAATAATAGGGACCTTAATGTACCCTGTACTAAGGGCCCTTTTCGCAGAATCTGTCAAATATTTAAAAGTTTAGACAGTTTAGTTCTTTTTCAACATTACTTACAGTGTGCTGACTTTGGACGCCCGCTCATTTTTCTTATTGCGCTCCTTCTCTTTGGATGAGCCTTTTGTAATGTTACTCGGTACTCCAAAGTCATCGAGTTCTCCGATACCTGAAAGATAATTATAATGTATAACTAATCCATGAAATAATTGTACATGTTGCGTAAAGTTCTGTAACTTTGGACCAAACTGATTCAAATGTTGTTTTTTCTGGACAAGTAAAATTGTAGACTCAGCAAACTGAATGTTTTCATCTTCTATGACAGAATTTCCTTATTTCAGAATTGTTTCTTTTGTTGTTGCAATCACCAATTAAATGTAGATAACACCATGAATCAAGACTTACCATGTCTGTCGTTAGAAATGGAGGACTCTTGTCGTTTCTTACGACCGTGCGATGAGGGCAGTATGGAGTTTGAATGTTGGAAGTTGTTGGGCAGCGGGTTGTTGGCAGGCGTGGCTGGTACCCGCATATCGGGTACTCGCGGATCCTCCTCCTCCGCCTGTTTGTAGCGTTTCTCCTCCTCCGCCTCCCGTTCCAGTTGGCGGTCACGCTCACGTTCAGCCTTTTTGCTCTTCTTACTCTTGGTCTTGCCATTGGACTCGCTGCTACTGCTACTATTGCTACTCACTTCCAAGTTGCGACTCCGCTTGTGGGCCTGGTTTTTGTTATTGGCTTCTGTCACAGGGGGAATTCCTGAAACAACAGAAAGAATGGTGTAAAACCGAGATTGACAGAAGATAGGACGGTAAGGATAAAATGGTAGCTTACATTCCCCCCCCTCTGTGAGACATCGACATATTTCCATATGAAAATCCCAGCAAAAATGTAGGAATTCCACTAAAAGTAGAAAATAATTTTCAAAGTACTATAACCCATGACTGAATCCTTGCTAAGTGGTAATAGAGTAGAAGCAGGCATAAATCCTAGTGCCTCTTAGGATATATGCTGGGAATAGATTAAGTATGGGAGTGAGTGAGTAATAGGTGTTTAATGCCATTTCGACAGCTAAGGTCATATTCATGGCAAGAACGACATTACACAATTTGACAGAGGAATATGTCGGTGCCCGCGCATATGTGCACCACACACATCCGAGGGGATAGGAAAGATGAGATATAGACCCTTTTAAGTGGGCTAGGGAAGCCCGAGATTAAGTATGGAAACATCTGATCAACCCAGAGGTTAACAGTACCTGTGGTGGTGGAGGTGGTCGCTGACGGTGGTTTTATCAGTGCATCTGACTTCTCACCGTCATCTTCAATTGACTCGTCATCATCGTCGTCCTGCTTCTCCCGAGTGGATGCGTCCGAGTTCGAGTTCTTATTGTTCCTAAAGAGATCATTTTGGAAAATACTTATCAAATAGCTCAATCACCTGACTTTCTTTGTGCTCATGTGCTCATAACTTATGGCCGTGTTCCGTACTAAAATCTGGGCAAGATTGGTCACGGTTCGAATACAAGTGGGATATAAAATTGGGGACTGCTATTGTATGACACTTGATCTTTGAGTGCACAACATCTCTTAGTGAACTACAGGGCTGGATATCTTATTATCTTAAATGGTAAACACATTATTACAATGGTTGTCTTGTCACATGCAGCTCCAACTAACATTAAGCCTTAAAGGGCCAGTCATGACGGGCTCCTCTGAGAGCTCATCACCCTGCAGGCCTGTCATAATGCCTCATGACGACCAATAGGCATTTATGTGTTATCGAGTTAAGTATTACATTGCATTCACTCACCCTGACTTGTCCTTGTGGGCCTTACTGACAGGTATCGGCTCAGGCTCCTCTGTCTTGGCCTGCTCCTGTTTCTCCTTCTTCTTTCTCCGCCGCTTCTCCCTCTTGCGGGCGGCGGCGGCTTTCTTGCTCTCCTCCAAGCTTTTCTCACGGTCGAGCTGCTCGAGGAGGATAGACGCGTGGCGGTTGGCCTCAGCTGCTTGCCGGTCCTTGGCACTGACGATAATCTCCATGCACTGGTGGCATTTCTTCAGCAGCTCCTGGAGGGAGAGAAGACAAGGTATGTTAGGTGCTGAATTACAGTAATACAATTTGTGGACCATGGAGGTTTGACTGACCTAGTCCTTTAAGGGCCGCTAATGCAGGAGTGCATCATGCCCATTTGGACATCTGCTCAACCCTCTGGGAGTCTATCAACCCCATGGGGTTGGCATGATGCTTGAATGCGGCGAGTTATTCGCCAGGGCCACATTCATGCTTCATGATGACCAGTGGGCATGATGCATTACCCTAGTGGACCTTGAATTGTAGGGGACGCTTATGCACAGACCGGCACATATCATCCCAATTGATCGGTATGATGCAACATTGAAGTGCTGGAGAGTCTGCTTGCCACCACTTCATCGCTGCATTATCATATCGACCGAGCAACAATGCCAACATACACCTGGATATATACAGGGCTTGACAAATCCCTGTGCCCAATGCCCGTGACTCAAAAAAAATTCACTGGGCACAAAAAAAAATTCAGGTTGTGCCCAATGGGCACAGCTGTCCAAAAGCTACTAAAGCCATCTTAAAAGTATGTGTGTTCCCTTTATCTAAATATGTAATTTTGAGTTTATAAAGCAAAGGTGTTGGGCACCGACCTTGCCTATTGGGCACAACCTTTTTTGCCCTTGTGCCCAGTGGGCACACAGTCTCCAAACTGATTTGTCGAGCCCTGATATATATCAACAGCGATATATTGGGAGTACTCTTTTAAGTGTAATAGCGCTTAGTATGGACGTCCTGTGTATCCACCATTTTAAATTTCGCTGGTTGAGGTAAACCCCACTGATAAGACATATCATGATGGGTACCGTAATCTCCCGCGTATAAGACGCGCTGCGCGTATAAGACGCACCCCAAACTCATTACATGCATTTTCGCGTAAAAGACGCACCCCTTAGGGGTGATTTTGGTCAATCCAGTACTGTTCTATAGTAAAATTACCCCTCGTATAAGACGCACACCCAACTTGAAAAAATCCTATAAGACGCACCAGGCATTTGTTTGGCGTAGGGGACGCGTCTTATACGCGGGAGATTACGGTACCTTGTCCCTGGGTAACACCCACTTCCAGGGACATGCTGGTTACATCCTATCAGCTCTTATCAGTGCATGTCGCCAGGAACCAGCTCCATTCCCGCTTACACCCAATAGTACCGGTATATGAGATTTATTACCTTCATGGCTGTTTATTAAAACGTGTACATTACATATATTCTTTTTGCATATACCAGTTGTCTTTCAGTCTGGGGGTAATTTCTTTTCAGCTTTCCACCTTTTATTCTCTTGTGTATATATGATCACACATTGGAAAACTATGTGCAAAACCTAAAGTAAAGGCACGGTGAGGCAACCTAAGCACTTCTATACATAGTTTATAGGTGTATGATATAATTGGGGATTAACCTAGGCTACTTATAAACTGTATGATGACGACATACATCTAAGCCTTGCTGCGATTAATCCTGGACTAATTAAAGATCAATTACCCCCCATGTAATACCTGAACTAATTACACTTACAACTATTGTGTGCTAATTAGCTAGCCCCCTATTGACCACTGTGCCGTGCCATTGGTTTAAACATGCCACAGGTGTGTTTGGTCTGTCTGGTATTTCTAAGTAGGTCATTGCTGTTTTTAGCGTGTTTCTTTGAAGCACAGTAAAAAGACACAAGAGGACACAGACCGCCTGCATGCCTACCTACTTAGCAGTTTGGCACATAATTCTATGTCCAACTTGGCACATTCAATTGTTTTTTAAACAATGCCTCCTTTGTATACATATCATAGCTTTGTTTATTGACGTCTTTTTTTTTCCTGCTAAGAGGTACATTGTGTTATAGACGAAACCTTAGAGACTACACTGTTTGCATATAGACTTTTCACACCAATGTTGTGCAATACAATGTTCACCACAGTTCACATTCAATCAAATTGACAAGTACTTTCTGTAATATTTCCCAACTTTAATATAAGCGGGCATTTTTCTTCTTTCTTTCACAATTTCACCTTTTTTATTCTAAGGAACAGTTCTCACATCATGCCAACCATTCAGTCCTTAGACTTGGTCAGTATTAAAGTAAAGGTTCTTTGTTGTGCATTCTCAGTCCCTACGTGTTGTGTATACACCATGTGGTGTGTTGGACTGTTTACCTAGTAGTCTTAGACCCTACACTATGGTGACAGTGGTGGTTGGCCTACTTAGACCACTCTGCCCTCAGGCTATATACAGTCATATATATTATAGACTGTACACTTTACATTATTTACATAGGCCGTACACTAAGCCTTTTGTATTCTCATACTCTGCCATAATAGACTTGTATTTTATTGTTACTGCGCCATAATGTATTTTGGTTGTCATGATGCTGTATTGTGAAGTTTATTTTGCTAGCAGATCATTGGTGCATGAATCCTGATCCATTGGCTTGATGTCTGAATGAACGTATGAAGCTATGGCTAGTTACTGACCGGTCTGAATGAACGTATGAAGCTATGGCGAGTTACTGACCGGTCTGAATGAACGTATGAAGCTATGGCGAGTTACTGACCGGTCTGAATGAACGTATGAAGCGATGTCGAGTTACTGACCGGTCTGAATGAACGTATGAAGCGATGGCGAGTTACTGACCGGTCTGAATGAACGTATGAAGCGATGGCGAGTTACTGACCGGTCTGAATGAACGTATGAAGCGATGGCGAGTTACTGACCGGTCTGAATGAATGTATGAAGCTATGTCGAGTTACTGACCAGGGCTATTTTCAGGCATCATAACGACCAGAATATAAAGCTTTGATTTTGGTTTAAGGATGAATCAATTGTCTTGTTATCAATAGATCTATCATGAATATAGAGGTATATCATATCCTCCCTCGGTCCCTGTCGGTATAAAGCATTCTCTTTCCTATTCTATATTTTTTCTTTCTGTTATTGATATGGCATGATATCAGTGGTGACTTCATAACATGTAGTGGTGCCAAGTGCTGACATATGCGCTTCTTATCAGTTCTCCAGGTAAGCACAGGTTATCAGTTCTCCAGGTAAGCACAGGTCACAAACTTACTTTTCAAATCAATCAATACAAAATACATACACCATAAATGCTAATATACTGACTGACAAGGCCGGAACCTGTGTCAGCCACTTGACTGATATGTGACATGATTATACCTCAAGTACAGGGGTGGGCGTATCTGTGATTCCATCCCTTTATCTTAGCTACAGATGTCTAGTGTATGTCATCATCGAGTGATAAGACTCTGCCCTTTGTTTGTGAGCTAATTATTGGACAGTCTATGGGCGATATTACAGTATGATTGTGTTAGATTATACAGTAAGACTAGCCATAGAGACTGCCAGTGAATGTATGTACACTGGCCCTCTTTGCTTTAACCCTTAAAGGGTGGCATCATGCTTTCATGCAACATGGTCATGCCTGTCAACAGTATATGGTAGACACTAGCCCGAAGGATCATCATGATGCACCGACATAGTGCGGGTAAGTAGACCTGCCAGCACTGCGTCGGTGCATCATGTCAACCAATGATTCACAGAGGTGTCAGTTAGGTGATGGTCCAACCTCTAGAAGTTTTAGGGCCCTTGTACACTTCTCAAATGAAAGGAGTTCTCAACATATGAAACTGCACTCAAATCTCGATTTGAGAGACCTCTGAAAATAAGTGAACCGCTGAGGGTCTGACATCCCTGAAGTAACATGAACCTTGGGACATCATGCCAGCTTTAAATGGTTAAGCTCTAAATGGGCTTTCACTAACTTGGCCAGTGTGCCAACCTTCCTGTTCCATGGTATGGGTAGGTGGAGGTGGGTATGACTGGTTTCACCATGATTCAACACCCCCCCCCCCCATACAGCCATACACACTATGGATCTATGCACCCTCTGACTTTTCACAGAATCAATGACTGGTCACTATACCACGGCCACAACAAAAAGCACCTCACAAATAGTCAGGCCTAAAAAAAAAAAGTTGTCTTCAGGTATCCCAACCTACCCTTTTTTATTGGCCCGACACTATTTTTTCCCCTTTCTTTTTCAAAAAAAAAAAAAAAAACTTGGAAAATGTCATAACTTTGGTTCTAATCAAACAATTGTCAAAATTCAAAAACCCATGGGTAGCGTTCCCTTTATACAATCATATGATTATCAATTATAACCTTTATATAATTATATATAAGTGAGTATGATGTAATTAAAAGATGTAGTTTACTTACTAGCAGGGATGCCACTCACTGATCCTCAAAAATTCGGAAATCCTCCTATTTTCTTAATTTACTATAGGAAATATCTATACCGGTAGGAATGAAAATCAAAAATGCGGAATTCTTAAAAAGTTTGGAAAAGTGGCATCTCTGATACTGGGGCCTTCAGTATGCGAATTCCCCAGATGCATCCTATATGATTTAACCTAAATCAGGTTGCATCGTATAGGATTCTAGACCTACACCCAATAGATCCACCATTTTGAATTTTGCTGGTTCTTCAATTAAAAAGTGCCAAAACATACTGATAAGACATGGTATGATGGGTGCCTTGTCATTGGATAACAACCACTTCCAGGGACAAGCTGGTTCAATCTTATCAGCTCTTATCAGTGCATATTGCCAGAAACCAGCCCCAGTCCCACCTACACCCAATACACACGGAGTCATGGTACAATGTCTGGGTGCATCTTATATGTAGGATGCACCTAATATGCAAGGTATGAAGGTAATCTTATGTATCTATATTCTGGCTATACAGTGCACCCCCTCTTTGAGGGAATCATTTTTCAACAACATAGAGGGTGGATTTCGCTGTGGATGCATAAAAAACATTTTGCCCCCCCCCCTCCCCTTGCGAGACCACAGGGTCAAAATTTGTTCGACCCCCAGGGGGGCTGAAAATCGCACGTGACTGTGCCCTTTTGATCCATAGTAAAGTGCAGGCTTTTTTGCTGAAAGCAGGAAAAATTATTTTAACCCCCCCCCCTCCCTCAGAGGAGTTGAAAAATTATTTCCCCCCGTCATGGGATTGAAAAAAAAATTCCCCCCCCCCCACCACAGATCCACAAGCGTCTCCCCCCCCTTCCGTTGTTGAAAACTGATACTCCCTAATAAAGGTGCACTAATTTGTGAATTAGATGCAGCTTACATGCCGCGACACACAACCATGTCTCATGTCAGATCCCAGAAAAGTAAAAAAAAAATTAAAAAAATCGACCTACCTAACCTAATTTTTTGGGCTACGTTTCCTGAACATAACAATTTTTTTTAGGCCTCATATATTCATGGCAACTGGGGTATATCAATATTCAACACATTTGTCAGCTAACCCAGTAGTTTGGAGAGCTATATACTGAGCCAAAGCTAGTTTCTGAATAGCTTTAACGTATATCATCATGTATGTATGTACCCACTCCAAACTTTCACTATGTTTGAGTCAATGCTCTCAACTGGTAGTGTGTACTATGTCTGTATGTGTAGATCGTGGTAGGGTGGTTTCCACCTGTGCTGGGTTGAGTAATTTGCCCAGTGACTTCATAAGACTATACCGTAATCTCCCGCGTATAAGGCGCACCTAGAGTTTTGGAAAATTCTCAAAAAAATAAAAAATTCATAACTTTGGTTCTACTGAATGAATTTTCAAAATTCAAAAACCTATGGGTAGCTTGGGCCACCTTGGGCCCTCCTGGGTCCCATTTTGTCCCATTTTGACCAAGGGGGCATGTAAGATATCAAAAGAAAGGTCTTGGTTTCCCCCTTGTGGATCCAATGAGAACTAAAACCCCCCGTATAAGACGCGCCTTATACACGGGAGATTACGGTAGGTTCCTTGTGCAATACAAGAATATGTTGAGTGGTGTGAATCATACCTATCTGGTCCTTGGGCTAACATTTGTGGGTGGATGGAGAGCATACTGCCAAAATGATGACTAAATGAATATGTTGATTGGGGGAAAACCCAACACATCAGACTCAGTCCAATCTATGAGTGTGACTACAACGTATCTACCACAGGTGGCAAAATGTATTGAAGTCATACTTGGAGACAGATACATATATATACTTCCAAGATTAAACTTTAAATAAAGCCACTCTCATTTGTAGTGAATAGTTGTACAAGAACTAGTACATGTAGTAGGCCTGTTACAAAGTCGATGACAAATCCACTTCTGTCAGAGTACTGTACACTACTACGGTAGTAATACTACTACTGTGACTTCTCAGGTGAATCTACGCTGGGGAGTTGGATCCTGTTGTTATAGTCACAAGAAACCAGGTTAAACCATGGGGGTGGGAACTCACGACAGGCCTGGAATGCAGACTATGTCCCAAAGGCCTCGCCCAACATACATGCAGGCTTGGCCTACTGCACCACTGACTGGTTCCATCGAAACCGTCCCCCCCCCCCATCCTCCTGGATCCAATCCATTGTGTCACCAAACCAAAACCATGGTTAATGTTTACATCAACAGACGCCCCATTTTAGGCCGATTTCACCACGTTGCAACAACCTAAAACGCCCACAGAACACACCAAACCCACCTTTACCACCCCCAAAACACTATTTCTTGGCATTTTCTGAAGGAATCTGTCCCAAAACACAACCATAAACAGAGAGATCTATTCTAGCCGGGTTTTAGGCGGGCCAGTTTTGTTGGGCCTTACCTCGTCTGAAGCTGTCAAATACTGGAAAACCTCGTTGACTCTAAGACTGATCATGGCGCAGTCGGTTCGATGCGGTAGAATCCACTCCTGTACATTGGTAAAATGTGTGATTTAAAGCTGAAGATTCCGCTGCCCCCGGCCGGCCTAATTCCCTCCTCGTTTCCTGGTAGCTCAGTCTTAACTGTGTGTATACTTCGCGTACCCAAAACACGGCCTACACAAACTAGGTCACCATTTGGAGGGAAATGTCGGCTGCTTCAATGCTAAACTCAGGCAGACGACAGCCACAAACCAGCGACGCCCGACCATCTGCTTTATTTGCATATGAAAACAGTTTGCCAGGTGGGAGGGGGCGTGGGAGCGGACGCGGGATCACTCTCCCACCAGTTATTACCACTCCCACAGTGTCCAAACCTCTGCTTGAAGGTTATAAGAGACGCAGTGACGTCACAGAGTGTATGTATCATCAGACGCAGGCTGGATGGCTATTTGACAGTCTGACAGTTGTCTAATATACATCTGTCAACAAATGCTGTTTATAATATCCACGGTTATAGCAAACTGTAGCCTTGACACAGTGGTTATTTTCCTCTGGTGGGTATTCACGAAATGGTGGAGATCAATGACCGTTCTTTGTATTTAGGCCCCAGTCTAGTGGGGCAGATAAATTTAAAGGGGTCACTGGCCGCCTGGCCGGTATGGATGCTGCTTCTGCTGCTGCTGCAACCCCCCTGCAGCTGCAGTTGGGTTGATGGCATCCATGGCGGGGGGGGGGGGGGGCTGTGGTACAGCCTCACCAGTACACGCTGTGCATAAGCATTAAAATATGCATGTGGTGCTCCTCTCCTCCAGTCCTACCAGTCTCAGCAACCAGCCTTCTTCCCAACAACCACCAATATAGTACAACCTTAGCAACAGCATCAGAAGCAGTAGTACACAAGCACTAGAGATGTACCGGAGTGGAGGATCTAGACTAGATTAGGCACTTACCTAGTTTTTCAAAACTTTATATTATCTATTCTATCTGCATACTATTGGATAGATCTCAAGAAAAGAAGTGGATTTGCTTTTTGAATGAAGTCTCTATCTTAATTCAAAGTGATATTATGACCATCCAAAGACCACAAAATGACCCCAATATTCTGCCACAATAACCCATACTTAAGAGTTTAATCAGGGTTCAAATTTTGTGATCATGCTAGTTGTGGTCAGAAATGCCTGGAACATTTAAATCACTGTTTCTCAGAAGATATTAACATTAGGAACTTGAAATAAAAACTTGAGAAAAGGTCATTAAGGAGTCGTTCCAATGACCTATGGCCTGACCTTGATCTAGGTCAGGTCAAGGTTATTTTAAGGTCAAAGGTCAAATTTATTGATTTTTTTTTTTTGTAAATGAGTAAACATTTGTTAATATTTAGCTAGATGAATGATAGAATCAATGATCAGCTGACTCTTTTTCAATATTTGACCAAGAAGGTCAAGTTGACCTAAAGGTCAAGGTGAAGGGACATTTTGTGATCCTGCTTGTTGTGGTCAGAAATGCTTGGAACACTTAAATCGCTGTTTCTCAGAAGATAATGACACTAGGAACTTGAAATTAAAAAGTAGAGGAAAGTTTATTAAGGAGTTATTCCAATGACCTATGCCCTGACCTTGATCTAGGTCAAGGTCATTTTAAGGTCAAAGGTCAAATTTATTGATTTTCTTTTTAATGAGTTAACATTTGTTGAGATTTAGCAAGATGAATGACAGAATCAATGAATTGTTTCAATATTTCATCAAGAAGGTCAAGTTGACCTATATAAGGTCAAGGTCAAAGGGACATGATATAACCAACATTTTGACAGTCCACATAGAACCATAACAATCAACCATAATTTCTTGCAAAAATATTGAGATAGGAAACTCAAAGTAAGAATAGAGATCATTTGATATGTGGTCTAGCATTTGACCTTGATATGACCTTAACCAGGGTCAAGGTCATAATAAAAGAGGTCAAAGGTCTCAACAATTTTCAATGTAATGTTAGTGTGAACCCAAAAGTTAAAAGTAAAGATCACATGACATGTCAAAATGTGTGGGTTGCCATTTCACCTTAAAATGACTCTGACTGATGTTCATACTTCAAAGTATAGCCCTACTAGTCAGTCAGAGAAGTCCTGGTAGTCAGCCCTCCAGTAGGGGCCACCTCCAGGTGGCCCCTCCAGTGGTGGCTATAGGTGTACTGCAGTGGGGGAGGTGTTAGAGCTAATTTCTCATTCCCCCTCACCAGAGTTAATAGGTCATGATTTTGTAGTTGCTTAAAAAACATACTGCTGCCTATTAGAAAGAAGAAAACTAGACATTTTCTAGACCTTATTTAACCAGGGAATATGTGAGTGCCATTTTTAACTATGTGAGATGTATACTTCATACCATAAAATGCTCCTGAACTTAAGTTTTGAGTTCACCTTGGAGAAACATGATTTTTTTCTCTTCAATTTATTAAACAAATACATGTATATTAAAGCCCTCTTCAAGCCCGTTAAAATGATACCCTTATTGTCCAAATCCACCTGTAAACAGCTTCAGAATCAATGAGTAAAAACATGTCAACTTCAGCTGCTCCATTTTTGCTAAATCACACTTTTAGCCTCTGCCCACGGCAGACTCGCGCACGGCAGTTATGTCAGTGCCTAACTAGATCCATAAGTCAGCCAGACACACTCAGGGTTTACTGGAGGCGGGGATGTAGGGTGGAGGAAGAAGGAGGGGCTGGCAATATGTCCCATGGCCTGATCAGGCCACCCCTCCCCCCACTCCCTGGAGGTTCTACTCCAGGGTCTTTTTGTTGCAGTAGGTTGGAGGGGTGGGATGGGGACTGGCATACTCAGCTTTGTAATATGACTCTGCCCTGTAGGGAAGGTGCACGTAGACCTCCAGGGTTTCCCCATCAGATATATTCATAGATCTGCTGCCCAATGCATATTGCTGCTACCCAATATCACGGCCCAATGTATATATTGTAGCCCAATACACATTTATGCATCCTTGTTGGGAAGGTGCAGATCAGGGCACAGATATACCAATGTAAACCCACTACAGGGTCTCAGACTGAGACACTCAGCTGCCATCCAATAGGAAATGCAAACCAATAGCCCCAGTTGCCCGATGCACACTGCTGCCGCATGCACGTCTCTCTGATGCACTGTCGACTATTTATACACATTTTTGTCAGCCTACAGGGAACATGCAACCGCCAGGGTCTCCAACCAATACAGACTGCTGTCAAACAGACTGCCACCCAATACACATTGCAACCCAATACCCACTGCTACCCAATAAATATTGCTGCCCAATACCTACTGCTACCTAATTACACACATTGCTGCCCTATACCCACTGCTACCAAATACATATTGCTGCCCAATACCTACTGCTACCTAATTACACACATTGCTGCCCAATACTCACTGCTACCCAATACACATTGCTGCCCAACTACAGAATGCTACCCAATACATAAATTGTTTCCCAATACTACTACCCAATACCCACTGCTGCCCAATACATGCTGCTACATGATGCTTAGATTTGTCAACATAATGGGTTACTAAATAGTCACATAAACAGACCTTTTTAACGAGGAAAGGTCGGAACCTTCTTCCAAGATCAGGAAAAGTGCCTACCTCTTGATAATACTCCTGGCCGGAGCAAATTTTTTGTTGTTTTAGGAGTTATATAGATCTGTGTTGGTAAAAAAAACTGCCCCAGTTGGCGGGATGCCTAAGGCCAGCTGGTTGGCACCGTAAAACACCACAGCTTATTTCAGCATTTCAGACACTAGGTGTGGCTTATGGGATATTAACACTGAACTCAGGGTGCAGCTGATAGTACGCAGGCTTTTAGTTTTAGATACATAGACTGTAGTAAAGGATCACCTTTTCAGTGCAGCTCATAGCAATGCTAGCAACTCCAGGAGCAGCATATACATGGGTGTGGCTTAAACGCGAGGTTTTATGGTAGACTGGGGTGATGGAGTAGCCGAGTGGACGGCCTCAGCAGGCGGCTACTGGGGTAGATGTGGGTGGGGCTGGGGGGCTACAGGGTCAGATACAACATATAACACTGACACACCTGGCACCTGGGAGTTTGGGTTTTATCACTGACTGTAAAACCTAAAGTAAAATGTCAGTGTTGCCTTAAACTTTCACTGAACGCGGGCCAAAGCGGCCTGCATAATCTTACAATAGGCCTTTTTTCTTTCTCTCATTCAGGTCATAAATGTTCTTACAATTGGTCAGTTTGGTCAGTGTTTGGGTTATAAATAAGACACAGCCTAGTATACACAAGTTTTACGGTAATGTGAGTCTAGGAGGATGGACTGACTGTTGGGTTTTTCTCAGGTGAAAGTCAGCTAGTCCCTGACATAAAAGCGACTAGAAATGTTCTGACTGCAACCAACGTGTCAGCATGATGCACAAATGCAATGCTCAAAGTAGCCTCACCAAAAGTGCACTGGTGACTCGTGAAATCAAAAGTACACTTTTTTTTTCAACAGGGTCAGTCTACCCGCTCCGTTCCCATGTACGAGCTGGCCTGTTTTAGCACCAAGTGAACATTGGAGAATGTCTCAGTGAAGCAGGAAGAGATTGTTCAGTTCAGAGCTAACTAAAACCATGTGGGAGTAGGAAATACACATACCGCATAATACACATCCCTGAAATCAGGGAAAACCCCAAGTGAGTGAGTGAGTAATAGATGTTTAATGCCATTTCGACAGCTAAGGTCATATTCATGGCGAGAACTACATTACACAATTTCAGAGGAATGTGTCGGTGCCCGCGCATATGTGCACCACACACATCCGAAGGGATAGGAAAGAGGAGATATAGACCCTTTTAAGTGGGCTAGGGAAGCCCGGGAAAAACCAGAAGACGTCTATCCCTCGATATACCTTTACATATTAACCCTTGCATCAGAAAATGTTTTAACACGCAATTTGTTATACACAACCAAATATTGGATACAAAAGGTGTCTATTCCTTAGGGGCCCTTGATTCCTTGTGTCTGTCCCCACTCCTTTGACAATATGCCGTCTCTGCCTGTGGTTTACAGGAAAAGGGAGGAAACACGACCCACATCACCATGTGTGAACGCCCATGTTTAATATTACATGGAGGGAGGCTATGAGATAAGGAGGGGGGGGGGGAGGTTCCCTTGTTCCACAGCAGATGGCACTAATGTAGAAGAGGTCATAGTGGCGCCACCTGATGATCAATACAACAACTACCAGGTGCCTCTTTCTACCTTTTCTCTTTATCTGTCTTTCTTTTTTTCCTTATCTTTCACATTTGTTCAAGGAACATCGTCACATACTGTAATTATTGCATGGTTCCCATAAGAATCTTTTATTGAAATTCCCTGACTTTCCCTGACCAAAAACGACTACTAGTATTTTCCCTGACCAAATCATAATGCTGCAGAATATCACACAGCATTGGTTAACCTCAAATCTATACCATACATCTTTATTTAGAGCCGTAATTACAGGTGTTAGTGCAATTCATCAATCGTATATCAAAACTTAACTTTCAGAAAAAAATAATGCAGTCTTTAGAAATGATACTTGAATGCCCTCTGGGGAGACTTATCTAAAATCAAACATGAGTGATACATTTTGGAATATTTTCCTAGATTCACAGCAAAAATTTGTAAAACTCCCTGACTTTCCCTGACCAATTTGTTTTCCCTGACTTTCCCTGACCTGTGGGAACCCTGTAATACCTCGCGTATAAGACACGCCTTATAAGACAGAATGGACCCCTGGTGTGCCTTATAGAAGCAGCCAAAGTTTGGGGTGCGCCTTATAGGTGGGGATATTGACTACCGTAAAACCTCGCGTATAAGACGCATCCTCTACGCAAAACAAATGCCTTGTGCGTCTTATAGGATTTCTTCAAGTTGGGGGTGCGTCTTATACGAGGGGTAATTTTACTATAGAAATGTACTAATCTTACAAATTTACGCATTAAAATGTGCGTCTTATACGCGAAAATGCATGTGCTGAGTTTGGGGTGCGTCTTATACGCGCAGCGCGTCTTCTACGCGGAAGATTACGGTAGTAGGTTATTATTAAACTGATTGAGCTCCAGGTGCGCCATGCAGAATCCCTCCAGGTTGAGGTTGCGCCTTTTATGCTGGGTTTGCTTATACGCAAGGCATTATTAATATGGTAGTTATAGTTACAATTCTAAATCACGTCTTAGGCGGCGGCTTATACATGTATAAGCTGTAGCTTAACCATTTAAAGGCAGATAGTGCATTAATGCATCTTAGTCATTGAACATCATGATATATTAATGCAGCCAGAGCTATATTTATACATCATTGCGACCCTATGGGTTTGATACTCTCCCTGATGGTCGTCATGAGTGAGTGAGAGTAATAGATGTTTAACGCCATTTCGACAGCTAAGGTCATATTCATGGCGAGAACATTACACAATTTCACAGAGGAATGTGTCAGTGCCCACGCATATGTGCACCACACACATCCGAGGGGATAGGAAAGAGGAGATACAGACCCTTTTAAGTGGGCTAGGGAAGCCTGTGGTCGTCATGATGCACCAATGAAGTGCTGATGAGCAGACTCATCAGCACTTCATTGGTGCATCATGACGACCAATGGGCATGATGCACTCCTGCATTACCACACCTTAAACATTAAAACTGTACACACCTTGTCAGTGATGGTTGAGATGTAGCGCATACACTCAGGGTCAGATGGGAACTGGGCGACATGCTTTACCATCCACTTGATGACCTTGACATGACCTTTACGGAAGGCGGCAATGAGGCACGACACTTTACGGTTGTCCTGACTGTCAATGTCTGCCTTAGCATTCACCAACAGCTGTACCACATCCAGATGGCCTCCTGTGGAACAAGAGGCAATGATATGTTATAAGGTATGTTAAAGATGAAGTTAGAAAGTCTAAAGAACTAATATATTTATTATACATGAAACAGACTCATAGAGAGCCTTATGAAGCCTTTCAAAGGTTATATACGAGGTATTTAATGTGGGCTAATGTGTACATTAATGACAATAAATCAAACTTTATTCATGAATTACAACATTCTACCAAATTCAGCGTGCACCTCTGCAAAATTTTGTGGTACTTCCTCACTTTTGTGATATAAGGGGACGTTCAACAATTATGTCACTGTTATTTAGGCATTTGTCAGGACCCACACACCCCTTTGTCACTGTTTTTGTATAGAACATATAGAGGAACCCAAACCCCCCCCCCCACCCCCTAAGCAGTTACGTAATTGTTGAACCTAAGAGGGCATACATTTTTCTGGTGGCCTTACTGACTGCTTAGTTTTTTGTGTTTATTCAAATGTTAATCAATGTTCTTTTTTTCCCATCATCAAATCAAATTTCCTTACCATTGCAGGCTAACCAGAGTGGTGAGTTCCCCTTCTTGTTCTTGACATCGACGGCAGCGCTGCGGGAGAGGAGCAGCTCCACAAAGCGGTAGTGACCCTTGTCGGCGGCAATGGTAAGAGCGGTGTCACGCGAAGAGGGCACGGGTGGCGCGTTCACATCTGCCCCCTTGTCAAGTAACACACGCCCTACCTCCACATAGCCTCCGGAGGCCGCCTCCATCAACGGTGTTAGTCCCGTCTGGAAGAAAGAGCGGAAAACATTGAAAGTGGGAACGTTGACAGTTGATATGTTCATTTGATCTACCGAATTGGCCAATTTGAGGCTTTGTTCCTGGGCTGCATAACGACAGCGTTCGTTTAACAACTGGGCACTTATAGAAGATCTCAGATATCACTGTACCACATTGAAACCCTGCTGGCACTTATACAAGCCAATACCTTATTTTCAGTGCCTTGACAAATAGTGCAAAGTAGCATTTTCATGGAAAAGGGACTGTATTAGCAGGATGGCTGCATTTAGATTAGAGTGAGATTCTAGCAGCATTTCCATCATGTTTGGGACTGAAAAGGGTGTTGCCATGCAGGGATTAGAGAGGTGGCCGCTAAGAGGGAACTCACTGTAGTAGTGACTTTGTTTATACAATTTTGATCTTCACTTTGATTTTATTCAAGACTGACCTTGGCTCGATGCTCGATGTTGGCCTTGCGGTCGACGAGCAGACTGACCACCTCGTGTCTGCCTTGGAAGCAGGCGAGGGTAAGCGCGGTATTGCGGTTAGTCTCGATCTGCGCGTTGATATCCGAGCCCATGTCGAGCAGCAACTTGACGGCAGCCGTGTGGCCGTTCATCGCCGCCAACATAAGTGGAGAGATGCCCAGCTTACTTCCCGTTCTAGTAAGGAAAGAAGGAAACACAAATTAGGAAGTGCAAAATGGAATCCTGTATTGAGATTGTTAACATTTCTCCAGGTCTCCAAAATTTTGTTCTGAGAGATAATAGATAGGATATTGGTTTGCACCCTTTTTTAGGGTAACAGAGCGTATAAATGTATTTTTCACATGTCATTATGATGCATATCTGCCGTAGGGTCAGCTTTATGCAAGACTTTGGTTTCGGGACTGCATGTATTTCGTGTATCGTGGTCACCAAAATGCTTTAATACACCACAACGGCTACCAAAAGTTATATGGGAGAAAAATTAGAAATTTGGACACCTTTCCCCAGGAAATGAATAAAATTCAATTCAGAAATCTCTCCCTTAACCCAGGAATTCTAGGAAAAGTGTTATCCTTGTCCCACATATTATCAATAGTACTAACCTTGAGTTGATCTCTGCACCATGGCTAAGTAGGAGTTTGATGATGTTAACGTAACCCCCGGATGCAGCGAGGCTTAGCGGGGTGTAGTCGGATACGTTGCGGTGTTCCTTGTTGGCTCCCCGTGCCAACAGAAGTTCGACCACCTGAAAAAACACACATTAAAGTCAGTCATTTCTAGTAATTCAATACTCTGTTAAAATACTGGAAACGCCTGTGGCTAAGTTTACTTTGGAAGTTTGTATTTCAAATCATTTTAAACTAATGCAGTACATACTACTGTAGCATAAGCTGCAGGACTTTACGCCTTGTGCACTATACATTTACTTTTGATATAGACAATCATTTCTTTGCTTTACACCTGTGGAACTGATCAGGTTTTTTTTTGGACTGATTCTATTATTCATTACAACCCTCCCTACCATGTGGAATAAGAAGGTAAACTCACCTCGTATCGTCCACCGGAGCAGGCTAAGGAGAGCGGAGTATCCTTAGTTCGCTCAGACTGGGCCTCGATGTCGGCACCATGGTCGAGAAGCATCTCCACCACGTCGGCATGACCGGCTGTCGCAGCTAGGATGAGTGGTGTGAATCCTGGAATAAAGGAGATGACAAGATTATGTTAATGTTCATTTGTCAGACTTTGGTTTCTCTTTCTTTTTGTAAAATAGAATACATTGTATTTCGAAAGTAACTTATCACATTCATATAGATGGTGTAAGTAAGGCTTTTACACCTCATGGGACTGCCTCCTTAGTCTTTAGACATTAAGTCTGTTCTTTTTCTCAATCATAGATTGCACATATGGATGTGTGAACGTGAGTGTTCATGTCTTTGGGAGTTTCCTTGTAGCAGTGAGACACTGGTCGTGGCATACAACTTTCGGCCACACACTGACACCACCTTACCTTTCTTGTCCCTGTGTTCGATGTCAGCACCCCGTGACAACAGTAGACTAACCAGTTCCACGTGACCGCCGGCGCAGGCCAGCGTCAGCGCAGTATCATGGTTACTCTCCGTCTGCGCGTCCAAATCTACCGCCGGGAAGACTGGGGCGCAGTACTGGGGTGATGCTGGTGACGGGTTGGGCGTTAGCGGCGTAGAGGAGGGTGGTGTAACACTCTCCTGGATGGTCCCCGGTAGGCTCGTCACAGGCGTGGTGTAGGTCTGGTTTTGGTTTGGAGGAGGTAGGACCAGACTCGATTGGTCAGTGACAGGAGCCGTGTGCAGCTTCTTCTTTGACTTCTTTTGCGCACCCTGATTGAAAATGTTGATTTAGATTTTAAGGTTCAATGACATCTGAGCTTTGATAAATGATATACATATCAATTAATCTATTATTCATTTCCCCATCTCCTATGACCAGTCTACATTACTCTACCTGATATCCAGGAGATATGGGTAACGTTGACCCCCCCCCCCCCAAAGAATTATGCACAAAATTAGTGATTGTATTATCATACTAAATGGGAAGCTCAGAAACAAAACAGAAATGCCAGTCTCCTGCATCCTTAATATAGGAAATATTGATATGGGACAATTCATTAGAGGAAATTGATATTCAGTTTAACCTTTTCAGGTTAAGTGGATTAATTTTTGCCATCATGACTAACGACAGAATGGAGACCGTTAAGGGCCCAAAGTGTACCTTATAGTAAAGCCAGCAACTCAGGATGTGACTGAAACTCGATTTTGGCTTATATGTTGGGTTTTATTAAAAGGTATGATAAGTGCTCTATATAAATGGACTATATACCTGGATATGTGAGAACTGTTTCTGCTGCTGTGCCAGCTGCTGTAGATGCTGTGCCTGTTGTAGCTGTTGCTGCAGCTGCTGTGCCTGGTGAAGGAGGTCCTGCTGTGTCAGGTGCTGCGTCACCTGTTTCTGCTGCGCCAACTGCTGTAACTGCTGCGCTTGCTGCAGCTGCTGTTGTAACTGCTGCGCCTGAGCGAGCAGCTCCTGTTGGGTCAGCTGCTGGCTCGCCTGCAACTGTTGCACCTGGAGGGAATGACAGAAAGTCAAAGTTAGTGAAACTCTTATACGGGAGCAGGTGAGTTGAATGGATAGCCCAAGAATAGGCCTATACCTGCTCTAATAGATTTGAATGCGGATTATCTCTGGCACTTAAACAAGACATGCGGTAATTTGAGGTGTGTTTTTAGAAACTATAGAAATATCTCAAGACCCTCTGCAAGTTGCATACACGAGAGCAGTGCTTTAACTTCCCTAAATTCAAGGAAAAGAATGAGCAAAAATAAAATGCTGGAAACATTTCTACCGTGTTAAGTTACAGCGGTGAAACACATGTGGTTCTATTGTTGCATGTTTAAACCAAAGTAGGTCTATCCAATACTATATTGGTAAGAGCTGGACATCTCTCCTCACCTGTCTGGAGACCTGGGTGAGTTGCTGCTGCAGTTCCTGCTGGTGACGAGCGTCAAGCTGACCCTGCACGGCCACTACCGGCGGCTGCTCAACTTGCGGCTCGGCCGGCTGCTGTTGTTGTTGCTGCTGCTGTTGTTGCTGGCCCTTAAGCTGTGCGACCTGCTGCGCTGCGGCTGCGGCGACCTGCTGTTGTTTCTGTTGGGGCAGGGTGAGTGGCAGTTGTTGGGCGGCAGATGTTAGAAGCTGGGGCTGCACCTTGGCTAGGTGTGCCTGTAACTGCTGCAGGTTCACCACGGGTTGGGGTGTTGTGGTCGTCACCGCTGTACCCGGTTGTTGTTGCACTTTCCCACCGGCCTGGTTCTGTGATATAGCAAAGTGACATTATATGTCGATAAACACTGTCAGTGAAATTTCAGACTAGTTAAGATGCTGAAGGAAAGCATTAGATTTGTTTTTACTCGAAAGGAGTGCTTAAAGATCCAGAAATATCATCATGACAGCTATCACCAAGGATGTGATTTTCAGGACAATCAACAAGTATTATTACCCTGTTTTAAACCCTAAAAACATGATGCAATGAGTAACTACATTCTTACTATAGAAAACCTATCACTCACTGCCTGACCCTTTACCGCCCACCCTGTTATCAAACACCCACCTGGAATTGAGCTTGGAATTTGGGTTTGTTGGTGAGTTGTTGTATCTCCATCTGCTGAGTGAGAGCCTGCTGTGCCTTGAGCTGTTGCTGAAGCTGCTGATGCTCCTGCTGGAGCTTCAGTTGCTGCTGAAGCTCCACCTGAAGCTGCTGCTGAAGCGCGAGCTGAGCCTGAAGCTGCTGCCGTTGCTGCTGCAGCTGCTGATGCTGTTGGTCGAGTGCAGCAGCGGTGGAGGTGGCGGCGGCTACGCTCTGCTCCAGCACGGTGTGGAGAGGCAGGGTTTGAAGCTGTTGGAGAGTCTCCTGGTCCAGGCCTGGCACCGGCATGATCTGACCTGCCAGGGCCAGTGCCGCTGCCGGGTTGTCCAGCATGGCTCTCGCTGTAAGGGTTAGGAGGAAAATTTAGAATTGCGTAAGAGTGAGTTGAGTTATATTAGGAGATGTTTAAAGTTCTTCACAGATCATATCTTAGAATGAGACAAGTCATTAATAACAGGCTCCAAGTTCATATTAAACATTGAGAAAGGCCAGGAATTGGACAATATCAATCAAAGTTTACCTCTATTACAAGTTTCTCTTGTAACAGATATTTGTAGGCTAATTTGAAACTGGACAGGCCGATATCTTTATAATTGAATAAGCTCAAGTTGCCTGACTTACCAACGGCGAGCTGGTCCTGCGTGTGCTGCTGTTGCTGCTGGCGGGTCTGCTCCACCTGCTGCAGCATCATCTGCTTCTCGGTCGCCGGCACCACGTTAGTCAGGTCCACCTCCTCTGAGCTCGCCCGACTGCTGTGCTCCTCTCCCATGTAGGCGCTACCCAAGATGTCGTCTTCTTCATCTTCGTCATCATCATCGTCATCATCCTCCTCATCCAGATCATCCTCCCCCTCGATGTACTCCTCCTCAATATCTTCATCTTCCTCATGGTAACTGTTGTCATCGTCATCCTCCTCGCCACATCCCTCGTCGTCATCATCGTCTTCTTCGTCGTCATCATCAACATCCTCATTATTTTCCACGTCTACGTCTAGTTGGGTGTCTTGCTGGAGCTGAGGTTGTTCCTGGGGTGGGGTGGGCTGTGGTGGCATCGGGGCGGGCTGGTCCTCTTTGGGTGTTGTTGCACTCTCTTCACCATCCCCGGCTCGCGTGATGCCGGGGTCGCCCGCCCCGCCCACCCCATCCACCTCCACGTTCCCGCTATTTTCGCTTGTTACATTGGCTGGGGTAGTGGAGTCCAAGCTCCCTGTAGACTCCTGTTTGGCAAGTAGGCGGGCCAGCTTCTCGTTAACACTTGATGCTGAAAAGAGACATTAGATATACTTTTAGAAACCAATGCATTTCTCACACCCTGTGAGATTTTTTTTTTTATTTCTTTATTTTAGCCTGTGCCTAATTATGTCTTCTTTGGAATACGATACTTTCTGTTGATGAAACACAAAGGTGAATATACACACTCCATGATTAAAATGTGCCGTACCATATTAAAGTTGTATGTCAAGAATGTGTAGATTTTTTATTTCAGATCCCATTCTCGATTTCATTAGATTTTCACCAAATTTTCCCCTTTAGTTGAGTATAGTTGAGTGACTTTTCACACACAGTGAGATCTACTCACCATTGTCTGCATCAGAGCCTCCCCTGCCACTGGCCTGCCCAAAGTTGAAGGGTACGTCAAGGTCTATAACAATGCTGTCTATAAGTTGGTCGATCACAGTCAGGCCGTTAGCAACCCCTTCCATATCCACACCAGCCTGTGTCTCAGCCGCTGCAGCTGCTGCCGCTGCTACAGCTACCGCCTCCGCTTCACTGGAATTAGCACTTTTGTCGGCAGACTTGGTAGTTTCAACCTGTTGGCTGAAACCGGCTCCGGGCGTAGCGTCGCCTCGTCCCAGCTGTTGTTGGGTGGAAAGCAGCTGTTGCGCCTCGGCCTTCTCTTGGAGCTCTCGCTCAACCTTCTTAAGCTCCTCCAGGATCTGCTGTTTCTTGACGATCTGTTCTTCTCGAGTCGTGTTAAGCATGTCCGCCTTCCGCATCATGTTCTTGATAAATGCCTCCAGCTTCTCACACTTCTCGCTTGTCTTCATGTCGGCTTTGATCTCAAAGTCAAAGGCGGCGGTTTGACTGCTGTTATTGTTGTTATTTGGCCCAGCGCTACCTGGCGCTGCCCCCGTTGTGGTGGCAGCTACCCCAGTGGCCCCTGTAGAATCTTGTATTAAGTTGTTTTCAAAGTCTTCATTGTAATCGGGTTCTTGCTCGGCAGCGCCCGGGATGTCACCGGGCCGCCGAGTGTCTCCTGCGCGATCCTTGGGTTTCTGTTTCACCGTGGGTGCACTCCGGGACACAGCTTTCTGCATGTTCTGCCGTACTTGGTCAGGGGTCTTCTTTGGAATGGCGGCCTGGCCAGGGACCTCGGCTATACCTGTAGCAAATAAGAGGTGAGGCACTATAGATTTACCAAAATACATGCTTTACCAATTTGGACTTCATCTTCTTGAAAAACATTACCATATTCTTCTGGTGTTCTGCAAAAGACTTTCTTACATATAATTTGTACATAGTATTTACATGTAATATAACCCCTAATGACTTATGAGTACAGAGATACCACTCACTGGCCGACAAAAACCAGGAAAACTGGACTTTGGACACCTTTCCCCAGGAATTTAACATCATTCAATACAGAAATCTTGGAATCAAAACCAGGAATTCCTAGTTAACAAGGAAAAGTGTTATCTCTGAGAGTATTAGTTTTTGCATGAGTAACTTACTTTGGTCAAACCGGTTGGCACTGGAGGAGGGGATCTGGTCAGGATCCTGTGGAGGTACAATGTTATTTAAACCCTGCATCGGCACTCGCGGCAGCTGTGGTGACATGAGAGTAGCGGTATTAGCTCTTGTAGAATATTACGTGTAGTAAATCTCAAAAAGTTTGAATCTCAGACCTAATTTATATACCATCATTACCAAATCTGATACCTGTAATATACCCCAGTGTGAAGCTCCCATAGACCTTTATTCACAGTATTAGTAGTACACAAGGGTTCTGATGAACAGAAGTATTGTATTTACATCAGATGATTTTAATACTTTAGGGAGCGAATGCTGTCTTAGAAATTGAGAATTCCTTTTATCCATTAGCTATTAAAACTAAACCTTGACGTTTAAATTAATGGATGGGAATGGGACTTACTTCATTCATGTGTACGCTGCTGTCGGGTGTGGCAAACTGGTTGATGTCAGGAGACGGGGAGAGGATGGAGTTTGGGTAGTCTAGGAGCAGGTTCACTACCTGCGTATGACCGCCCTTCGCACCCTCAATCAACATCGTCGACCCATCCTGTAAGCCAAACATATGAGTGAGTGAGTAAAAGATGTTTAACGCCATTTCGACAGCTAAGGTCATATTCATGGCGAGAACATTACACAATTTCACAAAGGAATGTGTCAGTGCCCATGCATATGTGCACCACACACATCCTGAGGGGATAGGAAAGATGAGAATTAGACCCTTTTAAGTGGGCTAGGGAAGCCCGCCAAACATATCACATATGTATTGATTTATTTAAAAAATAATGAGTTCTCCAACAATATCTCTTTATAGGTGTGTATATCACACATGCTCTGAAGTTAGGTAATTGCAAAAAGAAGTTGATGTGGCTTTATTTTTCATTGAACAACCAAGGCTCATCAAGTCTAGCATGAATGTAGCCCTGGTAAGTAACTTGCCAGGGCTACATTCATGCATTCATTTATAAACTTCCGGAGGATCTGCTTGATGCACCAATGGGCATGATACAATTCTGCATTAAATACTGTATTAATTTCTTACCTTCAGTTTGTGTGTGGGATCACCACCATGCGCTAGGAGCAACTCGACAACTGCGAGGTGGCCGCCAGCACAAGCGAGCGACAACACAGTATGGTCGTTGTTGGTGGTTTGCCGATTTACGTCAGCGCCCTTACTGATGAGGAACTGCACGGTACACAGGTGTCCTGCCCGGGCAGCCTTCATTAGTGGTGTCCTGCCACCTTCAGACTCATGCTCCTGAAACATATCAACCATTTGGTCAAGTTAATGCAGACATAAATGCAGTATAATATATGCTCTCAATTGAAACTAAGCGAAGAGAAATCACAGACATCACGCAGTTGAGGACAAAAAGTAGAGAATTTCGAGTTGACCGAGTTGTTTCATATTTCTACTACTGCTGATTTTCACTTCCTATTCTCCCTATTTGATTATTTTGACACCATCTACCAGCTTAGAACTTTTGCTTGATTATGAAGAGTGGCATCTCCAGGCAATATGGAGCTACCAAAGGTAGATGCCTATATAACACCCAAGGAATTCATTTGACTCCTTCAATAATACAAGCTACAAATCAGTATAACTAACCAGGTCAGCTCGTTGCTGCAGCAGTACATCTGCTACATCCGTATGACCGTTCTCACAGGCGTACGTGAGCGCCGTGTCTCCAGTCCCTGTCTGTGCGTGCACATTGGCGCCCTGTTTCAGCAGGTACTTGACCAGGTCCAGGTGGCCCTCCTGCGCCGCCTCCATGAGAGGCGTGCTGCAGCCCAGCTCTATGTCGGCCCCAGCTTTGATGAGGAAGTCAGCCACCTCCAGGAAGCCACCGCAGCAGGCCAGCGTCAGCGCCGTCTCCTGTGTCTCCTCTGTCTGTGCGTTGATATCTGCACCTACAATGGACGGAAAGATAAATGATTCATGCCTTACCTGTCTTAGGTTTAGAAAATTGGTTATGGTATCTGTATGACCATTTTTTTTTTTTTTTTTGGGGGGGGGGAAGAGGTGTAGCTGAAGATTTCTCTGAATACAAGACAACAATGTAAATTCTGTAGACCATGTTATACAATCAAAACCACAGAAATCACAGGCATGGGACTGAGGAAATTAACGCTATGTGTTTCAGTTTCTTTTATGGGTGGTATTTGAGATTAATTTTAAGGGGCGGATACTTTTGAAAGTCTAGGAGCCCACCCCCTTCACCCCAATATTCATGTTAAAATATTTTTTTCAAAGGATCTGTGTACAGCAATGAACCATTTTAGTCTTTAAATTTCCGGGTATCCAGAAAAATCCCAAAACTGTAAGCAGAATTGATGTCAACAGATAGAGGTCAACGTTGATATCTAAGCCAGTTCTTACCATGGGCGAGCAGCAGAGCAACCATCTCCTCATGGCCTTCCCGTGCTGCCTCCATGAGAGGAGTGTAGCCTTCGTCGTTCACCTCTTCCAGGTTGGCGCCCCGTTCTATCAACAAGTTGGCCAGCTCCACATGGCCGCCGCATGCTGCTAGTGTCAAGGGTGATTCAAAGCTGTCTGCCGGCATATTTACCTGGAAATGTATAAATATGCGAAACTGTATTAAATCGTCCGCAAGAGTTTACTGAATTCAGTGTCAGGTGAAGAATGTCTGAGACTGTCAGAGATTATTATCTGGCGCAGATGGTTAGGAACCATCATCCCATCATAAATATAACGGTCCTAATTTTAGATATATTACTAAAATAGTATCTCGCTAATGGAACACAGCAGCAAGAGACAGGATACGAGTTGTAGTGAACAGAATACCATTTGAATTTTCACACAATTTAATTCTGTACTCATTTCCTGATCCAATTAACCTACAAATCATTTATACGGGCTTCCATATTTTCTTTCCTCTGTTTATATTCACATCCGGATTTCATTTCAGCGAAGGTATTTTTATTCAACAAATTCTCACAGTGTGGTAGACAAAGGGTAGTACATTGAATGTGAAAGCAAAGAATACTGTATTGTGTGGGTTACAGGATTGAAGTGACTGAGCACAAACATCCCTGAAAAGGCTTTAATAAGAACTTCAAGAGTTATAATTCCAGGGAAAATACAACCCAAAGAGGGTTTGGGGAATTTTTTGTCATCATTTAATAAGAACTACACGAATATAGGTGTAAGACACGGCTTATATGCGAGGATTAATCACCTGTGTCCAATAGGATTTCGCCCAACTCAGGGTGCATCTTATACGAAATATAATGCAGCAAGGTGAATTGCTGATAACTCGAAAAATGAAAAGCCTGTGATTGGCTCCCATGAGTTGTGCACTCATCCTGTTGTACCAGCACTCCCTTTGACTGTCATGCCTTCCTTTACAGGGGACGCCATGGAGTCAAACACTCCCTGACCCAGGTTATTCGCACCACCAAGCCACTATTCGCATAACTCCCGCCAAAACTGTGCTATTCACACCACATTGCAAAAAAAAAAAAAGGCGGGTAAGTTGATACATGGATCAACATCATGTACCTTCACCATTGGAGGCAAAAAGCATCTTATGGCTACCAACCAACTGAGTCTGTACAATATTGACAATTTCTCAAAATTTACAAAACTTGGTGATGAAATACCTTTTCCTGTAAGACCCCTACATCTCCTCCTTTAATGGCACTACAAATTCATTAAGTAATTCTGCCTCTTATATATAAAATTTCCATCTTTTTTTTTAAAACTTATTCGCACCACCAAAATGACTGAAAGTGCAGGGCCCAGGGTGTCTCCTTATAACTCGCTTTTCGAGTTAAAAAGATTCTACACTCGAGAAGAGTACTAAAATGACCAACATTTGACTCAATGTGCATCCTATGGGATTTAACTCAGGATGGTCCCCTATGTAACGGGCGTCTTAAACGTGAGGATTTACGGTAGGTTACTGACCTGTGCGCCGCTGTCGAGCAGAAGGCGGGCCACCTCAACATGGCCATCCATGGATGCCTCCATGAGTGCCGTGTGCATCTCGTCTGTTTTGTGCTCCTGGTCCGCGCCTGCCTCCAACAGGAACTTAACCATGTCCAGGTGACCTGAGACAAAAAGGTAATGTAAAATCCAGCTTAGGTTCATTGCTATTTAGTGAATAAAAGTATATTTTGTCCATTTGTCATCATGAATTGTGAATGGGGCCGTGGCAAGTCAACAAACTCCCCCCTCCCAAAAAAAAAAAGAACTGTAATCATGCATATATTCAAAGGTCAATGGAATTACTATGCTCCCAAAGGCACAGCATGATGCATTAAAGCAGCCTTAGCGAACAGTGGTAGCGGAGCCGTGGGGAATTTTTTCGCCTACAGATTATAGAGAACCCTTGTCCCCACTTTTTTTTTTTAGCTTCTCATCCGCTCCTGGTGAAGGAGACATGCCAGGTCTGCAGTTATATCTACACATGCTCTATGATTTCAAGAGAAGGTTGTCTTTGAAAATTGACACTCGCATGAGCAGGGTCCACAAAGTGGGGACTAATAACACGAAGGAATCTCGCTGATATCTGAATGCCATTAAAATCAACTAGTGTGCATAATGACAGAATAAGCCGCATACCTTTATAGCAGGCAAGTGTAAGCGCGCTCTCCTTGAACTCATTGGAGTGGGTGTTGATTCCAGCACCCGCCTCCAACAAGATCTTGGCGACGCTGACATGTCCAGCGCTGGCGGCCTCCATGAGTGGCGTGTGTCCGTTCTCATTGTGTTCTTCTACGTTGGCACCTGCCTCTATCAGGACGCGTACAACGTCCTGGTAACCTCCACATGCCGCATAGTGCAGCGGTGTATTGCCTAGTGAATATAATGTCATCATTTAGTGACCATTATGATATTGTGTCTGATCACTAGGTAAGGTAAGAATACACTGAGCAAATTTTTCTGTCGCTCCATTCCAGTTGCTAGGACAGAAGCTACATGTACTCTGCCGAGGATAGTTATAATTCTAATTGCAAATATCCGGTATGTAGGATGGTCACAAGTGTATGCCTTTGGAATTTCAATGATATACATTACAGTATTTTCAAGTAATATTTTTCAAGTAATATTTCTATCTAGCGTCATTTAAAGTAGCCACTTAATGTTTTATATTAGCTCATACCTGCTGACGATTGTGCGTTGACATCGGCTTCATGTGCTATGAGTAACTTGACGATGTCTACGTAGCCACCGCTCGCTGCCTCCATTAACGGGGTGCAGTCTCCCTTAATACCACGGTCCTCAACGTTAGCTCGCATAGCCAGCAATACCTGAAAATATCACAAATTAAAAAATATTACCCTGATTGTTTGTTTTTATTACAAATATCAGTACCACAACCCTGTCTTAAATATTGTAATTTTCGTACTCTACCTTGGCACAATTTTCCGGAGCTTAGGGTAGTATTTTTCACGTTGTTTCTTCGAGAGGTGATATTCAGTAATATAAAGATGTTTTCTATATTATTTTTCTATTGGCAATAACAGTAAAGAACTTGGAACTTGGTTGGAAAGACAAGTGATTATTACAAAAATATCTTACCTGTGCTAGCTCATAGTAACCGGCAGAACAGGCCAAAGATAATAAGCTTTCGCCTTCTTCTGTCGTTTCATGAACACTTCGGCCTTCATCGAGGAGTTTACGTACAGTTCCTATATCTCCATCACTACATGCTTCTGCTAGGGATCGGTTACTGAAAACACACACATTGAAGTTTATATCAGAGGATGAGAGTATACATTTTTGGCAGTGCAATTTCGACTAGTGAGTTGACCCCAAACAGCCCCCAGGATTCTGACGTAATTTCGCATTTTGGTTATAAGGCGCACACAGACTTCATGACGGACCTATAAAGTTTGGGGTCGATTTTCACCAGTTTATTACAAATCTAATGTAATTTTACCGTCTATAAGGCGCCTTCTCAGTTTTGTGAGGCTATAAGGTGCAGCAATCTTCCGAATCGTGTCTAATATGCAAGGTACTACGATATATTTTCAATATCAATCCAACTGTCATATCATAAAAAGAAGAATTGTGGAACCTTATGCATACACTGCGTTAAATACAGGTCTAAATGAGGGTCTTACATGGCCTTATACTACAGGTGTTTTACGGTACAAAATGTACGAATCAAATGCCTCTTGCTGATATCTAGATTTTGTTTTGGGGCCCTGCCAATTTTTCAATTTGTCAACAGCTAAGTGGAATCTTGGATTTCACTTATTCAACCTAATTAAATTCATCTATATTATATTGAGTCTTAGAGTATCTTTGTTTGTTTTGGGATTTGAAGGCAGGAAATGGCAGTGAGAAAAGTAAATACCGTAATCTCCCTTGTATAAGACGCGTCTTATATGCCAAACAAAGGCCAGGTGCGTCTTATAAGATTTCCACAAGAAGGGGGTGCCTCTTATACTCGAGTTTTTTTTTATCATAGAAATGTACTAATCTTACAAAAATCACCCCTAAGAGGTGCGTCTTATACACAAACCAGCCTTTCCTGAGTTGGGGGTGCGTCTTATACACGCACCGCATCTTCTACGCGAGAGATTACAGTAGTACTAAAGTTTCCCCTGCACCCCCCCTTCGCTTCCCCCATAAGGTCATGACCCCTTGCTGGAAGTGTACTAGGTATCAGCCTGGCTGGTGTGGGGGTGACCTTCTCCGTCCTACATCTGTCCGTCCTTGGTCACTAGTTCCATGTGTCTATGCTACCCAATCATCAACACCCCTACCGACCCCGGCCCGTATAAACCTTCATCTTAAAGCCACACCCTGACTTTGGGATAAGGATATAGGCTTCTGGGGCCTGAAATTTGATGTTTCATATTCTTCTATAGGAGTCTATATCCATACCCAGTGGGTCCAAAGTTTTTAATTTCACTGATTGACGTAAAAGCTACTGAAAAGACATGTCATGATGGGTAACTTGTCCCTGGGTAACACCCACTTCCAGGGACATGCTGGTCCCATCATATCAGTTCTTATCAAGTGCTTTTGCGCAAACCAGCTCCCTCCTCGCTTGTAGCCAATAAAATACCTGCATACATGGATGAGCCACACCCTGAACTGGGAATGACTATATAAGCCGCAGAGGGCCCCTGATTCGTGAATAAACCATGGCTTACATGTAGGAGGTTACGAGAGTATGCCCTGCCACTTATCTCAGCCCACATACTTGGGCCTATACTTGATCAATAGGACTTTGAAGTCTTCACAATACCAAGTCTATTGATTAGAAAATATCCCCACTGTCGTCAAGTCAGGTTTACAAACATTCAAGGATAGAGTCAGGACAAAAAGGGAGTGTTTAATTTAAATTGATACACTGTGTAGTTTGTTTTAAGGACTTTTTTTTTTTTATCTCTCTCGTTTTTTTTGGTGCATTTGCAAGAGAGGCATCAATTACTGACAGTCTGTTGATATTTCATATATTGCCAGGAATTCTGTGTTAAAATACTACCAGGGTATGTGGAACCGGTATTCTATCTATGCACTTGAATATCTGTACAAGGTTAAAGTCTTTTTCTTACCCTAATTCTACATCTATTTACTCTGCATGATTTTTAATGTGCTGTAAAAGTAGAGAACTACCATAATCTCCCGCGTATAAGGCGCACCTAGAGCTTCGGAAAATTCTCAAAAAAAAATGTAAAATTCATAACTTTGGTTCTACTGAATGAATTTTCAAAATTCAAAGACCTATGTGTAACTTGGGCCCCATGAACCCCCTGGGCCCCCTTATATCTTATTATGACCAAGGGGGCATGTAAGATATCAAAAGAAAGGTCTTGGTGTCCCCCTTGTGGATGCAATGAAAACTAAAACCCCCGTTCATACATCATACAATCCCACAGGATTGATACATTCCCATAATGTCGCCATGACTTTCATTCCTGATGTACTTTTGTTGTCATGATGCACCAATGCAGCGCTGGCGATTCCACTCACCAGCACTGCATTGGTGCATCATGACAACAAAGGTACATCAGGAATGAAAGTCACTCAGAAAGCACAAAAATCCCTGAAATACTCAATTAGAGCCCCTGAAATATAGGTTTTATACAGTAATGTATAGATCTTTACAACTTGAAAATCCCTGAAATCAGAGAAAACCCTGAAGACTTCCACCCCTGAATGAAACTAGAGACAACATGCAGCATTGACGACTCACCTCTCGCCTTGTGGCAGCTGACCCTGCTGCTCGGCCCTCATCCTGGTCAGCGCTGCGGCTGCCTCGTCCAGTGCACAGCTGACAGAGGACGTAAGGCGGCGCAGCACCTCCGGGTCAGCAAAGGCCTTCCCGTCTGCCGTGGATAATTTCCCAATGCCTGAAAGAAAGCAACATTACATCATTAGATTTTGTATACAAACTGCCGTAATTCATAATTTTATGATAATCAGAAAATAGCGTACAACAATAATGGTGTGCAAATGAAATACCGTAATCTCCCGCGTAGAAGGCGCAGCTCGCGTAGAAGGCGCACCCCCAACTCAGAGAAGGCCTTTTCACGTAGAAGGCGCACATACCTCCTCTGGATCGATTTCTGGAAAAACCCGCGTATAAGGCGCCCCCCCCAACTCACAGGGGGGGCTGTTTCGCGTAGAAGGCGCCCCCCCCCTCCCCACCCCCCTATATGAGTTCAAGCTGTCATCGGCACACGGTCGGCATAAAAAAACGGCAAGCAAATCTACAGCGACCGGTCTGCCGCGGTGCAGGCTCTATGAGTTCAAGCTGTCATCGGCACACGGTCGGCGTCAAACCCGCCGAGCGCCCGTCGACAGCTCCCGGTCTGCCGCGGTGCTGGCTATATGAGTTCAAGCTGTCAGCGGTACACGGTCGGCGTCAAACCCGCCGAGCAAATCTACAGCGACCGGTCTGCCGCGGTGCTGGCGCTATGAGTTCAAGCTGTCATCGGCACACGGTCGGCGTCAAACCCGCCAAGCGCCCGTCGACACCTCCCGGTCTGCCGCGGTGCTGGCTATATGAGTTCAAGCTGTCATCGGCACACGGTGTGACGGTCGGTGTCAAACCCCCCGAGCAAATCTACACTGACCGGGCTGCCGAATTGCTGGCTATATGAGTTCAAGCTGTCATCGGCGCATGGTGGGCCTTATCCCCGGCGAGCGCGTCGACACCTCTCGGTCTGCCGCCGTGCTGGCGCTATGAGTTCAAGCTGTCATCGGCGCATTTTCCCAAATGAGATGTTGGGAAAACCCGCGTATAAGGCGCACCCCAAACTCAAGGCAGCCTTGCTCCCGCGTATAAGACCCATGAACAATCTGATTCGCGTATAAGACGCGCCTTATACGCGGGAGATTACGGTAGTTAGGGTTTCTATGACGTATCTTATTCAGGGCTCGACAAATCAGTTTGGAGACTGTGTGCCCACTGGACACAAGGGCAAAAAAAAGTTGTGCCCAATAGGCAAGGTCGGTGCCTTTCTATACTAAAAATTACATATTTAGATAAATGGAACACATATAGTTTTAAGACGGCTTTAGTAGCTTGGGCACAATCTGAAAATGTTGTTGTGCCCAGTGTTTTTTATTATTGAGTCACAGGCATTGGGCACAGGGATTTGTTGAGCCCTGACTTATGCTTTGTAGAGTCCAAACAAAGCTACAGTTTGGTCAGATTGAAAAACAAAAGACATGTATATCGAGTTGAACTTTTTACTATAAAACCAAAACCATCCAAAAAAATAGGATCCTATACCGTGCCGGCCAGGAGACGCGGGAGCTTATCTTTTTTTTAACCATGCTGCAACCCAGTGTTTCTAATACCGTAATCTCTCGCGTATAAGGCGCGTCTAATATGTGAATCAGATCGGCAGTGCGCCTTATGGCATTTTGCCAAGTTAAGGGTGCGTCTTATATGCGGAGTTAAGAGAAATACCAATTGAAAATGATAAAATATCATTAATAATACCACCCTACTTAAGTCTACCTCCTCCCCACCAACCCCAGGCTATAGTGCAAGCCATCAATGTGTGAAATGTGGCGCTAACACCCTCCCCTGGTACCTGAGGCTATACAGCAAGCCAAATATGTGAGAAGTTTGGCGCTAACACCCTCCCCTGGTACCTGAGGCTATACAGCAAGCCAAATATGTGTGAAGTTTGGCGCTAACACCCTCCCCTGGTACCTGAGGCTATACAGCAAGCCAAATATGTGTCAAGTTTGGCGCTAACACCCTCCCCTGGTACCTGAGGCTATACAGCAAGCCAAATATGTGTCAAGTTTGGCGCTAACACCCTCCCCTGGTACCTGAGGCTATACAGCAAGCCAAATATGTGTGAAGTTTGGCGCTAACACCCTCCCCTGGTACCTGAGGCTATACAGCAAGACAAATATGTGTTAAATGTGGCACTAACACCCTCCCCCTGGTACCTGACGCTAAAAAAATGTAACTATATGCATACTATATCTTTGGACTTTGGGTGCGCCTTATACGAGGTTTTTTTTTTTTTAAATACCAATTCAGATGAAGTAGGTGCGCCTTATAAGCGAACCAGACTTTCCTTAGTTAAGGGTGCGCCTTATACGCGACTCCGCCTTATACACGGGAGTTTACGGTAGACTGATTAGATTAAAACCTACATTGTTGTGAAGTCGCAATTGACCCGACACTGACCCACCGGTCCTTATTCTTAACATGTGATTTTTACAATTGTAGGGGCAGTAATTCCCTGTACTCGGTGGCAGACCCCCAGGGGCGGGTCTCCGGGTAATCACTGCCCCCCTAGTGTGTATCATACCGATCCAGGTGTGGATGGAAGGTGGAAATGTCAGGCCAGGGGAAGTAGCTCAGAGGAAGAGCAGCCGCTTCGAAGTTGGAGGGCCCCGGGTTCGAGTCCCGGTTTCTCCAAGAACATTTTCACCGACCTCTACATTGGTGGAGAAACCGAGCATCCTAATACAATCAGATTGAAGATATGTGTGCCTGCTCATGTCTTAACACAATCATGGATTGAGGACTCGGGAACTGGGCCGATATGATACAGATGACGCTTCGACCAATCCGGTAATTGTACTGGTACATCCACTGGGAAGTCAGGAGTGCCCTAACACTGCTTGATAAAGCCTCAATTTCCAGGTAACTGGTTTGAGGGGGAATGCCTGGTGCTGGTGGATGGTGGTTGAAGCTGATGGGGAGGAGTGTAGGGGCAGTAATTCCCTGTACTCGGTGGCAGACCCCCAGGGGCGGGTCTCCGGGTAATCACTGCCCCCCTAGTGTGTATCATACCGATCCAGGTGTGGATGGAAGGTGGAAATGTCAGGCCAGGGGAAGTAGCTCAGAGGAAGAGCAGCCGCTTCGAAGTTGGAGGGCCCCGGGTTCGAGTCCCGGTTTCTCCAAGAACATTTTCACCGACCTCTACACAATGACCAGAATGGTTAATACAAGCTAATACGGTATGCCATAATAGAAATGTGATCTATGTTTATCAGTATGTATCAAAGGGTAGGACCTGGGGGAGGGAGGGTTAGTGAAACAATGTGGTGTCAGTTTGCTATCTGAGACAAAAGGTGACCTTAACAACTGTCAACAGTAGCAGCCCACTGCTTTACTAGTGTAAACAGGACGTACAAGGGGCCTTATTTATGTAGGAACATTTAAAATACAAATGGGCGCAAATGTGTCAGTCACACTGTATTACATATTTTTTGCTAAGATTGATGACAGGCCTAGAGCCTCCCCCCTAAAAAATCTTAAAAAGTAAATAGTCTTTGGTTAAATTTTAATTGAAAGCATTTAATGACGCCACAAAATATTGCCAGGCAGATTGATGTTCATGAGTTTGGAGGTACAATGGGGATGAGGTGTGGACATGGAGAAATCTTCTCATTTGGGGCATTTTTCTACAGAAAACTTCTCATTTGGGGACATCTACAGATGTCCCCAAATTTAGGGTACATCTTATAGGTCGGGTATATTTACATTATAAAGTCAATTCTTAACTTGTGAAAACCAAGCCCCATATTGTGACTTTTATGATAGCTGTACATTTTGGACCTTTTATGATACATTTATGACGTCATAGTCAGGGTTCGTCTTTTACACCAATTCGCCCTATACACGAGGTAAGTACTACAGTTATGTGACAATAGCATGGAAAAGGTAGATATACCGGTATATCTGCATAGGCATATGGCGTCTTCGTTCAGTCAAGGCTGTACTGTAGTGAACCGCTAGCCACCAAGACTCCTGAGTCAGGTTACAGAACAGAGCACTACATACAACCAGGAGTCTGGTAACCCTCATTAGTCATAATGAGTCAACACGATCATTTACCCGCGTTAAGCAGGGGAATGAAGACTATAAATAGGACGGAACAGCCTGTGAACTCACAGGGGGTCTCATATATGATGGAGTAAAGAGCTCTGGTCAAATATTCCAACTTGTCCTAATATTTATGTCTTAAATACTAATTTCTGTAATACCTTGTGTGTGAGTACCTACTTGGTAGATATAACTAAAACCAGCTGCCGTAATCTCCCGCGTATAAGGCGCGTCTTCTATGCCAAAGAAACGGCAGGTGCGTCTTATAGGATTTTGTCAAGTTGGGGGGGGTGCGTCTTATACGCGGGGTAGGCCAGAAATCTTTGGTCATATATGTACACTGTTTAGGCCTTAGGGAAGCCTTGATGAGGTGGTACTGTGGTATGAGAGCCACATGGTAGGGTCTGAAGGCCACATTTGAAGTTGTGAAGGTGGCATGGCAGGGTGTGAAAGGCTATGAACACCCTACAGCAGGTTCTAGTAGGATGGGAGGGGAGCTAAAGCAATAGAGCAAAAGGCTAATGTGTAACCTTGTACCAAATGAGTATAGTGGCTTCACCTGGTGTAAATTCTAGGAACCATTTTAGGAAGTATTTTATTGGGTCAATTTAAACATTTATACAATAAATGAATGAGTTTACTCATAGCTTGAGTGATTTGCTCTCCACTAGGCCCCAAATTCACCATTGTAGGACATACACAAGATATAACACCAGGTGGCAGCACGTTATTATGGCAGAATTTGATAATCTTGATTAAAAGGTCAATAGTATTATCAATAAAGCTGTTGATATGTTGGGTGTGCCTATATTTCCCAACATTTAGCAGAATGGTATGCTTTATTCAGAAATGTGTGGGTATATAGAGCTCCGTGGTAGCAACTACACCTTTTTTTGTTAAAATCAAAGACATGACCATCAGGGGTTCTGAGCATAGTGAAAACCCCCAAGGTGAGCACTCCCTAACCCTTCATCTTATCACAAGGTGCGTCTTCTACGTGAAGCACACCTGCTGAGTTAGGGGTGCGCCTTATATGCAGGGTTCTTCAAAGTACCAATTCAGAGGAGGTTGGTGCACCTTCTACGCGAACCAACCTTCCCTGAGTTGTGAGTGTGCCTTCTACGCGGGCTGCGCCTTCTACGCGAAAGATTACAGTATTTTTGATGAATAAAACACTCAGAAAATGATTTTCTAATTTTCCTCAACTGTCAAAATTTGGAAATCAGGCTGTTGCATCAATAGACACCCACACCCTACTGTCTGGTCCCTGATCAGTTTATGTAGCTGATCCAACCTCGACCCCCAACCCTAATGACTCCAGACAGGCAATTCCAAACTTCAGAGAGGACCCCCTGTAGGGCAATAAAAATTAGCATCTCTTGTGTTGATGCGGTATAAGGCCTGCCGTGAGGGCTCAGCAGGACCCCAGTTCGTAGGTAAACTAGTGGAATCTATCCCTTTAAGCGGGGGATCCACTACCGTGAATTCTATGTGGGTATGCTTCATGTGTGTAGTTGCAGCAAAGTACTGCGACAAGTGCTTTAATCGACAATTGACGGTATATGTAGCCACAGAAATCAAACTGGTAGGTCTTTGGAATTTCAAAATCCTAAGACTTCCATCCCTTCTTCATAAAGGGTATGCCAGAAAGTCGTCTATGAGAAGCAGGATTAAGATTCTTTTCGCTTGCTCACTTTTTTTTTTCAAAACCAAAGTCCATAGACCATATTTTGTTGTGGCCATAGAATACAAACTTCCATTCACTTACCCGCAGCCTCCAGCAAAGCCTCTAGACGGGCCTGCGTCTCAGGGTCGACGTTCCGAAGGTCGGTGCCTTCGATGTTGTCCGGGGACAGGAGGAAACGCGACGTGTCCAGGACAGGTTCTCCGTCCTCGATATCCTCCTGTTCCAGGATGAACGACTCGACCTGCAAGAACAACGACAGCAAGGGGTTAATAGATCATTTAACACTATTTCGACATCAAAAGTCATATTAAAACAACTTCACAGATAAATGTGTAGTTGCCCATGCATTTGTGCACCAAACACACCATGGGGAAGATAAAGAGCATTTTGAGTGAGCTGGGAAGCCCAAGCAGTGCAATAACATGGAGGGTTATTATTTATGAAGATATGCCGTTGATGACGAGTCCCGGAAATTGAAATATTATGCAAAAATTCAGGTGCCTTATTCAAGCAAGCTTTGACTGGATATGAGCTCATCTTTGTAAAGAGATAATATGGTTGTTTGTGTGTATACATACTGGGTATGTGTTTTATTTTATGTGAATAATTTCGTCCCGTAGAGATAGCATTACGGAGCCGATCCGCACACCCCCAGTGGCGTAACGTGTGCCGATCCACCACAGCGGCCGATCCACCACTGCAGCCTCGTTCTGGGTGCATGTAAACATTCAAAATGGCAGACCGGCGCTTTTACGGGGAACTGCGGTACTGGATTTTGATAATTTTTCCTTATTTAAACCTCTATTAACATAAAATAAATATAGAACTAAACTCCCCTGGTGTCCTCGGTGGTTAATCCACCCCTAGGGGAGACCCCCCCCTCGTGGTGGATCGGCCACCTTGTACACCACGGTCGTTTAGTTCTATCTATTTATCTACAATATGAATAACCAGTGGCTCGGTCAAGCACCCCGGCACTTAGTAATGATTTCACTACCCCTCTTTTAGTGCTTACGATTGGTTTCAATACCGCCTTACCCGGCGCTTATTTGATAACAGCACTCATTTGAGACCCCGGCACTTAAACTAGCCAATGCGCTACCTGTTTGGTTACAGTTTTGTTTTGATATGTTTTACTGTGACATAACAGTATATCCAACATATGATTGTGGAGCACATATAGTACGCCACCATTGACGTTTATTACCATACATGTACGATAAAAACTAATATATATTAGCCGTGGTTTATACATAAAGCTACTTCAAAAAAATAAATAAATAAATAAAATAAAGCTACCGTAATCTCCCGCGTATAAGACACGTGTTATATGCCAAACAAAGGCCAAATGCGTCTTATAGGTTTTCCACAAGAAGGGGGTGTGTCTTATACGCGGGGTATTTTTTACAAAAAAACAGTACTGAATTTAGAAAAACCACCCCTAAGAGGTGCGTCTTATACGCAAACAAGCCTTTCCTGAGTTGGGGGTGCGTCTTATACGCGCACCGCATCTTCTACGCGGGAGATTAAGGTACTTCACGTGTGGCTCTTATGCCGGTTATAGCTCATTCCAAGGTCGGAGTGCATCTTATATGTGAATGGGGCTTATATGCCTGGGGTTACCCATAGGTGGAGTAAGATGGGGGGCACACCTCCTTTTTGTCAGTAATTTAAGACTGCATATTTTGCAACAAAATTTGCTCAAATAGGGGGAAGGCTCCCTGCCTTTTGGGAAGCGTCCCCTCCCTTTTCAAAACCTGGAACCGCCACTGTTACCATAGCGGTAGTACCATGAAGGAGCATATATTCACGATCCCCTCACGATCTATATTACCGTAATCTCACGCGTATGAGGCGTGTCTTATACACCAAACATGAGAGGGACATTGCCTTGAGTTTGGGTGCGCCTTATAGGGGGGTATTTTTTACTATAGAACAGTACTAAAGTAACAAAAATCTGCCCTTAGAGGTGCGCCTTATATGTGAAACAGACCTCCCTGAGTTGGGGGTGCGCCTTATAGGCGAGGTGCGCCTTATACGTGAGAGATTACCGTAGATCTACCAGTACATCATAGAGATGGCTTTCTTTGAATGTTCCTCTCCCCAGAAAGCACCAGACCCCCCTCCCCCTTCAACCCTCATATAGACATTACCACCATTAAACTTTTAAAAGCCACAACGTACGCCCCCTTGTCAGATCGTTCAATTAGCCATTAATGTTAGAATTTAACTTCCTTAATCGTCATAGAATTATTAATTAATGATTCCAAAATGATAGACGTAACACGCATATGTAAGAAGTAACCTTACAAAAATGGGAGAAAGTAACCTCTAAATTGGCCCATTGAGTCACACATACAATACTGACAGAAGCCCAAGGGGTCTGCTCCAAGACTTCTGGAACAAATATCACCAAAACACTCTTATAGGTCAACAATGGCGGAAAGAGGAAATAGTGAGTCTAAAAATAGCCATAGTGTTATAAATAGACCAACACGTGAGTAATAACACAAGCCACTTTTACTAGATTTAGGCCCCGGGGAGGAGGTCATGTGCATGTACTATGTATTAGATTCACATTATGATAACCAGTGTTGAAGCGACTGAACTCGCAAGTAACCTGGAAAGTATAGGTCTGGCAATTATATAGAGCTGTAGTTGTTAATATTAAGAAATATCAAACAAAGAAGAAACGTAGTCCATAGGTAATGCATGTTCTCCTATCCTGTACAGTCACTTACAGAGTCTACAGCCAGTCTAAAACGTAGCTACCGTAATCTCCCGCGTATAAGGCACAGCCCGCGTATAAGGCGCACCTAGAGTTTTAGGTGGGAGATTATGGTACTACGACTGATCATGTGGATGACACCCAACTTGCCTAGAGCTGACACCTCCATAGAAAAGCATTGAGTGCACAAAGCGACTTGCACCCATTTTGAGATAATATACTTTTTTAAAACCTTTATATCACAAAAATAAGGACCAGATAACAAGTAACAATTACACCTGTATGATCCTGAATATGTACACTATTTCATGACAGGTTTCATTTTCTCTCACATTCGATCATTTTGGTGTTATTTGAGGGTGATTTGACAGTCCCATCTCTCAAAGAGTCCATTTTGAGTTCTTAATTTTCAGCGTGCCCCCATCTGTCTCTAAAGATTGGAAAAGTAAACTTTCCAAGTTAATGATAATCAAGGATCATTTCGTAAATTGATACACCCTGGTCGTGATGAGGCCAAATAAAGAATAATGATTGTCTCAGGTAACGCGGCCCTAACTAGCGAAATTGGCACACCCTCGACCTCGCTTGTTTTTGGGTGACCGTTTTAGTTAATTTAATAGTTAATCAAGTTTTCTGCAAGTCAGCGGCAGTAACTACCAGTACGAGTCAAAAGGACTTCATTGTCACAGTGTAAGAAAATTTATCAAATTAAAGAAAATATTCCGAAATTACCTTCTAGTCCCCCCCCACCCGACCAGAATGTCAATATCACCAGGCAAAATGCAGACAAGAATGGAGTCAAGAAGATACAAACACGCAGAATGCTCAGTCAGGAATGGGTGGAGTAGAGGTTACATCAAGGCCCCCCTTTGTGTCTGGTGGACAATCTAGGTCTATAGTACCAATGATTAGACCATCAGTATATAAGCCATAATACCTTCCGTATAAGGCACGCCTTATACGCGCGGATTGAGCCCTTCTGCGCCTTATGGCATTTAATAGCCAAAGTTAGGGGTGAGTCTTACAGGCGAGGTGCATCTTAATACCAAAAGACAGTACTAAGCTTAGGATCTGCACCCTATGACACTACCTTCAACTCAGGGTGCGCCTTATACAATGTACATGGTGAGTGAGCGAGAAATAGATGTTTAACGCCATATATTCATGGTGAGAACTACATTACACAATTTCACAGAGGAGTGTGTAGACGTCCACGCATACATACCACATACATCCTGAGGGGATAGGAGAGGGGAGTTATATAGACCCTTTAAAGTGGGCGAGGGAATCCTAACCTTATATGTGGGGTGCGCCTTCTACGCGAGGTATTACGGCAGGTCCAATGTGTAGGTTCAGGTGACAGGTCTCTGGGTCAACATGGAGAGATATACAGGGACACCAAGTGTTAACCTTCCCACTATATACTGTAAGGTATAGGTACAGAGATGGTCTGTGTTAACCGTATATGTACCACACATATATCTTTAGGGGATGGTCGCTTCTTAACAACAGAAATGGGGTTGGGGGGGGGGGGAATGCAGGCTGAAGTATTTCTTGTTGTTGTCATCTTTCAGCCCCACACCCTTTTAGGTGTCAGAAATGTCATATATTTGTGTACTTTCATGTGTTTTTTTTTTAATAGATCACAACACAGACATAAAGCTATGATGTCTTTGTGCTGAACAGCACAAATATTTTGGACTGGGAATGGGTGAATATTCTTGCAACCCGTCAACGCCGACCCCACTCCACATACTCAGATAACCCCCAAACCCCAACTACATGTAATACACCTCCAACCTGCAAATGGTCATTCCCTCAAAGGACTACGGTCATTATTCATTATGATACATAAATGCAGCCCTAAATGCATTGCTGGCTAGACTATACCCCAGCACTGTACTGGAACCAAGGAACATAACTCTGGAGGCATCATGTGGCCCTTAACCCTTCAAGGGCAGCCTAAGCAGGAATGCATCATGCCCATTGGGGCATCATGCCGGCCCTACTGGAGAGAATCAATTCCCTAGGGTCTGCCTGATGTATCCATGGACATGGCTCAGGCGAGTTACTCCTCATGCCTACATTCAAGCATCATGAGGACATGACATGATGCATTAATGCAGTATCGACCTTTAAATGGTTTAGAATCTCAATACAGTATACCGTGTGAGGCTGCGGCATTGTGACCATAGGGTCAGTCCCTCAGGGGCCACCAGAGGTCACGGTCCACCGACTCTCAGTGTTAACATGAGACATCCCTCATTGTGTGCGGATGTGTGTCTCCCGCCTTTTTACAATCTCTAATCTCAACAGACCTCGTCCTCAGTTTGTTTCAAGAGTATGGCTCTTGGACATCAGCGACTTATTTGGTTTCAAAAAGATTTTGTCATATAAGGCCACACCAAAAAAATAAGTTGGTCTACGGATTTCCCTCTCAATATTTTCGGAAATACAAACTTTTTTTTTCTTTGAAAAAAATCTCGTCTACGGATTTCGCTCGCTTCACTTTCTACAAGTTTTCTCTTTGTAATGTTTGGCAATTTTTTTTTTCAATAAATTTTTTTCGCTCGCCTCACTTTTCCAGCAAGGAATCCATTGGACGTAAAAAAATTCTTAGATTCACACCATTTTTTTTTAAACCAAAATCCGTAGACCTGGACCAACTTATTTTTTTGGTGTGGCCTAATGTATGGGAATCTTATCTGTGTGACAACCATTTGTACTTGTAGATAGAGAGAGCTTTAGGAGGTTTTACTTCTTTTCTTTTTGCCTATTTATTTGTTCATTTGAATTAATTTAATCTTATGTGGAATTCTTGATACATTAAACTTTATATATCTGTTTATTTCCCTGAGTACCGTAATCTCCCGCGTATAAGGCGCGTCTTATACGGGGGGTTTTAGTTCTCATTGGATCCACAAGGGGGACACCAAGACCTTTCTTTTGATATCTTACATGTCCCCTTGGTCATAATAGGACATAAGGGGACCCAGGAGGGTCCAGGGTGGCCCAAGCTACACATAGGTTTTTGAATTTTGAAAATTCATTCAGTACAACCAAAGTTATGAATTTTTCAATTTTTTGAGAATTTTCCAAAACTCTAGGCGCGCCTTATACGCGGGCTGTGCCTTATACGCGGGAGATTACAGTACTTAAGTTTACTTCTTTTCATCCTAGAATTTAGCCAAAATTAGGGGCTAAATAAGGGGCGCACCCCCTCCTTTTCAAAATCCTGGATCGACCCTGTTATATTTTCTTTTCAACACTTCCACTCCTACAACATACAACAGCCTGAGTTGCTAAGCCATTTAGAACATCTCCAGAAACTAGGTGACGCCCCCCCCCCCCCTTACTCAGAAACTTCCCTTCTATTTCTACCCATCAACATCCGCCCACTCACACATTGGTACCTTCCATTTCTGTCTGGGGTCAGTAAGTATGCATGCATTGATCCTGAAATTAATGTAATGACATCACCACACTCCCCTTATATAGCAATGTAATACCTAAGAACCAGCAGGTACGGCACTTAACCCTGTAAGGGCCGCTTAATGCAGGATTGATTGATTGATTGATTTGTGTTTTACAGCACTTTAGCGGCACTAAGTGGCTATCCCGTGCTTCACAGGTTGATAATTTAACAGAGGAATGTGTCAGTGCCCGCGCATATGTGCACCACACACATCCTGAGGGGATAGGAAAGAGGAGATATAGACCCTTTTAAGTGGGCTAGGGAAGCCCGGCTTAATGCAGGAGTGTGAATGGGTGTACTCATATTTGTACATCACCAATTGATGCATCGGTAGTGCGTCATAGCTATCAGGACGTGTAAGCATGCTGTGTTATTAATATAGCCACAGTGGGGCTATTGACAATACCATAATGGTGGCTCTCTATATATATCCTACCTGTGTATAGTTCTGCACTTGGTGGTGGGGAGGCGTGACCTCAAATCTTTTGACCATCCTACGTATGTGAGTGAGTGAGTAATAGATGTTTAACCCCATTTCGACAGCTTAGGTCATATTCATGGCGAGAACTACATTACCATTTCACAGAGGAATGTGTCAGTGCCCGCAGATATGTGCACCATACACATCCTGAGGGGATAGAAAAGAGGAGAAATAGACCCTTTTAAGTGGGCTAGGGAAGCCCGTCCTACGTATGTGCTCATGCCACAAGATATTGAAACTAGCCGGACACCCCCCTTCCAACTGAAACAGCTGCCGACGCTCCTGATCACCATTGTCCATATATCCTAGTCAGCTTTTTTTTGTCTTTAAATGTTAAATGGTTGGTGGTTCAATTCACTCAGCTTAACCTGCCCACTCAAAGAGTATAAGGTCGGTATAAGGCCAAAAATAAATTAGACTAAGCTCCTGGCCCCTACCGTGTAAAACGGGGCCGATCCTAGAATATTTTAATTTCGATTTTAGTGACAGGTGTGCTGCGGCTGGGCAGCTCTTTATGGCATGGAAAAAAAACTAGTTCCCCCTACCTTATATTTTTAGCATGTTACCAGCCTGAAACACGCAAGTATTTTTTCATGCCTAAGTGAGCTGTGTGTTATTCTGTTCGTTAGTACAGGTAGGTGGGGTCTATGAGCAGGTAGGTGTTACTTCTGGTCACAACCTTTACTGAGCTGCTCTATAAGTAACTCCTTAGTCTAAGCCATTAACCCTTGTAGGTCAGCCTGCTTCTTAAACGGCTGAGGCATAGGAAGCAAAATTCCATGGGGGGGGGGGCAGGGGTCTCATTTGTGGAGGGGGGGTTCTATACTATTACTTTTATATAGGCGTACTCAATGTCTGCTTTTTAGTGCCAATGCATTTTTACCTCCCCCCCCCCAAACCCTGGGCGTATACAAGACTGGGACTTGTTCGAAACCTGACGCTTAAAAATGACAATAATACCGTATGTAATTTGTACTCGCACCAAGTGGACTTAACTTTAAGCTCCTAGACACAATGCCATACTACCAGAATTAAATTTGAGCGCTATACGATATATGACCACATTCATATCAGAGACGTCATATATCCGCTTATACTACATAAACTCTGGCTATAGATGAACAACAAGGGTCACCTATTTACCCACAAGTACTGACGTACTGCCTGGGTCAGGGTGCCCTATTGTTACTACCGTAATCTCCCGCGTAGAAGACGCTGTGCGCGTATAGGACGCCCCCCCCCTCTTAGGAGAAGCATTTTCGCGTATAAGACGCACCTCTTAGGGCTCAATTTTTTTAAATCCAGTACATTTCTTAAGAAAAAATACCCCTCGTATAAGACGCACCCCCTTCTTGGGAGAATGCTATAAGGCGCACCAGCATTTTGTTTGGCGTAGAGGACGCGTCTTATATGCGGGAGTTTACGGTAGTACTCTACTCCACCCCCACTACTGTGACTGTGTCATGCAGCTCACCATGTACCCTTTTACTGCTCAGTCCAGAGAGTGACTATGGGAGTGGTCATTATTTATCAACGGTGGGGGGGGGGGGGGGGTTGTTGACTTTTTGCATGGATGCGCGGCCATCTTACCGGAAGTAAACATTTTTTCGTGCCCCCCCCCACTCCCTCCGACGGCTCCGGCGTGGGAAAATTTTCACATCCCTCATTGATCTTCAGTAGTGACCAGGCTTTTGTGCTAAAAAGAGGCTAAAAAACACTTCAAACCTACCCCCCTCCCCTGTTGATAAACAATGACCACTTTCTAATGGTTTGAACCTTTGATAAAGGGTCGATAGCATGATACCCATGGGTCATCATGATGCATAAATGCAGTACCGGTGAGTAACTCGCCAGAGTTTTATTCATGCATCATGCCAAGAGTTTATATCAGATCAATGATGCACCAATTAGGTACTGCTGGCGAGCAGACTCACCAGCACTTCATTGGTGAGTGAGTGAGTAATAGATGTTTAACGCCATTTCGACAACTAAGGTCATATTCATGGCGAGAACTACATTACACAATTTCACAGAGGAATGTGTCAGTACCCGCACATATGTGCACCACACACATCCTGAGGGGATAGGAAAGATGAGAAGTAGACCCTTTTAAGTGGGCTAGGGAAGCCCGGCACTTCATTGGTGAGTGAGTGAGTAATATATGTTTAACGCCATTTCGACAGCTAAGGCGAACTACATTACACAATTTCACAGGGGAATGTGTCAGTGCCCACGCATATGTGCACCACACACATCCCGAGGGGATAGGAAAGAGGAGAAATAGACCCTTTTAAGTGGGCTAGGGAAGCCCGGCACTTCATTGGTGCATCATGGTCAACCTTGCACACCTGCCATTTCAGCAGGGTTACATTCATGGTGGGAAAAGTATGTTTGACACAGATGAATAAAATGTCACAGGATAAATGTGTTGTGAGCACGAATGTGGACACCACACATGTGAGAGGGGGCATACAAGAGGAAGAAAATAGGTGATTTTTTTCCTTTAATATAATTTTTAGATGGGATAGGGAAGCATGCTCAATCTAGAATTGACAGTTCTGTCAATGTATGATCCCGTGCTAGCCTTAGAGTAATACAGCAGAAACCATCGAAATTGTCAACTCAGACATAGCCCCGGGGACATAGCCCATATTCGTGGGTCATTTTCAGACCGGGGTGACACCGATAACTCTTGATCACATTGATTTTTGAGCAGGTGTCAATGTGTTTTATAATCCAAGAGACTTGACCTATATAGGACGTAACAACACAAATACTTACAAATCTACGTTTGTGGATATCACAGGTGCTATTTGTAGAGTTCTCTTGTTATGTAAACTAAGGATTCTACATTGAAGATTAGCCAGTAGTATAGTTAACATCCCTGGTCCTCATAATGTGGTGCTTTATCGAAATAAAGCTCAATACATGTGGGGCAGAGATTAGGCTTAATGCTGTACAGGCAGATAATGCATAAATGCATCATGCCCACTGGTTGTCATGATACATGTATATAGCCCTGGTGTTCATGCAATGTTGCATCATGACGAGCATACAGGGCTGATACAGTCCTGAGGTCTACATGATTCACCAATGAAGTGCTGGTGATCAGACTCGCCAGCACTTGGTGCATCATGCCAAACAATGGGCATGATGCACTGCTGCATCGATAGCGGCCCTTAAAGCTTACATAATTCCATGTTAAGCCCAGTACATACAACAGGCGTGGGACCAACCTGAGAGGAGACAACCATTGACCCCTGAGTCCACCCCACGTGTAGCGTGATTTACGCAGATACGCACGACACACCACGGCTACAAGGCTCCCAGTGCCTAAGAGGTGGCCTTATTCTGCTATTATCGCCCACCAAGTGGGTCCACCACCACCACCACCACCACCTAGCCACCACTTCCCCCACCACCAGCGTTCATGTCACACTGCCCTCAATACAGGATTCTAGCCATGTGACTCCCACAGTGGTAAATCCAACACCAAATACACAAAACTTACATTACCGGTACATCCCCAGCCCCTATGTATTACATATAGCCTCAGATATCGGTATTGGTGAAGCATTGGTTCTAGCTGAGCTAGGCCTGTTATGGTATTGTTAAGGGAAGGACTGGGTGGAATGGTAGTAGTGTATTGATTTCCTACTACCATGTTCATTGTTGACATGCTGGGTGGTGGTGGTGGTGGTGGTGGTGGTGGGAGGCAGACAGGCTGCATACGGCACCACTATGCACCATCACTACTATAGATCAATACGACAAGAAAGGGTGATTTTTCAAGAATTACTACTCATCTTAGTTTAGATATACCACGTAATACATATCATTTGAAATCAGAGATGCCACCTACAGATCTATAAAATTCGGAAATAATTATTCTGACTCTCAACCTTTAATAGGAAATGCTCACAAAAATAAATACTAAAAATTCGGAATTCCAAAAAAGTTTGGAAAAGTGGCATCTCTTGTCACTTAAAATTGTCTCGTGAATCTCCTGATGTGCATTGTTTGCATATATGGATAGAACAGACAAAGCTGGGCATTCCACTGGAGTGAACTTAAACAATTTTATTTATGAAAAGGTCGACCTTTTTTGATGCGTGGGTCTATACGGCACATGGCTATTGTATTATTGACCAATGGGAAGCATCCCTGGCATTTACTGCGGAGACGGGGGCTGAAGGTGTTAGTCATAGTGCAGTCGGGGTCTAATGGCGGCCTCCATAGCCTAATGTGCTAATGCCCTATAGCTTCTGCTCCTTCAAAGCGGCAGCACCACCGTCTACTCTAGCACCACCGTGACCACCAGCACCACTCTAGGACTAGCACGACCACATCTCTACTCCTCTATGGTCCGTCCATCCCTGTGTTCTACATCGTAGATCACTGCTAGGACAAGGTCTTCACATGAGTGAGTGAGTGAGTAATAGATGTTTAACGCCATTTCGACAGCTAAAGTCATATTCATGGCGAGAACGACATTACACAATTTCACAAGGGAATGTGTCAGTGCCCGCGCATATGTGCACCACACACATCCTGAGGGGATAGGAAAGAGGAGATACAGACCCTTTTAAGTGGGCTAGGGAAGCCCCGAGGTTTTCACATCCATAGTGACCAATAAAGAAGGATTGTATCATGACCTTCATTTGTGCATCAGCCCAACCCCATTAGGTCTGCAGGAGTGTATCAGACCCCTAGGGTTGCTATTTATGATAGTGCATGAATGCAGTCCTGGTGAGAACTGTCACAGGCTTCTCTAGCCCTCTTAAAAGGGTCTATTTCTCCTCTTTCCTATCCCCTCGGGCTTCCCTAACCCACTTGAAAGGGTCTATATCTCCTTTCCCATCCCCTCGGATGTGTGTGGTGCACATATGCGTGGCACCGACACATTCGTCTGTTAAACCTCTATTACTCACTCACTCGCTGAGAACTGTCACGAATCATGAGATACATCATCTGACATGACATATTGTAGGCCGAAATACCTGCCTGCTCACAGGCAGGATCCAAGATGTATACAAGCCTATAGTGGCACAAACACATGGCTAGTCTGAACTAAGTACTCACTTTCAGTTCCTGGAAATTGTCCCTCCTATTCACAAACATGTAGTTTTCATGTACATCAGCTTATATTGACTGAAACATGAGATATATCCAATAAATCTGACATGTTTATCTTGAGCTTAGATATCACTACCTCAATGGCCTCCATTGTCAATATGCTGGGGTGCTACCTGGTGTTAACCTGCTCTTAAAAACATAGGGCTAACCAACCAAGAATAGTGTAGTCTTTTTGGCACTAGGTGGCTAGACCTGGCTTCAAGATGGCCGACAATGATTTGGAGTTAGGGAGGGAGATTTGAAAATCACCTGGATTATTAATTATCACAAGTATTTCAAGTGCTTTGTGTATTGTGAACCTTTGAATATACATTGAGGGAAGTGTTGGTGGAAGCATTGGACCTGACAGTAAGTACTTCTGTGAGAAATGGCTACTCTGCCAGATTGGCTGACCAAACAGACTACAACAGACACACTTGGTCTCTGAGGTTCCCTCAGAGTGTCTACGGAGTAGACATATTGATGTGCTATCGCTATCGGTCCTTTGTTGAAACAGGCTTTATTGAGTCCTGGTTTACATGAATGACTTAGTCCTTAAAGGGTTAAGGGCTACAGAATGATTAAATACACACATCGAGTGACACCCTTTGGTCCTTAAAGGGTTAAGGGCTACAGAATGATTAAATACACACATCGATTGACACCCTTTTGTCCTTGGAGGGTTAAGGGCTACAGAATGATTAAATACACACATCAAGTGACACCCTTTGGTCCTTAAAGGGTTAAGGGCTACAGAATGATTAAATACACACATCGAGTGACACCCTTTGGTCCTTGGAGGGTTAAGGGCTACAGAATGATTAAATACACACATCGAGTGACACCCTTTGGTCCTTGGAGGGTTAAGGGCTACAGAATGATTAAATACACACATCAAGTGACACCCTTTGGTCGTCATGATGCACCAATGCAATGACTCTCAGGGTTGCACATTTATGATGACCCCAATGGAGTTCATGTACTATATGGGCGTGGAAAGCAGGGGGGACATGTCCCCCCCCCCACTTTTGGCCAACTCCTTAAAAGGTCAAAAACTAAAAGGTCAAGCAAAGGGAGGTCAAAAATTGCAGAAACCCCCCCTGGTCCCACCCACTCTGAAACTGCTTCCCATGCCCCTGTACTACCAATGGGTCAACATGTGCACCAACTTGCCAATACATGTATCAATTCAAATGGAAACGACCTTTCAAAACATGGATGGCACAACCCCCCCCCCCTAACCCACCAATATTGTGGTACCGGTAGTTGAGAAATATTGTTATCATCATTCAGGCACACGCAGGTCACTTCAAAAGGTTACGTGATTCATAGTAGTTGAAGAAGCATAACAAAATACGATAAAAAGTACCACCCATACAATTTCTTTTTTAAATATGTCACTTGAAATACATAACTTCTTTTCTCTTGGACTATATCATTCAGGTGGCACCAAAGGAGGATACTCTTAACAACCGCCTCTATCACTTACCACATCGATTATAATCAATGAATGACTGGAGTCTGGACGCCACGCTTGGTAAAATGACTCATCACTTCTGTTCTATGGTATGACATAACAATGTCCGACAGTGTTGCACCTATAGCTCACATAGCCATTATCAGCTGGGGGCCGCCATTAGACCCCGACTCCACTATGACTAACACCTTCAGCCCCCGACTCTGCAGTTTATGCCAGGGATGTCTCCCATTGGTCAATAATACAATATCCATGTGCCGTATAGGTGAAAACATGCACCTATAGGTGAAAACATGCACCTATAGGTGAAAACATGCAGTGTAATGGGCCCACTTCTTATCAACAACAGCACACTGAAAATAACTGTAAATCCTCACGCATTGGAGCCACACCTCGCTTATAGAGACGCAGCCTGAGTTAGGCTAAATCCTACAATAGGACACACCTAGGATTCAATTTTGGTCATTTCAATACTGTTCTATAGTGTCTTCTATAGTGTAAAATCCTTGCCTATATTTAAGATGCCCCCTGAATTGCAGTAAATCCTATAGAATGCATACAATGTCATTCTGGCATATAAGCCGCATCTTATACGTGAGTATTTACGGCACCACTTAACCCCTGTATAGGCCGCAGTCGCATACAAGCCACACCCTGAGTTCGCAAGAAAAGCTATTGGTATAAGCCGCACCTGGTGCCTGAAAATTGTGATTTTCTTTACTGTTCTATAGTGTCAAAACCCTACCTACGACTATTGAGCCCCCCAGCCCCCATCGCACCGGGACTCGATTTTAGAGGAATCTAGAACTATTATAAACTCAGCGTGTAAGGCGCGTCTTATACGTGAAACAGAGGCTCCCTGGGTCTTATAGAAGCAGTCTGGGTGCGCCTTATAGGCGAGCTACTTTTACTATAGAACAGTACAAAATCTTCGCCCCCAGATCCGCCTTATAGATTTTCCTTCAACTCAGGGTGTGTCTTATACACGAGATGCGCCTTATGCGCGGGGGATTAGTAATTAAATGTAATTTTACCCAGCCTACAAGGCACACCACAGGCACAGTTGGAAGATGCGAGTGACCTTACTTAGTTTTGATTGCCAAGCTGAATATTTGCTTCTGAGTTGCTGGTTACTTGACCAGACCCTTTCTGGATAGTAGAGGCCCCATGTAAACAGTGTACCATGTGGAGCACACTGGTGTGCTGTGTGACGAGTCACCACGTGGTACTGTGTACACCTAGTATGTGTACTTCTCTGGTGGGGAAACCCCCTACACACACACCAACACTACCCTGGTACCGGAGTACCACATATATAAGCCGCGACTTAAAGACCATTTCATCAATGGTTTGTTACGGCTCATGGGGACTCCAGGAACTAAGGATGCGGCTTAGGGTTTTAGACCACAGTAAGGAATACCAACCTTTTCAGTCCCCAGATACAGCTTTTATCCTAGAAGTCAGGGTGCGGCTCATATGCTGGGTTTTATGGTAGTAACCTACACCCCCCCAGCCCATAGCCCTTCACTCTCAGCTCTTGTTTTGAATACAGTGTCCTCTGTCCATCACATACCGTAAAACGCCGTTCATAAGCGGGGGATAGAGTTTGGGAAAATGTTATAATCGATTTTGGGGTTATTTCTTTTGTTTTATCTATATTCTATTGTGAAATAAACCCCTGTCATAGGCCGGGGGAAGAGTTTGAGTAAATGTTAGAAGCCGATTTTGGCCAAAAGTTTATTACTGTAGTTTTCTCAAATTTCAGTGAGAAATACATATCCTCAAAAAATGTTAGTAGACTATACTTAGAAGCTTAGCCCTAACCGTGTGTCCTTTCCTTAAAGCACATCTGTGACTTTAAAAACATTTCAGTCAGTACACTTGATATTGGAAATACATGTACATTGCGGATAATCCATACCCCAACTTTGAGTGGGTCTCTAAATTTTGTATAGGCTCCAAGGGTCTCCATATATATGTCGGATATGTTTTCCCCAAGATTTAATTGGTGTATAGGGAATCTAATACTTCCTTCTTTTTCTGAAATAAAATCCATTGCTTGATATTCCAAATGTAAACCATGGCAATTTGGCGTCATATGAAAGCTCACTATGTTATGAATATGGCTAGCATTCAATAACCAAAATTCTTAGAGTTTTAAACATCCGATAATCTATTTGAGAACGGGGGTGGACCCCCCATTGTCCCTTGTAGTCTTCAAAAGCTGAGCGTGCCACTTAGAGGTGTTGATTTTATTAGTATAGAAAAGTACTAAATGTCCAAAATTGTAAGATTGTAATGCTATGATGATAGTCAACGGAGGATCTCATCTTAACTGAGTGACTCTCACCGTTCAACTGACCGCTAACCAGATAATGTATGTGTGTAGTGTGTGTAGTGTGTGTGTGTGGGGGTATTCCTTCAATTTGGAGTTATAGGTGTATGGGCGTAAAAAAATGAGCCCATTTACATAAAATCTCACCACTTCGGGTACAATCAATGTACTAAATAACGTCTACTAGGAGTGTCATTGACATCCAATATATATCGATGATGAATATCATCATTTTGGTCTTGATATTTCAAATATATCGATTATTGCTGAATAGAGCAAAATGGCCAAGATATGAACTTTTAACAGGGAAAAAATTTCTTCGTATACTCCAATTACTAGGCAAATTAGAGTAGTTATATTGCCCTGTACACAAGATTTACAGAATTATTTGATCTATTGGCAAAATGCAATGACAAACTCAACTGAACGATGCATTAATTATAATTTAAAATTGTCGGGCTTGGGTTATTCAAAATATATTTGAATCACATTTTTTATCATAACTTTGGTTCTAATAGGAATTTCTGGAAAATTCTTTCAAATTTGGAAAGCCCAAATCCTGCACATTTATGAGACAAATGACTATCGATATAATGGTTTTATCGATGCGATAATCGCGATTTGCGTAAATCGCGACGTATCAATTTGGTAGGTATCGATGACACTCCTAATGTCTACCTCCTTTAATCATTCCAAATTATTCAAACTAACTGAATTCTGAGACTTTTTCGTAAAATTTCATTTTAACTGTTTATCTGACTCTAGAAGGAAAGAAGTTTTATCTGAAAAGTGGAAACCCTGAATCAGGGTGGTATGTATCCTGTAGACTAGCCAACACCTGAGGGGTGAACTATACCGGTAGGCATGAGTACCGTAATCTCCCGTGTATAAGACGCAGTGTGCATATAAGACGCACCCCTAACTTGCCAATGGCTGTTTCGCGTATAAGACACACCTCTTAAGGCTGAATTTTGTAAGATTAGTACATTTGTATAATAAAAAAAAAAACTCGCGTATAAGACCCCCAACTTGAGGAAATCCTATAAGACACAGCAGGCATTTGTTTGACGTAGAAGATGTGTCTTATACGCGAGAGATTACGGTAGTATTCTAAAAGTGGCCCTCCACATGACAGTAGTTAAATAAGCATCTTCATGCTGGCTCAGAACTTCACTAAATATTATTGTCAAATTAAAACTAGTCCTTTAACAATCTAAAGATAAATATGTGCACTATCATTGTGATATGATGTGTCATTGTGACTACCTGTCATGCTTGAACCGACTGAGGATTTTGGCACCAAGAACATAATATTTAGAATTTGGCAACTATACATATGATATCTACATCTATGGCTACAACTCGCCCTGGTATCAATCCGTAGAATATACATGGCACTTCCTGGTGACTTACACATAGGAATTAGCAATGTCTTAAATCACAATTATTCAAAATTGAGATCTCTGTCAGGAAACTGCCAGAGCAAATTTTTTGGATCATAGAGGTTCTATGTGTCACATTTGTTATTACAGGCTGAGAACAATCCAAATCTACACTATTTAGATCTTCATAATTCTAGGGAGCAGAACCCTGGTTGCTAGGGACCTGACAAAGGGTCAAATTATATAGGCAATGTACTAGAAGAAGTAGCCTTGTTGTTTTCTTTTCAAATACATGTATTGGGATTGGAAAATAATGCATCAAGTATGTGATGCAAATTTTGAATATCTTTCTGATTTTGGAATGCATTTTGCTGTATGATACCTAGATCTTTTCTGATAACGATTTTAACACCTTTTTCTAGTACATTCCCTTTTACAATTTAGCCCTTAATGAAGATCCTTATCAGTAGTGAGATAAGCCTGATAAGGGCCGCGCTGGTTGCTATGACGTCACTGCTGCCCCCTAGAATGTAATTCATTTAGTATTATAGGTCAAGGTGATTTAGGGAAATGGGTGTGACAATGTATCGACACAGGCCTACAGTATTCCGAGGTAGCAGGTTGTATCATGGGCGCCGCCATTGCTGGAGCTTGTTACCAGCGAGTTCTACTGATAAGAACTATCAGATGGGTACCAGTCGGCCGCCGAGAGGACCGCAATGAACAGTTGGTGTGATTTCATTGGCTGATATTCAAATCAGCTAAGTCTGTATACATCGGTCTAGATTGTGGTTTATTTGAAAAAAAGATGGAGGGAAATGCTAATTTTATACATGATATATTGTCAGAAATGGTGAACTGAAAAAGCTTAGTAGATGGTCAACCCTATTGTGCAATGGGTGCAGCCATTTCTTGATCTGGTACTGGCCATATAAGCACTGATAACAGCTGTCACGATGAGTACCCTACGAATACAGCAAAGTTTGGAGGAATTATCTTATTGGTAGTCAGCTAGCAGGAACAACTATCAACCAATCCGATGATTCCATCCATTCACTGTCGAATTCTTAGGGGGCGATTGGTGCCTTGGTATTTGGAAACTGTTATCAATTGTAAGATTCTGGAAACCAGTCTATTGGGCATCCCAAAACAATGGGTCATTAGCCGACCGCAGATGGACCAGACTGGGTCAGCTGACGCCGAGGATCGGGGATGTATGTGCATACCTCTGATCGAGTCTGACAATATCAAACATGTTTGATGTTCCTGATCAGATCGGGAATACCCTGATTACCGATCAAGTTCGGCCCATCTGCGATCGCCTTTAGCTTTCGGCTAAGGACATTTCTAGGTATGTAAACTTTGAACTGTGTAGTTTGCAGGTATATAAGTCATACTGTATGAAGACTTCTGAAGATACATATTACAAGTTCTGAATTCATTGTACGTTACTGCAAAACGTTTATCCAAGAAAGGATATTTGTGTTAATGTACAGGCATTTCAGAGTTAAAAAATTTTAAAATCAGGCAAAATTCTGAAAACTTACATCCCTGAATTTGATATGCATGTACCGGTACACAATGTACTGTAAATATCTCATAATATTCCAATGTACAACATCACATGTGACCAAACAACAGCAATATTCAGTATTTAACTCAGGGTCACATAGTGCAGAGCCCTCATCATTGTATCTTGTGCATCACAAGGTGTCACTGTCAATGCACATCCTATTTCTAGACCTGAAGTCTGTGAAGAACAATAGACAGCAATTAGCTCAAGCTTTAACTTAAGGCTTAAGTAAGACTCTAATTATGTGTGCCTAAAATAGAGTGGATGTAGGTCTAGATAGGGTAGGGTTATACACACCCATGCCCATCGTATTAACCTATTTTGACAATCAGTATACAATAATTAATAGGCTAGATATCACTGGTATAATTTGATGGCACACAAGTCAAAATCAAAAATAATATTTTGGTTTAACACCTTCCGTAGATTTAAAAAATAGCTAAAAATAGCTCACGTGCACTTATTGTACCATGTTATTCTAGCTAAAAAATGCCAGAGAATAAGCCTGTATGTTTGTCCTGCTTGGCAAACAATATTTCCATCGGTTATTTAGCCCTAAAGATGGACAACTTTAAGGGATGGTCAGAGATGCCACTCACTGGCCGACAAAAACCAGGAGAACTGAAGTTTGGACATATTTTCCCAGGAATTTAACACGATTTAATACAGAAATCTTAGAATCAAAACCAGGAATTCCTGGTTAACCAGGAAAAGTGGCATCTGTGGATGGTACAGCCCATAATAATCCATCAATTGAGATGGAAATCCTATCAGATGGTAGATATAAATATTCTCTAATAAGATATGATACTACATTTATTATTTGAGTGATTTTGGAGACTGAATTTCGGGATTTTATGGAGCAATTGGTCTAGTTTGTCTCCGTGTACCAGTGTGACTTTTTACAGAAACTTAAACTCACCCAACTTCACTCTGTCTCAATCAGCATAGAACTACATATACTGATCAGAAGAACATGCTAGAGTGATAGAGTGAAGACTTCCCTTTAATTTGATGTAATTCTACCCAGTAGAACCTTCAGAATTGGATTTGCAAGACGAGCCACGAGGTGTTTACTAGCACTGTGGCAGATACTGGGAGGGTTCAGCTGTATTTGGCTGTCATCGCTACATGTTGGTTGTTATAGTGGCTTCATTTCCTATAATAGGCTATATGTGTCTTCCTGGCGTGTGACAATGCCATTGGCATTGGTAAAATATTATTGGTACCAATTATCAACCATTTTCATTATACATGCAACGACAGACTGACACCCATGTGAGAATCCTACCGACTTTATTTTTAGTATGGCGGCTATTTTGCTTAGATTTTTAAACTAGAACAAAGCACTGAGTCAATCCTCTGATCAACTGATTACACCAAGAACGAAGTGGGCGGGTCGTAGACACATCACGTGGGTCTTACCAGCGTTCCATCCTTTTCTTATGATCGTTAACACTGAAAATATCAACCATAAAAATCGACAGACACCAAATTTTCCCCGTGCCCTCTATCTGTCTGCAACAACAACGACCACATATGCCGATTCGGCGAGGGAGTTGACAGCAGCATTCTACTGTCAGTGTCAATACGGTCATTTCTATTGACGGCTCGCTTGGCAGGTAAACATAGCCCTTCTGTGACCCACAAGGACGGTTACAAAATTTCGACAAAGTGTTTGACAATCTATGAACTAAATGGGCAATTTTTAGCTCGATATAATGATTTACAACCACTGTCAGACGCACGGACAGTGTCAGTTCGGACATCATGGCAATCGCGGGGAAGACCATGCGTCGGGATTCAGACGGTGCGACATGGGGGTTTTTGCGCCCGAGTAAAACACTGTGACAAGTCGAGATTCCTTTGCAAAATGGCTGGAACCCATTGCCTACATACCTCCGAAGCTTCTCCCTCGTCGCTTCCTGACAGGTCCATGAAGTTTTGCTGGTTAAGAGCTGCGAGCACTCGGTCCTTTTCCATGACAGGCGAGCCTGATGATGGAGGTGTCAAAATGGCTTGGCCGACTTCGATAGTTTTTACATCCTTCAACGATTCTGATCCCTGAACTCCATCAACATTCTGCATCTTTGTATCCTCTTTACATCAGTGCTGAAAATGTGTGTAATAAAGGCAAGTAAATCCAGTGCACTGTGTAATTTGCATGTATTTCCCTATTTCAGAACCTCTGTTCTGCCATTATAGAAGTTCAGTCATAGTTCCCCGGATGTGGAACTGCGCAACTTGTCCGCCACATTAGCCACATCCGGCGCGCCGCAACGCTATAATTCAGGCTTATTTCCCCATTGTCAGTCGATTATGAGGCAATATTTAATCATTTTACATATCTATAGCCACAACTAGCCCATTACAACTCATCTAACCACCTCATTTATTGTCAAAAACATCTCATACGAGATTCATATTTCCACCAAAGGCGGATGAATACACCTCAGTGGTCGAAAAGTAGGTCGAGAAAATAGTGCCACTCTAGCGTAATCAGCCTGGATAAATGAATGGTGGCTTCAGAGGCCTATGCAATGCATTAGGCCCTAGACCTAATTGTTCCAATAATTCAGATTTTATCTCTAAACCCAAGTCTTTTTGCTGATTTTGCCATGCATGTTTTCATGTTTTATTTCGGCCACTTAATCTTTGATCATGTCTCAATTGAAATTCAGTGCTTATATAAATAGCAATTTTATACTTCAGAGGGTGAGGGAGGGCATTAGGGAGTGGTCATTTTTTAACAACAGGAGGGGGTTGGTGAAATGATGCGCATGCGCAGCGCAAAATTTTTCCATCCCCCCTCTGAATTAATTTTTTCCGTCCCCTCATTTAATTCTTTAGTCGCATGCGGGCTTTTTCGCTCAAAAGGGGCGAATTTTTTTTTCTCCTCCCCTAAGAGGGGTCTGAATTTTTTTTGTCCCCCCCCCAAACCCACCAACTGCCCCTGTTTTTAAAAAATGACCACTCCCTTATCAACAGTTTTTGGAAGTGGTATGATTTTATTGTCATAACAGGCCTGGGGGGGCACTTCAATTTTTTTTGATACAGGTGTGTGGCTGAACCCCCGACTAACCTTACCCTTGCTAGGGCCCTCAATCGCGGGTTTTTTCTTCAAAACCCTACCCTTGCTAGGGAACTTTTGACATAACAGTTATAGATTTTGCTCAAAATATTATAGATTGACCTTGTTTGGGAGAAGATTTGAATTTGCTATTTTCATGAAAACTGGGAAAATATTCATGAAAATTTCTGAATTTTCCACTTGAAACGGGGTATTTGCCTAAAAGTTGACTCTTACTAGTGACATTTTGCTCAAAAGTAGACCCTTGCTAGGAACATTTTGGTCTGAAACCAGAGGCTTGGTAGGGACATTTGGCTGAAAAAGTACCCTTGCCAGCCGCACATATGTGTATGTCCAACATAGGGAGTGCCCCCCCCCCCCCGGATAACAGGGGTCTGTAGTTAAATTTCATATTTCACAGAGCATTTAGGTCTTCGAGAGAGGGTCTAGATGGGGGGGTCCCCATATGTCCCTTGTCAATTTTAAGAAAAGCCCATGTCAAATGTCACTAAATTTGTATTTTCCTTTGTCCTTGTCACTAAGCTCTATGTCACATGTCGATTTTAAGAAAGGTTCATGTCCCCTGTCACTATCTTTTTTTATCCCATGTCCTTGTCCCTAGAAGCTCCATGTCCTCTGTCGATTTTAAGAAAAAGTCATGTAACACTGTCGGTTTTAAGGGTCTAGACCCATTCGAGAGGGTATTTTTCGGCCAGTGGGAGCTAGGTATTTTCGGCCACCTTTGATACCTGCTGTATGAGTCTAGATGATTTATCAGATGTATTGAATTACAGACCCATAAGTCAACGTCCTATACCAGTTAAAGTTCTTGAAAGGATTTTACACACTCAGTTAGAAAATCACCTGGAATCAAACAAAATACTTACAAATATTCAAGGAGGATATAGGAAAAAAATGTCCACAATTGATACTATTAGTACTTTGACAAACGACATATTACGAAATAGAAATGAAGGTCGTGTGACCCTGGCTGCTTTTATAGATACAAAAAAGGCTTTCGATTGCGTTGATCACTTTATTTTGAAAAAGAAACTTGAAAAATATGGTATTATTGGAAAAAATCTATTATTAATAAGTGAATACCTGAGCAATAGAACACAGAAAGTCTTAGCAAATGGATACGTATCAACTAGTTTACCTATAACATGTGGTGTACCACAGGGTAGTATTTTAGGCCCTCTTCTTTTTTTAATATATATTAACGACATATATGTAGACAATAACAATGTGAAGACTTTATTGTATGCTGATGATACAGTTTTGTATGTGAGTGGGAACAATATACTAGAAGTGTCACCATACTTACAAGACGGTTTGTTATCGTATACCCAATGGTCAGCCACCAATAAATTAACAATGAATGAAAAAAAAACCAAATTAATGCTTTTTACAAGTGATCAGAAATATAAAAAACTGAAATTACATGATGTCCAAATCAAAGTAAATGGTGAACGCTTACATTTTGTTCCTTCTTTCAAATATTTAGGTGTGACTTTAGACTATGATCTCAATTTTAAACAGCACATTTCAGAGATGATTAAGTCTATATCTTTTAAGTCCTATCTATTATACCGAATAAAATCTTATGTGCCCACTAAATACATGCTACAAATCTATAAATCCTATATTATACCGGTAATTGATTATGCAGATGTATTATACCATAAATCAAATGATACTGTCCTGAACTCGATTCAAACCATACAAAACAGATGTTTAAAGTACTGCTTAAAATTGCCTGTATTATCATCAACTGATTTTATACATCAAGAAGCTTCCCTTCCCTATATTGTAAACAGAAGATTACATCATTTAAGAATCTTAGCTTTCAAAAGAACGAAGATAAAAGAATTTTGTAAACCACCTACGAGAAACACTAGATTACAACAATATCCTGTATTAAAATATAATATCATAAACACAGCTGCTTACGAGAGATCGATTGAAGTTCTTACAGCACAACTATGGAATGAAATAGATATAACTTTAAAACAAATTGAAATTTTGAAAGATTTCAAATGTAAAAGCAAACTGTCCATGTTCAAAACTATACCAGTAAATGTAAGAAACCTATATACTTAGGGGTAGACTTGTGAAGCTGCCCTTAAAACATATGATCTCGTATTGTTAAATGAATGCTTTTATTCCATGTACCTTATTATTACATCTGCTATAAACCCTGACCATCGTCTATATACTTAGGGGTAGACTTGTGAAGCTGCCCTTAAAACATATGATCTCGTGTTGTTAAATGAATGCTTTTATTCCATGTACCATCTACTATAAACCCTGACCATCGTCTTTTACATTATTGTAAATCTTCAATGACCAATTGATTATATCTATGAGTTTTTTCATTGACCAGTATGTAAAAGAAGATGAGTAATTCTGAAAAAGATCCAGGGATTTCAATATTTGTGGTCCACCCTCTGACTGTACATGTACATTCACTATATAGAGTACATACAACTGATGGTAATAGTTTATAACTTCCAAAATCTTCAAATGGAATTCTCCGATTATCTCCAAATCACATGTTATAGTTGGATTAATTACTAATCAATTTTGATTATATTTTATCTAAAATACTAACAAGGGGGACTCATAACATCAGTTCCACTGAAGTGTCCTCCTAACTTATTTGGCACAGTACAAATGTATAAAATCCAGAGGTGTTTGACTTTTCGAGTAAATTAAATTGTACAATCTCTAATGTTGTGATAAAATACATACTTACAGCAATGTACTTACATAAATACACTTTGTAACGACTGTGATACACCACCAATAGAACATGTAAATGAATGGACCAACCCGACTGAATGTCGAAGAGAATTTATGTAACCTCATCATACCTGAAAAAATGCCAAATAAAGTTAAATTGTTCCTTAAAAAAAATATATCATATGGTAAAAATAGCAAAATAAACGGCACCTATTAAACAATGATATATGATGGCATAATTTTAGTAAAAATATCAAAATTCAAATGATTAAGTTCTATCTCCCAATGCATGTAACCGGGCATGTATCACAATTAAAATTACCGTACACCTTTTTTTCTATATGCTAGGGTACTGTCAGACATGAATTTACTTATTGACTACACAGAGAGAAGAAATGGAGTCAATCCAATAAAAATAGAGTCAATGAAAGAGTCAGGGGATCTGGACTCTATAGTGACTCTAGTGAAAAGGGAGTCCAAGATGACTGACTCTATTCTGTTCTCTGCTTGACTACCCTTAAGGAGTTATTGCAACTTGACTCCTGTAGGAGGGGAGTCACAGCCTGGTGGACTGACTCCCTGTGTGCAGTCAGACACTTTATAGAGTCACACATGCTTGACTCTCTACTATGTAGGGTCAAACATGGTTGACTCTCTAATTCAGTATTGACTCTATAACACAGGTGGCTGATGCTTCTCATTACCTTCACCAGAGGGCCTTGCCATATGGTTTGGATGCTTTTACACATTAGAGTCTGTTCATTTAGTTAAATTGTGGGTATCATTAAACATCTAGAGATGGTAGCATTAAAAATAATTACACAACAGGCAATTGCACACAATTGAACTATAAACTGGTATGTTTAACTCCCTGAAATATCCCAATAAAACTTAAAATGAGGCATAGACACCATTTCCCCGGTTTATGGTGTCACCTCAAAGCATTCTGAGTGCTAGGTTATTTCATATAGAAAATTGATGACCAGGGTAGAGATGCATCTAACTAATGTAAATAGATGCATCAGCATCTTGTAATATGGTGCATTCTTAGGGAATAAAGGATGAAGACCCCAAAAGGAAAATGACCTAGGGGTATCTGTTGTTTCAATATATAGTGCAACCAATCCTGACTCCACTTCATAATGGAGTCACAGTGGAGAGTCCAATAGCCTTGACTCGGTGTTCATAAGGAGTCAATCATTGACTCCCTATTTCTAAGGAGTCACAAAGGAGTCACAGAGGGGGTCGCCTCAGTAATAGAAGCTGGACTCCCAATTTTTCTCTGTGTACATTTTATGTGCTCCCAAAGTATTGATTTCCACTAACCTAAAATAATTCTCTGAGGTGAAAAGTAATATTTCAGTGCCTAAATTCAATATTATTTTGCGTTAAAAAGAATTCAAAATCCTATCCATCATGTCAGTATAGATCATAAATGGGTGTTAATTACCTCCTGGTGGCTGAAAATACCCCCTATAGATAAAAAAGGGATGGTATTTTCAGCCATCCCCCCTAAAACAATGGCCAGCTAGATAAGCTTTTCAAAATAAGGTCTAGAGATGAAAAATATGTTCTGAAATGCCAGCCAAAATGATATTTTATCAAAATTTTACTCTATAATACCCTATAATATCAAAATTTTACTCTATAATACCCCTCACATAGCAATGTATAGTTCTTAACTGAACAGTTAATGGAGCTGTCCCTTGCCAGCACTTATTGAGAAAATGTTGGGGTCCCTCTGAAAATGTGTATATTTATTCCCTATTTGAGGGTTTCAGGCTATATTCAAGTTGACTGATTAAAAATAACGTTTTCCCTTGTCAGATGAACAGTAGAGCATGATGACTCTTGAAAAATTTACATTGCTATACCAGAAATTATAGCAGGGTGGCCGAAAATACCCCCTGGCCGAAAATACCTTCCTCTGCTTTATTTTGTTACCGTAATAGCCTAGAACAAGTCTTTTATTATGTGGGAGCTAGGCCTAATAAAAAAAATGGGCCAAAAAAAATGGTTTGTTTCCGGTCACCCAACCATCCTCAGCTAAATAGGGCCGACCTCAGAATTTTTTTTCAATTTTTTACTGATTTTTTTAAAGATTCTTTGAAGATTTTTTCAAAACTTTCGAACATTCTCTTCCAAAATTGTTATTCGACATATAGGGACATATTTCCCAATGGTTTTCTAATATCCCATGCAGGAAATAAACTTTTCTAACATCCACCAGTGAAAACTCAGGAAAGATTTTTTCCGCTGGTTCCCGCGTTTTTATTATCGCTGTTTGAATCGGTATCCATGTTGTTGATTTTCCATGCCAGCCCCCCCTTGAAAAAATAAACTTTGAATTTCTTTTTTGAAAAAAAAACATTAAAAAAAAACTATTAAAAGGGGTTACAATTTCTAGATTAAAAAACACACAGGTCACTCAAAAAAAGGGGAAAGAAAAACTTGTTTCTAATCAGCAAGTTATGGAAAAAGTAACGAGGGAGGTCTTTTATTCTTTTCTTTTTTTTTTTGCCTAAGCCATTTATTGAGGCCTGATATCTATGCATGCGGGCCCTTTGCGACTGCAGTATGTAAGCAAAATTGCCTATAATTTATCATTTGAAAGTTATCATTAACATTTTTAAATTGTGACCATTCTCTTATGCCACTATTTGATTCTTGAGAGTCAGCTGCATTGCCTAGACCATAATCTTTCATTTGATACCAAACTACTTTTGTTCCTTTTTTAGTACCGGTATATTTTTCTGAGAAAATTCTTGATAAAAAAAAAACTCAAATGACAATTTTTCTGACAAGGGTGGTGATGAGAAGCAAGGATTTATTTTTTGGAGTGGCCTAATTTTGACGTTAAAAAATGTAGCCACCAAACCATCTTTACAAACATTTAAATACAAATTCTGAAAACTTGAAAATAAATTTGATATCGCTTTTCATTCCAGCGTTGAAAATACACTTTTTTATGGTCAAAAACGTTAAAAAAACAACTTCGAAGGGTCTAGACTTACTCAAAAACAACGTTTTTTCAATGTTCTATTATATGTTTTATTTCTAGTTTAAAAGAATGTACCCCGGTAATTTTGATGGCAAGAACGGAAATAACAAATCTTTTACAACATTTAAAAACGCTTTCTGTCCTTAGAAAAACGTTTTTACAAAGATTGTTTAACGTAACTTTTTTCCAAATTTTCTCAAACGTTAAAAAAACGCGGTTTTTTTTTACCAACTAGTAAGGCTTTCACTAGGTTGCTATAGGCCTATAGAAATAGGATCACATGATTATAATGTAATACCTAGGTAACGTCAAAAGATATATATATATATATATATATATATATATATATATATATATATATATATATATATATATGCATAACAAAAAGATCCATAATAAAAATGATAATTTGAATCACACAACAAGTGGTATCCAGTATTCCATCGTATGGGATCGGAAGTATCAAGCAATGTATTCTTAATGTAATTTAAAAAAAAATCAAAGGCATGTACCTTTTCTATGGCACAGGCCGCTCCAGTAAATAAATTTAGGAGCGGATCCAATGGATGGGGGGGGGGGGCACGTGCCTCCTAGACCCCTAAACATTGGACTGGCTTTGGCTATATTGCCTTTGAACCTTGTATATCATCACCAAGTGATGGAGATAGTGACAAGGAAGGATTGTATTTATTCATTTTTCTTTTTATAGGCAACTGGTAGGGACAAAAAGCAGCCTATAGCTCACCATGGGGAAGAAAACTGCATTTTAATAATGAAATTATCATTAAGATTTCAGAAGTGTAAAATTGTTTATAATTCGTAGCCAGCTGCATTGTCAGACTTTAATTTGATACCAAACCTGACAACTTTTGTTCATCAATAGTGCATTTTCCTCATAGTTCTCCCCAGCCTCCTTGTTGAAAAATGACCAGCCCCTCAACATCATTTTCGCGCCAGTAGTAGTAGCAGCATTGCTGAACTTCAGTGTCGCCGTCTGCAGGTATGAGAGGGAATTATGTCGCCGTCGCTTACGCTTCTCCATTGCGTCACCTCGCGGACATCTCCAGAATGAAACTGTGTGTGTCTACTTGAGGGTATGCCCCCTACATGTACTTGTGGTCAATTTACAGTCATCTAATAAAATAGCTACACCAACGCGGTCAGGAAAAATCTCCCACCTTGAAAATGCTATTCTACATGACCTGCATTACAAAAATGTCTATGTCTAAATTAATAAAATCTACACATTTCTTCCTACACATTTCTTCTTAGGGTCAAATTTTGGTCATTTTAGTACTATTCTACAGTGCAAAATCTGTCTGGGGCCTCCAAGGGAAAAATTTGAACAATACAATACCAAAAGGTTTATTCTGAAGCTTTCTGAGGATAGAAGAGATCTTTACCAGACCCTGCCTTTCATGTCACTAAGTCTATGTCGCATGTCGATTTTAAGGAGTGTCCATGTCACATGTCACTAGCATAGCCTTGTCCCATGTCGACTTTAAGAAATGGCCATGTCACCATGTCGAATTTAAGAAATGGCTATGTCACCATGTCGAATTTAGGGGTCTAGGGCCATATGCATGTACAAATATTTGCCACAAATATCATTGAATATTAAGTAAAGGCTTGTTACTTAAATGTTAGTGTTATTCATGGATCGTGCCGACCCTACAGAGCTGGTGCCTTAACTATGCATCAGCCCTGCAGGGTCAACACGATGCATGATTATAACCGCCATTGATTCCGATATGAAATGTTTTTTCCCCTCGCAGGCCATTTTGGTGTTATGTTATCATTCTGCAGGCGTGGATTGATTTTGGCAAGACTGAATACCTCAACATTACCATTGTCAAGTCAGAAATAATGAAAAACAAGAAATAACTCAATGTTTTGATAATGCAACTCGTTAAATTTAATTTTAATTAAACCATAATAAGCAGTAAAGATGTAATGTCTTTTGTTTTAGGCTGTAAAGACCAGTGACAGACCTTCGGATATTCGGTATTCCAAGATATTCGGTATTCCAGACATTCGGTATTGCGGCTTGGCAATTTCCGCCGGCCCGGCGTCCCACACGTTTTTGTCGGTCCGTTCGACCCCTGGCCAAACTGACATGCGTGAGTTACTTGAGTAACCTGCCGGGTTATCGGATTGGCTACCAGTCTGTGACATCATAAATGGGTCAGGGCAGGTTGTTGTGTAAGATACAGAGCCTCAGACCTCTGTTTGTATCCCACAGTGCACCATTCCTATGCTACAAACAGATGTCACATGACTTCCTGTGATACATGTGTCTGGGTCTGGCCTTACTCAAGTAAACCCAGTTGGTAATTGGAGCGGAACTCCGTAAGTTACGAAGCCAGGGGTCGAACGTACTGTGTATTGACTGACATTGCGCGACCCCTGACGGATTAGATATTAGATACTCCAGTATAAGCAGGTATATGTTAAATGTATAAAGCTTCAGGTCAGGAATTTTAACACTTATAGAATTCAACTACGATCAAGAATCAGGTGATACAGATCAAAATATCATTATATTCAAAATGAAACTCAGCCGTCTTTTGGTAGTACATGTATAGATTGTACATTTATCTGGAAGATCTTATATTTGGGACTCCACTATACGATTCTAATCAACACAGAAACACCATATACTGTGGTCGTAGTTTATTTTGCGCTGTACATATTTTCGCGGATTCCAAGGAAATTTAAAGTCTGTGAATTTATGTCCATAGTGAATATTTCTATCATATGCAATAGCAATGGCAATTGATATTATTGATCTTCAAAAGTCAGTGAATTCAAATACACGTGAAATAGGGCTTTTTATCAATTCCGTGAAAATTTATACCAGTGAAATATCCATGACCACAGTATTCATTTACATAGGGCAATCAGATTCCACACGCATTAGGGGCTGTAGGGCGGGAGTTGGTACCTTTACTCAAAGGGTTAGGCCTAGTAGCCCCCCTCCTCAGAAATGGAACCTATAACTTAGTAAGAGAGGGAGCTGAATAAGGGAGGGAGCAGGGGGGAGGGGGACTTGGGCAAAAACACATTTTTAGCGTTTGCAGACGTTTGAATTAGGTTTGGGTAATACATTTGTGAAGAACTTTTTTTTAAGTTGAAAATGTTTTATACGTATTTTTAATGTTTTAAAACATTTAGATTAGGTCTGCAGGGGTACATGTGTAGACACTAACTTTTTCAGTCACTGGCCACCCGGACCCATAGCTTAAGAAATCTATGGGCCCAGAGCTAAAACTGCGGGCCCAGAGCAACTAAATTGCTTTGTTTTAATGAGAAAAGTATAGGTATCCCTCATCAATCCACACGATAATTTAGTAAGATTGGCCAGATTCTTAGTGATTTTATCTTTCCAATGATATACAAATATAACATGCCCTATGATGCCTATATTCAGATATTCTATCAAATCCTGTGGGCCATCCCGGGCCCATAGGAAGGCTATTCTGAAGAAATAGAAAGCCAAAACTACGGGCCAATGGCTCCCGGTCCAGCATTAATGACTATACCCCTGGGTCTGAGCAAAAGACTTCTGTGAAAAACGTTGTAAACGTATTTTAAACCTTTTTTTCTCCTCTCATCTTCTGGGTTTTCAACATTGATTTTATGGGGTTTTTACTGTCGGGTTAAAGGGTTTTTAACCTAAAATGAAAACGTTTTTATAGAGCATGAAAAACAACGTTTTTTAGGTAAAACATACATTTAGCAAACTTAGAAACTTAAAAAGAACGTTGTTAACGTTAAAAACTTTTTTGCCAGGTGGGGATTGTTTATACCTGACCTCTGGCTGCAGTTGGTTTCAGAGTAGGAGTAGAGGCTTGATAAATCGAGCAGAATGCACTATAGCTTTTTAAGGGGCTCATTCCCTCCTTTTGGTTGTCAAGGGCAGATTGATGAGGCCTTGAGGTGTAACTATAGTTACCATTTTTAGAATATTTTAATATGGAAATTTGAGACACACTGAAAATATGGACTAGTAGATAAGTAATCAGTGCAGATGAGTTTAGGTGATCATTCTTAATAGATGACCAAAGGTCATCATTTTGAGTACCTCATTTCTGCCACAAGGGGCCCCTTCTATCCAACTATGTTATAATTATATGAACATGCCCAAGGATATGTATTGATTTAAAACTATGCTGAGAGTATTGATAATTGAATAAACAGACAACATTGGAAATGTAAAATGTAGAATTCATTTTACAAAAGAAAATATTTTATTAAAAGAGAATGAATCTGAGACACATACATTAAGAGCTTAGACATCTTTTCTGTTTCAAAAGTTTCATTGAGAAATGGGAATAACCCATCAGTAAAATGCAAGCCTATACCATATGGGGTCAATTCCAACAGGGTGGATGTACTCCAATGATGTTCCTGCATGGATGGCGGATGGGGGGGTCAAGAATAAAACTGAAACTGTATCATTTAAGCCAACTAGCAGTAAAAGAAAAGAACAAGTAATCAAAGTGATCACCTATGTCATCATTTTGATGACTCTGTGTTTTGCTAAAAAATATGGAAAATAAACTAATCAATTTGATGACCCTAAGTGATCATATAATGATCACCCAAAGATGACAAGGGTCCTCCCCCCAGTCCTCGTCATATTGATCACCCTAAAGTGATCACTATTGATCACTTATTTCAAATATATATTTTCTGTGCAATATGTCAGATTTTGGCTCTTTAGAAACGACCCATGGATCCTCCCCTCACCCTGGATTTCATGCACCTGCCCATACCTATATTGAATAGGCTATTGGTCTAAGTACTATACATCTTCAAGGGGCGCTATGGAGTCTTGGATCTTATCAGTAAACACTGAAGAGGAATAAGATATATCCTCAAGGTACATGCCCTTGACATCTGTGTCAAGTTTAAACACATTACAGGTTGGAGATTGGTATGCTACACTCTCAGCCGCAATTGTAAATGGGCTATACATTCCGCTGTAGTACACACAGCTGTACCGACATCGAGTCATTGGTTTTGTACCTACAGCAGCTACTACTGTATTTCAGAATAAGAAGCACCGCTGGTTGTTAAATAAAGTGGAGGGGACTTCAGGCACTCTAGTTGGAAATGGGTGTTGTAACTTGGGTATACTATAGAAAGAACCTCCAAGAAAGCATGAATGTCAGATATTAGCCCCATAGATGTTGAGGTTTGCATTTTTAGTTACATCTAGTAGATTTGAAATCCATTCCATGGTTTATATTCTGACCTGTGCGATATGTACATGTATAATGATAAGGACAGGTTCAGTGTACCAATATTGTCCCAATCTAGTCACCAACAATGAACTACCTATTTCACTCTGTATGGCAATTTGACCATACATATCAACTGATCAGTAAGTGAAGGCTAATTGTCCAGAAAGATCAGTACATCCATATAGGCCTACTGCACCCTCAAAAAGGAGCCTAGACACAGTGCATTAGACCTGCCGTAGCAACTGTTTGATTTTATTTTATCTGGCAACTTAGACATTGCTATAAAATTTATATTTACCTGACTGGCTATAAATTTATATTTACCTGACTGTAACACCAGTGGTGAACAGGTTTTTGTTTCAATTATGTAACCATATGTTATATTTACATTCTGATTCAGCATAGTGAAGTTTCGTTGTGCAAACAGCATAATTTGCGGCAATGAGAATCAAATCAAATCAAATGATATAATTTATTAGGACATCTATTGCTTGCAATATCTTACAAATATGACAAATTGTCATATACCATTTGTGTCATCAAAGAACTTCCATGAGATAACGAATAAACATTTTAGAAAGAAAGAAGTGAAATAGCGATATATTGTCAACGAGTCCGTAAATGTTGAATAAGGATGAATACAGACGAATCAGGAATCCAGTTTGATATCCACTTTATTCATAGAAGTCCACGAGGTATAGATGGTGATACAGTATAAAGGTGCCCAACAGTGTCCAAGCCTAGCCCTTGAGCCAAGGGCCTTGGTCTCACGTGAGTGTGTGAGGTATGAAGTATGAAGGTGGAAAGATGAGTGAGCTGCTCCCTCCACAGGTATTTGTAGTAGGAGCTGCTCACCCAGCTCATCCTAAAAATAGTATCAGGTGAGCTAAATATAGTAACTGGGGAACTCCAGTGCAGGTATGTAGGGGAGATCCCAAACATAGCACTGGGGTTCACAGAGTTCAGTGTGGTTCTAAATATAGCTGCTGGGAACTCCCGGTATGCTGTGAGCTGCTCATGATCAATGGGCATGTCATCCAGCATGGGGAGTTGTTTCTAAACATTGTCTGCTAGGAATTTCCAGTATGCAGTGGGCTGCTTGTGATTGACGGCGTATCCTCCAGTGGGAGGAGGCGGGGTCACTGAGTGCAGTTGACACCGCCAGCCTTTGGTCTGTGGGTATGGCTTGGCTTGTGGGTAGACTCGGACACTGGGTTACATGGTAGAGTCAAAGGTGAAAAATAAATATGATAAGTACAATACCTATAACGGTCTACTGACAAATCCCCACATTCCTACTCGATTCCACGCGAGGTTTTAAGGAGGAAGTTCGTGAGAAAAAGGTCTACTGACAATATGTTTGATGTGTAATAATAGGTATTACATCTTATCATTTAAGTTGAAAGTTTACAGTATTAAGGAAGTATTTAATATTGGTTTTTGGTTGAACATGAATAATTTATAAACAGTACAAAACGAAACTGTGCCAAAGAGGTGTTGTTTGTAATTTTGACAAGAAGAATATGAAAAATTTAGGTCGTGGTAGGATACAAGGGCTGGATTATTTATCTAGCACTAAAGTTCACACAAGGATAGAGGAATAAAAACTATCCTAAAACATGCAGTTATTGGCTTTAAGGCAGACCTTGAGGTAGACACGTTAATACTGAAGTTTGTTTCAGTACCGGTAGGCACTTATTATTTAGGTCTTGAGCCAATATACAATACAATATAATAAATAAAAACAGAGGTTAGGTAATTGATGACTGGCAAGTCGATCAATCATTCCTTATAATACTGGTAAGGCTTAGGGAGTCTGAAGGCTTTTAGGTGATATGTTTAAGGAATTTTCTAAAAAAAAATTTTGGATTTTTGGTCTTTTATTTATCTGTAGAAGTTTCTGTTAATTTTGTAGAAGGTTTGTCTTAGTCAATGGAAAATTTAGCATGTTTAGCCTTCAGTCTACCTGGGGTTATCATTTGCTGAAAAAGGACGAGGTTAATACAAAAGTAAATGGAGGCTCTGGCTGATATTTAGTTTGGATCTCAATTGATCCTGCAAAGATACTGGTTGCCAGGGCTTCCTTGTAAAAATTTTTAGAAAAATATAAACTAGCTAAAACCCATAAATATTTGACATGGTTGGGTTTGAAAAAGGTACAGTGTGAAAAGAAAAGAACCTTATGGCATCTTAAGATCACAAAACCTGCTGCCTGGCTTGTGTTCTTCATAATGTTCTTATAAAAGGAAATAAATGTAAAAATGCAGCGTGTTTTCATGGTTATGTATCATAGCCTTATACAAACAAGAAGAACTGGCTTTAAAAATCAGTTGACTAGGCTGACTGAGTCAGTGTTCATAGTGTCCATGGGCGGTCGGTGAGTGAAGTGTGTCTCTACACTTTTAGCCCATAATATTAAATACAGTTTTTTTTAAAAATAAATAAAATAAATAGAGGATGGTTAATGAAATTATTTTCTCCTTCTATGGCGACTCTGGTTTGCAAGACCCTTTGGTGGTGGGTCTTGGTGGTTAAAGACATGTGGGTTGAGGGAGCGACCTAGTGAGGGTCTTCTCCTGGATCTGGATTTTTTGGTGTTGGGGACAAAGTTTACAATTTTGCTGAAATGCATTCTGCTAGGCTTGCCTGAGTCAGGCTGCAAATTTAGATCGGAACTGTATGCAGGGTCCATGTCTATTTGTTCTGCTGAGAGGGAGGTGTCAGAGTCACTGTTCTCCTCAGATGAAGCTTGGTATGTTTTGGGTAGGGGTCTCCAGACCTGGGTCGAGCCAATTGTTTTGAAAGTTTCTGGTCTATTGTCTTTGTTCATGCTGCATGGGCAGCTGTAGCTATACATTAGGTGGGGGCAATTTCTTCCCAGGGTGGCAAATCTAGTAGGTGGCCCTATTGGAGAGCAGACTCGTGTGCTCCAATGGGGCAGGCCGGTTGGTATGGGCGTGCCTGGTCTGCCACTATCTCCTGCTGGCCTGTCAATGCGGTCTCCGCCTCCTCGATTAGGTCGTTGGCCTCTGTATTGAAAAAACAGAACAAGAGAAGGGGTATTTTTAGTTGTGGGGTCGATAACAGTGCATGGATTACAAGGCGACCAACAAGAATACCAAATTGACAGGTAAGGCAGTGAATTAGGCAGTGCATATTGATGTGCAGTGTCATTGGGCCGGTGTAGACTCATGGCCAAATGTGAGCGGGAAACTGGAATATCCAGGGTCCAGGTTAGTTCTGCTGCGCGGCACGGCTAGCGCCACTGTATGGGGATCTGTTATTATTTAGTTCAAGCGACAAACATTGGCTGGCGCCACTGAGCTGGCGTTTGTTCGGCGTTCGTTAAATGGTATGGGGAAATGGTATGGTGAATGGTGTAGACTTGCCATGACCTTGTTGGGTCATGTGTGATTGTCTGTTCCGATATTGGTTTGGGTGTTTTGGGGCCTAAAGGTGGGGTTAATTGGTTGGAATTTTGAATTTTGGAAGTGCGCCTGTTCGAAAAATGTGGTTCAAAGATTAACTCAATGCTCCCGCGGTGGGTCTTGCTATAAAGGGATGTGGAGCTATTTTTGGCATTAGAAACGACTTAAGACGGCGGATCAGGGAGTGTACAAAAACTCTACTCGAAATTTTGAGAAAAAGGAGGAGTAAACGGCTACCAAGGAGGATGATCATCCGTGGGATGTTTGTGGCCATGCCGTCGGGGGTCGTGTACCTCCTGTTAGTGGTCGTGGGCCTGTTCGGGTGAGTTCAAAAATGACAATTTTTGGAGATTTTTGGAGCCATTCGCGGTCGGATGTGGTGCCGGTGGTTTTACACCTGTGTATTTGTGTTTTCAGGGTCGTGCTTGTGTGGATATGGATTGGGCCAGTGCCGGCCCAATGCCATGGTGTTTGTGGCCCGCACGATGGCCCTGAAGGAGGGGCCAGTGGGCCCTGCTCGGTGTGGTCCTAGCTGATGCCGGTGCGTAAAAGTTAGACAAGATAGTTTGTCATTATTGATAATTCTGAGAAAAGGATCACAAAGATTTTGAGCCTGTTTTGAAATTTGAATTTTGAATCTGAACTTGGGGCTTTGCTGGAATGGTCTGTTGACTGGGGTTTGAATTCCTTTCTTTCAGAAAACAGATGTGTGTGGGGCGGATGCCAACAGGCGAGATGCTAGGGAGGAGGAGATGAGATGAAAGAAAAAGGAACAGGAGCGACGAAAAGGAATTAGTTCCAGAAAGGTGGCAGGCCAGATGCGATTGACTGTGATTTGATGATGATTTTACAATGAAAAACTGTGATGACGAATAACTCGTTTGCCAGGAGCTTGATCTGTGATAATTTGATAATATATAGGAAGTCCACCACCAGTTAGAAGTTATGTTGTTTATTCTGGGATTCTAAATTGGCATGGGCGGGCTTTCAGTTCTCATGCGGGGTGGTATTGTTAACCTGGGTCGAAAACAAGTCTAGTGATATTGCTAACACGTGCTTATGTTATTGTTTTGACGCAGATATTGAGTGCGGGTGTCCTGACTGACGTTAAGTTGTCATGCCAACGTGGGAAAAATGAAAGAGATCTGACGTTGGGGAGGCCGACGGCAGTGGTGAGACGCTACGCCGGCGTTCTGACGCAGCGTTTGGCGGGGAACCAGACGCGACGTCAGAAACAAGATGGCGACGTCTCATCGTGCGGTGGGCCTTCACAGTGAGTCGAAATACCTATGTTATTGTGGGTCGAAACTGTGCTATGGTACTGGAGATGTTGTTAAAAGGGGTTTTAATTGTGGGTGGGGTCGGATTTAGAGCTATTAAGGATGGGGATGATCCCCACATGAAGGTGTTAGATTGGGCTATCCGGTGGATTGGGCGACCGGGAGAGTCCATTACCAGGTTATATGGGGGGTGGCCGGCGGTTAATTGATCCCCACATGAGGATCAAAGTAGGTTTCTGATGAAAACTTACCGCTGGTTGATGCTGAGGGTGGTGTGAGCATCATCTCCAGTTGCTTGTACATGTATTTGTCTTTCTTTGGCTGATGCCGGAGTGGGGTGTACTTTGTGAGCTCAGCCGGGGAGTCATGGCGATCAGCCGGCCAGGACTCACAAGGTAGTTGTATGGCGGGGTCAGTGTCACTAGAGGCAAGTTGAAAATCGGGTTGTCCTTCTGAGGAGATGACCACTGTCATGTGGTGAGCTCCTTTTAAGACCCTGTACAGCGGTATTCTCCATAGAAGTGGTACCGGAGGATAGCGCTGCAGCGGGATCTGCCGGACTTGTCCCCCGATTATTGTCCTGATGTCAGACTTCCAATGGAGATCCAGGTGTCTGCCCAGGGGTGCCGTGAGGCGAGCTGGGGAGACCTTAGGGGCTGTGATGGTGGGGGCCCAGAGATTCTGTCCATAGATCATTTTGCCAACGGTGAAATCAAAGGTTTGACCATTAGCATGGATCTTGGCCACAATCGAAGGTGTCCTGTGGCTGTCCTGTTTGCAGTAGGGCCAGTGTCGCAGGCACCTCTTGGCGGTACTCCATGTGATGTACAGGAGGGTTGCTATTAAGATCCAGGTGAACATGTCCTGGTAGCGGTCAGGCGATTGTACAAAATCCAGATCTGTGTTTGGGGTCGTTTGTGGAGCTGGCCAGTTTTTGTTAGCCTGGCGTATCAGATCTTTAAAACGATCCCAACTCTCCGCATTAGCCATCTTGGGTGTTCGGGTTGCTGAGACTAGTGTGATAAAGCGCGCCAATTGATTGACACGAAGATGGTTCTTAAGGGTTAATGCGCAGCAAAGTAGTGCCAGGAGGGGTGATACCAAATGTATCCAGGGTGAGAACTGGAGGTGGTATCCTAGATGCATCAGGGAGTTAGTGGATAGGAGGGCTGATTGGTCTTTAAGTCCCTGTGCGGCTCTTTTAAGGGTTAGGGTGTCTTGGAAGAGGGGTGCTATTTTTTGATTGTGTAGGTGTTTTAATTTTTCAAAATTGGGCAGGTGAAGGGTCTGGGTAGTGGTTGCCATGGTGATGCCGGAAACATTGGTTGGAGGTTGACCGAAATGTCGCCACAGTGGTAAATTGAAGTAGGCCTTTGATATGGGTTCTAAGGTGAAATTTTGGGTGCAAGATAAATCAGAATTGGTTAAAATCATGCCGGCATTTTTAATGGAGCACAGACATGGGACTGAGATGACTGAGTATGCTCTATTCTTAATTTCGACTTGGCCTGAATCTGTGCATTGGAGCATGGAAGTGGGATGGTCGGTTATTAATAGGAAAGTGCTGTGAGATAGGGGTTGGATAAGATTTGGTATGGGTGCTGCCATGTGTGCTTTAAAACTGCAGGTATGGTGCACCGCCTCTGGTAGGTCTAAAAATAGGGATAGAGTGCATGTGGGGTGTGTGGCCGACAACAGAGGTAGGGGTAGGTTACAGCTGATAAGGTGGCCGAGGTCACACATATCCAGGTCAGCTTGTGTAAACTGTATATAGTGTGAGTGGGTCTTGGACATAGCCAAGTAGCCGGGAAGTGGCTCCACCTGGGTGTGACCTACTGACTTAGTGTCGGAGGTGTCGAAAGGCACGGGGAAGGTTTCTATTCTAAATATAGAAAAGGTGCTTCCCCCTCTGGTTATGGGTACTGGTATGGTTATTAACAGGCTCGAGTTATGGCTCCAGTGCACATGTACTCGGCGCCGATAATAATAACTTATGGGTAGGCCTTCTAAAATAATGCCGTGGTGTGCCTCGTGCAGGAGGTAGGACAAATTGTTTAAACCTAAACTGAGGTCGTCTTGTGTGATGATGGATTGGGGTAGGGTGCCCTCAAGTAGATTATTAATGGTTAAGAGCAGATTTTCCAAGTCGCTTTGGAGGTCAATTAAAGACTCTATTTGAGAATTTGCTGCTGTGAATAACATTGAATAGAAGGTGTCCTGTCTGGATTGGAGTTCTAATTTTAATAATATTGATGAGATGTTAGAATTTAAATGCTCTAATTTTCCGGAAATAAAAGATAGAGCATCATCAGTGTCGTTTTGGAATTTTGAGAAGATGTTGACAGAATTGTAATTAAATTCCGAAATATTTAACAAGAAATGTGTGGCTAATTCTACCACGTGCATTTTGGTGGCTAACTTTTTATCCAGGTCAGACATCTCAGAATTCAAAATATCAATTTCTGGTTGGGTCCCGAGGCCTATTGAAGCTCTTAAAATGTCACCAATGACTTGGCCGGGGGCATTTCTGGCTTTTCTGATATTTGGAGGTGAAATCAATTTTGACAAAGTTTTTAGTGTTGTTTTTGACTTGGAGAATAGGCTCTGTATCATGTTGTCTAGGGCATGGGCTGTGTGCTTAATGTATTGGGGTGCATCAGTGCTGATGAGAGGGCTGAGTAGTTTTGGCTGACTTAGGTTCTGATCAAAGGTCAAGTTAAGGCTGAAGGTCAATGGATAGTCCATGTAATTGGCTAGTAATGTTTGGGGTAACTTGGTAAACAGTGCGCCATAGTTGGGTCTGAAGATGGTGTTCAGATTGTTGTCTGATGTTGAGGTGCAGCCGAGGAGCAGATGTAGGAATATACAGACTGCTAGGATGGCTGCTGCTCTAGAAAAATGAGAAAAAATTGAAAATTTTGAGGATTTTGAAAATTTTGATGGTGGGGTTCACTTTAAAAATAACATTAGCTCAGTCACAAATGGGATGTTAGTATGGTCAAGTATTTACAAGGGTCGGGGAATCTGTGGGTGGTAGGGTTGTTGTCACATGAAAGGTTTTATGCAGATGGACTGGTGCCTGTTGTCACCGTCAGGGGCGGCACACGAGCTTGAGCATGGAATCTGTTTATCTCGAAGACAGCAAACTGGAATACTATGCTGGCCGTATTCCTTATGGCCAGTTCACGTCCAATTCTGGAGTATTGGCGGGGTAAGTCCCTGAGGGGCTGTTCCGACGCTATAAGCGTGCGAGCACATAAAAGTGCTATGTATGATGCAGATCTATGATTAAACCTGCCCCATGGAGGCCGGCGGGGATTATCCCCAGCTACAGCGACCATGAAGGCTTTGATGGTTGCTGCTGTGGAGTGATTGCTCAAGTCCAGCTCCTGTCTTAGCACAGGGCTGCTGAGGTAATGTTTAATATCTTCCTGGGCGAGGAAGGTGATGAGGTGTTGCTGTTCCATGATTATGCTCCTAATTTCAAAAGGATCCATGAGATCACTCCTGATCCCATGTGGTCCAAGGAGGCTGTGTATGGTCCATGTAGCATTTGGGCCGTGCTTATTTGCCGGTGGGTCCAGGCTGTAAGTCATAAAAGGAAAAAGGGTCTAAGTGGGCTGTGAATGGGGGGAGAGGTAAAGGTGGGGAATTTGCTTGGCTGAAGAGGTTTAGTAAATTGGATTATCAATGTTAAAAATTATAGGGTAGTGGAGAAGTTCTTCCACATTTTACACACACTTAAGGCTCACACCGCCATTGGTTAATAGGGGTACCTGGGCACCATGATAATAAAGTGCTATCATGTACAATGCTAGAACGACTGTTAAAAATCCTAAATGCTAAAATAGACCCATAAGATAATCCTACCTGGGCTGGTTGCATGATGGGTCTGCCATGGTCCCTTCCCAGACACTTGTTGCCGTGCTTAAGGTGTGGTGGTATTGGTTGTGGGTTGTGTTGTGATCAGATGTGGGTGGGCAAGCGCTTATAAACCTGAGATTGAGTTTGGCTATTTCTCAGTCTGAGATCTCCCATAGGTGGTATGTCTTGCCCTGAAAGAGGCGTAGGCCAAATATTATTGGTGGATGCAAGTGGGGTTGACGGTCCCATATGCAAATTAGGGTTATCCTGGCCTGGATTGGTTGGTGGTGAGATATTGTCTAAGGATAGCATATTGGGAAGCTTGGCGGGGGGGTGTTTTATCCCTGGCCAAGGTGATATGGTTGCTATGGCGTCCCTGTAGCTTTTAAAGACCTTGAGGGCAGTGTGTTATTGATTTGTATATGTGCCACCACAGCACTTAAGGGTTGGCGGAGACAGCGGTGTAAACATGGGGTGTGGGTGTCAGAGGTCCATCTTCCTACAATAGGTTTATCATTGGAAATAGTGGTCTTGAAGTGGTAACAAGCCGTCGCATGTGTGTATTGAAGTTTATACACAAACCGAGGATACAGCGCTGCCTTGGGCGGTCGGTATGTGGCGTGTGTAACCTAACCTAATTATTTGATAATCCATTTGCCAGTGTTTGGCGTTCCACTTAGAAGGGGTAGGTGTGTGTATATACAGTTAATCAAGGCGGTGTTGATTTTGGATGCATAGGAATTTTTATGGCTGTTAGTGTAAATAGGTTGGGCGTTGGTCTGTGACTGTTGCTGTCAGTGTGTTTAAGTGGTTGGTGTATTAATGGTTGATTAATTTGGTTGGGGCGCGTGGCGCCTGTGGGGAATGAAGGAGGGTTGTTTATATGGATGTTTGGTGTTTGACACAGCGACTTATGGCCTATAATGGACGCTTAGAAATTTTTCTTGCTTTTCTGGAGGGCATGGGGCTGAAGGAGATTGTTCCCTTTTTGGCTGGCCTTCCTCTCTTTTTCTTTATTTTGGGAGTGGTAAGACTCACATTGGAGGGGTCGTCCTGGTCGGGGTCGTGAAGTGAGCTTGTGGGCCCTGATTGCAGCCTTTTTATAATGGCTTTGGCGCTAGCTCTTGTGATTGGTCTCCTTAGCCTTGATACATGTACTGATTTCTTCAGTATTTTTCCATCTTGTAGCCTTTTTAGAATAGCTGTGACTGGTGAAGTCATCTTCATTATGATGTAGGGGCCTGAGTATGTGGGTTGCAACTTTTTTGATGTGCATTTGACCAGCAGGGTGGGTATATGTAAATATACCAATTGGCCTGTGTTATATGAGCTCAGTTCTGCTGAAGTGTCATGTCTGGCTTTCATCTTTTTGTGAGCAGAGATCATGTTTTCTGCAGCTCTCATCTGAATATCATCCCTAAACTGTAGTAGGCTGGTCATAATTTTCTCCCTGGTGCTTGAGTCTTTTTCAGCTTTAATCAAGGACAAAGCTGCTTCAGTTGGTAGGTGTGTCTGCTTGCCAAAGACTAACAAATTTGGTGAGTAGCCTAAGGCGCTGCTTATAGTATTATTAATACTGAAGACTACAGCCTGTAGGAAGGTTGACCAATGCTTTTGTGATTTTGATACAAAAGCCCTGAGGGATGATTCAATGGTTTGATGTTGGCGCTCACAGAGACCTTGAGACCTAGACCAATGTGCACTTCCTGTCACATGTTTAATGCCGAACTTTTCACGAAAATATTTGAATAGTTTTGAGACGTATTGTTGGGCATTATCTGTGTTTAGTACTGAGGGAGTGCCATGGATACATATGACTTTTTGGAAGAAACCAAGTGCTACAACTGCAGCAGTATTTTCTTCACTTGTCCAGGCAGTCACATGCCTGGTGGCATGGTCGGTCACCACATGTATGTAGTGGGAGCCATCAGCGGCCTTGGAAAAAGGGCCTATTGTGTCCATGGTGACATGAGAGTATGCTGTAAGCACTGGGTCACGTAGTTTCATTGGAGTTTTCAGTGGTCAGGCATGTGTGGCAAGTACCGCAGAAGTCAAAAACTTCTTTAAACATTGATCTCCAGTAATACCTAGCCCTTATGGCTGTATAGGTTTTGACTGGGCCTAGGTGTCCACCTAGGGGAGAGCAATGGGTTGCTTCCACTAAAGATTCTGTCCACTTTTCTGGAATTACAATTTGCAGTGTGGGCTCTAAAGTCTTACCCAAATTGGTATCAGTAATTCTGAAGAGGACTTCATCCAGTAAGATGAATTGGTCGTGGTTACGTAGTATTTGATTCATTAATCCTGAGTCGTGTGGCAGGCTACCTTTTTCAATGTAGTTTGCCATGGAGGATGCAAAAAGGTCTTCTTTTTGGCTTTTAATCAGTGTTTCTCTAGAAGGTGTCAGGGATTGGTGTTTACAGATTTCCTGAATTGCCCTTTCAGCTAGAGGTAGCACACGGCGGGAGAGCTTAGCTCTCTTGGCGTTTGCAGCTTTGATGGAGACCCTAGGTGACCTAGATTTGGCGGGCCTGCCTCTGGGGCGAGGACTGCTGCACTTAGGCTTGAGTGGGCGGGTCTTTTTACTGGGTGCTGATTGGCTGGCTGCTGGAGGTGTGTCGTCCTGAGACTGGGACTGTGCTCGAGTGAGTACACACAGGTCAGGGTTCACACTTTGCTGCCTCTCTGGGGTGCCTTTCCTTGCTATGACGCCTTTTGGTGGTTTATTTGTGCTTCCCCAAATTTTGCCTCCTTTTAATATTGATCTAGGAGGTCCCAAACAGATGGGATTATTGGGAATTGGGTCGTCTGATTTGAAAACCTTTGTCATGGATATATCTGAAAATTGTACCCTTTTTGGTGGGAGGATAATTTTTCCTTGTGATCTAATTGGTATTGGATCATCAGAGCCAGGGGGATATTTTCTTCTGGACAGGCAATCTGCCACTAGATTAGCTCTGCCTTGTAGGTATTTCACTTCAAAATCATAAGACATAACAGTATCTACCCATCTTGCCAATCTGCCATTGGTGATATTTTCCTTCTTGTTGAAGAGGGAGACTAGGGCTGTATGATCTGAGTATACCTTGAAGTGAGTGCCGTCTACATAATGGTGGAACTTTTTGACAGCGAAGATTATCCCAAGTAACTCTTTGTCAGTTATTCCATATCTGGTTTCCTGAGGTGTTAGACCTCTCCCAGAGAATTCAATGGGCCTATAAAAACCATGTTCATCTACCTGTGTGATAACTGCTCCTAAGCTGAAATTGCTGGAGTCTGTGAAGATGATGAAGGGTTTGTTATAGTCTGGGAATTTTAGGATTGCCTCAGTGCAAATTGATGCTTTGATTTTCTCAAAGGCTGTTTGACACTGAGTGGTCCATTTGAAAGTACCCTTGGTGGCTTCATATAAGGGCTTCATTATATGGGCAAAACCTCTAATGAATCTCTTATAGAATTGTGCCATTCCATTGAAACACCTAAGGTCGTGGATGTTTTTAGGTGCTGGGAAGGTTTTGACCGGTGAGATTTTGCCTGGGGAAGGTGAGATGCCGTGTTGATCTAAGGTAAAACCTAAGAATTCCATTTTGGTGGTGCCAAATTCACATTTTTCTGACTTTAATTTGATGTTTCCTTTGATGAAAAGTTTTAGCACTTCATCTAGGTCTTGCAGGTGTCTTTCCCATGTGGGGCTGTATATGGCCACATCATCCACATAGGCTACTGCATTTCTGTATTTGCACTTCATGAGCAATTGTTCCATTACATTCATGAATGACAAACCAGAAGTTTTTAAACCCATGGGTAATACTTTGGCCATATATCTTGTGCCATTGGCGGAGAAGGTTGTTAAAGGCCTTGATTCTTTAGCTAGAGGAATTTGATGGTAGGCGCTGTATACATCCAATTTGGAAAAATATTTAGCACCTGTTCTGCCAACTTGTTGCATGAGGTCGTCTGCTCTGGGGAAGGAGTAGGAAAAAGATTTTAGGTTTTGGTTAACCCATCTATAGTCCACGACTATTCTCCATCCTGAGGATACAGACCTGTCTCCCTGGGGTTTGGGTACTAAGAAAGCTGGGGAGTTCCACTCACAGGGTTTGGTGCATTCTTCAATGACACCTTGCTGTAAATGTTTATCTAACAGCTCTCTTTGGAAAATCTCTTTTTTGGGTGACATTCTATAGGATGGTCTGTTGCAGGGTTTGAAGTCAGGGATTAATTCTAATTTGATCTCATTTTCAACATTTAATCCTATAGCACTCTCATTTAACACAAAAGCCTCTCTATTTGATTCAACAATGTTTTTGATTTGTTGTTTTTGGGCCTCAGAGAGCTTGTCACATATTGTATATTTTAGAGGGTCGTCCCCTTTGGGTAGCTGATCTAGGGGATCATCTCCACAATTGATGGGGAGCATGTCTTTGTCAGAGATTATGCTGCTGAGGGAGTGTTGGCTGTTCAGTTTTCCAATGGGAATGGCTTTGTCTAGATTGTTAAGTGCAAAGATGCCTAGGTTCATGTGCTTTTTGATATTGATGGAAAAATCATTTGGGTTGGCCACTGTTACCGGTATGATCTTTCTTGTTGACCTTGGTTCAACAAGGGCGTGTTTGATTAGTACCGGTAATGTTGTGTCAACATTTTCTGTGATGCCTGTTTTACCTATTAAGGAATCAGGTCCTATTACGATTGCATTGAATGTGGATTCAGAATTTGGTGGCATGGTTAGGCCTTTGGCTGCTCTTATGAAGTGTGGTGAAGGGGACTTGGCCCCAAAGGAAATTTTGGCCCTATATTTGGTCATAAAATTTACGCCAAGAATTATGGGGTGATTTAGTTTTGGAACAACGTGTAGTCTTGTTTTAAACTCTGTGTTATTGATTAGGAAGGTTATGGTGATGGAATTGTTGACCTGAACTGAGGATTTATCAGCTAGTAGGATAACCATGCGAGATCTCCTACCATGTCTGAAATTGGGGGTTGATATAATTTTATCTGCCATTTTCTGGCTGATAAAGGAAAGGGAGGCTCCAGAGTCCACAAGGGCTCTGTAAGAACTGCCATTGATATCAACATTAACTGCGCCTTTAGTCAATTCAGTATTAATGTAAGAGGTCTTACCTTGCTGCCCATACTTACTGGTATCGACTTTTAATTGGAGGGTAGAAATTCTCTTGTTCTGGTTCTCATAGAAGTCCTCACTGTCTGATGAGGAGTCTTCGTCACAATTCACAGGCTGGGGGTCGTGGTTCTGTTGTTCTGCTGAATTTAATTCTGCTCCATCATTCATGTGTGAAATATGGCATGTGGGGGACGTTCCAGTTTTGTTGTCCAAGGTGGGGGCGGGGCTGTAAGATGCATGGTGGCCCTCCCCTGTGTCCTATTCAATATTGTCATTGTAGTGTTCTCCTTGTCCAGAATCAGGAGGTTGGTTGTCAGGATGGTTGTCTCCTGTCTTTTTGTTGTCATTTCTGCCTGGTGTTGGGTCCCTGGATTTCTTTTGTTGCTGGGTCCAATCATCAGGGATTGGGAAATCTGCTGGGACCAGTAGTTTCTGGAAGGACACCTGGCGGGTGTTGGTGGGGGTGGAGGCAACAGGGATGAAAACAAAGTTATTTCTTGTGTCGCTGGATTTGGACCTGCTTCTGTTTCCCTCCTGAGATTTGCTTCTGCCTGGCGATTGATACCTGTTCTTGGAGCCTGATCTGCTGTTTGAGCCGGGTCTGGGGTTGTTATAACCTTGTTGATTTTGGTTGTATCCTGATTTAGGTTTATCGTCATACTGCTTAATATTGCCATTTCCAGGGGGCTTGTTGTTATAATTGTTGTTATTGTACTGGTCCTTCCTGGATCTGTTATTGTTGTTGTTGTTATTGTTCCTTTGCCCATTGTAGTTATTATAGTTCATGGCGCACAAGTCTGAAGTTTGATTTGAGGCATGGGCTGCTTTGGCTGCTTCCATGACCAATTCTTGTTTTAATGCTGCAGTCTCGGCTTCTCTAATGCTTTTGGGGCTGTCTGAGAGTACGACATTTTTTATTTCATCTTTGAGGCCATTTATGAGATAGTCCACTTGTACAGATTCATCCAGGTTGCTGTTGGATAGCAATAAGGTCATATCTGCTATGTATTCCTCCACAGTCTCCTTGGGTTGCTGCTTTCTGTTTCTATATCCTTTGATTATTGTGGCAGGGTCAGGCTGGTTGAATCTGCTGAGAAAGGCGGCATAGACTGCCTCAGTGTCATACATGATTGGTTTGTCGAAAATGTTTGTGAAAAACCATTGTGCTGCTCTGCCCTTTAAAAAGGTATACATACAGGATGCATGCATTGTTGGGCTGCGGGGGTATGCATTTCTTATATAGAATTTGAATTCTGCCAGGAATCTGGCTGCAGATCTGTAGGGCGAGGGTTTGTCAAAGGGTTCTGGCTTGTTAAAACAGCTTAATTGAGCAGATGTGAGTCGCTCAGGTTCAAAACTCCTATATCCAGTAGGAGCGGAGAAATTGGATTGTCCTAGATTTGGTATCATTGGTGTGGACTGCGCTGCAGGCTGGTGGGCAGCTGCTTGGGCAGGTGGAGTGTTTGTAAACAAGCTATACATTGGTATAGGGTTGTTGTAGGGTGTGTGCGCCTGGTGGGGCATGTATACATGGTTGTAAACACTGCCTGAAAGTGATGTGGCGGCTACCGGTGATGGACGAGTGGTAGAGGGCGCCATCTGGTGGGTTGTGGCTGAATTACCAAGACCTGCATGTGTCGCGCCTTGTTGGGTGGGCGTGGCACCTGTCGCTATCATTCGGGTTGTATTTTGGAAAAGGCTTGGTGGGCTGAGCCTGTATCCTACCGGTACAGATGTCGGCATTCTGGTAGAGGTGCCCATAACGTGTGAAGGTTGGCCTGAAGGGGGTAGCCTAGTGTTGGTGGGTGAGAAAAGGCTGTTTTGGCCTTGGCTGGTAGGTGTTCTTGTCCTATCAATGGCCCTGAATATTTCAGATCTCATTCCATCAATATTTCTGTTGATTCTGTCAGACAGATTGGCTGACGCTATTTCAGACCTTCTCAGTACATCAGCGTTGTCCTGAGCTGCTTTTCTTTGTATTTGGCCAATGTCATTCTCCAGGTGCGACTTCCAAGTGTCCATGTCATTTAACCTGTCATTTATTCTTGACAGTTGGCAGGAGGAGTCGTCTCCAATCCTTTTTATTTCAGCGGACAATAAGTTCATTTGTCCTGTTAATAGGTTGGAGAGGGAGTCATTGACTGCCTGGGTGCACTCTCTGACTATGTTCCTCGTCATGTCATCCTGGTTGTACTCTGGAGGTGGAGCTGCAGTGGCCATGTTTGGGTAGGCAGGTGCTCTGTGCAGGTGGGGGAAGGTTACTTCTGTGTCTTCTTCAGAGGTGGATTCTGTCTGTAAATGGGCGGGGAAGTGACTGTTTCTGTGTAGTATGGGAGTAGTGGCCACAAGGTCGCCTCTTCTAGCTGCAGAGTCCAAGCTTCTTTGAAGTCTGTAAAATACAGGTGTATTTGGCCTTTGAGGGGAGGATGATTGCACTCTTCTCCTGGGCCTATGGGTGGGGTATGGCCTTTCAAAGGATCTGGCTCTTGGAGGCGTGCTCAGGGATGAATTTGGTGCTGGAGGTGTCGCCCTGTCTTCCTCAGAGGTAGAGTAGGGGTAGTAAGGCCTAGGGTTTCCTCCAGGTGGATTGCTATCAGGCTGTGGGTTTTGGTGCGGCCTTAGCAAATTGGTGGGATTGGAGTTGTCTTGCCACTGCTCTTCTAGAATACGGTTTATCCTGTCTAGAAAAACAGAGGGACTCTCACCACACTGGTAGCTTGGTGTAGCTCCGGTTGGTATCAGTTGTACACGTCCTGTGTTGAGTCTGTTTTCTCTCCACCTGTGGATTGCTGAGTCTAGCCTGCTCCTCCAGTAATTGTCTGCTACTGATGGGTGGGCTTGGATGTCCGGTACAGTAAGGTTGTCCCAACTTAGGTCAGGTGTACACTGTGGGTCAGAATCACTGCTGGATGAGGGTGACCGTCCGGCAGCTTCCAGGGCTTCCTGCAGGCTATTGGATCTTTCCTCTAGATGGCTATCTAGGTGGAGGTAACCAGGTGATTGATTTTCAGGCGTGCTGTATGTGGTATTCTGAAGACCACCTAATCTTAGGGGTGGTGATTCTGAGGGTGAATAGCCAGGTAGGGTGAGGTTTAAACCTGGTGGTGGGGCTCCTGCTGGTGTACTGGTAGGTGCACCTGTGTTGGTGTCCACTATGGTAGATGAGAAATGCAAGGTGTTTGAACTCACAGGTGTCTGTTTATGTGTGCGTCTATGGGCTGGTAGCACTGGGTCCAGCTGGAGCGCGTCTGGCGAGGAGTCTATCGGGGCGGCGTACTGTGTACTGGTGGCTTCTTGCTGGTCTCTGTCTTGAGATGTAGGGATACGTTGTGGGGCTGGCTCCTTTGGTAGGGTCTCACTGTTGTCCATGGCTCATGAGAGGTGGTAACTTGTGGGATGATACGTGAGGGTTTTCCACCATTGTCAACGAGTCCGTAAATGTTGAATAAGGATGAATACAGACGAATCAGGAATCCAGTTTGATATCCACTTTATTCATAGAAGTCCACGAGGTATAGATGGTGATACAGTATAAAGGTGCCCAACAGTGTCCAAGCCTAGCCCTTGAGCCAAGGGCCTTGGTCTCACGTGAGTGTGTGAGGTATGAAGTATGAAGGTGGAAAGATGAGTGAGCTGCTCCCTCCACAGGTATTTGTAGTAGGAGCTGCTCACCCAGCTCATCCTAAAAATAGTATCAGGTGAGCTAAATATAGTAACTGGGGAACTCCAGTGCAGGTATGTAGGGGAGATCCCAAACATAGCACTGGGGTTCACAGAGTTCAGTGTGGTTCTAAATATAGCTGCTGGGAACTCCCGGTATGCTGTGAGCTGCTCATGATCAATGGGCATGTCATCCAGCATGGGGAGTTGTTTCTAAACATTGTCTGCTAGGAATTTCCAGTATGCAGTGGGCTGCTTGTGATTGACGGCGTATCCTCCAGTGGGAGGAGGCGGGGTCACTGAGTGCAGTTGACACCGCCAGCCTTTGGTCTGTGGGTATGGCTTGGCTTGTGGGTAGACTCGGACACTGGGTTACATGGTAGAGTCAAAGGTGAAAAATAAATATGATAAGTACAATACCTATAACGGTCTACTGACAATATCTCATTCAGACATGCTATACACACATGATTGGTATATATATACGCATGTACATTAGGTCCTACTCATAAATTCTATACTCATGTCGTGTATGAGTGGCATATATGTTTTAAATAGAAACACCATGGTTCTATCCCGCATCCATCCAAACGCTCTCTCAGCCACTGACCCCAACTATTTGAGGGAGTGATAATTTTCAACAACTGGGGGGGGGGCTGCTGGGTTTGAGGGGTGGGGGTCAGAATTATTTCGACCCCTTGACCGGGGGGGGGGGGGGTTGTCAGAATATTTGCAACTCTTCTCGGAGGGGGGAGGGAAATAATTTCGCTTGTTTTCAGTGAAAAAGCCAGCGCATTACTATAGGTTTAAAGGGCGCGTTCATGCGCGATTTTTGTCTCCTACCAGGGGTAAAACAAATTTGACCCTTGCGACAGGGGAGGTCAAAATCTTTTTCGCGCCTCTGCATGTAAACCCACCTACCATAATCTCCCGCATATAAGGCGCATCCCGCGTATAAGGCGCACCCAGAGTTTCAGAATATGGTCAAAAAAATTAAAAATTCATAACTTTTGTTCTAATGAATGGATTTTCAAAATTCAAAAAGCTATGTGTAGTTTTGACCCCCGTGACCCTCCTGGACCCCAAATGCAGCAGATGAGATTATATGGGAGTGTAATATATCAAAAGAAAGGTCTTGGTGTCCCCCTTGTGGATCCAATGAGAACTAAAACCCCCCGTATAAGACGCGCCTTATACACGGGAGATTACGGTACCCCCCCCCCATTATTAAAAAATGATCACTCCCTTAGTGATTACTGACTGAACCAGCATCGTCCCTTGCATGTTGGTATTAATAATGAAAGTTGCTGATTTGCATCGTTTTACATTTAATCTGTTAATATCCGCTTGAATATGTTGTACTTAAAATATTATAGCTGAGTTTTTAAGTGCATTGGTTGTAAACTAGGCTATATCAGAGGAGAGTAATTTAAAAAAAAAGAAAGAGCAATATTCTCGATTAGCTAAAGAGGAAACGAAGTAGAAATCAAGCAGAAATGATGAAAAAAAAGAAAGAAATAAAAAACATAATAATAATTAACATAATAAATAGAATAGAATTTGAACCTGCCGTAGTATTTGGTGCATCATGAGTAGTATTTGGTGCACCATGAGTAGTATTTGGTGCATCATGAGTAGTATTTGGTGCATCATGAGTAGTATTTGGTGCACCATGAGTAGTATTTGGTGCACCATGAGTAGTATTTGGTGCATCATGAGTAGTATTTGGTGCATCATGAGTAGTATTTGGTGCATCATGAGTAGTATTTGGTGCATCATGAGTAGTATTTGGTGCATCATGAGTAGTATTTGGTGCATCATGAGTAGTATTTGTGCACCATGAGTAGTAATTGGTGCATCATGAGTAGTATTTGTGCATCATGAGTAGTATTTGTGCATCATGAGTAGTATTTGGTGCATCATGAGTAGTATTTGGTGCATCATGAGTAGTATTTGGTGCATCATGAGTAGTATTTGGTGCACCATGAGTAGTATTTGGTGCATCATGAGTAGTATTTGGTGCATCATGAGTAGTATTTGTGCATCATGAGTAGTATTTGGTGCATCATGAGTAGTATTTGTGCATCATGAGTAGTATTTGGTGCATCATGAGTAGTATTTGGTGCATCATGAGTAGTATTTGGTGTATCATGAGTAGTATTTGTGCATCATGAGTAGTATTTGGTGCATCATGAGTAGTATTTGGTGCATCATGAGTAGTATTTGATGCATCATGATTAGTATTTGGTGCATCATGAGTAGTATTTGGTGCACCATGAGTAGTATTTGGTGTATCATGAGTAGTATTTGGTGCATCATGAGTAGTATTTGGTGCATCATGAGTAGTATTTGGTGCATCATGAGTAGTATTTGGTGCATAATGAGTAGTATTTGGTGCATCATGAGTAGTATTTGGTGCATCATGAGTAGTATTTGTGCACCATGAGTAGTATTTGGTGCATCATGAGTAGTATTTGGTGCATCATGAGTAGTATTTGGTGCATCATGAGTAGTATTTGGTGCATCATGAGTAGTATTTGGTGCATCATGAGTAGTATTTGTGTATCATGAGTAGTATTTGTGTATCATGAGTAGTATTTGGTGCATCATGAGTAGTATTTGGTGCATCATGAGTAGTATTTGGTGCATCATGAGTAGTATTTGGTGCATCATGAGTAGTATTTGGTGCATCATGAGTAGTATTTGGTGTATCATGAGTAGTATTTGGTGCATCATGAGTAGTATTTGTGCATCATGAGTAGTATTTGGTGCATCATGAGTAGTATTTGTGCATCATGAGTAGTATTTGGTGCATCATGAGTAGTAATTGGTGCATCATGAGTAGTATTTGGTGTATCATGAGTAGTAATTGGTGCATCATGAGTAGTATTTGGTGCATCATGAGTAGTATTTGTGCATCATGAGTAGTATTTGGTGCATCATGAGTAGTATTTGGTGCATCATGAGTAGTAATTGGTGCATCATGAGTAGTATTTGGTGCATCATGAGTAGTATTTGGTGTATCATGACGATAAATGAACATGGAGTGCATCATGTCCCATTGGGCGGCTTGATGCACTAATCCGGCGAGTAAGTCACTGGCACTTGATGCCACATCTCTGTGCGTGTATCAACCCCACAAGTTCGGCATCGTGTATCTAAATGTAGCCATAAGCCATGGCACTAAACGCCGTGCATCAGGACGACCTGTTTGAATGATGCATTAATGCACCACCAGCCTTTAATGAGCATGATGCACCAATGTAGTGCTAGGGCGTCTATATATTTTCAGCACTGCATTGATGCATCATGCTGACCATTTGGAGAAAGAGGGTCAGCATGGTGCACCAAAGCTGCTCTGGCCATTTAGGGAGTGGTCATTATTTATCAACGGGGGTGGGGGGTGGGTGGTGGATCTTTGCGCGGACACGCGAAAATCTTTTACGCCCCCCCTCGACGGCAGTCAAAATTTTTTGCGCCCCCCGCGCCGGAGGCGTAGAGAGTTTTCGCGCCCCTCTTTGATCTATAGTAGCGCACGGGCTTTTTGCTAAAAAGAGGTTGAGTTTTATTAGCCCCCCCCTCAAGAGGGGTCAAAATTTTTTTAGCCCCCCCTCGGGAGGGGTCTGAAAATTTTACGCCCCCCCTCAAACCCACCACCCCCCCTGTTGATAAATAATGACCACTCCCTTACTCACCAGGCCTGCATCCACGCATTATATAACACCAAACGAGCATGATGCATTAGGGAACGTTCAACAATTATGTCACTGTTATTTAGGCATTTTTCTGGACCCACCCACCCCTGTGTCACTGTTTTTAGTATGGAACATATAGAGGAACCCAAAGACCCCCCAACCCCTAAGCAGTGACGTAATTGTTGAATGTGCCCTTATAGCAAAACCTGCCCTCAGAGGGTTAAACTATAGGCAGCTGAGGGGTAATGTATCTCACATTATAGCTACAACATGACATTGTACAAGGGAATTATCCCTCCAAGATCGCACAGTTTATTGCACTAAGACTCACAGGTCTAAACTAACAGTGGTTCTAGTGGATACACCGTATACACTGTGGCCTAATGCTGTAGGGTGTCAGACATGTGGAGATATACACATGGGGGTTCATTGCTGCACCCCATGTACCACTTGACTGTGGGCAAACACATACATGTGGGGTGGTATAGCAGCAGAGAGTTGTTTGCCCTTTGAGGGTAGCATGGTGCCTCCAGGTACTTGTTCCTTGGGCGTCATTATGCATGATCAATGCAGCGCTGGTTTACGAGTCTACTCGCCAGTACTATAGGGCTTAGTATTGAGGTCCAGTGGGTCCGCCATTGCTTGTCTGGGACCTGGCAAGATAAGCACTGATAACAGCCCGCATGATGGGTACTATGCAGCTGCTACATAATGTACCCAAAAAAGTCGGCACTGAATGGAGGGAGTTATCTGATTGGTTGATAATGTATCCCGGGTCAGCCTTATATTGGTGCATCATATTGAACCTTCAGAAGTGCAAAATTCCCAATAGAGTTGACATGATGCATGAATGCAGTCCTGGTGAGTTGACTCGCCAGGTGTGCATTCGTGCATCATGCTGACCAATTGGCATGATGCATGAATGCACGATGTGGTACCTAAAGGGTGGATGTGTCTGTGCACCTGCTTGTTGGTCAGGCTATACTACAACCCGCACACATGGTGCCAGGGGGGTGTTTCATAAACACGAAACTTTTTAAGATAACCAGTAACATTAAATCAAAGATGAGAACCAATCCATGTAATATTGATAATTTGGACGCGTTCTGATGTTGATGTTTTCTGGGTACACACTAACATTTTTGGCTTTTGGTCAACCAGATGAGCAGCGTAGTTTGTAGCAATGTATTTTCAGATATTCTACTAGCCAAATGACCAATTTCAAAGGAAATCTAGACAAACAAAAATCACTGACCTGCAAACGAAAATATTGGCCATTGCCCACCGGGCCAGTGTTGGTCAACCCCTGTGATTTGTTGATGGCATCACCAAAACAAAGAAATCCCTCATGAAAAAAAGTTATACTACAACAATGTATATGAAATAGATATCTAAACGAGATTCTTTTGAAAGACCCACCTGGCTACCTCCAGCATACCCCTCTCTCCACCCTTAGAGCCATAAACACAAGCTGGAGGAAGACCACGATCAGTAGGACGGGCAGTTTCTTCAGTCATTCACCAGCATGGGAGACCTTCACCTCATCCTCAAATCTAATTTTTCTATCCAGAAGGAATTAGTAAGGACCATTATCATTAGCACGCTGTTACATGCTTTGTACACACATTCTCCTCATACCTAGAATCTGACTATTTCCAGCACCTAATGGGGCCTAATGCATTAGATTGATGTCATGCTGCATTAGATAAGTCAATGGTATCAGAGCTGGCATCAGGCTCGCTAACCCACCCCGCCACCGCTCCCGCTCTCCCGGGGGTTGATGTCGCAGGGCCGAGGCTGACCTGGCATAGGACCATGGAGACAGCAAGGTGCTATCACCAAGTCTTGATAACCAGGAGGATTCGATACTGAGGAGATCGTTACCGGATGTAGGAGTGGATGTTGGACATTAAATTCAATACAGAGACAATTACTCTAGTATATACCAAGTAAAGAAAGAAACGGTTATATAACGTTTCAGAAGGACTTTCTGCAGCTTCTTACGATGGAAAAAAACCGTTACAGAACGTAAAAATATTGTTTTTAAGCAATTCTTGAGTGAAAATAACATATCCTGTGTGCTTATGTGCTTGTACTGGAAATGCAGTTGCTAATTGGGGATGAAACTTAGGGAAGCATCCTTTGACTTTCTAGAGCATGTTTGATATATAGACACTTCAGACTGAAGCCATCAGCATCTTAAATGTGTTTAGTCAAAGTTTCCAAGTGTCCAATGATGCTGGCGAGTCTTGAAGATGAGCTAGGATGATCTTGGTGCATCAGTACAGTGTGGATTCTCAGACATTATCATAATGACCCAGCATTGCACCTAAAAGAGAACTTGAGCATTATATTACCGCTGTGATTGTTGATCATACATGCAATTTTATACCGGACAAGGATGTATCACTGGGACGATGCCAAACTTACATGCTCAACATCCAGTCACTAAACAACAGGAGTATTACCATTTTTGCACAAAGAATTTATCATTTCATGAGCAAGATATTCATTTTACGGACAAATTTGGATTATTTTGCTTTAAAACGTACTCAATGCGTTCTCATAACCACAAACAAGTCTTCTTGCCCTCCTCATGATTTTTTTCTTTCAAATAATGCCTCAGACGTCCACGTGATTTTAAGAAATGGTCACAGTGGCACCAAAAAGTTCTACGCTGTGCACTTCATCCACAAGATGTTTTAAACAATGCTGTCTGCTGCGGCTCGTCGTCCACCTGGTGGCCAAGGTGCAAAACGCTCAGGAGCAACTCGCATGATGCTCAACCACGTCAGAGCCCAGAGCGAGCTCAACAAACGTCAGAGTGAACGCCAGCAGGTAGAGTATACTACTAACTTACTATACTACTTAAGGGGGGCATCCATAAATTAGGTCTCGCCCCTTTTTTCTTTTAATTCAAACCAATTTTGTCTCTTCCCCCTCTTCCCCGTCCATCACCCTTTTAAAATAGAAATGCATCGGAACCATCTTGCATTATATAGGATTAATATAGTAATTGAACCTACCTATAGACTGCATTTATGGAACATTGGCAACATGCATTAATGCACCATGCGCCCGGACCATGCATCATTTCGAATAAGGCAAAAATGCTTTATGGTCACCCAACCGTGCTCAGCTAAAAGGGGCCGACCTCAGATATTTTTTGAAGATGTTTTTTCTCCAAATTTTCCGATTTTTTTTTAGATTTCTTGAATTTTTTTTTCAAAGTTTTGATCTAAAAAGACGTATTAGAAATATGTACGCATATTTGACAACTTTTATATTCATATTTCATACCGGAAATGATCTTTTCTCATAATTTAACCAGTGAAAACCTAGCGAAGTATGACCATATGAGACCTTGGATACTAGAAAAAAAATCGGACTTACCGACCTCAACATGTTTTATCATATTACCGGAAACACAACTTTCTTTTGGCCTAAAAGGCTATTACAGGAAGTGGACTATTTTAATTAAAAAAATCTCTAGGCCAGCCCTCCTTTGATGTTAAGTAACGTTCCTGGGGACCATGCGGCAGATGCTGTATCCCATTGTAGAGCACATTGATGGAATATTGTTTTACTCTTTAGAGGTTGCATAGCATATCAATATACATTGCGCCCATTGGTCGTCATGATGTATGATGGTGGGTAACTCGCCAGTGCCATACCCATGCATCGTGGCGATCGTTTAGGGTTGATACTGTTCTGAATGATCGGTCTGATGCACAAATGAAGTGTTGAGAAGTTAGCGCTACATTGGTGCACCATGGCGACAAATGTAAATGAACTGAAATGGTTTATGCGACCCTCACATGTTAAATATACAAACAGATTTTTATTATGCATAAACGTGCATGTACTTTGGACTATATGATGAGGCATTGTAGCAGTTAATATTGTGAGTAGAGGAAACGCCGAACGCATGGTCTGTATATAACATGGTAACCTTATACCCTCTTTAGCTTATATATTTTGCCTTCATAAAAATGATTTCAGCCCTCTAAACCATGATTAGGAAATCACAATGTTCATGCTTATGCACCAATGCAATACTGGGGTTTTAACGCTGGTGTTTTAAAGATTGACGCTGCTGACATAGGCGTCTTAGAAATAACACACACACACACACACACACAAACACACATATATATGATATATATATATATATATATATATATATATATATATATATATATATATATATATATATATAATTTATATATATATATATATAATTATGTAGATTTTAATCGTGTGTAATAAACTACCCTACACAAACAATTAAATGAATATTTGAGTAGGCCTAATTAGGCCTATAACTTATAGATGCTGCCCTTTTCCCCACCCAGGCGTTACTCCGGGAGAAGTGGCGGCGTCGTGGCGGTGAGAGGACGTCGGTATACCGGCGGGTGGCCACCATACTTATCTGCCCCTCAGTCCTCCTGCTCAGCTCCGGGGGCGTCTTCACACTGGCCTCCTGGTGGCCAGCCTTTGGTCAGGGGACAATCTTCTACAAGATGCCGTACAGGAAGATCTTCAGTATTGTAGGGCCGACATTACTGTTTGCCGGAGTGATGGCAGGGATTGTGGTCTACGTGTTCTACAATAAGATTACTTATGATGACGTAAGTATGGGTCTATTTTTGTTCTTTTCATAAAAATTTTCAGATTTCAGTTTCAGATTTGTAAAGAAAGAAATAATGACTGGGTTTTTTTAGCAGAGAGAAAAAAATATTAAAGAAGGGTGTGCAAAATAAGATTGTCGAATGTTCCTTATGGTTAGATATAAAAGATCTTTGACATAGTTTTTCTTATGAAAGTTGAAATAACGTGTTTTTTTAAACACTTGCTTAACAAACGTTTTTGAAAGTCACATTATCAAGCATCACTTTGTCTAATCTTAAATGAAACTTTTTTTCAGAGCACTCCAAGGAACCTTAAGTTGGCGCGGATGCGAATTCGCTACAAGAAAGCAAAGGCCGAGAAAGCACAGCAGGGTTTATCTAACAGTCAAAATCAAAATTCCACAGAAGAAATTCCTGCTTCTCCTCTATCAAACATCTCTGGGTCGTCGGGCACTGGAATCTCTAATATCTTACTGTCCAGGCTTAAAAGGATACGCCTTCGGTATTCAAAATCACGTGACCAAGAATGTCAGACGACATTTAGCTTCGATCCCTTTGAAGACGCGGGAAACTTTGGCACGAGCTGCTCTCACGGAAATAACTTTGACAATGGGTGCATTCGACCCCCAGCTGATAATAATAGAAACGGTGAATCTTTGGATCTAATAAAACCTCAAAGACCAAAGTCCTATGAACTTTCCATTTTGGAGAAGCCATACATTGAAGATGGCGATTTGCACAGTGGAGATTATCACGTGGACCCGGCCGACATCATAGCTCTGCTTGGACGGTAAGTATAGTCGACTATTCTGTTTGATATTTGGATGTCATGGGTTTGGGGGACGGGGTATCAGCTGTATAGATGCCGAAACTTTCCAATTAGGATAGTCCATTTCTATGGACTGATATAATAATATCCATGCAAGTTCATTTCCTATATTTTAGTGTTCTAGTCAATATACACAATGCAAATTGAAAATCATCATGACTCAGCATTAAGCATTAACAACAGGGGGGGGGGGGCTGGTGGATTTGAGGGGGGGTCAGAATTTTTTCAACCTCTTGACCACGGGGGGGTCAGAATTTTTTCGCCCCCTTGACTAGGGGGGAGGGGGTAAAAATAATTTCACCTGTTTTCAGCAAAAATGCCTGCACATTACTATAGGTTAAAAGGGTGCGTTCTCATGCGGTTTTCGCCTCCCAAGCGGGGGGGGGGGGGTTAAAAAGATTTTGACCTGTCGAGAGGGGGGGGGGTCGGATTTTTTTTCGCGTGTCTGCACACAAACCCACCAGCCCACCCTGTTGTTAAAAAGGCAAAATTCTGAGAAATGGCATGTTCTAGACCATGTTCTAGTGTACAAGGCTGATGTACAGCTCACTTAAAAACAGTTTGACATGCTAAACATTATCTGGAGGCTGTTGCGAAAAGATTTGGAATTCAATTCTAACTGTAACTAATGTATCTTCCAGTTCCTCCTGATTCTCCACTCAGGGAGACCAATTCTCACCTTATACTGTAATGGAATTGAATTACTCTGAATTAGACTGCATTGCAAAAAGTTGAGGAACTGGTTCCATGATTAATTCCACCTGAATGCTTCCCATAGGCGAAAGGCCAGGGAATTGAAGAAAGGAACTGGCTGGGAATTGGTTCTTGATTAGGAAGCATTCACCAGTCCCTGACCACTCCTAAACTACTTCTATGACCAATTATCTTTTGGCAACCCAACAGGGAATTGATTCCCTGAGGTCAGTCAGTTCAATTTTGGGAATACCACCTCCGACAAAATCGTTTCCAAATCTTTTTGCAACAGCCTGCTGATTGGTCGATAATGTATAGGGGCCTACTGCTTAGTTCCTGTATCTATTTTACCAGAGAAATTAGGAAAAATGAAAGTTGTGCGTTTCCGGTTGCGTACTAAGAATATTAGATAGCGTAGGCTGAAATGTCTTTGTTTTGTTAACTTCTTTTCACTGCTCGGACATGATTTGAGACAGGATATTGTCGATGATTAAATCCACTGAAAAATCACCCAAAACATTACAAATTTTGAAAGAAAAGCCTGCATATCAACCTGATCTAAAGTCATCTATTCTGAAAATTTAATGCTTTGATACATGGTGATTCTTCTTCATAGAGCTTGGTACACTTAGTAGGGGGCCTATAGATGGTGGGTCCTCCACGTCACATGTCGATTTTAAGAAGAATTACCGTCATGTTACTTATTTTTTCTCCATGTCGTTGTCACTAAACCCTTATGCAATATGCCGATTTAAAGAAAAGGTCATGCCGCAAGTTGCCATTTTTTTTCTCTCCCGTCTTTGTCACCAGGGGCTCCATGCGTGTTGTTGATTTTAAGAAAAAGCAATGTCACGCTGTTGCTTTTAGAGGTCTAGAGCCATAACAATTGAATGCATTTGGCCATGGTGTAGGGAGCAGGGAGCCATTGGTAGCACCTGGATAGGAGGATGCGGGCATTCAGGGTATTAGTCTTTGGTAAGGTCCAAACACACTGATCCAGGCACAGAAAGGGTCATGTACTACCATCCAGGTATGGATGCTTATTGATGTAGAGCACTACTGCATGAACCGTTTACAGAAAGGTTGTTTTAACATTGGAAATACACTTGTGAAGCCAACATACATAAACACAAAAGAAACATGCATCTCCTCGCCTTAGGTTGTAATCAAATTTTTCAAGTTCTGCATGAGAAGCAAAAGAAGTGTTCCAATTGATGTAGCACCAAGTTGATACCATAATATTGCACTGGGACCTTTAGGCACGCATATAATACTAGTATAGAAAGAGCCTCAATACTTTCATAGTAGGCAAATAAGGATCACTATAGATGTTCAAACAGAAGGAAACTCAATTTTGTCAAAATGTCAGGTAATCGTGTTAGTAGTCGTTTTGCACTGAGGCGGAAAAAAAGAACATGGAAGGACAAGTTTCCAAAATGAAAAAAACAACAACTTTTGGCAGCAAAAAAAAAGTTTTTGAAATTCGAGTCCTTATTATGTGAGGTGCGTTTGTCCTCTGGCTCAACTACATTCATCGATAAGTTACTGTGGTGTTGACATGAAACATGTGTACTAGTACGTCCTTCAGATAGTAGACATTCATTGTTAGCTCTAGCTGACAGTTCGATCCATGCATTCTGATTGACAACTGCACACATGTATATGTGGATCAACACGGTAAAAGGTATGCCCGCGTACCCCCTCGTGGGTGTACCATTTACCGTGTTGATCCACATATACACACATATGGATAGGTCTTCACGGATACCTGAACACAGCATGTCACAATAGACAATTGACATTTATATACCCAAGTGGCCAAAGTTCTCCTCTACACCACCTGGCGTTTGTCTAGTGAATTAAGGCTAGTTGATGTGTACACTCTTACATTACATCATATTGAAACTATAGAGTCATCAGTGCTATAACACATGGATGTGTGTGGATGCCCAGATGGATGTGGTTTATCCACAATCAACAGTCGGCAGTCACAATAGTGCTGGAGTATTCTTACCATCTTTAAGTCAGAGACTCATACATGCTTTTGAAAAAAGGAAGGGGTGTGGCCATACAAAAAAGGGGGGCACAATACTTTTTGAGTAATTTGGGCTCAACATTCAGCAAATATACTCATACCTATAAGCAAAAAGGAGCCTGCCCCCACTCCCTCGTCTCTAGATCTGCAACAGAATAAGTGATAGCCACTTCACAAAAATACATCCTTCATCCATGAATGGACTCTCACTCCTCACCATCAAACCACCACCAAACACTGGAGTAAGGACAAGGTTTCTCCAGGGCACTAGCCTCCATGGAGGTGACAAGGGCCGTGCTTTATCTCCCTACCAGCAGCACTAGTGAATGCTAATCGGTGGAGGTAGGAAAGTGCATCTCAAACAAGGCTAATGCATTGTGGAGTTACAGCAGTAGATCATTGGCCTGCCCTCCTGACACCCTCCCACATCTACTCCACTCCTCCAGGCCTCCCTCCCTCACACGTTGTCATTGCTCCAGGGCAGAGGCTTCAATGCCTGGAGGTGGTAGGAAATGTGTGGTAGTCCTCCACCACCTCCTTTACGGGATGTATATATGCAGCTAGCAGGATCGGTTATCGTCCAATAGTGAAGGACTGGGTCCTCTGTGTGCGCAGCCATCTTGTCATTCATCTCGCGATACTTACGTTGGTACACACGACTAGATTTGCCTGAAACAGCTGCAGTGCGAGATAGGTGGTGAAAGTTGCTAATGTCAGCATGCAGATGGTGGTCCCAGGAATAAGTAGCATTTCGAGAGATCACGATTCCCTCCATCCCTTGGAGAATAGCTTATAAATGTCATGATCTCTTTTATCAGCGCACATCTTGCAAGGTACCAGATAAAGTAATGGATGCCTTTACTAGGAATTATGGAAATGAGGAATTTCCCCTGAGGGCTGCATAGAACGTATAGGACACTGTAATACGTCAATGACGTACATGACTTGTATATAGTTGCTGTCATTGGACTCTATGAGTTGGATATATATTTTTTTATTCTTTATTCATCCTGGCACTAAGAAGGCAAATAGCCTGCCGTATAAGCCGCATAAAAAAATAACATATAAAAAAAGACTTGTGCATGATATAACTAAAATCGCTCCAGCTCCAATACCATCATTTATTTGGTCTATAAATGATACACAGGCTGTATACAATTATACACAGGAAACCTTTATAATATAAGAGCACTTTATATAAGGGCTCATCCAGATGGGACCTGATGGCCAGATGGGAGCTGGTGCAATTAACATACCTATGATAATATACACACAAAAACCCAGGCCTGGCGGCAGTCCTGCAGTGGGAGCAGAATATGGATTGTCCTACGGCAGATGTTAACTGCTGAATATACTAAATACACACAGCTGGAGAGAGCAGAGAGGCTTCAACAGTCACATCATACTGTTTGGTCCTCCAGCTGGCAATGGATATCCTCAGATTTATCTCCCTCCTGATATCTCTATTCAGTATGGAGTGTGCTGGATTATAAAAGCATCAACCCACGATATTTAGGATTGCTGTGGATATGATAAAAGGATCCACCCACCACGATCTTTAGGACTGCTATGTGACACATGTGGGACGCACTTAGGCCCATCCTTTAAGGACCACATGGAGTGAAATGTTGGTCTTTTTATTGTTGTGCTATAGGTTAAATCCTCGCCCATGAGACGCACCTCTAACTTTTGCTGCATCTATGAGGAGCAGTAGGGGCTCCAGCCTCGCATATTTATAAGCTATATACACGAGGTTTGCCTGGTCAGTAGATTCAGTTACTGGTTGAAGACCCTTCTTCTAGACCTATGTAAAACAATATATCTTCAGTCATCTCAACTCAGTATAAACACACGATCAAAATCTGAATTACAAATGTCATAATTGACACAATGGCGTGGTGATTAGATGTTCACCTGAAAGGTGGTAGGTCGCTGTCTCGATCCCCTTACACAACCATAACATATTAAGGGTACCTACCCCTGCCGTCAACATGCCATTGTCATGAAAACGGGGAAGAGATTACGAAAAAGAATAAATGCACCTGTATTGGAAATCTGCAAATTACCTTGACATTCATGGACATGGAATAAGGCGTACCTACTGTCAGTTTGCCAAGTGCCTAGAAGAAAATAGTCCAGGAAAAGGATGGACAAAACCTTAGTTTGTAATGGGATATCACAATGATGGACACAGAGCCTGAAGCTTGTAAGCTTCAAACCAAAGGGCATTGGGACCCAAATATACCTGAACGAAAAAACAACTAACTTCCCCACCCATCAAAAGAAAAAAAAATATCATGGGTCGTCGTGCAGCATATTCAAGCATGAGGGAGGCCCGCCATGCCCGCCTTTCTCAGGTCCTTAAACAAAGTCGCCAAAAGGATATGGAAGAACGCCGACAACGGGACCGTCGTTACGCACATGTGCGTCTCTTGAGCGGGCGTTCTCGGCGACGTCGTGACAACTTGCACGTAGTAGCATGCATCCTCGTCGTTCCCGCCTCTGTAACGGTTCTAACAGGCATGGCGATCTGCCTCTGTGCAATGTCCCCGGCCATTGGGGCTGAGACTGTCTTCTGGACCGAGCGAGGCAAGTATCGCATCGCCGGGCCTTTCATCTTAGCTTTAGGGTGCGTTTTGGCGTTGTTCACCTATGTGCTTTATAAGTGGACGCGCACTGGGCACCACCGCCTCGACCCTGGAGGTGGGGATGAGGACACTGCAGGATGCCCTGATGTACTGGAGGATACAGGAGGCCCCCATCTCAATGGTAAAACCAACTATTCAGCACAATCCTCCCTGTCCTCCCCCAGTCTGGGGATTAATGGAGAAACTGAACTCGACACATTCGTTGTTGATGGCAACAATGATGAAGATGGTGATGCCGAATGTCACTCGATCGGATCATTGGATTACAATCTAAGTCATCCATTGCAAAATCATATAGGAGACTATGAGAGACACGGTGCGGTCTCTGTCACCTATTATGATAACAAATGTGGTGATAATGATAATAACAACATCAGAGCCCAGTATAACTCATTAGATAACAACACCAGGTCGCCCAATAACACAACAGCCTACACTGATAGACCCTACAATTTCTCAGACTTTCAATCTAGGCTGGAAGACCTTGTGGACCTCAACAGGGCAATTCCACTTCGGCGCCTCCAGCTACAAAATGCTGACGTAGCGTCTGACGTGACGCCACAGAACAGTGATGACGTCACTGACGACTACCACGAATCAGCTCCTGAGTATGCTGAGTATGATGGATCACAGTCCTGTTCATCACAGCAGAAGTTGATCAGACAAAACAGCGTCTCTCGAATAGAGAGGCCACCCGCTGGACATAATCACATTGAGTGGAGACCAGTTCTGTACACTAACACTGGTTTAGAGACAGATGACCGAAGGTCACGGTTACTGTCTTATGACATGGCCCTCCAACAGCGGATGGGAATAAGTTGTGCCACACAGGGGTTGGTGGTGCCGCCCCACAAGCACGCCTTGTTCCTGGAGAGAGAGCAGGATTGTACTGTACGGTGAGCATCGACACCCAATTAACCATTTGAGGTCTGCTAATGCATCAACGAACGCATCATGAATGTAGACCCTACAGTGTTGATACCCTCCCAGAGGATTGGCATGATGCTCCAATGAAGTGCGGTGAGCATACTCGCCAGCACTTCATTGATGCATCATGCCGACCAATGGGCATGATACAGTTCTTTATCAGCGGCCCCTAAAAAGCTAAGACTTTTCTTCTAATTTGTTATAACACATTTACAACACGTTTTCTTACTTTCCACTGTAGGAGAACAGTGATAGGAGATGTGATTGAAGAGCGCCAGGGTTATTTTCCTGTCATGCGTGTCTACTAGCTCTGGTTAGATCTATAACTAGATAATGCATGACATGCCATATGTTCTAATACCATGCTACAACAGGAATAAGGCCACTAGGAAGGGGATAGGTCATGCCTGCATTCCCAGAATGATAAGGATCTCTGGGTACTCCCAAGATCTTTATCTGGAAATAAATGCACGCCCCCTCCCCTTCCCTATGACGTATTCCTTAATGACACTTATGGTAACATTTCCAGGAAAATGACTACAAATCAATCCATATTGTGTAATGCTTATCCAGCTCCCATTATCGTAGCAAGATTACTAAGTAGCCCTGGCTGACCATTCAGTTTGGAGGCCTGTACAGGACCGCCCTTGTGATGGACCATAGGATTCATACATAATGTTTCAGTGGCGAATACTACTGATACAAACCCATTCTGCAAATTCTTACTGATGTTCCCATGTTCCAGTTATGGTGATGTTTCCCTATCATTATTTTTCATGGCAACATTTCCATGTACTACTCATGGCGACATGTCCATACACTACTCATGGTGACATGTCCATACACTACTCACAGTGATATTTCCATATGCTACTCACACTGACATGTCCATACACTACTCATGGTGACATGTCCATACACTACTCACAGTGATATTTCCATATGCTACTCACACTGACATGTCCATACACTACTCATGGTGACATGTCCATACACTACTCACAGTGATATTTCCATATGCTACTCACACTGACATGTCCATACACTACTCATGGTGACATGTCCATACACTACTCACAGTGATATTTCCATATGCTACTCACACTGACATGTCCATGTACTACTCATGGCGACATGTCCATGCACTACTCACAGTGATATTTCTCTATGCTACTCACACTGACATGTCCATGTACTACTCATGGTGACATGTCCATGTACTACTCATGGTGAAATGTCCATGTACTACTCAAGGTGACATTTCCATATACTACTTATTATGACATTTCCATATACTACTCTTGTTGATATGTCCATATACTACTCTTGTTGAAATGTCCATATACTACTCATGGTGAAATGTCCATGTACTACTCACAGTGACATTTCCATGTACTAGTCACGGTGACATGTCCATGTACTACTCACAGTGACATTTCCATGTACTAGTCAGGGTGACATTTCCATGCACTACTCACGGTGACATGTCCATGTACTACTCATGGTGACATTTCCATGTACTACTCATGGTGACATTCATATACTACTCAGGGTGACATTTCCATGTACTAGTCACGGTGACATGTCCATGTACTACTCATGGTGATATTTCCATATACTACTCATGGTGTCCATGTACTACTCACAGTGATATTTCCATTCACAACTCATGATTATATTTCCATATAGCAGTATGCCATAGTACCTCGCGTATAAGGCGACCCTGTGTATAAGATACACCCTGAGAGAAACCTTTAAGGTGCACCTATAGGGGCTATTTCTGGGAAGTTTAGTACTAATCCAATATAACTTTACCCTGTCTATAAGGTGCACCCACTCTTTTGGGAAGTCCTACGAGGCGCAGTATGTCTTAAATATGCATAAATAAGCCGTGATATTTCTATATACAACTCATGGTGATCTGTCCTATTTTGGCGACATTTCAATGATGTGGGGTAAAGGCCCCTTGTAAGCATTTACGCAACAAAACGTGGCATAAGGCCCCACAAGGCTCTACTGTAGGGTCGTTGGATTTGTAATAACAACAGGTCCTAGTGTTTTCCAAAAATACACTGCATTGTGCTTTAAATAGAGTCGCGCAGTCTGAGATTGTATAAGTGGCTGTGTGGGGACAGCCAAAATGTCCAGTTCCCAAAATCCTGACTGCCATGGCATTGTGCACTCTTAAGCTCCAAGCAGTTTTTGTAATTAATAATTAAGGAAAATAATTCTCATGAGATACGTGGCCTATGATGTCATACATTGACATGGGATGGAATTGAAAAGACAATCTTCATGTACTATGGTAACTCCATGGTTTACCATTGAGTGATCTCAGTCTCAATTTGCCGATACACTGAGACGATAGTCAAGGACCCACACCCCTATGATGATCAGGGGCGTGGGAAGCAGTTTCAGAGTGGGTGGGACCAGGGTTTATTTTTTGCAATTTTTGACCTCCCTTTGCTTGATCTTTTAGTTTTGACCTTTTGAGGAGTTGGCCAAAAGTGGGGGGGGGGGGAAATGTCCCCCCTGTCCCCCCTGCTTTCCCATGTGATGCGATGGACAATATATAAGGCCATTATATACGCCAGATGCTTCAAAGGGCCCTATATATTCCTATTGAAGAAAGAAATGTATGATATTAATCCTTGATGAAATGCAATTTTATGGCAGTCATCAGCTTTTTTTAGTTTGTGAGAAGTGCATTTCCTACCACTGCTGGTTAACTATTGACATGAGAGACAAAGAATTCTCCAGACGATCCAGCCAGGTGGCGTCCTGTGTTTAGTCTGCAGAACAATACCCATGAGCCTCTGCGTCTATCTGTACTTCACATCCCATAATAGCATCCAGGGTCTGCATGCAGACTTTGCATTGAGAAATTCAATACCCACAATTGTTCAGTGCTTTAGCTCCGACTTTAGCTATATATATCCTGCGAAATCAGGGTAAATTATGTTATCAAAACCAGAACAAAAGCAATGAGTGCTTATGGAACTCAAAATTTACCTATAGTTTAGAAAGATAGAGCCTAAGGTATCTTTCCGCACATTATATGCAAGACTACACTGTTAAACTGTGGCTAGCGGTTTACAGTAGATTGCTTCTATTTTTGGAAAAAGGTATTAGTTGCTGTCAAACTGTAATACCGTGCCAGGCTATTTACAGCACATTGCTTTTATTTTTAGAAAACAGTAAGAAGTGCTGTTCATACAAACCCTATGACCCTACAGCAGATTGCCCCGTACCCAGTACACGGTAATGTCCTGCATATTTACAATCGGGGCTCCGAGTGTAGTACAAATCCAATGACCCAACAGTGGGTTGCCCTGTACCCAGTACAGTGGTCTTTATAGCCCATTTACAATTGGGCCTGAGAGTATAGTCATTTACTACAGCACAGAATATATAGGGTTTATTAGTCCTAATATTTCTCCTATATTACTTTTGCCCACCTTTATCGGAGTAAAGCGCTTTGGCTTGGTCGAGGCTGTCCCAAGCAGCGACCATTCTTTGTACATCTTTCAATATGTCAGAGTATTCCTCTTCAAACCATGTATGGGTCGCATAATACATTACTTCATGGTGATGTATTTTGGCCTTCATCAATCCTAACATGAATGTAGCCTTAATGGTCAAGGGCTGCATTAATGCATTCTGCCATTTCTAGGTGATTGATACTCTCCTGGAGAGTCAACATGATGCATTAATGCCGTGATGGCCCTTCGTTGCATTGATGCATCATATCGACAAAGGAAACAGAGTCAGTAGACATAATTTTATAAACTCACAACATTTTTTGAGAAGCCTGCTTTTTTTTGAGAACCTTTACCAAAAGGCGTTTACATATACAGTGGAATCTCCCCTTCAGTTTGCATATTAATTCCACAAGTGATTACTCACTATAGCCTAAACTGGCAGGGTTGGATTAAATAGATGATGTCCAGTTAGACTGTAACATGTGGCATTGATATCCCCTTCATATCATATGACATACACATGTGATTTTGCATCATCAGATGATGGGTGCAAATAATAAATCACTAAGTTGTCGAACCACACAAAACCAGACACGGTCAATTTAATTTAAAATGTAGGCTTTTATTTGATAAAAAGCATGGATAGTACAGTTTACATTTTATGTTCATTAGTTGAGCGTTTGCAGGAGCGATGTACATTTTGGGTAATTTCATTACCCTTCACCAGAAGCAAATAATGAATTAAAAATCAATACGCTCAGAACTCCCTGAGTTTTATCTTCTAAACTTTTTAATGTTATAGAGTAAAACTTTGACAAGTTCACGGATGCATTAAGGACAGTGTGGGTGAGGGCACAGTCAGGAAAATCAGGTGTGAGGAGAGGCACAGGCAGGATCCCATACATTATTTCCATGGGGGTGGGGGAAGGGGGGGGGGGGCTAGGACGTGCCCTCTGCTGTCGGCCACCTTCTAGATCCGCTACTGCCTGTCCGTCTTTAAAGTTTCATCACCATCATCACAGTGTGAAATTAAATGTGAGAAAATGCCTCAGAGATGTAATATTTTGATGGGCTACAATGTCAAACACCTTTGCCCCAGCAAATGCATACACGACCCTACTATTTAAATTTTGCTTTGAAATAATCAATACACAGCTGACCTATAACACTTTCACTATCATTTTATTCTGGAGATTACCCATAATACTGTGCTTTACTCTAAAGTTTTCTGGGGCTTCCTTCTAGAAATTACATTATTCTATTTCAACACTGTATAGTTTATGGGGATGACTGGTGTATCCATGTGGTCTGTACTTCATGTTATACTATCATATAAAATCTAACATTTAGGTGAAGAGGTGAGCATGAATGTATTACTCTCCCATTGATATGACATGTGATTTACAGGTATGCACTAGAGTGTCACACTGCTAGGATATAAAACAAAAAGGGAGCCCCCCCCCTCCCACTCCTCTAAGTAGGTGTATGCTGGTCTACTGTTCTTGTCCTCATTGACTCATCCTTCCTAATGCAAGGTTTCACTATCAACAACCACTATGGCCCATTAAGAAGCATTAGCCATTGCCACACTCCTAGATGGACGCTTATTTTTATATATCTATCTTTTAATATCTGATGCCTGAAGCTACCTGTGTTCATCATAGCATTGAGTCTCCTGATCGTCCCCCACATGCTCCTCAGTTTTGTATATATCTCAGATGTCTAATTGTTTGCTTCTAAATATAGTTGGATGAAGATGAATATGTCATTTCCACATAAAACCCATTCAATAGACCCTATATTGAATACTTGATATAGAAATTCTTGTCTAGTGAAAGTGAAAAGCGAATTTATAAATATATCTTCGCATGGTCATGATTATTGCAGTTTCGAGACTTGTCTCCTTCAGTATTAAGGAAATCAAAATGAAATATACTTTGAAGGAAACCTTTCAGTTATTCTAGTATACTCTTTCTTCTCACCATTTAATGATTCTAATATACTCTCTTTTTTGCCATACCTTTCAGAATGACTGGAAGCGAGGAGAGGGAGGTAGACCCACACAACCGTGTTGAAAGGCAATTCGAACGATCTCACAGTGAGGATTACTATGACAAGAGGAGTGCCACAACCTTGAACAATGAGCAGAACATGAAATGCTCACCTGAACAGCTCCCTCTGCCCTATAAAGGCCCACACCAGGAGCAACCCAACAGGTGCCCCTCACCATTAGGCAGCTCCTCAAAACCACAGAGACCACAGAACTTCTCCAGGAATCCCTGTACCACTAACTCTCCCCAAACCAAGAGGCTGGTGAGCAGCTCAGACCAAAAGCAGACTCCACAGGTTAACAAACTGCTCACAAGTTCTCCTCTTTTTGCTAGGCAAAAGCCTTCAGATAGAATAAAGGTATCATCCAGTAGTCCAGGCAGGGTTATCAATAGTGACAAGTTCATTTATCCACTACCGGATAATCTCACAGTCCCGGATGGTGAGATACTTGATGGAAACGTCACCAAGGTTCACTTAGATCGTCTCGGTGACATGTTGGAAAATGTCCTGGGTGGTGTCTTTGAGTACAAAGCCAGGAAATATCCGAAATGTGATCCAGTACCCCTGCATGCTGAAGATGAAAAAGGATATATGGGTGTGATCAGAATTCCAAGAAGTCCAAGAACTGCTTCAGCAGCAGGTGAGGTTCCTTCTGGTGTGCCTCGCACTACTTCCTCCAGCAATGTAAAGGCATCCACCAGCTGTCCAGCAGTGTCTGACCTACTTAGACAGGACCCCCAGGAACAGCTCCATAAAGGGATCAGTGTGCAAGTCCTCCAGGAGGAAGACTCTTACGAATCACCTGCAAGGACACCCCCAGCTAAACGTCCCAATGGAAAGATCACCAGTTCGAACAGCAAGCAATGTCGACCGTCCCAGACATCCACCCAAGGACCATTTCCGGGAGAACCAGACTCTAGTGTCATCCAGAGGAAAATACTAAGTCATTTTAGTTGTCCTGGTGGGTTTCAGAAGGAGGAAGGGCATGAGAGTTTGGGATTGGAGACAGGGAGAAACTCTCTGCCAGAGACTTGCGGAGACACATTGCTCAATAGACCCAACTTCTACCTTGGCGACGAGGATGGGACCGATCCATTATTCAACTTTTCTGAGGTGGAGGGGAGAAGGCCGCCAGTAGGGAGTTCAACTGTGGTCAGTGCTACACACAATGGTGGAGTAACCACTAAAGTCTTCAAACACTCAAAACTAAGCCCCACTAATCTACCGCAAAAGGCCGTAATCAGGCAGGGTAGCTTCCCCTCCAAAGTGACAACAGTCTGAATAATGGGACTGTTGCCAATCTACAAACCGGTTACTGATACGTGGATACTATGTACAATTTTGTATGCATTTGGGAAAAGGAAAGCGCTCGTTGAATGTAGGATATTGTATTCTTTTGTAAACTTTTTGACAGACTGGTGGTCATCCAATTATTTCTAATTCAGTTGTTTATTTCTAATTTGATATCAGTTGGTTGAAAAACAATGTAATACCTCCTCAATAGTATAGAAATCCCCCATACCGCACTTGACGCAATGCATGCACATAACCATTCTCCTTTACATCCTCCTTTGAATGAGATTTAGCCCAGAAAGTATGGTTTTAGTTTCATAACATAACTTACAGAAATTGATTGAAGATTATTGTTCAAGCAGATTGTCCGTCAATTATCTCATGCCCATGTATTGTATCAACCTTGTAGGTTTTGCATGATGCAGAAATGGTTTGGACCTTAAAAGTTTCACACTTGGCAAAAAACGTATTTCTAACGTTTGCAAACGTTTTTATTAGGTTTTGCTCTTTCCTTACGTTGAAAAAACGTTTCAAACATTTTTCTCAATGTGTTTTCAACATTTGTTTGGTTCGGTTCTATGTTCGGTTTCTCAAAGTTGAAAAAACGTTCTTAAGTTCTTACATTTTTCTATGTAAATCTAAAATAAAAACGTTTTTATAGAACGTAAAAGAACCGGTCTTTTTTTAGCACATGTTGTCACGTGTCCATTTTTACGTTTAAAATGGCTTGGCAAACTTAGGAACAGTATTTTAACGTTAAAAACGTTTTTATGCAAAGTGGGTTAATCTCAATGTCCTTTTGAATGTTGTACAATATAATTATATATACACTGCCAGCCCTGACATAGGGTGCACTTCCATGAACCAGCGCTCAACCATAGAACAGCCTTTTACCTGTATATATGTATGCCTTCCAGGTATGACCCATCATTTTATATTCAAATCAGTCAGGTGTATGCTAAAACGTGGCCGAATTATTGATTTACCGATTATAGATATTGTTAACTAGGTAAACGATAGTGATGAACTTGAGGAATTCAATGAGATATAGCCAGAGTTATTTTTTATATAAATTATACAGACATGAGGGATAATCAAAGTTTAATTCAAACCTGGTTCCACCCTCCTGCGACAGAGACTCACGCCTCGATTCTGGAAACTATTAACTCTTTTGTCGAAGAAGACACATGATTGTATCTTACTTGACAGAAAAAAACGTGTCTGTAATATTTAGGAACGTTTGAAAAGGGGTTGAGTAGGAAAAAGGAAACGTTTGTAAAAGATGTTGCTGATACATCAAAACGTGGGGGGAAATAAAGACAACGAAAATGTGTTTGATTTTAGTCGTAAATCGGGATCTGGGACCTAATGCCCTCATGTCACGTGACAATATTTTTGGTGGAATAAAACTGTCCATTTACTGAATAAACTATATCAGTGAGATCAATGGGCGAACATGTTGTCACCTGGTGTTTTGAACTATAGCCGACAAGGACGCATCTGTGTGTTGAATCTATGCACATCAATCAATTTTTTATAGCCTGGGTGCAGTATATCATTGATATCATTGTCAAACTCATTGTATTATCATGAAACTCACAAATTTAGACTATTCTGACATGTAGATTACGAAAATTAAGTTTTTATTAAAGTCAGGTTTGCCTTTATCATCAGGAAATGCACATTCTTTTAAAAAACGTTTATCGTGATTCTGCTCATATTTCCTGTCTGACCAAAAAATCAATTATATTGCCCCTGCTGTGTACTGTTGATATATTTAACTGTTCTAAATATGTCAGTAATTTTCCCCTGACACACACCTAAGTTACCAATGTGTAGAATATTTGCTTATTGTACAGCCTCTGCAAGAGCAGAACTGGAAAGTAGATTTTTATCTGGGTGAGATAGTGTCTTGACGAGTGATTTTTGAGAATCATGCCATGTTCTGTTAAAATTCCTTTGTATAAGCAGATTTTCCCCCCATTAAAGCTATATACCACCTGAAAGTACATGTACATTGTCTCCTTTGTAATCAATAACTTCTCTCTAACTCTATGTCCCTTGTATGATTAATGACAGACAATGAATATTTTGTGCCCTAAATTTGAGTTAAAATCCAGTGTCGGCCCTGGAGGAAAGTGCCCCATTGCTAAAAGTAAATCACAGAATATCTTGTCACAACTCTCTGAACCCAACATTTAGACCCAGTTGTACAAGAATGATAACATAAAAGACCATTATTAATATATAAAAGCACATATGGGAGGCCTTAAGGGTATTTACCCCCAATTATCACTCGCCAAGACACTGTTCCTAGGGTATATACCATTAGGGTGTTGCCATAGCAACCATTTTCGTATTTAACTAATTATATTTCATGAGGAGGTAGTCTAACACCTATATGCTATGCACAAAATATTTTTTTGAGATACTCCTACGTTTGGTCTAGACCCCCTTTCCCAGCTCCAGGGGGGGATGTGCTCTGTTTCTATGACTTTCGACCTCGAATCCATTGTAAACGGATAACCATTGTCAATTTATCAGGGTAAGTATTGATATAAATCTTTTTTTTTTAAACGATGAACAATGACTGTTTTGTCCCATTTATAGTATGATTGTGTATTGATACATGACTGAACAAATAAAACTCATTAAAACAGATATACAGGATTGTCCATTTTATCATTAGGTCATATTGCCACCTTTAACCTTATTTTCATTTTAAGACATGGCAGATGAAAACAATAATGATTTTTGACCAACTCCCAGATGAGGCAAACATAAAAAGTCAAAACGAAAGAGATCAAAATTGCAGCAAAACCCACTCCCACAATTACGAAACTGCTTTTCATGCCTCTCATTTAAGTAAGCTACACTACCCACTTGGCAAAAAACGTTTGCAAACATTTTAGGCTTGTTCCGGTGAACTGGGGACATATGGGCCAGCAGGGGGGTGAAATAGAAATGTTAAAGGATATAAAAGTCTTTTTACCATATGATAGTTCAGGTATTGGTCTAACTTAGTATGAAATTAGCTACCTTAAATATCAAAACTGTTCAAATGGTGGCTAACCAGAGCTATGATGTACAAATATGCACTAAAAATCATTAGGCTACTCTTTACATCTCCCAACAAATCACTATTGACCTCATTTTTTTGGATCCAATGTCCTCTTTGTGTTAGGTAGCAGGTATTTTGTTGAGAGGTCAGGCTGGGCAATATAAGGCATCGTTGAATACGGACAGCCTCACCTCGGTGAATACGATGCAAATTTATTCCCTGGAATGGACATTTGCATTTATGTCATGGCCTAGGGGGTTATTTTGCCTTTAAATAAAGAAAAACAGCTCAGATCTGTTCAAAATCCAAGATGGCGGACACCCATTGAATACAGACACATTGTATTCAATGCCCCCCATTGAATACGGCGGTTCTAGTACTAATCTATAGTGATGGTCGTATCAGCCATGACATAAAAATATGTAAGGTACCAGTACATTATGGTGTCTATCAAATTTTTTGCCTCAAATGAGAGATATTATCTGGTATTAGACTTCCTTTCAAATAGCTTTCCTGATTGGGAACTTACTGAAAAATCTATATTTCTTCAATACTTTAAAGTGGAAGGGATAAACTTTTAAATGTGTATATGTGACTTAGCTCTGTCCTAAGTCCTAATTATTGAGATTTGTGTGTGAAATGGTGTAAAGCGGTGTAAAGAGTAGCCTAATGAATTGCTTGTAAGTATTCAGGACTCTTGATTCTGTATGTAGTGTTTCTGTATAACCTCAGAGAAATTTATTGGATCTTTTCTGCTGCTTAGAAATGAAAGAGAATTGGTATGATTTTATGTTAGATATCACACAATACCAATAAAACTCTTTTTTTTTTTAAATATAACCCATTACTTTATAATATTGGCCATATGGTCAAATCATAATATTTCCTCTTGTATGGTGGAAAATAAACATAGAAAGCATGGCTTAAAATCTCTGTAATCTATTCTGAGAGACCAATGTACTGTAATACCCTATGTATGTTAAGGTGCGGCTTAAAGGTCAGGCTAAAGTTTAGTAAGAATACTATTTCTATATGATTTGCCCTATCAATAGGCATGAATCAGTGTAAAGCGTAGCCTAATAATACAGAATGTTCTGGAAACACTATACAAATGTATACATAATCAGATTTCAGTAATAATCACTATATTGATAACCTGCTATTATAAACTCTGTGAAAGCATGTGTTTCAAGTTCATTTCATACATGCTTGATAATGTTACACATATAAACATATATTCGTGGTCAGGTCAATAAGATAGCTTAAAGTGTAACTGAACATATATCCTGTCTGCCTCTTAATGCAATTAGAGCTAGACCAATCAGCCTAACCAACCATCTAGATATAGATGTCCATTATATCCTTTGTCTTCATCTAAACATTAATTGTGCATATGGTCAAATCATATTATTTCCTCTTCCATGGGGGGAGGAGATAAACATATAAAGCTGTAAGTGGCTCACATAGCTCAAAAACATGTGGTTTATCTATATTGACCAACAATATATCCATTGTAGGCCTAACACCTCATGTATAAGGCACACTTCATGTATAAGTTGCACCCTGAGTTGAAGGAAATGCTAAAAGGTGCACCTGGGGGTTAATTTTGAATAGGTTAGTACTACTCTGATATAAATTTACCCCGCCTATAAAGTGCATCCCCTCTTTGGGAAGGCTCTATAAGGAGCAGTATGACCATGGTTTATGTGAGGTACTAAAGTACATTGATCACTGAATCGATGTTCTGCCCATTGGCTGGTTTTATCATGTTTTTAACCACCATGAATAAGACAATGTGAAGCATAGCCTAAGCTGAACTATGATTGCTAATCAAACCAGTACAAAGAAGAGCTATCCCTACTAAATATCTATACCCATATATTTCAAGAGAGAAAGCATAACCTGATGTACATGTCTGCTGTTTCTCTGTTAATCGACTTCTGTAAAACCAAGGATTTCTTTGAGAGATTAAAGTAGCAATTCAGCTCATAAATTTGTTTGATATAGGGAGTCTGCTCATGAGCAAGGTATTGATTCCAGTTATGACAGTCTAAAACAATTTAAATTTGTCAACATTTGGCTATCAATTTAATTAAGTTGGGGGGGGGGTTGGCTTATAAGAGAGGTAGGCTTATGTAAGAGGTATTACAGTAGTGTAAAGCGTAACCTAATTTAAAAAGTAGCCTAATGACAAACATACATGCCTATGGTTCTTTTATGAATGGGCTATAGTAAGTTTCAACCCATCATACACATATGCTATGAGTGCCACTAAGATGACCAAGTGGAAAGTGTAGCCTAACAATGCACATACAAGGCTGCTGGTCTTATATAAATGGTCTAGTGTAAAGAGTAGCCTGATCGCTGCAGAATGACTACATATTTGGTCCCATTGGGCTATCACAGGCAGAGGGGAAAGAGGGGTTCGAGGTGCTAAAGTTGGGGTTTTGGGTTCTCTAAAGGAAGCTATAATACAATCCACCAGTTATGTTTTACCTCAATCTGATCTCCACTTGCTGTTTAAACTGTATATTTGGGGAATGTTCTCAAACTAGCTTCAAGCAGTAGAACCGTGTTTAAATCCCACAGCCATTTGGAAAGAAAACACAATTGGGTAATTCATCTCCAGTGGTTTTTTTGAATATGTATATATGCCAATCCAAAGGTCGAATACAATTCAGACTTCAGCGTTGATTTCACATTTCAATTTGGTAATCATAACCACACACAATTTGGTAATCATAACCACACACCTTTAATTTTCAAGGTTAATCGTGCCAACATATCTATATCACAAATAATGACGCCACCACATTTCATCAATAACATCATATAACCAATCGTGGGCGCGAGTGATCTCCATCGTCGCTGAATATCTTTTAAATTCACACAATCATAAAACCTTTACAAATTTCATAATCATTAAAGGTTCCTTCCAACATTGATAAGCTCCATAATGCTCATGTATCTCCAAATCACAGATTCACAAATGTCGTTTAATTTCCTAACATAATCACAAGTGGTTATCAAAATACACAATCATAAACTGTTGGTGTCTTCGAATTCCATCATGGCATAACTCCAAGTTAAATCAATAACTCCATAGCGAGATGTTAAGTAAGCATTGAGAATATAATAATGGGTAGTGAGAGACCAAGTGAAAAGCTAATCAAAGCTAAGTCCTTCTGATGAGTGGTTCCTCTATGTAATAATCAGATCCTCTATTGTATGCCTAGGCCTCCAATTGAATGAAGTTAAGACTTCAGAAAGCACTCTAGACAGTGGCCAAACTCCTGTAAATGCTATTCAGAATTTCAATCGATTCCTACTTGTGGGCTGCCGAATATAAATATCTTCCCCTCTCATTCCAGGACGAACTGTGGATCCCTGAAGTTCCGAGCACAATCTGCGCCCCGCCCTTTAGTTCCAGCCTTATATACCCCCAGACTACCAGTGGTTTTGGTCTTTTGCCACCAGACACCTTTTGGACTTTGAGCCTGGTGGGATTCTAACAGATCCATCTATAGAGGACACACCCATCCACTCATTAGGACATAATCTCCACTGCCGCCACCAGGACCCCCAAGACCTGCATGGGCGAAGTCCAACACACTGACTCAGCCTTCACAGCCACGCCCAGCATCCTATAGGACCATAACATGCCGCGCCCACTCTAGACTTCATCGGGTCTAAGGGCTTATAGCGACATTCTTTAACTGTTCCCGGTGACATATCGCATCCAGAAGTTCTCCTTCTTTATAAAATATACTTTATAACAAACATTCATGCGTTCTACTGAGATATACCCCCAGACACCTAGTATGGAAGAACCCCGCGTCTTTATATTATTTTCAGGATTACTATCGTAAATCCTCAAACAATAGCGACCAAATTGTGGCCTCTCTTAATTCCCTATAACTCACCATACTGCTTTGTGTTTATACCAGTGTTCCATTATTTTCACATATTGTCACTTTCATTATGGAGTTATATATGGGGGACAATGGATAGTTAGATATGTAATACCTGCAAGAGTTGTGTTGATTTATAAAATTCAAAGCGTAGCCTAAGAAAAGTTAGCCAAACACTTATCATGAACTTCAGAGTGACACTCTGCCAAGAATTTTTAATATTTTCTCACTCTCTTTTTTTTTAACATATGTATGTGCAAGGGGTAGTTGATAAGCACTTTTATTATCAATAGTCATTGAATATAGGAAACCCTGGGGACATGTATTATATGTGACCAGGCAAGCAAAACCACCCCTCTGCAGGGAAATTCATACTCAAAGTTTATCTCAAGATCTATAAAATGATAGTTTCCTAAGTAACTACTTACTGACAAAAGAAAAAAAGGATGGTGGCCACCATCAAGCAGATACTCTTACAAGCATACACAGAGGGGTTCTCAGGTAGGTAGATTTTTAAATTTTTTTTTATAAATATGTGGATCAACACGGTTAAAGGTACGCCTGCGCACCCCCTCGCGGGCATACCTTTTACCTTGTTGATCCACATATGTGAAAAAAATTTGAGCGCTCCATGAAGAGAATTATTTGAAATTGGTGCAAGCAGTGTTTATGTGTAGTGCAGGATTAATGGTAGAGAATGTTACAAGTGTACTCTAGGGGTGTGAGTAGGTAGGGAGAATTTACAAGTTTGATATGAATGGGAGAAATTTTATTATTATTATTTTTTTTTTTTTTTTAACATTAGTATAGGTTACAGGGAACACTGTAGAATATTCAGATTTTTTTTTTTTTAATAAATTAAACAATGTATTATTTTTTTTTCAGGCATTTGAAGAACTGTGATTACCCTGTGGACCCAATGACAGATGAATCTTTTGACATGTCCCGAGAAGTGCTGTCCAGCAGGAGAACCAAATTAAAACAAGAAGGGAATGGAAACAGGCCCAACAGGTCTCTAAGCCTTGATGAAGAAGAAATCGACAGGCTTAGGTCTACAGGAGCTCTGGGCATGACAGATCCTCGAGTTTTGCAGAACACTGTTTATTTTCTACTTGTATTGGGATTTGGTCTGAGGGGATGTGATGAATCCAGGGCCATGAAATGGGGAGATGTCGACTTGCTTACTGACAAAGATGGCCATGAATATTTGGAATTTAATGAGCGCTCTTCAAAAACAAGGCAGGGTGGAGATGGGGCTCATGTCAGGGCATTCCCCCCTAAAATTTTTGCCACTGGAGATGATCGTTGCCCAATAAAATTCTACAAGGCATTTATGTCAAGACGACCACAAAAGGCCATGCATGCAGAAGCACCGTCAGGCAGGGGGCTACTCTGAACGATCAACCAGGCTTTCTGCCTTTGCCTATGGGAATAAATGAGCTGTGCAAAATTGTGAAGGAAATGTGTGATTTGGCCAACATCCCTGGAAGGCATACTAATCATAGTATCAGAAAAACCACTTGCCAAACACTGTTAGCAGCAAATGTACCCCCTACCATGGTTGCACAACTGAGTGGACATTTGGCTTCGCTCAACAATTACTCTGTGGCTACTTCGGCTCAACAGAAAAGCATGTCAAACATCCTGATGGGGAAAAGGGTACCTACCTGTACAGAAGAGATCGAGCCAGTAGAAAAAAGGCCAGCCATTTCCTATGCTCCAAGCACTGTAAATCCTCCAGTGGGAACAGTGATTCCTATGATAACTGATGCAAATAACACCGGCCTCACCCGCTGTATATCCCAGTAACCCCTCAGCGGAGGCAACGTTCAGGGAATTAACCCAGTCTGCAAGCTCGATGTTCTATGGCACCTACATGAATGGGCCCATTAATTTAAACATTAACTACAACGTACAGTCCGATGCAGCATCCACTGTTAATGTCAGCCCTCAGCTACTTCCCGTTAAAGAGGATTAATGAAATTAAAGCCCGCTCGTACTTTCCAGCGTGTCATGTTACCTTGTTCAACGTTTTGAGTGCGTTCATGATAAGCCCGGATGTAATTTTGAAAATAAAATTGTTTGATTCTCGTTGAATATGACTCTTTTTTATATTCTATTTACAGTCTCACGTAGGAAATTAATTAAGCTTTAAGATGGTACACTTATTTGAAATCGTAGCAATTTAAAAAAAAAGAAGTTTAACGACAAAAGTTGAGTACGAAACTTTTAGTGTAATTCCTCAAACTCGTGAACCTTTGCTAATTTCTGTTTTCAATTTTGAATTTTTGGTGAGTATCCCCAAAAATTGGCATAAAAATCTGCAAATTTTAATTATTGTAATGGTTGCCATGGCAACCAGGAACAGACATATAGGTTGATTTCTCACAAAAAATGTTCATTTTACCATCCAAATATGGGCCATTTCTACCGAAAATGTTGCATTTTAAATAAAACCAGTGAATTCTGCATCAAAAATTAACTTAATGTATTTTTATAATAATTTTAGAGTAATTCTGCCTTCCAATGCCCCCTGGTGGCCACAGGGGAAATTAAAAATCCCCCGGGGAGGGGTGTTCTCCCTTGATGGGTCACATATAATGTAAAGCGTAGCCTAAGAAAACTTTACAAAATCATATAGAGGCCCCCCACTCACAAGTACACATGCTTTATTTGGTTAAGACACTTCTAGCATTCCTTATTGTAATGGTTGCCATGGCAACCAGGAACAGACATATAGGTTGATTTCTCACAAAAAATGTTCATTTTACCATCCAAATATGGGCCATTTCTACCGAAAATGTTGCATTTTAAATAAAACCAGTGAATTCTGCATCAAAAATTAACTTAATGTATTTTTATAATAATTTTAGAGTAATTCTGCCTTCCAATGCCCCCTGGTGGCCACAGGGGAAATTAAAAATCCCCCGGGGAGGGGTGTTCTCCCTTGATGGGTCACATATAATGTAAAGCGTAGCCTAAGAAAACTTTACAAAATCATATAGAGGCCCCCCACTCACAAGTACACATGCTTTATTTGGTTAAGACACTTCTAGCATTCCTTCCATATGCATTCCATATGAAAATAACCAGAAAAGCAAAATACTTCTTCAAATTGATTTACTTGCCAACATATTACAATGAAATTTTAGTAGAAAATCACAAAAATTGCTATTTTTGACTTATTTTTGGCTTCTCGCACACTGATTATCGGTCATAGGTATGCAAAACTATATATACCATTAAAGGTCTACATAAGCCTGATCTGGTGGAAGTAATTAAAATTGGTATTAAATGATTAGTGAAGAAATACAACATGCTAATGTCAAAATACCCATTTGTCCCCATTTCGTTGGAACAAGCCTTTAATTGGTTTTGGTAATGTTTTTCAACAATTTCTTTTTAAATGTATGTTTGCAAAACTGTTTTTAAGCCAAATAAAAACATTTTATGTAAAAAAGAAGTTTTTATGCCAAGTGGTTTTGTACATCAATAAAATACATTGATACCCCTGTTTTGGTGGTCCAGGTAGGGACGAGTCATTTATTGCTAGGTGTGGGGGGGGGCTTGATGGATTTTGGCGGATCACCAGATTTATTCCTGACCCCCCAACACTATGACAAAAATTATCGCGACCCCTCCCCCCTTTAAGAAGGGATTTTGCAAAACGACCCCCACAAAAATTGGATATGCGTGAGGAATAACACCGATGGGTATTTGTATTGCCCATATTTAGTTTTGACCCCCCAGTGTGAAGTTTTATTGAGTTTTTGCCCCCCCCCACCAAGGTTATTTTTTTCAAAATGAACCCCCTATATCTAACAGGCCCTTACACCTTTTAGGTGAGGCAACTGGAGTAGACTCTCACTGTTGCCACCTGGTACCAGCATACTGTTGCCACCTGGTACCAGCATACTGTTGCCACCTGGTACCAGCATACTGTTGCCACCTGGTACCAGCATACTGCTGCCACCTGGTACCAGCATACTGCTGCCACCTGGTACCAGCATACTGCTGCCACCTGGTACCAGCATACTGCTGCCACCTGGTACCAGCATACTGCTGCCACCTGGTACCAGCATACTGCTGCCACCTGGTACCAGCATACTGTTGCCACCTGGTACCAACTAAACAAAGGGGTTAAAGCACAGGCTGAAACAACATAGAATACCAGCATAGGAATACTAGGCTACTGATTGAATATGTTGTGTGTAGTAGTGAAGGTAAGGCACTCTGGTTTTAGTCGAATTGTATCACAGTAGGTTGCCATAGTGTCTATGCATGAACCTATGGACAGTGGTCTCACCGAATGTGCAAAGATGGATATTGACCATCGTCTTTGCACGCTTGATCGCACCACTATCTTAGGTAAAAGCAGTAGGGCCACCTCCTGTGATACAATTTGACCAGAGTGTCTAACCTTCAGAATATATATGTATACTTAACTATGCACTAGCAGCCCAGGATTCTATGTCGTTTAAGCCTGCGTGTCAAAGGGCTGGTTACACTGCATTGGTGGGGTGAATTTTCTGGTAATCTGCCAAATTTTCCCATACATTTGCAAACTTCTTTCAGGAAACATAGAATGACTAATTGATTGCACCCCATTAGCTACAATAAGTACAACTTTCACATGGCCCAATTATTATGTATTGATTGTCAAAATAACCTATGACGGATGGGTGCTCGACTCAAGGTATATCAACAGTTTTGACCCCCCAGTGTGAAGTTTTATTGAGTTTTTGCCCCCCCCCCCACCAAGGTTATTTTTTTCAAAATGAACCCCCTATATCTAACAGGCCCTTACACCTTTTAGGTGAGGCAACTGGAGTAGACTCTCACTGTTGCCACCTGGTACCAGCATACTGTTGCCACCTGGTACCAGCATACTGTTGCCACCTGGTACCAGCATACTGTTGCCACCTGGTACCAGCATACTGCTGCCACCTGGTACCAGCATACTGCTGCCACCTGGTACCAGCATACTGCTGCCACCTGGTACCAGCATACTGCTGCCACCTGGTACCAGCAAACTGCTGCCACCTGGTACCAGCATACTGTTGCCACCTGGTACCAGCATACTGCTGCCACCTGGTACCAGCATACTGTTGCCACCTGGTACCAACTAAACAAAGGGGTTAAAGCACAGGCTGAAACAACATAGAATACCAGCATAGGAATACTAGGCTACTGATTGAATATGTTGTGTGTAGTAGTGAAGGTAAGGCACTCTGGTTTTAGTCGAATTGTATCACAGTAGGTTGCCATAGTGTCTATGCATGAACCTATGGACAGTGGTCTCACCGAATGTGCAAAGATGGATATTGACCATCGTCTTTGCACGCTTGATCGCACCACTATCTTAGGTAAAAGCAGTAGGGCCACCTCCTGTGATACAATTTGACCAGAGTGTCTAACCTTCAGAATATATATGTATACTTAACTATGCACTAGCAGCCCAGGATTCTATGTCGTTTAAGCCTGCGTGTCAAAGGGCTGGTTACACTGCATTGGTGGGGTGAATTTTCTGGTAATCTGCCAAATTTTCCCATACATTTGCAAACTTCTTTCAGGAAACATAGAATGACTAATTGATTGCACCCCATTAGCTACAATAAGTACAACTTTCACATGGCCCAATTATTATGTATTGATTGTCAAAATAACCTATGACGGATGGGTGCTCGACTCAAGGTATATCAACAGGCCTAGTGGTTGAGTCAGGAGAGAATCACTCTACTAAAGTTATTAAACCCTAGGTGCTCCTCTGGAATTTCTGGCAATTGATATGGAAGATGCATCTGAAAACAAATATACTATGACTCACATTCAATTTTAAGTCATTTGCATAAAATCAAGTGGGCAACAATGCCAATTGAGTCAGGAAAATAGGGATGCCATTTGGCTAGCTCTTCCATTAGTGCTTAGGGAGTGATCATTTTTTAACAACAGGGGGGGCTGGTGGATTTGCGCGCAGACGTGCGAAAAAAATTTAGACGCCCCCCTCTCGAGGGGGTAAATTTTTTTTGACCCCCCCATAAGGGACAAAAATCGCGCGCGAACGTCCCCTTTTAGCCTATAGTAATGCGCGGGGTTTTCCACTGAAAACAGGTGAAATTATTTTGACCCCCCCATCAGAGGTATTGAAAAAATTCTGACCCCCCGGTAAAGGGGTTGAAAAAATTCTGACCCCCCTCTCAAACCCACCGGCCCCCCCTGTTGTTAAAAAAGTGATCACTCCCTTAGCTTCATTTTAATTAATCCCAAGGAACCAGTTTTATGTATCACATGATCAGAATGGGGATGCAGAAAGTCTAATGGGGCCCTACATAATAGACCTAACTATTGTGTTATATCCTGGGACCAATTCCTCTATTTTCATACTTTGATGAAGGAGTATTTTCATATTACTAATTATTTCAAAGGTAATAGTGAAAAAATGTTTTGTTAACAAGTCAATAACTAAGAGATAAAGAAAACAAAATTACAATGGCAGAGATGAATATATAAAATTTGGACATTTGTTCAGTCCCCCCCCACTCCCACATCTTTTAGAAGAAATCAGAGGCCACTGATTTGTAGGAAAATACTTCTTTCAGTAATCACCAGATGGCAACCCTGTGCCTGGCTCGCATCATCAGATTCCAAATCTGCAATTCTATTCTGACAAGACACAACTCAAATCTGTCATAACTATACATGTTTAAACCCATCCATAACTAGTTTTACATAAAACATAAAATGTGGACATAGAAATGTTAAGGCACTGTTTTAATTAATTTGGCAATTGATTGCCTAGAATAATTTGCCACTCGCTGGCTAACAGAAACCATGATAATATACTATTTTGTACACATTTTCTGTCTAGCTTACATCCATTCATTTTGTACAGTACAATCTAGAGCTTATATATGAGAGACTGCTTTAGAAGGGCATATTGTTCTGCATGCCCTCTGCTGCATTTTTATTAATCCTCTCACATAGAGCACTTCATTACAATAAGGTAATTTGTTTCTGAAAGAGGTATGTTGTTGTAACCAAGTTTACCTGTATTGCATAAGTAACCTTCAGATTTGACAGAATGAACTATCTTCATTCCTTATTATTTCATGGGTGACGGTTTAATGTCATCAAAGACATAAAAATGAAAACAGACTAAAGGAAATATGATTGCTGGATGAGGAGCTCCTCTTTATTTAACAGACACAAAATATACAAATACAGAGGCCTGGTGGGGTTAGTAGCCATACATAGGAATGTGTTTCTGTCTGTAGTCACAACAAAAATCTGTATAAACCCACATTTCCATCTCATTTTTGGCCAGGAAAATACTCAATAACACATTTCTTTTCTCAATGATACATTTTCAAAAATAGGTGTTCAATCACATTCACAATGTCCATTAGGTTGGAAGTGGAAGCCATACCACACAGTATTTTTTTCACATTTTGCTTTCTCTCACTATAGGTTAGTCTATGAACTTTCTGAAGGGGGGAATGAGGGGTATAGGCTGCATTTGAGTTTCACTGTCTTTTATTACCATTTCTCTCACTGTCTCTCGCTACCAATGACTGTAGCATGAGTAAAACTGTAACGGTAACATGTGAGTAGATCTGTACACAAGACACTTAACTCTGGCAACTCGTGAAGTCACATTGTCCTTTCACTCACACACTCACCCAGAAACAGAGATGAACTATTACTCTACACAAATGCATTATCAAAACTGTAAAATCCTTTTCTTTTCAAAAGAGGGTAATTATTATTTGGCCAATTTCCTGTGGAAGATCTGATACAGTATAGATAACATATCAGATTCATGACAGAAGCTCTTAACTGAGTACAGATAAACATGATGCAACACAACTGGATTTAAATCACCTCTACACATATCAATAAATAGAGTTAACACATCCATGTCTGCAACAATCTCTCCACGGAATAGCATTTCTTGTTGATGGAAGATGCCTCAGAACTACATGCAATAATCACATACACAAATAAAGCTTTGGTTTCCATGGTAACAAACTCTGTAAAATGGTAAAGTTGGACGACCTTTTATCTGTTTCCCCTTTGTGCAATATTCTGTTTGGCTCTAAATCATGGTATTTTCTCCCCATAATGACCAATGCTGCCAGATCACAGAGGATTAGGTAATCAATATGGTATACACATGTAGACAGTTGGCAGGCAGGATATTGTGTACTGGAGTAATATACGAATAATATGGTGTAACTGGGGCTGGCTTCGGCTTTCATGGACCAGGCTGAACTGTGGACCTCATGTGGGTTTCAGGTGGACTTGGGGGTAGGTTGGAGGGGAGGCAGCAGGAGGGGATTCAAGCTGGAGGGTTTGGAGGTAGGTGGGGGGGGGGTGGGAGATGTTTTTGATAGGCAGCTGGTAAGTGGTTCTGTATCTACATGTTGACACAACTTGGAGGGTGCTGTCCATGGACATTATAATGCACAAAACTGTCTCTTTTGCTCCATCATTCAAATGGTCATTGGACCACCGGAGTACTTTGTACAAAAAACAATACTAACTTCCCATCCACCCTTCCCCTTCTTTGAACAAGCACCCCATAATAACACCCAACACCTCAAGAAGCCATTTGACCATGCTTCTTCCTTGCACCTTCACAATACTAGGAGCGATTTCCTGCTTCAGAGGTTTCCTTCCAATCAAAACATACTTTGGATGTGGTCAAGAGCCAGGAATATAGCATGGTATTGTCAGACTTGGAATAGGACATCAGATGAAGATAACGTTAAGCCCCACCAAAGCTAATAATTGAGCACCGATACTGCCATCTATTGGTGTATACCTATGCATACACTGGCATGGAAGTACCATCCAAGGATGATTTTCTTTTGGTACGTGTCAGAGGAGGTCAAGTGAAACAAGTAGAAATCATTACATCCGAGTGTAATACCAGAAGTGCTCAATCAATACAATAATAATATTCCAACACTGGGGAAAGGGGACAAAGCACACTCACTAATACACTAATCTCAAATGAAGAAATAAAAGAACACCATGCACACATACACTTGATTGTTTTCTGTCACACTTCTAATGCCTACAGCATAAAAGTAAGCATTGTAATTTGTATGGTTGTTCAGTACCATAACAATATTTCCACTTTAACTAAATGCATTCATATGTGGCAAAATAAATCCCATTAGGACCATTGAGGATTAACCATATAAAGTAGACTCAGTTTTCGATTCAATGTAGACCATTGGTCATCAGTGTTATATTTGTAATCATTTTTTTGCCTTTTACAAACAGAAAGGTTGGACCTTAAAGCAAATCATTAGATTTTTTTTGCCACAGTGGCTAACAAATTTATTATGGACTTGTGGCCATTGAAAACCTGTTCAGAATAGTAAAAGCTACCACAGACTGATTTTTAATTCAACTCTATGGCATCTATGATACAAAATATATAGCCCAAAGAATCAAAATAGGTTATTCTAAGAGAGCTGACATAAACAATGTCCTTCTCATGATAAACTCAAAAAGATGAAGAGTTCATTGGGTTTTGTCATGTCTGTAAAGGAAATAACATCAATGATAGCCATAACGTGTCTGACAGCAATCTCTACATGAACCGGCATCACTATAATCAAAATATTGAACACACTGATCAAATACTATGTCTTCCCCTCCTTTTCCTCACCTAAACATATCAGAGATATGATGATTAAAATATCAGCACTGTTTACAGTGTATTCACAGAATGCCATGTTGCATCCCTATCACACTTAGTTAACACACAATAAAATAATAAAATACTCAATGTAACCTATTACTTGTATTAAAACACCTCAAGTCAGTGACCTTATGATAGTTTCTTCCAAAATATCTTTACCCTCTTGTAGATATAGAATAGAGTTACAACTATTCGGAGGTAAAGGTGGGACAGAGTGAATCAAATTCAATTGGCAGCACACCAGAAGAAAGGGAGTAACTAGGAGGGTGGGCTCATTATTATGATAGTGCCTTTAGCCACCGTTAAATATTAAAGACACTTTTTAATAACGAAGCCTTGCAAATCTTATATAAGCTCTTAGTCCCCCTTTCCCATTTCACTAACCTCCCTTTCAGAACATGATTCATTTGGATGTGGATTCTAACAGTGATTTATCATGGTGGCTGTTGAAAATGCAGAGCTGGTGGCCAGGGATTTGCAGAAATGATTACATCGGCTGTATCTTGACAAAGTGGTGGTGGTGGGGGAAGGGCACATGTATGTGAAATCTTTGAACACCTTTATAGCTTATAGTTTTACATGTCATATTTCCTAATTTACTCTAACTAACTGATTACTGTGGCTAATTGAAAGGTTTTTTTTCTAGTGAAGATGCTATTGCACATTTCTCAATGTATTTTGGTTTCATTAATCTGTCATCACTTTGACAATATAGTCAGAGCTGGAGGATGAATATACTAACAATGTTTAAAAGAAGTCATGATCCTTCTATTTAACAAAGGCTAACCTCAAATTATAGCATTCTACTAACAAATACAGGCTTTCATTACACTTAACATGGTCCATATTGCAAAATAGGGTGAGCTCATTCAAATCTAGTAATCTAATGAGTTTCTATCCCCTACCACAGCCATATATTCAATGATTCCTGACACATCCATGCTATCTTCATTAAATCACCAATCAAACTTGCACATAAAAAAGGTGGATAAATATAGTTCATCAGCAATCAACTGTAAGAGGACATTTGATATTTAATCATGCTCTGTAATCATGTCTTAATGTTGTGTGTGAAAAATAATATCAAGGTCTTATTCAGAGGAACAAATGTTTCTGGTTTGCAAATGTTAACACTCAAAGCACTACTTGTCTTATATGGCAGATTCAAAATCCTTGTCGTGAGATCCTTGCATGACTTCCCACTTTTGCCTGGCCAAGTATAATGTAACATAACGGTTCCCCCATTGACCAAAAGAGAACTTCCATTCACATGCTAATGACGTCCTATACCATACATGCAAATACATTCATAATGTATATATGATAAAATGCAAAGATCAGACACTGTCTTTAGATTTCTTTCATATAATCCTGACACAACTTGTTGAAATCATTAAGGTCACAGCATTTCTAACCAGATCTATCAAATTAGAGAATTCATGATGATACCAACACAGCAACATATAAGGTTGTGACACTAGGTAAAAAGGTTGATAAATTTTTTGGTTAAAAGATTTAGAAATTTCCCAGTTGCTGCTTGGCTTTGATTAACTCTTTCAAAAACTTTAAACTTCGTTGACCCTTGATGATCTAGTTTTTTTTACAACAGGTTCCAATTCCGAAAGAGAATAGTAAAGTAAGTCAATTCATTTCCAATGTTAAACCAGAAGAATGAGAAGCATCCAATGATTGGAAGTATGTCACTCTGGTGTGTTATTCTTCTCCCATTACATTTTGGTACATAGAAATAATGCAGTATCAACAGATCCCTGAAAAGCTTTTGTTGTGCGCAGCCATTTGACCCATGACATGTGCCCCCAGGCGGACTAGTTTTGCAGTTAGAACACCACCTGTCAGGAAGGCTGGGGGCAATGGCTGGGACTAGCCCCCACTGCATGGACACTTACACATTGATTGACTCCAGAAAACAAGGACCAACTGTTTCTCACTCTTTGGAACACATTACGGAAATTGTTTGTTTTCAGATTACAGCTGATGGATATACTGTAACTTGTAGACTGTTGTTGCCTTTTAAGTGAGCAATAAGTACTGTTGTTTGTGGCATTGCATATGAATATACCAATCATTGAGAGACAAATTATACTTTATGCCATCGGCTGAGATATAAACAATAGTTTGTAGAATGTTATGCTGATCTGCCAATGGTGTTGGATGGACTATAGTTGGTGCCAGGTTGTTGAAATGCCAAATTGCTGAGAGATGCACAATATTTCATGACATGTCATCGTAATATTCCAATGGTTGCAAGTTGTGCTATAGTTCTGGCATGTGTTGCAAGCCAATGGCTGATGAATGTACTACCTTTAAAACCCTGCGTATAGGTTGCACTGGCATATAAGTCTCAACTGAGGCCTTTAAAGGTTGCACTCCTTGCATAAGCCTAGATAGAATCCTGAATACAAGCCACATGCTGACTTCAGTAACATTGTATAAGGTACACCATTGGTCTAAAATAGTCATTATCTAACTATTTGGGCCTGGACAGTGCACTTTTGGTCATAACCCCAGTTCCTTATCCAGCCATAATGCACTTTGAGACCTTTTGTTCGTCTTCAAGAAGGTGCTAGTTTCAATCTGGACATTTCCAGTTAAAACCGTTCAGGGTTCAACGGGGAATCGATCCCCGGCCGCTGGGGCAGGAGATGAGCCCGCTGACCACTATACCAAGGCGACCGGTGCTAGAATCCAATGCCCATGGAGTATTTGAAAAAGTTGTCTGACATACCTGATGTTTACACACCTCGTTAGTATAGAATCCAATGGAGCCTGGTGGAGTTATTAATAGAGAAACATCCTTAGATATCCTAGATGAACATGCAATGCCTAATTTCTCCATTTTGTTCAAAATAAATAAGAATACATTGATTTTCCATAGCGATACGGGTTGGCACCCGCCATTGCGGCTTGCTGACCCAGTGGTTCAGCCGAAAGTAGGTCAGGTACATCCGGGCACCTACCCGCTTTGTCAACAAGACGAAATGGCCGTGTACCGGGCGGTGTGCGTTGGATCGCTATGGAAAATCATTGGATTCTCGTTTATTTCGAAGAAAATAGAGACAAAATGTAGGCGAACACCAACTAGATATCGTATATTGGGCGGTGCTAGAAGTACAGGACTTGACATGCTTGGATTCTACCCGAAGTCTTTGGAAAGACGAGGGTATGACGGGTGGAGTAAAACAATGGCTACGCTGGCTTGGCAAACCGTGCAGATCGCATGCACTTAGAAAATGTCTTCTCATGGATTAATTCTGGGGTTATAAGGTAATGGGGTTATAGATAAACGCATTAATCACGTTATGAGAGAGCACTTGTGGGTCTATGGTTCAATATTCCACTCTCGCTTCGCGGTCATGGAATATTGAACCATAGACCCACGCATGCTCTCTCATAACGTTGATTAAACGCTACTTAAGTCGAGGCTAATATGCAGGGTTTTGGGTGCGGTTTGCGGTATGGTGTTAACCCCCTAGGCTGAGAGATATCTATGGTTCATTACATATGTTAACATTCAAAGAACTATAGTACCATAATTCATTGCATGTCATGTCAACATGGCAATGATGGAGCAATAAACTGTAATCTTTCTCAGGTTTTGTTGATTTCTATGAGAACATAGTTTGTGGCATAAAATATTTCCAATGGCAGAGATGAAATATTAGCATGTTGTTGACTTGCCTCCCCCCACATCTTTTAAAAGAAATCAGAGGCCACTGATCTGTAGACTGACAATTTGCCTATGTTCCGTACCTACACTACTGTAGACAGATATCAGCTACTGCCTTATCCTTCATAAATGTCTGGGACCTTAGTAGAATGGATGGGCAATTTTCATTGGCCAGTAAAGTGGGTAGTGTGGCTCAGCAGATGGACATCAGCGCTATGTGTATTATACTGGGAGGGAGACGGGGAGGGTGCAGTGGGAGGGGGTCAGGGATCACCCAATACACTCCTATCTTCAAACAGATTCTTATTTAGATTAAAGGGGGCAATAAATAATTAAGTAATTAGCCAGAATACACAACTAGATATTGTATTGTGAAGGTCATTTCAGTCTTGGCTGATACCTGGGTGAGTATATGCTCTGCGCAATGACCAAGCTAAGTCAGGTTAACTGATCTGTAGGAAAATACTTCCCTCAGTAATCACCAGATGGCAACCCTGTGCTGGCTTCCTTCATCAGATTCCATGTCAGCAAAATTAATCTACCATGACAAGGCACAACTGAATTCTGTCATAGCAAAACATGTCTAGACCCATCCTATGTGATCTACAACTAGTTTTACATAAAACATGAAAACAGGATGTAGAAATGCTAAGGTACCCTGTTTTAATTGCTACAATCATATTTAGCTTACAGCTATTCTTTCATCTATAGTAGAGCTTACATATAAGAGGGACAGCTTTATTGATTGATCCTCTCACATAGAGCACTTCATTATAATAAGATGATTTGTTTTTGAAAAAGGTGCCTTATTATACCAAGTTTAGCTGTATCTGCATCAGCATCCTTCAGACTTTTCAAAGGATAAACCATCTTTATTCCTAATTATTTCATGGGTGATGATTAAATGTAATGAAAGACATGAAAATCAAAACAGACAAAAGGAAATATGATTGCTGGACGAGGAGCTCCTCTTTATTTAACAGACACAAAATATACAAATACATAGGCCTGGTGGGGTTAGTAGCTGTACATGTGAAATAGGAATGTGCTTCTGTCTGTACCACAACAAAAACCTGTATAAACCCACATTTCCATCTCTTTGTCGCTAGGAAAATACTCAATAACACATTTTTTTTCTCAATGATACATTTTCAAAAATAGGTGTTCAATCCCATTCACAATGTCCATTAGGTTGGAAGCGGAAGCCATACCGCACAGTATTTTTTTCACATTTCATTTCCTCTCACTATAGGTTAGTCTTTGAGCTTTCTGCAGGTGGGAACGAGTGGTATAGGCCGCATTTGAGTTTCACTGTCTTTTATCACCATTTCTCTCACTGTCTCTTGCTACTAATGACTGTAGCATTAGTAAAACTGTAACTGTAACATGTGAGTAGATCTGTACACAAGACACTTAACTCTGGCAACTCGTGAAGTCACATTTTCCTTTCACTCACACACTCACCCAGAAACAGAGATGAACTATTACTCTACATGAATGCATTATTAAAACTGTAAAATCCTTTCCTTTTCAAAAGAGAGTAATGAATATTTGACCAATTTCCTGTGGAAGATCTGATACAGTATAGATAACAGATCAGATTCATGACAGAAGCTCTAAACTGAGTACAGATAAACATGATGCAACATAACTGGATTTAAATCACCTCTACACATATCAATAAATAGAGTTAACACATCCATGTCTGCAACAATCTCTCCACGGAATAGCATTTCTTGTTGATGGAAAATGCCTCAGAACTACATGCAATAATCACATACACAAATAAAGCTTTGGTTTCCATGGTAACAAACTCTGTAAAATGGTAAAACCATGGTGCTTTTACATTTCACTGAGATCACTTTATAGTTGGACGACCTTTATCTGTTTCCCCTTTGTGCAATATTCTGTTTGGCTCTAAATCATGGTATTTTCTCCCCATAATGACCAATGCTGCCAGATCACAGAGGATTAGGTAATCAATATGGTATACACATGTAGACAGTTGGCAGGCAGGATATTGTGTACTGGAGTAATATACGAATAATATGGTGTAACTGGGGCAGGCTTCGGCTTCCATGGACAAGGCTGAACTGTGGACCTCATGTGAGTTTCAGGTGGAATTGGGTGTAGGTTGGAGGGGAGGTAGCAGGAGGGGATTCAAGCTGGAGGGTTTGGAGGTAGGTGTGGGGGAGGGGGAGACAGTGGGAGATGTTTTTGATAGGCAGCTGGTAAGTGGTTCTGTATCTACATGTTGACACAACTTGAAGGGTGCTGTCCATGGACATTATAATGCACAAAACTGTATCATTCAAATGGTCATTGGACCACCGGAGTACTTTGTACACAAAACAATACTAACTTCCCATCCACCCTTCCCCTTCTTTGAACAAGCACCCCATAATAATGCCCAACACCTCAAGAAGCCATCTGACCATGCTTCTTCTTTGCACCTTCACAATACTAGGAGCGATTTCCTGCTTCAGAGGTTTCCTTCTAATTAAAACATACTTTGGATGTGGTCAAGAGCCAGGAATATAGCATGGTATTATCAGACTTGGAATAGGACATCAGATGAAGATAACATGTTGAGCCCCACGAACGCTAATAACAGAGCACCGATACTGCCATCTATTGATATATACCTATACATACACTGGCATGGAAGTACCATCCAAGGATGATTTTCTTTTGGTACGTCTCAGAGGAGGTCAAGTGAAACAAGTGGAAATCATTACATCCGAGTGTAATACCAGAAGTGCTCAATCAATACAATAATAAACCAACACTGGGGAAAGGGGACAAAGCACACTCACTAATACACTAATCTAAAATAAAGAAATAAAAGAACACCATACACACATACACTTGATTGTTTTCTGTCACACTTCTAATGCCTACAGCATAAAAGTAAGCATTGTAATTTGTATGGTCGTTCAGTACCATAACAATATTTCCACTTTAACTAAATGCATTCATGTGGCAAAATAAATCCCATTAGGACCATTGAGGATTAACCATATAAAGTAGACTCAGTTTTTGATTCAATGTAGACCATTGGTCATCAGTGTTATATTTGTAATCATTTTTTTTGCCTTTTACAAACAGAAAGGTTGGACCTTAAAGCAAATCATTAGATTTTGTTTTGCCACAGTGGCTAACAAATGTTATAAACTTGTGGCCATTGAAAACCTGTTCAGAATAGTAAAAACTACCACAGACTGACATTTAATTCAACTCTATGGCAACTTGCATCTATGATACAGAATATATAGCCCAAAGAAATCATTGCACCTTAGGTTATTCTAAGAGAGCTTACATAAACAATGTCCTTCTCATGATAACCTCAAAAGTTGAAGAGTTCATTGGGTTTTGTCATGTCTGTAAAGGAAATAACATCAATGATAACCATAACTGAACTTGGCTGACATCAACCGGCATCACTATAATCAAAATATTGAACACACTGATCAAATACTATGCCTTCTCCTCCTTTTCCTCAGCTCAACAGATCAAAGATATGATGATTAAAATATCAGCACTGTTTACAGTGTATTCACAGAATGCCATGTTGCATCCCTATCACACTTAGTTAACACGCAATAAAATAATAAAATACTCATTGTAACCTAATACTTGTATTAAAACACCTCAAGTCAGTGACCTTATGATAGTTTGTTTCAAAATATCTTTACCCTCTTGTAGATATGGAATAGTTACAACTATTCAGAGGTAAAGGTGGGACAGAGTGAATCAAATTCAATTGGCAGCACACCAGAAGAAAGGGAGTAACTAGGAGGGTGGGCTCATTATTATCATAGTGCCTTTAGCCACCGTTAAATATTAAAGACACTTTTTAATCACGAAGCCTTGCAGATCTTATATAAGCTCTTAGTCCCCCTTTCCCATTTCAATAACCTCCCTCTCAGAACATGATTCATTTGGATGTGGATTCTAACAGTGATTTATCATGGTGGCTGTTGAAAATGCAGAGCTGGTGGCCAGGGATTTGCAGAAATGATTACATCGGCTGTATCTTGACAAAGTGGTGGTGGTGGTGGTGGGGGAAGAGCACATTCACATGAAATCTTTGTATACCTTTATAGCTTATAGTTTTTACATGCCATATTTCTTAATTTACTCTAACCAACTGATTACTGTAGCTAAGTGAAAGTGTTTTTTTCTAATAAAGATGCTATTGCACGTTTCTCAATGTATTTTGGTTTCATTAATCTGTCATCACTTTGACAATATAGTCAGAGCTGGAGGATGAATATACTAACAATGTTTAAAAGAAGTCATGATCCTTCTATTCAACAAAGGCTAACCTCAAATTATAGCATTTTACTAACAAGTACAGGCTTTCATTACACTTAACATGGTCCATATTGCAAAATAGGGTGAGCTCATTCAAATCTAGTAATCTAATGAGTTTCTATCCCCAACCACAGCCATAGATTCAAAGAATCCTGACACATCCATGCTATCTTCATTTAATCACCAATCAAACTTGCACATCAAAAAGATGGATAAATATAGTTCATAAGCAATCAACTCTAAGAGGACATTTGATATTTAGTAATCATGCTCTGTAATCATATTTTAATGTTGTGTGTGATAAAATAATATCAGGGTCTTAAGCAGAGGAACAAATGTTTCTGGTTTGCAAATGTTAACACTCAAAGCACTACTTGTCTTATATGGCAGATTCAAAATCCTTGTCGTGAGATCCTTGCATGACTTCCCACTTTGGCCTGGCCAAATCTGCTGAGGACAATGTAACATAACGGTTCCCCCATCGACCAAAAGAGAACTTTCATTCACATGCTAATGACGACCTATACCATACATGCAAATACATTCATAATGTATATATGATAAAATGCAAAGATCAGACACTGTCTTTAGATTTCTTTCATATATCCTGACACAACTTGTTGAAATCATTAAGGTCACAGCATTTCTAACCAAATCTATCAAATTAGAGAATTCATGATGATACCAACACAGCAACATATATTAGGTTGTGACACTAGGTAAAAAGGTTGATAATAAGTTTTTTGGTTAAAAGATTTAGAAATTTTCCAGTTGATGTCTTGGCTTTGGTTACATCTTTCAAAAACTTTAAACTTCTTCGACACTTGATGAATCTAGATTTTTTTTTATAACAGATTCCAATTCAGAAAGAGAATAGTAAAGTAAGTCAATTCATTTTCAATGTTAAACCAAAAGAATGAGGAGCAATGATTGGAAATATGTCACTCTGGTGTGTTATTTTTCTCCTGTTACATTTTGGCGTATAGAAATAATGCCGTATCAACAGATCCCTGAAAAGCTTTTGTTGTGTGCAGCCACTTGACCCATGACATGCATCCCCAGGCGGACTGGTTTTGCAGTTAGAGCACCACCTGTCAGGAAGGCTGGGGGCAATGGCTGGGACTAGCCCCCACTGCATGGACACTTACACATTGAGTGATGCAACAAGTATTGATGCTTACAGGCTCCAGCACCTGAAGACCACTCAGTGTCATTCTGTGGGAGCCCTAAGGAAAGCATGACGGAGACTTCTGTTTGATATGTAGTCTTTCCGCCATGGACACTCATTACTGGCCCTTGGCCAACCCGTGTGTAGTTAGCGACATCTTTACATGTCTCTTTAACAATGAATATACAATACAGGAACTAAGTTTCTTCACTTTTGTACCAAGTTTTCAACTGTTATATACCAACTCAGTTCTGCTTTTAGTCAGTGGTCAGAAAGTTTGCCTCTGTCATACAAGCACTCATGTGTAGTAGGGATGAGTGCACATAATGTGTGGTTCACCATGCCTGAATTAAAAGTACTTGGACTGTTGCTGCTAGTAGGATTCTGCTACAAGAGAAGCACTCCATGAACTGCTTTCCAATTCTGCTACTGTCATGGGTGGACTCAAACTTCCCAAACTGTTTCTCATAGCGCCAACAACAACACCACCAGAAGGTGAGTTTGAAATGATAATACAGGAAAAAACATGGCTGCCAAGATCATTGTTCAGTTGGCTGTAGTAGTATTTGCTGCTGCCTGCGGCGAGTGTGTCATTTGAAATTTCCAGCGAGACGGCGGTTGTGCACTGGCTCCAGCGCCCTGCGCACTAGCATGGTGCTGCTGCTGCCGTCCACTGGGTGCTTAAGGGGCTGGTTATCTGCGTGCAGCCATATTCATGGTACCACCAGGTCGTGTGGTGGGTCCGGATGTTGTCTGAGGCACTGGCTGCATCTCGTATTCCACGAGTAGCGGCAAGTGGTCGGACGGGATGTGCGGGTGGGGGCAGCCAAGCACCTTGTTTTCTCGGAACCAGTCCGAGTCGAGTGGACCAAGTAGACCCAGTGGCCGCATGTGGTCCCGCGAAGAGAAGATATAGTCAAGGATGCCCTTGAAATCAAATCTGAAACAACATAAAAGGCAATGGTTCAGTAATTTTCAAGACATTCATATTGTTGGACAAATTTTTATCCCTACTACAAGTCCATATTTTACACCTCTTTGATTTACAACAGTATGCAGGATTGAGTAAAGTACATGGATGTTTATGCCATTTCGATAGATGTTTAATCATGTCCACTGGGCATTAATATGAAAGAATTTCTGATAGTACTAATAATGGTATTGAATAGAATTGATTATAGGCCTGGGAGGATAGTAGAGTTTATCTTATAATTCCCCTGTATATCTGATTTTCCTGTATACAAGAGGTTACTTACGTGTAGTTGGTATAACCCATGATGCTTTTGTTGTAGGCTTGGGCCAGCTTGAAGCCATGTGCAAAGATGTCTTTATGTTCCGAGTTTGAGAGTTTCTGCAGACACGTGTCGTAACCCATATCCTTGAAGTCCTCGTGGTTGGCATGAACCTTACCAGTCATCAAGTACTCCAGCACACCTGGAAATGACAGCAATGACCATTTTAACATTTAACCAAAGAATTCTTACTTGTGGAGGTCTACATTCTACCACAGGGGTAGACACTAACACTGGCCAGTGGCCAATGGCCAGTAGTTCTGACTGTGGATCAGTGATTATTTCTCGATTTAGTTTGAAATTGGCCATTTGGCCAGTAAAATATTTGAAAATATATTGCCATATACCAGACTACTGGCCCGGGTGGCCAAATGCCCAAAATGTTAGTGTATCATATTAAGTTCTCATGTAGAGGCTGCTGAGTATATGCAACCAAGATCCTGGTGTGGCAAAGAGACATCTCCTAAGGCCTGATGTCACTTGTTTGGTAAAATTGTGTAGTTCAAAACTTCACAAATTCAAAATTCAGCTGCAACTAATGAACAAATTTCCAATAAGATCTGAACATGGGTTAAACATGTCCTGCAGCTTACATTTGCTAATCTAAATTAACTACCAACTTGAATCTATAGTCTCCAAAAGTTGTGGAACGCAAAACATTTTTGTCATGTGTGATAAGCTGCTGATGACAAATGGTTAAATCTAACACAATAGTCATTAACCTAGAAATCATTTCTAGACTATCTTATAATGGAATTCCCAAAATTTATGAGCAAAATACAAAAGTGCATAAATCTATATAAGGGGAATTGTGGTCTAGCCTCTGTTGCTTAGCAACAGCACTGACAGGTGATTCGGTTACTCGACACCAAACGGACATAGTAAGGCGAGACGCAATTTACTCCAAAGTAGACTTCACACTATTCCACAAAATTCATTACATTTCCTAGAATTCAATTCACTTGAAATGATACACTGAACATGAATCACGACACCTGTCATTGACAAGTTGATGGCGTTTCATATGACATATATATTTTTTAGCTGAATAATCTGTTTTTCCTGGGAAAGTAGACAATTTAGAAGAAACCATCACCAGGCGATAAAAATCTTGTTTCCTCTTTGAAAACATTTAGAATTTGTGAAACTTAGTTTTGGGTTATAATTCAATGAGATCGCAAACTATTTTTTTTCTTTTCTTTGTGGTTAACTTTCTTAAAGGCCCATTGATCTAAATTTGCTTATTCATCAGATACTACTCCATTATCATCCTAATAGCCCCAAAAACTGTATTCCACAAAATAAGTACCAAGTACGGCTTATTAGTAAAATCGTTTTCAAGAATGCTTGTTCAACAAAACAAAATCACAGTGTGTTAGCTCACCTGACTCTGGCAATGAGTTGAGATCACCACACAATATGAGTGGTATATTATTACATTCAGGTGCACTCGACCCGGGCCGGAAGCTGGTCTGGGTGTCATCTATGATATTCCGTAGTTCAGACATGAGCATCATGGTTTGAATGAGCTTTACGTCACAGAACTCGGGGTCCCAGTGGATGTGGCACGTTGCCACGAGTACCGGCTGTCGGATTTGGGGCTCCTGGGGCAAACCTGCAAGGAAACAGAATTAGAAATAAAATCTCTGAGGAAATAAAAGTTTGAATCGCGCTGCATTGGTAATCTTTAACATATGCAAGAGGTTACAGTAAATATAGGACAGCATTTTACAATGCAAGTAACTCGAAAGGGCACTTAATCTCTTCTTTTAGGCCCCTTCTGATACTAACCTCATGTTTTCTTCGAGCATTATCACTGTCAAAGGTTAAGCCTATGGAGAATGCATCCATTATCGCTCGTATGTTTCATTGGCAAATAACTTCTCTCTTGGCGAGTTAAGCATTGCAAAACAGTGGCAGGTCTTGAATAAGGTTCCATATTAACCATACAAACGCATGGGACAGTGTAATTGTACTCCATTTTGTTATAATCCAGCAGTTTCGATGGCACCGTGAGTCGATCGTCTTGCTGTCAGCCATTTTGGATTTTGGTATTCTGTGCGCATGCCCGACCCAATTACCATAGTTATTTGGGTCAATTTGCACCACCACAGGCTTTTGGATGCGAATTAACGACAGGACGAACACGTAATTTTTTTTATCTTTTTAATAATACATATCGATTCAAATGATATCCTTTTACTATTGTTTATCATATTTCTATATTATAACACTGAAATAGAGTACAGCATTTTGCAATGCAAGTAACTCGAACAGGCACTTAATCTCTACTTTTTGGCCCCTTCTGATACTAACCTCATGTTTTCTTCGAGCATTATCACTGTCAATGGTTAAGCCTATGGAGAATGCATCCATTATCGCTCGTATATTTCATTGGCGAATAACTCCTCTCTTGGCGAGTTAAGCATTGCAAAACAGCAGCAGGTCTTGAATAAGGATCAATATTAACAATAAAAATGCATTAGACAGTGTAATTCTCCTCCATTTTGTTATAATCCAGAAGTTTGCATGGCACCTTGAGTCGATCGTCTCGCTGTCAGCCATTTTGGATTTTGATGTTCTGTGCGCATGCGTGACCCCTCGACGGAGAAATGATATATTCTATTGATTTAACTTGAAATTAATGGCTTTTTGAATATAATCCATGCATCTTTGACAATATCAATCGAATTGAATCGAATACACCCTATCTTTTTACTGTTATAGCCCCACAAATCGATCGTCTCGCTGTCCGCCATGTTGGATTTTGGTTCTATCTGCGCATGCCCGACCAAATTTCCATGGTTATTTGGGTCAATTTGCATGACCACGGCTTTGTGATGCGAATTAACGACAGGGTGAACACGTAATTTTTTACATTTTTAATCAAACATATCGATTCTAATCATATCCTTTTGCCATTCTTTATCATATTTCTATACTATAATTTAAAAAAAATCGTTATCCGCCATGTTTGTGCCGAAATTACGACATTGGAGACGCGCGGACGTATCGAATGATGGTAAATTCATCAACATTCATCATTATTTGCATCACTCGACACCAAAAAGGCGGGAATGTTTGTTTTTTTGCACCACCTATGGGATTTAACATAGGGCTAAAAGTGTCTTATTTTTTTCTCTGTCTTAAGCTACCATTCAGAGGCACTGAATCCATCAATTTTTACGACAATAGAGACGCGTGGACGGACCGAATGATGGCAAATTCATCAATATTCATTAATTATTTGCACCACTCCGGACCAAAAATGCGGGAAAATTTGTTTTTTGCACCACCTATGGGATTTAACATAGGGCTAAAAGCGTCTTAGTTTTTCTCTCTGTTAAGGGGCACTGAATCCATCCGTTTTTTACCCCGACTCTTATAACTCTTTCGAGTTAAATATCAATCCAAAAAAATATTATTTCTCACATCAGTGTTAACAACCTTTAATTATGTATATGGTTCTTCTCTTTGAGCCGGACATCTAGATTGACATAAAAGGAAAGCAGCTCCAAAATATATACGCCGCTCTGCTACACATTCTGACCTATGGCCTCAGCAAGGACAGACCAGAGTGTTTTTTGACAGGTGTCCTAGAGAGCTGTCATACCAATGTCTTCATAGTGTCATAGGGTAAAGGGTGTGTGACAGCTTTAAGTGACAAACAACCTATAAATGGCCATCATTGATGTAGTCTGTGCCTTCAGCAGAGGCTTTGTGACAAGATCAGGGATGTAAGTCAGGCATAGGCAAAAATCAGGAAGCCATACATTTACTTGATATAAAAGCCTTCTATTTTTCCAAACAGCCCTCCTTACCACTTGTATAAGGAAAGTACATGGCATTCAAAATTTTCAGAAATCAGGAAATCCTGATAAATCCTGAAGACTTACATCCCTGCAAGATGTGTAGCGACAACCTGTCATGAACTTACAGGTATGAGCAGCTCGTACCTTTGCACCTTGCCTGCTCTTCTCGACATCTTTCTGACATAAAGACATTTAGCAATCACCTGCTGCCCTCTGAATACAGGTAACCAAAGCCTGGGCCCTTCTTCTTTAATCCTATAGAGACAGCTTTCATTGATACAGGGCAAAAGGTGGTGTCAGAGGCCACTAGGAACGTGACAGTAAACATGTACCAGAAGACGTCAATGACGCAGCAAGAGCGGCCTTACACTGACAATAACACTGCTCATCTCTCACAACATATGAGGACTCTCTTACTTGGTCTCTCTTCTGCCACTTTAAGACACTCTGGCCCCTCTTTTAACTAATGAAGACACTCTGACATGGACTCTTTAATGAGATATGAAGACACTCCGACATGGGCTCTGTAATGAGATATGAAGACACTCCAACATGGGCTCTTTAATGAGAAATGAAGACACTCTGACATGGGCTCTTTAATGAGAAATGAAGACACTCCGACATGGGCTCTTTAATGAGATATGAAGACACTCCGACATGGACTCTTTAATGAGATATGAAGACACTCCGACATGGGCTCTTTAATGAGATATGAAGACACTCCGACATGGGCTCTTTAATGAGAAATGAAGACACTCTGACATGGACTCTTTAATGAGATATGAAGACACTCCGACATGGGCTCTTTAATGAGAAATGAAGACACTCTGACATGGACTCTTTAATGAGATATGAAGACACTCCGACATGGGCTCTTTAATGAGAAATGAAGACACTCTGACATGGACTCTTTAATGAGAAATGAAGACACTCCAACATGGGCTCTTTAATGAGAAATGAAGACACTCTGACATGGACTCTTTAATGAGAAATGAAGACACTCTGACATGGACTCTTTAATGAGAAATGAAGACACTCTGACATGGACTCTTTAATGAGAAATGAAGACACTCCGACATGGACTCTTTAATGAGAAATGAAGACACTCTGACATGGGCTCTTTAATGAGAAATGAAGAAAATGAAGAGAAGACTCACCAGCACTTCATCGGTGCATCATGACGACCAATGGGCATAATACACTGTTAACGGGCCATAAATAGTCTTTTTTCTAGTCGGAAAGAAAACCCCATATATGGGGTGGGCGCTTATTACGTCGAATATGCTAGTAATGGGACAGCACTTACCATTCTCCCAGATGCCTTCCTTACACTCGAGTAGGGCGGCAAGCCCAATGTTGTCCTTGGTCATGACTCGGTTCAACATGTCATGGGATCCATCGGCACTGGCCATAGCCAACTGGTTGAACTCTATCAAATGCTCCTTAATCAGGGAAAATCTGCAATTACACAAGTGTGGAAATCGTGGTAAATAAGAGATTAGGGAGAGGTGACCAGTATACTTTCTGCCATGTGCAGTGATTATCCATTCATCTAAAATGTAGTCTTGTTGGTATTGACACTTTTATCTACCATACCCATGGTAAGGAATAATGGATATTTTTTTTTTTCACAGCAAACTGGAATATCATCACCAATACAGTAGAAATGCCCTGATATATGCAGACCTTTCGTCTTTTTTAATGTTTTGTGCTAATACACACAGCAACATTTCTATCCCTGGGTGAGAAGCCTCCAGGGTCTGAACTGACTCAGACCTACAACCAACCCCCCCCCCCCCACCACCATCCACAACCACTACTAGGCCTACCTCTGGTTGAACAATTTTAACAAAAGCCAGATATCCACACCTATAGAAACATAAAGGTGTCAATGCATGCATAAGGTGCCTGGATAATGCCTATGACCACCATTAGCCAAGGACAACCTCCACCCACCCCCACCCCACCCATTCAGCCACAGAAAAAGGAGACCCCAATGAATGAGAGACACCCCAGCTATGACCTGCTAAGTCCACTCTACAGTGGCAAGCGGCCAGAATACAGTGAGTGTAGAGGCCTGGTATTAATGCACTCCAGTACCAGGTGGGTACTTACCATGTCAGCTAACCATGGAGTACCAACAGATTGCTTAATCCCTTAAGGGCCAACAGTGCATTAATGCATCATGCCCATTGGTTGTTATGATGCATGAAGGCAGCCCTGGCGAGTTACTCACCAGGGCTGCATCATGACGACCCTGGAGGACTGACACTCCCCCGGAGGGTCGGCATGATGCTCCAATGATGTGCTTGCGAGCAATCTCGCCAGCACTTCATTGGCGCATCATGCCGACCAATGGGCATGATGCACTGATGCATCAACGGCCCTTAAGGGGTTAACTCCTTCATTCCCTATGAAAGATCTTAATGGGTTAGTGCAAACATAAGGAGGTGCCTACTTAAGCTGCTTATGGTAGGAGCTCCACAAGTAATGCATATTAGCAGCTACCTGAAAATACCTTAGATTACACCCATACTTTATCATAAAGTATAAACAGACTCATAAGAACTTCATATTTGTCTGAATGTTCAATCTTAAGAATTGAGTCCAACATAATTTGTTAAGAAAATACTTTACAGGTGAGAAATTGGAAGTCTGAGTGGCTTTTAATGAACAAAACTCACTTGGCGGTTCTGAAGAAGATGGCACAGCCGTCCACATGTTTTCGGTCTACTTCTTGCATGGTGCGCGCCCGCGACTTGGGCGAGAAAATGCCATCATAGCCATCACGCTTGAGCTCGGGCTGGAAGAAGTTGTAGAACTGGTCGCCTTCCACTTCCTGAAGTACATGAATTTAGGTTGGTGATAAGATAAATGTATTAGGCATAAGACAAAGAATAAAAATATCACATTTCAAAACTGACTTGGCCAAAATATAAACTTAGAAAAATGATTTCAAAAAGCTGATTTCACCCTGTTCGCTTAATTGCATGGGAAATTTATGGAGAATTTTAATCGATAATGTCATTTTTTTTTTGTATCAGGTCCTTTCATTCCATATAGACAAATGACCTGCTTCCCGTTAACCCTTTATAGGTCGCTGGTGCATTAATCAGAGATGCCTCTCACTGGCCAATAAAAACCAGGAAAACCGGAATTTAAGACACATTTCCCCAGGAATTTAACATAATTTGATACAGAAATATTGGAATCAAAACCAGGAATTCCTGGTAAACCAGGAAAAGTGGCATCTCTGATTAATGCATCATGCCTATTCGTCATCATGATGTATGATTGCCTGGCGAGTTACCCCTGGCGAGTAACTCGTCATGGCTACATTCAAGCATCATGCTGACCCTGCAGGTTTGATACTGTCCCAGAGGGTCGGCATGATGCACTCCTACATCAGCAGCCCTTAGAGGGTTAAGCTTACTTTGGCTTCTTAATCGGCAAGTTCACTTTGCACTATTTAACATTATAACTTCTCTAACAGTCTAAATGGGTGACACATCTACTCTACACTAGCACTATGTATATATACTACCCCATTGATGCCCGATCAAAGCAAAAGATACCATTTCATCCACGACTACCCAGTTTTTATATGCAAATAAAAAATATAGGGCAGCAATGTGCATTGCTTAGAACTCGAAAAGAAATACAATTTAAATTTTTTGGCAGATGTTATGTACCATAAATTCTTTGATTTAAGGTTCATATCATATTTGAATCAAATCAAAATTGTAGTTTATTGCAAGGTCAGTAATGCAGGTTATGCTGCTTGTATCAGAGAATTTCAGGTAATTGCAGTTAGTTAGACTCTGCTGTCCCAAAGCTCTGGCCCCTTTATACTTGATAGTCTTTTCCATTACATTGTTTGTCCAGAATTAAAATCAATAGCCTTGTGCAAGTATAGCTTGTGGTCTGACATCAGCACTCCCATTCACAGACAGGAACCAACTCCAAGCAGGTGTTAAGTAGTGTTATAGTCCTATACTTTCACAAGACAATCTGCTTGGAGGACCAGATGCCACTACCGTAAACTCCCGCATAGAAGACGCGCTGCGTGTATAAGAAGCACCCCAAACTCAGCACATGCATTTTCGCGTATAAGACGCACATTTTAAGGCTGAAATTTGTAAGATTAGTAAATTTCTATAGAAAAATTACCCCTCGTATAAGACGCACCCCAAACTTGAAAAAATCCTATAAGACCCCCCAGGCATTTGTTTGGCGTAGAGGACGCGTCTTATACGCGGGGGTTTACGGTATTCGCATAACTCCCGCCAAAACTGCACTATTCGTACCACATTGCCAAAAAAGGTGGGAAAGTTGATACATGGATCAACATCATATACTTTCACCATTGGAGGCAAAAAGTGTCTTATGGCTGCCAACCAACTGACTCTGTAGAATATAGACAATTACTCAAAATTTACAATAGTTGGTACTGAAATACCTTTTCCTGCAAGACCCATACATCTCCTCCTTTAATGACACTACAAATTCAATAAGTAATACTGCCTATTATATATAAATTTTCCATCTTTTTTCAACCTTATTCGCACCACCAAAATGACTGAAAATGAGAGGACCCTAGTTGTCTCCTATAACTCTTTTCGAGTTAATAATGAATGTGGAGATATAGAGAGATAAGATGAACAGATTTAGTCTGTGTATATGGACCATGACAACTGAGTCGGGAGCTCTGTTACCAGGCTGGATTGGTAAGTACAGTACCGTAAACTCCCTGAGAAAGATACCCCCAATTTTGGGAAAAGCGACTGGAGTCGCACACAAGACTTCAGTTTAAAGTTGCTAGCGTGCAATAAAATAGGGTCAAATACCCACATGTAAGCTACACCTTGACTTTGGAAACATCCTACCGTAAATGCTGCAGGAAGCCCCTGGTTGGTGTATAAGTGACGGCTTATATGGGTGGATTTACAATAGGTGCACATGTATCATACGTCTCATCTATCAAACCGCCTGTCACTACCGTAATCTCCCGCGTATAAGGCGCATCTTATACGTTTTTTTTTTAGTTCTCCCTGGATCCACAAGGGGGACACCAAGAACTTTCTTTTGATATGTGACATTCCCATGTAACCCAATCAGCAGCATATGAGGTCCAAGAAACACACAGCTTTTTAAATTTTGAAAATTCATTCAGTAGAAAAGAAGTTATGAGTTTTTCATTTTTCTGGCCTTGTAGGCGGGGTGCGCCTTATACGCGGGAGATTACGGTAACTGTATTGTTTACTCTGTTACTCTATGGTTCCATTATCAACATGTGTTTTTCCCCCTGTCAAACTAAATTTTAGTATATGTTTTTAATTCTATCTTTCCTGCTTATTTCTATCTAAACATTAGGATCTATGTGTGACTACTCTAGGAGTGATTTCAACCATTACCTCAGTTTATAGATAGAACACCTAGTTCCTCTTTTCGGTATTGAAATATCCTGTCTCCTGTTATTGAAATATCCTGTCTCCTGTGATTTCAACAAATGTTCCATTCAAACATCATCTTTATTAAGCACTCTAATACACTGTTGTATCCTAGCGCTTAACCCTTCAAGGGGCTCTGATGCTGGAGTGCATCATACCCTTGGTCGTCATGATGCACCTATGAAGTGCTGGCTCATCTCTTCATTGATCCATCATGACGACCTTCCGGCAACATATTAACCCTGGCAAGTTACCTGTCAGGGCTGCATTCTCATGCATCATGGCATTTCCGGCCCTGAAAGGATCAAGTGTCCAATGACCTGTGTTTTCGTTTCCTGAGATTACAGTACCACAACAACTTTTAGGAGTGGTCACAGCCCCGCTCCACCCCCCCCCCCAATCCCCAGCCCACATAGCATGAGTAAAATGTATCCTGTATTCTGGCCATCCAAGCAAATAGCAGCATCCCACCATACTACTTATCCATTACCATCACACTCTATGACACCAGTCAGGTAGAGTCCATATATAGTTTTAGGTACAGGAGTGCGTGGGTAGTAGGTGTAGTAGTAAAAACAGCATCCTGCTATAATATAACATAGCCATGAATCACAAACATGTCATCATGGGTCATCACACTGTAGTGAATATTAAACCATGCACCATGACTATTAGAGATTTGGAGGCACAATTACTCCAGGAGCTTATACAATTTATAGAGACTGAATTATCGACCTGCCTTGAGCACTAAGATTATAAATATCTCAAATAAATTCTTTTCCACCCCCCGTGTTCTGAGATAGTGATTCTTCTTTTTCTACTGCCATTTTACGGTTAAATGTCGACAGGTCATTTACCTTTCCTGTGAGCACCCCCCCCCCCCCCCCCACATTGCCAACTCAAATTTGCCCTTTTCATAGGATTACTGCAGTTTATAGAACCTGCCTGGACTCAGGGTGTGCCTTATAGTCGGAGATTTATGGCATGTATGTCCACGAGTGTCATCTCCTCAGTCCTTTAGTGACCGCTCACCTACGTGACCATACATGGTTATATGCATGTATACACATACAACCACTGACCACTTGCCAAAGGCTGCCCTTGCCAACTCCTCCACCACCCCGCCCCCGCGCAGATACCTGCCGTACTAGGACGTACAGGGACGCACCGTCATCGGCGACGTCGGTGACAACCACGACGCTGGGGTTTGACGTGACGTCATGACGTAACACTGGCTGTGTGCCCGCCGTGGGCCGTCACTAGGTGGCACGACGGGAGGTGAAGCCAACAACTGACCACGGGATCAACACTGCCCCTTCTTCCCCTGCCCCCCAGCCCCCCCCCCCCGGCCAATGGTTTAATCCTTTCACTAAGGCCTGCATTCTGCCTCCATGTTCAACCCTTTTAGAGCTGCAGACCAGTGCATTCATGCATCATGCCGGTTGGTCGTCATGATGCATGAAGGCAGCCCTGGCGAATAACACGCCAGAGCTGCATTCAAGCATCATGCCAACCCTATGGGATTAATACACCCCTGGAGGGTCGTCATGATGCTCCAATGAAGTGCTGGTGAGCAGTCTCGCAGGTACTTCATTGGTGCATCATGACGACCAATGGGCATGATGCATTAATGCACCAGCAGCTCCTAAAATTAAGTTCCTCATGATGAAACTATGCAGTCCTGGCGTGTCTACTCACAAGCAGTGCTAGAGTGCATCATGCTGGCCCTTTCAGGAGTGTATCAATACTGTATGTAGGTATGATGCATGAATGCAGCAATGGCGACCTATGACCAGTGCGCATGATGCATGAATGCAGCAATGGCGAGCTATGACCGGTGCGCATGATGCATGAATGCAGCAATGGCGACCTATGACCAGTGCGCATGATGCATGAATGCAGCAATGGCGAGCTATGACCGGTGCGCATGATGCATGAATGCAGCAATGGCGAGCTATGACCGGTGCGCATGATGCATGAATGCAGCAATGACGAGCTATGACCGGTGCGCATGATGCATGAATGGCAAGCTATGACCGGTGCGCATGCTGCCTGAATGTGCTTTCTTTACTCCTATACGTTATCCACCAATTGTTCTGTACATCCTTTCAGTTGAGTTGAGTATATTTTGAGAGCTTTTCTATGTGAAAGGATGTGGGAGCTCTCATTATATTAAAAGGGATCGGATGAAGATATTGAAAATACCCTTATGATGTTGTTTTAATCCATTTGAGGGTCGCTAATACAGGAGTGCATCATGCTCATTGGCTGGCATGATGCGCCAATGAAGTGCTCGCTGGTCTAGTTGACAACATTTTTTATCAGAGCATCATGCCAACCATCCGGGAGATTCAGTCCCGAAGGATTGGCATGATGCATGAATGAAGTAGCATTCATGCATCATGACGACCAAAGCACACACAACTTTAAAAGCCCTAACAGCCTTTAAGGGATTAATTCTAAGAATTTCGATTTTCCCATCTAGTCCATTAAGTGTGGCTAATTTTACACTTAAAAGCTTTTTTGTGCCTTTTATTTCAAGATGACGCATTTACTTCGAGCAGTTTCAATATCAATCAGCAATTCTTTTATCATTTCTAATGCATATGGAATATTGATAAGGGCAGATCATGCAGGTACCTTTCATGTAAGGGTACCGTTCGGGGAAGGTTTAAGAAGCGTGGGCTAATGGTACAATTAGAAAATTTTACATTTTTCATTTTTATTTTCTTATTGAGAACGTCATCAACTTGTCAGGAAGATGTTTTTCCCATGTATGATAGTGTCCTACATCTATGTAAACCCCACCCCATTTTGCTCAATTTTCAGACTAGAAAGTACCTAAATACCAAATTTTGAGACCTATCGAACTCACCATATATGAGACTGAGTATTTTTCTCTGCATATGTGTGACTGTTAGGTCGAACACGCTATGTAAGCCACAGCTTATACGCAAGGTTTTACGGTATATTTGATATACCTTACCGTCGTGTTCAAGCGTCTCGGCGGTCTTTGATTTGGTGGCCTTAATTCAACCAGCACTCATACAAGACAGGCGCTTATTCAGAATCTAATTTTAGTGCTTAAGAAACATTTCATGACCCCTGTACCCTGTTGCTTATTTGCGACCGGTGCTAATTCAAAACCAGGCGCTTAAACATGACGATGTAGGTGAAGTGAGAGGTTGTAATTGGCCCCTAACTTGATATACTTGGTACGCAACAGTAAGATATATGTTACACCGGCACTTATCAAGAATAAGGTTAGCGCAATTCCCTTTATGAGCTACACAAGGCTTAAATGCACTTCCTATAGACGCACTCATCTTTCAACCTGAAGGCATCATGTGACCCTGAACACTTCAAGGGCCGCTGATGCATTAATGCATCATGCCCATTGGTCGTCATGATGCACCAATGAAGTGCTGGTGAGACTGCTCGCCAGCACTTGATTGGTGCATCATGACGACCAATGGGCATGATGCACTCCTTCAGGGGATTAAGAGTTATTAGTATAACAAGAAACAAGTTAGGATGAGGGTTCTGGGTTATGTTTGGGATGGGTAGGGACAGGTCAATGACCCAGGTGTATATAACACTGAGATAATGGAGGAGGTATGGGTGGGTGGGTGGGTGAGTGAGTAATAGATGTTTAACGCCATTTCAACAGCTAAGGTCATATTCATGGCGATAACTGCATTACTATTTCACATAGACATGTGTTGGTGCCCACGCATATGTGCACCACACATCCCAGGGGATAGGAAAGAGGAGATATAGACCCTTTTAAGTGGGCTGGGGAAGCCCGATGGGTGGGCGGGTGGGTGGTGGTGGTGGTGGGGGGGGGGGGTAAATGGGTGGTTAAGACCTGACATTCTACGCCATCTTACTACATAATGTACTAGACCTTGAGGTTGTTCATTCTGAGGTTGTTCATTCTGAAGAAATTCCTTTTTTATCTATTCACCTATTCATTTATCTATTTTAATCATTTCTTAAATTCACTACTTCAATTTGACTATTTCTATAGTTATTTTCGCTATAACCTACTTTTTCATTATCATTTTTCTGTTTTAGGAGGTGGGAAACCACAACTGAAACAACATCCTTCTTTTTCTCAAAATTGTAAATACGAGGCCTGGACATCAGGGGGGGGGGGGGGGGGTGGCTGTGTGATTCCCAGGTCGACAACCCCTAATTCAGGCCTTGCCTTTGCACGTGTGCTCATTGACGTCAGACCCATTTCCATCTCAGGTATATACAACTCACAGGTCGTTCCACCAGTATTAGAACCAGGGTCCCCATTAAAATTTCAATTTCAAATTCCCAGTGTTTGCCATGAGCAAATGTGGATTTTCTCTGTGAACCAGGTCGGTCGTGAAAGTATAGAAGATGGTGATATAATTTTCCTAACCATGGTGCTGGAAATTTACGATGTTGACCCATTTTTTCCTTTATAGGTTCTAGATATGACCTTTCGACATTTAGTTTTTCATACTGCTTCTCTGAAACTTTTTTTCCGAGAGTGCCATTTCCCCTGTTTTGACAAAAAATTTCAAATTCCCTAGGTTATCTTCGCATTTTCCATGTGCAATGGGGGCTTTGATACCGTAATCTCCCGCGTATAAGGCGCGTCTTATACGTCAAACAAAATGCTGCTGGGTCTTATACGCGGGAGGGACATTGCCTTGAGTTTGGGGTGCACCTTATAGGGGGGTATTTTTACTATAGAACAGTACTAAACTGACAAAAATCTGCCCTCAGGGGGGTGCCTTCTACGTGAAACAGCTTTCTCTGGGTTGGGGGTGCGCCTTCTACGCGAGCTGCGCCTTCTACGTGGGAGTTTACGGTATAGTGCACACCTAGTCAAACATGATAACTGATTTTTAAAATTATTTTTTTTTCTTTCCAATTCCTTCAGTGTGACCACTTACCTGTAGCGTTATGAGGTCGGCGCTGTAATGGCGGATCTCCTCTATGATGCCCTTTTTCCTGTACTCCCAGTTTAGGGCCCAGGAGGGGCAGTAGCCGTACAGTTGGCGGGTAGCGTACTTATCACACAGCACGTTATAGCACATGACAGTGTAGATGGCTGAAGGGGAAAAATGTCAGGATTATAATTACATGTTTTAAACCTTTAACTCTTTTATTCTTTAAGGGCTGCTGATGCATTAAAGCATCATACACAATGGTCGGCATGATCCACCGATGAAGTGCTGGCGACCATACTAACTATAGAACAAAAGCACTAAAGTGACCAATCTCTAGCCTCCAATGTGCCGCATTCTTTTCTTTCGACTCAAGTTAGTGGTCCTTTTTACACACACACACACGCCTTATACGTGAGATATACGAGAGGTGCTTTAATGCATCAAGCTGACCCTCGAGGGTTGATGCAATCCTAAATGGTCGTCATGATGCTCCAATGCAGTCAGCAATGCATTGGAGCATCATGACAACTTGTGAACATCAACCTTGATACAGTTTTATATGGTAAATATTCGAGTCAAAGTGAAGGAATTCATACAAAGGCATTAAGATAAATCTGTGTATCTGACTGTGGGATATTGCAAGTAGGCCTTGGCAGAAGGGCACGCACAATGTCAATCTATCACCTAGACCCACTTCCCTTTGTAAAGCTGCAGGTATGATTTCGTATTGGGTGTGGCAAAGTGCAATAACCCCTTACAGACCGATGGTGCATTCATGCATCATGCCCATTGGTCGGCATGATGCATTCATGCAGCCCTGGCGAGTAACTCGCCAGGGCTGCATGAATGCATCATGCCGACCCTATGGGGTTGATACACAAACTCCCAGAGGATCGGCATTATGCTCCAATGCAGTGCTGGTGAGCAGACTCGCCAGCACCTCACTGAGTCGGCCGACTAAGCTGGGCCCATCTGCGGTCACCTTGATGCATCATGCCAATCTATCTGTCACCATGATACATGGATGCAGTATTTCCCTGCGAGTTACTCGCCAGAACTGCAGCGCATTCCTGTATCATGACGACCAGCTGGCCTACTGCGTTCAAACCCGAAGCAGAAGAACTAATTACATGCCATCCCATGTCGTTGAACCCACTAGTGGTACACATATTATGGGTTCTAGGTCACCTAATTGTTGTTAGACTACGACTCAACGTCAGGGCCGCCGGGGTCAACGCTTCATCACCATCTTTGTGTTGGAGGTGGTTCAATGCCCTCCATAGCAATTACTGTAAGATGCTTTGAGGATTTAATGCAGCCCGCATGTATAAAATGTGGACCGATATTTATGAATTATAAATGCCTTCATTTAATAGGATTACAGTGGTTTTGTCCCCTTTCCAGTTACTTTTCTGTTCTAGAAGTCCTATACTTGTTTTCTAAATTATGTGATATAGTCCTGAATTTTATGCCTGTAGATATATCATATTTATATTGAAGAACATTTATGGGATATGTGTGGGTGGCTCTTTGTTAAACCAAGGAATTGGAGGGAGAATGAGGCAGGATCTCATCGATTCTGGGAAATTTCATAAATAGATACCATAATAACTTGCTTTACTTTAGTTGTGAGGTACCTTGTTTACTAGAGGTAATACTTAATGGAATTATATAGGCACTGAATCGAACACTCCTTTGTTCAGTGCTTTAGATTTTAGTCAAGTAATTCAACCAAAAGTACAAAAGAAGCGAATTAAATTTACACAATATAATGCAAAATGAATGTGAAGTCCCACCCACATGTTAAACTTAATAGAATTAGTAATGGGGGAGCCTGCTGTGCATATGTCTGTAAACTTTGAAGGGCCTCACAATGCTTTGTGGGTTTTTTATGTCATGATGCACGATAAGCCTACAGGCCTGATACACTCCTGAAGGGTCGGTCGGCATGATGCAGTGCAGTATTGGCGCATTTATTATGATTTGCGGGTTCATTTCATGACTGCGATACACCGCGTATAAGGCGCACCGTGAGTTCATGTCAGACCTGTAAGGTGTACCTGTGGTTAAAATTTGGTCATTTTACTACTTATACTTTATAATCCTCGGCTCACTATAATACTTAATAGGCACACCCAAGACTACAGCCTGATTCAACAGCTTGGGCTAATCCTTGTGTATCAGCTGCTGCTTATATAAGTGAGGTTTTACAATAATTCCATTATGTGGCTCTCAAAGTGCCAATTACTGTAGAGTTAATTCAATGCCATTAAGTTGGCTATTTATCAGAGTCTCTTATAGTCTACATCTAACAAAGGATTATGTAAATCATCAGGATAATAGGTTATTATCCCATTAAGGGCCGCGATTATATTATGCCCTTTGGTCGTCACGATACATGAATGCAGCCCTGGTGAGTAACTCGCCAGGGCTGCATTCATGCATCATGACGACCCTACAGGGACCGATACGTATCACTATGATGCTCGGATGAAGTGCTGGTGAATCTTTGTAGTGCATCATGATGACCAATGGGCATGTAACACTAATGCATTACCGGTCCTTTAAAGGTTAAAAATGACAAGATAGACCGGCACAATGGAGTCTCCTAGTACTCACCTACGGGCCTGTTACGTTCTGGATGTGCCAGTGGGATCCAGGGTCGTTGAGGCGGCTGGCTGGCAGTGACTGGAACAAGACAAGACAACCTTATTATATGCCATGGAGGAAACTTTACAAACAATCAGTATATGCACTAGAGAGCAGCTGTTTGCGACCCTGGTTATATGCTTTTCTACAGGCATATCCAGGGCGAAAATTGAACTTTGACATTGAAAGAATTGTATTTCTATCTTTGTATTTTATTCATCTATTTTAACGAGATTCAGACATAATATTTAAAATGCCTCCTGTAGAATTTCAGACCAAAGGTGGAAGGATATACGGAAAAAGGCTCTACCATACAATGCAAGTCTTCAGCAATGAAATTCAAATCTTTGGCCTTGAATACAATGTCATAAAAAATTATTGTCATACGAACATAAAATTCAGGTAAACTACAGACACAATCAGACAGCGTTCAAGGTTGCTCAGCGATATGAAGACGGGAACACGAATGTTACAACGATAAAATAGAATACAACTTTTTTCTGACGACACGCAAGTTGATGCTGGAATGAGCACATTTTGGCTTCCACCTCGGAATGCAGCTGATTCCAGGTGAATCGTTCAGTGATAGAGCCTGGTACCAGTCAGAATTGCGCAAGAATTCGAATCAAGATGACTGCGCCCACTCTTCTTTTTTTCTGGCTCGCGATATAAATGTAGTATCTTTTTACTTTACAAGGAGGCGCTCTTTTCTCAGTACAACAACTCTTCAAGAACGCATGATTTATTTTTCTTTGTCGTGTTGGTAGCATTGTTGCATCATGTCGACCCTTCGGGCGAGTATCAATCCCATAGGGTTGACATGATACATGGAATCAGCCGTCGAGTTAATCGCCGGGGTTGCATTCATGCATCATAACGACAAATGGGCATGATGTATTAATTCACTATGCAGACCTGAAATAGTTAAGTGTGCACGCAGAGTAATGATTGGTTGTAATGGTGCATGGAAAGTAAGCGCATGTCAGCATATGTTTTTGGTAATGCAGCCTTCGCACGTCATGTGTACTTTTAGAGCTACTTCCCTCCCTACATTAGGTCCTCTCTGAGGGCATGCAATATGGACGTCAAAGATCAATTTCACTCTTAACACTTTCAGGGTCGCTGATGCATTACTGTATCATGCCCTTTGGTTGTCATGATGCATGAGTGCATCCCTGGAGAGTTATTCGTCAGGGCTAAATTCAAGCATCACACTGACCCTTTAGGGTTGATACACCCGGAGGATCGGCATGATGCTCCAATGAAGTGTTGGCGAGTAGTCACGCCAGCACTTCATTGGTGCATCATGCCGACAAATGGGCATGATGCTCTCCTGCATTTGCAGCCTTTAAAGGATGAACTCAAAACAATTTATCCTGGAATTGGAATATAGCATTCGGTGTATTACCAAAAGGTGAGAATATGATTATGTGCCATAAAGGTATAGAGGAGTATAGTAGGAAGGTACAGAATTTATTTTCATTTCTTTTTTAACATGAAAAAAAAAATCAATTGTTATCTTCAACATTCACTGTATTTCAGGGAATGAGTGAAAGGAAGAGTGCATGGAGGGGGGGGGGCAGACTGCAGAGGGTGGGGGGAGGTGTATTATTTTCCAGAATATTATCTGTCCTATGCCTTTATCCATTCCCAAACGTGTAACCACATCGCAGCGTTAAAACAGGCATGTTCCCTAAGGGCTGTGAGAAGTACAAAAAGAAGAAATAAAAAACCCTCCAAAATACATATCATACCAGGCGGTCTTTGTGTATTACATGTAAGTTACACGATATCACGGGTCTATGGCACCAGTGGGAGAGATGACTCACAGAATATGCATTCATACCCCAGGAGTCAGTCACCCTGGAGGAATGATACCGTGGGGAATGAGGAGAAGCTGCTAGGGGGTTAAAACTTTAAGGACCACATAGTGCTTCAATGCATCATGCCCATTGGTCGTCATGATGCATGAATGGAGCCCTGGCGAGTAACTCGCCAGGGCTGCATTTATGCATCATGACGACCCTACCTCCAGGCTTTATACACACCTGAAGGGTTGGCATGATGCACCAATGCAGTGCTGGTGAGTAGTGATGCCAGTATTGCATAAGTGCATCATGACGGCAAGGATACATTCGGTCCTTCAAGGGTTAAGGATGAAAAGGCATACATGTATAACCTTGAGCTGACAGGAGATAATACCTCTAGGGTCCACACCTAAATCTGCACCCTGCCGGCTATCATCATAAGGATGCCTTATTTAGGAGATGCTCCAGGCTCCACCCAGGAGCAGAATGCTAAGGTCTGACCAGGTATGCCGGCCATGCCCCTCCCACACCCAGGGGGCTCTTCTATCTCATCTCACTACTCCTATCTACACACCCCCTCCCGGCCTGCCCTGGTGCCCCATCTCTACTATCTCTTATACACCTCTCCTCTATGGTCCATGACTTCATCTGTTTTACTTTTTACTTTCGCTCTTATAATTAATGCTTTAACCATTTAATGAACCATGCCCATTGGTCGCCATGATGTATGAATGCAGCCCTGGCGAGTGACACGCTAGGCTACATTCATTCAATCCTATGGGGTTGATACACTCCTGAAGGGTCGGCATGATGCTCTGATGAAGTGTTGGCAAGCAGACACAACAGTGTACAAGTTCGAGGATGTAGAGCAAGCTCTAGCCTTTGTCTTTGCATCCAAATGTGTTGGAGCATTTGGCGCAAAACGTGTCTGCTGACGATGGGATTCGATCCTGTGCGACTGGAACATTTTGCGGCCCGGGAAAGAGCCGCGAAACCTCACTCTCTATCACTCGTTGAGATTTAACTTCCTTTGTCAAAGACAAAGGAAATAAAATTGGACCGTGGGAAGTTGGTTTTAATCACGTGAAATTGGGTTAATTAGAAACTGCACCTGTAAATATGCCAACAGTCAATTCTTTGGTTTGCATTCCCGACATCATCCGATGACGTCACCAAATACTTCAATAACCATGCCAGAATCTTTTAATTTGACATAATTATATAAACACCATCAAAATATGCTCTCATGAAAATGGGGTACTGTTTTTCTTTAAGAGTTTCGGATAAGACTAGGTAGAATGCATACAGAAAGATGGGAGAAATAATTATTAGTATACCATGAAATTATAAGATGCCTTCCACTTTTTTAAATGATTAATAGGAGTATATTCGACATAGAGCAGATGTTAAGGTGGAATATTTCCCGGTGTTTCCGCTGCGTTTGACCCTTTAATGGCCGCCAAGGCAGGAGTGTATCATGCCCATTGGTCAGCATGATGCACCAATGAAGTGCTAGCGAGTCTGCTCACCAGCACTTCATTGGAGCATCATGTCGACCCTCTGGTGGTGCATCAATCCTGTAGGGTCGGCATGGTGGATAAATGTAGCCCTGGCGAGTTACTCACCAGGGCTACACTCATGCATCATGAGTGATGACGACCAATGGGCATGATGTATTAATGCATTAACGGCCCTATAAGGGTTCAATGACGGTCGTGACTTTCCCTCTACAGAATTCCCCATAAAAGGACTGCGTCACTTCCTAGATAGCAGACAAGGAAAATTGACTTCATTTCCCTGGACCTGCAAATATCGTGAGCTTCTTTGAATTACGTGTAATCAAAGCACAAGAAAAAATATATTATTTCAATCACTACAGCTGGGTAGAGGTCTTCTTTGGATAATTACTTTAAAAAAAAAGACTTAGGAAAAACAACTACCGGTGCAACATCAAAACATTAACCAGACAAACAGAAAAAAACACACTTCTAACAATCTTATAACAAGGAAAAAGGAGAACTTTCAGACTTGAAATTTATGTCTCACTTGGTACGACATGTGTGCACATAAACCCCATTTCTTGCCATTTTTCTTCCTTTCCTTTTTTTCCCCCTTTCTTTCTTAAAAGTCACCTTCTAACAATCTTATGACAAGGAAAAAGGAGAACTTTCAGAGGCCCTTTCAGACTTGAAATTTATGTCTCACTTGGTACGACATGTGTGCACATAAACCCCATTTCTTGCCATTTTTTCTTCCTTTCCTTTTTTCTTTCTTTTTTTAAATCACCACCTGATTTTTCAAACAGAATAGACCATTGATTCAAAACTTAAGGAGGTTGAGAGAAACGAGCACTTTGTGTTTGTAAGTTTGTACCTTAATGGATATCGGGCACATTGCGTGACGCGGGCTCTCACATGTACTGTGGGGGAAATGAATGATCAAATACCAATGGCATGAATACTCCCCTACCATATATATATCATATCATGGTGTAGTACTACAATACATCTAGTCCCTTTGAAAAATGATGAAACAGAAAAATGAAAAAAAAATAATAAAAAAAAAAAAAAATGGGGCGAGAATATATAGCTTTGTGTCACAAGAAAAAATGGTTTGCCTGCTGTGAAGGGATCCAAGAGGAAATTAGCATGAGGACAAAGAAAGGGAAGTGAAGGGCACAAAGGCAAAATGTGGGAGGGGAGGGGGGTTGCAAAATAAAAGAAAAGAGAAAAAGGCAAAGTGGAAAACCTAAATATAAAGGTCTGAAACCCCATATACAGTTTCAAAGAATCCATTGTTTCTTGTTGGCTTGCCAAAGCGAACCAACGCCAACAAAAATTCTATATATACATGTGGGGTACCGGGTATGCTATTGGGAGGGGGGGGGGGAGGTGTTAGAGATCAGTAGTCCCTTTACGGGCCATATTTCAGTCAAGTATGCCCATTCGTCATCATGATACATGAATGCAATCATCATGCTGACCGAACGTGGGGCTGATGCAACCGCAACCCCTCGAGGAATCGTCATGATGCACCGATGCAGTGACGGATGGTTGACTTGGCAGCATCGGTGCATCATGATGACAAAGTTTCTAGGCATCATGCGGCTGTGGCAGGGTTATAGTGAGTGGGTCCAGGTTAGGATGTGCCCTGTTTACCCATACAGGGTCTAACCCTGGTCATGGCACTAACCCAGGGTTGGAGATAGGAGGGGGGGGGGGTGGGGGTCTAGAGTTAGGGGACTGTAGAGGGTAGATATATACTGTCAATCCTCGCATAAAGGGCGCACCTGGCCTATAATAGGGTACATCCTGGGGTGAGAGAAATAACATAAGGGGCATATTGGGTCATACTTTTGGTTATTTTAGTACTGTTCAAGGAGATAAAAGCTATTTGTGTCAGATGGATCTCGAGTTCAGCCACATGTTTTAGGCCAAGCTGGGGTCGTCGCATATTAGTCGCGCCTTCTACGCAAGGGTTTATAGTAGATGTATTGGAAAATTGGGACAAATCACATAGACCACGCCAACCCAGGCACTTTGGTCCTAAACACTCGTTCCATTATATCACCATAAAATCTCCCCACTCCTTAAAACCACACATACTATATGGATACATGCAGAGATCCCATTTGCTAACAGACAAAAAACAACAAAAACAATAACAGCAACAACCCCAAAGAGAAGTTAGGATTTTGGAGCTGAGGGCCGACTCAGACTGTGCCTAATACACATATATTTATTCACTTTAATATAGTTGATATTGTGACCACACTGATCGGTTCGATAGAAGTGCTGTAATGTAGGCTCTATAGGCAGGGATGGATTTGGTTAGGTTTGGTTTAGTTGATTTTACCTCCACTAATAGTACTTAAAAATTAGCAGAGTTGCTGTGGTTCGCGGACATAAAGTCAAAAAAGCCCTGAAATGCTGTTTTAGAGCCCTTTATAAATGCTTTGCATCGGTGTGTTTAGCAGAGATGCCACTCACCGTCCGACAAAAACCAGGAAAACTGGACTTTGGACACATTTTCCCAGGAATTTAACATAATTTGATACAGAAATCATGGAATAAAAAAACCCCAGGAATTCCTGGTAAACCAGGAAAAGTGGCATCTCTGGTTTAGGTCCTTAAAACCTGGAAATCCCTGAAATCGGGGGAAACCCCCGAAGAATTCCATCGCTGCACAACAGGGTTAATACACCCCTGAAGGCCCGCCATGATGCACTAATGAAGTGCTGGGAAGTAGACCCGCCAGCACTGCATTAACGACCAAGGAACAAGAGCCTGAAGGCGTTATCATGCTTATGCGGCTCTTAGTGGTAGTTGGATTGAAAATATACCCGTAGAGCTAGCTGAGAGCAACAACCAGCTTCGTACGATGACACCTACGATAGGATTCTATACTAATAGCGATAACAAGGTTAATTAGGTTAGCATGTTTTCCACACAAAGACACTTAACCTAGAAATTAATTATAAGACCCCCCCCCCCCTCTCATCAACACCACCCACCCACTAGCTGTAAGACCTTATTATCTTCACAATGTGGTACTTCCTTCCTCACCCAGATAAGTAAACCTCTTGAGCCCTTTAAAGGGACACATGGTGCACCAATGCATCATGTCACTGGGCGTCTTGGTGCACGGTACATAGACAAAGGTGCACGAGAATTGGTCAGCACTGAGGGTTATGCTCCTTTGTATTTATCTCAAGTTAATTTAGTCAGATATGTTCAAAATTCGATTTATTTGGCATTAGAAATGATTTTATCATCAGTTATTTGACCGTTTTGGATGTTTTCCCAGGGAGTGTGATACGGGGAAGGGTTATCACACTGTGGGGTGTGATACAGAGTTTCTTGGTTAAGCCTATAGGGCTCTCGTATTCAACTTGAGATAAAGCCCTATTGTCCCTACTCTTGTCTCCACCTTGACTCTGCTATCACCATGCCAGGTTCCAAATTTTGGCAGCTGACTTTACTATGAAGCATCCAAACAGTGGCAAAAGCTTTGTGCATCTGAAAACTTGAGGTATCGCTCTGTCTTAAAAAGGCAGAATGAAAGTGGCTTCTAAGAAAATTCCTGAAATCCCTAAAATGTTGGTTTTGCACATTTCTTTGAAAATCCCTAAAATCAGGGAAACCTAAAGAATTCCACCACTTTTTAAAAGAGCTAGAATATGAATTCATACAGGATTGGATCTTGTACTTAATGTAACACATCAGGTACAACAAAAGAAAACAGGTGTCACATAGACAAAGACTACTACCGCGGTACTTGGGGACCAGACGTCCAGAGTCGTGTCTCTGTGGGCCGTGTCTTTGTGCACTACACCCGGAACCTGGGGTTTGTACATTTGTAGATAACACTTTCTCACCAATTAACCCTTGTAGGGCCGCATAATGCATCATAATGCACCATTGGTGCATCACGATGCACCATTGGTCATCACGATGCACGAATGAATTTGAGCCATCCCATTATCTGTCAAGGAAAAAGGTGTGACCATCCTAAAAATCTAGGATATTGCAACTGGCACCAACTCAACAGGGCGGGGATGAGGTATCAATGTAACCCTGGTTAGTTGTATGCCAGCGATGCATTAAATCATGGTGGCAACAAAATAATGGGCAAAAAAACATTAATGAATACTTACAGGGCTATCCCGCCCACAGATTGTCATATATAATGTCTACATGGGGTTTACGACCTTCGTTTTTGTGCCATAACAAAAAGCTTGTGTCGTGGTAGGTACATAAGCAAATGTCAACGATCAGTGAATAATTTAGGCTCGTATTCCCAGAGGTGCTTCTGCCCGTATTCAACTCGGCCTATAAGGCCTCGTTGAATACGGGCAGAAGCACCTCTGGGAATACGAGCCTAAATTATTCACTGATCGTTGACATTTGCATTTATGCCATGGCCCACGGGTTTAAATTGCTTTTAAATAAAGGATTTCAACAATATTTACTGGTTTTGAAGGCATAGACTCGTCCCGGTTTGTTTTCATCCGCCATGACACCTTGTTCGACGAAGTAGGTCACGTGATACGGAGCTAGCCGCTACTTTTAGTTTCGATATGAATGTTCCTTGCATAGGGCAATAGATTCTTTTTTAACATGGCGCTAACACTTAGATATACCTTAAACAATTCATAACATATTATTTAACTAGTTCAATCATTCATTTTTTGCGTAAAACTTCTAATAACCATACCTAAATACGAAACTAGTTAACTCTGTATAAATTTTAAAATGGCGCCGCGGAATATGCGAGGATCGTATTCCACCCCCCCATTGAATACGGCGTAAGTAGTACTAATCTATAGTGTCGTCGATATTCGCCATGGCATAAACGATGAACAGGTTGTAAGATCCCCAGGCTTCATTACATGAAGTTATCTTTCTTTTTGGGGGTGGGGGTGGGGCAGGGGTGGTGTGTTAAGATACACGCAAGTTATAATTCAGTTATTGGGTAATACCCAAAATCATGCATCAGTACGAGTCTACTCGCCAGGGCTGTTACTTTCCAAAGCATGCCTCAGTACGAGTCTACTCGCCAGGGCGGTTATTTTCCAAAGCATGCCTCAGTACAAGTGTACTCGCCAGGGCTGTTACTTTCCAAAGCATGCCTCAGTACGAGTCTACTCGCCAGGGCTGTTACTTTCCAAAGCATGCCTCAGTACGAGTCTACTCGCCAGGGCGGTTATTTTCCAAAGCATGCCTCAGTATGAGTCTACTCGCCAGAGCGGTTATTTTCCAAAGCATGCCTCAGTACGAGTCTACTCGCCAGGGCGGTTATTTTCCAAAGCATGCCTCGGTACGAGTCTACTCGCCAGGGCAGTTATTTTCCAAAGCATGCCTCGGTGCAAGTCTACTCGCCAGGGCAGTTATTTTCCAAAGCATGCCTCGGTGCAAGTCTACTTGCCAGGGCAGTTATTTTCCAAAGCATGCCTCGGTGCAAGTCTACTCGCCAGGGTGGTTATTTTCCAAAGCATGCCTCGGTGCGAGTCTTCTCACCAGGGCAGTTATTTTCCAAAGCATGGCTCGGTGCGAGTCTACTTGCCAGGGCTGTTACTTTCCAAAGCATGCCTCAGTGCGAGTCTACTTAGACTCGCTAGGACTGTATCGTGAAAGTTACTGCAAAGGTTTGATAACGCCCTAAGGACTAGTAAAGGGTTTATATAGAATAGAGTGGAAAATGTCATCATTGATCAGCTGATGGATCAGATAAGGGTGGAAACACAGGTCATTTTAAAAACAAAACAAAAACTACAAAACAACCCAAAAACAAAGAAAAGAATCTAAAAAGATAGAAGAACAGGACAAAACCCCCTTCAATTGAGATATAGCCTAGCTGGATCAGACAGTCAGTACTTAACATCTGTGCTTTCCATTTAAATGTACCCTACTTCCTTTTTGTGTCCACACTCAAGGCACTACGATACATTATGAGACACTTGTAGGCAACTTAAGCCGCCCATGTTCCACATTTATCTGTAATCTAATGCCACTAATGTCCCTCAAGTGCTCGTTTTGAACCCTTTAAGGGCCCCTTATGCAGGAGTGCATCATGCCCATTGGTCGTCATGATGCACCGACGAAGTGCTAGCGAGTCTGCTCGCCAGCACTTCGTCGGAGCATCATGCCGACCCTCCGGGACTGTATGAATCCTGTAGGGTGGTCATGATGCATTAATGCATTACTGGACATTGGTAGATGCAAAGATGTATGAATGCAGCCCTGGTGGGTAACTAATCTATGCATCATGGTGACCATGTGGACATCATACCTATCCCGCAGGGTCGGCATGATGCACCAATGAAGTGCTGGCGAGCAGTCTCGCCAGCACTTCATTGGTGCATCATGACGACCAAGGAACATGAGTATCAAGTCATAATGCGCCCCATTAAAGGGCTTAATGGCTTTTTCATTATTCCCTTTCTGAAGAAGTGCTTGTTCTTCTCAGGAAGACATGCTCTTCTATGACATCCAATTCTAAATCAGGTAAACCGGATACATTTATCCATTTCTTTCTGGACTATGCTCTCAGTTTTCTTTTCTTTGTATTTCTATACATCATTTGTCTCATTCTTAGAAGCGATTAGATGTATAAGGTAACAAAGCCTGTGTAAAATAAATCACCATTGTTCTTTTCCATACTATAAGGTTCTTGCCACAGGGTGAGACTTTGGAAAACACTGAATTTTAAAGCATTCAACTGAAAGGGTTCATAATTGTTATTTTCGCTAAATCCCTGAGTGAGACTTCAGAAATAGACAGAGGGGCATTTGGTGATTTATAATTTTCAGTCTTTCCAAATTACATTCTACCCGTAGAAATATAAGGCAGGGAGGATACGGGAAAGATAAGGTTCTAAATAGGTTCCGACTAACAGTAATGTTCCAGTATTGAAAAACCTTGCATAGAAACCAGCTTAGGTCGGGGGAGTTAAACCATAGGCCCCATCTGTTCAGTGCTGTCTCATAGTGGCAAACCCCCACGTATATGCGCCTGAGTTAGGGTAACCTGAGCCTCCACTTGCGCCTGAAATGGTCTGTGCGCCGGGGCTTATACGTGAGGTTTTACGGTAGAACTTAAGCTGGACTGCAGAGAAGGATGTCTTACAACATAACTTTCCTGACTTATAGGGTCAGAGGTCACAGGAAGTGTTACTATGGTTACTGCAGATTCAAATGCTTCCTGGCAATAAATACCAGTAGTCAAAATGTGCACATTGGTCATATTCTTCTCTTAATCAATTTGCCCCTCCCCAGGCATAACTAGAGAATATTTATTTCATTGACACAAAATCTTGCTATACATTTGTGACAATGAAATACATGACCTCCCTCTTTTATGTCAATTGTAATAGAAATGGGTTAAGTACTCTCTGTACTCGTTTTTCAGAATTATATCAATTAACTTGGGTAAATGTCTATACATACAGCCATAATTATCAGCCAGGTGCATTGGGCAGATATACAATCAAAATGCAATTTCTCAACCACTGATGGTTCTATTGGTTCACCTAGTGCTTTAACGAACCATGCCTTTTTTTCCCCCCTTTTTTTTTGTCGTTAGGAATAAATGCAAAAATAAAAATAATAAAAAATAAAAATAAATGCAGCCCTTGTGAATAATAATGGCAGGGGGTCTGCCAGATACGCCAAGGTCATAACAGCCAATGACTTACCAGGGCTACATATTCTGGTAAGTTACTCGCCAGCGCTGCATTCATGCATCATGCTAACCATAAAGGTTTGATACAGTCCTGAAGGGTCGGCATCCTCCTCCAATGAACTGCTGGCGAGCAGACTCGCCAGCAGTTCATTGGTGCATCATGACGACCAATGGGCATGATGCACTTCTGCATTAGCGGCCCTTTAAAGGGTTAGCCATTTTTACCTTTTTTTTTTTAACCCTCCATCATTACCCTGGTAGTTACCCTGTCTGTGACATCCCAAGGTCTGGTTCAACATCACCCGTGTTTGCTCGTCTAGTCACCTCCACCCCTCACCCCCTGAGGGTAACCCGCCCATAAGTCGAACACCTACCTATCATGTACCTACCACAATGTCCTGCGGATAAGGCTTATATGCGAAGATGCACCCCAAACTGCCCCTTGTTATCATTGTCATGTATAAACACTCTGCAGTAGATTGGTGGGATGATAATACAGGGCTGTATAAAGGTTATTTCAACACCCCTCCCCCTTACCAAAAGAGGACCAAAAACACTGGCACTTAGTCAAAACCCAGTCCTTAAATCTGACAATGACTAATAATCATTTTATATTCCATTTTCAAAAGAAATCTGAATGCCTTCCAAAAACACTCATATTTTCTTATGAAAAACTTTCCGCTTTGACCTTGGGTTCCGAAACACCTGTGGTCGAATTATGGGCCATCTACCTTACATACCTGACCCCTTGGTGTGAGTCTACATGGCAGAAGCAGCCTACCCTTTCACCCTGCTCCCCTGACCCCAATCTACCTCTGTCAGTATGACAGCTGAGGGTATATAGGGGGTGGCTGAGGAAATTATGAAGAGAGATATGTAGACTTCTTCATTTGTATTACAGTATAGAGCTATATGAATGGTATTGCCCCAAGGCTTTTACTGCATATGCTTGGTTTGAATATTAAGCGCAGTCTGAGAAATGAATACCCCGCTTACAAGCTACATCGCATGTATACGCTGCACGCAGACTTAGAGAGCATACTACATGTATTAACTGGCCCCGGGGGTTGAGTTTAACCATTATAAGGCTCATATTCTGTAAAAACGACCAGAACATGTACCAGTAATTATGCTCTATGAATGTAGCTGCTGTAACAACACTTGCTGCTGATTGATCGATTACCTAAATGCCTCAGTGCAGAGGATTTAAGGCCAGACAGAAGTGATCGTATCTATGAATGACTGAATCTATGGGTGAGAGAGAAGACCGCTACAGGTGCAAGACCCTTTCGATTGATAGCAAATGTTTTAAGATATATGCTTTATCTGTTTCACATATAAGCCACATCATACAGCATACAGGTTTTTAGAGTGTCTCTACTTTGCACCATGACAGTGTTCACCTGTTAGCCCCCCCCCCCCCATCCTTCACATGTCTCCTACCACTACAATCCCACCTGTCTACCATTGTCTACATCCAGCTCCTGCCACCCTGGGATATACACCAAAGAACAAGGTCCACCTGGATGACCTCTGGGCTTTGTGACCTACAGGGCAGCAGCTTCACTAAGAATATAATCTAGGACCTGTAAAAACAGTGTCAGACAAGTTATGATGTACAGAAGGGGTGTCTGGGTGAATTATGTATGCATTTGGATGTTTTCATTTAATAACATATGCTCTTATAAAACTGTAGGTCCTGATTGTTCACTGCTTTGACAAAGAAGAAAGATGAATACCACTGCCCTTAACATGGGGGGGGGGCTGAATTGGTCTCTTCACTAATGAATTCTGTAACAAATTATAATTGAATTGAGTTTTCTATTACTATCAAAGTGGGATCATATTGCCTGAAACAGATGATGGAAAATAATTGTGAACATGAACACACAACAATGTCCAAGCTGACACAACAATCAATAACAATAAATTGAGAAATGGAAGATATTCTTACAATTTTTGATCTCATGGGCTGGCACCATGCAGAGTCGCTGTGAGTTAAGGCACCTGAGGTTCCTGGGCACACAGATAGGTTTAGGGTTGGTGTAGAACCAAGGAAAGGGGTAGAGATAGGGCATCCATGGCACTGCCACCATCATGTAGTAGGGCATCAAAAAGGGCATTGCCCCCCAGCCTGCTGCAGCTGCCGTAGCGGCTGTGGCCGAGTTTGCGGGCTGCCATGCTGGGTGCCAAGTGAAGCCCCAGTCTCCTGTCAATTGGTGAAGCTGAGGTTCTCTTGATGCTGCTGCTGCTGCTGCTGAGGCTGGGTTATGGTGATGGGCAGATGGGGAAGATGGAGGGTTCTCTGGGTGATACTGGATGGAGAGGCTGATGTCTGTGTCAGTGAGATCCAGGTAGACTGCATTGGGGAAGGCCACCTTCCTCCGATGACTTTTTACTTTGGAGAAGACGTTGGCGACGGATACAGACACCTTGCCCTTGCCAATTATGGTCACTTCACAGGGCAGGGATCGCTTGCTTTCACTGTCTGATTGGTCATCGGGGTTAAACTTGGTGTCCGCTGCATAACCCCTTGCTGCTGCTTTTGAAGCAGCCTCCAGATGGAGATTGGCATTGGTATACTGGGCATAGGCATAGTAGGCAATGCACTCGGGGCACTCGTTTGGGGCGCAGTCATAGCGTGTGATGTGGTGGCCAGCAGTGTACTGTGTAAGGTAGTCGAGCTCCTCTGTGCACAGATGCTCATCTGGCGAACAGAGGTGCTCCTCGAAAAACGACTCGCTGCTACCACCGCCTGAGCTCAGCTCTGATTCTTCAGACTCAACTGATTCTGAGCTGGAGGCCACAGATGAATGCTCAATGTCTATATCTGAGGGGTCATCACTGTCCCCTCCAGCAATACTGCCACTTCCGCCTGAACCAGACCCACTACCAGTCGATGATGGGGAACGGCTTTTCGGGGCACTTCGCAAGTCATTACATATGAGATCAATGTTCTCGCTGCCCGGGAGCAGCTCGAGAATGTGACGCAGACCACCAGCACCTGAGCTAGTGGAGGACGGTTCTTTGTCGCTAATGCTGCCTTGGCAATTCACTGAGTTGTTGAGGAAAAGCGAGACGGACTTGTCACTGGCTAGCTGCATGTACTCCTCCAGGTTCTGGAGTGGGAGTGCAGACTGGTGCTCCTTCTGGTGTACCCGCTCTATGGCTGATAGGAAGGCGTTGAACTTCTTTTCGTCGCGGATGGCTGCCAATGAACTTGGCCAATGCAGACTGCCTGGGGTGAGGTTAGAGGGTTTGCTACTGCATGCTGCCTTGGTGGAGAAGTGGGAAGAAGAGTTGGAGACACCAGAGTCGCTGCCAACTGCTTTGCCTATAGCGCGCACAGTTTGCGCTCGGTGGGAATACCCCTTCCTGGGCTGATGGTGGTGGTGGTGGTGGTGTCGGCTGATAAGCGGTGCACTTCCAGCACCGCCACCACCGCTGCCATCATCCGAGCTGATGTCCTCAGACTCCAGATCAGAGGACTTGGGACTGTTGCGCCATTTATTCTTAACGCTAACTTTGATAGTATCCTGGAGGCGAACTACAATGGGCGAGTTCAAGCGTGCTCGTGCTGTCCGTCGCCTGCGGCGTCCTCGTGCAGGATCCTTGTTGCCCTGTGTTTTAGCACGCTCTTTAAGGCAATCGGTGCAGGACATGCCTTCCAGTCTCAGCTGAAAGCTTTCTTCGTTGACCACCTCCAGGCCTGCCATGGAGATGTTTTCTTGCTTGTTGTTGCTCCCACAGTTACTACTACTTACACTGCTGTTGCTGCCACTGCTGCTACCAGCAGTTGACTGTGAATTGTGGCTGCCTTTGGCTTTGCCAGTCCTCCCCATGGTGCTGGCTCTAAGTTTCCATGATGGTCCCAGGGAGGTTGTTTTAATAACAGGTAAGCTGTTATGATGACATATGGCTCCTAACCAATACAAGTCTTGTCAAGCACTGCTGTGTGAACTCCACATCAGGTCATCACTGCAAAAAGAAAGTAAATATCTAGGTTAATCAGAAATTTAATCACAAGTATGTTAATATATACAACTCAATAGCACTGACTCCATTTTGTGTTGAGATGTGAGTACAGCTCTTTCATAAATTTGCATAATGGACATATGTGAATTAATGTCAACATAAATGGAGCTGTGTCACATCTCCTTCTTACAACTCTTATCTATGGACTCAATTGAAAGTAAAACAATGAAGTTTTATGAGAAGAAAGCCAAACAATAGCAGATCTCTCAGCCCTATATATACACACCAATAGTATCAACACCGGTTTTTGATTTCAAACAGTCTAAGGTATGAGTATGAATGACCATGTGTGGGTGTCACTAAAAGGCTGTTTGAGTAACACCATCGTAATTAAAAGAGAACCTAGCATATGTGGCTATAAACTAAAAGCCTGTAATTTGTGCACAGCATCGCACTATCTATACAGTCATTACTATGATATAATATATGCTGTAAGTCACCCATGAAGTTTAGAAATTTCGCATTGTTCAGTACAGTAACACCCCAGTTTATTCACTGCATCCTGAGTTAAGGAAGACTAAGCTACAGGCCCAAGAAATGGTTGATAATCTGCAGCTCTGGTACACACAATACACATGATAGCTACAGGGTGAATTTTTCTAACTGGTGGGTGGGAACGAGATCAGCAGCTAGTAACATATTAGGGTGCTCCCCCTCCCCCTCCTAGCAAGTGATGAGAGGGGAAGAGAGGTCTCCCCTTATCATCTATGTACACAGATAGGGAGGCAGATAAGGCCCATGTAGGTTTCCAGCTCTGCTCATGGATAGATAACCTGTGCTTATCCTCTCTCTCCCAGGTTGCCTCTTTACTCACAACAACCCTTCAGGTACTGGAAAACCTTATATATAAGCAGCGGGTTAAATGCGATAGATCGCTGCTTAAATGCGATCGACTTATTGCAACTACAGTCAGACGCAGGTTATATGAAAGGTACGGGTATAAGCCACACCTACATATGAGCCATACCGTGAATCTGGAAAGGGTGGCATTCCTCAGCGTAGTCTAATAGTCTATACATTCATGTGTAAAAGCCAAATCCTAAGGTTTGGGACACTCAACACATGATCTGTAATGCCCCTCTGAAGGTTTACAAAACATGGTTTATACAAAGAGTACTCAAACTATACAAATTCTAAAACCAAAGAAGACACTTTCAGCATCTTCTCAGACCCAGGTCTGCTTACATATACAGCATACAGCTTATACGTAGGGTTTTACAATAGTCTGAGTTTGCCTGTGTTCAGATAGGCCTAACTGGGTTAACACTGATACCAATATCTCACCACCTACTGTGGTCGTAGATATTTTCAGTGGTATGAATTTTCACGTAAATGACAAAAAGCACTATTTCACGTGTATTTGAATTGACGGATTTTCAGAATCAATAATGATATTATCAAAAGTTACTGAACAGTACTGGTGGATACACTTGTACCCTGGCTACTTCCCACCTTACAAACATCTATCCCTCACCTCACTTATTTCCAAGTCACCCCAAACATAACCCCAAAACATAGCAAAAACATACCTACAAAGATGTCAATACTGGCTATCCTCTATAGGCCTGTGTGGAGTAATATACATGTAGGTATAGCTCCTGGTGGTTGTTATAACCCCACTCCAGTGTCCTCCCAATGTGTATTAACAATAGCCACCTTACTGTAGCCTCCAGGCGGCTCAAGTCAGGGGGAGTCGATTGGGAAGTGCTTGACCTTGGAGGCGTACACCTCAAGTAGTACCAGTACTATTTAGTAGCACAAGGCATGAACTGATGGGGTTCAAAGACATCAGGATTCCTCAGCAATGTCCACATGCCTACACTGTTAGTTCTGGGAATAAGGAGGGATTCCATCACTGTTATGTCACTGCCTATAGTCTGTTATTTTAATGTATATAGGGGATGTTGGTGGGTGGTAGTGGTGTGGGTGGGGATGTTATGATATAGGGGGATATACATTTTGTGTTAGTGGGGGGTGGAGGTAGTCTGCATCCCCCATCTTCATATGTAATCACTCATCCATAAAATCTGTGCTGAGTGTTCATACTACTGGTTAGTAACAAGAAATCCGGGTATGGTGTGGTAGCTAGTCCAAAGTACTAGCAGCTATGAGTGTGGGAATTTGTCACTGGGGATGAGTGGCACTACTAGTAGTAGTGGGCTATGGTTATCACCACATTGACTCACATCTTGTGAGTGAGTGAGTGAGTGAGTGAGTGAGTGAGTGAGTGAGTGAGTGAGTGAGTGAGTGAGTGAGTGAGTGAGTGAGTGAGTGAGTGCCAGTTGGTATCCTCCTTGGGTTTAGTATTCTCAGAAAGTAAGAAATAGCTATGGTATTTAGTACTATTGGTAGAGAGATATCTGATATCACTATTTCACGTAAACACACAGGGCATGGGTGTGGAAAGCAGGGGGGGGGGGGTCATGTCCCCCCCCCCACTTTTGGCCAACTCCTCAAAAGGTCAAAACCCAAAAGGTCAAGCAAAGGGAGGTCAAAAATTGCAGAAACCCCCTTGGTCCCACCCACTCTGAAACTGCTCCCAACGCCCCTGCAGGGATGAAGACAACTCGCCAAAAAATCCACCAAATGCTCAAATAGAACTCCCTGAATGTATAGGTTTGTATCAGAATGCCTGAGTCTTTAGAACTTGAAAATCCCTGAAATCAGGGTGAATACTGGAGGCTTCCATCCCTACAAAACCTACACCTATTATTGATATTGAATGGCAAGTAAACACTATCAGTGGGCTCCAATATCATACATAGCCACCCCCAAGTCCTGCTATCTTCTCCATGGGTAAACAGTGTACTTTAACTAACAGTAAATGGTATCTGTACATCTACTATTGTGAAACATATCATCATGAAGGTATAATAAATCCCTTATCTCAATAATGCTATAACTCTGTCAACCCATTATGTAATAACACAAGTGCCCTTTTCCTCCAGTACATACATCCCCATAGGCTGTATACAAACACACAAAGTATCCACAGCTAGGGATGAGATGCTCCTGTACATATATACCTGTATTATACTTGCCTCTACCAACCCTCCTCCAGCTCCTGTGTGGTGGTGGGTGCTAGTACTAAGGTGAATATGGGCTATCCTCCAGTACCCTAGGCCCTACTCCTCCTGTTCACAGTGTGTTGGCTCCCACTCACTGTCTACTGACTGCCCCTATACACTACACATGTGTACAGGTAGACATCACCACCTGGAGGAGTGGGTGGGGTGGGGGTGGGTGGGTCCTCCAGGGTGCCCCGCCCCTATCTCTGCACAGGAGGAGTCGCTGATACATCTATAAGACTTGGAAACATGGAGAGGAGAGCTTGTGTACTCAGGTTCTGAAATTAGGATCATATGATGAAGCTCTACTTGTCGGGCTGCAGTCGATATCCATTTCATGGGCAAGTGCCCCCCCCCGGGATGAAGTCCTACTCATCATAGGGTCATGTGAGGAAGCCCTACTCTTCATAAGATCAAGGAATGAACCCCTAGTTATCAATGAGCTCTCGTTCTTAGTGCTGACAGTCTCACAAACTTCAGGTATAGTTCTCACATCCCACATCCCGAGATTTTGAAGGTAATCCGCATAGGCTTATTATACTAAAGTAAGTCCCTACAGGATCATGTACACACATAATATTGTATAGGTAGGCATGACAGGCTCAAACAATAGCAGAACACGTGTCCATGTACTAAATCTCTAGCCCTCATAGGGAGAGCTGGGCACTAAATCCCTCGTCCTTATATATAGGATTATGTCCAGATTCCATAGATCTCTCTCATAGCGGGCCTCCCTAGCCCACTTAAAAGGGTCTATTTCTCCTCTTTCCTATCCCCTCGGGATGTGTGTGGTGCACATATGTGCGGGCACTGACACATTCCCCTGTGAAATTGTGTAATGTAGTTCTCGCCATGAATATGACCTCAGTTGTCGAAATGGCGTTAAACATCTATTACTCACTCACTCACTCTCTCTCATAGCACCATGGCGCTAGTACTCACCTACCTACTAAGTGGTGTACTACCGGTACTATAGAATGCCACATGTAGATCTCAGTGTGTGTGTGTATGCTCCCCATGTATGTCCATGTAGTGAGTGCTAATATTCAGTGTTTACTACGTACGGTAGTCACAGTGGAGTAGTGAGAATACCCCACAGACCATGTCGCACTCACTCAGACAAGCAGGGAGGCGCCCTGGAGCATCACATACCAACATCTAGTTTAACCCTATAAGGGGTGCTGATGTAGGAGTGCATCATGCATAATGGTTGTCATGATGCACCAATGATGAGAAAATGTAACATTTTTAAGGTTAAGGTTACTAATGTAAACAATGAAGTGTTGGCGTGTCCAATACTTCATTGGTGCATCATGCTGACCGTGGACGAGTGTATCAACCCCGTAGGGTCGGTATGATACATGAATGTAGCCCTGGCGAGTTACTCGCCAGGGCTACATTCATGTATCATACCGACCAATATAAATGAACGAGTTATCAGCCCTTCATGGGTTAACCCCCTACTCCCTCCCCCACACACCCTGTCATCTATAGAGCATCATCATCATCAGCCTACCCCAAACACTGGACAGACAACGACGACGTCAAACTGCTGACATGTAGATTAGAGTACAGAAGAGCCCCAAGGGCGTAGCACTCAGTGGTAATCTTCAGGAGGCCTTAATACTTTAAGGTCGCTAATGCATTAATGCATCATGCTCATTGGTCGTCATGATGCTTGAACGCAGCCCCGGTGAGTAACTCACCAGGGCTACATTCATACATCATGTCGACCCTATGGGGTTGATACACTCCCGAAGGGTTGGCATGATGCACCAATGAAGTGCTGGTGAGCAGACTCACCAGTCACCAGCACTTCATTGGTGTATCATGCCGACCATGATACACTCCTGCATCAGCAGCCCTCAAAGGGTTAATACAATAACATGTCAATTTCTTGTTATGATACATGCAGCCAGGGCGAGCTAATGCATTGGCGCATCATGTCCACTGCTGCATCATGCTGACCCTTGGAATGTATCAACCAAGATGCATTAATCCAGGCCAATCACTTGCCAGAGCTGTGATGAGGCATCATGACTAAATGACATCATACATGCAATCTTTACCTTGGGGCCCTGGTAAATTAAAGGCCCGGGTTTAACCCTTTAAAGGCCGCTGATGCATTAATGCATCATGACGACCAATGGACTTGATGCACTCCTGCATTAGCGGCCCTTAAAAGGGTTTCTGAACGCTGCTGAAGGGACAAGTAGACGGATTTCAGAGGGGGGCAGAGAGAAGGGAATTACGGGTAGATGAATCTTCATAAAAGTAAATAGTATACGTCATCCAGATGATGGGAGGTGGGGTGGGGTGGGGTGGGGGGGGGGCTAGAGGAGACCTTACTGACCGTTGTGCCGAGGACATTGTCCCCAAAGCTGGCTAGGACCAACTTAGTGACCTACTTAGAGAGACACAAGTCGGTCACCGGGTGAGTGAGCCAGGGCCTGGGGGTAGGTGGATCATGGGGAGGGATCCATTATGGTGCCAACAGTTGGGAGCACCGTAAAACCCTGCATGTAAGCCGCAGCTTGTAATGCATGTCAGAGCCTTGGTGGGGCTTATGGGAGCACACGGAAGAAAGAGTGCAGCTTATACGAAGGGTCTTACTTATACAGACTATAAGGAATACCGTAAACCTCGCGTACAAGCCGCACCTGCGTATAAGCCGCACCCTGAGTTGAGGGCCTTGCTACATAAGCCTGAAATGGTCCCCATTCTTTCATTTAGTTTATAGAAGTAAAACCCTGCTTAAAGGCACCATTCTGAGATGCTATAAGCTGCACCAGAGGCCTGAAATGGGTTCAGCTTATCCCCAAACACAGGGTGTGGCTTATACGCTCGGGAGGCCTTCTAAAAGGGTAAGCGATATAGAAGGGGTGGGAGAGATGGGAGGTTCACAACCCCCTCCCCTTGCATGTATAATTGATGAGTATAAATAAAGACTGATTCTGACTAATCCTTGGGACTTGTTCCAAGTGACAAAGTCTAGCTGACAGTTATGGTCTTTGATACTAACAGAGTTTAATAACGTATCCTTGTGGCCCTATGTGCCTTTAGAAATACAAATGTTAGCTTCCCTTCAACCTGACTTCATTTCTTTAATATAATGTATTTGGCATGGATTCAAAAGTCTTGCTTATCTAGGCTATATTTACGGTTGGTGGACTGAATCACCGGGCCACTTTTTACGCAGAATCCATTCTGGAACTTCGCACATATACAATAATGACATACCTGTACTTAAATACTATACACCAAAAACAGCCATGGGGACTATATATAGTATATTTGTATCAGTTATTTCTATAAATGGAATAGGATATTCATCCTGTTATTATTATCATTTTTTTAAAACCTTTTTTACCATTCTTTTTCGCTTTTTACTTTAACTTTATTTTGCACTTAAAATACTAGTAGTCAGTGTCTTAACAAAAATTTCTACTATCGGTACGCTTATAGCTCTAACAGTATGCATCTGTTGGGCTTTTACTAGTTCAAAAGGGCCATAATGCATAATTGCATCATATAGCTTTGTTTCAGGATGCATGGTGTATCATGCCATTCTGACGTGTTTCTCGTCACGATGCATCTATATATTGTTAGTGCTTACGACTGGAGTGCATCGACCACATAAGGTCAGCATGATGCATTAATTTCTTCACTGGTGTGTAACTCCTGAGGGTTACCCCACTGGTGTGTAACTGATGAGGGCTACCCCACTGGTGTGTAACTCATGAGGGCTACCCCACTGGTGTGTAACTCCTGAGGGCTACCCCACTGGTGTGTAACTCATGAGGGCTACCTCACTGGTGTGTAACTCATGAGGGCTACCCCACTGGTGTGTAACTCCTGAGGGCTACCCCACTGGTGTGTAACGCATGAGGGCTACCCCACTGGTGTGTGACTCATGAGGGCTACCCCACTGGTGTGCAACTTATGAGGGCTACCCCACTGGTGTGTGACTCATGAGGGCTACCCCACTGGTGTGTAACTTATGAGGGCTACCCCACTGGTGTGTAACTTATGAGGGCTACCCCACTGGTGTGCAACTTATGAGGGCTACCCCACTGGTGTGTAACTTATGAGGGCTACCCCACTGGTGTGCAACTTATGAGGGCTACCCCACTGGTGTGTAACTTATGAGGGCTACCCCACTGGTGTGTAACTTATGAGGGCTACCCCACTGGTGTGCAACTTATGAGGGCTACCCCACTGGTGTGTAACTTATGAGGGCTACCCCACTGGTGTGTAACTTATGAGGGCTACCCCACTGGTGTGCAACTTATGAGGGCTACCCCACTGGTGTGTAACTCCTGAGGGCTACCCCACTGGTGTGCAACTTATGAGGGCTACCCCACTGGTGTGCAACTTATGAGGGCTACCCCACTGGTGTGTAACTTATGAGGGCTACCCCACTGGTGTGTAACTTATGAGGGCTACCCCACTGGTGTGTAACTCCTGAGGGCTACCCCACTGGTGTGTAACTCATGAGAGCTACCCCACTGGTGTGTAACTCATGAGGGCTACCCCACTGGTGTGCAACTTATGAGGGCTACCCCACTGGTGTGCAACTTATGAGGGCTACCCCACTGGTGTGCAACTTATGAGGGCTACCCCACTGGTGTGTAACTCATCAGGGCTATCCCACTGGTGTGTAACTCATGAAGGCTACCCCACTGGTGTGTAACTCCTGAGGGCTACCCCACTGGTGTGTAACTCATGAAGGCTACCCCACTGGTGTGTAACTCCTGAGGGCTACCCCACTGGTGTGTGACTCATGAGGGCTACCCCACTGGTGTGTAACTCCTGAGGGCTACCCCACTGGTGTGTAACTCCTGAGGGCTACCCCACTGGTGTGCGACTCATGAGGGCTACCCCACTGGTGTGTAACTCCTGAGGGCTACCCCACTGGTGTGTAACTTATGAGGGCTACCCCACTGGTGTGTAACTCCTGAGGGCTACCCCACTGGTGTGTAACTCCTGAGGGCTACCCCACTGGTGTGCAACTTATGAGGGCTACCCCACTGGTGTGTAACTCCTGAGGGCTACCCCACTGGTGTGTAACTTATCAGGGCTGCACCCAATGAGTCATGCATCATGACGACCCATGTGCATGATGTATCAAAGGACTCAGTGGTCTTCAAAGGGTTAATAGAGGCACCAGTGGAGAACAGAGACTGGTTGTTGTTGGTGGCTTTAACAACACAGGACAAGATGCTGCCTTAGGGCTATATCTATGCTATACATGTCATTAATCATCAAGATGCACTAATGTAGTGCTGGGGGGAGTAAATTGGCTGAACTAAATTGGTACATTCTCAGCTTGAGGCACCTATACATGCATAAAATGTTCGTTTGTCGTCATGATGCAATAGTGCAGTGCTGGCGAGTAGCATCCTAGCAACCCTCCTCGAATGCATCAATCCATAGGGTCGGCATGATGCATGAATGCAGCATTGGGGAGTAGATTCACCAGGGTTTGCACCCAGGCATTCAAGCATAAGATGACATTCAGCAGAGTATACTTTTGAGTTACTAACCTACACAGCGACAGCAAAATGCATGAATGTAAGCCCTCACAAGTTACCTACCGTAATCTCCCATGTATAAGACGCAGTGCGCGTATAAGACGCACCTAGAGTTTTGGAAAATTCTCAAAAAAATGAAAAATTCATAACTTTGGTTCTACTGAGTGAATTTTCAAAATTTAAAAACCTGTGTGTAGCTTGGGCCCCCTGGACCCTCCCTGGGCCCCCTTATGCCCTATTATGACCATTATGGCATGTAACATATCAAAAGAAAGGTCTTGGTGTCCCCCTTGTGGATCCAAGGAGAACTAAAACCCCTCCTATAAGACGCATCTTATACGCGGAAGATTACGGTCCTAGATGTGGATTCATGTATCATGACGACCAATAGACATAGCACTGTGACTATGTAAAGGCCTGCGCAAACATACAAACTGGACTCAGACCCGACACAGATCAGTTTTTGGTGAGATTAGGGTGGAAGTCTGTGCCCAGTCTGCAACCCCCTTCTTCTTATTCTGACCAAAGTCTGTTTAGGACCAAACCCGTTATATCCTTATAAGCAGGCAGACCATCTGCGGACAGTCTGAAAATATCTAACATTGTTTGATATTGCAAATTTCCTCCAGACGCAGACGGGATGCAAAATCCGCGTCCAGTCTGCGTCTGTGAGTGCTGCAAACAGCACAAATGGGACTGGTTTAGCGTCCAGTCTGCGTCCAGTCCGCGTCTGATCCAAGCTGTTTGCGCCAGGCTCAACTCTTAGATGGTATAACATATCTTGAGGACTGCTAATACCTGCGGTTGACCAGGCTTTTCTGTGTGGGTGCAACCACCACAGCCACCTCCTTCCTGCGCACCAGGTCCTGGAGGCCTTGACCAGCTCCAGGGTGGGCGTTATAAGGTCAGGTCACTAACACACTGTAAATGTATTCAATGTGTACTGGTATAGTGCTTCTGGTGACATGATTTTTAGGCCAAGTTTGAATGTCTCTTTCTCAGCTAATACCATTTATTTTTGTAATCTGAGGGGATTAATGATCACAGTGGCTTGACCCTCATGTATTGAAATACCGTATGCAACGTAATTAGCGCATTATGCGCTTAAGAAGTATCTAAGATTTATGTTTGATAGTTAAATAGTTTGAATGAGCTTCAAAAGTGTATTTTCTTTTTGTAATTTCTATCTAGTCTAAAATCTGGGCAAAAAGAGGGGGTGTGCACTTATTACCGGGTAGGTGATGTTCTTACGTTGAATACCATGTCTGTCATGTTTAATTCATAGAGTAGACCATTTTTTTTTTTGCAAGTTATACCCCCCCCCCACCACCACCAACCCTTATTTTTGTACAACAAAATAGCACTGTTAAAAGGGATGTAAACTGTCCCAATTTTAGTAGCTGGGGGAGGTTTGTTCTACTTAATACCACCCACTGGTTTATAGTTCAACATGCCCACAGGCATAAAGCAGCCCATATAATTATACATTGCCTATTAAAGTATGGGTGACTACACCAGTTATATGGCTACATAGCCCTTTAATACAAAAAAATGGCCCTTTTTTTTGTATTTATTCAAGCTTGCAAGCCTGGCGAGTAGATATTCGCGCAACCCTGGCTAGTTTACTTGCAGGGATGAAAGTCACAGAGCATGAAAATCCCTGAAACGGTCCAATATTCCCCCTAAAAACCTGGGTTTCTATATGAATGTATAGGGCCCTGGAACTTCAAAATCCCTGAAATCAGGGAATTCCCTGAAGACTTTCATCCCTGTACTTGTCATGACTGCTGCTGTCGACGTATCATAGGGAGCCTTTTGCAATTGTATCATTTCTGAAGGGTCTTCCCTGTGAATAGAAATGAACACAAAACTTTGTTTTTAGGCCTTATACCCATTACAGCACCCCCGTGACATATAGGAGGTTAAATGCCGACATGAAAGTCATTTATTAGGGCTGTGTATGAATACCAGTATTAAATCTGACAGTAGTGGTTTGTATATGACAGGGATGCCACTTACTGATCTCCAAACATTCGGAAATCCTCCTAATTTTCGCAATTTACAATAGGAAATACCTATAGGAATGAAAATCAAAAGTTCAGAATTCCTTAAAAGTTAGGAAAAGTGACATCTCTGGTATATGAGAATCACGTCACGCCCTGATTCTAACATGTCAAGGACAGTTATTATGGTGCCCCCCCCCCCCCCCACACTCCTCCCAATACAGAGAAGATCAGTGTCAGTCTTTCCTACTCTTGATTATCAGCCCTAAAGGGACAGCATGGTGCGTAGATACATCACTGGCGAGTTACGCACCAGGGCACAAGTGCTAATATGAACAAACACATCTAATTAATCAGTTGATATCTAATGTAGTTTTCTTGCCATGGATATAACCTTATCTGTAGAAATAATGTAAAATGGTGATACTCACTTTCTCTTAACCCCCGCCTCCACCTTTTTCTATCCGAGGATTAGTACCAAGTTTCATATTTCCTGTGCATTGTTGGTTTCTGGTTTTTCTTTGTCTCAACACGTCAGTGTGCTGCAAGCATTCATGAACATGTGCCGACACGCACACCCGCTCATGTGAGAAACACTACTCACCCTAATCACACTCTATTTACCTGTTAACCATTACCTGCCCAATGAGCACTTAACCCTCTATGGACCACCTGGTGCTCAAAATGCAAATTTGTTGTCATGATGCTTGAATGCAGCACGGAGGATTCTACTCGCCAGGGCTGCATTCATGCATCATGACGACCTTACAGGGGTGCATTTATAGGGTTTGCGTGATACATTGATATGGTCCTGGTGAGAAGCAATGCCGTCTCGACAGGGCTGATTCTACACATCATGACAACCAATGGGCACGATGCTGGAATCTACCATGCAACACTTCAATGGTTATCTATAGGTAATAAACCATAGTCTATGGTTTACATTTGGCAACAACACTTGTACTTTATAATGCAGGAAAGGGTGGGGCAGGGCCACTAAAATCGGCATTCAATTTTTTATGGGTATATGGTTATTTCACATGTTTAATACCGTGACCTTTATACGCTGGTTTGAGCTTGTTAGTGAGGCTTTATAAAACTTTCCACATATAAACCAAATTAATGCCCATTTCTAGGTCGTAGAGAACAAAGGGAACAATGTGAAGAAACCCCACGCTTGCTGATCAATAAAGTGGCCGTTATGCTCAATACAATAAAGTACTGTGGCTTGGTCAATTCTTTAACCCTCTAAAGTCCACTATCACTAATTCTTTAACCCTCTAAAGTCCACTATCACTAATTCATCTTTAAGTTCAGCATCATGCCCATTGGTTGTCATGATGCACCAATGAAGTGCTGGCGAGTCTACTTGCTGGCTCACCAGTACTTCATTGGAGCATCATGCCAACCCTCTGGGAGTTGTTCAACAACCCGATCCGACCCTGTAGGGTCAGCATGAATGATGCATGAATGTAGTGCTGGCGGGTTACTCACTAGGGCTCACAAATTCATGCATCATGACGACCAGTCTAATGACCATGATAAAGGTCTAGATGATTCCACCCTTTTGCAATATGTTTAACACCATTTCGACAGCTAAGGTCATATTCATGGCGCGAAAGGCATTACACATGTTCACAGAGGAATGTGTTGGGGCCCGCACATATGTGCACCACACACATCCTGGATAGGAAAGAGGAGAAATAGACCCTTTTAAGTGGGCTGGGGAAGCTAGCCCACTTTCTGCTCGTCCTCTTAGTTCGTTGATAAAGCACTGACTTCTGACCTTCCCAGGCCAGAGCCTCTATTTTAGGGCCCCAGACAGGTAAAATCGACAAGGGGACAAGGTCACTTCTTAAAATCGACAAGGGACATAGGAATGGGTGACAAGGGACAAGAGCCATTTCTTAGAATCGACAAGTGACTTGAGACCCCCCTATCTAGGGCCCTTATTTTCTGTTGGACTGGAGGCAGTGCAAAAGTAGCCCCTAACGGGAAAGTTCAAATAGCCATGCTTTCAAGTTTGGCTTTAATCTCCGAACTTTATATAATATGAAATTATATTAATAATTAAATATCATCTAACAGGACATCGAGACGTACAGATTGAGTTGCATATTGCTTTTATGAAATGAAAATATCACCTTGTGAAATCGTAGAATGATGAACAAATGAGCCTCAAGTCGTGGCAAAACACTTGTCTGGTCTGCTTTCTGAGGGGGTTCTGTCCAGAAAATAGGCGTCACATGATCTTATGATTTTGCCTACGTGCTATGTCCCATAACCGTGTTTCCTCTCACCAAGTTGTGGGGAAAACTTGGGACAAAATTTGCAAAGAATTCTCAGCCATATGAAACAGGATATTATTAAAGAAATAAGACTCCCGTACACAGGCAAGATTACTATCCCCATTATTGTGTCTAGAATAGAACAGGTTTGGGCCCTATATTCCGAATCACAAAAATGTTGGACCAAAAATGTCCGGATATTGATGTTCAGGCCTATAGCAACTATAGGATGCAGTAAACAACGTCACCAATTGTGACGTCGCTAGGCAGGTAACCAGGATGTGTAGCCTAGCAAGTCGCTATGTGACGTAACGACGGCGCCACTCTTGTCTCTACCATGCTGACGTCACCCCCGACGATAAAAGGGCTAATGCCATTGCTTGACCTCAGTGGCCCTTATTCCTTAAAGGGCTACTGCCACATCATGTTCAGTGGCCCTTTTAAAGGCCTAACGCTTTAACATTATCAGTGTCCTTAAGGGTTAGCCACGAGCAATAGATGGTTAATGCCATTTTCGAAAGCTAAGGCCATATTCATGTCAAGAAAACTTACACATTTTTAGAGATTAATCATGTGTTGGCGCCCACATTAGATACACTGAGGGGTAGGAGTGAGTGAGTAATAGATGTTTAACGCCATTTCGACATCTAAGGTCATATTCATGGCGAGAACTACATTACACAATTACACATAGGAATGTGTCAGTGCCCACGCATATGTGCACCACACACATCCTGAGGGGATAGGAAATATGAGAAGTAGACCCCTTTAAGTGGGCTAGGGAAGCCCGCTGAGGGGTAGGAAAGAGGTGATATAGGCCTATTAATTGGACACAGGACGCGTAATACCAGTGGCGCTTAAACTTAAAGGCCAAACCGTGGTCCGTGAAGGGCTAAAGTTTCAGTAGGATCAGTGCCATAACGTGATCTGAGGCCCACAACTATACAGGATTGATTCAGTTATCGGGGCAATAAGCTAAGTAAATATAAGACACAGCCGCCTCCAGCACGTGTATAATTCTCAAACTAACCACTTTCTTTGTTCAGTGGAACCACAATGCAAAGGTCAAGAACGGGCGTTGATAATATTCGCCACAGACACACTCCCACGCCTCTAAGTAGCTAATAAAGTGAGTTCATCACGACTGACCTGATTAATTAGCCCTGTGCTATTTAGCCATTGAATTAATTCTCTAAGGGCTGCATTTGTCATTTAAACATCATGACTATTAGTGGGGGTCTAGATGGGGGTCCCCATGTCACTTGTCGATTTTAAGAAAAGCCCATGTCACATGTCACTAAATTTGCAATTTCCCCTGTCCTTGTCACTAAACTCCATGTCACATGTTGATTTTAAGAAAAGTCCATGTCCCATGTCACTATCCTTTTTTCTCCCCTGTCCTTGTCACTATAACTCAATGTCCCTTGTCAATTTTAAGAAAAGGCCATGTCACACTGTCGATTTTAGGGGTCTAGACCCATATTAGTCGTTTGGTATGATGCATGAATGCTGCATAGATGCATCATGCTGGCCCTTCACGGTTAATGCACTCGCAGAGGGTCAGCATGATGCCACAATGCGGTGGACTTGAGTCGAGTCACCAACGCTGCATTTGTGCATCATGACGATGAATAGGCATGATGCTCATCAAGGCATCAGGTTTTCATCAATGGGTTGAGGCATTGTCTGGTTTGTTTGTGATAGGGAGCGTGTAGGGTAAGAGGAGAGAAGGAAACTGAGTAGATGATAATGAGCTCCATTTAAAACTTAACAGCTCTGACACTGAGCTGCTCACAACCATAACACTTTATAGTTGTACCTTCAGCATTGCAAAATTGGCAAAAAGCATGACAGGGGGGGGGGGGAAAGAGTCAAAAATGGTCAAATTTTGCATGACGTCATTTATGGATGGCCCCCAGGGCTGACCCTAGAGGGTCGATACATCCCCAGGGGGTCAGCATGATGCACCAATGGAGTGCCAGCACATCTTTGCTGTCGACAGATAGGTATGGTGCAATTCTGCATAAGTAGTCCTTAAAGGGTTAACATCCACGCACCTGACAACGTCCACGAGCTGCTCCCCTGGATGTCTCACAGACAGCTTATTTGTCTATAGTAGACAACAGACAACCAGGTAAACCTCACGCCTCACTTATCAAAACTTGGCTATAGTTTTCCAATTATAATTGTCTCAAACTTTCAGCGTGACCACTGTGAATCTAAAACCAGAGAAACCTGGGCCTCTGCAGAGCCATAGTTTTGCATACATTAACCCTTGTGGAATAACAATGAGCAGCACCCTAAGGGTTAGCTTGAGAACAACTGAAATTGAACTTCACTTCAATTCACTCTTAATCCTAGATACTGGAAAGTTTCCGAGCCAAATGGCTGACCAGGCTTTGAGTTTGGCATAAGAATTAAGACAGCCATCCTACGCCCCATTCTATAGGTTTCTAAAGCGCTCATTAATTAGAAAGTACGCTGGCCCCTGAGCCAGGGTTCTTAGCATCAGGTCTCAGTTATCAAAACTTGAATATAGTTTACACTTACAGAATGAAGTCGACCTGTCACTTGGATCAACTTACTCATGTGTCACTCTCATCCAATTATTTGGCCTCCACGCTAAATAAAGAGGGCCCAGGTCTACATTGTGCTTCCAAACCTCACATTTCAGACATGAGGACTTGGCCATAGACTTGAAATGATTGTCTGAAAATGTCAATGTGACCATTGTGAATCTAAAAGCAGAGATCCCCGGGCCTCTGGGGGCCACAGAACACTAATTATTTTTCCACTGTTGGCCTATATAGCTTTTGGGCGAAAATAAAATACTTGTGCAAGTATCTGGGCTTAGCCACTATTATTTTCTTGTAGATATACATTTTTCCCAATAATTTAGGGCCATGGCATGTGGTACAATGTGATTAACATTTTTATCCTATAGGCCTTAGAGTGCAGACATACCCAGATTTGGGGCTTTTGCAGTGAATGATTTCAATAAATTCTCTAATTAAATAGAGTGCACCCCCCTCAACTTACCATCAAATATCAGCCTAAATAACACTCAAATCGATTAATATACACCCTAAAGATTAATTTGATACCTGGTTTGCCTACCCACTGTCAGATTTTAGACCAATAATCATTGTACAACACCCTTCAGTGCGGAGCTACAAAGTGTCTCCTGCTGCCACCAGGGGGCCATGGTTTGCAGACATTATCAATCATGTGACAACCAAAGAGTGCAGTATTAATGCCCACCTGTGTTCATGATGCACGAATGCAGCCCTGGCGAGTAACTCGCATGCACTACATTGATGCATCATGCTAACCCTATAGGGTTGATACCTTCAACACTACCCAGCACTATATTGATGCATAATGGCATTGACCAAAAGCACCTATTTAACCAGGAGGCATCATAATGTGGTCCATAAAAGAGGTTAAGTAAAGTGATATAGAGAGGAAGCAAGTTGTCCCATGGGCACGGCCATTGCTGGAGCTTGTTCCCACTGGTACCTATCAGATGGGTACCAGTTGGCCCCCGAAGGACCGCAGTGAATAGATTGGGATTCTCTCGTTGGCTAATAATTAAACCTGCTAAGTCCGTATAGAATGACCATAGTTTCTAGGTACAATGCAAACATACACCAAACCAACATCTCGTGTAACTATATAAGTTAATACCCTACCCACCCACCAGGTGAGCTGCTCTACCTACCACCACTTGGCACCCTCCTTTACTGAGCTGCTCGACATAGGCAGCCTTTGCGATAAACCATGTCATAAAAAAAATTCTGATTTGGAACTAAAATGACCAATATTTCAATTGACCTGCATATATGAAATCTTTAGGCTCAACTCTCATTCTTTCCAAAGTGATTGGAGGCCAAAAAAAAAAAAAAAAATCCCCATCCTTTAAGCCTGCGTGCGATAATACCATGAGCTCAGAACGGGGGCTAACATGATGTGACTTAGCCTACCTACAGACCTAAGGCCTTATTAAAGTGTTGCGGTCAGTTTTTTTTTGGCACTACCTTATTAACTTTTTCATAGGCATTTTGGGGGAAACTGCGATTATCCCCTTTGTCATCATAATCTGACACCAGCACTGCATCGGTGCATCATGATGGCAAAGAAATTGGATCTGGAGGGACTTGTAAAAAACATGAGTCTCCTTGTTAATTAGATTAAGAATAAAGTTCACTCGCAGGGCTGTATGCCAGGGCAGATGAGGAAATGACAATCCTAGTGTGGTTTCATTATAAAAAAAAACTCTTTAATTCCAATATGTATGGCTTTATCTTGAAAATGCCAGAAAGTCAACCATGGAACACCCAAATGATGCCATCTAATTTCCTTTGCTTTAAAAATTCCATCTATCCAGGGCCTGGGAGGTTTCAAGCAATAACATCAGGTGACAACCGGAGATGATCTTTTTAAAAAACGTCAGCACATTTACAGAGTAACTAGAGACCAAAAACAAAAACTCTGGTCATTTCCTTAAATCTAGCATTGACAATAAAAATCATGAGATATCATCATTATGACATTTCTTGAAGGCAACCACTGTCTCTTTGGCCATCTTAGGGCTGCATACTGCTTTATTGTATGATTGATTGATTGATTTGTGTTTTACAGCACTTTAGCAGCACTAAGTGGCTATCCCGTGCTTCACAGGTTGATAATTCAACAGAGGAATGTGTCAGTGCCCGCGCATATGTGCACCACACACATCCTGAGGGGATAGGAAAGAGGAGATATAGACCCTTTTAAGTGGGCTAGGGAAGCCCGTGCTTTATTGTATAAATGCTTTATTACAATAAACCCAAATGTTGTCATGATGCATGAATGCAGCGCTTAACTCGCCAGCGATGCACTAATATGCATTCTCCCAAAGTGCTGGCATGATGCCTTCAGAGTCACATGCATGCATCATGTGGTTGATACACTCCCAGAGATTCGACATGATCCAGTATTGAAGTCCCGGTGAGCAGAATCACCACAACTTCATTTGTGCATCATGACGACCAATGGGCATGATGCACTCTTGCATGCACTGGCGTCCCTTTACGGGCTAACACAAAGAAGTATATATTCATGGCATGTGTCTGTACCCAGGCTATTCAACAGAAAGTAATACATCATATGGCTTCTACCTGAACCCATCGCCTCCAGGAAATTAATGTACACCGATATAGAAATGTCAGGAAGGAGATAAAAATTCTTGGCATTTCTTTTCCTTCAGAAAGGTTAAGTACACATGTACCTGAAACTTCTGTATGTATATAGCCAAGGATTCAGGTATTGAATTTTCTACAATGAATTATTATGTACATAATATGTGCTCAGTATATGGAATGTTGGCAAGAATATGAATAATTTCATCAAATTTCTTTATTCCCCCCTGCAGAGGTAAGAAATGTGACATCTCTACTACATGATATAGCCCAGCATTTAGATACCCTATATTACCCCCCCCCCCCATCCAGGTTTCACCATGGAGGCAGGTTAAGGTGGTTATTACTCCATGTGGCTAGCACCCTCAGCATCCCCTCACCCACCTCTAGGCCACTCATGGCTCTTTGTCAAACCCTGGAGGGCCAAAAGATGCCTCCAGGTTCATGTGCTTTATAAAGTCGTCCTTATGCACCAATACAGTGTGGACTAGTCTACTTGCCAGCTCTGCGTTGGCACCATAAGCCAATTTACCCTGCGGAAGTATATCAATCGTCTTGATGCCAACCCTTCGGGGGTTATGTAATAATGCATGAATGCAGCCTTGGCGAGTTACTCGCCAGGGCTGCATTCATACATGAGGCTAACCATATGGGGTTGATACACTCCCAGAGGGCCTGCACGATGCACCAATAGGCACGATGCACTCCTACAAAGGCTTTTAAATGGTTGAACCCTGGAAGGGAGGTGAGTGAGTGGGTGGGTATGGGGGTCCCCTGGACAAACATCCTTCAATGTATAGATGGATCCAGTGCCAAGGTGCACAGAGTTCTTCCTGGCAGATTGTCTGAGTGACATTCTCAATACAGTGTAACATATATATATAATATATATATATATATATATATATATATATATATATATATATATTATATATATATATATATATATATATATATATATATATATATATATATATATATATATATATATATATATAGGGTCCTGGTATCAGAGGTCCCTCTTATGTTATAGCTAGGCCAAATTGATATACATGAAAACCCAGGCCTTCTGTGGGTCAGGGAATTGTTTAGTGCCTATTACTGGGACCTCTTTTGATGAGAACTGCGAAGACAATAATACTATACTCATAGCAGCGTGAAATTGTGCGTATAAACCATCCCTGCATATACATGTGTATAAAGGGTTAGGCCGGATCCTAACTTAAGGGCATGCTATAAAGATTACAGGGGGGGGGGCAAATTATCGGTAAATTGATAAAGTTAAAAAAATGTGATAAAGAAGTATATGGACGAAAACTTGTATACGATTGTAAAAAAAAAACCCTTTCAAGAGTTCAGGACACTCCTACAAGTCACAGCAGACCTGTCATTTGGCAATAAGCCATGGCTTATACGTGCGGTTTACGGTAGTTAGTTTCAATGATTGTGCATGTAACTAAGTACAGGACAGTTTTCATCATCTTTAGATTAGGTTCTTTACTCTGGTACGTCAATTGTTTTTATGTTTGGGCTCTGGCCCAAGGACAGTCAAAGAGTGAGTGAGTAATAGATGTTTAACGCCATTTCGACAGCTAAGGTCATATTCATGGCGAGAACACAATTTCACAGAGGAATGTGTCAGTGCACCACACACATCCGAGGGGATAGGAAAGAGGAGATATAGACCCTTTTAAGTGGGCTAGGGAAGCCCGAGATGACGGTGGGAAAGCTACATGAAAACTTATAAGAGCGTGAAATGTAGTACTCATAAAACAGCCACAGCGCATCCTGGTCGTTTAATATATATTCACCATAAAAAGGGATGTGATACAGTTAAGTCCATGTATGTCACTTTTTTATTTAGAAATTAAAAAAAAAGAAATTCTATACTAGCACATGAACGTTTGGGAGTAACCAAATAAAGATACACATATGTGTAGCGCCTATCAACCAGTGGTATTTTACACCCTTCTGTTTCCTGCCATTTTCTAACCCTTTAAATTCTAGATTTGGTGACTAACTCGCCAGAGATAGATTGATGCATCATGCCAACCCTGTAGGATTGATTTACAGGGTCGGCATGATGCACCAATGAAGTGCTGGTGATTCTGCTCGCCAGCAATTCATTGGTGCATCATGCCAACCCATGGGGATGATCCACTCCTGCATCAGCAACCCTTTAAATTGCTAATATACCACAGAGAGGTATATTGGCTTCTGACCCACCAGTGGCCTACCCTGAGACTGACAGCTCCATCCCTGAGACCCTGACTGACATCATACACAAAGCAAGCCCAGTGAATGAGTCACCGTGAAGTGTTGCACAGTCCCAACCACGTGGTCCCCCTCTCATGTGATAACATTGGGCTGTCAGAGGGACAAAGCACATGGCCAGTCTCTATTTCTCTATTTTGTATGTCTTATACAGGGGCATTTCTTGGTGACATTTATGAACATAGCCACAGATTGGCTGACAAAAGAACTGGACTCCTTTTTTTATCAAACAATTATATTCAATGATAAATCTCAACTAAAAAACCACTAAAACTGGCATCTCGCTATCATGAATGTCTGACCCCAGGGTATTTCTTCATAACACTTATCTGTTCATTATTACAAATACTTGTATGCCTAACCAGAGATTTCCTTTCCTTCACTGCTAACTACACATTATCTCACAATCTGTGAAACTAGAATTGAATTCTAGGCCTACTTTGGGAAATATATGCCTGCTTCAAAAAGAAAATGAAAGTAGATAGAGTCACATTCAGTGATTGTGATGTATTTCAAGGTTGTCATAGTCCGATGGTTGGGGCAAAAAAAAAAATCAATCTTCTCCAAAATGAACCAGGATATTCACATAGATCATACATCCTATGGTGACTACTTTAGTGGCTCTCCTTCCTCATAATTAAGCTCATATTTGAAAGAATTATCAGATTTATACTCAAATGTGTTTTACACAATGTAATAACACTATATTTAGTACATTTCCTACTTTTGGCGTGCACGCCAAAAGTCCATTCATTGGAAATACACTGTAAAATGCTATGGCAAGGTCCATGGGACCCCTTTTTTAAGTGCGTATCAGCAAATATAGTGTTATTACATTGTGTAAAACACATTTGAATAGAATTTGAAAAATGAAAAAAAATGGACTATGCCACTTTAAGCTTACCTGTAGCTAGGCTGAAGTCCTAAGTGTGTCTATATTGTCCAAGTAATAACAAGAAGTAACTGTTCTCCACTTGGTTGACAGCAGGGGACTGGTACAACAAGCCTTTAATACTTGGAGTAAGGATTAGGTTCTTTTATAGTTTTAAGGAGTATGAGTCCTTGTATTATGAGGTAGTGGTCTTGGCAGGACCCCTAGCTGTGTCTTGTAACATAAATAATATTACACTGCTAATCCATAGGCAGGTGGCCAGGTCTGTTATACATGCTCCAGTGACTGAGTGACAGCAGTAGGCCTGGCTTTATACCTATACAATCCACAGGTAGCCACTGGAGGGACTGAGTCAGTATCAAACTTAAGCTGGGTAGTGACTCTGTTTGGGGATTTCTCCTGTTACTGTTCCTACTACTACTACTGCCTCTGACCCTGGCTGGACATGGACTGAGGTCAGCTGGGCTTGTTCTGCTTTATATACTGGTAGTATTATAACCTGCTGCTGCTGGAGTTGTTGCCTGCTCTTTCCTCCCTCCCACAGCAGTATTAAGCACCACTAGCACCACCACCAGCGTGCTTAGTGGTCCCTATCCCCCACCACCACCACCACCACTACTACCTCCACCTAGCAACACAAAACTACACAAAGGCAGCCTCAAGCACACATCAACTCCCTCCCTCTTTTCTCCCAAGTAGTCCCACCCACCCCTTCCTCACCCAGGTCAACCCTTTATAAAGGCTGCTGATGTAGGAGTGCATCATGCCCATTGGTCGTCATGATGCATCAAAGATACATATACTCCATGAAGTGCTGGAGCAGTCTCGCCAGCACTTCGTTGGCGCATCATGACGACCAATGGGCATGATGCATCAGTGGCCCTTTGGGGGTTAGGCCATTAGAGACAGCATGAACCTACCCTCCAGTTTCATGTTCCTTTGTTGTCATGATAGACCTAATGCAGTACAGGTCAGTCTACTCACCAGCACTGCATTGATGCATCATGCCAACCCTTCGGGAGTGTATCAATGATACAGGCGGAGGCATGATGCACGAATGCAGTCTGGTTGAGGCATCCATGCATTATGGCGACTAAAGCGTTATGTGTGTTTTAAAGGTTCCACTTCCCCCTCTGCCAGGTGAATGATTCAGTGTAGAATTCCCGCCTTTAGCAGTTTAACCCCCCCCCCCACCCCCTTTCCTCCCCACCCATGGGCCAGTGAGCCCTGGGCCAGTGACACTACAGGATCCAATATATGGCCTTAACGTGTTCCTTGGTGGGCAGACCCCTGCTGAAGCTGATACCTTAAGAGATAAGGACTGATAACAGCGAGCTGATGGGTACCAGGTGTTACGTAATGCACCCTGAAAAGTCAGAACTGAATAAAAGGAATTTTCTCATTGGTCAATAGTGTATCCCGCTTGGTCGGAATAGTCACCCCCTCCCCCCGCCACACTCACACTCCCTCCCTTTACATCCCTTGTATTTCTATTTAAATACATACAAATGTTGGCTTCCCGGATTATAAGGTCATATCCGGGCCACAGCACTGTATCTATGGATGGAGATGTGGGAAGGCCATACTGAAAGGAGTGAGAAATAATGGCGGCTTGTTGTCATGATGCATGGATGCAGCCCTCATGCATCATGCTGACCAGAGGGTATCATGCACCTATGCTATACTAGCGAGCTGACTGACCAGCACTGCATTGGTGCATCATGACGACAAAGGAACATAGACCTGGAGCTATCATGCTACCTTTAAAGGGTTAAACCTGGAAGGGTGGGGACCCGGGGGTGGGGCAGGTAGACTTGGGGTGGGGTGGGGGATGGGAGGCAGGTAGACCTAGAGGGTTGACATCACTCAAAGGGGAGTTCATAGGGTCAAATAAGCTATAATTGTATGTCTGTCTCAGTGAACTACAGTAAACCCCCGCAAACAAGCCACAATTTCTGTAAAACCTTTTGAGAGGCTGACTGTGGTTCATGGAGTCTTCCTATCCAGGGTGCGGCTTATGGGTGGGGTATTCATGTTAGGTATACCACATGCTTGAATACTGCTAGAACAGTACTAAAAATGCAATATTCAGGCCCGAGGTGTCCCTTGCCGCATTTTCCCTAGTTGAGGGTGCAGTTTATATAATTGTGCAAGGGTTTATGGTAGGCTCCTCCAGCCATAGCAACAGATGCATCCCCCCACCCATCACCCCCCCACCCCACACACATCTCAAATCATCATCTCACCTCTTAACCCCACTCTCACTGACTCCCCCCCCCCCACCCTCCCTCCTTACCTGTACCTCACCTGGTCAGAAGGACACACCTGTCCGGGCCTGTACGTCTAACCCCTACCCTTTGTCTTCAACACTTTCACTGCAGCACAGCGCATTATACTAACCTGTTGCATGAGTGCAGCCCTGGTGAGTTTTACTCGCCAGGGCTGCATTCAGGCATCATGCTGACCCTATGGGGCTGATGCACTCCCAAAGGGTCGGCATGGTGTATGAATGCAGCCCTGGTGAGTTGGTTGCATTCATGAACTTTGACAACAAATGTGCACTGTGCATTTGAGCACTAAAATCCCCTACAATGATCCCAGTGACACATTTTTGTGGAGGGAAGTGGAGGTCTGACGGTGTGGGTGGGTGGAGTATACCTCCTTTGTCCACTACATGTGTTAATATAATACCTCACACATAAGACGCATGCCACATAGCTGAACAAAGGGTGAGGATCTTGTACTATTTAAACAAGTACTGAAGGTCCCAAAGTCAAGCCCTAGCTGGGCCTTATAGACTTTTCTTTGTCTCGGATGCGCCTTATATGCAAAGTACGCCTTATATGGAAGGTATAAAGGTATATATTCCGGTATCTCTAAATCAGGGCTGGGTGGGGGGTTACCTTCTTTGTTCACTCCATGTATTACATCCACCACCAAGCCTTCTTTGTCCCCTTCATGTAACATATCCGCCAACAACCAGGACCAAACCCACCATGGGATGACATCATGGTCCCCTATCATGCCAAATGTTTAACCCTTTAGAGGCTGGTAAAGCATCAGTGCATCATATCGATTGGTCGGCATGATGCATGAATGCAGCCCTGGCGAGTTACTCGCCAGGGCTACATTCATGCATCATGCCGACCCTACAGGATTGGTATAATCCTGGAGGGTCAGCATGATGCTCCAATAAGGTGCTGGCGAACAGATTCCCAGCACTTCATTTGGTGCATCATGCTGACCAGTAGACATGATGCAATCCTGCATTAGCAGCCCCTGAATGTTCAAAACTAAGTCTGTCTCATCCCTCCTGCTTACTCAATTCTATTCACAGGGAGGAAAGAAAAAACAAGTTTACAAATTGACACTGGCTGCCAGGAAACAGGAACCAGGATGTAAGTTAACTTTGGTGACGTACAACTCTCTGCTTCCTATGAAGACATGACATTCCCAGAAGGATGTCCTCCTCTCATGGACAACACCAATAAAATCACCATAAATTAGCAGTCATTTAGAAGCTAAGATCACTCACCAATTGCTTTGTGCTTGACTAAAGGCAAAGTTATTAATACAGGTTTTAACCATGTAAGGGCCAAGTGATGCCTCCAGGTTCAGGTTCCTTTGTCTTCATGATGCACCAATGCAGTACTGGTGAGTCTTTGTCACCACTGTTGCATTTACACATATTTCCTGTAGGGTTGATACTCTCCCAATAAGCTGTCATGATGCATTCAGGCATCAAAAGCAAGGCTGCATCTATGCATCATGAAGACAAATCAGCATGATGTATGAAAGCATGCTGCGCCCTACAAAGGGTCAAAGGTCAATGGGAGCCAGAGCAAGTGACAGAGTACACACCTTAGGCACCAATAATAGATTCTCAGTACTGGGCCACTAGGGCAATTAGTGGTGCAAATACAGAGGGAATCTGAGCCTTTGCTATAACTAATCAATACGTCCTAACACTTAATTATTACCAATACTTCTAACCAATTAAACCTTTAAGGGCCACATGTGTTTCTGGGTTCATGTTCCTTTGTCGGCATAATGCACCGATGCAGTACTGGCGAGTCTACTCACCAGCACTGCATCGATGCATCATGCCGACCCGTTGGGAATGTATCAATCTCTAATGAGTTGGCATGATGCATGTCCTTCGTCAGTCAATGTATAAGAGTTATGATATGACGATCAATAGGTATGAATACTGTGACCCTAAAAGGTTAAAACCTTTCATGAATGCCATTTAAAGCAAGTACAAAATAGTCAGCAGACCAAGTAAAGAAACAGACACTAGGTATAGACACGAGGTATTACGGCATATCAATGGTTTGTACCTAGTAACTAGAAAACTAATGATGACCTCTTGTAAAACACACGCTTTCTCTCTGGTCGTGATCTCAAAGCATTAATTAACAAACTAAAGCGTGACATTTCAAAAGGCAGGTCCATTATTTTTATGCTTCAGCAGCTTGAGAGTCATTTCCTAATTGAACACTTTCACTTTAAAGTTGGCATTTTAAATGTTTGCACTTCTTAGTGATCACTCTAGGATTTTAAACCTGTCATTTTCAGAAATAATTAATCCCTTACTGTGGCTTGAACACATCATGAAGCATTTTTATTCTTCATTTTTAATTATCTTTTGTTCTGTACATGGTTTAAATCACAAAAATGTTGTAATAAAATATACAGACCCTGGGATACATTTTCAGCGATTCCCGCCAAGCGGGGCCTGTCTTCTAGGCGAAGCCCGAGTCGGAGACAGGTGTCCGAGGGGTGAATCAATTAATATTTTTTCCTGGGATCTCATCTTTGTATTTATTTCATGGTAATTGATAAAAAAAATAGCTTAAATCAATTAAATTTAGCATCTCATTAAGTACCATGTCCAGGGGTGTGGATCGAAAATACGCTATTACGCGGGCAGGTTGCGGATCGGCAATCCATAGTTACACCTATGGGGCTGTCATATTCATATAAAATAATCACCTCACCCTCTAAAACGGCCTGATTTATTCCTCTATGGGTCGCAAAAAGCATTAAACCATTGGTCGACATGATGAATGAATGCAGCTGAAGCCGTACAAAGTTTTACTCGCCAAGCTTGCTCTCCGGGAGTGCATCATGGCCATAACGTCGGTTTGATGCATGAAAATCGTGAGGGCTGCAATTTTGCATCATGACAAGAAATATTGTGATGCATTAATGCACTATGCATCATGCAAAGGGTTATTATTTGATGGCGTGGAGCTGGCCACGTTATAATTACACACGTACCGGTAGATTGAGTACTCTTCATATAGAGGTGACGATAGGGTGGGGGGGGGGGGTGATGCAAACACCATAGCCAGGGCCCCATGCAGACCCACTCTGAGGGAACCTACCATGGAAGTACACGTCAGTCTTTAGTTCTGTATATTCTCTCGTATAAGCCGCACCCTTGTATAAGCCGCACCCCAGATTTGGGAGAAGCTATATGCCTCATCCAAGGCTTGACACGTTAAGATCTTACACTGTTCTGTCAGATCAAATACCCCTCTATAAGCTGTACCCCGACTTTAGGCCGATCCTACAAGCCTCATTTTGATTTGAGTTCTGGTACTGACAGCAGATTATATGAGAATTTACGGTATCGATAATCGCTTCCTCCATCATGTGACATGTATGTACCGCAAAACCCCACATACATATAAGTCCCACCCCCTTCTTTGGGAAAAGCTATATGCCGCACCTGGTTGATTGATTGATTGATTGATTTGTGTTTTACAGCACTTTAGCGGCACTAAGTGGCTATCCCGTGCTTCACAGGTTGATAATTTAACAGAGGAATGTGTCAGTGCCCACGCATATGTGCACCACACACATCCTGAGGGGATAGGAAAGAGGAGACAAAGACCCTTTTAAGTGGGCTAGGGAAGCCCGATGCCGCACCTGGGGCTTGTATGTATCTCAAGGTATTAGTTTATAGTGTTAAAACCCAGCGTAAAAGCCGCACCCTCCGTTCAGGAAAACACTATATTAAAGTCGCACTAGGCCCCTGGTCTATAAGCCACAGCTGGTACACAGGTTTTTAAGGTAGGTGCCCGTGGAGATATTCAGAAGGTGTCAGATTCAGAAGCCAACCGAATGTAAGAATTTGGGGCCTAATCTGGCCTATTGGGAACTGTTGGGGGTTTCTGGTCATCTTATATATATATTGTTTATACGGTGGTTTAATTTGGTGATGGTAAGGGATTCATGGTATCTATCTTGTCAAGTTAGGGGCGGGGGTCATGAAAAGAAAAAAAAAAAGGAAAAAATCCCAGACGCTTATTAGGCCACTCATGGTTTCTCATCACCAACCCCTTAAAAATATGACGAGGGCGATTTTTTTTTTTTTTTTTTTTATTCTTTTTTACTCTGGGCATAGATCTATCGGGACATAAACGGCGTTGGGGGGTTTAAAGTCTGTAAAAAAAAAAAAAAAAAAAAAATCCAAAACACAATTTTTTGATGCGCATGGTCATCAGAAACCAGTTTTAACCAAAAACGAATTAGTATATTAACACATAATGCTGCCCTTAAGGGGTTAGCGTGGTTGACAGGCCAGACTGATGATATGGTCTGGCCTGCTGGAGGTGCCAGAAGGGCTTCTCTATGTCTGAGTACAAACAAAGACCTCAGTGTATATCTGAGGGGGCGGGGTACATAATTTGGTTGGTTCAACCTCTAAATATTGTAAAACCTTAAGTATAAGCCACAGCTTGTACTGGCCCGTTTAACCGCCGGAATTTCAAATAAGCGCTAGTCTTGAATTTATTAAGCGCTGGGGGGGGGGTATAGGGGTACTGAAATTGATCTTAACCACTAAAACGGCATGCGAATAAGCGCCTGTCTTATATAAGTGCAGTCTCATTTATTATAAGTAGAGTGGGATTGGAATCAATGAGCGCCCGGTGCTTAGACGAACCATTATGGTACGGTAGACCGTTTCATTAGACCAGGCTTACTGTGGCTTGAGTTCAGTTCAGGGCAATGCTAAAATGCAGGGTTTTGAAATTCCCAATTTCAAGCTGTCACTTTAAACCTTTTCCCCAAGTCGGGGGTATTGCCTATAATAATAATGCAGGTGAAGCTTATACACGCAGTTTTACGACATGTACCAACTACTGAATCTCTGTGTATGGGTATGTAAGGACAAAACATATGCAGCAAACCATTCACAAACACCTATGTGTCATGGTTATGATCTATAGGGCAAGGGGTGAAAGACCTGACAGGGAAAAGTGGTGGTGGTTGGGGGGGGGGGCAGCTGGGGATCCAAAATGTGCTCAGTGCTACATGTACCTACCGACCCTTTAACCCTTTAACAGGGGTAGACACTAACATTTTGGGCATTTGGCCACCTGGGCCAGCAGTCTGGTATAGGGCAATGTATTTTCGAATATTTTACTGGCCAAATGACCAATTTCAAAGGAAATCTAGAAATAATCACTGGCCCTCAGCCCAAACTACTGGCCATTGGCCACCGGGCCAGTGTTACCGTAATCTCCCGCGTATAAGGCGCAGCCCGCGTATAAGGCGCACCTAGAGTTTTGGAAAATTCTCAAAAAAATGAAAAATTCATAACTTTGGTTCTACTGAATGAATTTTCAAAATTCAAAAATCTATGGGTAGCTTGGGCCACCTTGGGCCCTCCTGGGCCCCATTTTGTCCTATTTTGACCAAGGGGGCCTGTAAGATATCAAAAGAAAGGTCTTGGTGTCCCCCTTCTGGATCAAATGAGAACTAAAACCCCCCGTATAAGACGCGCCTTATACGCGGGAGATTACGGTAGTGTCTACCCCTGCTTTAAGGACCGCTAATACAGGAGTCATTTTGGCCATTGGGTTGACGGTTGAATTGCGCTATGGGTATATTCAGATATTCTGTAAGCTGTTCTATGTAAAAGGGTGTGGGAGCTTTCTGTCCACATCAACAGGGACCAGCTGTAGACAATGAACTTGACAATACCCTTATGAATCATTTCTATTAACCCTTTAAGGATGGCCAATTAATGCAGGAGTGCATCATGCCCATTGCATGGCATGGTGCACCAATGAAGTGCTGGCAAGACTGCTCGCCAGCACTTCATTGAAGCATCATGTCGTCCCTCCAGGGGTGTATCAATCCCGTAGTGTCAGCATGATGCTTGAATGTAGCCCTGGCAAGTAACTCGCCAGGGCTACATTCATGCATCATGTCGACCAATGAGCATGAAGCATTAATGCATTAGCGACCGTTAGATAGTTAACCATTCAAAGGCTGACAGAGTATTAATACAAAATGCCTATTGGTCGACATGACGCATAAATGCGACCCGGTGAGTAACTTACATTATGAATGTGTAATGGTTCGTTTCGACTTATATGTTGGGTGGCTCTTTGGCTCGCTTACCACTAGAAATACCAACACAACATGAGTAGTTCGGGTTGGGCAAAGCCCCAGAAACCCCTACCTCTCGGGTAGGACTTTATTTCGCTCTGGTCTACAAGTTAGGCTGCGCGTCTTGACTGGACCAGATCCAGTCACCTTCTGCCGCTCGTCCGGCTCCTTAGTAGGAGCTGGACGCGAGGCATGGTGCCGCCCCCTCTTGTACCAACGGGGTATCACAAAGCGACACCTAGCTGGCATAGAAGGAACAGGCACCACACGAACACGTCTCTCGGATGAACGGCACTAATATATATACGACGATACCGGCCCCTACACCACCCCCACTAGACTATACCTAGGGTTGGGTGTAATTAATAAATACCTATTGTTAACTTTATACAATAATATTATACACAAATAGGTAAGTCTATATATACAGTTCGTATAGCATATAGAACATTTAGGGGCATTATAAATAGTATGTACATAATGAGGCATCGTCGCATATAACCCAAAGTATTGGTAATTAATAATAACAAATAGGAAGTGGCGCCTTATGCACCATCGACCTATGGTGATGTGTAGTAACAGTGTTACAATAGTGTTATTATTATGAACAAGACGCATTAAAAAGTTGTAGACGAGTAATCAGGCGATATGAATAAAATTTTACAGTATTAACCAACCGACCCGAGGTGGGGTAGATAACCCGAGAGAAAAATTTGTTTGTTTTAGTTACAAAAATATATATTTGATATAAAAATATATTTATACAAAAATAATAATACTGAAGAATAGAGGTGTCCTACCAGGGTAGCAGGATCACCCTTACAATATACCGGACTTCCGGCGAATCTGGAACGACTGGTTTCTGCAGCTCCATCCAGCGACATATGTGTGGTGGCAAGCCACGTTGCTGTTGTGATGTGCCCTGATGAAGATGGGAAGATGGAGCCCCGGGTAGGTGTGGTAATCCTGTTTTGGTGTGTCGGGTATAGCGTCCATCTTCGTTGCAGGTTACGTCCCAGATATCAGAAGTCCAGCGTAAGGAACAGTGCCTCTGGCATATTAAATGCTTTTACCCTAGGGTACAAAAGAGACACCGTCAGATGGACACTTAAAGATCTTCCGGATCCGTGTCCATCTTCTCAGCTGACTCCATTGTGGCAGATGGAGCCGAGCTGCTACAGCTGCTCGTAGAGAGCGCCGCGGAAGCCTCGCTGGGCGTATCGCCCTCCAAGCTCAACGCCCTCATCACCGCGGATGGACTGTCCATTGCCTCGGATGCTGGTGAAGCGACCGTGGCAGATGTAACAGTCCGGGTGACGGTAGGGGGTGGAAGCAGAAGAGCTGCCGGAACTGGCGGAGCAGCCGGGACCGGTGGGGTGGCCAGAACCGGTGGAGCAGCCGGGGCTGGCGCGGCATCCGGGGGTGTATCTGGCACGAAGATAAGGGACGACGGTAAGCCGTCCCACTCCTCCAGATGTTTCCCGAATGCCAGGAAAAACTTGAGGTCAGCCTCCTTAAACCTATGGATGTATCTGGCGTTTTCAGCTTGGTGAAACTCCTTAAGCTTCTCGGCTTCCTTTTGCTGACGCCGGCAGGATTCGAGAGCCTCCTGGACTCTGTCCTTCTCCAGCTGCCTGATCTTGTCTTCCTCCCTCTTCTGGATTTCGTATACCAGATTGAGGGTGGCTTCAGTCATCGCCCGCCAGTAGTCGACTGACTTCTGGCGGTGCAATGCCTGCCACTCCGCCATCAGCTCATTCTGGATGTGAACCGTTTGGACATCTCTGTGGTCAACAAACGTGTTCGGATCCTGAAGACCTGACAGCGTATCCGAAATTAACTCCATCAGGGGTACCCGAGGGCCCGTTGGTGGAGCAATGACTGGTGGAGGCGCGGTGGCTTCCACTGGAGCAGGTGGGGTACCTGCTGGAGGAGCAGACGGGCCCTCAACCGTAAGACCGCCCCGGCCTCGACCACCGCCCGGGGAAGCTCGGGTGGACTCCAGCCCACCACGGCCTCTACCTCGGGGTTTGGTCCGGCCCAGGGAGGTAAGGACCTGCGACTCGGGTCCGGCTGGTCCCATAGCGGGGAACTTCGCCGCGTACTCACTGTACGTGGGGCGCTTGCCGGAAGATCCTTCTCCGGCCCACCAAGAAGAATACCCAGATGGGGGAGCGAAGAGTTCGCCCCCACCATCATGGCTGCCAGCGGCTTCGCCCGGGCGTTGTTCCGCGGGTGCAGGTGTGGAGGTGGTGGTGGCTGGAGTCGCCGTTGTGACTGCCTGGCTACCCGACCTTTGGGCCCGGTTGCTAGGCATATCTAGAGCCGAGACTTGTTGTCCCGACTCGCGACGATCAGCTGGGTTAGCTGGTCTTGGCTGGTCCTTGCCACCCGAAGGGCTTACGGACCGGTCTGCTCGGGTCCTCTTGGAAGCACCGGTAGCTGTTGTTGTGCCTCCGCCGGGACCCTTAGAGCGGGCTTTGGCCTTCTCTCGCTTATCATCTCCTCTCCACTTTTTTACTTTCAGGTGCACCTCGCTGGGCATCCCGAACTTCGTGGAAGAGAAGTTGATTTGGAAGAAGGTCAACAAGTTGCCGCTCTTCCATGAGCAGAATCCGGTCTCGAATGCCTGCTCCTTGACGTCTTTAATGCTCAACGATGCCCAGTTGGCTAGGAGCTCGTTGAAGCACTTGATGGCTCGTTTTCTGGTCTTCTCCAGGCCGATGCCATGGGCTTTCTGCAAGTGCAGAGCCATGTCTCGGCGCCGGTGAGTGCTGAACGACCCATCACAATGTTTGCTCGGGCGGTCCCCAAGCACACACATCATCACAGGCTTGTGGTGCATGTGATGTTCGACGATGTGGCGAGCGAAGCGAGGCTTCGTCTCGAACGTCTTTCACCCGTGAGAGCCAGCTGGCATGACTCGAATGGGCACCGTCGGCGGCTGCCGGTTGGTCCCCATTGGGTCATTGCCCACTGAACTTTCGTCCGGGCCTCGTAGCTGTAAATCGACCCCAATTTGGATTTCAGCTGGTCAATCCAAATGAGGTAGAATTTACCTACAGGCGTATCCGAGGGGCCGGATTTCATCCACTCCTCGTCATCGCTGTCACCGTCCTTATTGACAGCGCCGGGACACATGTAATGGACCGTGTCGTAGGCACAGTCCGCGAAGCAGCGAGGAGTCCGTTCTTTGAACCCTTCGGCTGCATTCTTCCACATCCATTTCTGATTGTCGTCCTTCGGGACATCCGTGGTCATCTCTTCCCACGTTGTCACGGACTCCAAATCAGATTTGGCCGACTCGGGCAGTTCTGGGTCGCTGTTGCTATCCTCACTGTCCGTGTAGATACCAGCTCCCCTACGGCTTGCTCGGCTGGTGGTGGTAGTACCAGCCGAAGCTTTGGCAGAGGATTTGGCGCCTTTTCCGCTGGTGCTGGCAGTGGAAGCTGCAGCCGAGGTGGCTACTGTGGTGGTTGTAGTTGTGGTAGTCGTGGTGGTGGAGGCGGGCGTCTTCGGCTGACCCTTACCCCTCGGCTTGGTGGGGGGTGTGGGTTCTGCGGGAGACGCTTTCGCTCCGTTCTTTTTCTTCCGGCGCTGAACCTTGGTGGGCTGCGCCGGCATCTCAGGGCTGGAATCCGACTCTCGTCGATTCCTGTCCTCTGTACGAGGGCTCCTCCTTCCGCTGACCGGGGAGTCAGAGTCGGAAGAGACCTTGGCTTTCTGTTGGGCCTGCTGTCTGCGATGGGCCCGGCGAGCTGCGGTGAGCTCCTTCTGCTGCTTGGCAAGCTCGGCTCGCTTTGCCTCCACAGCAGCCTGCTGGCGCGAGATGTCCTCTTCCGAGATCTCGCCAGGTGCCTCCGGGATGTCGGCAGCTGGGTCCGTCTCGGTTGTGGACCTCTCGATGGCGATGCGGACATCCTCAGCCTCCAGGTCGCTCTCAGTGAGAGGACCCTTAGGTGCAGGTTTACGGGTCAATCGCTTGACCCGGTCGGTTTCCACCGACGACAAGGTTACCGTGGAGTCTGTATCCATGTCGGATTCGGACTCCCTTAACTCTGAGGCCTTTCGGGTGATGCCCTCAGAGATCAAGACGGCTCGGGCCAGGCTCTCGTTCACCGCCATGTTCTCCGCTAACTTCAGGTAGTTGCGGAGCCAAGAAACTGGCATATTGTCAGCCAGCTCGTCACTGCACGAGTCCATTACCAGAGTTTTGAAATCATCTGGTATGGGCTCGGGCACACCCTGCTCCACCGCCATTGGTCCACATCCGAACATGGAGGCGTGCATGGGGATGTAGGTCCCCCAGGAGGTGTACACGACACCGGCCTCGCGATCGACGTGTGCCATACGTTCGATCCGAGTCTTGAATCCCGGAGGATACATTGGAATGTCCAGGACATCCACATTGCTACCCGAAGCAGCTGCTGCAGACGAGCGCTCCGGGCGTGGTGGTGGTGGAGGTGGCATCTTCTCCCGGTCGATGGCCTCGGCCATAGCCGAGAGCGTCCGGGCGGCCTCCTCTGTCGAAGAATCCATAGATTCCTCGACCCGAGACGGGACCTTCGGGTCCTCGCCTGCCTCCAACAGAACGTTGGCCGTTTGACGCGCGGCGTCAATCGTCCCCTGTGCCATGGCACTGAGGGCGACTTCCAAGCGATTTGGCGTCTGTGTTGGACTCCTCCCGAAGGATTCGTCCAACAAAAGGGTGGTGTTAGACAAGCTAACCGACAGCTAGGGGCCTGTAAACCGTCGACAACAACTAGAGCAAAAACGGGTGGCGTCTAACCACCACGAGTCCGCTCTAGTTATGACCAGTATGACGTCACGTATCTCGTCTCGCGAGATCCCGCCGTGGCTATCCGGTGACCTAGTTCCAACGTTTCCCGCCGCACCCGCGGCGCCACCTAGGGAACTAGATCCGAACTAACATTCGGCTCGACATGCGGGACGTGGCCTACCACCCGAGTGCTATCTGCTGGAGTTTGGCGGTGTATACAACGCTTCAAAGCGAATGTACCGGTTAATCCGACCGCCGCTCACAGGATTCAGCTCCCCGGGGAGGGCACGTTCGGCATCTCCAGCCGTGGACGTATGTTACCCGCCCATGGCGGACAACATGCAGCAGCTCGTTGTGTACTGAGTTAGGTTACGGCAGACCTCAACCAGGGACTGCGTCTAACGCCTTCGGTTAGCCTCTTATTTTTCCCGGCTTTACGTACGGCCCTCTCTGGATTCCGCCTGGCCACAGCGGGCACCTTCCCATACGTAATGCCTTCACTCAGCGAGACATTTTTCCTTTTCTTACGATTAGGTCGTTTCCTGGCCTTCGTCTTCTTTTTCATCATACCCTCGTCTACCGGCGCCTTTCTCGGCCGGCCTCTAGGGCGTTTCATCGGTACTACCACGCTCGGCCCGCTAGGGACTGAAACAGGTGGTTTGTAGCCGAACTCCCTCTCCGCCTCTTCGCGTCCCTTCCAGGGCCGAAGTTTTCCGACATTTGTCTTCCATTTCCTACCAGTTAGGCAGTCCTCCATCATCACCGTAGATTCGGAGATGATACGAATTATTTTAAACGGACCTTCCCAAGGCGTTGCGAGCTTCAGCTTCTCCAGCGGCTCATAATACCTTAGGACTTTGTCCCCTACATTAAAACGAATTCGTTTAGCATTGGTGTCATAACCCACCTTCTGCCACTTTGCACTCTTCAGCAGTTCTTTACGAACGGCCTCGTATGCCTGTTTGAACCTGTCCCTTAATGACTCCACAAACAACACAGTGCAGGGCGCCTCCGGGTCTATACCAACCACTCCATACACTAAGTCGGCGGGCATTATGATGTCCTCGCCGAACACTAGCAGGTTGGGAGTGCAATTAGTGGATGAATGGACAGTGTTGTTGTAGGCATGTACCACAAACTCACACTGTTCATCCCAGTCGTCCTGGTGGGTATTGACCAGGGGCTTTAGCACTTGTATGAGGGTTCTGTTGAAACGCTCTACCTGCCCATCCGACTGTGGTCGGTATGGGTTTGTTCGGGTCTTGCAAATGGCTAGGTAATGACACATTTCCTGCCATAGCTCTGACTCGAACTCCCTTCCTTGGTCGCTGTGCATCATAAGGGGAACACCCAAATGCAGCACCCAGCCTTTCACAAATGCCTCCGCGCATGTGGCGGCTTTGTGGTTAGGAAGGGGGAACACCCGAGTGTACTTAGTATAATAGTCGGTTACGACCATCATACAAGTATTGTCTCGCGGCGTCGTCTTAATCCCACTGATGATGTCTATCGCTACTCGAGCGAATCTGACACCAAACAATTCCTGTGATAAGGGTTGCTTACCCAGGCCGGGTCCCGGTTTGTTTTTACAACAATCCGGGCAAGTGGCGATCCACCGGAGCAGGTCGCCTCTCATACCGGGCCAGTAGTAACGCCTTTGTAGACGCTCTATTGACCTCTTCTTACCGAAATGGCCACTCGTTTGGTGGCCATGGCAATAATACATGATATCCCTCCTCATCGGGGCGGGTATCACTATTTGCAACAGCCTACCGTTGGTGGGAGTTGTCTTCCACCTACATAGTATGCCGTCTCGGATCTCTAGCTCGGTCCATTGAGCTAGCAATCTCCTCGCTTCCCTATCCTCCAGGGAAACTAGAGGCCTTGCCGGTTTAATACCTGACCGTAGGTATTCCATTATGCGCGCAGTGGTGGGGTCTGACTGTTGAAACTTCTTGATGGTCTCCGGGGACCAATCGAGATAGCTGCATACAGCCTCCTCCCAGGGGATACGGGGGGTGGTATAATTAAATACCAGCCCGGCTACCACAGCATTGTGGGCCCCGCAGTCTTCACATGTGGCATTTTGGCACCTTCGGATAGGCCGTCTTGACAAGGCATCCGCATTGATGTGTTTAGCACCGGGTCGGTGCTCTATTTGTTTATGCTCTAATCCGAATTCGGATAGGTGAGCTAACCAACGTCCAATCATCCCCTCGGCGTCCTTAAAGTTAAGGAGCCACCTAAGAGATGAATGGTCTGTTCTTAAAGTAAAGTCACTTCCCCAAAGGAAATGCTTGAACTTCTTCGTATACACCACCACAGCGAGGAGTTCTCGCTTGGTGGTACAATAATTTCGCTGTGTCTTGCTTAACGTGTTGCTAGCAAATGCTATTGGCACTTCGACTCCCTCTTGGACCTGAGAGAGAGCTGCCCCAATCGCATCATTGCTCGCATCGGTGTCTAAGATGAAATGTCCCTCGGGAGTGGGATATTTCAACACGGGTGTATTCCTAAATAAATCTTTTATTTTATTAAAAGACTCTTCTTGCTCGCTGGTCCATGGGAATGGGTCCCGTGCCCTACCCGGAGTCCAGTGAGCTAGACACTGCATGGGGAAGCTCACACGAGAGTAATTTGGTATGAAATCACGATAATAGGAACAAAATCCTAAAAATGATCTCACCTCCTTAGCACTCGTGGGTCTTTCCCAATTCTCTATGGCTTCCAATTTTTCCGGATCCGCACTCACTCCGTTAGGAGTAATGATCCTTCCCAAGTATGTAATGGTTTTCTTAAACAAATTACACTTCTTGGGTTTAAGTTTAAGACCGTTTGATAGTATCCGGTCGAGGACCAATTGCAGATTCGCCAGGCATTGCTTGAACGACTTGCCAAACACGACCACATCGTCCAAGTAAACCAGGCATTTCTTCCACAAAAGATCACTCAGTAAGGATTCCATCATAGCCTCGAATGTAGCGGGGGCGTTACACAATCCGAAGGGTAAGACATTATACTCGAATAGCCCCATATGACTGGAGAATGCTGTCTTCTCCTTGTCATCGGGGTGCATCGGTATTTGCCAATACCCGGACTGTAGATCCAAGGTACAGAACCATTGGTTCCCGCCCAAGCTATCTAAAGTCTCGTCTATCCTTGGTAAAGGATACGAGTTCTTCTTTGTTATACCGTTCAATTTCCGATAGTCGACACAAAAGCGGATTGTACCGTCTTTCTTAGTGGTCATACAAACAGGGCTAGACCAGGGACTCGAGCTGGGCACGATTACCCCTAGGTCTAACTGTTTTTGTATTTCCTCTTCACAAATTAACTTCTTCTTTAGAGGAAGTCTACGATACGGAATTTTAAAAGGTTTCTCGTTGCCCACATCTATGGTGTGCAACACCTTATCGGATCTGCCCACCGGTCCTCCCTCCCTACCAAAAGCACTCTCATACTTTTGTAGGAGTTTCGACAGGCAATCCTTATCTTCCGTATTTTCTAAATCGGACTGATCAATCAGCTTTTGGAATTCTTCATCCAAAGGATGCTTACTAATAGGGTTCAGTGGTTTATTGAATTTTGCTTCGGCGACATGTTCCACCGAGCTCATCCTCCCAATACAGTCGCCTCGCCTCAGATAGACTACTGAACCACTTCGGTTAGTCATGGGTAATACAGTCCAAGCTGCATTAGCCACTAATGTATCCACTGAGTCCAACCCGACGCTCGACAAGTACACCGTATCGGGTTCATAGACTCCAGTTTCATTCCTCTGGGCCATGGACCCGCCACAAAGGACATCGCAAGTGGTACCCGGTGGGATCTTCACCGTATGTATCACTGATGCGACCGAAGACACCTGTCTCAATACGCATTGGACATGCAAGTCATACGGGTTCCATATACTCATCATACCGTCCCTCGGGTCCAAGACGGCCCCGTATAAACTTGCAAAGTCCAATCCGAGGATTCCGTCATCACTAACCTCTGCTATAGTTGGCGAAAGAACGAATTCTTTGCCTCCTATACGGATAGGCATAAACGTCCTACCAAATGTACGCATGCTGCTTCCGTCGGCCGTGCAAGCATTTACCCCCGTTTTGAGGTTCTCATGGCTGCTGGCCACCGAGTCGAAGAACCTTTTGGACACACAGGAATGGCTAGCTCCAGTATCCACTAAGAATTCTCCTACCCGGCCTTCCACAGATATGGGTACATACCACCGTCTCCCCCCTAAGGGTGAGGGGTTACTGGTAAACTGGTGAAAGTCTCCCGAATCACCAAGATTCAATCCGAGTCCTCTCAGGAATTCCAGACACGGATGACTTGGGGGAAGGCGTGTCCCACACACTCGGATCAACTCTTTGATCCATCCTTCCTCTCCCCTAGTGTGGCCACTCGCCTCCATACGCTCACCCTCATACATGTAAACACTAGGGTCCCCGGCCCCGGCCAAGGTGCAGGGGTGCGCACCCCCGGCCACCCGGCCTCCAGGTGTAATTGATTCGAAATCTTCCACCGGGTTACCCCCGGTAGCATTTTGGCATTCGTTCTTCCATGGGGTCATATCAGATGCCGTTGATACAACCCCCACTAGTTTTCCACATCAGTGGAATCCGTAGTGTTCTCCCTTCCTTCGCCGTCGTCTTCGGGTTCATAGAAGGCAGCCATTACCGGTTTAGGAGCGGTACATTCGGACGAATAGTGTCCCTTGCGTTGGCATCTAAAACATTTTACAGTTCGGCGATCCACTTGGGGTCTCTGCCGACTGGCTTGGATGGCATCTGTAATTTTCTTACACATGTCCTCCATAAGTTTGGTCATGTCCGGGGACTGACCCTTCGATTTATCGGCGCTTACTAAAGGTTTGGATGCCTTCTCACTAGCCTTCGGGTCACTCTTGACCTCGGGTGGTGGTCTCGAGTCCCTTGGCTTATTGAAAGATTTCCTAGGAATATACTTCCTGCCCGAAGTATTCTTCCTTAATTGGACCGAACAGAAGGTTCCGTCCTCCTGTTCGATTTCAATCAATTCAAAATCATCTGAGGGGCCTTGCGCCTCAGACTGCTGGACCACTGATACCAGGGGAGCCGAGCGGCTGGCATTCGGTATGTCACCAGCTAACATTGTTCGCTTCTTCACGGCCATATCTATACCATTGAATATGTCGTGAAGTGTTACACCTTCTCTCCAGGCATCCCTGGCAGCAACCTGCTCATCTTGGTCTCTCAGACCCTTGACGAATTGGGTAATCAGATCGTCCATATACCAGTCCTGGTTTTCAGTACCGGGTCTGGCTTTGCTTAGCAGGGCATGGAGCTCCATACCGTATGCTCGAAAAGCTTCGTTGGGCTTCTGCGTACGTTTCTTGAAACGGACCATCGGGTCCTCCTTGACCATGTTGCATAACAGTCCACTAGCAGATTCTACCAACTGCTCAAAACTTCCAACGAGGCCGTACCAGGTTCGCCATTGCTCTACAGCCATGCGACCCGGGCCGCCCTTCAGACATCTTACCAGATGTGGCTTTGCCTCGTATGGGGTCCACCCATTACAATTCATCACGTCGATGAAGTCTTCAAACCACTCTTTCCATGGTCGAGTACCGTCATATTCTTTAGGAATAACGGCTACCCTTCGGGCAGAATTATGAGCATACATCAATCTAGTGCATTGCTGTTTGCTCCATTCAACCGCCTTTGTTTCATTCAAGGTTCGGTTGCTCCCTATACCACCGAAGCTCGTATTGCCCGGTGGAGGTGGTGGTGGTGGCTGAGTATACGTCCACTGTGGGACACTGTGGTTCGTATAACCCGCGCCACCCTGGTTAGGGCCAGGACCCGAGGTACCACTGTAGCCTGTGGGACCCGGGGTACTGCCCCCTCCTTGTGTACTTTGATAACCTCCGCTAGAAGGCTGGTTAACTGTCGGACGACTGCCATCGTTTGGCTGACTGGGTTGGTTGCTGTCATTACCGGCTCCCAACCCCACATTGTCACTCGGATCCACATGTATGTGGAATCCGCTAGTCTCTGCACTGCTGTCAGAGGCTTCCCGTGGTACATAGTCCGGGTCCAAATTGTGGACCACGGGCACTTCACTTATCCGGACTCTACTAGTTCGGCCATGTTTATCTTGGGTTCTAATATAAACTCCCCCTTGATCTACATTCTGCATCGCATTATCATTGACAAATGGATTATACGGCGGATGCTTCGGCGTAGAACAGGAGACAGGGTCGACCTGTTTAACGAAAGTCGAGTTCGGGTTTGTGTCCTTACTCGCCGGAGGGGCATTCGCTTGCTCCTGCTCTTGTAAATAACTCTCCATGGCAGACTTATTTATTGTGAGGGTAGCTAGATCTGTGGTCAGGTTTCGCTGTTCCTCCCTCAGCTGTGCGTTTTCTGCTAAGATTTCGGATCGAATCTTTTCATTTTCCGCCACAGCTCGGTTTCGTTCTTCTTGAGCGGCTAAAGCCTCTCGCTTAAAAGTATCCTTTAGTAAGCGGTACTTTTCACCTTTTTCTTTCTGAGACCTTTGATACTCGTTGGTCTCCCTCCTTATCTCGGCTTGTTCTGAGACTAATTTGGCCTCGGTCTCCGCCTTTCGGAGTTGAAGTTTCTTCAGCTTCTCCTCCATAGCATGCAACTCGGATTGTAATCTGTTTACATCCCGGGTCTTAGCAACTTCTTCGGCTCTAGCCTTTTCGATTGCTCTAAGTCTATTGGCTTCTTCGAGTTCCAACTCAGCCAATCTTTTCTCTTTCTCGAGTTCGTCTCTCTCCTTCCTTTCCAAACGATGGGTTGCCGAAGTTAGACGATACTTTAGGTCAGATTCTTTTAGAATCGCCTCCTGCTCCTCGGAACGTAATTTTCCGATCCGAGACTTAGTTTCCTCTTCTATTTTTAATTGGGCCGCCATGAATTGTTCATGTTGCCGCTTAGCTTGTAACTCTACCTGTTCTTTGGCTTTCAAATAGGCCGGGGTATTTTTATACCCAGGGCCCATCCGACGTCCGTATATAGACCTGCGACTGCCTCCAGGGTTAAACATGGAGTCAGACAAGCCTTCATCTAGCGATCGGCCTAAGTGATGCCTTTCCGAGCTTTTCGGTTCGGCACCCCTAGGCTTATTCTTCGCATTTACGCTTGGGACAATTCCGTCCCTTATGGCTTTGACATCATCGCTCTCATGGTCCGACGATGTCATTAATGGGGGTACTTCGTTTGCACCATCCGGTACTGTTATTGGGAGGGTCGCAGTACGTTTTCCAGGGCTTTGTGCCACTGGCGTACCCAAGTTGCTAGCCGAGCCTGCTGGTACAATAGGACACAGCTGGCGTCTACTAGTTATAGCTTGGGACCAATCACTCAGGTCTAGAGTTGGGGGTTTTACTATTCCCTTGAACAATCCCGTATCCGGTACTCCCATTCGGGGTGTACCCGGATACAAGTTTACGATACCCTCACCTGTGGCACCGTCCATCAGACCAGGTGTCGAGAAAACAGTTCTGACACCCGCCGGATTATACACTTGTTGTTGACTGGGTTTCCAGTCTAACAACAGGTGCTGGGATGTAAAATCATCCTCTTCGAATCCCTCTAGCCCAGGGCTGGGGGGATCCGCTTCGGGTTTCCCGAGGCTTTCGGCCAATGTGGCCGCGCACCACCCCCGAACCGACTGGTCACGGCACCAGTGTAATGGTTCGTTTCGACTTATATGTTGGGTGGCTCTTTGGCTCGCTTACCACTAGAAATACCAACACAACACGAGTAGTTCGGGTTGGGCAAAGCCCCAGAAACCCCTACCTCTCGGGTAGGACTTTATTTCGCTCTGGTCTACAAGTTAGGCTGCGCGTCTTGACTGGACCAGATCCAGTCACCTTCTGCCGCTCGTCCGGCTCCTTAGTAGGAGCTGGACGCGAGGCATGGTGCCGCCCCCTCTTGTACCAACGGGGTATCACAAAGCGACACCTAGCTGGCATAGAAGGAACAGGCACCACACGAACACGTCTCTCGGATGAACGGCACTAATATATATACGACGATACCGGCCCCTACAAATGCATCATGCCAACCCTGTGGGGCCAAACACTCCTGCTGGTTCAGCATGATACACCAATGTGAGCAGACTCACCAGCTCTTCATTAGTGCATCATGCTGACCATAGGGCATGATGCACTCCTGCATTACCATAAAACCTCGGTCATAAGCCGGATTTTTTTTTTTTTTATATATTTTTGTCCAAAACCGGCTTCTTAATTGCCCCTTAACACTTCCCTTGGCTTGTGAGCGGGGTTTTATTACAATAGATTAAAGAGAAATTAGGGAAAATTATGCACCAAAATCGGCTTATAACATTTCCTCAAACTCTACCCCCGGCTTATGACTGGGGTCGGCATATGAGCCGGGTTTTATGGTAGCAACCTTTAAAAAGGGCTCTGGTTGATCTTTGTCAACTGTACAAAGCAGAGACATGCAGGGAACAAAAGGGTGACAAATGCACAGATAGACCATTTAGCTGATGAACAACACCTTTATCTACAAGTGTGAAGAGAGGTCAGGTGTACCTTAGGCAAAACCCTCAGGTGATGGCACCTGGTATACAGTAAAACCTAGGGTATAAGCCACACTGGTGTAGAGTATAAGCCAGACTCGCATTTGAGGCAATAAGATAGAAGCAGCTTTGACATTTGTCGTTTTAATAAATACCCCTCCTATAAGCGGTACCCTTAGTTTAAAATGAGCCGATAAGTGGCTCGAAGGGCCTGAAATGGTCTAAAAACCGTGGCTTATATACTGGGTTTTACAGTAGGCTTTGTGCATAAGCACCATGCGACACCTTCCCTTTATGAAGTACCGTAAGAAAATCTACCCGCAGATTTCTCAGCAGATAATGGATTTCATAATGGCAAAGTGGCATCATATCTACTCAGGCTATTTAGAGCAGCAGCGGATGTGAGTCCATTATGTCTATATGGGCAGGTGTCTCAAGAGATAACACTAACATTCTATAGTCCTTTTATCAGCGAGGCATTCATACATTAATGGTAATGTCTGTGCTATAGGTCACCCTTTATGAGGTAGGTGGTGCATTTATGCATCATGCCCTTTGGTTGGCATGATGCATCAATGAAGTGCTGGCGAGACTGCTCACCAACACTTCGTTGGTGCATCATGCCGACCCTATGGGAGTGTATCAGCCCCGTAGGCTCGGCATGGTGTATGAATGCAGCCCTGGTGAGTTTTTCCCCTCATGCACTCACACCTCATGATGACCAATGGGCATGATGCATTGATACATTGAAGGGTTGATGCATCATGCTGGCTGGTTGTCATGATGCATGAATGCAGCCCTGGGTTCCATTCATGTATCATGTTGCTTATCGGAATCACGTCTTTATGCGACCATGTTATGCCAGATGCGATACGAGATAAAACGACTTAGCTGAATTATTATCAGCCGATGAAATAATCCCAACCATTCACTGATAACTGTTATCAGTTATAACCACTGGTAACCAGCTTCAGCAATGGCCGCATCCATTGGACAATCCGCTACCTCTGTATACAAAGGAACCTTTAAATAATGTCAACCTCTCGTAAAATGCAAAGTTCAAAACTAAAAAATAAATTAATTGAAAATCTCTCTCACCAATCAGAGATGTCCTCGTGACACATTCACGAGCTGCTGACGTCAAAGTCAATAGTTTTTCATAAAATGCATTTGAGATATTCATGGGTAACATCTAGCTTTGGGTTGCTGCGGTCTATTATTAACCTCAATGATTAGTTTAGATGATGTGCCCATTAATTTCCTCTTCCGTCATTTCCTCTTTCCTGATACCACAAAATTGGCATGATTAAATCGGCCTGATGAAACCTCGCTCTCAGAGTTCACCCACTTTGTTTTTATTCAACATTAACCCTTTAAATGGTGCACACCGCTTTTAACACTGAAGCACTGATGCAAGAGAATGCATCATGCCCATTGGTCGGCATGATACACAAATGAAGAGTTAGCAAGTCTGCTCTCCAGAACTTCATTGGCGCATCACACCGACCCTTCGGGATATATTCTATGAAGCGTGTAGCATCAGCATGACGCATGAATACAGTCCTGGTGAGTTACTCGACAGGGCTACATCCATGCATCATGACGACCAATGGGCATTATATATGCTTTGTCAGGTTTAATCCATTAAAAAGACATGTAAAACTACCACGTTAAACCCATATGACGTCATGATGCATGAACACATTCATGAGTCATAGGGAGCCTAAGTCTCGCGATAAACTATGTTGTAAAAAGTTATGCTAGGCCTAAAATTTTCCCCTATCCTTCAAGCCTGCGGGCGATAATATGCTGAGCTCAGAATCCGCCCGCACGTGACGTGACTTCCCCTCCCTATATCAATCCTTAAGGCAATGTTGCAACTTAAAGCTGAAGGCATCACACAACCACTAATGGGTTAAGTTCACAAAGTTCAATTTATATAAATAACCTAACAATGAAACAACTGGTCAGGAGGAGTGTGCCAAGAACATTAACTCTGGTAGCTGAAGAACTAACTTGTCCCTCCCCTGGGTCTCATCCTCTTTTCTTTTCCCTTAATCCTTTATGGGCATCTGATGTAGGAGTGCATCATACCCATCGGTCGTCATGATGCATCAGTGCTGGCGAGACTGCTCGCAAGCACTTCATTGGTGCATCACCCGTCGCATTGGATATATTATAGTGTCATTATGATGCATGAATGCAGTCCTGGAGAGTGAGTTACTCGCCAGGGCTGCATCCATGGGTCATGATGACCAAAGGACATTACATGTATATACCTTCAAAGGTTTAACGCTTTAAAATGCTACATAGAGCTTTATACGTCACGATGCATGAACGCATTCATGAGTCCTACCAATCCTTAAGGCGATTTAGGTCTTTGAACCTAGAGACATCACACGACCCTTAAAGGGTTAAGGTCACAAAGCCGAATAAATAGCCTAACAATGGAACCACTGGTCTGGAGGAATGTGCCAAGAACATTAAATCTGGCAGCTGGAGAACTAACTTGTCTCCTTCAGGTCTGACCCTCCATTCTTTTCCCTTAATCCTTTATGAACACAGCTGTGTTCATGCATCATGAGGACCAATGGACACCTTTGTAGTTATCGGTATAATTATGACGTCATTCATTATTGGTAATTTTAAAAGTTGATTCATAATGCTATTGGTAAGTACAACTGAAAACTAACTGCTAATTAATGTTGTCATAGCCAGTGAGTACATATTAATTGTTTTAATGAGCTTCAGTTTCACAAATAACACCCTTACATTGATCGCGATTATATTTTCCTTTTCTAGATTATTTGGAATAAAACCATAGTGTTGTAGATTTTAATACAATAGTAGAGAATAGTCCTGTGAGACATGGCGCGGCGACTTGTAATCTTGTGTCTAGTTTCAGTTGGTGAGACAGATAGGGCATACTCTCTTCTGGGATTTTGGTAGTATATAGCACAAATTCAACCTGAACTACCCACTGCAGCTAAGTACTAATAGTCTGTAGACTGTCCATTCTGCATGCACCTCACTCAGCTGCCACAGGGAACTGTCTTATTCAATGTTCAATGCAATAATCAACAGGTGTGTCATTATGAGTGTACACTGTCTCAGATTGCCAGCAGCCTGCTCTGCCTGCCCACCCCCCCCCCCCCCCCATACACACACCCAACTGCCAATCACTTGTAATAGTCTGTACCTAGTCACGGGCCAGTGGTCAGCAAACCGGCCAGATCACTCCACCTCTCTATAGAGGGGGAGCACAGTGTAAGTAACTCGGTGTACATACATGTTTTCAGTGTTCCACAAAATCGTTTATATAATGAAAGGAGTAATCAAATTAATCTTTCATCACCAATAGTAGATACATATTCTGAGATAGCATTATTTCAATGTAAATTAAACATTTTACACAGAAAAGAATGTAGCAGTTCCACAAGGTGGCCTTACACTTCAACCTCCTCTGATTTACAAAAATGCACATATGGCAACACACACTTTAGCACTGATTTCTCCATAGAGATCTTTGATAGTGAATACTTTGTTCAAATACAGAAAATATGATCCAATTGTACCATAACCCACTGAGATAAAACCTGTACTACATATATATAGTAATTTCAAAAAGAACAATTCTAAAACAAAGGCTACAGGGATGCATTTCTGAATCTTAAAATGCTCTAATGCTAATCTGCCATAGGGCTCCAAATGATGAAATGTCTTATCTGCGAATAAAATCAAAAGTATGAGATATATTCTGAAAATTCCTTTACTGATAAGTAAAGTACACACACTGTTGTTATTACATTAGAATAGTGAGCAGGAATAGTCCATAGCAGAGGAGCCACAAACAAAAATAGATTGCAAGGCCTCCCTATCCCTTACACCGTGGCGACTGTGAACCATACACTAGTCTACTCATCTCACGAGTAGTACTCACTAGTCGCCGCGCTAATTATTTTGCCTTTCTTCTCACCTTTTGTTATTATACGTATTGCAACACTGCCTATGGAAACAAAATTGTTGCAAGCACGACAAAGTACCGTAATCTCCCGCGTAGAAGACGCGCTGCGCGTATAAGACGCACCCCAAACTTAGCACATGCATTTTCGCGTATAAGACGCACATTTTACTGCTGAAATTCGTTAGATTAGTACATTTCTATAGAAAAAATACCCCCCGTATAAGATGCACCCCAACTTGAAGATATCCTATAAGACCCCCCAGCATTTTGTTTGGCGTAGAGGACGCGTCTTCTACGCGTGAGATTACGGTATGTCACCTTTACAATAGTGTGTACTACCGGTTTGATTTTACTTGTAATTTGAATTTTCATATATAAAATGAGATAAAATGTTACCATTGGTAACCAAAAAAAGGATTGAGTAGTATTTATAACCCCAATGGAACCCTATCTGTGCCAATTATCTAAAACAAATATATGTATTTGTGAATTGTGAATTGATCGCTAATAACTGATTATCAACAGTTCTATAAATTATACTTAATTTCAAATAATGCCCTGTAGTGGCATTGCACAGTTCTAACTAAACTTTGTAGGTGATGATGATAGATAATAGGTGATAATCATAAGAGTAAACGTGATAACTATAGATTAAATGTGATAATTATAGAGGTATCCCTATTCATAAACACATTTCTAATGTTGACTCATGGTGTTGCTATCCCTACCTTGGCTGAGAGATCTGAATACTTAGATACCCATTTTCACACAAAGAATGACATTAGGAGAACCCGAATATGATATTTAAGGGTTCCAGATTTCCTTTTAACTTCGCTATAACAAAGCATATATTATACAAAGAAGTAATTTGTCAGTCTAATTTCTCCAAAATCTAACCAGGTAACAACAAATTCTCCTTACAACAAGTAAATAATAAAACCCCCAGGATTTATAAAAATCCCAGTGATTTCTATAACTAATCTGGTCACAAGGCAGAAGTAGACACTAACATTCGCCAAGCATATACCGTTAGTACTTTTAGGAGCAGTGAGTGAGTGACCCATGATTCCCCTCCAAAAGAAAAGTATCAAAATAGTTCAGTCCCCGCAATTTAAAGCTTGGGCCAGAATAGCTGGTCCATGGCTGATATAAGGTTAGTGTCTACCCCTGATAAGGAGTTATGATAGCTGTAGATAACGTGTAAAGACGACTTACCTGAGCTGAGTAGGTGATGAGGATGCTGCAGATGCTGCTGATGATGCTACTGGTTGTCATGTCACCAGGTGAGGAGGCAGTGAGGGAGGAGAGACGCTGGCACTATCCTACCACACTCCTAGTGTGCCTACACGCCGCGCGGGGCAGCACAAGACGCTCCTCCCAGCACAACATGTGTTCAATAGGCACAACGTGGTGCGCGCTATTTGGCAGGTTTGGACCAGGCGAGCCTATTGAACTCCTCTTCAGTGGTGATTGGAGCTGTTCATCAGTGTGTCATAGTAGTAGTATACAACTTGTGGGGTCGATCATTTTGGTCAGCCAAGAAATCTTTACAAATCTGAGACTAGTCAGTCCTGACATTCTATGTTATATCCAGTTAGGTATCAGCAGTAGGCATTGTTAGTGTTGGAGTCTGGAGATATCTGCAGTCCTAAAACTGTTCAAGTCTGTGGATGATTTGCTGGTGTACCTTATGATGGCAAAAATAGTCCTTTACATTAATGGGGCTATGGTATAGCCACTAAGGAGCTTTGTAATCCCAGTTGTCACTTTATGCATTGTCAAAGTGTGTATGTCCATATGTCTAGTATAATTAAAGTGTATACGTCCATGAGTCTTCTATACTTAAAGTACATGTGTCCATGTGTCTAGCAGAGTCCTGTGTGGCTGCACCTTAGTGCTGTCACTGTTTTATACCTGCATTATGACTGCTCAGTCCCCTGTCCTTTCTTAAATATACATCTAGGTGGGTAGGTTGCCCTTGGGTCAGGAAAAAATAAAGCATAAAATGACCATTAATGCTGTGTCCAATCCAGGTGATGGGGTCCTTTGAGGCTATCAGAAGTTGGCCCTCTAGTGGGGTACCTCCAGTGGGTGGGTGGGTGGGTGCTGGCACAGATTATTAAGTCCCTAGATGTGTTAAGCCCACTGGAGGGAGGAGGTGAACGTCATACTATAACTGTAGACTTTTGGGGTTCCCCAGGGGTCACCTTTTGGACCTTTAGTGAATCCAGGCCTGTTTCTAGGTCTTAATACTGATTAATTAAGTAGGTAGTGTCTATCTCATACAATGATACCGCCCCAGGTGTTGCAACTAGCCACCTTAGCCCCTCAAACTGAGGTAGTACATGGAACTGGCCTCTCCCTCCATGTCATACGTGCTAAGCTCCTGGGTGGGTCACAATCTTTAACAGCAATGCTGAGAAGAGGTCATATAAGGTGAGTCCATGAGAAGTTAAGAAAGCCTCACAAGAAAAACATAGAAACTAATCCCTCTACTCCCTTGTAAACCACTGAGTATAGGTCTTAGCCTGAATGTAGTGTGGGGGGGGGATTCTCAAAGTAAGTCAGCGTTGGAGGGCTTCGGCAAGAAGAAGGCACACAACCGCCTCTGTATACCCCGAGGGAAACATGGCCTAGATTTCACTAACTTATTTATTCTATTTTGTTTAGCATTCATTTCATTGATTTTTTTTATACCAGACAGCTCCCTGTCATTTTTATGTCATCTGTCTGTATGTTCCATCTTTTCACCCCCCAATTTCATATTCAAAGTCTTCACATGGTGGTTAGAGCCGCTTATGTATGTGTAATATATATAACAGTGTTTACTTGGTTGACTGACAGGGACTGCAATGGTCTGGAGGGCATCTATATGTGTACTCCTCTATAGGAAGACAGGGTGATCCATGACCATCTTGTCTGGGGTAAATGTTGGGTGATAGAGGGTAAAGTGTGGTCACCCTCTGTTAAACACACCATGGAGAAGGATCCACCTCCAGTACTATCACTGGGACATCAGTTAGCAGTATTAAGATAGCATCAATCTCAAGCCCCTTCCAGGACAGCTCAGTTATCCATCATTTGTTGTATTGATGGATGCAGGTGACAATCTCCCAGGGACTCCAGGGGTGTCTCCAGGGCAGAAGTACTGGCTTAATTACTTGGGAAATGCTAGAAATGGGGATACCCCTTGAATCTCTGGGAACACCCCATGAATTTGAGGGAATCCCCCTGGACCTGTGGGAATAATCACTGAATCGGTGGGTTTTAGATCATGTCTAGGTCATCTTCATTAAGTTCCTTGGTACAGTAGTTCCTGAGGAACTTTGATTATTGGTGGTGTGTAAGGGTGATTATATAGTCTAATAGTAACACTTGAGACTCCATTTTGTCTTGTCTTCATCAGTGATTAATTACTAGGGTCTGGGATACCCATGCTTCCCCAATTAGGAGACAGTTAATAGTACTCAACATTCTTGCCAGGGACAACCTATGGCATCTCTGGTATTCGGGCAATAAGTCACCGATTGCGTCATACCGCAATACCTTGCAGCTTATGTATGGTACTGCTCCTTATACTTGGGGGATACCCCGGCACTAAGGTACGCCTTATAGGTGACGTATATTAATTAAGTGCACAAAAACAAGCCCCTGATTTGCCTTGCATATTTCAATTCATTTCATTAAGGGTGTCCTTTATAATGTTAGTTTGACTTATAAGTGAGGAATTACTGGAAAGTAACTGGTATTGAGAATTCTACACCAAAGGCTTCCCACCGCTTAATGGACAAAAACTAGGAGATTTCCACTTTTTGGCTCAATTTTTTCGCACAAATGAATACACACAATCCAGCGAAAAGTCAGGAAATCCTGAATATGCTCGAAACAATAGCGTCCCTGAATTCAGGTATATTTATGCCATACAGTCACGGTTGTTGCGGCTATTTAAGACACCATAGGTGAAACAAGATAATACATCTCCTTTCTTATATATTTTTTTTCTTTATTTATATCTAATTAATTAATATGTGTCATTAAAGTGTGTGTAGGCTGAAATAAGGCACGCAGAGTCGAGGACTATGTGAGTGGCACTCGGGTGCGATGACAGGTGGGTTCATTCTTAGTATTAGCGGGTTTTTATATAAAAGCTCTGCTGGTGACAGGTATATCTATGGGCAATGGTTACATTTCACCAGTCTTAAGAGCCATGAACCCACATAGACGGTATTTTTGATGTACAATGGTGCCTTTTATTGTTGTAACCTTCTGCACAAGTCCAAAGATCTCCCTTTCCTTTGTTTCAACTGTCACTCTGCTGTGAAGTAACCACTGTCAACCTCAAAAGAGGCGATTCCAAAGAGCTTTTGAGGGGGACTTGACAGCTGAAATCTGCGCTCTTTTGACAGATGACAGCATATCTGGAGGCATTGATAATGGTGTCATTGTTTAAAAATCACTGTCCACTGTGATACCACTCCACCCTTGTATTCATTTCGACCCCCTTTGTTAAAGGGAGTCATTGGGTTAGTAGGTGTAGCATCAACTTGACACGGGCGCAGCTAGGCCTCCTTCAGCCACCTGCTCGCCATCTGCTCACCTACTTTCCACGAGCAGCTCATTTAATTATAACCACCGCTCTATATATGGATCATCACATCATCCCAATCCACCATGAGCAGGTAGAGCTAAATCTCAGAATCATGAGTGATACCGGGAGTTGGTGATTTCTGGTTGTAATACGGGCAGGTCTGAGTTGAATTGAGCAGCTCAGTGGCACCTATAGAGAGAGAGAGCTGACGCTAGTATAGGCGTCTCGTGCTATAGGCGTCAGCTGGCTGGGTTCCCGCCATGACGGCACCAAGTGAAAACACTGCAGGAGGTGGTAACACAGGGTGTGGTGATGGGTGGGTGGGTGCTCCCTATCCCCAACAACTCACCAGCTGCTCCGAGCAGATGGTGAGCAGCTCACAACACTCTATGGCTCCCCCGAGCTCCTCCTTTAGCATTACAGTCCGCTCCAATGATAGTAGCATTCCTTAGCTGTCAGTCCCCAAGTCCAGCCTCCAGTTCTGGGTCTCTACCCATGGTAAATGAGCAGTTTATGCCTCTAGTTATCAACACTGGGGAGCAGCTCCCTTAGTAGCTCAGCAGGGTCATGTTGATATGTCAGCAGGCAGGCAGGCAGCAGCGGTGGAGCTAGGCAGGGAGGGTGAAGTTTGTGAATCTCCCCTCTCCCTCTCCCTGAAATCCCCGTGCCTCCAGGCCTCCAGGGATGCTAGATGCTAACCTGTGGGGCCCCTAGGTGTTAGAGGTAGAGGGTGAGGTGGGTTGGCACCTGGATGGGGCCTGCTGTTTGGGTTGTCGTGGGTTATCACCGACGTTGACATCGCTACCCACAACCTACACGGCCACCTCCTCCACCTCTCCTCTAGTCCACATCCAGGAGATGCGGCGGCAGCAGCAGCAGCAGAGGGAACAAGGAGGGGGGGGGGCTTATATCATAATACCTCCCGTATAAGGCGCAGTGATGAAATTTACCAAGCAACAATTCCTGTAATGGTCAAATAGAAACCCCTTAATATTATGTTTTGTATAGAAAGGAATTGGCCTCTAGATCTGAAATCCAGGAAAACCCCTAGGCTTAAGACATCCATCACTGAAGGGCGCTTATAGGCCAGCATAAGAGTGTGCCTCGTAAAATTTGCCTTAAGTCATGGCCTGTCTAATAGGCGAGGATTTTATGCTGTAGAATATTACAAAAATCCAAGGATCTAAATCTTACAAGCCTGGTATGAACCTAGGATAGGGTCTTACGTGCGGAGTGCGCCTTATACGTGAGGTATTGCGGTAGGGACTGGCAGCAGCCACACAGTAGCAGCAGCAGGCAGAGCAGCAGTAGTATCAACACTGTCAGAACCAACCAAAGGTTCTATACTAACTCCGCCCTCCACCATCTCTATGAAATTGCTACCACAGCATTTTTCTGCTGACCCCTGAGCAGCTCACAGATCCAGCCACCTGTGTAATGACCCCATGAGCTGCTCTATACACTGCTGTCAATGGGTTACACTGTAAAAACAGTGTTTATCTTTAAACGCTAAAAATGCTAAACATCTTTAAAGGCTACACATCTATGAGATCTAAACGAATTCCAGGTGTGCTAAGCACATGATTTCTAAACAGCAAAGATGTTGATGTGTATAGGTGTGGATCATTTAAACACCATGAATATGAGTGTTTAGGCTTTAAACACTGATCATTATGATTATTTAGTTTTTAAATACCTATGATTATGAGTGTTTATACTTTAAACACTTATTTCTTGTGTGTTTAACCTTGTTTTCTTAACAAGTGAGCTAAACATGTTTAGGTGTCACTAAACACATGTTTTAAGGCATCAAACAATTGTAATTTATCCCACTAGGTGGCATTATGGTTCATAACAGTATTTTCTCCACACAACTAGAAGTTATACCTCTCTTCAAACATGTCAAATTAACATTCAAACCAATTATTTATGGTAACAAGTCACACAAGTATGTAGTTTATACTGCATTGAAAGATTCTTTTTTTGAAATTTAGTGATTACTGATGTGCAAAAGAGAAGTAGTTTGCTAAGACATCCTTTATGTGGAATATAGAATTATATAAAGCAGAGGACTCTTGGACATGATACTGTACTCTTTCAGAGGCTACTTTTCCTCCCTCTCTCTACTCCTCTGAGAGGTAATGTATTGAGAGGTTTATGTATCAAGAATTGCCATCACCTACTTAGAAACATTATTAAACTATTTGCATGAAAATATAATGTTACAGCAGGAAACACCATTCATAGAACTAAACATTTCCCAAGTTAAACACAAGGAGAGTGTTTAAACACTTGCTCTATCTAAACACACTGGTATCTAAACACACTTTCTCTAAACATGTTTAGAAATTATACATGTTTAGATGGGAAAAAGTGTCTCAAAATGTGGGACAATGTAGTGTTTAGAAAAGTGTTTAGCTGCTAAACATTGGGTGTTTACAATCTAAATACTTTTTTTACAGTGTAGTGGCAGGTGCTCTAAGGCTTTGTACCCTGGGGTTTTCACCCTCCTCCCTCCCTATGGCCCCTCTACAGCACCACCAACACTGGAGTAGGAGCAGATGGTGCGCAGATGGCGACTAACCTCCTTTTTTCTTCTTTCACCATTCCCTCCTTTCGGCATCCAGCACTGTGGAGGGTGTGTGTGGATGGAGGCGGGGGGGGGGGGTTGGGGCTTGTCCTATAACCGTTCCAGATCCCAAGTGGCCACACTGTAGAGTATTTGATTTTTATCAAAATCCACAGCAATCGTCAATGAAGACCATGTTTTCACCCTCACCCTTACGCATTTATTGTTTTACTGAGATTTGACATCATACAGTATTCCTTCTAATGATAAAAAAAAAAAAAAAAAAAAAAAAAGAGTCATGACTTTCCTTTATACATATAGAAGAGAGAGAGAGAGAGAGAGAGAGAGAGAGAGAGAGAGAGAGGGACGACAGGGAGAGAGAGAAAAAAAGGGAGATTGAAAGAGTTAGAGTGAGGGAGAGAGAGAGAGAGAGAGAGAGAGAGAGAGAGAGAGAGAGAGAGAGAGATTGGACTCAGAGAGACAGAGATAATTTGCAATTGGCACTACAAATACCTAAATACCTGACCGACCCCCCTACACACACACCTGCACCCCCCCCCTCCCCTCCTTCATGCATTCAGTCCAAACCTACACAGTGGGTGAGGTGTGCGGCGACCAATGAGCACCTCTGAGTGTGCTGGGGGCGGGGTGGGGGAGGCGGGTGTTGGGGCATGACATCACCGGGAGAGAAGCTCACTGGTCGCCGGCGCCGCACGCGCCTCCCTCCCTCCCACCCCAGCCCCCCCCCCCCCTACACGCGTGGGCGCACCCTGACATCATCTGTTATTGTTGATGCTGTTGCTGCTGTAGCGACACTGTTGCAACTACCATAAACCCCTGTGTTTAAGCCACAGCTTATAGACCGTTTCAAGCCTTTAAGTGCGGCTCATAGCATTGTCATCAACTCAGGGTGCGGCTTATATGAGGGTTTTACATACATATACTTTAACAAGGAATGGGAACTATTTCAGACCCTTGCTTCGGCTCACAGCATTCTCCTAAAGCCAAGGTGTGGCTTATACACAGGTGTGGCTTATACACTGGGTTTTAAGGTAGTGTTGCGCTTTCTGCTGCTTTTGTTGCTACTGAATACATTTTGTATAAGCTACAGTAATACTTGGCGTATAAGGTGCGGCGCGTACATGAAACATAAACCCTAGGTGCGCCTTGTAATTGTACCATGTATTTAGGCAGGGTAAGTCTTATATGTGGGGTTGCTCTATACCCAAGATATTACGGTACTGCTGTTGCTTGTATTTTCACAAGTGGCTTATATAAATTATAAGGCATGTAAAGTCTTTGTGTGGGTGGAAGTATGGCGTACCAGAGAGCAGTAGTAGGCTTATATCTTTATAATAAGGCTAATATCGACGACACTATAGATTAGTACTACTTACGCCGTATTCAATGGGGGGGGGGGGTGGAATACGATCCTCGCATATTCAGCGGCGCCATTTTGAAATTTATACAGAGCTAATTAGTTTCGTATTTAGGTATGGTTATTAGAAGTTTTACGCAAAAAAAGAATGATTGAACTAGTTAAATAATATGTTATGAATTGTTTAAGGTATATCTATGTATTAGCGCCAAGAAGATATTGCCCTGCGCAAGGAACATTTATATCGAAACTAAATGCTGCGGCTAGCTCCGTATCACATGACCTACTTCATTGAGCAAGGTGTCATGGTGGATGAAAACAAACCGGGATGACTCGACATGTTGAAAAACAGTAAATATGGTTGTGTTTCTTGATTTTAAAGCAAATTCATCCCGTAGGACCATATAATAAATGCAAATGTCCACTTCCATGGGATAATTTTGGATCGCATTCCCCTTGGTGCTTCTGCCCGCATTCAACTCGGCCTATAAGGCCTCGTTGAATATGGGCAGAAGCAGCTCTGGGAATACGATCCAAAATTATCCCATACTCGTGGACATTTGCTTATATACTCCCCCCCCCCCACATACACCTCATTATGATGATTTCAAGTGAAAGCCAATGTAAGCAGATCCACCTCCATTATGATAGTTATATACCGCTTTCTGAGCAGCTTGTAAAGTAGAGATAATCGACCGAGGCGTGAATCAATTAGTTTTACTGAGAAACCCACTAAAAGAGCATATATAGCAAGGTAAGGTAACAAATCCAGCAGGTCAAACAGTAAAACCTCGTGTATAGTCCGCACCCATGTATACGCCACACTCTGACTTTAGGAGAATGCTGTAAGCTGTAGCAAGAGCCTGAAATGGCTCCCATTCCTTATCAAAGTCTATATATGTAAAACCCCGCATATAAGCCACACCCTCAACTCAGGAAGACTCAATAAGCCGAAATGGTTTATAAGCTGCGGCTTATATGCGGGAGATTACGGTAATGGCGGTTCACATGGAGGGCAGCCTACATTGTACATTACCCTCTATGTTACTTGAGATGGTAGGAGCAACTCAACACATGCAGATCCACGTGGGCGGGCAGCAAAATGAGGAGCTCAATAACGGGCTCATCTAGCCATTCAGTTATACTCATTGTACCACAGTATTATTTAAAAAAAAAAAAACACAAAAAAAAAAAAAATATTATTATCCCCCTAGTCTCCAGAATACACCTCTTTACAATCCTTTAAGGGCCGCTAATGCATTAATACATCATAACAACCAATAGGCATGGACTGCTGGTGAGTAACTCGCCATGTCTACTTTCATGCATCATGCCGATCGTACAGGGGATTCACTCTCAAAAGGGTCGGCATGATGCACCAATGCAGTGCTCGCGAGTCTGCTCACCAGCACTGCATTGGTGCATCATGCCGACCAAGGAGCATGAACCTAGAGGCATCATGTACCCCTTAAAGGTTTAGTATGGATGAGGGTGTTACAGCTTGGAGCTGTGACCGTGTTGCTATGACAATGAGCTGCTCATCAACAAGGCAGCAAACTAGGTCAAATATTCCTTGTCACATTTAGGAGACACCGCTAGTGTCGTGTACATCCAAGTGCCACTGGTCAGCATGATGCTCCAATCAAATGCTGGTGAGTCTGCTCGCCAGCACTTCATTGGAGCATCATGCTGACACTCTGGGAGTATATGTACGGTTGGCATGAAGCAGCCCTGGCGAGTTACTCGCTACATTTATGAGGGTAGATATCACTGAAGATCGACCATGTAGGGTTGGCATGATGCACCAATGAAATGCTGGCGAGCAGACTCGTAAGCACTTCATTGGTGCATCATGCCAATCCTACGGGGTCGATCTGCAGTGATATCTACCCTCATAAATGTAGCGAGTAACTCGCCAGGGGCTGCTTCATGCATTATGACGACCAATGGGCATGATGTACCGTAATCTCTCGCGTATAAGGCGCGTCTTATATGCGAGGTTTTAGTTGTCCCTGGAACCACAAGGGGGACACCAAGACCTTCCTTTTGATATGTTACACTCCCTGTAAGTCATACTATGATAGACTGGTGCTCAGGAAGTCCCAAAGGGCCTTAGCTACACATAGCTTTTTAAATTTTCGAAATCCATTCAGTAGAAGTTAAGTTATGATTTTTTAATTTTTTTGACCATATTCTAAAACTCTAGGTGCGCCTTATACGCGAGCTGCGCCTTATACGTGAGAGATTATGGTATTAATGTATCAGCCGCCCTTAAGGCCCAATGTATATACCTCAAAGCCGCATCCCATGGAGTCCCTATGTAAGTCTCTGAAAAAGTCGCACCCTAATTTCGAGGCCCTATAAGCCGCATGGATTATATGCTGGGTTATATGATGTGTTTACATTATAAAACAAATGGGCCCAGTATCTTAATAAGGCCAAATAAAAAAAGGTTTGTTTCCAGTTACCCGACCGACCCTAGCAAAACAGGGCCGACCCTACACTTTTTAAAAAAAAAAAAATTGTTTTAGAGATTTATTCATATTTTTAAGAATTTTCATCAATTTGTCTTTAATATATCCTAAAAGCTTTGTGCACACTTTTGCATATTTTTCATATTTCTCCTATGTTTTCAATGTTCTTTCTGTGATTTCAAAGAATCAGATAGATCTGTCCATACATTTCTATACAAAATAATTATAATAGAATTAATCCGATCTACCGCCCTAGGTCTTTGAGTCATGTTACTAGAAACAATTGATTTTTATTTTTTGCCTAATTACAATTTGACAGCATCTGGGTCATCCCTTTTTTGGTACAGTAATCACTGGCGTTATTTGCATAGTGCCATATTTGACTGAAAATAGTATCATATCTATCAGAGAACAGACCAGCTTAGTAAACATGTCCATATAATGAGCTTCTCATTAATCTAAATCTGGCTCTAATTCCCACCGGGGTGACAAGTTCACCACTGCTATGATGCGATACTCTAAGCGAGTCGGTACTTGCTTTGACAGGTCATTTCGACAGCTAAGACCATATTCATGGTGAGAAACCTAAATCAGGCATCAATTTATGGATCATTTATTCATCATTCATGGATTTTTTTTTTTATGTCAGTACCAGTGTACTTGCACCAGCCACAAAGAGGGGGCAAAGGGGATTAAAACCCTTTTATTTTTTATATATGTGATTGGTTAAGGAGGTACTCTTAATACTGGAAGACAGATGAAACCTACTGGTGCTCCTTAGTCAGGGGGTGGGTGGGACTAGCTCTGGTGATGTGCTCATTGCCCACACGAAAGGAAAAAGGCACATCTCTAGCACCTCTCGTTCACTTTTTTCACCAAACTAAGATAGCCTTTCCTACTTGTTGGTGAAACTTGAAGCCTATTCCTCAAGTGTGAGTGGGATTTATATCGAAGGGATGTGAGACAGTGGTTGATTTAGATGGAGGCACGGGAGCACAAACCCCTTCTTTTTCCCTGTAGTTTGGAGTGAATTTGGCTCATTTAAGCCAGAAATTTAGTCAAAATGATCTCTAAACGAGAGACAAGCCCCCTCTTTTTCAAAATCCTGGATCCACTTCTGCTGAGAAATTTATCACAAAACTAAATTTTCTGGTATAGTCGGACTTAAGATCCAGCTTGTATGGACACACAAAGTCAGTACGTGGCTTTGAGGAATGACTCTTTATGTGAGGTCCCTTTCTCTGATTGACCTGCTCAATTCCCAAGGCACCAAATTAGTCATATACAAAACAAGGTGCCTCTCATTCCTAGTACTAGCCACTGAAAAGCCACAATTCATGAATGACGTGTCCGGTGTGGCCTACTGACCCTAGATGGCCCCATGAGCTCCATCCTAGGACAAGGACTCAAAATATACAAAGTCTACAAATGGGCCCTATACACTGGGTATGTGTCATATTGGTCATTTATGGCTACATCTAGCTGGCCACTGAGTATCAACCTGGATATTGAACCATTTAATGGGGGGGGGGGTACTCACTCACTATATATATCACTGTATATGATGGTCCCCCCCTAAATCAAGAGCATTGATTGATTGATTGATTGATTGATTTGTTTAATGTCCTAAGGTTCTTACACCTCATTGGACTGCCTCCATTAGTTTACGGACACACAGTCCTTTCTTTCTCAGTCTGAACAGGTATTTAAAAGCTGCTTGTCCATACAGCAAGGGGGAGGCTTTATTTCCCTACTCTTCTCAAAAGGTAGCAAGTGTTCTTTTATTTGCCTGGTCCCATAGGCAGGACCAGACAAACCACTGCCTTTGATGACTCAGACGTAGTTAACTGAGGGGGAAACCCATGAAAAAAAGAAAAGCATGTAGGCCCTGGCCTGCGCATATGGACACCAGCTGCCCACATGCTCACCTCATGTTACAAGGAACTCCGAGTTCAGGGTTGGATCCAGGATTTTGAAAACAGGGGGGGGGGCACCCCTCATTTAGCCCCTAATTTTGGCTTAATTCTAGGGTAAAAAGAGTAAGGTAAACTCTTAAGTACAGGGAAAAATGGGGGGCGTGCGCCACTGGAGTTTGTCGCCTTTTACGATCCGTTATGTCCACTTTTAGTATGGAAGGGGACTACACCTTCGTGGACTCCCGATGAAGTTAGTCTGCTCTCTTATGCCCTCACATGAAGGTCATATGACTGCTACCAGAGGATTGGAGTATTCCGTGCCCCCCCCCCCCATCCATTTCAGAGCATTTGAAGAAACTGCTCCCCAATTTCAGGGCATTTGAAGGCACCATCACATCCTGCAGTGGCCCCCCCCCCCCCACTTTAATTGGCTTGCAGACATGACTGGTAATGTGATATGTATGACATTAATACATACTAGTTAACTGCCCCCTTATTTTGAGGTGCACACAGTTAACACACCCTAAATTTCGGTCTCACTGCTTCCGCTTCCAAAGCCTGTTTGGCAGTCGGTAGCCTGTTCCGACTTAAATATCTCCCCCTCCCCCCAACTGTGCAAGTCCCTGGTGCATCATACATCTTGACAAAAATGGATATGATGGTGTATTGCTCCTTTAAATGGTTAAAGATTTAAGGCTATGATGCTTTGAGTAGGATTGGTACATAAGACTTAAAGAGTATTAGTAATATCTGCTGGACCACATTGCTCTCTACTCGTCCTGCCATGGGTAGAAGTCTTGACCTTCCTCACCATGAATGAGGAATGTGCTCTGATGTCCTTGGATGGCAGGGAACAAACTGTGTACATGTATATATAGATACACGTTCAGGCTGCCAACGTGGCAATTAGCCATAGACCAGCATGTTTTACAAGCACTATAATTCCATACATTTCTGGCTAAATAAATCCCACCTGAAAGGTCATTTATCAAAAGGCAACTCTGACTTGAAGATTTGAATTTAAAAGCTGGCCCCTGACTTCAGAAAGATCTTATAAGCTACAGTTGCACGCTGTAGTTGGCCACTGAAATAGCCTATAAGCTGCTGTTTCTAGCTAGGGTTTCATGGTAGCTATCCATTCCTGCTCCCATGTCCTTGCGCTATATCATAACATCAATCATATAGTGAGCAGACAGTGCTAAAGTGCTCAAACACTCAGATGCACATTAGAGCCCTCTGTCACGTTCAGGGTATGGCTTAGGGAACGTTCAACAATTACGTCACTGATTAGGGGGTGTGGTTCTTTGGGTTCCTCTATATGTTCCATACAAAAACGGTGATAAGGGGATGGGCGGGTCCTGAAAAATGCCTAAATACTGGTGACATTATTGTTGAACGTTCCCTTATATGTGTAATGTGCCCTGGGGCAATGTGCCTTGTATAAAAATTGGGTGTTGTGCATTGAAGTACAGAAGGCTCAGGGTAGGTACCGTAAAACCCTCTATCAACCCTGTAGGGTCACAGGAATCAGCACTTGCGAAATATTGACTAATTACTTACAAATAGAGACTATTATCTATACATGTACTGACACCAGTCTGGCATAATCTTATCTTACTGAACACCTTGGAACGCTGGCCCCCTGGCGTGCTGGCCCCCTGATGTGCCGGCCCCCAGACACCTGGCCCCTGAACACCTGGCCATGGACACTTGGCCCCTGGACACTGGACACCTAGCCCCGGACACCTGGCCCCCTGAAAACCTGGCCCCCCTGGACATCTAGCCCCCTCGCTCCCAAATCTCCCTCCCTTATAAATCTATTCACTTGAGCAAGTCAAATGTCAATTCACCGGGAGTTAGTGACTTTTCTCTCTTTATTCTTATATGATTGAACGAAAGAGTCTCACATTAAGACGCTTTTGTTTAATCTATGAAAGAATAAAGAGAGAAAAATCGGACCGGGACTTAACCCTATATTCTTGCATGAATATACAGACAAATATATGAACTAATCATTTATAACAATTTAATTAATGTATAACTTCTATTTCCTATAGAAAATGTAAAATGAAAAATTAACTTTTGTTCATTTTTAAACGCCACCGCCAACCCAGGGGTATAGACTCAGGGGGACCCTGAGCCAATTATGATATATCATGGCACACATATACAAAGGCCACTCTCTATTCCATACACAAACCTGTATGGTCATATTAATCTGGGAGGCTTGCCCCACCCACTCCATGATACTATAACCATAAAACCCTCAAGTGTGTCTTAGACGTGCGGGCAGACCCATACTGCGCTCTATAGGATGGGCACAAAGTGGGCATGGCCTCACATGTGAAGACTATAGCACAGCACAGGGCTTAAATGACCACAATATACTGCACCTTATAGGCCCAGGATCAGGGTGCACCTTATATGTTATATGCAAGGTGCGTCTTATATGTGAGGCTCTACGGCGGAGTCATTAATGCTGTGCGCGCTGACACAATAGATGGTCATTTGCTGACGTCAAGTCAATGATGCAGTTCTGATTACGTCATGGGCACTAATGAAGAGTCAATATGCATAGTATTTACAATATAGTCTATATATGTCTGCTATAGACTTAGTCATGCATACTATAGTATAGGCCTTCTGTATGCCTAGCCATGCATACAAAAGCTCTGAACCTACAGACCTGAATCATAGGCCTACCGTATTTGATATACCGTAATCTCCCGCCTATAAGACGCGTCTTCTACACCAAAGAAAAGCCAAATGGGCCATTTAGACATTGCCAAAAGAGGGGGTGCGTCTTATAGGAGGGGTAAAATTACATTAGATTAGTACTAAACTGGTCCAAATCCTGCCCCAGGTGCGTCTTACAGCTCTCCTCTCAACTCAGGGTGCGTCTTATACGTGAGATTCATCTTATATGAGGGAGATTACGGGAGTAAGCATACAGTGCGCCTATGATATTGCCCACTTGTCATTAAACTAAACTTAAAATGACTCCCAAAAATGGATTTTTCCCCTAGTGATTTTCTGCCAGTATGCCGAGGTAGCGGATTGTCCAATGGGCGTGGCCATTGCTGAAGCTGGTTCCTACCTCTTATCACTGATAGCAGTTATCTGATGGGTATCACTGCTACCCCAAGAGGACCGCACTGAATGGCTGGGATTATTTCTTTGGCTGATAATTGATCCCGCCTAGTCTGTATAGAGGGGTATGCACTTATCTCTCCTTGAATTCTATTTCTACTACTGTAAATCCCCGGTCATAAGCCGGATTTTTTTTTTCTATTTTGGGCCCAAACCGGCTTCTAAATTTTTCCCAAAGTCCCCCCCAGCTTATGACCGTTTTTTTTTACTATAGATTAAAGAGAAAATGGTAAAAATTTGACCCAAAAACCGGCTTTTATTTTTTTCCTGAACTCGCCCCCCCGGCTTATGACCGGGGCCGGCTTATGACCGGGGATTTATGGTATCTTGCATTCTAGGCCTTCAGTCTAAATATAAAATCTTGCATATAAGCAGAGCATATAATGCTTACGAATGGCATTTTTAAAGTCTGGGAGCAGCTTATCGGTGCGACAAGGGTTATTTTTGTTTGTTTGTTCGTTTAGTTTTACTTCCGGGGGCCATTGAGGAACTCAGACGAGAGCTATGATCAAGTCGGATCAATACCTCATCGAAAGGAATGTGGATCTTCTGATTTGCTCCATTTAATGTCATAATGCATGAATATACTGATACAAATCTAGTCTCTTAAGTTTCTCCTACATTAACCATGTTGGCCACATGGGGTCTCAGAAAGCCATTTCCTAACAAAACCACCGCTTTTCACTCATTATTCTGGACTATAGTATCCCATTGTCTACCGTAAACCCTAGAGTTTAAGCTGCACCGGTGTATAAGTCGCACCCAGACTTTGGGAGAATGGTATTGGCTGCTCCTATAAGACCTGCAAAGGTTGCCAATTCTTACTATAGTAAATTCTCTCATATAAGCTGCACCCTTCGTATAAGCCGCACCCCCGACTTTGGAGGGAGCTATGAGATGCATCTGGCCCTTGAAAATAGTAGTTTTAGTACTGATCTATGGTATTAAAAAAACAAACCTATAAGCCACACACACCCCTTCTTTGGACCAATCCTATAAGCCTAACATTCATGAGGATTCTCGTATAAGCCGCGGCATATAGGAGAGAATTTACGGTACCAGTAATAGTCTATATATATGCAAAATCCCTACATATAAACAGCACCCTGAGTTAAGAAAAGTGCTTTAAGCCGCGCCAGGAGCCACGGCTTAAATGCAGCGTTTTACAGTATATATGGCACTAACTGTTCTATGGTATCAGTGCATTCAATAAACTTTATAGCCTTGAAGTGTGCAAATAATCCTAAGCTCATAATGTCCCTTCACCCTAACAGTTAGGGTTGAGTTGGGGTCAAGTTAAGGTACCCAGGAATATCGAGACTACTTTGGCCCTCTACAGGCGGCATAATGCCTCCAGTTGTTTCTTGAATTGTCATGAAGGTGTGTGTCGAGCTAAAAATAACTGTGTAATCCTTCACCCCAATAGGTAACATATCTCAAATATTCTTCTTTCATCTCAAATATTCTGCTTACGAAAGAAATATGATGCCCAAAAAAATTGCGGGTGATAATATTGTGCGCCAAGAATGCATGGTAATCCTACATGACTTAAGTCTTCCTATATGAGACTTTAAGTCTTTAATATTATCAACTTTACACTATATACACAAAAAATTATAAGCTTTAAAGAGATCTCTATGTCTAGAATATGGTTACCAAGCTGAAACGACTCCTTGTGAAACGCCTCTACACTTGACATACCTGTCTGTTCTATAGAAATAAACAGTCCTGAAGAAGACCCGAAAGGGTCGAAACGTTGACACATTGAGACCAACTTTTGCCTTATAGTTCTATTTGTTGAAGGGGGGAACGAAAACCCGAGGAGGGTTTTGGGAATATTTATTCTTATCTTTAATATTTTCTATTTTTCCCCTCTTCATTTTTTTCCCTTTTTCCCCCTTTTCTTTCCTTTTTCTTTTGGGTGTGCAAAGCTCATCTCCGTTGTATGGAAGGCTGAGATCCTATGTTGTGCCAGCATTGAACATGATGCATTCATAACTACATCCCTGGTGCTTAACTCGCCAGTTGTGCATTCATGCATCAAGATGACCCAAGGGCATACCCTATTAAAGCACTATTTGGCTTCTAAATGGGTGAGGAATACCGTAATCTCCCGCGTAGAAGACGCATTGCGCGTATAGGCCGCACACCAAACTCAGCAGAAGCATTTTCGCGTATAAGACGCACCTCTTAGGGCTCAATTTTGTAAATCCAGTACTGTTTTATAGTAAAATTACCCCTCGTATAAGACGCACCCTGATCTTGAAAAAATCCTATAAAACGCACAAGGCTTTTGTTTGGCCTAGAGGACGCGTCTTATATGCGGGAGATTACGGTAGTTCACTTTGTGTACACTGCCCTAGGCTACCGTTATATACCTACAACATCCTACTGGACCTTGGCTCTGTATGGATTTACCTGCAAACATGTTGGCTCACTCAAGAAGGGGCCCTCAAGAAATAGGGCACCTGGTTATGGCACCGTAAATCCTCATGTGCAATTTATTTAAATCTGTTTTCGCTATAAGCCGCAACCCAGGCTCGATTTTAACAATCAAATATTTCAAAGTAAAACAAGAAAAATGTGGCAAGGACCACGGATGACGTCACGGCGGCTGCATGACATCACTAGTGACGTCATAGGCAAACCGAAAACATAATGGAGTTGCACGGTCGCTACAAATAAGAGCGTAAATGCTTGTTTTGATTACAACTAGCCCCTCCCCCGCGCTTCAGAACTGGCACTTACCGTAAACTCCCGCGTATAAGACGCGTCCTCTACGCCAAACAAATGCCTGGGGGGTCTTATAGGATTTTTTCAAGTTTGGGGTGCATCTTATACGAGGGGTAATTTTTCTATAGAAATGTACTAATCTTACAAATTTCAGCCTTAAAATGTGCGTCTTATACACGAAAATGCATGTGCTGAGTTTGGGGTGCGTCTTATACGCGCAGTGCGTCTTCTACGCAGGAGTTTACGGTAATTGGGCTTTTTTGGGTGCTGGTTTGAGACCCCTGTGCTTAAACAATGAAATTCGGCACCATACTAAAATATGGTGAATAAGCTATGAGCTGCAGGGTTTCTTTCAAGCTTATATAAATATTTATGCAAAGTTTTGTGGCAGTAAATAGGTGGATCGTGCTCATGATCGGGAGGCAATATTGGGAAACTCGGTCCTATATAATTATGTATGATACCGGGGTCTTATTAATTAAACATTATCTAATTTACTCTAAAGACTCAAAACTGGGTGGGGCTAAAACCAAATACAATCCTGGCTGATTAAGATCCTTTATCAAAGGACAATTCTGGACAAATTAACCCAAAGTATGGGAACAAGAGGATGTAGATCATATATACGTCAGCAGGTTTTGGCACTGGTGAGAGCAGGATGATTTGAATTTAGTCAAAATATGATTCTTCATGGTACATTTCAGACCAGAGTATAAGCTGCTATTATTCTCACCTTTGACTAATTGCAGTTTTAGTATAGGTATATTGCAGAGGTTTATACGAACATGTAGAGCCTTTGGCAACCTGGGCCAGCAGTATATAGCAATGTATTTTCAAATATTCTATTGGCCCAATGCTAATGTCATAGGAAATCTAGAAAAGAAAATCACTAGCCCGTAGCCAAAACTACTGCCAGTTTTAATGTCTACCCTGCATTGTATTGGTTGTTTGTTATGTAAGCTGTTTTTAGAGCAAACCACAGGTGGCCCTGGCTATGGGGTACCTCCCTCTACAGCCTCATCATGTTAAAGCCCTATGTCTTAGTGCTCTAATACCAGCTTTACTAATGACCTTCACAGCCTCCCGGCACGCCTGGAAGCTGGACACTTTAAGGGCTGTATAGCGATTAAATGCACTATAGCGAGGTTTCTTGTTTATATGTATGCGGTCATGACAGTTCTGATCTCGGAATCTCTCGTGAGATTAAGTAGGTACCAGACTTGCAATTAGCATGACCTGCCAGGAACAAGTCTGGTGCGAGATCAGAACTGGAAAATGCTAATGTCAGTGTGCACATACTGAACTCGGGAACCGGTCCGGTCTTGAGCTCTATACCTATTGGTCGTCATAACAAATGAATGCAGCCCTGGCGTGCAACTCACTGTGCTGCATTCATGCATCACACCAACACAACAGGGTTGGACAGTCCTGTAAGGTCAACATTACAGCATTGGTGAGTAGACTTGCCAGTGCTGCATTGGTGCATCATGGCGACCGGCGTACATAAACCTAGAAGCATCAATCAGCCCTCTGATGCATTAATGCATCATGCCCATTGGTTGTCATGATGCACCGATGCACTGGCGAGACATACCAACCCTCCGGGAGTATATATATATATATATATATATATATATATATATATATATATATGTAGGGTCGGCCTGATGCTCCAATGAAGTGCTGGCTAGCAGTCTTGCCAGCACTTCATTGGTGCATCATGACGACCAAGGGACATGATGCATTAATGCATCAGCGGCCCTTAAGGGGTTGACAAAGATCAGCGGATAATACCCACTGTGACGGTAACAGCAGGCTACTTGGCTGGCCACCATTTAATTTCCTGGCTTCCTAGAATCTGCACAATGATGGCATAAGAGGCTAAGGGTAGTACGCAAGGTGAGTGGGCACACCATTGTGACGATATAGCATTCCACCTGTAGCGCTTTGTCGAGATCCAGGCCAAACTACTACAGCTAGCTTTATGGATAAACCGGTGGCTCTATAATGTAATCTTATACACATCTACCGTGGTGGCCCGTTTAAGCGCCCTCGCAGTTATTAATTCTAATACCTCTGCACCCCGGGCCTTATTTGAGACAGGTGCTTATCTGAATACTGTTTTAGTGCTAAAGTTGGCTTTCAATCCCCCTGTACCCTCGGTGCTTATTAGAGACCAGTGCTTATTTGAAACCCTGGCACTTATACGAGGTATTACAGTATACATACACACCTATGTAGGTAGTAAGCTACAGTATTTGTAAACCTTGTCATGGACCACCAGTAGAGTAACCTAAAATAGTGGTCTATGCAGTCATAGGCCAATATACTGAGTAACCTTCAATACTGACCTATGTAGAAAAGGGCCAATTTGATAGCCTTCAATAAATGTCTGTGTACGCAGTCATGGACCAAAATAGTAACCTTCAGTATAATGGTAGGAATAGGCATTGACTCAAGGAGTAACTACATGTACATCAATATTGGTCTATAGGCTATGTGATTTTGATGGGTTGTGCTCTGCCAGTGGGTCTATCTGAAAATCTAAGGTAAAAAAGTAATGGTTTACAAATTAAAGGTGTGCTGGTAATGTTGCCTATTATCTAGAAAACTACCCACACCCCCTGAGTAACACACCTCCTACCCTGGTCGATTGCCACACCTAATAGTGCTGCAAAATGACACTTGGTGGCACCACCTCCTTGCACTCACCCAGCGCCCCCAAGTTAACATCTTTGGAACTAAGCAGACAGGTAATATAATTATATATATATATATATATATATATATATATATATATATATATATATATATATATATATATATATATATATATATATGTAGGGTCGGCCTGATGCTCCAATGAAGTGCTGGCTAGCAGTCTTGCCAGCACTTCATTGGTGCATCATGACGACCAAGGGACATGATGCATTAATGCATCAGCGGCCCTTAAGGGGTTGACAAAGATCAGCGGATAATACCCACTGTGACGGTAACAGCAGGCTACTTGGCTGGCCACCATTTAATTTCCTGGCTTCCTAGAATCTGCACAATGATGGCATAAGAGGCTAAGGGTAGTACGCAAGGTGAGTGGGCACACCATTGTGACGATATAGCATTCCACCTGTAGCGCTTTGTCGAGATCCAGGCCAAACTACTACAGCTAGCTTTATGGATAAACCGGTGGCTCTATAATGTAATCTTATACACATCTACCGTGGTGGCCCGTTTAAGCGCCCTCGCAGTTATTAATTCTAATACCTCTGCACCCCGGGCCTTATTTGAGACAGGTGCTTATCTGAATACTGTTTTAGTGCTAAAGTTGGCTTTCAATCCCCCTGTACCCTCGGTGCTTATTAGAGACCAGTGCTTATTTGAAACCCTGGCACTTATACGAGGTATTACAGTATACATACACACCTATGTAGGTAGTAAGCTACAGTATTTGTAAACCTTGTCATGGACCACCAGTAGAGTAACCTAAAATAGTGGTCTATGCAGTCATAGGCCAATATACTGAGTAACCTTCAATACTGACCTATGTAGAAAAGGGCCAATTTGATAGCCTTCAATAAATGTCTGTGTACGCAGTCATGGACCAAAATAGTAACCTTCAGTATAATGGTAGGAATAGGCATTGACTCAAGGAGTAACTACATGTACATCAATATTGGTCTATAGGCTATGTGATTTTGATGGGTTGTGCTCTGCTAGTGGGTCTATCTGAAAATCTAAGGTAAAAAAGTAATGGTTTACAAATTAAAGGTGTGCTGGTAATGTTGCCTATTATCTAGAAAACTACCCACACCCCCTGAGTAACACCTCCTACCCTGGTCGATTGCCACACCTAATAGTGCTGCAAAATGACACTTGGTGGCACCACCTCCTTGCACTCACCCAGCGCCCCCAAGTTAACATCTTTGGAACTAAGCAGACAGGTAATATTATATATATATATATATATATATATATATATATATATATATATATATATTTTTTTTTTTTTTTTTTTCAATCATAATACAGGTACAAAACAGCAGTATATGGAATGAAGAATACTTGAGCACAGGTTTTCAAGTGTTCTGATCGTGCCCCTCTGTTTTTCCGTTCCTGCACAGCTTTTATCATTTTTTCCAGCTTGAAGATGTGATATTCCCAAAGTCTTGGTATTCCAAGACGCCTAGATTGGGTGAGATTGAATATCCATAGATATGTCCAAAGGAAAGTTGACGTTTTATTCAAATTGTGATCCAGGTAAATCCAGATGCCAACATCTTTTTTTTTCATTCATGGACAATATGTTTTAAATCAAAGTCCAACATGATTCTTCTCTTGTCTAGCCATTGGTAAATTCCCTCAGTCGCAACGCGGCAGTTGTTTTTTGTAGTGGCCTTGCTCATCTGATTAATATGAGGATTTAGTGGTCTACTCAGACATACGGGTTTTTCGATGAATGGAGATAAATGAATGCTGAAATTAAAGTCTGTTCTTGTTTGATAAAATAAGGAAACATAACTTAATCCACTTTTGATATTTTGCGCACATGCACTATGTGTTGTCAATCCTATCAATTAGTATATGGGTCAGGTCGCCAGAAAGCAGTAGATTTTGTTTTTTTTGGTCATTTTGGACTTTTATGGCTCTGGAGAAAGACGTTGTGAACCAATATTGTCTTACATAGACTCATTTGATAGAGAACACTTAGGGCTATCAGAAAAATGTCAATTTGTGGTCATCCATCAAAAACTTTAGGACTTATAGCCTGCCGAAGTGAAAAAACGGCCAAATTTGTTCTTTTTTATACTTTTTGTATTTTTCACAAGTGTCCTGTATTGAATAAAGAACACTATAGAGTATCCCAAAGTTATTTTTTGTATTGTATATGATCATAGGTATCATTTCCATGAGGTTTGGACATGTTACTAAGTGAGAAATTTTAATGATGTGTCTTTCAAAATGGAAATCTGTAGTTTGTAACGTCCGGTACCTAAATCTAAATCGGTTATAAAACATGGAAAAAATGAAGCTTCAAAATCTTTGTTATTACCCATATGAAGGGCCCTATCATCCCCTACTTTGGTGAAGAAATTGTGTGTCTACTAGCAATTGTCTCCATATGAGAGCAGCATATGTGAAATAATTCTGATAAAAGTACCGGACGTTACGTAACGTCCGGTACTTTTATCGTCATTTAGGAGGCAGTCTACTGTGCATGCATAACTCAGATTTTTGTTCCATTCTGTAATTGAAGTCAATAATAGACATATTGGCCTTGTTATTTTATGTGTTTGTTATGCATAATGGGACATTCTTATATTACTGAGAGCAACTTCAATTACCTCCATATTTCATTATTTTGGTACCGGACGTTACATGACACAAAACGAGCAATAAAAATGGAACCGGATGGCCTAGATCGGTATTTTTTGGTCTTCTGAGCTGAGGAGATGTACCTTGACAATTTTGTTAAGGTTATATAAAGTAATTAGAAAATTAGTTTTTCAGGGCCTTCAAGGGCAAAATCTTACACTTTCTGACGACCTGACCCATATACCGTAATCTCCCGCGTATAAGACGCGTCCTCTACGCCAAACAAAATACTGGGACCTCTTATAACATTCTCCCAAGAAGGGGGTGTGTCTTATACGAGGGGTAATTTTACTATAGAAATGTACTAAATTTACAAAATTGAGCCCTAAGAGGTGCGTCTTATACGCGAAAATGCTTCTCCCAAGAAGGGGGTGCGTCCTATATGCGCAACGCGTCTTCTACGCGGGAGATTACGGTAGGTGACCCATAGCTGGGGGCTCTGAATCAAAGGGGTGCAGTTTTGGCCCTGCCGGGGTTAATCCGCCAAAATACATGTAATGGTTTGTGAATCAATGGGAGCGATGACTTGGTTAGTGGGAGGGTCAGCAGAATATTATATAAATCTAAAAATGAATTTTTTGAGTTTCGGGGAAGGCCCCTCTAAGAACGAGTTCAAGTTGAAAAATGGAGATCTAGAGTTCATAGATGAATGGGAAATGGTATAACTTGACTCGTTAATTATCATCATTTCTATAGTGCTGGTCTTTTCTAAGGTACGACTGAAGCTATTTATATAGATTATACTATACATTGAAATTTTATGCTGTTTTGCTTGCCTTTCAGCTCGATGTCCAGGAAGGGATTTGAAATGAGTCTAATTTCTAAGCCAATTAAAATTGGCAAATTAATCCACTGGGAATCGAGACTTTCATGAGTGCCGGCGAGGCAGTCTAAAGTATGAAGTTCTTGCGAAAAAAGGCTTGAAGAGTGAAAACTGAAACTATCGGGAAGACTGTTTTATAGGCTGGTTGTACCTAAAAATGTGTGCTTTTGAAAAACATAGAAAGACGCAGTTTCTCACAAATCAGGTAGCAGATTTATCCATCGCTGCCAAGGCATATTCAGTTCCATTGGTCCTCCTGTACACACTTTCCCCTTCACACGCCGAGCAACCTTGAACACGCTGATCCGCGCTACGAGTATAACTAAAGTGCACTTACCTGCATATTCCCCATGCAAGTTATCGAGCATGAATGTGAGAAGTTTTTGGGTGCCCTGAGGCTCTGTGTAAATGCTAAGGATTTCTGGTGATAAGGGGTTTCCTTTCAGCCCTACAAAAATAAAAGAAAATTTTTATCAGAATTTGATCATTTAAGTCTTGGCAACAGATTTTTTTCTTCAGGTTCATGTGTATGAACTGTAAAGACTAAAGGTTCGCGTATAAGCTACAGCTATAATCTATGGCTTGGTGAAGAGGCTTCCTGCACCAATATGGTCGCAATGTAATAAGTGTACCCTGCATATAAGGTGCACCCAGACTTTGTGGACATGAGAGGGGGAAATAATGATATACCAGTAATTTCTCTTGTGTTCCAATCAATGGATTTTTCAAAATTCAAAGACCTATGGCCTTCTCAGAGCTCCTCCGATCCCCTTAGACTGGTAAAAGAGGATGGGGGGATATTGCGGAGATCTTAGAAAACGTACTTGAAATGTGGGGTATTTCAAATTTGGTAAACACTCCCCTATCTTACCCCTAATTTACAATAATCCCTGGAGCATCTGCATTTACATCGTCATCTGCATTGTTTTCCACCTCCACAATATCACGATAAATGACCCATTCCTTATTCATTTTTAAAATTTGTTCAATTCATTTTTAGAATTTGTATCAAGCGAGCCTTAGCGAGCGATTTGAGAACTTTTATATAACCACATGTCAAATAACAGTGGTATTCTCATCATTTTACTGTAAACAGGTAAAATTGCCTGCTCATTGCCTCCAACTAAAGAATTATCCAAATTGAGGGCATCATTAGAATTCAAGAGAGATCTGCATGATCTCCATCAATTTGAAAGAACATCCTTTTCTTTTCCAATATCAAATTTGTAATTTTTATCTACATCTTCATTAAAGAGCACGGCATTCTCTGCAGATCCGTGGGCGTAACTAATTTGAAAAAGGTCATTTGACTCCCTGCGTCACCAGAGAACGACCTTGATGTCAATCCAAACCATTGATTAATTGGATGAAGCTCTAGCTGTCTAATAACCAGGGCTAAATGTGACAAACCTTCAAGGGGCTACAGAAGTGCATCGCGCCCATGGCAGGGTGTCAAACGAATTTGGGAGGAAAATAGGAATTCCGAGCATGACAAAAATGGGAAAAGAATAAATATACAGTAAAGAATATACAGTTTACACAAATTTTATATTAAAATAATATTAAAAAAGGGGCTTAATTCAAGAGTGCTGGGATTTAAAAGGAAAGATGATGTGACATTTTGGCGGGGACAGGAAAAATGGGAATCGCTTGACAGCTTGGTCGTCATGATGCCCCAATGAAAGAGTCTGCTCACCATCACTTCACTGGTGCATCATGCTGACTCGAGAGGAGTGTATCAAGCCATTGGGTGGACAAGATATATTCCTGCACCATCAGCCTTTAAAAGGTTAATTTAGACAGAAACCCTACATAACTCACACTTCTGTTCTGTGACATGTCAATGCCATATTCTGATAACAAGAGAACCCTGACATATTCAATAGGATTAACCTCTTTGGGGCTACACAATGATGCCTCTAGGTTCATGTTCCTTTGTCATCATGAATACTAGCATGTCTACTTGCGGCAATGCCTGTACATTGGCATATCATTCTAATTCTACCGTAATCTCCCGCGTATAAGGCGCAGCCCGCGTATAAGGCGCACCCCCAACTCAGGGAGGCCTGTCCCACGTATAAGGCGCACCACTAAGGGCAGATTTTTGTTAATTTAGTACTGTTCTATAGTAAAAATACCCCCCCCTATAAGGCGCACCCCAAACTCAAGGCAATGTCCCTCCCACGTATAAGACTCAGCAGCATTTTGTTTGGCGTATAAGATGCGCCTTACACGCGGGAGTTTACAGTATTTGAGTATACCATATCATCCTGTTCAACAAGAACTGAGATTTGTATAAACATTATCAATAAGCGGCGTGGGTACAGGGGTCGTGAAGTATATTTTAAGCATTAAAACTCCATCTCGAATAAACACCTGTCTAGTATAAGAACCGGGGGTAATGCCCCTCCAAATTTATAAGCGCCGGGGCGGTTATTCACGACAATACGGTATTCATCCTGGAAGGTAGGCCCTCTGGGGTGACTAACCCCCGTGTTAAATTTTTAGCATCTATCATAGTAAATCACTATGCAGCCCTTAAGGGGTTAATGTCAAAGAAGGGTGTCAACGATGCGGATAGGCATGTCGCTCATGAAAGGCTTCATCTGTATATATCATATTGATTAAAGTTGGCCAGGGACTTGATTTATTTCAAAATGCCTTTGTTATAACCTGGAATATTTTTATAACCTGTACCCACGCCGCTTATTGATATTGATGTTTATCCAAATCTCCTCTGGCGGTTTTAAGTATATAACGTGTCTTATAAGCAGGGTTTTAGTTGTCCCTGAATCTGCAAGGGGGACATCAAGACCTTTCTTTTGATATTTTACACTCCCATATAACCCAATCAGAAGCGTAAGGGGTCCAGCAGGGTCCAAGAAACACAAAGCTTTTTGAATTTTGAAAAATTCATTCAGTAGAACAAAACTTATGAATTTTTCATTATTTTTGGCCATATTCTGAAACTCTATGTGCGTCTTATAGGCGGGATTTGCCTTATACACAGGAGATTACGGTAATACCCCACATATAAGGCTTATATGCGAGGATTGACCTATTTTCTGACACTAACCTAAAGTTTGTAGCTGGAAAAGCCGGCCCAGCTCGAGTGGAAGAACACGAAGGTAATTGTTGTTGAGGAGCAGCTCCCGGAGGTGGATCATGTCACCGATCTCTACCGGCAAACTCCGCAGTTTGTTGGACGACAAGTCAAGGTACAGGAGGTGACGTAGCGAGGCTATGTCCGGCGGTAACCGTGACAAGTTGTTGTCGTTCAGGTAGAGTGACGTCAGGTGTTGGAGGTGCCATAATTGTGGGCTGAGATTTCTTATCGTCCCTGTAAATCAATGATAGTTTAAAGTTGTTTATTGGGTTAAAAGGTGACAGTTACAAAAGATAAGAGTCTTAACCTAGCTTCTATGCATTGGAGTACTACGGCCATATTTTTTTTAACTGGTAAACCAAATGACATCTTCCAGAAATGACAATTGTTTTTTTTTTCATTTATAATAGATTGTCTCCAGGTCTCACTTGTGATATTTCTTGCTCCACTTTTATTTTCCTTGTTCAATATGTTTAGACCCAAACAGGTCCAGCGACCAGTGAACTGAAGAACTGATCACATTATTTTAGTTTTTAAACTAACCTGTGATTTCCAGTTCGTACCATGTCGACCGCTTTCCCGAGGCTGCGTCTTCCATGGACATAAGCGTGTGTGAGCGGCGAGGATTTGGAGACTCATATTTATCTTTACTCATTTTATTCGGGGTACCTGGAGCAACAAAATATATCAAGTTATAGCAACTAAGTACAAGACATAAGTTTTCACAAAATAATCCCCAGAATTGGGACTATGAGAGACTAGCTTCACTAATACATATTCAATTGGGGAGTTGGGTGGGGTTGAGCAAATTAAAATAACATTTAAGCAATTGCATCCCTCTTTGAATGTTGCACAAGGGGTAGGACCCGTCATTGGGCAATGATCAAAACCTTAAAAATAAATAAATTGAAAAAAAAAATCAGAAAAAAAAATCAGGTAAATCTGCAGGACTACCTTCATATAAGTGAATGCTATTATCAAACTGGTTAGCAAAAATATGTATGCCCCAACATAAGACTTTTCATGAAAATTGAGATCATGTCGATAGGTCCCTTAACGAAACTGAAAATAAATAAATATCACATTAGAGAACAAAGGGGAGAAGGAATGGGTATAAAAGAAAATGGAAAATTATAATGTTCTTCCCCCAAAACACATATCGGTAAAACAAATCCAACTACAGCTACTATGGTAATACTCTTATTCCCCAACTCAAAAAAAAAAAAAAAAAATTCCCCAACTCCTTAAGAAAATTTCATGATTTATTGCACAGCGATTCTTCTAAACTTTAAATCAATATTTCCATCATATATCTAATGGCATAGTATATATTGTGAACGTCTTTGAAATGAAATACTTATGAATATACTTAGACTGGTCAATAATGTAATACCTTAAGTTAATTTCAGACATTTTACACAACTAGAGGGAATCTTTATTATCCATGAAAGTACTGAAGATTATCTTAAATAGATCAACGATGAAGTATCCATTCCAGAAACTTGAATAAATTTCTTATATTTAAATTTTACATCAAGAGTATCAAGGCAATATTTTTATCAATAATCGATATCAATGAAGGGAATTTGATACATGCTATAAGGTGCAGTGTGATAAGAAATAGATTATAGATCAATTGGCCTTAAGATAAAGACAGCCTATGAGACATGGTACAGAAGCAAATTACATTTTAGGAATAGTTGTTTAATACAGGGATGAGATCTTAGTTGATACTAAATTAAGATAGATTTTTTTTTAGATGGTTTTGTCAAAAAAAAAAAACAACCTCTCCATCTCAAACATGTCTAAAAAATGAATAAAAATGTTCCATCATGAAACCTTGTGTAAAAACTGATGAGGTGATGTAAGCCACACCCAGGGCCTATATTTGTCTTTTTTTTTCCTTAAAAAAATTAAAATTAAAAATTTGAACAAGAGCTAAAGCCATACAGCTGATATCACTGTTTGAAAGAGTCTCATCCCTGTAGGTAAAATCAGGTCTGAGTTTTAATCCTAGTACACACATATACACTGATAAAAACATGGGAGCACTGCAACGCATTATCTTGTCAACATTAGTACGAGGTGCGAATATTGGGCATACATATCGAAGAAGGCAAATCTAGATGAAACACATTTGTGGCAACAATGAATGAATTACACATCAAAAGAATCTTTTAATTTATAAGGAATGCTACTTTGGGATACATGCTTGAATGTATTGAGAAATACAAAAATTCATTATTTCAGGTCGACGATGAAGTATTTAAGCGCTAAGGGTACCTGCAACCAATAGACTTTATATTTAAGATCTATAATCATTCAAGCATGTATCCCACATTTACGAAATTATACTTCAAAAATATCGAATCCGTATGATAAGGCTTATGGTACAAAGGAACACAGTCAAGGTTAGAAGTCTGTTAGGTAGCTTATTCCGAACTCAAAGAAACTCAGAACTTAGTGTATGAAGCAAGGAAAATCGCAATGTGGAAGGAAGGGGGGAGAAACCAAAGGGAAACCTTATGGTTAATCATCCAAGCGAAAAAGACGGGTTAACCCCTGAAGTGTCGCAGTGTGCATTAGCGCATCATATGCCGTTCAGTCGTCATGATACACGAATGCAGCCTTGGCTAATCCGCTCGCAAAACCTGCATCTGTACATCACGCAGACCATATAGAGTTGATATAGTTAACCGCAAAGGGCCAACTTGATGCATGAATGCAGCCCTAACGAGTAGACTTGTCAGGGACGAAATTCACACATTGCAACCAATAGGTATGATGCACTCAAACGTAAGCGACTCGGCTCTTAAAGGATTAACCCTTGTCATGCAAGCTCGTGTTGGCAGTCCCTAAATCTGCACGGGGGCAGAGAAATTGCTCAATTTTAGACAGACGGAGACTCTGATATAGCGGAATAGCAGCGGCCTAAAACCATCTATAGCACAGCTATGGGTTCACCAGTCAGTCTTGCAAGCTACCATCTGCTAGCTATTAGCAGGTTCTGGGTTGGCTTTCTTTTCTGTTTGAATTTCCTGTATATAGCGAAGCAGATATTGGTTGGTTCGTAGCCCGCCTTAGCTGCACCAGAGGCGTAGGAAGCACATTTATATTTCAGAGGAAATCATTGACATTGGTGGGGTGGGGTCGGGGTGGAAATCATTGGGAGGTCCAGGCCACTGCCCCTTTCCTACGCCACTGTGCATTGCAGACTATGCGACTGCTACCGAACCCAATCTGACTTAGCTGAAACATGGGTCAACTGCTGCCAAAGCCAAGAGTTCCACCTTTACATTCATTATTTTAATACGGCCAGAAAGAATTCAATACCTGAAAAGAACTGCTTAGAAATGATTATTCTGAAACCCATCAGTTACTGGTTCCATCATATTTCTTTCAGCTTTTATCAGTGGCCAGCAGAATTTGCTTTGACTTAGGAAGTCAGTCCCACTCTATGAATGCGGGGTGCCAAGCAACGAGCATGGGAAGACAATCGGGAAGATACCCGTACCACAATTAGAGAGGCGGGCATCGTCACTATCTGCCATGGAGAAAGGTGATTTGCTGTTGGCGTCCATTCTGCAAGAGATCAGGACTACATTCAAACACCATCGTCTTTATAAATCGTATTGTAAATTGTTGCAGGTAAAGTGCACATATAAGCCGCATATCACATCCCTAAGGTACATCTTCTTTAAATTTGTATTGTGAATTGGATTTTAGGTAGACAAATTGACACAAGGAAAATCCTTTTTGAGTGTTGGTGGAAATACTATGTGCCAATATTGTGGTAGTGTCTGGAAAAAAAAAAAACTGAAATAAAAATAAGACATAAATAAAAGAAATTAAGGAACACACAGAATATGGGGGAAAAACAATAGATAAAAAAAACCCGGAAAAATTAGAATAGTAACACAAAAAGTTGTGATTTTCGGCTTTTGCTATTTTGAACACACTAGCACAGACTTGTGTTCTGGTAAAAGGCAAAGTTATTTGAACCTATCGAAAGCTATAACAATGAAAAAAAATAAACAGACGAAAAACATAATGTATTGTATATGGCCGGTATTGCATACACCGTAATATTGGCGTCATGCGGGAACACAGGCTGTAGCACACTCTGCTTCACCTAGTGTGATATGACCACAGTCCATGCTCAGGAAGATCGTTGTGAATGTGTGCGACTGTTATAGAACTTTGTCTAAGTTGTGATGCTATAGTATGTGCATGAACTGACGTCAGCGTCTTAATCATTATCTGTCACTAAGAAATTATGTGAAAGAAAAAAAATTGTTTGTATCATTCGCAAAAAAAAAAGACGGATTTCGACAAATTAAAAAGTTTTTTTTTTTTTTTTTTTTACAAATAACTGTATTTAAATATTCCTGTAATAACACATGTGTAGGGCGACTCAGTGTTTTATGTCATGGCAGATACGGTCGTCACTATAGATTAGTACTAGAACAGCCGTATTCCATGGGGGCATGGAATACAATATGCTTGTATTCAATGGGGTCCACCATCTTGGCGTCGTTGAATACGGACAGCCTCACCTCAGTGAATACGATGCAAAAATATTCCATGGTCATGGACATTTGCTTATATCTTATAATACAGTACGTTACAGCACTTGAAGGCTTAACACAGCTGTATTGGCAGCGAAACAGTCTCGATGATAAACCGAAGGATCAAAGTTTAACCATTGATACTACAATGAAACCCAACCTGTACTGGCTTTGGATCAACTTAATCCATGATATTGTAAGCAATGATATTATCATCTAAACCATGTCACCAAAAGAAAATCTATGCTATTAAGTTCTAATTAATTTAAAATTATATAATTTTTAGAACTAGCTATTCTTATACAACATCTCTTGGTGTTTAAAGATGTACTTATACTGCCATTAATCTGTAATCTCCCGCGTAGAAGACGCGCTGCGCGTATAAGACGCACCCCAAACTCAGCACATGCATTTTTGCGTATAAGACGCACCTCTTAGGTACCAATTTTGTAAATCCAGTACTGCTCTATAGTAAAAGTACCCCTCGTATAAGACGCACACCCAACTTGAAAAAATCCTATAAGACGCACCAGCATTTTGTTTGGCATAGAGGACGCGTCTTATACGCGAGAGATTACGGTACATTGATAAAGTTACACATCAATGGACCCCTTTCAAGAGCTGTGCAATGCAGTTATTATGGGCAATGATGCTGAAATGAATTCCTGGCGTCTAGCAATGCGCTGATACATCATGCTGTCTTTTTGGGTATCCAAAATTTCATGGTTTCATTGACACACATGAATGTTGCATTCATGTATATATCATGACAACAAAAGAGGTATAGATCACCACATGGTCCTTACAGGGTTCAGACCGTACTTATACAAATAGGCTTTGGCCCTATTATGGTACGGGTCTGTTGACATTTAGGGTCTAAGCTCTAGGTGCTATTACACCTAGTGGTTGATGTTTGAACCACTGTTTTGACGGGCCAGAGGGGTGCATGGCATAGCGCCAAGTGGAGACCGCATGATCTCAACCGCAGTGTTTTAACACTTTATGTCCATTAATTGTCATGCCAGAGGTAGTACCTATGGTAGCAATTTCCCCCACCCCACCTTCAATCAAGAATATGGTAAATCACATGAATGTAGTGGGAAAAAAATAGAAGTTTTTTTTTTTTAGGTAACATGCTGATCAAATTAGGTAGGATATTATTTTTTTGCAAATTCTTTTTAAACTGCTACAATGACTCGCAATGGGTCATGGTGAGGAGTCACAATGACTTGGGGGGCTAAATTCGCTATAAACTTGCCCAAAACCTACAATTCCTTAAAAAATGGGGGAAAAAAAGAAGATAAGGATAGGCCCTGCTTTGCTCTGTAGGGTCGGGTTACCTGAAACAAAACAATTTATTTGTTTACTTTTTTACCTAAATTGCCAACTAAGACTTAGTCTATACCCCACTCAGTTTATCATGTTAACCGTTTTAAGTCAAATTTGTGATTATTACAGCTGACTCACCTGTGGCTGTTCTGGAGGTCCCTTGCCATTCTGCAGATGACTGTAAAAGTAAAATTTTCAGTGTTAAATCCATTAATATCTAATAAAAAAAAAGTTGTTTTTTTTTTTGCTGAAAAAGAAAATCATCAAAAAAACATAAAATAAAAATCAGGAAATGTCCATAGAAAGTATTGTTCGACCGTGTTTAGCTAGGTACAGTAGAAATACATGAAACGAGGAATTTATGCAAAGGCCGGAGTAAAGGAGAAAGATTCCATTGGTCAAGTTTGCCTATATTAAATCTCATATGTAAAGATCTACCAGAACAATAAGCTAGGCCCACTAAAGTATCGAATGAGGCAATCAGTTTCATTAGAACTAATGTGTATTGTCCAATACACACCCAGTTCATTAATAGAAAAAGGCTAGACTTCTCGCCTATCTGGTATTTCAAATCACAAATGGGTTATTAGATACTTGACGTTGAATGCAAATCTTCATTCTAAAGAAAGGTGAGGAGTGTGGGGAGGAGGTGGGACATCAACTGTGAAGCGGGCAGACTACCGGTACTACGAGTCTACGGCGATAGTCACAGGACATAAAGCTACGAGTGTGATGGTACGGTATCTCAATATTGGTACCCGGTAATACAGATGATGGAAACAGGTCAATGTTGCCGAAATTATACCGGCTGATTGAAGCTGACGTAGAATCTTAATGGCCTTTCGATGCAGGACAGAATGGCCTGCCATGACCTCAGCTTTCTAATGGTGAGAGAATTTTTCAAGTCCACCTTATAGAAGCGGAGATAGGGTAATTTTGGTGAATTTATTCCTATTTTCTTCTTTGGCTTTAGTTACAATTAAGTTATTAAGGACACATTAAAATATCAATGTTCACATGGCCTACATGAGAGGGAAATGGCCTGCATAAGATGCCTAGAGTTGAAGACACCGGTCACTTTGGCCTGCCATGGTAAAAAGTTTTCGGCAAAACTGCAGGGCAATGTCAGTTTCAATCAATCCAGCTGAACAGAAACAGTTTTCAATTTATGGACCCAGCTCTTATGTTGAGATGTGTGTCATACCGTTGGTGTAAACTTTCAATAAAAGTTTTATATTGTACACTGGGTAGACAGGATTGAGGCGAATACACATCCCCTTCACTCAGATTATTTTATCTGGATCAAAGTTGATAAAGAGAGATTAGATGATAAATTGGAACACCCATCCAGTAGAATGGCTGAATTTTCCCAGGCTACCGGTAGTGTTAGTCGTATAATGTGGTATTTAGGACATAAAATACTAGTGGCATCTTACTACTAGTTCTACTCTTAGAGTCAGACTAAGACTTAGTGACTAAGTTTAAGTCTTAGTCAGCATGTAAAATACTGTGTAATGACTATATTTATAGACTAGTGTAAAATGCTACAATGTCAATGAGTCAATTGACAGCCTCATATTACTAATATGAGGCTGTCAATTGACTCATTGACATTGTAGCATGATTGGACCTTGCATAGTCTACAAATTATTAGTCTTCTGAATAGATTGAACTCGGTAAGCAGCTCACCGGTAGACACTGTTGATTTATTCTACCATTTCTAAAGTCTGCACTGCTATTGACAGTGAGAGTCTCACTGAGACTGTGAAAGTCTGCGACTGTGTGAAGAGTGTACCGGTCAGCTTCATCCGATCGTGACCATCATCTCAAATTGCAGTCTTTATAGTATTATTGCTTGCCTATTTCTTCCAATGTTTATACACACAGATCAGTTATACTAAAAAGTCCAATAAGTTCAATAAGAAGAAATGTACCTAATGTGACAATTACTGAGATATTTTCTAGGAATATGCAAGAAGGAGATGATCGTAGAACTTTTACAATTCTTGGCACGAGAAGCAAGTGCAAGCGACAGCTAACAAAAGAAAACACAAACACCTGTCAGGGGAAAGTAGCAATATAAAGACTGCAAATTCACATACAACCTCACAATAAAATACCGAATAATTACCTTCATCGAACTTTGTAAAATAAGTAAATGTTAATGTATTGATTGTCCAATATTCAGCTGTTTTCTGGGTTACTTCATGTAGCAGATTTACATTCTAACGAAGTAAACATGGCGGCTCAAGCAAGGATATGGACCCGCGGTAAACAGCTAGCTCGATGGTAATTGGATGAAATTAAATGTCAATATGCTATACTTCTCAAATTTAAAAAGAAATAGTTATGGAGAATATTATATGTTCAAATTTTATATAGAATCTGTGATACATAAAATCAAATAGCCAACAATTTACTATTTTTTTTTTATAATGTGTATTGCTGCGGACCGGCATTGGCGAGCAAGATGGCGGCCTCCTGCCGACTTTGTGGAGGTGAGCCTTTCGAAAATATGTATTTTCTCTACTAGTTATTTATTTATTTAAGCGTATATCTCCTCTATACTTGGTGAATTAGTATGTGATAGTCATGCAATGAAGTTTAATAAAGAAATGGTTGTAATATCTGATTGTGGCTTCTGGAGAGCTGATTGAATATACCAGGCATGCTTCTTCTGGTTGACCCTGTCAGCCTGTGTGTGTGTCAGGCTGTGGCTGTGTCCTGTGTCTTTTCTCACAGTCATACAGTAACAGTGGCAGTTGTCAGTTGATATGGCAGTACCGGAACTATCCTGGTCCCCTGGTAATTTAGCTTTGTCTTCCTGCATTTGTCCCAGAGAAACATAAGTACCGTAAGGCCTAAGGGTGCTCATCTTTCTTTTATATATAAAGCCTTGAATAATTAAATGGAGTGATAATTATCACATATATGATTTAACATTCTAGCGGTGGGGGGCACTCATTGTTGTCATTAAATGTTGACCCCTTTCTAGTCTAAGGGGACACAAAAATGTTGAATTCTCTTGAGGGGGTGTTAAAGAATTTCGCCTTCTTGTATTTAAACATAAAAGTCCACATGCTATTGTTTAAAGAGGGATACACAAATGTTCTGTGACTCCCTGGCCTGGAGGATGTCACAAAAAACATTTGACCATGATCAAGGGGAGGGGAGGGAAATGTTCAAATGCCCTTGCCAAACCCCATTGATGCACTATACTGGTACCTAGGTCATTCTACTAGACAAGAACTCTTCACAATTTGTCTCTTATTAACATGTAAACCTCTGATAATGGTATTGAATTCCATTGTTGATTCTGCATCCAGTGTTACGAGTTGGGTACCAGCTTGGCTTGGTCGAGCGTCATGCTCGTGTCGCTGGACACCAGCTTCAGCAGGTGCGCTTCAAGAAGGGAGCGGGTCGTTTCAAGGCTGCGCCAACAGATGCAGGAAAGGAGTCAAAATTTTTCTATAAAAAGTAGGTTTTCAGTATTTTGATATTATGATCTGTAACAAGTTTTTTTTCAATTATGTGAGGTATCAAACTGTGTATTAGCATGTTACAAAACACTGTTTTAGTTAACACTTTATTTTGTGAGAGGCATACTTTAGAAGTAAGATTGTATTTATGATATCGCTATTTATGAGATCTTCAGTCCCCATGAGACTCTGAGGCCAATAACAGAAGATATTCATCCCAGTTTTAGTTTTTCATTTTACTTCATACTTGTCTGAGAACACATCAATATTAAGATTTGATATTTTCTGTCCTATAGGAAAACGAAAGTAGTTGCTCAAGAAGCGGTGACCAGAGAACTGAAACCGCTAGCGGAGGATGATGTATGGATTCAGAAGTATTACAAGCCCATCAAGTATGACCTCGTCAAAGCGATCCAGATGCACCGAGAATTCTGTCAGCCATCAATGCTCAATGCTCCAACAGCCAAGCTGAATTTGTCGATGATGTTGGACAAACGTACAAAGAAGAAGGTGCGGAAATTATTAGGATAGAGACCATCGGAATTGTTACATAAAGCGCAGATTAAACGCCAACCAGATAGTCTATGTGGCTTATATGATTCCCCTGGAGCCAGGGTGCGGCTTATACGGCCTAGAAATCACACATTATATATACCTCACATATAAGCTACCGTAAATCCCCGGTCATAAGCCGTTTTTTTTTCTATTTTGGGCCCAAACCGGCTTCTATTTTTTTCCCAAACTCCCCCCCTGCTTATGACCGGGTTTTTTTTTACTATAGATTAAAGAGAAAATGGTAAAAATTTGACCCAAAAACCGGCTTTTATTTTTTTCCTGAACTCACCCCCCGGCTTATGACCGGGGCTGGCTTGTGACCGGGAATTTACGGTACACTTAAGTTTCTGGAGACACTGTGCGCTAAGTTCTTTAGACCTTATAAGCTGCAGTAGACCCATAAGATGGTCTATAAACCATGACATATACCCAGGGATTTATGGTGAAAATCCACTTCCTAATTATTTGATTGATAAAAAAACTCATACAAACTAATTCGTATTAATATTTGCCCTCTTTCAGACAAAGTTCATGAATGTAATCTCAAAGACGGTCATTCTGCCACATGACTTTGAAGATGGACCTCGGAACCGTGTCATGGTTTTTGTCAAGGTAAGCATTTCACCATACATAGTCACTTGACGAATTATTTCAAAATTGGGTTTATGTTTTAATCACTTAAGGTGAAATGACACATGGCAAAGATACATTTCCCCCATTTCCTGCTCTTGTTAAAAGTCCAATGTCTGATAAGTGACCAGAATTGGGAGGGCCTCCTACACATCCTCAGTCAGAGAAAAAAAAATCTTGGCTGTCGTTACAAGTTGCAGTTATCCCCCGGGGGTTATCCAAACCAATAGAAATTTCTCTCATCTCCCAATGAAGCAAACAAGTTTTATATTCAAAGAGTAAGTTTATATGGATGTACCTTGATTCAGGACGAAGATGGACAGAAGATTGCAACGGAACTTGGCGCTGATTTCGTTGGTGGCACTGACCTAATTAAAATGGTAATTTTTCTGCTTTGTAATAATGTGCATGTATAACAATAATTTGGAATGATTGGTGCACATGTTTTCTCCCATCTCAGAATCTCACATACCTAGTACAAGAGTTTGCCTTGGCTAAATCTGGGCAGAGGGAGGGCGCCACTTGACATCCCGAAATAGCGCTATAGGACAAGCATAGATACCGAGCAATGCGACACAATTATGGGAGGACCAACTGTTTTTACAGGCCTGAATTGGTGCAGTTGATCGTAAAATTCACTAGTAATGGGATTACTTTACTACCGGTAGATTTCTTTTATCGAACGGTTTTGTTAATTTCTATGTTCGATTGAACGCTATCTATTCTTCAGATTGAGAAAGGAGAGATCCGCCATGATGACTTCGACCATGTTGTCTGTCACGTGGATATGCTGCAGGAAATCACCACACTTAGGAAATTCCTCCGAGATGTTTTCCCACACAAAAATAAAGGTAATAGCCTGGATTCTCATATTGTATTGAGTCATTTTGACCTCGAGATTGCTACTGGAGGTTACATGGACGTAAATGCTGCCCTCTCGTGAGTCATATGGTATTCAGGCCTGCACTGAAGGTGATCTGGGTGCTGATTGGCTTAGAAATCATATGCAAGAAATATTGGTAAAATTATGAAAAAAGTCACAAGTGACCCCAAATAGTTCCTAAATGGAACAGTAGATGAGTTTTTATATTTTGCCAAGGTTTGGTGATTTTATCAGGTCTGCAAATGTTCATCTGGCCAATGGAGGTTTTGAGGCCCAAAATAGGGTAGAATGGCACTTGCTGTACGTATCGCTCCCTTAGTTAAGATTTTCAGGGTTAAGCCTATCCTATATTCTAACACATTGTGTGTGAGAGATGGTTTAATCTTGCTACGGTCGAAAATATTACCATCGAACATTACGGGGGGCTGTTTTTATGTGTTATGCTATATAGAAACATAGAGGAAATGGAATTAGTTCCACGTAACCTATAGGATGATTGGACATTTGACCTGCCTATTTCAAATGCCCTCTTAATGTCATTTTTCTGTTACAGCAAGGATGGTTTTACAGGAATTTGGCCAAATTAGTCACAGAAATGGTGTGTAAATAAAAAAAATAGGAAAACCTTGCTTGCGGAGGTAGGGTAATTCACTAAATATTGCAGTTTCTATGAATCTCCCAAAACATAACTTTTTCTGGTCATAAACCACCTACAGGGTGAAATTTTCAGCAGAAAATGACATTTTAGCCTCATTTTAATCTTCCTAGGGTTATTGATGCACAGATATCCATGTAGGGCCTACCATAGGGTCCATTGGAAGTTGGTCGGGTTTGCGGTGTTTCGTCAAAGTTTCAGTGAGAGCGCAACTATCTAATTAACCAGTAGTAATTTATTCCCCAGTGCAAATATTAGTACAATATTGATAACAGGTATTCTTGATGCATGTAACAGAAAAGGCATGCCTTAAAAAATGATCCCCTGGTAAGATATGATCTGTAAAAAGTGGGATTAATTATAGGCCTAATATTAATCATTTTTCACCAGTTTTATCATGTTTTTCATGATTTTGTGAGTTTTTCTGGCAAAATCCTAACAATATTTTGCAAAATCAATGCCCCCTTCATCATCAGGTGACTGAATTCACTGCAAATATGCAATTTGACAGCTCTAGAACTGCTGCTTGTGCAGTGCATAGATCTTTGATGATAAAAGTCGCTGCTCGGAAATCACATTGAAAACTGGTAGGAATTTCAGTGTGAATTGCACACATCAATCCCCTCATATCATAACATTGAGAAAGGCTGTTGCCACCAAACTTTAGAATTTTATAGGACAGACCCTAAGGTTTGATAGGAAAAACATTTTAGTTTTATCTGAAGACCCTACCCCTAATTAAGGTTACATGGACGTAAATGCTGCCCTCTCGTGAGTCATATGGTATTCAGGCCTGCACTGAAGGTGATCTGGGTGCTGATTGGCTTAGAAATCATATGCAAGAAATATTGGTAAAATTATGAAAAAAATCACAAGTGACCCCAAATAGTTCCTAAATGGAACAGTAGATGAGTTTTTATATTTTGCCAAGGTTTGGTGATTTTATCAGGTCTGCAAATGTTCATCTGGCCAATGGAGGTTTTGAGGCCCAAAATAGGGTAGAATGGCACTTGCTGTACGTATCGCTCCCTTAGTTAAGATTTTCAGGGTTAAGCCTATCCTATATTCTAACACATTGTGTGTGAGAGATGGTTTAATCTTGCTACGGTCGAAAATATTACCATCGAACATTACGGGGGGCTGTTTTTATGTGTTATGCTATATAGAAACATAGAGGAAATGGAATTAGTTCCACGTAACCTGGAGACTGTCACTCTATTGAGTTTTACTAATGTATGTGGCTCTACCTGGTGTGAGAAGGCAGAGTCTTGAGAGATTAAACTCATTTAAGAGTAGTGCTTCCACCTAGTGGTCAAAATGCAATGTAGAATTATTGTACAACTTTAATGAAGCTCAGTAGATGAATGAAATCATTAGTAAATCTTTCATAGATTTGTCTTATCTCTCATATCTATTATTGCCTTACGTTTTAGGCAATCTTGGAGGCGATATTAGGAAAATGGTGACCTTCTTCTCATCTGGTAAAACCTACGAATCTGTCAAGTTATCAGAAGCTGTAGGGAAACTTGATATCACAATTGGAACGGTAAGAATATGAACTTAATAGATAGCATTTCCTTCCTTTATTTTACCAGCAGTATCATGATTCTAACCATCATCTTGGTCTCATTCTGTTTTAACCAATGATTGATATTTTTCTGCTTTCCATTAGTTGTAACCAAATATGACATTTCCTATCTAGCACCCTGCTATTACATGTATAACTTTTTTGGTGACTTATAGTTACAGGAAATGTAACCTTCCATGAGTTACTGGCCTGAGTCGCTGGCCATCATAGCAGTTTAGAAAAAAATAACACAATGAATAGAAGAAATATCCTACCCACATCACCCAATCCTTTTTTAGTATATTGCCTTAAACACAATTTTCCTTGACCTCACCCACTATAACGACCCATTGCTTACAGCTCGACATGACAGACGAACAGCTCATGGAGAACCACGACACGTTCATAGACGCTATCTGCTCACACCGCAGCTCACAACTAGGTCAGTCACTCTTCACATTTGTACTGTCATCCTATTGACAAGGTTTTACCCGGTAACCCTTTAAGGATGGCTTATTTGATTATAGGGGAAGAAATGCAAAGGAATGCGCCACTTTTTTGCCACAGCACATAGACTTGCTTGCCTCAATTGCCTCAGTCCGTGACACAGTGTGTCCTTTGTATTCTATGACATAGGGTAGGATTAGCAAGTCTAAAGTGCCTGGATGGACCCTTGTTGTGTCCGTCATGGGCATGAACTGTTTTTAGATTACAAAGTGAGAACGCACACAGGTGTACAGTGCATGCCTCTTTGTAATTTTGGCAGCATAGTCAGTTTATGCCCATGCACAACATACAACCATGTGCTGCGGATTGACCAGTTCTAATCCTCTTAATTAGGTAGAACAATAGAGGATTAGTGTATTTCTTAGAGCCTATAGGCACCAGTGACCATTAACCCCCTAAGGGCCACCTACACACACACACACACACACATATATATATATATATATATATATATATATATATATATATATATATATATATATATATATATATGTACACATAAGTATGATGCACCTTATTAGGAGTTCTAAGTGGCGTGCTATTGGTTAATTTGGAGTATTGGGACTGTAAACATGTGTGCCATTCCCATATTAGGAGCCCAGTCACGTAGCATTATTATATTTGGAGCATCTTATAGGAAGGTTGTATTTAAATTTGTCCTTAGAACATAGAGGCGAATAACATCTTATAGGGCCATAGCCCTAGCATTGGACATTTTATACTATCTTCAGACTAGAAAACCACAGAACAGTTGTCTAAGGGTATGTGGTGCAATAGATTGCACTATTGAAAGAGTCATGAAGGCCCCTTTCGTTTATACCATCATGATTCCACCTTTTCCATCTACCCTCCATGGAGTCCCGTGAGTGAGGTATGCCCTACATTCATGCATCATGCCGACCCTACGGGGTTGATACACTCCCAGAGGGTCGGCATGATGCACCGATGAAGTGCAGGTGAGCAGTCTCGCCAGCACTTCATTGGTGCATCATGACGACCATGAATGCCGTAGATTCATGTTCCTTTGTCATCATGATGCACTACTGCAGTGCTAACGAGGTCCAACTCACCAGCACTGCATTGGTGCATCATGCCGATTCTTCTTTTACGGTGTTCATGATGCATGGATGCAGCCCTGGCAAGTTTCTCACCAGCGGTGCATTGACAGGTCATGCTGACCAAAGGGCGTAATGCATGAATGCACTACATGTATTCAAGGTTTTATGTAGTTCATCCAGTAGCTTTCTTGTACCTTGTTACCCGAGTCTATCATTAAATGGAAGTCTTCAGGATTTCCCCGATCTGATGTTAACCATTTGAAAGACCCACACATTCCTATAGTATTCCTATATGTTAAGGGGGTTCTAATTGAGCCTTTTAGGATTTTTTTTTTATGCTCAGTCAGTTTTCCTGAATTTACCACCACTGCTCTTGGATGCCATATTTAACCAATGTTATCCTTCCCTCTCCACGCTACAGGTCCATTTATCACTAAGGGTACCCTATCTTGTCCTCCATCGCTGGAAAAATTCATAATCTATGCTAACTTGCTGCGTCCAGTCGCGGAGCGTGCGGTGCAGGCTCAGGCGCTAGAACAAGAGGAAGAAGAAGCCGCGCCGAAGGAGGATGAATCAGATGATGAAGCTGATGAACCGAAGGCAGCAAAAAAGAAAAATAAATAAACTCAATAATTATAATCTTTAAATCAATTGTGTTAGAAGGTACAGTATAAGAAAGATAAAGATGGATGATGTGTATGGAAGTTGTAAATAAAATGTATACTCCAAAGCTTATTTTCCATATTGAATCTGTGGCCATTTAAGGAAGTACAGGTTCTTGGGTGTTAAGCCTTTGAATGTAGCTTAGTGTGTTAACATCCTCATTTGTCATCATCATGTATGAATACAGGCCTGCTTTCTCTACTTTCCAGGGATGCAATCTAGACCCATTTAAAAAAAAGGGATGTTGTTCCTCTCTGGGGAGGGCTTCCCTAGCCTGATTAGAAGGGTCTATATCTTATTGGCTTAGGGTCTATCTGAGCCTATAGAACCGGGTTTCAGGGCAGTTTTAAGACATCTGACTTTGAACTAAAAATGAAGGAATTGTCATAAAAAGATGGTTGTTTTTGTCCATGATATTAAAAGGAATGTACTCACAACATATCTGTACTCCCATCTATGATTTAAATTCCAGGAATTTCCTTGTTAAAGCGCTTCAAATTCCGAGTCCAAAATGAATGTACTTTCTCCACTGAAATGATGTCTATAGGCAGCAATGTTAAAAAATCCTGTGTCCACATCGGATCCCATAGGCTGGAATGCTCAAGCTCCCTATAAGACCACTTTTGCATCATGCTTCTGGGAGTTTCTCTCATGTATATCTCATTATATCACTTGGACAAAGCATTTATGTTGATACTATGATGTATACATTTACATTGTAGACGTCCCTGTCGAAATGGCGTTAAACATCTATTACTCACTCACTCACTCACTCACTCCATGCCATAGTGGTTACTTCTTCAGGTCCTAGTAGATGTAACAAGCAGGGCATGAAAGACTCCATGCCATAGCGGTTACTTCTTCAGGTCCTAGTAGATGTAACAAGCAGGGCATGAAAGACTCCATGCCATAGCGGTTACTTCTTCAGGTCGTAAGAGATGTAGCAAGCAGGACATGGAATTCTCTGTGCCATAGTGGTTACTTCTTCAGTTCATAAGATGTAAGATACTGGGCATGGTAGACATCCATACCATAGAGTGGTCAATTTCTTCAGATCACAAGAAATATTACATACCAGAAACATTTAATAATTACCCTGAGCCTTCTGGGATAGCTGTCACATGTACAATTTTCTTTCTTATCATCCCAGTGTGTTATCTCGCCATAAATATTACCTTAGTTGTCGAAATGGCGATAAACATCGATTACTCTCTCACTCCTCTCTGGTGATGCCTCCCTTTTCCATCATGCGAGAATTGAATAAAACCAGGCAAATATCATGCAGTGATTGCTACTTAATGACCTGTCAAACGATAGTAAAGTGCATGGGTTCCAGCCCTGTAGGAGCATCCATTTCATGGGATCAACATGATTGCTACATGCTTCAACTTAGGTGCTCATCAAGGCTACCTTAAAGACCAACCATCTTTTTGACATTTATCTACTCATAGTGTCAAAACTTAAGAAAATATCGCAAGAGTATATATGCAAAGAATTTTATTTTCTACATAATTATTTTCACAAAAAGGCCCGTGTTTTCCATGTATGCATCCTACAATGTATATATATATATATATATATATATATATATATATATATATATATATATATATATATATATATATAATATATATATGGAATATATATAAATATATATATGGAATATATATATATATATATATATATGGAATATATATATATATATATATATATATATATATATATATATATATGGATTTTACCTTAAGGCTTTAGCATTTAGGATTGTTGTCATGAAAATCATACAACAATCCCCCCCCCCCCACCCAAAATAAATGCAAAAGAGTCACGAAAGCACCATGCAGACATTAAGCGCCATATTAGCTAGTTAAAATTGTTTTTGAAGTGATCACTCTGGAGTCTAGTCTTCCCACGGCCTCTAATTTCCAAGTCACACACCTTCTTTGTAGGTCTTTTTGGAATTCAATTTCAGAGTGGGCCCTGGGGGTCGTTTCAAATATATAGGCTAATTGGAAGATATCATGGAACGAATCATTTATTGATAGATGGAAAGATGGATTTACTCATGCCAGAAAATCTGTGGACAGGTCCCCAATATTAGCTTCACCCAGCATAATAGCACCTCCCCTAACAGAGACACCCCCACCCCCCAATAAAAATCTGCTTCCTATTCCTTTGCCTATAGACCATCCCCTCCCTCTACCTTGCAGTAAAAGTGTGTGTAATTATTAAATGCTGGTTCTAAGTTCTGCCAGAATACATTTCTTTGAAACATTTCATGATTTGCTTAGAACTCATTAGTCATATTTCCAGAGAAATCATTGAACAAATTTCAATAAACGTCTGTTTATAAATGATTCATACTTCAATTAGCACCCACACTTTTGTTTCGCCTCAGAATTTCGGTCTCACTATCACCTTTCATAATACTGTTTCCTACCATGCTCCACTGCCACTGCCACTCTCTAGAAAAAAGGAAGACATTTCTAGATACTTTCACTTGAAAGTCTCCAGTTCTTGAGCGGCTCTTCTGACTCGCTCAGCGGGTGTCTATAAGTTGATAGAAACTCTAAGTAAAGGAGTCCTTTCAGGCTCCCAGTAAGGGTATAAACACTTTAAGGGCTGCCAATGCAGGAGTGCATCATGCCCATTGGTTAGCATGATGCACTAATGAAGTGCTGGCGAGTCTGCTCACCAAGACTTCATTCGAGCATCATGCTGACCCTCCGGAAGAGTATCAATCCAATAGGGCTGGCATGATACTGGCCAGGGCTGCATTGGTGCATCATGACGACCAATGTTCATGATGCATCAATCATGACTTGAAAGGGCACTGTAGAGACTCTCAAAGGCATACCTTAGAAAAGAGTGAATGTGTGTAATGGGTTATTTTACTTCTAAGCAGCCTCTTATCACGTCAACAAAACATAATTCAGTGGTAAGGGCACTTAGGGTGAGAATTGATACCCCAGGGGCACCTCTGGAGTTTATACATGTAGGCCTATTCCTATGAAACGAGTCTTTCAGAGGATCAATGGGGTGACCCCTATAGAGCTCTCAAAGCATCGATTAGTATAGAAGAGGCTTTCGATATAATATTAATTCACTTATGAAGCTCAGTGAAAAGTTACTTTCTTTCCCTCAGTATCAAGAAAATTGTCAACTTTTGTTGAAAATAATCTCTAGTGTGGGTGGCTCCTAAATGGAGCCAATTTCAACCAAACATCTTCGCGTGTATACAAAATGACGGGGAGGAAAAAGAGAAGTCACATTATTTTGAACGTTAATACCCAGTATCCTTAGGGTCAATAGGGTTCACGTAAACATCAAAGCAACGATTAAAAAACATTGATTAACCTTTTGTAAAACGGCTTTCAACCTTATGATAAAAGTCTTTGTGAAAACGATCGATTAACATAAAACATTAACAACAAATGTTAAAGAAATGTTTCACGTAAACCATGTACAAACGTTTGCAAACCTTCGAACAATGAACTTGTGAGTCAGAACTTCTGAAGAGGCTGAACATTACAAAGGTCACACAAACTAATAGAGCTGGAACAAAAGTACATTCCTCTCAGTAGATATTACTCACGCCATTCTAAATATACTTACTCATTAGTTTCATAACATGTACTGCTACCCTTGACATGAGAGTGGTATATGTAGCTTAGATTATTGTTACCAAGGTGGCCTTCATAATGACTATACTGACCCCACTTGGCTTAGAAACTGTCTTTCTGACGTTAAAAAAAATATGTTATTCGAGTTGGCACAGCATAAACTACATTAATTTGTACCTTAGGGAGTGATCATTTTTTAACAACAGGGGGTGGGGGGCTGCTGGGTTTGAGGGGGGGGGTCAGAATTTCACCTGTTTCAGGGAAAAAGCCCGCATGTTACTATAGGTTAAAAGGGCACGTTCGCAGGCGATTTTTGGCCCCTGAGTGGGGGGGGGGGGTCAAACAAATTTTGACCCATCAAGGGGGGGGGGGCGATATTATTTTCGCACGTCCGTGCGCAAACCCACCAGCCCCCCCTGTTGTTAAAAATGATCACTCCCTTAGAAACACCCTTGACCCTTTAATGCTGATGGTCCATTAATGTATCATGCCCATTGGCCTTTTTGATGCATGAATGCGGCTGTTGTGAGTAAATTTATCATCAGGGCTACATTCATGCATTACACCTGACCTACGGGCTTCCCTTGCCCACTTAAAAGGGTCTATATCTCCACTTTCCTATCCCCTCAGGATGTGTGTGGTGCACATATGCGCGGGCACTGACACATTCCTCTGTTAAATTATCAACCTGTGAAGCACGGGATAGCCACTTAGTGCCGCTAAAGTGCTGTAAAACACAAATCAATCAATCAATCATTACACCTGACCTATAGGGTTGATGCACACTCAGAGGGCATGATGCACCAATGAAGTGCTGGTGAGCAGGCACTGCATTGGTGCATCATGCTAACCCATGGCTATCATACACTCCTCGATCTTTGGCTCTTACAGAGTTGAGATGGCAGCACTGAGCTATTTGCATCCATGACTTTATTGCCAAACCCTCACCAACATCAACACCAACATATAGCTGGGCTGTTCTCTCAATGGGCTAAAAAAAAGAGATGCCTTCACTGAGTTATTTCCAACATTTTTCTTCCATACCTACAGCATGTTTCATACCAGTTTGCAGGTCACTCCAAGAAAGGTCCAGACCTTATCGATATGTTGAACAACATTCTGAAAAGTAAACACGATTGTAACGACATTTCTCTGTATCCAATATAATGAGCCATTCCTCAAATGAAACAGAAGCCAAACATTAAATCATAAAGAAACAACCACAATCAGTTGAAAAGCTTGTATGGATTTAGTAACCAGATGATCCGTGCGTACTCAAATATCAAGGGGAGTTTATGTGGCATTGCTTTCCTCTATTGTGACAATGTATTGAGTTACATGGCGCAAAAATGATAGCATATGTCTACATACTGGGCACACTCACCAATCTTTGTAGTTCACAAAGCTATTTGCGTTAACAAATACCGGTAATCACTGAAAGTGTAACACAGAATATAAGCTGACACCAATGGCATGATCTATCAATATGTTGAACAACAGACAGGAACAATAAATAATGCATTGCTTTTAGAATAATTTGTCACAGGGTATCTTTTTTTGTAGAGTGTCCAGAATGTTGGCTCAGTGAACATTGGTCAATGGATGAGGTCAGGAAAGGCCTTTGTCGGTGCCAATAAATAATTTGTCTTGCTTGTGATACATGATATGGAATAATGGTGTTAGTTAAATGTTTTTAACTAGCACCAGTTTCAACCTCTTCATTACAACATAATTATCACAAATGTATGCTACGCTATGTGTATACAAATGCATATGGTAAGATTTACTTTGTGGGGGCTTATATGCAGCCAAAAATATTAATTCCTATAAGGAATTAGGGGAGGAGGGGGCTAGTTGACACAAAAATTGCTTTTTGGTCCAAAATCTTTTGAAAATTCTCACAGAGTTATTTACTCTACATCAAGAAAATCTGATTGAACTTCCTCTACATGGTGGAAGTTGAATCTTGGTATATGTTTTATTTTCTTTAGATAAGGTTTTGGTAAAAATGTTAATCCTACTGCCTATGCTTAAAAAATGTGTCATGTGATTCTCCTTGTACCTTTTATAAGCACTTTACATCATCACAAAACTGGACATTTTCCTTCAACATTGACCCTATGGAAATATCTTCAAATTATCTTCATTTAGCACATGGGGCTTTATGAGTGAGACGGTTTTTTTCAGTCTGCTAATTGTAATTTTCATCCTAATCTGTGTTTAGATATCTTTTTGTTGAATATAAAGTTTCTGTCCTATGTATACGTCTGCGCTTCACTTTACCTTAAGTGCTGGTTCCATAGGATGAGCACTAATCTGACCGATTTTTTCTATACTTTTGATATATTATAAATCGTCGGATTAGGACTATTCCGACCGATTTTATGCCTGTGGAACCAGCGCTTTAACCTGTGAGTAAGGCGCTTATCACTAAGATATCAAGAATATAAGAAGAAACAAAATAAGGTGACAGTTTGTCATGTGATCTAATGGATGGATGGATGGGACTATGGAAAGGTCAAGGGAAGGTCCGCATTTTTTTTAATTACAAACAACTAAGAAAAGTTAAAGCAAACGTCACCTTTTTTATTCATTTTTCTTCTATCAAACTTTTTTTGAAGCCTATAGAAAATGGTCCTCTCTATCATTCAAGTGCCATCTGATCTACTGGTCAGTCGGGTCACCTGTGCATTCCCTATACAAATTTAAGGGATCCCTGCACAGGCCCTGGGCCATATGTGATCTATATCACACATTCAATCTTTGAGTTAGGACTAAAACCCTTGAGTTAGGACTGCGAACCTTTTCTTGAAAAAAGTAAGTTGTTCCAAAACAATGGCAAGTTGTCCCAAAGCTTGGCGTTAATTGTCACATCGAGTGTCATGCAAAAAGTAATATGATTGCATTTGTTTTAAAGCCTATATCACAGGCAGTCAAGACATACTGTTCCGTTAAACTGTATTGAAGCACTGAAGTACCATTGGTATTGCTGCAAACATATTCAAACCTTTGGAAATTCAATAATCTGAAAAGTATTGTTCAGCCTACAGATAGTTGCATCCTCAGTAATATGAAACATGGCTTATATCAAATAAAATCTTGATAAAATGAAGAATGAATATCCAGTTGATATCATTGGTTTCTTTCATAAAATCAACATCTATCAAAAGTGCTTTTGTCACAACACATTTTTCTTAAATTTCTATCTAGTTTTCTACGGGTCTTGGGTTAACAGTTTCATAGGCATGTGGTTTCCATATTTTTCACATTTCTCATATACTTTTCATATTTCTACAGTAAAGTCAAAGAACCTGGCATATCTGACCATAAATTGGTATACAAACTCAAAAAAAGAAGAAAAATCCGACTTACCAACCCTAGCTCTTTGAGCTATGTTACTGGAAACACACCTTTTATTTTTTGGCCTAAGCAGTGTTGTATACTTCAGATTGCGTTGAGCATCTAAATAATAAAAAAAACAAAAACTTATGACCTCATCTTGGGGATTCCCTCAAGGGGTTTCTCAAAATTGGTGTTGTGACAACTTACCCCTGTGACTTTTAGACCCCTCCTCCCCTATATTTGATCCAGTATATACATGTGGCCACGCGAGGAAGTCTAAATGTGCCCCCCATTAGATTTCTACTGGTAATACCTAATACTTCATTTGGCCACTAAGGGCCTATAGACTAGAAAATGACTGAAAAAGAGCTTTATACGTCAGGATGTGCCTCTAGTCCGCTTTTATAGAAGAAGGAAAAGTAGGGGTAGGTTTTCTTTAATATCTCCCCAATTCTCCCCATCTCCTTCCAATGGCAAAGGTAGGCGGGGGAATTAATTTATATCATATTTGATATTTTCTCTCATGTCCACAAAGTCTGCTTGTGTCTCACATACATGTATATATGGGGGGTGCGCCTTACGCGTGGGGTATTATTCTTGCCTATTGGAAGAGACCTGAGGAGCAAAAAGGAGCAAGACGATGTGTCTGAAAGCAATTAGACTCGCTGACAGATCATTAATGAAAGTGTCACCTTGGATGTGATAGTTCAAAAGAAAATCTTATCTTATTTTGACCTTTGAGCTAATAACTCCAGACATTGCTAGGCATTTTGTATGATTTCTCTCTCTTCTTTTGACATTTAAGTCTGATAAACAATCATATCACATGGCATTATAGAAGTTAGTATGGTATTTTGAATATAGGCAGTAGTAGAGAGAGAGAGAGAGAGTGTGTTGGGGCCAATGGTGTGACTGATCCGCCAATGATGAGAAAGCCAACAAAAGTCTGTTTCATGTAAATTGACCTAGCCCAGTAAAACAGTGCAGAACCTTTTATTCAATTTGACCGGGAAATGATTAACTTTGTGCCTTTCTGGACAATTTTTGAGTGATACTGGTCTCTAATTTGAGGGGGGGGGGGGCAATTTATGTGTTGCTGCCACAGTAGACCAGTTGATTTCAGGGGGAATTTAGTGGCCAAGGATAAAAAGATTTGCAAAGATTCTTTTGGAGCATGTAACCAGAAACACACCTTTTATTTACCTAACACAAAATCTAGCTGCCTTTTAATGACATTATACCTGTGAAAAACTCTGACTTAGAATAACACTCTGCCTATCGTCATAATTAAATGAAGGAATGGAGAGAATTTCAAGAATATTCTGACACCACAGGTTTTTATGAGAATACATCCTCTAGGTTTCCAATACCTTTTCCCCATGAATTTTGAAGTATTACTAATTGATTATGGTCACTGTAGTTTATTGTTCTGGTTAGGGTTGGGAGCACCAATCTTTGGTGTGAATATATGTGTAGTATAGGGAAAGTGTAGTTTTTGTCAGGTGAAGCTATTCCCCTGATTAAATTGTGTATTAGGTAAAAGGTGATGTTTCAACTGTATGTCAAAGTGGCCTATACCTCTGATGCCAGCAGTGAGTAGTCAGCACCCATGCTTTAATTGTAAAACTCTCCCTAACATGGCGGAGGCATTCTCTCAAGTGCCTATAATAGAGATGCCCTCAATAAGCTTCTGGTGGATTAAGTGCGTCTCTGTAATGTTTTATTACAAGTGATATTATGTTTAGGCCCCCTATAATTATGTGCAGCATGTTTCCAGTTCATTCCAGAGAAGGATCAGGACTATGACTGTTTAGATGTTTGATATAGCAGTTTCTATAGCAGCTTTTAACATAGTAGATTAAAACACTATGCTACTTGGTTGTTTTGAATTCCCTGTATTCATGTTAAAAGTGTAGAGTACACTCTACATTCTATAAGAGGGATTCATGGTGCCTTTAGGTCCATACCAACTTATCAGCACTCTGTTGTTGAATCTTGTCCCTTCGTAGAGTATCAAGCTAGTACCAATTGTAATGGTTTGAGTTCTTAATAATTTTGGTGAAGTTCGAGATACGTTAATATCAATCAAAACCAGACAAGTTAGCTTGGGTTAGTGCAACCGGCACATGTTTATTCAGTAGTAACATAGGTTCAAAGTGGCGCTATGGATATAGCTCAGTGCTCAAGAGGTGTTGCTCTGGCCACAGCCAGAAGCCAACTGAACTCCTTACATATTCCCAGGTAGGGACTGGGACAGCGACGACCAGTGCTGCCATCACCCCATAGTGGCCAGAGATCGAAGCGACCTCTGGTCCTACCGGTGGTAACTGCACAGACTGACCTGCTCTCTTAAATAAGTAGCTAAACCTATATAAGATGCTCCATGAGCCCCTACACAATCATGGATCCGCCACCTGGGGTGCATTTCATAACATTGTATGAGCCATAAAACATCATGTATGACTACCTTGGAATCTATAGGGATAGAGTCATCATAGCAGAACACATAACCTATCTGTTCTAATGATTGCTCTAAATTGCTTTTTTTTTCTCAGCATTGAACAAGACATAAAACGTTCTGTTTGCTTTCTGATATTCAAAATGAGATAAAATACTTGAATGACATGAAATCGAGGGAGTGGTTAGGACAATGAAATGAGATGAATTAGGGAAGACGGACATTAACGTTGTACCTTGAGCACTTCCTCCAAATCAACCCATGGTCTTTCTGGTTGCTGAATCCAAATAGCGAGAGGGACATCCCCTGGTACTGAGAAGGCACGTCTGATAGGCATTTCTCAACAAGGTACGACTAGATACAACCATTACGATTTTAAACCACCAAAACTAGAGTGGGTGATTGCATGTAATGTCGTCAAAATTGGTCGGAATAGCCCTAATCTGATGATTAAATCTTTACCCATAGTAGAAAACATTGGTTTGATTAGTGGTAATCAGAGTGACTTAGGCCTATCTCTGTGGAACCAACGCGTTAATGAAATAATTACATAGGGTTTGGTAGGGCAGTCTTACCAATGCAACTATTAGTGACCACCAGATCTATGCAGGCTTTAATGATGTTAGAGTGAGGGATCCCATTACAAATTGAAGGTGTCTAGTCGTGCCATCTTGAGAAATGCTTTTCATGCCATTTTGTTCGATGTTCTGGTAAAAATACATGTGAATAGCTTTCAATGGAAATGAAAGTCAATGTATAAATTTCATTCATTACATTCTCCTTCTGTAATCTATTTAGCTGTTTAGGGAGTGATCGTTTTTTAACAATGGAGAATAATTGATTTTCCATGGTCTTTGGGAATCACCACGTGAAAAAAGAAGAAATCCCCCCCCCCTGCCGAGGATCTTTTTCCCTGGTAACATTTTCCGTTCCCCTTGAGGGACCGAAAGAAATGCCCACCCCCCCTCAAACTCACCCCATTCACTCATATTGTTAAAAAATGACCACTCCCTTGAACAGTAATTATGGAAAGTGCATCAATAGATGGATTCAAATATAAGCTGACAGCAAGGGTGTAATCCATGGCAAGTGAAACAACAGACAGAGAAATAGACAAATCCGTATATCCTCATGTTAAGGCCTGGTCAATTTGCCACTTAGTAAGGAGGTTTAGGTAGTAGACAGTACTAATACAAGCCTGGGCTTATAAACGGGGAAATATGGTATATAGCTATGGGACAGACAGCTGTGGCCACTGTGGTGTAATCCTATACTCGTCAGTCCCTGTGGCGCAATGCATAGGGAGTTGGTCTTCCAACCAGGAGGGCATGGGTTCAGCCCCTGCCCTTGGCAATAGAATTCTCGTAGGTTTTAACATGTAACATATGACATGTAAGGACATGTAAGGAGTGCTGATATCCAGGGAGCACTCCTAGAACCTGCAATATCAACAGGTATCAGAATGGGAATATCCAGAAAAAGCACCCAAAATCACAAGTCATGTAATACTGTAGATATCTGTAGAGAAGCCAACTCATACATTGTATAGAACTTTATTTCACTCTTCTGCACTGAGGATATCATGATTAAGTTTTACTGAAATTCTGGAATGGAACTATCTGCCTTTAGAATCATATTATTCATACAAATTTTATCAGTGGTGCACATATGGTAGTAGTTCATTAACTTATAAAATCTTCTAAATCTAGGCAGGGCATAGAACACTATCAATTATACTGTCAGGTTCTGCCTATGGCAAATGCCTCAAAGTTTCTTGTTGGTACTATCAAGGACCCTGGATATGGCATGTCTGGAAGGTCAAACCTAATTAGTGAATCTATGCTACCGAGGGGCTGTCCATAAATTACGTCACACAAAAGGGGTGGGGGGATATTTCCCAATTGTGACAAAGTATGACAGGGGGATGGGTTGTGCCAAGGATTATGTGATGTCCCATTTTCAAAAAAAACCCTAATTTTTAGGACCTATATTAAAGACATCATAAGAAACAAGCTAAATATGTTAGCTAAAAGGGAACTACAGAAAGTCAGCACTGTAATGGTAGGGATGAAATTTGAGGGTTGTGCCCAAACCCCCACCCATAGTCGGGTAAGATTCTATTCCCTCCCCCAAATCCCTGTTACTCAGGTAAAATTCTAAGACGATTCAGATGAGATATTATTATTATTGGAAGCTGAGCTGAGTCGATAGTATGGCTGAAGGGGGGGGGGGTCTAGCCAAGTGTGACATAATTTTTGAAGGGGGTGTTGGCTGATGTGTGACTTAGTGTGACAGGGGGGTGGGGTGTTCAAAATAGCCAAAAATAGTGTCACATAACATGGACGGCCCCATAAGGATTATAAGGTAGATATCACCTGGGTCTGGACTAATTAGTTATGTAGGAATTCTGCAGAATCGTACTGCAATCATTTAGCCAAGATGTATGGATACAGGTATGTGATAAGACATTTCTATATCTATAAGGCCAAAATGATGATTTACTAAGGCTAATCAACCCAGCCTGGTAGAATGAGACCTTCCCTAAGAGCTCCTATGCAATCTTGAATTTTGACATCTAAAATTCATTCAATCATTGAACGAAGCATTAACTGTCAATGATGGAGAATTCGACAAAATCCTTTCCCAGATAGACTTAGTCAGTGCACTTTTAATGCCAGCCTAGAACATCAGATTTTATTTTAATGACTAGAATCAGAAATATTTAATTCTACTGGGTAAATTGCTACGTTGAAGCAATGATTCATTGAATTTTGTCTAGGAATAGAAATCAGTTCATTTTCCATGGTTGATTTGCTATTGTCTAAGGCATGGGAGATTGACACTTTCTATCATGCTTTTACCTTGCCATCTTAGAAATGACATAACCCTCTCTATTAGAAAGAGTCTTTTCTCAAAGATTTGATCTAGTGCTATTCAACACTAATAATCAAATCTGTTCATCAGATATCCAATTATGGGTAATTGGGTAATTTATTTATCATGATCAGCAAAATTAAGACTCATTTGTAATTATTCATTTGATATCTGATTATTACAGATATGTAGCTCCTCTACACTGTATGAAATAACCATTGAAGCAGGCTTCATCATAAAACTGAACAGTGAACCACTGTAATTGCATTGGAGTAAAGCAGTGAGTTTTCTAGAAGGAAGCCACAGATAGAAGTGCAGTTGGACAGTGGCACAAGGAATTTACATGATAGTAGCAACCAATCTCTGGTAATCTTGGGATGTTATTTGACAACAGCTAGTTGCTATCTTATGCGTAAGATGGAAACAGCTAATGTTGATTGGGTAATGGGGCAATTAACCCCATCAATCATAGATAAAAATCTATCATGTCAATAGTTCAAGAGACCTATCAATACCAGGGGAATGAATCAGTGACAGATAATACTTGAAATAGAGCTGTAATTAGGTAGATCGATATTGACTATTCCTCTTTTAGAAGGGGTGTTGCACACAGAAAAAAATGAGATGTTCAAAGTGAGCACCATGAAACAGACAAGGCAAAACCTGTCGAACATGAACTTGAAGTTGAACTTGTCACAACTGGTACATCTTCTTTTTTTGACCAATTCAGTCCTTCCCTATGAGATTATGATCGATTCATAAAAATTCTCCTAATTTCAACCCTATATAAATTAAGTTCCATGTGGAAATTCAACTACCTCACAAGGGGGAATAGCTATCAGCTTGCCATACATCTTCCTGCATAAAGGAAATGAACCTGACAAATTCAGAAATGGGAAAGAGATAAAAGAATGAAATTGTACTTAATTACCTGTGAGCCTGTTTCAGTAGCATTATCTAAAACGAGTTTGAATCCCTTTTACAACCACCAGCAAATGAGGTTAAAGATACCATACAACATTTCCAATTTGAGGTTCGAATTACAAAATGGTCATTTGAGGTTCAATTGGCACTGATTTGCTAAACATAAACTAGATCAAAGTCTATTTGAAGGGGAAAAAATCAATTTTCTCTGAAATGACTTAGGATGTTCACATAGACCATGCATCCCTTGCCATTTACTCTTCGTATAAATTTGCAATCTCAGTGATTTATCTTATATTTTAGTAAAACATCAGATTTATACTCAATTTCCTAATTTTGGAGTGCACATAATAATGTCTCCCATTACATTGTAGAATCTTTACCACAATCATTTCATCTTGCAGACAGAATCATTTACTGCTTGTGATGTAATAGTAATTTATTGACGCTTTCGTCCCCATTACTGGTTTCGTATTTCTGCGCGCCCTAAAGTATATCACATGCCTGGTCATACTGTATCACATGCCTGGTTATACTGTGGGAATGGACATTAGTTATCATAAGTGCGTAGAAATGCACTAATAACAGCGTCGTAGTCAATGAACATAATCAAGTAAGGATTAATATAACTCACGAAATTGAAGTTATTTACAATACCTAAATGCAAACTTACTTTGAACACTTTTCTCATAGAAGCATGTTTTGGCTCTGCCATGAGCAAACTTAATTTTACGAACTCCCCTAGTTCTGATGTCCTAGACCTGAACAATACCACCCACTGGAGGTATTTCTTCCTCATGAGGCAGAATAGTTGGATATTTCTTCTCTCTACAAATTGCTTGACGTTAAAAGACTTTTGCAACTCCCCTACACTTTTCCCTCTAATTCCCTCCCTCAAACAGATTCTTAAGCCCTGATTCGGCAATTGCTGCAATTTTATAAGATCAGCACTCTGACCGCCTTCTGTATAAAATGAACAGTACTCTAGGGTGGGAGAGACCATGCTTTTGTAAACAATAGTATAATGCTCAGTGTTAAGAAACCGTCGCAATTTGTTCTATTTGTGCATTTTATTCCCAAGGTATTTTGTCTTTAGAGGTGATAGAGGCATGAGTGAGAGAGATGGTCATGATATGTGGCCCAACGAGGAAGAACGTGCCTCTGGGGGGATTTATAGTACTGGTTTTGGCCACCAGGGGGTAGAATATGGGTAAAACACTGACAAATATGCTAAAAAAAGCTTTAGACCAATTTTTTATAAGGAATCCAGTGGTATGCTTAAAAATCGTTCCATCTCCACTGAAAATGTTCCAATTTTGGAACATTGGTTGCCATGGAAACTTGGTAGATAAGGTAATTTCTGGTTGCCATGGAAACCACTCCCCTATTCCAATTGTGAATTTTTGCCACCAACTTATTTTGAAATTCCTTCAGGAACCCAGAACCGAAAACAGAACTAAAAAATTCCCTCTAGAACCAATTTTATGACAAAAACATCACATTTCTTGGTAATTTTTCCACAAAACTGTATTTCTTTGCATTTTTAGTGTTTATGATAGGTATAATGCATTTAGAGCTTATTTTCTATTTTCATTTGTACACACAAACCTATGTTTGACAAGCAATTACAGCAAAACTACCAGGGATATTTTAGCTCAAGATATCTCATTTTAAAGCCCATGACTTAAACCTTAAAATGCCATTTCCCCCAGGAGGCATGTTTTCCCTCACCTGGTCACATATATCTTGGAATAGGCAATGAATCTCACACACACACGGACTGAATTGGTGATCAGTGAAATTATATTTCTTTAGGTGGTATGCCATATGTCATACAAATTCTATTAGAAAGTATGTGTCAGAAAAGCAGTGATAAGATCTTTCAGAACATACAGATACTGGTAGACTACATATATGTAAAATAGAAAAAATAATGGCAATCATTCAAAGGTGGACCTCTGTGAAGAACAGACCCGAGAAAGATGCCAGACTATAAAAAGCATTGGCGTATTCTCACTTATAACAAGATTGCTTATGACTTATTACATGTCACAGTTCATATGGAAATGCTTTTGCCCTTAGCATATAACTTCAGGGCAACTGACAGTAAAGCCCTTCTGCTGTCAACAGCTCCTATGTGAGCAGTGCCTGCTAAGTACACTCTAAGAAATAACTGTTGAACTTAATGACATCACCATGATCAACACAGTTATCACTGTATATGTGAAGCATTCTCTACATTACAGCTCAGAAAACAGTGCATTTAAGCACCATCTTATAAGGGATCGCCATAAAAAAACAATGGTGAAGCTTTGCCTCAAGATTGCCTAAGAGCCATCAGTATTCTGAAGGCATTATTTTTACAGCGGGGAATGGTCTGAGAAGGCTGTCCAAGGGGGTCTTAAAATATTGAACATGAGATACTGCTAGGTTTAGATATTCCACAGTCACCGTTTTGTCTGAGTCTACAGCCCATGATTTTTCAATTGGATAAACATTAAGAGCTTTGAAAGATGATGACTCAAATATTTAAGGTATCCTTTATTCGGGAGATAAAAATCGAATAATTGTCTACACAGTGCAGGGGCGTGGGAAGCAGTTTCAGAGTGGGTGGGACAAGGGTTTTCTGCAATTTGTTGACCTCCCTTTGCTTGACCTTTTAGTTTTGACCTTTTGAGGAGTTGGCCAAAGGTGGGGGTGGACATGTCCCCCCTGTCCCCCCCCTGCTTTCCAAGCCCATGCTCAGTGTATTTTTCATTAAAAGCTGACAATGCAAACGTAATGTACTGCAAATGTTAGGAATTTATTTTTGTGAAGCTCAATTAACCGTCATACAAATATACCATACATTAGAAGTAGCAGACACTGCACCCAAAGTCTGCCTTGTTAACCCTTAAAAACCCACATTATATTGATGCACTGTGCCAATTTTTCATCAAGATGCAGGAATACAGGCCTGAGGAGTAGCTCATAAGGGCCTGAGGAGTAGCTCATAAAGGCATGAGGAGTAGCTCATAAGGTCCTGAGGAGAAGCTCATAAAGGCCTGAGGAGTAGGTCATAAGGGCCTGAGGAGTAGCTCATAAGGGCCTGAGGAGTAGCTCATAAAGGCCTGAGGAGTAGCTCATAAGGGCCTGAGGAGTAGCTCATAAAGGCCTGAGGAGTAGCTCATAAGGGCCTGAGGAGTAGCTCATTAAGGTCTGAGGAGTAGCTCATAAAGGCCTGAGGAGTAGCTCATAAAGGCCTGAGGAGTAGCTCATAAGGGCCTGAGGAGTAGCTCATAAGGGCCTGAGGAGTAGCTCATAAAGGCCTGAGGAGTAGCTCATAAGGGCCTGAGGAGTAGCTCATAAAGGCCTGAGGAGTAGCTCATAAGGGCCTGAGGAGTAGCTCATAAAGGCCTGAGGAGTAGCTCATAAGGGCCTGAGGAGTAGCTCATAAGGGCCTGAGGAGTAGCTCATAAGGGCCTGAGGAGTAGCTCATAAGGGCATGAGGAGTAGCTCATAAAGGCCTGAGGAGTAGCTCATAAGGGCCTGAGGAGTAGCTCATAAGGGCCTAAGGAGTAGCTCATAAGGGCCTGAGGAGTAGCTCATAAGGGCCTGAGGAGTAGCTCATAAGGGCCTGAGGAGTAGCTCATAAGGGCCTGAGGAGTAGCTCATAAGGGCCTGAGGAGTAGCTCATAAGGGCCTAAAGAGTAGCTCATAAGGGCCTGAGGAGTAGCTCATAAGGCCTGCACCCATGCATCATGTCAATTGTAAATGGTGGACACACTCCCAAAGGCACAACATGATCAACCGAAACATTGCCTACGGCAATAGATTGGTGCATTATCATGAGGACAACTTTGGGATATAAACCCTGAGGAATCATGTGGTCCTTAGAGAGTTGTAGTCTGAAATTCAGATACAGCATATGGTCACAACACATATTAGTGACCAGACACCGAATTGACGTCAGTGTCCACTCAGGAATTCTTGGAAGTCTTTTGTAACCTTTGTCAGGGTCCAATAACGAAGAAGTAATTGACATCTGTATACCAAGGCTCCTGCTTATTTAATTAGTATATATCTGGATGTCTGACAGCTCATTGCTTTACAACAAATCATTTGAAATGTGTCCTCCAGTGCCATATGATATTAGGTCTTGCATATGGCTGCTTTCTAATATGTTGATGTCTCTGATAGTGCCTGGCGATCAGGCCCATCTTCTAGGGAAATCATGTATATATCTGGTCAGCCCATTACATCCAAACCAAACTGAGTTGGCAGCAGCGGATCCAGGTTTTGGAAAAGGAGTGGGTGCGGTCCTAAAAGAAGAGGATGCACCCCTTTTTTTTGAGCAGATTTTGGGGGTCCAAACTATCTAATTAAACTCTTAAGTACTGGGAAAAACGGGGTGCCTACGCCCCCACGCCCCCTCTAAATCCGCCTATTGTTGGGATTAACCAGGGGGAGTATGTGGGTAGGGGCCATTCACACAGTCATTTTTCTTGAACATAAGACATAAAATGGGTTTCTAGGCTGGAGACTAGTTCAATGTTATCGTATGGGGTTATATATGGTAGCAGGGATGGGGCTGGTGCTGGGTAATGACACCGAATGTTTTATAAGAAAAATGTGTTGCTAACTTTGGCAATACTTACTTCCCAGGCACCCCATGCGTCTAAAGTCAGCGTATTCCTTACCGCCGTCAGTGCTTTTGATAGGCTGACTTTTTGGTCACTGGTCACTGGTGACAGGGATGTCAGCCTATCTAATGGTATTGCACCTACATAACCTTGAACACCCTTTCTGTGACTGCTACTCTTAGTGTAGTATATAAAGCCAGGAGCTGGATTTCTGCAATATAAGCTTCTATCCTATTCCGATATATAGAATAGAATTCTATACAATATACTAGGTATAGAAAGGTGTAGCAGGGCTACTAATATAGTATCAGAATAGATCGCTTATAGGGAAAAGAATAGAACTTTGCCCCGCAGGGCTACTAATATGCGATTAGAATAGAATCTTGCGCCGCAGGGCTATTAATTTTAAAAATTTATACTTATAGGGAAAAGAAAAGAATTTTGGCTCGCAGGGCTATCAATTTCAAACCTTTTATTATAACACTTAAAAAAAGCATCAATTTTAAGTTAATAGGCCTGCGGGGCAAAATTCTATTATATTCCTTAAATTATCAATTTCAAATTGATAGCCCTGCGGGGCATATTTCTATTCTATTCCTAATTAGAGTTTCAACCAATAGGGAGAGTATCATTAGGGTTTAGGGCTGTTCCTCTAGTTCTATAAGAAGAGAGGGATGTTATCATGGTTTGAAAAAGCCATGATGTTTTTAAAAGAAACCAAGATAACATCCCTCTCTTCCTATAGAACTAGAGGAACAACCCTAAACCCTAATGATACTGTCCCTATTGGTTGTATACAGGATGGGTGACCAGTGATGGGAAAGTCAGCCTATCCAATAGGCTGACCATAGGTGCCTGGTCACCATATAGGATACGATGACTGCAGACGCACTGTTAGTAGTAGCCATGGTTGTTTTACAGCAAAAACCCTTTGCAACTTTGGTTCCAATACATTTTGCTTTAAATCTACAGGAGGTGAGTTGCTGTAATTCTACAACACAATCCACAGTAATCATACAGCAACAGCCACTGTAACCATACATCAAGATCATTCAGATCTACAGACACATATGTTGTAAATTAACAGCAAAATATAGGTTCAATTTTGGTACCATGTTATTCAAGGGGTATGCTCAATCCCCAAGCTCTAAGGCTATCTTACCTTGTCTGGATCCTGAAGCTATTGGTCTTGTTGAAAAGGAGACATAATAAGCTTTTCATTAACCCCTAATACATGTTTTTAAGTTCAGATTTGAGTGTACCAGACAGTCAGGAAGACGGAAGATTGAAATTACAAAGTTCCTTTTTTTACTGAAAATCTTAAATGCACTCCAGATACATGTATAAAACTTGCCCTTATCCCCATCTAAGCACAATATCTAATATGATTTATGTAGGCCAAACCTTTCTGAGTGATATGAGACATTTTGCAGAATTGCTTGATGACTATGACACACGTTATTGCCTTGGACACAAAGACACTACCTTGAGCCAATACGATGCTGTTCCATTTCAATAACCCCCCCTTTATGTAAATGGATGTTTTTCCATGCTAAATCTTTATCAATTCTCCTGATGCTTATGCTAAAAAGAGTGCTGATTAAGAATATGCATGTTTCTACTTCATAAAATTTAATGGCGAGGCTGTGTATGACTGAAATTCAAAATGGCCGACAATAGATTCAGATGTCACTTTGAATTACATAAATGTGCAGTCTAGAAAGTATCTGGTGGGTCCTACCTCCTGTAAATCAGCTTAGTAGAATACAGTGCTGCTTTTGTTTTGTGGCCAAGTGGTGTGGTTGCCTAGCAACAGCAGCTTTGCATAGCAACCAAGCCTGAAAATATGCTTGAATGCTCATATCTGTATGGTTTCCTTTCAGCAACATACTCCCCTGATGTAAACTTGTATAAAACTCTTTATAGACTAGGAATATAGGTGATAAAAGGTTGCTAGGTTGTGTGGTGGCCTAGCAATAGAAGTTTTGTATAGCAACAATGTCTAGATTCATACCTGTAGGCATATACTATGGCTTGTGCATAGTCACCCTCACAGATGGTTCATTGATTTCAAATTGCATATAGATCCCTTGTGCACATCACATAGTATGAACATGTGGTTGCCTAGCAACTGCAGTTTTACATAGAACCCCATGTCCAAGTCTATTCAGATAATCACAGATAAGTGTATGGTCTCGCCTCAAAAACTTGTATGTATAGCTCTCCTGTCTACATCTCAGAATGGAAGCACATATAACACATTGCAAGGTCATGTGCTTAATGTGAATCTACCTTTTAAAATCATCTAATTGACAGAGACCATATGATGAGATAATGATATTTGCCACATCCAGACCCATTTTCGTAATTCAAGAACCAAAAATTCAAAATAGGAGGTCCCCTGATGGCCTACATCCACTCTTAAATTTATTTACAAATGGTGGATACTGCTGCCCCCAGTAGCAGAACCTATAGCTACAGGTAAGGCTATTTTGGTAAAGCCTTTGTGGGTCACTATGGTGCACACAGAAAACATGCCGCCGCCTAAAACTCATCAATACAGATGAGTTAAGGGTATCAAGGTCAAATGACGACCTAAACTCGTCATTCTGACAATACAAAGTCGTCATACTGACGACTTAGGTGGTCAGTATGACAACCTAAAGTCGTCAATTTGATGACCTAAAGCTGTAGTTTTAGGTATTGTCAATTTGAGGACTTAAAGTCATCTGCATTGACTAGTTTCTTGCTTCTCGTGTTTTCAGTGCAGAGTGACTGGCTGGCCAAGCTAGGGTATACGAGAGTAATTATACAGGACAACTCACTATACACATGTGTCTACAGGTAGAAAGCTTGTCACTAAACAGTGACACTCAGTGTATTTCAGAATACTGCTCTTTCCCCTGTTGATTTACATAGAACGATCCTGTTATACAACCCCAACTCTTTACAGTGCGAGTGGGGTGCACCCGGAGTAAAGAATGAACTATTCTGCACTGGGGACTTCATGATTTGCTGAAATTTGGGATGGAATTACTTTTATTTAAGGTTACCAGTCCAACATATTAACAATGCATATGTATGTTTCAAACTTGCAAAGTTTTAGAGTAAAGAATGTGTTGTGCACAGCAAGTAAAGCTTCCCCGAGTAAAGCATTAATTTTCTCCTTGCTTTAAATGAACCATTGGCTGTCAATGATGGAGAATTGTGTAGAGGCAAGGAGAAAGGGTGCTCTGTGCTAAAAGTCAACTTTAAAATTCAGCTTTTCAGTGATATATTGCATGAGAAGATACTCTTGTTAGTTTTGGAGGAAACGCTTGCTAAAGATGTGTAAGTATGACCATTTCCTGAATGCCAATAAGCTCTATGTCTAAATGCTCATGAGATACATCGATAATTAGCATAATTTATGCTAATTTATGCTAATTAGCTAAATTAGCATAATTTTTCATTCTTTTGCCCATAACTTTTGATCTAGAAATGGTATTTTCATTCTGTTTTCACCCTAGTGAAATCAACAAAAATGCCTATTTAGGCCCAAAATCATTCCTTTTACATGTCTGATTTGGAACCTTTAGGGCCAAAATAGAACGTTTTATCAATAATCATTGAATTATCCATAAAAAGTACCCTATAGCAAATATAGGCATAATTTTCTTATTCTAGCCCATAGTGGTGTCCCCTGGTGGCTAAATCAGGTACTAAATCCTGCAGGAACCCCCATTTCTGCTTGCTGGCTCAAATCATGCCATTCCAGCTAGACCTGGGTAGTGTTCTAATAATGTAGGCTTAGAACATCAATTGCTTTGATGGATAGGAACAGTATGACAGCAAGTGTTAATTCTCACCTGGTGAATTGCTACTTGACAGATTTTTGTTTTATATCACTTCGTCTATGAATAGTAATCACTTAATTTCCCACCCTGGGTTCGCTATTGTCTAAGGCACACAAAGTTGAAATTTTCTATCTTGCATTTGCCTTAATTGCCATTTCAGAAATGAAATTTGTATGAATTCTCTATCAGCAATAGTCTCATAGATTCGATTTAATTCCAACACTATTGGTCATGTAATGTATTCCATTGGAGACCCTGTTTAGTGAGACTGGTGCAGGTCTGAGCTGAGCAGACGCGGACCCGTCTTTGACGTTAGGGCTCCTCTGAGGAGTTCATTAAAGTAATTTTAGCAACTTTTTCTGTTCTATCATGTCAGTAAGATATAACTCTCTATAAATATGTATTGTTTTCCCTACTTTCTTTTATTAATTTCCATATAGGGGGGGGGGAAACAGCCCTGAAAAGGCGTTTTTTCAGTTTTCCATTTGCATACACCTCTAAAATTTTTTTATTAACCCATGGATCCACACTTTTTTTCCTCTTTCGCTGAAAGGGAAGGTCAGGGAAGATATATTAGTCACATTCCGCATCATGGCCCCTTTATTTTTTATGCAGGACTTTTTTTTATCATAATACCCAATTTCCCGCGTCTGCTCACTTCAACGTGAAAAATAACCTCTGTCTCATCTTTTGCACTATAATTGGTTCTTTTTATATTTTCTGATTTAAATTCATGGTTATGTCAACACTTGAAGGGTGGTAGGTCTTGAAGAACCAATAGAATAATGGTCATCAGTCATATCCAAGTGCCTTCTTTCACCTCAGAAAGAAGTGACACCTCCAGAATCTGACCAGTTCCGCGTCTGCTCGTTTAGAGTTTACCGTATGTTTCTATATCAAGAACAAGTATTTAAATAATTTCCCTATCATTTTTTTGTAGCCCCTTGACCCTTCTAAGAAACTGTATTGGGTCTTTACCCTACTATATATAGTTAACCTATTGTTCCCGCCCTTGAGTCCGGGTCCGCGTCTGCTCGGTCCGCGACCGCGTCTGCTCTGCCACCTAGTGAAAAGTGACAACACTTTTAAGGAGCTGCCATCTGATGAGTAATTTTGGAGTCAGCCTTTTGGCGCTGGTATCAGCGTGTACCTAGCGTCTCTGCGAGTCATTCAAGACGCAGCGCTGAGGTGAGTTGATCAATCTTTTATGTCAGGGGGCTCAAAAAATAAAAAAAACCTCCAAATTTCACCTCAAAATCTACTTTTTATGTTGCATATTGTGAACAACTTTGATATTTAACTACCACTCGTCATGAAAAAATATGCCTCCCCGTGGGATGTTCATTTAATCGCCAAGAAATGATCATATTTGACAACGTTGAGCAAGTTGTGGCCTCTTTCCTTGCCTTTTTGAATCGTTTCCCGCGTCTGACCGGTCAGACGCGGGACATTGGTTTTTCTCTTGTAACATCTATGACTGTATCAAACTATGCTATACAGTGGTTTCATCTTGTAAACATGTCAGCCGGTTACAGAAATGTGTATCATATCATAAGAATTACAGTAAATATAATTCTCCAGGTTAACTTTTGTAGTGATCAGATACGGAAAATGATCAGACGCGGTCCCGATATGTTGCGTTTAAGTTCATTTCTCTTATATATTGGCCAGCCTTTTACTGAATGCTGTCAATATATACTCCTATATGTAGTCTAAACTGAGGTGTAAAAGAGGGAACATCTTATATAATATGTAATGAGATTTTTATCCCAATTTTCCTTGATTTTGAAAAGTGAGCAGACACATAAGTGAGCAGACACAGTTCAAAATTGTATTTTCAATTGTTTTCTCTTGTTTTCCAGTAAGCTGAGAAGTACTCATGAAGTTTGAAGCATGGCTCTACCAAAACCGTTTCCCTATGAGTCTCCTCTAATCAGACCAGACTTTCCTTCTGGCCCTGAGGGAACTGAAATGATGGACAAATGGGTGAAACAGTTGAAGCCGTACGTTCGGAAAATGAGCAAACTCGACAAAGATGTCTACACAAAGGTTCGGTCCTCCTTGAACTCCAGGACCTCATACAAAGCTAGTGTCTCTAATCCGGACACAGGAGAGGATTTTCGCCTCCGCCACAATGAGCAGACCAATGTAAGTGTCGGGTGATAAATTTATAAATACATTCTCATGAATTCACAAACTCATTTATAATATCTAGATTTCTACATTATAATTATATTATTATGATAAATTTTTCAAGAACACTTCATAACCCAAACACATGTACCTATATTTTTAAACCAAGTTGTAAACACTACGAATGCATGATCTTTTTTATATTTTAAAACAGAAACATCGACCCAAGAAAGGTACGGACAGATATACCGAGGACCTAGAGAAACACAGGTTGAGGAAGATCGAAAAGAGGAAAGAAGGTATGTATACGGCACATGGCTATTGTATTATTGACCAATGGGAAGCATCCCTGGCATTTACTGCGGAGATGTTAGTCATAGTGCAGTCGGGGTCTAATGGCGGCCTCCATAGCCTAATGTGCTAATGCCCTATAGAAAATGAAATCATAAATATGTAAAGTTGGTTAGAGTTGATATTCAAGATTTAGTTTTTAAAAACAATTTTAAAAAGCCCTCATGATGATTGATGAACCACACAGTATGTATACATGAATGTGTTCTAGGAATCTTTTCTCTCTTTGAAAACTATAAATGTCTCTATGTCTACAGGCCCACAGACCTGTACAAGTTTCAAATTATCATGTGGCCAAATATTGATAATTCATTCATTCATTACTTCAGAAAAACAGGGAAAGGCAAAGCCAAGGACGAGGGGAGGGGCCCGTGGGCAGCCAGTAGAGGAATACACCCCAGAGCTTCCTGACCAGAAACGAAGGAAGCGACGATCATTGAACACAGCAACACCTACATCAACACCCACAGCAACACCCACAGACACACAGTCCACACATGAAGGTAAGGATACACTTTCAAGATTTCTTTGAAGTTTACAAAAACTTTTCTAGATCTATAAAGCAAATAATATACGTATCCATTGATCCTGGCTGTCTTGCTATTTTTCATTCATTGACTGATAGATCTATAGATGTCAATAAATCATTTTAAGTCTTAGATAAGTCTTAGAATCGCTGTACATATTTGATGTACCTGCTTTCTTATATCTATGTACAGCAGAACCTGACTATGAGACCTCCCCAAGGCGCAAAAAGTCAAAACGAGCATCAAAGTCAAACTTGAAGGTTAAACTTAGTGCTGCAGCCTCAAAAGATAAAAGGTAATCAACATTATGAATCACATTATGTTGTAATGGTGTCCAATCTTTTAATAGGACTGCAGCTCTGCTATCTAGAGAGGTGCTCAATGTTACAAACAAGTTTTAACTTTGATGATCTAACAAGTAAAATGTTTAAAAATTATGTATGTTATTTACATGTACATTTCCTTTCTCCAATGCATACATGTTGGTCAAAATGTAAACCATGTTCTTTCTACAGTCTGAGTAAGAAGGCACCAGCCACCGATGCACCTCTTGAAGATGATCCTCTCACGCCGGCTGTTGAAGCACCTGCTGCGGCGCCTGCCAGTCGCCATATTTCTGTTCAAGCGGAAGAGGATTCTCTCACGCCGGCTGTTGTTCCATCGCCTGCAGCGGCTGCTAGTCGCCATTTAATTACTGTTCAAGCAGAAGTGCATGTAGAAAACTTTCCACCTGAAGAAAGGTTGACCACAGTAATGAGGTACTCAGACGCTGTCAAGACTCCGTGAGTTTCAAATCCACTTTCTCACTTTACAGTACTAGTCTACTTAAATACATTGTAAACCTTTGCTTTAAATATACTTGAAAACATAAAAACAATTATATGCACACAATTCAAAGATTTGAAAAACAAGTTAAGACATAATTTAAGATTAACCCTTCATCTTTGAACAGTCCTCGCCATACTGCATCTGCAGTGCAGAACCAGTCCCCTAAGACAGTGGGGTCTCCGGCACGGTCTCCTAAGAAAGTGTGGCCTACAGAACGGTCCCCTAAGCATGTGGGGTCTCCAGACCGGTCCCCTAAGAAAGTGGGGTCTCCAGCACGGTCGCCGAAGAAAGGGTGGCATACAGTACGATCCCCTAAGCATGTGGGGTCTCCAGAACGGTCCTCCAAGCAGAAGGACGATGCAGAGCAAGTGAGGTCCAAATCTAACAAGTGAGTACTATAGGATAAAATAAATGAAAAATAAAATAAATAAAAAAATTGTGTATGTCTTGGGACCGTGTGTGCGAGCTATGGAAGAATGCACGATCAATCCACTTCCTATGATCTAGTTACAGATAGATTAGGACCGCATCTGCTCTCCTATCCTGTGTCTGCTCTGCTGTTTCCATGTCTGCTAATATATTAGGTTTCGTCTCCAGTAGCAGCCCTCTGTCTCCTGCTGTAGTGGCCACAGTCAACCGCTTTCTGCCGTTGTCACCAAAGGAGAAGCTTGACAAGGGGGGAAAGACAAGGCCCAAGAAGCCCCCATGCCCAACAAGACTTCCACATGCGTGAGTAACTTTCCTGAATAGAGATCTACCTTTAACTTAAAACATGTAAAAGTTTGTGGACCGTGTCTGATCGAATGTAGTTCTAAACTTCTGTAGAATTTTAGTTGTTCCGTGTAAACCTGCTCATGTTCGACATTGAAGTAATAATAAAGTAAATGGACCGTGTCTGCTCATTAGTTGGTTAGTTGACATGATAAGATTTAACAGTCGAACCTGTTCTGTGTCTGCTCACTTTCAAAACATAAATACCGGTATATGTAATTTTTCCATCTTCAACTTATGAATATGAATTCATGTGTCTGCTCGCTTTTTAGATACATGTATGTACAATGTTTGAACAATTAAATAATTTCATTTACTGTAACAAAGTAGACAGGTCTGCGTCTGCTCCCTTTTAGAAGAATTTAATAATGTTTACAGTAAGTCTGATAGCCCTGGTGCTGCCCGTTCCACTCGCAAGGACAAGAGCCTGAGCCCTCCCTCCTCCTCCAACAAGGAATCGTGAGTACCTTTGTAACCCTATACTAGTTGGACCGTGCCTGCTCATTTCTAGACAAGTCAAGTCTATTCTTTTATAATCAACATGGATACAGAAGAAGTTTAATTTCAAAACATGAATACATCTACTTTTCGACATCGAAGTACTTAATAATAAAGTAAATGGTCCGTGTCTGCTCACTTTCAGAATATAACTTAAGTTCTAAACACTTTTTGAATGACAAGTACTTTTAAAACTGACCAGTACAATTTACATCCAAAGAACTTTACATTTATAATTTATAAGTTGTTCTGTATAGAACTCTACATATGTACGTTTGCAGAAAGTCACGGCCAGAGCCAGCTGCAGCCAAATCACCCGCTTCTCCCCCATCTTCTGACAGTGAAACCGGCCCGCGTGGGTATGTAATAATTTTTCTTTATAATCTTATAAATACTTAAGACCTTTTAATATATTTCCAGTTATTGTTCATGAACACTTAACTTCTGTATATATATATATCTATAGACCGTACAATCTAACCCATTTTAAGAATTAATTAAAAGTTGATCAATAATGAAACACTTACATTACAGGCATCAGGTGTTAAAACTTGGTGGTTCCAGAAATGTTCACTCGTATACATACATGTGTGGACCATACCCTGCTTTTGTTTCAAGTTGTCACTTTAAGCTAACTATATTAATTCAACTTTGTTTCCAGTAATTATCCTCATTACCTAACATTTCCGTGGACAAAAGCCATGTCGGACGAAGAGTTCGAATGGCAGAAGAGGCAGCATTTTGGGTTTTGAATGTGTCAAGTTACAGTTAACTATTTAATATTATATGTTTAAATGTTTAAAAAGTAATTCCTAATTAACACCTTTATGATCCTTTGCTGTTCAAAGCATTTACATGTACACTGTGCAATATATAACTTAATAATTTATCAATATAACCTGTGTTGAGATAGGTTAATTGTACATAATCTACCTGGGGGGTGGGAAATAAATATATTTCAATGAGCACTGCGTTTGTTGTGTCTTTAGGAAGTCATAGTTTCATAAAAAAAAACAATATATATATCTCTACTAAATTATTTATATTTCAAGAATTCTTAACATGGGCCCATTAACTAGTCTATGTATGTACAGACCGAGTTTAAATAAGTAATTCTTTCTCTCAGGCTAAAGTTGGTGCCAAGTTTGGGCTATCGCACATGGTCCCAAAAGTCAAGTAGGTGGAAACAAACGACAATACGGATGCCTACCTGGTTCCAGGCACAACCAGTGTCTCCTGCAACTCAGAGTTCACCTGCCTCTACCAACACAGTGTCCACAGGCACTCCCTCTTCAACAGATAACATGGAAACAGAGTCCACATGCACTCCCTCTTTGACAACAGATAACATGGAAACAGAGTCCACATGCAGTCCCTCTTCAACAGACCCCTCATCTTTGGAGCAAATGGACACTACTGAGGCAGCCGATTTGGTGCTTGACATTAACGAACAACGAGCTGCTAGAGGAGAAACCCGCCAAGACAGCGACTTCTCTGATTGGTCGGACAGTTTTGTAGAGGAGGCTGAACAGTCAATAGCCTGACTTGGTGTCCCGGACCAGTTAGCACCTGTCCGGGAAAGCAAGGAGGTCACTGCAGTGTATGACCAGGTTCAACTCCAGAGCCCTGAGCACCCTGCATACAATGTTCAGGATATTACGGAAGCACATCTCAATAAGCACATAGACCCTGTGTGTAATGTCAGTGACCAGGTTGGAAGCCCTGAACAGATACACAAGTTACCAAAGTCTGGTATGCAGGACAACCACTCTGTACCTGCAGCAGTCAGAGACCAGGATTCAAGCCCTGATCAGACTGCACCAACCCCTGACCGTGACGCTACTGAGGATGCTGTTGTACCGCCCCCACAGCAAGCTCAGTTGCCTTTGGAAGTTGCAGCTCAACCGGAGCAGCAACAACCACCTGCACCAGCAGTTCCTGCAGAGGATGCAGTACAGACTGCCCCTCAGGTGACTCCGAAAGTTAAGGGGAAACCTGCAGCGGTTAAAAAAACAAAAACCCCTCCACCACCTCGGGACGATGTGTGGTCTCAGGCCGAAAGTCTTTGTCGGAAGGCTGGCATAGAGAAACCATCAAAGACCCAAGTCAAGGTGTTTCTTCCCTACTTGGAGGTGGCAGAGATTGTGGCTAATTCTGACAACAAGACCAAGAAAGCCATGTGTATGAAGAGGCCGGTCACCTTACTGAGACGTCACGGTCAACAGTCAGCCATTGCGCGAGCTATCGCGTTGTGTCGCAATGCTGTGTTTCCACCTAAAGAGCCTGTTAAGAGCACCAGCCGGCAGGAGAAAGCTCTGTCTAAGATTATGGCTGTACGTGAGTTCTTGCGAAGGGAGGACAATTGCTATGAACTCCCCGACAAGAAACATTATAAGAAGCCGCGACAGTTCCCGGTTGTTGCTCTGGTGGACACCTTGCGAAACCTCTGGAAGAAGTTTGTGGTTGAAACGGGACTCACCATTTCGTTCACCACCTTCGGAAACGCCAGGGAAATTAAAAGCATAAGGACATGTGTGTTTCTGAAAAGGAGTGTGTGCTTATGTCAGCCACATTCCAACATGTCTCTAATGCAAGAGGTTGTCCCTGGATTTGTCAAGTCCACTAGTCAGCTTATTGCTATGACAGACGAACAAATCAAGCAGAGGTTAGAGGCTGCCCTAACTACGGCGACAGTTTCTTTCAAGATGTGGACAAAGGAGAAACGTACCTATGTCAAGAAATCCAAAGGCAAAGGCAAAAAGTCATCAGATGCAACTAAGGAAAGCTCTTCTAAGACTGATAAGCAAAGCTCTAATCAGAAATCTAAGCCTGACGAGCTGAGCTCAACTCATAAAGTAGATAAGTGTGAAGAAGAGTCATCTGATGTCAAGACCGTTTACCACACCACCCTCAAGAAGGTCAGACTGCCCACAGAGAACTTCATTGAGAAGTTCATGGAAGACTTGGTGCCCTTCCGTGCCCACTGCAAACGGGTTGAACTGCAGTACGCTGCAGTGAGGAAGCTGAAATCCACTTTCCCATCCTCGCATGTTGTAGTTCAGATGGACTACAGTGAAAACTGGAACACCGGTTACATGCGAGAGATCCAACAGGCATTCTTCGGGAAGGATCAGCTTACTCTTCACCCGATGGTTGTGTACATCTGCCGTGCTGGTAAAGTTGATAGTCTGTCCTTTGTAGGGGTGAGTAAGGTCACGGCCCACTCCTTTCCCACCACTCTGGCGTTCCTGACCCAACTACTTAAAGAGGTTCGAAGGAACATGGATGTGGAGATGCAGCATCTTCACATCATTACAGACTCCCCATCATCACAATATCGGAACAGGTTTGCCTGTGACATGCTGCGTAAGGCCACGCGCCTGTATTCCATCCGGATTACATGGAACTGGCTGGAGGCAGGACATGGTAAAGGTCCCTGTGATGGTGTGGGAGGAGCTCTGAAAGGGCTTGCAGACAGAGTCGTCAAGTCTGTAGGAGAAATCCAAACAGCTGAGGACTTTGTCTAAAGTGTCGCCCCGCAGACAACTAAAATAAAGTTGCTGCAAACAGATGAGAGTGAGGTGCTCAAGTGTGCTACCCTAGTCAAATCTTGGAAGTCTCCATCTGTCAACGGTCTCATGCAATACCACCACGCAACCGTTGTCGACGGAGTACTGTATCTCCGGGTGACCTCCTGTTATGAGGAATGCTGCTGGGAGGAAGATTTGCTGCCAGCATGCCAAGAGTGGGACCCAGCTAAACTGGTACACAAAGCTAAAAAGAAAAAAACACCAAAGACGAATTCTACATTGAAGAGGTCAGAGTTGCCCACTGCTGCCGCTAGTACTGCTTCAGATTCTGAGTCAGACGACTCGGACGACTACGTTGACTCAGACCCCGACGACCTGCCAGGGTCAAACCAGGCAGGAGTGATGGAGGAAGTTTTCAGCTCTGATGAAGAGGTCGCCACTTACACTCACTTTATAGAGTCATTACGAGAAGGACCAAGTCGGCCAAAGAGGATGTGTAGTCAGGCAGCACAGGCAGCAGTGGCAGATGCTGATGACGAGGACTCAGATGAAGACCCTGCTTTTAACCCTCCCTCTTCAAGGACACGAGCTATTGCCAGGGGTGTTGCCAAGGTTCGCCGTGAAGGGCAGGAGGTTAATGAGGCCCTCATAGATGATAAGGATGGCGATGGTGACACTTCCAGTGATGACTGGCCGGTGTTAGACACTGTAAGTCTTGCCTTTGTCAAGAAATATAATTTATAAGGTTCCCTCCTCTGACCCAGCTGTTCACGTAAACCTTGGCAATACCTCTTGGCATACTAGTTACTCGCTTGTAAAATGGTTAAAGGAAAGAGACTTGTAACATCATGCATATATCATAATTATCGTCTGGACCGCATCTGCTCACTTTCAAATAAATGTTTTCAATCAGAAGTGGAGGTATATTGAATTTTCTGTTGGTCTCCATGGCAATGAATGTGATCTAAATGTAAATGAAATATATGTAGGCATATAAAGACTGCATTATGGAATGTTAAATATGTGTAGTATGGATTTTCCATAGAAATCCATTGTAGTCGGGACCGCGTCTGCTCACTTTCAAATTTATGTTTTCAATCAGAAGTGGAGGTATATTGAATTTTCTGTTGGTCTCCATGGCAACAAATGTGATGTAAATGAGAATGAAACATATGTAGGCATATAAAGACTGCATTATGGCATGTTAAATATGCGATGGTGGCAAATGCCAGTCTTTCAAATGTAAAAAATGCATGAATTTTTCACTTTCCTGATGGTTTAGCCCATAAAACTGGGGGAAAAGTACAATTTTCTATGGATGTAAAGGGATAAATAATTTCTCCACATAATTTACTTTGGATATGGGAAAGAAAACCATAGGTATGAATCAATTTTCTAATGTCAGGGGTGGTCACAGTGTAGCATGGACTTTCCATAGAAATCCATTGTAGTCGGGACCGCGTCTGCTCACTTCTATTACGGTGTGTACATGTTTGATATAGAGGTATAATGAATTTCTTATTCCTCTCCATGGCAACGAATGTGATGTAAATGTAAATAAAACATATGTAGGCATATAAAGAATGCATTATGGCATGTTAAATATGCGATGGTGGCAAATGTCAGGGAGTCAAATGTAAAAAATGCATGAAATTTTCACTTTCCTAATGGTTTAGCCCATAAAAATGGGGGAAAAGTACAATCTTCTAAGGATGTTAAGGCAAAAATAATTACTATAAGTTATGTACCTTGGATATGGGAAAGAAAATTGTTGGTGTGAATAAATTTTTCAATGTTCAGGGTGGTCACAATGATCTATGCACTTTCCATACTCGTCTGGACCGCATCTGCTCACTTTCAAATTTATGTTTTCAATCAGAAGTGGAGGTATATTGAATTTTCTGTTGGTCTCCATGGCAACAAATGTGATGTAAATGAGAATGAAACATATGTAGGCATATAAAGACTGCATTATGGCATGTTAAATATGCGATGGTGGCAAATGCCAGTCTTTCAAATGTAAAAAATGCATGAATTTTTCACTTTCCTGATGGTTTAGCCCATAAAACTGGGGGAAAAGTACAATTTTCTATGGATGTAAAGGGATAAATAATTTCTCCACATAATTTACTTTGGATATGGGAAAGAAAACCATAGGTATGAATCAATTTTCTAATGTCAGGGGTGGTCACAGTGTAGCATGGACTTTCCATAGAAATCCATTGTAGTCGGGACCGCGTCTGCTCACTTCTATTACGGTGTGTACATGTTTGATATAGAGGTATAATGAATTTCTTATTCCTCTCCATGGCAACGAATGTGATGTAAATGTAAATAAAACATATGTAGGCATATAAAGACTGCATTATGGCATGTTAAATATGCGATGGTGGCAAATGTCAGGGAGTCAAATGTAAAAAATGCATGAAATTTTCACTTTCCTAATGGTTTAGCCCATAAAAATGGGGGAAAAGTACAATCTTCTAAGGATGTTAAGGCAAAAATAATTACTATAAGTTATGTACCTTGGATATGGGAAAGAAAATTGTTGGTGTGAATAAATTTTTCAATGTTCAGGGTGGTCACAATGATCTATGCACTTTCCATACTCGTCTGGACCGCATCTGCTCACTTTCAAATTTATGTTTTCAATCAGAAGTGGAGGTATATTGAATTTTCTGTTGGTCTCCATGGCAACAAATGTGATGTAAATGAGAATGAAACATATGTAGGCATATAAAGACTGCATTATGGCATGTTAAATATGCGATGGTGGCAAATGCCAGTCTTTCAAATGTAAAAAATGCATGAATTTTTCACTTTCCTGATGGTTTAGCCCATAAAACTGGGGGAAAAGTACAATTTTCTATGGATGTAAAGGGATAAATAATTTCTCCACATAATTTACTTTGGATATGGGAAAGAAAACCATAGGTATGAATCAATTTTCTAATGTCAGGGGTGGTCACAGTGTAGCATGGACTTTCCATAGAAATCCATTGTAGTCGGGACCGCGTCTGCTCACTTCTATTACGGTGTGTACATGTTTGATATAGAGGTATAATGAATTTCTTATTCCTCTCCATGGCAACGAATGTGATGTAAATGTAAATAAAACATATGTAGGCATATAAAGACTGCATTATGGCATGTTAAATATGCGATGGTGGCAAATGTCAGGGAGTCAAATGTAAAAAATGCATGAAATTTTCACTTTCCTAATGGTTTAGCCCATAAAAATGGGGGAAAAGTACAATCTTCTAAGGATGTTAAGGCAAAAATAATTACTATAAGTTATGTACCTTGGATATGGGAAAGAAAATTGTTGGTGTGAATAAATTTTTCAATGTTCAGGGTGGTCACAATGATCTATGCACTTTCCATACTCGTCTGGACCGCATCTGCTCACTTTCAAATTTATGTTTTCAATCAGAAGTGGAGGTATATTGAATTTTCTGTTGGTCTCCATGGCAACAAATGTGATGTAAATGAGAATGAAACATATGTAGGCATATAAAGACTGCATTATGGCATGTTAAATATGCGATGGTGGCAAATGCCAGTCTTTCAAATGTAAAAAATGCATGAATTTTTCACTTTCCTGATGGTTTAGCCCATAAAACTGGGGGAAAAGTACAATTTTCTATGGATGTAAAGGGATAAATAATTTCTCCACATAATTTACTTTGGATATGGGAAAGAAAACCATAGGTATGAATCAATTTTCTAATGTCAGGGGTGGTCACAGTGTAGCATGGACTTTCCATAGAAATCCATTGTAGTCGGGACCGCGTCTGCTCACTTCTATTACGGTGTGTACATGTTTGATATAGAGGTATAATGAATTTCTTATTCCTCTCCATGGCAACGAATGTGATGTAAATGTAAATAAAACATATGTAGGCATATAAAGACTGCATTATGGCATGTTAAATATGCGATGGTGGCAAATGTCAGGGAGTCAAATGTAAAAAATGCATGAAATTTTCACTTTCCTAATGGTTTAGCCCATAAAAATGGGGGAAAAGTACAATCTTCTAAGGATGTTAAGGCAAAAATAATTACTATAAGTTATGTACCTTGGATATGGGAAAGAAAACTGTTGGTGTGAAAAAAAATTTCAATGTTCAGGGTGGTCACAATGATCTATACACTTTCCATACTCGTCTGGACCGCATCTGCTCACTTTCAAATTTATATTTTCAATCAGAAGTGGAGGTATATTGAATTTTCTCTTAGTCTTCATGGCAACTAAAGTGATTTTAATGTAAAATAGACCTTTGTAGGCATACAAAGACTACATTATGGCATGTTAAATATGTAATTTTTGAGAATGCCAGCCTTTCAAAAGTAAAAAATGCATGAAATTTTCACTTTCCTGATGGTTTAGCCCATAAAACTGGGGGAAAAGTACAATTTTCTATGCATGTAAAGGCAAAAATATTTACTCTAAGTTATGTACCTTGGATATGTATAAGAGAAATGTTAGTTGTATGGATTTTTCCTATGTCAAAGCCGGCCACAGTACAGGGGTCAGTAACCAGAGAAATGACTTGCCGGGTGGACCGCGTCTGCTCACTAGGGTGATGTAAATATAGGGACATAATTAATTTCCCATGTATTTCCATGGAAACCAAAGTCATTTTAATGTATAGTACACATGTGTAGGCTTTTAATTACTGCTTTAAACTCCTTTATAGGTGAGCAGAAAATGAAAAAGACTGAAACAAAGACAAAAAGTAAATTTCAACAACTTTATTTATAAATATTTTCACAGAAATATGAAGTCGGAAAAGGATAAAAAAATGCAATATGTGAAATATAGACAGAGTACAATAAAATGACTCTTTTATAAATAGATGGTACTGCTTATTTATGATTTTTTTTATGATAATGAAGATTTATTATGTTACGGGCGGTGTCTGCTCACTTCGGTCCCGCGTCTGCTCATTTTTCAAGCTTCTTTAACACGCCCCTGCAATAGATATAAGAGGCTCCTACCACACCATAGTTTTAGGACATGCATTATGAAGGAATAAAGATGTATACTAAATAGAAAAACGTTCCCTATGGTATAGTTCTTATCATGTAAAGTTACTTCAAAGTTTGGGGTTTTTTTTGTGAAAGAATAAGCATGAAAATGAAGATTTTTAATGATTTTTAGGGGTATTTCTCACACTCTGGCCCCCCTTCTCACCCTGAAAGTTATATTTTTCCTATAAGTACATTCTCCCCCTGTCCTATTATGATGTTTAACAAACGTTGCCAGGGAAACTGGCCAAGATATACCATCCTATCTAATTTATGGCTGAAAGTGAGCAGACGCGGTCCGCCATTTCTGGGTATCCATCTTTGGTCGGTTGTCATGGTAACGGGAAACACATTTAAAAAAAATTACCTGTGCAGGCCCAACCCCCAACCCCTCTAGTATACCCATACCAAAGGATAGAGAGATCCAGCAACCTTTCCCTGGGAGGCCCCCCCAGACCCCCCTAGGCCGGACCTGCACCATTTTCAGTAAACTTGGTCTGGATCTGATTAATGGAAAATCGAAAATGATAAGAAATGTGAGATTATATTTGTCTTGTTTAGCAAAATCAAATCTTATCTAATTGGTATTTGATTAGACATGTGCCCCTTCTATGAAATGTTTATCTTGATTATAATCTATGACCTATATTGATAGTACATGCCTATCCTTTAAGTGTGATAAAACCGGGCTATGTTGGGCCGGTAATGGGCCAATCAACCCATCAATCATAGATAGAATCTATCAAATTAGTAATTCATTAAAACCTCTGGTTGATAACAGGAGAATGAATCAATGACAGGTAGAAAATGTTCAAAATAGAGCTGTAAGTGGGTGCTAAAATGGAGTAAATTGTTATAAATGGCCGAGACCATTTCTCAAGAAACAAAGATCATGGCTTGAAGGATGTAGTTCAGCAGTCTGACTTCCTGCTATTCTTTACAATCATACGTAAGCTGACCCAACTGGCAAAAAATCTCTATAGTACATACACTTATGTAATGATTTTGATTAGCTACTCAAGGGTAAAATCCCGGAGGTAAAATACTCAAGGTAACAAAACTAACATTTACAGGTTTACAGTGGTATGGGTATTTGGAATATCACTTTTTCCTTGATCAAATAAAACAATTCCACCCAGGCTGTAATAAATATTGATACTGATTATGAGCTACACGATAGTTTAGAGCTTGTAAATCAGACAATTCTTTTTTCAAGTGAGACCAAAACAGAGGAAAATTCTTATATGGCCTGATTCAACTATAGTTCAGTGTATAAATTGGGTCATTATGAATTTCACTTCTGAATTCACCTGTGTTCCACCATGGGGGCTAGTTATGTGCCTTTCATACACTAGGCTGCATAAAGGAAATGAGCCTGAAATGTCTGGAAATTGGAAATAAATAAAAGAGAAAATTGTTTTTACCTGTGAGTCTATTTCAGTGAGAATATCTGAAATTAGTTTGCCTGCCCTTTATGACCACCAGCTAATCCAGCAAATTGTCGTTATCTGTCGCCATGATTGGTCATCAATGGTGACTCCTTTCTGAGTGATAACTCACTGTGTCATCTTTCGCCACTGTGTGTCAGTCTCACATGGCATTGCGATTTATCACAACAGTCACCAACATGGATCTAACTCACTGCGTGAGTATGTGCCACTGCCTGTCAACTCTCACTCAGAATGGCAGCTTATCACAACCATCGCCAACATGGATCTGACTCATTGTGTGGTTATGTGCCACTCCCAGTAAGTTCTCACTCAGAATGGCGACTTATCACCATCGCTAATATGGATCTTACTCCCTGCATGATTATGCGCCACTCCCAGTCAACTCTCACTCAGAATGGCAGCTTATCACCACCATCGCCAACATGGATCTCACTCACTCCGTCAATATGTGCCACTGTCTGTCAACTCTCATTCAGAATGGCAACTTTTCACCTGCATTGCCACATGGCTCTCACTCACTGCGTGAGTTTGTATCACTCCTAGTTAATCTTCTCTCAAAATGGCGACTCATCACCACCATCGCTGACATGGATGTCACTCGCTGTGTGAGTGTGTGCCACTGTCATCATCTCTCACACAAAAGGCGACTTATCACCACCATTGCCAACATTGGTCTCACTCAATACGTGAATTTGTGTCACTCCAAGCCAATGCTCTCTGAGGATTGCATCATCTGTCACTCACTCTCACTCACAGTGGCAACTTATCACCACCATTGCCAAAGTTGTTGAGACAGCACCACTGTTCAGCATGTAGCCTATCTAGGAAGTGTGGGCATGAAGTTTAAGTCCCATACGTATCAAATGTGCTTTGTTTCACACCAAGTCAATGCTCTCTGAGGATTGCATCATCTGTCACTTACTCTCACTCACAGTGGCAACTTATCACCACCATTGCCAAAATTGTTGAGACAGCACCACTGTTCAGTATGTAGCCTATCTAGGAAGTGTGGGCATGAAGTATAAGTCCCATACATATCAAATGTGCTTTGTGATCACCCGCATTGCCATCCCTGGTGAGTCTGAGTGATCACCATCCTTGCCATCTGAGGTGAGGCCATGTGATCACCACCATTGCTATTCCTGGTGATCTTGTGCTATAGCGACGTCGTGTTCCATCTAGCGACATGTGTGAGCCACTTCACACAGGTTGACGAGGAGTCACGACAGTTTGCTGGGAACAATGTTAATGCTACCATACAACAATTTTCTAAAAATTAGCTAAATGTAGACTAATCCAATTATTTCAAATAGTATAAGAGATTTAGAATGATTGTTACCTTGCTGTTTCTGCATCAATGTTGCACACTGGTACTTCCAATGGTTAGCTTGATTCATGAATATAACAGACTGCAGAATAACTTACAATGACTGCATAATATCATAGTAATCATAGTGACAAAAGATGATATGGTACTATGCATTAAGACATTTTCCCCACAATCAAAGCATCTAGCAGACTGAGTCATTTTCTTTTTATGCATTTTGGTTTCCGAGTGATGGCCGCATGCTGTCTGAGTGAGAGGGATGGTCACAACATATCCAGAAATTGCCAATACATCCCATGAGGAAAGGCTGAATTGGTGATCAGTGAATTTATTTCTTTATGTATTATGCCATATGGGCTGCAGATTCTATTAGGAGCTGCCTTTCAGAATGGCAGGGATCAGACTGGGCCTGGTCATTGCTCTCTCCAACAGCATTCGGTGTTGCATCATGCCAACCATATGGTACTAATGCAGCACAGGAGGGTTGGCATGATGCCTCAATGCAGTGCTGGCAAAAATGATTCAATGGCCAACCTAAATACCAGCAAAAATAAGAATAAAAATGATGCACAGATACAGAAACTTCCCTTGGGACTAGTGAGAGAACCACAACCTCTACCTTTCCAGCTCTCATGTAGATTATAGCTGTATAAAGTAGAAAAATAAAAGCAATCAGTCAAAGGTGGACCTCTATTGAAGAAATTATCAGACTATAAGAAGGTTTTGCGTTTATCCATGGTTATCCCTCGGAAACCTAAGCATTTCCGGAAACCTACGAGAGGTGGAGTCGCGCATGTGCAGTCAGTCAAGGATTCCCGTGTGGTAAACACAGTCAGGCCTGATTTTACAGCAGCAAAATTGCCTGGTAAGTACTGTTTTCTTGTATAAATCTCCGTCCCCTTCCATGGGGACCCTTATGAATCAATTCTGCAACTGTGTCTCCCCCCGGATATGAGAGCATACCTGTTTAGGATTATTTTCTACTGTTCTTATAACTATATATATAAAAACTCCCCTTACTTTACAGAAAATGAGTGGAAGAAAGAAGAACAGGCGTGCCACCTGCACCCATGCTATCAGTGAGAACGGATCCGTAAATGGAGATGGGGGACTGTCACCGACACATCGGTTACAATTGACCCCAGTACTGCCACCACTGACACCCAAGGCGCCAGCACTGGGGGTGATACAGTCACACAACCAGCGTTTGACTTTACAACAATACTTCAGACCCCCAACTCCGGAGCATTTATGGGTCAGATGCTGTCCTCCATGACAACATGCAAATGGGCATGGCCACCCCCACAATGAACTTCCCACGGATGCCCATCGTGTTCCTTCAGATTAGCTACAACACGGCACCTCGGGTCAATGCCCTGCGCAACCCACACCCACCTGCGCCACCTGCCGCAACAGCCGGAAAGAAGCCGGGTTTTCAGAAGTAGGGCCCTTGGAGGAGCAGGCAAGTCCCCTTACATTCACTCATACTGGTCATAATTTTGTAGCTGGGAGCATATCTAGGTACGTCACCCAATGGATGGGAGTAACTAGAGACCCATGGGTTTTGGGTATGGTGGAAGGTATATCCATACTGTTTGAAGAACTCTTGCCCGGCCAAGACAGAACACCCTTACCATAAGTATTAGGCCCAGATAAAGAAGTCCTTGTCAACAAAGAAATTGTGAAATTGTTAGAAAAAGGGGTAGTAAAAGTGGTTGAACCAATAGAAGGTCAGTTCATCTCCAATGTATTTGTCAGGCCGAAGCCCAATGGGGACTTTCGACTGATCTTGGAACTGTTGAAAATGAACAAGTGGGTCCAATATGAACATTTCAAAATGACTAGCCTGAACACTGCAGTTGAGATGATACGACCTGCCTGTTACATGTCATCCATAGATCTTAAAGATGCCTACTACACCGTCTTAGTTAGGAAAGGAGACAAATAATTCCTCAGGTTTCTCTGGAAAGGCACCTTATATGAGTTTCAAGCCATGCCCAATGGGCTAGCTTGTGCCCCCAGAATATTTACGAAAATCCTTACCCCAGTTTTCTCAAACCTTAGGGAAATGGGACATGAGTGTTTTCAGTATATAGATGACTCCACAGTAATATCCACAAACTTACCACCATAAAGCTAGGGCTGGATGCACTGGTTCCAGAGAGCGGGGTTAATATAAAAATTAGAACTGACAACACCATGTCATTGGCTTATGTCAGGAAAATGGGCGGAGTTAAGTCAGAGGAATGTAACAGAATTGCCAAAAGAAATTTGGGAATGGTGCAAAGAACGCGACATGTGGCTAACAATAAATCATATCGCGAGTAAAGACAACATTCTAGCTGACTATTTCTCGCATGATTTAGAGTGCTAACTAAGTGATAAAATATTTAAGAAAGCTTTTGATATCTTCGGGAAGCCCGAAGTTGATTTGTTCGCATCCCGAGCAAACAGAAAGGTTGAAACCTTCATATCCTCGGGACCTCAAGCGGATGCCTGGGAGATTGATGCCATGTCAATAACCTGGAGGAATATCTTTATGTACATTTTTCCTCCTTTCAGTCTTCTAGGGCCTGTGATACAACGGATTCGACTGGAGCGTGTGAGGGCCATCTTGGTAACACCAGACTGGCCGGGGCAGCCCTGGTACGGGGGCTTGCAACGTTCTAGGTGGAGAAGACTCAAATTCAGAAAGGTGAAAGGCAACCTTTGTCACCCGGGGAAGCCATCGAACAAGGTGCACCGAAAAGAAAAGGAGAGAAAACCCTTCTGGTCAGTTTTGTCTCACCCCACCGTGGCATCTCCTGGGATACCCTCAGCCGCTGGGTGATGGTGGTGCTGAAGAAGGCTGGCATTGATGTCAACCAATACAAGCTCCACTCCACCAGATGGACGACTGCGTTTGGCATACTGAAGGTCGGAGGCAACCTCAACACCCTCATGAGGCGACAAGCAGGTTGGCGACAAGCAGACTCCTTTGCAAAATTCTACCACAAATCCATAGAAGATGTGGTAGGGGGAATGCACTCCTCACACAGTAACTGTACAGATAGACAAAGACTTATACCATCAAAATGTCCACGTCTCTCCTGTTTGCTGAATATAATTGTCATAGTAAAAGTTGTGTTTGGTTTTTCTGTTGGGGGATTCAATTGCTCTGACACTCTCGTAGGTTTCTGGAAACGCTTAGGTTTCCAAGGGATAATTTTGAAATTATTCGAGACTTACCTGTAAGTTGAGATATTATTAAGATTATACCGAGGGAACCTAGCGGTTCAGGGAATATACGCCCTACCCCTTCTCATTGACAACTCAGAGGTTACTAAGAGTGCATCATTTTGGGATCTCTCCACAAAGAGCAGGTCAAATCCTTAAATATTATTAAACCTGCAGTTAAGCATTTGGTGGGTCCTAGCTCCCTTCTAATCTCAACTTGGGCAAAATGTAAATAGAACGTTTTTGGGCATTTGGAGGCAGAAATCAGTGCTTTTGTTGATATTGGTTACCATTAAAACATTATTTTCACTCAAAATTGAGGAATCAAAAGAGCCTATTTGTAGCCACACTCACAAGGATTGATGTGTTGAAAAAATGGTAAAAATCTGATTATTGGATCAAATTTTATGACAAAAAGAATGTGAAGAAAATGACAATTTCCCTTATTTGCAGAATTATGCTTAATTATACTAAGATTAATCTGAGATTTCTTGTGAAATATACAAGTTAGACCTTATTTGGGATTTGGATAGGTCGGTAACCATCAAAGTTCAAAAAGCCGTAACTCTTAAACTAGGAGAGATATTTTCTTATGTTATATGTCGTTGGAAAGCTCTTAGCCTGAATTTCACAATTGACTTTTTCCCTGGGGAACCCTTATTGCTTGGCTGTAAAATTAATAATTACTGTAAATGATATCCAAATCATGAGGGCTAGATAAGAAACTAAATAATAACCTGAGAAATCAGAGTTCCTAAGTTTATAATTCAGTGATGGTCTCGCATTGCCAGAAAAGACCATCTCACACCCTAATAAATTACTTTCTCAATGTGATTGGGCATCAACTGTTCGGCATTTCATTATCAATCATTTCCTACAACATGATTGTCTGGCTCACTACCGGACCAAGACAACATCAGAATGCAAATTTATCATGCTTGGGGTATATCCAACCACTGTACCTTCTGGTATCACCCTCCAACATCTAGCACCAGACGTCTTTGTAATTTCACAAGTATAACTATGGGGAATTATGGTGACAAGGGGCAAAAGTCTTCTAGCATAGTAATTTTGGAACAAACTTTACTGGTGTATACTATTTATTATCTTTTGGCTTTGTTTTATAAGAACTTGTGAAATTTACCATCTCGCATCTCCCATCCATATTTCCTGATACACTGTTGCTGGAAGTCAATTAAAGTTAACTGCTCCTTTCTCTTATTCTCTGCCCCTTCACCATATCAATTCCCTATTCCCTCACTGTCACAATGTTTATCCGGCTCTCCCCCTCACAGTACCTCCAAGGTTCAGTGGGGTCAAGGGTAAAGAAACACACAAAGTCCTACCTCTGTGTATTGACTTACATGACCAGACCCTCTGACTAATTATTTAGTCGAACCCCCAGCCAGTATTTCCCGAATAATTTTAAAAATAACAAGATTGCTTATCACTTATTACATACCAAAGTTGATATGGAGGTGATCGAAAGCCTCTCTTGGCCTTATAAATATAACTAGGCCTTTTTAAGATTACCACTGTATGTACCGTATTGACCTGTATAACCCCGGCGATCATCGATTTCAACCTGGCTCTACCCCCGGCGCTTATTCAAGACCCACACTTTTTCGAGACTTAGAATATAGTGAAATTTATAATTTCAATACTCCTGCACTTATTTGAGACCAGCGCTTATTCAAGACCCCGGCGCTTATACAAGCCAACACGGTAGTTGAAGGCAACTGACAGTAAAGATATTCTAAGTACTGTGAGTCCCTTGACAGCTCCCGTGTGAATCTCTACTAGGTATCTCTGTGTAGGGTGACAAAGCTGTCCAAGATGGCCTTGACATACAATGAGATAACAGTCATTTCAGACATTCCATAGTCTCCATCTTGTCTGAATCTACAGTGCATGTTTTTCCATTGGACAAGTATTGAGAAATCATGAAAGATAATGAGATATTTCCTTTTTTGGAAATACAGACCACATATCTGCACAAAGTGGTGTTAATAATGTGTATAATTATAATGTATTGCAAATGTTACGATTTTGTTCAGTAGTTGTGAAACTCAAACAGTGGTTAATCAGACTTAAATGAATTAGCAGACAGACCTGAGAGTAGTCTCGCCAACACTGCATCAGTGCATAATGATGACAAAGGGACATAAATCTGGCACAATGTGATACTTAGAGAGTTTGTACATCTAATATGGAACATATGGTCACAACATATTAGTGACCAGGCACTTAATTGACGTCAGTGTTGTCTCATGAATTCCTGGAGATCTTTTGTAACTGTCTAATAAAAAAAATGTAATTAATATCAAGGTGCTGGTTTGTTCATGTGTGGTATGATATTTTTTCAATAATTGATATATTTCTGGATGTTATTGCAATGCAGTGTATGACAGCTCAGGAGGGCATTTCAGAATGATAGCAACTGTCATCATTTCGAAATGACCTTGAGTGCCCCACAACATATGTATTTGAAATGGTTCCTACAACTATTCTCTGTTATACTATCAATACTAATTTTATCATTGCACCTGGCCATGAGGCACACCTTAGAAAATCATGTGTGCAGGTGGTCATCCTGTCATATCCAGAATGAGTTGGGAATTAACAGAGGAAGTGAACTTGTTAGGGCCATTTGCACATGCTGGAAGGCAGACAAGCAGTGGCCGAGCTGGACCACACGTTTAGTGCAGTCATATAGGGCTAGGTATGATTTGATAATGGGGATAGGATTAGTTCTGGCTAATGGCACTGAATATTTTATAAAAAGAAACATACTTTCACATCTAAGATTCTGTAGCAGAAGACAGTGACAAATGAGTATAAATCAATCACCAGATGGGTATCATTATACAAATGGTCCCTACTTTGTAGACCTTTGTAAATTAGGGGACATTCACATTGTAGACAGAAACCTGCTAACCTGGCCTCTAAGTAAAAGCTTGGCCACTTTTCGACCTACTTAAACATAACAGATCATTCAAATGGACATCAGACTGTGAAAAAACCTTCCAGGCCCTGAAAGACGCCATTAGCACTGACGTCATCCTACTGTACCCGGACTATTCAAAAGAGTTCCATCTGACAACAGATGCATCAGGTACAGCTCCTGGGGCTACCTTTCCTAGGAGAAGGATGGTGAACTTCGACCAGTAGCATTCTCCGGCCGCTCACTTCATGAGCACAAGAAAAATTACGGAGCCACACAGAGAGAGTTACTGGGAGTTGTATTTGCAGTGGACAATTTCAGGCACTACCTAGAAGGAAGACATTTCCAACTATATACTGACCACCAGGCACTCATCCCCATGCTGACTTAGTCAGATAACAAAAACATGTGGGTCAGATGGGCACTAAAGATTCAACATGTCAGAGGGAAACTGAACATACCAGCTGATGCAATGTCCAGAAGAGACTATCCATTGGGTGACAAACCTATGACTGAATACCACCAAAACCCAAAATTATCAGGGTTCAGTGTAGGATCATGTTCAATGATGAGACCAACTCTTAATCCCAAACCCATTCTCTAAAAACAAATCAACTCATCACCTCTACTGCGCATGCGCAGATGAATACACCTCATCCCACAAAACCCATGCACTTGATGCACAACCACACACATTCACACAACTCCAACAAGGACACAACATTCCTGTGTCCAAAACAAAAACTACATCACACAAGCACATGGAGCCTGACGTCCTTAATGTCATACAGGCAGCTCTAGATGTGCAATCATTCAATTTTGTAGATCATGAAAGGGAATCAATTCAGGAGCTGGCCAGCCTGAACCCAGGCACATCACCCTGGCGGCTCTCTCCAACAGAACCTCCCACTCTGACTACCAGCTCATCCAACACTATGGCCAGCCTACACCCAGGCACATCACCCCGGGCGACATCACCTACACTACATGCCATCACAGCAGTACAAACATGTCAGAAGATGGCACGCCAAAACCCAGGAACACCCCCCAAGCCGTCTGAAGACACAATACAAAAGCAACCTCTACTGAATTTAAAAAGAGATGCTACGCACATGTCACGCTAACTGGAGGAACAAACAAAACATCTGATGGAAATGATGGAAAGTATGACAGACCCTAGCATCTCAATTCTCAACTTGAAAAGAAAGCAAAGGAGATCCTCAGAAACCAAATCCATTATCACATACCTCGAATCAGGCATAGTCCCCAATAACACAAACAAGAGAGAGACAGAGAGATTCATAAGGTCAACCCAGGATCACATGATGCTGGAGGGTGTCCTAGTACACATGAACTCCACCTTATGGAAGAAATTCCAAGAACTCTCTTTCCAACATCATACCTGAAGACGTGAGGTTCCCCATCTTAAAGCTATTCCATGACATTCCAATGGCAGGCCATGCTGGTACTCAAAGAATCCTGTCGACCATGCTACCAAAAGTATACTGGAAAAATATGGCAACAGACATAGAAAAATTCCCAGCAACCTGCCACATTTGTCTCAAGGCTAAAAAGATGAACTACACCAACACACTACCCATGCCAAAACACCAAACACCTTCATACCCATTCCAATTCATCCACATAGATGCAATTGGTCCTCTGCCTCCAACAGAGGGCAAGAACAAATATGTACAAGTAGTGGTCGACCGATTTTCTAAATTTTGTATAGCATATGCTACCACCTCACTCGATGCTGATACCACCACAGCGGAATTCATAGACAAAGTGGTTCTAGCAGAGGGCACACCAACAGTATTACAATCAGAATTCAAAATTCAAGAAAATGACTGACACCCTCGGCATCAAACACATATTTAGTTCCTCTTATCAACCCTAGTCCGATGGCCAGGCAGAAAGGTATGTAAAATCTCTATCAGAGGGAATGCGTGCCTTCTGCATGAATAACCATCATTGACAACAAACTACCACTACAAGAAGAGAAAAGTCTAACCCTCCATATCACGGACAGACTCAAGAAGTTAGATTATACTCACAACATGGTAGTTACCAACATCGAGAAGAGAACAGAGGAAATGAAAAGACAACATGATAAGAATGCTAGAGAATCCGGGGTAAGAATCACTGGTGTATGTAAAGATACCACGCCTTCTGGACAGAGAAAAATATCTAAAACTCCAGGAGGTATATGCTGGACTAACTCCAAATCCTCCGTGATTCTCAAATCAACTAAAACAATGAAATTAGCACCCAAGCCTGTACATGTAGACAGATTGAAGCTGGTACGCTGTGTCAGACACAACAGCTATCAACAAAGGCAAACCAAACGACGACTTAGTTAGCAAGCTCTGGAAATTTGATGGCAATGACCTCACACCAAAACCCATCTTGCTACAAACTACAAACATCTACAGAGCATGACCAACACACTCCAAAGTGAGAAAAAGAACAAGAGTTGGATTAAATCACTAAAATGGCAAATTATTATCAAGTTTACAAGTTAAGCACTATAAATGCAAAATCTAAAACAAAAAGCACATAAAGTGCATATTAAGCACCAAAAGTGCATATTTACAAAATGACTCATGAATTATTCATGAAAATACAAAGAGGATTCATCTTTTTCTCACTATCCTTCATTTAGTAATCACCCAGTGTAGCAGTGTGGAGGCTTTAACTCCTGGCAACTTCAAAAATCCGCTCAAAAACCCTACATAAAACCTTAATACCCTACAGATTAATGCTTATCAGCATTAAAAACTTAAGCGCCCGTGCTTTACCTAAATCCTACCCCTTACCCCACCCTCACTATAGACTACAGGAAAAGCTACCCACCTACCGGCCATTGGAACAGCAGCAGGTGTCACAAACCCCCCCAGGTGCTAAAGCCCATGGATTTAGACTGGAGTGGCGCCACCTGTAGGCGCAATAGCAAACAAACAACACTAATCTGGAGAAAAAGCTGACCTAACAGCAGGGTGACATAGCTACCATACCTGTATGTGCTACCAGAATATAAGGCAGACTCCAGCTCCAAACCATCATTCACCTCTTGACCCCCGACCCTACACATCAAGGAGCCTGGAGTTGCCGTGCCCACGGACCACTGAAGAGAACGTCATAAGCACTACTACACACCTGCACCTTCATCACCTGCACCATACACTTTCTTCATATTAGGTATTTAGAAATTAACCCCAAACTTTAAGGGAGTATATACAAAAGCGCACTCACTAAAAACACGGTTGAAGAAACCGCTGCAGCAAAAATGCAGTCACTACCATTATTCTTAATCCTCATGACAGTGTGCACCGCCCACCAGGTGGTGCGCCAGAATATAGGACTCATTTATGAGCAATTACCAGGACAGATCATCACAGGACACGACACTTATCAGATCATACGGGCTGTACCCGACACCATACCATCTATACGACAGGCCAAACCACATATCTATGAAACCATCAAAACACTACAGTTACCATTTTTAGGCCCAAGGGACAGCCATGATTTAAAGTTATTACAGCAAGCACTGGATTTGGACAAATTAATCACCAACATCGACCAGAACATCGCCATCACTATGAATAATATTAAGCACTTCCTGTCCGACCCCATCAATAGCCGGCCAAAGAGAGCTATCCTGTCCTTCCTAGGGGAGCTCTTCAAACATTATTTGGCCTGGTGACAACACGTGACATGGACTCCATCATCAATGTTATCACTCATCTAGATAAAAGGTTAGGTATCCTTTCCTACACTAATGTGCAGACCGCTCAAGGACTACATGACATAACTATACAGTATAATGACTTTTTAGACACTTATATCAAGGAACAGGACATCATGCAAGAAGCACTACTTGATATCACAGACTCTATTGATTCCTGGTCTGATGATTTTTCTACCACCTTGACCTCCCTACAAGCTCAGAATGACAGGCAGATGGCCCAGTCAGCGATCATTTCTGCACAGACTGTGGTTCTTCTAACTAGACTAGCTTGCCAACAAGGTCTGGGAAAAATGGAAAATTCATTAAGACTACTATCCACTGGAATCCTGGCGCCAGATATGATTAGACCAACTGAACTGGCCCAGAAACTACATTTATTGAAAACTCAATTGAAAATCAACAACCCTGGATCAGAAGTTACAGTTATTGATACAGCCTATTACTACTCACAATCTGTGGCACTCTACACCTATTCAAAGACACATTTATATATTCACATTGATATCATAGTATCAGCCACAGACTCAGCATTTAATTTATACCAGATTATTACTATGAATGTCCTCATGGACACAGAGAGCCTGTATCTGTAGTGAGGCAGATACCCTGTATCTGGAGATGAACAATGCCGACTTTCTTTCCTGCCCTGGACAAATCCTGAAGTTCTGTTCTAGGACCAGTCCTAGAATCAGAAGTGATAACCCTACCTGCCACATAGCAGCCTTCACCAATAATCAGGCAGCGATAGCTAAGCTCTGCACCTTCCAGGTACAGCATGTAAAGCCCATTGCAACCTCAGCTTTGGCTATAGGCATGGACAAGTATTTAATTTCTACAAACCAAGAATTTTATCATGTTATCTGTCGGCATAAGACACTTACTACAAAAAGAGCACTTGCTTACTCAGTGGTTGGTGTCCCATGTTTGTGCCACTTACAGTTTGACGGACTTTATTTACCAAATACTCATATACCATGTAATACATAGACAAAGGTGCACGAGAATTGGTCAGCACTGAGGGTTATCACACGAGGCGAAGCCGAGTGTGATAACCCTCAGTGCTGACCAATTCAAGTGCTCCTTTGTATTTATCTCAAGTTAATTTAGTCAGATATGTTCAAAATTTGATTTATTTGGCATTGGAAATGATTTTATCATCAGTTATTTGACCGTTTTGGATGTTTTCCCAGGGAGTGTGATACGGGGAAGGGTTATCACACTGTGGGGTGTGATACAGAGTTTCTTGGTTAAGCCTATGGGGCTCTCGTATTCAACTTGAGATAAATCTGTATCCACACATTATATCATGCACACTACCAACGTGTCTATTATAGCAGCATTGTCCACAGTTCATTCAGAAATTTCACCATCATCACTCCACCACTCACCAATTAGAATACCCTATCTTCATACAGAGGCCATTGTCAAATCCCTTATCCCAATGAAAACACTACCAAAAGAAGTCTCCATTGATTTAGAACCATTTACTAGGCAGATCTTAGAAGATGCTGAATGAGCATCTAGGACCCTACACACCCCTCTCCAACCCTCACCCATTGCTACCACTATTCACAACTTCTTTGGCCATTTAGTTTGGAATTACATTACCCCACTGGTAATGATCATCAACTCCATTGTAACTATAATTCTAATCATCAAGACTCTGGGACGCCAGGCAGTATTTGTGGCCATACCCACGGCCTCGGCTAGCCCGCTTAACATAACATGGAGACATATTATAAAAACCCCACAGGCACAGCCCACTGTCACAACACTCCACATTGATCAGTATGTAGACACAGAGAATGTATTCACAGTGATTATAATTGCCCTGATTATCTATGCAGCACTGAAATATATTAGACTGATCAAATCAAAATTCATCAAGCACTTTGGCCTCATCAACAAATCACCTAGAACAAACCTTACCATTACTCTCAAGGTCTATAATGGCCATATCAACCACACTGTACCACTCATTACCATTCCCTAAGAACTAGATGTTATAAAGGTGTTATAAAAGCGTTCCAGGATGTCTGGGCATTAACACCCACTTATGTCCTCTCCCTAGAATTATTATGGCCTGGACAGGCCCCATTACTTTAAATATACAAGGTAGATCCATGACATACTTTCTACCAGAGAAATTAGTTCTACCACTGGAAGCCCAGTGGACTGTTATTAAGACACTACGTGATTCCACACTGACTACAGGACTTATCCTGAAAACACTAACGACAGTAAGATCTCTACTCCCATTTAACAGCAATGAGGAACTGACGGATGGATCCCCCTCTAGACCTTATCTCATTAAGAACCCCAAGACATGACCACAGCAGAACTAATGCTGGCCCTCAAAGTGTCCAGAATAGAACTAGGTAGCGAGAACTAGAATCTTATCAACTTTGAGAAATCTTACTTTAAAAACGAATGCCGACTTCTGAAACAAACTTGACCCCATGTTTATAATTTATCAATGTTTTACATGTACAACTGATATTGCCATGCCAACCATGACCAACAGACAATGTGCTTGTTCAAACCAGGTTTCACAAACTTTATACCACGGACAATGATTATTGAACACTGATTTACAATTGATTTATAGCAAGAATAGCCAGGCCTAGGCTAATCCAGCTATACTAGGGTAGATTAACCTAAAGACAACCACATACCTAGAGTCGACCACCTGTCAGCTAGATTTTCTCACTCTCACATGTACTGCATTGGTCTTGAACCCTAATATTATTGAAATAGAAGTGTTATAGTACCCCATAGAATGATGTCCTTGAATATATGAAGTAATTGTCATTGCATGATAAAACACTAAAGTTCCCATGTTTGAATGGTTTTTACCATGACCAGCTGGCCATTTCATCAGAATTCTCCAACTTTGGTTTGATAATTTGAAGATGACAAGTGCTCACATATATACAACATTTTGACTCTAGGAATTGATAAATATCTTTGCTAAATGGTAGCATAAGGAAAAGTGCAGAAATGTTAAATACTTTCTGTATAGGACTTATTTCCTAGAACATACAGATTTCACCTTGAGATGACCACCATTTCACCTTGAGTTGACCACTCCTTATACACCTATTTGTATATTTAATTGAATAGAAACCAATGATTATGTAGGGTTACATCACAAGATTCATGGCCAGAATAGTTTGGGATAGAAATCTTCACTGGATTATGCTCTGATGCATACATTTCAATCTTTACTGTAATGCTATTGTAATGGTTCGTCTCGTTAAGTTAAGATTAAATCATAACGAAGAGAGAGAAAAGTTTCCGGGTAGGCAACCGAGCTTTTATTTCTTAGCTTGCGTTACATACGATCACAGCCTCAGAGGACTACATGCTACTAGGGCATTCGATTACCCTTTCGGGTAACAACCTGGTTGAGCAGTGGGTAAACCACTACTGAGGAACCTAGGGCTAGGACCAGCCTTATATAGGGGAAAAGCCCGCGAAACTCAGACCGGCCACGTGACGTGTGGCGGACGAGTGGTAGGCCCCCTGGTGTAATGGATACGAACCCAGAGGCAGGTGCTGCCACCTGCCATCCGGATTCCCCCACCACACCCGAAGGACCTAGGTCTGAGTCTCACGGGTACATGAACGTTAAAGTGTAAAATACCATACCCCTACACTGCCCCCCTTAGACAATAACTTGGGGGTGATTAAACCGCAGTGTATTAATAACCTAGCAAGTAATTGTTTACAATACTAAAAAGGGGTATTAATTACACTTGCTCGATGTGAAATAGGCTATAGTATAAGACTATCCTATTTCTGAAAAATTATACAATAATAGCATCGAGTGTCGTTCATGTCACTTCCACTAGTAGCTTATAACAACCACAAATGATAAATATAAAATTATCACAGATTTATAGTAACATTTTGACAACAGTAGGGTCCTGAAAAGGACCGGTGGTTGTAAATAATGACCGTATTACAGTTATTGAACCTGGAAAAAAAAATTTCGACTTTTTAAATTAACAACTCTGTCCACTTTACAAAGTGAATTGAATATTAATGATCAGATATGAACAATTAACCTGATACTATATGAACACAATTAGGTATTAACCTGAGTAATACAGTACTAAGTTTAGAGAAATCCGTTGGACCTTCTCTTATTTTATGGAAAAATATTTATACTTTTTGAGACACAGCTCAGTTTATACCTTAGTGTTTTATATTTACAGGTTACAGAAGAAATATAGTCTCTTTATATATTGAGACCAAGAATGACCTATCTAGACAGTTATAGGTCTAGGATTACCATAAACAACTTTTAGGATTCGCAGATCCAGTATATTTATAGACACTCTATAATAATATATCTTTATAAAAGATATTATATAGTTATAAATACAATTTTACACACATTATAATATTATCAACGAAGTTACTTGTTTTCATGATTGGAGGATGTAACAGGAGTCCGATGCTGCTGATGTCTTGGTATGGGCGAGCTGAACCCTGATGCCTGAAGTGCTATAGTAAAACTTGTTGGTGGGTGTAGCTAAACCCTGATGCCTGTAGTGCTAGCTAACTGGAGGTAATAGTAGATCCAGTTGTAGACTGTTGATGGACTTTATGGGCGTAGCTAAACCCTGATGCCTGTAGTGCTAGCTAACTGGAGGTAATAGTAGATCCAGTTGTAGACTGTTGATGGACTTTATGGGCGTAGCTAAACCCTGATGCTTGAAGTGCTAGCTCACGAGTAGTAGTGGTGTAGTAGTAAATCCGGTTTGTAGTTCAAAAGTCCATATTAGTGTAAATTGTCCATGATTTTATAATAGGCACAGTCATTATATTATGGCACAGTACAATTATGGTGTTTACAGCATTCGTACTCCTCCTCCAGAGTGACTTGTTTGTTTCTCCTTCTGTTTCCAGTTTCCGGATTAGGGTACAGCTTGGTACCCGAATCAATACGGGTTGGATAAAAAAATGGTTTCTTATCCAACAATACATAGGAAATAGCACCCCGGGACACACAATTATGTCCGATCTTCATGCAACAGTTTTTTTTTTACTGTTCCATGTTCTCCTCGGGTGGCTGGTTTGGACCCGGTTGTTGAGCCTGTGGCTGAACGGAGGGGGTCCACATCGGTTCCATCCGTAGGTGCCAATGCGGGGACAGCAGGTGTTAGTTTCACCTTCTGGCATGCCTCGAACAGGTTCAAAGCATGCTCAGGTGTGCCGTCCCAGTTATCCATGATAACTCCGAAAACCTTGAAGAACTTTTGCTGGTTCTTCATGTTCGTTGCTCGTTCTAGGTCGAGCATCTGAGAAGCTGTTTCCTTCTCGGATAGGGCCTCCTGCCGCAGATTAGCAGCTTCCTGCTTATCTTTGGCAACATCCGCCTTTATCTGAGTCGAGATCCGGTTGATCTCTGACTTCTGGATCGCGTCAATGCACTGGAGAGTGCTCGACATGGTCCGACGATACATATCCAGGTGGAGGTTTTCCAGATGGTGCTGTAACGTCTCAAACTGCTTGCTCTGAATATTGCAAGACAATTTGTCCTCCTTCTTGAAGAAGGTCTCCACGGTCTGGATCAGCTTAGGCCGATGAACCACAGCACCAGGTGGGGGTACCTGACCCTGAGGCTTTGGCTGTGCTCCAGACCCACTCGCAGTGACAGCTACCTGCGTGTGCGAAGAAGCAACCGCAGTAGTAGCCGCACTAGCAGTGGTCGAAGAAGGGCCTTGCTTTAGTGATCCCTGTGCCAGGGGCAACCGCGACAATTCCCTTCTAAGGTCTTTGGCCGTCAACAATGGCGCGGGTGGACGTTGTCTCACCACAGCACTCATTGTAGGTTGGGGAGCTTGACCTCCTACTGTCGGCAGTTCCTGCTTGACCCTCCCGTACTGATCAAAGATTTGCATCTCTGGTCCGGGTGGGCCCATAGCAGGGTACTGCTTCGGGTCTCTGACATTCAAAGGCGCGTGTTTCCGGGAGGACTGGCCACCCGGTCCACTGACAGCAAAGAATGTCGGGTTCTGTGCACCTAGTGGAGTTGGTGCTCGTCCATAGTGGGAAGGAGTTCCAGTAGGAGATGGAAGATGTGGCTTCTTCCTTCCCCCATTCGTTTGTCTCTCCAACGCCTCCAGTGGTGACCTGGCTCGGCTTGGAGATTCAGACGCCTGTCTCTTCCTATCTGCTGCGGAGGGTCCCTGGCGGTAATCCCTGCGGCTTCGGACCTGTTCTCCGGATGGAGTTACATAAGCCCCACCACAGCGGCGGGCCTTGTTGCTCCTCCATTCGTTCAACAGATCGTACTCCTCCTGAGCGTACTCTAGTTTGCCGGACCCGGGAGTCTGGGCAAACCGAGCCTTTAGTTTCTGGTTAGTACCAGGAACCGTAGGCGCAAACTACTTCGTACTCAGTGTGAGGGAAGCCAACTTCTCTGCATTGAGGCCCTTAAGGTTACCATAGAGTTCCGAGTGAATTTTCATCACCCGATCTATGGCTGCCTCCAGGCCCTCTCCATGCGAAGTCACATAGTGCCGGACCATGTCTCCGCGTCGGGGGGTGACACATCCTGTGCATTTAGCACATTTCTTGCCAACCTCTCGATCGCAGACATATTCCGGCCTCTGGTGCATATGAACCTCCACCAGATGATGAAGGAACTCGTCTTTCTCGATGAAGAATTCAACCTCACCCTCACTTTGAGTACAACGTTGGAAGGGACAATCCTTACGATCCTCCCCATAGTACTCATCTAGAGCAAACTTGAGCTTGCCCTTCTGGTCATAATTGTACAGACCATTGGGCGAATTCTTAACGAATTCCCAATAGATCCAGTACATATTGGCCGGCTTTCTATCAGAGAGCTTCTTGCGAAGCCACTCCTCCATATCCTCACGCCTCTCACAGGTGATCCGAGGGGGCAGTCTCCATACGGATTTACTCCCCTTCAGGTGTCCCCTGTGTAGAGGAATGAAGTCAGCAAAGTTGCTATTGGCGTTAGCCCAGATAGCAGCCTCTTGCTCGTCAGTCGGAGTGGCATCCACAACTGGGTCAACCGGCTCCTCTCCCTCCGGGTCGGATGGTACATCCACAGGTTGCACAACGGGTTGTTGACCCGCGAGAACCTGGGCTGCAGCATCTTGAGCGTCTCCACTCAAATCGGCCATTACGTCGTGTAGCTTGACGATTGGCACACCGAGCTCAACTTTTACGGTTGGGACAGCCGGTTCAGCTTCTGTATTATCAGCTTGAACGTCTACCTCGATAGGTTCAGGTTTGCGTTGGTCAACCCTCTTCTTATTCCGCCTGCGGGATCTGCCGTTAGTAGAAGTGCCAGGCTCGGATGCATCCGTCTCATTGCCGGAGACATCCGAAGTCTTAGCGCCCTTCTTATTGGCCGAGCGTGGAGACACCCGATGGGTTCGGGTACTGTCGGCCACACTCGTGCTGGTAGAGGGTTCGGTTCCTGACCGCTTCCCTTTACCCTTACCTTTGGTGGGGGTTGCTTTACCCTTTCCACCAGCTGCTTTCTCCTTTACTTGCTCAGTCTTCGTAGGGGTAGACTGAGCAGTTTTAAGGGAAACATCTGCATCAGGTAGGGCCTTCTCAGGTACTACTGCTGCGCCTCCCAAGGTAGGAGCTTCAGCAGGAGACATGAGACGGTCCATCCGATCGGCCATCTTGGCTGTTATTTGCATGGGTGCGGGTCCGGGTACTAACTCCGGATGCGCCAGTGCATACTGCCTCTCCAATAGACGTACTACGAGGTCCTGTATTACCCCGAGTCTGTCTAATGGAGACACACCAATACGGGCCTCTTCTGCCTCAATGGTTTGAGACGTAATGGGGACCCCTGGACAGTAATCCACAACAGCGTTACCTGCTGCTTCATACTCATCCGCTGTGCCTAACAGTAGGATCTGGTCTCTATCTATGTATCTAGAGACCTCATCTGCCTTGACACCGGTATAACCCGTTTTGTCAGACACGTAGGAAGGCCTATAAGAGGGATTCCTTCGGAAAGCCATTTCTGCGTCCCAGACGGCTTTACGAAACCATAAGTGGACTACCAATCCTTTGGCCATCTGATGGTAATCCATCAACCAGGACTCCGGAAAGGTATTAGCCCATTGCGGATGAGCACATTCCCAGATTGCGTTGACAACACGTTCATCAACCTCTCTGGACGTCCCATAACAGGTGGGTATCAGCATTTCCTCAGAAATTGCTAACATCCGTCCGTCATAGGGACCGGCTACATCGTGCCATTCTGGACTGTCTGGGAGGGGCAGCTCTAGGTACATTGGCCTGTCAACCAGAGAAGCAGGTCCCAAAGCACCGAATGAGGTACTCCCACCAAGACGGGGCGGCAATTGAGGGGGAGGTGGCATCAGAGCCCTGTCATGAGACTGGGCTCCTGCCGGTTCTCCACTCAACCCTTTGGATGGAGGGGCTACGTAAGGCTCACCTACATCAGTTTGTTGTTGAACACCTCGGCGTTCAGGACTAACTTGTCTGGAGTTGTCGGATGCGTCATAGAATGATTCTATGTCGCTATCGTCTACTCCAGAGAAGTACTGATCAACATTCATTTGTTGATCCATCTGATCACAATCAGCATCGTATTGCTGATCGTCGTATGTATAAGTGGGACTCTGGGGAGAACCACTTCCATACTCTGGCGGGGTGCTGGCACCGGCACCACCGCCAAGGCGGACGGCCTCTTCTGCCATCGACAGAAGTGGCTGTTCGGGGATTAAATAATTTACCGGATAAGCAGTAAGTACTGCTTACCCAGTGAAAGGCGGGTGCCTTTTAACGAGGGCACACCTCGGAATATGGCTGTCTCGGGCTATCAGACTCCAACAAGAGTAAGACCACCCTCGGCCACGTCTTCTTCCTTTGCAGGAATAAGACAATATGGCGGGATACTCGAACTTGAATCGCTGCGCATGATCAAACCGGCGCCTCACGTGACCATTCGAAAATGGGTCAACAACTTTCCCGCGTGCCCTTAATTAGGTCACGCGCCCTTACATAAAAACAATACAATACCCGATCGGTCGTCCGTCCGCACTCAGGGTTCAACTATGACAACTCGCTAGGTATTATGGAGTTTATGGATAGCATAAGCATATCCACCGGATTATCCGTCCAAAACCATGGGTACATTGTCATAGGGCCTTTTCCAGAAACTCATGACCGGCTCAAATATACATTGAACTAGGTTACAACATATAACAGTACACAGTACAGGACAACACACTCGTTGTGTTAACAGGCTAGGTTACGGCAGTCTTTAGCAACCTTGGACTGCGTCTAAGAGGTTTTGAGGCCTCTTTTATTGACCTGGTATCCATAAGAGCCTTTTCCAAGGTCTTCTTAGCCTTAGAAGGACCTTTCCTCTTATTTTTACCTGCGCCTGCCGAGACTTTTTGTATCTTCCCCTGCTTTCCGGATGTTACGACAGGGGGCACCACCCTCTTCGGGTCTGCAACCTTCCGTGGCCGCCCGGGTCCTCGCTTTCGGGTCGGTACCACTTCGAGTTGCTTAACACGACTCTGTTCCATTACTTCCAATAGACCATCGCCATACATTTCGGTGGAGGTATCCCTCCCTCTCCATGGGCGTAGTCTCGCTACATTTGACTTGTAACATTTACCAAGCTGTGATTTAATAATCACTGTGCAGTCACTAATAACCTGAGTTATAGTGAAAGGTCCATCCCAATTGCTGGCTAATTTCAGGTTGGCTAGAGGTTGGTGTAGACACAGTACTCTATCTCCTAGATTAAAAAATCTAGCTTTTAGACCTGTGTCATAGCCAACTTTCTGCCAACGCGCAGTTTTCTGCAACTCATCTCTAACCCTCTCATAGGCTTGTTTGAAATTATCCTGTAGGGATTCTACAAACATCGCCTGACAAGGGGTTTCCGGATTCATTCTTATTACGCCAAACACCAAATCGGCTGGCATAATCAAATCCTCTCCAAAAACGAGGAGATTAGGAGAACAGTTTGTGCTCGAATGTACAGTGCCATTGTAGGCATGTACCACGAATTCACATTGTTCATCCCAATCATCCATCTGCTCATTAACCAGAGACTTCAATACTTGGATCAAAGTCCTATTGAATCTCTCTACTTGTCCATCGCTCTGTGGCCTATAGGGATTAGTTCTTGTCTTGCAGATCGCCAGACAATTACACATCTCTTGCCACAGACTAGACTCAAATTCTCTGCCTTGGTCACAATGTAACATGAGTGGGACACCTAAGTGCAGCACCCACCCTTTTACAAAGGCCATAGCACAAGTAACAGCCTTATGATCCGGTAAAGGAAACACTCGGGTGTACTTGGTATAATAATCAGACACGACCATCATACACGTGTTGCCACTAGGAGTGGGGGGAATCCCACTAATGATGTCAACAGCTATTCTAGCAAACCTTACACCAAACAGTTCCTGGGATAATGGCAGCTTGCCTAACCTGGGTCCTGGTTTGTTCTTACAGCACTCGGGACAGGTCTCCACCCACCGGGTGAGATCTGTACTCATGCCGGGCCAATAGTATCGTCTGGTCAGACGTTCTAGAGACCGTTTCTTTCCAAAGTGTCCACTAGTTCTATGACCATGACAGAAATACATAATATCTCGTCGCATAGCACTAGGTATGACAACTTGCAAGGTTTTCTTCCTATTAGAATGGTTCTTCCATCGGAACAGAATACCATCCCGGACTTCTAGCTCGGCCCATTGAGCTAGGAATCGTCTCATCTCTCTGTTTTCCAATGACACTTCGGGTCTTGGAGGACAGATACCCTGATTAAGGAACTTAATCAAACGTGATGTGACTGCATCAGACTCCTGGAACTGCTGGATGGTCTCCAAGGACCAATTCAAGACATGTTCCGGGTGGGTTTCGAATGGAACTCGAACCCCTGCCAACACAGCATTGTGGGCTCCACAATCAGTGCACTCAGCATTTGCACATTTCCTCACTGGGATTCTAGACAAAGCATCTGCATTCAAATGCTTTGCCCCGGCTCGGTGTTCAATCTGGCTGTGATTTAGACCGAATTCGGATAGGTGCGCTAACCAGCAACCTATCATCCCCTCTGCATCTTTGAAGTTCAATAACCATCTGAGGGAAGAGTGGTCAGTCCGTAGAGTGAAATCACTCCCCCACAAAAAGTGCTTGAACTTCTTCGTATAGACCACCACAGCCAACAACTCACGTTTAGTGGTACAATAATTTCTTTGAGTTTTACTCAACGTGTTACTAGCGAAGGCTATAGGAACTTCAACCCCATCCTGGACCTGAGAAAGGGCGGCTCCTATGCTTTCATTATTAGCATCAGTATCTAGAATGAAGTGATCATTCTCCGTAGGGTACTTCAACACAGGTGTACTTGCAAACAAATCCTTTATTTTCCTAAAGGACTCGTCTTGCTCGGATCCCCAAGGGAATCGTTCCTTTCTTATCCCGGGTGTCCAGTGGGACAAACTCTGGATAGGAAAGGCAACCCTTGAATATCCTGGGATAAAGTCCCGGTAGTAGGAACAGAATCCGAGGAAGGATCTGACTTCTTTCGCATTCGTGGGTGCCTGCCAATTTGACACGGCATCCAGTTTCTCCGGATCGGCTTTAATCCCTTCATTCGAGATTATTCGCCCCAAGTAATTGATAGATCTTTTGAAATGATCGCACTTCTTGGGCTTCAGCTTCAAACCATTAGTTATGATCCTTTCCAGGACCATACCTAAATTTTCCAAGCATTCTTCGTATGTCTTCCCAAAGACAATCACATCATCTAGATAGACGAGACATTTCTTCCATAAGAGGTCACTTAATAAAGTTTCCATCATGGCTTCAAATGTCGCTGGTGCATTGCACAATCCGAACGGCATCACATTATATTGGAATAATCCAATATGACTGGAAAAGGCCGTCTTCTCCATATCTTTCGGATGCATACCCACTTGCCAGTACCCGGATTGTAAGTCTAGAGAGCAATACCATTGCTTACCTCCAAGGGAGTCTATAGTCTCATCAATCCGTGGTAAGGGATATGAATTCTTCTTGGTCATACCATTCAATTTCCGGTAATCTATGCAGAAACGGATGGTACCATCTTTCTTAGTCACCATGCACACAGGGCTAGACCAAGGACTGGTTGATGGAATTATTACATCCTGTTCAAGCATTTTAGCTATCTCCTCCTCAGCTACCTTTTTCTTGGCTAGTGGGAGTCTTCTATAAGGAATCTTAAAAGGTTCGTTCTCACCAGTGTCAATCGTATGCAGTACCTTATCGGTACGCCCCAATTTTTCACTTGGTGCTGCAAAAGCTTTACGGTACTTTTATAACAAGTCAGTTAGAGCTTCACGTTGTTCATCACTTTTTACATGGCTTTCGGATACTAGAATGTCTAGTTCCGGGCTCCTTTCGGGTGAGGAAGGGGCTCCGGGTGCCGAAACATGTTTACAGCCTTCTACCAATTCAGACAGGACAACCGACCCGAGGATCGTATCCTTCTGTACGTAGACAGTCTTATTACCGGTATTGGATATAGGAACCACCGTCCAAGCAGCGTTAGCTACTAGAACATCGGCGGATTCCAATCCGATACTTGACAACATGGCCATGTCTGGCTCTACAACTCCAGTTTTTCCGGAAAACTGTCTGTCCGCTCGACATAAGACATCACAGGCTTTCCCCGGTGGTATCTTAACAGTCTGGGCTACACTGGCTACACTGCTTACTTGCCTAAGCACACATTGTACTTCGAGATGATACGGGTCTCTCACTTCCGATATTCCCCTCTGGGAATCTAACCTTGCTCCATATAATGCAGCAAAATCCAGACCAAGTATACCATCATCCGCGATGTTCGCCACAGTAGGAGTAAGGAGGTAGTCCTTATCTTCCTGTAGACTGAACCTCATACATGTTCTACCGAACGTTTGTATCATGCTACCGTCGGCCGTATGAGCATTTCCTTCCGTTGTGAAAGTTTCATGATTCGTAGGCAAAAGATCGTAGAATCTCTTAGCAATGCAGGAGTGGCTAGCACCCGTATCGACAAGAAACTCAGCGGATCTACCACTCACAGATACAACTGCGTACCACCTCCTACCTTTCAAGTAGGTAGGACTACTTGCGTACTTAGCAAGTTCCGTCTTAGCGCCGAGGTCAAATCCACATCCCTTCAAGAATTCGAGACAAGGATGACCCAGGGGGAACTGGGCACACCCCACCCTGGCCAACTCATTGGCCGCTCCCTCTGGACTGATATCGGGTTTCCCCTCTGTGTTCTTCTGCCGGTTCTTGACACCTGGTGTACTATCAGTCTCCCCAGCCTCATGAGTAAGGAACTGATCAGGCTCCTTAGCTTCACTGCTGGGCGAAATCGCTAGAGGATTCTCACCAGTACCGCAAGCGGTGATAGGCTGGCAGTCATGGCAATCACTCATTCGGGGGGTAATCCGGTTGCCTTCATGGACACCCCCTCTCAGTTTTCCTTCTTCACTGAGTCCTCCTTACCCGGATTGTTCCGGTAACGAGTGTTTCTATAAACTGGCTTATCTGCCTCACACTCGGCAGCATAATGCCCAGTTTCCTGACATCGAAAGCATGTCACAACGCTCCTATCAGGCTTAAGCCTCCTAAGATTTTCAGTAATCTTCTTTACCAAATTGTTAACCAGGTCCTCTGATAAAGACGGACCGGTAGTAGGTTTGGTATCGGGTTGAGTCACAGGAGGTTTAGAAGTAATCACTTTCTCCTTGACGTAACCCGGCTTCTTTCCCCAGTTCCGGTTATACCGGGGGTTCCCTTGGCCAATGGCCCCAACGTTTTCATCTTCGTCAGGTTCCCCTGATTCGGATGAATCGGTTTCGGGTATTCCTTCCGGGATTATCATTGCTGACATCCGTTGGGGTACCTTCCCGGCAAAGATACGGGCCTTTCGATCATAATGATCTAAGGACTGGAACAAATCTGTCAGAGAGGCATCATTCTTCCAAGCTTCACAGGCTACTGTCCTGTGTTCTTGATTCCGCAATCCTTCAATGAATTGTTTAAACATTTCATCTAGGAAGCATTCATCATCTAGTCTCCATTGAGGTCTGGCTTTATGTAACAGCCGTTGACATTCCAAGCCGAACACTTTGGCAGATTCCTTAGGCTTCTGTGTTCTTTTAGTGAACGTCAGCCGAGGATCTTCTCCAACTATATTCCCATATGGATATGAAGCAATCTCTATGAGTTCATCATATTTCATATGGGCTGAGAGTCCTACTATTTGAGAATCTCTCCATTGTTCCACGGCTCCTTTTCCGTCGCCTTCCTTTAACCAGCATACTAGATAGGGGAGAGCTTCCGCTTTACCCCATCCATTGCAGTTAAAGACATCCGCGCAGCCTTGATACTCCTCCTTCCAAGGGTTCTTGGCGTTAAAGGGGGTAGGTATCTTAGCTACTCTACGAGCCGGATTCGTGGATCCAGTAAGGGATAAACCCTTACTCCATTCCATGATCTCCGTATCGTCCAGGCCTTGATTGTAGCAATCAACACCTAAGTTAGCAATCGCTGCATTAGAGTCATGCAGCGCTTGTAACCCTGGAGAAAGAGATACTCGGCGACTGAGTCTCTTTTTCCTTGGAGGATTCGTACCATAAGTACTTCCAGGGCCTCCAGGCGGTGGTCCTCCTCCGCCCCCTGATCCTCCTGCTCCATATGGAGGCACCTGTAAAAAGGTGTATCCGCTGGTTTGAGGAGTTGGCCCAGGATTTTTGATGGATTGTGTATTTCCACCAAAGCTAAAGAAACCACTATTGAGATTAGTGTTTCCTCCTGTTCCATCTGACTGATTTCCATTATTGGAACCAGTCCCACCAGCAGAGGATCTGCTTCTGGAACAATCTCCTGGAGGTCCGGATCCTTGGTCACATCCGGATTGCCCTCCAGCTGGACTGGAATTCCCGGATGGTTGTCCGGTTGTTCCTCCGGACATGTTCCGGGTGCTACCTTTGGATGGATTCGCTCCTGTTTGGGATTGACTCCATCCATACTGGGCATACGGGCCATTTGGTCCCCCTAGAGGTGACTGTTGTGGCCATCTGCCGTCAAAGGTGGAGGTGTTTGCCGAGTGGCTTTGTTTAGTTCCACTCGCAGAGCCAGCCCCACCATTTCCCGTACCTAAACCAAGAGGCTTGAAGGTATTGTCCGTAAATCTAACCTGATGACTCTTTATTCCTTCATAACGAGGTACAGTTGTCTCTGTTACCCCGTCATCGCCCCTCAAAGAGTTCATCCGGTTACTCGTCGTGTTTAGGGCAATTCCTGAAACAGTGAAGTCTGATTCAAGAGTGCCTACTGCACGACCAGTATCTTCTAGATACTTTGACATCTGGATAGCTTTAGCTTCCAGTTCGGAATAATCATCCATCATCTTTGTCTGTTTGGCAGCCAAATCTGTGGATTCACGTATCCATTGACCTTTGAGTTTTTCATGTTCATCGGTTTGTTTTTGATACGTTTTCCGAGCATCATTGAAGGCTGATTCAATTTTCATCAGCTCTTCTTGGTACTTGCCATAGGCCGTTTGAGTTGAATTTAACTCTTGTTTAGTTCTATTCAACTCATCACACAAGGCTCTGTATTCCAGATCCGCCGTGTATAGTGCATCACGATACTGTTCGTGTTGGAGTTGAAAATCTTGTTTTTCTTTCTCCATCTGATCCAATAACAATTGTTGTTGGCGTCTACAACTTTGATCGTAATCAAGACGTTCTGATATCAACTGTTTGTTTTCAGTCAGAATCTTGTCTCGGGTTCCGGTCAGTGTAATAAGATCCTTCTGGATCTTCTCGTATTCAGCTCTCATGTCTTCAAGCTCATCCATTTTGTTCCTTTCGAATCCACATTTCTGGTGTTTAATTCGAGAACTATATGGAGTTTCAAACATACCTGCACTAGGCTTTGGTACTTCAAATGGTAGTTTACCAAATTGAGCAGTACTTTTATGTATTGGTGCAGGTTTCGATGTACCTCCTGGCATGAATAAGGAGTCTCCAAATTCATCCAGTTCATCATGTAAGTTTTTTCTTACATCCTCTAACCCATCAGGGTAGTGTTCCAGTGGATTTCTCCACTCTGTACCTTGGGGTGGTGATTTGATTTCACCATCCTCCATCGGGGAGTTTAGCTCATTATTTGGGCCATTTCCCCTGACTGGGCTCAGCTCAGTCATTTCTGACTGCGCTTACCCAAAGACCAACTGGTCACGGCACCAGTGTAATGGTTCGTCTCGTTAAGTTAAGATTAAATCATAACGAAGAGAGAGAAAAGTTTCCGGGTAGGCAACCGAGCTTTTATTTCTTAGCTTGCGTTACATACGATCACAGCCTCAGAGGACTACATGCTACTAGGGCATTCGGTTACCCTTTCGGGTAACAACCTGGTTGAGCAGTGGGTAAACCACTACTGAGGAACCTAGGGCTAGGACCAGCCTTATATAGGGGAAAAGCCCGCGAAACTCAGACCGGCCACGTGACGTGTGGCGGACGAGTGGTAGGCCCCCTGGTGTAATGGATACGAACCCAGAGGCAGGTGCTGCCACCTGCCATCCGGATTCCCCCACCACACCCGAAGGACCTAGGTCTGAGTCTCACGGGTACATGAACGTTAAAGTGTAAAATACCATACCCCTACACTATGGTTATTACTGTGTAGAGGAAGTATTTGATACTGACATTGTGATGATAAAGTTAAGGAATGGATTATTATAGTCCATATTGAAGGTCTATAGAAGAACAAAGCCTCTATAATGCAGGGTTGGAAATACCACTTCTATTTTGATGAGATTTACAATATCCATGGCCATAAAATTACCATTCTAATTGAGTCACTGTAAAAACATATATTTTCTTATGACACAATAGTTTTAACTACCCCATTTTACAGCATATCTGTAGAAGACATTTATTCTATTTTCAAATAATAGTTTAATGATCATAGCGCCAATAAAAGGGTAGTTATCAAATGGTCCACTCAAGGTGCAAGGTGGTCATCTCAAGGTTAAAATAGACTAACTAAGATGGTCTTAGAAATGATGAAAAACAATAGATAAGCTTTACACATAGATTTGAGAAAGGTAATTGGTCAAAAAGCCCAAATAATTGTCTTTCACTGAGTACCTTGGGGAATCCTAAGGACCTGTTTACCTGCACTCCTGCATATAGTAGTACTACTACTATAACTATACTAGGGCTAGGCTATTATGTTTCATTCCCTGTTAATAGGAATAAATTGACAACACCCCCTCATTAGTACTCACTAAACAGGGAGGCTAGACTTTGAGAGTAGGCCTGATTAGAACTGGTTGGTGATCCAGCAGATAACCTGCCCAGTGTCTCATTCTGGTAAACATAGGGTTCAATGGGATCAACCTGTCTTGCTCCACGCAGCTAGGGTAGAACTATCATTCTCATCATGAAATGGATGTAAATACTAAGCAATATTGATCAATAAATTACGTACATTGCCTAGATCGTCATTCAAAACACCCTGACCCACTTGTCAAACTAGATACTAAAGAGTTCCCTTGGAGTAGATTAAAAACAACAACAAAAACAACAACAACAGCAACAAGAACACAGAACAATTATAGTCATTGGAACATTGATTTGATTTTCACACTTGTACACTCACTTTGATGCTGTAAGGGAAGAGTGCAAAACTACCGTAAAACCACACATAAAAAGCCCGGCTTGAGGGCGAGGTTAGACCTTTGGTGTGCCTTTTAGAAAACAGCCAAAGTAGGGGTGTGCCCCAAATATGACCCTATTAAACTATAAAGTGATCTACGTTCATACCTCTGCCAACCTACCAGGGTTAATGCACTACCAGAGAGTCGGTATCAAACCTCCAGGGTTGATACACTTGTCACTCCTACATCAGTGGGGCCCTTATTTTATGAGGTTAAAGACTGATACACCAGAACCCACTGCTACAAACTTCTGACTCTTCTCCAAATTTTACTCAGATTGTAAATGATCCGTGATAGCCAATATGGCAGCTACATAGAGTGATGCATTGCCTGTAGCCTTGGCATTTTGCTTTTTAAACAGAAACTGTGATTTAAGACCCTGCTTAGATAAAACCATGTACTGAATTCATGGCCCGGAATCTTGTATACGTAAAGGTTAAGCCCGGCATCCACTGCTGCGAGTGGGGATCACTTTCTACTCATATATGCAGAATAGATAAAAATTTTCCAACATAGGATCACCTGTTGTGACAAACCTGTGAGAAAATCAACGCCATGAATTAGCAATGCATGATGAGATTCACAGCTATCGACTTGACTTGATATTTTCAACTGTTCTGTCGGTCATTGATGTTTGCATAGAGAAACAGACTAGTGCATCATCATCATTACTAAATTAAAGTGCTGCCAGACTGTGTTAAGAAAATCTGACCATTAACAACTGATAAGTCAAGCTCACTTTACCCATCAAGTCAGATATTTTACTAGACAATGACATTAATCTTACTGTTTGAATGGGAGTTATATTATCTAGGAGAATGTTTTCACTATCAGTGACTCTAGACAGGCATGTCAAAGTCAAACCATCATTCTATACTACACTTGATTTTAAAGATGGCTACCTGCGGGTATATGTTTCAAAAGGACTAACGATTTGGGCCTATTGTATTGTTCATTTTGATCATCAGCAATGTACAACTCCTTAAATTGTCATCATTTGTTTCAGATTCGCAATATAAAATCATTCAGATTCCTGGACAAGACCCCAGACTATCTACCACTATAGAACAAGTAGTGCTGTTATACATTGAGCAGGACTTTTTTCTACGAGGATCTGTAATTGGTGGCCGTAGGGCCATTTGGTGATCATTTATCAGTTTGAAACATACCCCTAATGATGTCTAGATGAATCGTGGATAAAACCTAACATCCCTGAAAGCCTTTTCTTAAGGTACTATATGAAGCTTTAAATCCAAACTCCTTGGCTATTCCTATTGCGTTTTTGGTAGGACTTGAAAGATCCAGTCACAGGGTGTTAATAAATGCCATCCTAAGAATTGATAAGGTAATCCCTCTTCCTGGATATGGGTGTGATACATAGGCAGGTATCCTATTTATTTTTGCACATTCTAGATTTTCCATTTATCTATCATGTGTGGCGGCAGTCTATTCCCCATACCCATGTACACTGTAACAAAAGTCGTCAAAATAAAGGAGCAATCCTCATTCCAAAGTTGCCAGAGATCCATTGTTATATTTGCTTAGATTCTTTGTATATTTCGTGTACCACATGTACCATACTCTCAACTGGGGCCTCTTGTAAAACCTACACTGGTTCAATGCTATCCAATTACCATGGTCCACTGTTCAGTTTTGCGAGGATCCCTGCTGGATTCAACAGTTATTTCTTTTACAGTGTTAGAGTGAACAGTGTGGTGATTAACTTGCCCTTATTTCAAATTAATGCGTACATTTATGTATTAGGAAGGAGGAAACTGACTAATGCATAAGTAGATCAAGTCTTTCATTACCCTGTGTTGTTTGTCAAATGGACTGAAGATCCGACATAGTGTCAGAATATATGGCCCAGACAGTGGGCTGTCAGTATCATATACTCAGGATCTATCATAGTTGGCAGTGCAACTCCTGAAACAGTAGACCAATGTCTATAGTGTTGGTCAGAGGACCAACGCACAGCGGTGACATCATCCCGTCATCAGGCACAACGTGAATTATAAGTGATGGCAGGCATCGCTAAGCACATTGTCATGGATGACATAATTTTAAATTTTTTTTTTGTATAAAGATCTTTATTGACCGATCCACTACATGCCGTTGTGATGTCAACTGTGTGGTTTAAGGAAATTCATTTTGTCTCTTATGATAAAAGGAAAAAAAAGAAAAAAAAAGAGAACAGATATGAGATCTCCCAGATCACACAATAAAGGTGCCCAGGAGGCAATGTTATATGTACAGTGATCGGTGAGTTTATGTTGGTCATCCATAAGGGAGTTGCAAGTTCACTCAATAATACATGTATTGAGCATTATTATGACAGCAAAATAAACAAAAATAATAAAGGAAAGCAAACAATTAAGAAAAGTTGTACACATCATACAACATTAAGCCCACTAAGACCCTTTGAGGAGATATGTAACATATCATTTTAGGGTTGACTGCTATTTGACAACACAAAGAGAAGAAAATAAGAAAATATATAAAAAAGGCTGTATAAAAGTATGTCCTGACCCACGGGATGACATCCCTAACCGAAAGGGCGTGTCTGCAGCCAACATTGGCATGAACGATCTCCACCTTGGCTTCAGTCAAGTTCTGAGGATCGTAGGCCTAGTGTCATCCACATGACATAAATGATGACTGTCACTGCATGACGGTAAGACCTTTAGGTTTTTGAATTAGGGGCTTGACAGAGATGACACAATGAGTGTTTTCATGTCCATAAATACAACATTGGATCTCTGATCTAGTCCGAAAATCTAATAACCTTAGCTATTGTTTTTCCCCCAGAGAGTTCCATATGACATTTGACTTGTGCAGCAGGCCCTACAGACATTTTCTTTGAATTTTTTAAGTTTTACAACTATACCAATTTGACTTGTGGGACAATTATAGAACTGTGTTTACGCATGGGTTTGGAGTGTTAGATCTCGTCACCAACCCACGCAGCCCTGGACTGCTGCATATTCCAGGAGGGTGCTGCTCCTATAGTACAAGGAAGAGCTGGCTAAAATGCCCTTGTTTCCAGACCTTTCTTTTCATGTAGCTATAACTTGTCCCTTTTTTTTGAGTACGAATTTTCTTTTATTGCAGTAAGTGTTCTGTACATTGTTTCCTTTAAATACAGATGTCAAATTTGATAACCACAATAAAAGCTGGAGAGGTACAGTTTTAAGGTAACTGGTTAAAAACCTCCCCAGTGAAAATTGGTAGTTTAACTCGGTATTATTGGGAAGCGGCATCTTTAGCAAACAGTAAAAGGTATAATATATATGTAGTACTCATTTTCTTCTAACTTATGTACAGTTTTGTATCGAAAGTTTATACAATAGTTGTGCTATTTATGTTATCATTTCAAGATGGCTGCTGCAGATGTTATTGCAGGTGCTGGTGGTAATGCACTTTAGTGAAGATGGCAATTCACTTTAGGCTTTATGTGTCGATGTTATTACACAAATGGCAGTGGTATATTTGTATAGCTCATATTTCCTTATACACAAGGCACGATACATGGTTTTCCTTATAAAGAGTAGCATTGCACCTGATATTGAACTTGACAACCTTTGGGTATACGTAACTTTAACATAGTCCTTCCTTAATCTCAGTAAGTAAATCTAGCTTTGTTCTAAACTTAAATTATCTAAAATCCAAGATTAGTTTTACTTCAGGTTTCAAGGAATTCCAACAATGGGCTGTCTTCTTATGAACACTCAAAGAGTAAGCAGTACATGTTTCAAGGAATTCTGATAGCACTTTACAGTCCGCAAGTCTTGTAGCTCTGGGCCTTATTTCACAATAACTTTCTATACATGACCTTTTGAATGCAACATTCCTTATATGGGCTTCACGCCTATAACTTAGGTATGGTACTTTTGTTTGTTTATGAATATTAATGGTCGGAGTTAAAACAGGAACCTTTTGTGAGATTTTTAGGCATCTATTCTGTAGGCGTTGTAATTTTTAAGTAGTTCCACGCAGTGACCATCATACAGTATATCACCCTGATCGAAGATAGGTAGAATGTATGACTTGAAAATCTGTAGTAGAGCAAAGTTTGGGAAATAATTTTTAACTTTTGACATTGTATAGGCTCTGAAGGCTGCATTTTTTGATACTTTTTTGATATGCGATTTATAAGTAAGTTTCGAGTCCAGAATTATGCCCAAATATTTGTATTGTGTGACCTGGTCTAAAAGTTGATCATCAATTTTAAGTTTTGGCTTCAAATGATCTTTGTTGTTGAATGAAGGTATGAAAATTGAACATTTGGTCTTTTTGATATTTAAACTCAATTTGTTTTCTTTGCACCACCTACTGAACCTATCCAAATCCCTCTGCATTTTCCTTTCGACTTCGGGTAATTCGGTGCCAGAACAATAGATAACAGTATCGTCAACATACAGTAAAACCTTGCAATCATGAAAGATGTTTACCATATCATTTACATATAATGAGAACAAAGTTGGACCCATCACTGATCCTTGAGGGACTCCTCTGGTTATGCTCTTGCTATCTGACAGTAAACCATTAACTTTTGTACACTGTTGTCTATCAGTAAGGTAATTCTCCATAAGTGATAGAAAATTGCTTGAAATACCGTATTTTTTAAATTTTTTTCCTAGAATCTAGTGATCTGCTGTATCAAAAGCTTTAGAGAAATCGGCATATACTGCAACTGTAAATGAACCCTTGTTTCTTTCAATTAAGATATCATCAGTGAAGTTTGAAATTGTATCGATGGTAGATTTACCAGTTCTATATCCACCATGGTTTTCGCACAAAATATTATTCTGTACAATATGCCTTTCTAGTTTCTTATGAACAATTCTTTCTAAAAGTTTGGCTTGAATAGGTAATAGGGTAATAGGACGTAGGTTGGAGATAGAATTCCTATCTCCTCCCTTAGGTATTGGGGTGATCTGACCTTTCTTCCATGAAGGTGGTATACGGCAGTTATTAACAATTACTTGCATCATATATAATACTTGCTCAGGAATGGTACTTAAAGCTGTTTTGATAAATCTGCTTGATATGTCAGGAATACAGGATGGTTTTTTGGTGTTAATCTTATTGCAGAGTTCAACAATGTCCTCTAAAAGAATATTGCAGTTCTCTAGTTTGTTGATCACCTCTTCTCCATAAAATTGCCATTCATCAACTAGACCACTTGCTAATGTGTCACCAATGGTACTAAAGTAATTATTGATATAGTTAGGAATATCTTTACCATCAATTACTTCATTATTCTCCATGAGATGAATATCTTCTGTACCTTTACTTTTAAATGGCATAATTTCTTGTACAACTCTCCAGAAGGCTTTTGGATCATTTTTACATGCATCACAATTGTTCATGACATGATTTTTTCTGGCCATTTTTATTTCATTATTGACCTTATTCCTTGCTGCCTTGGCCCTATCTTTATCACCCTTCCTTTTGGTTTGTCTGGCCTTTGCAAATAAGTTATCTTTATCTATAACCTTTTCCAACAACTCATTGGTCATCCATTCTTGTCTTACCTGCTTAATGATAAAATCTCTTATTGGACAGTGTACATCCCTTTTGTTGCTCACAAGTGGTCATTCAAGTATGGTGCTAAAAAAGGGGGATTTGAGTAGGTACCTAGTTGGGAAAAGTCAGTCAGTATAATAAACTATAGAGCGTGTGACATGAGTAGGTACCTGGTAGTGCAGTTCTCTCTATTTTAAACAAGGCAGGTGACCTTTCAGACTAATGTGGTGAGTGCAAGTACTTAGGTGAAGCAGTGCACGACTTGTTTAGAAAAGAGGGCACATACGCACAGCTCTTTTTACAATAGGAGCAACACCCTTCTGGCCTTGTGGGTTGGTGATAGGACCAACGCTCCAAACCCATGTGTAAGTAGATAAAGGATATTTTAGAGCTGGTATAGCAGTGCAGAGATTAGCAACTACTATTGTAGGCTGTCATTTTATTTTGGTTCATTTACAAAACACAACTGTAGGATCTGATGAAATATCCTCCTGATCTATATGTCATGCATTAATATCTTTACCTATATATTCACATTCTAATATCATTCCCCAGTGTATATATAAGCATGCCTATGGCGTGGGAGTGCACAGTTGGTAGTTACAGAAAATATGTGTTTATTTCTCTTCTGATGGTTGGGGTAGCTTTCACTATAGTAGCACATATATTTGCAGATCCTGTTTTATGTTTGCAGACTCTGTGATGTAGAGGGCCCCTCTCCCAGTAAGCTACCTATTCTGTCCCCTTCAAGAGGAAATAAAAGACCATTAAAAAAGCACTCAATATGGATGTTCTGTGTGTGTAGTCATGACAGTTTCCATCTTGCAATATATTCTTCCCCACTGTTGACATCCAAGGGATTAGCCTCACGCATGATCAGGAGGGCATTTCTCTATAATGTGATTGTTGAGAAATGCCTTGCTGGAGACTTAGGATGTACTCTTTCTGGCTTTTTTCCTCAGAATAATGCTAGTTTAAAACTATTATATTATACAGAAAATGCATGTATCATTCAACAAGAATAGCAGTGTTTTACCATAAAAGAGCAATAAATATTTGATCCAAAATAGTCTAAATCATCCCAGACATACTCAGGCCCATCCCTCCTTCATGATTGAGGGGGGCCCAGGCCGCCCTGGCCCCCCTTTTCCTACGTCCCTTAGATGTATTGCAAGATTTTGTTCAATAGTTGTGAAGCTCAGACAGTGGTCATTTGGATATTAAATGAATCAGCTGACAGTGCTTTATCAACCCTTTATATATAACACATTGCTCTGGTGCACTATGCTATATGTAATGGTTTGTTTTACCAGTTCGGTATATATATGTGCAGTACGGAGGCCTGGAGGGCCTCTGATGTAGCGGCTGAGCCCAGGGCTTTATATAGGAACCCTAGTGTTTGTCGCCAGATGTCCCGGATCAGTACGACCGGACACCAGAGGACACCTTATTACAATACTTCTACCGGTATACCTCTACACTTACTTGTCATCCTGATGCATGAATAAAACACTCACCAGGGCTGTATTTATACATCCTGCCGACTTTACAAGGCTGGTTCTCTCCCAAAGGCATGGCATGCATGATGAACCAATGGGTCACCTGAGAGCAGTCTTGGAGACATTGCAGTAGCACATCATGATGACAAATGGATATAGCTTCTGTACAATCATATGGTCCTTAGGGAGTTTTACATCTACTATGGAGCATGTGGTCACAGCATAAGTGACCAGGCACTCAATTGACGTCAGTGTTGACCCTCCCCAGGGTCTAATAGCATAAAAGTAATTGATATCAGTACACTAAGGAATTAGCTTGTTTGTGTGGGGTATGATATTATTTGTATAATAATTGATATATCTTATAATATAATACAGGACCTGACAGATTAGTTTTCTGTTTGCACCTGGCCGTGAGGCACACCTTCTTAGAAATCCATGTGTGCAGGTGGTCAGCCTGTCATATGCAAACTAAGTTGGAAATTAACAGAGGAAGTGAAGTTGTCAGGGCCATTTGCATATGACTGGATCCGCCCAACTATGTCAGTTTCCATGGTCAAGGAGTAATTCAGGCAAAGTCAGTATTAAACTTTAAGACTTTATTTTATTGATAGCCCTGTATCTTGGCTTTATGAAAAGGTTCATTCAAGTCATTAACTCCCAGGGGGTCAGTTTTTATCACACCAAGATATTAACACCAAAAAAGTGTAAGTTTGTGTATATTGACCAAATAGGAGAGGATTTTAGATTCTTGTTTGCCTGACTGACCGAAATAATGGTTGGTGGTTCAAAATGCTCCCTGTGCCAATATAACCAAACCCAGCAGCGATATATCACAATAAAACAATGAGAAACACATAGAGGAAGCATCATAACCACAGGAAAGTGTGTAAATAGTGAGAATTTTGGAAAAAAAATCGATAGAAATGGTACCTAAAACAGTGCCAGCAGGGGAGAGAAAATGATTTGGCATGGCTGGGGGGTTCAAAAATGGCGGAGAAGGTACCAAACCTGCACTAAATCGAAGCCAGGGCCTTATTCTATCGTATTAACCACTGTTATTCATCTCTTTGCCCATATATGTGCCACTACAGGCCATAATATCATTTTGGTCAGTCGGGCTACCGAAAAAATCAGTCGCGCAAACAAGAGCATTTTGACCTCCCCAGGGTGCCCAGCTTGGCTGCACGGCCCCCATTATCGCCCGGGCCGATCGTTAGGGACGTATTCTTCACTATTTACACACTTTCGGTACACAATAAGCACATAAAAACATTCGATCGGCATTTAAAAACAACATTCCATCAATTTTAGATGAATATTACTCACGGTTTTGGCAATTTTTGCAGAGCAATCGGCGTGAAACACCTGGAATTGCTGGCCTCAGCACGCTGTGACCAACAGTAAACAATTTGGGCAAAGACCCGGATGTAGCTGGTTCCGGTTGGAAAGGAACCAGTGAGTTTCTTTTCCCGCCGAGAAACTTGGGATTTTGATCAGTCGGGCAAACGACCGCGAAGAGGAGTCAAATCAGTCTTGTTTGGGGGAACCGAGGCACATAGAGACTCGATTTTTTTTTTAAATTGATACCTCATCAATAGATACACACTGTATGATAGGTGAAATAGTCCTAAATTGATGAATATGGGCTGTACAAACACAAGTTTAATTTAGAGGGGGGTTGGGGAGGTTGACTTGAAAAATACTTGAATGTGTATTGTGCGCAAACGATACGCAATACACAAAATTTTTTTTCCCAAAAAACAACCTATATAGCCCTCTCTGTGTGTAAATACAGAAATGCTGAGGAAAGTTTTTTAATATGCCTTATAGAGGTATCAGATTTTGATCAGTCACGCAAACAACGCTATTTTGGCATATAAGAATGGCTATGGTGACAAAAATTTGAAACACATCTGCTCCAAACCACATTGAAATGATAGATATGACCCCCTACTATGGAATAAATAATATTATGATGATCTGTTACTGCTTGACTAGTTGATATATGACCTAGAATGAGGTGGAAATTGAAAAAAAAGGTCATTTTGGACCATTTTTCAACTTTGGGCCACCACATCTCAAAAAATAATGGACCGACATACACAAATTTGAGTTTTTTTTGAAGCCCCAAGTGTTTTCTCTCAAATGATACCAGAAAAAAGAAATATGGTTAAGTACTTTTTATTCTACAGCCTCCTGTATCCAAAAAGACCCCAAAATCCCAAAAGTGACATCGTTCAATGGATCCAGTCATATGCGTCTTGGCTGGAACATCACTTTCAAATCTAAATTTCTGTAGTGGAAGACTAAATTGATCAAACTGAGTTGGGAAAGGGCAGAGGGGGCATTCTTGAATAGTCTTATGCAGAAAAAGGCCTCATGGTTAAGCCAGTGTTACCTTTTCAAAACATCTCTTGAAGACCTGTCTATGTTCCATACCTACGCTACATACAGATATCAGCAGTCAAGCCACCCTCCTTGTATGACCGGGCTCTTATAGCGCTGACTCGGGAGTGACCTGTTCCTGAGAAATTCCGAGATCAGAACTAACATGGCCGCGCACATAGCATAAAAAAGAAACCTCGCTATAATAGAACAAGCCCATTGGTCAGATAAGGGGGTAGTGTGGCTCAGGAGATGAGCGTCTGCGCTATGTGTTATACTAATAAGTGGCGTGGAAGGGAGAGGGGCATATGAAGAGGGCCAATGCATGTCCAAGTTCACTGAGATTCTTATCTAGACCAAAAGGGGCAATAACACAATTAAGTAATTAGCCGAAATACACAACTAGATATTTTAGTGTGAAGGCCATTTCAGTCTGGGATGATTCCTGGGTGAGCACTCGCCTGGCGCTACAGCCTGGGGAACCAGGTTACATTAAGGACTGCTGAGAGATTGGTGGATACTTTTAAACCAGCAGATTTAACTACACCCTGCAGTATAATTAATGGACACTTAGCCTCTACAACCTCAATCACATGTTTCATGAATAGAGCCACTGGAAGTAGATTCTCCAGGACTGCATGCATGTATCATAATCGCAAATGAAGTATGATTGCTCTACATGACACTTAGGGGACTGGGCTAGTCATCATTCCACTCTCCTCCATCCTAATTCACAAGGATGAGGTGACACATTCCAAGCACTAGATGGCCATATAGGAGAATTGAGTGTGTGTATCATCAAGTGGTAAAAGAAGTCCTGTGGGGTGTTTCAGAAGCAGGTAATGTTTACAACCGGTCATAAGAAGATATGATAGCAGTTTTAATAGTGATTGTAGGCTTATAACTGCATGTGTTTCTAAAGCATTACCATTATCTTACTGTGTCTATAACTATATGACTGGCGAGAGATGATAATGGTTGCAGTTGTAAGTTTAGAATCTTACAGTTTTAGAAACAGATATTTAATAATCATTATCATGTCCGGCTTCTGAAACACCCTACTGGCCAGTCAGATTTGATAAAGGTCTGGATGAGACTTAAGCGCACACTGCATAGTTCATAGGGTGTTAGTAGAAGGGAAAGGTACACTGGAAAAAAGGCAAAATTATTAAATAGTTATTTCATGAACATGGGTATAAAAAAAGAAATGTCGTAGAAATAACAGTGAAATCCTTGTCCCAAAGTTGCACCATTATTTTCATGGAGATTCCTTGTGACAGAGCCATGACTGCACTGGGGCTTCATTGTAGAAACTATGCTGCTTCTCTGCAGTGCAATCTGTTTTACAATGATACCTGGTAGCTTCAAGGATTATTATTTAGAGTGGAAAAAACACTACAAAGACCAGAAAGTGTTAGTAAAAGGGAAAAGTAGATGCTCTTACAAAATCAATCAATGTACTAATAACAACGCCGATAAATGGAAATTCAATACTTTCAATTAAGTTCCCTCTGAACCTCTGGGAAAGTGTTATTCCTCTCTAAGCTGCTTTCACCTATTCTATCCTTTAGCATAAATGCAGCCCTATCAAGTTACGGTTTTGCGTAAACTCATCTTAAAAACCAATGGCATTGACTTTTAAAAGACCTTGGATGCATCATGTAATGGTAAAATCATATGCTCGACTCTTCATAATAGGATATGCAAACCTTTAAAGTTTCTATTTCTATCAAAGATGATGTTCAGAATGTGAAAGCCTTGATAATTCCTTAGCTGTCATCCTGTAGAACTTAGAGTGAGAAATTATAGGAGGCAATTGTTCATGACAGGCATATAACTAGAGTTATAGTAAATCCACATCCTTGTTATGCTTTTTAGAGTGATTGGGTAATAGATGTTAAACGTAATTCCGGAAGCTAGGGTCATATTCATGGCGGGAAAGGTACATTAAAAAGGCAAATGTAGGGGTAAGCCCCATATGTGATGTTAATAATATATAGAGCAGAATAATATATAAAGAGAACTAAACTACCGTGGTGTACGAGGTGGCCAATCCACCCCGAGGGGTGGATCGGCCACTGAGGACACCAGGGGAGTTTAGTTCTCTATTTATTTTATGTTTTAGAGGGTTTAAATAAGGAAAAATTAACAAAATCTGTTACCGTAGTGCTCTGTACGAGCGACAGTCCGCCATTTTGAATGTTTACATGCACCCGGAACGCGGATGCAGTGGTGGATCGGCCGCTGTGGTGGATCGGCACACGTTACGCCACCGTGGGTGTGGCGATCGGCCCTGCAATGCTATCTCTATGGGAAGAAGTTATTCACAAAAAAGAAGGTTCATATCTCTTGACAACCCTCCAGGTTTAATGCACTACCAGGGGATTGGCATGATGCACCAATGAAGTGCACTCACCGCCACTCCATTGGTGCATCATGCCGCATAAGACCCTTTTTCTGCATTGGGAGTGATTTATGGCCCTGCTTAGATAAAATAATGTACTGGGATGCTGTTTACAAAAAAGCTTAAGCCTCGGTTCCACCACTGTGAGTCCTCATTACGATTTGAAGTGTTGCACCCGTAGCATGATAAGAAATACCCTACTGAGTCTTCTCAGTAGGGTAAGTTTCATGTAGATTATAAACGATACTTGATAGCCAAGATGGCAGCTACACAGAGTGATACATTGCCTGTAACCTTGGCCTCTTTTAGTATACAGTGATTTACGGCCCTGCTTAGATAAAATCCTGTAGTAGAACCCTGTCCTGAAATCCTCTGTATGAAGCTTAAGCCCGCCATCCACCACTGCGAGTAGTGGTCTATTTCTTCTCATATGTGCAGAATGGAAAATTGTTCCTACAAAGGATCACCTGGGCTATGTTTCAGAACAATTCACCAAATGGCCCTACGACCACTATTTTCAGATAAGAGTAGAAAGAAAGGTCTCTAAACATTAACCAACTATCTTGTACAAATCACGTCTCAGAAATATGCCTGAAAACTATTTGATAACACTACTTATTCTATAGTTGTAGATAGCCTGCGTTATTGTAGAGAAATTAGAATGATTTTGTGTTATGCAATTGAAATCTGTGATTATGATTGCACAAATCTTACGATCGTAGCTGTTCAAAAGTGTCAAAAAGGACCAAATCGTTAATTGTTCTGAAACCTAGCCCTGCTATGACAGGCCTGCAACAAAGTTTATGCAATGGATTAGCAAAGTGCGACAAGATTCACAGCTATCGGCTGGACTTGATATTTCTCATGGCTGTCACACATCTGTCAGACATTGATGTTTGCACAGAGAAACAGACTTGTGGATCACCACCATTACTCAACTAATTTGTAATGTGCTGCCATAGTATTAATGACTGATAAGTCAAACTCACTTAACCTATCTAGTCGGATATTTTACCAGATGATGGCACTAATCTTCATAAGTGTTTGAATGGGAGTTTTCACATGGTATGATATTACCTCTGAGAGTTTCTTCACTATCGGTGGCTCTAGACAGGTATTTCTAAGTCAAACCATCATTCTATACTACTTTTATAGATGGCTACCCAGGGTATGTTTGAAAACAATTAACAATTTGGGCCTTATTGTTCATTTTGATAATCATTCATGTACAACTCCTTAAATTTGTTTCAGATTCACAATATAAAATATAGAACAAGTAGTGCTATTTGCACAATTTGCATTGTACAAGTTTGTTGGTGAAGCCTATTAACAATTTTAATATGAGAATCTCGAAGTGGTGGCCGTAGGGCCATTTGGTGATCAATAATCGTTCTGAAACATACCCCTGATGATGTCTAGATGAATTAGTGGATAAAAGCTAACATCCTAGAAAGTCATTTCTTAAGGTTTAAACCTTTGAACCCAGTAGTACTTGAAAGATTCAGTCACAGTGTGTGACGAAATGCCATCCTGAGAATTGATGAAGTAATCCCTCCTCCTAGAAGGGGGAGTGATACATTGGAGGGTTTCCTGAATACCTCATCTAACATTTATTTTTGTACATTTTAGATTTTCCATTCATCTATCATATGTGGAGGTAGTCTAATCCCTATGTGCACTGTAAAAAAAGTTGTCAAATAACAGAACAATATTTGTCCTAGAGTTGCTTAGTTCATTATTTCCACATAGATTCCTTGTGTACCACCATACTGCCTCCTGGGGCTTCTGTGAAAACTACACTGGTTCAATGCTATACAATTACGGTGGTCTACTGTTCAGTTTTATGAGGACCCTGGTAGATTCAATAGTTACCTTTGGTGGTGATTAATGGGGCCTTATTTCAAATTAATGGCTTCATTTATGTACCAGGGAGGATGGAGCTGAATTAGGTGTAAGTACCCTGCATTGTATGTCAACAAGAAATGCGGTTGTGACCGTGTAAAAAACGCCTCCCACCGTTAATGTCGGTATACCAGTGTTTGATGACATGTCTTATAAAAGCAGACATAAAGAAGATTTCACAATTATCAATTTCTCTATTCAGTAATTTTGTATTATGAGACCTCATCACATGGGGCAAATGCAATCATCATAGCGCACTCCCGTACCGCTTCGCAGTACCGCTGCTACGCGGCGTGGGAGGCGCTAAAAAATACTGGATATTTGAGATAGTGTCCATCAGATACCAGACATTAGTCTGTTAGTATTCTGTACTCCATCGGGTGATTCAAAAGGGTGAACTGGATTAAGGATAAAGGATGTTTTAAACCTGGTATAGTAGTGCAGAGATGAGAAATCACCATCATGGCCTTACATTTAGTTTAATTAACAAAACCTAATAGCTGTATCATGTGAAATGCTCCTGATCATGTCATGTATTGACTTCAGATGTCTTAACCTACATTCACTATGTTAATGTCATTCCCCAGTGCATAAGCCTTCCTACTGCATGGGATTGGCACAGTTGGTAGTGACAGAAAATACGTGTTTATTTCTCTTGTGATGGTTGGGGTACATTTCACTATGGTGGCATATCTGCGCAGATCCTGTTATGGTGTTTTATGTTTGCAGGCTCTGTGATGTGGGGGGCCCCTCTCCATGTAAGCTACCTTTTCTGTCCCCTTCAAGAGGAAATAAAAGACCACTTATATACCGTAATCTCCTGGGTATAAGGCACATCTTATACGGGGGGTTTTAGTTCTCATTGGATCCACAAGGGGGACACAAAGACCTTTTCTTTTGATATCTTACATGCCCCCTTGGTCAAAATAGGACATAAGGGGGCCCAGGAGGGTCCGGGGTGGCCCAAGCTAGGTTTATGAATTGTGAAAATTCATTCAGTAGAACCAAAGTTATGAATTTTTCATTTTTTTGAGAATTTTCCAAAACTCTAGGTGCGCCTTATACGCAGGCTTCGCCTTATATGCGGGAGATTACGGTATTGATATTTGTGTGCGCAGTCATGACAGTTCCCATCTGCCTTGTTTACCAGATGCACTTGTTTTTGATCAGACCATCTACACCAGATTTAAAGTATCAACAAGGCTCCTGCAGCTTTACTTTCTTTTCCTTCACTAATGAAGCACCACTTTAAAGGTCTTACCCTGGGTTAATATGTGGACTGTGTACAAAGGAGAAATTCATTTTTTAAGCATTTTTTGTCAAATGTTAGTCAAACTCATTGGAATTCACTATCAGATTTGTTTATTTGCCTCCTTTGCCAAATGCACTCGTTTTTCAGCGGACCAGTTACTCAAGATTTAAAGCACCAATCAAGCTCCGTTAGCTTTGATATGTCATCCCTCACCAGAGAAGCATCTTTTTATGTCCAACTTCATGGTTAAAACACATGTATACCACTCTAATTAACAACTACCAAGATTTAAAGCACCAATCAAGCTCCGTTAGCTTTGATATCTCATCCCTCACCAGAGAAGCATCTTTTTATGTCCAACTACATGGTTAAAACACATGTATACCACTCTCATTGACAACTACCAGTCCTTTTAAGTTCCACAGAACCCGAGTCTTGCACATAAACCATATATTTAATCCTTACATATGCAAATATGAAGCCTTATTAAAACAAACAGAGTTTCTTCAAGATCGGGTTGTGTCGTACATGCCAGCCCCACATGGCAGAATGTAGTACAAGGGATCTGTGTGAAAATAATGATGGATCTGTGGCAACCTTTGGACAAGGATTTCCATGTTATTTTTTACAGTGTATAGAGACTCAGGGGACCACACTTATCAAGCCACCATTCTGTGATTCCTAAGCACGAAAGACTTATGCCCACTCAAAGAATGATACGTTGGTAGTGAACAACTCTTGAGATAAACTCAAACTTCCTATGTACGTCATCCATCTTCCTAGAAGGTATCCCATTTTGTGGTGAGAGACAGTTGTCTTAGGGGTGATCAATTTAAGCCCCGGGGTGGGGGAGGAGGTGGATTTGAGGTGGGAGGAATTTTTTCCTACCCCTTGACCAGGGGGGGGGGACAGATTTTTCAACACCTCTGAGGAGGGGCAAACTAATTTTACTTGTTTTCGGGTTACAATAGGATACAAGGTGCACTCACATTCACATCCAGACCTTCCCCCCGTTTAGGAATTTCCCCTCCCTTACTCTGTGTGCTTTACCATGTTGGCTCAGAGCTGGAGATCTTATCAGATAGTGTCTGACAGTATGGCAGGCTGAGACTGTGTTTTATCTGAATGTGTTTAAAAGGAGGTAACTTTTCGAGACAAGATTAAAGTGATGATTTATGAGCACAACATATGTACATCAGGAGATTGTTTCCAGGAATATATCCTACATTTAACTAGTGCTTGTTGTTTAATATACGGAAGGAAAAGTTGAATGGAAATTATAGTCAGTTCAAATGGTAAGATAAGATAGGTAGTATGTAGAATAATTGACCAATTTCATATATATATATATATATATATATATATATATATATATATTCGAAAATCACTGGAACAGTGTTGGCCAGTCGGAACAGAGCCCAGTACAATGCCTCCATACTTATATAGCTCCTCCCAAATGGTAGTAACCAAGCGCGACTGACTAAAATTAAAGTACCTGAACAAATCACAATTTGAAAGCCATATATGGTGGTATATTTATAATAATATATTTCTATATTTCTAGTGACGACAGGAGAACACCCACCAGACTCATAGCCCTGTATCTTCATGGTCCGTAATGACAAGCAGCCATGGACATGATTTTTAAGCATATATATATATATATATATATATATATATATATATATATATGCAATACAAAGGTGAAATTAGAGGTTTGAACCAGGAGGATGTTTCACCTCATAGGTATTGAATTATACATATACGGCCTCCACATGTGGACGTCATGTGGGAGAAAAAATATTTATCTCAAAAAGTGTTTCTCAAAGGTGGCCGTGTCCTGTCCGTATGTGAGACACAGGATACGGACTTTTATCTCTAAATGTGGCCTTTTATTTTAACATACGGCTCCCCACATACGGACAGTCCGTATACACATGCGGACCCTCCGTATGTTGGCTCCGCGAAGCTTTTTTTTTCGTAAAAGCCGCGTTCAACTTATGAGAACGGGGGAACCCCTTTCCGGTTTCCCCGTATGACGTCATAACGCAACTTCCGCTTTCTCCTTTATCGCTCATCAAACCGCCGACAAACAATACTAAGATGGGGAAGAAAAAACCCACTAAGGTGAGATACTTAAAGTTCTCTCTTTTTCTTGTCTTAAATATGATACCTCTTTTCTTTGTGGTCTTTATGAGGTCAAAAACAAGGCATGTCTTCACGTTTTTCATTCAAAACTTCGGTCCCCTCTCGACGCTCCCTCCTTCTGAAAGTGTTTTTTTGGTTCAAGCAGACGCCTTCCCCCCTTTCTGTTGTTCATGTCGTGACTTAATCCTTTCAATAAAAGGAAGAAGGGATCTCCCTGTTCTTAGAAATATACCCCCCTTTCCACTACCCAGCCTAATTTGACTCTTACTGTCATCTAAGTAACAAAATATTAAATTTTGCATGATGTTAAGCAATGTCCATCAGGTAATTTTCTAGGTTGTACATGTTGCCATGTTTTTACCTTTTCTTGCACCGTAAGCTTTAATCTTATTCCAAATATGCCCCCCTTTTGTTTTTCCTGCGATGTCCAAATTGATAAAGATAACTTCTTCAAATTTTTATTAAGAATAAAGAAATTTTCTAATGCTGTCCCTTCCAAGGCATATGGCCGGTGTACGTTAAAATACAAAGTAAGTTCCATTGGCTTCATATAGAGCTTATTTTTTGTTTATCCCTTCTTTTTATTCTAATTTTCAGAATTTCAATGAGTTAATGGAGAATGTGACGAATCTTAAAGCCCTCCTCTGAGAGAACAGAAGGCTTATGGGTCAAGAAAGTGACCCTGACTTAGAGGTATGAGTCTAAAATTACTCCCTGAATACATTTTTTCTCTCTTTTCTCTTATGGCATTGAAAAAAACTAAATTTATTTTTTGTAAACATATTCCTCTTCTTTTTTGAAGTATATATTTAAAGTAGAATAACAAATAGTTCTTCAGCTCTCAGACTATATTTTATTTTCCCTTATACTATATTACAATATGTCTATAAAACTTTATTTCTTTTTTCTTTTCCAGGAATCTGACAAAGACGAGGACGAAGATGAGGGAGTAGAAACTATGTACGAGGACGACGAGTTGAACGATGACGAAGAGCGACCTGAGAACTACCCGGGCGATGCTGGAGAGCAAGCAATAGCATACATGTGCGGCTTGCTTAAGCGGCAGAATCTCAGCATGAAGAGGCAAAAGGGAAAGCCTCCAAGCTCATCCCATCCATCCTTTTCTTCTTCCAAACCCAGCTCCTACAGTCAACGAAAAAAAGACTCTGAAAACCTAGACCCCACATATTTTCCGGTCCCTGAATCCTCTGTTCCTAGAGGTAGAGGTAACAAAAGATCACGAGGCAGGGCTAGAGGATCCACTACTTCTGGCCGGGGGAGGGGACGTGGGTCACCTTCTCCTGACATATCAGGACGCGGTAGATCATCTCTGAACCAAAGTAATCGAAGGGGACGTGGTAGGTCTCCTGGAGTAAGTCTTCCTGCAGCTTCTGTTAGCGGTTCCATGCCTAAAAGTGCCACAAAAGGGGGGGTCCCTACCCCTAAGAAAGGAGAACACTGGAGGGAAGACGAGCTTGATTCCTTGTTGAAGGGTGCTAACCATCTTAAGCCAGTACTTAAAGGGCGCTTCAAACATAGCTCTGACGGAAAGGAACTAAAGAAAATGGCGTGGGAGGAACTAAAAGGTGAGGTTATATTCCTTTAAAATTTGTTTCTTTTTATATATTCCTCTTATGTTCAGTCTGATATGCATGTCGTCTGACATTGGTAGAATACATATTTTGCCTTTCCTTTTTTGGTAGAAATATAACAAATCTGTTGACGTAAAGGTGATATCTTTAACATGTAAGTTCACCTTCCTATATTTCAGACTATGTTAATTCTAATGGAGGAAGGCATAGGACACGTGAGCAGTGTCAGGACAAGCTTGGGTATTTTGTTCAAAAGGCTAAGAAAAAGGTAGGAATACCCTGTCCCTTTTAGATTCTACTGTATCATTATGCTCTATATATCTGTGATTTGTTAGTATCTCTGAAAATAATGAATTATGTTATTTAAAGAATAATATTTCGGAAAAATCTTCAGAGAGATGTATTGTCTGTTATGTGTACCTTTCCACCTTTTTTTTTTAGAGACAGGTGATAGACTCTAAGTATAAAAGCGGGAGTGGTCAGCGTGACGAGGAGGATTATCTGACCTCTTTGGAGCAGCAGGCATGTGACTATGCAGGCCAAGATGTTGTGCTAGGTGAGAACTGAATTTCCGTCTATACATCTGTCTTTATTTCATCTATATTCCACATAATACCATATATGCGACATCTGTTATCCATCACTATGCTGTACTTATGTATGCAGTAGTGCGACACCCTGCTCATGTTCAGGCATTGCCAACAATACCCTTCACCTACATATGACGATATATTGTATGGAACAGATATATATAAATCTTATTTTGGTTCCAGGAATACCCGGACTGAAGCCCCCTGGATTAGACGGTGGTCCTCGGACGGACCTGAAGTCCTGCTATGACCCAAACCGTTCAGAAAAACCAAATTATGCTGACATCCCAATGCCGAGTTCAGCTATGGCTGCAGTAAGGGAGGGGGATCTACTCGAGGAAGGTATATACTTTTCCATATACATATAAATATATATATATATATATAGACGGTGTATGTAAATATATATATATATATATGTACATATATATGTATAAAAGTATATATATATATATATATATATATATACATGTACATACATATGTGGACCACTATCACTTTATTTTTCAAGAAATTTGATACAGAAATAGAAATGTATATCTTAACATATATATATATGGTGAACATATACCTACTATAAAGTAGATATATCTATGTGTCCTTACATGAAGTTAATACAAATCTTTTCAGCGACTGTTCTCGTATGTTCTGATCTATTCAAATTTTTCAGGGGATGACGAGAGCTCTTCACACCCCCCACCAGGCTCCCAGGACGAAAGAGAACTGTACGAGGAAGATCCAGATGAGGTACCCGAGGACGATTACCACAAAACCCTACCAGAGCAGGATATACCTGAGGATGACAACGATCCTGTGACAGTCGAAGACATACAGGAAAAGGTTCCTCTTGAACCCCGCATATCACGGACTGACATGTTAAACATCTGCAAAGGATTTAACAACCTTATTAATGATGCTGATCCACAAAAGAGGGCTGCTGCGTCACTTATTTTTGCCTCAGACCCTCAACGCACAGAAAAGATTTCCATGCTAAGGAGGGCTTTGAAAACTTTGACTTCAGAGGAAAATGCTTCTGAAGCAACATCCGAAGTAGGAACAGCTCAACCTGCTGAATGCAGGACAAAAGCATACACCTCTCAAATGCAAAGTAATTCTCAACCCCAAACCGGTTCAAGTCAGGGACATACGTCTAAACCCCAAGCTAGTCAGCCACATACGTCCCAACCCCAAGCCTCTGCCAGTCGGGTGCAGGCTACTTCTAGCAGAAGTCGGGTCAACGATATACCTAAAAAATCTTCCACAAATATATCGCCTTTTCGCAGAATGACCTCCCACATTCCCCAAAATAAAAAAAGGACTGCAGATGACGAAGGTATACAAGAGCAAACCCATAAAAAGCCCCGACATGCCCCCTCCTTCTCCAAGTTGCTCGAGGAGGAAGAGGAATGCTATGCAGAAATAATGGGGTCAGAAGAAATGGAGACTGAATCATATCAGCCTTCTAACAGTACACCTCTCAGTTCTCCTTCCGCTATGAACGTTGTTAACATCTCAGGTTTATCCCGTATCCAACGGGCTTCTGCCTCCAAGAAGAAAGAACTATTTGCTAAACCAAGGGAAGAGGATAAGATAATGAAAGAAATAGCTAAGTTCCAGAGCGATTATGTTAATGGTTTAAAAGACATCAGTCAGAGGATAAATGAGCATATGGACACCACGTCCACTAAAATCAAAGATACCCAGACCAGCTACGCAGAGGGCATACGGGAAATGGCTGAGAAAATGTCTTCCCACATGGCGAGAACTTGTGAACAAGCCGAGAAATGTAGGCGTCAGTGCCTGGAAGCCATTCAGGCAATGACCAACGACCTGCATGAGAAACTGGAGGAGACTAGAAATACTGCAGTAGCGTTCGAACGTCAGCACATAGCCCGCATAAAGGCTACAAATGAGACAATGTCAAATAACCAGTCAGAATTTGTGGAAGGAATAAATCTGGTAGGTACTGCAATACATGCCACATTCAAAAGAATGCAGAAAGGACAAGACTGTTTGGCCACTGGATTGTTAGGTATGACTGAAAGTGCCACAAAGCTATCAAGTAGTCTATCGGTCATCCTGGAAAATCAAAAAAGTTTTTTAGATGCACAGAAACAGTTACATTTGCAAAACATGAAGTTAAATCAGGAGATTCAGGAAAACCGGAACCTTCAACTGTCAGCCCAAAAAGAGGCGGAGAAAGTTTGGAAAGAAATGACTAAGATGTCTGTGTTCTTTGCTGCTCAGTTAAACGCAAAATCAACTAAAGATATTTCAACATGTACCCCGACGGACAATCAGATAATTTCACAAGAGGATGAACCTCCACATGGGGATCAAATACCCCAACCTGGCCTACCACCCGTCCCGGAGAAAAATCCAAAAGCTGACCTACCTCCATGTGCAGATGAGGGTGAGACAGCAGGAGACAAACCTGTTTCCCCCAATGTCCAGGAAGACAATATATCCGTTAAATCTGACAAGGAAGAATGTTTGCCTGATAAGATGACAGTTAAATTAACTCACAACGACCCATCAAAAGGTTCAGCACGTGGTCCCTATTTTTTTTTGGACGCAAAGGACATAGCGGCCATGGAAGTGTCCGACAGCCAAGGTAAAAATGTTGTGTTCCTAAATATATTTCAACTGAAATTAATTCCACCTGTATTATTTTCTGTACCATTGATATGTCATTCATCTTTTGAACTATAGAATTTCATTCCTTGTGTATCAAATTTGGTTCTCCATGGGTTTTCTGTTTCCATAATGTTTAGTTAATCTTTGTATTTACTTGAAATAAATAAGAACTATGTGTATTAATATGTATTCCTCTTTAAAACAGAGGAGCTGAACACTGGTGAAGGGGAGATACACACAGACGTCCAAGCCATGCAGGGTGCAACGATTGCCATTCCACCCGACACGGAGGTTGTACACGGTTCAGCTGTCTTTGTTCCATGTCAAAATGTACAGGGAGGTGAAGGCCCGTTAATCGTCCCTGCATCAGGTATAGGCCTAATATGTGCATTATCTTTTCTAATGAACTTCTTCTGATAAGTAACAAACCAGGATATATGATATTTATCAAACATGCTACATGTTTTAGCAGTTGTTCTTGAAGCCTGAAGTTTAAGATGCCCAAAGGTACCCCCCTTAATGCATGATGTTATATCCTTATAAAAAAATGACATGATAAAGAAACATGTGATTATATTTCCTGTGTGGCCGATTTATAGCGGTTACAGATGTTTTCACCTTCTCCTTTTTTCCAGCTATTGAAGCAATAGACCCAGATTCTAATTCATTGCCAGCCTACAATGTCATGTCAAATGAAGAAGTGGTATTTGTCCGGGAGGAGAACTTATGCGACGACAATCCTGAGCTGGTTTTAAGGAGGTCCCGTCGTGACAAGAAACCTATCAAAAAGGACTAATTTCATTTGTGTGATATATAAGAAATTAAAAACGGTGCTGTAGTTCAAAGTTATATCATATTTTATTGTTAGGCTATTTTGAATGCCTTAGCTTCAAGTATGTTACCTTAGTTAGGAGAATGTAATATACAATTTGAAGATATCACGTTCGAAGTTTCCACCTAGACAACATCATTTCATAGAATTGTACAGTAAAGGTAGAAAATGAAAGACAGAAATCTATAATAGAATCGTATATGGTCGAAGATAAAAAAAAAGTTTAAAGCAAGGCATATTTAAGTTCATGACTTTAACTTTGGAGTCTTCCTTCAGGACTAAATGAAAACTTGTATTCGTTAAGCAGACATGATACATCTATATGCATGGTTGGAGTTATTTTCACTTTAAGGTAAATGGATGCCTCTTTTGAAAATTTCCTATGTACCCTCGTCATGTATACCGTTCAGCAAAGACAGACATTTTTTATGTTAAGTTGAGTGAAATGGTACATGAGCAAAGATACTGGAAAACAAAAGATAAACTGATTTTTGATGTCCCATATACATTATAGTACTCGTTGCAAACTATTGAACAAAGACTTAAGTTCAGGATGAATACATGTATGTATCAAGATATATTGATGCCAAACAGGCATTTTTGTTTCAGCTTCATGACATGTTTTAAAAAAGTCTGTTTCTTGTTATGGAAGTTCTCAGAATTAATATAATACATGGTGCATTCTAAGTAACAGATTATTCTCTATACATGCTAGGCAAAGAAAAACATTTCAGCACAGGATGTGGAAATAAAAAAAAGAGGTTATTTTAAATTTTATTCATTAAATTTTGCATGTTAGCTTCATTCATTACATGACATGGTTATGTAACCCATGTTTGTTTTCTTCAAGTCATTAGAATAAAAGTTTGCTATCAGAATTTTTTTCTTGTCCTTCTAATTGTCTTAATATCACATAACAGAATTACACTATTTAGTCAAATTGATTTCATTTAACTTATTCAGCGGGGATTGAAGTTATCTTGGATGAAACCCTTCCGCAGGTTCTCAAACTTAGCCGGGGGCTTACGGGAGACATTCTCTGGCTGGGTGATGCGTAGGAATCTTTGCTTGAACGAGTCCTTTTCCATACTGTCCTTCAATAGGGGATTGCGTGCCACCTTGGCGCAGTTATGTAGTGCCACACAGGACTCAATGACTTTTCCTGCTGTGGTAGGAGGATGGGCCAGATATCCCCCGCTGCTGTCCAGACAACTGAAAACAAAGAGAGAGACAAAATGGGAAAAATTAAAAATTGTACCAAGTGACTGCTTAAAGAGGATGATAGTTTTGACAGGAAAAAAGATATAAAGGATAAATGTAGGAAAATAAATAAATAAATGACTTACCGCCAACGCTGCTTCAACTGGCCTATAGTCCTCTCTACCCGACTCCTAGTCTTTCGGTGCCACTTGTTGTACGCCACATCAGCGTTCGTTGTCTCCACACGGACAGGGGTGAAGAGGTAGTCAGTGAGAGGATATCTGAAGGGAAAATATTTGGTTATTGTATATGGATTTCATATATATTTTTTCCATAAGGATGTATTCCGAAAGGAGTTATGTTCAGCTAAGTTTGGCCAAAAAATATATAAATGACTTACCCGGAATCTCCCAAGAGGTAATATCCCCCGAACTGTTTTCTCTCTCCCAAGATTTTGATGTCAGACCCGTTGAGGCAGTAGATGTCGTTCTGAGACCCAGGATTACTGGCATCTACGTGTGTGATGAGGTACTCAAAGTCGCAGACAATCTGGGAGGAGTAAAAAAGGGACAAAAATCTTAATATATATATATGTATAAACTGATAGACATATCAAGAAAGAAATTCAATGAAAAAAAATGTACATAAGATATCCTGGTTCTTAGAAATATATTAGGAAAAGTAATTTACCATGGTATTTATGCTGTAGTATCCTTTGTAACAAAAGAATTGATTTTCGTCTGCCACTACCCCTCGCGGACACTGTATAGGTACATGTGTCCCATCTATGAGTCCGAACAGCTTGGGCATTCTGTGTTTCCGATAGAAGAGCATCGCCTTGCTGTTCTTTTCCTCCCGGGAGTGTGGCCAATGGACATACTCTTGTAGGTGTTCATGGAAATAGTCAGTCACCTTCTCTACAGACCTACACACAGTGGATTTGGAGACGCCATGAATGTCTCCTATGGAGTTGTAGCTGGCTCCAGTGGCGAAATACCTTAGGGCAATCAGGAACTGAAGAAAGCAAAGAAAAGAATATTGTTTTAACATGCCATAATAAAGTCAAAAGAGGTACAGTAAGGAAAAAATATGAAAATAAAAGGATAAATGAAGGATGGACTCCCACCTTAAGCCTATGTGGAACGGCATGCTTGCCCCTCAGGACCTTCTTTTTCTTCGTAGCGACATAGTTTTTGATGAGAATTCGGGCTACCTCTTTACTAAGACGGTAGCGCTGAAGAAATTTTTTCTCAGTGTAGAAGGACAAAGGATCCTTTCTCTCGTAATACTGCCTAGTAGTGTTCAGGATGTACCCAGGCATTTCTTTCCCTGGTGTAGTACGGCCAAACATAGGTCACATGACTTGGAGTGAAAAGGAAGGTCACGACCTACTTAGGAGATATTCATTGGATGCGGGCTTAAAAGCCGCATGTTACTTATTTCCCCCGTATGTGACATATGGAGGGGTACCTGACCCCTCCACATTCTAACCTGAAAATACGGAAGACATGTGGAAAACAGGTTGTCCGCATCTTGAGGTGAAACGCCCAATAAGCCGTATATGAATGCGGCCCTCCGTATGTGAAAAAAATGAATGCGGAAAATAGAACAGAAACGTTTTTTTTATATACGGCCCCCGCATGTCATATACGGCCCCCGTATGTTATGAGGTGAAACATCCTCCAGACAAGGCTAAACAAATATTTGATCAACATAGTGATTCTAGCCTTTTCTTGTCATAAGGCATTCCGAGTTTGTTCAAGGTTGAAAGTATGCAGGCATAGATGACTGAGGTTACAATGGGGAGAAACTTTCATGAGCCTTCGTATCTACTACATGTGATGTTTTTTTTTTATCAATTATGTTTGAATTACTTCAGACATCAAAAACAAATACAATGAAACTTAACTGAAATATATGGCATCAAGGTCAGCTATAAGGTAATTAGAGTTTTACTGCAATGTGAACGCTAAAGTTTCTAGAATGTTTGATGGGATGTTTAATTGTTTGGATTGTTGATCAAGGTCTGAAAGGTGATCCGAGTGGTGATGCATAATTCAGTATAGAGTAACCCTGTGGGGTGTTTCAGAAGCAGGTAATGTTTACAACCGGTCATAAGGAGATATGATAGTAGTTTTAATAGTGATTGTAGGCTTTTCTAAAGCATTACCATTATCTTACTATATGACTGGTGAGAGATGATAATGGTTGCATTTGTAAGTTTAGAATCTAACAGTTTTAGAAACAGATTTAATGTTCATTATCATGTCCGGCTTCTGAAACACCCCACAGGTGTATCATGTTCACAGTAGTCAATTGCCACTGAGAGGTTGCAACCTACCAGTCTGGGGTTGCCAAGTGCCATATGCCGGTTATAAGGTCATAACTCAGCTGTTCATTGCCATATACAATCCATTAGGTTTTCCAGTTGCTGATTTGATCGTTACTCGTAGAGTCATCACATTACTGAGTTTCCATTTGCCAGTCTGCCCATAATATTGGAAAACAGCAATGTCAACTGGCAACATATGGTAGGCAATTGACATGCCATGACTGGCAATTGGTTGCCGATGATTGACAATGGGCAAATGGCAACTGCTAATACACACGACTAGCTATTGGCAACTCACAAGTGGCAAGTATCAACCTATGATTGCCAATTGATAACCTATGAATGACAACTGGCAAATGGAATTCTTCAAGTGGCAATAAGTTTGTGTCCCGTCTGCTTTCAATAATAATTTAAAAAAAAATTCTAGTTACCAGATAAGATACACGCTTAGCTTTAGCGAATTAAACTTCTTCACTACCACCATGATCTCTTTTTCCCTTGGAACTTGAAAAGCTCATCAAGATTTCTAAAAGATGATCAAATCATAATCACCCCACTTGAGGATAAAATGCATGCATAAAATTATGGTAATTTAGTGTTAACCACTGCTCTGAAAAATAGAAAAAAGAACACATGCTAAGCAATGATCTCACAAAGATATGCCCAATTACTGTTAATAGCCATGCTACTGTTTTAGTAATGAAGTGTAATGCCAAAACGATTAATTAAGTTTGATTAATTACATCATGGGGACTTTTACCACCAAAGCCTAATTAAAATTTAATGAGGAACCTATGAAGTTTTGCAGGAAATGAATGAGGTACAGATGATGAAATGATAAAGAATTGAAAAATAAACTTTAATGTTAATGCCGGGCAATCGGTGTAAAACAGGGCCAAACGGTTGGGCAGACACAATCCCCTTGTCATAGAGCCCCATGGCTTCTGGCCCCATCATCAAATGAAACGCCATAACTAAACCATATTAATAACTTATACTAAATTACCAAGGTTTAATTGAATTCATTCACCATCGGCTTACAGGTTTCTATAAGACTTAGTATGGACACCCAGTTGGACTGCTATTACTTGATCTGGTACCTGGGGAGATACTCACTGATAACAGCCAACGCACTGGGGACCAGCTGTTCTGTACTTACTCATTCTAGAAGCTGGCGTTCTTGCACCACTATTCTCAGCTCCATTTAATGTTCATTTTTTATCCCGCAAGTGCTATTTCATTTGGTGGACTACTCTGTGAGTGTACTACTCTATGTGAAAAGCTTTTTTTTACCTTCTCTAGGCAACCCACTTTCTTAACTAGTTTCCTTTGATCGCCCTAGGCCCTTCCAAGGTTTTCATCCAGCTTCAGGAAAACAAATATAATGTCTCCAAGAGGGTTCTGCAGTATTTAGAGGGAATTAACTGATTGGTTGATAAGGCATCCCACTTGCTTCCTATACTCCTGAGAGGTTGGCTTGATATGAGAATGCAGCAATGACAAGATTCACCAGAGCTGCATTCATGTATCATATTGAGTAATGGGCACTGTGCATTGAATGCAGTATGAAATGGCCAACTACTAACAGTATGGTTTTGATTCTTCTGGCAGTATGCAAGCATTGGCTACACAAAGTGTGTGTACACATGCCATATGACCTAGAAACATGTAGCCAGACAGCAAGGTTACAGTTCCTATCAGTCTCTGTAATCTGCTTTCTTCCCATGGGAACAGTCAGCAGACAGAGTAGAGGTAGAATAATGACTATGTAGTACGTCGGCAGTGGGGTGTTTAAGAAGCTAGACATGATAATGAACTTTAAATTTCAGTTTCTAAAACTGTAGGCCTCTAAACTTACAACTGCAACCGTTCTTATCTCTCACCAGTGGGGTGTTTCAGAAGCAGGTAATGTTTACAACCGGTCATAAGGAGATATGATAACAGTTTTAATAGTGATTGTAGGCTTATACCTGCATGTGTTTCTAAAGCATTACCATTACCTTACTGTGTCTATAACTATATGACTGGTGAGAGATGATAATGGTTGCAGTTGTAAGTTTAGAATCTAACAGTTTTAGAAACAGACATTTAATGTTCATTATCATGTCCGGCTTCTGAAACACCCCACAGTCGTTATAAATACTTATGACAGGTCTGAAACTGGTGGTGGCTGTTTCTAGCGGCCAATCTGTGTGGACCTATTTCAACCACATCAAATTAGAAATATCTCTCATTGAGGGGGAAAAAAAGGGTCCGATCTCTTCTCCATGGTAAGGATATAACATACCTCTTTTGTTTTTAGAATATATATTGTTTTACACTTTGAAATGAAGGATAATTATTTTTGCCAGCTATGGTAAATTAGAGGTCACTCTTAAGACAGACATAACTTTTACAGTCTGCAACAGGTCACCGCTATAGCGCAGCTACTACAGCCTAATGTTATAGTAGGTCATTTAGGGCAAGTAGTAGCTAAACTTACAGCTACATATCATGCTGTATTTTTAGACCCTTGTGCTACAGTGCACAACAGCCGCCTAATGCCATCATGCCAGGAATGAGTGGTCCCCCATATCTGGAGAGTCTTGCCAAAAGAAGGTGAGGAAGATCTTCCCTAAATTTTTTCAGGGAATATTGCGGAAAACGTGTATGGCCTAACACATTTTCAAAGTGTTGACAAAAAAATTATAGTAGAATGCATGGAAAACTCTTTTTTGAGAAGTAAAGAAATGTGCATGTTTCATCTAAACAATTATCCAATCAATCTTTTAGCAATACAAAAAAACATGCACGTTTTCTATTTGGGTTCACGTTTCCTTTTTTTGCAAGACCCTTCTGACTCTGATTGCATACATTACAACCCTTGTTTCCTGTATCGCTCTTCCACCGCAAGTTAACTGTAGTTAAAAAATAAACCTAGTAAATGAATGCCTTACAAAAATATCTTTTTCCTTCTTTTTATTCCATGTCAATAAGAAGGGCATTCTCTTGATAATATTATTCCCACCACCTTAATAAGAAAAAATAGAACATAGACGGCCACATGTAGACAAGAAGGTGAATGTCATGTGACTCAGATGGGTTTCCCTCTGAACTATGACGTGAGAGGGGAGGGGGTTCCGACAAAATACACTGTTCGCTGTCTGCGATTGAAATTATAACTTACAACCAGAGTCATAGTAGAGGTTACAGTCTACAACTGGTTCAGTCATAAGTGGGGACTTACAACCGCTGTCTGTTTCACAACATTAGCTATAGTACTTTTAAGTTATAAACTAGCTAACATAATAATCATTATTCAGAAACACCTGCGATTTTAAGCCTACAATCACTATTAAAACTGCAATAATATCTCCCTACAACTGGTTGCACACATTATTTCCTTCTGAAACACCCTACAGGGGTGGCCATAGAGAGGCATGGTGAATCTCAGCAGCATAGAAATTGTGGTAATTTACCTGCATTGTCTCGGACATGCCCAAACTGTACAATATATACAGTCTGGGAGAATTGTTATGGATCACTCTGACGTTGCAACAGTGAGTAGCAGGTGTTAAAGACTCACCTATACTCTATCCTAACCCCAGCATACTCCCCAGGACAATTTTGAAATCTTTAGGGGTAATTGTGCATTCTGGAGGATTATGAGGGCACTCCTGACTAAGGTATCTCCAGCAATAAGTAAGGCTTTCCCCCATTAGACTTAAGAAATATCCTCTAGGGGCATTCCCTGAGAAAATTTTGAAATCAAGAGGGGAAAAGGTGCATAATGGTGTATGCTGAGGACTCTCCTGACTAAGTTATCTACAGCTATAAGTAAAGCTTTGCCTGTCTTAATCCAAAAATATCCTGTGGAAGCACGACCTAGGAAAATTTTGAAATCTAGAGGGGAAAAGGTGGATTCTGAGGGCTCTCCTGACTAAGTCATCCACAGTCATAAGAAAGGCTTTTCCCATTCTTGATTTCAGATATTTCCCGTGGGGGCATGCCCCTGAAAATTTTGATAACTAGAAGGGAAATAGTGCATTCTAGTGTATTCCTAGGGCTCCACAACCAATGACAAACATGAATAACCCTCCAGCATCACATACTCTGCCACAGCCCTCAGTATCATGTACCATAAGCTGTCTCATCCCCCAGGCTCTTTTACCCAATCTACACCCCACCCCCCCCCAGTATCATATATCATACATTGTCTCAGCCCCCAGGCTTACATACCCTGTGCACGCGCCCCCTGTACCATGTACCATACCTTGTACACGCCCCCAGTATCATGCACCATACCCTGTGCATGCCCCCAATATCATGCACCATACCCGGTGCAAGCCCCCAATATCATGTACCATACCCTGTGTACGCCCCCAGTTTCATGTACCATACCCTGCCTCAGCCTCCAAGTTCACACACCCTGTGCACGCCCCTTGTATCATATACCATACCCTGGCCACATCCCCAGTATCATACCCTGTCTGTGCCCCTAGTAAGTATTATGTACCATACTCTATGCATTGCAATCTACTTTCTTTTATGTTTTAAGCTGTAGAATCCTTAATAATAGTTCGATTTAAAAACCGTAAAAACTGACATGTAGCTGAGAATTCACTGAATTCAAAACTTTACTTGCTGCCTCAAAAGGGGGCGGGGGGGTACGCCGCGTCCGCCCCCTCTTGAATCCGCGCCTGAGAGCAGAGGGCTTCAAAAGGAAGGGTCACGAGTTCAATCCCAGTCCAAGCTGACATTTTGTAGTTGCATTGTGCCTGCTGGTTCTAGTGATGAAGTTCTAACAGTGGTCACCAAGGTCACAGGGGAACAAGCCCATAGGGGAGTGCACCAATCAGTGAGGCCACTACCCTGATTACTAAGAAGGTATTGCAGTGATTTAAGAAAAAAATGGTCCAGTCCCACTCTAGGGACTTGATGATCGAGACTGGACCTAGAGTGCTTACATATCATGCACTGAATGTTCATCCACACGGCAATGTGACTGACCTATGAACTTTCACCAGAATAAGAATTTCTCCTGGCTTATGGTATTCAGCATCTATCACATAAATATTAAACATTTATTTTGAATGCTCAGCCATTGCCTTTATCAGGTTGATGTCAATACCTCATTACTGCCACATGGACCACTTTATCGAACCCTGTAAAAAGATCATACACAATGTCATATAAGTGGGAGTTGGTCACTATTTTTAATATATTCACAACAATCTGGGGAATGGGGGAGTGTGTTTGCCCCCAACAGCTACTTGCGATATACCAGTCTTGGGTTTTCATTGTCTTTCCACCCATGTGTGGTATAACACAGCTCAAATCATTGTGCACAGTTGGGTCAAACTGATAATGTGAAAATTGAGAACTGAAATTATTATTCTCCTTTTTTTGTAAAGCTTGGTGCAGTGAAATAATGATTCTGAACCTTTTGGAAATTTCACCTATTATCGCCAATCGCCTCATATAAAATTACAGCCATGAAATCAGATATAAATATGATGGGATCTAACTCTATCATACAACCCTGACACTTTAGGGCCAGCCATAATGATGTATTGCCTACTTTTGTTGAGATGTAGACTACCAGACTACCAGAGCGTGAATAGAACGAATTTCCAGAATGTGTGATGGGAATCTATAATTGGCCTTATAACTAGCTAGGGCCTGAGTTGACCCACTGAGGTGGTAAATAATACATAATGGGGAATCTCTGTTATAGCTAGTACTTTTTATCATTATATGATCACCCTGTCATGTGCAATATCAGAAATTCAGTTACTCTAGAATTGCCCCCCCCCCTGTAATCCTACAGGCTCGGTTTCAGAATTTTGATGGAAAAACCACGGGTCTTCCATTGAACACCATCATGCTTCCAAGATGAGGCTAAGCGTACCAAAAACATGTAGTACCAATGACTATACATGTATCTAAATCTTACTTTAAGGTATTCAACTGAATCAAAATACTATTTATTTATTCAATATATTGATATTAAATGAGAACATTGATTGCTGCGGAGAAGTTTCATAGCTGCACAAATCTCAATATTGCCTGCAAGTCCCGATATTGGACTCAGTACCCACATCATGGCACAACAAAATTATCTTGCAAGGACAAACACTCTAAATTATTTTTTACGCCCTACTACCTGAAAGTGAAATCAATTAAAAATCCAAAGAAGGCCAGAGAGTTTATTCACAGTTCAGCAGGGTTAATGGTGAAATTCAAAAATTGAGAGATGTTCAGGATCTAACTATTTTTTCCAATCTTCATGGGCAAGGATATTAACAAAATATTACAAATGGCAAAAGTTTAGCTCAATTAATTTAGGAATCCTTTAGTTCTCAAATTGGCTAAAATAATGCCCCAATAAAACCCATTGAAACTCAGTTTTAACAGCTGGTCTGAAAATAAGCATACCTATCGATGATCTGAGAGAGATATGCCTCAATTAGCTCTGGTTCTGTTTTAGTAATTTAGTGCTGGAGGGAAATGTCAAAATGATAGGGCTGATTTCCTGCAATTATGGTGAATGGCCCATCAATGCCTAATTAAAAAGCAGAGGGCGAGAGATATGCTGTTTTAACATGAGATGTCTGAACCGTGTTTTTGTGTTTAAGTGCCAGATTTTGATAATCGCTGGTCCCAAATAAGCACTAGGGGTAATGCGTTGCTGGAATTATTAATTATATAAGTACTAAAACGTGATCTTGAATAACTGCCTGCCATGTGTAAGGGCTAAGGGTTATGCCCCCTTCATATCTATATGCGCTATACAGTATGCTGTATGAGAACATGCAATAGTGTTTATTGCTTTTAATAGCCAAGACTGGATCACAAATATAATTATGTTGATATTCATACATATTGATATTAATAAAAGGTCAGTGAACTCTGTGAATCAATATGTTTGTGAACTTGGAATGTTGCTGATATAATATTATCATAATCACAAAGGTTTTCCACCTCTACCATAATATCTAAATCCCACTGCTACCATGTTTCCCTCTTCATCACCACTGTCTTACAGTCAGCCCTTACTTCCTCAGATATGGCAAATGCAAGGAAAAATGTCTGAGGAAGCAAATATTCTGACATCAAGAATTGAGAGATGTTCAGGATCTAACCATTTTTTCCAATCTTCTTTGGGCAAGGATATCAACAAAATATTACAAATGGAAAAAGTTTAGCTCAATTAATTTAGGAATCCTTTAGTTCTCAAATTGGCTAAAATAATGCCCTAATAAAAAAACACATTGCAATTCAGTTTTAACAGCTTGTCTGGAAATAAGCATACCTATCAATGATCTCAGAGAGATATGCCTCAATTAGCTCTGGTTCTGTTTTAGTAATTTAGTGCTGGAGGGAAATGTCAAAATGATAGGGCTGATTTACTGCAATTACAGTCAGCCCTTGCTTCCTCAGATATGGGAGATACAAGGGAAAGGGTCTGAGGAAGCAAATTATCTGGGGAGTTAGGTGCAAATATAATAGAAAACATAGAGGTAGTTCCAGATTTTCTGTCTGAGGTAATGGGGGATCTGAGGAACAAAAGGGGTGAGGAAGTGAGGGTTGACTGTATATAGCTTTCCAGTGGTATATTGATTATGTGTATATTCGAACGAGGAATCGATTTTAGGCCAATGTATTCCTCTTACCACCTGTGTACAAGATAGTTTACACGTTGCTCTTTTATAATCAATTATGGTTGTTTGTCATACCTTGTTGAAGGACAAAATAGAGGCAGATATCCTTGTAAGACTGAACAGCAAACCACTGTTATTTTATTGCAGTGAGGCAGTGTAGTTTCCTCAATGAAGCCAAAGATGGCAGTACAATGGTACAAGGACACTCCATGAAAATAATAATGGATCTCTAGCACCTTTGGGGCAAGGATTTCACATTTTGTTCAATGACATTCTATTTTGCAGTGTACCATCCAAATATATAGTATATTCATATGTGGGCATGCTGATATAATCTTTGACAGGCGGTGTAGATGAGCTATAGATATGCTAAATTTCCACTTTTTTTCACATCAATGATGAAGACATTTGAATATGCCTGTGACACATCTGGGACATTAATTAATGCGGTGGTCTGTTGATTTGCTTTGATATGCTTCACTGGAATCTCGAGCCTGCCATCTGGAGAACTTGCCATTCAACCATCCAATATTTATGACTATGCAATGTATAGCCTTAAAGCTTTTGTAGGTACCACATGGCCTTCGAGGGTGTAAAGGCTGCAGGTGAAATATTTTGTTTCTTCGCCTGAAATTTTAGCCTTTTTCTATAGCCCATATGTATAGCTTCCCATCTTGTAAAGGTTACAAGTAAAAGTCTCATTGTCAAAGGGTAGCATTTTAGGTTTTATTCACTCTATGCATGGTGTTGTGGATTACTTAAAACAATGGGAAACTTTTAGTGGACAGCCGAGCTCTTAACTTTGTTATTACTACTGGAGGATATTTCAATCTGGCCTAACAGCACTGGTAGTGGAAGATATTCCTTGAAAAGCATGGTGTGTAAAGCGCTGGTTCCACAGGCATAAATCGGTCGGATTAGCACTAATCCGACCGATTTTCTTCTATACTTTTGATATATTATAAATCGTCGGATTAGAGCTATTCCGACCGATTGTATGGCTGTGGAACCAACACTTAAGTGAATTGGCTGAACCTAATGGAATTAGTCTGCATTGTTATCGAGTGGTTTTAGGAGAGAGCAGGGGATCTGGTCCACATGTGGGAATACACATTAGCCACGCTATATGCTTCATTCATCGCTGACTTTACAAATTATACAATCATGCACAAACCCCAACATACGGGTCTCCAGTGGGGTGTTTCGGAAGCCGGACATGATAATGAACATTAAATATCTGTTTCTAAAATTGTTAGATTCTAAACTTACAACTGCAACCATTATCATCTCTCGCCAGTCATATAGTTATAGACACAGTAAGATAATGGTAATGCTATAGAAACACATGCAGTTATAAGCCTACAATCACTATTAAAACTGCTATCATATCTCCTTATGACCGGTTGTAAACATTACCTGCTTCTGAAACACCCCACTGGGGGGCTCCACTTGCCTATTCTTGACCATTACTGGGATATCATAATAAGCTCCTTGAATTTACATTGAGACATATTTCTATCATTATTATTCAATAGGGTCTTGAATACAAATCTATTGAATGATTTATCTTTAATTAACATAAATTCTCATAAGCACTGAGAGCTTTTCAAATAATGCCAACCAGCCAGGTGTATTAAGACTCAGGGACTAGCAATTAATTACTAGGTAAATGCTCTTGATGGATTTATCCAATAATTTAACCACATTCAAAGTCTAGTTTTTATGTTACTTATGAATTTTTTAATGCCAGGTGATCTTTGAGTGTCACCTTTCAGTTGCTACCACAGTTATTTGCCTTGTGTGAAGGGACTTTTGAGTAGATGTCTTTCTTTATATTTGGGACCTTTAGGTTTATTTGGTTCTTATTTTGCAGCACTCTAGATGGCATAATGTTCTCAGGGTCTTTGGATTACTTGTCCATAGGCCCAAGTAGCTGAATATCCCTGGAATGTTTAGTTTTGATTGTGCAAGTTGTCCATCTCTGATCCGTTCAACTAGCTGCAGGGCGTCATTTTGGGAATTTGTGTACTGCCCATGCAGGTCCACTGTCAATCATAAAAGAGTTATTCACTATGGGCCATATCACCTGCTTATAGACAATGAGTGATGTCTTGTCAGTTTTACATTTGATTCACTGTAGTTGGCTTCTTCTTAAAACAAATACTTTATTTATCCAGGTATTTGAAAGGCTAATATTCCAGGTAAGTGTACACCAGCCTTATCTTAAATAACCTAAAAGTAGTATAGTAGAAATGATGCATTAATTCAGTAGAATCAGTCTCATATTACTCTAATATAAAGAGTAATCAAAATAGTCACATGGACCCTTAGTGAACATTATTTACTCAGTTGCCTACCTGAAAAGATTCTTTCTTGCTTTTTCTATTCGTATATCGAAACCGAACCACAACTATACTATACACAGGTATCTAAAATCTAGGTTAAAGTACCCCTGGGCCATAATCAACGAAACCTTTTGTATTCCTATAGCGTCAGTAGGGAAACTGAAGGATATAATATAGGATAATAACTATGTAGCAGAGGCTCCCAGCTGGCCATTGGCAGCCACAGTAAATCTCCCTAGACTAGAAATAGGTGGTAATTCTGCTGGTATTGGAAGTGCCTTGGTAGCAGAAGCCCTGGATCATATAACCAGGAGGGTGTTGCTCCTATAGTAAAAGAAAGAGCTGGCTAAAAATGCCCTTGTTTCCAGTCCTTTCATTTTGTGCAGCTATAACTTGTCCCTTTTGTTGCTCACAAGTGGGCATTAAAGTATGGTGATAAAAAAGGGGGATTTGAGTAGGTACCTAGTTGGGAGATGTCAGTCAGTATACTATACTATAGTGTGTGTGACATGTGTATGTACCTGATAGTACAGCTCTCTCTGTTTTAAACAAGGCAGGTGACCTTTCAGACTAATGTGGTGAGTGCAAGTTGAATGGTGAAGCAGAGCGTGACTTTTTTTTGAAAAGAGGGTACCTACTGACAGCTCTTTTGACCATAGGAGCAACACGCTCCAGGCAGGATAATAGTCCAGACAGGACTACTAAAGCTCAGGACTCAATTATATGGAGGTGGGACCTTTGGATGCTGGACTACTGAAACTGCTCAATCAAACTTGCAGCTGGGGCCTTGGGATGCTGTTTCTAGCTAGAATTGGAAATTTGCTCTTGGGGACTGAGACAAAAAGCCTCTGAATGGGAAGAGAGAGAGACTGAAGTTTGAACACATTACCTAGAACATTTCCATGCATATTGCTTGAATGCCATGTCTAAATTTTAATGGAGAGCACTTATGAAACTGACTCCAGTTTGATGACCCTTAATCAGCAATTATTGATGTTTGATGGGCCTCACATTGAATTCTCAAAGTGTAATGACCTATCACACACAGATCGTACAAGATTACAGGAATAACTCCCAGTGATACATTCCAGCCTGATGATAATGTGTGTCATGATAACCTAATCCGAATGAGATAATCAGGATAGATATCTTCATATGTATACATGGATGTTTTGACTCAAATAGAAAGCCCTGGTTCTTAATGATGGTCCTCTGAATGAATTTCTGAAATGATTTAGATTAACCTTTGGCGTATAGCCATCTGCTGAAGAGGAAGCCTCCTGTCTCGGCTTTAATCTTAGGCAGACATCTTAAATTGAACAAAAAAAAGAGCTTCTTCAAGAAGAGGACTTCAATGACTATTACTGAGAAGTGTCCTACTCCAGGTCCATTAGACTTGGTTTCTTTTAGTTGACCCTACCCTCACCTCCGGATTGTAATGGGAGCCTCAAACATTACCAGTAGCCAATAGGTTAAAAGAATTACACTAAAAGGAAAACAACTACAAAAACTTTTGGCTCAACAGCAATGCCTTTGTTCTTTGTGTTTTTAAAGTCTCTGCTGCAAACTGTTTCCTTGGTGGTCAATACCCATTAGTCTTTTAAGATGTCTCAAGTCCAGCAAAGACAAGTCCTTATCCATCCACCTTGGTTAAGGCTTGAAGGCTGTTAAGATAAGCTCAACAGAAGGAGCTTAGGTTCGGTTTATTGTAAAGAGATGCTAGTGGAATATGCACGTATAGGTTAGATTCCATATTCTAGAGCTGATTTAAAAGAATCTTTCTGAAGTGGGTATTCCACTGGTGTGAAATCCGACTGACCAGTGCTGACCTGACCAGTGTCATAAAAGTATGACACTGGTCATGCTACACACAACTGACGCAGTGAAATACATGACTACTCGAATCACCCGTTCTTATTTTTTTAATTCTAGCCTTCTGATTGTCCTTGTTATATTGGTGGGCCGTTCCCTCTGAAGCGCTAACACAAAATGGCAAAATTTGACACCATAGCAAAACTACTGACAGTACACAAGAAAAACACTGTGACCTTGGGACAAAGTGATTTGCCAATGCTGAAATCTGTCACAGAAATACCATTGAAGCCCCTCTCCGCAAGCAGCATATGTCCAAAGGTGTATTGAAATCCCACATCCCACACATGAGAGGAACCCTAAGTTCAGGAGACCATTTCTTAAGGCACTACGACTGTTTATGTCAGTGCTATTCCTATTAAATATGTCATTATGACTAGGAGGGCGCAGCCATAGCGTGTTAAGAAATGGCCTCCAGGATTCATTCCTCGTGTATAAGCCATTCCTTATACATGGGGTATACTGCAGGCCCATCTCTCATTCTTGTTTAGGATCCTATAGGATATAAAAGGACTAAAGGCCAGTTAGTCAGGTCCTTGTTTCTATTGCACCCAAATAACAGGAGGGTCTTGCCAAAAGAAAACGAGGAAGAACCTCTATAATATATTCAGAGATTACTGATAGAAACGTGCATGGGCTTACTCGTTTTCAAAATAACCAAATAACCGATCAGTAAAGAATAAAAAGAATGGAGAAATTACACCTCTATCCCATGCTATATGCCTAATAACGATCGTTCATTCACTTTGATTGTAAATACAGATAATTTAGATGTCTACATCACACATTTAGTTTTACTCATCCATGCATGTTAAACTTCCTGATCTGACGAGAATATTTTTAGCAATGTGAAAACGTGCACGTTTTATCTTTTTGGTTCACGTTTGCCTTTTGGCAAGACTCCTGGAGTCCTGGAAACACACACCTTCCCTATTTCACACGTTTCCTTATAGACATTTTAAATATTTTATGGGCAGAAGAGTGCATTACCGGCATAATTCATCGATGCAGTAATGGTAAGTACTGCACTACGAGACCTCCCCCCACAAAAAAGAAAGAAAAAAACAAAAATGACAACGAGGGTTTCTACTTAATGATATGGGAATAGGTCCACAGAACTACTCCAAACGGAATCTTTCTTCATGAGATAGTCTCAAAGATGAATGAGTGAGGGAGCTTTATCGAGTTCACATTATCGTGTTAAAATTCCCTCGGATATCACATTTTGAAGAGGATTTGTGGAACTTTTGATGAAGAATTGAAGAATTGGACTGTGGAGAAATAGTGGTGTATGAAATATGGAGCTCATAGCTAACATCTGCCATGGGTATCTACAGATTTCCAACTGTTTCTAACATCATAATAAATTATTTGTATTTAAATGCAAGATGGCCCTAATACTAGCCCCACCCCGCACATGACAGTACAGACAACCAGTCACTTGAATAATTGATTTCTTAACAAATCAAGTTTCCTTCTTGACATCCCCTCACTATGGCAGGACTCCAGGAACCATCTCCAACTCAAGGGGATCAAGCTGGTGGCTGACCGGAAGGAGGAAGGCCTTTCACCGGAAATGCCAAGACCCCACCCAACTCAGGCGAGGTCACTTGGTCGGGGTGGCGCCCTCTAACGGATATATTGGCGGAATCCCTCAAGAGGTGGCCCCAGACACGGAGAAAGAAGTGAAAGGGTAGCCTTTTTTTCATTTTTGATTGAAGTCTTTTTGGATTATTATTATTTTTGTTGGGGTGAAGGTTATAAATGTAGGGGTTGTTGTATGAGGGCAGTTTTGTAAGTGATATATGGGGGGGGGGGGTAACAAAGGCAGCCTTATGCCAAACCATAGCTGTCCGCTATAATGACAGATGGACAGACTTGTTGCTTTAGATAAAGTGACTTTTATCCTATGAAGAGAATGTTTATACAGATACATGGGTGGTAGAGAACAAATCACCATTGACCCCTAAAGGGCCGCTGCTACCCTGGGGCCTCATCTAAAAACCTCTTGAAAAAGCACTGCTGCTGCCTCAGACCCGTGCCTTCTTGAAGAGTGTAGTATAGTGGATGTTAGACGTAGTGTTCTCCCACTATGCTTTGCTGCTTTCTGTATGGTGGTACCCTGATGGTTTATACCTCAGGGCACCAGAGTAATGTAAAAACAGTTAGTAAAACACCATGTTTTGTTCGCATTCAGTGTGATTTTGTGGTACATATAAATTTAGGGCATCTGACTTCAGGTGTCTAGAAGGACTTCCATGCCAGTTGTCTATCAACATAGGAAGGCTGAGTGATAATCTTCCTGACAGAAAAAAGACTGCCTCCTCATAAACCTTGATGTTATAATGGTTATTGAATACAATGACTAACTATACTTCTGATGAATCGTGTTTACACCATGACAACAACTTGAATTATTTGATTCATTATTGTGAACAAACACTATAATAAATGTATACCTGATAATTAATTATTGAGAGCGACAATGCTTTCTAAATATCTAGGATATCCAAAAGCTCAGATTTGAATCTTATCAGCTTTTACCAAACTTAGAAATACAGGTAAAATGATGCAGATGACGAAGTGGAACAAGATAATTAAAACATGACCTTTCATTCGGATCTCAGAAGATGGATGCAAAAGAATGGAAAAATGGAACAAAACCTTGCTTTGACTGCCTTTTCCCTGTTTTGTAACTCTTTGATGTGATGTCTGTGGAAATAAGGAGATACATTTGTAACTAATAAGAGTAAATATGAGACAACAACAAAGAGATGGCTTAACCAAGGATGTGATGGGGTCATCAGCTGTAGTACTGATTGCTACATGAACTGTACACCTACTCTCCATTGCTGTTGGAGGGGGGGGGGTATTAACCAGAATAGAACAGAGAAATGGTCTCAGGGTCATGAACATTAGCACTATAGGGGAATTCCTCTGATGCTGATCTGCCATGAAGGTTACAGTAATTTACCAAGCCGACCCAATAGGGTCTATGCAGGTCTGGATAGTAGGTGTGCAATTGTTTTTCCAGGGAAAGGGCACATGGGCGTGAACAAGGACAAGACCCACTTTGGTTAACTTACTTTGGTGTAGTGAATTTGTATATGGGACTTATACCTCTTATGTTTATCACCACAGTATGTTGGCATACATAATTCGGTAATTCAAATCAAAAAGATATGTAACTACTGTCCATCATGTTGAAGTTCTGATACAATGAAAGTAGGCCGAAGAGCTGCCGGTGTGTGCCGACTCTACAGGCAGAGATCAGCTTCTGCAAAGTCGGCCATATATGACAGGGGGCTTACTAGAATGTCCGGACCTAATGCACATTTTCAATGGAGGGGGGGGGGTGTCAGTCAGAAGATGCACGTCCGCACGATGTGTATTATACTAAGTCTAAGGGTGGAGGAGTGAGGTTACATAATACATGCGGTAGTCCCAATACACACCCAAAATCAATCAGATCCTTATCTAGATCAAATGAGCAATAAATTGATTAAGTAATTAGCCAGAATACACAACAAGATTCTGTAGTGTAAAGGTCATATCAGCATTGGCTGATATCTGGGGGAGTACACGCTCTTTGCGACGACCAAGGTTTCCAGATTACAATGAAAGTCCATACACTATAGATTACTTGTACATGTAAGATGATTGAACTGCTAGAGCTACTGTTATATTGGCAGCATCAAAACCAATAAATTAATTACACAGAAGCATTGCAAAACATAATAGTTCTACATGCTAGCTTATAGAAGGAGGAGCATCATTGTACATCAGTGATAATTTATTTGAAAGATTGTTTATCACAAATCGTTGCTTACCCATAACAGGTATAATATAGTTAGTGCAGAAAACAAGGGCAAACTATACTTCTATAATTCTGGAAACGACCGGGGGATCACGTTCAGACTAATACTCCAGCAATTAATCCAATTATTATCTGCATCAAGGTTTTATGAAAAGTACTACTATGATAATAACAGTATCTGACTGCCCTTCACACGATTTAATTAATCATGAAGACAGTGATGCATTCTGCAAGTTTAGAGCATTCAGAAACTTAGATCAGAATTTCATTTGGATTAATAAAATCTGAAAATACAAGTGAAAGTATTTCAGATAATAATGGCAATACTTGGCTTAGAAAGCTCAGAACATTCATCAATGAGTTTTCAAAAGGCAATGAAATAAAGCCTTGTTTTGGGTATTTTTGTACTTCGAGCTTCTTTGATCTGAAGTTTATAAAAATAGAAGGATGTATTTGCCATTTTGTGAAGGCTGAATATGAAACTACAACAATGCGATGGCTTAACTGAGCAAATGATACAAGTCATCTCCAACTATGCTGATTTTTATTGTGTTCCCACTGGGTACACTGTAAAAAATGACTGTTGAATCTACCAGTGATCCTTGTAAAACTGAAAAGTGAACCACTGTAATTGTATAACAGTGAACTAGTGTAGTTTTTACAAGAAGCCCCAGGTCGCAGTACAGTCTTACAAGAAATCTCTTTAGAATTAATGATCTCTGGCAACTTTGGGATGGGGATTCCGTTGTTTTTTCGACATCATTTTTTTTACAGTGTACAGTTAGAGGATACAGAAAGGACCCCTGGAGGGTGTTGCTCCTATAGTAAAAGAAGGAGCTGGCTAAAAATGCCCTCATTTCCAGTCCTTTCTTTTCATGTCGCTATAACTTGTCCCTTTTGTTGCTCACAAGTGGTCATTCAAGTACGGTGCTAAAAAAGGGGATTAGAGTAGGTACCTAGTTGGGAGAAGTCAGTCAGTATAGTAAACTATAGAGATTGTGACATGAGCAGGTACCTGGTAGTGCAGCTCTCTCTATTTTAAACAAGGCAGGTGACTTTTCAGACTAATGTGGTGAGTGCAAGTTGAATGGTGAAGCAGTGCACAACTTTTTTAGAAAAGAGGGCACATGCTCACAGCTCTTTTTTCAATAGGAGCAACACCCTCCTGGCAATACTCAGTTCCTCAGATACACCAGGAGGAAGGGTCTTCTTTAATGATGGCTTTCCTCGTTAATGAGGGAATGGAAAGCCTGATGCATACCTGAATAGTGTGACAATGCCCATCAACTTCATCTCTCAATCTTTGTACTAAAAGAAGCATCGCATTTCTCTCTTCTCAACTAGACCCTTCCAAACCATAGTGATATCCCTCACTTTTATATGTCATTACAGCCATGCATCTACCGGTTACTAATGATTGCACTGGTACACCAGGAGGGTGTTGCTCCTATGGTAAACAGAGCTGTCAAAACAAGTCACGCTCTGCTTCACCATTCAACTTGCACTCACCACATTAGTCTGAAAAGTCACCTGCCTTGTTTAGAATATAGAGAGAGCTGCACTATCAGGTACCTACTCATGTCACACACTCTATACTATACTATACTGACTGATTTCTCCCAACTAGGTACCTACTCAAATCACCCTTTTTTTAGCACCACACTAGCATGACCACTTGTGAGCAACACAAGTGAAAAGTTACCACTACATGGAAAGCCAGTCCTGCAGAAGAGGCACTTCTTAGCCAGTACTACCTTTTCCCATAGGAGCAACACCCTCCTGTCCTACTATATTCTATGTAATGACCACATTAATGTACAGAGAGGTCATAGTGCACTACCTAAGATCACCCACTCTAATTCTGAAGGTTTCAAATCATAAAGACTGTGTTCAGTCATACCATTTTGAGAGTGCCTTCATGTTCCTTATGTTGTACGCTAAAGGTGAATATAAGATTTGTGAGGCCTCAAATATTGTTTTGGGCAATAATGGGGATATTTATTGTAGAACCAGCACAAGGGAAAAAAACCCAGTTACCATGCAGTTACCATCTTCCTCAGAATAAAAAGTATCATTCTCCACCATGCAGTTTATACAGAGAGGTATGCACCTAGTGAGAGATAAAGTTAGGACTCTATCTTTGTGGTTTGCATTTATAAGCATACAGGATTGTAAATATCAAGTAAATGCTGCAACACAATTTGGCCACAATAAATTTGTTAATATCTTTGCATATAGTGTGTCCCAAAGGGATAATATCACTATATGAGGGTGTATTCCTGTGCACATGTTTTCTCCGGGTACGGAGGGTGATTTAGATTTATCAAATTTAAATTGACCTAGATCTGATGCGGGACAAATCTGGGTTAGGTAATGTTCAACAATTACGTCACTGTTTAGGGGGTGGGGGGGGGGGGTCTTCAGGTTCCTCTATATGTTCCATACAAAAACAGTGACAAGGGGGTGGGTGGGTCCTGAAAAATGACAAATAACAGTGACATAATTGTTGAACGTTCCCTTATGATATATGCATTCCACCTATAAAACCCTAAAGCTTAATTGTCAATTAATGTTTATGATAAGCAGGTTGCCATTTAATATTACAAACTGTGTATCACATGGAATCAGACTAGTATATTTTCTCTATTTATGTCTACAGACAAATTAAGCACTGTATGAGCCTAAATATAACAGAATAGAACCTATATATATATATACAGATCCAATAGCATAGTAATCTAAGAAGATAATAATAATGCCAGATGTTTGACCTGTAGGGCATTTGCAGGGCATTTCAAAATGATATCTACAGCTATCATTTGCAATGCCCTCCAGGCATAATTATTAGAGCTACCTGTAAAGATATATTATACTTCACCTTCATAATGCTTCATGTTCTAACTGGCCTACTGATACATTGCTTATCTTATATTTCAATTATATACAATATGAATAGATATGACACTGCTATCAATTGGTCTTACCTACAACACTCAAAACTGGGTTGTTAATATAGAAAATGGTAGGAAAAAGCTTAAAAATGATAGGTAAAATACCATACTTTCACCCATAAAGAAATATGGAACACCTTAGTGTCTACATTCAAATTAACACTGAACATGAGGTCTTTCATGCAAAACATATTAAACATATTGCGGGTCAATAACTTTGAGGTCGCATGACTTTAATGCCTGTTGAATATAGGTCATTTCACTAAATTGGCTGACTTTGGCCACCAGCAGCACTACCTGTATGGTGTTTTGAGGTAAAATTATCATATCATAAACAAGCCCCATATCTAACTCAATATGTTTCTCAAAGATAAAGATGCTGGAGATAAAATTCTAATTCTGACAGATTGTTGATTATTTAAAATTCTTGAGAGTCCATTGATTTTTTTCCTGTTTTCCGAGCCTCAGTGCATCAACATACAGCACAAGGGGTATGTTTCTGTGACTTCTTGCTGGTTTCTACAAGTAGTAGTAAATGTCTGAATAAACTTGGACCTGTAACAATAGCAGTTTTCTTATGACAGGCTTCTGGAAATGGCCCAGAAATCAGGGTTTGCTCCCAAGGGCTGACCCCCCTCCCACTATATGGGCCAAAACTCGGGGACTATTTGGAATATTAAGGAAATATTTGGGGAGAGTCCTTCAGATACATGGACCAATCATATATATGAGTTAGAAGAAAATCTGAGATGGTCATCCGGGAAGATTGATTGAACTGACACGGAATAGGCCAACTATTAGACTAGCAAAAAAGCATCCAAGTGACAGTTTTGATGCCAGTGCTATTACATCAAGCACAGCTGTTGTCAGATTCCTTTATTAACTGCGAGCTGCTCATTGGCAATCAGCAATTAGCTAAGCTGTTGGGGGTCTAATATCTAACAGGGTCTGAGCTTGGAAAGTATACAATTGAAATGAGCCCCAAAGTACCGTTTCTATCCCTTTATGAAATGTGATGCTGTCAATTTTGTGATTTCATATTGGAAATTGGTCTACTCTTGGGTGCTCCCTTCAAGTCATGTCATGCAAATATTAACTTGCTGGTGCTTACCAGCAGAGGTGTCAATCATCATCAAATTTCTCAATGCTTTCTGAGTTTCCTATTACTAAATGGTGAGCACTCCATTACATCAATTGGGACTGTGGTGACGTTCAACATGACAATGTGCTTATCATTACATTTTAAGTTTCCTAGTTCAGCTAAATGATCATAGTTTTTTTTCACATTTGGATGTTAACTCAACTCCAAGACACACACTGGAAGCTCTTCTTGGATAGCATTTTGAAAATACAATCACTATCAATATAAAGGATCATTCAGTTTTACACAACTACTCTAGTTTTATATAGACTGAATATATGTGATGTGTTTTCACGAAATCAGGCACATGTCAGCTTAGATGGATATTGAGGATATTGCATTTATGTGAATCACAGATCTTTGGCAATAATCTGCTTTTGGATTCATCAGAATATCTTTATTTTATGATTTTTTTTATAAATTTTTCAATGATAAATCCATTCATTTATTATTCATTTTTTCCCCAGTGAATTACCAATCACCAAATTAAAGAGAAAATATTGACTCCAAGGAGAGTTTCACCTACCGGTGGTCCTCTCACGAATATTTATATAATATTAAGGGATCTTTGAGGATAATGAGAAAAATCTCAACAAAATCAAGTAGCCCGAAGATTATTGGTACTTATTACCTCATCATTTCCATCAAGTTCTACTCAATTTTACCACTAATCACTTAAACATAGTATAACTGACATACTCCTGAGTCTGAACACCTAAATTTATTAAAATTCTCAATTTTTTCCTTTAGGCCTAATTATCTCAACTTAAAAAAAATGCGACATGTGCCTGATTTTGTGAAAACACATCACATATAGTACTTGGAATAAAGTTGTTTAATTGTTATAGTAAATTTGTAGATTTCTTTTTATATGTTCCCATCATTTCCTAATGCCTAAAATAGCCCCCAGCTGTTGAATATGATATGCATAAGAAATGATGTGGGGAATTTCCCTTGGGTATGTTAGCTTGATTATATTGGTAAAAGCAATGTGAATAAGGTGTGCCTTACCCTAAGGCTATGGGGTGATCAATATAGATATTAGATGCTTATTTTTCTCATATGTCTATTGTTCATTATTTAGAGTATGGGTAGGTGACAGTATATGGCATCAGATGACAGGTCCAGGAAGTTCCTGTTTGACTAGTGAGAGTGTTCTCAGTCAAGGATAACAATATAGGATTACCTTTTCCAAATGATATACTTTGAACCTTCTGTACTCCAGGACGGTATTTCTTAACATGCGACGACTGCTCCACTTCATATAGTAGTTAGAAACCTTAATATAGTGACATCACAATGGTCTAGTAGGGGACACACTGTGCTTGCAGGCCTACAACTATACCTGCTTAATCATACAATCCTATGTAATACCTAAATAACTGCTAATCACACAGATCACTGACACTAACCCTGAGGCTTTCAAATCCAAATGGTTGAGTTTAGCTGTAGCACCTTAAGAAATAGCCTCCAGATGAACTTTTGGGTAGGTGTATTTGGCAGCTGGATCAGATACTTTATTAATAGGGCCCCTATGTAGTGGTCAGGCACAACTTGAATAAATTGATATCTAATTATTTCCAGCACTAATCTACCTGTCAACATGGATAAAGTATATTGTGATTCATTGTCCCTGTTTGTTTCAAAGCAAAATCATTAAACATTCTCAGTGTCACACAGAACTTCAATTTACTATGTTTAAATTAATCAATTGTGTGAGTGAATGACTGGAAGGGCAGGAATGCATGAAGTGGGTGGAGAAAACTGATTTGCCCCCATTTCAAAATTGGGAATAAATCTGCTTTGTTGGAATACCTTCTTAATTAGAGCCACAAAAGTGATTTTGGAATCAATAACTGATAGACCACTCATTAAATAGTCTGTCAATGTTCGAATTCATTAGATTTTGGCAAAATCTTCAAACTCACAGTGCTTCCCTGTATTTTCCATGTTTTTTATTTTATTTTCCCCGTTTTCCATGTCCTCCCTTTGCAGTGGGACCCTCCTTTTTCCCTGGCCAGTATACAAAACATATAATGTTATGGACATGAAAAGCTATGTGAAGTGAAGCACTGACAATTTAAAAAGAGAGAGGCCCTTCCAAGAGCAGTTCAATTATGACATTGAACTTGACATGCTGATATCTATATTACAGTTCCTGTCTATTCCTATTACATTCACAGCCATGAAATGTATTGTATGAAATGAATTTGCCAATATCAACTACAATCACAGTCTCTGCATATATAAGAAGTCACTCATGTTCAGTGCAGTCCTTTAGGTTACGTGGACGTAAATGCTGCCCTCTCGTGAGTCATATGGTATTCAGGCCTGCACTGAAGGTGATCTGGGTGCTGATTGGCTTAGAAATCATATGCTAGAAATATTGGTAAAATTATGAAAAAAATCACAAGTGACCCCAAATAGTTCCTAAATGGAACAGTATATGAATTTTTATATTATGCCAAGGTTTGGGGATTTTATCAGGTCTGCAAATGTTCATCTGGCCAATGGAGGTTTTGAGGTCCAAAATAGGGTAGAATGGCATTTGCTGTACGTATCGCTCCCTTAGTTAAGATTTTCAGGGTTAAGCCTATCCTATATTCTAACACACTGTGTGTGAGAGATGGTTTAATCTTGCTACGGTCGAAATATTACCAACGAACATTATGCGGGGGGGGGGGGGCTGTTTTTGTGTGTTATGCTATATAGAAACATAGAGGAAATGGAATTAGTTCCACGTAACCTTTAAAAGGCCTGCTTTGCTGTTGTTTAATAGGGGCTTCTTCTTTCTTGAATATCATGCATGTTGCTGAAGATGCACCTACACTTTATGAATCTGAGATAACTACATGGGGGGCATAGCTGTGATGTTGATATCCTTGATGGGCCAGTTGTCATGATAAGGGTATTGGATGTAAGATTAAAAATGTGACATTTGATACAATACTAACTGGCACATGCTAGCATCAGCGTGACAAAGATGCATATCATGTTCCGGGCTTGATTCCTTCCATACACTGTAAATAAAGTCTTCGAAATAACGGTGAAATCCTTGCCAGAGATCTAGTGTTATTTTCACAGACATTCCTTGTACCAATGCTGTGCCATCACTGTTCAGTTTTAGAAGGACCCTGGTAGATTCAACAGTTATTTTTTACAGGGTAGCTTTTACTCATCATGATCAAAATTTAATGATATTAAGGGGGGAGGGGCTGTTATAAAATAATCATGTAAAGTCACATTCAACCATTCAATGTAATTCAGTTGAACATAAGGACATTGGAATTTTTGGTTTGAGGTAACCCTCTGCCCAAGATGCTTCGGTTTGTATGCCAGTGCTAGTAAATCTGGTAGTATCACTATGAGGATAGCGTTGGCTCTCGTTCAGTTGAACGACTTTAGGGCATCTTATACTTATGCATTGCAACTGATGTACCGTAAAGCAATTGAACAGAATTGGCCAAGATGCTGAAAGGTGTGTCATGGGTTTTAACCACTCCCCATTGGTAGCAAATATGTCTCTGTTCTTATTACATTGGGATCAGTTGTAGAAAGCCAGGATATATCGAGAATTGGTGTAGAGGTTGTTAGATTTTCTCTTGTGTGACTTAACGGCTTGATGAGGCTGGATGATTGTGTCTTAGAGGACACAAACATTAATAAGTGGTTGATTAACGTTCAAAGTATCCAAAATCAAATGAGCCACTAATACTATTCTTATAACTATATGAAAAGAAAGGCTCTCAAATGTGTTCACACTATTTTAGGTTGCCGCCTTCAATTCATGCCAAGCTAACATAAATTTCATACCGTTCTAAGGGGTCTCAATCTAATGCTACGTTAACAGGCAATAGACTGTGGGCAATGTTTGAACTATGGCTATAAGAAGTGTTGTAATGAAACCGTAATGTCTTTTATTATTGACCAGTTAATTCATGGAGTTACTAATAGAAAGGTATATATCCATCATTCCAGTATGCCTACTATTTAATACATTATTCAGTAATTCTATGTTTAAATATTTTGTAACCACTGTCCATTATACTGAAGGTATGACTGGTGAAGCCAGACACATTGCAGACCTACCTATAACCATAAGTTCACCGTACTGCTCTATTGTCATATTGGCAGCATCTAAACCAATAAATAAATCCCACAGTGGCTTGGCAAACCACAATAACTCTGCTGGCTAGCTTAAAGATGGGGTGAAATGAGTTTTACAGTGATACTTTTTTGACAGATAATTGTTCATGAATGGCCGCTTCCTTATAACAGTTAAAATACAGTTAATACCATTCTATTTCATGTATAAGGTGTATCTTATATGTGAGGATAGTCTTATATTGATTATTTTAGCATGTCCATAAAGTCTGGACCCGTCTTATACATGGGGTGCTCTGCTGCGCGATAGAAGTGACCTTGAGTGAATTATAGGAGTACAGTGCATGCCTGAGCAAGGTCATGGTATATATGTAATGGTTCAATGGTTATTCATTGTCTACACATACCTTGATTGTGTGATTGATTGTTTGGATGGCAATATAAAGGTTTTATAAAAGACAATAGACAACTCTTTCTTCACATCTTGACTGTCTATTGTTCTATAATGCACTCAGATGCATTCGTGCATTATAGAGCAACAGACAGTCTCGATGTGAAGAAAATCGTTGTCTATTCTCTAAATATATACACAATATATTACAATTTACGATACTCACTGAAGATAAGGACCAAACATACTTCTATAATCCTGGAAGGGATAGTGGCAACGCAGTCAGACTAATCTGCTAGCAACTAATTTCCTGTTTTGAAGGTTGGTAAATAGACAGTACCATACTACCCGTCATTTGATTAAATCATAAATTCTAGATTAGGATTTCAATGGCTAGCACATCCTTTCATCTAGTGTTCATTAATGATAACATTGGTATGGCTGCCCTACCAAACGAATGTAATCACTGCATTATGTGCTGATGAACAGGGCAGTCGTTGTGCGTTACCTACGATCACCCGCTCAGATTTTGAGGGTTTCAAATGGTAGTGTCTGTGTATATATAAACGCTCAGCTGTAGGTAGAACTGTCTATTTAGAACTTAATTTATTCCAAGTGTTCATCATTTATGGAATGACTAATTGTACAGACTGAGTAATAGTTATGAAAATACCCCCATAATGCTTCATGTGTCAAATTACTGGGCCAAACTAGCAAAAAAACAACTTAAAGTGACAGTTTTGATGCTAGTGCTATTACATCTCACCTGTTCTCATATTCCTTCATTAATTACAAACCCCTCATTGGCAATCAGCAATTAGCTGTCAGAGGTCTGCTATCTAACAGGTGCTTAGCTTGAAAAGTATAAAAGTGAAATGTACCCCAAAGTGCCATTTTTATTACCTTATGCAAAGGTGAAGCTATCACTTCTGTGATTTCTTATTGGAAATGGGTCTACCCCTGGGTGCTGCCTTCAAGCCATGCCATGCCATGCAGAGATATCAGTCATCATCCAATACCCACTTTGGGAATAACGTACATGGGTGTGAGCATGTTCTCGACTCATTCAGGTAATTAGTATCATAAGTGTCTTTTTTAAACTGCAATATCTATTGTATTCCCTAGTGAGCCCTATTGGAATTGTGACTTGTGACATTCATAGTTATAATTAAGATGAATGTCAAAAATCGTTACCTATTTCCTGCTCCACACACTGGGACATAAAAATGCCGATTGGAACTTATTGCACTTGGTTTTTAGAAAAAAAAAGAATAGAAGAAGTCAATTAAAAATACTTTCTAATTCCAACATATTTCTCACTAGAGGTGCATTTAAATAGAATGAATATGCGCCTGGAATATACCACTAGTTAATTTTTTCTATACATAAATCTTCATATTTTCCCACTTCCCATGAGTTGAAGATCTGCAAAGTTAGATAAGGCCAGGGTCTTATGATATGTTCCTACACTAAGATCGCTGGGGTTGCGATCCCAGGATGTCTTGAATTAAGCTCCAGATGTTTATGGTAACTTTGCCCTTAGTGGAAGACCTGGAGCTTAATTCAAAACATCCTGGGATCCCAACCCCAGTGATCTTAGTTTAGACACATATCATAAGACCTGGCTGGTCTACCCTATGTAATGCAGTGGTGGCAGGCCTGTCCAGGAGCTTAATTCAAAAGATCCTGGGATCCCAACCCCAGCAATCTTAGTGTAGGCACATATCATAAGACCTGGCTGGTCTACCCTATGTAATGCAGTGGTTGCAGGCCTGTCCAGAATAGCTAGTCCTGGGATCACTTCACTATTCCATTTCCACCACTAAGATCACTGCGATCTTAGTGAAAGAAATGCATAGCGGTTTCACCTGAGTACAAGAGCACTTACAGGGAACACTCCTGATCGAAAGAGTGAATAGCCTGCTGCATACATAAAGAGGGGAGGGAGGAAGTTTGCTGAGTGTCCTTGAGGGCTCTTAGGGCTACTCATGCATTAAGTGCACTGTAAGGTAATTCTTCCCTTCTCTCTCTTTGTCCTGGGGGGAGGGCACAATGCTTCTAATAGGCAAGCATAAATCATACATTCATGGGAACAACTCTTGAATACTGTACGGGGGTCAACTGCACCCTGTGCTCTTTTGTTAGCCCATATGGGGATGGGGAATGATGGTATAAGCACTTTTGTGAAGAAGAGTGACTCCACAGCTATTCCTTCATTTTGGGACTCTTACCCCTGTGCCTAGTCAGTTCTTGGAATAGTGTAGGAGGGCTGAGGCTAAGATCGATGCGATCTTAGTGCTGGCTAGGATATGTGAACCCAGTCAACTCTTAAGATTGCTTAATAGGATAAGGCTGATTTATTCCTAAGATCGCTGGGGTCGTGATCCCAGGATGTTTTGAATTAAGCTCCAGCTTTATATAGCTAACATGTGGGGTATTCCTCTTGAAATATTACGTACACAGATATATGGTAGAATGTAGAAAGCCCCTAAGCTGTGTTACCTGAGTTATATTGGTTGAAGCAATGTGGATAAGGTTTGTGTCACCCCGAGGCTAAGTTTTGTCTGTTTTGCATTATTTTAAGTATGGGCTTATGCCAGACAGTAAACATTGACAAGCAGACAAGTTCAGGAAGTTCCTGTCTTGCCAGAAAGTGTATTCCCTGCAATGAATAGCATTATGAGAGGTATTTATTTGTGTGGTGGGTGGATTGCTGGACAATTTGGAAAAGGTCATGATGGTTGAAATTGAATTAGGTCATTACATAGAAATTTCTGAAGATGTGGACAAAACTATTATTCTATTCAATGGCGAATCCTATACTAAAAATTACTACATGTCAACATATGAAAGACTAAATATACTGGTTAACCTCTTGTGCTGAGTTTTATCAGCGTATGTACTGTGCTGCCTTCGACGTTAGGGCCGTTTTCCACCATCCAACAGGGTACCTCTTTCGGCCGACAGCTGCCCCACACAACCACCTCAGCCGACAGGGCTGCCATAGGGTTCAATGGTGGGGCATGGTCTCTGTCGGCCGAAAATAGCATCTACTATGGGTCTAGCGGCCGATAGAGGGGACATATCGGGTGGTGGAAAATGGCCCTTAAGGACCATGCTCCAAGCTTCATTCAGTAAAACCTCATCACTTTATGTTTACTGTTGGATAACGTCTTATTAATGTCTGGCTGATATGATTAATACTAGATGTTGATCATTTTACAACAGTGGAAGTCCTGATTGAGAACTGAGGGCATTGCTCTCACAACTGACCACATTGACATTCAAGATCATTGATTTCATTGATTTTATTGCGTAGGAATAATGACGGTTTAGGGTAAAAATCCAGAATTATTCAGAAAAAAAGATAAACACCACCAAGCATGCCTTAACGATAGTGGGCACTCTATCCCTGACCTAAACCTTGATGTCTAAATCTACCAAGATGCATAAATGTGCTTGCTTAAAAAAATACCATAAATCACAATGTATTTTTGTTTATGTGCAAAGACTTGTGCTTGGTGGATTTGACAGTTTATGTTGATAGTCTACTTGGCCTGTGTCCTGCGATTGAGCCATACATTTCCTATATGGGTTAGGTCGCCAGAAAGCAGTAGATTTTGTGTTTTTGGGTCATTTTGGACTTTTATGGCTCTGGAGAAAGATATTGTGAACCAATATTGTCTTACATAGACTCATTTGATAGAGAACACTTAGGGCTATCAGAAAAATGTAAATTTGTGGTCATCCATCAAAAACTTCAGGACTTATAGCCTGCCGAAGTGAAAAAACGGCCAAATTTGTTCTTTTTTATACTTTTTGTATTTTTCACAAGTGTCCTGTATTGAATAAAGAACACTATAGAGTATCCCAAAGTTATTTTTTGTATTGTATATGATCATAGGTATCATTTCCATGAGGTTTGGACATGCTACTAAGTGAGAATTTTTCATGATGTGTCTTTCAAAATGGAAATCTGTAATTTGTAACATCCGATACCTAAATCTAAATCGGTTATAAAACATGGAAAAAATGAAGTTTCAAAATCTTTGTTATTACCCATATGAAGGGCCCTATCATCCCCTACTTTGGTGAAGAAATTTTGTGTCTACCAGCATTTGTCTCCACACGAGAGCAGCTTATGTGAAATAATTCTGATAAAAGTACCGGACGTTACGTAACGTCCGGTACTTTTATCATCATGTAGGAGGCAGTCTACTGTGTATGCATAACTCAAATTTTGTTCCATTCTGTAATTGAAGTCAATAATAGACATATTGGCCTTGTTATTTCATGTGTTTGTTATGCATAATGGGACATTCTTATATTACTGAGAGCAACTTCAATTACCTCCATATTTCATTATTTTGGTACCGGACGTTACATGACACAAAACAAGCAATAAAAATGGAACCGGATGGCCTAGATCGGTATTTTTTGGTCTTCTGAGCTGAGGAGATGTACCTTGACAAATTTGTTAAGGTTATATAAAGTAATTAGAAAATTAGTTTTTCAGGGCCTTCAAGGGCAAAATCTTACACTTTCTGACGACCTGACCCATATAGATTTCTGCGACAGAGTCCTAGTGGACTATGGATGTTAGTGAGTTTAAGGTCATGACCTGTATGGCAATGCGTATGCCTTCAGCAATGCTACAAGGGAGGCAATACACATTGCCATGAACATAGACAGGCAAATCTAATTGGAGATCAATTCTCTCACTGCACCACCGATGGGTACACTGTATAAAGAGAACTGTTGAATCCACCAGGGATAATTCTAAAACTGAACAGTGGACAAGCATAACTGAAAGGTGCTGAACCAGTGTAGTTTTGACAAGAAGCCCCAGATGGCAGTGCAGTGGTACACAAATGTACAAGGTATCTCTGTGAAAATAATGACGGATCTCTGGCAACTTTGGGACGAGGAATGCACTGTTATTTTGACAACATTTTCTTTCACAGTGACAGTGTACCTGATTGAGAGGTAACAGTGACTCCCTGGTGACTAATTAGGCGTGAACAAAGATGATATTGTCTAGAAGTTCTCTAGAGCCCATTTCTCTTTTACCAACTCTAAAACCATTCAACCTTGAATTTATTTTTATTGACACGATAATCTGGCTACTGTATACTGTATTCTTTAATCATGTGGGTAAATATTAGTCAAAGTAAAGCACAGATCCCTAATTCTGGACAGACTGTGAACCACAATGGGCGTTGCGGTAATGAATAACTGATTGATTAATCATCAAATAGTGTTGCGCATTATTATACCTATGGGAAAGTCCTTCTATGTCATCTTAAAACAGACATTTACCCTTGGCGTATCAAGAGCTGGAGTCAATCCTCTGTGTACTCCGTGAGTAATTTGAAAACAACCATATATGGTTTGGAAAGTTGGTGCCTGGTAGCAAAGTTATATAAATTAAAACAAAAATAAATTTACAAAAATTAAAGAAGAATTGTATAATTGTAATATAGATATTGTTTTATTTTCAGAAACCTGGTTAAATGCTAGCGACTCCTTAGAGCTGTATTCATTTCCTAGGTACAATATGTTTAGGCTGGATAGAATCAGTATCTTTAGGGGGGAGGGCTGTGTGCTTACGTAGATGAAGGTGTGTCATGCAAAAACAACATGTTTAACTATTTGAATCGAAGTAATGATAATATTGAAGTGCAGTGGTTATTTTCTGTTAAAGGCACTAGTAGAAAATGTAACATTTGCAACATATATATAGACCGCCCTCAGGTGTAAACTTGTAAACTTTTATAACACCATGCAGGCCTTACTCCAACAGATTGATAATTTAGACACCTATGATGTATTTATGTTGGGTGATTTCAATGTCAATGTGATTGGGAACACCAGAGAAAAAAGGTTATTGTATGAAACCATGGACAGATTTCATCTTGTACAACTGGTAAACCAAGTCACTACGACAGGTGGTACAAATACATGTATTGATTTGATATTTACTAACTCTGATAACATTATATTGTCAGGTCCCTTGAACATACACTTATCTGACCATCTTCCTGTACATGTCCTTAAAGACAATATCTATGTAAAAATGGATTCCATACTTTTTTTTAGGATGATCATACCGTAACTTTGACTCTGATAAATATCTCCGTGACCTTGGAAGCTGTGTCTGGTTTTTCTTTGATACTGGTAATGATGCCTCTGAATGCTGCGACACTTTAGAAAATTATATGAAAAGAATGTTAGACATTCAATGACCTGTTAAAAGGTTTAAATTCGTTGATAGGCCTATCCCATGGATGACAAATTAGCTCCTTGAGCGTATTAATGAAAAAAAACCAACTTATTATTGAGGTATGCCAGACATAATATGGATATCGTAGCATGGCACAGAGATAGAGCTTGTCCAACTTGAGTCCAACTGATTATGTGCACAAGAAGGCTGAGGTACCTAAGTTAGACCCTCGTACGGATTATCACATTAAATTAACAGCTCATAAGAGATCATGTCATGAAGATTTCCTGGAAGTTAAAATTAGAGCCACCTGTTTTGCTGTTGCTCCTGTGTTGAACTTTAATAAGACAAATTGTGCTGCTTATCAGAAATCACCAGAGGTCAAATGTGCCCACGCTTTGAACAAATTATCAGCTGATTTAAGAAATATGTACAGCCGGGAGGAATTTGGGCTCATTTGCAAGAATGAGCTTAAGTCCCTGAACCCTTGAATAATTATGATGTTTTTTGATTAAAACTATATATACATCAGAGGGGTCATTCCTTTGTTGTATTGAGAAAGAAATATATGTATGTGGACTAGGTGTAGTTACCGCACCAGTCCAGGGGGGGTTGGGTGGGGTGAGGAGGGAGCATAAGTTTTGTATGAGAAGATACTTAAAGTAGAAACAATGCCGCTGTTCATATAGTTTATTGTCACTAAGGTCTTACTATTATAATGTGCAGTTGTTAGTCTTTACATGCTATGGCCAAGACAACATTCCTAGATTGATGGCCGGTCATTAACTTATTAGCCAAATAAGTATAATATGCCCTAAATAGGGTTGTGTACCACAGTGAACTTTTCTATGTCACGCATAACAAAGATGTTATTTATAACTGTAACTTTATTCAAGTATTATAAAATCATATTGTACATTCAAGAACATAGGCACACATTATATTATGAATATGGACAACATCAATGTATGGACATACATTCTTATGGCTAAATAAAGTTTAAATTGTTTAAAAAGACAGGTCTTAAATGTTTATCTTACCATGGTAGAAAACATTGAAAATGGAAGCAAGTTCAGTGCTGTTAGTGATATGTTTAACTTCAGAGAACCTGACAATAATTGTCATTGACAATTATTGTCAATCCTCACATATGTAAATGACACTAGCTGCACATTCTAGCATTTCATCCAACCCAGGGTGCATTCTACATACGAGGTGCCTCCACTACGCAAGCATAAATTTATGGTACTGCAATTCAAAATAATTGAGTAGAACATTCCTTTGGGCTTTCTGACTCAAAATAAGAAGTTGTGCACACTTGGGAGGTATACTAAATGAAAACACCACGGCTAGGCATATGAGTACCCATATGCCCACCATAGACCCACAAATGGCTTCATAAGTCCACGAGTCTATGGTGGGTATATGGGTACTCATTTGCCCATGTTGTGGTGTTTCTGGTGCGAGCTCATTTTTCTGTTTTATTCTACATATATTAACAAGAACAGCAAATATTTCCCCCAAGCATTTCTGATGGGTCCAATCCACTAAGACACATGAGTGTGTGTGTGCATAAAAAAATGCCATAGACCCCAATATATTTTTTTCTGATGCACGCAGGCTTATGCGTCTCAGTGAATTTGAGAGAGGAGCTCTTTTGAAGAGGGCAAGGGTCAATTTTAGCCTATTTTACTCACTAGAGTAACCATCGTTGTGTATAGACGCAGTTTAGGCCATGGCAACAATCAAAGTACCATGCACCAGTATGCCCATCGCCCTCATTATTGTTTTGCAATCATTTACTTTTAAATTATATAAAATTGACCAAGAAATAAACATTTTAGAGCTAAATCTTGTTGGAAAAGCTGTCGAAAAATTGTCAAATGCTCTGCTTTGAGCATGGCATACAGGAGCCAGGCAGATGGCCACCGTGCGCAACACTGGTGTGCATACAGGTCCCAGTGTTGTAGGTATATATAAATTCCATATTCTTTGATGTCATAGGTAATATCCCACTAAACAGGACTCGAGTTGGGATTGCTCACAACTTGGGCAAGAGAACGTGATTATCTCCAGAAATTTGGACACGCTAGAACATCTAACATGTCCAGTTCCTGGGAATATCCCAAGTCTTTCCAAGTACCAATCACCAATCTTTTAGATGAGAAAGAGAGGGAAAAGAGAGAGAGAGAGTTTGAGTTTTAACAAGTTCATTGGCAAAAATCAAACCAGTACGTTTTTCGGATCGGCCAAAACACGGCAACAAAAAGAGAATAAGTGTAGCGCTCAATCAGGTTGTACAGAATTACATCAGGCAGGCATCATTTAGAGTGTAGAATATTACAATATTACTAAAAATCAAAACTACGTCCTCTTAGGGGCTGTATGTATCACCATAAGTTTGCATAATTCTATAATCCACAGGCAACATGTATATTACATCTTTCAAATACAATTATGTAGTCAATCAAGTGACAGATATACATCAAATACATTCAGATTTTATTCATAAATTCGCTCTTACTGCCTATCTGCTGAGTATTTGCATCCAATCTGTCCCAAAGGACACACCCCCTGTACAGTGGTGGCCTATCACAAGTCAGACACCTAGATATGGCTACCTTGAACTGTTTTTTAAACATTGCCACACAAGTTCCTGGCAGGGAGTTTGACACAGTTTGGATCACAAGATACATCCTACATCACTGATAGTAAGCTCTTGTCACGCCTAACCTTTAGCATTTTCATGTCAGTTCTAACATGGAGATTGTATATAGATAAATCCTGGGTATAAAAGATTTGGAGACATAACCGTAGGCAGAGATTCTGCATAAGAGAGGTTCAATACCCTGTCATGCCAAAAGACAAACAACCTGTGGTACACACTTGCAGAACAGGTCATTTTAGTCAGATGGGGAGGGAATATTGGTGGAGGGGGGTAAAAAATTGAACTTCTAAAAAATGATCCAGAATATTCATATTAACTGATCTTCCTAAAGTGGGTCTTCCAATATAGCCGATAAAAAGTCATGCATGACATTTTGCCGAAAATGATTCTTTAAAAATGATTTCTTAACGAAAATAGGGCTAAAACTCATGCCTTTGAAAATTTCCATGAGATAATCACGTTTTCAATTCTTGTTGTATTCATGAGTTGGGACTTGAGAATTTCCTGAGCCAGATCATGTCTAAGACTGATATTACCTGGTTACCTAACCAGGTAATATCAGTCTTAGACATGATTGACATTCTAATTAGTGCTGTAAAACGAGCCTATGACCATTATTCAGGATCTGAGATTACCCAAATATGTAAGAAGACCTATGATAAGTATTCTGGTAGGTTAGAGCAAATAAACAGTTTTGTTTTACTTGGTCGTGTCACCTAGTGGCTGCTTATAGCACTAAATCCCCATAATGTTACCTTTTCCCGTGGTGTGTCACAAATAAGTACTGGGGTAATATGGACGGTAAAATGCAAGAGCCATCAAAGTCGCCTCAATCAAAGAGGCACTAAAGGCAAGTGAAGTAAAGGCAGAAAAAAAGGGGAAAAAAAAAGACAAAACAAGCAAATCAAAGATACAGCAACCCCCAAAACAGCAACAACAAAGAAACAAACAATGTTTTACATATAAAACATGTTCTCCTGTCCTACTTTCCATAATGACATTGGTTGAGCACATAACACATACACATAACCCTAGTGTGATATGCAATTAAAAGGACATTATTGCTGGAAGCATCAAATCCTTTCCCCCCAGCCAACACACATCATAAGCTATTGAAACATGACATTAGCCAGGCCTAGTGAAGATCAGCCTTGAGGACTGAAAAAAGAAAAGGGCTCATCTCAATACAGTCCAATATTGACATTGAACTTGACATAGAGACGTCTATATCACAATTCCTGTCAATTCCCATTTCTATCCAAGCCATAAAACTGGCTTGAACGAAATTGAGTTTAGGAATTTGCCAATAGGCCTACTCACTCTAAACTCTCTAATCTGCATTTATTATAAGTAGCCATTCATGTTTAGTGAGGTTCTTTCAGACACTCTCTTTACCTTAAGGCTATATGAACTTGGGATATCTATACCCTCACTGTGAGGGCATAGTGGTACCTATGCTCAGCATCTTCTCATGATAGGGGCATCAGATGGAGGATTAAAAAAACCCTGAAAACTAATTACACACGCTAGTATCATATATCAGATTGGGAAAGAGGTATTGTGTAGCAAATACCTTTTATGTGGTCTTAAGGGGCCAACATTTTTCTTTTTTATATCTAAGGTAGGCTAGTCATACACCAATTATAGTGCTTTCACTTTATTCTTTTCCTTAAGGGATTGATGTATGGGTAGAATGAAGAAAGGAGAAGAGGTTCATTATGATTGTACTACTGCATGTAAATGTAAAGGCTCTAAGCTTGTCCCTGAATTATAATATTTTGTGAAGTAAAACAAATGTTTACATGCGGGGAGAATACTTAAAAAAACTGCTGGATATGGGACCAAGGAAAATCATATTTATTTTTCACTATACTCTTTAGGGAAAACTAAAAAGTGTGGGGGATGCATCACCAACATTCCCTATTATAACCTCCACCACCACTAGTCCATCATAATATATAGGGTAAGTCGCCACTGACTCGACCAGTAGACACATTTGTACCTTATGTCTTAGAATTAATAAATGATCACACCCCACCCAGCAAATTGTCGTCATCTGTTGCTATGATTGGTCATCAATGGTGACTCCTTTTTGAGTGATAACTCATTCTGTCATCTTTCGCCACTGTGTGTTAGACTCATGTGGCATAGCAATTGCTATTCCTGTGGGGTGTTTCAGAAGCCGGACATGATAATGAACATTAAATATATGTTTCTAAAACTGTTAGATTCTAAACTTACAACTGCAACCATTATCATCTCTCACCAGTCATATAGTTATAGACACAGTAAGGTAATGGTAATGCTTTAGAAACACACGCAGGTATAAGCCTACAGTCACTATTAAAACTGTTATCATATCTCCTTATGACCGGTTGTAAACATTACCTGGTTCTGAAACACCCCACTGGTGATCTTGTGCTATAATGACGTCATATTCCATCTAGCGACATGTGTAAGCCACTTCACACAGGTTGACGAGGACTCACGACAATTTGCTGGGCATTAATAACTTTTGATACACCTTGCACATGCAGCAAGTAATACTCATAAATTGTGAAATGAATCTATGAATTATGGGTGGTCGACTTGAGGTACGCCAACATGCCTAGTGGTTGAGTCAGGGGTGACTTACCCTAGTGAGTACCCTACTGTGTATGTGTACTGCTCAGTCTACATCCCCGACGTACACTGTAAAAAAGAACAGTTGAATCTACCAGTGGGGTGTTTCAGAAGGAGGTAATGTTTACAACCGGTCATAAGGAGATATGATAGCAGTTTTAATAGTGATTGTAGGCTTATAACTGCATGTGTTTCTAAAGCATTACCATTATCTTACTGTGTCTATAACTATATGACTGGCGAGAGATGATAATGGTTGCAGTTGTAAGTTTAGAATCTAAAAGTTTTAGAAACAGATATTTAATGTTCATTATCATGTCCGGCTTCTGAAACACCCCACTGGAGATCGGACATGGCACTATACAACTGCAAATTCATGTCAATGTTATGTGCATGGGAATTTCGGTATGGCTTGGACGGTGCAGTTACCACATTTATAAAAAAACTCATTTTCTCCAAATATCTCCCATATTACTGATTTTCAGGTGTCTCTCACTTATAGCAGCCAGTTTATGAGTGATTTGAAAACGTTGGGTGTCACTGCTGCACACATCATAACATCAAGAATCAGATCTGCATGCTCTTACCCTTCTTAGGGGTTCGGTCAAATAGTTTGCCTACAGCATGTGGGCACAATAAGCACACAAATGACTGTTTGCATAGAAGGTTTGCCTATTTCGCTTTTCATCTATCATCTGCCCATCATTTTTCCATTTCCCACCCAACCTAATCCAAACAATCAATGTTATGTCAAGAGAACACATGATCAGTGATGATAGACCCATAAGGTCTCCTATTGTGTCATTGCTGTGGTGGCTATTTAGCGAGCAGGCAGTTTGATCACCCAGTAATGTAACCTGCTATTTGGTCACTATTGCCAAAATCCTAAGATCATCTGGTAAGATTTGGGCCATCTCAAGTCGTAGGTGGCTGAACCTGTCGTGGAAGCTATTGAAACAAGATCCAGTGATGGTACACCCTTAAAGGACTGTATGATGACTCCAGGTTTGTGTTCCCTCTCGCCATTACAAGTAGTTAGCAAGTCTGCTGGCCATCTTTGTATCAAGAAAACATTTCACATTTTGCACGACTGAACATGGCCACTACGATTCAAAACCCTCAAAATTAGAGTGGGCGATCATAGGTAATGCCTTGTAGCAGCTCAGTACGATCAGCACCTAATGTGGTAATTACATAGGGTTTGTTAGGCCAGTCCTACTAGAGCAATCATTGGTTAGATGTAGGGATGTAATGGCATCAGAATGAGGGATTCCATTACGATTTGAATGGGTCCAGTCCCCGGGGTCCAGTCGTACCATCTTGAGAAATGTCTTCAAGTGCACCATACCGAGAAATGTCTTCAAGTGCACCATACCGAAAACATCACCCACATAGGTTTGGCATGATACTCTGACAAATGGGGCCCTTGCAATTGCCCTGTCTCGATTTTCAGAAATGCCCATTGATTGGTGTTGATGAAATGGCCATGATTCCTGAAGGCCTGGGGGCTCTCTCATATCCCATGTCACTAAGCACAAAAATACCCATATCAATTTTAGGGACCTATATTTACAAATCATCTGCCAGGGCTGCATTCATGCATCATGATGAGACATAGTCCCTTCAGTGTGCACTATGTGGCCGCTAAAGCGTTAACTGTGGAATGTTACCTCATGGCACCAGAACACAGGAACATTTATATAACTGTCTGATGATGCTAGAATGCCATAACTCAGATAAACCTCACTGCTCTCTATATATCTAAGCTCTACCAATGAGCAGACAGCACACAGACCTCCAACCTACACACTTCCAATGTGCTCACTATCCCACGGACGCTGCATGTCGGCAAGATGACCAATCACAGGCGGTGTTATGGGCTGCTTATGGGTCTAGACCCCTAAAATCGACAGTGTGACATGGCCTTTTCTTAAAATCGACAAAGGACATGAAGCTTCAAGGGACAAGGACATGGGTCAAAAAAGATAGTGACAGGGGACATGGACTTTTCTTAAAATAGACATGTGACATGGAGCTTAGTGACAAGGACAGAGAAAAATACAAATTTAGTGACATTTGACATGGGCTTTTCTTAAAATCGACAAGGGACATGGGGACCCCCCATCTAGACCCCCCTGCTTTGGTCCCAGACTGCCGGGCTTCTGTTGTCAGGGCGGCGTGGATTGGTCTGTCAGAACTATTGGCGTCGTGTTTCACTTGCTCGTCGCCCGGGGGCGGCACGAGGAGGCAGCGTGCATTGTGACGGCCATGCTTAGGATGAGGCTCTACAAGTTCCAGTACGGTAGGTAGACGCTGAGAGGAGCACATGCTCATCTCTCTACTACTTCAAAGTACAATAACTCACAGGACCTTCTGACATCGGGGTTTAAAAAAGCACAAGGACTTATTGCTTAGTCCTACAGGGAAGACAGATTTGTGATTTTACCAGGGATCCCACAGTTGATTTGAAACAGTAACACTTAAGACAAGCACTGTTTTATGTTTGTTTTAAGGATTTAAGCTGAATCATTGAAGAAGTGGACATAATTTAGGACGTAATTTGGGAATACTGACTTTATTCTAGGATTCAGCTGAACGCAGGTTTCTATATTATTAGAACCCATTCGTGAAATAGAAAGGCCCTTTTTCTTTTCAGAACCTTTCCAGCTTGGATTATTAAACCCTGTATCCACCATCATCTTAAGCCTGATTACTTTTTAAAATCAAATTCAGTATATTATAATCACCACCATTTTGAAAGGAGGGACATAGGAGGGCTATATCTAAGCCCCATTGGACCGCTGCCTCACACACATATGGATTACCAAAAGGCATGCTTGATGGCGGATTTCTTTTACTATACATAAGAAAGTGATAAGATATTAGTACCTTCCTAGTTCTACACACTCCAATTTATACCCTGGGGATTATTTGAATAACATACATCACTTGCCTATCCTGTATATCATCCATTCTGACAGTCTGGTGTGGATTCTGTGACTTAACAGATCATACGGAGTATTTACATGAATGCCAAAAAACTACAACTGTTCTCCTCTTACTCCCCCAGCTGTTCCAAAGGTGGGAGGCCAGGCCCAGGGCTATTGGCCCCTGGAGTACATTGTATAATGTCGTAAGACTGGATGTCCTCAAACTGGAGTGAAACTCACAATACGAGCTATTGATAGAGCTACGACAGCTCTATCAAACCCTTTACAATGCTGAAATAGGCACCTGTCGTACAAGGTGGTGCTATTCAATCACATGTGACGATTTTGGGTTTTTCAAATTGTAGAGGCCCTTTGATATATTAGGGTGCTTTGAAGTAACCCCCAGTGCTAGTACCATCTGGAGACCAGGACCTACCCTACCTGATATCACTATTCAACAGTGTATACATGTCTACAAGTGAAGGTTCGTACTTGAAAACAAAAGAAAACACGTGGGAAAGTCAACAATATTTTCATATTGCCTTTGAAAAAAGGAATTTACTTTTGTATACACAACTGTGTGGTTTTTATTTTCTCAAGTGAGTATATTAATACCCTCACCCAAGGACACTTAATAATACCCGTGAGACGACAGACTTGGCTTCTAACATGACCCTTTCCCATGGAATCCTATAGCAGATGTAGCACTTACCAGAGACCTACCGCTAAGTCTTAGCACCATGGAGTTCTCCAACTAACTACCATCTCATTAACCATCATATCCAACTCCAGGGGAAACATCAAACATGGATACCAAGCCACATCCATTTCCTTTCAACTTCTCCCACCTGGCCAATGGAGGCAACTTCAGCCACATCTTTGGCAATGGCAGCTGGCCTCAGATCTTCTTTGACGATGAATTCAGCCCTGAAATCCAAGCCCTACTGACAGTGATCTACACATTAACAATCCTCCTGGCTGTTGTGGGCAATGTTTTGGTGATTATAGTGCTGGTGTTTGGCAACAGGGTTAAAACAGAACTGACAGTCTTTTTGCTGAATTTGGCAGTTGCTGATTTGTGTATGGCCTGTTTCTGTATGCCCTTTACCTTTACCAAGGTGATGATCGGACGCTGGGTGTTTGGCACCTTCATGTGCCCCTTCGTGTCCTTCATGCAGGTGACCAGTGTCAGTGTAAGCATCTTTACCAATATGGCCATTGGCATTGACAGGTAAGTTTTTTTTTATAAGACCTCTTTACATTTCATAGTGTTGGTTTAAATTGATTTTAAGAAATGGCTATGTCTCATATCACTAAGCCGAAAAATGCTGATGTCGACATGTCGATTTTAGGGGTCTAGAGCCATTGTAATGCGTGCCTGTAGTATATGGAATATGTATTAAGTGGGTAAAACTTTCATTAAAAATGAGGACTCAGGACACAGTGTATTATAATGTTGGATTACTGGGACTTCATCGGGCACGTAAGGTACCTCCCAAACGATGCCTTCAGATTTGGGTGAATGCTATGGCAGTACACACCTCTTCTTTTTATTTGACCTGTATCGTTTAGAGAATCTTTCTCTCTGTTGGAGCCTACATTTTACACAAAACAGGGTTGCCCTCCATCCTTTTGGTTTCGTCGTTTTAGAAACCAGGAGGCTAATTCAAAACAGCGCCAAATTACCATAATTTTGAATTCACGTCCTGGGTCCATCACTGACTTTTGGAAAGGATCTTCACCTGTCTGCTCTATTTTTGTGTGTGTAGAGCTTCGTTGACATTATGATATAATAATTATTAGCCAAATGTGGCCATCCAAAAGAAAAAAAAAAAAGAATTCTAGTTGACTGGTGCATGCACTCATTTTTTTCTCCCCTCCTCACCATAATATTGCTTACATTATTTTGTACATAGAGAGGGCAATGTTATCTGTCATCAGTTTATCAAAAATATAATATAGCTGAATAACATTCGGTAGCCTAGATATGGTTCACGTAAAATTGGATCAGCTTATTCAGGCACAAAGGTTACCTTACTTGGCCAATATTTGGTCATATTTTATATTTACTCTGATGTTTAGCTGCTAGGTCCTTGTATACCCAGGACCATATTCAGGGAAAGTATGGATTTTAAACATAACAAATAAGTAATAGCAGAATAAAGCTTAACAGACCTGTATTTACTCTAGACAGGAATTCACACGCCGGCCAATGTCTAACACCTGACCAAAACAAGTAACCTCTTTTTTTCATTATTTGAATTCTGGTTGTGTTATTTGAGCAACAGGCCACTGTTTTCCACACATTGATTTTATTTCTATCAATTTTTGCTTTACCTACTTAACTGTCACAAAACCAATCAATTTAGTAACACTCACCATCACACTTCATCAGAAAGCAGTGACGTCCCATATATCTTACCATATTTATAGAAGATCACTCTTGTCAGGGGTAGATTTAGATGAAGTGTGTAAGGGCCCACACCTCAATTAGTGTTCTACGGAGTTTTATATAATTATAGTCAATTCCCTGAGCCAGGGGGGGCGGGGGCGATATGTGTGTAGCGTTCTACCCCTCGATGTTATATCGAATCTTTCGATAAACAACGAAGAACAACTATTCAGGTTCCAGTTAAAACTTTATTGTCTAATAACACATAGGCATCAGCCGTTCTCGATCACAGTTACAGGTGGCAGAGTTTGAACTCTATTGCAGGTTCGACACTAGACCTTCTAGTGTCTAGAGTTAATATTCCACATGAACCCCCTCTGTGCAGGAGCACAGAGGAGTATTAGAATATGGTAGCCGGGCAGCCGCCGACCATTGCTCACAATGGTCAGTCGGGGCTGGACTGACCCTGAGGAAGGCCGTACAACGGCCTTATATACACCGGAGTCGAGGGCCACGTGACCAAGTGGTGACGTGGCGCTGGACTCCAGCACCCCCAGGCGTCGGGTAATAGAGGTGCTCTCGACGTCGCCCACGAGGACCACGAAGGTACCTCGAAGATGACGCGGGACCACCACACCACCCCCCACTAGAATGAAACGAGGTCTCTGAAAATTCAGAGATCCCGGATCAGTCTAAACAATTAGATAATAATATGAACTACTGGATCCGTCGACACAGTCGACAGAAACAGTAGAGGAATATATAGAAATATAGTTTCTACTGTACTGTAGAAAAAAATTATTATCACAGTTAAATTATAAGGCGTTGCTCCATCCAACGTAGGAGACCAGTGTCGAAACACTGCTTCACGACCTACTCCTGGTCGATCCGAGGGTGGCACGACCGGGTATGGCAACCGGGGTCGTGTCGTTTCCTCCCTGTCTCGTTGAGAAGCTCCTTCCAGCGTAGGAAGCCCATCGATAGCGTACCATACTACTATGATGGTCCTTCGACCGTGAGGCCGAGGATGTGTGGCACCACCGGGCCCTAAGACCAAGGTGGCGTCGGATCCACACAGCTTCGCAGGGAGGTCCGGGGACAGGAAAGGTACCCCCACTCGTGGAGGGTACACCGTCGTCCGGGAACGAGTTCCCGGGGGTTCCGTGCTGACATCGAGACTCTGTTCGATGTCAGCGATCCAGACTGACGAGGAGGAGCAGTAGTTTCATACTACTGATCCTCCGAGATGGACCCTGTAGCGGCGTCGATTTCGGCCTGCTCTCCGTCAGTGCGCTCCTCTCCATGTGGAGCGCTGGCGGCTAGCTGGCCCGAAAACGTCGGCGACTCCGGCAATGGGGCCTCGCGGTCCATTGTCGTACTCCAAGCCTCGTTAGAGGTCTCGGGTGCATCCCGGGAGTCCCCCTCAGCATCTGAGTGGAGAACGGCCGAGTCTGCTGAGTCGCTTCCGTCGTCGTCGTTGCTCTCCTGACCTTCATGGTCGTCCTTGTCTCCCTGGTCAGGGGGAGGCTTTGGAGAATGATCGACGACATCGACGTCCCCGTCTATATCCATCGACTGTTCCACCTCGGCAGGTTCTACTGCTTGGGCGGAAGCCGACGGGTCCGGACAGACGGCTACGTTCGCCGGGGCCAGGGGAGTGATGCCCTGAAGATCCGGATGGATCCTCGGTGACACCATTCTCTGGACCGGTGGCGGCGTAGGCTCGGTGGTTCCCGAGAGGGTTATCAAGGGAACCGAGGAGGAAGACGGGGCTGCTGGCGGGTAGACGGAGGCACCGAGAGACCTACCCGGGGTGTCAGGCTTGTCCTGCACCACCTGCTCTCGGCCCAACATCGTCATAGCCGAGCTCAGACTGTCAATCTTTGGAGACAACTCTCTCAAAGGATTCGTCTGAGCCGCCAGCGTCCTGATGTCAGGAATCTCTCCACCCTCGACGAGGTACCTCTGCGCTTCGCGAGAGGGCTCGGTTCGAACGGGCTTCAGGGTTCGGACGCCATGGTGTTTGTCCCTCATCCATTCCGAGAGTTGGACCCCGAAGACTCTAAAGAATTCGCGGTCGATTTCCTCCCAGCCTTCTATGATACTGTCCCTCTTGGTAATATCATATTGGGCCTGTGCCTCAAAGTTATTGAGACGCGTTCGGACGTCGGTCAGACGAGAGTCCATCTCCATCTGAACGGTCTGGCGCGCCTCATTCCTAAGAGCCGGAAGGAGCTCGTTACGGATGGCCATGTTTGTTCTATCAAACAGGCCGAACAAGTAGGCACTCGCTTCCTCACGGAATGCCTCACCGAACTTGTCGATAGCAGGGCTGCCTGTCATCTGTAGAAGTCCCTTACAACGTTCCACGAACGTCTTCGGGACCCCACATTCGACGCCATCGCCGTATGCAGGCTGTTCCAATTCCCAACGCAAGGTTGCTGTCGGGGTGTCGGCGCCTGTCACGACGTTGGAGAAGCTAGCTCCTGCTGCCGAGGTCAATGTCGCGCCTCCTACGTGGACACGCGGCGTGGCAGCTGGGGTGCTGCCCTCTGCCGCTGTAGGGGGCTTGACAGGAGACGAGTTGGTGGTCACCTTGGGTTGTCGATCACGACCACTCCGGGTTTCCACCGTCTTGCCTCCAGTTTTAGCACCACTGGTGCTTGGTTTGGCTGAACCGGTCGAAGCAGTCTTCGACTTTTTAGGAGCCGGGGCCGGGGCGGCTTTCGATGCCTTTACGGGCTTCGAGGGAGCAGCCTGCGGCTTAGGCTTCTTAGGTTCAGTCGAACCGGCAGACTTTCCAGCTTCTGTAGAGTGGGGCCTCTTGTTCCCACTCGTAGAGGCTGTAGGTCCTGGGTCCCGAGGACGACTGGCCTCCCGCTTCTTCCGTTGCTCTACCCTGAACTCGGGGTAGGCACCGTAGAAAGCGGGCATCAGCTCCGGTCTGATATACAGGCGCTTCGTAGACGGGGGTGCGGGGGCCATCCGCATCCAGTGTCTAGTCGGCGCGCCTGTCTTCTCATTCCGTTCGCACTTTCCAACCAGTGTCTCCACTAGCTGGATAGCGCCCTCGGCGTTGTACTTATGGGGCTGCTTGTACGACTTGAGATGACGCGCCATCAAGCCCCTTCGTGAGGTCACGAAAGGAGGAGAGGTCGGGTCATCAGGGTCCTGATAACATGGAATGGTCTTTTCCACCTTAACACAACCGAACTGCGGACGGATGGCTCGATGCTCTTCAACCAAGTGTCGAGCATACCTGCCGTCAGTCGCGTATACGCGAGGGGGAAACCCCTTACGTGTGCAGTTCTCGAAAGCACACTGCTGCCCTGGATTGAAGATGCGCCATGCGAACCCAATCCGCTGTCGCTCGGGCAGCGACACCCCCGACGAGTCTGAGGCATTCGTAACATTCTCGATCATCGAGACATACCAGTCAATGGCATGACTGTCGTCCGAATACCATTCCTCGTCGTCACTACCGTCCTTTCCGACGAGACTTGGGAGTACCACTTGACGATTCTTGCGGTAGTCCTGAAGCTTTGTCAGTGGCCTGTCATCGACGTACTCAGCACGTCGTTTGGCAGTGATCGCTGACAGTTGCTTCCACTCGTCGACAGCCCTGGCCGTGTCTGGGGGTGAGGATAGGGTGCTCTCCACGGCACCGGCATCGACCTCCGACGGCTCGGTTCCAGGTTCCGGTGGAGCAGTAGACTCGCTACTCCTCTCCCGGGCTGGAGCCTTCTTGGCTGCGGACTCTTTCTTGCTACTTTCCTTCTTGGGCACCCTAGGGATCTTGAAATCCTTCAAGGTACCCTTGGATGCCTTCGATTCAGTCGGCTTCTTGCCTTTAGAACCTGAAGGGGTAGCACTTTTCGATGGAGCAGGCGTCGACGGCTCGTCGACCTCCATCTCATCGGGAGAAGAGTCTCTCGAGGCGGCAGCAGCTGCGACCTTCAAGTCGCGCTTCTGCTGCTTAGCTGCCTCCTTCGCCTTCCGGCGGAGCTCCTTCTCCCGCTCCTGGGACTCAGCCAAGGCTTTCTGTGCATCCTCGATCTGCTTCAGAAGGGCTGCACTCTTAGCCGAGGTAGACTCGAGCTCTTGCTCGGGTCTGGTCCTCTTGGACTTCTTCTTCTTCTTCTTCTTCTGCGACTTGTGGCTCGCCGAAGAGCTGTACCCTGACTGCTCGTCGGACGAGGACCCCATGGTTCTTCCTGAACTGCCGGGTTCCACCAGGGAGAGAAGACTCCGGGTCTCGAACCGTTCTCAGACGGGACGAGACGTCGAAGAGGATCTTCGAGGTTTTTCGATCCGCACTCTGGCGGGTCGAAGCCTCGAAGGTGTCTTCGATGTACCTCGAACCGCACTCAGGCGGCTCGAGGGACCGAAGACTGGAGTCTCGAGTGAACACGAACCTGCGCTCACACAGGTCGTGTCCCTCGACACTAGGCAGGGGAGACCTCCTACACTCAGGTAGGAAGTCCCCAGACGGGGCGTACCAGCTGGAATAAGCTAGGCTTAGTCCAGCTTATCTGCGTCCGACTCTCACGAGAAGGGCGCAGATGTGACCTCCGTGGTGGGCGACGCGGCCTTTTATCCCTGTGGCGCACGTCTCTGATTGGAGGAAGGGACTACGTGACCGAGGAGGGCGAACCCTATTGGTCCACCGCGCATCACGCCATGACCAAATAAGGTATTGCTCAAAAAATAGAACGACTCACTCTCCCCTCACCGTCACGCTCTGCTTCTCCAGTCGCAATGTTTGCATATGCCGTTATTTCCTATGCGGTCTATGGGTTCCAACACTATTAACATGGATTAATCTGGGCACCCCCTCCTTCATCAGACTACCGGGATTAAAAAAAATGGTTCCAATATGGATCTACCCTTCGGGCAGTATCCACCAGCCTATGCTGGGAACCCGTCCTCACAGTCAATAAAATCAGAGGCTCCAAATTTCCATGTTTCCAGTATCAGTTTGTCTCAAACTAAGAGGCAATCGTACGACTTCTCGTTGTGTAATTTTTTATTCACCGTCGGCTTCACGTCCACAGACAGATTTACTCAAGAACGGCACCCGTTATTTTAAAGTCTCATTAAAAACACAGGTTAGTAAAGCTGCTGCTTGGTATTGTGCGAAACATCGATTACTGAGTAGGGTTTAATCTAGGGCTTTTCCTGATTTTAACCTTTACTACAGGAACGAGTGTTGAGCCTTGGGGCGGGTTACTATCACCCCCTCCTAGCCCGCCGTCCTTTGATGTGGCCGGGCCGACCGGGCTATTAACCCGTTTCCGTCGGCGTCTGCCTCCCATCACTTGTGACGGTGTGGATGCAGGAGCCAGAGTGTTTGCTCTGGGTTTCCTTCTATCCTCGACACTCGCTGACCGTTCCTTTGATGAGCCTTGGCGCTTAAGCCTCGCTCGAGTCATAGGTCCGGACTGGAGTGACTGATCTTTCACTTCAATCGAAACGTTTCGATGTGAAGTTTGTTCAGTCGTTCGCACCTTCGAGGGGGGGTCGGGCTTCCGACATCCCTTCAAAGGCTGTTTAGATGTTTTCGACTTATCTCGACGGGCCGGTCGACCACGGCGCCGCTTTGATGGTTTACTGGCATCCAACACCTCCACATCGCTCAGTTTTCGAGCTTTTTGCTGTCGTTTTCGATGACCCTGCTTAGTTTGTTCTTTAGACTGGACTTCCGGCCGCGACCTTTCGACCTCTATTTCGACCTGTCCAGAAACAGACTTAGCCCTTTTCGTAGCCCTACGAGAAGGTGAATCATCATCAAGTTGTGGTTGCAACAACTCGACAGTTTGTGATAGTTCTACGCCCAACCACCGGCGCACTCTATCAACATTGCTCTTTTGCAACCGTCCGCGGGATGATCGAAGTAATAATGTCGACTCAGAGAGGACAGAATCTACAACGAACGGCCCATCCCAGTTGGGGGCAAGCTTCATAGCTGCCTGGGGGGTGTGGTACCTCACCACCTGTTCACCAACTGAGTATCTTCTCTGCTTTAGCCCATAGTCATACCCGACCTTCTGGCGTTCCGCAGATTTACCTAAGTTTTCCCTTACCATGCTATAACTCTCCCTCAATCGGTCACGAAGTTGTTCCACGAAGGTGACGGAACAAGGGACTTCGAGTGGGTTCTCGATTGAGCCGAAAATCACATCCGCTGGCATGAGAATTTCTTCCCCGAATACCATCATATTTGGACTGCATCCAGTAGAACTGTGCTCAGAGCTGTTATATGCGGACACCACATATTTAGCCTGTTCATCCCAGTCGTCCATATGTTTGTCTACCAACATAGTCAGACTCTGAATCAACGTTCTATTGAACCTTTCCACCTGACCATCACTCTGTGGTCTGTATGGATTGGTTCTCTGTTTTACAATCGTTAAATATTCACACATCTCAGAGAAGAGTCGAGATTCGAATTCTCGACCTTGGTCGGAATGCAGAAGCAACGGGACTCCAAAGGTCAAAACCCATTCGTCCACGAAGGCCTCTGCACAGGTCTCTGCCGTGTGATTTGGTAGGGGAATAGCGCGTACATACTTGGTGAAGTAATCTTGGATTACTAACATGCAAGTATTCTTGTTTGGCGTGGGTGCAAATCCCGAGATGATATCCATAGCTATCCTCCCGAATCTCACCCCGAACAACTCTTGGTGCAGAGGAGACTTACCCATGCCCTCGCCGGGCTTTACCAGGCAACAGGTAGGACAGTGTCGAACCCAACGACCTATGTCCTTTCCCATCCCGGGCCAGTAATATCTCCTTTTCACCTTTTCGAGCGTTCGTTTACGACCAAAATGTGCCGCTGTTCGGTGTCCGTGGCAAAAGGAGAGTACCTCACCCCTCAGTTGGCGTGGTACAACTACTTGAATCGTGCGCCTAGCTCGACCCGCCTCGACTTTCCAGCGACACAACAAGCCTTCACGGAAGGTTAGTAGAGGCCATTGCCCTACTAATTTCCGTACCTCGGCGCTCTCGATCGATACATCAGGCCTAGTGGGTTTAGCCCCCTTAACTAGCCATTCAGCAACTCGTTTGATGTCAGCGTCCGCTTTCTGAGCATCAATGAGTTCATCGAGAGACCAAAATGCAACACCCACCCGGCTGTCTACTAAACCACTTACAGCTGCCAAAACAGCATTATGACTGCCGCAGTCTGTGCAATCCGACCTCTGGCATAGCCGCACAGGGATACGACTAAGGCCATCGGCGTTTAGATGCTTGGCCCCACTTCGATGTTCGATCTTAGAGTTTTCGAGACCGAACTCCGAAAGGTGGGCCAGCCACCTACCCATCATTCCCTCAGCCTCTTTGAAATTTAGGAGCCATTTCAAAGACGAATGATCAGTGCGGATAGTGAAGTTACCACCATAAAGGTAGTGTCTAAACTTCCTGGTGTACACGACAACTGCCAACAGTTCCCTTTTGGTAGTGCAGTAGTTTCGTTGTGTTTTACTTAGAGTGTTGCTGGCAAATGAGATCGGGACCTCCATTCCATCCTGCACCTGGGATAGAACAGCCCCGATCGCTGTGTTGCTAGCATCAGTGTCCAAGATAAAACGACCGTCGGGTGTGGGGAATCGAAGAACAGGTGTCTCCCTGAAACTTCGTTTTAACTCGACAAAAGCATGTTCGGCTTTCTCCGTCCACGCGAATGCCTCGTAACGACCTCTACTACCTTTAGGTTTTTGGATCACTAAGTCCTGCAAAGGACTGACGAGTTCTGCAAACCCCGGGATGAACTCTCGGTAGTAGGAACAAAAACCAATGAAGGATCGGATTTCCTTCACTGTAGTGGGCCTAGCCCAAGTCATTACATCGCTAATTTTCCCCGGGTTGGCTTCTATACCCTGTTCAGACACGATTCGGCCCAGGTACTCGACTGAAGTCCTAAAAAGTTGACATTTTTTAGGTTTCAACTTCAGTCCCCACGCCCGAATCCTGTTGAAGACTTCTGCCAGATTCGCCATTGCTTCATCCGTCGTTTTGCCGAAGACGATGATATCATCGAGGTAAACCAGGCAACTTTTACCTAGCAAACCTCTCAACATCTCCTCCATCATTCGCTCGAATGTGGCGGGGGCGTTACACAAACCAAACGCCATGCGATCGAACTCGTAGAGCCCCCTCTGGTAGGAAAAAGCGGTTTTCTCGACATCGTCGGGATTCATCCCGATCTGCCAATATCCAGATTGGAGATCGAGACAACTAAACCACTTGTTTCCTCCTAGGGCATCCAAGGATTCGTCGATGCGCGGGAGGGGGTAAGCATTTTTCTTAGTCACTCCATTCAGGCATCGATAATCGACGCAGAATCTCATGGTCCCATCCTTCTTCGTCACCATCTGGACGGGACTGGACCAGGGACTAGTACTTGGCCTAACCACCCCCGTATCCAACATCTCCTTAAGTTGTTCATCCGCCGCAGCCTTCTTGCTGAGCGGAATCCTTCTATAAGGGACTCGGATAGGTTGTGCGTCACCCGTGTCGATGTTATGCAGACATCGATCGGTGCGCCCTAACGGCTCATCTGGGGATTTAAAGACATCCACATGCTTACGTAGTAAGGCGGACAGCTTCAGTCTTTCCTCTGGCTGGGTCAGGTGGGTGTCGCCATACATGTCTAACAGCCAGGTAGGGAGCTCCCCCGTGTGGGTGCTCGCGATTTCTGCCGTCTCGATGTCTGCAGCTTCTTGCTCGAGACGCATCATCACGGATCCTACCTCCGGTGACGAGAGTTCACCGTTTCTGTCAGCATACTGTATAGTACCGACCACCTGGCCTTTCTCCAGGACAATGTCTCGATTCAGTGGATTACAGACGGGAAACACTGTTCGACGAACATTGCTGACAAGGGCAGCCTCACCAACCAACCCAAAACATCTCAGAGTGTTCGGGTCGGGTTCGACTATGCCCTGTCGGTCTCTTTCCAGACCTTCGGATGTTACCAAGACATCGCACCGATGTCTGGCAGGTATCCTAGTGGTCTGTGCTACTGAGGCTATCGATGACACTCTCTTCAGTTTACACTGATGGTGCTCTTCTACCGGCTCGGTCATGACCAATTGACCCGTCCTTGGGTTCAGGATCATACCGTATAATGCCGCGAAGTCGAGCCCCAGAATGCCATCGTCAGCCACATCGGCCACTATTGGGCTAAACACATAGTGGGTCGATGCGACCTTAAGAGGTAGAACCAATCGACCATAGGTCCGCATTTCGGCTCCAGACGCAGTGCACGCCGTTATTCCCTCGTAGAGATTATCTGACGGCACCACTAACATTTTCGCGAGTTCTCGAGAGACAATGGTGTGGCTGGCACCAGTATCTATCAGGAAGTCCAGAGAACGCCCTCGAATCTCTGCAGACAGGTACCATCGTTTCCCCGACAAGGGGGCGGTTCCTGCTAGCATTCTCAACCCTACGTCAGTACTCAGATCGATCCCCCTCCTCTTCAGAAAAGAGAGACAGGGATCATCTGAGGGAAGCTCTGTTGCGCAGACTCTGGCCAGCTGCCGCATCAGGGCTTCTCTCCCGGCGTCGACTTTCACTTTCGATCCAGTCAAACCCTCGACCTCGGAGTTCGGGCTGCCAGCGCCCTGTTCCTTGGCCATTGAGGCTTTTTCTACACCGACATCTTCGGAACCCGACCGGTGATCAACCGGTGCCGCTGTGGTAAAGGGCTGGGACGGCCCTACCGGGACCTTACCTAGTTCCCTCGAATCTACTGTCGTCTGATCAGGAGTGCCAGAGGTGCTGATACCTTGGCTTTTCGATGGTCGGGCAGCTCGATTGCCACGTCGAGCCGCCCGCCTCAGTTTTCCGTCGCGTCAGGTGGTAGTCCTTTAATCGGCTCGGGGCAGGTTCATGCGAAATGCCCCTGCTTCTTGCAGTTCCAACACTTGGCGTCAGACGGAGGGGTACTCGGCTTCTCCGAGCTAGTACCAGGGACATCCCCCCCCTCGATAACCCTGAGTAAATTCTTCAATTGACTCAGCGAGAAGGTCTGCTCCTGTACCTTGGGTTTGGAGGCCTTGTTTGGTGTTTTCGATTTACCAGCGGATTTCTGACCTTTCTTAGTCTTACTCCCCGCCCCGGGCTTCGAGTATGAGGAGACTTCGCCCTGTCCTTCCTCAACCAAAGCGGCGTCGGCCAACGCCGACAATGCATTTGTTGAGGTAGGATTCACTAACTTCGGCAGGAGTTGTCGTTTCCGCAACAACTCGTCTGCCAAGTCCATGAGATCCTTTAGGGACATGTAAGTACGCCACTCCCGAAGAACGTCTTGTTGTAAATCAACGTCATACAATCCTCCTATGAACAACTGGTTGACTTTGGTTATGAGCCATTCAACCGAGAAGTCCACACCTGGATAGGCATCGCCGGCAAGACGTCTCAAAGCAAAGCCATAGGCTCTAATGCTTTCGTTCTTGCCTTGGCGTCTCTTCTCCATTGTAACAATGGGGTCTTGCAGGCTAGAAGTCATGGCTTCCGTTACCATGTCGACCAGTCCCTCCAAAGTCCCATCTCCATGCTCCTCCCATAGCCACACAGTATCAGCTGCCGGGCCATTCTGGAGTAACATGAGGAGTTGAGCTAATGCCATACTCGAGGTCCATACATTTACTCGACGGACGTGATTGAATCCGTGGTACCAACGGAGCCAATCGTCCTTCCATGTAAATGGAGGGCACTCGACTGACCTAGTCCGGGCTGGTTCATGCCCGATAGAGGTATTTTCAAACATTCTACTTGATCTCCTGACCTGTTCAAGGGCGAATGTTGTGCCTCTTCTAGGTATTTGATGGTCCATCCCCATGTTTCTCATAGTCGTGTCTGCACGACTGTGATTCATCCCCCAGGGGTTACCAGACTCGGCGTCACTCAGGCGTGAAGCTTCGAACCTGATATCCCTATATTTGGGTGGATCAACATGTTGTTGGGTCGTGATAGGGGTCGAGAACTGCCCGATCACTTCACTTAGACCATCAGTGCGCGGCATTGAAGGAACTGGTTGGGTCCGGCGCGACCTCGAATCTATTTTCGAGATGTCGTCGATTGCTCTCACCATTCTATCTATCTCCGCCTGTTGTTTTGAACGTTCCGCCTGTCTCAATTCCGATACTAGGAATTCCAGGCGGGCATGTTCGGGTTTCGAGAGATCTCGTTGCTCGCTGATGGCAAAGAGTTGCTTGGCCTCCTTCATGGCATGGTCAAGCCACTCTCTGTAGTCAGGGTTTTCGACTAGATCCCCTTGAGTAGCAACTCTAGTAGTGCTGCATTCACTACCTTGTTGCTTATCTCGAAGTCTAGCGGTACGCAATTTCGATTCTGTCTGCTCCTTCAGACGTTCTTCGAGTGCGAGTTCATCACGAACTTCTTTATTCACCCTGGCTTCATCAGCCTTTCTGCGAGACAATATCTCTCGTCGGAGCTCATCGATTTCACCACGTATGGCTCCCAAAGTGTCCGAATCCTTCTGATCTTTCAGTGACTGGGCTACTAGGGATTCAGACTTCAAGGAATTAAGCTCGGCCTCATGCCTCGCTTTTTGTTCCATTAAGACCTGATATTCCGCCATTTTGTTTGCGTGTTCGATTCGTTCCTCACAGCGACGACGCATTTCTGCCTCGTCCCTGGCTCGAGCATCCTCGTCAGCTTGCATCTGACAGAGTAACGACTCTCGTTCCTGACGTAGCTGTTTCACCTGCTTTTCATAAGCCGTTAGGTGCTCAGCTACTTCTTCAGTATGCTCGGCTGATTGTTGGTTCAACTTATGCCACAACTCTTGCAGTTGTTCCTCCAACATAGTCTTTTCTACTTCTTGTAGTTTCAACTTATGTTTAAGGGACGTCTGCTCGTGCTGGGCATCCCTGAAATCGTTTCGAGCTCTCTCGACACATTCTCGGCGGCTTGTAGCAAGGCGATCGATCTTTGCTTTTAGCGATTGACAATCCATTGCTGTCAACCGACTACGCTCGATCTCTGACTTCGTTGCAAGCAAGGACTCCTTTTCGCTAGAGAGCTGCTTGACCTTCTCTTGAAGATCAGTAAGCTCTCTATTTGCGATCTGAGTCTTGTTCGAAGCCTCCAACGCCTGCTGCCTAAGCTGTTCCAACTTCAGCTCTATTTCTGTACTCTTCTCCTGAGCTTTCATGGTGTTACTCGCGAGAGCATCCAACTGTTGGCGACCCTGGCGCAGTTGGCGTTGCTGCTCTTGTAGCAACTCCTCGTTGAGTCCCCTGCCACTGTCAATACTTCCTTGTATCGACACGGGCGAGGGACCCTCGAAGGACCAACTGCCAAGGCCCATTGGAGTTCCCACGGGCGAGGCTGATTTTTCTACATAGGACAAACTCTGTGTCCTCAAGAAGTTCTCAGCCGCCGGAGAGAGTTGAGTCGATACTCGCCAATTGAGTAGCCGGCTCCTTTGATACAGGCCCAACGGGTCAGACGATGGACCTAATATCAGCGAGTGGTTCAAACCACCACCAATTAGTGGATCATTCCTATCCACTAAAGGGCCTGTAGTCACTTGATGTTGATGATTGGGGTCATCATCTTCATCCAAGTGACCCTGCATGTCGAACTTAAGCTCGCAGTACCTATGCGGACTAAAGTTAACAACTGGTCACGGCACCAGTGTAGCGTTCTACCCCTCGATGTTATATCGAATCTTTCGATAAACAACGAAGAACAACTATTCAGGTTCCAGTTAAAACTTTATTGTCTAATAACACATAGGCATCAGCCGTTCTCGATCACAGTTACAGGTGGCAGAGTTTGAACTCTATTGCAGGTTCGACACTAGACCTTCTAGTGTCTAGAGTTAATATTCCACATGAACCCCCTCTGTGCAGGAGCACAGAGGAGTATTAGAATATGGTAGCCGGGCAGCCGCCGACCATTGCTCACAATGGTCAGTCGGGGCTGGACTGACCCTGAGGAAGACCGTACAACGGCCTTATATACACCGGAGTCGAGGGCCACGTGACCAAGTGGTGACGTGGCGCTGGACTCCAGCGCCCCCAGGCGTCGGGTAATAGAGGTGCTCTCGACGTCGCCCACGAGGACCACGAAGGTACCTCGAAGATGACGCGGGACCACCACATGTGTGAACAACAATCAAGCTAGTCAGAACCTCCCTTTCACATTCATGATCCCTGGGTCATTTGAGATCTATGTGACAAGCCTATTTAAAAACGTTATCATGTTTAAGCGTCCACTGGCTGCCAGCGTTCTCATGTTTAAGCGTCCACTGGCTGCCTGCGTTCTCATGTTTAAGCGTCCACTGGCTGCCAGCGTTCTTGCCTCAGTCCATGTAACGTGTGAAGCATATACCTCAGTGGCCTGTACCACCACCCCGGCACTTATAGATTATCATTGATCAACTAAGCTCTTCACCGGCCCTTATTCAAGACTTAGTTTTTAGAGTGTATACCATTCTTCACTTCCACTAATACTCTTTCCCCGCTTATTCAAGATACTATTGTCATGAAAAGGGATGATAAATGAAGCATTGCTTTGATGCTTTGCTGCTTTGCCTCACTGAAAACATGGAAGATCCGAAACTAGTCAGCGGTGACCACTTTAGGTCCTCAAGTTGACGATACCTAAAACTACAACTTTAGGTAGTCAAAATGATGACTTTAGGTCATCATCCTAACACGCTGAGTCATCAGGATGACAACACCGACAATACAGAATCGTCATATTGATGACTTAGGTTGTCACGATGATGACCTAAAGTCGTCATTTTGACAACCTAAAGTTGTAGTTTTAGGTATCGTCAACTTGAGGACCTAAAGTGGTCACTGCTGACTAGTTTCGGACCTTCCATGTTTTCAGTGCTGTGGCGGTCTGGTCTGGACAGGGATTATAGTACCAGTCAGAAACATAAAATCCAGAGGTCAAAGGCGAACTTAAGGGTGAGGACAGGCAATGATCATAGAGAAGCCTACCTTAAGGCAGAGGTGGAGATAGGAGCGGAACACCAGCAGCGCCGCACAGACACTGGGATTGAGGGAAAGCGATTGTGGATGGGGGTAGTAGAGAATGTACAGGTGGCTGTTGCTAAACCATTGGAAGTCACTTCTGTCAGAGGTGTACTTCCAAAAATGGAAGGCACTCATCTTTGGTAGTCTCTTCTCTATTGCATTGCAAAATATCACTTCCCAACAGAAGTGGTCCGGAAGTGGTCAGAAACAACACCTCAACTGGAAGTTGCTTCCTACACTCTGTCACATAAGTATGTAGGCATGGGCAGTCTTGGAAGCACTCAGGTGTGACCACTTTTCGCAACACAGTTTGATTTGTGGGAAGGTGACTACTTCTGGACTACAGTGTTGAAAGTGATTCTGAGTGGTTAAGTAGAGGAGGGACATGGGAAGTGAGGTACCTACCCTGAAAAGCAACCACTCAATCTTTTCGCAACAGCCTCCAGGCTGGATACCACATCCCCGTTCACACATACGGGATAGCAGGGAATACCCGTCACCTAAATTAGGCATTCTTTTAATATGGCTTTGGCTTCCGATTGCAAAGTTAAAGGAGTAAAAAAAAGAACATAAGTGACAGACGTGCTCCTGACTCTAATCCGTTACAGCTTTCTTAAAAGGATATTAAATTAGGGATGATTTCAAAATTGTTCTATGCCCAAGATAGTAAACTAATAATCGTCGTACTAAACTTGGGGTATTAATCATATGAAATAGGAGAGAGGATAATCAGGTCTTATATATAAATTCACCCTTGAAGACTAGCTGATGCATTCGCGCATCATGCCCATGGACCAGAGTGATGCACCAATGATGCGCCTGGTGAGTCTGGTCAACCAACTTGCCAGAACTTCTCTGGTTCACCATATCGACCCTCGGAGTGCATCGACGCCATAGGGTCGGCATGATGCATGGATAGAGCCCTGGCGAGTAACTCGCACCATCAATAGGGGAAAAAACCCGCCCTACTCCCAAAGAGGAGTAGATTCGGACACCAGTTTCGAAGAGGAGGGTATAAGGTGATAATGCAAAAATGAAGATCTTTACCTTGCGAGTTACTCACCAGAGATGCAATAATGCATAATTCGGAACAATGGGCATGATGCAGTGATGTTTAATTGGCCTTTTAATGTTTATAATAAATTGGTAAATCTTTATTGTCTATGACAACCATAGAGAATACCATATTCACCCGTTTAAACTCGATTCTCAAACTCACTTATTGCCAGGCTATTGAATTCTACGAGGCTACAGCCAATTGATTTTCATAAAAATGTTTAATGTGATTCTTTTTCACTTGAGCTATGGGAGATTACCATGCAGGGTGGTCCCTTCAATCTTTTTTCAGCTCATCTGCGTTGATAGCAAGTTTGAGATATTTTTTGTCTTTGCTTATCACTTTCTCTCTTAGTGGATGACGCAGTTGTGGTGAGAACTGATAAGATTTAGGAAAAGCTTCACAAGTGTGAGATAAGGAAACTGGGACTAATTGGTTGCCCAATAATGTAATATTTCCCAACATTAGATCCGATACAACCTATGGCACAGAAAAAGAAAATCTTGGGCACCCCCCCTCCTCCTCCCACGATAAATGTGGCATCTCTTTAGTGAAGAAGGGTAAAGTGATGTGACCAAATGAAGACCCTCACTTATCAGTTCTTATCTCTATACTCAGCACCTTTCTACACCCACCGCCAACACATCAGAACACCACCCCAGGAGTGAGAACACCACTGTACACTACCTGGCTTCCACTGCCTACAGATAACATAGATAATCAAGGAGGTGATCATTCCATGACCACAAGGAGGGTGGGTTTGAGGGAAGATGAAAAATGATTTTAACTCCTTGACCTGGGAGTTGGGAAGGGGGGGGGGGCAGGAAAAAATCTTTAACCTGTTTTCAACAACAAAAACAAGCCAATGCATTATGGAGTTTTCATTTTCATTTCAGCCATTTTCATACACAATAACCCACCATCTTTCCATGTTGCTAAAAATGATCAGCCCCCCCAAGCTTTCCAGTCTTTGCTATCAAAAAGATCTAGTGTTGCAAGAGGAGGATTTTTGATAATGAACATGTCTCAGAATGGTAACAGGTGAGTAGAGAGAGAGGGTAACAGAGGGAAGAGCACCTAATGGAACCATAATTGGTAATCCTGTGTGGTCGGACATGCTCATTCACTTGATGATCCACCTTAAGCCAATAGCTATTACCATGGAAACTTGAGCAGTCGCAGAGGACCTGAATAAATATGATGGAGTCTATAATATTTCTGGTTTCCTTCTTGATAGATCAAGGCCTTATCCCCATGATGTAATCTACTCAACTCTTTGTTGAAACACTAGTTGCTAAATTGCATCATGCTAACAACACGTGCTTTGATTGTTTCATACGATTATTCATCTTATTTGCTTGAGATAGGAAACTTATTTAATGCTTTCTTGTCTTGATATTTGAAGTAGTTCCTGAGGAACCGGGGGGAGTGATAATAGGGGGTGCACAATTATTAGGTGCAATGAAGGCTTTTAGTTATCAACTCTTATCTATAGACTTAGCATGTTTACCCATTACCAAGTGCGGTGAGAAGAGAGCTGGAGGGGGTATTTCTAAATACTGTTAATCAACATAACTGAGAAATGTCTCCCCCCTAGGAAAGGTTTTTGTGGGGAGACTTAAGCATGGAAGAAAATGAAAGGTCCCCAATATAATTATAAGCATAAAAGAAAATGCATACGGTAATGGTCCATATAGGGCTTGGCTTAGATGTGAGGATGGACCCCTAGTGTTACGGATAGACCCCTTAGTGACAAAGAAACAACTAGGGCTGAGGATTATTTATGAGAATTTTAAACAAGGGAATGACCAAGAATGGACCTCAGATGCAGCTTATAGGACCAGGACACCACTTCTTAATTAACAGCCAATGATTGCACCCTTCAAGTTGCACCAAAATCCCCATAGGAATATCATTGCCATAGGCTGTGAGTGATTGCAGTACCTGAAAATATGGCCTCAAGCCTGAGTGTGCCAGGTGTCCCTTATATTATAGGTGAGTGATTATGGTAAATTTGTATGAGCCCTCCCTCGGGTCTTATGGTAAACCTTGCTTCCCACACCTATGGTACAGGAAGGGGTGTGAAATGATAAGACAAACGTGAGGGCTTTCAGTGATACATCCTTATCTCAATACTCAACATGCCCACCATGGTAAACTGAGATCAGGGTAATACCTGGCTTCTGCTGAAAACCCAAAAAGCTTGAGGCCCGACTTTGCTATCAAATTGGAGCTGTGCCAGAGAGATGTTACTCTTGTCAAGAGTAATCAGTTTGACAATGTTACAGTCTGTTGTGCTACTTAGATAACAGTACCCAGCAAAAAGATGCATAGCATAAGCGAGATTACCATGCTGGATGGTCCCTTTATTCTTTTCACACATCATCTGAGTTTGATGATTTAAGATATTTTGCCTTTGCTTATCGTGTTCTCGCTCAGTGGATGAAGCGGGTGTGGTGAGAACTGATAAGATTTAGAGATAGGTGCACAAGTGTAGAAGGGAGCCAAATAGTGATTGGTTTCCTACCTTTAGTTCTGATACAACCCAGAATATTTTTGGGCACCCCCCTCGACAAACATGGCGTCATATCTCTGTAGAGAAGTAAATGTTAAGTGATAGGATACAAAGGAACACCTTCACTTATCAGTTCTTATCTCTATACTCAGCACCTCTACTACAACCACCGCCAACATCTCAGAACACCAGTCACTACCTGGCTTCTACTGCCTATAGATAACAGAGATAACCATGTGGATGATCATTCTATAACAACAAGGGATGACTTTGACTACTTTACCGGGGGTGGGGGGTAGGAAGAGTGGGGGAGGGGGGCAAAAATAGTTAACCTGTTTTCAGCAAAAAAAGCCCAAGCATTACCATAGGCTAAATGGGGTGTATTTCGGCCTCTCTGGAAGGAAGGGTTTCTCAAGCAGAGGGTGGGATTTCTTTTCTTACATGTCTACACAATAACCAGCCACCCCTCTCCATGTTGTTAAAAATGATCACCCCCTCTCCTAAGGCTTTCCAGTCTGTGCTATCAAATGGTCTAGTATTGCCAGAGGAGATACCCTTATAATAAACATGTCTCAGAATACCAACAGGTGATTAGAAAGAGTAACAGAGGGAAGAACATCTAATGGAACCATAACTGGTAACCCTGGGTGGTCGGACAAGCTCATTCACCTGATACTCTACCTTAACCTGATAGCTATTACCATGGCAACCTGAAGGGTTGTTGAAGACCTTATTAGATGTGATGTAGTCTGTGGGTTTTCTCTTTCTGTTATTAATAAATTAATGCCTAATCTCCATGCTGTATTCTACTCAATTCTCTATCCTAACACTTCCAGAGTATCATATTGCATTATGATAACAATTTACAAAATGTGCCTTGCAATATTTTCATTTTCTATTTCTCTGTTTGCTGCCTGCACAAATCGATCACAAAATGGGTAAAGAGGTTGAAATTGTCAGATAACAAGAGAATATCATGACAATAATTCACCATATATTCAATATCCATTTTCAACATAGGGGTTGCATGGTCTGTATATGAGAGAGACTGCATTATGATCTGATCACTATAACCCACAGATGGTGATTAATCAGTTTAACCCCTTAAGTGGTACATCTTCAATTAATGCATCATTGCCTGCTGGTTGTTATGATGTATGAATGTAGCAAATAGGAAAGGGCATAGTCTGCTCATCAGCCCGGCATAGAGTCTGTTGAGGTTCCCGAAATCGTAGCACTTTCTCGCCTCCTTTCGCAGAAACGGTTGAATTCTGGTCGCGTAACCCATGCATTTCATGTTTGTTTGCGATTGTCATAAAAACTTTAATTTCCTTCCTCTATGTAAAACACTGGGTAATATCATGAGAAATTACCATCATTTACCAAAAATAAGTGCAGCATCAATTAGATATTAGCTGGTACTTTGTAATACTTGGTGGAAACAAACATAAAATGCATGGGTCCCGTGACAGGAATTCTGCCAAATTGGAGAGCGGAGGCGAGAAAGTGCTCCGTTTTCGGGAACCTCAACAGGCTCTATACAAGTACATGATACCCCCATGGGGTTGATACTCTCACAAGTGATTGGCCTGATGCTCCAGAGCAGTGCTAAAATGAGAGGAATATTAGAATGGATTCCAGTGCAAGAAACCTTTTTGATGCGGATCCTATTCCAACAGACTTCACATCGTACCACGATGAGAAGAGACAGCTAGACATATTGAAATTAGCGGAAAGGGTTAGTAAGACATCACATCAGTTTGTATATCCACATTGCGCAATTTATAGCAAAGCCTACATCATCTTGATGGTATAAAGCATACCCTTTTCCACGCATTCATGTCATCTGGGACTACTTATGATAGACAACAGCTGTCCATGTATATCATAGAAGTTCATTCAACATCCAGTGGAAACTATCTTACTTTAACACAAAAATAATGGTGGACAAAATGATTTACTCCAAGGCCATTGGTCATACAACCTGCTGTTTTGCTTACTGCATTAAATTGTTTATCTTATTTTGCTTGAGATGGGAAAACTCATTGAGTAAGATATCTTCCCTTTTGTTAATGTATTTTTTTTAACTTTGAGCCCGTGAGAACCTGTAAGGGTGATTATAGGGGATGCACAGTTAATTGGTGCAAATGAAGGCTGTCGGTGATCAACTCTTATGTCCAGACTCAACATGTTTACCACACCCCTTATTGAGGGCAGTGAGAAGACAGCTGGGTGGGGGGGTCTTAATTCTGTTAATTAACATTGTTAAGAAATGCAATGTGGGGAGGATTAAGCATGGGGAAAAGAAAACTGAAGGATACACCCAGAGCGTCATAGAACCAACCAAAGTTGGGCATGGGTCATTATGAGTGAGAATTCTAAATTGTAAAATGACAACAATTTGACCTCAGGTGCAACTACACTGCACCCTTTGTGCATGTTTGCTCATAGACGAGCGATTATGGCAAATTTGTATCTTGGGCTTTTTGGTAAACCTTACTCCCCACACCTCTTATACAGGAAAGGGTGTGAAATGATAAGGCAAGTGTGGGGGCTTTCAGTGATACATCCTTATCTCAATACTCAACATGCCAACCATGTCAAACCAAGATCAGACTTGGCTTCTGCCGATAGCCCAGGAAGCTTAAGGCTATTCTTTGCTATCAATTTGGAGCTGTTACTCCTGCCTAGAGTAACCAGTTTGACAATGGTACAGACTGTGGTGCTACTTAAATGACATAAAATACCTGGCAACAAGCTTATGCATAAACCACAGCACTGGACCACCCAAAATTAAAGCGAGTTCCAGAAAACAACACCCAGTGCAAGTTAGTTTGCATGAAGAACACCCTGGATGTCGGTAATATCCTCAAAGGGCCATTGAGAGAAAACAACATTGGCAGTTAAATATGCCTAGTGCAGGGAGGGTAGGTAGCCCCTAGTATCTATACACTAAAAATATTGAAGATCTGAAACTAGTCAGCAGTGACGATACCTAAAACAGTACAGAGGCGTCATATTGACGACTCAGGTCGTCAGGATGACGACCTAAAGTTGTCATTTTGACTACCTAAAGTTGTAGTTTTAAGTATCGTCAACCTAAAATGGTGGACCTAAAGTGGTCACCACTGACTAGATTCACATCATCCGTGTTTTCAGTGTACGTAAGGCTGAAGGCAGCATTACACTGAAGCAAATTGCTCCTGATATTAACATTTCGGACCATCAGATGGAACCATCAGGTGTAATTGAAAGGACAAAGAAATCTCATGAATATCTTTTGGGCCAATACCTCCAGATTAAATTATTTTTTTAATCTTATTCACTTGCTGAATCCGATGGGCATATAGGCTCCACTGGAATAGCTGCTTTGGGCCTCTGGTTTCCTAAATGCCTTTTAATCAACTAAGTGCTCAGCAGCTAGAGGTCTATTGAGAGAAAATTGTATAGTCAGCCATTCCAAGTTCACTCACCATTAATTATCCAAGAACTGTTTCCAAACTAATTCAAGTACCATAAACTAAAATGGCGGTCTCTTTTTTGTTAGCATTTAGACTCTAAAAGCTGTGGAAGAAATGTCATTAGGTTCCATTATGTAGGCAAGCCTTTTTCAGTCATCACATGTCTATTCATTGGGTCACTACGTGCCTCCTCAATAGTCAAATGAAAGACCAAAAAGACTCTCAGGAGGGCATTTCTCAAGATGGTACGACTAAAAACAGCCACTACAATTTTGAAATCCTCAAATTTAAAGTGGGTGATCATAGGTAATGCACTATGACTGCTCTGCACGATCAGCACTTAAAGCAGTAATTATATAGGGTTTGGTAGGGCTGTCATTCCAGTGCAGTTAGTAGCGACCATTTAGATGCAAGGCTATAATGACATTTTAGTGAATGATCCCACTAAGAGTTGACAGGGGTCTAGTCGTACCATCTTGAGAAATGCCTTCCAGGTAGCTTATTATAGAATATCATAGAACTATCACATAACTACTTGAATTAGTCTTCGTATAGAAAAAGGTTCTCATTCCCATTGTAATCATCTAACAAAGGAAGACAAATCTGGAAGATTGAAGCCTATATCTCTGCTGATGAAAATGTTTCAGAATCTCAATCCCTGATTAGAGTGGAACCATAATTAACACCTAATGAAACCATAATGGGTAATCTCACATGGTTGGACAAGTTTATTTCCTGGTTGATTCAGCTTCAGGTTATAGGCATTATCATGTCAAGTTAAGAACCTGTTTAGATAGCAGAATATAGATAGAACAGTCCTGAATAGTGAAATAAGCCTCTGAAGTGAAGGGTTAGCAAAAACATGTATTCACATTCTGTGCATAAAGCCACTATGTACACTGTAAGAAATAAATGTTGAATTCATCAGGGATCACCGTAAAACTGAGGAGCGGATCACCATAATTATGTTGCATTGAACAGGTGTAGGTTTTACAAGAAGCCCCAGGTGGCAGTACAGTTGTATAAGGGATCTCTGTGAAAATTACAACGGATCTCATGCAACTTTGGGACAAGGATTCTGCCGTTATTTCAATGACCATTTTCTTACACAAGCCTAGTGTCTGAGTGCCGATGTTTCAAAGTATGGTGTACTAGTAAAATATATCAACCAAAAATTCATTTAACTGTGATTTTGCCTTGACATGTTAAGGTATCTAATTGCCATAACAGAGGTGTGGTACTGGAAAGATATTTTAACTATCATCAACTCATTAAAAGTGTGAGGGGGTAGATTATTTTTTCCAGAAAAGCAGTTTCTGGGGTCTTAGTCACTATAATTGAGCTATCTGCCTGAAGATCTCTTTTTTTTTCATTGAAAATTAATTTTTATGGCAATTGATGGTAATTATGAAAGATAATTGATAGTTACTTACATTACTGACGGTTTACTCCTGACACAATCACTATTATGTCGATGACACTGATTTTCTAAATGCACAGAAAGCTTTCCATGTTTCATGGTATTGAGAAACAGTTAAAGCACTATGACTGCCCACAACCACTACGATTTGACAGCCTAAAAGTTAGTTATCGTAGATTTGCCTACCACTTCTCTGTATGTAGCAATCACACACAGTTTGGTAGAGCAGTCGTAGACCAGTCGTAGTGCCACAGGTACTAAATGACCAATACCTTTAGACTTTAATGTCACTAAATTAATGATTTCCCACTATGATGAATCCGAACACGAGACTGATGATATGGAGTTTATTAGTTTCTGTAGTGTATGAACATTCAGTACAGTTTGTGGTACGAGTATATAAAGTCTGAGAACTAAGGCACAATAAACAAGTAAATAAGCTAAGTCATGAAAACACAGAGTGTTACAACCAAGTATTGGTTGTTTGTAAGATAACACACAAAGTATACTAGAACACAAGGGTCGCGTTATGAAATGACCATGGTAGGTAATTGGGAGTCATTGTTATGGTCCAAAGAGGGTGGCGAGTGAAGCGGCCACCCGTGATGATGACTGGCTGGGGACATAGGCCCGGATGCCCCCAAGGGACCTTCAGGTGCCGTGGGTGGCAACATATCCTGCTCAGAGCAGCCGGCTGCCACAGCCGCCTGTGAGCCTGCCTGGTAGAGGGAATGGACTGAGAAATCCGGACCGTAGGGGCAGCCTAGTTGGGTGAGGACAGACCTGCCCACTGACGAGAGCTGCCCGGTGTCAGAGGGGATCCATCTCTGAGGATGAAAGCAGGGAGTGAGGGGGAGCTGTCATGGTGGACCACCCCGGGGGGGGGGGGGTAAGGGGGGTGCCCAGTTTGATTGTTTTCGATGATCTGATGAGGACAAGGAGGCCTGTGTCTGTCAGCTGAATGCTGGACCTTGAGAGGGTGTGAGCCCACAGTGTTGTGGACGGGCTGAGTAGATTGGATGCCCTAAGGAAGGCAAAGAAACCTATGATGAGGGAGGCTATGATTGCTAGGCCGTCCTGGGCTCGGTGGAGATAGGAGCACAGTTTTATGAGATATTATTTTCAAGCTGTGCCCAGGTTAGGTACAAAAGTTCAGTACAGTGTGAGGAGACAGTGGTGATTTTTTGAGCCCCAGACCAAAGCAAAGTGTGGTTGTGCAGGAGTCAATTGAGAACAGTGGTGTGGTAGATATGGTTCAGAATAAAAAACCTTCCCTTTACACTTTTGTAGCAATTTTTATCTGGTTTGGAGTGCCAGCCACTATTCTCCTTTTGGTGTGTAAACAGGTGTGTGTCATACTTTCAGGACTGACAGACTTGTGGCTGTCAGTGGTGCCAAGCACATGGAAATCTCCAAGATGAACTTGATATTTTTTTACAAACTTGATCGGCGATCACTTAGCGATCGGCGATCACTTAGCGATCACTTAGCGGTTCTGCCAAGTGTAGTAAAAGAAACCCAACTACCTAAACCTGATAAAACCAGCCCTAACTAAGCTAATATGGATGAAATAAAGTCTGAACACGTCCTCCCGGTGCCGCGGCTAATTGAAAAGGGGCCTCCGGGGCTGTGGACTGGGCTGCGGGAAATTGACCGGGATGCTGCAAAAAAAGTTCTAAGGGAAGTCGAGGGTGGTGCCACTAGCAAGAATTCTGTTTTCCCACCCTTGGCGCTGTTCGAGAGATGCATCAAACCTTGTGCTCAATGCATTAAAAGCAATGATGCATCATTCCTGTCGATTTGAAAGTGAGCAGTCGTAGTGTGTTGAGAAAAGACCTCTAGATTTTGCTGACGTCCACAGTTACTAAAGCATGGCATACCTCAATAACATTAATTGAGTCTCTAGTGCCATGTGCATGGTTAATAATAGATGCAGAACAACAGCTGCCTCTGTGTTCTGTTTCTATTTTTGTTCTCTCGTTTCATAAATATGTCAGGTTGTATGACGATAACCCAACAACAAATGTGTTTTTATAATCAGGTAGAATATTAGTGTACATAATGCAATGTTTCATATTTCTATGATTAATAGTTGTGCCAAAGTAAAATTCCAGATGTGTAGATACTTTCCCTATTCATTTGAGAAAAGTCAAAATAGTGCAGGGGCTAGCTCTGCCGCAAGGCCAGCAGCCCCGTTCTGGATGTACAACCCCCCAGGGGCTGGCATCCGGTGGTAGCTGCCCCTATGTGTGTGTCATACTGATCCTGGTGTAAATGGAAGGTAGAGAACGTCAGGCCAGGGGAAGTAGCTCAGGGCTAGAGCTTCCGCTTCGAAGTTGGAGGGTCCCAGGTTCAAGTCCCAGTTTCTCCAAAGACTTTTTCCGCCGACCTCTACATTGGTGGAGAAACTGAGCCGGTCCTCCCAGGGAATGGAGGAATGAGGATCGGGGAGCTCGGTACCTGGGCCGGTATGACATGAATGATGATTTAATTTGCTAGAACTGGGGGACTTGGAAACAGGTGGCGCCCCCAGTAGGTCCTGGGAACAGGATGCTACAGTGCTGGGTGCGACTCAGTACTAGTCCTGGTTGTCTGGTACCAAGCCCTAGATTGAATCTGGTAGGGAGGAGTGTAGAGGACAGCAGCCCCGTTCTGGATGTATCAGCCCCCTGGGGCTGGCATCCAGTGGTAGCTGCCCCTATGTGTGTGTCATACGATCCAGGTGTAGATGGAAGGTAGAGAACGTCAGGCCAGGGGAAGTAGCTCAGAAGTAGAGCTTCCACTTCGAAGTTTGAGGGTTCCGGGATTTGAGTCCCGGTTTCTCCAAAGACGTTTTCCGCCGACCTCTACAATGCATTCAGTTTTCAAAATTCAACGTTTAAAAAGTTAGCATGGGACCCCCCTTTTCTCTTTTCAAGTGTTATTTTTTGAATGATTTGAAGTATCCCTATAAAAAAACTGGAATGTTCATGGGTTTTGATTTAATGGTCTTAATAATTTCACTTTTAGGTGCCCTAAAATTGGCAATTATGATAATGAATCTGCAGAATCTGACGGTCAGGGCTACAGCCAGTCATGTTCTACTTGAAAGATGTGGTCTGGCCAATATTCCTGTACCCCGTTGTATTACCTGAAGTGTTCGATAGCATTGAATGTAATCAATACAATAACCAGGTTTCATATTCGTAATTGGAAGGAACTGTTGACCACAGGACCCTCCTGGGCAATGATACTTCCCCCAGCTTCGCTCCCCTACCCATCTCTCCTTTACACCTCAGTACTTCAAAAGTTGTCAAAATGAAAATTTGTCCCCAGGGGACATTGTAAATATAATGTCATAGAAATAACTGTAAACGCCTTGTTCCAAAGTTGCCAGAGACCCATCGTTATTTTTACAGACATTCCTCGTGCCACCATAAGTATGCCATCTGGGGCTTCACTGTAGAAACCACACTGCTTTAAAGCAATACGATTACAATGGTTCACTGTTCAGTTTTCAAGTATCCCTGGCAGATTTAAAAGTTATTCATAGAGTGGGCTTCATGTAGAAATTACACTGTTTAACTGCATCGGAAATGATTATGGTGATTCCTTGCACAATTTGCAGAGATGACTGCTTTTGATATAATAACAGTCATGTATTAGGGTGCACACAAAATGTAACGAGCTTGGACTTTGAAGTCAACAGACAGAAATAAAAAAAAGATTGCACAATATTCTTTAAAAGAGGCAAGAAGAATCTGGCGCTGACAGAGTACTTGGTGCTAATATGAGACTTGACACAAATGGACAAGGGCACTCAATGGATTGAATCCATCCTGATGAAACCCTTTATTTACTCGGTTTGTATTCTTGCACTGATTTAACTTGTACAATCACAGACGTGAACTTGTACAATCACAGACGTGAACTACTGTCTGTTTCTTCTCTAAATGTTGAACTATACTTTTTCCTCTGGATAATAAGTCCACCTCCCCTTTCAGTAACCTAATGGGAGGTCAGGACAGAACATGTGCACTGCATTACGAAAAATAAATCATAAACTCTTTAAGGGCGACAGCTTCATATTCATTTGCCACATCCCTCCTCCTAACTAAGGGTCTGGGCTCCTATTTTAGTGTCAGATTGTGTGTGATTTCTTAGGAAACTTGTGCTAAAGCTGATATTTTTGCAGATTCCACCCTTTGGGGACCGAACACATTAACTGAGGATTTTATGGTCAAAATTTTCCTGACATAGAAACCCCCCTATTTCTGAGTCATTTTCAAAATGGCTGCCAGCTAAACCCCTACTACTTAATGTCAATTTGGCACACCCCTCCTCCTAACTGTTTGGAAACTTTTCTTCCCACACCTCTTAAACAGGAAGAGGTGTGAAGCGATAAAGAATAAAATGAGGACTTTCAGTCATGCATTCTTATCTCTAGACTCAATACCCCAACTAATCCAAACCAGGACCAGGGTACTACTTGGCATCTGCTGATAACACAGACAACTTAAGAAAAACTAAAACTTAAACACAGACATTGCTATCAAATGGGAGCTGTGTCAGAGATATGTTTTCTACTTAAGTTAACAATTTTGAGGTTCTTGCCAAAAGAGAACAAAGCAAGAACCTGTTTAACATGACAAAGAACCTATCACCCCGTGCATGCTTAAACTCATGCATTTCTACTGTAATAACAAATTTATATTTTGTAATGTTATTCTAACCACTGTGCACGTTCTAACTAAGTTAATGGGTATACATTTAGCAGTATTGAATGGTCATGCTTTAGTTTTTGGTTCTTGCTTACTCTGCGACAAGACTCTCTAGAACACACTTAGCCCACAAAACTCAACCACCCAAAGTTAAAGTAAGTTGCAGATGTCAGCACCTACTACAAACACACTACTACTGCCCTACCAAATGCTATGTAATCACTACATTAGTGCTGATTGTACAGAGCAGTTCTAGGGCACTACCTAAGATTGCTGACACTAAATTATGGGTGTTCAAATCTAAGTGAATGTGTGCAGTAGTAGTGTCTTAAGAAATGGCGTTCTGACAGTCAGTAATAACCACAATTAAAAGGATACAACATTAACCATTGAAGTATGCAAAATGCAGAGAGGGATGGATAGCCCTAGTATAATTAAGGCTAAAGTCTGTATCCCACTAGAGCTCATTAGTTGTCCTTGATTTCCACATTATTGCATCATTATTGTAATTTCCCAAGAAAAGAATTCCCAAGCTGATTCAAATCACCAAAACCTAAATTGATTGATCTACTCTTCAGTGTTAGTATGCAGACCCTGCATGCTAGGTAAATGCAATAAGGTTCCATTATGCAGACACGCCTTCCTTGCTCACTGTCGATTCAGTGGCTAACTACCTACCTGCTCACTGGAGGTTAATTCAAAAGATCCTGGGATTTCTATCCCTGCGATCTTAGTGTAGGCACATATAATAAGACCTGGCCAGTCTACCCTATCTAATGCAGTGGTTGCAGGCCTGTCAGGAATAGCAAGTCTTGAGATCACTTCACTAATCCTTTTCCAGCACTAAGATCACTGCGATCTTAGTGAAAGAATTGCATAGTGGTTTAACCTGAGTACAAGAGAACTTACAGGGAACACTCCTGATCGAAAGAGTGAATAGCCTGCTGCATACATATAGAGGGGAGGGAGCACGTTTGCTGAGTGTCCTTGAGGGCTCATAGGGCTACTCATGCATTAAGTGCACTGTAAGGTAATTCTTCCTTCTCTCTCTTTGTCCTGGGGGGGGGGCACAATGCTTCTAATAGGCAAGCATAAATCATACATTCATGGGAACAACTCTTGAATACTGTACGGGGTCAACTGCACCCTGTGCTCTTTTGTTAGCCCATATGGGGACGGGGAACAATGGTATAAACACTGTTGTGAAGAAGAGTGACTCCACAGCTATTCCTTTATTTTGGGACTCAACCCCTGTGCCCCAGTCAGTACTTCTTGGAATAGGAAGGCTGAGGCTAAGATCGATGCGATCTTAGTGCTGGCTAGGAACGGAGTCTAATCTTAAGATTGCTTAATAGGATAAGGCAGAATAATTCCTAAGAATTGAGGTTGCGATCCGAGAATCTTTTGAATTAACCTCCTGGTCTATTAGAGGCCAATAGGTTTTAGGGGTAGCTCATTATAGAAAATCCCAGAAGAATTATCTAACAAGGCAAAATGGCCCAAATCTTAAAAGACAATTTCCCCATTGTAGCCCTAATGGAAGAATAGGAAACAAGAAGATTGAAGTTGATGTCTATAATTATGAAAATATTTTAGAATTCCTGCACCTGATTAGAATGCACAAGACAGGGAAGAGCACCTAATGGAACCATAATTGATAATCTCAGTTGCTTGGACATGCTCATTTTCTTGATAATTCAGCTTCAGGCTATAGACGTTGTCATTAGATAGCACAATATAAACAGACATTCCTGTTAACCATTTAAAGGATGCATAATGCTTTTTTTGAAGTAAAAGTCGGTTGGTCGTTTGATGTGATGTATGGATCTGTGAAACAGATATCAGTTCACATTTTGGTTGTATTCAGGGTTAATCCCAGTTCGTCGGGGTCTATAAATCCTCATGATATATGAAAGCAGCACTGGAAGGCATTTTTCCAGATGGTAGAAGTAAACCTCTTCAAGTCACAATGGTTTTCATCACTCTAATGGAATGCAACTTTACATCTAATAGTCACTATTGATTACACTGGTATGACTGCCCTACAAAACCATATGTAATTACTACACTAATTGCAGATTCTAAAGAGCAGTCAACGTGCATTAGCTACAGTAATCCACCCGAATTTTGAGGGTTTCAAATTGTAGTCGCTGTGTTCAGTCGTATCATGTTGAGAAATGCCTTCTTGGCATGTAGACTGACATAGTTCATGTTCCTTTGCTGTCATGATGCTCCAGTGCTCAGTATTGCAACCCTATTAGGCTGCACTGTATTGGCCAGTGTTAGGGCATCACCTCTTGATGAAATCAACCCTATATGATAGGGTTAGCATAATGCATGCATCTATACCTTTTTGTGCCCAGAATTATTTAGACTTTTTACATTATTTCACAATTGTATCACCTTGTTGATAAGTCACTTTAAAGACCATGTGTTACTTTGTACTTCTCCTCTGATATGGGCTCTGTGGTACATTTTCCCAATACTCATAACCCAGTGAACAATGCTGAAGACTTTCTGTTAAGGGCAGGGTATTTCTGGTCAGGTCTGGTAACCATAGTTACCAAAACCTTCCATTTGTTGTTATTTTCTAGTATATGGTCTCTCTTGTGCTATATGATCATATATTATAGCCATAATCCCTACAATCCTGAGAGCTTAGAGAACTTGCAAAGCAAATTCATCCTGCATGGGTACTGCCAATTAGGGAACATAAATAGATAGAACTAAACGACCGTGGTGTACGAGGTGGCCGATCCACCACGAGGAAGTTGTCTCCCCGGAGGGCGTTAGCCCGAGGGGTGGATCGGCCACCGAGGACACCAGGGGAGTTTAGTTCTATATTTATTTTATGTTTTTAGAGTCTTTAATTAACTGAAAATTAACAAAATCCGTTACCGTATTGCCCCGTACGAGCGGCGGTCCGCCATTTTGAATGTTTACATGCACCCAGAACGAGGCTGCAGTGGTGGATCGGCCGCTGTGGTGGATCGGCACACGTTACGCCACTCGGGGTGTGCGGATCGGCCGCGCAATGCTATCTCTACGGGAAGAAGTTATTCACATAAAATAATGTGTGAGTAACACTGCATGGCATATCATTACTGATATGATCAGTTGTAGTACAATCTAATGGGAGTATGGGAAATTGTGTGTGTATGACCCATCATCATTTTGGTAATATGTCAGATGTTAGCTCCATGGATAAATCACAAAAAAATGACAGCTCATTTTCAGTTTTTGATTCCCTGTGCCTGGTATAATAGAGATAGAGCCAAATGGATGGTTGTATCCTAACTAGGAATTCATAAGCATTCCAAAGAGGGTCTAACTTTGCAGATTGGACCAGTAGAAGTTTCTGGGTGAAAACGCCATTCAATATACATGCATTTAAGCCCAAAACCGCGCTTAAATGCGCGCTTGGGCACCTAGGGGTTAAGGAATTAAAGAGGACAATTATGCAGAATGCACATTAAAACACTGTGCAGGTCTTAAGGATAGACTATACCCCCCTACATTTTTACAATTTCTAAATATCCAATTGCATATAATTTTGTGAATAGGCATCAGAGATTCACATATCATACCTCATTTTGACCACATGATTTGTTTCTTTCAATTTTATGGCGTTAGAGGGCCGGTTGCTAGAGACAGAATACTAATAGAACAAAAACCTGTTTGGACCTTAATAATTGGAATATCGTCTAAATGAGAGACCATTCCCTCCTAAAATACCTCTAGATTACATTTAAATCATCAGAATAGTCAATTCTAAAGATGTTCTATCCTATATGGCTGTCCAAAAAAAAAAGTAACATGAAAAAGAACGTTTTTGCTCCATTAACATTCCGTCCCTAGCAACCAGCCCTCTAATGCCATAAAATTGAAAAAAAAATGTGTGGTCAATATGTGAATCTCTGATGCATATTCACAAAAGTATATGCAATTGAATATTTAGAAATTGTAAAAACAGTAGGGGGTATAGTCTCGCCATACTATATTACCATAGTGACTGCATGTCAATGATTTACAGTACAATTACCAGGAAACAATATCAACCCAATATGTTGTTCTATATAACTATGATTTTCACCTTGACACATGCAAATGGAAAGATGACAAGGTAGATAAGCAATTTACAGGCACCGTTTGTACTTTAAAATGCAGGTGTCTGAATTTAACATAGGTGGAACCACTGAAAAGATTTCTTTTCCATCAGCAATATATTAAAAAATGTGAGGAGGGTGATTGTTTTCCTGTTATACAGTTTCTCGGGCTAGAGTGTGGAATCAGCCTTTTTGTCTGAAGACCTTTTATATCATAGAAAATTGTTTTTATAGTGAAGTGATTGATGACAACTTTGCACAAAAAGACAATAATGATTTCCAGCTGCATTACTGACATCTTTAGTATATATTGGATACCAAATATAACCACAGTGTACGTTCATCATATTGTGGTCTTTCCCATTATAAATGCAAAGAAAGGTGTCATCTGTCATGCTTGCAGCATGGTAATGAAAAAACATTTTTACTTGACTTACAAGACAGAACAACTGACGCCCACACGTATAATTGCTACAGCACTCTATATTGGATGTGTTTATGTCAGCGATGCCATTAATTAATACTTCATCTATGTTATGTGCAATGTGGGTATTTGCACAGTTTAGGAATACCGTAAATCCTCGCGTATAGGATGCGGCTTTTACACTGGAATTACATCAGGGGCGTCCTATAGGATTTGGCCAAACCCAGGGTGTGTCCTATAGGCGAGGATTTTACACTATAGAATACTACTAGAGGGCCCAAAATTTGACCCCACATGCATCCTATAGGATTTGGCCAAACTCAGGGTGCGTCCTATATGCGAGGTGCGTCCTATACGCGAGGATTTACGGTACTAATTAAAGGAGGGATAATTATTCTCATGAAACAAATTGATTTTAAGGCAAATATTTAACAGTAAATCTTTTGTTGCACCTTCACCCTCAACATGTAATTGGTCTTTTATGGTAGGTGCAATTTAGCACACACACACATGCACCTAACTGGAGATGTGAATAAAGCTGTGAGAATAACACCCCCAGCTGTTAGACAACATGCCCTGGGTCTCGTAGGCATTGCCTATCACTCTTCAAAACTCAGTCATCCATAGACTTTTAGGCATAGCCTCATATTTGGACATGTTCATTGTCAGAATGTATCTTACATTCAAATATTCATAAACTGCGCAACTCCGGGGCAATTGAGCAAGATCTGTCAGGGGCAATTCCGGAATTGTCCCTTTTCCTACATTGCGCATGAAATCTATACTGTTAGGTAAATGAGTAAGAGTTATTGCAGAACAACATATATCTTTGTTTTGTTTTTCTATTTGTGTCCACTTGTTTCAAAAACATGTCGGGTAGTGCACCCATAACTCAATCACTCTTGCAGGACGAAATTTAAGATAAAATTCATAGCTTATATAATTTATTTTTTCTGGTTTGTACTTACACTGTTACGATTGCGTGTACCTGACTGGAAAAAGATTTCACGCATAGTTTGTGAAACTTACCTATTTTAAGGTAGGGCGGTTGGAATTAGATCCAGTGACTCACCAGCAAAATTGGGTGAACCATGAGCGACCTACCCTTGGATGGTCTAGCTAACAGTTGTGATGGTTTGAAAACCTCCAACTAGTGCTAGGCAATGACCAAACTCGCCGTGAGACACATTCTAGGGAATGCCTCTTTTGCACCTAATCATACTGGGTCCCCATTTGGTGGTACATGCCTACATCTCTTTATTACATCAACCATCGAATAGAAATACTTTCCCCCAAGATCCCTGTAAGTCAGCAAAGACTCACTGTAATGGTCGAGGCGGGGCCAGCATGGGCAATACCATAATACCAAGGTAAGGCATCATAGTGAAGCTGCAGGGGCGTAGGAAAAGGGGGGGGCAGGGGGGCATGAAGGAGGTGGGGCCTGAGTATGTCAGGGCCCACCCCAAAAATTTGCCAAGAATTCATAATGAATTGAACAAGAGCTAAGATTTTGCACCTCAAATAAGATTGATATAGTAATGATAATAGGGAAAATGGGGGCCTGGGCCTCAAAACAGATCTAAAATTCATCAAGAATTACTTTTCTATACAAATTTTAAATAGCTATGTGTAGGTGCTATTGCGCTTGAGCCGACAATTCAAGGTGGTTGAGGTGGGGCCCTCACTGGGCCCCCCCCAATTAAGATTTGCTTCCTACGCCTCTGAGCTGTGTCTTGAATTTGCTGTTTGGGCACCTCCATACTGAACCATAAGTAACTATACTATGCCTGAATTCTGGATCATGCTATAAAATGCAGTAGGGGTTAATATCATATTTAAGCCTCATCTCATATGCGAAATACTGTTGTAATTATGCCATTAATGGAGGCTTCTAATGGAAATATACAGACAGCTCACACTGTGGTGAAAAAAGCAAGTCATTTCAAATTAATATCCAGTTTCAATGGGTCCTTGATTAAATTCAAGACACAATCTTGAGCCAGATCTTTAACACATTTGAACAAAATGATTGGTATTATGAGGGGAAAAATGCATCATTTAATTTGAAAACGTGAGTTTGCTTACTTAAGCATGGAAGGCTCACTCCTCACAGAATCATGGGAAAACTTGATTTTAATTGTATGTGCCCATGAAACCGATCGCTAATTGAAAAAAGATATGAGAAATGGATCAAACAACTCAAGAAATGAGTGAAGAGTTGCATACAGAGAATTACTTTCAAACTAAGTATTTAAGCATTAAGGTTGAATTTCCCATGGCCCACATCATGAAATATGTGATCACCAAAGGTCTATGACAGCCAAGTATCATTTACAGTTCCTCATGAGATGGATTTCTGAGTCTGCTAGTGGGATACGTGCAGTTAAATAAAATGCAAAAGTACATGATCTAGTGTTTTCTTTGCGTTTAATACATGGTCCTGGCCCAGGCACTTAAAATTGAAGATGTTTAAGTGAGTTGCAATGGAATATGCCATAGGGGAAGTAGGCAACCTTAGGCTGGAACTCTGACTTGACTGTGACACAGCTTAATGCATGGTAATATCCAGTGGGGACACTTTCGCTGAATCAATAGGTAGATGAAGTAAGGCAATGAAATCATCGTTGGTAGAGCATTATTTAAACATTGATAATAACCAGTTGATTCAATATTGATAGCGATGTTGAATCAACAGCTAAAAATATGATGTTAATTTGGTTCTGACAAAATCATTGTTGAATCAATGTTGAATTGAGAACAATATTTTGATGTTGATATCGCTGGCATTGATTAGACGTTGAAGTAGGTGATGGATGGCAAGATTGAAATAGCATCATTGAAAAGTGTTGAAAGCTGTCTGATCAACATTGGCCACATAATTAAGTCAATATTCTGTGCCCGCTGGGTAATGCCTTGGGTCATGAAATAACCTTCACTTCTCAGCATTCCTCTTCATGACATGCTTGTCTGTGGCCATTTCCCAAAAATCAACATAAAACCAGGCTGACATTCAGTTCAGCCTACCCTGAAGGCCCAGCATGATGCTCCAATGAAGTGCTGGTATGTTTTCTTTAGCACTTCATTGGTGCATCATGACCACCATGATACACTCCTACATCAGCGGCCCTTCAAGGGTTAAGCATTGCGGGTAAAACACAGAACAGACACGTGTGTTGTTACAGACATGCCAATTGGGACCAGGCCCTGTGAACAGCCACGTGTAATTTGCTGTTTTATCCCCTTGGTGCCTGTAGCTGGGGGATTTGGTACAGCCACAGCCACAAGCCTATCCTGTCTGTAGCCCTTTTTTGGGCTGTCCAGTGCCGAAGGTACGGCTCATTTAATGACAGGGAGGGCCTTTTACCACAAACACATTCCGCCAGCCTGCCCCCCCCCCCCCGAGGTCGACCACCTTGTTCTATAGAGTAATTTGCTGGTTTCTCTTGCTGAATAGGATGAAACCTTTGAATGCATATAGATCATAGCATTTTTTTCTGACGTGAAAAAGTAAAAGCTAACTAGAGTAGACCTACTTTATTGAGCATCTTCTATATAAACGTAACACTTTCTCCTGAGGCTGATTGTTGAATCTTTTTTTTTTGTGTGAAATGTTTATAGATTTGCCTGTGGTTTCCACTTACGGAAAAAGACCCTTACATTGGGAGGTTCATGAGACAAAATTCTTTCAAATAATGCATATTTTAAATATGGCTGGACTGTGAATGACTTTGTGCATTAAATTAACTTTGAACAGAAAAGTCCAAATTCTTCTATGTGTCAAATTGTGCTAAGTTTTAATTGCCCCACGTATTAGATTTATTTAAACAGTTGGCAAATTAATTGCCTTCATCAGGGACTTAACCTCTACACTTTAAGAAGACAACCAAATAGGGCATCTTCCATTTCAGCAAATTGTTTTGCAACGGAAATAACAGAAACCTTTAGAAAAATGGTCTTTCTACTTAAAAAGAATACCCAAAAATAACGAAGTTACAGGGAAACCCTGTTAAGATATTGTCTCTCTTGACATCGCTGTAGGTACCTTTAAACATACCTTTAACATGGTGTACATATCGCAGATAGACTACGTCTCACTATGGATGTTATACAACCAAGTACAATAAAAAATGAATCTGTGGCTAGCCATACCTTTATCCACATAATATATGGATTCTCTGTGTATGGAGGATGTAACTTAGTGTATTGAACAAGTAATCAATGGATAATTCATGACGAGTGTGTGTCAGTGAAGGATAATTACATGAGGGCGTAGCCCAAGTGTAATTAGCCTTTGCTAACACACACAAGTCATGAATTATCCGTTGACTACTTATTTTATTCCACGAAACCAATAGATAATCAATAGAATACCAATAAATTCAAGTTGAAAACAAAAATTTTTCCCCTTCCCCAAGACTCGAAGCCAGCCATTGTGTGTACACGATCGGTAAATACACCTCGTCGCCCGGCAGCGGACAGTGACAGCGCCCGTCTCGGCTTGGCATTGAATGGGTCTCGCGGTTATGGTAGCGGACACACAGTTTGTGTACAATTGGTACATACTCCTCGTCGCCCGGCAGCGGACAGCTACAGCGCACACGGCGAAAAAAAGACGCGGTTTGAACGCGTCCAGCAGTACCATATATCCTTGTGTTAAGGCCTGGTCAATTTGCCACTTAGTATGGAGGTTTAGGTAGTACACAGTACTAATACAAGCCTGGGCGTATAAAAGGGGACATATGGTATGGAGCTATGGGACAGGCAGCCCTATTCTAACTGAACCCGTCCCGCAGTCGTCGCGGACAGCTTAAGCTAAAAAAAGAGGCGCCCTGACCGGGACTCGTCCCGCCTACCTCTAACGGCTGAGCGCAATCAAGGAGCTTAGACACAGTAGGTGGGGTCATTGAGAGTATAGTCTATGGGTAGACTGTGACAGGCCACCCCCTCTACCCCCCCCCCCCCCCCCCTTGAAACTAAGCTACCTTTGGCTTCAGTGTATATTTCTATAGAGGATTTGGTGGTTTATGGAGCTGTGGTATTCCTTTATTAGGGTCATACCAAAGGGGAAGAAGGAACTACCCAGACAAAAAAATCCTGCTGAATCCAGAATGTGTGATCATGATTCTCAGAAATTGACCAAAAGTACCCAAAAATGAAGTTTGATGACGAAAATATTTCAAAATGTACAAAAGTAATATTGAAATGATCAGAAGTCTTTTTAGATAGATAAATGTAATCCAGAGTTTGCACCTCGGTGTACATGTCCAAATGTCTACCTATCTCCCAATCTGACAAATACTCTAACTGTGCATTGCTCTGCCTATCCCACATACTGCCTATCCCTTAGTCTACCTATCACTCATACTACCTATCTCTTAAATCCAAAGCATCCTGAGCAATTAATGTAAGACTATCTCCCAAAAGGCCTAAATACTGAAGCTTACTCCTTACCTTACCTATTCTCCTCCGTAATCACTTTCCCATAGTGTACCTATCCTCAATCTGCCTATCATTCATTTTACCTATCCCTCATTGTGACTATCCCTCAGACCCTCATGTTTAAACTGCATTGTTCATCTGTCTATTTAAGCCTCAATGATTAACAGTACATTGCTTATAATGTCTACTATTTTGATCTTACCTATCCTTCATAATTCCTATTATAAAGTCTACCTATCCCTCATTGAGCCTATCCCCCAACTGTGCAAATCCCTCATATTTGACTTGCATATCGGTCCCTAGCACCCATGTTTTCTTTCTTTTACATTTGCTCATCTTACTAGGTACTGTCTGTACCTATCCCTCAAACTGCTTATTGCACATACTACATATCCCCCTTGCCACCCATCCTTTTGAATACCAGGACCTATCCCTCATGCTCTCCATATGACTTTCTTACCTATCTCAGCTCAGCTCAATCTAGCCAGCTCTCTCTCTCTATATAGATCTAAAACTGTGTTCAATTCCTTCCACCTATCTCCAGATCTAGCCTTGTGATATATACCTATCCCCCATTGTGCCTATCCTCCATTCTACATATCACTAATGTTTGCTATGCATATCCCTCTGCATATCCCTGAAATACAATGGGGGTGTATGTTTCATTAAACATCTACTAAAAGTTAGTAAGAAAGAGCAAAATATGAGTGGTATAAAGAGAGTTGTTTAGGCAGACCAGGGGATATGTACACTATGAAGAACAGACAGACTGGGGGATAGGTAAACTGAATGATATGCAGCATGAATGATAGGTAGATGTATGACAGCTATAAAGAGAACATGAGGGATAGGTATTCAAATGGATGGGTAGAAAGAGGGATAGGTAGTATGAACAATAAGCAGTTTAAGGGATAGGCACAGACAGTACCTTGTAAAATGAGCAAACATAAAAGAAAGAAAGCATGGTGCTAGGGACCAATATGCAAGTCAAATATGAGGGATGTGCACAGTTGGGGGATAGGCTCAATGAGGGATAGGTAGATTTTATGATAGGAATTATGAAGGATAGGTAAGATCAAAATAGTAGACATTATAAGGAATGTACTGTTAACCATTGAGGCTTAGATGAACAATGCATTTTTAACATAGGGTCTGAGGGATAGTCACCATGAGGGATAGGTAAAATGAATGATAGGCAGATTGAGGATAGGTAGACTAATGGTAAGAAGGAACAGATAAGCTAAGGTAAAGTTAGAGGTAAGCATGAGAATCCAAGCATTTTAAGAGATAATTAGATTTAACTCTTGATGTTTTAGATTGAAGAGATAGGCAGGATGAGTGATAGGTACACTAATTGATATGGTGTATGTGGGATAGGCAGAGCACTATTGATTGATTTGAACGCATCCTGTGGTTATGTATACACGATCGGTACACACACCTCGGCGCCCGGCTAGGCTGGCTAGGGGGGTCACAACCCAGAATGCTGGGGATTTTCACACTTTGAATGTATAGTAGTTATATGTGAGTGACCTCCCCAGGCTTTGTATCATATCTACCCAGCCACTACCAGTCAGTCCCTGTGGCGCAATGCATAGGGAGTTGGACTAGGGATCTGAGACTGCAGGTTCGAGCCCTGCCTTGGCCTTGAAAATTTCGTGGGTTTTAACATGTAATTTATGACATGTAAGGACATGAGAGGCATGCAGGTTATCCATGGATAACCGCACAGCATGCAGGTTATCCATGGATAACCGCACGCCTTACAAAATTGATGCTACAGCCTTCATGGTGTGCAATATTGACAGGTATGTGCATGGGAATATCCAGGAAAAGCACTGAGAATCCCAGAAATCGTGGAATAAGCACTGGTATGACTATTCTATCAAATCCAATTTCATAGGGACCACTCTTGGGGCAGAACAATTAGATATCAGATATCAGCATTGGATTTTGCAATCATTTGCTATATAGAAATTGACCCCAGGAAGGTATTTCACAAGATGGTACAACCAGACCTCGTCATCTTCGAATCGTAGTAGGATCCCTCACTGCAATGCCATTACAGGCAATCCTGAGCCTAGTGACCATTAATAACTATATACTCTGGTACGACTGTCCCACTAAACCCCATGTACTTAGAACATTAAGTATTAAATATACAGAGCAGTCATAGTGCATTACCTTTGATCAACCACTCTGATTTCGAGGGTTTTAAATAGTAGTTGATGTATTTTTTTGGTGAAACTCCATGGTCCCTCTACCAGTTGGTGGGAGGGGTGGTTTTCCGCAATTTTTTTGTAAATGATGTCCAACGTCATTTCCCCAAAAAGGGTCATGACATCGACCACGACCTAAGAGTCTATGTGCTGGATTTCATATACGAATATCCACACAGTAAAAAGGCGAAAAGTCTGAGACTGAGATTGAATTCAATTGGATTCATCGCCTTGGTACCGCAGCCCCATATGGCCTGAATACCATAGACAATGTTTACGTCCAACACCCACTCCTGCCTCGTCAATTTTTTTTTTGCGGAAAACCACCCCTTCCACCAACTGGTAGAGGGACGAGGAGTTTCACCAAAAAATACCACAATGTGCTATGCGTAAGACCTCACACAGACTTGATAACCCCTCCTTGGCAACAATACTTTATATACAGTTGAGTATCAGACCTGACAGGTAACCATGAACTTGGTTCAAGTCTACCCCATGTTGGCCCTATGGGACCCAACCCCCTCTTATTTTTATTTTCTTCAAGAAATAAAAAGTAAAAACCAAGCACCCTATATGCTTCTGGTGAGTCAATTGACGAAACCAAACACATGTGTTTGCCTAATAAAATATTGCAACTGAGGGACTTAAACGAGTCTAGGGCAAGGGTATGCTCTGACCTTACCCTAACCTTGACCCAGCTCTAGGACCAATGAAATCCAAGAACTGGGACACACCTGGCAACATCATAAGATTGGTCCAGGTGTATCACATGATATATTCCAAGGGACTATAAATGGTCCTACCTAAGGGGAGATCTGTGTCAGTTTGGTTAAGCAGGGAATCGCCGTCGTCCACTAGACTGCCAGGTCTAGTCACCTACTTAAATAGTAGTTGATGTGAGGAGATGTACCATCTTGAGAGATGTAACAGTTTGTTATGGCTAACACATCATTATGTTTCACTTGAAAGGTGTCGCCCCCCATTTATAACCCTAAATGAGTTTAATTTGATTTAATGTACAATAACCAGGTTTGAGGTTTGTTAATGGAAGAATCTTGGGCAATGATCCTTCCCCCAACCCACCACAGCCCTGCCCCCTACCCAACTGTCTACCCCACCTGCACATCTTCACAAAGCAAAAGGAATCCGACAGTGTATTTATTTGGAAAAAGTATGAAATTTGAAATGGATGGACTAGGATGCTTCATGAATTAAATTCTTCTTGAATCTTACATTTAACACCTTTTAGTAATTGCTATTGGCAAATTACGCTGAAGTGAACCTCTCTCTTTTTGAGGGTTTCAAATCGTAGTGGATGTGTGTAATCCTACCATGTTGAGAAATGCCCTTCTGATATCATAGTCAACTGTCAAAGTTACACGTCGGCAGGTTTCACTTCAGAGGTGTCGCCTTGCAATGGCTTAACCACCCCATTCATAGTTTAATTTGATTTAATGTAATACAATTACCAGGTTTGAGGTTTCAGCTGCTGACTACAGGACTCTTTATCCTTCCCCCAGACTACCACATTCACAGGAAATACGAGAAGCTCTCGGTGTTTGGTCTTTGAGTTTAACAGACAAACATGAGCATATTATAGATATTTTCTTCATGAAGAAAAAGGAATCTGAGAGTGTATTTATTTGGTAAAAGTATGAAACTTGAAATGAAAGAACCAGGATGCTTGGTGAACCAAATCCTTATCACTGCTTATTGAATCCTACATCTCACCTCTTTTAGTAAGTGTTACTGAAAAACTATGGTGAATTGAACTTCTTTTCTTTGTACATATGGATGACCTTTCCTTAGGGTCACCTGATACCTCTGATTGAATGTTGCCTTGTCACAGAGGCACAAGGAAAGCCAGAAAGGCTAGCTCAAGAAAGGGCAATTGCGACCAATTGGCAGTTGACCGATTCCCGAGGGCAATATGTGTATGCTGACAACAGCATTTCCGGGTCTGTATAGTCCATGGCTACACTTATTCCTGGCATGCCCTGCATCATTGCAGTGTGGCACCCATGTGAATATCTCGAGATCTTCCGAGATTATAAGAGGATAGAGGACAGACAATCAAACAGAGAGAATGACAGATTGCCAAAATGAAAGCTGGCAGGGTAAAGAGCAGTGAATGGTAATATTTTTGCAAACATTGTTTAATAAAGCTGCCTCATATCAAAATATGAACCAAAGACCACCATGTGGGACTATGGATCTTATGTTTATTTTCAGATGTTCTTCAGCATGACTTATACTTAATGAAGGTAATCACTTAGGATTTCTGTACCTGCTTCCCTGTGATCACTGGACCATGACCACCCTGCATTGGAGTGCATTCAAGCAGAACATGAGTGAATATCACTGTGGTCTTAGTAATGAGGTGTTAGTGTAACCCCCATCCATCTAGCACTGCCTACTGTACTCTTAGGGAAGCCACATTTGATTTAGTTTTTATGTAAGAAAATTGTTAATTTCTTCACTATGAGGGTTCAAGTCTGAAATATTTCAATTTTTCTTTGGGAAATTTAACACAAATATCGGAAACATGTTTTAGTGCTTCATACAGGACTAATAGGTGCATTTTTTGGTCAGTTGTTGCCAAAATCCATTATTTACTTCAGAATTATACTGTAATTTGTCATGTTGAGTCTGTTCCTGGGTAAATAATTGTTCTTCTTTCCTGTAGTGCCATTACCAAAACAATAAAAGTAATAGAAAATGGTAAAAATACACTTTTTTATGTCACTCTAAACCATCCATAGATCTGCCCACAGCCCTATTGTCATGCTGTATTCCGGGCCAGAAATGGCCACAGCCCTACATCTATGACTGGGGTCGTAAGGAGTGCAGTCTCCAACCTGATAAATGGCCACTTCCAAACAAGACATCAATAGGACATCAATCACCTCAGCACCATATCTCAACCCACTCCCCCACTGGCCTTAGCCAGACTGTAACTCAAAAGCATGTAATATAACACGATTCAACACCGCTACTCTTGTCAATTCATTCACTGCATAGAACTTCATACATATTCATTTTCCTCCCTTGTGTTAATTTGACTATAGACTATGGGAATAGGCAAGTAAATGTACACTTACTATTCGTCAAGAAGAGTAGGGGATGTGCCCTGGAGCGGATTTCTGTCCCCCTCCTCACAGGTTCGATCATTCATATATATATATATATATATATATATATATATATATATATATATATATATATATATATATATATATATATATATATATACGTGTCCGTCCAGGAATAAAATGATAGTTTCCATGCAAACACAGCAACTCTGCTAATTTTTGTTTAGTATTAGTGAAGGTAAAATGAAACAAACCAAACCAAAACCTCAACATAAAGAATATTACATGAGATGCTACTGTCAACATAGTTCTCTGCCCTACCATTGGAAAACCCACAAACCATAGCATACGATTGTATCTAATGCGATAGGTTATTTGGTCAGTATTGTATATTACATAGGATTAAGCAGATCTGTGATATAATGTAGGGGACTATTTGCAATGACACAGACTCACTACAATATAAGGCTGTCCAGTCGTCCTCAGGAGGGCATTTCATAAGATACTACAACTGTCACACTTGAAATCGTAGCGGAAGCCCTTATTGTAATGGTCCCTCCACCTAATGGTCACTGTGCTTTCACTGCCCTACCAGGGTTTATATAAGGCACATATTATTGTACTTCAACTGAAGAAATATCTGGATTTAGAGACATTTATTGTCCACTGGATGAAAAACAGGCATGACCTAAGGGTGCATAGCCTATCCTATGTACAATCAAAACTGAATAAACATTAACTGAATAAAGCGTTTTCTATTAGTAGTTAGTGTCAGCACAAATCCAATGTGGATAGCCCTGTACACACTACAGTGGTATTTATAGCCCATTTACAATTGGGGCTAAGAGTGTATGATCGCCAACTGTGATTTTGAGATTTTCATATTGATTATTATGGCTGTGTGCCATCGTAGTAACTTAAGAAATGACCTGCTGTTGGACACCGCACATGATGCTACTGTAGTTTTTTGCCTAGATCTATACAATTCAGCTGCATTAACATGTTTTAATCATAGGATCTTGTGATGTGCCCTCCTGGTTCAACTATTAGATATGTTAAGATGGTCACAGAAGGGGCATCCCCTCAGTGGGGTGTTTCAGAAGCAGGTAATGTTTACAACCGGTCATAAGGAGATATGATAGCAGTTTTAATAGTGATTGTAGGCTTATAACTGCATGTGTTTCTAAAGCATTGCCATTATCTTACTGTGTCTATAACTATATGACTGGTAAGAGATGATACTGGTTGCAGTTGTAAGTTTAGAATCTAACAGTTTTAGAAACAGATATTTAATGTTCATTATCATGTCCGGCTTCTGAAACACCCCACAGGCAAGGTCTCTTTGAATGGTTGGCTTGCAGGCCTTATACAATAGAATTGCGTAAATGAACTTGGTGCCTTGGGCACCTCAGGAAGCCTCCAGATGACAGAGGCTAATTAACTAATCATGTTATGTAATGACATTGGAGGGGCTAAAATCACATGTGAGCAAGTGTAGGTCAAGTATATTAGGAAATGGTAGAATAGACGTTGCCTGTGGGGTGTTTCAGAAGCAGGTAATGTTTACAACCGGTCATAAGGAGATATGAGAGTAGTTTTAATAGTGATTGTAGGCTTATAACTGCATGTGTTTCTAAAGCATTACCATTATCTTACTGTGTCTTTAACTATATGATTGGCGAGAGATGATAATGGTTGCAGTTGTAAGTTTAGAATCTAACAGTTTTAGAAACAGATATTTAATGTTCATTATCATGTCCAGCTTCTGAAACACCCCGCTGTTGCCGCACAAATGTAGCCTACCCTGGCAGTGTACCACTCAACATGGTACTTGCAATTGGGCACGTGAAAAGTCTACCTGTGGTATTTCTATTCAGCTCCAATTAATTACTGGTTGTATATTATCTGATTAAAGTGACTCTAGGGTGATTGACGTCAGACACCAACAGGTCAAGGGTCGAGTCAGGGGCAACCTACCTAACAAGCATTTTGGATTATTGCATTTAGCAAGAATACTTCAGCAATATTGGGAAATGTCCTCAAGCATTCTTACCTGCATTCTTATTGGCAATTAGTTACTATGGATGTACACACTGAGGCCAACTGTGGGTTAGCTTGAGGTACAGTTCAGTAGGGGATTTCACAGCATGCTGTGACTGCTTAAGTTCACTGCTACTGAAAACAGGCTTTCATCTCATGTGTAATGTTCTAATTAAGCCTGGAAAAAGGTCATTTGATAAATTTATAAGACATATTGTCCTATAAAAATGTACAATGACATGGATAAAGGTAGCCATGTGCGGTATCAACTTTTAATTTGAAACCTTATGGAATGGGCGATGCAGCTGGCCATTATCAATAAACATTTTTTTTTACAATTTTGAAATGTTAATGAAAAGCTTACTAGAAATATATTTCCTACTGGATCTGCATGGTACGACTGGAGATTAAGGTTTCTGACCTGACTAATCCATCATAAAGCAGGAGGGTGTTGCTCCTATTGTAAAAAGAGCTGTGAGTATGTTTCCTCTTTTCTAAACAAGTCGTGCACTGCTTCACCAAAGTACTTGCACTCACCACATCAGTCTAAAAAGTCACCTGCCTTGTTTAGAACAGAGAGAGCTGCACTATCAAGTACCTACTCATGTCACATGCTCTATAGTATATTATACTGACTGACTTCTCCCAACTAGGTACCTACTCAAATCCCCCTTTTTTAGCACCATACTTGAATGGCCACTTGTGAGCATCAAAAGGGACAAGTTATAGCTACATGAAAAGAAAGGACTGGAAATGAGGGCGTTTTTAGCCAGCTCTTCCTTTTACAATAGGAGCAACACCCTCCTGGTGCACTATGCCTAATAGAGACCCATTCGTACCTACTCACAGACTTATGATAGACCCTTGAGTGCCTACTCAGACCTATGACAGCAGATATGAAACTAGTCAAGAGGTGTCTCGTGGAATATGGCTGTATTCAGGGTGCACCTTATCAATAAAGACTGATCAAAGTTTAGCCCCAGATGTGCCCAATAAGTTAGGCAATAACTCAGGGTGCACCTACTTGGTTAGTTTATCAAGCTCTTGGATAGGGACAGTCAATGCAAACGAGGTCCTGGAGGGATCAGATCGATAGTGTCTAGACCAAATAGGAGAAGGTCTGTTATTCACTGTGTCTTAGCTAAAGACATTGCCTCCAACAAATTAAAGTTACCTCAAATTTCATTATCTCTCCCCACACGAAGTCCATGCTTCCAGACCCTTAATACTGCTTGGACATTATGGTGGCTCAACACTCTGAGAAATAACTGCTGAATCTACCAGGGATCATCGAACCACTGTCATTGCATGAATCAGTGTAGTTTCAACAATAAACAAGTACAGTGTACACATTGTGTTACAAGGAATCTCTATGAAATTAATGATGGATGTTTGGCAACTATGGGACAAGGATTTCACTGTTATTTCAATAACATTCTGTTACAATGAAGGTATCCTGTCTAACGCAGTGATGCAGTGCCAGTTGGACAGGTCATCAGTATTACATCCATGTATCATAACAACCATAAGTGCATCTTGTAGTCCTGTCATGACACATTCTTGAAGCACTGGCTAAATTGACTAACCGGGTTGCCATTAATGCATCGTAAGAGAAACTTACTGTTAGTATATTGAGGTAATCCATGGATACTCTACAGCATATTAATCTGTGTTTTCTGATCTAGAAACTTTCTTACAGACTAGACCTATACATGTTACCTACCTTCATTATCAGCCATCTTATAGTCAGGACAGAGGTAATTGATTCGTGGTCTAAGGCTGCTGGATATAATGAGGAGTCTATAGGTTCACAGATGCTGTCCTTTCCTAGTTGGGGAAGGCAGCTGGTTCAAAGTTTGAGAATAGGTGAGGGGAGATAGGGAGTGGGAGACAGAGGACAAAGACACAGGAGGAAAGGGAGAGAAGAGACAGAGATAGAGAGAAGGAGAGAGAGAGAAGAAACAGGAAGAGAGAGAGAGAGAGAGAGAGAGAGTGTTGGGGCTGAGGGCAGCACTTGGCTTGACAATCAGGACTAATTAATCTGGCTCATGGAGGTCGTGATAATATTATGGCAAACTATTCTGCTTATAAAGCCACCTTTGGGCAATTATTAAATATGAAGGAAGGTTAATGACTGCCATAAAAAAAAGAATTCCTCAGGTTCTAATAGGAAACATGAACTTAATTGCTTTAGGAGAAGGTCCTGTGCTTACAAGTAGGATATCAGTAGCAGGATGTACCCAACCACTACATGACAAGAATCAGATAATTATCGTAGACTGTGCATCATGGTCCTACATGATCTAAATGATGTACTCGAGGCCAAGGGTATTAAGATTGCTGGTATGAATACCAGAAGTATCAAGGCTAATAATTTTATTTTTTGAAAAGGTTTTATTGGGTCTAAAGTTAAATACCAGATTTCGGGCTGGCTGTTCTGCCATCTGGGCCCACATTTCAGCCTCCTATGTTGACAATTGGTACGGCGGTGAGTAATAATATTATCTTCAGTGGACCATAAAGCAGATAAAATAGATTCAGTTCTAACAATCATGTTCACACATGATAAGTCAGAAAAATCAGAGAAGTTCAAGACTCCAGGCACTCGCATTATAGTATTGGTGAAACCACTCAGTGGTCTTGGGGAAGGGGAGGGGGGAGGGTGAGGGATGAAGGCAGATTGAAAATGTGGAAGGAGTTTAGTGTAATGTCATAGTGTGATATTTTACATCCTGAAGTATAAGGTTAGCCCTTATAAATTATTTTTTCTATGAAGTGGAATACATTTGTATCTGTGAATCATGGCTTCATGAGTTTGACAGTGATGCCAAATTCAGCATCCATGACCACTTATAGATTAGATAGGGACTCCCATGCTGGGGGTTTAATATACTGTTATGTTAAAAATATTCTTGCACCATTTACTAAATTTCCCTCAGAGTTATCCACAATAACTGACAATGCTGAGGTATTGGTGGTGACTACAAATAAGCCTGACAATAAGATCAGAACCATTATCACATGTTATAAACCTTTGTTGTACTAAAACATGGCAGAACTACTAAGAGTGTTGTTTCTATCACTGGCCGAATATACAAGAACTATAGACAGCCTGAATTAGCGAATTATATGAACCAAATAGAATGGGAAGATTTTGACAATTTAAATGACCCAAATCGTCAGGTAGACTTCCTGGACGATCAGATATTTAGATAGAGCATTCCCAGTCAAGACTTTTAAAGTAAGAAGTGATACACCACATTGGTTACCAACGACATTTTAGGCCAAATTCGACAGAAGGAACCCAGGAGTAGACAGGGAGAATTATAAACTTGCAAATAGGCTGAGAAAGGAGGTATCTAAGGCCATTGACTTAGAAAGCCGGGCACATATAAGAAGAGGGTTAGACACTAACAGGTACAACCCCCGGAAATTTTGGCAATTGATAAATGATTTATTGGGTAAAGGCAAAAAACAAGATAGTATGATTTTCCTGAAAAAGGACGATGGTACTGATGTTCCCCTAGAGGGTATTGGAAATTATATCAATAATTTTTATGGGTTGGTAGGGAGCACCTACCGGGAGATACTCCCATGAATGAAGTACTAGCTGACTGAATGAACCTAGAAGGTGAATTCTTGTTTAGGCAGGTATTACTTAGCAACTTAGGAAAGTTTGTCAAAATGATTGAGCGACATAAATCATCAGAAGTCTCATACACTAATTCCAATGTCCAAGATTTTCTGCTATTAATCTTACCGCAGTTAAATAATAGCCTCACGGCGCCCTATAACTCTACTGCCAGTAGTTGGGAAAATCATGGAAAGAGTGGTTCATAAAAAACTGATTACATTCATGATGGAAAACCGCCTGTTTTCTGAACATCAATATGGCTTCACCCCTGGAAGATGTACAACCGATGCTGTACATGAACTCACTAATCAGATCTATAGTTCAATCAATAGAAGTAAATTATCTTCATGTCTATTTATAGACATGAAGAAAGCGTTCGATACTGCTCATCATAGCCGTCTCTTACAAAAGATCTTTCAATTAGGAGCCAATAGAAGTGTTTTAAGATGGTTCAAAAGTTATCTGGAAAATAGACATAATACTACAATAGCTAACAACACTACCTCAGATAGCATTCATGTTAAATTCGGGGTACCCCAGGGCACAATACTGGGGCCCCTACCTTTTTTTCTCTATATATATATATGAAATGCCCAATATAGTTCAAAATTCCAAGGTTATATTATATGCGGACGATGCAGTCTTGATTACTGAGGCGAAAACTGCCACAGATATCACTAACATAGCACAACCTGACCTAGACCTGATTTTAGAATGGTGTTCAATGAATAGACTCACAATCAACCAAGACAAAATTATACAAGTCATATATGGCACTTCTCAAAAAACACAACAGATTCATGACCCAACCTTGTCAATCCACAACAAGTCAAAACCCACCTTCACCTACTTAGGGGTAATCCTAGACAATGACCTGACCATGTAAGCCCATATCTCAGATATCAAAAGAAGATGTGGCCATCGTCTTTACCAAGCCCATTAAATACGGAGAATAGTTAATAATGCTGAGTTGTTTTACATTTACAAACACTTCACTCTGCCAATTTTAGAATATTGCAGTTTCCTGTTAGACAGCGCCAGTGTGATAAATCATAAAAAAACTGCAAACACTTTAAAATAAAGGGTTGAGGGAAGTATTGAAAATCAGGGATCATAGGGCAATATCGGAAGAAGAGTTACATATGCAATGCAATGCCACAATCCTGTCAAAAAGAAGATACATACAACTTTTAATGCTCATGTTTAAACTTTCTAAATGTGATCAAAACTTAATCATTGGGGGTCTTGCAAGAACCAGAGGTGATCATAAAATCAAATTTAAGTGCTTTAACTTCGGATGGTAAAGAGATTGCCATTCTATAGGGGAAATATTCTGTGGAATTCTTTAGATAGGGACACTCAAGAACTGTATGACAAAGCCATCTTCAAGTGAGCTGTATGTAAACTAGATTTCACAGCCATTAAAAGACAACATGATATGCTATAAGAGGTTGAAATCAGGGCCATGTACAGTGCATAAGCACTGCATGCCCCAACAGTCGGACATATGTAGTGCATGAGCACTGCTCCCCGTTATAAGCAAATAGGTCATCATTTGCACTGAAATTACTTATTGTGTAGTCATTAATGCTCACATGGGTAGGTATCATTTATCTCACACTTTTACAAGAACACTCATAAACACATTTACCCTGAATAGAAGGCATATAAGATAATATATTTAGGCAGGTATAGTGCATTAGCACTGCCCCCTGACTTAATTATTAATATGAATAACAAAACACAAGAAAATACATATAGGCAGGTACAGTGCATTAGCACTACCTCCTGATTGATTAATATATAGGTAGGTACAGCGCATTAGCACTGCCCCCTGACTGATTGATTAATTATTTCTATCATTACTATTACCTACAGCATTTAATTTATATACTCCATTTGACAACAAATGCAACTGATTGTGTAGATCTTATTTAAATCCCACCTGGCTGAATCTATTTAGTTAAATGATTCCATATCTGCTACAAAATTCTAGAATATTACCTGCTCGCGACAAATGGATTTTACTGGACATAACTGTATATATATTAATCTATTACTCTATATTGTCAACTTGATTAAACTTCGTGATGAAAATTGCATAGCTTGATGCTAATCAAATCAAATCAAATCAAATCAAAATTCCTTTTTGGCAATTGCTGCCAGAAACGACTGGAGATTACCAGGCTTCACTAAGCTATCAAGTTGGATTGATACACGTGTGGGATCAAAGGGAGCAGGCCTCTATGAGTAGATTCTGAATATCAAAAGATATTAAGCAAATCACAAATATTGGGTCAATCATACTTTGGGCAAACATTTGCTCCACTTTGGAGGTCTAAATAATTAGATAAATGTATATATACATTTATCTATATATAGATAAATCACTCAACTTCCTGCCCAAACATCATTCTCTTCAAATGAGGGGATAGACACTTCATGAGTTTGCCTTAAAACAGGTTGAGAATCTCATTGATGACATTTCATCGTCAGTGTGGTTGCCACATAAAATGATCAGAATCAAACCAGCAAAGCATAACACATTGTTATCAAAATGTTTGCGCAGAATGGCACATTACCTATTAATTATATTGGCACTTGCTGTGCTTGATTACATGTGGCATGCATTTAGAGTTCTCCTGTGCGTTCCTAGATCAGGCCATCCTCCTTTTCAGGTACATTTATTCTCATCTGTACTGTTCTTATTTAGTAAAATTGATTAAAGGGTACCGTTTTTGAAACATGGGCTGCATTTGGTGCTTGTGTAGCTTCTGACCCATCCCAGCAAATTGTCATGAGTCCTCGTCAACCTGTGTGAAGTGGCTCACACATGTCGCTAGATGGAACACGACGTCATTATAGCACAAGATCACCAGGAATAGCAATTTCTATGCCACATGAGTCTAACACAGAGTGGCGAAAGATGACGGAATGAGTTATCACTCAAAAAGGAGTCACCATTGATGACCAATCATGGCGACAGATGACGACAATTTGCTGGGATACAATTCAGCTATATTTCCAACATTAAATCATAGGATCTTGTGAAGTGTCATCCTGGTCCAACCAGCAATGTATTAGACAAAGAAGGTCACAGAAGGGTCATCCCGAGATAATTACCCTATATATAAAAAGGCATTAGTTCGTCGCTGGTCCCCACCCCATTGAAGTAAGCTTGAGTGCTTGCCAGGAACAGATAAACCAAAAGAGGCTACCTAAAAATATGTACTTTTTTCAAAGTTAACTCGATTTCTCTCGAAAATTCAAAGGTTTTTAATATTTTCAGGTGACCATATTGGATAAAAACACTTCTCTTCAGTTTTTTCCAGAAGTCATTAGTATTTTAGAGAAAAGCAAAAAAAATAGGTCACATACTCTCAAACCTGGCAACAAGAGGCAGCTTATTTCAAAATGTCCGCCATTGTTTTCCACATGGAAAAGTGGCTAACATAATAAAACTGCAAAAGAACAATGTATTAATACTGGCCTAATACTGCAGGATCTGATAGTAAATGTGTCAGGCCATAACCATTTAATATATCATGTTGGAACATCCTGTAAATATTGAGGAATCTACCCACAAACATTTGAAGTGGGCACTTCCGAAAACCTCTGCTTGGAGAGTGACGTTGTTGGCTTTAATCACATCACTAAGCAACGTCATGTCACTATGCAACTTCACGTCACTATGCAAGGTCACGTCACTAAGCAACGTAACATAACCACAACAAATGGGCGTACAAAGTGGGCAGTCTGTCATTAGAAAGTCGGGTCAGGGCCTGGTGGCAAGAGCAGGTTGGGGGGTGACATACCATAGCCACTCTCCTAGTTATACCAAAGTACCATTATGAAAGCCTTTGTTTCCACTAGCTAGTGGCGAAGCCACTAGTTAAATACAAAGACTCTATTAACGGTTGACATGCAGGTCGGGCTTCCCTAGCCCACTTAAAAGGGTCTATTTCTCCTCTTTCCTAACCCCTCGGGATGTGTGTGGTGCACATATGCATGGGCACTGACACATTCCCCTGTGAAATTGTGTAATGTAGTTCTTGCCATGAATATGACCTTAGCTGTCGAAATGGCGTTAAGCATCTATTACTCACTCACTTGACATGCAGGCCTTATACAATATAGTAGAGCTGACGAACTAGATCAGGGGCGTAGGAAAAGGGGGGGCCAGGGGGGCCTGGGCCCCCCCAATCATGAAGGAGGTGGGGCCTGAGTATGTCTGGGCCCCCCCAATATTTTCCAAGAACAATGGAAAAGAAGCTCAAACTTTACATCTCAAATTAGATTATTATGGTGATGTCATAGGGAAAATGGGGGTCGGAGCCTAAAGTCAGATCCAAAATTTACCAAAAATTACTTTTCTATATGAATTCTATATACGCATTATATAGACGCCATCACACATCAGCTGACAATTCAAGGTGGTTGCGATGGTGCCCTCGCCGGGCCCCCCCAATTAAGAATTGCTTCCTACGCCTCTGTAGATGCCATCTATGCCAGCACAGCTCATCTAAATGATGTCTTTTTTTTAAAGTAAATCACACAAGTTTTCATGTAGGAATGGCGTAAATGGTATAAGCTCTCCTTGCTGGGCATATAACTTGAGCCTGTGGAAAGTTCTCCGATGGTAGATTTAATCAGTTTCTATAGAACCATGCAGCGAAAAGAAGTGACCTTTCATGAGCAAAGTTGTGTTAAGATAAATTTTAGTGGAATGCTCATAACCTTGTTTTTAACGTCTGCATGTGCAACTAATTTATTTTAGGAGAGTCATTAGACAATTGTCTTTCAAATTATGTGTGCACTAAATGGTAGGCTTGCCAGTCTATATTTCCATTCTCATTAGGTCAACCTTAGGAAAGTCCAAAAACGTTACCCAACACTTAAAAGTCACTTTTTCTTGCTGAACTGATTCATAGTTAACTCATTTGAGTGACTCTAGGGTGGGTGGCTTGTAACACCAACAGGTCAAGTCATGGAGTCAGGGGCAAACTATCCTTCAAGCAAGCAATTTGGATGAGTGCATTTACATGAGCAATTAGTTGCTATGGGTATTTACTGAGTCCAGCTGTATCTTAGCTTGAGGTAGAGTATAGGAAGGCATTTCAAAATAATCTATGATTGCTTAAGTTTACTAAATACAGACACCAGGATTTCATCTGATTTACACCCAACGAAACAAAGAACAACAACAACAACAAAAAAAAACCCACAAAAAATAACTGTTCCTCATTAACGCCATATCAGAAAAAAAACTTCATATGAGAATTGTTTTCAAAAGAAATTTCAATATCCATTTTTATTGCGTTCTTACGTGTAACATGAATCTGTCTGGTAAATCTGGACAAATGGCAAAGTTCTAATATCTATAGCCAGAAAACAACTTCTAACCAAACTGATTCCATCCTAAAGCAGGTGCACTTGCCTGTAGTAGTGACCCATTACATAGTACTTACATACAGACTTATGATAGACCCATTACTCAGCATTAGTGCCTACTCAGACCTATGGCAGCAGATATGGAACCATCCAATTTAGTAAAAACTAATAAAACACTTACCAATGGTCCAATTTTTTAGGTTGATTATATAATGGGCAGCAATCTGTTACATTTCGATCAGATAATCAACTAGAAAGTTGTAAATTATTAGCCAATGGTTATGCTCCTCAAAGGCCCCCTGCGTAATCTTGTACTTTGCAAGAACTGATAACTGGCAGCATGATGCATATGGGTACCAGGTGTTATGCAGTGCACCCTAAAGTTTTTGCACTGATTGAAGGGCATTTTCTTATTGATCAATTATGTATGCCCCTAGGTTAGTATATGTTTTACCTTGAGCCCAAACTTCATTCTCATCTTGCACTGATCCAACAATGTTACCAGCCCTGTAAACAGGTTTTATGAATGAGGGAACAGAAAAGAAATCATTTCATGAGCTTGCCTCAAGATCGGTCGAGAATAACATTGATTGCGTGTGGATGCCATATGAAATAATAAGAATCTACCCAAAGAAATCCAAAACATTATAATCATAATGTTTGCCCAAAGTGGCAGATCACGAACATATTGGTTACACTGGTGCTTGCTGTTGATTAAATGTGGCATGCATTTATGATTGGTGGTTTTCTTGAGCCATGCCAATACCATCCCCCATTTCATCTGATCTGTAATCTTGTAGTCTGGTGAAATTGCACTCACATTAAAAGTGCTCTCATTGAAAAATGAGTGGCATCTGGTTGATACCAAGTTATGAACTGATAAATCACAGAAGTATTTAACCACAAACATGACCATAATGTGAACTAGAGGAAGTTCCTTGTTTTCTGCCAAGATCACCAACATCCATAGTACTTTATGTATTAGGTGTGGTTCAGTGAACAACTATGCAAGAGGTGTCTCGTAGAATCTGGCGGAAGTCAAGGTGCATGGTATAGGTGAAGACTGATAAAAGGTTAGCCCCAGATGTGCCCAATAAGTTAGGCAATAACTCAGGGTGCACCTACTTGGTTAGTTTATCAAGCTCTTGGATAGGGACAGTTAATGCAAGAGAGGTCGCGGAGGGATCTGATCAATAGTGTCTATACTGAGTTGGAGAAGGTCTATTATTTACTGTGACTTTGGCAAAGACGCTGCCTCAAACAAGTGGAAGTTAGCCAAAATTCCATTATCTCTCCACATGTACAAACCATACTTCCAGGCCCTTAATGCTGCTTGGACATTATGGTGACTCAACACTCTGAGAAATAACTGTTGAATCTACCAGGGATCCTTGCACAACTGAACAATTACCACTGTAATTGCATTGCAGTGAAGCAGTGTAGTTTAATAAACAAGTACAGTATACATACTGTGGTACAAGGAATCTCCATGATGGATCTTAGGCAACTTTGGGACAAGGAATTCACTGTTACTTCAACGACATTTCTTTTGACAATGAAAGTATTCTACAGTTGGACAGGTCATCAGCATTATACCAGTGCATCATGACGACCATAAGTGCATCTTGTAGTCTGTCATGATGCATTCTTGCAGCAATGGTTGAGTTGAACAATAAGGTTGTCATGATTGCATCCTTAGAGGAACTGTTGATATCTTGAGGTAATCTTGGGGACACTTTAGAGTATTTCATACTAATCTGTGTCTTCTAACCTAGAACCTTTCTTACAGACTCGACCTATACATTTTACTCTCCATTATTACCAATCATCTCATAGTCAGGACGGAGGTAATTAATTAGTGGTCTACAGCCGAAGTATATAACAGGGAGTCTAGGTTCACAGATATTGTCCTTTCCTAGTTGGGGAAGGCAGCACATTAATAGTTTGAGAATAGGTGATGAGAGATGAGGAGTGGGAGAGAGAGGGACAGATAGATTGAGATAGGGAGTAAGAGAGCAAGAGAGCACTTGACATGATAATCAGGACTAATTTATCTGGTACATGGAGGGTATGATAACAATATGGGAGGAGGTCGACTTATGGGCCTCCTGCCTATATCTGGGACCATTCGGATTCCCCTGTACCCTCTTCTGTGTATTATTAGAGGAATGGTCAGGTGTCAGGAGGCGTTTCCTATTGCAAGCTTTAGCTGAATGATTGCAATCCTCCCACTGTGCTCCATACCAACACACAGCAAACCTGTGCTTCATATGAGCCCAGCCCTCACGATGGGAATCAGACTGATTACATGCAGCAACCTGGAATGCATGGCAGGGCTGACTCTCAAAGGTAGTACTAGGGGGGTGGACCCAGGCCAGTTTATACCGTAACTCCTCCATAGCCTTATCCGACCACGCCATACCATCACGATCTACCTTCTGAAAACAGGTATTAGAGAAAGCCCTCACACTGAACCAGTCCCTATCCAGGCAATCCTCAGCGACCATGTCAAAATGGTGCAGAATACCCTTTATAGAGTGACCTTGATCATATGTAGTACGTAGCAGCCGTACAAAGCCCATTACATATTCCCTATATGTAAGCTGATCATATGAAGGCCTGTCCTTGACATCCCTCAAAATATGGTGGGGAAGGTGCATGTAGGGACGTGGGTAACGTAGATTGTGTTTAGAATGCCTCCTAGACCTTGATGTAGTAGAGGAGGAATCTGAATACCTCTCAGCACTATCAGACTCATGAGACCTCCCAGACTGACTTTGAGAGAGCTGCTCATCAGATGACGAAGTAGAACTCTCAGAAGGGAGGTGAGGTCTCTTAGCAGGTGAGGGAGCAGTTGGAACTGGTCCTGGCCCCTTCCTACCTGTCCCATGACGAGCCCAAAGTGCTTCAGTGGTATCCTTAATGATGTCATGTAACTGAGCCACCTCATTCCGTAGATCTGCCACTTGAGCCGCCAGCTTCTTAGACTTAGGTTGCTGCTGCTGTGATGTGCCCTCAGTGGACAATGCCCCTAGACCAGACCCAGTGGCCAACTGTTCACATGATGTATGATTGTCTACCTCAAGGAAATCAGCCTCCCCTGGAGACTCCAATACACGATTTTGCTCCTCAAACTGTTCATCATGGAGGTCCTCATTATAAACAGGAGGAGGCCCCCTCCTGGAGGTAGAACCATGGGTAGTCAAAGGCATGCTAGCTTATCCAGAGAGGCAGTGGAAAAAACGTGTTGACTATACAACACCCAGGAGTGATCTGGTATGTTTACTGGGGGTATAGAGGACTGAGACTGTGGTGGAGACAGTAGTGATAAATGGCCATGTGACCTCTGCTTGAGGTGACTGGCTGCACCCTGCTAGGGTTTAATGAATTCACCCCTGTTAAGAAAACAGGGATTTAACCATATATGAGCACATTTTGAATATCAAATTCTATTAAGCAAATCATATCTTGTGAAATAACCTGTGGACCAATAATTTTGTATTGCCCTTTTGTCACACTCAAACAGCACTATCATTGATGTAGAATGTTCAGAGATGGTATAGATGATGACAGAAACAAAAGATATAAGCCTTTTTCAATGGATAAATCTGTAATATTACAACATCTTATATTGCAGTTCGCCCTTCATTAGTTGAATAATCTTAAAAATTCCTTCCCAATCATCTGACTCCCTTTCATCTGCTCAAAGTCCTGGTCAAACCTCAGACCTGATTTGAACTGATGGAAATAAAAACAGTGCTGATGTGCTCTTCATGGGAAGGTGGGGGGAAAAGAAAACCCTGGTTCTCACAGACTGCTCCATTTAGTATAAAATGTGGACGGAATAAAGTTCTCCAAAAGAATCAAAATATAAAAATGTATGTTATTGTTCTTTCCAAAGAAAGACAGTAATATTCAACTCAACCTATTTAACTAATATTTTAGGAATTGGAGAGTGCATGCACTTTAAGTCAAATCTAAACAGAATTCAGATTGATTTCTGCTCTGTCCTTTATTTCCTGATTCTTTGTATCCATGGTGCACCAATTGCCAGCCCTGCATCAGTGCGTCATGCAGATTCTTTGGTAGTGTGTCAACATTGCAGGGTCAGTATTGATGCATTAATGCCTTGATGATTAGACTCACCATGGCTATACGGCACATGGCTATTGTATTATTGACCAATGGGAGGCATCCCTGGCATATACTGCGGAGTCGGGGGCTGAAGGTGTTAGTCATAGTGCCGTCGGGGTCTAATGGCGGCCCCCAGCTGATAATGGCTATGTGAGCTATACTCAGGCGGCAATTGCCACAAATGGTCACATTGCTGTCATATGTGATACAGAAAGGGTAAAACTACAAGTCCACCCATTCAATGGTGATGGGAGAATAAATGAAGACCTCCATGACCTCACATAAAATGGTTAAACGATCTGATAGCAGGACCTGGAGGCCATTTCACCGCGTTCATGAATCAAACACGGACGTCCGTCTCCGCAACACGGACGTCCGTCTTTGCAAAGACGGACGTCCGTGTTGTCCATATTTGTACACCTACTGCCCCCTACCCCCTTCGTGGCCCAACTACGGACCCTAGAACCGAAACAAGGATGTCCACCTCTGCAAAGACGGATGTCCGTGTTGCGGAGACGGAAGTCCGTGTTTGATTCATAAACACGGTGAAACGGCCTCCTGGAGTGACTACTGTACAGACCCGCTGAAGTCCCTGGGCCCTTATCAATTTCAATTCACTATCTATCAGTGGCTGCCATTGCCAACAATCAATATCTTAATTACCCCCGATCCAGAATGAAGAATGAGAGTACAAAATTAGTAGTGCTCAACCGTGAATAACAAAACTGATCTACAGATAAGCTTACCAGAATGTCACATGAATTCCCAATTTGGATAGATAATTGCTGTTGGCAATCCATTTCGGTAGTTATCATTCAATCTTGGTCACTCATTTCTACTTGATGGAGCACTATTTGGAACCCTAAACGCTTAAGTGCATTATGTTATATGTTCTCTTAGAGAGGTAATGACAATGAGTGTGTAGTCCTTCCTATCCATTCAGAATGATTCCATGAGGGTTCCTGCAATCTCCCTAAGCAGCTGTAAGTTAAGTATTTCTCTTCTTTGATCCCTTTTTATTTCCCTAATGGTACACCATACACCACTATCAATATTTTATGTGGTCCCATCTGCCCAACCAGAGGTCAATGACGTCCCTGCAGTAGTTGCCGACAGAGGGGATTTCAGGTGGTCATGAAAGGTGAACGTGATATACACACTCTGAACTTTTAGATATAGCTCTGGTGGCACGTACAGTTCAAAGTGGATCTCTAGTTACTACAGGGTCTCTAGGGGTGCCATGGATAGCACTAAATTTACTGAGATCTGATCTTGAATGAGGATGTAGTCGGCTTTATATTACCACTCTGGTAAACCGACGTCCAGATCAAAATAATTGGATTAGACACAGAGGGGGGGGGGGACTGCAGTATATCTGGTCACTCTTCCAGCTGTAGCCTCTAAACCATTTTTGAGTTTAGTGAACTTTCACATTTCTTTTGATTGGGTTGTGACTTACAACATGCCTTTTATGAGTGAAGGCCAAGCCTAGTTGCAACATCGGACCATCAAAAAATGTTGGCAGGTGAAAATAAAACTGATTTAGTGTCTATAAAAAACAGGTGGATAAGAATTAAAAGTAATTGATCATAACACATCAAGAACATATTCCGCAGCTTGTCCATAAATTATCAGCATGACCTGCAGAAGAAAAAGAAGGTCTTAACTTAAGACCGTCTGAACCATTCAGATGGTGATGATAGCCATTCTGGAGGGATTTACTTAACGGTGTTAACTACATTGTTAAGAAATGCCCTCCTGGTGGTCTTACAGGAGCCATCACACTTTCCCCCCACTCTTAGTGAATGGTAGAGAGAGGTCATTCTTTACCGGCTCATGCTCATGAGCTTGCAATAAGTGAAAGTGAAAAACTTGTAAAAAATTAATCTTTCTTTTCTAATTATTTCTCAATTACAATGGAGAATACATGTCTCCAGGAACATGCACAAGAAATTTCATGATTTGGCTATGATTCTTTTATTAAATTTATTATCAGGAAAATACTTTGTAAAATCAGTCAGTTTTTCACCATTGACCCTAAAATTGGATTTTTCTCCCAATAAAGGGCCCATTGTTAAGCAAACAGCTGGAATAGAACAAAATGAATAGCACTATCGAATTCCTTGGTATCAATTTGAGGGGGGTAGGTAAAATTTTCATATGATGAGTATAACCGAAGCTAGGGCCAGCCACATTTTAAATTCTCCTGTTCTTCATATGACCCCATATGACCCCATGTGGCGTAACAAACGCGTAGAAAATACATATTTTCAAGTGCTAAAATCGTCAATTTACATTTACAGAAAATTTCCAATCGGGTCATGGCATTTTTCAAGCAACTCTCTACCTGATTTGTATTTTTTGCTTAGAAGAAAAGTAACAGCTTAATATTTTATTCATATTTGTAAAGGATTTTTCTGGTAAGGACAGAAAATTTGAAAAATATAATAAAAAATCCTTTGATCACATCATGGGAATGGCAATAACATCATCTATGCCATGGATAGGTATCTGATTTGCAACATCTGTTTCTCTTTGTATTTTCCAAATGAGATTTTAGTAGTGCGTTTGTGACATTCTCATATATATGGAGTCTGTGGCATATACTCATGAGCTTCACATCGTCTCTTTTCAATGTAAAACCCCCAATCTGTTACTATAGACCCATGTGGCAAGAAAGGGTGACTCTTTCATGGATAAGGTTTGGTGGAATGCTCGTAACTTTGCTTGTAGTGACTATGATTATGTCATGTGTCAGAAGCCTTTGTTAACAATAGGTCAGCTTTTTGGTATTAGAAGCAAACCGTGTCTGGAAAGACTACAGTATAAAGGGGGCTCAAAAAGATTGTGACATCACTGTGGCAGATGGATGGATTTTATGCCAACATGGCTACACAAGTTGCTGTGCATCCTTTCTTCTGGTTCAAACATAATTAATCTGCGATAAAAATAAGGTCCCCTGGCACTGATTATATCAAGCAAAACACTGTTTTTAGTTGGGACTATTTAGCTGCCCTAGGTTTACTGGGGCGGATAATACTGTGACACCATAAGGTGTACAGCAAGCTAGACATCCCTGACTTTGCAGGACAAAGGACAGAAATACAGAAGGTGACCCTTTCTCAAACTAATCAGCCGGTGTCCATAAGGGAAATCATAGCTCAGGATACTTAGTATTCAACCCCATTTCTCCAAGCAATATGGTAGCCAGGCTTAGTCTAGACAGGAAATTCAGATAAATTAATACAGTGACACCAAGACTATGCCTCACTTTAGCCACAGGTTATAGAGTGTCAACCAGGACATAACATTTGGTTAAGGATTTCCTTTTCTTCAAAAGGAAGGTAAACAGATAAAGGCACCACAACTATACGCTTCTACCCATATTACGGTATGAAGAGGCTTGGTAAATCACTTGCTTTTTATTCTCCACTATTTTGAAATACAAAAGTATTTTATGCAGATTCTGCAAATTACAATATGTTGTAGGAGTCATGATCAATATTGATCAATACCTTTAACAATGGAAGCAGAAGGCTGTGCTGTTTAAAATTGATGACTCTTGATACCATCTAACAACGTTAGAAGCAGTCACTAACATGAGATAAGTGACATCCTGCTCTAATGACATTCCAGTCTTTGAGAGCACAGTTTCTAACCTTATCTGGCAGAGGGGGCATAATTCAGCCATGGCATGAAGGCAGGAAAGGCTCGTGCTGCATAATAAGGGAGGATGAACAGAGTGAGACCAGGAGGCCATTTCTAAAGGCACTATGTCTGCACATGGCAAATTTATACGATGTGAAACCCCGAAACGTAGTGCCAGTAATCGTAAGTAGTGCCCTACGACTGATCTCTATAATCAGTACTTATGTAGTTATTACATAGCATTTGGTAGGGCAGTCATAGTGGTGCAGGGACTATATGACCAATACTATGGCTTTAATAAGGGTCCTCACTACCACCTGAAGGTGAACAGTCGTAGTGTGTTAATAAAGGGCTTCCAGCTGAGCCTCTAAAGTTTAGACACAATTAGACTTCAAACTGCTGGCTCGCTGGTGAGGCTCAGTTACCAGTGATAATATAAGTCTCTGTTCCAATGTTCAGGTAAAAGAAAGGGAGAAGGTGTACAGATAAAATCAAATTTTTAAGTGAGTAAAAACATAGGAACATGAGATAAAACAAAGCCTTCAGTTTGGGATTCTAGCATGTTACACTGGGGGTAAGGGATATCTTAAATGAGGATGAGGAGGGTATGAAAGGAACAAGGGGACGTGGAAATTTCAAGGGAGGAGTTGATAATCATGTAGACTCGACAAAAGAAATTACAGCAGAAAAGGAAAGTTAAGTTTAGCTACAGCAAAACCATGTGTATAGCCGCAACTGCATGTAATCCTCACCTTGAGTTGGTTGCTTTACTCTAAGCAACACTGGAGAAATAATCACCATTTCTTAACCCAGTAAATATGCAGGTAAACTCCCTTGTTAAGTTAAAATGATCTATTATCACTGCTTATAAATACAGATGAAAATGATAATGAATATTAAGCCATTAAATCCATTTGATCCTTCCTTCATTTGGTAGACTAATGCCCAGCCACATGCCCTCCCTACTACAGCTTTCTGCACTGGCAACATCGGATTCCAAGAAGCTAGACTTCTCAAGCCTGAGGATAATGGCCAAGCCAACATCTCTCAACCTGTTTAGTCACTGACTTGAAGGAGATCATTGTTTGTCTTAAGTGTTTGTTGGTAGTTTCACGGGCCATGCTCTTTTAGGGCTTTATCTTTCAGCATAGTTATTACAATACCTTGTAGTAATTGTACTCAGATTATAAACACTTTTATTGAAATATATGTGACAATTCCTAATAGGCTATTTTGATGGAAGAAAATGAACCAAAGAGTCAAAGAAAAAAAAAAGAAACTGACCAAAGACTTTTATTGGAACTGAAAAGGATCCTTAGTTTCCTGCCAAGCATCTTCATGACGGCCAAATTAGTTTATGAAACTTCGGGATTGAACTGTTAATGTAGGAGCAGTCTTATATAGATCCGATCAATAGAGTCTGGACCAAATTGGAAAAGGTGTTTTTTTTACTGTGAAATCGGAAAAAGTCTGTTGCCTTTCCTAAGGATAAGGAAGCTACCTATTGGCCCTTGATACTGTTGACATGATTTTGTCATTGAGATGCCTCAAGGTTTGTATTTCATTATTATTTTGATGAACTGATGCAGTGCAAATGGGACAACTCATCTGCACTGCACTGAAAACATGGAAGATCCGAAACTAGTCAGCGGTGACCACTTTAGGTCCTCAAGTTGACGATACCTAAAACTACAACTTTAGAAATGACGACTTTAGGTTGTCATCCTGACAACCTAAGTTGTCAGTATGACGACTCCGTACTGTCAGTATTGTCATACTGATGACTCAGGTCGTCTTTTTGACTACCTAAAGTTGTAGTTTTAGGTATCGTCACCTTGAGGACCTAAAATGGTCACCGCTGACTAGTTTTGGATCTTCCATGTTTTCAGTGTGCATTGGAGCATCATGAGAACCATGTCTACATCTTCCAGTCCTGTCATAATGTATTCTCATAGCAGCAATCAATTGACTAACATTTAATAAACTGGGTCACCATAACTGCATCATGAGAGCAAATTTGCATCATATGATGCTATTATGAGGATGCTTTTCAATGTACCATATCAATCTCTGTTTTTTTTTATCTAATTGCTTTTTCACGGACTAGACAACTTAGAGGAGGATATCCATATATAGGACTACATAATGGGGAGACTAGGTTCTTGGATATTGCCCTATCCGGGTTGGGGAAGGCAGCTGGTTTAAAAAGGAGAATGGGCTCGGGGGAGAGAGGGAGGGCGGGAGAGAAGGTGAGAGATAGAGAGAGAGGCGAGGGGGTCAGAGGAGACAGTGAGAGACAGGACAGTGGCATGCCAACAAACAACCAAGTCCAATTACTCTAGAAGGCAGGGAATGTGATGTCAAACTAACTCAATTATAAAACCACCTTAAACCTTTGGGAAATTATCAGGTCTTAAGGGACACCTTCAAAACACAAGGTGTGCCCAGACCAATCCATCAAGTGGCCCAGCCCTCTTTTCGTATTTGCGTTCTAGATAACAATCTTGCCCTGTGGTTTTCCCTTTCTGTTAAGGTCAGTGTAGTCAGTTATTGTACACAAGAAGAACTGGCTAATGTGGAAGGTGCCACATTTTCTTCCCAACCTAAAGACCATCTCTACAAACAACTCTTCATTACCCTGATCAATCAGAATGGCATTTCAAAATGATAGCCATAGATATAATTTTGAAATGCCTTGCTGACCACAGAGCTTAAGAACATTTCTCTTCAGATTTAAAGTGGGGGAAATAAGGACAGTGCTGACATATAAGTAAGAAAATAGGGGTAATGGGTAAGAAGATTCTGGTTCAGACAGATCTAGTACAAAATTTGAAATACGATATGGATGAAATGACTGCCAAATATCACAAATATATGTGTTGACTGTTTTCATTATAACTGTACTAACAAAGACCTAGTATAATACTAGTATACTAGAGTTATACAAGTACTATACTAGTATGAAAACTAGTAATATTCGAGATTTTACTAGTATGATATTAGTGTCATAGTGCCATTATAGCATTTCCCTTATAGGATTATCTTTCATTACTTAAGCTGTAATATGACTCAACCCTACCTATCACTGTCAATAATCTTTTATGAATAGAAGAGTGCAAAAACCTGCAAATTTACATAAAATTCTGATTGGTTTGCATATATCAGCAACCCTAACTTCTATTGACCCATTGCCTATCTTAGGGAGGGGACCCATGCGCTTGCAGCACTACATTGGCATTGCTGCAACAAGTGGACACTTTCACTGTGTATCAACAGTATCGGCTCAGTATAATGCATGAATAGTACTGATGTTTAGACCTACATTCAAACCTCATAGTCACAAATGGTCATTTGTATCAAGGATATTCACACTTTTCTCAATATATGTGCTGGTCACCGAGGAAAGGGGCACTTGTATGTGTTAATGGCAATCAAGATCTTCCAGATCTGCATTCCCTAACATGTATAATCCCTATGCCAGTGGAGAGCATCAATCAGCTTTTGAGAATACTCATTATTTGGGGATACTTTAATAGATTCTGCATCACATCCAGTGGTAAGGGCTGAATCTGTGAATCACATCCTGAAATATTGATGTAGGAATGAATGAAGGACTCCATGATCTCACTTAAAATGCATGACCTCACATAAAATGACCCAATCATCTGACAGGAGATACCAGAGTGACTAACTGTTTTAATCCTTTACATTCTGCCTATTCTTTCAATAATATTATTCCCATCTGTTGTATACACACTGTCTTGGTGAGTAGCTCATCAAGACGGCATGTATATAAGCATTTTGCTGAGGCTATGGTTTTGATACGCTATGGTTTTGATACAATGCTGAAGGATCAGTATGATACATCAATGCAATGCACATGGTGTATCATGATGCAAAAGGAATAAGATGCTGGAGACATCATATTGCCCTTGAAAGGTCGAGTGCTCTATCTATTGGTGGCTGCTATTGCCAGCAATCAATGCCTTGATTACTTCAAATTTAGAATGAAGAATGAGAGTACAAAAATAGAGGGACTTAACTAAGAATAACAAAATATGATCTACAGAGCAGCTCACTGTAACTATACACGAATTCCTGGTTTGGATAAATGATTGCTGAACTGATGTTCCCTTTCTCTGGTAATATTTAATAAGCTAGTTTGGTACCATTTTCAAATTGAGCATTATATGAAAACCTAAACCTTGTGGGCCCTGAAACCTGAATTTAAAAAAAAATGCAAAGAGAGCACAATGACAGCATACATTGCTGAACCCCTACATATATTTGAGAGTCTAATGAAATAAAAACCTCACTCTATGTGTAAATCCTTGGCTCAGAGCCAAGAGTCTACCTTTATAATTGCCTAGCGAGTGATTGTTATTTTCAACAGGATCGATAGGTTTGAGGGGGCATAAAAAATGTTTGACCACCTCCTGAGATATGCTCCTGGATAAAACTTTGTACCTATCGAGGGGGCATAAACAGATTTGGCCTCTGACCACAAACACAACTTGTATTGGAACTGAAAAGAATCCTTGGTTTGCTGCCATCAACAAGATCACCAAATTAGTTGATAAAACGTCTGGGTTGAACTGTCAATACAGTAGCAGACTTGTATATAGATTCGATCAATAGTGTCTAGACCACATCGGAGAAGGTCCTTTTACTGGGAAATAGAGTAAAGTGTTGCCTTTTGTCATATAGATGCCTCAAGGTTTCTAAAGTGTGGGATTTATAAGGACAGTGCTGGCAAATTTATGGGGGTGGGGGTAAGATCAATCTTGTGTATGTGAATCACAATCCAGATCTTGATAGCCTGCCACATTCATGATCCCTAGGGCAATGGACAACACCTATCAGCTGCTATGTATTAATGTATCAACCCCTTAGCCGTCATGATGCATGAATGCAGCTCTGGCAAGTAACTCACCAGGGCTGCATTCACACAGGGTTGACATGATGCTCCAATGGAGTGCTGGCTTCTGCAGCATTTAAAGCATTAAGGACTGAATTACTCCCTGATATTTTGATGCGAAAATAAATGAAGGGCTCTATGACCTCACATAAAATGGCTGAACCATCTGACAACAGGCCCCGGGAGTGACTAACCTGTCTTAACTCTATTTATAGTAGTATTGGTGAGTAACTCACCAGGGTGGCATGTTTATGTCATGGCTGATACGACCGTCACTATAGATTAGTACTAGAACCGCCGTATTCAATGGGGGGCATTGAATACAATGTGTCTGTATTCAATGGGTGTCCGCCATCTTGGATTTTTGAACAGATCTGAGCTGTTTTTCTTTATTTAAAGGCAAAATAACCCCCTAGGCCATGACATAAATGCAAATGTCCATTCCAGGGAATAAATTTGCATCGTATTTACCTCGGTGAGGCCTGTCCGCATTCAACTCTGCCTATAAGGCATCATTGAATACGGACAGCCTCACCTCGGTGAATACAATACAAATTTATTCCCTGGTCATGGACATTTGCTTATATATGCAATATGCTGGCTCTATGATACAATGCTTAAGGATCGGCATGCTGCACCAATGCAGTACATGGTTCACCATGACAAGAAAGGGAATCAGAACTTTGAGTCATCATATGGTCCCTGAATGGTCGAGTGCAATATCGCTCGGTGGCTGTCATTGGCAAAAACAGATGTTTTGATTACTCTCAATATAGAATGAAGATTGGGTGTAAAAAATATAGGAACTCAACCGGGAATAACAAAAATGATCTACAGATAAGGTCACTGGTTCATATGACATGAATTGCTGATTTGGATGAATGAAGGTATTCTATTTCTCTGGTAATCACTGCCTCTTTTAGCCACCATTTTTAATTTGATGGGGCACAGTACGAAAACCTATACCATGATTAGATTGATTTTAAAACTACACATGGAAACAGGAAATCATGAGCCTGAAGCCACAACTTTTTTTTTGTGCAAAACAAAAAGAACACAAACAATGAAAATTTTCAGAGCTGAATCTCTGGGGTCTGACGAATGAAAAAAGGTCCACTCTATGCATTTAAGCCATGGCTCAGAGCCAAGAGTCTTCCTAATGGCTTAGGGAGTGATAATTTCTCTTTCAATAGGGTGGGTGGGTTTGAGGGGGAGGGGGCATATAAAATGTTGACCCTTCCTGAAGGGGGGGGATTTTTTTCAACTCTGACACAGGACCTGGACAAAAAGTTTGGAATGCTCTCAATGGGGGTGATGTAAAAAAGCCACTTTTGCGCAAAATCTTGTCACCTTGTGTTTTCAAATATTAAATGACCACTCACTTACTTATAAGGGAGGTGATAAGGTAGGTATCATTAATCTAATTCAAAATAAGTGAGCAGCACTAATATGTTTGATATGATGATCTCTATTGTAGACTATTTCTTACAAGATGCTATGAACATAACCTATAATTGTCACCAGAATCAAAAACTATTAAAGACCCTGATATTTTTTAGCATTAGATTTAACATGGATAAGTTAATACAATTACATAACAAATGTTATCAACTTTCCAGAAATACCTTGATTTGTGAGTTCTGCAATACCATTTCATTCTTCTAAAGAGACAGCTGATAGACCCTTAAGTGGAGACATCCTAGTTATAAAGACTATTTTCTATTCACAACTCTACATGTGAAGAGCAGAGCAGCCAACCCCATTTTCCAACCAATATGGTGTCTGGCCATCAGGTTTCCTCGAATAGACCTGTTGGGATTCAATGGATCTTGTGGGAATAGTTTATAATATATTATCGGAGAGGGAATTCGATAGGGATTAATAACTATAGCATAGTATAGACAAACTGTGTACAGTCACAACAAGACGCACTGAAAACATGGAAGATCCGAAACTAGTCAGCGGTGACCATTTTAGGTCCTCAAGTTGACGATACCTAAAACTACAGCTTTAGGTAGTCAAAATGATGACTTTAGGTCATCATCCTGATGACCTGAGTCATCAGGATGATAATACTGACAGTACAGAGTCGTCATATTGATGACTCAGATCGTCAGGATGACAACCTAAAGTCATCATTTTGACTACCTAAAGCTGTAGTTTTAGTTGTTGTCAACTTGAGGACCTAAAGTGGTCACCGCTGACTAGTTTCGGATCTTCCATGTTTTCAGTGCGGTGAGTTACAGCTTGATTTACACACGGTCTACTGGGCATTAGCCACACAAAAACACATCATCTTTCCAGGATTTCCTCTTCAGGGAGTAAACCGACAGTGGCATACATATATATTTCCTTTTGTGGAATCTGCTAATCATATACATTTTAATACAAGATGATGATCAATATTGACTCTCGTACATTTAACGATGGCGGCAGAGCTTGTCTGTTTAAAACTACACTGAAAAAAGTCTTCCTGACAAAATGACATGTATATCCATGTCAACTTGATTTGACACATAGAGCACATGTCATTGGGACATGGCACATATGTCATCATGACAACTGTCTTCATTATGCATGTCAAGTGAAGTTGACGAACCAAATGTGAGAGTGTCAACCTCATTCAACATGCCTTTCACACATGTCATGTGGGAGACAATCGTGACCTGTGCAGTATGTGTCAAAGCGATCAGTCTTCTTTTCTCTGTGTAATGATTCTTTCCATCTAATGAGGCTAGAGGCAACAACTAACAATAGTCTAATAATAGCGCAGTCTTTGATAGCATGAGGTCTAATCTAATGTAGCAGTAGGGACATAATTCATCCATGACAAGAGAGGCTTGATGCTATACAGACTAAGGAATTGGGATGCATAGAGCAAGACCAGGTCACATCTCTCTCAACCTGCTCATTCACTGACCTAAGGATGTTGTAGATCACTGGTCACAACTTTCCCATGTGTGCATAATAGAGTGTTAAGACTTCTTGTATTAAGTTATTATTATCTATAAGAAACATGATTTTCTATTATAGCTGCTGTCTAAGCCAAAACTGAAGTACTCATAATACCTTTGGTGCGGCTCACCATTGAATATTGCTTTCCTTTAGGGAGTGATCAGTTTTTTAACAACAGGGGGGGTGGTGGGGTTTCGCGCGGAAGAAATTTCGACCCCCCTCTCGAAGGGGTTAAATTTTTTCGACCCCCCCATAAGGGACAAAAATCGCGCGCGAAACGTCCCCTTTTAGCCTACAGTAATGTGCGGGGTTTTCCACTGGAAACAGATGAAATTATTTTGACCCCCCCCATCAGAGGTGTTGAAAAAATTCTAAACCCCCCGGTCAAGGGGTTGAAGAAATTCTGACCCCCCGTCAAACCCACCAGGCCCCCCTGTTGTTAAAAAATGATCACTCCCTTAGACTGGCATTTAGAGTATAACTTAAAATTGCCTCTTCTGGGTGTTTGTGATATGATACTCAGTAGGTTCCCATAGCTTCTTCCATCGATCAAACACAACTCATCTAAGAATTCAAGGTGCTTAAAAATCATAGAGAGTAGATATGCGGTAGTAACCATGTACGACACCTTCTGAAAAAAAAACACCCCAAAAACAGGTATCACACGGCCCTCATAATAAGAAAGTCAATTATGTGCACAGTGGTGAATACCTCCTCAGTCTTAGGAATATTATTACTTCCAGTTAAGACCTGTAACTTTGCCTATACCGGTAGTTGCTAAATGGTGCAGTCTGATTTATAATCTTCCCATACCTTCTCCAATGTCTTTTTGCCTCTAGTTCGCTCTACATCCTTAGATTTCATATGATTAAGTCAGGAGCCGCACAGTGGAAGCAAGCTAATATTCCATACTTACTCTGATTCCATCAACTTACTATTTGCATCTTTCCAGGATTTCCTCTTCAGGGAGTAAACCGACAGTGGCATACATATATATTTCCTTTTGTGGAATCTGCTAATCATATACATTTTAATACAAGATGATGATCAATATTGACTCTCGTACATTTAACGATGGCGGCAGAGCTTGTCTGTTTAAAACTACACTGAAAAAAGTCTTCCTGACAAAATGACATGTATATCCATGTCAACTTGATTTGACACATAGAGCACATGTCATTGGGACATGGCACATATGTCATCATGACAACTGTCTTCATTATGCATGTCAAGTGGAGTTGACGAACCAAATGTGAGAGTGTCAACCTCATTCAACATGCCTTTCACACATGTCATGTGGGAGACAATCGTGACCTGTGCAGTATGTGTCAAAGCGATCAGTCTTCTTTTCTCTGTGTAATGATTCTTTCCATCTAATGAGGCTAAAGGCAACAACTAACAATAGTCTAATAATAGCGCAGTCTTTGATAGCATGAGGTCTAATCTAATGTAGCAGTAGGGACATAATTCATCCATGACAAGAGAGGCTTGATGCTATACAGACTAAGGAATTGGGATGCATAGAGCAAGACCAGGTCACATCTCTCTCAACCTGCTCATTCACTGACCTAAGGATGTTGTAGATCACTGGTCACAACTTTCCCATGTGTGCATAATAGAGTGTTAAGACTTCTTGTATTAAGTTATTATTATCTATAAGAAACATGATTTTCTATTATAGCTGCTGTCTAAGCCAAAACTGAAGTACTCTTAATACCTTTGGTGCGGCTCACCATTGAATATTGCTTTCCTTTAGGGAGTGATCAGTTTTTTAACAAGAGGGGGGGTGGTGGGGTTTCGCGCGGAAGAAATTTCGACCCCCCTCTCGAAGGGGTTAAATTTTTTCGACCCCCCCATAAGGGACAAAAATCGCACGCGAAACGTCCCCTTTTAGCCTACAGTAATGCGCGGGGTTTTCCACTGGAAACAGATGAAATTATTTTGACCCCCCCCATCAGAGGTGTTGAAAAAATTCTAAACCCCCCGGTCAAGGGGTTTAAGAAATTCTGACCCCCCGTCAAACCCACCAGGCCCCCCTGTTGTTAAAAAATGATCACTCCCTTAGATTGGCATTTAGAGTATAACTTAAAATTGCCTCTTCTGGGTGTTTGTGATATGATACTCAGTAGGTTCCCATAGCTTCTTCCATCGATCAAACACAACTCATCTAAGAATTCAAGGTGCTTAAAAATCATAGAGAGTAGATATGCGGTAGTAACCATGTACGACACCTTCTGAAAAAAAACACCCCAAAAACAGGTATCACACGGCCCTCATAATAAGAAAGTCAATTATGTGCACAGTGGTGAATACCTCCTCAGTCTTAGGAATATTATTACTTCCAGTTAAGACCTGTAACTTTGCCTATACCGGTAGTTGCTAAATGGTGCAGTCTGATTTATAATCTTCCCATACCTTCTCCAATGTCTTTTTGCCTCTAGTTCGCTCTACATCCTTAGATTTCATATGATTAAGTCAGGAGCCGCACAGTGGAAGCAAGCTAATATTCCATACTTACTCTGATTCCATCAACTTACTATTTGCAGTGACCCTAATGAGAAAATATTAAATCCCCTGTCTAAAAAGCAAGACTGACAAAGCAACCTTGATTAGCTGACCCAGAAAGACACAGGCCATACACTTGTTGGTGAAACCACTGGAGACTCATTTGTGGTCACATTAATAATCAGTGTGCATGTGAGGGTCAGTTTTCCATCACAAATGAGAGTTGGCACTTTGGTACCTGTTAGGGAGCCTGGTTTTAACAGTAACAAAATGTAAGTTATCAAGATGCTAAGATTTATTCGACTAATAGTGCTACCAGTATCTAACAGCATGCAGGCTTGCCATATTCTGGGAGATTCTCTGAACCAAGAACCAGCACCTGAAGGTAAACTGAAATATTTAACTCTGAATGGGTAGTGTTCTGGCTGACATATTAGACATCAAATTAAAAGACAGGAACCAGGGAAAATGTATTTGGTAATTGTCATTTATAAAGTACATAGACCCTATAGTTTTAGGAATACATCTTCTTGCCACAATATAAAAGGAAGATTTATGCACGCATCATGCCTACCATACAGAGGTGATTCCCTCCTTATCATGGGAAAGATGCATGAATAACCAAATGGGAAGACTTCATTTTTGCACCCCATGGTGCCTGAGGGATTATTCCCTACATTGAAAATGGGAGAAAATATGGAGGGCCCCTTGACCTCATGCAAAATGACTCAACATTATTCCAATGCCTGGCTATTTGTTTTGAGGACACTACCCAGCAAATTGTCGTCATCCGTCGCCATGATTGGTCATCAATGGTGACTCCTTTTTGAGTGATAACTCATTCCGTCATCTTTCGCCACTGTGTGTTAGACTCACATGGCATAGCAATTGCTATTCCTGGTGATCTTGTGCTATAATGACGTTGTGTTCCATCTAGCGACATGCGTGAGCCACTTCACACAGGTTGACGAGGACTCACAACAATTTGCTGGGTACATTACAATGGGAGAAAATATGGAGGGCCCCTTGACCTCATGCAAAGTGACTCAACATCATTCTTACGCCCGACTATTTGTTTTGAGGACACTATCTGGTGCCTGCCAATGGCATCAATCAATATCTCAATTACCCCAATACAGAATGAGGAATGGGATGCATTTAAATGGGGTACCAAAAGAAGCATTCAACCTAAAATAGCTAAAATTGTTTCAAAACTTACAACACATCTGTTAGAGATGTAACTGGAAGAGTTCTTTAAGTTAAGCAAACCAATATCCTCTCTCCTGACAGGAAGGCCCATTTTCCACCACCCGATATGGCCCCTCTGTCGACCGATAGATCCATAATAGAGGCTCCCGTCGGCAACAGAGGCCATGTCCCTCCATTGAGTCCTATGGCAGCCTAGTCGGCTGAGCTGGTAGTGTGATGCTGCTGCCGGCCGATAGATTGACCATATCGGGTGGTGGAAAACGGCCCGAAATGGAAGTTACAGTGGAGGACATTCTATTCTTGGTGATGCCATGGGGTTTCCCAATTCATCCTAAACGCCCTTTTATCCTTTAGTAGGTTAGTAGCAATATGTGATGTTATTCAGTGAGGTAAAAGAATTCTGGTATTTAGAGCCACTGCTTTATGGATCCATAGGTAAAACAAAAAAGAAATTGATGTGTTACGTATCTGCTAGCATTTTTGTTGAATTATTAATTAAACAGTCAAATATTCAAACAGAAACCGATAACGAAGCACAAGTGGCCACAAAACACTGAATCAACATGGATTATAGTTGATCATTTCAGGGTTGATTCAACGTAATTCTCACAATTAACCTCGTATGATCAGGAGTGACAAGCTAAATAGGCCTAATGCCAGTATTAAGTGGGCCTTTTATCTTGGCAGGTGGATGGGGGCCATTTAGGATAATTATATATCTCAGCCAACTATAGGAAATTGCTATAGAGCCTGTGGAAGTATGAACATGAAAAGGGGATTTGAGTATAAATAATCATAACGTCCAAGAAGGGATGATAAAAAAGGATAATGGCTTCTTCTGCTAAAAGCATCATAGTCTTTAATTACATGCTTTATGATCCTATTTGCCAGCTGGTCTACATGTTATCAGGTGGGAAGGAACGGGAAGGAGGTCTCCTGTCAGGACCACCTAAGCCGCTAGTCTCACACCACATGGTCATGAGTGTTCAGTTTCTCACATTAATCACTGTTAGAGTATGTAAGGGTTAAATGATTCTGTAACAGCAGGCCTATGATTTTTTTTTATAATAGAATGGTCCCTAGTGAAGTGAGTGAAAAGGGCTAATGTATAATGGGGCTGAGAATAAAGTATGCATCACTAATTCTAATGTAGAGGGATTTCAGGTCAAATAGACAAGGACAGACGATTATGGGCTGCCAGGATAGTCTTGCCTACCACACAACCTACCATGGGTAGAAATGGCCAAACACTCAGAACGAACGACAAAAGTCACCAGGTCACCATACTTCAAACTATCCAGCTATACTCTAAAACATGCCATCAAAATACAGTGAAATACTTGTCTCAAAGTTGCCAGACTTGAATTATTCTCTACACAGATATTCCTTGTGCAACGGTCTGTACTGTACTGTTTTATTGTAGAAACAACACTGCAGTACAATTACGATGGTTCAGTGTTCAGTTTTACGAGGATCCCGGGTAGATTCAAAAGTTAGTTCTTAGAGTTTACTGGGTACCTCACCTAAAATGGTTCAACCATTTGCCTATCAGGAAAAGCATTGACTATTTCCACTATCTTTTGGTGACTGCCATCTTCATCAATAAATATCTCAGAATGAAGAATGAGCTATTCAAAATATCATTACCAGGAGAGCTAAAAAGGAATCATAAATGAATTCCTGATTTGGGTAAAAAACAAACAAACCCAAAAAACAACTAATTGGTCTTAAAACTCTTTGCTAATTGCTGTTCTTTTTTCATTTCGAAACTAGTACTATTGGTACTAGTCTTAGTTGACATAGATTATAATTGGGCTGAGAATTAGTTGGTGACATTAGGGCATGGAGTAAATCTATATCTAAAGATGGAAAAAACATGGTAAAGGCATGATGAGTTTTCAGTTTTCCTACAAATTGAACATTATTGTTCTGATTGTGCACCATACACCACTACCTGCTCCTTATTGCTCAACCCGAAGACAATGAGTGGCTCTGGTAGGAAGCAGACATCCCCGCAGCAGTTGGTAACATTAGGGCATGGAGTGTATTTCAGGATGTCAGCAGGCCCTTAAAGATGAATGTAACACATTCTTAGCTCTTAGATGGAATCCAGATGATATCCACATTCCATTGTTAAAGGTCCTCTCACATTGGGTTTAGTCTGAAAACAGGTTGTGCCATTAACAAAATTTTACCTTCCTTAGACCTAAGACATATTTCACATACACTGCAAAAATGGTGTTTAGATTTTAAACATGTTTAGGTCTAAACATGATTAAAACCTAAACATATAGGTCAGTTAGGTGTCTCATCGACTACACATTTAGGAAATGAACACTTATTCTAACTACATAAACGTTTACGCTAAACATGTTTAGATGTTTAGAGTTGAAACAGTTGAATAATAAGTGTTTAGATTTAAACATCAATATGTTTAGATACTTGGATGTTGAATCCACACCAGGTAGCAGCACTACCTTTGAATGGAAAATCTGCACACAGTTATAATCAATTGTCCCCAAATCCCATGTTTATCATGGTTTCATTCATAGAATGTCATGTGAATAGAAAGGGCAATAGGAAATTGACTAGATTCACCTTATGCCACCATCATTTGCATAAAATAATCAATAAGCTCCATGACTGACACCTATTTGATGTTATTCTAGAATAGATAAGGCAATATCCTTATCTAAGCTGTTGTACTTTCTCAAGTCTCTCATTCTGATGCAGTGAGTAATACATGTGAAGTGGTTCTACTCTTGTGCGGATGACAAACGAGTCAACAAGAAGGTAATTCGGGTGTATGCAAACAGGTTTATTTCGTTTTACACAGGATACAGCTACCTGGAGGTAGCTAGGATAGCTCTCGGCATGTACCGGATACTCTCAGTGGTTTCTAGAGATCTTCACATGGAGGTGGTCAAGCCAACTCTGACGCGGCGGCTGAGCCCTGTCCCCTTTACAGGTAGAGACAGTGGCGCCACACAGTGCCTCCCTCTCACCTCCTGGATAGATGCTGCCACCTACCCGACAAGTGGACGGCGGAGCCCAGCTAGCTGACTCACACACCGCGCCAAAGGACCATAACGTTATTATGTACATATACCTCTACACATGTACACGTATATATAGCTGTGACTGACCTCTTTGGAGACTTTGACAAGTAAATACCTGCTGATGTCCTCTCCCCCAGTAAATGAGAAAACATCAAAATATATCTATATTTTTAATGCATACATGTCTGCAAACCTTAACTCTCCATCAAATCATTTAAACATCTAAACACAAAAATTCATAAACACCTAAACACAAAAATTCATAGATACATACACCAAAATCTGGAGGTTAATTCAAAAGATCCTGGGATTTCTACCCCTGCGATCTTAGTGTAGGCACATATCATAAGACCTGGCCAGTCTACCCTATCTAATGCAGTGGTTGCAGGCCTGTCAGGAATAGCAAGTCCTGAGATCACTTCACTATTCCTTTTCCAGTGCTAAGATCACTGCGATCTTAGTGAAAGAATTGCATAGTGGTTTAACCTGAGTACAAGAGCACTTACAGAGATCACTCCTGATCGAAAGAGTGAATAGCCTGTTGCATACATATAGAGGGGAGGGAGGATGTTTGCTGAGTGTCCTTGAGGGCTCTTAGGGCTACTCATGCGTTAAGTGCACTGTAAGGTAATTCTTCCCTTCTCTCTCTTTGTCCTGGGGGGGCACAATGCTTCTAATAGGCAAGCATACATCATACATTCATGGGAACAACTCTTGAATACTGTACGGGGGTCAACTGCACCCTGTGCTCTTTTGTTAGCCCATATGGGGACGGGGAACGATGGTATAAACACTGTTGTGAGGAACCGTGACTCCACAGCTATTCCTTTATTTTGGGACTCTAACCCCTGTGCACAGTCAGTACTTCTTGGAATAGTGTAGGAGGGCTGAGGCTAAGATCGATGCGATCTTAGTGCTGGCTAGGAAAAGTGAACGCAGTCTAATCTTAAGATTGCTTAATAGGATAAGGCAGAATATTTCCTAAGATCACTGAGGTTGCGATCCCAGAATCTTTTGAATTAACCTCCAGGTCTTGAATTAGTCCTTGCTGTATGTTAGTGCAGGGACAATCTTACCCCCTGATCTCTAAGGGAGATGAGTTCAGTATAAATAATTCAAACAATTTCAAATCACAACCTCCTAATAATGTCTATGGATTCATCCAGTGTAGCATGTATGCTTGATAACATCTAAGTTGATGCTAATAGTAATTAACATTAATAAGTGTTATAAGGTTGATGAAACTTAGTAGGATAGATGTATTATATCTATACTATGAAATGCCAGATGTAACAGGGATTTGGAGTATGAATATTGATAATTTGTTTGTAAAAAGGGCTCACAGAGAAAAGAACATTGATCGCTTTGACGCTACTGCACAGGTCAAAATTTGTCTCCCACATGACATGTATGAAGGCATGTCGAATGAGGTTGACCCTCTCATATTTGGTTTGTCAACTCAACTTGACATGCGTAATGAAGACACATCACACATTTCTGATCCATTCACCATGAGTGCTAGGCAATACTGTGAGACAATTATGTAAGGGTCAAGAGCAGTCAATAGCTATGTACTAATGGTTCAATCAAGGCAGGCCTATAACAGAAGGCAGGGGATATCATAGTCCCACAGGCCTGCACACCAAGGCACTTTTTCCTATCTACAGAACTTCTACTTGACTGAGGACCTCTATGCAGTCCGTAAGACAAGGGCATGGAGTTGCATGGCAATGCCATCTGTCTCCATGCAATGAAGATACTGAAATTATAGACTGTGGGTTAGCATACAATCTTTTGGTATTTTCACTGACCCACACACAAGGTGTCTAACCTCTCCAGTTGAAGAATTCAGGATTGTGGATGTCTATTTCAATAACAAGTGCAAATTTAACAATGAAATAGAATTCACTACCATTTGTTGATAGTATTTACAGACCTTAGTGATCTATTCTTCATAAAAACAAAATGACACAGATACATCAAATGTCTCAAGTGTTGGTAGTACCTCTTGGTAGTGATTAATCCTGGTACCAAAATGGTTGTTTGCCCCATCTAGTGGAATATCCTGGAACAATGATGTATGTCAAACCATTACATGTCAAGAGCCTTCGATATGACCGTGACCCTAGTCAACTCACAGATGACGTGGCATTTAAAGGCATGTCAAATCATATGAGGATTACTGTGTGCTACAGTTGTCATGGTGACATATGTGCACATGTCCCAATGATGTGTGCTCTCTGTGTCAAATCAGGTTGACATGGGTATACATGTCACTTTGTCAGGAAGACTTTTTTCAGTGCTCAAAGAAAAAAGTGGCCTCTTTTTCTACAAGAATCATGGTCACTGATAACACCCTTTATGATCTTATTTGTCATCCGGTACTTAAATTGTAAGGAAGCCTGACAGAAGAAGGGGAAGAAGGTCTCATCCTAAGAACATCTGATCCCTTGTGGCTGAGTTGGCTTTACCCAGGTGCAGTTGCTTTTTCGGTTTTGGGGTTGTAGGTGAAGTAAGATGTAACATCATGTAACAATGTTAGGAGCATGCAGGATCAGGAGTGGGGAGGGAGGGTAGAGGCAATTACTGTATTCATAAATTAGAAAAAGGATGCAGTATTGGATATTTCAGTTGTTCGGCACCTTGACGGTCTATGCTCACACCTTAAAGGGGCCCTGGCATGGTAATGCATGCCCGCATTAAAAAGTCACGTGATCACCCCTTGACCAATCAGGGTGTCGCAATTTTTCCGCTAGTTCCCGCGATTTTATGATCACTGTTTGAATTGGTACCCATGTTGTTAATTTTCCATGCCAGCCCCCCTTTAAGACCTGCTATATCATTTCAGTGTCACTCTAACTCTTCATAAGTCAACCATGGGTTCAGGACATCATTCCCTCTCACCTCTCATATTAGATATTCATATTCCCTGACAATTTCACATGCAGGTCCCTTACCAAAAGTATAGATCTATGGCCTCTAAGGAAACAGAAGTTCACTAAATGCGATATTGTGGATCAATAAGGTAAAAAGTACCCTTCACGAGACCCCTCATGAAGGTACGTTTGTTGATCCACACATACATGTAAGTGTTGTGGACCTAAACTGCAGAAATAATATCCACCTAAACTATAGAAAACAATGTATACATTGACCTTAGAAGATCAAATTAGGACCATGGGAATACTATAACAACACACCATCGCCCTTGGGTTAAATATAGATGATTCACTGCCTTAGAATAATACCCTTTATAGTCATGCCTGTAACATTGGCTGAGCTTACAGTGAATGGGACGCCAAGCCAGGTAATGTAAAAATCATGTCTAACAGGATGACAGTGAACACATGACTAGTATATCACCCGGCATGCAGACTAACTGGGAGTAACAGACTGATGAACCCTATTGCACGGAGCTCCTATGTTTGGTACAACAACAGGTTGGTTCTTTAAGAAAATACTAGTGCCTTCGGCACTAGTGAGTGCTGCATTAGCATTGATAATGTCCGCAAACTACATCTAAACTGATGCCTATTTGCTTGGCAACGTGAGGCCTAATTTCTCGGCAAAGTGAGGCCTATTTCTTCGGCAAAGTGAGGCCTAATTTCTCGCCAAAGTGAGGCCTAATTTCTCTGCAAACTGAGACAGCCAGACAGTCGATCCTGCTAATAGACCAGCGCGGGAAAGTTCCGATAGCAGCAGGGAGCGTCTGGTTGACCCCCGGGTGGGGCACTTCAATTTTTTTTGATACAGGTGTGTGGCTGAACCCACGACAACCCTTACCCTTGCTAGGGCACTCATTCGCGGTGTTTTTCTTCGGAAGCCTACCCTTGCTAGGGCACTTTTGACTCAATAATCCTAGATTTGTTTCAAAATGTCTTAAATTTAGACTGATTGGGGAGAAAATTGAATTTGGTCCATGCTATTTTCATGAAAACTGTGCTTATGTCCAAGAAAATTTCGAAATTTCCTGCGTAAATCGGGGTATTTTGCTGAAAGTTGACCCTTGCTAGGGACATTTTGCTGAAAAGTAGACCCTTGCTAGGGACATTTGTGGCTGAAACAGGAGGCTTGCTAGGGACTTTTCCTTGAAAAAGTACCCTTGCCAGCCGCACATATGTGTATACCTTACATAGAGAGTGCCCCCCCCGGGGGTTGACCCATATCTCCAGGCTGCCGTGAGTGCCTGACTACATCACTCTCCGAGCACATTCTCTCGGAACTGCCGTTTCAAGATTTCAGGCTATTCATTTATTCCTTGTTTTATCATCATTATTTTCAAGTGGCAATGTTATCATGGTATGTACATCAGATTCATATAAGACTGGCATTATTGTGAACACATGTTCAATTAGTGCTTTGCTGGAGGAAGAAATGATGGTGGAATTCTGTCAAATATTGTAGCTCTTGTTGCCATGCATTCGGTGATGAGATTATGTTTGTAATAACACTGTAATCTCCCGCGTATAAGGCGCGTCTTATACGGGGGGGTTTAGTTCTCATTGGATCCACAAGGGGGACACCAAGACCTTTCTTTTGATATCTTACATGCCCCCTTGGTCAAAATAGGACAAAATGGGGCCCAGGAGGGCCCAAGGTGGCCCAAGCTACCCATTGGTTTTTGAATTTTGAAAATTCATTCAGTAGAACCAAAGTTATGAATTTTACATTTTTTTGAGAATTTTCCAAAACTCTAGGTGCGTCTTATACGCGGGCTGCACCTTATACGCGGGAGATTACGGCAGTTCTATTTTAAGTGTAGAAATTTGAGTTGTTGACAAATCGTAAAGGGGTGTGTCAGATCCTTGAAATACAATTTATGGTGTTTTTTGAGGAGAAAAATCGAGTTAACATTGGAAAAAATACAGTTTTATCTAGCCTCTTTTGGTTTATCTGTTCCTGGCAAGCACTCAAGGTGTCACGGTAGTAATCCGCCCTAGTAAGCCTAGGACAGCTAAATAGTCCCAACTAAAAACAGTGTTTTGCTTGGTATAATCAGTGCCAGGGGACCTTATTTTTATCGCAGATTAATAATTTTGGTACCAGAAGAAGGGTAACGATTTGGGGGGAAAAAGTTGCAAAAAATTTTTGGTCACCATGGAAACCTTTTTTGTCAGGGAGGGGTCCAAGGTCACATTTGTGACTTGTCAGGGGTGCCTAATTTATTCAACATGGTGGTTTTCATGGCAACTGGTGCAAAAACGGATCTGACTCCGTTATGGTTGACCATGCTAAAAAAATCAAGAATGTCTTCAGCTTTAATTTTAGCCTTTATTTATGAACGCCATCAAATTAGAACCCCTTTGATGCCAGTTTTATGGTGGAAGATGGGGGGTGTAATCAGAACGTCCTTGGCCCTATTAGTACCGTGACACCTTAACTGGGTGGCTGGGTGGGGTGATTTTTGCCACATTTTGGGCTCTTGTAAGGACTCAATCCAAACTGGATGAATTTTTTGTATTAAAATAGCTAAATTAAGTGTAGGAGAAGCTATTTTCGTCATTTTTTCTTTGAATTTGTCTGGGATTTGCGTATGATTGACCTTTTTTTTGCTCCAGATAGGGCAGTTGAGGCTACTTGGCACAGAAGGTGGTTCCAGGGCTCCTCCATAAAAATTACCTTGAAAGCCTCTAGAAATGCTAATAAATAGGACAAATTATGGTTCTTCTATTCAAAACATATGGAATATTCCTTTGAAAAAAGGATTTTAGTCAAACCTCAGAATTTTTAATTGTGTAGTCAAGCGTTGCTAGGGAAAATAAACAGCCATCATTAAAAAAATACCACATTTTGCGCCAAATCATGCAGATTTTGGCCTAGTTTTGGGGACATTGCCCTTGTTTTGATTACTCTCATGCTTTTAGGTATTAGATGGGATCTTAACCAGTTATACATTATTGTTGTCAATGTGTTAAGGCATCATATGAGGGTACTTTGTTATAACAAAGTCAGATCCAATTTTTCGGTAGAGCAAGCCAAAGAAAGGTCCCTGTTTTTAACCCCTAAAATACAAAAAAATTGACCCCTGAGGGACCCCTCACCCATATTTCAATAGGCTCCATGGTCATAAATATACAAATTTTCCATGTAAAAAGTTGAGATTCATGTCAGGAAGGTAAATATCTTTATTTCTGGGCAAACTATATATTGTCAGAAAAAATGACCCCAGCTGTTAAGGTGTCACGGTAGTAATCCGCCCTGGTAAGCCTAGGACAGCTAAAAAGTCCCAACTAAAAACAGTGTTTTGCTTGATATAATCAGTGCCAGGGGACCTTATTTTTATCGCAGATTAATAATTTTGGTACCAGAAGAAAGGTAACGATTTGGGGGGAAAAAATTGCAAAATATTTTTGGTCACCATGGAAACCTATTTTGTCAGAGAGGGGTCCAAGGTCACATTTGTGACTTGTCAGGAGCGCCTGTATCATTAATTTATTTTATTCTTTATTCAATATGGTGGTTTCCATGGCAACTGGTGCAAAAACGGATCTGACTCCATTATGGTTGACCATGCTAAAAAAATCAAGAATGACTTCAGCTTTAATTTAAGCCTTTATTTATGAACGCCATTAAATTAGAACCCGATTGACGCCAGTTTTATGGTGAAAGATGGGGGGGGGAATCAGAACGTCCTTGGCCCTATTAGTACCATGACACCTTAAGCTTATTCTAATGGGGTGGGGCCCAGCGACAAAGCAATCCCTCTTTATATATAGATCTATAGGGTAAAAAGGCACGTGCCTTTGCATGTATGCGGATAAATTGAATTCATCCCTTGCTATCCATAAAAATCCATGTGTATAAATACAACTTACATTAGATTAAATTAGACTGCACCTTGAAGTTTACATAATCTTTTTTTTTTCAGCAGACCTACTATTCAAAAGATTACCTCCGAGAAAATTGAGAGGCCCATAATATGGGAGGGTATTTTAAGAAAAGGGTAAAGTTACCACTATTTTGAAATATGGTCCAGGCTCGATAGTTGAGAGCCTGAAGGGAAGATTAGACTACAGAACGGTTATCAAGATTCAGGCCCTTATTCAAGATCCAGATTTAGTGCTTAAGAGATAGGCCGTTCACCTGCCCCCATTGAGCCCTGCAGTAGCACGTTATAGGCCTACCTGGCCTGTAGGGGAGTGAGGGGCATGGAATATGATGGTGAATCCGTGCCTTGTGGCATTTCTATGAGTAAATCTGATACACCCAAGGCATAGGGGACACATTTGTGGATATCCTCCACTTTTCTGTTCTTATCAGAAGTGTTACTGCTCTCACCCTGGTGGACTGAGCAGCTCAAAATGAACTGAATGATTATCATGATGGTAATGGATGTAGGCACATCCTTAAGCTTAATTTATTGCCTGAAAAAAGTTTGATTGTATTTTGAGTAGTTTAGAAGGGATTTAGAGTTATAAGGGGGATATGTAAGCCTTAATAAGTGATTTTTATTATGTTTGGGCTGAGTTCATAATTACAGTGGAGATGAATGACAAAATCGACCTGTAGTGCTATTGGGTGATGCATTAGCCTTCATCCACTTAAGAAATTTCAAAGAAATAATCAATATTAAAGGTGTAATGAACAATTAAAGTACATCATGTGGGCTGTTCACCTGCACTGCTGAGCCCTGTGTATAGCCCTGTATGGTAGAGTGGTAGTGTGTGCACAGACCATGACAACTTTCCGCCTAAAGTTTGTACGGGATATTTTTCAGAGAAAACTCAAAGACTATGCCTCACATTTCCTTTAATATCTCAATAACCATAAGAGATATCAACATAGCCTTTGCTGCATTATTCATCAGACATATTAACCATTCTATTAAGGGGTTTTAGAAGGGTGCTTATTCAAATCCCCATGCTTTACCACAACTTATAACATGGTTAGAGAGTTTTCAGTGCCGAAAATGGATAATATCGGTTCCTATATCTGGCGATAGAGCACCCAAAATTCACGGCGAGCGGACATGTTGAAACCTACCATGACACGAAAGTAAATTCTCCATTTTTGAAGCTTATAGACCAAATATAGCAAAATGCTTTGGACATAACATAGTTGAAACCTCATTCTAACTCCCTGTCGGGTAGATTACTTGATATTTTGGCTGAATATAACATACAAAATTATTAAAATTTTGAATCAAGCGACTTGCTGTGCATCTTCCACGTTCTGTTTACACTACAGGTGCCGCCACCTGGTGTGTACAGAATGGATTATATTTTAGACTGGCGCAGCTCTGTCTCAACGTGTTCGCAGTAGTAGGTTTATGAGAGTTGGAGTTTGAGGAGTTCGCCAGCCTAAGCATACGACAACATGAAACCAAGATGGCGGAGGGCCGTCTTGTCGACTCGCATAAGAAATGAATGGATTACATCATTTTTGAAGGTAAATATTTAGAATTAATGGTGGAAACCGTGTTATAAGCGTAATATATAATGCATAGACTTGCACTCGTTGGCTTCAGAGGTTTGATATAAGCATTCGCCTATGGCTCATGCTTCTATCACCCCCTGAAGCCAACTCGTGCAAGTCTATGCATTATATATTACTTACTTAAATGGAACAGCCCCATAGGCTTAACCTTGGATTTCTGTATCCAACCCATGTAATTATCCTACATCATAAATCATGCCCAGTACAGCATACTAATTTGCTACATAATTATAATTGATTCTTTTTCTCGTGCTACCTATCAAAATAGGATTCAAGCATGTCTGACTAAAATCATCTAGAGATAAACATAATGGTTTGGTATGCTTAAACAGCCATGGCCATTGAGATGATCCCCAGTCAGACCAAATCTTGTGAGTCTTTTGTTAAGTACAACCATGCAAAGAATTCAATACTTTTATCTGCTATGATCTCCATCACATAGATGTAAACAAGCCACGTACTACGGAGCCCCTAAGAGGACATGCCAAAAAACTTTTTTCACCAGAAACAATATTCTTGCGGATACTGAACAATTCTTGCGGATACTGAACAATTCTTGCTGGTACTGGACAATTCTTGCGGGTACTGGATGATTCTTGTGGGTACAGGAACAATTCTTTTGATGCCCAGAAAAACAATTTTTGTTGGCATAGAGAAGGTCTTGCATGTAGAAAAAAAATTCTTGTGGATATAGAAACAATTCTTGTGGGTACAGAATCAGTTCTGTAAGGTGGAGAAACCATTCTGTTGTGTGCAGGAATTATTCTTGCTTTTCCGGGGTCCAGGCAATTACTGAGCAATTCTTGTGGATACTGAACAATTCTTGCGGATACTGAACAATTCTTGTGGTACAGAAACAATTCTTGCGGGTACAGGAAGATTCCTGTGAATACAGGCAGATTCCTGCCTATACAGGAAGAATCCTATGAATAAAGGAAGATCTGTGGGCAGAGGAAAATTCTTACATTTTGAGTGTTTAAAGAAAAACATGCAAAAAATAATTTTCTCAAAAACTATTCTTGTGGATACAGAAAGAATATTGTGGGTACAAAGACATTCTTGTGGGTATGGAAAATATTCCTGCAGTTACAGAAATGATTCTTGCGGGTACAGAAACATTCATTTGGGAGCTTGAAGAGTTTATCGTCATCATCATCTTCACCATTCCAAAGAATATGAGTGTGCCCCCAAGAATCCTCCTGTTTCCGCAAGAATGTTCCCGTACCCGCAGGAATACTCCTGTACCTGAAGGAATCCTCCTGTACTCGCAAGAATCCTCCTGTATCCACAAGAATAGTCCTGTACCCGCAGGAATCCTCCCTGTACCCACAGGAATACTCCTGTACCCGCAGGAATCCTCCTGTACCCGCAGGAATCCTCCCTGTACCCACAGGAATACTCCTGTACCCGCAGGAATCCTCCTGTACCCGCAGGAATCCTCCCTGTACCCGCAGGAATACTCCTGTACCTGCAGGAATACTCCCTATACCCGCAGGAATACTCCTGTATCGCAGGAATCCTCCCTGTACCCACAGGAATACTCCTGTACCCGCAGGAATCCTCCTGTACCCGCAGGAATCCTCCCTGTACCCGCAGGAATACTCCTGTACCCGCAGGAATACTCCTGTACCTGCAGGAATACTCCCTATACCCGCAGGAATACTCCTGTACCCGCAGGAATATCTTTTGCATGAAAAAAATATTTTGGCATGTCCTATTAGGGGCTCCGTAGTACGGTAAGGTGTAGGAACCATTCTACTGGTTGCAGAAATTATTCTTGCATTTCCGGGATACAGAGAATTCTTGCAGGTAATTTTGTTAGTGACCATATAAGGACATTACTTGAATATTCGGCATTATCTATGTGGGTAATTATTCAATTTTAAACCAGCAAAATGTAAGAATGTACCTGTACCCGCAAGAATTCTCCTGTACCGTCAGGAATGTTCCAGTGTCCACAGGAATGTTCCAGTATCCACAGGAATGTTCCAGTGTCCACAGGAATGTTCTAGTATCCGCAGAAATGTTCTGGACAGTATCCACAGGAATGTTCCAGTGTCCACAGGAATGTTCTAGTATCCGCAGAAATCTTCCAGTGTCCACAGGAATGTTCCAGTATCCGCAGAAATGTTCCAGTATCCGCAGGAATGGTCCAGTACCCACAGGAATGTTCTAGTATCCGCAGAAATGTTTCAGTATCCACAGGAATGGTCCAGTATCCGCAGAAATCTTCCAGTATCCGCATGAATGGTCTAGTATCCGCAGGAATATTTTATGCATGAAAAAAATCTTTTTGGTATGTCCTATTAGGGGCTCGATACATACCTGTATCTTAGCCAAAGTCACACAGATTTAATGTTACACAGGAAATATAATATAAGATACAAAGATGTTTCGGAAATGAACTAGCCGTATGGGATATAACCCAACACAGTGAATTTATTCAACGTTAAGACCTATTTTTACTGGATTATGATTGCAAACTCCAATATTCGATGTACTTCTCGGAAATATGATAAGACATCTTTCATGGAAAGTACACAAAGAGGAAAATCTGAGGCTTAGTCAAACTAGGAAATTTAATCTTTACAGTAACAAGTTCAGTAGTTCATACTTAGTTTTTGTTTGTTGAAGAATATTACAATATCCTTTCAATAAAGGTATTTAATTTTGAGAAGAATCACTATATACTACTATTAGGGTTATTCCCCATATGCTGCCAGGAACTTAATACATTTTGGAACAAACTATGATGTAGACACACACAAAGTGCAGTTTAGCGCAAATCCGTGATTTCTGTTCTTTTAAATGAATTCATTGATTTTTCTCTTCAGAATGAAAAAGGTTTTTCCATGGCAACACAAATCTAGAAAACACATAAATTTAGGGACTAATAGATTCAAATTTGGAACCCTTACACACACAAAAAAAGAGAAACACACAACAGACCTACATTTCCTATTCTAGCTCATAGTGGTGCCCCCTGGAGGCTTAAATTCTTTCTGTTTGCCTTATCAAAACTGCCATAAGGTAGTAACCAATATGTACATGAAGTAATGTGGATACAAAAAACTTTTTAGTCTCAATCCTGAATTATGAAAGGACTTCAATGACAGTTTACTGAAGTTATGGACAATCCCACTCCTTTGCTTACTGTATAGTGTGATGTGGGAACTATTGATTTTAAGAGACTAAAGATCTATCAATCATTCTACAATATGCATATGCCTCCTCATAGAGAACCATCTACAGTTAATTGGATACCAATGAAAAGAGTGAACACTATGGCCCCAGAAATGGAAATATGAGTTAATTGAAATTAGGAAAGCAATTTCCACTATAGTGGGAGCAATAGAGTATGAAGTCCCACTGGCTGATTATAACAAATTCTGACACCTGATAGGATGTACCCTGGGGATTTCTACCTTTTTCAAACTTCTACTGGTCTAAAATTTAATTGATTCTGAATTGAAAGTAATTAAATGTTCCATATATGATGACTACCATACATCCACCTTTTAAGCACAGGGTGTGTCAAGTATGTGCTGGTCTTAAATAAGTGTCAGGTATATGATGGTGCTCAAATCAATCTTTTCTGTTAAATAGTATTCAAATAAGGGGATGTCTTCAGTTAGGGCCAGGGACAAAGCAATATAACAATCTAATAGTAGCATTGAGGTTAAACATGTCATTTTGGTAGTGGCCAAAAGGAGATACAGAACAGGGCTCATTTAGGACTGCTTAATGGCTCAAAGTTCTTATCTGTTTGTTGCTCAAAACACTCAAAATATCTGCCCTGGTGCATCATGCCAATCTAACTGGAGTGTATCAGCCCTGTTGGTCAGCATGATATATACTTCTGGACCTAATGACCTTGATGACAAGAAACTACAGCACTTCACCCTTAAAGGGTTATACACCAGTGGCAGAGGTAGCCCTGAAGGCTTGTAATCATTCATGAAAACCTGGCACTAAGGTACTAGAAACCACCTCTAAATCAGGTGCTGGAGCATGATAAGGGCGTGGGATGAGTGTGTTCCCTCCACGTGATGGGCACATGAGGTGGGATATGCCATGTGGGATTGTCTATGAAATACCTTCTACATCTATCTGTAGTAGTTTTCTTACGGTTTAGTCCATCAATGATACCGCAGTACCTGAGATCAGCGTTCATACGACCAAAGGGGGTCTGTCAGCTTTTGAATGTTATTTTGTCTTTATTGCCTAAGAAAAGAAGTAAGAGAAGTAGGAGAAGTGGAAATCCTAAATATTGTTTTTGAAATATAAACAAATTAGGTAAATTAGAACAAATGGCTCTAGTGACCTTTTATAGATGTATAAATGAATTAAAATAAAATAACTAAACTCAGTTAGAAATTGAACTATCATAGAGAGTTTTCACTACGCATTGAGAATAGTAAGAACTACTGAGTACACTGCAAGCTATATCTCTGGAATAAAAAAAAGCCATATCAAAATATGTGAGTTCCATACCCAGCAAATTGTCGTGAGTCCTCGTCAACCTGTGTGAAGTGGCTCACCCATGTCGCTAGATGGAACACGACGTCGTTATAGCACAAGATCACCAGGAATAGCAATTGCTATGCCACGTGAGTCTAACACACAGTGGCGAAAGATGACGGAATGAGTTATCACTCAAAAAGGAGTCACCATTGATGACCAATCATGACGACAGATGACGACAATTTGCTGGGTAGGCATTACATGTTTACCAAGGTATCATGTTAAAAGTCAACGTAGAGGAATCTGGTCTACAAATTATTACATGAGAGATTTCGATAGGAACAAGGCAGACTCCATACTGAGGCTATGCTGATATCCCATTAGTAAGGCTTACTGATGTGAGATATTATAGCCGGCCAACACCCTGACTGGATCACGACCTAGAGATTTACGATGACTAGGTTGAAGCAGGTTAAAAGGGTCTGCAACTGTAATACCATGTCAGATAGATATGTCCACCCTGGTGATATCTGTGAAGTCAGTATTGGACATGGTTATTGATTGTTTGAGTATGTTACTTTCCCCCTTACTCGCATAGATGTTACTTTGCTTTTATAGGTACCACTAACCTCTGTGTTTAATGGATATGTGTTATATGGAAACAAAGCATAGCTCTTTCATTTCTACTTTTGGATTGGTCACTTTTCACTTGGCAATTTCAAAATCTAGGTTGACTTATCAGGTACCCTAAATATGGCTTATTCATGGTGTGATTTTTCTATTTTACTTCAAGTGTCATCAGTTCACTACCTGTAACCTAATTGATAACCATAGGTCTCTTGCATGTACAGTATATCTCCTATAAACATACTCAGACATCCATCAGTACTGCAAGTGCTATTAAATACCTATATGTTAACCAAAGGCACATAGAGTTTATGTTACACAGTCTGAAATGTAATGATGCAGCCAAAGAAGTGTCAGAAATGAACTAGACCCTCTTGAAGTAATCTGTTACAATGGATTTCATGTGAGATTTACTTCTACCCCAGTTCCAGGAAATATAATTAGGTGGAAGAAAATAATTTAACTTAAGCGTATTGGAACTTCTGTAATGGCAAGTGTAATTCAGTAATTATATGGCAGTATATTGCAAATTAAGACTATTCCTACAATTATATAATTACTCCCACTGTTCTTTGATTTGAAGGTGGTTACTCAAGGTTGTTTGTCAAGTTGCAACACCTACAATTAGTAAGACTTGAAATAGTGTAGTTATAGTAACTACGAAAAGGGCTTTCAAAGTGGAAACTAATTACCTTGATACTTGAAAATCTTATAAAAAATAGAAATACAATAGTTACTGCATATCATCGAAATATGTACAGCTGGAGAGACAACTCAAAGCTGGAGAATTAGTCACTTAGAACTAAAGTTGTTAGTATTGATGGGTTGCTGACCCTCAAAGCGTTTCCATGCAGCATATATATGTCCTTCCTTCTGTTTCTCAGTTGACTTACTTCCACTTTGAAAGCCCATTCTGGAATGCTGCAATAAAAATCTTATATCAAAAAGTTATATCAATTGTAACCACTATAAATTGACAAACCTCAATCTTTCACCCCTCCATATAATAACCATACCCCGTATCTAATGTAATATATTCATCTAGAAATTTCAACTATCACCCATCATTACTTTATCTTCTCCCCTCATATGGTACCTGATTTATTAGATTAAGATAACTATTGCTTCAGTTGATGCTGTGACAATTGCCTTCTTCTGAGTACATCAACCCTACTCTAGGGAATTATACTAAAGCACTGAACACAAAAGAGGTGTCTTAATTGGAAATGTCAGATTTTTGCTAAGACATTTCTACATCTTTTAGGTTAGTATTTGTAACAATTATTTTCTCATAGATTTCTAACAATCAACTTCTACCTGGCAATGTAATAGATAATTTACAAAAATCAGTTGAGACACATCCTGGAGTACATCATACATCATGAAATTATCCAAAAATGTGGGCCTCTTATGGCATATCTATACACTAGTTACCTACATATATTGTTGTATGACAATTCTTATTAGTCACAGAGGCAGGACGACCCTAAACTCTTCAGTTGTGATGACCCTCCTGTAGCAGTGGGTTTTCAGAGTATTGCGAGATGTTCTCAGTGATGATTGGAAGTATAAATTAACAGGAAATGTGACCATAAGCCATCATGATATATAAATATAGTGCCATCAGGTTACCAATCAGGATTATTCAAGTTTCATGCATCACAGTATACTATGGAAACTTAAAATTCTATTCTACCTCTTGCAGTTGGTAAACAAACAGGGAAGTAGTCCTGAAGCTCTAGAATGTATCTAGAAAATAATAGCAGCTAAGAGAAACCTACACTGAATAGAACAAAAAGCAGGACTGGAGCCTCCACATGCAGGCAGATGCTGGAGTCTATGGTCTACTTGGCATGACAGGTTGAATAGATTTCAGCAGAAGATACCAAGACTACTGCAGGTCTAGACGGCCCATCTCCTCTCCACTCATTTTATACTAACTATATACAGGACTATGCTTATAGAGAAAATAACTACGTAATTATATCTACATTTTAAATTTGGCTATTTTCCTCAAGTTGAGAACATAATGTTGCTACACTCAATCAATAGGAAACACTTTAAGATGTTAAAGATCAAACAAAAGCACATGGTCCTCATGTCATATGATATACTCATATATATCAGATCAGCATCATCAGGGCTAGATGTGGAGGGAAATTCACTAGCCTAACTGTCTTTGGTCTGCCTTGAATATTAGCTCAGCTGGCACTGAGTAGAACTGCGCTTGGTAATGTTGGAGTCCTTTCTGATATGGCCATACAAAAGACAGAGCCTGGTGGATTTAAATTAATCTGGGAGCACCAGGCTTGCAACCCTTTTTCTTGTCTGTATTTAATCTGCCACTGGAACAAGTCCTTTAAAATAGATTCTCAGTGCAGGCAATGGTGATGTACTCTAATGATATCTTGAGATCCTGGGCAAAAAATTGCATATGGAATATACATGAGGACGTTTCTACTCATGAGTGTCTATAAATGAAATTAACCACTAGCTGGAAAATAAAGCTCTGTGGGTAAATTTTTACAGTGGTTTGAGTGACACTAATGCAGACTCCAAGAAGCTGTGTTGACAAATTTTACTAGTAAGGCTTACTGAGCTGAAATATCCCTGCCTGCCACTCCTCTGACATTAACATAAAGGGCAAATGCTGAATATGACTACAAGCGCATGGTATCGTACACGGAAACAGTGAACATAAAATGTATCATAACCCAACACAAAAGAATAAGTGGAGATTGGGCTGGTGGTGGGCAAAGTAACAGTGTAGTGGTTGTGAGTCACTTGTGGATGGCGGGAGACGGGAGGCGGCCATATTTATAAACATGGGCGAGTCTAAGGTGTAAGGTATCAGATGAGTCCATGTATATAAAGGGGGGTTTAAGGTTGGTAACATGGGATTCGGCACCTTGGCAGGTGGGGAACGACATATCGGGACGAATGCATTTTTAGTGAGTAAAATGTTTTCATGATTGTGACAAACTGTAAAGAGAATGTTGTTGAAATAACGCCGCAATCCTCGGCCCAAAGTTGCCAGGGGTAAATTTCTTATATTCACAGAGATTATGTGTACTTTTGTGTACCACTGTACTGCCACCTGGAGCTTCTTATTTAAACTTCGCAGGTTCAAAGCCATACAATTATAGTGATTCTCTGTTAAATTTTGGGAGTATCCCTGAGAGATTCAACAGCTTTTTTTTTACGGTGCAGATGGTTATCCAAAAATGTGACGAAACTTGGGAAAACCTAACATTACGGGGATTTAGGTTACGTGGAACTAATTCCATTTCCTCTATGTTTCTATACAGCATAACACACAAAAACAGCCCCCCGTAATGTTCGTTGGTAATATTTTCGACCGTAGCAAGATTAAACCATCTCTCACACACAATGTGTTAGAATATAGGATAGGCTTAACCCTGAAAATCTTAACTAAGAGAGCGATACATACAGCAAGTGCCATTCTACCCTATTTTGGGCCTCAAAACCTCCATTGGCCAGATGAACATTTGCAGACCTGATAAAATCCCCAAACCTTGGCATAATATAAAAACTCATCTACTGTTCCATTTAGGAACTATTTGGGGTCACTTGTGATATTTTTCATAATTTTACCAATATTTCTTGCATATGATTTCTAAGCCAATCAGCACCCAGATCACCTTCAGTGCAGGCCTGAATACCATATGACTCACGAGAGGGCAGCATTTACGTCCATGTAACCTTAATTAGGGGTAGGGTCTTCAGATAAAATTAAATGTTTTTCCTATCAAACCTTAGGGTCTGTCCTATAAAATCCTAAAGTTTGGTGGCAACAGCCTTTCTCAATGTTATGATATGAGGGGATTGATGTGTGCAATTCACACTGAAATTCCTACCAGTTTTCAATGTGATTTCCGAGCAGCGACCTTTATCATCAAAGATCTATGCACTGCACAAGCAGCAGTTCTAGAGCTGTCAAATTGCATATTTGCATTGAATTCAGTCACCTGATGATGAAGGGGGCATTGATTTTGCAAAATATTGTTAGGATTTTGCCAGAAAAACTCACAAAATCATGAAAAACATGATAAAACTGGTGAAAAATGATTAATATTAGGCCTATAATTAATCCCACTTTTTACAGATCATATCTTACCAGGGGATCATTTTTTAAGGCATGCCTTTTCTGTTACATGCATCAAGAATACCTGTTATCAATATTGTACTAATATTTGCACTGGGGGATAAATTACTACTGGTTAATTAGATAATTGCGCTCTCACTGAAAATTTGACAAAACACTGCAAACCCGACCAAACTTCCAATGGACCCTATGGTAGGCCCTACATGGATATCTGTGTATCAATAACCCTAGGAAGATTAAAATGAGGCTAAAATGTCATTTTCTGCTGAGAATTTCACCCTGTAGGTGGTTTATGTCCAGAAAAAGTTATGTTTTGGGAGATTCATAGAAACTGCAATATTTAGTGAATTACCCTACCTCCGCAAGCAAGGTTTTCCTATTTTTTTTTATTTACACACCATTTCTGTGACTAATTTGGCCAGATTCCTGTAAAACCATCCTTGCTGTAACAGAAAAATGACATTAAGAGGGCATTTGAAATAGGCAGGTCAAATGTCCGATCATCCTATAAGTTACGTGGAACTAATTCCATTTCCTCTATGTTTCTATATAGCATAACACACAAAAACAGCCCCCCGTAATGTTCGTTGGTAATATTTTCGACCGTAGCAAGATTAAACCATCTCTCACACACAATGTGTTAGAATATAGGATAGGCTTAACCCTGAAAATCTTAACTAAGAGAGCGATACATACAGCAAGTGCCATTCTACCCTATTTTGGGCCTCAAAACCTCCATTGGCCAGATGAACATTTGCAGACCTGATAAAATCCCCAAACCTTGGCATAATATAAAAACTCATCTACTGTTCCATTTAGGAACTATTTGGGGTCACTTGTGATTTTTTTTATAATTTTACCAATATTTCTTGCATATGATTTCTAAGCCAATCAGCACCCAGATCACCTTCAGTGCAGGCCTGAATACCATATGACTCACGAGAGGGCAGCATTTACGTCCATGTAACCTTTAGTGCTATTTATTGCCACCAGGGGCACAACCAGTGCTAAACTTGGTACAACTTCACAGATTGTCATGGAACTTTCTCATACCTCCCCATGTCAGCTTTTGATGATCCATATATCAAACTGATCCTTGAGACCTTCTCATATCTATAAAAAAACAAGTATGGTTTAATTGGTTCCTTTGATATATCTTGGTCAACTGCTTGCTCAAGCCAGATAGATATACCTGAACTAATAATATCACACTTTCTGTCAACCTGCACAGATATTATCCATGTTGGGCATGATAACATGCTTATCTGTGTTGTAAAATAGGACTTTGCCCATTATTCAGGGTCTGTGGTTGTCCAAATATGTGGGAAGACCCATATAAGGTATTCTGAAAGGTTACAGCAAATATACCATCTTGTTTTTTTTGCCATGCCACCTAGAGGCCCTGAATGGCACTAAATCCCCGTAATGTTAGGTTTTCCCGTGTTGTGTCACAAATGTTTACTAATCATTGCCCTTCATAATTGGTGTTCATTAGTCACATGGCCAACAGCTATCTTGGCTAGCTTTAGGCTAGACTTAATCTGTCCCGGTTGCTGAAATCTACATGCATGCATTCATACATAACATGGAAAGGGGTCTTATTTAAGGATTTAGTTTAGGGTACAACAACAATTAAATCAGCTACAGCAATAACTAATACGGGGCTTTGGTAAGCTTTAGTTGTTTCATAATAGTAACTTTAGAATGTGCATTCAGGAGGGTGTTGCTCCTATAGTAAAGAGAAGAGCTGGCTAAAAATGCCCTTGTTTCCAGTCCTTTCTTTTCATGTAGCTATAAGTTGTCCCTTTTGTTGCTCACAAGTGGTCATTCAAGTATGGTGCTAAAAAAGGGGGATTTGAGTAGGTACCTAGTTGGGAGAGGTCAGTCAGTATAATACACTATAGAGCATGTGACATGAGTAGGTACCTGGTAGTGCAGCTCTCTCTATTTTAAACAAGGCAGGTGACTATTCAGACCAATGTGGTGAGTGCAAGTTGAATGGTGAAGCAGTGCATGACTTGTTTAGAAAAGAGGGCACATACTCGCAGCTCTTTTTACAATAGGAGCAACACCCCCCCTGGTTTATTGAAATTATTACTGCCTCTATAATAACGTCTTTTGACCTAGGAATGTTAGCCCAGCTGGCACAGAGTAGAAGATTCTAAGAAAAAAGGCATTGTTTTTTGTTCAAAGGAATCAACAGTGTTATTACCCCTGAAGAGAAAACACTTGTCACTGGTCAACTGTCTGACCCCCCCCCTCTCCCACGCTGAAATAATGACACCCCCTATATCACAGTTTTCTCCCCCAGCAGTGATATAATTGTATGATTGTTGAACATTTCCTAAAATAACAATTATCTTTCATGACCATTGACTGTTGGTGATCCTCTTTTACCCTACCCATTAAGCATTGGCAGAAGCTACTAAAATCCGCAAAATTAATCATTAAGAGTAAGACAAAATGCCAATCTAATTAGGTCTAACACTGCATCCGGCCTTATTAATTCCAGTTGAGATATAATATGGTCAAATCTGATAAAGCCGATGTAGTTGATGTAAGGGATGTTTCACTCATCTAGACCTACATGACAATACTTAGCCATTAATCATTGTGAGTGAGGATAGGATTCCCCCATCTCTCTTACATAATAGATATTTACCTATGGTATAAAGATGACACAGTGGCATCATAACCTTTTGTGGTGCATAAGTAAAGCCCTCTTGGGAAACATTCTCGGACTCCATTCATGCCGCATACCAACCCAAATGATACTAAGGATCTCCGGGTGTCTAACATTATGCTTTAACTACCACTAGCCAGCACCATCATTTATGCAGCCAGTGAATTCCACATTGGTGTATCAGGCCAACAGCAGACATGAAGTATCATGCTCTATGCAGTGCTGCTAAACACACTGGGCAGTAAGGAGTGCCAAAATGCAAGTCTTGACCACTCAGTTCATTGTCCTTCATATAAAAGGTAGGAACTCACCTGGGGGCTTTAAGAACAGTTGGCAATTCAGTAGGGATGAGAAGATGTGTTGAAGGTCAGTTCCTAGGAGGTCAGAATGGAATGGTGTAGATGAATGTGGAATCTGCTCTTCCAAGCATCCAATCACTGGCTTTCCCTTGGTAGAGTATCAGATCCATCACCAGACCTTAATTACTTCAGGTACCGACTGGATGAGGTACTCTATCGAGTCATTCGGGCAGCGGTTTTCTAAGGATATCTATTGCATTATGGGTAGAGGTGACCTCGAATGCTAACTACCCCACCTCAGCTGGTTCCCTTCACCCCCTTCCACCCCAGCCAGGTCTGGCAAGGTACCAGTCCTTAACTATGCTTGGGAGGGTAGTGAGTTGACTCAGGGATCAACATTGACCTACATGGGCAGGACCAATAGGGGGTGGCCTTACAAACCAGCATTGATCCCTCGGCCATACCACGAACGCCATGTATGAGTGGCTACTCACTCCATTATGAGCTGACACCTCTGCAGCCATGAACCAGGGCTATAGAGGACACTTTTACATTGACGTGGTGGTAATGGGGCTCTAAACCTGCTTTCAGGTTTGTAGGCAAAGGCAAGATGATTTTGAAGTGAAATTCAAAATCAGTGCCCGGATCGAATGAGTTTTGATTTTTCAAAGGTTTCTATTTTTTGTAATTATTCCCTTTTAACCCCCTTTCAGGGACAATCTCCCACACCCTTTCCCTCATATCCTCCTGGGCTAAAGCAGGCCTGGTACCCACTCATTTTCCTATGCCACAGTACAATTATATACTGTGTTTTCTTACTGACAATCTCCTACATATACCCTACCTTAAAAAGGGATATAACATCCACGTTAGCATGACAGCACTCATTAGTTTTTGGAGCTAAGGTCAGAAGTTTGATAGCATATAATCTTTGGAGATACTAGGATACACATGGATATCACTATCAGATAACTCCAACATGTCATGCGTTACCTATAGATATGGGAACTTGACCTGTGACTAACATGTAAGTCACTCCTAATAGAGATATGAATCCGTCACATCTATCTTGTTCTTACATCTGCTCATATAAATCATTTTACCATTCCCAGAGCTGCAGTGGCAATGTATATCATGCATCCCCTTTATCCCTTTTTACATGAAGCTTCGTTCACTCTTTATCAGGCTTGGCATATCACACTCAAAACACAATGCAGTCACTATACAGCACCTAACACGGTCGCCACATGCAGCCGGGGGCTGGATTGGGCGACGTGTGTGTACTGAGACAATAGGTAGCCTTAATCACACCTTGGTGTTATGTACCTCCCTTGTACATACTGCGACGGTGCTGTATTAGGCTATGAATTTAGATGTGGTTTCATATTTTAAGTGTCTTTAGCTAGGTAATTCATTGATTACTGACAAACTTACTATTGGAATCAAAAGCCCACATGCATATACATAGGCATTGGTATGATACTTAAATGTCCATATTCGTTTTCTTTCTCAAATGAGAGATGGTTGTCTCAAATTGAATGTACCTTATCCATGGATGGCATGCCTGCGGCCCCTTAATTACATTGAATGTGCAGACAAAGCTGGGGAACATTGTACCCATTAGAGGACAGCCATGCCATCATGTATTTGCCATAAGTATCCCGTGCTAAAGAATCTATAATAAAGACAAATCATCATTTGAAAGAGGACTATGCACCCAACCCTCAGTATGGATTTAGGTGCGTGATAACACATTGTTCTGCCATGCCACATCAGCGTTTTCTCAAAATAGTTAACCAAACCTGTTTATGCATTGTGTTTATAATGCATAATTAGCAAGTGATTTAATGAGGTTTATATTGAGCCAACATACCAACTCTAAGGTCTAGTGCATTTATAAAGGCACATAATGATTCATCAATACTGTTCTAGCATGCTACTGGATGGTCCAGCACTGTCTTCCATGAAATTATTAGAGGGGTGTCATCTAAGAGTCATCCCTTGAAATAATGCATCAACGTTTCCTGCCCTTCAAACTTCACTGTATATTTCTCAGTCCTATTTTGCCATCTGAGTAGCCATAGGAGATGTATGCAAGATTACTATGGCATCGATTTAGTAATATAGATATCTGATGTTGTCTTAGATGTATACTTTTTCTTACCATAACCATCGTGTATAGGATGCAGCTCATACCCAAGGATGACTTTTGCACCTACCAGAAGCAGCCCAAATCAGCAGTGGCCCCTATATGTGTAACCAAGCCCCAGCTGGGCCCTGTAGTATTCTCTCTGTCAAGGGTACATAAGGTATCACAATACAAATCATTATGATATCAATGTCCAAAAACTAACCAATGCTCTATTATTTGTCTTTGTAGGTGAGTGTGACATCCCCTATTATACACAGCTAGAAGTACAGGTAAAGTGGTCTTGTGGAGTGGACATATGAAAGGCCCGCCTTGCTAGAGCAATGCAACACGTGGTGCATTTGGTCTATTGTGCCATTATAAATCCCAACATGGAACCCTGCTTCCTGTCTTTATTATATTATATGTGCCAATAAGTATGTCTAAATATTTCTATTCACTATGGAATTATTGAAAGAAAAAAATAGGGTGGTCTTTCCTTTAAGAGCTGTGGAGAGGGCCCACTATGGTTAAGATTAAATGATCTATTACCAGTTTACTCCATTTGACCAGTCTTTGTACACTTGCCCCAAAGCCTTTCTGCCCAGCTGTTTATGTTCCTTTTTCTACAAAACTGCGTTGTGAAGTGTTTTATTTCACAACATTCACCACTGTGTCCTGTAATATCATACAGTTAGCGTTATCAGCTGCTATTTCCCTTTGATGGAATTACTTCCTGGGTTCACATTATTATTCTCACTCTGTGATTTATTTTAGGCTGAGTGATGTCACCCAGAGAAATGCCACATGAATGGGGGGATCTGTTTTTTTTGTGCACTAATCTGGATGAAGCCTGTTACCAGCATTTGTCATGACAATTGAATACCACCGCAGGAACAATGTTAACCTCAATGTAGGAAACACCACCTCCAGAACTAGATTGTGCATAATACACACTGATGATCAACTGTAGCATAACATGTACTCGTCTTTCATGATCACCATCTAGCATTCTCTCATAAACATTCCTTCACAGCTGGCCTGCAGAAATGATCTCAAGGTACACCACTGTTGCATAGCGGGATTTCTTTTTTACCAATACAATGAGCCCAGGGTACACCAAATCCTTTCTCAATGCATTGTCCCAAGGCCTAGAACAGCCATAGACAATGATCAAATTCATTCATATATCTAAGCTGTCATTGTCCTACTCTCTGCATTGTCACTTCATGTTTTGATAGTTGTATGTGGTGTTCTTCTAAGCCATGGCATCAATTGCTATTAGCCAGAGGCAAGTAGAATTTAAACTACACAGCAATTTTCATGTTACAAGCAAAGGGGTGTCATAAATGAACAACATCCATTGGAAGTAACCTATCAGATTAAACAGAAAGTATCATATCAGATTAACCTAAAAGAAGAAAAATCCATGAACACAAATGCAAATGAACCAATTTAGACGAGTAAATGAAATGTCTGCAATGGAGTGACTGCTTTAGGATTATAATAACTAAGTAATGTATGGGCTAACAGGCACCGAATGGCATGTATCGTAGGATATCGAACGAGTGGCCGCAGGCCACGAGTTTGATATCCTACGATACATGCCATGAGGTGCCTGTTAGCCCATACCTTACTAAGTTTATTACACGATTAATCAATAAAAAATCAATAAATAATCAATAAAATATCAATAAAAACAAGTTGAAAACAAAAATCCTTCCCCGGGACGCGAAGCCTGCCATAGGTACATACACCTCCTCGCCCGGCAGCGGACAGCGGCAGCCCCCATCTCGGCTAGGGTTGGCAGCGGCACACGGCGAAAAATAGTGTACATACACCTCCTCGCCTGGCAGCGGACAGCAGCAGGGCACACGGCGAAAAAAGATGCGCAGGGACCGGGGCGCGATCCATGTACCCCTCACGGCTGAGCGCGACGTGCTAACCGCTAGACCACCGCGTGTCCTCCTGCAGCAGCCGTGTTGGCTTGGCTATGTTTGGTTATGGTAGCGGTCAGCCCGCAGTCGTCTCCTTCCAGGGCTTTGTATCATATCCAGACTTGGTTCGAACCGAGCATTTCTCGTCAGTCCTTGTGGCGCAGTGCATAAGGAGTTGGATTTGGGATGTGAGACTGCAGGTTCGATCCCTACCCTGGCCTGGAAAATTTCGTGGGTTTTAACATGTGACATGTGACATGTGACATGGACAAGGAGTGCTGATATCCACCTCAGAGAGTGCTGATATCCACCTCAAAGAGTGCTGATATCCACCTGGGATCTGCTCATAAGGGGTTGCACAATATGCAGGAATATCAGAACTGGGATATCCAGAAAAAGCACCCTGAGTCACAGAAATCGTGTAATAAGCCTTAATAATTCATTAGGTCGGACAAAATATCACACATTAAAGCTCAAACACGAAACATCTCAAGGTGCTGTCCCTATATTGATATTGAATTAGTATGAAGTGTAAATGACTCTGACACAAAATAAGCCTGCTTAATAAGCTCCTTTTCCTCCTCATCTTGGACGATAGGGATCTCTTCCCCCACACCCTGCTCCATGTCAGTAGTGGCAGTTGACAAGTCTGGAGGTTAATTCAAAAGGTCCTGGGATCGCAACCTCAACGATCTTAGGAATTATTTTGCCTTATCCTATTAAGTGATCTTAAGATTAGACTGCATTCACCTTTCCTAGCCAGCACTAAGATCACATTGATCTTAGCCTCAGCCCTCCTACACTATTCCAAGAAGTACTGACTGGGAACAGGGGTAAGAGTCCCAAAAGAAATGAATAGCTATGGAGTCTTCTTCACAACAGTGTTTATACCATTGTTCCCCGTCCTCATATGGTCTACCAAAAGAGTACAGGGTGCAGTTGACCCTGTACAGTATTCAAGAGTTGTTCCCATAAATGTATTATTTATACTTGCTTATTAGAAGCATTGTGCCCCCCAGGACAAAGAGGGAGAAGGGAAGAATTATCTTACAGTACACTTAATGCATGAGTAGCCCTAAGAGCCCTCAAGGACACTCAGCAAACGTCCTCCCTCCCCTCTGTATGTATGCAGCAGGCTATTCACTCTTTCGATCAGGAGTGTTCCCTGTAAGTGCTCTTGTACTCAGGTTAAACCACTATGTATTTCTTTCACTAAGATCACAGTGATCTTAGTGCTGGAAAAGGAAAGGTGAAGTGATTCCTGACAGGCCTGCAACCACTGCATTAGATAGGGTAGACTGGCCAGGTCTTATGATATGTGCCTACACTAAGATCGCAGGGGTAGAAATCCCAGGATCTTTTGAATTAACCTCCAGGAGTATCTACCTGGACAGGTGTAGTAATGGCTGACTGCCCACTCCCTCCACTCCTGGAGCTTAATTCAAAACATCCTGGGATCGCAACCCCAGCGATCTTAGTGTAGGCACATATCATAAGACCTGGCCGGTCTACCCTATCAAATGCAGTGGTTGCAGGCCTGTCAAGAATAGCAAGTCCTGGGATAACTTCACTATTCCTTTTCCAGCACTAAGATCACTGCGATAGTCACCTAAGATAGGACCACTACAGTTCTTTCCCACAGGTACTAGGTGATGGCTTCCACATCTAAAGCAAAACTTTTCACCTGGCATAACCGATTGGAAAAAAGTCTAATCCATAGGCAGAAAGAAATAGACACCAAATACACCAATACATACTGTGTGGGTGAGGTGGAGGAGGACTGTGGTTGCTAGCAACACAGTAACCAGGAAGAGGTATGAGTAGTTATACATAGTAGCTACAGAGGGCAGCACCTAAGGCTGCAGAAGGGAATGATAATACCGGTACATCACTAATACTCATATAATACATTATATATCAGGAGGTTAATTCAAAACATCCTGGGATCACAACCCCAGTGATCTTAGGGATTATTCTATTAAGCGATCTTAAGGTCAGACTGCGTTCACATTTCCTAGCCAGCACTAAGATCGCATCGATCTTAGTGCTGGCTAGAGCCTCAGCCCTCCTACACTATTCCAAGAAGTACTGACTGGGCACAGGGGTAAGAGTCCCAAAATAAAGGAATAGCTGTGGAGTCACTCTTCTTCACAACAGTGTTCATACCATCGTTCCCCGTCCCCATATGGACTTACAAAAGAGCACAGGGTGCAGTTGACCCAGTACAGTATTCAAGAGTTGTTCCCATGAATGTATGATTTATGTTTGCCTATTAGAAGCATTGTGCCACCCCCCCAGGACAAATTTGAGAGAAGGGAAGAATTACCTTACAGTGCACTTAACGCATGAGTAGCCCTAAGAGCCCTCAAGGACACTCAGCAAACATCCTCCCTCCCCTCTATATGTATGCAGCAGGCTATTCACTCTTTCAATCAGAAGTGTTCCCTGTAAGTGCTCTTGTACTCAGGTGAAACCACTATGCATTTCTTTCACTAAGATCGCAGTGATCTTAGTGGTGGAAATGGAATAGTGAAGTGATCCCAGGACTAGCTATTCTGGACAGGCCTGCAACCACTGCATTACATAGGGTAGACCAGCCAGGTCTTATGATATGTGCCTACACTAAGATCGCTGGGGTTGGGATCCCAGGATGTTTTGAATTAAGCTCCAGGTTAAAGCTCAAACACGAAACATCTCAAGGTGCTGCCCCTATATTGATATTGAATTAGTATGAAGTGTAAATGACTCTGACACAAAAGTAATAAGAAAGATGAACCTTAAGGGCTGAGTTGTCAATGTCGAAATCAAATGTAATTATCGGTTAGCAGCAACTATTTCTATCACCAGTCTCAAATGACTAATCGCTTTTGACAAAAAAGACAGTTGGCAATGGAATTGCTATTACCAATGATGGCTAATGGAGCCTCTTTTGCATTGTGCCATGGAATCAGATCCATTTTGTGTCAGTAAATCTTTCTTAGAGAACTCATGAGGCCAAAAAAAGAGGTGTGTTTCCAGTTACATGAACTGAAATGCTAGGGTCGGTAGGTCGGATCTCTTTTTTTTTTGGTGCTATGGTTCAGGTACTGAGTGGAGAGAGGAGTCTTCCTCCCGTCCAATATAAGCATGTAATGTATCAAAAGAAACATGTGCGAATCTGAGAGGATATGTGGCCACAATAGTCCGACAATATATGCGGCACTAGGCCATTGCTAGTACCAAACAAATTAGCTGGGTGGCTCATGTAGTCGGGGTCTAGATCAGCTGTTGGCCTCTCTGTACAGTTTACTTTGGTTAGCCCTTCCTAACAGTCTGTATGAAGCTGTATTTTAAAAAATCTATGCCTTTTGATAGCAAATACTTTAAACTTAAAAAAAAAAGCTTTATATAGACGTAGCACTTAAACTATAAGATGAATTAAACTTTAAAAGTTTGCTTAGATGGCATATGTGATACAGGCTGAGTAAAACCAAGCCATTGTCTCCCTATCAGGCTAATCCCCTCCATTCACACCTAATACAATGGACAGGTACCTAAGGGGATTAAGATAGAGGCAGGGGCAGCTTATCAGTTTTATCAATTCCCATTGTTTTCTGTGGTTGGAGGGGAAGATAAGATTTCACCCACAATACTCTGCCAGATCCAAGATGGCCATCAGTGTCAGTTACATAACTGATTTCAGGATGGCCATCTCCATACAGGAATGGCTCTGATCCTTATAAGGGAGTGGTCATTATTTATCAACGGGGGGGGGAGTGGTTGGTTTGAGGGGGGACACATAAAAATTTTGGAGGGCAGCATAAAAAATGTCCGCACATCCGCATGAAAACCCATACTTGTTATAATAACATGGCCTAAGCCGAATAAATAGTGTATTAGGACATCCTTAAAAATATGTTTGTAAAATATCTTTGTTTCCTGTCCAGAGGCCCGGTGGATTTTTTTGGTGAGAATGGGAAAATATCTTCCTCCTGAGTTGTGATTTTTTTTTCTTTTCGTCCATCATCATATATGAATCACGGTTTCCAATCACTAAATTCATGCCGTCTCCACTTACGATGTTCATGACAAAAATATATTTGGGGCTCCCTCCCTCCTGGAGGTTAATTCAAACGGTCCTGGGATCGCTACCTCCACGATCTTAGGAATTATTCTGCCTTATCCAATTAAGTTATCTTAAGGTTAGACTGTCTTGCCTTTTCACACCCAGCCCTCCTACACCATTTCAAGTAGAACACACTGTGCACAGGCGCAAGAGACCCATACTGAAAGAAGTGGAAACACTCCTTCTCACAAGGGTGATTGCATAAGTGTTCCCCCCCCTATATGAGCCACTTATAGAGTATAAGGTGCAGTTGACCTCATTCAGTATTCAAGTGCACTTCATGCCTGCGTATCCTGAAGAGCCCTCAAGGACTCTCAGCAAACGTCCTCCCTCCCCTCTATATGTATACTATACAATTATTTCACTAAGATTGCAGTGATCTTAGCTCTGGAAAAGGAATAGTGAAGGGATCTCAGGACGTACTGTGCCTGACTGGCCTGCAACCACTGCATTAGATAGGGTAGACTGGCTAGGTCTTATGATATGTGCCTACCCTAAGATCGCAGGGGTAGAAATCCCAGGACCTTTTGAATTAACCTCGTGGGTCTGAAACGTCCCACCCTCTGGACAGGAAATGGACATATTTTTAAGGGTGGCCTTATGAACACTGACATATTGGCTTAATCAGTGGATAGAGATCTGTCCAAAAAGTGGTCTGCCATTTTTGTACCTATATGGGTATTGTTACTATGGTGCTGTCCAGCAAAAAAACAACAACCCTGTTTTGCTAAGGTCGGTCGGGTAACTGGAAATAAACCTTTTTTTTACCTGATCTTAATCTCAAAATGGTCCATCACCTACTACACAGAATGGATCAACACAGTAAAAGGTACGCCCATGAGGGGGTGCCTGGGCACACCTTTTACCGTGTTTACATGTTAGGCAGCTTTTAACATTGAAATCATTATGTTGAATTTGGAGCAGTTAATTCCCAAACAGGAAAGTAAAGCCAAACTTGTGTTCTCAAAAGTTTGTTCACCCAAGATTGTTGTAAAATAATTATTGTTCCATGCCCTTTATGAATGTAATACTAATAATTCATGTCATAGTCGCAGTGAACTAGCATGTACATGTGCAGTGTGGCTTGTGACATTGTTTATTTCAGGGAAGAATATCAACATGGCTTGCTTAAAGACCAGCTAAAGTGGTTAGATTTTTACTTTTCTGTCTTTAGCTGAGGAAATGAAACCCAATACCCAAGATCTTAATAATGAGGCAATATGTCTTGTCACCAACTGCCTCTAGCAAAATAACTATTTACCATAGCATTTTTAGTTAGTTATAATAATGAAGAGATATAATTAATGGCATCCTAATTATGTCTCATGCTTAAGGCAGCCACATTTAATCACTCTGGTATAATGTGGTGTAATCTGATGAGGATATATTATTTAGTGCAAGGGAGATGTGTTTGCCAGACTTTCTCTTTCACTCTGTACCTTTAACATCATTAGCATTCAATCATAGTGACTGAAGAGGAGACTGCATTCTAAGTCTTGAAAAATAGATTTCACTCTATGGTTCTTAAACATTAAAGATATTCTTCATCCCTAATAAGTTTTAGCTCCTGCTAGCAAAGTGTTTTCTTTACCTAAATTTCATTTTACATACCCTAATATACAGTGGAAATGGCTTTTATAGTAGGGCAATTTGCTTGTAACTATGAATGATCCTTTGGTGACTACAAGTAGTGCCGTTTGAACTATGCCTTTGTCTAATATAACTTTTGTTATCCTCTTTTATGAATTCATCCATTAGGTACATCATTGCTGCACTTAAACTGTGGGAAAATTTCAAGGTTTGGCAAAGCCTACTAATGAAGTATCGAGGAGTAATTCAAACCCTCTACAGCAGCAGATCCTAATGACATGGAGCTGTCCTTTAAAATTTAAAAGGCATGATGTAATTATAGAGGTTATGGCTGTGTGTAATAAACCAATGAGTATGGTTGGCAATGCAATTTTAGATGGGATGGGATATTTGATAGAGTAGAAACAGTTAGCCAACTCACAAAAGAACCTTGGTTTCTCATCACCAAGTATTACTAAATCTAAGAGGTGACTTGAGTTTTTTTCCATCCCTCTGTCAGGGCAAGCATGCAAATGATATTTTAGAGGATGATAGAGCATTTCTCATGACAAAATAAAAGAGGCACAGGCTACTATCTAATGTGTTGGAAATGCATCCAGCATTGACACATTTCTTTCTAGAATCGATTCTAAAATACCCCTTCCTTGAGATGACCTGCTTCAGCCATTCTTCTTCTCCTATACATCACATCCAACTGTCCAACAGCATGTTGACCAGGAGGCCATTGCGAAAAGATTTGGAATTGGTTCTGTCGGAGGTGCTATTCCCAAAACGGAACTCACTCACCTCAGGGAATTGATTACCTCGTGTGTTGCAAAAAGGAAATCGGTCAGAGGAGTGGTATAGGAGTGGTCCAGAGTCGCGGTGTAATTCTGAAGTAGGAACCAATTCTCGGGGGAAGCCGATTCTCACAATGGGGAAGAGCAGAGAATTGGAAGATCAAATAGCTACAGTAAGAATTTGCTTCCAATTCTTTTCGCAACAGCCTCCTGGTTACCCCTGACCTTTGACTGATTCTCAATGTTGAGGACCCCCACGGAAAACGCAGCAGTGATGCCTTAAATCATACACTGCTCTTGTAGGAGACTAAAAGCACCCACTCAATCTCTACCCATGTGTATCTAAGCATGTTTCAACCACCTTTTGGTGAAACAGGAGGACAATTTAACACAAACCTAGAGGGGTCTCATGGTGCCTTAGGGGTTACAGGCTGGTTGGATAGCATGATGGGTGAAGGGTAAAGGTCAGGTTAGGGGAAAGGGCACTAGATGAAGGATTGACTGGTCATGAGGTACGTTTTAGCAAATGAAAGGCAATTGTAGAAGTTGATTGTGGGGCAAGGTGTCACATATGAGAGAGGCTATTTTATTTGCTGTAGGTACAGTGAGAAGAATGGGTTTAAGCCTATAGTGAGTAGAGACTCAGACAAGCATGATCAACTACTACTATCATTACTATTGACAGTAAATGACAACGTATAGGCATCATAATCATAATGGGCCAATATCAAAACATGAAAGATCAAGAGTCAGTGAATGGTCAACTATGAGCACCTTCACCTAAAAAATGGCATACAATTCTGTACTACCTGCCAATGCTCCAGGAATGAAGCCTATGAAGAAGTACAGTGGTCACCCCATATGGATGTTTCCTATCAAGGTCCATCTGTATAACAAGCAGGTGCTTGACACAGTGCCATTGTGTTATGTTAATGACATTTTGCATGTGTTGGCGTATGGTCTGTATACCCTGATTCTAATTGAGTGGCTGTAGGCTGGAGCCCAGAAAAGGTTACAACATGGCATGCTGAGTGCAATTTTGGATCTATTTCCGGTGAATGTTTATAGATTCAGTGTCAAATATAGTCATCTCAGTGGAAACAAATCTCATTGACTCATGTGTCCTAGAGGATTATGGCTTTATTCACATAGAATCCTTGGTCACTCTTACTTTATGATAGAATAGGAATGATGGGCTGGGTATTGATCAGGCAGTTTTTTTTTTGTATATTTCTTTCTGTCACCATCTGCAGTAAGTATTTAAATTTATTGTAAAGCCCTTTCACACTGTATACTGAAAATCTATCACCATAGCAATGCCCTGATGTAAATAATCATTCCTTACGTTTTACTCAATAGTGTCCATAGAATCTATTCAAAGGACAATGTGCTGTGAAATAGATGTAGAACAAAACAGTTCATTCTATCATAGATAAAATTGGAAATATCCAATGTTGATCTTCTCAAGATGCCAGTCTACTTGAATAGTGAACTACTAATGCCCACAGTTTCTACTCAATGCACAACTGTACTTCTTTCAGGAGTGTAGGATCAAAATCTTGCTTCTTATTTAGGGTCCTTTAAAATAGTCTGGAGAAAGTTAAATTGGATACAAAATGCAGCACCGCTTTTAACACAATTGGATCGGAATATTTTAGTCAGAGTGTCTTATTTGATCAAGCTTGGGAAACATGTTAACACATCCACCACAAAATGAAAACAGCTATAAGAAGATAAGCCTATAATGCACTAAGATGCATTCGTGCATTATAGGACAACAGACAGTCTTGATGTGAAGAAGATCGTTGTCTATAGCATAGAATGCATCTGAGTGCATTATAGGACAACAGGCAGTCACGGTGTGAAGAAGGAGTTGTCTATTGTCTTTATAAAATGTACATTTCATTCCAATCAATCAAGTACCCAATCAAGGTATATCCAGAAGAATTATGGGTACCTGACTGGTTTACAGCTATGGTGATCTTGCTCAGCCATACACTCTACTCCTCTAATGCACTCAAGGTCACTTCTATCGTGCAGCAGAGCACTGCCAGCCGTTTTATAATTCCTGTTATGGCTAACTCGAGGGTGAAATGGGACATGAATATTTCTTCAGGTTAACCACGAGTTTATTGGAATACGCTAGGATATATACTTAGGCATCATCTTCTTTTTGTTACTGCTTCCCACCTTTTGAGTTTAAGAAGGGAGAGAGAAGAGATGAGCTTGCTAATGTCAGAGGTTATTCACCACAATGGCATTCATATCACCATCTTCGAAAAAAAAAACCAACAGATAATGAACCCTTAATATATATGCATCAATTTTATCAGGCAAAAAAGGGCTCAGACAAACCGACTGATGTATGACAAATAACATGATGCTACATTCCTCCCTGATGAGGTACACAGAAATGGGATCACAGAACAAATGAACATTGTTTTATGCGGGGTATTGGCGTGAACATGTCTTTAGATTCTCACTGATTTTCCTGCCCAGCATAGTACATAATCCAACATCGTGTTTTGGTCTGTATATCTTCAGGTTCAGTGAGTCCCGGTTTTTATTAGGTGTTGGGGTCCATGGTCAACTGTTGAGGAAATCACTTACAGGGCTCAAGATGAGAAGATAGTGAAGTGCCGATAGTTTCACCACTCTGTTCCTAGGATATTTTGCAATATGTTGGCCCCAGGGTCCTGTCCTCAGAGGTTAAAGACATATAGGTTCTCTGCTGAATGGCAACTGTGTAACTCTCTCTATAGCTTGACTCAATATCCTTTACAGAGAAAAACACAAGCCTGCTAGACATTTTCCTTCATTACCAACATTTACAATCAGGGATTTTCTTTAATAATTATTGTTAATTAAAAGGACAGGAAGCTTTGTCAGGTTAGTTAATGGACCTTGGAGGGCATGTTAAAAACCTTCTTGATGCTTCAAAACTCAAATTAAAACATTAGCTCAGTGTTCTCCCAAACGGCTGTAATGTTTTCTCATGAGATCGTGTGGATGCAGTGTTGAGTGGGATTATTAAGAAATGATATGTCTAACTTTTTACTTTAGAGAGTTGTCCTGGTATTGATAGAAAGGCTCGATAGCTTGGGCAATTTAATTAGTTTAGGTAGATGCTTGATGACGTACTCTATGAGGGGCTACTCACTACATTAAAATGTTCCAGGTAGGGAAGGAGGACAGGGGCCATTCCACCCTGGCGAAGCACCGCATCGACACGGGAGACCATACACCCATCAAGCAACCCCCCCCCCCCGCCGGCTGGCACCCCATAGACGGGAGATGGTAGGGCTCGAGGTCGACAAAATGCTGGAGGCAGGGGTGATAGAGGAGTCAATTAGCCCCTGGGCATCTCCAGTCATGTGTGGACTATAGGAAGCTGAATGCCGCTACGGTGAAGGATGCCTACCCCTTCCCCGAGTGGAGGACTGCTTGGATACCATGGCAGGGGCTATGTAGTTCTCCTCCATGGATTTAGCCAGTGGGTATTGGCAGTTGGATATAGAGAAGGGGGACCGGGAGAAAAAGGCCTTTAGCACTCACTGGGGCCTGTTTCAATTCAGAAGGATGCCTTTCGGCCTGTGTAATGCCCCGGGCACCTTTGAGCGCGTCATGGAGGTGGCTATGCGGGGTCTGCAGTGGAGGATGTGCCTGGTGTATTTAGATGATATAGTGGTCTTCGCCAGCATTTTTAGTGAACACCTCCGCCGGTTGGGGGAGGTCTTGTAGCGATTAAAAGGGGCGGGGCTCAAAATCAAACCCTCCAAGTGTCAACTAGCCCATCGACGGGTCCTGTTCTTGGGCCACGTGGTCAGTCAGGTGGGGGTGGGCACAGATCCGGAGAAGATAGAAGCTGTGAAGTCGTGGCCTACACCAAAAGGGGTGTCGGATGTTCCTAGTTTCTTGGGGCTGGCGGGGTATTACCGAGCATTCGTCCCCGAATTCTCCTCCATAGCCAAGCCACTGAGTGCCCTAGCGGAGAAGGGCAGGATGTTTAAGTGGACCCCCGACTGTGAGGATGCCTTCGGCAAACTAAAGTGGCGGCTGACCAAGGCACAAATCTTGGCCTTTCCCCGACCGGAGGGCCAATTGATAATGGACACCGATTCTAGTGACACTGGGTTGGGGGTGGTGCTCAGCCAGGAGCAGGAGGGAGGAGAGAGGGTTTTGGCCTATGGGAGCCATACCCTTAGTAAACCGGAAAGGAATTATTGTGTCACTCGGAGAGAGTTGCTGGCCATCGTCTTTGGCCTCTCCACAGCCCCAAGTTAAAGGATAGGGGACAGTTTTACATTGATGAGGTCTTGAGGGGGCTCTTAACCTGCTTTATAGCAGTAAAGATTAATGAGTTTTTATAGAGTAAAATAGAAAATCAGTGTCCTGGACTGAATGAGTTTTGATTTCTCAGAGGTGATTGCCTCTTTTTGGTGATTAACTTTCCTCCTTTCTCAGGGACAATCACCCATCCCTCTCCCTCATCCCTCATCTACTCCTGGCTGGAGCAGGCCTGGCCCCCACTCTTAGCCCAAAGCTAAGCCCAAAAGAATATCTATGTGTTTTCTTCTCACTGACCCTCTCCGACACATAGTGCACCCTCAACAAGGTATATATAACAACCATGGCAGCACTCATAAATTTCTGGAGCTAAGGCTAGAAGTTTGATAGCTCATAATATTTGGAGATACTACAGTATACAAGGATATTACTTTCAGTTTCTTCATGCCAAGCATTGCCCACAGATATGCCTCTGTCTAATATGAATTATTATCATCCTGTCACATTTCATGTTTGGCAAAGCCTACTAATGAAGTATTGAGGAGGTATTTGAACCCTCTACAGCAGCAGATTCTAATGACAAGTGACCATAAACCCCTGGAGCAATATGATGTCCTTCAAGGTTTAAAAGGCATGCTCATGATATATGAGGTTATAGCTGTGTAATAAACCAATGAGTACAGCTGGAAATGCAATTTCAGATGGGATGGAATAATTATTTTGAATATTTGTAGCCCCAATTATGGTTTTGCTCTTCAATTCCCTGAGATGATCTTATGATATACCATTTTATTATTCCATAAATCGTAACATATTTTGTATTAATCAAAGGATATCTATGAAATTAATACATAGGTTGGTTCTAAGAGCTATAAGAGCGCTCAAACTTTGTATAAGAGCGTTCATGCCCCACTGCACACCAAACCAAGTCAGTTAGACAGAGTTTATGACATCAAAGGGTCCGACCTAATGGTTCACTGCACAATATAATAAAAATGAGGGTCTCAGTGTGCGACCTCATGGTTCAGTGCACAAACTAATAACTTGTAAGTGAATGCAAACGGCCGTTAGGGGTGCCTGGGCACCACAGACGCCGTCATGAGTGTCTGAGCATCCTAATGACTGAACAATGGGTTACATAAGCACAACGCCATAACCTTCCGGTCGCTCTAGCGTCGCTCCTGAGCAACCTAGGTCAAATATCAAAGCATTTATGAAAAGCCCATAATTAGACGGTTAGAATGAGCCCAAGATCAAGGCGGAACTCCCATTATTAAGGAAGTTACGCCATGGATACTGAATCGACCTCAGAATGCACTACAGACGAACCAGCGCAAGTTACGCGCCTATCCAGCGGGCATTATAAACTTGGCATATTCAACTCCGCGCATGCGCAAAATGGCGGTTATAAACGCATAAACGACCGAGATATGAGGGTCTGAAGTTGCAGAACCGACCAAGACAATGGGGGACACAGCGGCGCCCATGGGGGTCCTTTGTCCCCCTGTGACACATGAAAGACTCCCCTCAAACAATTGTAGAGTTAGGCAGATGCTGCTGGCTCCAGTCAGTCTGGAGGTGCTTTTCCAAGATTTGCTACAAATAGCCTGCCTGCACCTCCAGAAGGACAGATCACCAAGAACCACTCCAGAGGTAACATCTCCAGTCATCTCCTGCTACCTGCTATACCACTGCACTATGGTGAAACTATGCTAGACAGGCATGGGTTTCCATCATTAGTGGCCAGAGGCTATCTTCCCCAAGACATCCACCAGAGGGTAAAGTTATTCATTATTACATTATTCCTCCAAGCAGCAGGCCAGGAGCTAGGTGTGGGAACCCACCTAGAACTATGCTGGACATTGTATTATTAATACCTCACAGGTGGAGTGGAACAGAACATTATACTTTATAAATTACTGTATATTTACTGTATGTACAAATTACCTACATACTAAACTACTGTATGATTGATATCTCTTACATGTTGCCTAAAGCTGAATAAACCAGTGACAACTGGAAATAACACTATTTATAAGGGCCTTGAGGTAATTACACTATATACCACTAGTCTTATGATATTTCTCATATGACAACTTGATCATGCACAACAACTAGTATGACAAAGTGGTGGAGAACATCCTACTAAGATCCCAAATTACCCAATGCTCTCTAAAAATTAAGCTGGCAACATTACTGAAAGCAACCATACACACAGTAAACCCCACTCCACCCACCCAGTGACCTTGACACCATGCCCACCAAGGTCACCAGTGGGAGCTCCCACATACCAGTGAGATCTCCCACATATCAATGAGATCTCCCACACATCAATGAGATCTCCCACACATCAGTGAGATCTCCCACACATCAGTGAGATCTCCCACACATCAATGAGATCTCCCACACGACAGTGAGATCTCCCCACATGTCAGTGAGATCTCCCACATATCAATGAGATCTCCCACACATCAATGAGATCTCCCACACATCAATGAGATCTCCCACACATCAATGAGATCTCCCACACATCAGTGAGATCTCCCACACATCAATGAGATCTCCCACACATCAATGAGATCTCACACACATCAATGAGATCTCTCACACAACAGTAAGATCTCCCACATATCAGTGAGATCTCCCACACATCAATGAGATCTCCCACACGATCAGTGAGATCTCCCACATATCAGTGAGATCTCCCACACATCAATGAGATCTCCCACACGATCAGTGAGATCTCCCACATATCAGTGAGATCTCCCACACATCAATGAGATCTCCCACACGATCAGTGAGATCTCCCACACGTCAGTGAGGTCTCCCACACGTCAGTGAGGTCTCCCACATGTCAGTGAGGTCTCCCACACGTCAGTGAGGTCTCCCAAACGTCAGTGCGGTCTCCCAAATGTCAGTGAGGTCTCCCACACGTCAGTGAGGTCTCCCACACGTCAGTGAGGTCTCCCACACGTCAGTGTGGTCTCCCACACGTCAGTGAGGTCTCCCACACGTCAGTGAGGTCTCCCAAATGTCAGTGAGGTCTCCCAAAATGTCAGCTAGGTCTCCCAAATGTCAGTGAGGTCTCCCAAAATGTCAGTGAGGTCTCCCACACATCAGTGAGGTCTCCCACACGTCAGTGAGGTCTCCCACACGTCAGTGAGGTCTCCCACACGTCAGTGAGGTCTCCCACACGTCAGTGAGGTCTCCCACACATCAGTGAGGTCTCCCAAACATCAGTGAGGTCTCCCCAATGACATTCTCAGTTTGATCTCCAACATGTCAGTGATACCTACAACACACCAGTGATCCCACACCTTCCACCATGGCCGACACTGAAGAAGGTCCTCAACCCAATCAGGCAGCTGAAAGGATAAGGGCCTACGAAAAGACCATCCAAGATGCAGTTACTGCCCTAGAAGCAAACAAAACTCATGCCCTTGCCTCAAAGGAAAGGGAGAGGATCCTCAGTCAACAATTAGATGACCATCGGAAGGCCCTAGAACAGGCACAACAACAGATATCAGATCTCATGAAGCTGGTATCAACTCAGACCTCACAGCCTCCCACACCCACCACAACACCTATTGGCACACCATCTGCCTCTGGATCCAAGGAGGATGTCATGATCTCCATGATGTCCAACATGACCAGGATCCTAGACAGACAACAACACGACGACAGGAAGATCAGGCAACACGAGGTAACCAAACCCAAAACTTTTTCTCACCCATCACCCCTCATGTCAACAGCACTATTTATTGATCACAAATTCCCAGAGTATCTGAAGGACAGGTACAAATTAACAGACAGTGACACCATGGTAACATATTTACCCAAGTACCTTGAAGGACAAGCATTGGCTTGGTTTGAAACCTTCAAGGAAAGTGCCACACCTGATAAGTTGACATGGTCCAATGTAGTACATGAACTAAAAGAGTATTTTGCTACTCAAGACAATATTATCTCCAGGACTGCACTCCGTGCACAAGAGATAGATGAACCTGTATCTGATTATGCAATGTATCTCAGAAAAGCGTGTAATGCCCAATGCCTAAAGGACGACACCTTATTTAAAACATTCACCCAAGGCATGAGGCCCTGGATCTCTGTAGCTCTTGAGAACAAGAAAATAGACTCTTTTAACCAAGCCCTAGACCTAGCCTTAGACGTTGAGACCCAAGAAAGATCTAGGAAAACAAGGGATGCAGAGTCTAACCCACAGCCTACTAAGAAAAAGGTCCAGGAAATCACCACTAGTTCAGATGAAGATGTTAACCTAATGTCTAGTGCCCATGTAAGGCAACAGGAAGCTAAGGCTATATCCAAAGACCCTACCGGTAGATATAGAGGAAATAACTATGACCCCAACTACCAATCCAATAGAGGTAGAGGTAGGGGGGGCAACAGCAACAACCGGGGGGGTCACAACAGTAGGAAAGACAACAGCTCTTCCAACTCCAACAATGGTAACTCTTCATACAATGATAGGAGAGACAGAACCCCAAGTAATGGCAGATCCTATAATAATCAGGGATCCAACAGTAGGAGCCATAGTCCACATAGGAACTACAACTCTGGATCCTACAACAACAGCCAGGGTTCAAACAACTCTGGATCCTATAATCAAGGATCCAACAGTAGGAGCCATAGTCCACATAGGAACTACAACAGTGGATCCTGCAACAACAATGATTTCTACAACAACCAGGGTTCCAACAACTCTGGATCCTATAGTCAAGGAACCAACAGTAGGAGCCACAGTCCACATAGGAACTACAACAGTGGATCCTACAACAACAACGGTGCCTACAACAATGAGGGATCCAACAACTCCGGATCCTACAGCAACCAGGGTTCTAATAACTCCGGTCAATACAGCAACTCTGGTCAATATAACCAGGGTTCCAACTCACGCCAGGAGGATTACAAACCTGACACAAGAGGTTACCAGGGGAACCAACGAAGTAACCCCCAAATACCACCTCATGTAATGGATCAAATCTCCAAGCTCCTGGTGGCAACCATCTCAACCACCCCACAGAACCAGGAAAACTAGGATGTCACAGTGCCGATGGGCCAGTGCACTGTGACACCCCAAATACAAACAATCAATCAGGATTAACAAAGATCCAACCACAGACAATTGCTAGTGCCAATCTACCATCTAACAGACAGAGACGTCCATCAGTGATACACATCACCCCACCAGATTCATCATCAAAGGATACAGGTGAGAGTACCAAGCTTTCTATTGTACTTCTTCAAAATGGCTGTATCAATGCAAATCTATATGATGTTTCAGATGTACAATGTTTGGTTGATACAGGTGCTACTATCACCTGTGTCAGACAATCATTCCTCATGGATCTCCAAAAGAGATTCCATATCCAACTGAGGAAATCTAAAATCAACATCCATTTGGCAGATGGATCGGTGTGTCATGTTAGACATTCAGCTATGCTGAACTTTAGAATCCAAGGTGTCAGATTCCAATACCAATTTGCTGTAATTCCCAACCTCACACAGCCCGTTGTTCTCGGCACAGATTTCTTAAGCACTACAAAATCTCAAATTGAATTTAATGTTGATCCTGAACAAATTCTCAAACCCATTAGGGCAGTGAGGGATTTTACCATCCCTCCATTCTCTGAACTTGCAGTATTGGGTAAAGTCACATCTACTCAATCATTGCAAGGCAAAACTGGAGTAGTAGATAACCTCCAAAGAAATAACAATGCCCCATATCTAGTTCAAAGGGCAGCAGTAACCCCCAGGGAAAATAACAAACATCCCCTAGTGTTACTCAACACCAGCAGGCGCCCACATAAAATCAAAAAGGGTGCCATCATAGCTCTATTTCAGGAATCTGATTTAGAAAAACCTCAACAGGTGTCAGACACAACCCCACACACTGATCAATCCATCCCAGCCATACGGCCTGAGGATATAACTCAATTCAGTGACACAGACTCAGACTGTGAGTCCACATATGCTGACCCTGAACCCAACTCAATCAGACTCTCTGAAATAGCTGCTATACATAGTGAGGCACATGACCTCGAGCCGGAATTGGAAGAGAATGTTCCACCAAAATCTGTGCTCACATCCAAAGATCAGCATGATAGATTAGGATCACTGCTGACCAAGTATGATGATGTATTTGTAGGAAAAGATGGAGACATTGGTGCCACACACCTGTATACACACTCAATACATGTAAAACCTGAGGCAGTACCATGTCATTTCCTACCATATAGACAAACACCAGAAAAACAGGCCGCAATAGGGGAAGAGTGTGAAAGGCTAGTACAACAGGGCATTCTGAGAGAATGTGCTGAAGGCCCCTGGGCTTCCAGATCCTTTTTAGTACAAAAATCATCGGGAGGCCATAGGCTCGTCACAGATTTTCGTTATTTGAACCAAAACACGATCTGCACTGGGGAAAAGGACCCTATTCCCCCTGAAATAAGGTCCCTTTTTGCAGATCCTGTCACTTGTATAGCTGCAATATGGGGACTTATTCACCTCAATTATGGTGTGGCCTACAAGACTATCCTTCCTCTGTTGTCCATCACATCACACCACATGTTGACCAGGTCACACCTGACCTTCGATCAATCTGCAATCTCCGCATAAAAGCAGCAGTCGCATCTTTGATCATGCATCGCTCTCGTAGGAGCCTAACAACCTGGCGGGCGTAGTTGGGTCAATACTGCCCCTAAGTGAGCAGGCTAGGAGGTACCAGAGTCTTCACTCACAGGTTTCTAAGCCTTTTAGTGGTACATAATTATCACATGCATTGCAACCACTTGTTGAGGTGATGCAGTAGTGTTGACTGCCCTACTGAGTAACTCATCATCTTAATTTAGTCAGCACTGCACTGACCACAGGATGTAAATTAAATGCAAACCTGGAGGAATCTCATGGCATTTCAAGGGTTACACAGGAAGGTGTGTGGGCTGGATGGATAGCGTGATAGGTTAAGGGTAAAGGGCAGGTCAGGGGAGAGGGCACTATACAAGAAATGGACTGGTACTGATGTAGGTTGTTGGAAATGAGAGGCAATTGTAGAGGGTGATGAGCACGTGGCATGAAGGGCAAAAAGGCCTTGTATTTGAATGGCTATATCACTTGTACTATGCACAGTGTGCATGATGGGGTTATATGTAAAGCCTAGTGAGTAGAGATCAAGATAGAACAACCACGATGCTACTGCTATCATCATTAATTGAGGTAATATGCATATTTAATAACATTATGTTCAAATATCAAAGTCCCTGTCTTGATGACTCATCCCAAAAAAAGATCAGTATCACTCAATAAGGTCATTAGAGAAAGTTGAAAGTAGTGATATAGACGATAATTTAAGCTTATTCTGAAACTAAAGACTAAAATAGCACAGAAGGATCAGTGGTCAAGTTGAAACAGCTATCAGATTACAGACTTTCATTTAATCCTACATGACGAGCAGTCTTGTTATTGGAAAGAAGGATGAAGACAGTATTCCGAGTGTATGCCAACAGGTTTATTTAGTACACCTTCCGGTTACCCTATAAATGGTAATTAGGGAAACATGTCATTACATGTAGCATGTACAGAGGCCTACATGGCCTCTAACATAGCAGCTGAGTGCAAACTTTTATATGGATACCTAGGTTTGTCGCCAGGTGTCCCACGGACCCGGATAGGTGCTGCCACCTATCCGGATCCTCAGAAACACCAGGCGACAGGTCTCACCCGCCACGCCAGACGGCACCAGTTTTTACTAGGATAACTATATACCTCTACATATATATCAAGTAGGAATAGACAGGTGGATGACAGTGTGCCATTTGTATGCATAAAGGAGTGCAGGGCCTGTTTACCCAGGACGTCGATTCACAAGTTGAACAATTGTCTGGTAAAAGTTTTGTTTGGAAATTATCAGGTCGGGGACAAAATAAGCAATGCTCTTGCGAGTGTCACACCTATGCAGAGAGGGTAGGTATGTCTAAGTGATCTTTTTTGGTCACTACTGACCATCAATTGAGTTTAATAAGGGAGAGATATGTTGATAAGCTTACTAATTTCATAGGTTATTCATCACAATGTCATTAATACCACCTCCTTCAGTGGATTCTGCCTCCTGGCATTAAAGCCATTTTTCCAGCTCTTAGACCTGACTAATAGATAATGAGGCATTGATATGCATCAATGCAGTCAGACAAAGCACGTTGTACATTGTTATACACTGGGTAGTTGGCATGGACATGTCAGCGGAATCTTACTGGAATTCCTGCCATCCTTCAACTATCCAGCAAAGATTATCCCCACATGTACTGGTTTGGTCTGTATTATGGTTGGTCTACAATTAGTACCAGCTTTTATTAAGTGTTGAGAGTATTATGGTCAACTCTTAAGAAAATTGATCACAGGGCTCAAGATCAGAAAACAGTGAAGTGCCTAAATTGTGTGTAATTGCTATGCAATTATCTTTATTAAGGGATTGCAGCTTTTGAAAATAGAGAACATCCAACATTAATATAATTATCACTGATGCAGAAGTTTAAGAATCAGGCATGCACAGTCACATGTAATGACCTACAATTACAGTGTAAAATTGAAGTAGCATCGTAGGCTGTTGTAGACTATTGTTAAATAACCTTCAGGGACACTAATTGTCATTTCATTTACTTCAGAGCCACACAGCTAGGTTTATACCCAGCAAATTATATACCCAACAATCATCTGCCATGCCCTTCATCATCATCAATCATCCAATTGATTACATAATTAATTAAAATGAATTCACATAGACCCGAGTTACACCAAACTGACCTGGAACACCTCAAACTTTGGAGGACATGTCTTAAGTCAAATTTAACTTGTTTGTGACTTTGCAGGAATCCAATACCAGTATATAAATTTTAGATTATTAAGTCTGATCCACGTAACCAAATTATATCTATATAGATCTAGACCTAACCAGAGTATGTTAGGTTATCCCTTTAAGCTTAAAACAATTTGGTAATGGCGGCTTCATTTCACTGGGATGTCATGAATCTAGCTGAAATTTGATCCTTTTTCAGTGCATTTATCACACCCGTAGAAGGTTTTCTCTGTGATTACAAACCAGAAGGCTTTGTAAATATTTCACTATTGATATCTACTTTACTCGTACCTTCATAAATCGGTAAACAAAACCCTTTAAAAAGCCTATTTCATCACTGCATTACTAGGATATTTACAATGCAGTATTCCCATTCTTTGTAGCAGCTGACTTGCAATGTGTAGGATGAAGGGCCGAATTCTTGGAGGTTAATGACATATAGGTCCCCTGCTGAATGACAACTGTTCGACTCTCTATAGCTTGACTTGATTTTTCTTACAGAAAAAAACACATGTGCAACAGACATTACCCAGCTCTGGTTCTGAATGATAGAAAATTGTCCACCAGATATTGGTCCTTTCCCTCAATTGACCAATGCAACCCCTATCCTCCAGCCTAATCAATACTGAGCGGTACGCTGTCGACATATCTGTCACCACTAGAAACATGCCGGGGCATAATTGGTTGCACACATCATCAATCTTCGTGAATTGAAAAGGTTGAAATGTTTGTTTCATATAAGAATTAATTGACCTGTCTTCTGGGCGACTCGCATTGGTGATTGGGCAAAAGCCTCCTGATGCCTTGGGTACTGCCCATAAGGGTTTATCCGATACAATATCTAATTTACCACTCATATAAGCGTCATGTAACAAGTTGTCAATTTAATGAGTGAGCTTGAACAGTGGCGGAATTATAACTGGCTGTTTCATAATTATCCACTTTTGCATGAGGATCGTTCATGACCCCAACTAGGATGAAGGCCCCGTGTCAAATAATAACATTTCTCTCCAACCTGCCGGCTTGAGTTGGGAGTTGGGGACTCCTGTCACAACATGAACATAGTTACAGTCCCATAAGGGCACATAATTGTCATACATGGCTCATAAAGCATTCATACTGTCAGAACTAACAATTCCTCACAATTGTGAACATGGATGGAATCAAAGGGCCGAAAATTCACATCCGCTAGCCCATCTCAAGCTTGTTTCTGAGAACCTGAAGAGGCCTGATAACCCTGTTGTTGATAACCTTGTTGCTGACCAAAGTAATGCGTCTAGTTTCCTACTGTGCCCTGTAGGCCACAGGGTGAGCCCCAATAATGTCCTTAGAAAATAAGTTTCGTTCCAACAAGAGGGGGAGTACAAAATTTTTGTGGTTTTGTATAGGTAATGACCCTAGGAATCATATATCAAAAGTTCTCCGCTCACCTCCCTGCAGTTTTTGCGTAGGTCAAGGTCAAAGGTCGAGAATTTCCCTCTTTATTCCTATATAAATCTGTAAAACCCAGTAATTAATTGTATGTTGTCTATGGACTAGGGTAAAAGACTAGAGGAGGGTATTATGGTTTAGTCTAAACCAGAAAATCATGCTGATTTCAAATATAATTGATATATTGGTGTGAGTATAATAGAAGTACCCAAAAAATGGGGTTTAAAAAAAATATATTATTGAAAAATATGTTAAAATATCAAAAATCAGTAAAACATGAAATAAACCCTCAATAATCCACTTAACACTTAAATGAGTTAGATGGTGGGTGAGGAGCATAGTAAGCATGACCTAATTAGGTTATTAAACCTTGACCTACTTAATTAGGTCAAAGGTCACAGACACAATATCTGCCATATCTCTGGTTCTAGGAGGACTTTCCGCACAATTTTTTGTTCTAAATAGGGATTTCTGTCATAGAGGAATAGATTGGACTAGGTTTAAACCTACTAGGATGCATTTTCAAGTCTCGAAATCTGAGATCAATATTGAATGTCTGTGTGAATACAGATGTGTGGTCAGAATGATTTAAACAGATAACATCACAGGTAATATTGTAATACCCCATTTGTGATGGGTAGAGGGGCTTAAAATAATCATATGTAGGCTGGTAAGTGTTTAATCAGCTTGCAATAATTAGATTGTTAGGCCTTGACCTATATCTAATTAGGTCAAAGGGCACAAGAACCATATTTGCCGATATCTCTGGTTCTAGGAGAGCTTTCTACACAATTTTAAGTTCTAAATACGGGTTTCTGACATCTGGAATTTATTGGTGTATGTTTTGACCTCCTAGAATGCACTGTTGTCTATGTGAGCCCTAAACATGGAATTATATTCAACTGTGTCTCCAACCATATACATGCGAATGAATGAGAAAGAAGGCAACTTGTGCCATCCAAGTAGTGTTACATGTGTATCCAATGATCTTAATTGACATAAGTAATTTCAGCCTCATGCTAGAGTACATTTTTCTTTCACAAAATTGGCTGAAAATGACAATTTGCCTATTCTTTACCATTGCTGTAGTGCCATATATACTTTAATTTACTTAATACTATATTTCCACCATTATCATTCAATGAGGATTACTAACAAAAAAAAACTTTTGATGTGCTTGATTGGTCAATACAACCAATATTGAGATATTTATGGTCATATAAGTGAACATTCCCATAGAAATCCTTTATGTAATGCCCGCTGGAAGCAGCCAAAGTGCACAATTTTCGTTGGTAGTGCCCCCTGTTGTATTGATCATGTAACTCTGTTGAATCACTTGTATAGGCTTGGTCTTGTCCAAAATAATGCAAGGATAGGGGCTGGGGTGGGCTGACCTATTATAAGGAGTGGAATGGCCACTTGTGCGGGAGCATAAGGGGTAAATTGTTAAGGCACCCCCTCTTAAGGAGTTATCCTGTTGTTTTACATTGTGTATACAGGTCTGTTTGAACTAAAAAATGGACCCCTGGTGCACCTTTTAGGTGCAGGGAGGGATTTCTCTCAAACCTTTCCAAGACTTCTTTACCAGCATACTGGTATATAAGCAAATGTCCATGACCAGGGAATAAATTTGCATCGTATTCACCGAGGTGAGGCTGTCCGTATTCAACTCTGCCTATAAGGCATCGTTGAATACGGACAGGCCTCACCAAGGTGAATACGATGCAAATTTATTCCCTGGAATGGACATTTGCATTTATGTCATGGCCTAGGGGGTTATTTTGCCTTTAAATAAAGAAAAACAGCTCAGATCTGTTCAAAATCCAAGATGGCGGACACCCATTGAATACAGACAAATTGTATTCAATGCCCCCTATTGAATACGGCGGTTCTAGTACTTATCTATAGTGACGGTCGTATCAGCCATGACATAAAAGGCGGGGGGAAGGGATTCTAAGATCCCCAGGTGCAAATGTCATGTTTAGTACTGAAAAAAAAAACTTGTAGAACAGCACAAAAAAAACAGGCACTCACTATATGTCAGAGACAGGTGTGTGCAGCTGACAAGGCCACTTTTTGATGACAATCCATCTCATCTAGGTTCTAGTTTTCATGAAAATCTATCCCTTTTGAAGTAAACCCTTCTGATCATAGGTGTACCTCAGGATTAAGGGTCACCTGTATCCCAAAATCACTATCACCATGGATTTGTTTGTCACAGGCCAGGCTGTACAACCCCATCAAAGGTGAATCGAGTGCCCCTCCCTAGTACTTACCCTCCAGGTTTCATGTACTAGCTTTTAGCTTCTTTAAAAGTTGGAAAATTGTTGATTTCTGATTTATGCACATGACAGCACATCCTAGGAGGTTCAAACAAGTTCCAATGGATTCCTCTATATCAGAAACCCCTATTTAGAGCTTAAAATTGTGTGAAAAGCTCTGCTAGAGCCAGAGATATTGGCAAACATGTTTCTTGTGCCCTTTGACCTAATTAAATATAGGTCAAGGCCTAACAATCTAATTATTGCAAGTTGATTAAACACTTACAAACCTACATATGATTATTTTAAGTCCCTCTACCCATCACAAATGGGATATTACAATATTACCTGTGATGTTATCTGTTTAAATCATTCTGACCACACATCTGTATTCACAGACATTCAATATTGATTTCAGATTTTGAGACTTGAAAATGCATCCTAGTAGGTTTAAACCTAGTCCAATCTATTCTTCTATGTCAGAAATCCCTATTTAGAACTTAAAATTGTGCGGAAAGTTCTCCTAGAACCAGAGATATGGCAGATATTGTGTCTGTGACCTTTGACCTAGTTAAATAGGTCAAGGCTTAATAACCTAATTAGGTCATGCTTACTATGCTCCTCACCCATCATTTAACTCATTTAAGTGTTAGGTGGATTATTGAGGGTTTACTTCATGCTTTACTGATTTTTGATATTTTAACATATTTTTTAATAATATTTTTATTTTTAAACCCCATTTTTCGGGTACTTCCATTATACTCACACCAATATATCAATTATATTTGAAATCAGCATGATTTTCTGGTTTAGACTAAACCATGATATCCTCCTCTAGCCTTTTAGCCTAGTCCATAGACAACATACAATTAATTACTGGGTTTTACAGATTTATATAGGAATAAAGAGGGAAATTCTCGACCTTTGACCTTGACCTACGCAAAAACTGCAGGGAGGTGAGCGGAGAACTTTTGATATATGATTCCTAGGGTCATTACCTATACAAAACCATAAAACTTTTGTACTCCCCCTCTTGTTGGAAAGAAACTTCATAATTTGGTGGCTCACCCTGTGGCCTACTGGTATTGGTGATTGGACTGGTTTTGCAGGTTTTGGTAACAGTTTTTTGCTGGGTACAAGCATCCCCCACACACCGTGCATGAGTGCTGCTTGGCACACTTGACAAAATTGCACACAGTGAAATTAATTTTTTTGCACAAATGATCTGGGCAAGGGATCATAAATTTCGACTGTGAGCAACCTTGACCTTGGTGAGACTGATTGGCAAATTAAATTGCTTTGGTAGTTTCATGGCTTTTTCTGATTGTTGTTGCATTTTAATATATGCTAACGTTTTCTCAATACTGAGATTCTCTGCCATAGACCGATGCTCTGCTGCTACGAAACATGGGATTTCTTTTTTCAGAACTTTATCAGTCACATCATACTTATACTGGCATATGGCATTCATGTAATATGTGAGCTTAATCTCTCTGAGAGTGATAAATTTCATATGCTGCAGGTAGGACATAGTGGTTGATTGGGGGTCATTGGCAAGCAATAAACTCTGAAGCACATTTAGCATACCATACACTAGTTCGCTGTAACTCATCTTGTCATAGGATTTATCTATAGGAATGTGGTAATCAGGGCACAACCATATTTTAGACCTTTTCCTTTTAGTTGCTACACTAGCTGCATGTAAAGTGGTTAAAAGGTAAATCCTCTCCATTAACTTTACTTGTCGTGGTGTTGACCAGACCCTCTACATCCCTGTTCAGAATGCCAATGTTACCTACACCTAGACCAGCAGAAGCTAGTTCTGTCTGCAGGGTGTGGAGTGATTGCTGCTGTTGAGAACCAACCTGGACATTGGTGTTGACAGGCACCTGCTGCTTAAGTAGATCTAGTAGTTGCTGTTGTAGACCACCCTGGGTGGTGGTGTTGACTGGTACTTGTTGATAACCACCCTGGGCAGTGGTGGTGACTGGTACATGTTGATTACCAACCTGGGTATTGGTGCTGACTGGTCCATGTTGCTGTTGTAGCTGTTGCTGTCTCCAGGCCAAAAACTGCTGATATTAATCCAAGGTAGCCTGGGAGTAAGTGGATTGTGATGCCCATGGGCCTGGAGGTGCCCCTTCATTAATGTCAGTACCACTCGACAAAATAATTATGTGTGTTTTGAGAGCGAATAGATGCCTATTCCAACTCCAATTCCTTTTGCTTACCCAATTGTTGTATCTGCTTCTCTCTTTGGCTTTCTCCACATCAAATGCTGTACCTTTGCATCAAAGGCATTGTCTATAGTCCCGGTCTGCATTGACGAGTGTTGACCAGGGAAACCGCCGTCCTGCCCGGGTGCTTTGGCATCCTGCGTGGCCCCGGCAGAGTCACCGAGGGGGTCATGGCTGGCTGACTCCATGGAAGCCGGTGGTCCTCCATGGCCTGCCTGCCCCTTTAGGACTCCTAACTGCTGCTGTGGGTCCCATTTAGGGTTAGGATGCTTGCATGTAGGACGCTATCTGAAGTTCCCGTGGTATTGCTCCTCGCAGGAGTCGCAAATGACTCCCATAATGAAAAAATAAATGTCTTGCATTGTCTGCCATGTGTGGCTGCTGCTTGCTGAATGCTGCTAACCCCATTGTGGGGGGAGATTGTATAGGGGGACTGTTCTACACCAGATGGTGGTAGTGTAGCATCTAGTGTCAGTAGGCCAATGTGATCTATTTGGACCAATGATGGGTGATGGGTGAAATTTCTAGATGAATATATTACATTAGATACGGGGTATGGTTATTATATGGAGGGGTGAAAGATTGAGGTTTGTCAATTTATAGTGGTTACAATTGATAAAGCTTTTGATATAAGATTTTTTTTTGCAGCATTCCTGAATGGGCTTTCAAAGTGGAAGAAAGTCAACTGAGAAACAGAAGGAAGGACATATATGCTACCTGGAAATGCTTCCAGTGTCAGAAACCCATCAGTACTAATAACTTTAGTTCTTAGTGCCTGAATCTCCAGCTTTAAGTTGTCTCTCCAGCTGTACATTTTTTGCAGTTACTATTGTATTTCTCATAATATAAGTTTATAAGATTATTTTTAAGTGAAATTGAAAATCAATGCGCTTGACTGAATGAGTTTTGATTTTTCAAAGGTTTCTATTTTTTGGTAATTATTCCCTTTTAAGGGAGCATTCAACAATTACGTCACTGATTAGGGGGTGGGGGGGGGGTCTTTGGGTTCCTCTATATGTTCCATACAAAAACAGTGAGTAGGGGGTGGGTGGGTCCTGAAAAATGCCTAAATACCGGTGACATAATTGTTGAATGCTCCCTAACAGGGCCAATCTCCCACACCTTTCCCTCATAACCTCTGCTAAAGCAGGCCTGGTACCCACTCATTTTCCTATGCCACAGTACAATTATATACTATGTGTTTTCTTGCTGACAATCTCCTACATATACCATACCCTTAAAAAGGGATATAACATCTATGTGACCATGTCAGCAGTCATTAGTTTTTGGAGCTATGTTCAGAAGTTTGATAGCATATAATCTTTAGAGATACTAGGGTACACAAGGATATCACTATCAGAAAATTTCATCATGCCATGCATTGCCTATAGATATGGGAACTTGACCTGTGACTAACATGTAAGTCACTCCTAATAGAGATATAAATCCATCACATCTATCTTGTTCTTACATCTGCTCATATAAATCATTTTCCCATTCCCGGAGCTGCAGTGGCAATGTATATATTATATACCCTTTATCCCATGTTTACATAAAGCTTCGTTCACTCTTTATGCATTTTGTTCATAATGCATAAATAATTAATGCATAATTAGAAAGTGCTTTAATGAGTCCAAATGTGGAGTTTGTATTGAGGCAACATGCCAAATCTAAGGCCTGATGCATTTATAAAGGCATGTAATGATTCACCAGTGCTGTGCTAGCAGTGTTTGTCATGAAATTCTTAGAGCGGCATCTTATGAGAGTCATCCATTGAAATAATGCATCAATGCTTCCTGCCCTTTGAACATCACTGTATATTTTTCAGTCCTATTTTGCCATATAGGTAGCCATAGGAGAAAGTAAGATTATTATGGTATCAATTTAATGAAATAGATATCTGATGTTTGATTGTTCTTACCATAACCATCTTGTATAGGATACAGCTTACACCCATGAATGAACCATTTTTGCATCTCACAGCAGCAGCAATTCAAGGATGAACCTTATAGGTGTAATCAAGCCCCATCTGGAAGCTGTGGTATTCTCTCTGTGATGGTATTATCTTATACATAAGGTACCAAAGTACAAATCAATGTGATATCAATGCCCAAAAACTAATTATTCCTTTTCTATTTGTCTTTTCTAGGTGAGTGTGACATTCCCTATTACACAGCAAGAAGTACAGGTAAGGTGGTCTTGTGAAGTGGTCATATAATATGTGAGGCTTCAGTCCGTCTGTTAGTGACAATGCTGCAACATTTCATCATCATGTTTGTTAAGGCCCTGCTTGCTTAAGCAATGCAGCACATGATGCATTTTGTCTATTGTGACATTATAGACTGCAACATGGAACCCTGCTGCATGTCTATATTATAGTATATGTGCCAATATAAGTATGTCTAACTATTTTCATTCACTATGAAATATTTCAAAAGAAGTTATCCTGAAAATAGGGTGGTCTATAAGAGAGGCCCCATGAGGCCTACTATGGTTAACTTTCAGAGACCTATAGGGAGCCTAAGTCCCGCGATAAACTATGTCGTAAAAAAAATTCTGATTTGGAACTAAAATGACCAATATTTGAATTGACCTGGAGGCCCACCATATATAAAATTTTAAGGCTCAACTCTCATTCTTAAAAAAGTTATGCTAGGCTTAAAATATTCCCCTATCCTTCAAGCCTGCGGGCGATAATATGCTGAGCACAGAATCCGCCCGCACGTGACGTGACTTCCCCTCCCTATTATCATTTCTTGAGTCTTACTAGTCTTTGTTATAAATGATAAGATTCCTCCAAAGCCATTGTGTCCAGGCATTCATGGAAATGAATTATTGATGTCCATCAGAATTGGAATGTGCCTTTTTACCTACAAAACTCTCCTGTGTTGAGGTCATCTTTCTTCTCTTGTACATCTCTCCACTTAACTCTTTCCAGCCGGCTAGTGCATTAATGCACTACCAGGTAAAACACGGCTAGTGCATTAATGCACTATAAATAACAGCAGGCATTATGGTGTCAAATAAAAGGGAATTACATACAGATTTCAAATCAGTGATTTTTGAATACATTTTACAAACATTGGTTCTTACCCTCTCTAACTCTATTCTCATGTATTAATAACACCTGGCCGTTGACCTCAATCTGCTGTATTCTAGGGACTTTTAGTTAACAATGATAGAGCCGGCTGGAAAGAGTTAAGTGTCAATCAGGTCTCCCCTGACCTTCCCCGACCTTCTATGTCCTATTCCTCCATATAAAAGTGTCAGTGGCATCTTTTGATTATAAATTGCTGTACTAGAAGCCCACAGGCCTGGTGGTGATAGGTGGCATAATAATGCAGCCTATCAGTGTGGAGCTTGGTGGCTGAGTGGTTTGAGCGATATAGAGTGAGTGTGATGGATGTTTAGGCCCGCATGCTCTACTCACTGGTTTAGGAGTTTTCAACTGCTTCAGGGACAAACATGTTGCATTACCCAATTTATCTATGCAGGGCTCCCTTCTTGAGAAACTCATCATGGATGTGTTCATACACCATATTGTCTATCAGTTCATGGTGAAGGGTTAGGATGATGCAAGGGTAACACAGTTTGGATGGAATTTGAAAAGGAACATGGCTCTGGAGGGAATGAGAAGATATGAGATGAGGTAGAGTAGCGTGAGAGGTGAAGGGTTATGGCCAGATGGAGGGACGGAACTAGAAGGATGAGTGAATGTTATGGTAGAGCAGCTAGAAAATGACAGGCAGTGATGTTAAAGCACCATGTGGCAAAGGGCCTGTTAGTAAAGTGGTTATTTCAAGTCAGTATGAAGGGAACATAGTACATCTATAGGGACAAGAGTTAGACCGTTGAAATTTGTATTCCTCCTTGTCCCTTGCCCCTCTCTGCACATATCCTTCAGTATACATTCTCCTCAATCTGCAAATAACTCAGTTTAGCTAACTCTTACACAACATTGGTAGCAGTTGGTTGTGAATAATATGATACAATAATAGAGTTGAACTGAATTGCGAATTCTTTAATAATAATTTCCATAAGCTATAGTATTTAATAATTTTGATAATTGATAATTTTAAAGGTAGGTGAGCTTATGATACCATCAATGTTCTAAAATCCCATGCACATGCTAAATTGAGTGGTTGTGATGGGACAAGTGTGGGTGGCAGGCAGGCCTAGACTTGTCAATGGCTGACATTCATAACTCTATTCCCTTGGGAATGAAGCCCTGCAGGGAGTATGGTGGTCTCCTATTCCGGATCTCCTCTGTCACTACCTATCTACTCACAACATGACCAGAATAAAAGCAGCAGTGGCCAAAGAGTGCTGGGCAGTGTTTTATTTCACAATATTCTAAGACTGTGTCATCTCATATACAGTTAGCAAATCAGCTGCTATTCTCATTTGGGGGCATTACCTCCTGGGTTCACATCAATTATTCTTACCCCACATCAGGTTGGGTCTTGTCATCCAGCGTAATGCCACCTGAATGCGGGAGCTGCTTCATTGGTGCATTAAATCATGTGTCACTTGGATGAGGTCTGTTACCAGTGCTGGTCATGGTAATTAATAATTGCCACCACAGGAACAATATTAGCTTCAATGTAGAAAACATTACCTTCAGAGGTACATTGTGCGTGATGCACACTGATGATAAACTGTAGCATAAACACGAAATTGTCTTTTATGACCACCATCTAGCAGTCTCTCATAAACATACCCTCATAGCTGGCCTGCAGACATGGTTTGTATGACAGATCTAGTAATACTGAAATCACCCAGGGGTACACCATTTTTCAAAGCCAGATCAATGTTTACCAATGTAATAAGTCCTGGGTTCCACATCTTTCCCAATGCAATGTCCCAATGCAATGTCCCAAATTAATTCATACATCCAAGCTGGCATTGCTGTCCTCTCTGCAGTGTCACTTCCTGTTTCGATAATCATTATGTTTAATTTGTGGGTGTTTGTGGTGTTCCTGTCAGCCAAAATGACCTCAGTTGATGTTAGCCAGAGAGATACAGAATTTATACTGCACAGCAAATTTCGTGTTGCAAGCAAAGGGGTGTCAGAAATTAACCAGCTCCACAGGAAGTAACCTGTCACCTTTAATATGAGGTCTCATGTTAGATTTACACTATGGCACTGTCATACTAGTGATTGGCATGATCAAGTTGTCATATGAGAAATATCATATGACTAGTGGTGTATGGAGTAAATACATCAGGCTCTTATAAATAGTGTTATTTCCAGTTGTCACTGGTTTATTCAGCTTTAGGCAACATGTAAGAAATATCAATCATACAGTAGTTAGTATGTAGGTAATTTGTACATACAGTAAATATACAGTAATTTATAAAGTATAATGTTCAGTTCCACTCCACCTGTGAGGTAATAATAATACAATGTCCAGCATAGTTCTAGGTGGGTTCCCACACCTAGCTCCTGACCTGCTGCTTGGAGGAATAATGTAATAATGAATAACTTTACCCTCTGGTGGAAGTCTTGAAGGAGATAGCCCCTGGCCACTAATGATAGAAACCAATGCCTGTCTAGCATAGTTTCACCATAGTGCAGTGGTATAGCAGGTAGCAGGAGATGACTGGAGATGTTACCTCTAGAGCGGTTCTTGGTGATCTGTCCTCCTGGAGGTGCAGACAGGCTATTTGTAGCAAATCTTGGAAAAGCACCTCCAGACTGACTGGAGCCAGCAGCATCTGCCTAACTCTACAATTGTTTGAGGGGTGTCTTTCATGTGTCACAGGGGGACAAAGGACCCCCATGGACGCCGCTATGCCCCCCATTGTCTTGGTCGGTTCTGCATCTTCAAACCCTCATAACTCGGTCGTTTATGCGTGTATAACCGCCATTTTGGGCATGCGCGGAGCTGAATGTGCCAAGATTATAATGCCTGCTTGATAGGCGCGTAACTCCCGCCGGTTTGTCTGTAGGGAACTCGGAGCTTCTTTCAGTCTCCATAGCATAACTTCCTTAATAATGGGAGTTCCGCCTTGATCTTGGGCTCATTTTGATCGTCTAATTATGGGCTTTCCATAAATGCTTTGATATTTGACCTAGCTTGCTCAGGAGCGACGCTAGAGCGACCGGACGGTTATGGCGTTGTGCTTATGTAACCCATTGTTCAGTTATTAGAGTGCTCAGACACTCATGACGGCGTCAGCGGTGCTCAGGCACCCGTGACGGCCGGTTGCATTCACTTACAAGTTATTAATTTGTGCATTGAACCATGAGGTTGCACACTGAGACCCTCATTTTTATTATATTGTGCAGTGAACCATTAGGTCGGAGCCTTTGATGTCATAAACTCTGTCTAACTGACTGTGGCTGGTGTGCAGTGGGGCATGAACGCTCTTATATAAAGTTTGAGCACTCTTATAGCTCTTAGAACCAACCTATGTATTAATTTCATAGATATTCTTTGATTAATACAATAATATGTTAGAATTTATGGAATAATAAAATGGTATATCATAGAATACTCCCTCTCCCCCGAGAGAATGCGAAACTCCATCATTTCGCCGAGGGAATGTACAATTTATGCAATTTTTACCTTATTTTTGGAGTTATATACTGTTTGTAAGAGGATTTGAAGTAATGGGGAGTGCTTCAAATGCAATTTTTGTGGTAGAGCTTTGTCAGTTTAAACAATTTTCTCCTGGGTGTAAGTACATTTCCGAGTTTCTATATCTTACCATACCTGAGCTTATTTGCTTATGTAACATCAATTTTGGGTACAATTTTCCATTTCTATGTACTACATACAATTTGGCAAATAGTGTGCGATTTTGGCATTCAATGTTCAATTTAGCGTGCAAATTGAACATAAATGACAATTTTAGTGTGCAAATTTACAATTTCGCGTGTAATTGCGTTCAATTGACAATTTCAGTATGCAAATATATAATTTTTGCGTACATTTTGCAATTTGAGTGTGCAAATATATAATTTCGCGTGCATTTGGCAATTTTAGTATGCAAATATATAATTTTTGCGTACATTTGACAGTTTTAGTATGCCAATATATAATTTTGCGTTCAATTGATAGTTTCTGTATGTACATATATAATTTTTGCGTACAGCTTGGATACACCTAGAAATGTTGATTTCTAAAAATCTGACTTCAGTGTATGAATTGGGTACAGACATACAGTATAATGTGCAACATATAATTCAAATGTAAATTGGATACAACTTACAATCTAGTGTGCAAACATACAATTTTTGTGTGCAAATTGGGTACAAGCGTACAATCTGGTGTGCAAACATACAATTTTAGTGTGCAAATTGGGTACAAGCGTACAATCTGGTGTGCAAACATACAATTTTAGTGTGCAAATTGGGTACAAGCGTACAATCTGGTGTGCAAACATACACTTTTGTGTGCAAATTGGGTACAAACGTACAATCTAGTTTACACTATACAATTTTTGGGATTTGAGACAAATTTTTCCGAGGGCCGGAAAAACAAAGTACTTCATGTACAATAGGCTTGTTTGTCTCTGAGTTACTCATTGATTTTGCTATATGGGTGTATTAATTGGCAATTTCGGCAGTGGGCCGCTGCTTAATTGACTTTTTCCCTAGCTTTTTGAGTATGTGTCCCTGAAAGAGATTTATTTGGTGAGTATCTTAAGTAAACATGTTTTATGTCAACAATTTTCTCAACAATTTTTTTTTTTTTTTTTTTTTCATTCATTTTTCCAACAATTTTCTTGGATACCTAAAGTGTGTTACTTTAAGTAAACCTTGGCATAGTATACAAGTGCTAGTGGGTACAAAAACTGTCTTAGTTATCTACCTGCATTCATGTATATTAATGTTAGATTTGTACAATTTTACAATTTGTAGTTTGCAATTTCGCAATTTTGCGCGTATATGCGCGCGTTAATCATCGATTTTGTGAGAATACCATAGATTTTCATATTATACATCAACAAGTGGCTGTGTATATAATTTTTTTTTTTCTAATACTTTGATAATTTCATTGACAGTGGAGGTGTGTCAGGAGTGAGATGTGAGTCTCCTCCCTGGTGTGCTCATGCAGTGGTGGCACTTGAGGTGTTAGGTGCCAGATTCTGGCATGTGTCTGTGTGGGTGCCTAGCATGGTGTCAGTGGACAGTTTAGGGTGGGGGGGGGGTGTGTGTGTGTCCATTTAAGGAGTGTGTGGCTGGTATTGGAGTATCAGTTCCTCTCTGGAAATCACTGCTGTAGCACCATGGCCCATCTACAAGCTCTTTTTGCTATGCCTGTCCCCCAGGTGATGGAGGTGGGGAGTCCAGTTAGGGCCCTGGTGGAGGCCAACCAGACCATCCACTATGGTTACATAGTGAGGAATTTCAAGGAGATCATTGAGCATGGTGATGTGTTGGTCTGTAATTACTCCTGCCCCTATTTCTTAGGCTCAGCCATGCGTCGGGGGGCCACTGTGGCCCTTCTGACTAGGGCCTTGGGTAATATGGGTTTCTGGCCCATGGACTATAACTTCGGGCCGCGGGAGCGAGTGCTATGGGATTATCTGTTGGCGGCATCCCTCCTCGATCTTGCGGCATCCGGGAATCCATCCACGGCTGCCGAGTATGGACTGGGGATGCTGGAGGCCCGGCTCGCTGAGTGGGAGCAGGATCACGGCCATATGTATGGCTCGGACTCGGACTCGGACTCTCCCATTGATGTTGAACCCGAGGATCTGTGGTAGGATCCCGGCTGACTGAAACCTAGGGTGTAAAAACCCGCCATCCCAAAGGCCCTTTTCAGGGCCGGCAAATTGTCCGAAAAGTTCTGAATACTGTCTCTGATGTGTTGTCTCCTGGTGGTGGACTGGGGGCAGCCTAGGCTGTGGGCAGTCTAGGCTGTTTCCAGAGTCACCGGGGAGGGCTGGTGGTTTAGAAAATTAGCAATAGTCTGCATGTTTGACCTTGCGGTCTCCTCCTGTTGTTCGTCAATAATTATATCTGTTGTATTTTCCAGTGCTGTCATGGTCACCGGGCTGGTGCCACAATCATTCTGGAGAAGCATGGAGTAGTACAGTCCTTTGTTTTTAAGGGCTGGTATAGTACTGAACCTAGTGCGCCAAGGTAGGTGTATCACCTGAGGGAGGTGATAAGCAAATTCTCCTCTCTGTGTTGTTATAACTGCTGGTCCATTCCAGGTAAATATAGCCTTAGGTAGTGGGAAGGTTTTAACCACTATATCCTTATAGGTAGGGGCAGCTGCTGATTTAATCTCATCAAATTCATGTGGTATTGGCCTCAGGGGTAGCGCGAAGTTTGAGTCTCCACAATATATTTTAAGATATATTGTGGGATTTGTGCGCTTGGCCACATTTTTCTTGCCACAGTGTGTCTGCGCAAATTTCTTAAGGTACTTCATTATTCTGTAGGCTGAGTAGATGGTCAGGGTGAATAATATAGCAATTATCAGGGTGTGGGTTTCCTGAATTGTGAGGAAAGGGGTGTGGGTTTCCTCTGTAGGGGTTAATTTGGTAGGATTCTTATCTGGGAGCAATTTGTGTAGGGGCAGCTCGGTGACTAGTCTGAATGCTTTGGCTGTAGGCAGGTAGGCTACAGTCCCTCCTAGTCTGTATAGTTTGAGTAGTATGTATACTATAAAAATGTGAGCTGATATCCCTAGGATGAGTGCTAAGCTTTGGAAGATTGGATGCTCTGTAACTCGACGTAGGTATGATTCCTCGTAGCGCGTTTCCATTTCCTTATTAAGGTTGGAGGCATCTTTTAATACTGTTTTGGCAAAGGGCTCTAAATTTAGTTGAGTAATATCATCCATGATTGGATTTTCTTGTAGTTTCTCTAGGGTTCTAGAAAGGTTTACTACTGGGAAATTTGGAAGATTCTCTCTTTCATCTGGTTTGGTTTCAGAAATTTTGTTAAGTGCTGCCATGAATGGTAAATTAATTGTCTTGAGAATGTAATGAAATGATAAGGTTGAGTTACAGGGCAACCTTGTGTTTGGAAGAGAAAATTCTCCTACACTGATCGTGCACCCACAGGGTACACCTATGATTGAGTAGGACTGGGCTTTCCGAGTTTCAGACGTTTTACCATGGCAGTTGATAAAGTAATGGGGTTCATTAGTAGTGACCAGATACTCATCTTCAGAAATGGAAATAGCATGGGTGGTAGGTGCTTGCAGTGGTGAAACTGTAAACTTGCAATGTTCCTTAATCTGTTGAGCCTGGTTAGTAAAGATGGCTACAGGGCATGTAGGCCTGTGTTTATAGATTCTACCATTTACATCTCTGCATACCTTTACTGTAGTACCTTCACATGCCTGCATATCTGCTGAGTCCAATTCGATGAATAATGATTCGTCGTAAGATACTGCTAGAAACTCAGTTGTGGTTTGCAACTTGGTGACTCCTCTGGTGGGGGTCTCCTGTGTGTCTATAGGCATGGGTGATGTAATCATTTGGTACAGTTTGAAGGTTGAGGTGGTAGATTGTATTATAATGTCCAGATGAATATATATATGGTGAGCTGAGTAAGTGTATGAAGTCAGCTTCTGTGAATAATAGAAATCTAAGTCATTAATTGCGACTTGTGCTCCAGGGTGTGTAATCCTAAGTTTGTTATTAATGTCAATTAGATATCTAGCAAGGTCTGAGGGTGGCACTATATCAGGGGTTAGGATCCCTGATGATAGCATCCTCAGGGCTGCATTTGTCCTTTGCAGTGATTGAACTGTATTCATTCTTGCTGCTATGATAATTAATGCATCATTTAATACTTGCATTTTCTCCCTTTGAGTTTTCTCGTGCCTTGAATATGAGTCAAGTGACCTGGACATGTTAGAGGCCCACAGGTTGATGGTGTCACCTATGGTGTTGATTGTGCTGTCCAGTACCTTCTTATCTTGGATGTATGCTTTAACAAACTTATCTTGTCTGTCTGTGATCTTTTCAATGAGATTAGCTGCTTCCTGATCCTGTTTAGCAAATTTTCTTAGTATTTCATCTATGTTCTTGAGGTGTCCCATTACTTGGTTTACATCTTCTACTGTGGCTAGACCTAGCACACCGAGAAACAGGGGTGCTAGAAAACCCAGTATGGCCTCTCTTTTGGCCTTGTCCAATGTGTTTATGGGGTTGGATAAGAACAATTTGATGGAGGCTAGTGTTTCATTTATCTCCTTGTCTGCAATTTCCAGCAAGGTGTCTAGCTCCTTAGCTTGTTGGATAATTTGACCAGAGGTATGATCTTGTAGAGTAGGAGTGGTCAAATGGAGTATTCTATCCCTTATGGATCCTTGGGTAACGGGTGCCCGAGGTATTTTGTAGGGGATAGCTAACAACAGTGTTGTGGTTGTATGTCCATTGACCAATGGTTGAGGGCTAGGTTTGAATACTACTCCTATGTTTTGTCTCACCACAGGTGTATAACCTGCAGTAAGTGGTTTTGTAGTATATAATAACAGCATAGTTAGCAGTATGGGTGAAACTCTCAGTCTCCCCATGGTGCTTGTGTAAAGCAAGTTTGCTGTTTAAAGTCTTGTCAAATTTGTAGTGATTTGGTGCTGGTAAAGTCTAAGTGTATGGTGTAACACTTTAAATGAAGTGGTTCAAACTGTACCTTTGCAAGATTGAGCTGTCTTGGCAATATGTCCGGTGAGTCTATAGAGATTGACCAGTAAATGGTAAGGTCAGGTTGAAGGTGAAGTAGGTGTGTTCTTTATCCTAGTGCAGTCTCTCCTAATGGAGAAGTGGGCTGGCTAATTCCCAAGTGGGGTCCTGTAGACTTGTGTTCCAGACTGCAGCTGGATGAAGACTGATGGTGGGCTATGGTCCACAGTGCTTCTTATGTAGCCTACCCTACCCACATCCATTGTGGGCCTGGTATTGTTTCTCTGGAGACAATGCATTAATCTCCAGTGTCTGCTAACTGTGGGGTCTATTGTGTAGTCTGTGTACTGGTAATTAGCTCCTCCTGTCATCCAGGACAGCCATTCATGACCGTCTAGACAGTTGTCTGAGGGTAGCTTTTAAGGTCAATTGATCTCTATAGACTGCTGTGTTGGCATAGCGCGCTCTTTCATGTGGGGATTAGGCTTTAGACACTCCATTGTGTTACCCTTACTTTTCCTAGACTTCATGTCTGCTTTACTTGGGGGGTCCCAGTCTTTGACCCTTTCAGAGGCAATAACCTACTGATATATTTACAAATTTGATTGGCTTTATATACATAGTAATTCATTATCAGTCACACATGTCTTATGTGTGGATGAAGAGAATTTGTAATATATTTTGAAAATCTTATGTTCTTTTGGTATCTCAATCTTGTTTCTAATTTCTTGAAACTGCACCACACCTAGATGTCTTTCTTAGTATGTGGTGTGCAGGCCTAGGCTTGATAGGGCCTATGCCTGTGGTTTCTCTTGTAAGGGTGATATCATTTTTGTTCCTTACAATTTTGCTGTAGTATTTGGCCTCATGTGGAATAAGCCTGTGTGCAAATTCATTGTTTCTGACAGCCACAACCTTTTTTAGTCTGTCTATGTGCACTGGTCTGGCCACCAATAGATTGGTGTCCAAGTTTTTGAGTTTGGCACTTGTCAAACTGGGTCTATCTACTACAACATATGGTCCCATAAAAAGGGGTTGAAGTTTCTTACACTCTGTGTTGGTCAGGATTCTTGGTATGTTTAGGTACACCATGTCGGTGACCTTGATTTCCTGTGGTGTAAGTTTCTTATCATATCTATCTTTCCTTTCCTTTTGTAGCTTGGCGACCCTTTCTATAGCTTTCCTCCTAGAGGTATCTTGATTTGTTATCATGTTGGCTACATGGTCTGCTACTGTGGATATATCTTCCTGTATTCCCAGCCCTAAGTCCATTGGGGTGGCTGGGTTTCTTCCATGGAGTAGGAAGAAAGGGGTGAATCCTGTGGTTTGGGATTCAGTGTTGTTTAATGCAAAGGTTATGGGTTCAATAAATGAATCCCAATTGTTTTGGTGCTTTGAGCAGAATGCTCTGAGTGCTGTGCCGATGCTAGCATTGAATCTCTCTACAAGCCCATTTGATTGTGGCCTGTATGGTGAGGAGAATTTATGTTTGATCTTGAGGTGTTTAGTTAACTTTGTGAACTTTGCACCTGTATAACATGTTCCATTGTCTGTTTGAAGAGTGGCTGGTGTTCCATGATGACAAATTATATTCTTGTAGAACTCTGCTGCTGTTGTTTCAGCTTTTAAGTCAGTAGTAGCCCAAGCTGTTGCATATCTGGTAGCATAATCTATGCAGACTTGTATATGTTTGTTTCCCCTGGCAGTTGTGGGAAGTGGTCCCACCGCGTCTAGGTTTAGGAACTTCATTGGTGAAGTCATGTACTCTCTCACTGTCATTGGTGTTTTGTGTGAGTGTACTTGCCTTTTTGCTGTGAGGCATGTGTGGCAGGTGGAAACATATTTTGTTGTGTCTGCTAGCATAGACTTCCAATATACCCTAGGTCGGAGTGCTGACAGCATCCTACTTGAACCAAGATGGCCGCCAGTAGGTGAGTCATGGAAATACTGTAGTGTACTTGTTACCCATTGCTGTGGTATAACAATTTGAAGTGGTACAGTATTGGTTTTTCTCCAATTTATGGGGCATATATGGACTAATGTACCATTTACCAAGGTGTATGTCTGGCCTTGGTTGATGATTCTATTTCCTTGTGCTTTTGGTGCAGGCAAGGTCCCCTCCTCAAGATACTGTATGAGGGGCAATAGGTCCTTGTCTTTCCTTTGTTCCAAGCCAAGGTTTGTACCTGAGATGGATGTGTCGGGAATCTGATCCAGTAGTTGATTTATACTTAGCACATGTTGTTTTATTCTGTCTCTTTCTTTTTCTTTTTCATCGACTATTGGCCTATCTTGTGCCTTTTGTTCGGGTGTGTCACTCTTGTTTTGGTGTGTAGGCTCCTTTGGAGGGCCTATTCTCGCCTTGGTGGGAGTGGCAACCTTTTTCTTTAAAGGCACAATTTGCTTTTTGTCATTCTTCTTTGTCTCAGAGTTCTTTGACTTAGTAGATGCAGTGTCTTTTGTGACATTTTTCCTGGCAGGTGGGGTTTTGGTAGGTTTGTTTCCTGTGACCTTTTTCTCATTTAGAATAGTTTGTGATTGTGTGGGGGGTTTTGGTGTGCCCTCCTGAATCATTTCTCTAGTCTTAGAGCGTGTGGTCATAGGACACAAATGGTTTGATGTTTCCTCTCCCTGCATTGGTTCAAAGAATCTGACTGATTTAGAAGTTGCTTGAGTAATAGCATATATTGTGTCTTCTGGATCTTCATCATCTGAGTCAGGTGGGGTGAAGGGTGGCTCCTTAGGAGTTGCCTTCAGCATTTGATTGAGTGATGAGAATTCAATAGGCTCGAAGTCATTATCTGGAAAGAGTTGTGAGTATTCTCTCTCACAGTGGCAAAACACATAGTGTGTAGATTGCTTCAAGATACCCCTAATGGGTGTCTCTGGCCTTTCAATGGTGTTGGGTGGATCATCCCTTTTGAATGGTACTTTCTTTGTTACTTTTGCAAACTTGGTTCTACTGGCTGCTCTAACTCTCCTTGGTGGGGGTGGAGGGTTAGTCATGGGTCCAGAATCTGGGTACTCTCTTCTAGACATAGCATCTGGTGGTGTGTTATCATCACCTTTCACATGTTGGATGGTGAATGAAAATTGTTGTATGTCTAGAGCCCATCTGGCCCATCTATGTGTGAGTCCTGTATTGGTTAATAGTGGGATTAGGGCTGCATGGTCTGTGTATAATTGGAAGTGTCTGGTCTCTAGATAGTGTCTGAAGTGTAATACTCCATACACTACTCCCAGTAGTTCTCTCTCTGTGGTATTGTAATTTCTCTCATGTTTGGAGAGGGTTCTACCTGCAAAGGCTACTGGTCTTAGCACTCCTTCATTATCCCTCTGTGAGAGTACAGCTCCTAAACTCACATTGGAAGCATCAGTTGCCAAACTGAACTCTTTCTCATAGTTTGGATATCTGATAAGAGCATTGGTACAGAGGGCATGCTTTAATGTTTTGAAAGCATTATCTGCATCCTCTGTCCAGACAAATGCTTTGAGATGTGTCTGTAGATCATACAATGGTCTAGCAATTTGGGCATAACCTTTGATAACTTTTTTGAAGTATTGGCATAGGCCTGTGAAGGATCTGACATTTTTGACTGATTTTGGTGTTGGGAAGGTTTTGATTGATTCCACCTTTGTGGGAGATGGTTGCAGTCCCATGGGTGTCACTCTCATTCCCAAGAAGTCTATTCTGTCTATGAAGTATTCACATTTTGATTTCTTCAGTTTGAGCTTACCAACTCTTAGGCTGTTGAACACATCTTCCAGGTCATGGAAGTGTTGTTCGATTGATGGTGATAATACCAATATGTCATCTAGGTATGGTAGGGCACATTTGTACTTGAGTTTGTTCAGAATTAATGTGACTAGATGGCAGAATCCCGCCGGTGCCGTCGCTAAACCCATCGGCATCCTTTCATAGACATATTTTTTGTCATTTGCTATGAATGCGGTTTTATGCTGGTCCTCCTGTCTTATAGGAATTTGAAAAAATCCCTGTTGGGCATCTAGCTTACTGAATACTCTTGGTCTGAGTGACCCTATCATGTCTAGAGTGTCATCGGCTCGGGGTGTAGATAAGGCTTGATTTATCGTGTTCTGGTTCAAATAACGAAAATCTGTGACGAGCCTATGGCCTCCCGATGATTTTTGTACCAAAAAGGATCTGGAGGCCCAGGGGCCTGACACACCGATCCATCTGCCAAGTGGATGTTGATTTTAGATTTCCTCAGTTGGATATGGAATCTCTTTTGGAGATCCATGAGGAATGATTGTCTGACACAGGTGATAGTAGCACCTGTATCAACCAAACATTGTACATCTGAAACATCATATAGATTTGCATTGATACAGCCATTTTGAAGAAGTACAATAGAAAGCTTGGTACTCTCACCTGTATCCTTTGATGATGAATCTGGTGGGGTGATGTGTATCACTGATGGACGTCTCTGTCTGTTAGATGGCAGATTTGCACTAGCAATTGTCTCTGGTTGGATCTTTGTTAATCCTGATTGATTGTTTGTATTTGGGGTGTCACAGTGCACTGGCCCATCGGCACTGTGACATCCTAGTTTTCCTGGTTCTGTGGGGTGGTTGAGATGCTTGCCACCAGGAGCTTAGAGATTTGATCCATCACATGAGGTGGTATTTGGGGGTTACTTTGTTGGTTCCCCTGGTAACCTCTTGTGTCAGGTTTGTAATCCTCCTGGCGTGGGTTGGAACCCTGGTTATATTGACCAGAGTTGCTGTATTGACCGGAGTTGTTGGATCTCTGGTTGTTGTAGGCGCCATTGTTGTTGTAGGATCCACTGTTGTAGTTCCTATGTGGACTCTGGTTCCTACTGTTGGATCCTTGATTATAGGATCCAGAGTTGTTTGAACCCTGGCTGTTGTTGTAGGATCCAGAGTAGTTGTAGGATCCAGAGTTGTAGTTCCTATGTGGACTATGGCTCCTACTGTTGGATCCTTGATTATTATAGGATCTGCCATTACTTGGGGTTCTGTCTCTCCTATCACTGTATGAAGAGTTACCATTGTTGGAGTTAGAAGAGTTGTTGTCTTTCCTACTGTTGTGACCCCCCCGGTTGTTGTTGTTGCCCCCTCTACCTCTACCTCTATTGGATTGGTAGTTGGGGTCATAGTTATTTCCTCTATATCTACCGGTAGGGTCTCTTGATGCAACCTTAGCCTCCTGTTGCCTTACATGGGCACTAGACATTAGGTTAACATCTTCATCTGCACTAGTGCTGATTTCCTGGCCCTTTTTGTTAGTAGACTGTGGGTTTGACTCTGCATCCCTTACCTTCCTAGATCTTTCTTGGGTCTCAACCTCTAAGGCTAGGTCTAGGGCTTGGTCAAAAGAGTCTATTTTCTTGTTCTCAAGAGCCACAGAGATCCAGGGTCTCATACCTTGGGTGAATGCCTTGCTTAGGATTTCATCGCTTTGGCGTTGGGCATTACACACTTTCCTGAGATGGCATGCATAGTCTAGGACAGGTTCATCTATCTTTTGTGCACGGAGTGCAGTCCTTGAGATTATATTGTCTCGAGTAGCAAAATACTCTTTTAATTTATTTACTACATTGGTCCATGTCAACATATCAGGTGTGGCACTCTCCCTGAAGGATTCAAACCAAGCTAGTGCTTGTCCTTCGAGGTACTTGGGTAAATATGTTACCATGGTGTCACTGTCTGTTACTTTGTACTTATCCTTCAGATATTCTGGGAATTTGTGATCAATAAATAATGCTGTTGACATGGGTGTGAAAAGGTTTTGGGTTTTGTTACCTCATGTATCCTGATCTTTCTGTCGTCCTGCTGTTTATTGTCTATGAGTTTGGTCATGTTGGACACCATGGAGATTATGATGTCATCTTTGGATCCAGAGGCAGATGGTGGGACAACAGGTGTGATGGCAGGTGTGGGAGGCTGTGGGGTCTGGGATGATACCATCTTCATGAGGTCTGCTATCTGTTGTTGTTGTCTCTCTAGGGACTTCCGCTGATCTTCCATGGCCTTCTGTTGGGCATCCATAGCTGCATTCCTCTCTGCCAGTTGTTGGTTGAGGATCCTTTTCCTTTCCTCCTGCTGGGACTTGTTGGTCTCTAGGGCAGTAACTGCATCTTGGATGGCCTTCTCATAGGCCCTTATCTTCTCAGCTGTCTGATTAGGTTGGGGGCCTTCATCGGTGTCCATGATGGAGGGTGTGGGGGAGGTGTCTCTGGAGGAGTGGCTGTCAAAGGCTGGAGCTGGGGTGGAGGATCTAGATGAGGGTGTGGATCCACCCCCTGAGGCAGATCCTTCTTCCCCTGAGGTAGATAGCGTGAGTTGAGCGTCCTGTAGAGATCCCTGGGAAATGTTGGATCCCTGAGAACTGGTTGTTCCCTGAGTAGACAGGGTGGGAGGTGTGGGGTCTACTGAGTGTGGGTCTGTTGTATTGGAGGCTGGTTTGCCTCCTGTGGGCCTCCTAGATCTAGGTGGGAGGGAGACCTCTTCAACAGGCCCCTGACTACGTAAGGTCTTTGTGTGTTGTTCTGCCAGCTTGACTGATAAGACCTTGATGTGTGGGGTGGACCTCACTGACGTGTGGGAGACCTCACTGATGTGTGGGAGACCTCACTGACGTGTGGGAGATCTCATTGATGTGTGGGAGATCTCATTGATGTGTGGGAGATCTCACTGGTGTGTGGGAGATCTCACTGATGTGTGGGAGATCTCACTGGTGTGTGGGAGATCTCACTGATGTGTGGGAGATCTCACTGGTGACCTTGGTGGGTATGGTGTCAAGGTCAAGGTCACTGGGTGGGTGGAGTGGGTCTTACTGTGTGTATGCGGTACCAGCTTTAATTTACTGTGTGCATGATTGTTCTTAGTTGCGGTACCAGCTTTAATTTACTGTGTGCATGATTGTTCTTAGTTGTGTTACCAGCTTTAATTTTTATGAGCCTGTGAGAGATGGGATCTTAGTAGGATGTTCTCCACCACTTTGTCATACTAGTGATTGGCATGATCAAGTTGTCATATGAGAAATATCATATGACTAGTGGTGTATGGAGTAAATACATCAGGCTCTTATAAATAGTGTTATTTCCAGTTGTCACTGGTTTATTCAGCTTTAGGCAACATGTAAGAAATATCAATCATACAGTAGTTAGTATGTAGGTAATTTGTACATACAGTAAATATACAGTAATTTATAAAGTATAATGTTCAGTTCCACTCCACCTGTGAGGTAATAATAATACAATGTCCAGCATAGTTCTAGGTGGGTTCCCACACCTAGCTCCTGACCTGCTGCTTGGAGGAATAATGTAATAATGAATAACTTTACCCTCTGGTGGAAGTCTTGAAGGAGATAGCCCCTGGCCACTAATGATAGAAACCAATGCCTGTCTAGCATAGTTTCACCATAGTGCAGTGGTATAGCAGGTAGCAGGAGATGACTGGAGATGTTACCTCTAGAGCGGTTCTTGGTGATCTGTCCTCCTGGAGGTGCAGACAGGCTATTTGTAGCAAATCTTGGAAAAGCACCTCCAGACTGACTGGAGCCAGCAGCATCTGCCTAACTCTACAATTGTTTGAGGGGTGTCTTTCATGTGTCACAGGGGGACAAAGGACCCCCATGGACGCCGCTATGCCCCCCATTGTCTTGGTCGGTTCTGCATCTTCAAACCCTCATAACTCGGTCGTTTATGCGTGTATAACCGCCATTTTGGGCATGCGCGGAGCTGAATGTGCCAAAATTATAATGCCTGCTGGATAGGCGCGTAACTCCCGCCGGTTTGTCTGTAGGGAACTCAGAGCTCCTTTCAGTCTCCATGGCATAACTTCCTTAATAATGGGAGTTCCGCCTTGATCTTGGGCTCATTTTGATCGTCTAATTATGGGCTTTCCATAAATGCTTTGATATTAGACCTAGCTTGCTCAGGAGCGACGCTAGAGTGACCGGACGGTTATGGCGTCGTGCTTATGTAACCCATTGTTCAGTTATTAGAGTGCTCAGACACTCATGACGGCGTCAGCGGTGCTCAGGCACCCGTGACGGCCGGTTGCATTCACTTACAAGTTATTAATTTGTGCATTGAACCATGAGGTCGCACACTGAGACCCTCATTTTTATTATATTGTGCAGTGAACCATTAGGTTGGAGCCTTTGATGTCATAAACTCTGTCTAACTGACTGTGGCTGGTGTGCAGTGGGGCATGAACGCTCTTATATAAAGTTTGAGCACTCTTATAGCTCTTAGAACCAACCTATGTATTAATTTCATAGATATTCTTTGATTAATACAATAATATGTTAGAATTTATGGAATAATAAAATGGTATATCATAGCACGCTTCAAGTCCCGGGGGAGGGGAACGATTTTGTTTTCAACTTGTATTTATTGATATTCTATTGATCATTTATTGATTTTTTATTGATTAATCGTGTAATAAAAACAGTATTGAATGGGCTATCGGGCACCTGATTCGGTGTATCGTAGGATATCGAAACTACCCAGCAAATTGTCGTCATATGTCGTCATGATTGGTCATCAATGGTGACTCCTTTTTGAGTGATAACTCATTCCGTCATCTTTCGCCACTGTGTGTTAGACTCACGTGGCATAGCAATTGCTATTCCTGGTGATCTTGTGCTATAACGACGTCGTGTTCCATCTAGCGACATGGGTGAGCCACTTCACACAGGTTGACGAGGACTCACGACAATTTGCTGGGTAGTGGCTACTCGTTTCAATATCCTACGATACACCAAATGAGGTGCCCGATAGCCCATTCATTACTCTCTTAATATCTATCTCATTACCTCTTGTAAAATGTTTAGCCACATTTGTCTGAAGGTCATCCTGAAGTGAGGGGCAAAAAAAATGTTACCATTGTACTGTAAATGATATTAACTTTTAATTTTTAAGTGCTTATTAATGGGCAATAAACTAAATTTTTACTATCCAGTAGACATAACATCTTCCGAGTACATATCCTAATAATAAATTCTTTTCCACACCTTTTGGCCAACCTCTGTATTAGCAATGAGGAAATCCCATCTTTTAGAGTAGGCATAGCATGTTATCACAGATTTCCAGTAAATTAATTCTAAATGGCAGTAAACCTCTGGTCAGAAACATTCTATTTGTGCAGATAGCAGCCATTTGCAGCCTCAATGAGGATAATATTTAAGATTTATTTTTACTTGAATCATGTGCAGGAATACTGCGGGAATACCTGTTCTCTCAGTCCCTTATGGAATTCAGCTGTTTTCTTCACCTTTACACTGAGACTCGCATCACAGTTGTGAGACATAGCCAATAAATGCTAGTTCAGACTGGTAAGGATTATCTTTACTGGCCAATGTGTTTTCCAGCCCCTACATTGCAAGAACACTGAAAACCTAGAAGTTCTGAAACTAGTCAGCGGTGACCACTTTAGGTCCTCAAGTTGACGATACCTAAAACTATAGCTTTAGGTAGTCAAAATGACGACTTTAAGTCGTCATCCTGACAACCTGAGTCATCAATATGACGACTCTGTACTGTCAGTTTTGTCATCCTGATGACTCAGGTCATCAGGATGACACCCTAAAGTCGTCATTTTGACTACTTAAAGCTGTAGTTTTAGGTATTGTCAACTGGAGGACCTAAAGTGGTCACCGCTGACTAGTTTCGGATCTTCCATGTTTTCAGTGAAGCCATTCTTCTAATTTATGTATCAGACCTTTCATCTTGTGTTGAAGATGCGAGTCAATCTGATCATGTATAGGGAGAGTAATTCTTTTCAGGGGCATGACAAACAAAATTTTTATTTTGCACAGTCCCTCTTGATTATCATTTTGACAGAACTTACAAGTATTTGAATTGAATAAGATACCTAAGATATGGTAACTTACATTGAGCATCGCTGTTTTTCTTCAATATGAAGGATGAAAAGCTTTGTCTGATTGCTTGGTATTGTGGATGCATTGATCAAGGGATTATAAAATAATCAATGTGTCTGCCTGAGGGGTAATAGTATGTGATATCTAGAGTAATTTATTCTTTCTTCTAAGGCGGTAAGAACAGGTCTTGTTTTATAAGCAGAATACTCTTTCTTTCAAGTATTCCTACAATTTTGTAAATGGTTGGTGCCCCTAATCACTATGCCTCAGGTCCAGCACTAGAGAAATGATGGACTGAGGTCATGAGGCAGGAAGTAGAACATGTCACCAAAAGGCACAAACTCTCTAAAAGGAAAAGCTGTTAGAATAACTATAGTTCTCTCGCCACTTTTGGACAAAGCTTTCAGTTATTTTCACGAAGATTCATTCCCTGTAAGACAGTGTTTTCTTTTCTTAGGCTTCATTGTAGAGAAAACACTGATTCACTGCAGCTTAAGGGGACAGCAAACGGCCTATCTCGATCAGCTGACTGGGTCATCTGATCAGATAAGAGCGTATCAAAAGTGTTTGATTCGGTCAGATGATTGAATAAGTCGATTTGCGGTCCCTTTTGAATTTGATGTTATACCCTACATGTAATAGAGACACCTGTTAGTTCAACAACCATTTCTCATAAGGTCATGGGATAAAAGAACCTGCTGACCTTAAACAGTCTAACAGTGCTCAAACCGATCCATATTTGAACAGGAAATTGAAGGAAGAGAGAAAATTGTCTGGACTCCCCAGGACGAATAATAAATATATATTCTACAAGTACTGAAAATGGGGGAGGGTGAAGGATTACAGACAGTTGGGAAATTGGACTAATGCAAGGATCACATGAATTTTAGTCTTGCATAATTGTCAGAGATACAGTGAGATCTCGAAAATATTGGTCGGATCTGAGATTGACAGATTATTGAGTGAAAATACAATTGAATTGTATAAGAGTTGGCCTCGTATGGAACCTGGCAGATCTGAGTGTGGAGGACTATTGGATGGCAGATTAAAGAGATCTCACCGTACTTGGGTATCAGTCAGTGGTCAGCCGGGAGAAGTTTTGAGAAGATCAGGGATAAGAGATAAGATAAGGGTCCAATTGAGGCCTCCTACTTGTGACCCCTGGTTTACAAATCTCTCTATTTTTCATAAAGGAGTTATTTCTTTTACTCAATTGGCTATATTTTTTTCTACATATCCTCAGGTTTAAAAATTCCTGATTTATTTTTGATTTTTCTATTCATTTTCCATCTAATCTTTCAATGATTTTGTGATTTTGAGAAATTTCTCTCTTGCTTTATATGACCCATATGTGTAGAGCCCCTCTGCCCATGCCCACACATCACCCTCCCGGCTGGGGAGGTTTCAGAAACAACTGACGACTGACTGGGTATGGGCATCTCCGAGGTTTAGAGTGCTTAAATAAACCACTGCAGTATTAATTAGTGAATGCACACATTCAACATTGAAACAATGAACTGAGATCTCAATTTGTATGCCAGCTATGTGTGTTGATAATAAAATCTTTGATCATGTTTGTAGAGAGAAACCTGTATGTCTTGAGGCATTCTTCATCATATGAGCTTTTGCTAGTCATTGCATGATCTAGACCTAGAAGGTACCTAGGTAGATACAACTGACATAGGGATTTACCGGACAAGCCAAGATCTGTTATTGACTCAGCAAGAGTAGGCAAATGATTTCTTACACATCTATAATCAAGTTTAAACTTATTCTCAAAATTGAATCCTAATAAGCAACACCCAATGTGTAAAAAGTACCATTTTAAGTAGTCAGGTAACAAGGTGGGAGACGTGTGAATATCCTTGACATGGTAAATACTACACTAAATGACAAACACTCCTCATAAGGGCCATCATTATCCAGGATCCGTTTTTACCAGTGGAGCGTCATTTTCTTCAGAAAATTTCCTTGGGGGTGGAAACTTTGACAGATTTTCGTTGTTTGCAAGAAGCAATATTACACATGTCTTGTTGGTAAAACGTAATGCCAGCTGAATTTATATTTTGTTTCCTCAATTCAAATTGGTGGCTCAAATAAAAAAGGCTCAAAATGAGTACATTTATTTAAGCATACTATTTGGAATCAAATTTACAGGCCAGATCTTAATCATTTCAACTGGCTTTAAACTCAATCTACTGAAACAAAGATTTCCCTTCAATGAAATGACCCCTCCCTTGAGCTCACGAGAATGTGGGCTAAAATTAATGAACAGCAAATAACACCAAGAGACAAAACCAGGTTTGCTTATTATGAGAACACTTATTGTGATATGATGAAAAGGCTGCCCCGTATTTCCCTTGACACAGAAATAATACAGACGAGCAAAAACCACCATTCATGATAAGCTTTAGATTGGTGTCTGAGGTCATATTTAAGTACTGGTGCATGCCTTATCCAATATCAAGGACATAATCCAACATCATTCATTATTCACAATGGCCGGCCAGTGTGTCATTGCTGGGTAATAAATCTCTTACAATGGTCACACTGTTTACACTATGAAGTGATAGATGCCTGGCCTTTGCTACCACTTTATCATGTCTTTCCTCCTTGAGGGTTGAGGGATATCCTCTTCTCTTTTATATCTTCACAGAGCCCTTGACGTTATTGTAAAGGCACCATTTCATCTTATGTGTTCACTGGCGGTTATATAAATACATATTTGTTGGTAGAGGGACAAGGGAGTGAGTGAGTAATAGATGTCTAAAGCCATTTCGACAGCTAAGGTCATATTCATGGCGAGAACAACATTACACAATTTCACAGAGGAATGTGTCGGTGCCCACGCATATATGTGCACCACACACATCGGAGGGGATAGGAAAGAGGAGAAATAGACCCTTTTAATATTAAGTGGGCTAGGGAAGCCCGGGTAGAGGGACAAGAAAGAGATAGCCAAACACAAGACAGAACATCCAGAACACATTTTGGTCTGCTTTATATGAGCTCTAAGTGGTAGATTTTCATTGCCAGCATGGAAGGCTGCTTTCTTGATCCTATTGGGCAGTGTTGTATGTAGATACATAGCCACCTAGAGTACTACTGTAGGCTAACAGCTGCAGCGGATTGAATATTGCTCACCAGGCTCATCAGGTGACAGCAGAGGGGCAGTGGTGAGGCATAATAATGAGATGATAATTGACAAACCAGATTACAGTCTTCTCATTTTGCATCCATCGAGCTGCTAAAGCCGTGTTATGGTTTCATATCACTTACAAATGCTGACAATGGCTTATCCTACCAAAGCAGTAATCTGACCATAGGAAATACTGAAAAGCAAAACTGATTACCTAAGCAGGATCTGGGTGGTTATTCCTAGTGAGCAGATCCATTTGTACATGGATTATAAATATATAGCATCTGACAATTACATTTCAACCTGCTAAAGAAGAGTGTAGTCTTTCCAATGTATTGATGTCATTACGGTTGTTATAAGAAGTACAATATGTGTGTGTCTCGTCTCAGTGTTTAGGTTTTTGTCAATTGGATAGAAACATGAAATCTGTTCATTAGGAAAACACATGTGGACCTGCAGCATTCAAGATCCTGTCAATTAGAACCATTCTGTACAGCTGCTCTTACTCCCAGCTACCCATCCTAATCACATAAGATGCTGTGCTAAATTAATCTCAAACAAAACTTGGAATGAAGGATCGTTATGGTATTAGGAAAGAATGAGTGTGTTTAAAAAATATTACCTTGGACCAGGAGGTCATTTCTTAACATACTACGACTGCTCATCTTCAAATCGTAGTGGGGACCCTTAATTTAGTGACATTACAGACTTGTAGTAGAGGTTATGTTGTGCATGAAACACTACGACTGCCCTACCAAATCTTATGTAATTACGGCATAAGTGCTAATCATACGGAGCAGTCGTAGGACACTACCTACAATCACTGACACTAACCTTTAGTCTTTCAGATCATAGTAGGTGTTTGTAGTCGTAGTACATTAAGAAATGACCTCCAGACATATCCGGGTGTGTACAATCAGATGGCAGGTTCCAATCAGGAATGCAATGCTATGAGAATTGAGGGACTAGAACTGACACCTTTACCTCTCAGTTTTTGACAATGTGTCAGAATGTCCACACCTGCCATGTCTATTTTCACATTATAATTTTGGACAGGGCAATATGACACTTTCCATGTATGACAAAAGAAATCCATTCAGGTTTGCTGAACATGCTAATCTGTTAAACATACATTTGGATTCAGATTCCAGCTAAATGAGTGAAGAAACGTCAAGCCTATTGTAAACTGCAGTTTGAACAACACCTAATTAGGATATGGCAGTAGGAATGTCAGCCATTTTAACTGGCTGCTTTGTCGTCAATGCTGCATTGGCTGCTGCATTGGATCTGACCATTTGGTAGTATTTCCTACCCCATGGTTCAGTTAGCATGATGCAGGGATTCCATCTTGGTGAGCATGCATACTTTAAAGTATCGTGATAGTTATTGAAGGTGTTAATTTGTCGACAAGAAGTTTGTTCAATTATTACACACCCCTGGAAATTGCAATTTTAATTATCGGTTCAATCTTATGGGCCAAATACATCAAGATGCATTGACCTGCATGATCAATAGATTGAGGATTAGTATTGAAAAGCCTTTAAGTTGTGAAATAGAGATTGCATATCAGATTGAAAGTATTTAATATTGATATTCACAGTATGTCAGTCTATTCAAAGAGCACTTCAAATGCTCACAGTCTCTGTATTCTAGGAGTATAAAATAAAATATCTTGCGTCTTTTAGTGTCCTTTAAAACGGTCTGAAGGAAGTTCTAAATTGGATGCAAAATGCATTTCCATTTTGAGCACGATTGGATGATTGGAGATTTTAGCCAGAGGTGTCTAATTCAATCATGCTTGAGAAATATTAACACATCCACCACGAAAGGATTTCACATTCCATGATTCCCTTTGTGACAATGGATTGAGTATGGATTGAAGTGAGGGTTTATTTAATCATTAACTTGTAAAAAATCTTTTAATATGATTAGGATGAGCCCTGTCAGCCTGGGTAATGCCATCTGTAATGGCTAAGGGATTTATTGGTGCAAAAGGAGTAAGCCAGTAGAGCCAATCTAGAGCTCAGGCTGCATATCATTGGTTCATATTGTGGCTATTCTAAGGGTGAATTTGGCAGAATTTGATAAAGGTAACCATAATACCTTGGATACAAAGCAAGGTTCATTTGCCATGGTCCAACCATAATGCACATCATAGGATAAGCGTGTGTACCTCATTGGTAAAGATTGCCAAGAGATTCCTTCTTTCTATCATTATTTAAGACCTTTCATACGGCCATAACCAGAACATGCTGTAATGGATACATCTGAAATTGTCAAAAGCTAAAGGATACTTGCCTCTGTGGGTTTTGAGGACCCATGTAGTGATGGCAACAGTTCTATTTTAGATGTTGATGTTGCTTTATGTACATAAAATTAGAATATGTAATTACAGCAACTGATACAATTTGTCCTTTTGAATACACTCCTATACGTTGGCATCTTTTTCTATTTTTCATAGGTGACCATTAAGTGAGTCTTACAAGTAAAATAGCATTAATACCTCCATGTTAGTGTGACAATGGCATCAAGCGCTATACCATCGACCTCCATTAACCTTGCCTCCTGGCATTAAACCTATTGAAATCTGCCTTTATACCCGAGTAACGGATAATGAGCCATTAGTATACAACCAAGCAAAGCTAAGCTCAGACATACATATTAATGAATCTTGAATAACTTGATGCTACATCCCTCCCTGGTGAGAACACAGGAAAACAGATATGACATTACAGAACAAATGTACACTCCATAGACATAGCAGTTTCCATAGAAATGTCAGTTGATCATCACTGGAATTCAATGGTGCTCTCTGTTTACTGCACAGGGCAGCCTACTCCCATATAATTATACTACATATGTCAATAATATATATGCCAGGTTTTAATTAAGTGCATGGTGTACATGGCCATCTCTCAAAGAAATGCATCCTATGGCTCAAGCTGATCAATGGTGCTCTCTGTTTACTGCACAGGACAGCCTACTCCCATATATACTACATATGCCAATAATATATATGCCAGGTTTTAATTAAGTGCATGGTGTACATGGCCATCTCTCAAAGAAATGCATCCTATGGCTTAAGCTGATCAATGGTGCTCTCTGTTTATTGCACAGGACAGCCTACTCCCATATATACTACATATGCCAATAATATATATGCCAGGTTTTAATTAAGTGCATGGTGTACATGGCCATCTCTCAAAGAAATGCATCCTAGGGCTCAAGCTGAGAATACAGGTGAGGAAATATTTAATCAAGATCTGAATTCCCCTGGTTGATACCGTTTACTTGGCCTTTCATTATCTCATTAGACTCTCATGCAGAAGGCTGTTCCTTTTCAGTGGGGACCCCAAATGTTACTCACTATTATAATTTCCCCCAACAGAAATATTGAGAGAAAGTACTTCCTTCAACTAGTTTACCTTGGAGGTTGTTTTGCAAGATGCTACATAAGCATATATTATATAGCGTAGGTTTCCAAATCAAAGGCTTGCATAAGAAATTACATCCAGGGGTTTAATTACCCTTTTCATTTATTTTACAGCCATGCAGATGGCTTTATTCCCAGCGATTGCACCCAATAAACCTTTGTCATGCCCTCCATTGTCTTTAATCATCCAATTGATCAAAATGGTTGATTGAAACAAATTGACATGCCCTTAGGTTACATTAACTGACCTGGGAACACCTCAAAGCTCTCAAGATAAGGCTTAAAACATGCCATGTCAAGACTTCAAAAGAATCCAATTTAAACCTGTTTTAAGGTTAAGGCAATCTGGGCACACAGACACCACATGACCATATTCTCATGATATCAAGTGATGCTAACACTATGGCTATGAATCTAAACTTTGGATATTTGATTTGCTACAGTCAACCAGTAACAACACAAGGAATGTAAAAAGACTTACTTAAACTCACCCACTCTGAAATGGCACTTGACAATGATTATTTGCATCAGCTTTACCTCAGTTTAGACCACTGCATTCCTAGGATAGTTTGCACTGCAGGCTTCCCATACTTTGCAGTATGTGGCATGCAATGTGTTGGCCCCATGGTGCTGTCCTAACAGGGTCATTATGTCCCCTGATGGATGACAGCTGTTTTGCTTTTGCTATAGCACCCCTCAACAGAAAGAAGCCAATTCCTGTAATCAATCATTAACATATACCATCAGGTTTTTCTTTTATAAGAAGGACAGGAAGGAATGTCTGACGAGTTAATGCAGCATGGCAGGAACAATGAAAAACTTCTTGCTTCTTTGAGGCTGATGGCAAAACATCACCTGGGTCTCTTAACCTTTCTCAGACCCTGTGGATGCATTGTTCAGAGGGGCTCTTATCTTTTAAATACTATGAGGCTTTGTTGACAATAAGGCATATACTACTGTTATTTCGAGGAAGGCTTATTTGTTAAGCAGATCATGAAATGACACTTTGTCACAAACTCAAACACAAATCTCAGAACACGTCAATCATTGATGTAGAAATAAATCCTTATGAACCTCAATATGAGAAAATGACATTCATATCCATGATTTTTCTTTTTTTTTAATGACTAAGAAATAGCATTGGTCTGTTCAATGTTCTGGCTGTCAGGTGATAAGCAGTGGCGTGAGGAGATAATGTATGATGTGAATTGGCAGTATCTTTTAGGATGCCATTTCTTGATACCCTCCAGCATCACAGCCAATATGACTCAGAGGGGCTCCACCGATCCTGGGCAGTCATACTGTATGCCCTTTATCTTCTGAGGTATATCGAGTAATATAAAACCCTTACTGTTCATCTAGGGATCATATATCCTCTTTGATATCAATGATGAAGCATATCCACATTATTGCTGTGGAGTTCATTTTCTTTGTGAGCTATGAGAAAGGGATCATAAAGATATTGAATAAGCTTTAGCTTCAGCAGCATCAAAAGATAAGGGACAGACTTCTTGGTAGAATTAAAAAGCTCAAGTCGAAAAGATTTTTATTAACAAGAAAACCATTGTTACATGCTTGCCAACAATACAAGGTAATATTCACACACACCTGTGATTGCTTTTCAGCTTTTGTCTCTGCTGAAATGCTGGAATGCGTCCATATATGGGTGATGGCATACTGTACATGTTAAGTGAGTAGTGGTATTGGATAACAGAGCAAATGCACACTGCATAACAGCCACACTAGGAATACCCGAGTGAGTGACTACTGGAGTTATAGCCTTCTGTCTATTGTACAGAAAACCATGGTGTCTTGGGTGGAACCAATCATGATAATTCAGTATGGTATTTCGCAATGCAATCAGACGATACATTTCTACTCATGTATCTGAATTTCTTATTTCATTTATCACACTCAGATGTGAAACCAAGCATTTGTCCAAGGCTGCTGTGCAAAAATGACTGCAATAGATCTGCAATCGTGACATGGGATTTTATTTGATGATGGAAAAACTGTGCAAGTAGGGATTATGTGGTCACACAGATGTACTGCAGAGAGGATTAGAACAGCATTTACCAGTTCAATTAATTGGTCCATAATTCTCCAATGGCTTTCAATTACCACCCAACCACACAGGGCCCTGTTTCAATAGTTGGTTTGGATGGCACCATTTGCATTAGTGTCTCTAAAGCTGCTCTATCCAAAATAGCTCAGTTCGAGTTCTATCTGAGCCTGTGTTAGCCAAGGGCCTAGATCCAAATGAATAGAGCAAGAAGTGCTACTGTTTCTAAACTTTTGGTTAGAACTCAAACTGAGTCCCATCTGTTCTATTGGTGGAAGTAAAGTTGTTGTTTTCTAACCAACTTTGCTGCCATCATGGCCCTGATTGTGTACCTGAATGGCACCATCCATGTTTACTTATGCAAAGCTAATAGTGCAGACCCAGCAAAAACATGCTTCTGTTTCTAAACTTGAGTTCTGTTCTAATGCTCTATTGGCTAGAGCTGGATAGGACAACTTTAGAAACACTCATGCAATGGTGCCATCAAAATCCTTGAATTTCAGTTCATCTATCATCAAATGAATCATCCAAGTTTTCATGTGTATTTCACTTATTTAAAGTTGTGCCGACCACCTATAAGGGTTGGCGGAAGAATTGTTTGAAAAGCAACAATTTTGCCTTCATCAATGGAGCAGACGGGACTCAGATTGAGCTACATTCTTAGGTTTAGAAACAGTGGCACTTCTTGCTTTATTTATTTATTTATTTTAGGCATTTGGCTAAAATGAGCTCAGATAGAACTCAAACTAATCTATTTTGGAGAGAGCAACTTAAGAAACACTAATGCAAATGGTGCCATCCACAGCCTACTATAGAAACAGGATCCATGTAATTCAATTGATTACACATAAGATATAAGGCGCAAATGAATAGGTGGAAGGCCCTAAGGATATACCAGTGAGAGGTGCAGTAGAGGTGGATGGCACCATTGCATTAGTGTTTCTTAAGTTGTCCTAGCCAGCTCTCATCAATAGAGCAGGAGAGTAGAACTCAAGTTAAGAAACAGAAAGCAGTTTTTGCTCCATCTGCACTTTTAGCTTTGCATTAGTGGGCATGGATGGTGCCATTCATTTTTGAAAAGTATAGAAACAGGGCCCAGGTGGTTTCATTCTCACACATTAGCCACTCAAATACCCACCTGTCATGTCTCCGATCATCATCAATCATCTGAGCAATAACCGTCTGTTAAAAAGAAGGCACACAAGAGGGTTATTTGAAGGAACAAAAGTTGTTAATAAGCAAAGTAATTTAAAACACCATGAGAACTGTCCAAAATGACACAATTAAGGAAGCACTCAAAATGTGATAAATGGACTGACCTAATATCCTAGTTTGAACCAATAGAGCCTTGCAGTTACTGTCAGTATGTCTGGGTTGTCACACCCCTCACCTCTTGGTGCCAACAACTTACAGGCAGGGCAATGTGACACCTTTCACATGTGATTGAAACTAGAGAAAGTGTCGTCAATGGTTCAAAGCTGATGATTATTTGAGGTCTTGGTGGATGGTGGATGTGATAAAAGTTCACATAACATTTAATTATCGCAGTCATTTTGGAGTTATAACTATTTCAATATGCTTTGAGCAGCTTAAATGTGGTGTTTTACCCTACAGTTGGTAGAGACGCCGGTAGATTTAACATTCATTTCTTAGAGATAAGGTCATGGGATAAAGTAACCTGCTATGACATGTAGTTCAAACAATATCATTTTAAACAGTCTAACAGTCCTCAGGCTGATCCATATTTGAACAGGAAATTGAAGGAAGAAAGAAAATTGTCTCCCTTGAATAAAAATGGATAAAATATTCTACAAGTATTGAAGATGACAAAGGGTGAAGGATGACACACAAGAGGGAAATATGACAAATGCAAGGAACACAGAAGTCTCATAGTCTTGCATAATGATCAGATGTTTGGATTAGAGCACTTAAGTGGACCACTGTGCAATCAGTCGGTGAAAGTACACATTGAACATAGAAGTACGAAAATAAGATATCATTTCTTAGGCCAGCTATAAAGTGTGGTGAGACATCATCCCGGTTTGTAACATTTCTAAGAGAATAATATTATATGTTTAGAAATATAGTGAACATGCAAAATTTTGTGCATAGCCAGTTATTTTTTTGAAGACACACATTTTCCCCATCAGTTTGGGACCATGAGATGTGGTATGTTGTAATCACCCTTTTTGTTTGTTTTGCTTTTGGCCTTAGAGAGCAGACATACCCAGGTTTGGAGGTTTTGCAATGAATGATTTCATTAAATCTTCTACTTAAATGGAGTGCACCCCTCAACCCAACATGAAATTTCAACCTAAATAACATTTAAGTTGATACAACCACTGTCTGATTTTAGACAATGTCCTGCAACCTAAAGTGGCACATACTGTTTCAGCCATGAAGAGAAACCAGTATGACTCTCTGGAGACATTCTCAGTGATAGAGGCCTTGGGTAGTCATAGCATGTTATTTGGTGCAGATACAACTGACAATAATGACATTGAGATTTCTCAAACAAGCCAAGGTCCGTTATTGACTCAGCAGGAGTAGATAAAGGTATATCCCTGACACAATGTGATTACTTGCACAGTCATAATCAAGTGTAAACTTTGGTTATTCTCAGAAGTGAATTGTAATAAGAAATACACAGAGTGCAAGAAGAGAAGTAGAACCAATGTGAGTAGGAAGTATCCAGTTAACGAGGTGAGTGTCGTGTGGATATCCTGAGAAGAAACGTGGTAAATACTACACTTAATGACAAACACTCTCCAACTTTCAAACATAACAAATCAATATTACTCAGAAAACGAAGGCAATCATACTCCTTTATTACTTGGTAAGGTTCCATTTTACAGGCGACGGTCATAATCTTTGTCTGGACATTTCCTTCATGCAGAAATTTTAACAGAGAGATTTGCCATGCATGATTAAGCCATCTATCGATCTACCAACTGATGTAGTAGCTACTTCTCATATCTATCTTTAAACCTCCTCCAAAATGTGCAGAAACATGCTACAACTTAACAAGGGTATATTTAATGTTCACATAAAAGGCAGAGTATTTCTTAAAAATGTTGGCACTATTCCAGAGGAGGTGAAAGATCATATAAAGAGTTTAGCAGATTGCAGAATCAAACATCAAATATTGAGAAAACCTTTTTTACATGTTTTAACCCTCTCCCCATACTCTACCCCAAGCGAGCCCCTATAGGGGCCTGTGGGGGGGGGGGGGAGAAGGTTAAACCCTCAAAATATAAGAATGGTACTGTCTCCGCAGGAACATTCTTGTATCCACAAGAATCTTCCTGTAGCCACAGGAATCCTCCAGTACCTGCAGGAATATTCCAGTACCTGCAGGAATCTTCCTGTACCTGCAGTTATTCTCCTGTACATGCAGGAATGTAGGAATGTTCCTGTACCCGCAGAAAATGTCCTGTACCCTTAGGAATCTTTCAGTACCCGCAGGAATATTTTTTGCATAAAAATCTTTTTGGTATGTCCTATTAGGGGCTCTGTATTAAACAGTCTGCCAGCAGCGGATTTTCTTTTGCATTGGCTAGGCATTTAGTCATCTTTTTTTTGCATCGCAGGCTTAAAAAATCGTGTTGTAAATTAGTTATGTCTCCTTACTGGCACTGTCAGTATAAAACTATTGTCCTTGATTCTTTGTGCAAAAAATATAGTGTAAAACCCCTTTCAAAAGCCAATAAATATTCTTCATGTTTTGTTGAAAATTGGCTTCTATTTTTTTAGCGCCTCCCATGCCGCGTAGCGGCGGTACCGCGAAGCGGTACGGGAGTGCGCTATGATGATTTCATTTGCCCCATGTGATGAGGTCTCACAATACAAAATAACAGTGGGAGGCGTTTTTTTACGCGGTCACAACGGCATTTCTTGTTTAACCAAATAGAGAAAAATGTTCAAATTCCAACCGACTTCTTTTTCCAAAGGCTGTTTTATTGTCCTCTCTAACACAAAAGTTTGATTTGATTTATCCAATAAACCTTTATCTATCGCACCATATCAATTTCATGTCGGGATGATAGTGGTTCATTCCAACTGTAATCAAATGACATGATGAGCATTGCCCTTGGAAAAAACAATTATTTGGCTCTCTCAGTAGACCTACCCTTCTCAACTTGCAATGCCTGGAAAAAATGAGTCACACTAGGCCAAATGTCAGGTCATTATCTGCTTCAATTTCATTGCAGTTTATTTTATAAATGAAGCTGGTGTGAGATCAGCCCATGCAGAAAGAAAGGATCACTTCTCGTTGAAAAAAGTTTTAGTTTATTTTGGCAGGATGTTTACAATTTCGTTAAAAACTCACAAATGCAAAAAATTACATCCGGAGCTTCGCATGGCAATCATTTTTTGAATAATGTGTATTACATGGTAGGTTAACCTAGGATAATACCTGGGATCCAACTTCTCAGAAAAGTCAACTTTTCTTGCTGTATTGATCTTTATAAAAAAAAGTGTGCCAATTCAAAGGATGTTTGTGTCTCCTCTAAGCACTAAAGTTTTTTTACTCCAGTGGATAGAAACAAAACCTTTTCATTAGTAACATACATGCTGCACCTGTGGTATCAAAGATCCTGTCAATTAGAATCACTCTGTACAGTTGCTCTCCCTACCAGGTACCTACCTTAATCACATACGATCTGCTGAAATAATCTCAAACAAAACTTAAAAACTACTGATGAAGGATTGTTCTGTTTTTTTTTTAGGAGTGCCTATGTAAATTACAGTGTTAGATAGAACCAATTTGGTCACATACCGAACCCATTAACCCCCTGTCGACCACTCCCTTACACCCACTTTGATGGTACTGCAACATCAGTGTGCTTATATCTTATGTAGATCGGTCTACAGCTTACTGCCAGTTAACTGCTTTCTTTTTTTCTTGTCCACCATAAATTATCAAAACAGTGCTGGAAAGATGACCCTTTAGATGGCTCATCACAAAAACCAATAGACTTTGAACCTGGATGCATTCTGCAACCATTGAGAGGTGAAGACCATTACCAGCAGGGAAAGTTGTTTCCTTGATCTTATTGGGGAGTATTGTATGTAGATCTATACATAGGCAGCTAGAGTTTGTTGGTCACAGGACACTGCTGTAGGCTAACAGTTGCATCAGGGGACATATGACATATTGAATATTGCTCAACAGGTGACAGCAGAGGGGTGGTGGTGAGGAGCAATAACTAGATGGTAAGTGGCAAGTCAGATTCTGGTGTGCTCATGAAGCCACTAAGGATGTGCTATGGTTTCATATCTCTTACACATGTTGCCATTGGCTCACCCTACTGATACAGTAATCTGACCATAAGAGCTACCGAAGAGCCAAATCGATTATCTTATCAGATTCTGGGTTGATATGTGATATTCCCAGTGAGCAGTTCCAGCAGCCACATGTTAAGTTCAGTAAACTGCTGATTTTGTTAGAAATTAATTACTTATTAGAAAAATGTTAATACTAGATGCCATGGATAATCTCTAAATTAGAAATGTTAATTATGAATATAGCATCTGACAAATATTTTTTTAAGTGAGTACAGATCAGTACAGACCTGTAGATACCTGGGTGTGAATGATTGTTTATCTGGGTCTCTTCTCAGTACTAATCTTCTTTGCAAGATGTGTTTAAAGGGATTGTTGGATAATAGCTACTAATAAAAGGCATTAGACCTATAATATGATGATAGAGAAATTTTGTTGTTGTTGACTGGATAGAAACATTAAACCAAGTCATTAGCTAAACACATGCTAGTTAATGATTTGGAGTCTGTGTTAAGCAAAATCCTGTCAATTAGAGCTGCTCTTATAGTCTTACTACCAGGCACCCATCTCAATTTCATAAAATGCTGTGTTAAATTATTTTCTCACAACACCTAATAACTTGGGCTGAAGGACTGTTTATAGCATCAGGAAGGAATGTGTGTGTGCAGTGGGGTGTTTCAGAAGCAGGTAATGTTTACAACCGGTCATTATGATAACAGTTCTAATAGTGATTGTAGGCTTATACCTGCATGTGTTTCTAAAGTATTACCATTACCTTACTGTGTCTATAACTATATGACTGGTGAAAGATGATAATGGTTGCAGTTGTAAGTTTAGAATCTAACAGTTTTAGAAAGAGATATTTAATGTTCATTATCATGTCCGGCTTCTGAAACACCCTACTGGAATAGCACCTCAGTCCAGACACATCCCGATGTGAGTGAGTGAGTAATAGATGTTTAACGCCATTTCGACAGCTAAGATCATATTCATGGCGAGAACTACATTACACAATTACACAGAGGAATGTGTCAGTGCCTGCGCATATGTGCACCACACACATCCGAGAGAATAGGAAAGAGGAGATATAGACCCTTTTAAGTGGGCTAGGGAAGTGGGCTAGGTGCAATCAAATGACAGATTCCAATCAGGAATGCAATGCCACTAGGCTTGAGGCACAAGAAATGCCACTTCGACCTCTCAGTTTTTGCCAACCATCTGAACTGTCACCTCTCCTTTCACACTTGTTTGACAAAGCCATCTGACACCTTTCACCTGGAATTACAGAACTGCATTAAAATGGGTCTAACCTTTAAGGGTTGCTGAGGTGTTAAACACAGATTTTGAGTCAGATTCCAGGTAGCTGTGAGCAAATGTTCATTTCATAGTTTGAGGTAATAATGATGAGTAAAGAATCTGACATTTCTTAAGCAGGAAAAGACTTCAGGATGTTTCGGTGCATGCGACTGTTAAGCTCACGCATTCAGACTGATTAGGACGGTTTTGCAGTCAGAGGTACAGGATGTTTATGTTCCTTCTCTGTACTAATCTGTTTAAGGGGATAATTGGGCATTAGCTGCTGATAAAAGATATTACACCCATGCCATAACAATAGAGAGAGTAGGATTTCTTACTTGATAGAAATATGACGCCTTTCTATGAGTAACAGGCATGCTGCTTAGGGAGTGGTCATTTATTATCAACAGGGGGGGTTGTGGGTTTGAGGGGGGGGGCTAAAAAAAAATTGACCCCTCTTGAGGGGGGGCTAAAAAAGTTACCCTCTTTTTAGCAAAAAAAACCTGCGCGCTACTATAGATCAAAGAGGGGGCGCGAAAACTCTCCGCGCCTCCGGCGCGGGGGGGGCGCGAAAATCTTTTACTGCCGTCGAGGGGGGGGCGTAAAAAATTTTCGCGCGTCCCCGCGAAAACCCACCACCCCCCCTCTTGATAAATAATGACCACTCCCTTAATAATTTGGAGCCTGCTGTAATCCAAAGTCTGTTAATTACAGATATTCTGTTCAGATGCTCTTACTCCCAGGTATCTGCCGTTATCAAATAAGTTGCTGTGCTATATTTATCTCAAACAAAACCTAATAACTTGGACTGAAGGATTGCTATGGTACCAAGAAAGAATGGAAATGTGCAGGAATATTATCTTGGTCAAGACATATGTGGGTGTGTGCAATCAGATGGCAGATTTCCAATAAGGAATGTCCCATAATAACCAAAAGGCAGATTTAGAGGGGACGCAGGGGAACCCGCCCACCCCTTTTCCCCAGTACTTAAGAGTTTGATTACATATTTTGGACCCTAAAATTTGCTCTAAAATAGAGGGTGTGCCCCATCCTTTTGGGCTGCGCCCCCCTCCTTTTTCAATTTCCTGATCTCCCACTGTAAGCTGTTTAAGCGCATGGCTCTCAAACAAGCACCAGTCTAAAATAAGCACGGATTTTAAAGGGATATGGTATTCAAATAAGAGACTGTCTCAAAGAAGGGTTGCGGGAAACAGTTAAGGCACTAAAACTGCCACTTCAAACTCTCAGTTTTTGACAAGATGTCTGAATTCTCACACCTGCTACCTCTTGCCATTACTTATTGACAAGGAAATGTAACACTCTTCACCTGTGATGAAAACAAATAAGGATTGAAAATGTGAGGGTTGTTAAGCTGCAATGAAGGTTAAATTCCCATATTCAGTATCTGTAAGAGTATTTTTGGGCTTATCTAAGTGGCAGTTAACACTTAATGTGTCCTATGGTAGTAGAAATGTCACCAGGTTGCTTTTCCCTCAATCCTGCATTGGAATGCCAACTGTCAAACACAAATGCAGTAATAATCCTTAGGTAGTCAAAAGTCATCAGGATGACAATACTGACAGTACAGAGTCCTCATATTGACAACTCAGGTCGTCAGGATGACAACTTAAAGTCGTCATTTTGACGACCTAAAGTTGTAGTTTCAGATATCGTCAACTTGAGGACCTAAAGTGGTCACCGTTGACTAGTTTCGGATCTTCCATGTTTTCAGTATAATGTGTAGAAGACTGTTATTCCTATAATATAAAGACATCTTAGTGTGATTCATCTCTCTGATATCATTTCATGTCAAAACATAATGAATAATGTGATAAAACACCACAACTAGCTGAATATTAGTGGCAGAGGCCATAGCTGAATACGAATGCATAGCCTATCCAATAGCCTTGAAATGATCCTAGATCATTCATCATTCACAATGGCCAGTCAGGGTGTCAGTACTTTGCACTAAATCTCTTGTTCGGGTCACCCACTGCTCAGCTGTAATGCGATAGATGCCTGGTTTGGACTGCGACTTTATCGTATCTTCATCCTTTAAGGCCAAATCCGACAATGTGAAAATGGGCAGAAAATCCTTGTGATATAGGATATGTGGTTGCTTGGCCGATATTGGGGTGGAAATATTGTCTAAGGAAGGCCTATAAAGGCTAAGAATCCTTGCCAAAGTGCTGGTATTTGGGGACCGAAATACATCAAAGGTTTTTGATATTTTTCTTCACAAAGGGCTGCAAATCTCTGTGATTCCACTATCTAACTGCATATTCCACAGGACTTTGGTGCCCAATAACAGCAATAGAATCGAAATCACAGAGATCCGGTGCCCAATATTGGCAATAGACTAACAATCACAGAGATCTACTGCCTATTATACCACGATTTCGGCACTTCCGGTGGGTTTATATGCAGTTTAGCCGTGCATTATTCTGCATATACCACCCTTGTGCATTTTTGAAATTTTTGGTATATACTTTTTTTGGGGTCAGGTTTTGGAAATTATGGCAGCTATACAAAGTTAATCTAGCCATTTTCCATGGTGAAAAATCGTGCCAACTCGTATGAGAATTGAATCCCGGCCGCAGTGGTGGTAGGCGAAGGCCTTAGCCATAGCGCCACACTGAACGGTGATGAAATCCAATGCGAAAGTAAATAAGTTCTAACCTGCTATGTTTCCAGTCAGTTTTCGTCTCGATTCCAACCTTGACATGTTATAATATCGAAATCCCAAGAAGTTTTCAATCCATAGACGAGGAATGCGTGCTAATTTTCTCCATTTTCTTCGATATAAATAAGAATCCAATGATTTTTCTATCGTAAGCGAGTCGCGGCCCGGTTCGCTCTGCGCGAAGCCATTGTTTTTGTTCCTTGCCGAGAGAGGTACCGCTGTGTATACAGTCACTTTTCGTATGGAATCCAACCATGACAAGTTTTCAAATTAAAACATACATATCCTTAGACATTCTAGATGAGTACTCCATGCTTGATATGTCCGATATATTCAAAATAAATGAGAATCCATTGATTTTCCAAAACGGTCCGAAATTTTCGGCGTCTTCCTCGTATGGCGAGCGGATGACCTATATCCACATCTGGGCCCCTGACACACTTTTGCCGAACAAGGAGGCGGGTGGGAATGGCCGGACCGCGACTCGCGTACGTTGGGAAAAGTCTTTGTGCCTAGAGATAAATAAGCAGCTGCCAGTCTTTTCAGTCTCAAACAATTGATATATTTATAGTAACACAAACTGATTGAGAGTGCTCCCTTTAAAATTATAATGAAACCCAAGGAGAATAAATGTGATGATAATTGAAGTCCCTCTTTTTTGACAATAAAGCAATTTCAAATCAAGACCACATACATAATAGGGAGCAACATTCACAATAGCAAGTTAGTGCTGGTTATAAAATCATTGTTCTAATAGCAGTGTTAAATTATTTTTTGTTTGGCAGTCTCTGCCTCAGCACTCAAAGAGTCCCAGGCTCTACTCCTCTGTAGTAGTGTGATTTTTGATAATGGGAGGTGCGGGCTCTTCTTTTTACAAATTTCATTTTACGGTCACCTCTGGTTCTGATGTTATTTATGATAGTTGCTTCCCCATTATGGGCCTTTTTCCACATAACATTTAACAATTGAATTTTTTTCGTCTCTGGTCTAACTTATCCACATTGCAGATTGTATGTAAGTCATCAACACTTATTTGTCTAACTCTTCGATGGAGGCAAGTTCTAAGCGCAGCATTTTGCATGCGCTGCAACTTCTGCAATTCAATCATTTGACCGCTACCGGTGTAAAAAGCACAATAATCAATTACAGGAATGATCATAACGTTATAGATTTTCAGGCTCACTTCCTCTGTCATGCAATTATGGAAGTTATCTAGTTTGTACAGTTTAGCACCCAGGGATTTTTTTGGTTTTAGTAATATGAGCCGAGACATTAAGCCTGGCATCAAGTTCTACGCCTAAGTAGGTATATGTTGAGCAAGTTGGCAGGATAGTTCCACCAAAGTTCATTATAGGGTCCTCTAGTTCTTTAGCTTATAAGACGAACCAAAATGCATGCACATGGTTTTACTTTTGTTAAGAGTCATAAAGTTGTCATTACACCATCTATATACTCGGTCCAGATCATCCTGTAGTAGCCTGGCACACTCTTCTTGAGTTTGAGCTCCAACATAGATGATGACGTCATCGGCGTACATTACATATTTGCAATTATGGAAGGTGTAGGTCATTGATAAATAGTACAAAAGCAAGGGACCTAAAATTGACCCTTGGGGTACGCCAAATCCCACTTGTTTTTGAGTGGACCAGTTTCCATTAGCTATGGTTTCATGTGACCTATGTGCCAAGTAAGCCGTCAGCCACTTTTTGATTTTTCGGTGGAAATTTAGGTTACAGATTTTCGTTTTAAGGGTTAAATGGTGGACACTATCGAAAGCCTTGCAATAATTTATGAAACACGCCACTGTAATTAGGCCATCATCAATATTGTCGTGTATATCCTTAACCACCTTAAATAATGCATCACTTGTTCCTCCCACAGGGCGAAAACCAAAATGATTATCACAGAGAATATGTTGCTCTTCTAGGTGTTCAGATAGAACTGTATGGATGATCTTTTACAATAGTTTACCTGGTAGCGGTAATAAAGTGATGGGACACCAGTTTTTGATACTACTCAGGTTACCCTTTTTTGGTATTGGGATCAGTGTCCTTTTGGACCATGTTGTGGGAAAAATTCCCTCATTTACTGAATTTCTGAAAATCAGCGTTAACTCATCTACTATAGGTACGTTAGCGCGTCTTTCAGAACCCTAGAATTTAGTCCATTAATACCGCAAGACTTATCTACATTGACTTTTTGGACCAATTTTTGGACATCTTCACATTTTATAAGATTCAGGAAGTCAATATCCTCTTGGTCATCATTTAAGATGGGGTCATTTATCATTATACCAGTTTGGGGCAATTTTGAAAAAAAGGTCATTCCCTATGTTGGCAAAGTATGAGTTTATAAAGTCCGCTGTGTCCTCTTTGGTATGGTTACATCAGTGAGGTTATTTACTAATTGGATGTTTAGATTTTTTGATATGGGGTTGATTAATTCACTTACTTCCCTCCAAAACCTAGTGGGATCATTGGCAGCTTCATCTAATAGGTTTAACACAAAGTCATTTTTTCCATTTTCCAGCTGACGCTGGATTTGATTTCTCATTGTTCTAGCTTGATGTTCTTTGGTGCTCTGTTTAGAAGAAGCTGTCTATCATTTATTGATTCAATGGCTTCTCGGCTTACCCTAGATTTTTTCTTTATTTTAAAAGGTTTTTTATGGGGCATGTAACATCTAAGTATGATACGAGACTATTTTGAAAGAAATCCCATTGTAAGTCGGTGGTATAGAACTCTGTCCAATCTATTTTTATGAGGTATTCTATTAAATCTTCCTTTACATAGTTTCTATATGACCTACCGGTAAATGGTTACTCTTCATTGACCTCTCTAGAGGGTGTTGCTCCTATAGTAAAAGGAAGAGCTGGCTAAAAATGCCCTCGTTTCCAGTCCTTTATTTTCATGTAGCTATAACTTGTCCCTTTTGTTGCTCACAAGTGGGCATTCAAGTATGGTGCTAAAAAAGGGGGATTTGAGTAGGTACCTAGTTGGGAGAAGTCAGTCAGTATAATATACTATAGAGTGTGTGACATGAGTAGGTACCTGATAGTCCAGCTCTCTCTGTTTTAAACAAGGCAGGTGACTTTTCAGACTAATGTGGTGAGTGCAAGTTGAATGGTGAAGCAGAGCGTGACTTCTTTTGAAAAGAGGGTACCTATACTGACAGCTCTTTTTACCATAGGAGCAACATGCTCCTGAGCTTCTAACGACATGCATAGACGTTGTAGTGGTCTGCTATTAACCCTTATGTGCCCAGAATAGCAAAAGTGCGCTCTAAAGCATGTATATATGTTCAGCAGACTGCCATGGGTTTAATATTATTTAGATTAAGATACTTTTAACACCAGAAATCTCGTAATGCCAAGGGCTTTCCAATGATACCAAATTTGTTATGGTGCATTAGGTATATAATTATCGATAGATTCTATTGCAGAAAATAATGAAATGAAAATAAGCTTTAAATTGCATGAAAAGTGCGCGCTATGGCCCTGAGAACAAAGGGAAAATGCAGAAAATCTCTCTAAAATCACAAAAACAATATTGATAAAGACACCAAAAATATTGATGAAATATTCTTTGTGTGATTTCTTTCCAAAGGAATCTCATTATAATACATATTTTCTTCAATTTCCCTCAATAAGGCCTCCTTTGAAATGTCAAAATAATGTTTTTTGAATTGAAAATAGCCTATTCCCTACCAAAATAATAGGGGAAAAATGATTTTCTGGGTACTTTCATCCAAATAAGCCTCTTGGCAACTTCTTGTGTCATCATCATTCCCTATTGTCTCATATGATATTCTAGCCTATGCTTCATATTACATTTTCTGAAAGCTATTTTACTGCCCTATTTGTTACAATTTGAATCAGTACCTTAACCTGGACATAATATGGGTAAAGGCCTCTGATTTGTCAAGTTTGTTGAAAAAGTCAGCCTCCTCAAAATAATTCTGGGCACAAAAGGGTTAAGCATGCCAGTACCCCTGAGTGGCTTACTATATCACACTCAGTAATTATGTGGTCGATGCATGTGCCACCGTTATGCTTTTCATTTGGGCGGGTGATTTCATCATTAAGCCTTTTTAATTTGTATTCACGACATATCAAATAACCCTTTACAACCAGCGCTGTTTCTATCTCTGGTATTAATATGAAGGTCACCAATTAACCATATTTTTCTCTATCTACTGCTTTTAGTGCAGACTCTAGTCTATCAAAGAAGGTCTGGAGGTCCTCATTAGGCGGTCTGTAGATATTCATAATAGTCATTGATTTATATTTTGGTCTTTCAATTTTGATAGTCTGTAGTTCAATACATTCCTGAAACAGAGGTCGGTGTAGGTGGTGAAGTACGGGCTAAAATATTCACTTACATAAATTAATAGTCCGCCTCCACCTTGGGTTGTTCTGTCATAAACAAAAAATGCATTATGGAACAAAAAAAAAAGAAAAAAGAAATACCTATACATACCAATACAGTTTTACCATGCCAGTGTTGCGACGTCCCATCATTAATTGAATCAAGCCAGGTTTCACACACACACAAAGTCGCAATCTAGGCTTAACTTTATGTCCATCAATTTCTTTCTACTTAGACATCTGGCATTGCATGAGACAATTGTGACTCCCTTTAGGTCATCTAAGAAAGTATTTACCAGGGAGTCTTTGCGTGCTAGATGGGTCTTTTTTCTTGGGACAGGTGTTTTTACCTGTTGAGAGTTGTGAGCAGGAAGGGAGGGGGGGGGGTGAGAGGCCTCAGGCTGTAATACCAGAGGGACCCCCAGTAGCAGCCGATTGGTTGGCTTTTTTTAAAAGCTTTGTACCTGCTAGGGTTGTTTTCATGCATTATGCCAACCCCTACATAGGAGCGTGGTCAAACCAACCGTTGCCTCATGACAGATTGACTATTGCTCTACAGATGACAGGCATTTGGCAGTTGTGAGACTTGGTTAGCATATGATAAGTGACAAGCCATATTTGCGGCTGCTAGTCTCACATCCATGAAGCCCATAAAGCTGCCAGGTGCTTGCCCATCCCTGACACCTCGTGAGACGGGCCAAATTGGCAATGCAGGAAGCTGAATATGATATACTGTCTATCAAGGATACCAAGAAAAAAACAATAATGATGTTTCTTTTTTCTATGGCTAAATAATATTGTATAGATCTTAATGATATTTAGACTAAGCCTTAATACTAGTTCTAACGGGGAAGTTACACAAAAAATTTAATGCCATGTCTAGAACTGAAAACATCGATGGTGTTTAAGTGATCTTCTCCTGAGCCAATGCATATACCTTACAGCGTGAAAGATTAAAGCTATAAATCTAGTTAGACCTAGCCCATTCTCCTATTTGTAATTTGCTTCACTGTCAAACACAATCACCAATTATTTTATCTACATAGGGAGAAGATCCGCTGATTTAATATGCCTATCTCTTAAGTAATAAATGCAATCTCGTAGATCTTAATACGAATGGTTACTCCATGATGTGTTTTGAATTCTATTTGGTCTGCACAGGTGGCTTTGTTCCCAGCGATTATCATTCCGGTAACTATTCGTCATCTCCTCAGCACCATTAATCATCCCATTAATTACCAGACTCCCGTAAATAGTTTAAAAACCTTGGAAAACAATGGGCCATCCATAGGGGAGTTTCCAAGATTTAAATTGCAAAAGGAAATCAATAAAACACCACAGCTATAATCATAATACCCTTCGAGGCCTGCATAGTGTAGATAATGCATTGTACCTACTTGCTGGAACTGCATCCGTGCATTATTATATCAATACCATGTGCATCGCATGGCCTTGCACTGAAAACATGGAAGATCCGAGACTAGTCAGCAGTGACCACTTTAGGTCCTCAAGTTGACGATACCTAAAACTACAACTTTAGGTAGTCAAAATGACGACTTTAGGTCATCAGGATGATGACCTGAGTCGTCAACATGACGACTAAGTAATGTCAGTATTGTCAGCCTGATGACTTAGGTCATCAGGATGATGACCTAAAGTCCTCATTTTTACTACCTAAAGCTGTAGTTTTAGGTATCGTCAACTTGAGGACCTAAAGTGGTCACCGCTGACTAATTTCAGATCTCCCATGTTTTCAGTGTGAAATTAGCTTCATAAGTAAGGTTTTACCAATACCATCACTGAAGCAGAACAGATGTTTCATTATTCTTTAACAATACTGGTGTTATTTGTGAGATATTCTCTTCAGAAGCTCTGTTTAAAAGAGCCTTGTAAGGAAATGATGATCAAAGGTAAGTTTTGGTTAGGTGCAGCTTTGCTCTGATAAAAACCTATTGCCCTTTCGTTCATCTCATCATGCATTTCCTCTCCCTGACAAATAAGGCCATACCTACCACAACTACAGCAAAATGATGTCACTCTAGGAATCCGGCTTCACTAAGGTGTCCCACCGTACATGTACATGGACCTAACATGACACTAGCTAGCACCTTGCATCATTTCCACATCAGTGACAGGATATCTATAAAATATCGATGCACTCTAGTGTAGGTGAACTATTCTACAATTAAGGAGGGAGAATCAGAAAAATAGAGGCATACACACCTACAATTTATAATTATGCTATTGTATACAAGATCTCACTGCTTTACAATTTTCTCTCATGCACCTTCCTCTGTGACATACCTAAAATGGACCATCATAAACCAGTGCATGTCCAGCTTGGGATTAATGTCTGGGGTCAGATTTGAATACCAATTCTTATGTATTCCAATAGCATTGACATCGTCCAACATTATCCATTATTCACAATGACTCAGCCGGGTGTCATTACTCTGCAATAGATCTACAAAGTGATAGATGCCTCACCTGGTCTATCACTTCATCTTTTATGCTCTTTTTTCTTTTAAGGAATTGCATTCATATCTTCCCACAAACTGTTGGGAAATACTGAAATATATGGCTCTGTCTCACCAGTTTGATGCAACTACGTTTGGGGAGGTTTCTGACCGAGGTTTCTGACCGGCAGTTACAGAGTTAATTTAGCCTCCAGTTTGAAAGTGGTCACAGAAAGGTACTATTTTCTCACTTCCCCCATGTTCCTTATGGTCCAGGGCACCATTCCCTGTGCTTTTTGTTCCTTTCCAGACTCAGGACAAACCAAGAAGGAAGATTTTCTTGACTTCCTCCTCTGCCAAAGAGGTTTCTGACAGGGGAGGTTTCTGACCGGCAGTTATAAAAACATCTATTGACCTGTAGTTTGAATTCCATCACAGAAAGGCATAATTTTTTCAGTCAATATAGGATTGATCCTATCCTGACTTTATTTTAGATTAATAAATTTCTTGCCACCCCATATATTTGTGGCACAATTGGCCATATCTTTTTCCCGGTCAGAAACCTCCCCGGTCAGAAACCTCCCCGAACGTAGTTGCATCAAACTGGTGAGACAGAGCCATATATGGACAAAGATCTGTCATGTCCAGCACCCTTTGGCTTTTCTTTAACCCGTGGATCTTCATATCATATTATCCCTTTAATCTAAGATGAGCACTATATTGATTTCCTTTTTTTCCTTACTTTCCCTTAGAGTTTCCTACATGAGCCATCTTGGTCTTGTGCAAATTACCTTATATTACAGCTCCTACCAGACCTAACCTCCTATAATAGCGAGGGCAGTATCCTTTCCCATAATGCAGCTACTTTGTACAGTCTGAGGAAAGCCCCTGGGGGTTTATATTATAAGCTGCAGTTAGCATCTCAGGGGGTTAGCTGTTCTAACAAAGGAGACCTTGCCAAGGCTGTAATCATGCATCATGTAGACCTACAGTGGTGATAAACTCATAACGAACTTCCTTAGTGGGTAGACGAACCAACATTACAATGGTGCTTCATGACAGCAAAGGAACATAAACCCAGAGGCATTATCCATCTTTTGGAGGTTATTAAGTGTAATGATACCAGGGATAATACCTTGAACATATCAAGTAGTGCAAGTTGCAATTTTACAGTAGGGCAAAGTTATTCAGAGCTTCATGGTAAGCACTGATGGAAAATAACAGTTGCTTTAGAAGGTTTACACCAGATTGAATATTGCTGTACAGATAACAGGGGCAAGGCAGTTGTGAGACTTGGTAATTATATGGTAGGTGACAAGCCATATTCCAGGCTGCTAGTGCTAGTCTCCCATCCATGAAGCCCCTAACGCTGTCACATCCCAGCAAATTGTCGTCATCTGTCGCCATTATTGGTCATCAATGGTGACTCCTTTTTGAGTGATAACTCATTCCATCATCTTTTGCCACTGTGTGTTAGACTCACGTGGCATAGCAATTGCAATTCCTAGTGATCTTGTGCTATAACGACGTTGTGTTCCATCTAGCGACATGTGTGAGCCACTTCACACAGGTTGACGAGGACTCACGACAATTTGCTGGGATGGTTGCCTACAGATGACACCTACTCTTATGAGCTTATATTAACCATGCAGCATTCTTAGCGGGAGAATGTAGGACACCAAGAAAAAAAAACTAATGTATTTTATATGACTTAACAGTGGTTTTACAAATGCTTTCTTGGTCCATGTATTGTGCACTATATAGCATTCCTGTAGGTTCAAGCAAGCAAATTCTTAAAAACATAAAAAGCCATCAAAATCACTGTGAGGCCCAAAGTCGCTCAACCGAATCAAGAGCTGTAAAGCGCTTTAAGGGCCATCACTATCACCACAGGTTTGAGTTTGAACATTTCTATTGGCTAAACAGTCATACAAGAAGTTTTTTTTGTGCGAAGCCAAGAGGTGTAAGAGAATACACAGAAGAAATGAGTGTTCATAGATTGGCTCACCAAGAGCACTGGATATAAAAATAACCACAAGCAATAATTGTGCAATATTGAAAGGTTTTAAACATACAACTGGTTTCTTCTACCGGTTCATAATAATGTAACAGAGTACATAAATCATTTCACTTTGCTCGCAATGGAATCACTGCATTGTTTTATAGTTACTATCTGTACACAATGGCTGGTAGTCTATATATATATATAGCCCAGTGTCTCACTCTGTTTCCAGAAGTTTTACTCAGATATTTTATTCATGAACTTGACTTTAGTATCTAACTTTTGAGTTTCTGATGACAGTTTATTACAGTGATAATTAAATAATGGTACCTTGAAGAGCTGTTGATCCAATTATGCCAGAACGACTTCTACATTTCAAACCCTAGTTAGCTTTTAATTTGAAGCACACAAGCGACAATTCTACCAAACCCCAATCACTAACTGTGTTTACCTGTACTTCTTGTATAAATCGAAAACATTAAGAAGACTCCAGGCAGTATTTTTCCCGTTAAAAGTGAGGTGAGATTGAATTCAATATTGATCTTCAATCTTTATCAAATAGAGCTTTTTATAGACATTACTCAGTACTCCTCTTTACAGCCCCGTGGAAGTTCAATCTACAAATAAGGGTAATTGATCAAAGTTGTTAAAATGACAAGCACACATTTTCTTCACCACAGTTATTTTTTTTTCTTTTAAAGATCCAGACATCAGAACTGCTAAACTAGTGACAGTTATTAATGTTTAAGTTCCAATGCTATACTGGTTCAGCTGATCAATAGTTTTAAGCTTTAAGTCTAATTCAAAGTCAGAAACACACATCTAGATCTTGATATCATATGAACTTTGATATAAAAAACTAAAAAAACATTCACTACTGTCTGAACCTTATCATAAATGGTGTTCCTAGAACTGCATGAGAGTGACCTTACTCTGCATGTATATAGGGGTGTTATATGACACAGATACCTTATATGGGCTCACATGCAATGGGTCAGCTCTGAGCTCTATCCTTGCTCTCAAAGTTCATGACACATGTCCTCTCCAGAAAGACAACTGTCTGGCACCCGACATAACTGCTAGTGCTTTTATGGTTTTCTGAATGAATGCACACTAGGCCCTTAACCCCATGAAGGATTTTTCTTGTTCTTACCTTTGCATTGCTTTATACTTTCATAGAGGGTGCTGGTGATTTCAGACTTGCTTGATGGGCTAGCTCTTTGACACCTGTGAGATGTTTAAAGAATTGGATCCATTTTTTAACATGGTGCAAAAATGTAGATCTGAGAATGACTGCAAATAATGACCAAAAGCCTAATATGCATATAAAGGGGAATGATATATGTTTATATACGGAGGCTTTGGTACAACTAGAACAGATTAGGTTATCACATGTTAGGAAATGACTGCAAACTTTAACCCCTGCCTATTCCTCCTGCACAAATGCCCCCAGGATGGTCTGTGGCTTTTCTCATTGGGAGAACTACTGAGATATGACCTTAATCTGATTAAGGCACACAACAGAACCATGACAGCACAACTAATTTGGAGATCTAGTTATGGGAGAGTAATTGATCTACTCTGGTAAGCTGCTTTAACTCCTACTCTATTCCTGGCATCACAGAAGGTTTGGGGGGATTGGGGCCTTCATCGGAAAAGCATTAGAGGTACTGCTGGTTAATAGAGAATGGAGATAAATATGAGCTCATAAGCAGATATAGGTCAGAGGTTTACAAGTAAGGACAGAAATGGAAGGGATGAGGACTCTCTCTATGAACTTACAAAAGGACTGTATCATGCAACACCAGATCAGAGAAAGATACTGCAATGAGTGCTCAGGAAATCCATCATTAATGGTGAGCTACATCTATATCTAATGGTAGTAATGCCAACAGAGACAAATATGAAAGCTTGGGGTCCTGAAGCAAAAGACAATGTGTATATGGGTCAATCCACTGAAAGTGGGCACTTGTCCATGGTAGAGGTTCATTTTTAAAAACTAAGAATTAGATCATGAAACTTAATTTTATTGACAGCCCTATATCTTGGCTCTTAGGAAAGGTTCATTCAAGTCACTAACTCCCAAGCGGTCAGTTTTTATTGCAAATATTCAAAATTATGAAAATGTAATGGGCGTGAGCAAAATGAATTCTTCCCTACATCACAGAAATATTTGTCAGAACTACATGATTTTTAGTTAGGATATTTGACAAAAGGTCCCAAAGACACAATATGAAGAAAATAGGAAAAAAATATATGTGTGATAATCAACTCTATAGGTCTACTCAGTAGTTCTGTACTTAAAGACTACTTCTGTATACATGAAGGCTAACAAATGATTGAGGAGACCTATGACAGGTCTCTTAATATTGTCCTATGGGAGACAGGACTGAGGCAGTGGTGTGCCATTGTTCACAGATTAAAAGTGACAAGTCAGACTCTTTTGTGCACAGCTGGTGCTTGCATCCCATTCATGGAGCCTTGACTGCTGCCATGTGGTTTCTTATCTCTAACACTTTGTTACATCTTATGGGAATAGGAATGAACAGGAGTGCACAGGAATATGTCCTTGGCCCTTATTCGCCCATGCGTGTGTGATCAGAAAGGCTTTTCTTCAGATGGCATGACTAGACCCCCCCCCCTAATCATAGTGCGATCCCTGACTCTAATGCCACTACAGCCCTACATCTAGGCGTCAGTAATTATTGCACTGATATGATGAGTTGCTTTCTTGATCTTATCAGCACTGATCAGGCATTATTGTATCGAGATACATAGTTGGGTAGATTTTGTTGGTCACGGAACACTGCTGTAGACTAACAGCTGCAGGAGGAGACCTATGAAAAATTGAGAATTGTTCAACAGGTGGCAGCAGAAGGGGGGGGGGTGAGGCTTGGAAACTAAATGATGAGTGACAAGCCAGATTTCAGTCTGCTCTTTTCTGCATCTATGAGGCCTCAGGAGCTGTGCTATGTTTTCATATCTATTACACGTGCTGTCAATGGCTTATCTTGCCTATCCTGCCAGTGGAGTAATCTTACCTTAAGAAATACTGAAGAAAAGCAAAACTAAATAGGTGTTTTGTCTAATATTCCTGGTGAGTGGTTCCATTTGTCAAATGTTAAGTTCAGTAAACTGAAGACGATAACTAAGACATCAAATGTAAATAGTAGATGCCATGAACATGCTCTCTAAGCTAGAAATGTTAATGATGAATGTAGCATAGATCTGACAAATCCTTTTCAAGCAGGTTCAGAACAGTGCCGACCTTCAGATGGCTGGGTGCGTATTCCTTCTTATCTGGATCTCTCAAAAAGAAACAGGAAGCTTTCTCTAGACTGGATGGACACATATATTATACTCATTAGTAACACACAAGCAAGTTAATGATGTGAAGTCTGTGGTATACATAATCCTTGCTACAGCTAAGCTGCCCAGGCATCCATCTCAATTCCATGAGATGCTGGGCTGAATTAATCTCAATTTTGGGATAAAGCTATTTTCTTTGCATTGGGAAAGAATGGTAGTAAACAAGAATATTACCTTGGTACTGACACATCCAGCTGTGTGTGACCTAATGGCAGGTTCTGATCAGAACTGTAATGGCACCAGACTTGAGGCACTAAAACTGCCAGCTCAACCTCTCAGTAATGTCGTCCGAATAGTCACACCTGTCTCTTGTGAAAACATGAGTCCATTACATTGGGTGGAACATGGAAGTCCTGCTAAGCTTCTTTTGGCTGTGAGCATAGTTTGTTTAATTGTAGTGCTAGTTTTTGGGACTAATGCAAATTGATTAAACAACACTTGATTATGACATGACAGTAGAAATTCTCAGGCATGTCAACTGGATGCTTTGTCCTTATTGCTGCATTGGATCCCCATTTGGCAGTGATTTGACAACATGATGCAGGAATGCATATTTTGTGAGTATGATCACAAAATATGCATTATATAGGTGTTAGTTTTGTTGACTAGGTATTGTTTGATATCTAGGTTGTCAGCTGAGAAGCAGTGAAGTTAACATAATAATTTATCACTTGATATAGGAAAATTGTCACTTATTTAGGTTATATTTACTACGCAATGTTATCTATGGGTTTCCAGGAATAGTATGGTGAACAAATATTGCTGACACAGGAATATTTTCCTGAGCTTATCTGGCAGCTCCGCATGTAAATACATAGCCAGCTAGAGTTAGGGGATGCTGTTGTAGCCTAACAGTTGCCATAGGAGATCTATGACAGGTTGAATATTGCTCAATAAGTGATGGCAGAGGGGTGGTGGTGAGGCCTGTTTAACGCTGGTGTGTGTTTTCCTCTCCCTGGCACCTCCTGCAATGACTTATATGTTATATGTTGTTTTCCAGAATAGATTTTCTGTTAAAATACAGAAAAAAAACTTTCTTTGTACCATAAATAATCTCTGAGTTAGACACAGTAATGAGTAGAGAATCTTACACTTTTTAAGCAGGAACAGACTTTGTGATGTCTTGTCGCATATGAATGTTAAGCTGGGATATATTCAGACTGATTAGTACAGTTTTCCTGTCAGAGGTACAGAAAGTTAGTGTCCCTTCTCTGCACCAATCTCCCGGGCAAAATCTGGTTAAAGGGATCATTGGATATTAGCTGCTAATATAAGGCATTACACCTATGCCACAATAGTAAAGAAAGGGAGTTCTTGTAGACCTGAAAGAGACATAAAACCTATTAATGGGGAACAGACATGCTACTTAATACTTTTGAGCCTGTTATAAATAAAAGTCAGTTAATTACAGGAAGTCTGAACAGTGCCCATGTCCTAAGGCTGTTTAAGATTCTGCACTGAATCAATCTCAAACAAAAACCTAATAACTGTGGATAGAGGATGTTGTAAACAAAATTCTGTTAATTGCAGGTAGTCTGTACAGTTGCCCCTGTCCCATGGGTTGTTTAAGATGCGGCACTGAATTAATCTCACCCAAAACCAAGTAACTGGGGATGAAGGATGTTTTGGCATCAGGACAGAACAGATGGGTGCAGAAATATTAATATTAAATAATTTGGTCCAGACACAACTGGGTGTTCGTGATCAGATCGCAAGTACCAATCAGGGATGTAATGTCACCAGACTAGAGGCACTAAAATTGCCACTTCAACATCTCACGATGGGTTTTAGCTGTCACAACTGTCACCTCTTCCGGCCATTACTCATTGACAAGGCAAACTAACAATCTTTACCTGTGATAATAAAAATCCTTGGAAAGGATCAAATATGTGGGCTGTTGTTAAGATGTATACTTAAAGAAGCCTTTCGATTCAGGTTCCAGATAACTGCAATGAAGATTTATTTCCCATATTTGGTATTTGTACCAGTAACTCCGAAGGCTTATCTGAGTAGTAGTTTGAACAACACTTAATGACAAGATGGTACTGGAATTGTTGGCCATGTCACCGAACTGCTTTTTCCTTTTTCCTGCAATGAAGTGCTAAATGTCAAAATACAAACCCATCAGGAATTCCAATGAAGACTTATGAATGAAGTCAAAACATTCCGAATATACTACCTATGCTTAACAAATACCATGAAAACCAAATCAAACTGTATCTTATTTTGTGTGATATCTACCATCGATATTATTCCAATCTTTTTGCCACTAAAGTGTTAAGGGACATATTTTTCTCCCATAAAATGCAAAAAAAGGTAAATACCATGACTGCTATGAATATAACATCAAGACAGCTCTCTCATATTTTTCTCCTTGGTACATACATAATAAATAATGTAATAAAACAGCATATCGAGCTGGGGATTAGTGGCAGAGGTCATATCTGAATACTAATGCATACCTTGTCTAATAGCCTTGACATTATTTCCACATCATTCATTATTCAGAAAGGCCAGTAAGAGGTGTCAATGCACTGCAGTAAATCTTTTTTCCTGGTCACCCACTGCTTAGGCTATAAAGCAATAGATGCCTGGTTTGGACTATCGCTTTATCATATCTTATTCTTTAGACCCGTGTGTAGGAATCTCTTCATCTCTTCCCATACAGACACAGAAACACATTATTGCGTGTTAATAGTGAAGGAAGGAGACAGATCGGAAGATATCAGATAGAATATTGGACGTTCCTCTTGGCCTGAACCTATCTATACTATTAAAGGCGCTATTTCTACCTCACCATGGGCAACCAATCAGTGTGTTGCTGTCTAATGAAGGCATTTTAAAAGCTGACATTACATGAGTCAAGGAGTTGTGTTCATTTATCCATCTAGATCTACTTGACAGACAGGGGATCCTTTCATCTATACATCCAGTAGTGTTGTGAGTGAGTGAGTGAGTAATAGTTGTTTAACGCCATTTTGACAACTTAGGTCATATTCATGGCGAGAAATACATTACACAATTTCACAGAGGAATGTGTCAGTGCCCGCGCATATATGTGCAACACACACATCCGAGGGGATAGGAAAGAGGAGATATATACCCTTTTAAGTGGGCTAGGGAAGCCCACCGTTAGTGTTGTAGTTAGGCATCAGTGTGCATAATCAATCTCACCCAGACTGAAACTATTGAGGTCTACCCATAAGAAAAGGATTGTATAAAATTATCATGATGAGCTACAGTAACTCATGTGTAGTGAATAAGGATCCTGATATTCCAAGGGCGTCACTTACCATGCCCCTTCATCAAGGCAGCAGAGGCCTATTATGCGTAGAACCCCCTGCAGATCCTATCATATCCTTTATTCTTCTTATCTATTCTCAGATGTCCTACTTTTTTATTTACCCTTCCCTCTTAGCATCTTTCACGAACCCTTTGCTCATTACGGTTTGGTCTACCTTATATCAGGTCTCCTATGAGATATGCTTCAACTCTTTATAAAGGAGCTCCTCATGAGGTTAGGGTTGCATCGTTTCCTCTAATGCAGCCACTTTCTGCAGATTTAGTCTGAGGAGAGCCCTGCGGGAAATTAAATGATGAGCAGCTCTGTCAACTCCCCAACATCTCAGGGGGTCAGCCATTAGTAAAAGCAGTGTACCTGCTAGGGTCGTTTTCATACATCTTTGCCAACCCAAGAGTGGAGCAGAACCACTCACTTAGGATGTTATGCCAATGAATTCTATCAGAATCTTGGTCTACAGTAACACAGGTGGCTTTATTCCTAGCAATTAGCATCCCAGTAGCTACCTGTCATCTCTTCATCTCCTCCATTAATCATCCCATTAATTACATGGCTGTCTGGAATGGCTTACAAATTGTGGGTAACAATGGTATTCCTTAGAGGGGATTGGAGTTTCCAAGACTTAAATTTTAAAAGGAAATCAATAAAAACCCTGCCCGCCATAATCATTATACCCTTTGAAGGCTGTAAGTGAACATAATGCATTATTTCCACATCCTGTATCTGTATTGGTGCATTATTACATCAATGCAAAGTGAAGCACATGGCCTTCAAATAGTTGCGATTATGAGTAAATATTTACCATCACTATATACATGAAGCAGAACAGAAGTCCCATTACTCCTTAACAATAATGGGGTTATTTCTAAAATATTCTCTTCAAAGTCTCTATGTAAAAAGGGTTACTTTCAAAGGTAGGTTTTGGTTTGGTGCAGCTGTGTTTTGATGAAATCCCATTGTCTCTTGCTTCTACCTGATGTAACCAAATAAACATGTAACCCTCATGGGCCGTTTCCTTTTTATCATCAGAAATAAAAATTGTGGTTGCCTATCCAAACAGTTTTCTTATCTGACTTATAGTTTAATCAGAGAAACCATACCTCTACACTATTATCTCTATAGCATTCTCTCAGATCGAAATTCCTACAGGAATCAATTCACTGTACAACGGCCGAAAAAAAGCAACCGAGATTAAACATACCAATTGTACCAAATTTGAGGCTGCTGAGTCTGAAAATGAGGTTAAAAAAATGCCCATTGGCTCTCAATTTTGAGATATCCATAGGGTGCCTTATATGCTGAAAATCCCCCCTAGGGCAATGATTTCAATAATATGTTCACCTATGTAGTGTTGTCCAAACCTGTACAAGAATTTTATTATGTCATTCCTGCATTTGTATGAGTAATATCAATAGCTTTGACACTGCTGCAAATTATATTTCACCCAAAAGTGGTTCCTAGGCCTCTAATGTTCCGAGCGTTGGGACCAGTTTTATGAAATATTACGTGTTTGGTGTTAGCACACTCCATATACAAAGTTGTAGCAGTTTGGGTAGTTCAGAAGCGAGAGTCCAACTTGGATTATGCCAATAGGGGTCAAGATATATACATACCCACACCAAAAATGATCGATTTCATGTACATTGCATCATTTATTATAACCACTTGTTTCGCGGGTTATATTGATTCATTTTGGTACAAGGGCCGTCATCTTAAAAAGATATTTCCATTCCATATTTACTTCCTTGAAACACTGACTTCTGGGTCCTTTATAGCAACCAACCATGATTTGTGGTGAGTAAGGCTGTATCTAAACATCAGGATTATCCATAATCATGAGATAAAAGTGAGGGTAATTTGATATTATAAACAAAAGTGGGCTACAAAGTAAATGGAAGTCATGGCTTTCCCTCAGAGCAGTCATAACAGGATTTCTGTGAAACAATAGGGCTGAGGACTTTGTAGAGTGTGTGGATACACTGCTGCCACATATCAGAAACTCAAACCCAAGATGTCCTTGGAGATCCGATTTCTACATCTGACCCCCAATCCTTTAAAATAAATCTGTGGCTCGGTAAGTGACATACATGGGGAGAGATTCTAACAGGGCCTCTCACAGATGGAAAATACTACCAGAGATAGTGGTTACCTTCTCTTCTAGCAGGCTAGTATTGCGGTCTGATGTGGGATTAGCCCCAACATTGTGTGCAAGAGACAGAACAAGTGTCTTCTAGCTAACATTTTGAGCATATTTACTACTTTCACTGCATATTACTGAGTCAAACGATGAATAATTCATTACATATGGGTAATCAAAGATAAATAAACCAGGTTTGATGTAAAATCGGGTGTTTGTACAGTTTGCACTAATATGGATTTGACTACCGAGGACAAAAATAGGTAATTTTAGGTATTTTGAGTATCTCAAAATTGAGAGCTGCCAGCAAAAAACGTATGTTATTTTTGAATTCACCAGGTCAATATCAGACTTTAACCTCCTTTGGAGGGAGTTCCTTATATAATGTTGGGGCAGCATTCTTTCCCATAATGCAGCTACTCTGTACAGAGCTAGTTTGAGGAGAGCCCCAAGGGAGTCTATATTATGAGCAGCTCTAAGCATCTCAGGGGGTAAGTTGTTTTAGCAGAAGTGCCCTTGGCAAGCCTGTTATCGTGAATCATACAGACTCTACAGGGGTGATTAACTTAAAAGGAACTTACTTGGAGGGCAGATGAACCAATATTGCAATGGCACATCAATACAGCAAAGGAAAATAAATCCAGAGGCAATATATATCTTTTAAAGCTTTTAAGGTTAATGATACCAGAGAGAAAACATCAATACCTTGACCATATCAATTAGCATAATTTGCATTTTTACAAAAAAGCATTAAGTCGTTAAGAGCCTCACGGTAAGCACTGTTGTAAACTACCCAGCAAATTGTCGTTATCTGTCGCCATGATACGTCATTAATGGTGACTCCTTTTTGAGTGATAACTCACTGCGTCATCTTTTGCCACTGTGTGTCAGTCTCACATGGCATGGCGATTTATCACAACAGTCACCAACATGATCTCACTCACTGTGTGAGTATGTGCCACCCCTAGTCATCCCTCACAAAGCATGGTGACTTATCACCACCATTGCAAACATGGATCTAACTCACTGCGTGAGTATGTGCCACTGCCTGTCAACTCTCACTCAGTATGGTGACTTATCACCAACATCCCCAACATGGATCTCACTCACTCCGTCAATATGTGCCACTGTCTGTCAACTCTCACTCAGAATGGCGACTTTCCACCTGCATTGCCACATGGCTCTCACTCACTGTGTGAGTTTGTGTCACTCCTAGTTATTCTTCTCTCAAATGGGTGACTTATCACCACCATCGCTGACATGGATGTCACTCGCTGTGTGAGTGTGTGCCACTGGCATCAACTCTCACACAAAATGGCGACTTATCACCACCATTGCCAACATCGGTCACTCCTAGTTAATCTTCTCTCAAAATGGCGACTTATCACCACCATCGCTGACATGGATGTCACTCGCTGTGTGAGTGTTTGCCACTGGCATCAACTATTACACAAAATGGCGACTTATCACCACCATTGCCAACATTGGTCTCACTCAATGTGTGAATTTGTGTCACTCCAAGTCAATGCTCTCTGAGGATTGCATCATCTGTCACTCACTCTCACTCAGAATGGCAACTTATCAACACCATTGCCAAGCTTCTTGAGACAGCACCACTGTTCAACATGTAGCCTACCTAGGAGGTGTGGGCATGAAGTATAAGTCCCATTCATTTCAAATGTGCTTTGTTTCACACTGATTTCCATGTGATACTTCAGAGTTGAATCAAACAAGATTATATAGAGAAAATATCAATTGAATTTAGGTAGAGGTATCTTTAAAATGAAAGCAACTATCTATAAACACCTTTTCTCTGGTTACAGAAAATATACATAGGAAAATATCTACATGAACACCTTGATGTCGGGAGGCGTGGCGCAGTCGGTAGCGCGTCCGCTCACAGGGCGTAAGGTCATGGGTTCGGTTCCCGGCCTGGCCGGGGCATAGTGGTGGTTCCAAAAGTCGCCGTAAGGTGTCGGTTGAGTTCCTCCCTGCTCTGGCTAGGCTGTGCTGGAAAGTCTCTCGGCGGTCATGGCAGACAAATGACTTGAAACAGGCCTGTCCATCTCTCACTAATGCCTATGTAGTGACAGATGTTAAAGAACCATTGCCTCGGTAAATGTGTAGGGGCGTGATTTCTACCTTCCCATAGATTCGGTCACCATCATCCCCCCTCCCCATTAGACTAGGGTCCGGGCATGCAACGCCACAAGGGTAATCTCACTTCGGTGTGGATACAACCCGCGGGACCTCTCACCCTTGAGTGTCGGCCGCAAGGAAGGCACGAGGTGAGATAAAGTAAGAACACCTTGTCTGTGGTTAGAGGGAAGATACATATGAATCTGAGTGACATGTGTGAGCCACTTCACACAGGTTGACGAGGAGTCACGGCAATTTGCTGGGTAAAGGTTGCTTAAGGAGGTCTATGACAGATTGAATATTGCTCTACACATAGAAGGCATAAAGTAGTGGTGAGACATAATAACTATGATAAGTGACAAGCAATATTCCCGGCTGCTAGTCCCCCATCCATGAAGCCCCTAATACTGGCATGTGGATGCCTACTGATGACACCTACACTGATGGGCTTTTATCAGTACCAGTACTCTGAGTGCGATATACTGACCATGTAGGAAACCAAAGAGATTTAGTATTTCTTATTTAAATGGTTAAGCAGTGGTTAAACAGCATGTCTTCTGAGCCCCACAAAGAAAATGATTAAAATCTGCTCCGAGTCCTGGTGTTAAAATCATCATCCACAAGAAAAATGTGCAAAAAGAAAACCATGACTGCCCATATAAAGATATTCTCAGACAGGAATAATTATTGTTTAGGTATAGTAACACAAATGAAAAGTTAACAGTGGGAACTCTGCTACTGTCAGCCAACTTCTGATCACTCCCGGCTCTACACTTGTACATCAGACTGAATCTTTAGTAGTATACGCCGTTTTCGCCCTGAGCACACTACTTTCATGAGCGCACCCCCACCCCTTTTGGGCCATAAGCAAACCCCCTGGTGCCGAACCATGCAAACTAATAGAGAATAACAAATGTTATTGTACTTTTATTACCTGTGCCAGAAGCCTTTAAGAGAGGCTTCATGTTTCATTTGAATGGGTGTGGTACGTAATATCTGTATATACATAGGGCCAGGATAATGCGGCACTGCAGGGTTTCTCAATGGGGTCAGATTCAACAGCCAAAGGGCGCACATGCTCAAAACAGGGGGTAAATAGCTCTGGTAAAATATTTTAATCTTTCCTAGATAGTTATGTCTTTAAGGCCCGGCCACACGACCAGTAATATTTCTATGTCAGAAAATCCATTTGTCAACATGGTGCAGAAATTTAGACCCAACGATCGAAATTGAACAGCAGCCATGTTGTTTCTTTAGGGTTCATGAGACTTTCTAAAAGAAGCAATTTTACAGTTTTAGTTTCTTATACGAGGCTAAATCATCATTTCCTACCACATAATTTGAATACAAAAAATGACATATCATACCGATGGATAAAAATGCTGTTGGTAATGCATATGCATATTACACTATTTGCTACATTTTTGGGATCCGAATTATTTTATATCATGATTTACAAGCTAACCCTTCTATTGCTTATCTCGCATTTAAACCAATCTGCATTCAGGTCATGAACTCTAATCAGTCGGGAATAAGCCTTCCTCATCACAGATCTCAGTATTGGTGCAACATCAATGGCTACACCTACTCCAGTGTTGTCTATCTCTTTTAGACCTTCTTGTTGAGTGTTAAGCAGACTTTGAACATTTTGCTTGGACACCTTGTGACCAGACATCTGAAGGATAAAAGACAGCTTTTTGAATCACCATAATATGTATAAAGCACCATCAGCTGAAGGAAATCCATAAGACACAGCCTGGGATTTATTTTGAGCAGTTTAATATTGTTTTATTTTGCTTGAGAGTGTGGCGTACAATGGCTGTATGCCATGCTCCCATAAACAATGCTCTTATTAGGACCTAGGTGAATTGTGTAACAGTTATCCCCTTCTATTCTTAGATTCTTGGTTGATTTAAAAAATTCAAAACCAAAATGTTAACAAAACGATAAGGAAGAGACTGCACATAGGATAGCATGGTAATTTTAATGTTGTTATGGGATATAGAGCAACAGTTCAAGATGCTCAGCATTCTAGAGAGGAAAACTGTGTGTATCTGACACTCTTTATTCAAAGTCATCTCTGATAAAATGGTTTGAAAAAATGCCACCACTGGATCCTCAGGATGTATAACCCTGAAGATATAAGGAGAGCACTAGACAATGGTGGCTGGAAAAACTTTCTAACGCTACATGGAGACTAGAATAAATCAATACTTAAATGTAGCCTGTAAAGTCAAGACCTTCAAAGTACCAGGTGATGGTGTTCCAAAACTTCCGAGGGAGGCGCTGTTGTTGATGAGAAGACGCAGGCGTTTGCTGAAAAAAACCCGCCATCAAGATTATAGAGCCAGGCACCTGGAAGCAAAAAGAATCTCGGCGGAAATCAACTTGGTAATAAATCGAGCCAAAGAACAAGAACTCCTAGCCAGCCTGGAACGCACGAAGAATGACCCAAAGAATTTCTAGGCACTGGTTAACTCTCTATGGAAAGGTAACAAGGCAGCATCTGTCATCAGGCTTAAAAATGACCATGAAATACCGGTACATAGCGATGACCTAGCTGAATACATCAACATATGCGACATGATCTGTGAAAAGGGGGCTTAGTGCAGAGGGTTCTAAGACCCCTTCTTCCAGTCCATCCCACATATATTATAACAGGATAGGAGCCAAATTAGGTGAGGCAGCAAGTCTGAGGCCCCAGGCACAAGGACTACAGGTGGCACAAGAACCATTGGATCTTAGGCCGGTAACTCTGGGTGAATGCATTTCAGTAATTAAGGATATGGACATTAGTTTATCATCTGGAATAAAGGATATCCGCACTAATGTTATCAAAGATGCATTAATCTCAAGACCGGAAGCATTGCAAAGCATGGTGAATGCTAGTATACGCACAGGGAAGTTCCCACCAATGTAGAAAAAGGGATCCAACATCATGCTACCGAAATCTGGAGATCTAAACCAAGTTGGAAACTGGCGGCCCATTTGTATTTCAAACACTTGCTCAAAAATCTGCGAGAAGTTAATTCACAGACAGCTGACTGCACACCTCTTAGATAGCAAAATAGTGAACAAGTAACCAATGGATAACTCATGACGAGTGTGTGTTAGTGAAGGATAATGACACGAGGCTGTAGGCCGAGTGTTATTAGCCGAGTGTTATTAGCGTGGATAACCGCACGGGGTGCGGGTTATCCATAGATAACCGCACACCTTCCAAGAGTCATGCTACAGCATTAATGCTGTGCAATATCGACAGATATGTGGATGGGAATAGCCACCAAAAAGCACTGAGTAACCAAGAAATCGTGGTATAATAATAGATAAACAGCACGGTTTCACAAAGGGCCAATCAACAAGCACAACGGTTCTACAGCTTATTACCCATATGTACAATGCAGCCAATAAAGGACAATTGAGTGGTCTGGTATTTGTCGATCTACAGAAGGCATTCAATTCTGTTGGAGAAATTACACAGAATGAGATTGGGTGAACAAGTGGTTGGATGGATAAGGGACTATCAGTTAGAATAGAGTGCACCTTTGTGAATGGCCTACCATCACCAGAAGAGAAGGTAAAGTATGGTGTCCCAGCCGGATCGGTGTTAGGCCCAATTTTGTTCTTATGCTTCATAAATGACATAGGCAGCTGGATTAAGCATTCAAAGTACATTGCCTGCGCAGATGATCTAGTACTTATAGACTCAGCCAAGGATCCAAGACGTACATATAACTTCACCTACATGATGATATATCCTCCCTGGACCAGTGGTGTCTGAGAAATAAACTAACTGTGAATACAAAGAAGACAGAGGTGATGTGGTGTAGACTTAGAACACAGGCACTTAATGAACAAGAGTATCCCCTCAAGCTAGATGAGAGAGTCCTTAAGAGAGTTAACACATTCAACTACTTGGGAGTTACCTTGGACAGATTTCTGAGTTTTGTTCCACAAGGGAACAAGATAATTGGCTTGGTACAACATCGACTTGGTCAGTTATGCAATGTAAAAAAAAACATACAAATGGCAGCACGGTACACAAGGTTCACATATCTATGGTACAAAGTGTTATGGAATATTGCAGTTTCGTCTTAGAGGGAGCTCCTGACTGGGTAACGAATATGTTACAGGTACTTCAATATGACTCATTGAGAATTTGTGAGGGCATTAGAGACCCTAGAGATACGGATGTTGATGAGCTGCACGACTGGTATGACTTGGAAAAGTTGCAAACAAGGCGCAATAGAGTGCTGCTGGGAATCATGCATGACTTTACCCGGGGGATGACAATTGTGTACAACCTGTCAGAGTTCTGCGTGTTAACGATAGAATAAGACCGAAATTGCCGAGATCCAGGAGACTAATCTACGACAAAAACCCTCTTAGCAGGGGCAAAGTTCTGTGGGATGCACTGAAAGTCAACATATAGTGACAAAGGAGGCTTTTCTTCTGTCACTTTAGAACTCAAGTGCTATGGGTGCACAACCCGACACACACATAACTATGCCTCACACATATTGACATGTCGTTATTAAAGTGGACATTGTTTTGGGAAATTATTATTATTGGGTAGGCATTTATGAAAAACCCAATTGTATTGGAAATTTTGTTGCCAAATAAAATCAATCAATCAATCAATGTGCCTATAGGTACTCCGGTACGCATACCATGGTGCTTCCGGTTAGTAATATATCCTCACTATAAGCAAACCCTTAAGTCTTGCCAATCCTATAAGGCAGTCCAACCCATTATGATTTCTAGAAAGGGACTTACTATAGATGTGATAATCCCAGTGATACATCGGTGCAAGAATGGCCTCAAGTTAACACATCCTTCTGTCTCTACCACTGCCTTAAGTTCCTCCTTCATGTCTTTAATCAAATCAAGTGTGAGCAGTTCAAGGTTCTCCAGGTTGTCACATACATACATATATAAAATTATATATATATATATATATATATATATATATATATATATATATATATTATATTTATAATCGTGATAATCAGAACATTTATCAATGGTGTTATAAATCTGAATGTTTCATGAGCCTTAGAATGTTTCATGATTCACCCAGGATAAACGGCTGCATACTGTACTTGAAAGAACCCAATAAAGTGTATCATGAGTCATTATTTGAACAATTCAACACTTGCCAGACTAATAATAAGAAAGGAATTATTGTAATACCCCACATATATAAGGCACAGCTCATAATTATGCAATGATGAACCCCAGGTGCACATTATAGGAGGGGGAAACACTTTTCTGAATTCCCCCCAATAGAGCCCGACCCAACCAACCATAGTGGTATAAGGGGATTGGGGCAGTCCCAAGCTGCTCATAGGTTTTTTGGAGTTGCTTGCCGCGTAGCGGCCGGGAGCGCAGCAACTGTAGCAACTTCATTATATTTTCGGTTTGTCAGTGACGTCACGGTCACCTTGTGATGCAATTTGTGACGTCATACATCGGCCGTGACGTCACATGTCGGCCGCAGAGTGGCAACTCCTAGGCGTGGTCCTTGGAACATTTTTCTTGTTAAATTTGAAAATCTTTTGGTTAGAACAATAATAAATTTTTGTCATTTCTGATTTTTCAAACAAGTCCACAAACTCTTGGTCTGTCTTATATGTACAGGGCGCATGTTATACACAGGGGATTACGGTAGTGTTAATAAAATCTGTTTGAAAAAGATTTTTAGACCTGCAATCTTTGGGGGGAAATAAATTTTAATTCTTAGCTTTTGATCAGGTTTCAATAATATCATTGACATGAGTACCCAGTGCAATTTTGACAATATACTTGACACTATGTCTAGGTCTACTAGCCAATAATTTGTCGTTAATGTTTACTTTAAGTAACTTATCTATTTCTTTCAGTTCAGCAATGGTCTTTAATATCCCCATTTACATCCGAGTAAACTGAACAAAATTTGAGAATATTTAAGTGTGTCGCCACCATGGGCATTGAATGCACTTATTGTGAATAACAAGATACATTTGCAAGACTCGCTATGGGTATTCTTAAGTAGAATTGTACCATGGTTATACCTGAGGAATTTAGCTCACAACTTGTTTCATGGTTCTAAAGCTAACTAACATGGGTTGAACACGGCCATCTTTGAGTGGTGCGCCCAGTCTGGGTACGCTTTCAACTTCTTTGATGCCATGATCTAGCCCTAAGTCACCAAATAATTACGATATTTTCCCTTTTACATGCTTGTGGCCATTCTCAGGAATACCATCTATGACCAGATTCTAGGCTTCGGCTTTCTTTTGGGTAATCCTGTCTATCAATGTAACAAAAGACCTTGTCAACTTTGGTGGCAACACGGTTCTGTGCTTCTGTATACCAGTGTAATACAACGACTGTGTACCTCCCTTATATAACAGCAGAGCAGACACAACTTAACCTATACAAGACCAGCATAAACCGCCCTACCATCACCATATACCTGAAGACTCTGTACAATATGCTTGAATAAATACACCTTTACTGCTATGAGGTCTTGTGCTTATGGTTATACATATCTAATAGCCATCACAGACTATCAGAATATGACACCGCCATGTTGACACCACATGAATTTCCTTTTATCCAATACCACAATCCCTGTTCTTATTGATTGAATATACATATCCTTGATAATACTATTTGATACCAGTAATTCCCTCCTCATAGTACACTAGCTTTATCTAGTAGTAGAAATACCATGTTCGAAAAACATACCTTCAGAAAGATAACATTCACTCTCCAGAGCTAAGGACGACCAGCAAACTACCTTGATCTTCATGATGTCTCCAAATTTCATAGACCAGTGATGGTTTGATGAGGGCGCATTTCATCTAGCTGGAACATATTCCCGAAGAATGGTAGACCGGGTGGTCCTGGTGGTAGGTGATACTTCCTCCTACTGATCAGCTTCCACAGGAGAAGGGCCCCAGTGGCAATGCTGGCTAGAGTTATGGTCAGCATTAGTGTCTGCTAAATCCAGATTGAGAAGATGTATGTTTATATATATATATATATATATATATATATATATATATATATATATATATATATATACACTGTATATAGGCAAAATATTCATGAGTGTGGGAATGACTTGAGTTATTGTACGCACAATGACAACCCCATATTGCGCAACCCTTGTAGGACAGGAGGCCATTGCGAAAAGATTTGGAATTGGTTCTGTAGGAGGTGCTATTCCCAAAATGGAACTCACTCACCTCAAGGAATTGATTCCCTTGTGTGTTGCAAAAAAGGAATCGGTCAGAGGAGTGGTATAGGAGTGGTCCAGAGTCGGGGTGTAATTCTCAAGTAGGAACCAATTCTCGGGGGAAGTCAATTCTCATGGTGGGGAAGAGCCAAGAAGTGGAAGATCAAATAGCTACAGTGAGAATTTAATTCCATTTCTTTTCGCAACACCCTCCAGAGCATGTGGGACTGACATACATCAGCCACCATAGAATGCCCATTACCAGGCCCATGGTAACCCCTTTGTAATCTTGTATAGGCCTTAGTATGGATGCCCTTTGAGTCGACCATTGCTTGATTTAGTATCTAAGAGATGTATGCCAGTTGGTATATGTAGCATAGCCAAATGATCTACATTGAATAGAAGGAATTTTCCAACTGGTTGATAATGCGCCCATCTGGTTCATATATGAACTATATATATATATATATATATATATATATATATATATATATATATATATATATATAGTTCATTAAATTATGCCTCAAGACTACCCCAAACCACATAGAGATCTTAGCTATGACCCCACACTAAGAAATAAATATGTTGGTGGTGGTGTAGAAGTGCCTCCCTTGCTTTTATATAGCCCAAGTAACCACATATACAAGACTTCTTGGAATGAGCAATATACACTGTAGCTTACATCTGCTAGTCCTGTAACACATAGATAATGATGTTGTAACAGTGTGTGGAAAAAACCTAGGTACAATCTGAAGAATAGAAAATATCAGACTATGTCACCTTAACTTACAATGTCTATTTTACCTGTTAAGATCTCCTCTTTTACTTTTCTCCTGCTTCTCAGAGGATCCTCTCCTCTCTATCCTCCTCACACAAGACTGTCCAGCTAAAATCTTCCACCGCAAGTAGTAGAAGTGTCAGGTGCCTTTTACTTTTCTTATCAAAAATTGCTGTTATCTATCTTAAGCTCTTATCTATCTTAAAGATATTCCTTCTTACACATGTTATCTCTCTGTCTAGACTGTTTAAAACTGACTGTTCACAATCCTGCCATTGGCACCCCAACAAGTGACTTTAATTTGTGCTTTCTGTCTATGAAGTGTTGGCATTCTCTCAGGGAGTTGACACGATTCACCAATACAGAATGAGTTTACCTGATTTTGCTGCATTACTGCATGATAGCTATTACGTGATAAGTGTTGTTCCACACACTATTACAACATGATAAGTGCAAGATATCTAGAAACACCCCATCCTTACAGGTTTAAGCCCCTGGTACGATAGATAAACAGTTCTCTTCAGACGGAAAAAAAATCTCTGTAGATCTATGTTCAGCATGAACTGTCCCAGATCTCCTGACTCCATTTGCTCAGACAGGTTATGTCTACCTGGCATGGTTCGGTATTTGGTACATGGGTCAGGCAGCAAAACAGAATGCAGGTACAAAAGCTAGGAACAGTATGACACCTTAGGCATAGATAGTGTGACATTTATTATATGCGGATAAAGTCTCCCCACACTGAAAACATGGAAGTTCCGAAACTAGTCAGCGGTGACCACTTTAGGTCCTCAAGTTGACGATACCTAAAACTACAGCTTTAGGTAGTCAAAATGACGACTTTAGGTCGTCATCCGGTCGACCTGAGTCATCAGGATGACAATACTGACAGTACAGAGTCATCATGTTGACGACTCAGGTCGTCAGGATGACGACCTAAAGTCATCATTTTTACTACCTAAAGCTGTAGTTTTAGGTATCATCAACTTGAGGACCTAAAGTGGTCACCGCTGACTAGTTTTTGATCTTCCATGTTTTCAGTGCATAAAGATGACATTAGACGACCAATGGCCATCTCCCCATTGGCATATAACATGTCTCAACCGCCACTCCCTGCCAATCACCACTCATGTAGCTACCACTGTACAGATTCTGATGAAGGATTGTCTATTAAAAGGCCATCATGTCATTTTCTTTACGGGGTATAGCTTATACCTCCATTCAAAAGAATAATTCACTCAGCTGTAAATATTCATTGTCTGATTAAGTCAGTCCGAAGAGCAGAGGGTTTCAACTGCAGGGTCTCATGGGTTCAATCCTAGCCCCACTGGCATTTTGTAGTTGCATTGAGCCTGCTGATTCTAGTAATGAGGTTGCAACAGATATAGTCACAGGGGAACAAGCTGCATTCACAAATATTTATTGGCAGACTTTGGGTGACTGCACCTAAATTTCAAAATACCGACCTTAATCTATACACTGAAAAAACTCTTCCTGTGTATATCCATGTCAACTTGATTTGACACATAGAGCACATGTCATTGGGACATGGCACATATGTCATCATGACAACTGTCTTCATTACGCATGTCAAGTGGAGTTGACGAACCAAGTGTGAGAGTGTCAACCTCATTCAACATGCCTTTCACGTGTCATGTGGGAGACAATCGTGACCTGTGCAGTATGTGTCAAAGCGATCAGTCTTCTTTTCTCTGGCTAAAAATGCCCTCATTTCCAAGTATGGTGCTAAAAATGGGGGATTTGAGTAGGTACCTAGTTGGAAGAAGTCAGTCAGTATAATATACTATAGAGTGTGTGACATGAGTAGGTACCTGGTAGTGCAGCTCTCTCTGTTTTAAACAAGGCAGGTGACTTTTCAGACTAATGTGGTGAGTGCAAGTTGAATAATAAAGCAGAGCGTGACTTCTTTTGAAAAGAGGGTACCTACTGACAGCTCACATGCAATGGGACAGCTCTAAGGTTTCAGCATTGATCTCAAAAGACGTGAAATGTGACCTTTTTCAGAAAGACTGTCTGGCTTTTCAGATAGCTGCTTGTGGTCTTTATGGTTCTCTGGGTGAATGCACACTTAGCTTTTTACCCAATGGAGGAATAACCTTTTTTTCTGTTTTTGCCTTTGTATTTCTACCATACTTTCATAGAGGGTGCTGTAGATTTGAGATTAGCTTGCCCTTTGAGACCTGTATAATACTTTAAATATCATATATGGATCCATCCACTAACCTGATGCAGAAATATAGACCCGGGAAGGGCTGCAATGCACGGACAAAAACTCACAAAGAGTGTACTCAGATAGGGACTTATATGGCTCTAAGTCTGACATGAATAGTTCAAGTTCTAGTTTGTTAACCCTTTAAATGCCAGCCCTGAAAAAGGTCATTTGACCCATGACTGCATGTTGGTCGTATACCCTGGGGCAGCAGAATTGACGTATTATGCTGCTCCAAAAGAGCAGTTATGGATTATCAAATGTAAGAGTTCAACCAAATCTTTTACTTAGCCGTAAAGGGCCTTTACATTGGCCCGATAACGAAATAATTTTGTTCTATAAGGCGGCACGGATGTGATATTGCTGTCCTGTATTATCCGTTTTGTGCTGGCTTGAGGCAGCAGTGAGTTTTAAGGGCTTTAAAAGGTTAATGAATAATCCCTACCTATTTTCTGCTGCACAAATACCTCCAACATGCCTTTTGGCCTTTCCCATGGCGAGAACTACTTATAATAATGGTGACAGGGTCTTGGCCAGATGCCTGTCGCCTCGCTGATCATGAGGAGCAGAATCCTGGCGGTGGGAGCAATGTGGACATCCAACTCTGGGAGGGTAATTGATCTGCCTGGTGAGCTGCTCCAACTCACACTCACTACTCATGTTTCCTGCTGAGGTTAGGAGGGCTTGGGGCATTTATAATTAAATCAGAAAAGGTGTGGGAGGCGTTGCTGGTAAATAGAGGTATTCTCAAAGAGTCAATCACAGCTTGATGCAAATAGGAGTCTATAGGCAGATAGGTTAGAATGTAAAGGATTACAAGTGAGCACATTTCTTAAGGCACTAAGATTGCACACAACACTATGACTTCAAATTCCAATGAAGAGAGCAGTCAAAGTACGTTTAGGAGTGCCTCACAGGAGGAAAGAAAAATCTCTTTCCCACTAGCTGTATTATATTTACAATAATGCATTTCGATAGAGTTAACTTCTGAGCACATCTCTGTATGGAGACTAACAAGTCCACCAGGAGATGACAGATTGTCAGCTACCACACAAGGCAGTTGTGAGTCACTGTTAGTAGATTGTAAGTGACAGGCTAGACTACCCGGTGCAATTGACAAAGCCCTAATAACTGCTATGTTGTTTCTTATCTCTGTCTGATACTTTGTAGCCAATGTTGTATATCATTACGGCTCGTTCTCAGCTGTCCCCAGTGAGTCACTTCAGGAGGGTACAAAGCCAGAGAACCATAGCTTTCTTCTCACCTCTACTCCAGTAGAAAGGTGACATATGTGCTGACATAGAACGTTCCAGTCATGGAAATATTGTTTACATCATCCTGTCATTGTTAATATATTTACACCTTATAAGATCATCTAATACTTTTCTTCCTTAAGACTTCATTCCTGGGTCTACTGGTAGCTAAAATGGGTAGACTATTAAACCATGAGTTACTTCACAGGGATTATGAGAATATGACACCATGGCATCCCTCAATTGTAAGGTTCTATAAAACTGTTAAATCTGAATTATGATCATCCTGTCCCATTGTTCATTATTACTCCCAGAGATCCATCTTATTGCACCAGATGCTCACCAGCCTTGAGAATTAAACACAAACGAACCTTAACATCCAGGAATAATGACATCTTGTGTCAGTAGGAATATACAGGAATGCGCAGGAGGCCAATTCTCAACATCCTACATCAGCTCTCTCTCTAATCATATTGAGAAGCCTATCTATATGAACATTACACTGTGGTCACCAATGCCTGAAACAGTAGGACTGCCCTTCAAAACTATATGTACTTACTGCATAAATGCTAATCGCACAGAGCCGGCATAAGCACCCACTCACATTTAAAATTTTCAAATTCTTGTGGCAGTGCTAAGTATCATGAAAGGGCCTCCAGGGATGTTACCTTTGCCTTGAAATATTCAAGGACAAGGTGTGTTTGATCAGATAACAGGTTCCAATCAGGGAAGTAATGTCACCAGAATTGAGTCAGTTTGAGTGTCACTCCAACCTCCCAATTACAAACAACCTGTTTGAATTGTCAGAGCTCTCAGCTCTTCCTACCCATTACTCGGTGACAGGGCAATATGACACATCTCATGCATGACAACGTTGATCCATTAAAGGATTGCAAACCATGTAAATGAGAGCATGATTATTCGGATTCAAGATAAATGAAATCATAACCCAGCAAATTGTCGTTATCTGTCGCCATGATTGGTCATCAATGGTGACTCCCTTTGAGTGATAACTCACTGTGTCATCTTTCGCCACTGTGTAACAGTCTCACATGGCATGGTGATTTATCAGAACAGTCGGCAACATGATCTTACTCACTGCGTAAGTATGTGCCACCCCTTGTCATCCCTCACAAAGCATGGTGACTTATCACCACCATCGCCAACATGGATCTAACTCACCGCGTGAGTATGTGCCACTGCCTGTCAACTCTCACTCAGAATGGCAGCTTATCACAACCATTGCCAACATGGATCTGACTCACTGTGTGATTATGTGCCACTCCCAGTCAGTTCTCACTCAGAGTGGCGACTTATCACCAACATCGCTAATATGGATCTCACTCCCTGCCTGAGTATGTGCCACTCCCAGTCAACTCTCACTCAGAATTGCAGCTTATCACCACCATCGCCAACATGGATCTCACTCACTCTGTGAATATGTGCCACTGTCTGTCAACTCTCACTCAGAATGGCGACTTCTCACCTGCATTGCCACATGGCTCTCACGCACTGCTTGAGTTTGTGTCACTCCTAGTTAATTTTCTCTCAAAATGGCGACTTATCACCACCATCGCTGACATGGATGTCGATCGCTGCGTGAGTGTGTGCCACTGTCATCAACTCTCACACAAAATGGCGACTTATCACCACCATTCCTAACATTGGTCTCACTCCAAGTCAATGCTCACTGAGGATTGCATCATCTGTCACTTACTCTCACTCAGAATGGCAACTTATCACCACTATTGCCAAAGTTGTTGAGACAGCACCACTGTTCCCAGCAAATTGTCGTGACTCCTCGTCAACCTGTGTGAAGTGGCTCACACATGTCGCTAGATGGAACACGACATCGCTATAGCACAAGATCACCAGAAATAGCAATGGTGGTGATCACAATGGCCTCACCTCAGATGGTGAGGATGGTGATCACTCATCCTCACCACGGATGGTGACATGAGTGATCACTCATCCTCACCACAGATGGCGACATGAGTGATCACTCATCCTCACCGGGGATGGCGACATGAGTGATCACTCACTTCGTTAGATGAGATGCACACCACGTCATAACGCACATTCACCACGGATGGCAAGGATCATGATCACTCACATTCACGGGGCATGGTCACTCGGGTGATCACTCACCTCGCTATATGAAACGCGTACCTCGTGATAGCACAGGTTCACCACAGATGGTGAAGACCTTGATCACCCACACTCACCAGGGATGGCAAAACAAGTGATCACTCACCTCGCTAGATGAAACGCGCACCACGTCATAGCTCAGGTTCACCATGGATGGCGAGAGTGATCACTCAGACTCACCAGTGATGGTGACGCTGGTGATCACTCACCTTGTTAGATGAAAAGCTTATGATCATCGACATTGGTAATCATGCAGCCTCACATCTGCCAGATCAAAGTATGTTTTGCCAGAGAAGGTATTGCCATATGCATCTTCCCTCTAACCACAGACAAGGTGTTCATGTAGATATTTCCCTATGTATTTGGGGAGGTGATAAAATTTAAAAAAAAACTTATTGCTTTGCGAGAGTGTCTTGACTTGATAACTATGGTTGTCATGGCCACTGTAGATCACATAATAAAGCCAGTAAGATGCAAAACGTTGCAAAACGTTTCAGAACGTTTCCCTATGGCTCCTTATCAATGCAAAACGTTTTAAAACGTTAAAAACGGGTTTTGACTTTTTATAACGTTTTTTGTTGTTGACTGGGGAGGTAATGTGGACTCAAGCAAGTTTAGGTGAGCAGCTCTGGGAGGCTGGGTAAGACCATGCTTATTACTTCTAACATATGGAAAGGGTAGAGCAGTGAAAACACTTGCATGCACGTGACTCTTCAGTGAAGACAACTTGAAGACCTCCGAGTGACAATACCTAAAACTAGACTTCGCTACTCAAATTAATGTAATTAGATCACCTTTCTGACCACCAATATGGTTGATTTGTATTGTCAATATAACATATTTTGATTGTCAACCTTATAGCTTAATGTCTTCAAGGAGCTCTGTATTAAAAACTTTAGAACAGTGGTAGGTTTTCTTTGAGGCTTAATCAGAAATGCGTGGGTGGTGCTACTGATATAGGCACATAAAGGGACGACGTAAACAGACATTTACAGCTTTTAAAGGAAAGGAAGAGGCCATGTTGTCAGTAGGTATTAAGAACACTGCCTATATAAGATTCAGTGGTATCAGCTAGGTTAATACTCAGAGCTCGGATTAATTATCCCTGACGCTAACATATAGGGCATTATTGCCTGCAGTACTATGGGTACTCTACCAAATCCTGTGTACAGAGGGACCAGTCTTAGGAAGGAATTCCAATGGCTTGCCCTCTCAGTAAGGTGGTCTAATCAGCTGTGAATATTGGGATCATCTGCTTATTGGAATAAGCCCCAGGCGGTACAGGGGCCAGGCAGCAGAATACGGCATTCCTCAAGCTTTAACCAAGGAGCCTTGTATCAAACATCTCAATGCAATAACCCTAACTCATATTGCACATTTAGCATAGTTGCAGAATCTAAAATGGCTTCAATGGCTTTAATCCTGTTCCCATGCCAATTCCATGGAATTGACATTTGTGAATAGAACAAAATGTGATAATACCTTGTCAGCAGACTACTTCTCATGAAGCTCTACTACTACAACTACCACTACTGCTACTACTACAACCACAACTACTATTACTACAACAACTACTACTATTACTACTACAACAACAACTACTACTACAACTACCACTACTACTACTACTAATACTACTACTACTACAACAACTACTACAGCAACTACTACTACTAATACTACTACAACAACAACAACTACTACTATTACTACTACTACAACTACTACTACAACAAGAACTACTACAACAACTACTACTACAACTACTACTACTACAACTACTACAACTACTACAACTACTACAACTACTACAACTACTACTACTACTACTACCCTGGGCTCATCTCCTCAATGAAATACACACACATAACAGAGACACTGACAGCATTGGTCTCCAGCTACACATATGAGATTGATAATTGCAGCAGATTCTAGACAAGGAATGTGTGCGAGGGATGTGCGAGGGACCCATATCATGTGATGGTGATATACTCATAATGTAGGCTACAACCTACTCATTATTGTATTATATAATTAATTGAATTTATCTATATTCATTACTGTAATGAATACCTCTGTTTAAAAACATTTACCAACAAATCGCCTCTATTGATCAGACATTTTCCACCGATATTGTACTCAAAAAAGGAGACCTCTTTAATACCTTGGAGCAGGAAATAAGCAGAGGTATAACCTTTAATTTTGGGCCATCCGTGTTTTTTCTTAATATACTGTAGTCAAAATGAAACAAGCAAAACCAGACACAGTGAAATACAGTTCACAGTTTTATTCAAATTAATAATTACCAGTTACATCAGATAAAAAGTTATTTACATGTTCTGGAGTAGATCTATCATCCTTTTTATTAATCTAGACATTTGCAATGCAGTAAAGCATGATGATAATATTCCACATAATATGATATTATCATCAATATAAATTAAATGGAACCATATTGCCTATAAACATGACATGAAGTCTGTGTTGGGATCCTATTTCGCCATGGTACATCTACTTACTGGCTATAGGGTATGCATGGAACTGATGTCTTTGATGAACTTACATGCGCCCTGCCCTCTAACGTCATGATGTGCCCTTCTGTCTGGCTTTCCCGATAACTGCTATCAACTTACACCAATACACTTGTGTCTGTTAATTTCTTATACAAAGTAAAGAAACCTAATACTTTTATCTCTTTTCTCAGTAATACTATTGGAATCTCCCTGTATGGTGTAATAGAAGAAGGAAGATATGGCAGGAACTACTGGTTTATATCAGTGAGGGTAGATACTTATTAGGATTCAGAAGGACAGGTTTATGGGGCAGTGCTATAAATACCCAGACTGGAGGCTAAACCAATGCTTAAATGTACCAGGATGCATCAGCTGGTGAATAACTCACAGTCTTCTGCTAAATAATAAATTCTCTGAGGACAGCATATATATATATATATATATATATATATATATATATATATATATATATATATATAAATATATATCTCAAATATCCCAAATTATCAGTGAATTCCCAGATCGTCAGCAATATCAAAATACTTTAGGGCTCCCTGTACAAGACTGTCCAAATAACATCCCTTTGCCGATAGACTTATGATAGCCGCTTTATTGATAGAGCGAGTCACATAACACCAATTTAGATCAATACTGAGTGCACTGTTTATGCCTTGCTTTGGTAATCTAGACCTCAAAAGGTCTGTGATGCATATACATAACATTATTATTGGTTGATATTGTTATAAAGGGGATTGATATATTTAAAAAGGGACACTTTGCCAAGACTAGAGCGCCCTAGGTTGTTGCATGTTAGGAAATGTCTGGCAATATTAATTGCTGCCTATTTTGTCCTGCACAAATACTCCCAACATGGCCTTTGGCCATTCGCATGGGGAGAGCTCATCATATAATGGTGACAGGGTCTCCACCAGATGGCTGTAGCCTAGCTGACCATAAGGCACACTGCAGAGCCATGACGGCAAGAGTAAATTGATTATCTCGCTTCACGGGAATACTTGATCTGCCTTAGTAAGCTGGTTAAACTAGCACTCACTACTCCTGGCATCACAGAAGGTTCGGAGGACTTGGTGCCTTTATTGGAAATGCGTGGGAGGTGCTGCTTGTAAACAGAAGTTTCACGAAGAGTCAAGGACAAATAAAAGTCCATAAGCAGATAAGTCAGAAGGTAGAGTGTTGCAAGTGAGGACAGAGGTGGAAGAGGAAAGGGAAATCCTAATCCTCCTAGTTGTATTATATCTACAATGATGTATTTAAATGTGAAGGCTAGCCAGTGCATCAACAGCCCCATGGCAGATTGAATGCTGTCCTACAGCAGACAGGAGTCGGATGGTTGTGAGTCATTGTTTGTAGATTGTAAGTGACAAGCCAGGCCAGGTACTAAAGTCTTGGTAGCAATTGACGAACCCCTGACACATGCCATGTGGTTGCTTATCTCTGACACTTCTAATCAATGCTGTATATCAAAGGGAAGGTCCATTTTCACAGGCCACCTGGGTCCTCAGATTGCTTGCAATTGACGAACCCTTAATAATTGCCATTTGGTTGCTTATCTCTGAAACTTCTAACTAATGGTGTATATCACTGATGGAAAAGTCTGATTGTATGAAAGAAGTATCATTTTAATGTACCAAGCACACAGAGAAAAGAAGACTGATCGCATTGACGCATACTGCACAGGTCACGATTGTCTCCCACATGACATGCGTGAAAGGCATGTTAAATGAGCTTGACACTCTCACATTTGGTTCGTCAACTCCACTTGACATGCCTAATGAAGACAGTTGTCATGGTGACATATGTGCCATGTCCCAATGACATGTGCTCTCTGTGTCAAATCAAGTTGACATGGATACACATGTCATTTTGTCAGGAAGACTTTTTTTCAGTGCATATATTGTGATACTTATGTAAAAGGATTAAACACTGGCGCACTTTAGAAAAGCAGACAGACAAATGTTTGGCCGGCGCATCATGGGCAAGGGTGTCAAACATTAAGTTGCTATTATGTTATTTACCATGACTATTGTTTACTGAGATCCCTGTGTGCTCTACTAGGAGATCAAGCATCTGGCATTGGCCTGAGGCAACAGCAATAACTGAATGTACCCATGCCTTCTTTATCTCAGGAATAAGGTTCTGAAAGATTATGATCACCCTGTCCCACTGCTCATGATTACTCTGAGAAAGCCATCTTTATTAATTAAACACAAACAAACCTTAATATCCAGGAATAATGACATCTCGTGGCAGTAGGAATAAGAGGGAGTGCCTCAACCTGCTACAACAGCTTTCATGAAAATCATATTGAAAAGCCTCACTAAACAACCAAACAGAACTAAACTAGTGATCACTAATGGCTGAAACAGTAGGACTGATCTGCCAAGCCATATATGTTATTACTAGAAAGGTGATAGTCATAAAGAGCTGTCACTGGGAATTACACATAATCACCCACCCTCATTTCAAATCGTTAATTGCAGTGGCTGTGCAAAGTAGCAGTAGGAATTGGTCTCCAGTAATGGCCTTGAAAAAAACCCAGACCAAGGTGTGAGTGATCAGGTTCCAATCAGGGAAGTGATGTCAATAGTATTGAGGTCAATTACTGATGACCTGTCAGACCTCTTAGCTCCTTATGAAAACCATGTAAATCAGAGCATGATTATTCAGATTCAAGGTAAATGAAATCATAACCTTTTTCAGGTGACAGTTACATGGCATGATATCTTTGGCAGAATTAGAATCACAGTTTTAGATATGGTCAGAGATGGACCATAAAATCCTGCCAATCCTCAATGTATAGGTTTTTGTAACTTCAAGATCTGAAATCAAGGAAGCCCCTGAAGACTTCAATCCTTGTATGATTAACTACAATCTGGCAGTACAGAAGTTTGTATTCTTAAAGGGAAATTTCATTTTCACTGGCCAACTGGGTCCTAATATGGCTCTTAGAAATCCAGGGATATTTTTGTTACTGGAGATACTTAGCAGTCAAGCTAGCAGATATCTGCCTTTCCTGCTGAGAAATAGAGACCTAGAGAACTGGCACTCACGGTACCAGCAATAAATGATTTGATTCTTGCACAGCTTATGTATTCATAGAAAATACCATTGAGGTAAAAACATATTGAACATGAGGGATTGGCATTGAAGTCGAATCAATGATATTTGACCTAGATTGATTAGGGGAAACACCTATGATGCAGCTTTTATAAAATGGTCTGGGTGTCATCTTAAGTAGATCAAAATGATTGTGCCAAATCCACATGTTTAGATGATCATTATGTCTGAAATACCATTCAAGTTAGATATTTATGGATGATTATCAGTGATTATACTGACAAATACATTATTCTCATGCGACAGTGTCTTGACTTGATAATTATGGCTGTCTTGGCCACTGTAGGGCACACAATACACCCAGTTAGATTAGAGGTGAGTAACTCAGAGGAGTTTAGGTGAGCAGCTCTTGGAGGCTGGGTAAGACAGTGCCTATTACTTCTAACATATGGGAAGGGTAGAACACTGAAAACACTTCCGAGCCTGTGAATCTTCAGTGCAGACAACTTAAAGTCCTCAGAGTGACAATACCTAAAACTAGACATTGCTGGTCAAAATAAGTACATTAGATAATCATTCCGACCACCAGTGTGATGGCTTCATGTTTCAGGTGCAACAATACACCTACAATCACATAATGAGAATAACCAATGTCTCATAGGTGACAGAAATGGATATGCATGCATACATGTAGTCAGTAGATGACATATAACAGGCATATAGGTCCGCTCCCCATCAGCCTTCCATCAATGAAGCCTCTAAAACTCTAGCCCATGATGTTAACTGGTCATTTACAATTCCTAATAATACTACCCTTGGCTCATCTCCCCAACGAAATACACACACATAACAGATACTGACTGGTCTCTGGTCACACATTATGAGAGTGGTAGCTACAACAGATTATGGGAAAAGAATCCCTTAATTGTCATGTGTGTTAAGGATGTGTGACACGATCTGCAAAAAAGAACCACATTCCAAGGCGAAAAAGGTCCCCTTTCCTAGTTAACCCATTGAGGGCTAGCATCGACTATAGTCGACACCATGGTAGGCCTAGCATCGACTATAGTCGACACCATGGCAGGCCTAGTGTCGACTATAGTCAGCGCCAGTTATATAGGATTAGTATAGGAATTGAAAATAGGCTCGTCCTCTAGGAACTATACTTTTTTCAGAGGCCGTCCCCATGGCCAGGGCAACAATTTTTGCTCTGCCCTAAAAGGGTTAATGCCACAATTATGGTTAATTGAATTTCCATATGCTCATTACTGAAATATTTATCACTGCTTTTGTTTTTATGATACAGGGGGGGGGGGTTCTGCTTTTGCTTTATGATACAGGGGAGGTTACCCATGGGCCTATTATCTCTTTTTTCAGAATTTTTCTAATATTATTGTTCTTGAAAATGGAGGCCCCATAAGCACCTATGATCATGAAGTAAGCAGAGGTATAAACTTTTGATTAGGGCCATCAATGTTTATTTTAAGTTAATCAATACAAGTAAAATTAACACTAGTGTCAAATGTAGTTCAAAGTTTTATTCAAATGCAGAATAATCATCACATTTACATCAGATAAATATCCTTGGTTTGGATGGGTTAATCGACGTATCAGAATAGATTTACTATGCTTTTTTTTATAATCTAGAAATTTGGAAAGCAATAAAACACAATAATAATATTCTAAATATCATAGCTAAAATAAAATCTTATCTCCTACAGACATGATATGAAGTCACTGTTAGAATCCTATTTCACTATGGTGATTCTCTTTAATCGGTAAAGGGGTATTGCATGGCACTGATGTCTTATATGAGCCTGTACATGCAATAGGTTGGCCCTCTGCTTTTGACCCTGCCCTCTAAGGTTCATAACGTGCCCGTCTGTCTGGCTCTCCAGGTAGCTACTCTTAACTTAGTCTGTGGAAAGAAACAGATGCTAAGACCCTTTTGTCTGCTAACTTCTTATATTTTGGCACTGAGCCCCGAAAAATAACCTTTTATTTCCTTTTGCAATAACTTTAGAATCTGCTTGTATGTATGGTTACAGTGCAATTGAAGAATGGAGATTACCAGAAGTTGACTCCATTAAATTTGTACTTTGTGAGATATGGGGGTGTGCCTTAAATGTGAGCTGTGTCTCACACACAGGGTTTTACTGTAGTATAAAAAGGGAAAAACAGGGTTTTACTGTAGTATAAAAATGGTAAAACAGGGTTTTACTGTAGTATAAAAATGGTAAAACATGGTTTTACTGCAGTATAAAAATGGTAAAACAGGGTTTTACTGCAGTATAAAAATGGTAAAACAGGGTTTTACTGTAGTATCAAAATGGTAAAACAGGGTGTTATTGTTGTATAAAAATGGTAAAACAGGGTTTTACTGTAGTATAAAAATGTTAAAACAGGGTTTTACTGTAGTATAAAAATGGAAACACGGCTTACTGTAGTATAAAAATAGAAAAACAGAGTTTTATTGTCATATTAAAATGGTAAAACAGGGTTTTACTGTGGTATAAAAATCGAAAAACAGGGTTTTACTGTAGTATAAAAATGGAAAAACAGAGTTTCATTGTTGTATAAAAATGGTAAAATAGGGTTTTACTGTGGTATAAAAATGGTAAAACAGGGTTTTACTGCAGTATAAAAATGGTAAAACAGGGTTTTACTGCAGTTTAAAAATGGTAAAACAGGGTTTTACTGTAGTATAAAATGGTAAAACAGGGTGTTATTGTTGTATAAAAATGGTAAAATAGGGTTTAACTGTAGTATAAAAATGGAAAAACAGAGTTTTATTGTCGTATTAAAATGGTAAAACAGGGTTTTACTGTGGTATAAAAATCGAAAAACAGGGTTTTACTGTAGTATAAAAATGGAAAAACAGAGTTTCATTGTCATATAAGTTATATTGGTAAAAGCCCATGGTCTACAAAATCCAATGCATGTATGGCTGCACAGGCACTAATCATAGGTTAGATTCTCTGAGGACAGCAAAATAACAATATCCAAAATTGTCAGTGAATTCTCAGGTTGTCAGCAGTAATGAAACACTGTGGGGCTGCCTGAACATGACGGTCTAGATAACATCCCTTTGGCTACAGACCTCTTCTGATAGCCTTTATTGATAGAGCGAGTCACTTCACACTGATTCAGATCAATACAAATTGTGCTCTTTATGCCTTGCTTTGGTAATCTAGATCTCACAAGGATTGTGATGCATATACATGAGGTTATCATGGGTTGATATTAATAAAGGAAACGATATAAAGGTATTTTACTGTATTCTATAGCCTAACACTACTCCTGGCATCACGGAAAGTTTGGAGTGTAGGAGACGCTGAGCACTGGTGAACACAAGTTTCTTAAAGAATCAATGACAGCCCAAAGCAAAATAAAAGCCCATAAGTCAGAAGCCAGAGTATTCCAAGTGAGGACAGAGATGGAAGAAGAAGCACACCTTTACACACGTTAGCTGCATTATATTTACAATAATGCATTTTGATATGAAGGCCAACCAGTGCATAAAGAGCCCTATGACAGATTGAAAGCTGCCCTACAACAGAGATCCATTAACCCGTGACACATGTCATCTGGTTGCTTATCTCTGACACTTCTAACTAATGGTGCATATCACAGGATATCAAAACTCATGGGCTATGCCCACTCGTTTTGATATCCTACGATACGACCAATTCGGGGCCTGATATCTACACTGCAAAAATGGTGTTTAGATTTTAAACATGTTTAGGTCTAAACACATTTAAAACATAAACACATAGGTCAGTTAGGTGTCTCATGGACTACACATTTAGGAAATGAACACTTTTATTCTAACTACATAAACATTTACGCTAAACATGTTTAGATGTTTAGAGTTGAGACAGTTGAATAATAGGTGTTTAGATTTTAACATCAATATGTTTAGATACTTGGATGTTGAATCCACACCAGGTAGCAGCACTACCTTTGACTGGACTATCTGCACACAGTTATAATCAATTGTTGTGACAAATGTCCCCAAATCCCATGTTTATCATGGTTTCATTTCATAGAATGTCAGTGAATAGTAAGGACAATAGAAAATTGACTAGATTCACCTCATGCCACCATCATTACCATAAAATAATCAATAAACTCCATGACTGACACCCATTTGATGTTATTCTGGAATAGATAAGGCAATGTCCTTCCTGCCAAGCTGTTGTACTTTCTCAAGTCTCTCATTGTGATGCAGTGTGTAATATATGTACACATATATAGCTGTGGCTGACATCTTTGGAGACTTTGACAAGTAAATACCTGCTGATGCCCCCCCCCAGTAAATGAGAAAAAAAATATATCTCTGTTTTAAATGCATACATGTCTGCAGACCTTAACTCTCCATCAAATCATTTAAACATCTAAACACAAAAATTCTTAAACACCTAAACACAAAAATTCATATATCTAAACACAAAAGTTTTAACCTAAACACCTACATTTCTAAACACTTGAGCTAAGCACATTGTTTGGCTAAACATGTTTAGGAAATTAATGTGATTACAAAAACGTTGCAAGAATATGTTTAGAATTGTGTTTAGGATCTAAACACCATTCTTGCAGTGTACACATTGCTTACATACTAATGTTAGGCTTGTGGCTTATGTGTTAGGTGCTCATTTAATGGACACTTCAGTACTTTACACCATAGTAGTAACACTATCCTTAAGACTATGTACAGTATGCAGGAAAAAAACCATAATAATGTCCGCGTATATGAGATGGTGAGTTATCATTCATGTTTATCCATAACAGAGATTATCAGAATATGACAATATGGCATTCCCTAATTGTAATGTTCTGCAAAACTGTAAGATCTGAAATCCTAGTGCAGAAATTATTTCTTGGCACATAATTCTAAAAGTTATGATCACCCTTCCAGGTGATTATGATTACTCCCAGAGAACCATCTTAATTGCACCAGATGCCACTCCATCGTTTTGATGAATTAAACACAAACAGACCTTCATATCCAGAAATGATGAGATCCTGTTGCAGTAGGAATAAGTGGGAGTGCACAGAACGCCATTTCCCCACATGCTACAACTGCTCTCCTCTAAATCAAATCGAGAAGCCTCATTATCTGTCTATCACAATACTAAACCAATGGTCACTAATGCCTGAAACAGTAGGCCTGCTCTACCAAACCATAATTATGTTCAATGCCGATCATATCAGAGCCACCATTGCAAATAACACTTAAGTGCCCACTCTCATTTCAAATTGTCAAATTGCAGTGGTTATGCAAATTAATGGTATCTTAGGAAATTGCCTTTAGGAATATTACCTGGTCCTTGAAAAATAGGGCAATATGACACTTCTCCTCTGTGACAATTTTGATACATTAAAAAGAGGATCTGGAGTGTCTCTTCTTCTACCAAATTGATTTTGGCTGAATTTCGGCCTCTAGGGACTGTCATTTTCTCTCAAATGCTGTTTGAATCATGTTAATATTCCTACTATAAGCTGAGTTATGAGTGTCCAAGGTAAGCATATGGGCAAAAATGTGTGGAATCCTGATTGTCCATATCTATCTTGATAAGGCAGATATGATGCTGATAACATAGAATACATATCCTACAAAATAATGATTTCTTCGAACTTCAAGTAATCATATCTTAGGACTCCCTCCATCAATTTACATGAATTAAAAAACATATGGTAGATATTTTTGAGCATTCATAGAATTGTCAGGTTGCATGGTCACATGACATGATATATTCGGTTACCATGGAAACCAAATCTTTGTAAAATCACTATTTTCAGTTTATCTGTTGCTATGGTAACCAATATTTCTGTCAAGAATGCACCAAAATATACTAAAAATATTAGTACCATCTTTTTCCTCATGAAAAACTGCCTAAAAATTGATGATATTTTACATTTTCTATTCTTGTACTCATTAGATCAAACTTTCCTTAAGTCTAAACCATGTTTAGAAGCTCACCATATCCCAGCAAAGCAGAGTAGAAACTAATGGTTTGAAACATGTAGAGGCCACATACCATAGGGCAACTTCAGAGAAAATTGTAAGATTTCATTGATTTTTGAGGCAGAGAGAGGGTACAGAAAATCGGCGATTTACTCGCAGAAATGCGTGTTTGGTAAAAGAAGAGATATATTGCTAAATGTGTAAATGAGAGTATGGTGATTTAGATTCAAGATGAGTTTGAGTTATTCTTATTTGGCAAAATGAAAAAAAAAAATGAAATAAAAAATGAAAAAGCCTTTTCCAGGTGTCAGTTATATGCCTTGATAACGTTGCTAAATTTCGAATCACAGCCAGGGAAGCCACAGAAATCCACTCAATCTTAAAGGTCTTTGGAACTTGATAGTCCATGAAGACTTTCATCCCTGTATAGCTTACTCCAATCTGGCAAGCAGTATGGAAGTTTGTATTGTCGAGGGGAAAGTCCCTTTTCACTGGCCACCTGGGTCCTCGTGTGGCTCTCTCCTGTTTCTCTCTCTCTCTCTGCCTCTCTCACACAGGGAAAGGGAAGGAGAGGGTCGGAGAGGGAGGGAGAGGGAGGGAGAGAGAGAGAGAGAGAGAGAGAGAGAGAGAGAGGGAGAGAGAGAGAGAGAGAGAGAGAGAGAGAGAGAGAGAGAGAGGAGGGGGGGAATCTTGACTTCATAACTATGGAGCCCTGCCTTGGGTACCATAAGGCACACAATACAGTCAGGTACATTAGAGGTAACGTGAGAGTAACCCAAGGGAGTCTAGTTGAGCAGCTCTGGGAGGCTGGGTAAGCCTTTGCTCATTTCTCCTTGCATATTGGAGGGATATAGCACTGAAATCCCTCGCACATCTAGGACTCTTCTGAGCAGACAGGTTTAAGTGCTCAGAGTGACAATATCTAAGCTTAGCTGATGAAATTAATAATTTTAGACCACCTTCCTGACCACTAAACGCCTTTGCATTGTCAATATAACAGATAACTTTTATCAACATGACAACTTCTTGGTGCTCTGTATTGACAACTTGAGAATAGTGGTGGCTTTATCAGAAATGTGTGGGTGGTGCTACTGCTATCAGCTTGTAAGGGGTGAGGTGAAAAAAACAACATTTATAGCCTGAAGAGCAGTAGCGGTCACTTTATTAGGTGGTGTATTTAGAACATTGCCTATGTAAGAGTCATTACCAGGTAGCAAGGATACATTGGGCCAATGTCGGCTTATATTGGGCCAATGTCGGCTTATATTGGACCAAGCATGGGCAAGCATGGCCCAATGCTTCATTTCTGATTGGGATGGTATCAGTAAGGTTAACGCTGGGATTATTTACTCCTGATACTAATATAATTATTTTGCCTCCAGTGCTATGGCTACTCAACCATGATTACAAAGGGGCCAGACTTAGGAAGGAATGACACCAGCATGCCCTCTTAATGAGGTAGCCTAATCACCAGTGAATATTGGGATCATCTACTTATTGAAATAAGCCCCAGGCTGTAGAGGAACCAGGCAACAGATAAAGGTCATGTATAGAGCAGGTTGTGGAAAGTATTTACGTAAATATATAGATGTATTAGTACAGCAGACCCATAGGATAAACCAAGGAGCCGTGTATCCCACACCGCCATGCAATAGCCCCATTTTGCACAACTAGTGTGGCTTCATAACCATGGTTTAATTATGGTTTTCATGCTAATTCAATGGAGTCGGCATCTGTGACTAAATGAAATTTATGTGATAATACATTGTCAATCTGGAGCCTATTTCTTAATGTTGTCTATAAGTGGACTCTCAACATCGTACCAGAATTTCCATAGGAATAGCATTGACATTTTAATTGGTAGTGTGTATGATCCTAGTGCATTAAGAAATGGTCTCCAGACTAATTCTCATGAACCTCTGAGTTGACAATGGCTTGAGCATAAAAGGGATTTTAAGAGTAGATAGATGAATAGTGTATGTCCCTAATAATTGATATTGGTTAATGGTTGCAACAATAGACCCATGATTACATAATGAGAGTAATTGATGTCTCATAGGTGACAGACTTGGATTAGTGTGTAGACATGTAGTCCATAGATGAAATATGATAGGCATATGGGTCAGCTGCCCATCAGCCTTCCATCGATGAAGCCTCTGAAGGAGTGCCTAGGGTGACAACTTATCATCTACGCCTCCCACTACTACCCAGGGCTCATATCCCCACTGAGATACACACACATAACAGGGGTATTGACAGCATTGGCGTCTAGTTACACATATATGAGATTAATAATTATAACAAATTTAGGTAAGGAATCCCATATTATGTGTGTGGATGATGTGTAGGTGTGTATAAACCTGACAGTAATATGCTAGTAATTATGCTATATGACTAACAATAAAGGCTACAAGACAAGTTTGATTTCCATAATATGAATATAATACAATCAAGATATTATGTTCATTACTGAAATATAAATCACTGCTTTTATCAATATTGGCCCTTGAGTTTTTCTCCCTTTTTTTTTGCTCAGGAGTTTTCTTGTTCTTGAAAACAGAGACCCCTATATTAACTTGGATCATGAAATAGGCAGAGGTAGAACATTCATTTGGACCAGCTCCTTTAGTGGAATTGATACTAGAAAAACCAGACAAGTCAGATGCAGTTCAAAGTTTTATTCAAATGCAGAACAATTACCACACTTACATCGAATAAATATCTAAATTAGGTTTGGTGAGGTTGATTGACGCTTTAGAGTAGATTAGCTATCCCTTTTCTTAATCTAGATATTTGGAACACAGTAAGAATGCAGTAAAACATAATAATGTTATTCAAAGTATCATTGCCAGAATTATGAATAAAACTGTATCTCCTACAAATGCCAAATGAAGTCACTGTTGGGATCCTATTTCACCATGTAACTTCTACTCACCTGGTATAGGGGAATTTTGCATGGCATCAATGTCTTATATGAGTTTGTACATGCAATAGGTCAGCCGTCTTCTTTTGGCCCTGCCCTCTAAGGTCATGATGTGCCCTTCTGTCTGGCTTTCCAGATGGCTGCTCTCGACTTAGCCTGTAAAAGGAAACAGACACTAAAACTCTTATGTCTGCTAACTCGTTATATTTTGGGATTGAGCCCCAAACACTAACGTATTTATTTTAGTGGGTACTGTTGGGATGTGCTTTTAGGTATGGTGTTGCTGAAATAAAAGATGGTAAGTAGTACTGGTTTATATCAGGAAAGATAACTGAGGTTCAGAGGGACAGTGGTCTTTTGCAATGGCAGCAGGGCATCTTTGCTAAAGATGAACAGAAATCTCAGATAGCACTGAAAATAACTTTGGGGATAATATCCTCAATATAACATAGAAGATGTTGTCATTTGTCATACATTTGCAAAAGCTTCCATGACAAGACAGGCTAGAGATGATTATAACAAGATAAATTTTCAAATATATCTTCAGCTTATTTTAGAATTAACATCAACTTATCTTTACCCTTTGAAGTTTTCTTGACCACCAGTGCAAAATACCATTGGTGTAAGAGGCAGTGCTATAAATAGCCAGACTTGACAGCGAAACTAATGCTGTAAAGTACCATACCACACATAAAAGATTTTTTAAGTGTTTTATTGGGGAAAAACACAAAACAAAAACATGAGGATGGCACAGTAGGGGATGGACCTTATATGCGAGGATTTCAAAGCATATAACAGTACTTAAATAACAAGAGTTTGACTCCAGGTGTACCCTGTTGGATATGGGGCAAACCCTAACAAAACCAAAATTTTATTGGACAACCTTAGGTCGTCATTTTGTGGACCCTAGGTCATCAGAGACAAGAGGCATGACCATCTTGGTTCTTCAAGATTACAATCTAAGGTCATGTATTTTGGTGCCATCAGGTTGAGGTCTTATGCAAAAATGGGACTAATGCAAAACATCAACATCCATTTTTCTTTCTTTATTTTATGGGAGCCAAAACAGGGTTTTGATCTTGTAGTCAGAACTGTATCTGATCCATAGGGATGGCGAGCCCACACTAAATCTGATACAAAGAATGACATTGCATGTCAGGATATCAAGCAGATTACCTGAGCTGCTGAGCTAATGGAGAGAAAAAAGAAACGACTTACCCATTAACAAGGAATGGTAAAGCTGCTTAAGGTGTTTTCTCCTAAGGCATAGACACTTCAGAAACACAAAGTATACCATGTCCTTTGTGTCCCATATTCTCCATTACATTTTATCTTAACATCACTCTTGCTTCTATACCATTTGCGATATTATATAGAATAAAAGAGACAGTTGATTTTATAAAGGACTTGCTCTTTTTACCAAGGGAGGTCCTATGTACAAAGAAACTACCCTCAGACGAAGCTTGATGATGACACATAGAAAAGAAGAGGAATCTTGGCTGAAGTGAACATACAGTGATTTTATTGACTTTTGAAGTGCTCCAACCTGTAAGCATAATCAAATTCTACGTAAGACATCTATTCACACATTATACATTTAATCTCGACTTGGTTGTCGACACCCTAGCCAGTATCAGGGTACCATGTTGTGGTCAACTATTGACCACTACCTAGTTGACCACTACCTATAGTTGACCACTACCTAGTGGTCAATTGGAGCTTTTTTGGATTATGACCATCAAGAGACAGTCCTCATTTGTCCTCATGATGCATGGTTATCATAGTAAGATCCCGACCAAACCTTATGTGATTGCTACATAAGTCCCTTATTTCATTTAAGGACCAAGGTATCATAAAAGGCCCTATGAAAATGAGCGATGTGAGGGGGAAGGGCGAACTTCTGGATTTTCATACTGAAGCTTTCTTTACTTTCAGCATAATTGACATTAAGCATAATTGTCTTAATTGACTTTCAGCATAATTGTCTTAAACTGAGGAAGGAGAGACAGCTGCTCTAGGGAATATGGAAATGACTGAAGTAAACTAGTTGAGGACCAATCTTAATTACAGATAATGTGCATTTTTCTTTCCAGTCCTTTGGCTAATCTAACTGTTATGATGCATCTGATTGTAAAGTCTTGTTTAGAGTTAGTAACATAGAGTGAAAATACCGTAAAGCAGAATGAGACAAGAATAATCATAATTGAAGCTGCCAACCTTTTGCCTATGTTTATTAGGTGGTTAATTAAACTGAATGTAAAGGTGGTCTCGGCCCCTAATTACTAGTTATATTGGGAACCACACGTGCTGCTTTTATCTCCTTATATTAGTGACTAGATAATTATCAGTAAATTAAAGGAGAACATAAAAGCAACTTCATTATTTATAATGAAGTTGCTTTTATGTTCCACTTATAAGCATTTGTCCATAATGGGAACTTGGGACTGTGCGGTTTATTGGAGTGCATCTCAGAACTATGAGTGTGTCAATAATAAGTCTGTGCTTGCAGAGCAATGCCGGCCCTATCATATCCTCTACAATGTTGACCTGAGGTATTGTCTTAGAGGGAGGTGCCCTAAAATTGCCTGCTACAATTTGGGGGTTAACAAATCGTAGTGTTGTGAAGACATCTTGTACAGTCTTCCCAATGACTCATTATGTAATAATATATTCAAGTACCTTAGCTTACACAGAGGCCTAAGAAAGAGACCGCTAAAATCAAATTTCCTGTAAATCTGATTTCAAATTAGGAATATTGATTATCAAGCATAATGCTATTGCAAACTACTGCCTGTGCACCTCCTCAGTGGCAAGTTGGGTTCTACTTTGCACAAGGGCCCTGTGCGGGTATGAGTGAGTGGAAGCAGTGCAATTGCATTGAAAGTCCATTGAAAAATAATTAAGTTGTACAATGTTTGGAAATGCCATCGCAGAGGGTAATGCACAGGATAACACTGTTTCTCACAACCCCTATGATTTGAAACCTCCACATCATCATAACAGGTGACCAAAGAGCCCCATTATGTATAAAAAGTCCTCATAAAAGTTAGAATGACACAGGATCGGGAGGGTGTTGCTCCTATTGTAAAAAGAGATGTGAGTATGTGCCTTCTTTTCTAAACAATTCGTGCACTGCTTCACCAAAGTACTTGCACTCACCACATCAGTCTGAAAAGTCCCCTGCCTTGTTTAAAACAGAGAGAGCTGCACTATCAGGTACTTACTCATGTCACACACTCTATAGTATATTATACTGACTAGGTACCTACTCAAATCCCCCTTTTTAGCACCATACTTGAATGGCCACTTGTGAGCAACAAAAGGGACACGTTATAGCTAAATGAAAAGAAAGGACTGGAAATGAGGGCATTTTAGCCAGCTCTTCCTTTTACTATAGGAGCAACACCCTCCTGGAAGACCTGTCACAACTCTACAAGCACTAACGACACTATTAGCAACCTCGCTGTAGGTCTTATTCCAGGCTGTCCAGTTGTGGAATGCAGTCGGTCCAACTTTAGCTTCATAGGATGTTGTAGGCCTTTCTTTAGCTTTATTGGTTCATTTAACTGAATTCTGTTGGGTTGGCCATATGCTTTTACTGTGGTAGGAGTGGTCAACAGGATGCACAAATTATTCAGTTGCCCCCAGCTTTTAACAGTGGGGCCATGGTGCGTCATTGTAATCAATGAAGATAGACTTTAGGCATATCGCCCATGCTCTAATGTCAATATTATCCCCATGCTTATGACATTGTACACAAATCACTCAACCACAGTTCTTAATTCCATTTTTCTTCTGTCATTCACAGATTTTGGGGCGTAATCTACCCACTCAAAAGGAAGTTGACGCAGACACGGGCAAAGATGGCACTGGTTGTAATATGGGTTGCAGCGGGCACCCTCGCCCTGGCTCAGCTCTTCGTCTCCAGAGCCTCAAGAATGCAAACCTATGATGGGAGTGTGTCAACGGACTGGATATGTGATGAGAACTGGGCCTCACCTAACTCCAGGAAGGCTTATACAGTGTCGATTGGGGCCTTCACCTATGCCATTCCACTGCTGGTGATCAGCTTTACATACTATAAGGTGGGCTCCAAGCTGTGGGTGCGCAATGCGCCCGGTAACGCTCACCAGTCTCGCGACCAGATACTGCTGCGCTCCAAGCGGAAGGTGAGTGTGGATTTTTCATTAAATTTCTTGTTTAAAACTTTGGATATTTCCATCGAATTTCCAGCATCGGACCAGCAGCATCAGTGAGATATGTTTTGTTTGGAAATCCATCAGATAAGGTTTTTATTCTACAGGGGTTTGAAGTTTTCCACCAAGATTCTACAATATTAATTCTCAAGCTGTTTGGTTACCATGTTTTAAGATGGCCGCATCAGTAATAAAGGTTGTGTGCTTCCTTAGAAAACCGAGATATAACCTCCTGGTGAAGAATTTCTCAACATTGCCATCTTTTCTGTGTTGACATAGGGTAGAGGCACCCATTTCGGACGCTCCCGACTATACAAGAGATGACCACATTTAGAACTTGAATTAGGTACCTTTAGATGTTGGGAATTCTACTTTGTACTGTACTAATGGAAACATTATAGTTGACCACTTATATTCATGAAGGGATTTGGATAATTTTCTGTCTAACAAATGAACAATTTAAGTGCACTTTCCTTGACTTCAAAAGATCAAATTACACCCACAGTCAGACAGCTGAGACCAGAGATGACCTAGAGTCAGACACTTTGTTATTTAATTGTTATCATGGTAACTGTGCATGGAATATACTGTTATGGCCTATATAATACCATAACACTTTGGTGTCCTTAGATACTCAATAGAGATAATGAGAATATACTCAGTTATCTATTTTTGCATCACTGTAAAGTGGTCATTCTGCAAGACTCAAATGAACATGATTTGCATAGGGCAGATGGGGACTAATTGAACTTTAGTGTGATAAATTGGATAAAACAAAAGAAATGTTAAATGTCCATGGCTGGGAGAAAGGCATAGTATAAAGGTTTCCCTTTGTGAAGAAAATGAACATTGTAAAGATATATAAGGCCTTATATAACTGTGTCTGAAATAGGTGTAATTGGTGTCCGACTGTAGATGTAATTTGATGGTCATGAACAAATTACTCCCAAACTGTGATATGAGCTGTGTATCCAGGTTTTCTATGTCAAATAGCTAGCGAAAATATAAATGTTATCATTGTCATATAAAGAATTTGTACACGTATTTAGACTAGGACACAACAGACTGAACAATTAAACTAATAATCCCATTTGCACATTAGTTTGCACCATCTGAATATACCAAGATCACCCCTGGTTTGCACAGGTGTAAAACGATGAATGCAGGGAACTACATCTGTTATCCTATATTTGTTGGAGAGAATAATACTTCAATTTTTATTTCTAGTTTATATGATAGGCAAAATTATCATATTAACTATGTTATTCAATGCAAAACGTATCCGAGTTTAGGTGTCTGTCAGACTCAGGGTGCCTCTACCCTAATGTTGTCCTGCACCAAGCCTTATTCTCTGATTACTGCCTAAGGCTAAAATATGCTCACCATATGAAGCAGAGGAAATGAGGCATTCAACAGAGCCAATATATCTGGTTTAAAGGTCATTAACCAGACCTTATGTCATATGTGTTATTAGCGGGAGAGCATTATATTACTCTATTCAGATTCAGAATTTGTGACAGGATCTGTGAAAAGGGTCCCCTCTGAACAGGGGGCTGTTTCAAAACATTTAGATATTTAGTAGAGCTATTAGCACTTAGTATAACCAATTTAAAAGTGCCAATTTTCTAATATATCAATCTGTTTCAGAACTAAATATAACACAAATAGAGCTGTAGTAAACACAAAAAGGACCAGACGCAGCCAATAAAGTTTGATAACAGTAGAAGGTGTTTGGTTTATTTCTTTCTGGCCTTACCAATGTAGTAAACACAAAAAGGACCAGATGCAGCCAATAAAGTTTGATAACAGTAGAAGGTGTTTGGTTTATTTCTTTCTGGCCTTATCACTAACAGTTCTCATTAATTGACATCAATTATCCTTGCTTGTATTGAGATGCACCACCCTTGCAGGTCTCCACCGATCGCAACCACCGAACCCGAAGTCACCGACCACACTTCTGCCACCTGCAAGTCTCTTATTGCCCTCCCCTCTCGCGACCACCGGACCGCCCTTATATGGCGTCACTAAATGTGACGTCACGAGCGTGACGTCACCGGTCGCCACCGTGTCGCCCCCAGGTGGGACGGACCCTAACTAGCGCTCCTGTACCGGTGGCTACCACCGGACCGATCGCCCCGACATTACAATTATTATACAAGTGATATGATCACTACACTCTCCCCTTATCATTTCAAACTTAGGTTGTAGAAAATATATCCGTGAATCTTTGCCATAGTGGTCAAAGGTGTTACAACATTTACGCCGGTCATAACCGCTACATTTTAACATTTATACATTTAACTGGGGACTCCTACAATGGGCCCCCTCTTATTACTATAAACTCTTATATGTGAACTTGGGTAAAGTCTATATCAATAGTCCAGAACATATAATACAACATCCGGTCTAGATGGGCGCTGTTACACGAAGCTAACTGGTAGACGTCCCCTGTCCGGCCTCGTCCGGCTGTCTCCCTTGTCCCGGCCCTCTGGTCGGTGTCTGCTTATGCCGCCTCCGCTCCACCCTGGTTGGGACGGGACCGAGGCGTCTCGGTGACCCACGGGGGGGGGGTTTCCCGGCAGGTACTCGATCCCCCACCAGTACTCCCCCACCCCGCAGGCCCCCGACTACCCCTCCCTTCTCCCCCTTCCTTGCTTATGACCCAGTCAGGTGGTCTCTCCTCCTCCCCCTTGCATGCCCAAGCTGGACAACAAGTGGAGGCCCGTCGGCTCCTCCACACCCAACCACCAATGCCTCTCTTACTCCGGACCCCCTCAGCCTCTTCAAAGATGCCGCCCGGTCACTCCGTGAACTGCCCCCCACCTCTCCTGTTCTCAACCGTCCCAGTGCGGTTTGGACTGGGGCGGGCGGGACGTCTCCTCCCGTATCATGCGGCGTATCCGCTCCTCCAGGTCCCCTCCGAGGTGGCCCGGCCTGTGACCCGGAAACCTGGCTGCCGCGTGAGCTGGCCCGGGGCCGGGAAATCTTGCTGCCGCGGGCGCTAGCCCTGGTGTTCCGGACGCCCGGAGGGTTGAGCTGACGGCTGGTGCTGGTGGTGCGGGATATCCTACAGGTGTTGCCCCGGTCGCGCCCCCTGCTGGCCGCGCTGCTGGAGGAGGAGGCGGTGGAGGTGCCATATCCTGGTTCCCCCTTGGAGTATACTTCTGGACGGTCGTAGCATAATAATGGGTTTGCACTGTCGACGGCCCAATTAACTCCACCCAACCGTGCGCTCTTCCCCCTACAGGTGTATACTCTTCCCCTAAGTCCGGCGATGGGGCCAGGCCTGATGCCCACTTCTGGAGGCGATCAGGTTGTTCTACCCGCTTCCAGGGTATACGCTCAGGGTGCTCGCCATACCAAACAGGCCGACCCCCAAGAGGGTCCGTCCCCTCCACGCGGGGGAACCCCGGCTCCCGGGGCCTTTCAGGGAAGTACTCCCCCCATTCGTCGGCCCATTCGTCCCTCCTCTCGTGACGTCGCCATGGACCCCCCCAATCTCCGCTCCGGCTTCCTCTCTGTACTTCCTGCTCATACTCGTATTGGTCCCGTCGTCGATCATATTCCTCATACTCTCGCTGTCTCCCAAAGTCCACCTCTTCCTGCCTCCTGTGTCCCCGCCTCTCGCTATCTCTTTCACGCCTAAGATCTTGGTCCTCCTGACCCCTATTTCTTCCCTCTCTCCTGCTTTCCTTCGCTCCTTCTCCCGATTGCTCCCTCTCTGTCTCTCTCCTCTGTCTCTCCTCCCTTTCCCTCCTTTCTCGCACCTCCGCTTGTTTCTCCTCTCTCTCTCTTCGGTCTCTATCGTCCCTCTCCTTCTTCTCTTTCGCATTAAGTTCCTCCCAGTCCTTCTTGTCTTTCTCACTCCTCTCCTTCCTCCTTTCTCTGTCCTCTTTCTCCCTCCTCTCTCGTTCTTCCTTCTCCCTCCTTTTCCTTTCTCTTTCCTCCTCTCTCTCCTTCCTTTCTCGGTCCTCCTTCTCTTTCCGTTTCTCCCTCTCTTCCTCCTCCCTCTTGTCCCTGTCCTCCTTCTCCTTCTGTTTCACTCTCTCCTCCCTTTCTCTCCTGTCCCTCTCCTCTTTCTCCTTACGCTTCTCTCTTTCGTCCCTTACTCGTCTCTCCTTGTCCTCCTTCTCCTTGCGTTTCTCCCTCTCTTCCCTCTCTCTTCTGTCCCTATCCGCCTTCTCCTTGCGTTTCTCCCTCTCTTCCCTCTCTCTCCTATCTTTATCCTCCTTCCTGCGTGTCTCCCTCTCCTCCCTTTCTCTTTTGTCCTTATCCTCCTTTTCCTTGTGTTTATCTCTCCCCTCCCTCTCTCGCCTTTCTTTATCCTCTCTCTCTTGCTTCTCTCTCCCCTCTTTTTCTTTGTGCCCTTCGTTCTCTCTCTCCCTCTTGTCTCGGCGCTCCCTATCCTCTTTCCCCTCTCTCTCTTTGTCGCGCCGCCGATCTCTATCTTCTCTCTCCTTCCTTTGGCTTTTATCCTCCCCCTCCGTTCTCCTAGCAAGAGGCGCGGTCTCTTCCTCCGCATCCGACTCGTGCAGCGACACCCCCTTAGCCCCATCTGTCTCCCCCGTCGGAGATGTGTCAGCCCCTGGGGTCTTCTCGGGGACGCGGTCCCCCCTGCACACAACTCTCCTGACATCGCCTTTATCAGGCGAAGAGCCTCCCTCCTCCGACTTGGTGTCTAAGGCGACGGCCTTGTATGAGACTTGGTTGGGTGGGAGCATCAACGGGTCTTCCTCCTCCTCCTCCCAGTCTAGCTCCTCCGGCTCCTCCCCCAAGTCCACTCGGGAAGCCATCAAACGCTCCAACCGCCCTCCCACCACGGGTGTATTGTTATCCGACGTGTGGGTTGGGACCGTTGGCGGTGACGACGTCAATATCTGGCGCACCTGCTCTGCGTCTCTGAGGGTCGCCGGCCCCTCCGTCTCCGGTGCCGCTGCCTCGAAGAGTGGGGACGACGCTATCCGGACCTCGTGGCCGGCAGGAGACAGCCACGCCTTTTTCCGCAGTGCTTCCGCAATCAGGTGTTTCTGGAACTGCTTCTTAGCAGCCTCCGCCATCTCCTCTGCCCTCTGGTTCGTCTCCTTCAGGAGCTCCTCTCCCACCTCAGCAGGAACCAGGGCCCCGTCGCTGTCAATCATCAGGGACTGCAACAATATGGGGTTCCCGTCTCCACTGGACGCCGGGCCGCTCACCACCTGCTCCAGCACCTGGCTCGCCTCCTCTGCCAGGTTCTCCGGCTCCCCCTGTCCCAATTGTTGCGCTAATATCCGCGCGGCCTCGAAGTCCTTCATGGACCTGGTGCTCAGTAGATCCTCCTCCGCAGCTGCTGACGTGGAGGCCACCGGTTCCAGTGTGGTTTTCGGCATCTTAGGCGGGGGGCTGCACTCCTCCTCCAGTGTCCCCTCCTGGGCCCCGTCTGTCACCGCCGAGGTGAGCACCACCGGGTCGGATGCCGTCTTGGGGACCTTGGAGGGCGGACTTCCCTCGCCGCCTGGTGCCTCCTCCAGCACGATCGCCGGTGGGTCCGCGTCCCAGGGAGCCTCCTCTCCACCCGTTTCCGGTGCCCCTTTCCTCTTCCGGCTGACCTCTCCGCCGATACTGGAGGTCGGTGCAGCTGGCCGGCCTACCGGTGAGCGGCTGCGCTGCCGGGACGCTCCGGAGATGACCCTCCCCACCACGCTACGAGGCTTGGGCCGTCTGGGTGAACGCCTCGGCGTCTCCTCCTTCCCCTCCGGCGTAGGAGTCCAGACCTTCTCCTCCCCCGTTCCTGTGCTCTCCAGCAGCCGTTCCGTGGCCAAGTGCGCGGCCCTCCTGCTGCTCCTACGTCGCACGGTTGGAGAGGTAGGAGATCCTTGTGACGAGTCAAGGCTCTCCTGACCTTCTCCTTCCTCGCCTCTCTGCCTTGTCTCCACCGATCCGGCTGGCGACCCCTCGGTGGCCGGTGACGCCGCGGTGGCCGGTGACGCCGCGGTGGCCGGTGACGCCGCGGTGGCCGGTGACCCTGCGGTGGAGGTGGCTTCCCTCGTGTGATACTGAATCACAGCCTTCGGTGGTCGCTGGCTTCGGGGGAGCTTTATCCAGCTATGGCCGGCGTGTAGTGCCACCAGATGGTTGACGAGATCGTCCCACCTTCCTCCTTTGACCTGAAACTTACATCCTTCGACCGGACAGTTCCACCCCGGTCCGCAGGACTTGTGCAGCGCTGAGATATGTCGATTTAGGAAATCCCTGCGCCAAAAAGTGCGGCCACACTCCGGGCAATTCAGTGGAGTCTCCGACTTCCTCATTGTGTTGTTGTCTAGTTCTGCTGACCGCTCGGTGGCCCAGCTACCGCCTCGTTCTCGTGCCGCGTGGTCGGTGGCAGAAACTAGGTCACGGTGCAGTTCCCGGCCCCTTCGCCAGGTGGCCTCTTCCTCCCGGTGGTCCTCTTCGGTGGCCCACATTTCGCTTGCCCGCCTCTGCTCCTCCCACCTTTTATTTTTAGCTGTGAAAACCGCTTTTACTGCCGGACTCATCTCCCCGTCTTTTGATCCCCTCCTTCCAACTAATCTCTCTCCCTTTTCTTTTGCAGGAGAGCCGTGCCCCGCCGCTGCCCTGGGGACTACCTCCACCGAGCCCGCCGACCGCCCTCCTCCGGCCACCTGCAGGTAAGTTTCCCTTTTTACCCCGCCGGGGGGCCCCTCTCAGGTAAGTTTACTATGAAAGAAGGTAAAAGGCGCCTTCCCCTTCCTTTCCACGCCTTTTCTTGCCCTTTTTCTTGCTCTAGTGGAGCCATAGGTTGGTCCTCCCTCTTCCCTTCTCCCACCGCGGCGGCAGTTGCCATGGTAATCCCGCCGGGGCCCGGATGTGGCGGGAAACCGCTCTCCTCCTCTAGGTGGCGCACCGGTGGCACCCCCACCGCGGTGGCGGCAGGTGGCGCCACCGGAGAGCTGAGCCACCGCTCGGGGGCCCAGACCGCCCGGGCCTCCCCAGCACCCTCCTCCTGAGGCTTCTCCACTTTCTTCAGTAGGTCATAATGCACTATCCTCCTCTTCCGTCCCATCTGGATCTCCCATACAGGACCCCCTAGGCTCCTAGGAATTTTCCAAGGCCCTGACCAAGGGCACATGAACTTGGGGCACTTGCCTACTTCTTTCCGGGGGACCATATAGTAGACCGTGTCCCCTACCTCTAGCGGCTCCCCCCGTACCCGGGTGGAGTAATTCCTTTCCTGACGACGGACCGCCCCCCCCATCTGCCGGAGGGCATACGCATGCCCTCTGGCCATCCTTCCTTGTAATTCCGCGGCGTAGTCGACGTAGTCGTCGGGTTTCCCTCCCACGAAGTCTGGTTGCGGGTACAACAGGTTACCAGGCAAAAGAGTTTCTCTTCCCAGCATCAGAAAGTTGGGGGTTTGGTTAGTGGAGGCTTGGACTGAAGACCTATACGCAGCCATTACGTATGGCAGTTGCAGATCCCAATCCGTCTGGTCCTCAGCCACCGACATGGCCAGCATCGACTCCACAGTACGATTGCAACGCTCCACTAACCCATCGGATTTAGGATTATAGGGGCAAGTGCGCGTCTGCGCCACTCCCAGCAACCGGTGCACCTCCTGGAACATCCGAGCCTGAAAGTTTCGACCTTGATCCGTGTGGATCGTGCCCGGGGGCCCCAGCCGGCACACCACCTCCGTTACGAAGGCCCGAGCCACCGTCTCCGCTTCTTGGTCCGGTAGGGGGACTGCCTCCGCCCATCGCGTAAAATAATCCATGACGATAAGGATGTGCTTGTTCTTACGCGGGGTGCGCGGGAGAGGACCCATAAGGTCCATAGCCATGCGTTCCAATGGGAACGCTACCGGTACATGCCGCATCATGGCTAGAGGGGGATGGGGCGCCGCCTTACGGCTCAGACACTGGGGGCAAGAGGCCAGCCACTGCACCACATCCCTCCTATAGTCGGGCCAATAGTAGGCCTGCTGGAATCGCCTCAGGCTCCGGGCCCGACCAAAATGGCAGCTCAACGGGGCCCCATGCACCCCGGCCAAAACCTCCTCCTTCTTACTATCCGGCACCACTACTTGCAGGAAGGTGCGGCCGCCCGGCTCCCACCATACCCTACAGAGTACACCGCCCTCCACCCTCAGCCGCGGAACCTGTGCCGCCAAGGCGCGCACGTCGTAGGCCTCCCCCGAGAGGGCATCCCTCGAGGGGACCTCGCCTTCCTCGATCCATTTCCGAACCCTGGTGAGTAAGGGATCGCCCTCCTGGGCCTTTCTCCAGGCCTCCCTTTGGTCCATAAAGATCCCGTCCGTCTCCTCGGCCATCACTTCCAGGCCCACCCTCTCCTCTGCTCCCCTATCGGTGGCGGCTTCGCTACGAGTCACCGCACGACACTCGGCCAGGGCATCTATTGCCCCCTCGCTTGAGAAGTCCTCGAACAACGGAGACCCGGAGGGCTCCCCCATGCCGCATTGATTACACGGCCTCCGGGACAGCCCATCCGCGTTACCATGATCCTTCCCTGGGCGGTGCTCGATGACATGATCGAAAGTCTCCAATAACTGTAGCCACCTGGCTACCTGCCCCTCAGGTTCCTTGAAACTGGCCAACCACTTCAGGGCGGCATGGTCAGTCCTTATACGCACAGGGCGCCCTACCAAGTAGTGGCGGAACTTCTTCACCGCAAAAACCACCGCCAACAGTTCGCGGCGGGTGACACAGTAATTCCTCTCACATCTACTCAATGTGCGACTGGCGTAAGCTAAGGGCCGCTCCCGACCATCCTGCACTTGAGTCAGAACAGCCCCCAGCCCCAGGTTGCTGGCGTCGGTGTCCACCAGGAGCCATCCCTCTGCCATCGGGTAGGCTAGGATAGGGGCACTCACTAACTTATCCTTGAGCACCTGGAAAGCTTCCGACACGGCAGCTATCTTCTCAGGGTCCGTGCCAATCCCGTTCCTGTCAATTCTGTGCCCCAGGAAGCTCACCTGTTCCCGTACTAGCTGGCATTTGGTGGCCTTTATCTTCAACCCGGCCTCCTGGAGGCGTCCCAGGACCAACTCCAGTCGCTCCGCATGCCCCTCCAAGGTCTCGGAGAATACAATGATGTCGTCCAAGTACACCAAACACACCGTCCATTGGAGACCCCTCATGACAATTTCCATCAGCCTTTCGAATGTCCCGGGGGCGTTACATAGCCCGAAGGGCATTACGCGAAATTGAAACAACCCCCGGTGGGTCACGAAAGCTGTCTTGGGCTTAGCGTCCTCCTCCATAGAGACCTGCCAATACCCTGACGCCAAGTCAATGGTGCTAAACCAACAGGCTCCGGACATTGAGTCTAAAGAGTCGTCTATCCTGGGGAGAGGATAAGCGTCTTTCACTGTGACCGAGTTCAATCGTCGGTAGTCGACACAAAATCTGACACGGCCATCCTTCTTCTTCACGAGGACCACTGGGCTCGCCCATGGGCCCGAAGCTGGTTCGATCACTCCCTGTTGGAGCATCTTGTCCACCTCCTGATCGACAACCGCCCGCCTGTGTGGGGCTAGCCTGCGGGGCGCCATCTTTATGGGGGCCGCCTCCCCAGTGTTAATCGAGTGTGTCACCACGTCTGTATGGCCCATGTCCTCATCCCCCTCTTGAAATGCCGCCCTGTTACGCTCTAACAACCGTATCCATACAGGATCCTTCTCCACTTTAGTTCCCCCTAGTAAGACGGTTATGAGGTCGTCGCCCGTACTGTCCCGACTGGCCCCGGAGCCCCCTGAGTTATCCTCCGTTACCAGCCGGCACACGGGCTTGCCTACTAACTCCACCTGACCCAGGTGCATACCCCGGTAGACCGTGACAGGGTTAGGCCCCGGGTTACAGACCAACATGGGCACCTCGCCCCCTCTTGGCATGGACACTGTGCGTCCCACCCGGATTCCCCTTGCGCCCTCCACTCGAGGTAAGCCTTCCACCATCACTTCCTCCCCTTCAAACTCTGGTGAGACACGGCCCAGAATCACCCGCTCGGTTGCGCCTCCCACCACCTCCGTAGCAACGCTCACTATCCTGCAACTGCCATCCACGACCTCCCTTGGCCATAACAACTTGCCTTCTGCTAGGTTTATGGTGGCCCGCGTCTCCCGCAGAAAATCGGCGCCTAGGAGCCCTGACGCCGCAATGTCAGCGATAATAAATGAAGCGCGTTCATTCCTTGACCCGCATTGCAGGACCGTAGAAACCTTGCCCTCCACCTGGAGTGGTTTTCCATCGGCGGTGTGAAATGCCGAAGTGACCGGAGCCACCTGTCCAGGGGATCCCGCCCCCTTCCACCATGCCGTGGACAACAAGTTGCTAGTTGCCCCGGTGTCCACCACAAGATGGATGGATTGTCCCCATAGCACCCCCTCCACCTCTAGGCCGTTTCCGCTCTTTTCTTTCCGTCCCAGCCATTCTCTCTGCCTTTCGACCCCCTGGGCCTCCCCCCGGCTGGCGGGGGAGACCCCGTCTAGTTTCCCGACGGCTTGCCCTCAGCATCCCTTTTCTTTGCCGCTTCCACTCGCTTCTTCCAGGCCGGGCAGTTACGTTTAAAGTGGTCTTCAGCCCCACACTCAAAGCATGACCTCCACGGCCCCATCGGTGAGGTCCCGGTCTTGGGTACCTGGCCCCCTCTAATTTCGGTAGTTAGACCCGCCAGCCTTTCCTTGATCTCAGACATCTCCTCGGCCATGGACAGTGACGCGGCGCGGACCTGCTTACTTTTCTCCCGCTCCTGTTTTAGGTATGCCTCCGCTTGTACCCCCCTCTCCACAGCCTGGAGCAAATTCTTTGTTTCTCCCTGATATATCCAGTTACGGAGTTCCCCATCATCTAAGCATTCCACGAACCTGTCCTTGGCCATCACGTCCACCGTTGTCGCGTCTGCGTTAGGGTATGACAGACGGACCAATCGGGATATCTCTTCGGATAACGTCTGGAGCTCTTCTCCCGGCTTCCTCACTCGGGTGCGGAGCAGGGCCTTGTACGACTCTACCTGGCTTTGAGGTTGGAACCGGTTTATCAGTGCCTCCCTCAACAGTTTGTACCCATTCTCTGATGCTGGTTTCACAGCTGCGAGCAACCGTCTCGCCACCCCCGACAAACTGATCCCTAGGAAGGTCCCTGCTTCTTTCTCCGACCATCGGTTGGCTAAGACACAGAGGTCAAAATGCGAGAGGAACTCCTCCAGGTCACCTGACCCGTCATACTTTCCCGGCATCACGATGGGCTTGCGGGCGGGGCTGTCACCCCCGGCCCCTGGGGCCTCCTCCCCAGGAGTAGGGAGATCCCCCACCCCTACTGGCGATGTACCCTCTCCCCTGTACTCGAATGAGGGGGTGTTCCTCCGATCCCTAGATAGCTCCGGCCCTCTCCTCTCCTCCCACTGATCACCCGCCCCCGAGTTACCGCCTTCTGTTGTTCTCCCCGTTCTCTCTTGTTTCCAATAAGTATCCCCTCCGGTGGGACCACCGGCTCCACCGCTTGCACCACTGGGTGTACCACCGGACGCCCCACGGAACGGATTATAACCCCTCCTGGCGAAACTTCCACCAGCCCCAACTTGTGATTTAGCCGCTCCGTCCAAGAGCTCCCCCAACTCCTTCTCCCCCGATTTATCCTCCTCTCTCTTCCACTCCTGCCAATTTGTAGCATCTTTCCGCACTCCATACCACCTTTTACCACCACCGGTCAAGTCGACTGAACCACCGGACGCCACCGGGCCGCCGTTTTGCATCTGTCTCCGAAATAATATCTCCTCGTCCACTATTTCCACTAGAGATCCTTTCCTTCCCTGACCTAGACCTCCTTCCTCCCCTCCACTATAGTCACTATCAGCCTTATCCATCCTTTGTAAATGCGCGGGTTCGTAAAAGCAACAACACCGCTGTCACCAATGTAGTAAACACAAAAAGGACCAGACGCAGCCAATAAAGTTTGATAACAGTAGAAGGTGTTTGGTTTATTTCTTTCTGGCCTTACCAATGTAGTAAACACAAAAAGGACCAGACGCAGCCAATAAAGTTTGATAACAGTAGAAGGTGTTTGGTTTATTTCTTTCTGGCCTTATCACTAACAGTTCTCATTAATTGACATCAATTATCCTTGCTTGTATTGAGATGCACCACCCTTGCAGGTCTCCACCGATCGCAACCACCGAACCCGAAGTCACCGACCACACTTCTGCCACCTGCAAGTCTCTTATTGCCCTCCCCTCTCGCGACCACCGGACCGCCCTTATATGGCGTCACTAAATGTGACGTCACGAGCGTGACGTCACCGGTCGCCACCGTGTCGCCCCCAGGTGGGACGGACCCTAACTAGCGCTCCCGTACCGGTGGCTACCACCGGACCGATCGCCCCGACATTACAATTATTATACAAGTGATATGATCACTACAGAGCAATGCCTATATTAGGGTGTGTATCTCTCCTATATTAAGATAGCAACTTTTGAAACAGCTTGATATATTAGGAAACTGGCACTATTAGGCCTCAAAATGTGGTTATATTTGAGCTCATAAATTCTGACAATGCTTCCTCAAACCATTAACATTCTCTATTGGCTAATTGTATGCTAGTATGTCCCTAATAGATCTTTATAGGCATATTGATAATGAATTGAAATAACGACCGAGCTAAAAGATATTAAGTCACTGAATTCTGGTGGATATATGTGAAATACACATACTTTACCCCCATATAAATAATTTCATCAGAATTACATTTTCAATTTCCTCAATATATCCTACGTGTACCTTAGAGGTGCCCGTAGAAATCCAGTTTTGAAACATGCGAAAATATAATATTTCAGTTAATATAACAACTTTTGGTGACATTAAATCCATTCTGAAACAGATTGACTTTGGCTATAATAGAGAGATATTATGCACTATGCCATAATTTGATATAGCAGACATTAAAATATCAAATATAGCACCAAAAGCCAATATAGCAACTTTGGAAACAGATTTGCCTAATATGTCTACTAATAGAGGTTTTGAAACAGGCCCCAGATTGTCACGCGCTTCTGGCGTGGGATCAGTGCCATAGTGATACCTTTGAAAATGAGATCAGTCACTGATGCTATAAAGATGCACTCAATCTCATGTCAACCCAAACAAAAACGCCGACTGACAGCTAACTGACAGTCTCCAGTCACTGATGGATGGCATAGGGACAGTATCATTAGCCCTTTAATTGTTTCTAGTTCTATTAGAGCTTGGAGTATGATTATTTGGTTCACTATTCATCCCTAATCATTTTAATTCCACTATCACTGACTGCCCACCAGTGGCCAACTCCAGCTGCCAGCTGGCCGCCATCGCTGCGTGTGACGTCATGACCTCATTTATCTGAAAACGAGGCTCGCTGAGATGACGTGCATCTAGCATCAGTGACTGATCTCATTTGCAATAGTATCGCTATGACACTTTTTAATTATATGGGGTAATAAGTTCCCCTGGCCCTGTACAGGTAACATTTCTGATAGTGGCCCCCACAAGGCAGGGAGATACATAAAATTACCATTCAAGTCACCCTGTGGCCCTATTTGCTGGACATTTTCTAAAGTATAGCAAAGTTTGCCCTGTAGAGGAACATAAACAGGAAGTAAGAGTAAAGTAAACCATCTTTCAGGTAGCCTCTTCTTCTTCTGTTCTTTTGAAAAGTAAGCATGACACAAATTGGATAATTGTTAAAGAGGTCATAGATAAAGAGTTGTAATAAGAATTTGTGTTGCCACCCTAAAGACACGTAGGCTGCAAATAGGAGGGCGGTCTATACCATACTTGAGGGAAAGACAGGAACTAAAAAACAAAAAGAAACAACATCAGACCACCTGGAAACCTAGTAGCAAATTTTTTAATGGATAATTGTTGACATTGCTTAATGCTGAATACCTATTTACATATTTTTCATATTATTGTAGTGATGCATTTAATTAAACACCCCGTTACTCATTGATCTCAATACTTCTGTACCCTAGGGCCTAAATTGAGACCAGTGCCTATTGAATACTATTTTTAGAGAGCTGTAGCCTAAGTGCTGCACTCATTTGAGATGCTGGCGCTTGTTGTCGACACTGTTGGAGCCCCCAACCTCTCAGAGTGTAAGACTATATTGGGTGATGAGCTCCACATACTATATTTTATAAGGACTTGGTCAATAAGGTAATAGACAGACTCAGAGACACAGTGAGGAAAAGGTGAAGGAGTTCATGACATCTGTCTCTTATTTATTCTTAATGATTGCTGATAATGTGGGAGGTTTGACGCCCCTGAGGGCTCACTAAAACAGACCTGGTTTCTATTTGACATGGCAGATTAGAGATTTGGGGTGATTAAAACGGCCAATCGCTATACGCGTGAGCTCCTCGGGCATATAGTGGCCTTATACGCCCAAGGAGCATACACGGGACTTTTCCATACACAAGACAACCAATTCATACACGGGACATATATAACATACTCAGAATTTCACACTTTTCAGCCCGTACACAGGACTCCGCCCAAGGAACAAACATAGGACATTTTACGGGATTCACGGGATACACGGGATTGTGTGGACATACAAAGGCCATACATGGGAGCCCCCCCACGGCCCCACCCCCACCCCTGGGACACCTGGTGAGACATGTTTACATGGATGCAAGGGAATATAACTTGGTTATTATGGTCCGTCCATCAGCGACTCTGTGGCCGAAGGGTTAGGGCGAGTGATCGACAATCGTGGGGTACCCAGTTCGCCTCCACTCTCGGTTGCAAATCTAGCAGCCTAGCAGTTTGTAGGCAGAATGGGTGTCTTTTAATATGAATTTATAGTCTAGTAGTACATGTGTAGCATATTTTCTGTGTAAGAAGGATAGATTCACAATATCACAGATACAAGCTTTGTCAAGAGTTAGATTCTAACTATTTTAATTTTACTCAAGGCAGTAGAACTCTACAATGTGAACTATACCGAATATGAGGCCCTGTAATAAAGAAAAAAAAGGTTTTTAGGGTGTTTGTCAAGTGAGTAGAGAATAAACTCGATACACAGTAGAGCAGGCTCACTATGATACCGGCTTTCTTTGTTATGACTGAAAGTGTTGATTAAACAATATTTTCACATTTCATTGTCAATTTGGAATTCCTAAATATTACCACAAGCAATTTGATTTTAAGACGACGGGGGATCCAAGAAGGGGTGCTGTCCCCTGACTCCTTGAAAGTATAGGGTTGTAAAAATCAAGCTATGTAACCATATCTCAGTTAAAGCGGCTTATGTTGTGAGAGTAGGTACCTGCCAATAAAGAGTCAGTGCCTCTCCCCTCTCGTTAGTGATTTGCTCCTTCCCATTCCAGTCATGCTTGCTGATGATTACCAAAGTTAGTCAATGTGTAGCAGGACGCCAAGAAAAGCACGGATCTATAGCCTCTCTGCCATGGCTCGATGACATATCCATACATCCATGTACTAGTCAACCTCAAGCAGGGAATTTCAGGAAAGCATACCCACAGCCAAATCCAGACAAAAGAGCCTTTAATGATGTTACGCCCTATGTGATAGTGTTATACATCACTGTAAAAATATTGCTGTCACATTAACATTGACATTAATATAAGTAGATCGCCTGCTCTGATTTTTGTTTTTTCTTTTAAATCATAATCGCCATGAGCTATAGTAGCATCTTCATAGTATCCTCAACAACTGTACATATATGCTATATATAGAGAGCCCATAATGGATTAAGGAGTTAGAAAGCATTAGGAGGTGGACATCTCACCCTGCTCACTTGATCCATCTGCTCCTCAGTGCAGTTGGGACAGCTCACAAGTGGCCTACATACACAGGGGGATGTGGACTGGAACTTAATGAATGAGGCCTGCTGGAGGTACAGGACAATAAGACTGCCCACACCAGCTTACAGTCCTCCTGTGATATGTGCCAAAAGTCATAACCTTGGCCTAAATCAAATGAAGAAAGAGGATGTTGTGAGTATGCCCAACGCTGTTTCCTTGTTAACCACTAATGCGAGTCATCGCTGGCATGCATTCTTACAAGAGTAGTTATAGTCTGCCATTTGTGGTAGTGGTGCTATGTGTTTTGCTAAAAAATTGGAGTCTTTCCTAATGCTTTAGGATGTATAGGATATAATGACAATATCGGATTTCGTGAAGGTCTGAATCTCTGTGCATTATCAGCCAACACAACGTCTTGACAGGAAGTTGTTGTGTCTAAGTAGACACCAATATTGCACAAACAAGGGGAGGTAAACATTTTGGGATTTTACTAGTCTGATGTAAAGCACGAGTGCACGAATTAAGTGTTCACTAGTATAGCCTTATATCCACGGACACTAACGTTGTGGGTATAGACTATAGGAGTCAATTTAACTCTGGAAAATATGAATGTGTTTCCATTCTAGCTCCCCTGAGCTTAATACAATATGTATTGGCTCCAGATTTTACATATGGCATCATACATATGTGCTTAACCTTTGTATGTTTTCAGATTTTGCAAATTGGGTGTCATTTTAACATATTCAGGCAAGTTTGATGAAAGTTCCATGAACATAAAGATACCACTAAGTGATTGGTCTAGACGCTTTAACTACCCATCTTGTTCATTTTGTCTCAGCCTTTAACAGCCACTCATGGCCCATCATGATTGGTCTAGACAGACTGCTAATAACCATTCCTTTATAGGTTGTATATTACAAACCAGTAGATATTTGACAACTCTGTCTCAATCTGCCCCACTGAGAGTTACAAACCGTTAACTTATGCTCACTGGCAGTTCATTGGTGCATTACGTGGACCCTCTATACGCGTATCAACCCCGTAGGGTTGGCATAATGCATCAAAGTAGCCCTGGTGATTTATTCCCTGGTGCTGTACTCATGCATTTTGATGACCATTGAGCGTGAGAATCAGTCTTTAAAGGGTAAGCTAATAGTTGGGGGACTTCTGCTTTCTTGTCAGCGACCTTTAAGAAGACTATGTAACAGAGTATTGCATGTGTAGTATATCTTCTCTGTAAGTAGAGTAGATAAGAGTAGATAAGGAACAGCCCCAACTTCATGGGTCTTTCATAGGCTTTCACTTTTATGTCATGGCTGATACGAACGTCACTATGGATTAGTGCTAGAGCCGCTGTATTCGATGGGGGGGCATTGAATACAATGTGTCCGTATTCAATGGGTGTCCACCATCTTGGATTTTGAACAGATCAAAGCTGTTTTTATTTATGTAAAAGCAAAATAATCCCCTAGGCCATGACATAAATGCAAATGTCCACTTCCATGGGATTTTTTTAAATTGTATTCCCCTCTGTTGGACTGGTCATATCCCACAAAGCCATTATATGGCTTCATCCGATATGCCAGTCCCACCTCGGGGAATACGATGTAAAAATATCCCATGGTCATGGACATTTGCTTATAGACCTAATGATGTATATTTGTCACATTTACAGTGAGTTTGTTCCAGTTAAGGTCATACTTCCCAATAGCTACCATAGGCTGTATACGTGAGGGTTTGGTTAATAGGGTTGCAGGGGACCACAAAAGGCACCTACCGCTGTTACACGTCCCTGTCGACTTTCAGCAGGCTATTTTGAGGTTTTCTAAGAAACTACACCATATTGAATCATAGATACAGCAACATCCAAACAAAACAGGCTGTATGTATTGTAAGGCCTGTTGAAAATCATATAGACAAAAGCCCTGTGTCACATCATAACTCCAAGACTCTTTGTATTTTGCCCAAAGTATTCATAACTATTTATATGGCAATGCATTAAAATACCATGGTAACTCTCCCAAAGGGTTGGCATGATGACATGAATGTAGCCTTGCAGGACAATTCACTGCTATCTACATTTGGATGTTGTAAATGCAGCTAAACGCCAGCCAACATGGATGGTTACCAATCTGTGTTCCACAAGAACAGGTCTAGCAAATCCATAAGCAAATGTCCACGACCATGGAACATTTTTGCATCCTATTCACCATGATGAGGCCTCACCGTGGTGAATACGATGCAAAAATGTCCATCGAAGTGGACATTTGCATTTATGTCATGGCCTATTGGGTAAATTTGCTTCAAGATAAAGAAAAACAGCTCAGCTCCATTCAAAATCCAAGATGGTGGACCCCATTGAATACAGGCACTAATCTATAGTAACGACCGTATCTGCCATGACATAAGATATAATATTCACACACGCCCTGACTGTGCTCACCAACTGTAGGTCTGAGATCACCTTAATTGTGGGGCACATGAGCTACAGTAGAACCTCCTGTACTATGCCCCAGGGCTTTACATTTACGACTGCTAGAGGATTAAAGGCTTAAAGGGCATTAGTGAGGGGGACATCTTACTTGGTCCATCTGGTCCTCAGTGCAGTTGGGACAGCACACAAGTGGCTTCATGGATGAGGTCTTCTGGAGGTTCAGGACAATAATCAATAAAACTGCCCACACCAGGTTCCCTGTCCTCCCATGCAATAGGTCAAATCTCACAATTGTGGCCAAAATGAAATAAATACAGAAATTTAGGAGTCTGTACCAAGCTGGTCCTCTCTCAACCAGTAACATGATTCGCCTCTGCCAGATAGGCCTCCACGCTGTTCTGAATGGTTGTAAGGGTTTGTGGGTCGCCTGGGAGTCAAACAAAGGGATTCCTCTCATTAATGAGAAGAGGCTAAATTTATGCCAAAAGACATAGGGGCCACATAATTTTGCGGCTAGTTTGTTTGCGGCCATATGACTGGGGGCCAGATAACATGTAGCTAATTGACTGTGCGGCTAGAAGACAGTAATTCTCATGCACCTGCCTCTAGGTTCCTTTGCATTCCCGTCAACTGAACAGGAAGGTTAAAGGAACATACTTGCAACTTCTTTGTGAAATGAGCCTCTCTCACTGCATGGATCTATAACACATTGCATGGAATGCCCCCTAAAGTGTATTGTGTGGAATCACATGTATCCAAGACAGGGAGATGGAAATAATTTAACAGCATCGACAGTAACATGAGCTCTGACCATTCTCCACTAAATCACATCAAGATGTCAGAAAAAGGCATTTGGCCATGATATGGTGCTATTTACAACATTTCACCATTTTCATCCATGGCTACAGAACTGACTGGACTAGTTCCTTCCTTAACTTAATGCTTTAGAGGACGCACTATGCCTCAAGGTTCAGGCATGTTAAGTGGGATTCTGGGACAAAAAGTAGAGTATTGATGGAAATAATGTCTTTCTCAGTGCATATTGCCAGTGGGTTACAATGCCTTCTAAGGAAATCAAAACCTCTCATTTCAAAATTTACAATATTTCTGAAGCTTTCTTTGTTATTGCAAGGCATTGGATAGGCTGCTGATTTGATCCTGCTTGGTAAAAATGGTGGAATAGTGAATGAAATAAAGTGATATTCAGAACATGGCCCTGTCTCCTGCAACATTCATGTTAAGTGACTTTCCACTTCCAGGCACTCTGGAGACAGCACTTTCCAAGGGCCATTAGTGCCATGTTGTCACCACCAGTGAAACATACCTGCCTCCCAGGGGGTGAATCCATATCAAAATTTGCTCAACATGGGCAAAAAACTTCGAATGGTAGCATGTTGAGGGAAGGTGAGGAATTTATGATGATAAGACCAGAAACCTAGCATAAAATATCATGAACAAACTGATTTGAGTCGTGGGAAATCATCTGGAGCTAAGAGCTGAAAAAAGAATTCTGTGAAGTTATAACCTTGGGGACTACATCCCTCAAGCCTTCGAGCCTACTGAACATATTTCTTTGCCAAGTTCCTTTGAGCTTGTTTATCTATTAGAACTCCAAGGAAAGTGATAACAATGCTCATCTTCGCAAAGAACCTATACAGCATTATCATAGGCTCGTATACTATTCTACATCTACTCTCTCTCTCTCTTACCTACCTGATACAAAAATAAAATATAATCGGATTTACCCAACTTCTAATTTTGTTTAAATTGCATGGGTTTAGTAACCATTTGCTTGTGCTTCATCTTTTGAAGAAGTCTGTTTCCAGGAAAAAGGGCATTTAGTTTTCATAAAACAAGATTAAGCCCACTATAATGGGGGAAAGGGATTGATGAAATTTGTCTTCTGGCAACATACTCCATTGACTAATGAATCAGCGTTTACATGAGTAATCCATTTTTTTAGAAAGGCTACAGCTTTTAAATAACTAACTGAAGTAGAAGTCATCAATCACTTGACATTGATCTGTCACAAGAGATTCAATGATGGATTAAGATGCTAAATCATTTATCAGAGCGAAATAAAGATAATGGATGCCAATAAAAGTGTCTCATTTTCTCACTGGATCAGGAGTTGTATATTCCCGATTCTTATTAGTGCAATACTGCATTATCTTTAAATCTTTCAATCTTCTTTTGGCCTGCATCTCCACTCTTTTTCAATATTGTAAGTATAAAACAATGTTCAGTCAGACATTTCTCATCATGGTACAGCTGGACACAGGCCCCAAGTAGTTTTTTTAAAACACTCAACATTAGAGTGGACAAATATAGGGACTGCCGCTATGCTTGCTTTGTTCAATCAGGATATAATAGTAATTACATAGGGTTGGTCGGGCAGTCATACCTGGAGGCTATTGCAAAAAGAATCAGATCCGGATTTTCACAGTCGTAACTCACCTTCCAGTTCCTGGCTGTTCTGCTGCTCAGAAGCAACTTCTCACCTTACACTCAGAATCAATCCTCTTAGTATGAGTCATACTGGGAAGCATTCTCCAATTAATGACCACTTCAGAACCACTTCTATAACCAATTACCTTGCTGTAAAACAGGGGAGAAGTCATTGCCTGAGTGTAGTCAGTTCCCATTTGGGAATAGAACCTCCGACAGAATTGAATTCCTGTCCTTTCGCAACACCCTCCAGTGTAATCATTAGTGACCATTAAATACAGGGCTGTAATTCCATTAGAGCTAAGGACCCCACTACTATTTAGTTAGGGTCAAGAACAGGGTAGTCTAGTCATAGCATCTTGAGAAATGCTTTCCTGGACATCTTAACAACTGGTAAAATGGGGGACAAATCAATGAATAGAAAGTGCCACCAGTAAGAAGCCAATGAGCTGCCTCTAAGCCCAGGATCTTGTTTCAATAGATTCTATGAAAGGTTCAGGCCCCTACGACTTGAGAAGAGCCAAATCTTACCAGGTAATCTTAGGAATTTGGCCACAGAGACTAAATAGCTAGCTACATTTACTGGGTGATCATACTGCCTGCTTACTAAATAGCCACCACAGCAGTGACTCAATTAGGGACCATGGTATGACAACCCTCTATGTGAATAAATAGTTGGTAGTCACAGCTGCTGCTGTGTGCTTTTTGTTACTATTTGAGATGGTACTTTAATGTGGATATAATATAGGTAATAGCCTCTTCTGTTTCAACGTTGTTATATTAATCAGCTTTCTCAAAATAATTCTAGGCATGGATGGGTCAAATATATTATAGCTTTGAAACTGCTGAGACTGAGACATACCACAATTATGATTCTCTTTGGGCAAGGTGTTGTGGCAGGATTATTACCAAATCTTGAAGTAGATTATATCTAATACTTTTATGTAATATGCTTGCCTTTTATAAAGTTAAGCTATCGATTTGAACTGTTGTAAGGTTATCATAAGGAAATTATTGGACTGTAGAATGGCTTCTCTTAAAGCACCTTGTCTTCGCAGTTCCTATAGAGAATGGATTGCCCATGAGGGCTTCTAGGTATTGACTCTGGCAGTAAAAGCATTGCCAAAAAGTTACCTGCTGGCCAGCAGTCACTATGTGGTGGCTGGCAGACCTGGCTCCAGAAACCAAGGTTGAGGCAAACACCCATTACAAACCAATGCACGGACATTTTCCTATAATAAAAGGATTTTTACATGTTAGCTATGAATAACAGATGAAGCTATGCTAGGATCTAGTTTGGTCGCCTAGCATGGTTATTGCTTGTGGAATTACCATCCAGAGCTAGCTACCTTAGCCAAATTAGCTGTAAAACTGATTCATTGCAAATGTTTTTTTCTGAATCGTCTTCACTCCTCAGTCTTATGGTAGGTGAAATGATAGAGTTATGAACAGACATAGAATATGGATATGGAAAAGTCTAGGGATAGGATATGGATATGATTAGGAAAAGCACTAGGAATGGAATTCGGTTAGGGAGTGGGTTAGAGTTGTCAATAAGGATAGGGTTTGTGATCAATGTGATAAAAAGGGACATTATCAGTTGGTAGAATGGCATTTATTCATCATGTTGAAACTAATCGGGATGGATTCCTAGTGGGGAGGAGAAATCAAGGGGGCTTCCAGGATATCTGTGGATGTCTTTGTCCTGAAGGCCATTTCTCAAATGATGGTTATTATCATTGAAAAATGCCCCAATAGACTGGCTCACAGGGTATGTAATTGATGGTCAGAAAGCGAAATTAAGCATAACTATGCTGTTCATTGTACAAGACAAAATATCTTTTGTGCAGATGCAAAGCAATATATATATATATATATATATATATATATATATATATATATATAGAGGAGGCAACGCATACCATTAGCCATTCAATAACTTTGCTGTACATTAATGTATTATGCCCATTAATCTTTATAACACAGCTCTGACAAGTGATTAACCTAGAATACAGTAATGAATCATGCATACTCTACAGGATTTATATATCCCCAAAGGGCCATGTAGACTGCCTAGTACTGGATTTTTGCCCTTAAAGGGTCGATAAGATTTATGTCAAGCATGCTCCAACAGTTGCCATTGGGAGTTGGGAGCCATAGTGCAGGGGGATGAATGTGTATTCATAAACACTAACACTTTCCTGACTGATTTCCATAAAGGTTATGAGGATGTACTTCCCAATACTATACAAAGGTGTTTAATAAAGATTCTTCACCACGATTATATGGTGAATAGAGCAGGTGTTCACATTTTATATAGATTAGATCAGATTTTCTTTTTGCATTCAGTGTATGAAAAAATGGCATATCCATCAAGTTTGGTTATCTCATAAGCCTAGTACAACAAGATTCACATGATTCAGCTGTGTTCTACAGATGTTATGGCATTAAAAACGGCTCTGGCTGGAGGCGGATGATGATGATGGATGCTTATCCCCTTGAAGGGCGCATGAGTCACTATACTCACAAAAACTGCATCCTCGGACCCTTTTTGCCTGCACTAACAGTCTTGAGTGGGCATGCACTCATCCATGCTGCATCCATGCATTTAATGCCCTCTGAGTGATAAATTGGGCTGCATCTGCTTTTTGACAAAACCTGTAGCATTAGGGCTTTTGGCCAGCCTAAGCCTTGCAAGATTGGATCCTATAACGCTGGCCACTGGTACCGAAGACAATGATTTATAGTTCACAACTCAGAGGGAGAGTAAGAGGTAAAATACGGATAGTTAAACAGGAATCAAACTATAAATCAAGGTAAGTTGACATAGAGCCCTTTAAAAATACCAAATGAAAAGAAGGCTGATCAGGAAATACCTGCAGCTTAATTCAAAAGGCTCTGCCATTGCTACCTATGAGATATTAGTGATTTCCCTCCCATAATCTATACTGCTATGGTAAGGTAGGCCTGCCTTCCTTTTTGATAGCCAGCTACTTTTTAGTGAGCGATGTTAGCCTCAGCCCTCCTTTCACTATTCTAAGCAGCTAACAATTGTGCAGAGTGGTAACAGGTCCACAGAGGAAAGAAATTGCAGTGGAAGGTAAAAAATAGCAGAGGAAAAACCCGTTCTCTCAAGACTGGCTACACTGGGGTTCTGCTAATTATATATATCCTGCCGGGTGCACATGACCCTTCCTTTCTGATAGCCAGCTACTTTTTAGTGAGCGATGTTAGCCTCAGCCCTCCTTTCACTATTCCAAGCAGCTAACAATTGTGCAGAGTGATAACAGGTACACAAAAAAAAAATAATAGCAGTGGAAGGTAAAAAATAGCAGAGGAAAACCCGTTCTCTCAAGACTGGCTACACTGGGGTTCTGCTAATTATATATATCCTGCCGGGTGCACATGACCCTGAAAAGGATTAGAGGGTTAAAGGGTAAATATCTTACCTGAAGTCAGACTGTTGAAATACAACGCTTGCATCAAGAGGATCCTAAGGTCGGGGTGAGGGGGGGGGGTTCCCTTAAAAACCTTCACTGTTGTTGGTAGGCTACATGAAATGCGAGATTTGGCTATTTCAGTGGAAAACATTGAAATATAAAATAAATACCAAATGTAAGACAGAAAGGGGGACGAAGAAAGAAATTCATGAGGCAAGGGAAATGGATATAGAGAGGCCATTTTAAAAGGGGGGAAAGCTTCCTATATATGATATATGATCTAGAAAGAAAGAGAATATTTTGAGAACACCATATGACATGTAACCCAGCTCTTTGAAATGTTAATATGCATGTAAGTTTAAGTCTATTCCCACCTATATGTATAGGAGAAAAATAAATCTACCAGGAGTTACCATGAAATTATAGCTTGTATTTTAGAAGTACAGTGACCCCCCCCCTACACCAACTAACAGAAAGAAGGGAAGCATGATGTTACTATGCCCTTAACGCATGAGTAGACTCAAGAGCCCTCAAGCAGTGTGAGAAAATGCATTCACTTTTGTAACGAGGAATGTCCCCCCACCCAGGTGCACTTGCACTCGGGGGAAACCACTATCATTTCTCAGTATAAAATAAGGGGTGGTATTAGTACTGAAGTGGAATAGTGAAGGAATGCATAGTACTTCCTTTTAGTTATTGGCCTAACACCACCAGCTATTTTATTGTAGTAACACTAGGTCTGATGAGATGGTAACAGACATGCATACGCTAACATATCTCATAGGTAGCAATGGCAGAGCCTTTTTTATTTTATGTGAATAACTTCTTCCCGTAGAGATAGCATTGCGGAGCCGATCGCCACACCCCCAGTGGCGTAACGTGTCTCGATCCACCACAGCGGCTGATCCACTACTGCAGCCTCGTTCTGGGTGCATGTAAACATTCAAAATGGTGGACCGGCACTTGTACGGGGAACTACGGTACCAGATTTTGATAATTTTTCCTTATTTAAACCTCTAAAAACATAAAATAAATATAGAACTAAACTCCCCTGGTATCCTCGGTGGCCTATCAACCCCTCGGAAGTTGTCCCACGAGGGAGTTGACAACTCCCTCGTGGTGGATCGACCACCTCATACACCACGGTTGTTTAGTTCTATCTATGAATTAACCTCTAGACACACTTATTTATGTCCCTCTCATTAACCTTCTCATATTGTTTTAATGCAGAGCCATGTTCCTTGATCGCCATCATGTAAAATGCAATGCTAGTGAGAATCTCATTCTGTGTTAGTGCCATCTAGGGAGTAAGTAAACCACATGCAATTGGCGTGACATATGATACTCTGGCACCCTGATGGATTAACAAATTAGGAATCACAGGGTACCCTGGTTAAATCCAGAATTCAAAATTAATGGAACCTACATTAACCTCATTCCCCCCTCACTGGCGCACAATGCCACCACCACCTGGACTGGCTCACACTGTAAAAACAATGTTTAGGGATTGAACACCAGTGTTTAAGACTTAAACACTTGTTTAAACACTTATTTGTCCCACTTTTCTAAACGCTTCTTTAGTGCTAAACGCGTTCAATTTTAAACGCGTTTAACTACAAAGTGTTTAACCAAGTGTTTAAATGCTAAACACTTAAACACTTCAGTGTTTAGATGTTTAAATACAAGTGTGCAAAAGCTAAACACCTAAACACTTCAAGTGTTTAGGTGTTAAAAGGTGGGTGTTGAGAAAATTTGGTGTGTATCTTTAAACACCTTTTTTGCAGTGCAGACTTAACTAAGTACAGAGGCTGAGGTAGGGACTATGAATACCCTGTCATGTTAAAGTTCAGGGTTTGGAGTTCATGTTGTGCAAGCTGACTACCATTTTTAGCAAAGAATCACCTTATTAAATTGTGCCCTGTTACATGCCAATGCTCTGAATTGCCCACAATTAATCAGCTTGGATTATAAGGTATAGTGTCTGCCCACCCATATATCACTGACTATTGTGGGAGAATTCAATCTTTTGTTCTTTTGCATAAAATTGCAACATGATTGTCGTTGCTAAGTGGACAAATGTAATGGAATCAGAAACACTGTTCTTAAGCAGAACTTACAGCATTGGAATATGATTCAAAAATGGGCTGCAGTGATTTAGTAGGCTTCAGTCCAGTCCCAATGTGGAACTGGTTCTGGAGAATTGAGGCTGCAATTAGTTCTGCCAGAGTCATAAATGTTAAGTGTTTCCACTTCTGGCAGTGTCTAGTGGTCTATACAAAGTAGCTCACTGACAGATGAAAACGCCCATCAGCAACACACTAAAAAGATGGGTGAGGAGCTAATCTGATCTCAGTGGAGGGTCTGCATGGAATGCCTCCATGTATTTTTCTTTCAGTTCTGAGGTGATAGGTTATTTCTCTGATGATATGGACCATATCCTGGAAGAATGATGTGTGTGGGTTGTGGAGCTTAAATAGTATACCCCAAAATCTACTTAGGTATTCTCCTCCGGGAACTGATACTGCAGGGGGTTATTTTACATTATATTACAACAGCTATATACCTCTCAAATGATGAAACAGCAAAGGGTGTTTGTTTCATATCAGTGTACACAATTTTTGGCTTTTCTACCACTATTGTGCTATGACAGCCTTATCAACCCAACTTGATGCTCCCTCTGAAACAGAATAGTAAAGGGGGCTTCAAATTTCAATACCTGTAAGCAGGTATAACATCTTATGAAACAACCCACGGGCCCCTTAGAGAAAGTTAAAAGACCTACCCCAGTCGTAATACTGCTATCTTCACACATCGCATGGGAGGAGGGTAAGGATGGATTTAACATCTGCTGACAGATTTATCTCCCAATGCTGGTGTGGTCCATACTGTTTCCTATAAGAGCCAAGATAGTGGTATTATATATTTTAGTTAATAGGTTCTCTGTTGAAAAGCTGCAAATCATAGTATATCTAACTTTTCATATGGATAATCAATTTTGCAAATAGTGCAACAAATTACATTCCTTTTTATAGTTCATATGAAATGCTGACAGGGTGAGGTTCACATGTAAGAAGTTTATTAATCAATCATTCTTAGTATTACATTTGCATTTTTATTATCTTCATCAAACTAGTACATTGAATATTAGGAACTGCATATATATAAACAGCAGAGAGGTTAGGGGATGAACATCAGGGGGCTAACTGAAAGACCAATAGTGTGTTAATAACTTGTATTGAGAGGTCAGATTAGCAAAAACTTGGCCGACCGACGGCAGTGGGATAGCCACTTAAAGCATTTAAAGACAACTGAACAATGAAGTCAAAGAAATCTAGGATAGGAGGTAAGATATTTTGAGTATATAACAACCTACTTGACAAAAAAAACGTTTTTAACCAATTTTCAACCAAATAGACAATAGGGAAACCAATAAAAACCTGTTTTTAACGTAAAAAAGTTTTTATGCCAAGTGGGAATTCTTATCAACTTATGACTGCTTAAAAGAGAGAATAAACTATGTGACTTCTGTGTTCTTGCATATAAGTCATTAAAAGTAAGATTATCTTGGAATGAGTGCAACAAAATCAGCCTTATGTAAGCTTCTGCCTTTTATTAGATTCATGATAATTCATCCTTAGTATCTTGCATCTTCTTGATGGGGTTATTAATTGAGATGTTACGGCATTTGTGGCTATATGCTATGATATATATGTTATAATGCTTATAGCAATGAGTTAAATATCTGTGCCAACAATCATCAATCTACTCTGGTATGTAAATGACCATGGATGATCCATCCGTATCCACTCAGATCTATAGAGGGCCTTACTGTGATATCAATAACATAGCAGTATCCATCATTCTCATCTGATTTCCTGTCCAATTTGGACTCACCTCTTTATATGTTATAATCTGACTTCTTTTTTATACAGGCATACATTCTAGGTAAAGTAGTTAAGTACTAAAAGCATATGCCGCTCGCAGCATTCCCAAGGGGAGTCATTCATCTAAGGGAGGGGCTTTCCAATAGCCTGTGAAGGATCGTCTCATTAATAAAATTATGGTCAAAGAGCTTTGTAAATATCCCTTAATCTGACTTGATAGGAGGTTGACCTCAGTTATGCTTTTAAGGGAAGGGCTCCCAGTTAGACAATATTACACTCAATGAAGCATTGAGAGGAAAAGGGTCTTGTCTATCCAGTAGGCATTGTGCAGACAGGGTCAGAGTGAGGGTAAGCGTTAGGGTTAGTTTTTGGATGCTCAATGCCATGAGGAGAATTCCATTGAGCAGTTTGGTTACATTGGGTGGGAAATCTGGTCACTCAATGCTCTATTGAGCAGCAGAGTCCTTAATTGCTCAATAATCGATAGGGAGTAAATTCACACATGTTAATCATCCTTTACAGAAAGGCTGTCAGCTTTGAGTGATGAGGATGCAAAAGTAATGAAATTATTTGGAAAAAACCATGCAAATAGTCTAAATCAAAGTGAAAGGTCATTTTGTTTATAATTCTACATTAATATCATTTGGTAGTTACAAATAACACAGTTTCGTACAATGACTATTTCCAAAGATATCGAATGTGAGTTCTTGATGTTTGCTAGACTCAAGCTTTGACAAGTAGAAAGAATTGTAAAGTGTCTCTAAATGCCATAGAAATACTTAACAAAAACAATGACAGCATAATTGAAGATTTGGAATTTCTACATTAGACAAACCAGACGAACATTAGTTACTGAATATGTAACTTTGTGATGTGGGTAATAGATATATAGATACAAAATGGAACCTTATGTAAAATAAATTGGGTACTAATAGAATATGGGAACATAGAACTATGCATAAATACCCCATTCTTTATTCATATGCCATTATCCTTGTGCATAATATACAAAAGGCTGCACTGTACCAAACAATGCATATCATTACTTGTGAACAATGGTGAGATCTACTCACTGCTGATGGGCAGTAGGCAAGGGATGTTAATGTGATGCATTTATCCATATCAATGTGGAACAAAAAGCTCTTAATACACTTTAAAAATACCATCAAAATAATAATGATTCCCAGCAATGTATTTGTGAAAGATTCCCTTTTTCAGAGTGCCAAATTTTCTTGGGCTTCATTGTGGAAATTATACTGCTTCACTGCATCACAAAAAAAAATTATCTCTAACTAAACAGTCCAACCTTGTATATTCAACAGTCATTTATTACAACACCACTCATGAAATATGAACAGCATATTTATCAATACCTGGAGCACCTATTTGATCACATTACTCATACTTAAAGCTTCATCGTTTATATATGTAAGTCCAGTTATACCTTGCCAATCAGTTGAAACTCAAGTAACCCATCACACATTTCATTACCTATCATGTAGCCGCTCACTGCAAAGTAGGGAGAAAAATTGGCAAGATATGAATGGCAATATAAATTAACTACACTTGATAAAAGGTTGATGTATAAATTTGTGAAGTTCATCTATAAAAACGAGAAGAAAGAAAACAAAGAAAAAAAACCTAAAAAATACTACCAGGAGCTGCTACAGTTAAACTTACATGTGTCAACAGATGAATCACTCTGTTGTTAAAGTCTCTGCTTTTGACAGTTTGATTATCAAACGGACAGCAGACCATGGGGCAAGCATCCTCAAAATGCACTGGAGGAAACAATGGAATACTTAATGCAGATAGGTAGTGAGATTTCATTTCTCTATTTCAAAGTATAATATGTATGATCCTTAACTATGTGCCTCACATTTAGATGCAGTGTGCTACCCTGATGTATTATCCTTAATGCAGTTAGTGATGATTCGTTGTGAAAAAGCGAAATACTATGCGTAGATGGAATAATAGGCACTAATGTAATGCTTGTAGGCAAGGGCTTTCAGCACTAACCACTACTCAACTATCACCTCTCAACTATCATGCACCAATTCACTATGTTGCCCTCAAAAAGTGTGAGGCCTATCTTCACGGCAGATACAAAATGATATCATTGCAAAGAAATAATGAGATATTCCATGGAGTTATGAATTGCATGATAGATCATTTGGTTTAATCTCTGTGTAGTCAAATGACCCTAATGCATCAATTCAATATATATCAAGTCTTGAAGCCCATTTTCATGGCAAGTACACATAATATAACAAAAACATTCCCTGCATGTATGGAAGTATGAATCACATGGTTGCAAGAGGAATAGGTTGATAAACCTTTTAAGGGCTGCTGATGCAGGAGCAAGAAGAACCAGAAGTATGCACACCATGAGTGATGCCGGGTCAGAGGCCCAAGGTCCTACATCTTCCACGCAGGACCAGAACCCACAGAACCAGCAGGCGACCAGCCAGCCTGCCCCTCCCCAGGGAGGGGGTCCAGACTTGTCTGCTATGTTCCAGAACATAGACATGGGAGCTATGATGTCACAGTTCTTGAGCTGGAAGAACAGCAAAAAAAGAGGAGGATCCCAAGACCTCCTCTCCATCTCTGGGTAAACTAAGATCCATCATGGAGGAGAAGGTAGAGAAGATGCAGGCTAAAACAAAGAAGGGGAAAGATATAGGTTCGCTCATTGCTGGGTTCCCATACAGTCCTTGTTCGGGAGTTTGGAACAGATCATACAGGTGCTAAAAACCAAGCCTAAAAACTCTAATTACTTGAAGCAGGAAGAGGCCCTGAAAAAGCTACAGACTCACCTTGTCAAGGCCCTCCTGGCCTTTGTGCCTGTCATGGATTTGTGGATATCCTGAGGACAGTCAAACAAACAGCTCGATGAAATCTCAGACCCCCTTGATGGTATGCAACTTATCATTAGCACGGTCAATGCCATCACCGCCAGACATAAAGACCTCCTTAAACCTTTGGTAATAGCTAAATATGGTGAGCATATCCTCAAGAAAGGGGGAGAGAACCCCAAGTTCCTGTTTGGAAAAGACCTGGAGCAGGCCATAAAGGTGGTGGATTCGACCCATAAAATGGTTGATAAAATCTACAAACAGCAGCTGGCACCAGGAAAGGCTAAGCCTGCCTACAGACAGAACCAGCAACAGCAGCGCAAGTTCTCGACTAAGCGACAGAACACCCACTTCCCGAGGGGAATGAACCCTGCTGCACTCATGGGGATGGGGTTTCCATGCTTCCCCATCTTCTATCCTCAGATGGGATACAACTCCAAGACAACCCACACCCCCACCACCATCAGCGGCGGCAGGCAGTGCCACTTCAAAGAGGCAGGGTTTTCAGAAGTAGAGGCCTCACACAAGCAGGTGAGTCCCCCTCCTTTTGTACATACTGCTCAAAATTTTGTTGCCGGTAGTATTTCCCGTTACGTTGCCAAATTGTCTGCCATCACCAAAGACCCTTTGGTATTAGGGATGGTAAGAGGGGTCAAAATTCCCTTCGAAAATTTGGTCCCAAACCAAACCAATGTCCCAGGTCCTTATGCGTTAAGCAAATCAGAAGTGGGTGAGGTAGACTTTCAGATAATAAAGCTAGAGGAAAAGGGAGTTATTTACCAGGTTCCTCCCAAATGAGATCGATTCTTGTCTAACGTTTTCTTATGCCCCAAACTGGATGGGGATTTTAGGCTTATTCTAAATTTGTCAAAGATGAATGAAAGTGTGGAGTACACACACCTCAAAATGAATAGTCTTTAAACGGCAGTCGAGTTGATGCGCCGAAGATGTTGGATGACATCCATAGACCTGAAGGAAAATAAGGAATGAAGGTGCTGACATAGAGTTATGCACAGACGCTTCTAATGGAGGTTGGGGTGCCTACAGGGGTCCAATACCTACAGGGGGCAGGTGGAAACCTTTAGAAAGAATCCCACACACTAAATGTGAAAGAACTGAGAGCCATCCTGCTAGGTCTCCAGGCCCTTGTCCCGGAAAAGGACATTACAGTTAACATCAGAACTGATAACACCACTGCCCTAGCCTACATACGAAAGATGGGTGGGGTGAAGTCAATAGAGTGTGATGAGATGACAAAGGAAATCTTGGAATGGTGTGAGGATAGGGATATGTGGCTGCTTACAGCCCACATTCCAGGAGTCGAGGACGTGTTAGCAGATTTCAAATCCCGCCACGTCTCAGATGACATTTAATTGGAGCTCTCATCTAAATTCAAAAATCTTTGCTTAACTATGTGCCAGTTGAGGGACCCCAGACATAGACCTGTTTGCATCCCATTCTTACAGCAAATTAGATAAGTTTGTGTCCTGGAACCCTGAACCTGAGTCATCAGGAACAGATGCATTCTCTCTGACATGAACTAATTGATATTCTTACATCTTCACTCCTTTCAGTCTGGTTGGAAGAGTGGTACAACGCCTGACGCTACAACCGTCAGATGCAGTACTGGTGATGCCGTACTGGCCGGAACAGCCCTGGTTCGGCACTCTGTGGGGCTGCAGTCTGGAGAGAATGTGGTTCAGAAGGGCCAATGGAAACCTCTGACAACACGGTCAACCATGAAATCCAGACAGGATCCAAAGGATTCCTTTGGTGGCCTGGCGTTTCTACTCACCAAAACACTAAAGGAAGAAAGTTATGACCATGAAACAGTTGGTCTCATACTGGATGATTGGAGAACTGGAACTCACTCAGCATATAATGTGTATATCAAGAAATGGTCTGAATTTTGTAAAGAGCAAAACAACCCCACTCTAGGGCCTACTATACCCCAAATTTGTCGGTTTATTAAGGAATTACAGAAAGAAGGTTACAGCAACAGTGCTATACACACAGCACAGTGTGCCCTCCTGTAAGCTTACCTTCTACTTCAGCCAGTTATTTTATTAGAATCAGAAGAGAGTACATGTCGTACTATTAGTCTTTAATTTAATCCACCCACCTCTTGTCTATTCCCCTGAACCCCTGAACCCCACGGGTTCCTTTGGAATAACTACAATTCTACTTCAACTTAGGAGAGAGGTAAGTCTATTATAATTAAGAAAATTCATTGCAAATGGACAGGTTCTTGAATTGTCTTCAATCCTTGCTCTTAAGTTTCTTCCCCCCACAAGCCCCTATAGGGGACCACTAGGGGGAGAGTAAGTGAGTGAGTAATAGCTGTTTAACACCACTTCAACAGCTATGGTCATATTCATGGTGGGAAAACTAATTACACAATTTCACAGGGAATGTGTTGGTGCCCACATATATGTGCACCACAAACATCCGAGCAGATAGGAAAGAGGAGATATAGACCCATTTAAGTGGGCTAGGGAAGCCCGTTGGGAGAGAGTGTGGGGTATCCGATGGGTAGAGGGTTTAATGGGTTTAAATAGGTAGGGTCAAAGACAGTTTGGATAGAAATAGGTTATGAATATGAATATAACTAGGGATAGGATATGTGTATAAAGAGGGATAGGGCTGGGAATGGAATTTGCTCCGTTAGTACTAACTAGGGTTATTTTACAGCATATTTTGCTGGCAACTATGATACCTGTACCTTTTGCTGAAAATCTACAGGAGGTGAGTCACTGTAATTTTACAGCACAATCCACAGTAATCATACAGTAACAACCACTGTGATCATGCAGCAAGATCATTCAGATCTACAGAAACATATGCTGTAAATTAGCAGCAAAACATATTGTACAGTTACAGAAAAATGTCTTGTTTATTCAAAGCAATATTTTCTGTGAATGAACAGCAAGTTTTGCTGTAAATGAACAGCAACATATAGACTGTACATTTACAGAAACTTTTGCTGGCAACTGAGGTTCCAGCAACTATTGCTGTAAATGTACAGAAACTAGAACAGTAGAATTACAGGTAGAGGTTCTGGTGATCTACAGCAGATGTATATACTCCATCATTGCTGTCAGTCCATGGGGATCATTCCCATAATATCATTGATGTGTGCACTCTATGCATGTTTTGATACTATAAACCATACATGCTGAATGAAGACAACAATGTCTCCAATCCCAATGAAGTGCTATTATTGAGGCACTATTGAGGGTGAGACAAGTAGAGAACCATCTCACCCAAACCATTTTATGGTCATTCACTTTTAGGACTGAATTAACGTAAAGGCAAGTAGGCCTACGTTAGCTACAACCTCAAAGTCCAGACACTTGTATTTCAGATTTAGACACAGTTATGGTGTCATCTATGCATATTATTGGTTGTTCATAGTTTCTTCTTAGATAACCTTGTACATTATCATTAGTGCACAATGCTAGATTGCACCTATTGTGGTTATTATCATATTGCAATTCATTAATAAGCTCTGGGCACAATATTGGATTGAGATGTTCACTATAAGAATAAACGTACTGAACAGGTGATATACTGCTGTCGTTATTAGAGCCATTAGTGTGACTGACAGGCCTGGGGCATAGGTGTATGTAAGAGTAGTTATACAGGACCACTTACTGTACACATCTATCTACAGCTCCAAAAGTGTGGCAATATAGTAAGAGTCACTGCATTTGAGAGTACCCCTCTTTCCACAGTTGATTTACAACATACACTCCTAACAGTGTGGGCAGGGAGTGGGTTAGAGTTTGCAATAATATTGAGGTTTAAGATGGATGAGAGAAAAAGATGACACATCAGTTGGTAAAAAGTCATTTTATCTATCATATTAAAACTAATTGGGAGGACTTCCTAGAGAGCAGAATGACTCTAAGGGGTTTCAGGACAAGTTCCCATATGTAATGGTTACTACCTTTGAGAAACGGTCCCCTTAACAGGGTATACAATTGAAGATAGGAACAGTTATGCAAGCGTAATTACGTTGTTCTTTATTTACAACACCTTACTCTCCTGCACATGCAAAGCATTATATATCATATGAGACACTGCATTAAACAGCTTCATTGTCCAAAAATGTACTGTGCCCAGTCAAGGGATTAACCAGGATTACAATTATTCATCATGCAAACCCTCCGGAATAATATACAACCCTTAATAAGGGTCAGTGCTTAAAAGGAGACTCCCCAACACTTAATCGTTGACCCTTGAACGGCCGATAAGGTTTATATCTAGCCTGGTTCATCTGACACTAGGTAGTTGGGAGCCATGGTTCAGGGGGGTGATGGTGTATTCTTAAATACTTGCACTGAGGAGAAATGGTATATGCTCCTCTTTTCTCCCTGAATACAATAAACTTATGAAGATATATTTCCACAAAGCTGTTAAGATGCTTCAACACAATTTTATGGTAATTAGAGCAGGTGTTCTACAGTTGTAGATCTTTTTTTGCTCTCATAGAATGATCAATTGGTGTATCCATCAAAATTGGTTATCCAATACTAAACAGGATTCAGGTATTTCAGCTATGCTCTACAGATGGTATTGGATAAAGAACACTTGGGTTGGAAAAGAATGAATGATGCTTGTTCCCTCGTATAGAGCAGGGATCACCTCAATAATATTGAGGTTTAAGATGGATGAGAGAAAAAGATGACACATCAGTTGGTAAAAAGTCATTTTATCTATCATATTAAAACTAATTGGGAGAACTTCCTAGAGAGCAGAATGACTCTAAGGGGTTTCAGGACAAGTTCCCATATGTAATGGTTACTACCTTTGAGAAACGGTCCCCTTAACAGGGTATACAATTGAAGATAGGAACAGTTATGCAAGCGTAATTACGTTGTTCTTTATTTACAACACCTTACTCTCCTGCACATGCAAAGCATTATATATCATATGAGACACTGCATTAAACAGCTTCATTGTCCAAAAATGTACTGTGCCCAGTCAAGGGATTAACCAGGATTACAATTATTCATCATGCAAACCCTCCGGAATAATATACAACCCTTAATAAGGGTCAGTGCTTAAAAGGAGACTCCCCAACACTTAATCGTTGACCCTTGAACGGCCGATAAGGTTTATATCTAGCCTGGTTCATCTGACACTAGGTAGTTGGGAGCCATGGTTCAGGGGGGTGATGGTGTATTCTTAAATACTTGCACTGAGGAGAAATGGTATATGCTCCTCTTTTCTCCCTGAATACAATAAACTTATGAAGATATATTTCCACAAAGCTGTTAAGATGCTTCAACACAATTTTATGGTAATTAGAGCAGGTGTTCTACAGTTGTAGATCTTTTTTTGCTCTCATAGAATGATCAATTGGTGTATCCATCAAAATTGGTTATCCAATACTAAACAGGATTCAGGTATTTCAGCTATGCTCTACAGATGGTATTGGATAAAGAACACTTGGGTTGGAAAAGAATGAATAATGCTTGTTCCCTCGTATAGAGCAGGGATCACCTCAATAATATTGAGGTTTAAGATGGATGAGAGAAAAAGATGACACATCAGTTGGTAAAAAGTCATTTTATCTATCATATTAAAACTAATTGGGAGAACTTCCTAGAGAGCAGAATGACTCTAAGGGGTTTCAGGACAAGTTCCCATATGTAATGGTTACTACCTTTGAGAAACGGTCCCCTTAACAGGGTATACAATTGAAGATAGGAACAGTTATGCAAGCGTAATTACGTTGTTCTTTATTTACAACACCTTACTCTCCTGCACATGCAAAGCATTATATATCATATGAGACACTGCATTAAACAGCTTCATTGTCCAAAAATGTACTGTGCCCAGTCAAGGGATTAACCAGGATTACAATTATTCATCATGCAAACCCTCCGGAATAATATACAACCCTTAATAAGGGTCAGTGCTTAAAAGGAGACTCCCCAACACTTAATCGTTGACCCTTGAACGGCCGATAAGGTTTATATCTAGCCTGGTTCATCTGACACTAGGTAGTTGGGAGCCATGGTTCAGGGGGGTGATGGTGTATTCTTAAATACTTGCACTGAGGAGAAATGGTATATGCTCCTCTTTTCTCCCTGAATACAATAAACTTATGAAGATATATTTCCACAAAGCTGTTAAGATGCTTCAACACAATTTTATGGTAATTAGAGCAGGTGTTCTACAGTTGTAGATCTTTTTTTGCTCTCATAGAATGATCAATTGGTGTATCCATCAAAATTGGTTATCCAATACTAAACAGGATTCAGGTATTTCAGCTATGCTCTACAGATGGTATTGGATAAAGAACACTTGGGTTGGAAAAGAATGAATGATGCTTGTTCCCTCGTATAGAGCAGGGATCACCTCAGAGGTTATCTGCAATTATCTACACCTCCGCAGAAGATTTCCATCATATAATCAGACAGCCTATCCTAGAACCAAGGGCTGAACTGTAGAACCTTTCTCTTAAAGAACCTGGTCTTTGCACCTCCTAGAGAGAATGGATTGAGGGCATCCAAGTATTTACTCTCGCAGTTAAAGTTACCTGGAAAAGATTCATGATTTCATCACATGCTGGTTGGCAGTCAATATGTGGTAGCTGGCAGAGTAAGCACCATAAAACAGGGTTGAGCCTATACCATTTATGCACGAGTATAAGAACTTTCTCCAAGTATTTGAGTTTTCTATATGTCAGCTATTAACAGCTGATGAGGCAAAACTTGGGTTAGGTTGTTACACACCATTGAGTGAGTGACTGAGTAATAAATGTTTAACACCATTTCGACATCTCAGGTCATATTCATGGCGAGAACGCATTACACAATTTCACAGAGGAATGAATTGGTGTCTGCGCATATGTGCACCACACACATCCTGAGAGGATAGAAAAGAAGAGATATAGAACCTTTAAAGTGGGCTAGGGAAGCCCACACACCATTGACAGTTGTTAGATAGGAAATTACTATACTGAGCAACCCATGACCTTATAAACTGTGAAGTTGATTATTTGCAAACTGATATGTCTTTTTCATTCATAACTCTTCAGCACTGTTCAGGTAGGGGCCAGAGATAGAATCACAACAGTGACAGAGTTAGTGTTGGTGATATTTAGTGGATGAAAAATGCTAAAGCGATGGTGCATTATTTGGTATGTAAATATTCTGTTAAAACTTAATTGGGAGTGAGAGGATCCCTGAAGGGTAATCTCAGAGGGTAGTTTAGAGAATAGTTACAACTGTCTTTTGTCCCGGAGGGCATTTCTCAATATGATGATCAACACTACTGAGAAACGTCCTCCTCTACAGATGTTATGGTATTAAAAACCGCTCAGGTTGGATCAGGATGAATGATACTTATGATCCTTTGAGGGCCACATGAGTGAGTGAGCAATGGCTGTTTTACGCCACTTTAACAGCTAAGGTGATGTTAATGGTGAGAGATTTCATAGATAAATGTGTTGGTGCATGAACATATCTGGACTTAACACACTATGGATAGGGAAGAGGACCTATAGACCTTTTAATGTGGGCTGGGGAAGCCTTGGAGTTGCATGAGTGGATGATGTGATGTTTTAGGACCCCTTATACCACAGAGGGCACGGGGAACAATGGATTTTACATCTCTTATATATTGCATACATAGATAGAACTAAATGACCATGGTGTACAAGGTGGCAGATCCACCACGAGGGGGGGTCAGCCACCGAGGACACCAGGGGAGTTTAGTTCTCTATTTATATTATGTTTTTAGAGGGTTTAAATAAGGAAAAATCAGCAAATCCGGTACCGTAGTTCCCTGTACGAGTGGCGGTCCGCCATTTTGAATGTTTACATGCGCCCGGAATGAGGCTGCAGTGGTGGATCGGCTGCTGTGGTGGATCGGCACACGTTACGCCACTGTGGCTGTGGCGATCAGCCCTGCAATGCTATCTCTCTGGGAAGAGGTTATTCACATAAAATAAAGCCTCTGGTATAAGCTGGTTATCATGGTCGAAAATCATAGAAGGTTTGCATATGACGAATTTGGAGGTATTCCAGCCCCTACTATTCGAATTTTAGTTTCCCCCTCTATTTTTTTGGCTCAAAGTGTCAGGCTGGATGAGATCTTTGTGTTACATATGGGTTTTGATGGTCCCATATGAATATTTTGGGCTCCAGGGGGGTAAAATGGGCCCAAAAATGTCTGGGCGAAATTGTGTCTGGGCGAATGACATTTAGGGGCCTAAGTTACAAGCCATGTTGGGGGCTTCATTTCCTACAGAAACAATCATCATACCTCCATGAAAATCTCAGGTCCAGACTATTTTGACCTGTAGATTAAGAAAATCACATTATCATTTATGTCAGATGTGTCCTTGCTATCATAAAAGAAGCATACTTATAAGAATTATTTTTCATGATTCTGGGCACATGTCTGGGCGAATGACATGTGAGGCCCCATATGCACACTTTCTATGATTTGTGAAAGTGTGTAACCCCTGTGTTATATATCGCTTACAACTCTGTCCACGTACAATAACCCCTACTTCTGATGCATGCTCGATCTTGCTATTTGATACAGTGATAATAATGCGTCCTAACACATCACACCAGTGTCATTAAGTAGTGACTCATGCAGGCTCAACAAACAACTCATCTATGCTGTATTCATGCGCCATGGCCAAAAGTACACAATGTTATGATTCATTCTGCTGCCTTCTGAGAGTTAGTGATGAATTGGGATGCACCTGGGTCCTATAAGCCTCACATGTTGGCAGTTCTATACACATTTCGTAGGATCTTCCACTGTTTCTGGTCATTGACCTGTAGAATGAGGGCCTTTTGGTGCCAGAATAGGTTTGGCAAGAGAAAGGCCTATATGACCAATTTTGTTAAACACCTTGATTTCTAGTTCACAACCTAGAGGGCGTGTGAGAGGTAAACTAAGTAAAATGGGAATCAAGGTGCTCTAAAATATATAAACATAATAGAGCCCAAAATTAGAAGGCAATTAAACACATTAAACACAGATTATTGCATTGTAATGCATTCAGAGCCAGGTTCCCTGGTCTTCACCATGCACAAATACAAGCTGCTGAGACTCCATCTCTACAATAGTGCCAACTGGGGATATAGAAACCCCAGGTTGGCATGACATGTGATACTCTGGTGGCCTGAGGTACAAACCCACAGGGCGCCACTGTGCTGGAAACCTGAGGCATGCTGATTAAATCCAGATGCAAAGTGGTCATAAATCTCCCACCTTGCACCTTTCCCAGTCAGTAGGAGCATGAAATACTATCACACTGCGAGCAGACTTTCTATTTTTTTTAGTAGGAATCACATCAATAATGCTTGCAGAGTGACATGGACATGTTCAGGGACATGCCGGTGCGTAATAGTCCCGAATATTGCTCTAGGATCTGTAGGCCACAGTTCAATAAACCATAAATCTCCACCTATATGCATAATACCTGGGCCTGTGATAAAAAAGATCCTATCTCAGTGTAACTTAGCCTTCTAATGTCAGTGGGAACAAAGGAGATCTTTCCCTTGCAGCTCGCATTGCCTTTCCCTCCAAAATTCATGGAACCCAATTCAATTACCTCCCCTCAAACTAACATACAGTGCCAACACCAAATGGTCCAGTGTAGGACTGGTCCAAGACTAAACTGGGGTAGAGCCTGACTGTACTCTCGGATGTTAAAATTTAGGTTGAAGTGTTAATGTCGTTCAAACTGACTATCAATTATATCACAAGTTACACTTATCTGATTTTGTCGTATTACATGCCAGCTCAATTGCCCACAGCTAATCACCCTGTATTAGTTAGTATAGGGTCTGCCACCATACCTTCTGATCCACATATCACTATCTATTGGTGGAGAGAATTTTTTATTTAATGCTAGAAAAACTAGATTCAAAATTTCTCCTTTTTTTTAACATCTTTACTTTCTTTCGCTAAGTCAACAAGTATTTGAAATGGAATCAGAAACACTGTTCTAAAGTAGAACCTAAAGCAGTGCAATATGATTCAAATGTGGGCGGCATTGAATTAGTACACTGCAAAAAATGGTGTTTAGACCCTAAACACAATTCTAAACATTTTCTTGCAACGTTTTTGTAATCACATTAATTTCCTAAACATGTTTAGTAAAACAATGTGCTTAGCTCAGGTGTTTAAAACTATAGGTGCTTAGGTTCAAAACTTGTGTTTAGATATCGATGAAATTTTGCATTTAGATGTTTATGAAATTTTGTGTTTAGAGGTCTAAGGGGTTTGCAAACATGTATGCATTAAAAATAAGAATATCTTTTGTTTGTTTTCTCATTTACTGGAGTACATCAGCAGGTATTTACACAACAAAGCTTCCCAAGATGTCAGCCACAGCTATACACATATATGTACACACTGCACTAGAATGAGAGACTTGAGAAGGCACAACAGCTTGAAAGGAAGGTCATTGCTTTATTCTTTATAAAATAACATGAAATAGGTGTCAGCCAGGGACCTCATTGATTATTATATGCCAATGGTGGTGGTTCAGTTGAATTCAGTCAATTTTCTATTGCTGTTTCTATTTTCATGACTTTCAATAATATGAACAAGAGGTTTAAGGACATATGTCAGGACAATTGATCAATTGTGTTCAGAGAGTCCATTCAGAGGTACTGCTGCTACCTTGTGTGGATTTGACATCCAAGTTTCTAAACATATTGATGTTAAATCTAAACACCTAGTATTCAACTGTTTAAAATCTAACATCTAAACATGTTTAGCAAAAATGTGTATGTATTTAGAATAGAAGTGTTCATTTCCTAAATGTGTAGCTGATGAGACACCTAACTGGCGTATGTGTTTAGGTTTTAAACATGTTTAGACCTAAACATGTTTAAAATCTAAACACCATTTTTGCAGTGTAGCCTTCAGTCAAGTCCCAAATTGTAACTGGGAAAGGTTCTGGAGGATTGAGGAGTCCACTTCTGGCAGTGGCTAGTGGTCTATACAAAGTATCCTTCTGACGGATTGAAACACGTATCAGCAACACACTAAAAAAGATGGGTGAGGAGGAGCTAATCTGATCTCAGCAGAGGGTCTGCATGGAATCCTTCCATGTATTTTCCTTTCAGTTCTGATGTGATAGGTGATTTCTCTGATGATATAGACCGGACGAATGATGCATGTGGAGTGTTGGGCTTATACCCAAAAATCTACTGAGGCATTCTCCTCTGGGAACTGAAAGCCCTGGGGGTTATTTTACAGGATACTACAACAGCTATACCTCTCAAATAGTGAAAGCTGTCTCTTCCATATCAATATATACACTTTTAGGCTATGTTCTATGACAGCCCTTTCTACCCAACTTGATACTCCCTGTGAAACAGTATATTAAAGAAGGGCTGAAAATTACAATGCCTGTAGGCAGGTACAACGTCTTGTGAAACAACCCACAGGTCCATAAGAGAAAGTTGAAACACCTACCCCAGGCTTAATAGCTTTTATCTGCACACATCCCATGGGAGGAGGGTAAGGATGGAGTTATCATCTGCTGATAGATTTATTTCCCACTGCTAGTGTGGTCCCTACTGTTTCCTATCTAGTGAGAGCCAAGATAGTGGTACTATATGGTCACAAATCATAGAAAGTGTGCATATGGGGCCTTACATGTCATTCGCCCAGACATGTGCCCAGAAAAAGAATTCTTATAAGTATGCTTCTTTTACAATAGCAAAGACACATCTGACATAAATGATAATGTGATTTCCTTAATCAACAGGTCAAAATAGTCTGGACCTGAGATTTTCATGGAGGTATGAAGATTATTTCTGTAGGAAATTAAGCCCTCAACATGGCTTGTAACTTAAGCACATTTTACCCTCCTGGAGCCCAAAATATGCATATAGGACCATCAAAACCCATATGTAACATGAAGATCTCATCCAGCCTGACACTTTGAGCCAAAGAAATTAATAGAGGGGGAAACTAAAATTTGAATGGTAGGGGCTGGAATACCTCCAAATTCGTCATATGCAAACCTTCGATGATTTTCAACCATATATTGTAGTTAATAGGTTTTGTGTTAGAAACCTACAAAATAATCATAGTACATCTAACTTTTCATATGGATAATCAATTTCACAACTAGCCTAACACATAAAAATCTTTTTTTATAGTTCATATGAAATGCTGACAGGGCAAGAAATGAGGTTCTCATGTAAGAAGGTCGTTAATCAATCATTCTGAGAATTAGATTGACATTTTATTATCTTCATTAATCTAGTACATTGAATATTAGGCACTGCATATATGTAAACAGGATGATGGACTCGGTTGTGCCTTACAGAACATTTCCAATGTCAGAAAGATGAGCCAGTGTATTTACATAGAGTTAGCATTGAAAGGACCAATACTATAAGCCTCATGTAAGCTTCAAAAGCTTCAAACAAAGTTTATTTTTTATTACGACTAATAGGCAAGGTATGATAGCGCAAAAATAAATTTGGAGCAAGGTTTTTACAACATGATTGCAACTGTAATTCAATACTGTTGAATTTTGAAGTCTAATTTGCAAGGGGGTAAACACATGTGATATTGACATTCTAATTCCTCCAATTTAGAGGAATGCAAGTCACAAAGTCATCTAAACAACCAAGAGTGGGAGAGGTTGGGAAATGAACACCAGGAAGTTAACTGAAAGACCAATAGTGTGGTAATTGATTGAGAGGTTCACATTCCTAGGAAGTCATTTGTAAATCTTAAGCATACAAAGACAACTGAACAATGAAGAGAAAGAAATATAGAAGTAGGAGGAAAGAGATATTGAGTAAAAAGTCAATAACGGAGAGAATAAACTATGCCCCTTTTGTGTTCTTGCATATATAAGCCATATAAATAAGATAGTCTTGAAATGAGTGCATCAAAATTGCACGTTTTATTAGGTTCATAATAATTGGTCCTTAGTGTCTTACGTGGACCCTTTATTGATGGGGTTATTGATTTTGATGTTACGCTAATTGTGGCCAGATGTTATATGGCATCTATGTATAATGCTTATAGCAATGGGTCAATTTTTTTTTGCTAAGAATCATCAATCTAGTCAGCCCATTGATGATCCATCATTATCCATCCAGATCTATAGAATACATAACCGTATATCTAGCATAGCAGTATCCATCACTCTCATATGGACTGATATCTAATTTCTATAATCTAACATTTTATATTCAGCCACATATTCTAGGAAGTACACTGCAAAAATGGTGTTTAGATTTTAAACATGTTTATGTCTAAACACGTTTAAAACCTAAACATATAGGTCAGTTAGGTGTCTCATCGACTACACATTTAGGAAATGAACACTTTTATTCTAACTACATAAACATTTACGCTAAACATGTTTAGATGTTTAGAATTGAGACAGTTGAATAATAGGTGTTTAGATTTAAACATCAATATGTTTAGATACTTGGATGTTGAATCCACACTAGGTAGCAGCACTACCTTTGAATGGACTATCTGCACACAGTTATAATCAATTGTTGTGACAAATGTCCCCAAATCCCATGTTTATCATAGTTTCATTTCATAGAATGTCATGTGAATAGAAAGGGCAATAGAAAATTGACTAGATTCACCTCATGCCACCATCATTACCATAAAATAATCAATAAACTCCATGACTGACACCTATTTGATGTTATTCTGGAATAGATAAGGCAATGTCCTTCCTGCCAAGCTGTTGTACTTTCTCAAGTCTCTCATTCTGATACAGTGTTTAATATATGTACACATATATAGCTGTGGCTGACATCTTTGGAGACTTTGACAAGTAAATTACTCCAGTAAATGAGAAAAAAATATATATCTCTGTTTTTTAATGCATACATGTCTGCAAACCTTAACTCTCCATCCAATCATTTAAACATCTAAACACAAAAATTCATAAACACCTAAACACAAAAATTCATATATCTAAACACAAAAGTTTTAACCTAAACACCTACATTTCTAAACACTTGAGCTAAGCATATTGTTTGGCTAAACATGTTTAGGAAATTAATGTGATTATAAAAACGTTGCAAGAATATGTTTAGAATTGTTTTTAGGATCTAAACACCATTTTTGCAGTGTAGTTACTGATGAGCTTACATGAACAGCTCACATCATTTTCCAGGCGAGTCATTTATCTAAAGGGGGCTTTCCAAAAATCGATGGAGAATCATCATTACTGAAATTATTAGAGGCCTTAATCACTTAATAATATCACTTAATATCACTTAATATTATTATATAATTGTAACTGGATAGGTGTTTCAGAGTAACTATTAAGGTCAGAAAAATCCCAACAGATCCACTACCTATTGTCAGTGTAATGCTGACTAATGGGTTTACTCAAAAGCACTGGTCCCTCACGTTGACTTTTTTGGGCTTGATTCAGTCCCTTGACCCTCAGGATTAATTCATATTGACCCTACTTGGTTTCTGTAGACTCATCATAGCTGCATCCATGCATCATGACAACAAATGGGCATAATGTTTTGATGCTCTATGCAGTCTTTAGAGAGTTAAATTCTCCTCTGAGCAGGAGAACTACAAAGAGAAAAGAAGACTGATCGCTTTGACACATACTGCACAGGTCACAACTGTCTCCCACATGACATGCGTGAAAGGCATGTTGAATGAGGTTGACACTCTCACATGTGGTTCGTCAACTCCACTTGACATGCGTAATGAAGACAGTTGTCATGATGACATATGTGCCATGTCCCAATGACATGTGCTCTATGTGTCAAATCAAGTTGACATGGATATACATGTCATTTTGTCAGGAAGACTTTTTTCAGTGTAGTCCAAATCAAGTCCTAAATGTGGGATGTGCCACATACATGATATCTTACTTTCGATGTAATGTCATAGGGCTTCTCCCATTGCTTGTAGACAAACAGACATAAAGATATCAAGGTTGTTAAATGGATTTTTGGGGTCAGCACTGATATCGTCATGATCCAGCTTACCATCTAGGCCATTTTAGAGCCACACTGGGTTGGCCAAAATAATATACAAAATGCATCATCTTGAAAAAGTCTTTCATCACTCCACACCATGCCTCTATATATGGAGGTTTGTTTATATAATGAAGTGTGATATTTTGGGGATTGCGTAGGTATCAGACTTGCACAAAACCATCAACATCAACATTCTGCTCAAAGAACCAATCGAATCCCATGTTGATGTTATACAAGTGAGTGAGTGAGTAATAGATGTTTAACGCCATTTCGACAGCTATGGTCATATTCATGGTGAGAACCTCATTACACAATTTCCCAGAGGAATGTGTCAGTGCCCGCGCATATGTGCACCACACATGATGTTATAACCTACACATCCAAAAGCATTAGGACATGTACTTCAATCACTAACTGAAATGCCTTCTTGGGAATGCATCTCATTTAAATGCAGTAAGGGGGGCCCTATATGATGCAACAACTACTACTTCTCTGACAAGAATGCGAGGAATTAGTTTGGTCGCACACCATGGTCATTAGTTGGGGAATCACCAAACAGAGTTAGCCATAACTGAGCTCCACCTGTGAGAAAACTATGTGGTGAAACTTGACCTGCCTTTTGTTTAGACACTGTGGTCAGGTTTTCTTAGGTGTTTGGATTGTTTCACAGTCATGTCATGAAGTAGAGAACAGAGGGGAGCCACCTAAGGAGTCCATCAATCAAAGTGTCTGAGTACATGGCTGCATGTTGTTCTAAAGTAAATGAACTGTCTGTTGTGCTGCAAACATGGAACGTGAAAAAAAAAATCCATGAACTGCACATATGAAAAGAGCATTTTACATTTATGTCATGGCTGAAAAAAAATCCATGATCTGCACATGTACATGAAAAGAGCATTTTACATTTACGGCTGATATGAACGTCACTATAGATTAGTACTAGAACTGCCGTATTCAATGGGGGGCTTTGTATACAATGTGTCCTATAAGGCGTCGTTGAAAACGGACAGGCCTCACCGAGGTGAATACGATGCAAATTTATTCCCTGGTCATGGACATTTGCTTATTTACCAGATGATGATCAGATTAGAAATACATATACGTTCTCACTTATCGACCTGGAGAGATGTGCAGCTACACTGTAACAAAAGAATATCATAAAATAACGGTTCAATCCTTTTCCCAAAGTTGCCAGGTTTCTTGCCTTTCCTCTCACCATCTTACCACCACTGGGGACTACACTGGTGCATTGCAATACAGTTGCAATGGTTCATTGTTCAGCTTTACAAGTATCCCTGGCAGACTCAACAGTTATATCTTTACAGTGCATTGCATTAAACAATCACTCATTATTAGTACCAGGAAAACCACAAAAAGACCGTTTAGGGGTTACTGAAGCATCAATGTGTCCTGCCCATGCATGCCGCCATGGTGCGTAGCCTGCCTGTCCGAATGGGGCCATTCTCAGAAATAGAAATGGAGATGGAATACTGTTTGTTAGAGTGAGCTCCAAAGGCAATGAACAGGGAAGTGTTGCCAGGGTAATGCTCAGTTGGTGTGTAAAGTGCTGGTTCAACTGCTGTCGCTTGGGAGAATTTTCACTAATCAGACTGATTTTCGAATCACAGAAATAGCCACAGCGAAACAAAAACAGCTGTATGCATTATAAGGCCTGTGGAAAATCATGCAGACCAAAAGCCCCATGCTCCATTCTATCCCCATGCCCCATTGTTGTTATAATGTGCCAAGTTCCTGTAACCTGCCCTGGAAAAACAGCTTATTCCCCCTGAAAATTTTGCAGATCCTGTCACAGGGATTCTCCTGATGCAACAATGCAAGGCAGTTGATGTCATTTACATGAATCTAGCCTTGGAGGATGATTTACAAGTACCTGCATTTGGATGTTGTAAATACAGCTAAACCCCAACCAACATGAATGGTAACCGATCTGTGCTCCACGCGAATAGATCTAGCAAATTTGATATAATATTCATAAGGGGGGCTGACTGCGCTCACCAACTGTAGGTCTGGGATCACCTTAATTGTAGGGCACATGAGCTACATAGAACCGTATGTACTGTCCTCCAGAGCTGCACACATATACAACTCTTAAAGGGTTAAAGGCTCACAGAAAAAATAATGATACTCACCGGGAGCCTAATGTTAGCCTCAGGCAAATGTCGCCAAAATAAGTATATTTTGATACTCAGGGTGAACCTAGGGTGTAGGCATACTCCAGCAATACCTGACACTCTACTCTAGATTGTTTATGGCCTAGCTGTACCCTCTCTACTGCCCTACTTTCACAGTGCAGGAGTCTCTTTAGAGACAGGCTCAGGGTCAACTGGAGTAACATAATAGAAGAGAATAGGACATTGCCTGAGTATCTCTATGAAGAGGGTCAGGCAATGCTGGATCCTTCCTGAACAGGCTCCACCATTACAGGAGTCTTTCTTACCTATGGTGTAATACACTGCCAGAGTATCCCAATACATAGGATCACACTTTACTGGATTCTATCTTCAGAGTGAGTCCAGCAACACTACCCAGTGGGCACAACCCCACTTAATGAGTTACTAATCAGCACTGCATTGTAGGGCTTACAGACAGTCTAAATTGTAATGGTTATGTAGCCCTGCATTTGTAGCCCTTATTGAACTACTAAGCTGTAGGGTGTATTAAGCCCAACACATAATTGGTTTGTTAAACATTATAAAGAAATATAGAAATTAAGGTCACCGTTTGACAAAAGCTCATAATTTCATATTAATTGATGAATAGTTTGTGCATTCCTGGTTTCAGTATCCTTTTTGCTCCTTGGTGGGATTTGAACTGGGTACCTCCTTATTGTGACTCCTTTGTGCTCCAATATGTGCTAGCGGGTCAGGTGTTGAAAGTGGCACTATCAATATGATATTTCAACCATAGACCTACTACAGTGAGATGTCATTGGTCATATGAGGCCCAGTAGACTAATAGGGAACACAGACTGGAGTGACCATAGTAAGGAAAAATGCCCATAGTAAGGACAAATATCCACAATGTCCTCAGTAAGTATTGCACAGTCCTACTTATATGCCTATTGCAACCTGGCTCACCAGTTGTAGAGGTGGCACAGCGTTAGGATTCTCGCTTTGCATGTGAGGGGGCTCAGGTTCAAGTCTAGGTGGTGCTGAGAAACATTTTACTTTTTTTTCAGTTTAATAGGAAACATCTCATCTATTACAGTGTATTTTTCTAGGACCTAACTTTGTAACTAATTGAAAAAGATGCTTGCTTGAAAACGGACAGAATCTTCAACGTCTGCCAAGTCAGAAAAAATAGCAAGAAAATAAATCGTTTGCATAACAAAATATTTCGGGTTGAAAACTTGCAACTTTTGAAGAGCATTCCTGGGCTGGATTCGAACTCAGGACCTTCTCATATGAAGGTAAACATGTTACCACTACACCATCTTGACTGTGCTGAAAGATCTCCACTTGCAATCTCATATGATCTGCTCCCTCTGTGTGTTGAAATCTGGTATTCTACTTTTTTCCAAGCCCCAAAACATTAGAAATATGCCTGGGACCATATGTTACTTTTACATTTACTGCAAAGATATGATCATACTCTAAATGTTTTAGTGATTAATTCCTATTATATTCCTATATAGATAAGATTATATTCTTAGATATCATGGTTCTAAGGACTAGAGGATAATAGAAAGGATATTGAGTATGTGCAAGAATGGGTGAGGGGGGGGGGCTTAATAGGGAAAAATCTTCTCACAACCCCATTATGAATGCATATTCATGCTCACATTGTAGCAATAAGATTGACTTACCGACTTTACAAAAATTCTCAATGGGGCTTGAACTCACCACCTTCAGATGCAGACTTCAGTGCCATATCAACTGAGCTAATGAGGCACATGGTGTGGTGGGTGCTAGGATATGATATAATCTCAGACATCAGTGTAAGGGCTAGACCCCTGCTTTGATGGAGTATTTAGTTAGATTCAGACTTAGTATGGCACCATGCCTGAGCCTTTTGCCATACTCATGCTGATCCTTTTTCCCAATGTGTGGCATTGAAGCAGGCTCAGCATGAGTATGGCATGTCAGGGGAGAGCCTCTAGCAGAGGCTCTCATGATACTCAGACAGCACAAGAGACTAGGTGAAACTCAGGCTGATGCTCTTTTTTTCTGTCAGTGCTTAGAGGGCATTAGGGAGGTGGACATCCCATTTGATCCATCTGGTCCTCAGAGCAGTTGAGACAGCACACAAGTGGCCTTCATATAGGGGACTGTGGACAGGGAATTGATTGATGAGGGCTTCTGGAGGTACCAGACAATAATCAATAAATATAAGACTGCCCACACCAGTTTTCCTGTCCCCCAATGCAATATGCCATGTTATAAATGCCTCCAAACTGTTTTGATTGGTTGTGTTTCCTCCTCTTCTCATGTTAGAAATAGATCATATACATATCCTTCTGGTGAACTCCTGGCCAAATCAGTGAGGGCCTAGCTGTAGTGAGATTATCTGGATTGTTAGCCAGATAATGATAATAGGACTCGATTCAGATCAGTTTAGTACTAATTCAATGTACAACATCCTTGCACACAAGACACACCTCTAACGTTTCTGCTTATATGAGGTACATTTGGGTTCCTTCCTCCCAAATAAGAAAGTCTTAAATGTGCAGGGTATACATACCTGGCAGGGCCTTCATGGTAGTTCTTCATGTATGTGTCAAAGGTAACTACTTGACTGTCAATATCACCTCCCAGGGACATAAAGAGTTGCCAGGCATCATGCTTGAGGCATGTAATAAGTCCATGTTTTATTACATACCTGTTATAGCTGTCTCAATAGGCCCATGTGTCAAGAACAGGTGACTTTTGATAAAATTGATAAAGCCCTGTTGACAATCAGTTTAGCAGAATATGAAAATCTTATCGCAAACAGCTTACACCAGCTTATTCAATTGACAACTATCATTTGACTAATGCAAATTCCACAGCTGAATCCTTTAAGTACATTTGCATATTTACCAGTTTAATCTCAGAAAAGAAAAGATAAAAAAGCAACAACAAAAATGATTGAAGAATTGCAACTTCTTTGTCAAACAAGAAAAATGTTGCAAGGACCACGGATAGGAGTTGCCACTCTGCGGCCAACATGTGACGTCACGGCCAACGTATGACGTCACAAATTGCATCACAAGGTGACCGTAGTGTCACTGACAAAGCAAAAACATAATGAAGTTGCTACAGTTGCTGTGCTCCCAGCCGCTACGCGGCAAGCAACTCCAAATTACTTTCTTACTGCATTGGTACACATTGCATGTCAAACCCCTATAACACTTGTATTTGGATACATGCGATGCCGTTGTACTGATTTGAAACGTTAGAATGAGCTGTGACCATTCTTCTCTTAATAATATGAGGATGTCAAAAAAGGCATAAATGCTGTTACATGGTCCAATTTACATAAATTTTACCTCATTTATCATGAACAAAATATATTTGATCCATTATTTACCTTTAAAATCTGGTTAAAGTTTGATTAAGATCAGGGTGATACTTGTAAATCAGCTTTCATCAGAAGCCATCGGGATGGCTCCTGATTTGATCCTGTTTGGTAGAGATTTTGCCATGGTGAAACGCCAACTACAGTGCCACTGTGAATAAAATAAGGTGAAATTCAGAGCATGGTCCCATCCCCTGCAACATTCATGTTAACTGCTTTTCCAATCTCAGGCACTTCAACGCCTTCCCTGGGCCATTAGTGCCATGTTGTCCACACCAGTGAAACATATATACCTCTCAGAGGATGAATCCATATCAAAACAAATTTGCTCAACATTTAGAAAAAAGCTACCATATTTGCATGTTGAGGAAAGGTGAGGAATTTATGATGATTAGGCAAGACCGCCTGTATAAAATATATTTGGTTAACAGAATTGAGCCGTGGGAAATCATCTTTAGCCAAGAGATGTAAAAATAATTACTGTAAGGTTACAACCTTGGAGACTACATCCCTCAAGCCGCTATGCGCCTACTGGAAATAATTCTTTGCCAAGTTCCTTTGAGCTTGGTTATCTGTCAGAACTCCAGGGATAGCAACGCCCACCTCGTAAAGCACCTACATTAGTAGCAGGTTGGGTTAGAGGTGGAGCTTATGAACTATTCTAACAGTATTATCATAGGCTCATATGCCGTTCTGGTTTTACCTAGTGCACAAAATAATAATTAATAATGGAATTAGATATACCGTATCAGACCCTCCTCCTGATAGGTGCTGCCCCCCCCCCCCCCCAATTTTTCGAGCTTATACAGACCAGAAAAGGGTAGTTTTCACGATTTTGCGAGAAGTTTAACTACTGATTCACAATAAAAATAATTTCTGAAGTGCCATCGGCACTTATAAGGGCAAATACAGTACTTAATTTTTAATTTAGTTGAAATTAGGCTTGAGTTCACCAACAATTTGCCTTTGCTTTATGTTTTAAAGAAGTCTGATTCAAAGGGGAAAAGGGTATACTCCTACTATCATCTACAAAATCTTTTTCGTATGACAGGATTGCATTAGTTTGGGAAACGTAGTGATGAAATTTGCCAATAAAAGCATCCCGTTTCTTTCCTTGGTCAGTATCTCTATATTTCCTATTCCTAATTATCAGATAACCTTCAAATCCGTCAGTCCATTACCTTTCTATATAGTTAAAAAGCACAGTGTAGGAAGGCATTTCTCAACAGTGTACAACTAGACACAACCACTGTGGACAGATGAGGGGAAAGGGTCCTCCGAGGTTAAATATGAAATTTAAAATTGATGTTATCAGCTTTAAAATGAGGTATTACACTTGTACACAGCCCTTCTAGTCTTGGAGATATTGCTTCACAAAAATGTAATGACATGACTGTATCAATACAGCCAATAAGCTCTATCATTCATTGTTAAAATCAAATCAGGCATGGAATTAGCATAATAATTTAAATAATCAATTAAAAAATGGCCATCCCTTTCCATACATTTGGGCATAGCTTTGGATCTAGAAATGGTATCTTTATGCTTTTTTCAGCATATGAATCTCCATGAATCATTCCATCAGTTGACATTATTACTTTTTCTATTTCAAATAAAATTTTGGTTGCCATGGCAACAAATTTCCCTGAAACCGCTTGTTTAGGCCTTGTTTTGGATTCAAAATATTCCATTTATATTCCAAATATAGAGGAAGTGCCAGGAAATAGAATGTTTTTGAGAAAACCACCTATTTCTGTGAAAGAAAATATATAAAAGCTATTTTTGGTCTATTTTTCACATTGTTAGCCTTTGTAGCTCCCCTAGTGGCCAAATCCAGTACTAAAAATCCCGCATTCTGGCAAGGTTATAATCAAAAATACAATATAGATCATAACTATCTTTCATGGAACTGCTTGGTTTCTTATAGTAAAGCTATCATTTTGCACTGTGGTTCTATTGTCGACTGATTATAAAAGAAATTATTGGAGCATATAACTACTTCTCTTAAAGAACCTGGTATTTGTGGTTCCTATAGAGAATGGATTGCCCTAAGGGCATTTAGGTATTGACTGTGGCAGTAAAGACATTGCACTGTGTGGTGGCTGGCAGACCTGGCTCCATAAACCAAGGTTTAGGCTAACACCCATTGCAAACCAGTGCACAAACACTTTCCTAGTAAGAGGATTTTCTATGTGTCAGCAATGAGTAATGATAAAGCTATACTAGCATTTAGCTAGCTACCTTAGCCTAATAGTCTAGAGCCAAATGTGGAAAAGAGGCTTAGTAAAGAGGTGCTAGGCATTTTTGGGTAGAAATGTTTTTAGAGTTGAATTAGGATAATTTGAGCGTGCCAAATTCAAATCTGTCATATGCCTACACCTAATCCTTTGGCATATGCCCCAAATCCAAGATGGCCAAGAGGCATATTTTCCCTTCAGATTCTAGGATTCTTGCTGGGAAATATGCCTTGGTGGTAGCCATCTTGGATTTGGAGCATATGCTAAAGGATTAGGTGTGGGCATATGACAGATTTGAATTCGGCATGCTCAAATTAGCCTTATTCAACTCTGAAAACATTTCTATCCAAAAATGCTTCAACCTTTCACATATTCTGAAGACAGGCCCTGACTATAATGATTACTGATTCATTGCAAATGTTTATGGGTCAGGTCGCCAGAAAGCAGTAGATTTAGTGTTTTTGGGGTTATTTTGGACTCTTATGGGTCTGGAGAAAGAATTTGTGAACCAATCTTGTCTTAAATAGACTCCTTTGATAGAGGACACTTAGGGCTATCAGAAAAATGTTAACTTCTGGTCATGCATCAAAGACTCTCTGACTTGTAGCCTGCCAAAGTGAAAAAAATGGCCAAATTTGTTCTTTTTTGACTTTTTGTATTTTTTACAAGTGACCTGTATTGAATAAAGAACATCTGGAGTATCCCAAAGTTATTTTTTATATTGTATATGATTATAGGTATCATTCCCATAAGGTTTGGACATGTTACTGAATGAGAATTTTTCATCATGTGTCTTTAAAAATGGAAATCTGTAATTTTTAACTTCCGGTACCTAAATCTAAATCAGTTATATTACATGGAAAAAATAAAACTTCACATTTTTTTGTTATTACCTATATAATGGGACCTATTATCATCTACTTTGGTGAAAAAAATGTGTGTCTATCAGCATTTTGTCTCCATGTGAGAGCAGCTTATGTGAAATAATTCTGATAAAAATAATGTCCGGTACTTTTATCATCATGTAAGAGGCAGTCTACTGTGCATGCATAACTCAAATTTTGTTCCATTTTGTAATTGAAGTCAATAATAGACAAATTGGCCTTGCTATTGCATGTGTTTGCTATGCATAATGGGACATTCTCTATTACTGACAGCAACTTTAATTACCTCCATATTTCATCATTTTGGTACCAGACGTTACATGACACAAAACAAGTAATAAAAATGGAACCGGATGTCCTAAGTCGGTATTTTTTTGGTTTTCTGAGCTGAGGGGATGTCCCTTCACAAATGTGTTAGGGTTATATAAAGCAGTTAGAAAATTAATTTTTAAGGGCCTTCAAGGGCAAAATCTTACACTTTCTGACGACCTGACCCTTATGTCTTTAAGTCGTCTTCAGTCCTCACCCTTAAGATAAGATCAAAGATAGAGGACAGGAATAGGTTATGAATATGGATATATGCCTACAGATAGGATATGAATATGAATGGGGATAGGGTTAGGAAGGGACTGTGAGTAGGAGGTGGGTTAGAGTTGTGATAGGGTTAGGGTTTAATGTGAATAAAACATGATACATCAGTGGGTAAACATCCTGTTAAAACTAATTGGGAGGGATTGCTGGCGGGAACTCAGGGGGGGTTTCCAGAGTCTTTGCGGATACCCATTAATTTGTCCTGAAGGCCATTTCTCAAATATAATGGTTACCACCTTTAAGAAATGCTCTCCTAATGAGAGTATGTATAATTGATGATGGTAACAGGAATTCAAGAATAATTATGTTGTTCTTTACTCAACACAAATTACTCTTGTCCATTATTTACACATTCCCGAGGGGTCAGTGCTTGAAAAGACTCCCCAGCACTGAAGGATAAGCCCTTGAAGGTTCGATTAAATTCATATCAAGCCTGCTACATTGGACCATTCTATGGGGAGATGGTACCTGTGGTTCAGGGGAATGATGGTGTATTATTGCCGAGAAATGATATATGCTCATCTTTCCTCCCTGATTATGAAGGTGGCTGTGTCTCATGAGCTTGGTACATTGTCATCTTTCTAACCTCCTTCAATAAAGGTTAGAATTTCAAAATGTTCTATGATACTATAGGTCTTGGGCTATACTACTATGCATTTTATTTTTCTTAAATATGATAACTGTAAGCTCTGTTATCTCCCAAACTTGAGAAGTACACTTTCTGTCACCTTTCTAACCAACATGTACGTTTCCTCATGGGAACCTTTTGTGCCTTACCCTATCTCATTTTCATTTTATTGGAAAATGGGCTCTTATGAGGATTCTTACAGGTCATCATATAGTGTTTTCTTATCTCTAAAAATATTTTGTCCCATAGTGCTCAAAACATTAGGCATTTTTCCTGTTTTTTCGTCATTTCAGGGACCAAACTTCAAAGTTTTTTACAATGCATCATTCTAATATTGGAATGAAAATTGTTGGTTCTAGGGGTAAAATAAACCTTTCACCTTTAAAATGAAAGTCGGCAAAGTAAGTAAAAGTAGCCAAAGTCAACTTTAAAACCCCAACTTTTATCTTCAAATTTCAGCAAATAGTGTTTTCATCAGCATCACATATAATATTTTACATTTTGATACTTCATTACTGGTGGGTCACAGAGATCTCAGTAGATTAATAAGGTTGAAAATATATCATTTCGTTGGAATACCTCAGTACAACTCTCTTTATAAAAACGATTTTCATGAGAGATAAGGCTGCTAAAAAAGGGTAAAGTATCCTTCTTGTGTTTCCTACAGTATTCTGGCATTTTGAACACAATCCCCAAAAAAGTCTTTCAAACAACCCTCAGACTGACATAAAGTAAGCCGAGTAGAAAGTTGACAACCCAATGTATAATAGACCTCACAGAGCTTACAAATTGACTGTGATTCACCATTTATTCTGTTCATCTTCCCTCTTAAGGGTCTGTCCTACCCCATCTTGTGGACATTTCCTGCCATAGATCAAGATCTTGGCCTCGAGGTTAGCTGCAAACCCTTAAAACTGTGAAAATGCTGCCTTTTTTCAATTTTTGGGTGTTGTAAAATGTTTTTAAATGGGAAATAAGGGTGATTTATCATATCAATAACACCACTTGTGTGTTTTCTACCAGTTTCCATGAGATAATTACAATCCGATATAAACTCCCTGGTTAATGACCCTCAAAATGATATAAAGTCAGCTGAGTAGAAAGTTGACATTTGTCAATTTTCTACTGATTGCTAGGTAGAAAGGTGACATTTTGATGAATTAAATGAGCCACAGTCAGTCTTTACATTTCCCAATGCAAAGGTCTTTGACTCAGATGCTTCACCACAATTTATGGTGAATAGAGCAGGTGTTCCACAGTTGTATATTAGATGGAGGTTTTCCTTCACATAATCGGACAGTCTATTCTAGAGATGAGGGCTGAACTGTAAACCGTTTATCTTAAAACACATGGTCTTTGCAGTTCCTATAGTTAATATGGTTTTCCTATGAGAGCATCCAAGTATTGACTATGGCAGTTAAGACATTGCAGAAAAGATTCTTTATTTCATCACAAGCTGGTTGGCAGTCAATATCTGGTGGCTATCAGACCTGTCTCCATGAACCAGGATTGAGGCTTACACCCATTACAAGCCAAAGTAAGAACTTTCCTCTATTAAAAGCATTTTCTATCAGTGGCGGATGTAGAGGGGGGACGTGGGGGCGCCCCCCCCCTTTTTTCCCAGTACTGGGAAAAGGGGAGGATGCGCCCACGCACCCCCTCTAAATCCGCCACTGTATTTTGGACCCCAAAATTTGCCTAAAATGGTCCCAAAGGATGTCAAATCCTGGATCCGCCAGTGTCTATATTTTAGGTATGTATAACTCGTTCTTAAGCTAGGGGCTAGGGACAGAATCAGGACAGGTATAGGATTAGTGTTAGCGATAGGGATTAGGTCTGAGTTAAAAGATCGAAAATAACGGAGGTATGGCGAAGCAGTTGGTATCTATTATACAATTAACCTGTTTAAACTGACTGCACAGCTGAACACAGAGGAAATACCTTTAGGGAAGAGGATTTCAGAGGCCAGTTTAAAAAACCATCCATTGTCCTGGGCCTGGGGTAGGACAATTAATTCATTATTTTAATTATCATTACTAAGAAATGTCTTACTGAAACAGACAATATTATATACACAATGGAAACAGCAAACTAAGCGTAAGTGTTGTGTTCTCTATATAAAACCCATTACTCATGTGCACACACAAAACATTTTATCATAGGAGACAATGCAGACCATTAGCCCTTTACCATATTTATAGTGCATAAATGTGGTTCGCCCGCCCATTGGTCATCATAATGAGTGAACAACAAGAGTTGGAGTATTACATCATGCAGAACCTAAAGGATTGGTGCATCCCCAAAGGATAAGGATGATGCCCTAAAGGAGTGCAAGCTTACCAGCAGACTCCCCAGGACTGAACCATTGCATATTGAAGACATAAAGAAGACTTAAAGGCGCTCTGAATCGAGGACCTACGTCTGCAGACGTTAGCACTGTGGCGGACGTAGCCAATTCAGAGCTCCTTTAAATGGTTAATGAGATTTAAGTTAAGCCTGCTATATGCAGGACTCGGTGTCATGAGCCATTCTTCATGGGGATGGTGGTGAATTCATAAACGTTTACACTGAAGAGAAAAGGTATATATGCTAATCTTTCCGCCCTAATTTCCATAAACATTATGAAGATACGTTTCCGTATGCCATACAAAGGTGTTAAATCAAGATGCTTCACCACAATTTTGTGGTGAATAGGGCAGGTTTAAGCTTTAATTGTATGATTAATTGGTACATCAATCAAGTTTCTCACAGGCTTACTACAATAAGATTTAGATGATTGAGCTGTGTTCTACAGATGTTATGGAATTAAAAACCATTTGGGCTGGAGCAGGATGAAGGATGCTTATTCTGTTGAGGGACGCATGAGTTGCTACTCATTAGCACTGGGGTGATACATGATTAGGACCCTTTGTGCCTACCTTAACAGGCCAGAGTGCATGATGCATGAATGCAGACTAGGCAGATAAGTCACCAATGCTGCATTCATGCATCCTAACCAAAAGTAAACAGTGCAATAATGCACTGTGCTGCCGCCTGAGGCATTATAATATAGAAGGGATGCATCTAGCTCTTGACAAAACATGCAGCATTAGGGCTTAGGGCCAGCATACGCCTTACAGGATGAGAGCCCACATGTCAGCTGTAAGAGGAAAACTAAGTATAGTGAAATAGGAATTAAACATCTAGATAATAGTGACCCTGGGAAATACAAAATGAAAAGAGGACTTATCATGAAATATCACCACATATGATAGATGCATCAACATTATCATGGCATTCTAATGCATACCATGCACAAATACATCAATCTCTGCACTGGTGCCCCTCAGGGAGTATACAAACCACATGGGGTTGGTATGACATTTGATAACCTGGCACCCTGAGGTATAAACCCTCTGGGTACAACCTCACAGGAAACTCAGGGCATCCTGGTTAAATACAGATCTGCACAGTGGTAATAAATCTCCCTCTGCTCACCTTTTCCAGTCAGCAGGAGCATGAAATAGTATCACAATCTGAGCAGACTTTCTATTTCTGTAGTAGGAATCACATTAATAATGATTGCAGAGTTCCAAGTTCAGGGACATGTTGGCTCTTGATAGTGCCGTCTGCAGGTTAGGATCTGCAGGAGTGTAAAGATGTGAGTGCTGCATTGGGTCATTCAGTGGAACCTCCACCTATGTATCACACTGAGAAAAGGCCACAGTTCAATAAAATATCATGCTTGGCCTATATATCTATAATACCTGGGCCTGTAATAAAAGTGATCCTATCTTAGTGTAAATTAGCCCTCTAATGTCAGTCAAAAAAAGGAGAATTTTATCTTGCAGCTCATGTTGCCTTACCCTCCAAAATTCATTGAACCTTCATTTACCTCCCCTCACACTAGTGCCAACACCAAATGGTCCAGTCATGGACTTGCTAAACACTGATCTGGAGTAGAGGCTGATTATACTCCTGTAATGTTAAAGGGATATTCTACCTTACATCCCATCGCCACCTGGTGGCCAAAAATTAAAACTAGCTTATTTCACCCAAACTCTCAATTTATGCTCATTTCTCTTTTGTATATGCACTAACTCATCACTATCAAACTGTTGAATATTAGACTTTTGCATTTTTCCTACCATACACTAAGATTCACCATCAGCCAACTTCATAGATTTCATTAGTTGAGGAAAAAGAACATATTTTAATAAATCTGTGGCTTCTAGATTCTGCCAGTAACCTTCCAAACTTTTACTTATAAAATATCCATAATAATTGTATCTTAATCCCTGCAAAGTCTTGTGACCAATTTCTTGGCCGTTTCCTTCAAGTAGCGAGAAATTTAAGAAATTCCAATACTTCTCATTTCCACTTTTTTCATTGACAAGTTCCTGGCTTCTTATTTTGTCCAATGACTACCTGTTTTTATTGCTTGAACATATCACAGATGATGTCTACCCGATTTATGAGATGTTTAGCTAAGATATCACTGGTCAATTTTTTTTATTTGAGAAAATGTTGAAAAATGGGGGTTTCTCCCATAAGTGGCCATAGTGATGTCAATAAATCTGAAACTAGCACAATGAACCATGGTTTTTATTGCTTAATCTATCTCATGATACATATAACTTACATAATCCCAAGTGATTTAGAGAAACTGATGGTAGTTCAGGATTTAAAGTTTAGGTTGAGGGGTTACAAACTACAAACTGACTATCAGCTAATCATACTGTATAGTTAGAATAGAGTCTCCCACCCTACCTACCAACCTACATGTATTATCACTGTCATGGCTTGTTCTCACCAATGTGATGCAATTACATTGGGGGAAGTTTCTGACCAAGGTTTCTGACCAAAGTTTCTGACTGAGGTTTTTGATCGAGGTTTCTGAACGGGAAAAAGATATGGCCAATTGTGCCACAAATAAGTATAAGGGATGGCAAGAAATTTGTCAATCTAAAATAAAGTCAGGATAGGATCAATCCTATATTGACTGAAAAAAACTATACCTTTCTGTAATGGAATTCAAACTACAGGTCAATAAATGTCCCCGGTAAGAAACATCCATCAGGTCAGGGAACTTCTAAAAGAAGTGGCTTCCCCTTAAAACAATGAAAAGAGGACAAATAAGTAAGGGAAAACAGTAGGGATAGAAAGATGTCCATGTAAGGAAAAGGGGAGAGAGGCTGAAGATCAAGATAAGTTGCACATGAGTGCTGTATTCTTCATCAGAAACCTCCCCAGTCAGAAACCTTCATTATGTGAAGGTTTCTGATTGGATAAGAGGTGGCCAATTGTGCCATAGATATAAGGGGTGGCAAGAAATTTGTCAATCTAAAATGCAGCCAGGATAGGATAAATTCTATGTTGACTGAAAAAAACTATGCCTCTCTGTGATGAAATTCAAACTACAGGTCAATAGATGTTTTTATATCTGTATGTCAGAAACCTCCCCGGTCAGAAACCTCTTTGGGAGAGGAGGAAGTAAAGAAAGTGTTCCTTCTCAGTTTTGGAGTCTGGAAAGGAACAAAAAGCACAGGGAAGGGAAGAAAAAAAGATTGGCCCACGTCATCTGAGTTCAAACCAGTGAATGAGGGAACATGAGAGGTCAATAAAAGCATGAAGGAGACGACCGGTCAGAAATCTTAAAACTGAAATGAAGGAGAAAAAGGGGGGAAAAGAGAGAAAGGAAGGGGGGAACGAGTGAAAAATGGAAGACACATATGAGGAGAAATCTTCCCTCACACATAGGTGAAGGAAAAACCCCCCAGAAAAGTGCAAATGTCTTCTCCAAGGAGGGTTAGGAGAGGAGAGACCTGTTTCAGATAAAAGGGTGGAAAAAGAGGAAGCCCTGTGCGCAAGTTATACACTGACCCCCCTAAAGAGATAAAGGGTAAGTTCCCCTGGACCATAGGGAAAGTGGGGGAAGTGAAAAAACAGTACCTTTCTGTGACCAATTTAGAAGAGTAGAACCTAGAGCATTGGAATATGATTCAAATGTGGGCTGCAGTGAATTGAGTTCAGTCCAGTCCTAACATAGAAATGGGAAAGGTTATGGAGGATCGAGGCAGAAAATGAGTCATAGCATTCCACTTTGGCAGTGGCTAGTGATCTATACAAGGTAGCCTACTGCGAATGGAAACACCCATCAGCAACAAACTAAAAAAGATGGGTGAGGAGCTAATCAGATCTCAGCAGAGGTTCTGCTTGGAATGCTTCCAAGTAATTTTCTTTCAGTTCTGATGTGATAGAAGATTTCTCTGATGAAATAGACCATATCTTGGAGGAATCATGCGCGTGGGGTGTTGGGCTTAAAAAGTATACCCAAAAATCTACTTAGGCATTCTCCTCCTGGAACTTATGCCCCTGGGGGTCATTTCACAGGGTACTACAACTGCTATACCTTTTAAACAGTAAAAGGTGCCTGCTGCATATATTTGATTATTATTCAAGTTCAGGCTTTTAAACAATCACTGTGCTATGACAGCCCCATCTACCCTACCTGATACTCCCTGGGAAACATAATGATAAGGGGGGGGCTTCAAATAACAATGGCTGTAAGCAGGAATACCATCTTGTGAAACAAAGCATGGGCCCCCTGGAGAAAACACCTAGCCTAGTCTTAATCTTCACACATCATGTCGGAGGGTAGGCATGCAGTTATTATCTGCAGACAGATTTATCTCCCATGGCTAGTGTGGTCCCTACTGTTTCTTATCAGATACTTGTATTATATATTGCAGTTAATCGGTTCTCTGTTAAAATGCTGTAAGTCATAGTATATCTAACTGTTCATATGGATAATCAAATTTCCTTCTCATATAGTTTTAGATAACATATCTATCCTAGCAGCTTTCCTTCCATTTTATAGTCCTTATAAAACACTGACAGGGCAAGAAATGTGGTATATATGTAAATAGGTCCTTTATATATTCAGAGACTCTAGTAGATGAATCAATAGACGGTCATTCACTATGATGCAAACTATGAAAAAACGATATTCCCATTCATTTCTATAGTTAAGGCATTTTCAACTCAATGGTCATAAAATGAAAATAAGCATGGTGACATAGAGATTTTTTTTTGCATTTTCCTATTCTTTATACATCAAAGTAATACTACCAAGATTTATTTGTGTTTATCAATAGAAGATCTAGCATTGGTCAGCCTGTAGCAGTTGTCTTTAAATAATCATTCTGACTATTACATCCACATTTTGTCATTTTTATTAATCTAATACATTGAATGCGTATACATAAACATGGGTCTTGGCTGTGCCTTACAAAATGGTCTATTCACATAGAGTTAGCATTGAAAGGGCCAATACAGCTAGCCCCAGGTAAGCCTACAAGGCTTCTGTGAAAGTGTGAGCATTATACAATTAACAGGCAAGATACTATAGTGCGAAAAAAAAAATTTGGAGCAAGGTTTTTACTACATGATTTCAACTGTAATACAATATTGTTGAATTCTGCAGTCTAACTTGTACACAGGGTAAACACATTTGATATTGACATTTCAACTCCGACAATTTATAAGAGTGCAAGTCACACTGTCATGTAAACACCCAAATGTTGGAGAGGTTAGGGAATGAACATGACAGAGTTAACTGGAAGACCAATAATGTTTTAATTAGTTGAGAGGTGCAGACTAAAAGGAGCTCATTAGTCAATATCAAGTGAGTAAACAATGAAAGAAGAGAAATCTAAAAGTAGGAGGTAGGATAGTTTGATTATTACTATGTCAAGTCTTATCAATTTTAGGATTGCTTGAAAGAGGGAATGAATTATTCCACCTCTATGTTTTTGCATTTAAGTGATGTAATGGTATTTGTGGCCATAAATCATGGCATCAGTATGTAATAGCAATATATCAAATGTTTATGCCAAGAATCATCAATATGTTCTAATGTGCAAATGCCCAGGAATGATTAATCCTGATGAAACATCCAGATAGAAGACCTAACTGTGATACCAATAGCATAGCAGTACATCCATCACAACTGATCATTCGTCTTAATTGGGCTGACCTCTCAATTTGATATCCTCATTCGGGCACATATTGTAGGTAAAGTAGTTACTAATGAGCATACACTGCCCACAGCATTCCCAAGCTGAGTCATTCATCTGAGGGAGGGACTTTCCAATAAAATCATGAAGGAAAATCTCATCACTAAAATTACTGAAGGACTTTAAAAATACTGATTGATATAACTGGAGAAATGGTTTGGAGTACTGCTTTTGAGTTTCTAAGGCATATACCTTAATGTAAGCACCCCTCTTAAAAGGTTCTGAGCATCCAGTGGTAATATGAGAAGTAATTAAGCAATTCAATTATTTGGCCAACACCATGAGAATGGTCTAAAATCAGAGTGAAAGGTGATTTATGCAATTGCTAATCACTATCAACTTGCAGTCCCAACTCGCAAAACTATGTTTAATATGACTCTGCCCATTGTGACTATTACCAAAGATATAGAATTAGAATTCTTGATTTTAGATGGGAAAAAATAATGTGGAGAAAGTTGGGCAGCTAAAAATAATTGCAAACAGTTTTTAAATGGTAGAAAAACAATAGCAGCATTATTGAAGACTCCTTTGCAATTTTTACATTAGGCAAACCATGAACACAATTCACCAATAGTGCTACTGTTATATGTAACTTTGTGCAAGGGAAAGTAGATATGCATGCGCAACAGGAGAATATGCAAAGGGAAGCACATGAATGGGATGCTAATAGATAATGGGAACATAAAACTATACATAATTACACCCTTCTTTATGCATACTCCTCTTGTCCATAGACAAAGGGCTACCCTGTATCAGACAATGCATGTCATTACCTAGACCTATGGTGATCTAGACATTAGGGAAAATATGTTGATGTGATACATTTATCACCATAGATGTGGAACCAGAAGGTGTTTATCATTGTCTAAAAACATCATCAAAATAATGTCGATTCCCAGCAACTTTGTGACAAAGGTACTAAATTATACCTTATATATTCTGCGTTTTTATTGTGGAAATAACACTGATTGAACAATGCATCACAAAAAATGGTTGTTGACTAAACAGTTTTTTTTTATATATTCAACAGTAATTATTACAGCATACCTTTTTTCTTCATTCATCTGGTATCACCCTTAATATCTTTAGTCTATGGGACAATCTAACACTACTCATAAAATATGGCCCACTTATACGATCACATCAATCCTATGCTAAAAGCCTCATCATTTATATATGTTACAGAGTGTGGTCAATCAGATGAAAGTCAAATACCTCATCAAACACCGTATTACCCATCAAGTAGCTGCTCTGTACAAATAGGAACTAGAAAGAATAATGGACAAGAGATGAATAATGAGTAGGCCACACCCAGTGCCTATTGATTCATCACTATCTGTCTCTTTTGTCAGTCATTATTTCAGTCTGATCACCTAGCACCATTAATTTAAAAGATGAACATCTGAATTGACTTACAATCACATCATATGTTTGCTAAAAGCCTTTTAGTGCATACTCTCTATGGACACATTCACTTTGTTGTACATCAGATGAATGTCAAATAACTCATCAAATGATTCACTATACATGTTTTGGGGCTTTGATCTGAATAGTTAGCATCCTCCTCCATGATATTGCTTTGCCGATTATTGTGGCTAATGGTATGTGGTTAATGAGATCGTACATAAACCCTTTCCAATATAAACAAATAGCTCTGTCAACCTTCTACTTGACCTTGCAATAATGATAAAAAGCATTTTGTATGCTGTGTTTGTGCCTGCTTTAGATTATCAGATTTTCGGCATAATCACTTAGTGAAGTCTCCACTTATGTGAGATTGCAGTGATACACTAATCTGAACTTTTTCTCAAAAGATGTGAATTAATGAATGATAGGAATGTGATAGAAATATCACTGTGGTCAATGTCAATAAGTAAACATTTTATAAGGAGTAAAACCAGCTGATATATATTTGTGAAATTTATCTAAAAAATGAGAGAAAACAAAAAAAAAAGATACTACCCAAACCTCTGACAGTGATACTTACGCATAGGTCAAAAGTTGAATCATTCTCTTGTCAAAGTCTCTGCATTTTACAGTTTGATAATTCACAGAGACAGCAAACCATGGGACAAACATTCTCCATCCCTGAAATGCACTGGAGGAAGAAATGGAATACTTACTGCAGTGGCAGATAATAAATGATATCATTGCACAGATATAAGGAGATATTCCCAGGAGTCGTGAATTGTATAATTGCATGGGAGATCATTTGGTTAAGTCTTTGTGTAGTCAAATGTCCATAATGTATCAATTTAATATGTTACCAAGTATTCATTAATGCCATAAATTGCAACATAAGATTATAAAAATGTATATAATATGGGGCATAAGTGCATATAAAACTATATGAGAGCGTTCACGATTCACTGATAACCAGCTATGTGAATATATGTAAGGGACCAAAGTGACCTCATGGTTCACTGAACATGTAAAATAATGCATATAAATGTTAATGGACAAAAGTGTGCAACCTCATGGTTCACTGCACATGCACAATGATGCACATAAATGTTAATGGACAATATGCAGTGGTCCAGTGACCAGCTGGGACCCTATAGGGGGACAAAAGACGTCAAGTGTCATGTGTTGTGAACTTATGATGGCGCTGACACCAATGCATGATGCCATAGCCCAGATAACCGACAAGGCCCAGATGCGCCTGTCCATGTTGCACCCCATGGTCTTAATCAGATGTAAAAAGACCCATTATTAAGGGCGTTAGGCTGCCGATGGACGGTTGAAGATGCCATATTGACCAAGACAATGGGGAAGCTGTACTGAATATAGGGGCGGTCTATGTACCCCCCATGGACATCAAAGACTCATGTACTAATGGACAATGAGTGTGGCATTTGCGGGACGCATTCAGACCAAACCAACAGCTGCCAGGTGCCGAGGTGTGTGTACCGATCATGTACACACACTATGGCAGTCTTCAAGTCCCGGGGAGGGGGAACAATTTTTGTTTTCAACTTGAATTTATTGATATTCTATTGATTATCTATTGATATCGTGTAATAAAATAAGTAGTCAATGGATTAAAAAAAAGGGCAAATTTGTGTATGTCGGCCTTTTATTTTGAGAGATATAGGCCTTCGAAGGTGAAAATTCACCAAAAAATGCCATTTTTTCACCTTTTCCTCTATGTTCAAGGTCATGTATTATATGATAAATCATTTCTAGGACATCCTAATTTATTTTTTCCATAAGGGGTACCTCCTAGCTTATACTTCAATGTCGTTCGGAGTTGATTGATCTCGTAAATCTTCCACGGGAAGGCCTACTATGAAAAATGACAGGATTCTAACCACCAGGCATATAATAAAAGTAGATTAGCTAGCCTGCTAAAATACTACCTTTATTCTTATAAATAGCGTCTATGAAAGGGGTCCTTATAGGGGTCTATTGGGCAGAAAAAAAATTGGCGCTACCTTAGAACCCAACATCACCACAGCCATCAACATAATTTTCAATTCCGAGAGTGCGACCAACGCTGAACGGTCATTTTCCTCAATTAATCAACAAATACTGGCCTTTCTATAATTATTCTACCCAAACGATGTCAAAACATGTATTTTCTCACCATAAAAGTAACAAAAATGTAGAAAGGTTTCACAGGCAGGCCATAAGGGGGGGAAATCAGCGCGGAAAAGAAAAACGACTTCCTGTTAACCGAATACATATGGTCCTCAAAACACTTGAAGCTTGTTTTCATGGTAGATACAAAATGATATAACAACACTTTTTCCCTAGATGTATGAATCTTAAGATTGCGTGGGAGCTTAGCTTAACCCCTTTAGGGGCTGTTTAAAGGGGTGCATCATGTCTATTGGTCAGCATGATGCACTAGTAAAGTGCTGGCAAGTGTGCTTGCCAAATCTTTATTGGAGAGGGGGGGCTTTGTGTGTGTCCTTACCCTTGACCCTACTGAACCTAGGAGGTATTGGTATAGACAAATTCGTGAGAACCCAACTCGATTGTAAATAAATCTTTGTTTGAGGCACCTAAATACTTTCCCAAAAGTTGATTCAAAACTATGGCCAGATATTTAACTTTCTGATTTGAATCACCATTCCTTCATATGGAAAAAAATGTTTGGGAGGTAAGTCTGGAATATATGGTATCATAAATGCAATAGAATAGTTAAATCTAAAGGAGGATCAGGATATTTTAAAATGTAGAAGAAGAGAAGAAAAAAAATATGAAAATAACCGATCCGTGGGAAATCATTCATTGACTCACTCTTACTGCTCTAAGACAGTTAAGGTGGACCATGTGTGCTTTGAACAAATCAAGGCTGATACACACTCAATGATATGGTTGGGTGGCATATTTAAGCTTATGGGTTGCTAGGTTGTAATCCTATATCGGCCCAATTTGGTAATTTATCTGGTGGCAAACTGGGACCATTTTGAATATTTGGACATCGAGAAAAAACCCTTACAAAAACCATTCAATAACAACACAATTCACTCGATAAGATATAATAAGGGGGGATTACAAACTATACCAGCCATTGATAGTGAAAGAGGAGCAACTTCCTGTTCTTAGATCTCCCAGCCTACCAACAACATTGATGCTAAGCAGTACGGAAACACCTGATCATCCTCCCCAGACCATTGACTGACATGCGCCCGATACCCAGATCCTTTGATTAATGGATTCCTTTGGCAGGTCTGTCCTCTACTTGGAAACTTCCCTGTGCAACAATCCAAACACTTTGGAGAACTTGACCATAGTGACAAAGGGCAGCTAATGTTTCACCACATTGTTTTCCTACAGGAGGAGGTAGCGTTACTCTGGATCTAAATCAATCTAAATTACGAGCTCCTCCAGCCCATGCACACAGAGTAACTTTCAAGACAAAGGTGTGCTGTTTCAATTCTTTTGAATAAAGACCTCCCTAAGTCTATTGTGGCCAGAACATAGTTATTGAGGATAAGGCATCGGATGGTTTGTGGAACAAAGTTTTGGGCAAATGACCTCAATTGTGATATATTGTCTATACTGTAAACTCTAGATGATTTTACATTTTCATGTTGAAAACACCTACAACTACAGCCTTATTCGGTCAAATTGAGTACTCCAGTTACAATTATGATGACTTTGAATTGCCCGTATTACAATGTTCCATTGTTTACATGACAATGTTAGTTCTTCAAGCAGATGGAATACCCAAGCTTTACCTGCAGGACTTCTGAATAACAGTGGGTTTTCAGTGATGCACAACATGGAACTAGATATGTACCCAATGCATGTCCCATGATGCATTTGTTCATCTATACCAAAATAATGACATCATCATAAAGATTCCCATAGTATATTTACCTTAAATCATTGTTGGGAGACTTTGGGCTTCTTTGGCTGAATTTTGTGTAGAAAATTTATGGTCAAAGTTGGCCGGAGTTTCCAAAGTAATAATTCAGAGCTATCTGGCGCTATATGCTTGGATCGCAATCCGGCGTTAGCCTCTGATGGTTGAAGGGGTAAATGTATTTTTTTTCTCCACAAAAACATAAATCCTAAGACAGCAAGGTTTGCGTCTGGTCAATGCCAGGAATCAACAAAATGAAAGAGAATTTATTGCAAAAAGTACATATTATGTGTTCACATATCAGCCCACAGTTTACAACCAGATGTTATTTATTTTTATTGTTTACAAAGCAATCTATCATCACATTTGCATTTTACTGTGCCTTGAATATCCTATAATACCCATGTAATTTAGTTGATTAGATGATACAGGTTTTAAGACAAGTTCAAGATCATACCAATACTCTATGGGGGTTCTCAGATAGCCGTTCTGTGAACACAAAAATATACGTAAAAGGTTTGGTAACACACAGCGAGACTCCTCCTCATTTATGACATTCAATATTCACAAACTAAAATCTATAAGATGACAAAGTGTGCTCAATACACCGAGAGGGGGGGCTTTGTGTGTGTCCTTACCCTTGACCCTACTGAACCTGGGAGGTATTGGTATAGACAAATTTGTGAGAACCCAACTCAATTGTAAATAAATCTTTGTTTGAGGCACCTAAATACTTTCCCAAAAGTTGATTCAAAACTATGGCCAGATATTTAACTTTCTGATTTGAATCACCATTCCTTCATATGGAAAAAAATGTTTGGGAGGTAAGTCTGGAATATATGGTATCATAAATGCAATAGAATAGTTAAATCTAAAGGAGGATCAGGATATTTTAAAATGTAGAAGAAGAGAAGAAAAAACATATGAAAATAACCGATCCGTGGGAAATCATTCATTGACTCACTCTTACTGCTCTAAGACAGTTAAGGTGGACCCTGTGTGCTTTGAACAAATCAAGGCTGATACACACTCAATGATATGGTTGGGTGGCATATTTAAGCTTATGGGTTGCTAGGTGGTAATCCTATATCGGCCCAATTTGGTAATTTATCTGATGGCAAACTGGGACCATTTTGAATATTTGGACATCGAGAAAAAACCCTTACAAAAACCATTCAATAACAACACAATTCACTCGATAAGATATAATAAGGGGGGATTACAAACTATACCAGCCATTGATAGTGAAAGAGGAGCAACTTCCTGTTCTTAGATCTCCCAGCCTACCAACAACATTGATGCTAAGCAGTACGGAAACACCTGATCATCCTCCCCAGACCATTGACTGACATGCGCCCGATACCCAGATCCTTTGATTAATGGATTCCTTTGGCAGGTCTGTCCTCTACTTGGAAACTTCCCTGTGCAACAATCCAAACACTTTGGAGAACTTGACCATAGTGACAAATGGCAGCTAATGTTTCACCACATTGTTTTCCTACAGGAGGAGGTAGCGTTACTCTGGATCTAAATTAATCTAAATTATGAGCTTCTCCTGCCCATGCAGACAGAGTAACTTTCAAGACAAATGTGTGCTGTTTCAATTCTTTTGAATAAAGACCTCCCTAAGTCTATTTTGGCCAGAACATTATTGAGGATAAGGCATCAGATGGTTTGTATAACAAAGTTTTGGGCAAATGACCTCAATTGTAATATATTGTCTATACTGTAAGCTCAACACATGAGCATAGATGATTTTACGTTTTCAGGTTGAAAACACCTACAACTACAGCCTTATTCGGTCAAATTGAGTACTCCAGTTACTTTGAATTGCCCATATTACCATGTTTCATTGTTTACATGACAATGTTAGTTCTTCAAGCAGATGGAATACCCATATCTGGCGCTATACATTTTGGATCGCAACCCGGCTTTAGCCTCTGATGGTTGAAGGGGTAAATGTTTTTTTATTACCCACAAAAACATAAATCCTAAGACAGCAAGGTTTGCGTCTGGTCGATGCCAGGAATCAACAAAATGTAAGAGAATTTATTCTAAAAAGTACATATTATGTGTTCACACATCAGCCCACAGTTTACAACCAGAGGTTATTTATTTTTATTGTTTACAAAGCAATCTATCATCACATTTGCATTTTACTGTGCCTTAAATATCCTATAATACCCATGTAATTTAGTTGATTAGATGATACAAGTTTTAAGACAAGTTCAAGATCATACCAATACTCTATGGGGGCTCTCAGAAAGCTGTTGTGTGAACACAAAAATATATGTAAAAGGTTTGGTAACACACGGCGAGACTCCTCCTCATTTATAACATTCAATATTCACAAACTAAAACCTATAAGATGACAAGGTGTGCTCAATACACCGAGGGGGGGCGCTTTGTGTGGGTCCTTACCCTTGACCCTACTGAACCTGGGAGGTATTGTTCGGATGAGAGCCAGATAAACAATGTGACAGGAGGGGAATAGGGGATTGATGTAAAGAAGGGTCAGAGAACCAGAGGAAGGGACAAGTTAACTGTAATTGCCTTCTAACAATACCGTATCAGAAAATAATATAAAGAAGGGAGATTTGAGATGGTAATTCTCCCAAGTTCTAGTTTTAGCTCATCAGTTATCAGCTCAAGGAGGAATCCTAAAATGGGTTTTATGAATTACACCATCCTTTCTGAAAAAAAGACTTTGAACGGAACAATCTCAGACATTCATGTTTAGTCTTTAACAGAGGGTAAATCTTGATGAATTACGACATTCAATCTCTTCATGACCTTTTGCTCTCTTTGACATTGCAAATCTGTATTTAAGTATACAAAAATAGCACTCATGCACCATGCCAATAAAAGCCAGGGCCATCTACTGACAGCATGTACCTCCTAACATGGACCAGTAAAACTTGCTTTGAACAAGTCTTTAATTACAGGCCTAAATCAAGGTGTAGTTGCATTTATCATAGAATCGGTAGAAAATCTCAAAATGATTAATCCATCTGTCAATACAAGGTTCACTGCATGTGACATATGCCTTCCCAAAATACCATTATATAATGCCTCTGTTATCTGAATGGTATTCTGTCTCATTAATTATGAAGTGTGATATTCAAGTTTCCACAGTTGAAATTGTAATTCCAGATCTTTGATTGTACACCCTTGAGGCCAAATGCTTCAATTCAAACAAGTCACAATGAGGATGGCTTTGGCAGTTTAAGGACATAAGATAATGTGGGAAAAGAAAATGAAATTCCTAATATGAATGAATCAAATAGATAATGGTACATATAGGAATTGCACAATGTTTGTACATTTGCTTCATATTTTGAAAAACTATCTGTGTCTACCAATCATAGTCATGGAAGCTTTGAAGGTGAGTTATATGATGTTTGAATGACGATTAATTAGAGAATAGTGGCATCAAAGGGTATTTTATCATATTGCTAAACTGTGAATCTATAGCATGGACAACATTTATAAAATGGAATCCAAATAACATAAAGTAATAGGAATTCATTTCTAGACATTTTGTAGGATAATAACTATATAAAATGAAATATAAAAACACAAAGTTTGACTCTGTGCCGTGAGGCAAGACTATTAGATGGTATAAGACTTTCGCCCCTTGTCACACTGATTCCCTTTATTCATTCTGATGAAATTACCAAAATGTCTGCAGCTAGATGTTAGAAGGAGATAGCAGAAGGTGGTTGAGTGACCCCAAGCATGATAAATTTGCTATGTGATGATGTCTGGCTCGCTACCAGATCACTGTGGAGGAAATGATTGAAATGATCAATGCCCAAACACATTAAGAAAGTCATTTATTAAGGTATAAGATGGTGTTTGTTGGCTATGTCAGACCTTCTTGTATAAACTGATTTCTCACTAACAACTTCTCATTTAGCCTCATATCTAGCTGCTAAATGATTTATCATGATATTCCGACTTGCTGTCGCACATACTCTAGTAATGTACATTAATCTACTAAGGTACATCAACTGTTTTAAAGGAAAATGAAAGAAGATAAATGCTTCTACCTTTATAAAAAGAAAATAGTTTTACAAGAGTTAAATAAGTGTCACTTGATTGAGAATGTTCCACCATTGAAATTGATTAATCCCAAAACGGAACCTCTTAGATTCAGCTAACAGCTATTGTGACTTGTTTGTGATTTTAGGTGCTATTCTGACTAGAGAAGGTTCCTCTGAAGGCCTTTGTCATCATCCAAATGTAACCACTGCTGCCAAATGGCTGTAAATGTTTGTACTTTGCAATTGATTATTTCTATGACTAGCTACACTGCCACTTTGGTAAAAAAACCAATGAGATTGGGACAAAGGGCATGAGATATGTCTGCCATGTGTAAACTATATCAGAACAACCCAAAATAAAGCGCATAGACCACTTTAGTTGTAAACAATATTATTAATGTGAGTCTGGCTTTGTTTGATTGTACTTAAATAGTCATAGATACTTACTGACAAATAGTTTTCCTCCCCTTCTTTCCCAACGACATCATCCTGATTGCACCTGAAGGAATGATATATTCCTACAGAGTTGAAACACTGCTTTATGAGGGAGAGTTGCGTAGCTAGGTAGCAGTCTTTAACAGACTCTGGTCAATTATGAGGATATAAAGTGCTCTTTGTTGACAGATGCTAAAAAGACACTCTTAGTAACTTCAGGATAGATTAATGTGCTAGAATTGGAATCAGAGATTATATCAATTGGTAATGGAAATGGACTATTCAATGAACTGGTAGCCTTGGTTGTGAAACATTGACTGCAGGATTAGCTATCCAATTGTGGCTTCATGGAATATTTCCATGGCTAATGTTTACTTGGCTCCAAATCTGACACATGGGACCTGTTTACCCTATACCAAAGCTTAAAGTGCATTTCACTGCTGAGAAAACCCTTTGTAGTGAGAGTCTAATGACTAAAAAGTCCTGGCATGATGTGTTTAATTGTATCTGTATAGAGCCAAAGCATGATAAATTTGTCTTGTGTAGCTAGAGAGGGGCTGTACAAATGAGTAGGAAGCATTTTACAACACAAGGTGAAAGGGTAGAGGGTTATAGACAGGTGAGAGTCCTTTATTATGATCTGAAGCTGCCCTCACCAGTAATTGAATCTTGGGAAGTCTGATTTGTCGCCTGTACCTTTTATTTAACCTCTGATGTCATTCCCCTTCTCCTTCTAATTACTACACATGGTATTCCACTGTGTCTAGTGATGGAGCCAGAGCTCTTTATTTCTATTTATTCATCAGTTCTTGGTACATACCTTCTTGATAGCAATTCATTGATTTGTGTTTCCTTTTACTAGACAGCTTAAAATGTGTTTACAAAATGATGTTTACATGGGAGGTTTATGAAGAATCCAATGAAGCATCCTAATTGGAGAACCCACACACAAGGTGTATTTTTCATCCAGATACTCATCTTTGGAATGGCAGGTGTTGTAAAAGATTGATAAAATCTCAGTAACAGTTTTTTTTTAACAAAGAACAGATCAAGTAAGGTACTGCCCATAATATAAGGCCCTTCTCCCACAGACAATTAGGAAGGCCTCTAATGCAAAGGTTACATACTAGTTTTTGTGTATTTATAGTCATGTATGGCAGTACAGTGTTGGCAGTGGAGACAGATGAATGGGCGGAAATCCTGTTTGTGGTATCAACACCTTTAAAAAACCCAATAGTAACAGACTGTGGTGACATTGATTCAACTTCATCTACTAAATGATTATTACCTTTTTCTGAAATTATATTCATCTTGAGTTTATTGTTTACAGAGGTTCATAGTTCAAGTCTTCCCATGGGAATATTAGGTATTTAAATCAATACTGAAGTGACATCCCATAAGTAAAAGGCCCATACCTTGGGATTAATATTAATATTGCTAGGATTTATCAAATTAACAATATCCTCTCAACAATTGGTTTTCCTAGATTTGATAAAAAAACTAAACAAGTGTGCTTTCAATCTTACTTTTGATTAAGCATTAGAAGAAGTTGCTGATGGTCAAAACATTTCCTATCAGCAATATTGTGGATAGCCTATACACATATCCTAACAGGTCTGGTGTCATTACAGGTAAAGGGTTTTAAAAAAAGGTGCAACTAACCAGAAGAAGACCGAGCTGACAGCTATTTGAGCAACCATGGAAGCCCATGACTTGTACAAGATGAACAATTTCAGAGCATGTACCCTTGGTAGGCATAAAAAGCTTATATCAATAGCACTCAGGGTCAATGAGCTGGGCCATTTTTTTTTTACTGAGGAGCTGAAACACCCTCTTGCTAATGCATTAGGTTAAGGCCTCCAGGCCAGTCATATCAGATGCCTCAGCCTCCGGGAGTACATCATAGGACCCCAGTATTGGTAATTCACTGATGGCATGATGAGATTATATGAGTTATTGAGGTGCTTGGGTGCTTGATAGGGAAATTTTGATTCACAGACTGTCTAGGAGGTTAGTGCTCCCTAAATTCCCAACAGACATATAACCTTGGGCCCCATTTGGCAGCTCAGACATTTACCAGCTTGAGCTCATGTGTGGGCCAGCCCAGAGGGTCCAGAAGAATTCCACCTGGGACCCTTGTGGGTGTGCTTGCTGGGTTGTCCCTAAAGGGGAATGAACATAATTATGGAGTAGCTGTCCATTATGTAAAGTGAGCAGTGGTTATTTGCCTTTATCTCACGATTCTGGCCTCTACAGTGCTTTTTCTGCTCATAACCCCAGTTCCTTATCCAGCCATAACGCACTCTCAGGCCTTTTGTTCATCTTCAAGAAGGTGCTAGTTTCAATCCAGACATGTTAATAAATTGGCAAAGCATACAAAGTCAACTCCTCCATTCATTTCCAGTTAAAACCGTTTAAGGTTCAACGGGGAATCCATCCCAGGCCGCTGGGGCAGGAGGTGTGCTCGCTGTCCGATATACCAAGCCGACCGGTGATACAAAGCAATCTACATCAAGGATTTGAAAAAGTTTTCCGACATACCTGAAGTTTAAATACCTCATTAGCATAGATTCCAAGGGTGAAAGGTAGAGTTATTAACAGGAAAACATCGTTAGATATCCTATATGAACATGCCATGCCTAATTTCTCCATTTTCTTCAAAATAAATAAGAATCCATTGATTTTCCATAGCGATACATCTCGGCACACGAGTGACCCCGGCTGACCTCCTTGCCGGAAGTGGTTCAGCCGAAAGTAGGTCAGGTACATCCGGGCACCTACCCTCTTCGTCAAAAAGACGCAATGGCGATGTACCGGGCCGTGTGCATTGGATCGCTATGGAAAATCAATGGATTCTTATTTATTTATAAGAAAATGGATACAAAATGTAGCCGAACACCAACTAGAGATCGTATATTTGTTGGTGATAGAAGTACAGGACTTGACACGCTTGGATTCTACCCGAAAAGCGTGTGTAAAGGTGGAGGTATGTCGGGCAGAGTGACAACATGGCCACGAGGGCTTGGCAAACCAAGCGGATCGCATGCACTTACAAAATGTCTTTTCCTTTATTAAATACAGGGTTATAAGGTAAGAAATTAATACAAAATGGAGGAATCTATGAGATAAACGCCTTAATCCATGTTATGAGCCAGCACTCGTGGGTTTATGGTTTAATATTCCATGACCGCGCAGTGGGAGTGGATCATACACAAGTCATACACAAGTCATGAATTATCCATGGACTACTTATTTTATTATACAATATCAATAGATAATTAATAGAATATCAATAAATTCAAGTTAAAAAAACAAAAATTGTTCCCCTTCACCGGGACTCAAAGCCTGCCATAGTGTGTGTACACACACTACACCTCGGCGCCCGGCAGCCGTTGGTTTGGTTCGGACGCGAAACCTCTACAAGCCTACCTCTACAAGCTGAGCGCATTGCGCTACCCACTAGACCACCGGGTCACACACCTTGATGCCCTGCTTGGCTTGGTTTGGTTTGAACGTGTCCTGCAGTCATCGCCCTCCATGGATAACAGGCCTCCTTACATGGATAATATGCCTCCCTACATGGATAACTGCATGACTTACAAAAGTCATGATGCATGCATCATGGTGTGCAACATCGACAGGTATGTGCATAGGAATATCCAGAAAAAGCACCCAAAATCACAGAAGTCGTGTAATAAGCTTTGGTATATTACTGTTGATCTCTGATTCTTTTTCTCATGCAGAGAAGGTGGGCAAGCTTCCATCCTGATTCCTGCATTGATTTATTACTATTTCCCTGCATTGCACTTTGTTTAATTATAATTATAATGGGGTCCTGGAATCCTGTGTGTACAAGCTGTTTATGTACACAATAATCAATATGGCCAGTGGTAGTTTTTGGTTAGACTTTGTACTAGTTGAAGCCTACAGGCCTCATGGACATAGGTGGCATAATGCATTTATAATAGAGCATCTAAATGGGCAGGAAGTATAAAGCTGAATGGGTCTCATTCACCCCTCTCAGTGACTCACTATAGTCTACATTTCCTCAATCTGCCTTTCAATTATTTTACTTTCGCCTCATCAAATATTAATGTGAGTCGAAATTGTCAAGATTGTGTTAGGAATCGAAGATTTTATGTTATATAAGTATTATCATCAAGAATGATACTAAGCAGAGGATTGTACATTGTATTGAGTAAATTTATAAAAGCTGAAGGGTGCCTGCTGCGCCCTAAATTGACACTGATTAAATTGGCACATTGGTTTTATGCTACATATCAAAACATATGTCAGATAGGCAAAGGTGCATCAGAAAGTGGAAAGTTTTTTGTTAGACTTTAATAATTCTTAATAATAATATTGGATACAGTTCAAAAATGAAGATTACTTGTTAAAATGAATATTACTCGTTAAAATTGGCAATCCAAAATTTGAGATCTTGATTTTCAGAAATTGACTGAAAGTATCTAAAAATGAGGTTTGATGATGAGAATATTTTGAAAATGTACAAAAGTAATATTGAAAATTATTGGGACCTTTTTATAAGTACAACATGCTAATCAAAGTCAGTACCTCAATCTACATATCCCAATGTCTTCCTGTCTCTCAACCTGACAGCAACTGTCTCTGTATGGTTCTGCCTATCCCACAAACTGCCAATCCCTTAGTCTACCTATCACTCATAATACCTTTCTCTTGAAATCTAGAGTTTAATCAGGTTTTCCCTCAAAAGGGTTAAAGTCGAAACGGACCGTTAAAAATGTTTGCAAAATGTTTTTAATGTTTGTTTTTGTTTTTCACCTAATATAAAACCTTTCCATATAACATTAAAAATGTTTTAGGAACCTAGACAGAATGTTTTTAACTTTGAAAAAAACATTTTTTTGCCAAGTGGTATAGCATGATTGTTATGCAGCTTGGGGGATAGGAAGAGAGGAATAGACATCAAGAGGGATGTGAAGCAAGTTGGATAGAGAGCTAGCATAATGATAAACATGGTGAGGCATATACAGATAAACATGGTAATTCAAGAGGCTGAGGGATATGTAAAGTAAGTATGAGTGATATGCAGGCTGAGGGATAGGCACCATGAGGGATAAGCAGGCTTTATGATAGGCATTAATAAGGTAGACCTGTAGAGTTAAAATAGTAGACACGATTAGAAATGCACTTTTAACCAATAGGGCTCAGATGAACAACATAGAGTAGACAGGGCCTGAGGGATAGTCACCATGAGTGATAGGTGAACTGAATGATTGGCAGATTAAGGATAGGTAGACAAAGGGAATTAGGAACAAAGAGGATAAGTTAAGGTGAGGAGTCAGCTTTAGCCTTTAAGCCTTTTGGGAATAGCCTTACTTTACTCAAGGTGCTTTGAATTCAAGAGGTAGGCAGTATGAGCGATAGGTGGACTAAGGGATAGGCAGTATGTTGGATAGGCAGAGTGATGTACAGGCACGGTCACGGAGATAGGCAAACATTTGGATATGACTTGTAGATTGGTTATGAACTTTGGTTTATGTGTTGTATCAATAAAGAGTTCCAATATTTTTCAATATTATTTTTGTGCATTTTCAAAATATTTTCATCATCAAACCTCATTTTTGAGTCATTTTGATTAATTTCTCAAAATCAAGACAATAAAATTGGATTCAGCAGAATTTTTTTATTTAGTTAGTACCTTCTTACCATCTGGTATCAACCTGATAAAGGTGACCACAGTTTCCATAAACCACCTAATCCTCTATAGGAATCAACACTGAACACACAAAGCAGCCTTCTTTTAAGGGGGGGGGTAGAGGGGGGTGGCCTGTTACACTCCTGATAATTTGTGGCGATGGTCTCTATCTCAACCGTCAATTAGTCCATAATGTAAATGACTTTGAAACGATATCAATTAGGAAGATGAACCTCAAGAGCTGAGCTTTCCATGTTAATATTAAATGTAGGCACAAGTAAAGCAGCTATTACTGTCAGCTAAGGGGATCCATTGTTTGGAAAAAGCTGTGAATGGAGCTGTCATTAGCACTCATTAGCCATATATTATTAATAGGTATCTTGGAAAGTAGATGGATAAGTCATATCTCTTTGAGGACTACATCTGGCAATCCCATCAATACAATATGGGCCATATCTCCTTTAAGGTCGCTAAACACAGATAATATTGTCACCAAAACTAGTCGCTAGTATCAGCAACAAAAAACTAGTCCTAGTATCAGCAACAAACCTAAACTAGGATCATGTCACAGTATTCAGTAATAACACAGGAATGAAACAGCATGTCATGTTAAAAATGTAAAAAAACCCCCATAAAAACCCAAAAAAACAACAACAAAAATACAAAGTATGAATTGTGGATAGATTCTTTTCGAATATAGTTTAAAAGCTAACTATGCCAAACTTTCATTGTTCTTACTTTGGACACAGCTATTTATTTTTGGGCTGTGGGTTAGAATGTTTTCTCAGAGTCCTTACTGTCTGGAGGAATGCAAAATGCAAAATGCAGTCCGAGTTATAAAGCAATTGATTGGGCGTTTTTTGCCAAGGATGTCTTATCTAATCATGCTTGGGAAAATGGTTAACATTCCTACACTAACAATAAGACAATCCCAAATCCAAAAGAATCTATTAGTCCTTTCTGACAAATGGATTGTCACCACAAAGAAAAAGAAAAAATTGAGTGTCATTATTTTACTCAAATACCTTGCCCATCCAATAAAATTGCCCATCATCTATTGTAAAGTATTGACTACCTTTTAATCTACCGACTGTCATTATGAGGAAAAGGTGTTGAACTATATTTCCACTAACGTGCTAATTAGAACTAGTTAAAGTGATAGAAAAGAAGTAAACCTGGTGTATTTGGCAGGTTATTCATGCTTGCTGTATTATTGGCAGTGATTATGTCTGTTAGGTTGATAGTGTCATTTCTATACCCTAAATCTATCTGGGTCAAACAAGGCCACCCCTGGTAAATCCAGCCTCATGGGTAGGGCCTTTAATGATGTAGTAAATCAGGGGCTGCTAAACGGTAGTCCCTTCAAAGGCAATCTAGTACATGGGTTGCATGTAATTGGGCCCTACTACTATTACTTATCTGAGAGTGAAATGGAGAAAGGGACATGATTCAGTACATATTACCAAATAATTATTCAGTTCTTATATGAAATAAGATATATTGAATCCAGGTTTTAAGGTGAAGTTGTTTTCATTACTAAAGAAATTCTTTTTAACAAGAGGTATTAGCTGATGGCCAATGCAGACCATGATTAACCCCTTTAAGGTTGTAAAAAGATTAGAGGGTTTCCTCTATGGATTGTAAAGTCCCTTTGTAGTAATTGCACTACTTCTAATTCAGATATAGACATATGCATACACAGTCAGACTGCGACAAGGTTTACAGCGTAGGGTTTCCAATTCCTTAATACAGTGGCAGCTGCTGTTAGTACAAAACCAATGACCCGATGTAGTTCCTGCTGTATGGACTACAGCGGTCTGTAAAGCCCATTTACAATTGGGACTGAGAGTGTGGACTTAGTCAGAAGGTGCCACACTTACATCTGGGGATGTCATGTTAAGGCCATCTTAATTGGTGATATATCAGTTGGTGATTCTAATGGAATTATATTGGCATTATCCTCTCTCTGCACTTACATCTCAACAGATAGAGATATAAATGTCATCTGGCCTTTAGGTATTTGGCTTATAATCTAAACTTCAGCTATCATGCTTACCTCACTCTTAGAAAATAGTGCACCATTAATATGCATCAAACATAACCAAGCAAAGCAGAGCTCAGACATGTGTAATTATGCTTGACCAATAATATGATGCTAAATCCCTCCCTGGTGAGGATGTGTTTAAAGAAGTATTGGATTACAGAACAAATATATACAGTATAAACAAAGAGGTTTGCTTTGGCATACCAGTGGATTGTCACTGGAGTTCTCATCAGCTAGCTACCCATTGCACAGGACAACCTACTCCCACACACAGTCCTGACCTGTGAACAGCCAAACAAAGAGGATAGCCAAAAGAAGGGGCTTTGGAACAACCTTTCTGCAGGCTTCTGAATGGGTCGCAGCTTTGATTAAATGCTGGAATGCATACATGTATCAATTAAAAACCAGTAGAGGCTTCAAGTGAAGAAAACATTGTGAAATACTTTATTTTGTGAGTATTTAGTGGACTCACATAAGACACACAATTTTGATTTTATTCAGCATGTCCCACTTATGTATGATACATTAATTGACTTTGATGGAACTCTTAGAATAACACCATTCAAGTACTTTGTTTGGTTTAGTATCCAGGATTGGTAATCAGACACAATAGTTGTTTATTCACTCCAAAGGAGTAACTGTGAAATTGCCTCAGGGGAGACTGACATTTCATTCATTTCACAGCCACACAGCAAATTAACCTCCCAATACACATCTGCCATGCCCTCCATCATAATTAATCATCCAATTGATTATGTGACTGGTTAAAATGACTTTGGGTTACAATGAACTGACCTGCATGGGAGCACCTGAAGCTTTTCAAGGTTTGCCATGTCAAGACCTCAAAAGAATTCAAATTAAGCTTAATGTTTTCTGCATTTGAAAAGAAAGGAAATGACAGGTAATCGATCTAAAAATGTTGGTTCACATATTTTCTGCTTGATGAAGACATAAAGAGTCAATTAGCGGGCCCTATTGTTTACATTGGCATGGGAAGAAGTGGATAACATTGTTCTCCAAGACCACATTCCCGACTTTGATGTCAGTGGCATGTCTATTAAAACTATTTTTCTTCATTTTACCCATTTTCTTTTTACTTGAACCTATGAATTACCACTCAAACTAAATATAGGGTCTCCCTTAAATCTATCCACATGACCCTGAAACAAGCTCAGAAAAAGCAAGCTAAAAGGATCTATAACTTGTTGCTCCTGCTCTCTATTCCTTGCCTGCTCACATAACATTACTTTCTTTGGCTTTACCTCAGGTAAGGTACTAAGACCCCTCTAATAAGAACCTGTCGATAGATTACACTCAAAGAAATAATTATTGAATTTACCAGGCATTGCCACAAAAATGAAGAGTGAACAACCTTAATTGTTTTGTATTAAAGCAACGCAGATTCTATAATAATGCACCAGGTGGCAGTCAAGTTAAGGACAGTGGCAAAAGGAATTTCTGTGAAAATAACAATTAACCTCTAGGAATTTTGGTGAACTTCAAGGAGTTCACCAACAGTGTGACAATATTCTTTTGTATATTGTATACATGCCACAACTGCAGCAAAAGCCTACACATTTCATCTTTAAACATATTTCAACACTGCATTTCCCAGACATTGTGTGCTTGGCTTTCCATACTTTGTGACATGCAATGCAGTGGCCCCTGGTCCCTGTCTGCACAAGGTCATGATATATCTCCCCTGATGAATGACAAGCGTTTGACTTTCTCTCAACCTCTTCTCGGGAGTTTTTATATAAAAAGGAAAATCCTACTGGGTTTTGTGCTTGATTACAAACATTTCCACACAGTGTATTTTTTTATTCAAAAGGGTGGCAACCTTGGGCTAATGAGTCATTGCACCAGTACTGGTATGGAGAAAAAGCTTATTGATGATTAAATGCTTATGAATATGAAAACATTAGCTTATTGTCCAAAGGCTGAAATGTTGAGTTGAGATCTTGTGGGCACCCTACTCAGAGAAATTCTTAGAGAATTATTGTTCTAACTGCAAACACCTTAATTATAGGAGCTTTTCATAGAGTTTCATTGCCTGTCCCTTGAGGGCTTTTATTTCTATCATGAAGTCCTGGACATAGACTCTATCAAGGATCACACATACATGTAGGGGTATTAGGAAAAGTTAGTTTTCACACTTAGGCACTTATATCCATCCTACAATAGATTGGTCGGTTAGCATCCAAAAATGCCGTAAGGGTACATAATGTGGACAGACTAGCCTTGCACAATACAGGTTGACTCCAAAGACTGGATGCTGCAGTGAGCCACCACCTGGGCCCGACAACCCAGGAGCTAATTATCAAGAGATTAACGCAGATATGAATGGTTTTACTATATATTTATACATTATAACCCATCTGATCAGGGCTGGTTTGTCAGGGAGCAGTACAGATATCAGGTTATAAACATTGACTAAACATTGCATTAATGTTTGTGATCTCAGGATACATAGAAACAAAATACCATGCAAACAGAAAGATGCTCATATATTACGCTAAAGCTTGCATAGCTGCCTTTCTGGCATTCACAGATGTTTGGGCGAAGAGTTTGCATATCTTATTATGCTGCATACTTATAACTTTCAGCCCAAACTTTTCATTACAAATAGGCTAATCCAGCACATTATAATAACCATGTAATTTTTCTATATGTTTCAGATAATCAAAATGGTGGTGGCACTGGTCTTGGCTTTTGCCATATGCTGGTTGCCACTTCAGACATTTAACCTCCTGATGGAGTTCAACCAGCGCTTCAGCGTCCCTGCTTCGAGGCTGGAGGAACAGATCTTCTTTGGCATCTATATAACATGTCATTGGATGGCCATGGCCAACAGCTTCCTTAACCCTATCATCTACAGTTTCCTCAATGAGAGCTTTAGGGTAAGTGGCAAGTACTTTGTCCCCGTAACCACCACTGGTCATAAGATACTGTGGGTGAGAGTGACATCCATCCATGGTCTGTCTGGCACTTCAAGAGGAAGACATTGCTTAAGTATGTCTTTTTGAGAGCACCATAACATGAATAGTCCTGATTAGTCACTCACCATGGCTACAATCATGCTTGATGCAAACCCGACAAGACTAGGACATATACCATTGCATAATTATAATCCACTGGTAAATGCATAATTAATCTGGTGAATATACTCTCCAGCAATAAACATAGACCCTGGAGGCATCTAGCACCCCTTCGGGTTAGAGTGGCAGTGGGAGTGTGCAGGCTAGGGAAACATTTCATGATAGATATTTGAGTAGTATATTGGGACACAATGTAAGAACCTGGAATGTGGGTTGATTGGGCTACTGGGAACTGCTTTCACATCAGATCTACTGTTTGCCCCCTTACCCCTGTGCCTAGATCAAATACAGTTGTCAGGAAAAGGGGAACAAATGACCTTGCCGAAGCGGTGACTTGAATCTTGGTGGAAACCTGATGAATGCTTTGGACCACCTTAAGTTAAAAACAATTTCTTTGAGCAACAAAATGGGAAAGTCACTATTTTAAAGGATTTTAGCAATGTACACAGAAGTATCTTATTTATTAACCTATAACTATGGCTACACACAAATACCAGTGGTTGCAGCCACTTGTTTCTGCCTTTTAATTTCAGCAATACTGTCAACTTTATGTCTTTGTTTTTGGGCTGTCATGATTTTGGTTTAGCTGATCTGTGAAAAGATAAATATGTAAGGCAGATTACCATTATTTCTCCCTAGCCCTCCTACTGAATACAATAATACCTTCAAGGGCCACAGAATGACAGGTTGCTTGGTATTCATGAAATTAGATATTGGTTCTGCATGCCAACCAACCAGAGCCATATCAAACATTATAGTGCTGGCATTATAAATGCAGCTTAATCATTCACAAGGCCTGCTGGATGCCGTGCATCATGGGTTAGTAAAGGGTTAGTGAACAACATACAGCAGCTGTAGGGGTGGAAGCAGTTTAGCACAGTCCAGCCTTAGGCCCCACATAGTAATAGGAAACACAACTCATCTACTACAAATGTAGACCCAGATGCTGCAAGCTGCCTCTCTCCATCAAATTACTATTTAACAAGGATGTATAAGAAGAGCTTCAAATGCTCCCTTATAGATTAAGCTCCATTGCTTTGTTCCCCTTTGGCTAAATCCCAAAATTCTTACAGTGAATGCATATGCGTTAAATCCTATGGGGGAGTGAGAGATTATGAGAGAAAGGGAGAAACAGAGAGGGAGAGATGAAGTGTGCAAAGGGAGAGAAGGAAGGGAGGGGCAGAAGCAGGGGGGGAGGAGGGCAGGAGGGAGGAAATGAGGTGGGGGAGGGGGTCGCATTAGAAATGCAATGCTAACCAGGAGGAAAATCATGCCAACACAGTAGAATATGCCCCAAGTACTTCTTCCTCATTGCATACCTCTCTCAATTCCAACCAACCTTGAGTCATTCGATTACATAAATCATCAAAAGGTTTTTTGAACATACATACACATATTGATACATGGTGTTATCATCCTGGAGATGAGTATCATAATCAAAATCATCTCTGCCTTCAACTTTCTTCTCAAAATCAATTTCTATAACCAGTAATCCTACACCTTATGGAGGCACAATTGAATCTAGAGTGTATTACTACAGATGAGGTGCTGGGAAGAGAATCAGCTAATAAGAACATATCCGCTACTTTATGCCCCAGAGGACTTACTACGTATATCTTACTTCAAAAAGATAGATGAGTACCTACTTAAAAGAGTAGTACTGACTGAGTACTAAAATCTCCTTCATGTCAATTAACTCTACATACATTTTTTGCAGCTTACTTTAAAGTCACCTGTCTTTTAAGAGCCTGATTAATGTTGTATAATACCCACTACTAAGTCTGACCTGTATTCATGCATCATAATGACTTAGTAGCGTTAAAATAGGCCTTAAGGGTGGACAAATTGTAAAATTTGAGCACTGGTAAACAGACTGACACTGTATTTTTGCAGATCTTAACAGTTTAGGAAAAATGTTTAACCCATATTGCACACGCTGACAAAAAAAATTATGAAGTATCATTGAGAACAATGATTGAACATATTTTGTAAACTCACTGAGATTTGTTTGACTCATTGATCTTTCTTTTCACTCTTTGATCATCTTTCCTTTCACTCTTTGATCTTTCCTGGATGTAGGCATCAACTGTTAAATTAAGGTCCTTCAGATAGGAATTAAGCTACACACACTTAAGATGAAATAAATGGTCATTATAACTCTTCGTTTCCCTGTTACTGAAAGGCAGATTTCTATTATTTCCTTCTAGCCCTACTACTGAACACGGACTCTGGAAGTCTTTGGTTAAGTCAGAGCATTGTCTGAATGAGGAAAATCACATAACTGAAAGGACATATCTCAATCATTGAGAAATGCATTCCTGGTCTTTGATAGACCCTTAACTTGTTCAATATCAAGACTTTTTTGATCAAGAGCAAATTCTCCCCAAAAGAAAAGGTCATTTCAGCATTCTTCTATACCAGCAATAAATCATACTTCAAAAAGGTTGTCCTTTTTCACTGATACTCAATTATACTTAACATTTGGTAGCATAACACTGCAGCATTTTTCAAGATGGAAGTTGTTTGAACAGAACAGACAGCACCATGGCCCTGTGATAGGTATTTTTCTCCGCTTGAACATTGTTGACCGCTACGTCCCTAAGTCTATGTAAATCAGCACCTGTTAAACCTTAGCAATCAGTCAGGTCATGTTTCGCCACAGCCCTGCTCACTGTACCCAAGGCAAAAAGAATGAAACAAAGAAGAGGGAAATGAAGAGAAAAAAAGAATTGAGAGAAGAAAAGGGGACTTCAGTGAACTTTAATCCTCCACTTTAGTAGTCTGATGATATTTAGGGAGCACATTGCCCATAGCTCCTCAGTTTGTGCAATACAAGTAAGCTGGAATCTTGGATCGGATTCTATGGTGAACTAATTCTCCACATGTCCTGTCAGGCATTAGGCTTTCATGTATCATTAGAATTATTCTTGCTTTGAAAATCCAAGTCAAAAGCCAATCAATATATTATTCTGAAATAGGGTTAAGACAGATCTACCAATCACTCAGCACCTGACCTGAGTGATTGGTAGTGATTTAACTAATATGTCGATCATCTCACTGAAATGTACTTTCAAGTCATTTGACTAAATTTGTTGTCAGGAGATCCCAATAAAGCAACTAGCATGGTGTAAAATATGAAAATCTTGTATTTTGAGTGAAAGCTCTTTACTTGTATGTTTCTTAAGTGTGGCTACCAAATCATTTTGTAATGGTGATTATAGATCTGAAGGGACACTGTGTCATGCCTGCTTCTTCTAAAGTATTAGCACTCAGTGTCTTACTTCAAGACTGGCTGACAACTTTACAATGTAAGGTTAGTTTGAGACATCCAACATCTGTAGTTGGTGATATATCAAGTCTGTTACAAGCTACAAAAGCTTTGAAATCGTTTCACCCCTAAGATCTCAAACTAAATATACATGAGCTTTTTGCTAAAGCGCCATTAGTGGGGTAATCTTTTCTTAGACCTAATGATGAGGATTAAGCATCTCTTGCTTAGAAAAGTTACAGTTTTTTCAACCATTAAATGGAAGGAATAGATTGATGGAATAAGTGTATATACTGGCACTCTGCATCCCTAACAAGCTTGATGTACTGACACATACTGACATGGCTAACAGCCTATTAGCATTAGCAGACATACGGGATGCTTTGGACGACACCCCCCTGTCAGAAGGGTGGCTTATTAATTGGTGGTGGAGTCCTGAGGTACATATATAGGACCTGTCATCTCCTCCAGTACATCACTTGATCCTTTAAGAGGAGCTTTGTCAGTACCTCACCTAACACTTATCAAGAACCCGCTGTATAAAGTGTGGTTTATACACAACAGATTAGTGCTTGCTGCAGGTTATAGCATCTCACCTAAGTCAGGGAGTGCCTAACTTGGGGGCACTAAAGTCCCAGAAATTGAGCCCCAGGCCTTTAAATTGTTTTAGCATAAACTCAGTTTTATCTTACATGTAAGGTGAACCTTATATGTGAGGTTTTAAAGTAACCTAGATAAGGCAATAGGGTTGCAGTAGGCCATGGGGATAGGGCTGATACATACCATGCAAATGGAGGTGAGTGCTCAGCTTTCCAACTGACATAATGAAGTGGAAATGGATAATGACAACAGGGTCAGGAGGGATGGGGTTCAGGAAGGTCTGTACATACTCCTCGAGCCTATTTTAGCCTAGATGGCCATGCATTAGGCTTAACATGAATATTATCTACAGGGGTCTGCCCCTGGTTGTGATGAGGTCTCTTTGGGGGTAATTACTAAAGGGTAACAGCTTAGTGTTGTCATGTGTCATACAACGTCCTAAATTTGTCATCTTAGCTTTGAGGTCAGACAGCTGATGTTAACTTCATTGGATGTCTGTCAAAGATCAGCCTAACGATATATATCTACCTTATAACCTTGTCATGGCCGATTGACCTTTGCTAAAAGGTTGATGGCTAAGGGACATTACTTAATACTTTTCTGCTGTTTATGGCATCTCATAAGCCTTCTCTATGGTAATTGGTAGGATTTATTCTTCTAAGGCCATCCAAGTCACCAGTTGCAGCTACTGGTGTCAATTTACAGTTGCAAAAGCAACTGATTTTAGACGTGGAGATTTGCATCCACAGGATAGTGTTTACTTTTCTTTAAGTAATCATCAAATTGAGTGTCTTCATAAACTCATTATGTGGCAGAAAAGAGAAATAGAAGACTATTTCATAAAGTGCCCACCTTTTCCCAACACTCTAAAAATGTATGCATAATCATAAACTTTTCATTGTTGTATTACTCCCCATGACAGACTTTACCACTCATAAGGTTTCTGAGATTATGTTTATATCTTTATTCCCTTTCCTTCAGGCGGATCTCAAGGCTCTGTTCTGGTGGCTGCCTTGCATCAAGCTGATGCGCGGTTCTCAGCAGGGGGATGTGCTGACTTATACTATGTCGACACGGACCTCCTTTGCAGCCAACTCCCGAACGGGAAGCCGCCACCTCCGCCTCCACAAGGGAAGTCCTAATGCTCTACAACTGCAGCCTTTGACAGAAGGAAGCACTCCCTCAGGGTAAGCAACATTGATTGATGCTTTGATCATTACTTGACATTATTGCATGATACTCTTTTTTCTACATTGCAATGAACCCACCAAGAAAAAAAAGAGAGCAGAAGCAATAAAAAAAGTAGCATCAGTCTAAGAGGTTGGCACATTGCTGTGTTTGTCACCATATGATTTGACATTGCCTTGACACACAAAATCACTTTCCAGCCACTTTGCTTTCCTACCACTTTACTGGGAACAGCAAACAGTCCAGACATTGCTATTGTGTTCTAAGCAATGCTTTGAGAGCAATATTACATCCAGGCTATGACAGGAATGTTGTACATAACTCCCTAAGAGGGCATTTGGCAGCTCTCAGACCCCTTAATTGACCAGAGGCGCTGGGGACTTTCCATATACTACTGAGTTAATACCTTGCACAGCATCCCACTTTCACTATACTACTTACATGTTCATCATACGTGTCAAAATATTTCTCTCTGGAGAAACCTTTTCTTACATATTTATGTAGTATCACTTTTTCATTTCTTTTGTGACAATATGTGGCGATTTTAGTAACTATAAGAGCTACTGGGGGTGTAGAAATTATCTCAGTACACAACTTCTTCAGTATTTAGTCAAACATTAAACTGATGAAATGAAGTAACACTATCCAATTTTCAGTAGGAGTTAGTTAGAAGTTTTGTCTTTTTGAATTGCACCTAAGTGCAACTACATATATATTATTGTGATTTATAACAACATTTTGCTCTCCCAAGTAAATAAGAATTGAAAAAGAGTTTTTGCAACCTGTTAATGATGCTGACTTTAAATTTATTATAACATCTAGTAAAACTAAAGTCTACATGTTCTTTTCTAAAACCCTGATATGAAAAAAATTACTTTCAACAGGAGGCTCCAGAATGGTGGCACAGGAGATGGTAAGCGAGTAAAAGCAGCTAATGGAGAGACACGTCCTCTGACAAGAACACTGCTAGGCAGGCCAGATGGACAGGATGAGGGACAGTGGTCAGAAAATGGCTTCTGAATATGAAAAAAAAGATAGAACAATTTAATTGTAGCAGATCAACTGCTCATCGAATCCCATGTGAATACCAAATTAAATCAAGAAAGGATTATTTTGTATACATGCATAGCATACTAGGGAAAAATGGTGTATCAATGTCTTTATACATCAGTGTAGGAGGATTCAAACCTACTTTGTCATGAGATTGAAAATTTTAAACTTAAGTGTCTTAAAATGAAGGCTGCTACCAGTAAGATTTCAGATGGAATGAGGCTTACTCGGTTTACATACTGAACAGTTTTTTATGTTTGTTTATGGACACAGGAAAAAGGTGTCAGACACTGCTGAATGAAAAAGGGGACATGTAAGATAGGATATATAGAAGGTCGAAAATCATAGAAGGTTTGCATATGACGAATTTGGAGGTATTCCAGCCCCTTCTCTTCGAATTTTAGTTTCCCCCTCTATTTTTTTGGCTCAAAGTGTCAGGCTGGATGAGATCTTTGTGTTACATATGGGTTTTGATGGTCCCATATGAATATTTTGGGCTCCAGGGGGGTAAAATGGGCCCAAAATTGTCTGGGCGAAATTGTGTCTGGGCGAATGACACTTAGGGGCCTAAGTTACAAGCCATGTTGGGGGCTTCATTTCCTACAGAAACAATCATCATACCTCCATGAAAATCTCAGGTCCAGACTATTTTGACCTGTAGATTAAGAAAATCACATTATCATTTATGTCTGATGTGTCCTTGCTATCATAAAAGAATCATACTTATAAGAATTATTTTTCATGATTCTGGGCACATGTCTGGGCGAATGACATGTGAGGCCCCATATGCACACTTTCTATGATTTGTGACCAGAAGAACAACGCAAAGGATTAAGCAATCTGATAAGAATGACCTGGATTCCACTGTTTCTGTTCTACCTAGATTTCCGTGTATTTTTTTAATTAAATTTCCTAGGAAAAAGGTGTCCATATTCATTAGATTTCCTGGTTTTTGTGGGTCAATGGGTGGAATCTCTGGATTTGGATAAAAGTGACAATTTGCTGGTCTAATTGTAACTTTCTCATAATTTATGTTTGAGTATGTGATTTGATAGATATGCTAGATATCATATCAAAAGTTTTGGAGTTAAGGCAATTGCACCAGAGTTAAAATGGCATTGTGTTTTTTGACTTCTAAAACAAAATAAGAACAAGAAACACTAGAGACTTAATGTAATCTATACTTTGTGGGTTTTGAGAATAGATAAGGGAGCTTAGTTAGGAAACTGCTTCGGACCAATGCTCTGTTGATGCTTTATATGGAAATAGCATATCTAGTGAAAACCTGAGCAAGAGCCTACATTGATCGCATTATATCAATCCCTGTCTCCACAAGATAGCCATGCTAGTTTTGTAAAACCACAAGCAGTAATCTAGCTTCCCACTTTTCAATTAATCAACCTTGTAAAGGATACAGTGCCTGAGTGCCATAATTGTGAGTTACTCACTAGGGCTACAGCCATGCATCACTGTGACCATTTCGGGTTGAAACTGCCCAGGCTGATGAGTCTACCTACCAGGTGTGCACTTCATTCATGCAGCTTGAGGATAAAAGAGAACACACTAAAGGGAGTTGTTTAGGTACTGTTCTGATTTATTAACATCCTTGGTTAGTTTTAAAACATTTAACAAACAGCTAGGAATGATGGCCCCTGATTACAAGGAAACGCTTTAATGCCTCTAATTGACATGAAGGATACTCTTTTACCAAAAACATAATTAAGAAAATAGTAATCCATCCCACATTCAAATCTTCTAATTTCTTTTGTTATAACTATGCATTGGCAGCAGATGTGTTTATGATATACCCTACTGGTTGTTAATTATCAGTTGTGGGATGAATTTCCCTTTGATTTATTTATGTACCACATGTTCCTGTAAACTGAAATAAAATAAGACAATACAAATGGACTAATCCATATACTGGAGGTGCCCTTATATTCTTATATTATATCAATGAGTAACGAATATAGATCTTAGGTAATATTAGTCGATTGACAGATTAGTTCTAGGATGTAGATCTATTAGTCATAATTGTCAAACTGGTTAGAGGCACAGATTAACTTTGGTAAATGATTTATTGTATTTGAAGTAAAATGGTCGTTGATCAAGGGTGTTGATGTGGATAAGATATTGTGTGTCTCCTCACTTCTAGATGTAATGATGCACAACACTCCATTCAAGTGGCACTGTGTCTGTGAAACAGTGGTTCTTCTCCTAATGATACACAGGTGTCGTGCTCTCTATTAGTCCTTGGTCGTCTATGTGTGAGATTCTTATTGGACAGTAATAAGAAGGGGGTAGCTGATCTTAATTGTTATTAATTATTTTGCACGTAAAAAATTACCAACAGGTTTTGGTTTTGGGGAATATCAATCTTTGTCTTTATATCCAAGTAGTCGACACAGAAAACAGTGTCATTGATGAAGCTCTTGCAGATTGATTATTGGCAGAGTATTCCTTCTTGGCACCATAACCTATATACATGCCAGTAAAAGGACTGACAATGATAATGTTCATAGCTTTTAAGAGCACAATATATACATAATGATTCGTGATTAGAAACAGTAGTAATTGTGCCAGGGGAATGATTTAGTTTGGCCTGTGCAGGATCACAGTGCCTTAAATGGATGTGTCAGAATTCTGCTGAACATAGGCTATAGGTCTGTACATTTGATGAAACTCTATATCCATATTGTACAAAAGTTTGTTCTGAGATACAGAATAACATATTACTGTTTTAGTGATGGTGATATATCAACATGATGTAAAAACAAGTAGTGTTAAAATCATAAACTATAACTTCAGTATTCAAATTCTTCTTTCGATCAAATTCGGAATGTTTACATGGTGGAACTCTAATCTAGCATGTATAGGAATATTTCATTCAAGGAATAATACCTTATTAGCAAGCCTAGATTTCCCATGCAAGTAGAAGTAAAAAAATAGAAAACACTGCAATCTGCTGATTACAAGCTGAAAACTGGTCCTGGTTGTAGAAAGGTCAACAGAATGCTGAAATCATACTTTTTATGATACTCAAATCTTGCTTTTCATATAATGACTGCTGTTATCTAGAATAGGTTCACCAATAACAACAGACATAAGTCGAGGCTTTTGTACAAGGTTGTGATATGTGGTACTTGGTCAAAGTAGACAATTCTGAGGAGGCAAGCAGAAAGGGTAAGACATGGGCATTTCATGATGTATTGTTTCTGCTTAACTGCTCACAGTTATATCAATGTGTAAATAGTGTTAATTTGTGATAAATGACCTTGCCTGGTTGTACATTGTAAAATGACCTTCTGGATAATATATATTATATTCATATCGGGATCTGTACTCAATTGTGTATTTTTACCATTACTAATTCAAATTACACCAGATAAAACAAGGGAAGAGGAAAGAGAAAATATGGACCCTTTTAAGTGGGATAGAGAATGGATGTATCATATATGATTTCTTTCCTTTACATTTTAGTCTGCAGAATCCCTAATAATATTCATCTAGTGAGGCTAGCTGTGAGTTACATCTGCAAGTTGTCTTGAATATATTTTCGACATGGCCAGTACTCTCAAACAAATCAAGACAAGTTATAAATAATTATGGGCAACTAAAATGTAGACTTCATATGCACTGTATGCCCAAGAGGTCTGCGAGTGGATTATGTACATTTCCAGTATGTCTTTTAATTGCATAGTAGTAGACTATATTGAGCAGCTATTACATGACAAAAATAACTTTTTTCTATTCAGAAAATATTATAAGTAACATTTATTGATACTCTTATATGTAAACAACTACTTGTCAACAGAATTCTTTTAAATAGGCTAGTTTATCAAATTGAATGTATTTTGCCTTAGAACTACAATTCTTTTAAAGGTAATGCCAGTGAGATTTAGCTAGATCTATTTATCTATATGACAATAATTTTCTGAAGGTGAAAACAACAGCTAAAACAAAAAATATCTCCGAGAATACTGAAGATATTTTTTGTTCAGTACCATGTATCTTGTCAATTTATTGTGACCATGTAAGAAATAAACTTGTATATCCTTTGCTCATTAATGTGTCATATTATGTTTTTTTCTGGAACAACATCCAAACTCTGCCCTGCTTATCAATCAGACACAGTAAAAAAGATCAGTTCACCTAGGGCCTATGAAAATATGGCTGGCTTCACTTGTCCCACCACTGGCTCCCTGTTTTGACAAATTGCCCTCCGCTATTTGAGGTTGGTACGACTCTTAATATACCAGGAACTAAACATTGTTTCTCTACTTATAATGTTACTGAAAATTCACAGGTTTTGCCTGTAGAAGGATAATATCCTGTACATTTTAAACATGCTTGCATGCTAGACATGATGAAACCGTAGGTGACCAGGTCCAGTGAAAGTGATGTGAGCAGACGTGGGACGAGCAGATGCGGGACGAGCAGATGCGGGATGAGCAGACGCGGGACGAGCAGACATGGGACAGATATTTTTCCGATATTTGCCTACGACGCCAACATATTTTGAACATATGGGACAAATATGGTACTGTGAGATTAGCTATGCCTCTGAACTCATTAAATCATTTGTTTCAGCTTTGTAATGTCCAGAAAAATAGAGTTTATCTATGGGGTATTATGGTCTCAAGGAATTTCACAGAACCATATTTGTCCCATATGTTCAAAATTTGTGGCTATCATAGTTAAATAATGGAAAAAATATCTGTCCCATGTCTGCTCGGCCCACGTCTGCTCGTCCTGCGTCTGCTCGCTTCAGACCTGCATCACTTTCTCTGGACTTGGTCAGGTGTTGTTGATGAGAGCCAGTGGTGATATGAACCTAGGCTTCAGGTACACAGAGGTATAGGAAGAGTGACCTTCACATTGGTCTATCTGACTTCTAGACTGACACTTGCTCTACAACCTTAATAGATATATAACTTAGTGGGAACATCATATAGTCAGTGTATATAATTCACTGGCATATCTCAACCTGGCTCATCTTAAAATGTTTACTCTTACAGGAGGAGAACATCATTTTCTTTCATTTTATTCTATGATCCCAGTTACTATGCATCAGGTTAGAACCAGACACGGTTAATATCCAATACTAGAGTATGTGAGACAATAAGTTCCTAAGTTAATACTTTAATTTAATTATGTCTGGTACCACCAGTAAAGACCATCGTACATCCTAATAATGTGTATCTAGATGTGTTTGGACATCAACTTGTCCAGAATTCATTATTAATCGCTTCCTAGACAATAAACTATGACTATAGTGCTAATTTATAATCCATCCAGCCACTCAGCTAACACCTGGTACTTACTTCCAATATCTATCAATAGACATATTAGTATTTCTTTTTTTTTTAATGTGCAGTGATCCAGACTGACAAGGGTCAAAAGTCCTAGAGTAAAGTAATCTTGCTTCATGGTAACGATAAAAGCTTCAATGGTGTACATTATAAATGTTTAATTTTAGTTAGGTATTGTTATACAACAATATCTATATTATCTGAATTGGTTGGACTGGATGCATTGACCCACACACTTTCTAGAGGGGATGAGGTCCACTACCTTCTTTTGGAAGACAATTTTCAAGATTGGTGCAGAGTCACCTATGATCACCCACTCTAATTTTTCAGGGTTTCAAGTTGTAGTGGCTTTGTTCAGTCATAGCATGTTGAGAAATGCTTTATTGTAGCTGTTCCTTTCATTTATGTCCCAAAATATTAACTTCATTATAACTTGCCTCCTTGTTGTCTAACCCCATAGCCTTCCACACCCTGCTACCTTATAAACTTAGTCCATTTTCCTCTTAGTGCCCTCTGCTGGGCCATTACAGTTCACCTATCACACTACCCTAGGAGTTTACACACACCTTCCTTTAAGTCTTTAAGAACTATATTCAGACCACTCAGAAGTGATTCAAATTTGCATCATTGCAATTTTTCAGCATTAGGTGTAAAATTATAAAATAATCATGGCAGAATTTCATGTGATATGACAAACATGTTGATTGTACATTGAATACTGAATGAAGGAAAGGTTGCTTCTTTAGTCAGCGAGAGCTAATTAGCTCAAGCAACCATACTTTACAGGGATGATGGTGCATTCATAAACATTTACACTGAAGAGAAATGGTACATGCTAATCCTTCCTCCCTGATTTTCATAAGAATATGAAGATACATTTCCTGATGCTATACAAAGGTGTTAAATCAAGATGGTTCACCACAACTTTGTGGTGAATAGGGCAGCTGTTCCCTAGTTGTAGATTAGACTTTCTTTTAGCTTTCCTTGTATGATTAATTGGTGCATCCATCAAGTTTGGTTATCTCATAGGCCTATTACAAAAAAGATTTAGATGATTCAGCTGTGTGCTACATATGGTATGGCATTAGAAACCACTTAGGCTGGAGCAGGATGAAGGATGCTTATTCTGTTGAGGGACGCATCAGTTGCTACTCATTAGCACTGGGGTGATACATGATTAGGACCCTTTGTGCCTACCTCAACAGGATAGAGTGCATGATGCATAAATGCAGACTAGACAGGTAAGTCACCAATGCTGCATTCATGCATGCAAACCAAAAGTAAACAGTGCAATAATGCACTGTGCTGCTGTCTGAGGCATTATGATATAGAAGTGATGCCTCTGGCTCTTGAAAAAAACATGCAGCATTAGGGCTTAGTGCCAGCGTAAGCCTCACAGGATGATAGCCCACATGTCAGCTGTTATCACACACCTAGATAGGTAGTTCAGAGAGTAAGAAGTAAACTAAGGATAGTGAAATAGGAATTAAACAATATCACAATAAAAGTGCCCCTAGGAAATGAAAACAGGACTTATCATGAAATATCACAACATATATATGATACATGCATGTCCGTCTTATCAACACTCTCATGGCTTTCTAATGCATACAGGGCCATGTTCCTTAGTCATCACCATGCACGAATACAACAATCTCTGCATTGGTGACCCTCAGGGAGTATACGAACCACATGGGGTGGGTATGACATTTGATACTCTGGCACCCTGAGGTATAAACCCTCTGGGTACAACCTTGCAGGAAATGCAGGGCATCCTGGTTAAATATGGATCTGCATAGTGGTAATTAATCTCCCTCTGTTCACCTCTTCCAGTAAGCAGGAGCATGAAAAACTATCACAATCTGAGCAGACTTTCTATTTCTGTAGTAGGAATCACATTAATAATGATTTCAGGTTCAGGGACATGTTGGCTCTTAATAGTGACGTAATATGGCTCTAGGATCTGTAGGAGTGTAAAGATGTTAGTGCTGCATTGGGTCATTAAATGAAACCTCCATCTATGTATCACACTGAGAAAATGCTATAGATCAATAAAACATTATGCTTGCCCTATATATTCATACTAACTGGACCTGTAATAATAATGATTCTATCTCAGTGAAACAAAGGAGAATTTCCTCTTGCAGCTCACATTGCCTTACCCTCCAAAATTCATGGAATCCTCATTTACGTCCCCTTACACTAGTGCCAACACCAAATGGTCCAGTCTTGGACTGGCCAGACACTGAACTGGGGTAGAGAGCTAACCCTACTGTATAGTTAGTATAGAGTATCCTACCCTACCTACCAACCTACATGTATTATCACTGTCTATTAACAGATAAATACTTGTTTTATGTTAGAAAAAAATAGATTTAAAATTTCTTCTCTTTTTTTTACATAACGTTTTTTTCTTTGCTAAGAGGGTAAGCATTTGGAATGGAATCAGAAACGTTGTCCTTAAGTAGAACCTACAGCATTGCAATATGATTCAAATGTGGGCTGCAGTGAATTGATGGTCTTCAGTCCAGTCCCAACATGGAACTGGGAAAGTTTCTGGAGGATCGAGGCAGAAAATGGTTCTGCCAGAGTCATAGCATTCCACTTCTGGCAGTGGCTAGTGATCTATACAAGGTAGCCTACTGTGAATGGAAACACCCATCAGCAACACACTAAAAAAGATGGGTAAGGAGCTAATCTGATCTCAGCAGAGGTTCTGCATGGAATGCTTCCATGCATTTTTCTGTCAGTTCTGAGGTGATAGAAGATTTCTCTGATGAAAAAGACCATATCTTGGAGGAATCATGTGTGTGTGGTGTTGGGCTTAAAAAGTATACCCAAAAATCTACTTAGGCATTCTCCTCTGGGAACTTATGCCCCCGGGGGTCATTTCACAGGGTACTACAGCCGCTATACATCTCAAACAGTAAAAGGTGCCTACCCTACCTGATACTCCCTGGGAAACAGAATGATAAGGGTGGGGCTTCAAATTATAATGCCTGTAAGCAGGTATAACATCTTGTGAAACAAACCACAGGCCCCCTAGAGAAAACACCTAGCCTAGTCTTAATAGGCCCTATCTTCATGCATCATAGGCATGCAGTTATCATCTGCAGACAGATTTATCTCCCACAGCTGGTGTGGTCATAGTATATCTAAGTATTAGTATATCTAACTTTTCATATGGATAATCAATTTCTCATCTAGCTTAAGATAACAGATCTATCTTAGCAGGTTTCCTTCCCTTTTATAGTCCATATTTATAAACACTGACAGGGCAAGAAATGTGGTATAAATGTAAATAGGTCCTTAAATAATCAATCTGAGTATTACATCCACATTTTGTTATTTTCATTAATCTAATACATTGAATGTAAGGCACTGCGTATACATAAACATAGGTAAGGTATTGGCTGTAATTTACAAAATGGTGTATTAACATAGAGTTAGCATTGAAAGGGACAATCCAACTAGCCCCAGGTAAGCCTCAAAGGCTTCTGTTAAAGTGTGAGCCTTAAACAATTAACAGGCAAGACACTATGGTGCGTAAATCAATTTTGGAGCAAGGTTTTTACTACATGATTTCAACTGTAATACAACATTGTTGAATTTTGCAGTCTAACCTGTACAGGGGTAAACACATGTGATTTCAACTCCTACAGTTTATAAGAGTGCAAGTTACACTGTCATGTAAACACCCACATGTGGGAGAGGTTAGGGAATGAACACTACGGAGTTAACTGGAAGACCAATAATGTGTTAATTAGTTGAGAGGTACAGACTAAAACAAGCTCATTAGTCAATCTAAAGTGAGTGAACAATGAAAGAAAAGAAATCTAAAATTAGGAGGTAGGATAGTTTAATTATTACTAAGTCAAGTTTTATTATTTTTAGGATTGCTTGAAAGAGGGAATGAATTATTCCATCTCTGTGTTTTTGCATTTAAGTGATGTAATGGTATTTGTGACCATAAATCATGGCATCAGTGTATGATGCTAATAGCAATATGTCAAATGTTTATGCCAAGAATCATCAATATGTTCTAATGTGCAAATGCCCAGGAATGATCAATCCTGATGAAACATCCAGATAGAAGACATAACTGTGATACCAATAGCATAGCAGTACATCCATCACAACTGATCTTCTGTCTTAATTGGGCTGACCTCTCAATTTGATATCCTCATTCGGGAACATATTGTAGGTAAAGTAGTTACTAATGAAGCAATTCAATTATTTGGCCAACACCATGAGAATGGTCTAAAATCAGAGTGAAAGGTGATTTATATAATTGCTAATCACTATCAACTTGCAGTCCTAACTAGCAAAGCTATGTTTAATATAACTATTCCTATTGTGACTATTACCAAAGATATAGAATTAGAATTCTTGATTTTAGATGGAAAAGAATAATGTGGAGAAAGTTGGGCAGCTAAACATAATTGCAAACAGTTTTTAAATGGTAGAAAAACAGTGGCACCATTATTGAAGACTCCTTTGCAATTTTTACATTAGGCAAACCATGAACACAATTCACCAATAGTGCTACTGTTATATGTAACTTTGTGCAAGGGATAATAGATATGCATGCGCAACAGGAGAATATGCAAAGGGAAGCACATGAATGGGGTGCTAATAGATAATGGGAACATAAAACTATACATAATTACACCCTTCTTTATGCATTCACTACTCCTCTTGTCCATAGACAAAGGGCTACACTGTATCAGACAATGCATGTCATTACCTAGACCTATGGTGATCTAGACTTTTGGGAAAATATGTTGATGTGATACATTTATCACCATAGATGTGGAACCAGCAGGTGTTTATAATTGTCTAAAAATATCATCAAAATAATGTCGATTCCCAGAAACTTCGTGACAGAGAATTCCCATAATACAGTACTAAATTATACCTTATATATTCCGTTTTTTATTGTGGAAATAACACTGATTCAACACTGTATCACAAAAAATAGTTGTTGACTAAAAAGTTTTTTTTATATATTCAACAGTTATTATTACAGCATACCTTTTTCTTCATTCATCTGGCATCACCCTTAATATCTTTAGTCTGTGGTACAATCTAACACAGCTCATAAAATATGGCCCACTTATACGCTCACATCAATCCTATGCTAAAAGCCTCATCATTTATATGAAGAGTTTGGTTCCAAAACGCAATAAACGCCATTTTGAAAAAAGAGGCCAATTTTTCAAAAGCCTACAGATTAGAAATACTAAACTGTAATACAAAAGCTATTTTCTTTGAAAAATATATCTTTTGGCTGTCCAGATTTTGTTAAGTAAAGGCTTCATCATGATAGCTCTAAAATTAATTTCAGGGTAGCACTTCAAAATTGGGTATATGTTGAGAATCTGGAATGGATTTATTACATTTTGGAACCAAACTCTTCATAAATTATGTTACAGTGTGTTGTCAATCAGATGAAAGTCATATACCTCATCAAACACATTTTTACCCATCAACTAGCCGCTCTCTACAAATAGGAATTAGAAAAGAATAAATGACAAGAGATGAATAATGAGTAGACCACACCCAGTGCCTATTGATTCATCACTGTCTGTCTCTTTTGTCAGTCATTATTTCAGTCTGATGACCTAGCACCATTAGTTTAAAAGATGAACAACTGAATTGACTTACGATCACATCATATGTTTGCTAAAAGCCTTTTAGTACATATTCTCTATGGACACATTCACTTTGTTGTACATCAGATGAATGTCAAATAACTCATCAAATGATTCAGTATACATGATTTGGGGCTTTGATCTGAATAGTTATCATCCTCCTCCATGATATTGCTTTGCTGATCATTGTGGCTGATGGTTTGTGGTTAATGAGATCATACATAAACTTTTTCCTATATAAACAAATAGCTCTGTCAACATTCTACTTCTACCTTGCAATAATAATAAAAACACTTTGTAACCTGTGTTTGTGCCTGCTTTAGATTCTCAGATTCTCAGCAAATTCGGGTAGTGGAGTCTCCACTTATGTGAGATTGCAGTGATACACTAAACTGAACATTTTCTCAAAAGATGTAAATTAATGAATGATAGGAATGTGATAGAAATATAACTGTGATCAATGACAATAAGAAAACATTTGATAAAGAGTAAACCCAGCTGATATATATTTGTGAATTTTATCTAAAAAATGAGGGAAACAAAAAAAATAAGATATTACCCTAACCTCTGACAGTGACACTTATGCATAGGTCAAAAGTTGAATCATTCTCTTGTCAACGTTTTTGCAATTGACAGTTTGATTATTCACAGACAGCAAACCATGAGACAAACATTCTCCATCCCTGAAATGCACTGGAGGAAGAAATGGAATACTTACTACAGATATGGGCATTGACATTATTCTATTTTAAAGTGCATGGTCCTTGACAAGATGTGTTATGCCACTGTATTATCCTGAATGCAGTTGGTGATGGTTCATTATAAAAAGTGAAATACTATATCCAGATGGACTAATGGATGCTATTGTAATGATCATAGGCATTGGCTTTCAGCACTAACCATACTACTCAGCTATCACCTCCTAACTAGTTAGCATCAACTCGCGGTGTGGCCCTCAAAAAGGTTAAAGCCTATCTTTGTGGCAGATGATAAATGATATCATTGCATAGAAATAAGGAGATATTCCCAGGAGTCATAAATTGCATAATTGCATGGGGGATTAGTTGGTTAAGTCTTTGTGTAGTCAAATGGCCGTAATGTATCAATTGAATATGTTACCAAGTATTTACTAATGCCATAAATTGCAACATAAGATTATATAAATGTATATGGGGCATAAGTGCATATAAAGCTATACGCGAGAGTTCACGGTCAACTGATCACCAGCTATGTAAATATATGTTAGTGACCAAAGTGACCCCATGGTTCACTGAACATGTAAAATAATGCATATAAATGTTAATGGACAAAAGTATGCAACCTCATGGTTCACTGCACACGCACAATGATGCACATAAATGTTACTGGACAATATGCAATGCCAGTCACGGTCTAGTTACCTGCTAGGACGCTATAGGGGGACAAAAGACGTTAAGTGTCATGTGTTGTGAACTTATGATGGCGCTGACATCAATGCACAACACCATAGCCCAGATAACGGACAAGATTCAGATGCGCCCTGTCCATGTTGCCCGCCATGGTCTTAATCCAATGTCAAAAGACCCATTATTAAGGGCGCTAGGCTGCCAAGAGTGTTTGTAGCTCTCGGTGCACCATAGGGGCCCCAAAGCAACCAGCGCACATGCACGGCAGGCAACAGGTAACTGACAAGATTTCCTCAGTGCATGCGCAGTGGCAAGTGTACAGGCACACGCATCTCTGAGTTATGGACGGTTGAAAATGCCATACCGACCAAAACAATGGGGACGCCACACTGAAGAAAGGGGTGGTCTATGTACCATGGACATCAAAGACTCATGCACTAACAGACAATGAGTGTGGCATATGCCAGGCTCCAGCAAGTCTGAAGGTAGGAAGCTAGGGTTGGCCTTATAAACCCAGCCCTAGCCCCCATTCAGTCAGTATCCAGTGGGACACCTCCATGACACCATCTTCCAGTCCAGCTCTCCTGTGCCTGCTATGCTCCTGCCACAAGAACACTCTGCTAGGTTAGACTATGTCAGTCAGACATAGGACTAAACCCCACTAGTGTCCAGGGGCTACAGTCTGTCATCCATCTACAAGAGGATAAAGTTGCATATATTTTGTATCATCCCTCTATCAACGGGCAAGGAGCTAGACGGTGGGAACCCACCTAGAACCTATAGTGGACAGTGCCTCAATTTACATATCTATGTGTGGAACACTTATTATGAATTCTGTGTGTGAACTACCTGTATATTGACATTTGTATAACTGATACATAACTACTGCCTAAACTTGATAAAACAGTGATAACTGGAATCCTTATAAGATCTTGATATTCTTTCACATTATAAACCAGTAGTCAATATGATATCTCTAATATCACAACTTGATCATGCACATATTCCTTGTATGACTAATACATACAGTCCTCAAAACATTTGAAGCTTATTTTCATGGTAGATACAAAATGATATAACAACACTTTTTCCCTAGATGTATGAATCTTATGCCTGCATGGGAGCATAGCTTAACCCCTTTAAGGGCTGTTTAAAGTGGTGCATCATGTCTATTGGTCAGCACGATGCACTAGTAAAGTGCTGGCAAGTGTGCTTGCCAAATCTTTATTGCAGCATCATGTCAACACTCTGTGATCCCCTGTTATCAAGATTATTCTGCATTGTCTAGCAGAGGATTGGGTCAACTAAAACATTGCTATATGTCATTGGGCTAATCTCAGTCTGGAAGTATAACTACATAGTATGCATTAGTTGATATACAAGCATTAAATTTTCTTTAAAGGGGCTTTAATGATTATGTTCTGAAAATATTTCATGACAAAGGTAAATCTGGAATATATGATATCATAATTGCAATAGAATATTTAAATCGATAGGAGGACCATGATGTTTTAAAATGTAGAAGAAGAGAAGAAAAAACATATGGAAATAACCATAGTTAAGGTGGACCGTGTGTGCTTTGAACAAAAATAAAGGCTGATACACACTCAATGATATGGTTGGGTGGCATATTTTAGTAAACTTATGGGTTGCTAGGTGGTAATCCTATATCAGCCCAATTTGGTAACTTATCTGGAGCCAAACTAGGACCATTTTAAATATTTGGACATCGAGTGAAGTAAAGCCCTTACAAAAAACATTCAATAACAACATAATTCACTTGATAAGATATGATAAGGGGGAATTACAAACTATACCAGCTATTGATAGTGAAAGAGGAGCAACTTCCTGTTCTTAGATCTCCCAGCCTACCATCAACAATGATGCTAAGCAGTACGGAAACACCTGATCATCCTCCCCAGACCATTGACCGACATGCGCCCGATACCCAGATCCTTTGATTAATGGATTCCTTTGGCAGGTCCCCTCTGTTCTCTACTTGGAAACTTCCCTACTTTGGAGAACTTGACCATGACAAAGGGCAGCTAATGTTTCACCACATTGTTTTCCTACAGGAGGAAGTAGCATTACTCTGGATGATGTAAATTACCAGCTCCTCCTGCCCATGCACACAGAGTAACTTTCAAGACAAAGGTGTGCTGTTTCAATTCTTTTGAATAAAGACCTCCCTAAGTCTGATGTGGCCAGAGCATAGTTTTTGAGGATAAGGCATCGGATGGTTTGTAGAACAAAGTTTTGGGCAAATGACCTCAATTGTGATTTATTGTCTATACTGTAAACTCAAGCATGCAGGACTGCAACACATCAGCATAGATGATTTTACGTCTTCAGGTTGAAGGCCGAAGAGGCCCAGTGGACTATTGGTCTAAGAGGATGGATACCAGGACCCCATTCCCGAGCCTCTATGCTCTCCACTGAGCATAGCATTATTAAACTCTGATCCTAATGAATGACATTAATTATTACAACCATATTGAGAGATTACTATAGCTTAAAATGGATCTAACCATAACCACATTAGCAATGTAGTTTGAACCCTGAATTAACATACTTCATAGCCTGTGCATAGGAGTAGATAATTGAGTTGACGGAATGCTATCCCCTTACCTCCCAGCCAGTCTCCTTAACAAAATCTCCTTACCAGACAGACACCTAAGCACCTCATCAACTCACATAGTCCCATCATCTCATCAGGGAATTGCTAATATCAGTGGATATATGATGCTACTCCCCTAGGCAAAGGCTCCAGATATGACTAGCTAGGAGGTCCCTCACCCTAGATAAACACTATGTGAGCAAGAAATATTGTATTGCTACCGCTCACAGTGCAGGTAATAGTAGTTATCAAAATTCTGTTTATAAACTGCTGGCCTCAATTACATATATGTTGGAGTGACTGTGACTCCCTCAAATTTCATACTCTTAATTGTAGGTGGGGTTCCCAAAGTAGTTATTCAGAGCTATCTGGCGCTGTATGATTTGAATCACTACCCAGCGTTAGCCTCTGATGTAATTTAGTTGATCAGATGATACAGGTTTTAAGACAAGTTCAAGATCATACAACTACTCTATGGGGGCTCTCAGAAAGCCATTCTGTAAACACAAAAATATGTAAAAGGTTTCGCAACACACGGCGAGACTCCTCCTCATTTATGACATTCAATATTCACAAACTAAAAACTATAAGATGATAAAGTGTGCTATTTCAGATGATAATAGCTTGGTTTCCTCTTGTCTGAGGAAACCCTATACTTTACTAAAACCGAACAATGATTTCGAGCTGCCTCATCTCCTCTTTATATTTGAACTAGTTTTTATTGCTCAATCTATACTGAAAAGATGGCTGTTTGGAAACTGTGATTATTCAATGTTGTCCAATAGTGACACTGAGAGCCTTTCATCAAATTAGCTAAAAAGCAGATCTGTTCATATTTGTATTTTGACGAAATCAGCCTTTTATTGTGGCAGATGAGCAACTTACCACTTCAAACATGTCCCTAGACCCCCAGCAGTGCAGGCACACCTGACCATCCTCCCCATACCTCTGACCAACATTCTGCCCACTACCCAGACTCTTTGATTAATGGATTCCTTTTTAGGTCTCCTCTGTGCCTAACTTAACAATGCCAATGTGCAACAATGCAGACACTTTGATGAACCTGACCTAAGTAGCTGAGTAGACAGAAAGGCTAGTGTTTCACCACAGTGTCTAGAACAGGAGGAGCTAGGATTGTTGGGGATGACCTCAGATATGGGCCTCTCCCCATAAACACAATGTTTAAGTCATATGAGCTTTGAAAAGTGTCCACTAGAGGCAGGGCTAAAACGACTTAAGAGTAAGGGATCCCATCATGATTTGAAAGGGCCTAGTCGTACCATGTTGAGTAATGCCTTACTGGACCTGATTATGCAGGTTGTGTAATGGTAAGGCTTTGTAGGATGAATTGTTGGTTAAAACACCTCAACGGTGAAGTATTTCTATCCTGAAAGCTCAGGTAGGTCTGAAACCCATCAGTGCAGAAGACTTTTAGTATATATATATATATATATATATATATATATATATATATATATATATATATATATGCAGTACAGTTGATTGTCACTATGAAGCAGGTTCAGAAATGCTATAGCTCTCAAACTGATTAGTGCATGAGTTTTGAGTTTAACAAGTTTTTTTTTTATACGAATGATGACAAATGCCTTGAATGAAATGTCTTCCCAATGTACAACGTTCGGATAATGATACAATTTTTGCAGTTCCAATGGCTCAAGGGATTTATTGCCCATTTTAAGCAGATTATATATGTTTGTCTTCCAGATATCTCATGCATGCCAGTTTGGTTTGAACCCATGTTCTTTACATATTGAATCATCAATACCATAATGCATTATCCATGTATGATATCCTTCTCAGAATGTTATTATAGGATATGACAATAATAAAAATGAAAGTCCTATAGATACATATATAATTGCTGAACTAATCAACAGTATTCAGTGTTTGTCCACTCACACTGCTGCCTTCAAAGTGGTCCATAAACAGGACAATGATATTATAACAATGTTGTTTGAAGACAGAATCAACATCTTCTATAGAATGCAAGTCTTACTAGGTAATTGAGTTGACAGCATACTATCACCCTACACTCCAGGCAAACTCCAGATCAAAACCTCTTTAACAAGCACCTATGCTCCTCATTAACTCGCAGAGCCTCATCATCTCATGAGTGAATTACTGTTATCGGCGGATCTTTGATGCTACTCCTCAGGCAGAGGTACCAGATATGACTAGCTAGGATGCCCCTCACCATAGATGAACACTGCATCAACAAAACAAAGTTTTAGCTACTTTGTATGGCTGAGGCTATATTCTAACCCATTTGCTCCTGATGTGAGCTTTCAATGAGTCCTACTAACCTGCTCAGTGTAATACTGTAAGCATTATACCTGAGTAATGCTATTTTTTGATAGGTCCTTTTACATGTTTCCATATAAAGAAACATAATACCTTCCCAAAAGTACTTGCAGAGTAAGACGGCATTGGAGTCCAATCACCCAAATCTGGTGTTTACAAGGTATATCATCATTCATTCTGTATTTTCCTCTAAGTAGACAGTCTAAGGATATTTTTGATTAAACCGTTCACGTAAGGGCTGTAGACTGGATGGTCATTATGTAATTACAGTAATGATGTTAATCAAAATGCCCAATGTGCCCATAAGGATCTTGGCAATAAATCTGCTAAAACCATTCCATTCCAGAGGTAATGTGAGCAGAATGATGAAGACTATAAACTATATTTTCCAGATGTCTATACATATTCACCCCTATCAATGTCAGCACTTCTTGAATATTCTTTTCCATCATGGATGGCTTATATACCATCGATTCTCAACCTTCAAAATATGGATGATTGAAACTAAGGTGTATAACTCTTGGGCCTTTCAGGATACTTCAGTTACTCCCTGCCATAGCAGTTTAGCTGGTTCCATTATCCCTTGACTTCTGCGCTCATTTACAATTTGCTCTATATTGTATCATCCTGAATCAGCAACTGCTTGGTACATACAACATTTCCCTTTTAGATTGTAATCTATCAACTCTCACAGCGTATTATGACATGGGTTCATAGTGTATTACCTGAGGTAATGTTGAGGGAAGTAATGTCATGTGAGTAGGCAAGGAAAACACAGAGAGAGAGAGAGAGAGAGAGAGAGAGAGAGAGAGAGACAGAGACAGAGAGAGACAGAGAGAGACAGAGAGAGAGAGAGAGACAGAGAGAGAGAGAGCACACACACTTTTCTTTTTGCTTGCCTTCTCTGAGTTTTTTTTTCATGGACATGTGGATAGGTTTTAATTAAGGAAGAATCTATAATTTAGTTTTAGTGGTAGTCAATAGTTTCAAGTAAAAAGAAAAAAGTGAAGAAAAAACAAGAGAATGATTTATATACATGCAAATGACATCATAGTGGGGAATAGGGTCTTGGAGAACAATGTCATCCACTTCTCCCCAATCAACTCAATTTCTTCATCAAGCAGAAAATATGTGAACCAAAATTTTTAGATTGCTTACTTGTCTTTTTTATTCTTTCAACTGCAGAAAACTTTAAGCTTAACAAGACATATTTTGAAGTCTTGACACAGCAAACCTTGAAAAGCTTCAGGTGCTCTCATGCAGGTCAGTTCATTGTAACCCAAGGACATTGCAATTCATTTTAACCGGTCACATAATCAATTGCATGATTAATTATGATGGAGGGCATGGCAGATGTGTATTGGGAGGTTAATTTGCTGTGTGGCTGTGAAATGAATGAAATGTCAATCTCTCCTGAGGCAATTTCACAGTTATTCCTTCAGAGTAAATGAACATGTATTATATCCAAGGACCCTCTAATAGAGTGTGCTCACTATATGTGTATACAGCCCATATTTGAAATATGGGCTGTATTGGGGTCCATATTTGAATATGGAGGGGTCTAGACCAAATATGGACCCAAATACGGCCCATATTTCAAATATGGACCCCAAATATGAGGGTCCATATGTTCTCCATATTGTGACTCAATGGGGAAAAACAGCCCCCTGGTAAGGGAGGAAAAAAAAGATTCTTGATAAATAAGAATATTAGAATGTTCACCATGTGAGTTTTCATGTTTCTCTGTTTGATAGTTATGACTGAAAAAAAGTCTCGACTCTTAGTCAATTATTTTCTGATTTTTTTTTAGGTGAAAATGGAAATACTGTTATTTTTCAAAATTCTAAATTAAAATTAGTAATATGGGACCCCCTACTTTTCTTTTCATATTCATTTTCTAGATGAATTTAGCTAACTCTGAGAGAAAAATTATATACAAGTGGGAAGCGTTTTTAAGGACAATGAACATATAAAGTTTGGCCTAGAATCATTGCAATTATGGTATCATTTTCTATGGGTTTGAAGCATTATTAAATTCGCTTATTGAGACAAGTTCAACTTGCTACAGAGCATACATTAAACAACTTTAACATTCATGCTGTTAGTTTTCATTGATATAAGACCCTTTGCATAATTCTTAAAAGTTTAGTTAAGTTTCATTAGCAATGCATGAACAATTCCCACTTTTTTTATATGCAATAGTTACAAAAAGAAAATATCTCCAAACTGTTAGATGATAAAACGTTTTATTCTAGCTTTTTCTTTCACCATTGCCTTCTCATCTGATGAAACCTGATACGTTGTTGAAATTTTCTAATTGATCTAGAGTTGTCTCACCTCTTCTTCATATTTGGATGACAATAAGATATAGTTTCTGAATGTTTGCACAATTAAGGCTGAAAAGACAGCTGTTTGGACTCTGGGATTATTCCATATCAGTATTGTCTAAAGAGAGAATAGCTAACTGAAATACAATTCCCAAATGAATAAGAACCAGCTTTTTGTCTAGTAGATGATTTATGTATCAAGTATTTCTAAGGGTGATTTAATTCTGAGAATAGCTAAGACATATATGGCTCTTAAATCTTAATTGCCATGCAATGGTCGAAAGGTAGTAAATAGGATTGTGCTCTACATAATGAAATATGCATCCACAAAATCTACTGTACCGAAGATACCATAATTCTTTTTTGCCCATGTATGCTTACTAGACCAGAAAGTAGAAATTCTGTCAAATCGAAAAATGAGTCCAGCACTGGCAATAGGCCAGGCAATACTCTGTCAGACCATTACCAGATTACCTCTAGTTGTGTAGATCTTACAGATGGGAATCCTAAATCCAAATAATTAAAGCTTCTAAGCAGGCTATAGTTCAAAGCACAACAATAATGCTAGGAAACATTCTTTTAAGTTCTTTGTTTCTTTTGCCACAGGAGGTTGATTAGAAGGTTGAGATGTGGAACATTGGTAGTAGGAAGAAGGTAGAGTTTATAGCTCACTGGCATGGTCATATCAGTAGCCAATACGATTATGGGTGATATATCTAAAGGTGAGCAAATCATAAGGACAGGAATCTAATAAACCTGCTACTTGATATCTCTGGTCTTGCCACATTGACGGGGAAATCTGCTTGATATATAGGTCTCAAAGGATCTTTTGCACTAACCTGCTTAGGTATGTAGGATAATGCTATTTAACACTTGGGGACCAACTGCACCTTCAGTCTAGCAAATGTATATTAGAATGGTAAAGTGTAGAATATACATTACTTAATATCTGAATATCTTGTTGATACTTTCACAGTATCAGTTTGAAGGAGCTTTCCAACTAAAAACTGAGGCAATGAGTATAAGCTATTAGATTGTAAATATTCTCTGATATCAATAGAGTCAGGTTACCCACAATGTATTCTGAGCCTTCAATATCCTCATTGAAATTAATGTACATAACTCTTGGGCCTTTCAGAACAAATCAGACACTATGGTTTGTACTCCCTGGCTTTCCATGTTGTCAACAAATAGTGAACTCCTTGTCCCCAAATTTCCAGAGATTTCCTGTCATTTTCTTGGAAATTCCTTGTGCGAGTGCCCGTAAGTGTACGACCATCTGGGGCTTCATTGTAGAAAAGAAACTACACTGCTTTATTGCAATTATGGTGGTTCACTGTTCAGTTCAAGACGATGCCTGGCAGGTTCAATAGCTAGATCTTAGAGTGTAGTCAATCCACACTTACAGTTTCTTATAGGATGGGTTTTTAATGTAATACCTGAGATGAAACTGAGGGAAGTAAAGTTATGTGAGCAGGCAAAGAAAAGAAAGACTCTGACATGTGGCCTTTTAGCTTGCCTGCTCTGAGGGTTTCAAGGCCATATGGATAGATTCAAGGGAGGCTCTATGTTTAGTTTTGAGTGGTTATTGATAGATTTAGTTAAAAAAAAAGAGAAAAAGTGAAAGCTAAAGATATTTTCATTGACCTGCTGCTGATATCATAGTGGAGAATAGGGTCATGGAGAAACGTATCATCGACTGCTTCCCATGTATCTCTGAACAATGGGACTCTCCGATTGACATTTAATTTCTTTGTCAAGCAGAAAATATGTGAACCAAATCTTTTAAATTGAATTCTTTTGAAGTCTTGACACAACAAACCTGGGGAGGCTGAGGTACTCCCACACAGGTCAGTTCAGTTTTACCCAAGGCCATTGGAATTCATTTTATCCAGTCATGCAACTGATAGGATGATTAATGATGATGTGGGGCATGTTAGCTGTGTAATGTGAGATAATTTGATGTGTGGTTGTGAAATGAATAAAGTGTCATCTGTCCAGAGGTAATCTCAAAATCAATATGCTAGGAAAATTTAAACTGTTCCTGCCATGTATTGCTGATGACTTCCTAAGCCAGTAGGACAGGTTCTTGCATATCCATACCTTAATGCATTCTTACTGCAGTTATGACATTTCAATTTAAATTAATCACCTTATAATAGATACTTTAATCAGGTGTAAACTCTGCATCTCCATATCATTTGTGCTCGCACCAATTCTTTTGGGAGATTTAGCATTTTTTCTTGATGGTGGCTCATAAATTTGAATAGTGAACTAGTGACTGATGAAGGGGAGAACCACAATAAAGCTATTCCACAGAATGATCATATTTATTGGCAAAACCCTAGGTGCATTGGCGTTCTAAGGTCCTTCCGTTCAATTGCAGACTACACAAGATATCTTTCAGGAATCAAATGGCTGGTTAATCAAATCTGTCGATCACCGGCCTGCAAAAAGGATGATCTCAGGGCCCTTTCTTCAGCTATCATTTGTGTTAGACTGCAGACAGGTCAAACCATGTGTGGAAGTAGGTTGTCCTGTGCAATGGGTAGCTAGCTGATGGGAACTCCATGAAAAATCCATTGGCATGCCAATGCAAACCTCTCTGTTTATGCTGTGTATATTTGTTCTGTAATCCCATACTTCTTTACGCGTGTCCTCATCAGGGAGGGACCTAGGGTCACGTTATTGGTCAGTAGGTCATCTAGCATCTAGCTCTGCTTTGCTTGGTTACCTAAGGAGTTATTCAGGAATGGTTCATATGCATACTATTGGTGCATTATATTCTAAGAGAGATGTAAGCATGATAGCTGAAGTCCAGATGACATTTGTATTTATTTTATCTAGGGTAGATTAACCTAAAGACGTCCACATACCTTGAGTACTATTTTGTAGACACTCTTCCCTTTCAAATGCATCAAATCCTTGCTCAATCGATTGTTGAGACACTGAAAAATTTGTCAAATTAATGCAAATATGCTGTATTGCAATACTTGGACAGAAATGTTAAAATCTCTTGAAGTGTTACACATGGGGACCATTAAGCAGGTGCACAGTTGAGCCAGTAGAGAGGGTCAGCAAAACTCTTATGGCAGATGGGATGGTTTGGGAATGGAGCTTCCTGTATGGAAAAAGTGGGCTTAGATTGGTAGCCAGCCGAAGGACCTTTTGGTTGTCCCACTGAGTTCAATCGTAAAAAAAAATCTGACTAAAATGAATTTCAAAGAAGTATTAAAAACTACAAAATCTGTGTTTAATACAAATGTTATAAACATCCATTTTGTGACACATAGGCCAACGGTGCTTCAAAAAAGTTGGAAATATGGTAGCACATAGGCCTGTCTAGGCCAAGTTACCCCCAATTGTGGGCTATTCCTATCAACTATTTTGCTTTAAAAATGAAATACTGTCCTCATTTCTCATCTATTCTTTTTAGAAATGATGTGCAAGACATCTACTATTGTCATCAAAACAGAAATGAATGGCAAAACTACATTTAAACTGAAAATTCCCTTCAGTAAACACATGTCTTAGATCAGGCCCACACTTGGTGAGAAGTTCTATAGTAAGGGACTACCACGACATTCAATATAGTGTATAGGGATGTAGGGGACTCAATAATGCCATTAGTCACAGGGTCTGGTCATAAGGCACCGTGTTAGTCAATACACCACGGGAGGGCTTTGTGTGTGTCCTTACCCTTGACCCTACTGAACCTGGCAGGTTTTGTGAGGATGAGAGCCAAATAAACATTGTTGCAGTAGGGGAATAGCGGATTGATGCAGAGAAGGGTCAGTGAACCAGAGGAAGGGACAATTTAGCTGCAATTGCCTTGTAAGAAGAGCGTATCAAGAAATAAGAGAGAGCTCAAGGAGACATCCTAAAATGGGTTTTATGAATTACACCATCTTTTCTGAAAAAAAAAAAAAATTTAAATGGAACAATCTCAGACATTCATGTTAGTCTTAAAGAGAGGGTAAATCTTGGTGAATTTCAACATTCAATCTATTCATGATCTTTCTCTCTCTTTGACATTCCAAATTCTCTAAACGTATAAACTTAGGAACTCTGATTTAGATTCATATCTAGCTGCTTAATGACTTATAATTATATTCCGACTTGCTGTCTCACATACTTTAGTATTGTACATTAATCTACTAATGTACATCAACTGTTTTTAAATGCTTACCCTGATGCATAGTACTTGTGATCCCAGAGGAAAATGAAAGAGGATAAAAGCTTCTACCTCTATAAGAAGGAAATAGTTTTACAAGAGATAAATAAGTGCCACTTGATTGAGAATGTTCCACCATTGAAATTGATTAATCCAAAAAAGAAACCTCTTAAATTCAGCTAACAGCTATTTTGGATTGAGATTTTAGCTGCTATTCTGATGAGAGAAGGTTCCTCTGAAGGCCTTTGTCATCATCCAAATGTAACCACTGCTGCCAAATGGCTGTAAATGTTTGTACTTTGCAATTGATTATTTCTATGACTAGCTACACTGCCACTTTGATAAAATACCAATGAGATTGAGACAAAGGACATGAGATATGCCTGCCATGTGTGAACCATGTAGAGGAGCAGCACAGGGGGCCCTCTGGGGTCATTTAATTCGTAAGATTACTGATAGCTATAAGTTGTTTTTTTTATGTTGTCCAATGTCTCTGGGTATGGAAAAGTGATGTTTGACCAATGAAAGCTTGTGCAGTCACTGAGAAATCTGCAATTCTTTACAACCATCTTTTGAAATTTTAGCCTCCTTTTTTGAGAGCTAAAATACACATTGGTCTACCTGTTCTGGCACTAATATTCATCTTACAACAATTCCAATGGTAGCTACCCCCCCCCTAAATTGGACCCAATGATCACATTGCAGCTAACCATTTGTTGCTAGGACAGACGGTTACCTAGCAACAGCTGATTTTAGCTAGCAACGGACCCTTTCCGAGACAAAGAAAGACCTTTCCTAGGAATGACTTACAGAATGGAGATCATGGCTATTGCTTCTCATTTTGGTATTGAGAAGGTCAATGCCATTGTAGAAAATGCAATCTTGTACCAAAACACAGTGTGCTAATCAGGGAATGTAGAAAAAAAATGATATAGCAAGTATAATGTAAACATGCAACTTCAGCATTATCTTCTATTGAAAAATTTTATATACTGGATAATTGTAGTGTGTCTTATATCCTCAAAAACATCTGAGGCTTTGACTTTACTCCTAGAGTAGCTGATTGACTTGCAACAACAAATTTACTTAGCAACCTATATTGACATAATGCGTAATGCATAATGCATATTGCACGTCCATATGAACTATAGCTCGATGCAGCAAGTTGGGAACCTAAAACTTAGTTTTTCCTGAATTTTCGCTAAGAAATGCTGTAGTTTAGCCAAAAATTATCCGATTTACACAATATTTGCAGCAAATGAAAGATGAAACTCATTGCTTTCAGGCCAAGGTAGATAGTACAACAATAATATAGTGCACAGTTTACCACTGAAGTACAAATTATAAATTTAAAAATCATTAGTTTAAAAAAATTGCTGTTTTTCAAAGTTTGGCCCTATATATTTTGTGAAAAAATATTCTAACCATCAGGTTTTGATAGATAGTGCATAATACTGACCCATCAAGTTTATAAATGAGTATGCCTTTTTTCCCTACCTCTATGGTGGCTTATTACACTATGGGAAACATGTGATTTTTGTTAGTTTGCAAAAACTCTGATTTTCAGCAAAATTTCTGCTTGGTTTTTGATGTGGGACCACATAGATCACCATATATGGATGCGTGATCACCCACTGATACCAGAATTATCCATTTTTATGGTCTACTTGATCATCTTTAAAGGCATGAGAAATATCTAAGTGATACAATAAGTGTGAGAAGAATTAGCCACATCTTATGATTCTAGTCTTTGGTGCCGACAACGCTTTTGTTGCTATTTACAGCTAAATAGCTCAATAGTGCATTATGATAGGCCTCACATGCCTAATATGGGGTTCTAATAGCATTTCAATATGGGTTTCAATGGGTCATCAGGTCAAAACAACAATTGATGATGGAATTTAATAGAAACAAAAGAGTTTTGCACCATGGACCTGTTCACATTGTTAAGGTCTTCAGATATTCTTATCTTGAAAATGAAGAAGGCATTTATGAGCATGGTGCTTTTCCAGCCCATATGGGACCTACAGAGGGCATTTTGTCTAGTCTGACATGTATTATGAGGGAATACTGCATAGCAAATGATTCTATTTTCATATTTTGTTATGATTTTTGAGATAGAATCATACACAAGACTTGTCTTCTGCAGCATATACAAAAATGTCCCTTGAATGAAGCCATTTTACATGCACAGCTGCCTCCAAAACTGAAAAACACTCAGGTTCCCAACTTGCTGCATCGAGCTATAGCTACAAGTTACCAGATGAATGAATATATTGTTCTTGGATTATAAGTTCTCTTGAGCTTAAGCTTCGGGGTCTTTAATGAATAATTTATTGGGAACAGGGGTTGATGGTGTTAAATTGTTATATCTTATTTTCTCTTTCTTGGGCTGTCTTTTATGTCTGTATGTCAATGCCCTTGTGTCTATCATATGTCATAATTGCCTACTCACATACCTCATTGTCCTTGTGGGTCTCATGTGCATATATAAAATTCTATTGTTTGATGTAATAAATATCAAGTAACAGCTGATGTGACGGTTTATATAGTTAAAATTGGAACTAATTGTAATATTGAGATTTATGCTGCAAGCTGGACTTCGATTATCCACATTGTAATTTTGTGAGAAGTTCAAATAAACACTTTTTCAAACCTAAGAAAATTGAGAAGTATATTCATAAAAAGACATTTGGATTTGATGAGAATTAAGCATCCATGGACTCAATGTATTTGAAAACAATTATACCTCAAAATACCCCCCAAAATAGGAAATAATTGTATTTAACAATTGTGCAGTTGGTTATTGTTTAGAAAGTACTAGCTTTTGCATAGCAAGTAGCCTACCAACTGACACACAGATGCTCCAGATATGAAAAGATATCCGCACGGTATTCTAGCGATCACAGGTGTTTTTTTTTACTAAAGATGTCTATTGCTGGGCAAGAGACATCATGAGTGTATTGTTTTTAAACCAACCACATTCCAAGGACCATCTGATAGCCAAGTTTATGTACATGTGTATACATGTAGATCCAATGAGATAAGATTCAAATATTATTCAGCTATATTTGCTTGAAATATATGATCCTATCATAAAATGTCCCCATAGAAAAAAAAAGAAATCACCCAGCCACTCATTTCCTTTTTCTATTTTGGAAAATGATATAAACCATACCTAGCGGCCTACAAATATTCAGATTACTACTATTCTATAGTATGGTACTTTGAGTAATATACTTTGAGCTGCAGCCAGAGCCTGAAATGACCTATAAGCCACACCTTATACAGGGGCTTCATACAGGTTCTGCAGACTTTAGTACAAAATCAACTGTCACTACTGTAATGGTTCGTTTCGACTTATATGTTGGGTGGCTCTTTGGCTCGCTTACCACTAGAAATACCAACACAACACGAGTAGTTCGGGTTGGGCAAAGCCCCAGAAACCCCTACCTCTCGGGTAGGACTTTATTTCGCTCTGGTCTACAAGTTAGGCTGCGCGTCTTGACTGGACCAGATCCAGTCACCTTCTGCCGCTCGTCCGGCTCCTTAGTAGGAGCTGGACGCGAGGCATGGTGCCGCCCCCTCTTGTACCAACGGGGTATCACAAAGCGACACCTAGCTGGCATAGAAGGAACAGGCACCACACGAACACGTCTCTCGGATGAACGGCACTAATATATATACGACGATACCGGCCCCTACACCACCCCCACTAGACTATACCTAGGGTTGGGTGTAATTAATAAATACCTATTGTCAACTTTATACAATAATATTATACACAAATAGGTAAGTCTATATATACAGTTCGTATAGCATATAGAACATTTAGGGGCATTATAAATAGTATGTACATAATGAGGCATCGTCGCATATAACCCGAAGTATTGGTAATTAATAATAGCAAATAGGAAGTGGCGCCTTATGCACCATCGACCTATGGTGATGTGTAGTAACAGTGTTACAATAGTGTTATTATTATGAACAAGACGCATTAAAAAGTCGTAGACGAGTAATCAGGCGATGTGAATAAAATTTTACAGTATTAACCAACCGACCCGAGGTGGGGTAGATAACCCGAGAGAAAAAATTTGTTTGTTTTAGTTACAAAAATATATATTTGATATAAAAATATATTTATACAAAAATAATAATACTGAAGAATAGAGGTGTCCTACCAGGGTAGCAGGATCACCCTTACAATATACCGGACTTCCGGCGAATCTGGAACGACTGGTTTCTGCAGCTCCATCCGGCGACATATGTGTGGTGGCAAGCCACGTTGCTGTTGTGATGTGCCCTGATGAAGATGGGAAGATGGAGCCCCGGGTAGGTGTGGTAATCCCTTTTGGTGTGTCGGGTTTAGCGTCCATCTTCGTTGCAGGCTACGTCCCAGATATCAGAAGTCCAGCGTAAGGTACAGTGCCTCTGGCATATTGAATGCTTTTACCCTCGGGTACAAAAGAGACACCGTCAGATGGACACTTAAAGATCTTCCGGATCCGTGTCCATCTTCTCAGCCGACTCCATTGTGGCAGATGGAGCCGAGCTGCTACAGCTGCTCGTAGAGAGCGCCGCGGAAGCCTCGCTGGGCGTATCGCCCTCCAAGCTCAACGCCCTCATCACCGCGGATGGACTGTCCATTGCCTCGGATGCTGGTGAAGCAACTGTGGCAGATGTAACAGTCCGGGTGACGGTAGGGGGTCGAAGCAGAAGAGCTGCCGGAACTGGCGGAGCAGCCGGGACCGGTGGAGTGGCCAGAACCGGTGAAGCAGCCGGGGCTGGCGGGGCATCCGGGGGTGTATCTGGCACGAAGATAAGGGACGACGGTAAGCCGTCCCACTCCTCCAGATGTTTCCCGAATGCCAGGAAAAACTTGAGGTCAGCCTCCTTAAACCTATGGATGTATCTGGCGTTTTCAGCTTGGTGAAACTCCTTAAGCTTCTCGGCTTCCTTTTGCTGACGCCGGCAGGATTCGAGAGCCTCCTGGACTCTGTCCTTCTCCAGCTGCCTGATCTTGTCTTCCTCCCTCTTCTGGATTTCGTATACCAGATTGAGGGTGGCTTCAGTCATCGCCCGCCAGTAGTCGACTGACTTCTGGCGGTGCAATGCCTGCCACTCCGCCATCAGCTCATTCTGGATGTGAACCGTTTGGACATCTCTGTGGTCAACAAACGTGTTCGGATCCTGAAGACCTGACAGCGTATCCGAAATTAACTCCATCAGGGGTACCCGAGGGCCCGTTGGTGGAGCAATGACTGGTGGAGGCGCGGTGGCTTCCACTGGAGCAGGTGGGGTACCTGCTGGAGGAGCAGACGGGCCCTCAACCGTAAGACCGCCCCGGCCTCGACCACCGCCCGGGGAGGCTCGGGTGGACTCCAGCCCACCACGGCCTCTACCACGGGGTTTGGTCCGGCCCAGGGAGGTAAGAACCTGCGACTCGGGTCCGGCTGGTCCCATAGCGGGGAACTTCGCCGCGTATTCACTGTACGTGGGGCGCTTGCCGGAAGATCCTTCTCCGGCCCACCAAGAAGAGTACCCAGATGGGGGAGCGAAGAGTTCGCCCCCACCATCATGGCTGCCAGTGGCTTCGCCCGGGCGTTGTTCCGCGGGTGCAGGTGTAGAGGTGGTGGTGGCTGGAGTCGCCGTTGTGACTGCCTGGCTACCCGACCTTTGGGCCCGGTTGCTAGGCATATCTAGAGCCGAGACTTGTTGTCCCGACTCGCGACGATCAGCTGGGTTAGCTGGTCTTGGCTGGTCCTTGCCACCCGAAGGGCTCACGGACCGGTCTGCTCGGGTCCTCTTGGAAGCACCGGTAGCTGTTGTTGTGCCTCCGCCGGGACCCTTAGAGCGGGCTTTGGCCTTCTCTCGTTTATCATCCCCTCTCCACTTTTTTACTTTCAGGTGCACCTCGCTGGGCATCCCGAACTTCGTGGAAGAGAAGTTGATTTGGAAGAAGGTCAACAAGTTGCCGCTCTTCCATGAGCAGAATCCGGTCTCGAATGCCTGCTCCTTGACGTCTTTAACGCTCAACGAGGCCCAGTTGGCTAGGAGCTCGTTGAAGCACTTGATGGCTCGTTTTCTGGTCTTCTCCAGGCCGATGCCATGGGCTTTCTGCAAGTGCAGAGCCATGTCTCGGCGCCGGTGAGTGCTGAACGACCCATCACAATGTTTGCTCGGGCGGTCCCCAAGCACACACATCATCACAGGCTTGTGGTGCATGTGATGTTCGACGATGTGGCGAGCGAAGCGAGGCTTCGTCTCGAACGTCTTCTCACCCGTGAGAGCCAGCTGGCATGACTCGAATGGGCACCGTCGGCGGCTGCCGGTTGGTCCCCATTGGGTCATTGCCCACTGAACTTTCGTCCGGGCCTCGTAGCTGTAAATCGACCCCAATTTGGATTTCAGCTGGTCAATCCAAATGAGGTAGAATTTACCTACAGGCGTATCCGAGGGGCCGGATTTCATCCACTCCTCGTCATCGCTATCACCGTCCTTATTGACGGCGCCGGGACACATGTAATGGACCGTGTCGTAGGCACAGTCCGCGAAGCAGCGAGGAGTCCGTTCTTTGAACCCTTCGGCTGCATTCTTCCACATCCATTTCTGATTGTCGTCCTTCGGGACATCCGTGGTCATCTCTTCCCACGTTGTCACGGACTCCAAATCAGATTTGGCCGACTCGGGCAGTTCTGGATCGCTGTTGCTATCCTCACTGTCCGTGTAGATACCAGCTCCCCTGCGGCTTGCTCGGCTGGTGGTGGTAGTACCAGCCGAAGCTTTGGCAGAGGATTTGGCGCCTTTTCCGCTGGTGCTGGCAGTGGAAGCTGCAGCCGAGGTGGCTACTGTGGTGGTTGTAGTCGTGGTAGTTGTGGTGGCGGAGGCAGGCGTCTTCGGCTGATCCTTACCCCTCGGCTTGGTGGGGGGTGTGGGTTCTGCGGGAGACGCTTTCACTCCGTTCTTCTTCTTCCGGCGCTGAACCTTGGTGGGCTGCGCCGGCATCTCAGGGCTGGAATCCGACTCTCGTCGATTCCTGTCCTCAGTACGAGGGCTCCTCCTTCCGCTGACCGGGGAGTCAGAGTCGGAAGAGACCTTGGCTTTCTGTTGGGCCTGCTGTCTGCGATGGGCCCGGCGAGCTGCGGTGAGCTCCTTCTGCTGCTTGGCAAGCTCGGCTCGCTTTGCCTCCACAGCAGCTTGCTGGCGCGAGATGTCCTCTTCCGAGATCTCGCCAGGTGCCTCCGGGATGTCGGCAGCTGGGTCCGTCTCGGTTGTGGACCTCTCGATGGCGATGCGGACATCTTCAGCCTCCAGGTCGCTCTCAGTGAGAGGACCTTTAGGTGCAGGTTTCCGGGTCAATCGCTTGACCCGGTCGGTTTCCACCGACGACAAGGTTACCGTGGAGTCTGTATCCATGTCGGATTCGGACTCCCTTAACTCTGAGGCCTTTCGGGTGATGCCCTCAGAGATCAAGACGGCTCGGGCCAAGCTCTCGTTCACCGCCATGTTCTCCGCTAACTTCAGGTAGTTGCGGAGCCAAGAAACTGGCATATTGTCAGCCAGCTCGTCACTGCACGAGTCCATTACCAGAGTCTTGAAATCATCTGGTATGGGCTCGGGCACACCCTGCTCCACCGCCATTGGTCCACATCCGAACATGGAGGCGTGCATGGGGATGTAGGTCCCCCAGGAGGTGTACACAACACCGGCCTCGCGATCGACGTGTGCCATACGTTCGATCCGAGTCTTGAATCCCGGAGGATACATTGGAATGTCCAGGACATCCACATTGCTACCCGAAGCAGCTGCTGCAGACGAGCGCTCCGGGCGTGGTGGTGGTGGAGGCGGCATCTTCTCCCGGTCGATGGCCTCGGCCATAGCCGAGAGCGTCCGGGCGGCCTCCTCTGTCGAAGAATCCATAGATTCCTCGACCCGAGACGGGACCTTCGGGTCCTCGCCTGCCTCCAACAGAACGTTGGCCGTTTGACGCGCGGCGTCAATCATCCCCTGTGCCATGGCACTGAGGGCGACTTCCAAGTGTCTTGGCGTCTGTGTTGGACTCCTCCCGAAGGATTCGTCCAACAAAAGTGTGGTGTTAGACAAGCTAACCGACAGCTAGGGGCCTGTAAACCGTCGACAACAACTAGAGCAAAAACGGGTGGCGTCTAACCACCACGAGTCCGCTCTAGTTATGACCCGTATGACGTCACGTATCTCGTCTCGCGAGATCCCGCCGTGGCTATCCGGTGACCTAGTTCCAACGTTTCCCGCCACACCCGCGGCGCCACCTAGGGAACTAGATCCGAACTAACATTCGGCTCGACATGCGGGACGTGGCCTACCACCCGAGTGCTATCTGCTGGAGTTTGGCGGTGTATACAACGCTTCAAAGCGAATGTACCGGTTAATCCGACCGCCGCTCACGGGATACAGCTCCCCGGGGAGGGCACGTTCGGCATCTCCAGCCGTGGACGTATGTTACCCGCCTATGGCGGACAACATGCAGCAGCTCGTTGTGTACTGAGTTAGGTTACGGCAGACCTCAACCGGGGACTGCGTCTAACGCCTTCGGTTAGCCTCTTATTTTTCCCGGCTTTACGTATGGCCCTCTCTGGATTCCGCCTGGCCACAGCGGGCACCTTCCCATACGTAATGCCTTCACTCAGCGAGACATTTTTCCTTTTCTTACGATTAGGTCGTTTCCTGGCCTTCGTCTTCTTTTTCATCATACCTTCGTCTACCGGCCTCTTTCTCGGCCGGCCTCTAGGGCGTTTCATCGGTACTACCACGCTCGGCCCGCTAGGGACTGAAACAGGTGGTTTGTAGCCGAACTCCCTCTCCGCCTCTTCGCGTCCCTTCCAGGGCCGAAGTTTTCCGACATTTGTCTTCCATTTCCTACCAGTTAGGCAGTCCTCCATCATCACCGTAGATTCGGAGATGATACGAATTATTTTAAACGGACCTTCCCAAGGCGTTACGAGCTTCAGCTTCTCCAGCGGCTCATAATACCTTAGGACTTTGTCCCCTACATTAAAACGAATTCGTTTAGCATTGGTGTCATAACCCACCTTCTGCCACTTTGCACTCTTCAGCAGTTCTTTACGAACGGCCTCGTATGCCTGTTTGAACCTGTCCCTTAATGACTCCACAAACAACACGGTGCAGGGCACCTCCGGGTCTATACCAACCACTCCATACACTAAGTCGGCGGGCATTATGATGTCCTCGCCGAACACTAGCAGGTTGGGAGTGCAATTAGTGGATGAATGGACAGTGTTGTTGTAGGCATGTACCACAAACTCACACTGTTCATCCCAGTCGTCCTGGTGTGTATTGACCAGGGGCTTTAGCACTTGTATGAGGGTTCTGTTGAAACGCTCTACCTGCCCATCCGACTGTGGTCGGTATGGGTTTGTTCGGGTCTTGCAAATGGCTAGGTAATGACACATTTCCTGCCATAGCTCTGACTCGAACTCCCTTCCTTGGTCGCTGTGCATCATAAGGGGAACACCCAAATGCAGCACCCAGCCTTTCACAAATGCCTCCGCACATGTGGCGGCTTTGTGGTTAGGAAGGGGGAACACCCGAGTGTACTTAGTATAATAGTCGGTTACGACCATCATACAAGTATTGTCCCGCGGCGTCGTCTTAATCCCACTGATGATGTCTATCGCCACTCGAGCGAATCTGACACCAAACAATTCCTGTGATAAGGGTTGCTTACCCAGGCCGGGCCCCGGTTTGTTTTTACAACAATCCGGGCAAGTGGCGATCCACCGGAGCAGGTCGCCTCTCATACCGGGCCAGTAGTAACGCCTTTGTAGACGCTCTATTGACCTCTTCTTACCGAAATGGCCACTCATTTGGTGGCCATGGCAGTAATACATGATATCCCTCCTCATCGGGGCGGGTATCACTATTTGCAACAGCCTACCGTTGGTGGGAGTTGTCTTCCACCTACATAGTATGCCGTCCCGGATCTCTAGCTCGGTCCATTGAGCTAGCAATCTCCTCGCTTCCCTATCCTCCAGGGAAACTAGAGGCCTTGCCGGTTTAATACCTGACCGTAGGTATTCCATTATGCGCGCAGTGGTGGGGTCTGACTGTTGAAACTTCTTGATGGTCTCCGGGGACCAATCGAGATAGCTGCATACAGCCTCCTCCCAGGGGATACGGGGGGTGGTATAATTAAATACCAGCCCGGCTACCACAGCATTGTGGGCCCCGCAGTCTTCACATGTGGCATTTTGGCACCTTCGGATAGGCCGTCTTGACAAGGCATCCGCATTGATGTGTTTAGCACCGGGTCGGTGCTCTATTTGTTTATGCTCTAACCCGAATTCGGATAGGTGAGCTAACCAACGTCCAATCATCCCCTCGGCGTCCTTAAAGTTAAGGAGCCACCTAAGAGACGAATGGTCTGTTCTTAAAGTAAAGTCACTTCCCCAAAGGAAATGCTTGAACTTCTTCGTATACACCACCACAGCGAGGAGTTCTCGCTTGGTGGTACAATAATTTCGCTGTGTCTTGCTTAACGTGTTGCTAGCAAATGCTATTGGCACTTCGACTCCCTCTTGGACCTGAGAGAGAGCTGCTCCAATCGCATCATTGCTCGCGTCGGTGTCTAAGATGAAATGTCCCTCGGGAGTGGGATATTTCAACACGGGTGTATTTCTAAATAAATCTTTTATTTTATTAAAAGACTCTTCCTGCTCGCTGGTCCATGGGAATGGGTCCCGTGCCCTACCCGGAGTCCAGTGAGCTAGACACTGCATGGGGAAGCTCACACGAGAGTAATTTGGTATGAAATCACGATAATAGGAACAAAATCCTAAAAATGATCTCACCTCCTTAGCACTCGTGGGTCTTTCCCAATTCTCTACGGCTTCCAGTTTTTCCGGATCCGCACTCACTCCGTTAGGAGTAATGATCCTTCCCAAGTATGTAATGGTTTTCTTAAACAAATTACACTTCTTGGGTTTAAGTTTAAGACCGTTTGATAGTATCCGGTCGAGGACCAATTGCAGATTCGCCAGGCATTGCTTGAACGACTTGCCAAACACGACCACATCGTCCAAGTAAACCAGGCATTTCTTCCACAAAAGATCACTCAGTAAGGATTCCATCATAGCCTCGAATGTAGCGGGGGCGTTACACAATCTGAAGGGTAAGACGTTATACTCGAATAGCCCCATATGACTGGAGAACGCTGTCTTCTCCTTGTCATCGGGGTGCATCGGTATTTGCCAATACCCGGACTGTAGATCCAAGGTACAGAACCATTGGTTCCCGCCCAAGCTATCTAAAGTCTCGTCTATCCTTGGTAAAGGATACGAGTTCTTCTTTGTTATACCGTTCAATTTCCGATAGTCGACACAAAAGCGGATTGTACCGTCTTTCTCAGTGGTCATACAAACAGGACTAGACCAGGGACTCGAGCTGGGCACGATTACCCCTAGGTCTAACTGTTTTTGTATTTCCTCTTCACAAATTAACTTCTTCTTTAGAGGAAGTCTACGATACGGAATTTTAAAAGGTTTTTCGTTGCCCACATCTATGGTGTGCAACACCTTATCGGATCTGCCCACCGGTCCTCCCTCCCTACCAAAAGCACTCTCGTACTTTTGTAGGAGTTTCGACAGGCAATCCTTATCCTCCGTATTTTCTAAATCGGACTGATCAATCAGCTTTTGGAATTCTTCATCCAAAGGATGCTTACTAACAGGGTTCAGTGGTTTATTGAATTTTGCTTCGGCGACATGTTCCACCGAACTCATCCTCCCAATACAGTCGCCTCGTCTCAGATAGACCACTGAACCACTTCGGTTAGTCATGGGTAATACAGTCCAAGCTGCATTAGCCACTAATGTATCCACTGAGTCCAACCCGACGCTCGACAAGTACACCGTATCGGGTTCATAGACTCCAGTTTCATTCCTCTGAGCCATGGACCCGCCACAAAGGACATCGCAAGTGGTACCCGGTGGGATCTTCACCGTATGTATCACTGATGCGACCGAAGACACCTGTCTCAATACGCATTGGACATGCAAGTCATACGGGTTCCGTATACTCATCACACCGTCCCTCGGGTCCAAGACGGCCCCGTATAAACTTGCAAAGTCCAATCCGAGGATTCCGTCATCACTAACCTCTGCTATAGTTGGCGAAAGAACGAATTCTTTGCCTCCTATACGGATAGGCATAAACGTCCTACCAAATGTACGCATGCTGCTTCCGTCGGCCGTGCAAGCATTTACCCCCGTTTTGAGGTTCTCATGGCTGCTGGCCACCGAGTCGAAGAACCTTTTGGACACACAGGAATGGCTAGCTCCAGTATCCACCAAGAATTCTCCTACCCGGCCTTCCACAGATATGGGTACATACCACCGTCTCCCCCCTAAGGGTGAGGGGTTACTGGTAAACTGGTGAAAGTCTCCCGAATCACCAAGATTCAATCCGAGTCCTCTCAGGAATTCCAGACACGGATGACTTGGGGGAAGGCGTGTCCCACACACTCGGATCAACTCTTTGATCCATCCTTCCTCTCCCCTAGTGTGGCCACTCGCCTCCATACGCTCACCCTCATACATATAAACACTAGGGTTCCCGGCCCCGGCCAAGGTGCAGGGGTGCGCACCCCCGGCCACCCGGCCTCCAGGTGTAATTGATTCGAAATCTTCCACAGGGTTACCCCCGGTAGCATTTTGGCATTCGTTCTTCCATGGGGTCGTATCAGATGCCGCTGATACAACCCCCACTAGTTTTCCACATCAGTGGAATCCGTAGTGTTCTCCCTTCCTTCGCCGTCGTCTTCGGGTTCATAGAAGGCAGCCATTACCGGTTTAGGAGCGGTACATTCGGACGAATAGTGTCCCTTGCGTTGGCATCTAAAACATTTTACAGTTCGGCGATCCACTTGGGGTCTCTGCCGACTGGCTTGGATGGCATCTGTAATTTTCTTACACATGTCCTCCATAAGTTTGGCCATGTCCGGGGACTGACCCTTCGATTTATCGGCGCTTACTAAAGGTTTGGATGCCTTCTCACTAGCTTTCGGGTCACTCTTGACCTCGGGTGGTGGTTTCGAGTCCCTTGGCTTATTGAAAGATTTCCTTGGAATATACTTCCTGCCCGAAGTGTTCTTCCTTAATTGGACCAAACAGAAGGTTCCGTCCTCCTGTTCGATTTCAATCAATTCAAAATCATCTGAGGGGCCTTGCGCCTCAGACTGCTGGACCACTGATACCAGGGGAGCCGAGCGGCTGGCGTTCGGTATGTCACCAGCTAACATTGTTCGCTTCTTCACGGCCATATCTATACCATTAAATATGTCGTGAAGTGTTACACCTTCTTTCCAGGCATCCCTGGCAGCAACCTGCTCATCTTGGTCTCTCAGGCCCTTGACGAATTGGGTAATCAGATCGTCCATATACCAGTCCTGGTTTTCAGTACCGGGTCTGGCTTTGCTTAGCAGGGCATGGAGCTCCATACCGTATGCTCGAAAAGCTTCGTTGGGCTTCTGCGTACGTTTCTTGAAACGGACCATCGGGTCCTCCTTGACCATGTTGCATAACAGTCCACTAGCAGATTCTACCAACTGCTCAAAACTTCCAACGAGGCCGTACCAGGTTCGCCATTGCTCTACAGCCATGCGTCCCGGGCCGCCCTTCAGACATCTTACCAGATGTGGCTTTGCCTCGTATGGGGTCCACCCATTACAGTTCATCACGTCGATGAAGTCTTCAAACCACTCTTTCCATGGTCGAGTACCGTCATATTCTTTAGGAATAACGGCTACCCTTCGGGCAGAATTATGAGCATACATCAATCTAGTGCATTGCTGTTTGCTCCATTCAACCGCCTTTGTTTCATTCAAGGTTCGGTTGCTCCCTATACTACCGAAGCTCGTATTGCCCGGTGGAGGTGGTGGTGGTGGCTGAGTATACGTCCACTGTGGGATACTGTGGTTCGTATAACCCGTGCCACCCTGGTTAGGGCCAGGACCCGAGGTACCACCGTAGCCTGTGGGACCTGGGGTACTGTCCCCTCCTTGTGTACTTTGATAACCCCCGCTAGAAGGCTGGTTTACTGTCGGATGACTGCCATCGTTTGGCTGACTAGGTTGGTTGCTGTCATTACCGGCTCCCAACCCCACATTGTCACTCGGATCCACGTGTATGTGGAATCCGCTAGTCTCTGCACTGCTGTCAGAGGCTTCCCGTGGTACATAGTCCGGGTCCAAATTGTGGATCACGGGCACTTCACTTATCCGGACTCTACTAGTTCGGCCATGTTTATCTTGGGTTCTGATATAAACTCCCCCTTGATCTACATTCCGCATCGCATTATCATTAACAAATGGATTATACGGCGGATGCTTCGGCGTAGAACAGGAGACAGGGTCGCCCTGTTTAACGAAAGTCGAGTTCGGGTTTGTGTCCTTACTCGCCGGAGGGGCATTCGCTTGCTCCTGCTCCTGTAAATAACTCTCCATGGCAGACTTATTTATTGTGAGGGTAGCTAGATCCGTGGTCAGGTTTCGCTGTTCCTCCCTCAGCTGTGCGTTTTCTGCTAAGATTTCGGATCGAATCTTTTCATTTTCTGCCACAGCTCGGTTTCGTTCTTCTTGAGCGGCCAGAGCCTCTCGCTTAAAAGTATCCTTTAGTAAGCGGTACTTTTCACCTTTTTCTTTCTGAGACCTTTGGTACTCGTTGGTCTCCCTCCTTATCTCGGCTTGTTCCGAGACTAATTTGGCCTCGGTCTCCGCCTTTCGGAGTTGAAGTTTCTTCAGCTTCTCCTCCATGGCATGCAACTCGGATTGTAATCTGTTTACATCCCGGGTCTTAGCAACTTCTTCGGCTCTAGCCTTTTCGATTGCTCTAAGTCTATTGGCTTCTTCGAGTTCCAACTCAGCCAATCTTTTCTCTTTCTCTCGTTCGTCTCTCTCCTTCCTTTCCAAACGATGGGTTGCCGAAGTTAGACGATACTTTAGGTCAGATTCTTTAAGAATCGCCTCCTGCTCCTCGGAACGTAATTTTCCGATCCGAGACTTAGTTTCCTCTTCTATTTCTAATTGGGCCGCCATGAATTGTTCATGTTGCCGCTTAGCTTGTAACTCTACCTGTTCTTTGGCTTTCAAATAGGCCGGGGTATTTTTATACCCAGGGCCCATCCGACGTCCGTATATAGACCTGCGACTGCCTCCAGGGTTAAACATGGAGTCAGACAAGCCTTCATCTAGCGATCGGCCTAAATGATGCCTTTCCGAGCTTTTCGGTTCGGCACCACTAGGCTCATTCTTCGCATTTACGCTTGGGACTATTCCGTCCCTTATGGCTTTGACATCATCGCTCTCATGGTCCGACGATGTCATTAATGGGGGTACTTCGTTTGCACCTTCTGGTACTGCTATTGGGAGGGTAGCAGTACGTTTCCCAGGGCTTTGTGCCACTGGCGTACCCAAGTTGCTAGCCGAGCCTGCTGGTACAATTGGACACAGCTGGCGTCTACTAGTTATAGCTTGGGACCAATCACTCAGGTCTAGAGTTGGGGGTTTTACTATTCCCTTGAACAATCCCGTATCCGGTACTCCCACTCGGGGTGTACCCGGATACAAGTTTACGATACCCTCACCTGTGGCACCGTCCATCAGGCCAGGTGTCGAGAAAACAGTTCTGACACCCGCCGGATTATACACTTGTTGTTGACTGGGTTTCCAGTCTAACAACAGGTGCTGGGATGTAAAATCATCCTCTTCGAATCCCTCTAGCCCAGGGCTAGGGGGATCCGCTTCGGGTTTCCCGAGGCTTTCGGCCAATGTGGCCGCGCACCACCCCCGAACCGACTGGTCACGGCACCAGTGTAATGGTTCGTTTCGACTTATATGTTGGGTGGCTCTTTGGCTCGCTTACCACTAGAAATACCAACACAACACGAGTAGTTCGGGTTGGGCAAAGCCCCAGAAACCCCTACCTCTCGGGTAGGACTTTATTTCGCTCTGGTCTACAAGTTAGGCTGCGCGTCTTGACTGGACCAGATCCAGTCACCTTCTGCCGCTCGTCCGGCTCCTTAGTAGGAGCTGGACGCGAGGCATGGTGCCGCCCCCTCTTGTACCAACGGGGTATCACAAAGCGACACCTAGCTGGCATAGAAGGAACAGGCACCACACAAACACGTCTCTCGGATGAACGGCACTAATATATATACGACGATACCGGCCCCTACACTACTTTGGCTCAAGATAACATCAGCAAAGTATCATTGAAAGCAGTTTATGTATCAGGTTGAGGTGACAGGTCAGTCTGTGATTTATGTACATCTCATGTGAGTCTCAAAAAACAGATGATATCTTAATATTTCATTGGGTGTCATTTGGTAACCTGCTATACCTTAGTAATTGCTGTTATAACAAGTGTGATATAAAGCCTATGTGCTTGATTACCCACTATCACTGATATCATTCCATTCCTGTCAAGGAGAAGTCAAGGAATGCTACCAACATTAACATGTTAAATCAAGTTGCTATCAAGAGCTATAAATATTGCCCCTGTGTGATGTTACATGCTATCATACAGAACACATAATCACCATCTTGAACTCTCTCATTCTAAAGCATACAAAGAAAACCTTGGGGGGAAAATTAATCCTTTTGAGTGATATTTAGCAATAAATTACCGACCAAGAATTAGAACTAAAGGAACTGTAACAAGAAGGCACTCCTTATGTACCTAATATTACCATAGAATCATGTGTAAATGGCATGGCTTCTACATGAATCCAACCCTTGTCTTGTCATATACAATGTAGGATGCCCCTGTGCCTCGTAGCCTTAGCCTCAAGTCAAATACCTTAGACTAATGCTTACAGTATTGGTCTGTGACTTTGGGTGTGTGTAGAGGGTGATGAAATTACCTCCTTATGGTCATTCAATGCCTTTATATGTCATTCTTCTCCAATGAAATGCTGGTCAGTCCTTTAGCAAATGCTGCATCAATGTATCATGCCAACCAGTCCAAGTATCTTAGTACCAACTGAGAAGGTGGAGTGTAAAAATGAATATTCAGATGCTAAAGCATATTATGAATGTACATGTGGCAATGCCCTGAAATATGTAAGCTATAGTAGTTCCATCACTTCACTTTGAACATATCTGGATAGAATGTTAATTGTTATATGGATGTTTCCATCATATAAATGATGATCAATGGTGACAGACAGATGGTCTGTGTCTTTTTAACTCTTTCCAGCTGGCTAGTGCATTAATCTTCTAACAGGTCAAATATGACTAGTACATTAATCCACTATGAGGAGAGCATTTAAAGTATCTGTAGGGGTATGGTATTTACACTTTACGTTCATGTACCCGTGAGACTCAGACCTAGGTCCTTCGGGTGTAGTGGGGGAATCCGGATGGCAGGTGGCAGCACCTGCCTCTGGGTTCGTATCCACTACACCAGGGGGCCTACCACTCGTCCGCCACACGTCACGTGGCCGGTCTAAGGTTCGCGGGCTTTTCCCCTATATAAGGCTGGTCCTAGCCCATGTTCTTCAGTAGTGGTTTACCCACTGCTCAACCAGGTTGTTACCCGAAAGGGTAACCGAATGCCCTAGTAGCATGTAGTCCTCTGAGGCTGTGATCGTATGTAACATAAGCTATGAAATAAAAGCTTGGTTGCCTACCCGGGAAACTTTTCTCTCTCTTCGTTATGATTTAATCTAACTTAACGAGACGAACCACTACACTGGTGCCGTGACCAGTTGGTCTTCGGGTAAGCGCAGTCAGAAATGACTGAGCTGAGCCCAGTCAGGGGAAATGGCCCAAATCATGAGCTAAACTCCCCGATGGAGGATGGTGAAATCAAATCACCACCCCAAGGTACAGAGTGGAGAAATCCACTGGAACACTACCCTGATGGGTTAGAGAATGTAAGAAAAAACTTACATGATGAACTGGATGAATTTGGAGACTCCTTATCATGCCAGGAGGTACTTCAAAACCTGCACCAATGCATAAAAGTACTGCTCAATTTGGTAAACTACCATTTGAGGTACCAAAGCCTAGTGCAGGTATGTTTGAAACTCCATATAGTTCTCGAATTAAACACCAGAAATGTGGATTCGAAAGGAACAAAATGGACGAGCTTGAAGACATGAGAGCTGAATACGAGAAGATCCAGAAGGATCTTATTACACTGACCGGAACTCGAGACAAGATTCTGACTGAAAACAAACAGTTGATATCAGAACGTCTTGACTACGATCAAAGTTGTAGACGCCAACAACGATTGTTATTGGATCAGATGGAGAAGGAAAAACAAGATTTCCAACTCCAGCACGAACAGTATCGTGATGCACTATACACGGCGGATCTGGAATACAGGGCCTCGTGTGATGAGTTGAATAAAACTAAACAAGAGTTAAATTCAACTCAATCGGCCTATGGCAAGTATCAAGAAGAGCTGATGAAAATAGAATCAGCCTTCAAGGATGCACGAAAAACGTATCATACACAAACCGAAAAGCATGAAAAACTCAGAGGTCAATGGATACGTGAATCCACAGAATTGACTGCCAAGCAGACAAAAATGCTGGATGATTATTCCGAACTGGAAGCTAAAGCTATCCAGATGTCAAAGTATCTAGAGGATACTGGTCGTGCAGTAGGCACTCTTGAACCAGACTTCACTGTTTCAGGAATTGCCCTAAACACGACGAGCAACCGGATGAACTCTTTGAGGGGCGATGACGAGGCAACAGAAACAACTGTACCTCGTTGCGAAGGAGTAAAGAGTCATCAGGTTAGATTTACGGATAATACCTCAAAACCTCTTGGTTTAGGTACGGGAAATAGTGGGGTTGACTCTGCTAGTGGAACTAAACAAAGCTACTCGGCAAAAACCTCCACTTTTGACGGCGGATGGCCACAACAGTCACCTTTAGGGGGACCAAATGGCCCGTATGCCCAGTATGGATGGAGTCAATCCCAAACAGGAGCGAATCCGTCCAAAGGTAACACCCGGAACATGTCCGGAGGAACAACCGGACAATCATCCGGGAATTCCAGTCCAGCTGGAGGGCAATCCGGATGTGACCAAGGGTCCGGACCTTCAGGAGATCGTTCCAGAAGCAGATCCTCTGCTGGTGGGACTGGTTCCAATAATGGAAATCAGTCAAATGGAACAGGAGGAAACACTAATCCCAATAGTTGTTTCTTTAGCTTTGGTGGAAATACACAACCCACCAATAATCCTGGACCAACTCCTCAAACCAGTGGATACACCTTCTCACAGGTGCCTCCATACGGAGCAGGGGGATCAGGGGGCGGAGGAGGACCACCGCCTGGAGGCCCTGGAAGTACTTATGGTACGAATCCTCCAAGGAAAAAGAGACTCAGTCGCCGAGTATCTCTTTCTCCAGGGTTACAAGCACTGCATGACTCTAATGCAGCGATTGCTAACTTAGGTGTTGATTGCTACAATCAAGGTCTGGACGATACGGAGATCATGGAATGGAGTAAGGGTTTATCCCTTACTGGATCCACGAATCCGGCTCGTAGAGTAGCTAAGATACCTACCCCCTTTAATGCCAAGAACCCTTGGAAGGAGGAGTATCAAGGCTGCGCGGATGTCTTTAACTGCAATGGATGGGGTAAAGCGGAAGCTCTCCCTTATTTAGTATGCTGGTTAAAGGAAGGCGACGGAAAAGGAGCCGTGGAACAATGGAGAGATTCCCAAATAGTAGGACTCTCAGCCCATATGAAATATGATGAACTCATAGAGATTGCTTCATATCTATATGGGAATATAGTCGGAGAAGATCCTTGGCTGACGTTCACTAAAAGAACGCAGAAGCCTAAGGAATCTGCTAAAGTGTTCGGCTTGGAATGTCAACGACTGTTGCATAAAGCCAGGCCTCAATGGAGACTAGATGATGAATGCTTCCTAGATGAAATGTTTAAACAATTCATTGAAGGATTGCGGAATCAGGAACACAGGACAGTAGCCTGTGAAGCTTGGAAGAATGATGCCTCTCTGACAGATTTGTTCCAGTCCCTAGATCATTATGATCGAAAGGCCCGCATCTTTGCCGGGAAGGTACCCCAACGGATGTCAGCAATGATAATCCCGGAGGGAATACCCGAAACCGATTCATCCGAATCAGGGGAACCTGACGAAGATGAAAACGTTGGGGCCATTGGCCAAGGGAACCCCCGGTATAACCGGAACTGGGGAAAGAAACCGGGTTACGTCAAGGAGAAAGTGACAACTACTAAACCTCCTGTGACTCAACCCGATACCAAACTTACTACGGGTCCGTCTTTATCAGAGGACCTGGTTAATAATTTGGTAAAGAAGATAACTGAAAATCTTAGGAGGCCTAAGCCTGATAGGAGCGTTGTGACATGCTTCCGATGTCAGGAAACTGGGCATTATGCTGCCGAGTGTGAGGCAGATAAGCCAGTTTATAGAAACACTCGTTACCGGAACAATCCGGGTAAGGAGGACTCAGTGAAGAAGGAAAACTGAGCGGGGGTGTCCATGAAGGCAACCGGATTACCCCCCGAATGAGTGATTGCCATGACTGCCAGCCTATCGCCGCTTGCTGTACTGGTGAGAATCCTCTAGCGATTTCGCCCAGCAGTGAAGCTAAGGAGCCTGATCAGTTCCTTACTCATGAGGCTGGGGAGACTGATAGTACACCAGGTGTCAGGAACCGGCAGAAGAACACAGAGGGGAAACCCGATATCAGTCTAGAGGGAGCGGCCAACGAGTTGGCCAGGGTGGGGTGTGCCCAGTTCCCCCCGGGTCATCCTTGTCTCAAGTTTTTGGAGGGATGTGGATTTGACCTCGGCGCTAAGACGGAACTTGCTAAGTACGCAAGTAGTCCTACCTACTTGAAAGGTAGGAGGTGGTACGCAGTTGTATCTGTGAGTGGTAGATCCGCTGAGTTTCTTGTCGATACAGGTGCTAGCCACTCCTGTATTGCTAAGAGATTCTACGATCTTTTGCCTACGAATCATGAAACTTTCAAAACGGAAGGAAATGCTCGTACGGCCGACGGTAGCATGATACAAACGTTCGGTAGAACATGTATGAGGTTCAGTCTACAGGAAGATAAGGACTTCATCCTTACTCCTACTGTGGCGAACATCGCGGATGATGGTATACTCGGTCTGGATTTTGCTGCATTATATGGAGCAAGGTTAGATTCCCAGAGGGGAATATTGGAAGTGAGAGACCCGTATCATCTCGAAGTACAATGTGTACTTAGGCAAGTAAGCAGTGTAGCCAGTGTAGCCCAGACTGTTAAGATACCACCGGGCACAGCCTGTGATGTCTTATGTCGAGCGGACAGACAGTTTTCAGGAAAAACTGGAGTTGTAGAGCCAGACATGGCCATGTTGTCAAGTATCGGATTGGAATCCGCAGACGTTCTAGTAGCTAACGCTGCTTGGACGGTGGTTCCTATATCCAATACCGGTAATAAGACTGTCTACATACAGAAGGATACGATCCTCGGGTCGGTTGTCCTGTCTGAATTGGTAGAAGGCTGTGAACATGTTTCGGCATTCAGAGCCACTCCCTCACCCGAAAGGAGCCCGGAACTAGACATTCTAGTAGCCAAAAGCCATGTAGAAAGTGATGAACAGCGTGAAGCTCTAACTGACTTGTTATACAAGTACCGTAAAGCTTTTGCAGCACCAAGTGAAAAATTGGGGCGTACCGATAAGGAACTGCATACGATTGACACTGGTGAAAATGAACCTTTTAAGATTCCTTATAGAAGACTCCCACTAGCCAAAAAAAGGGTAGCTGAGGAGGAGATAGCTAAAATGCTTGAACAGGATGTAATAATTCCATCAACCAGTCCTTGGTCTAGCCCTGTGTGCATGGTGACTAAGAAAGATGGTACCATCCGTTTCTGCATAGATTACCGGAAATTGAATGGTATGACCAAGAAGAATTCATATCCCTTACCACGGATTGATGAGACTATAGACTCCCTTGGAGGTAAGCAATGGTATTGCTCTCTAGACTTACAATCCGGGTACTGGCAAGTGGGTATGCATCCGAAAGATATGGAGAAGACGGCCTTTTCCAGTCATATTGGATTGTTCCAATATAATGTGATGCCGTTTGGATTGTGCAATGCACCGGCGACATTTGAAGCCATGATGGAAACTTTATTAAGTGACCTCTTATGGAAGAAATGTCTCGTCTATCTAGATGATGTGATTGTCTTTGGGAAAACATACGAAGAATGCGAAAGAAGTCAGATCCTTCCTCGGATTCTGTTCCTACTACCGGGACTTTATCCCAGGATATTCAAGGGTTGCCTTTCCTATCCAGAGTTTGTCCCACTGGACACCCGGGATAAGAAAGGAACAATTCCCTTGGGGATCCGAGCAAGACGAGTCCTTTATGAAAATAAAGAATTTGTTTGCAAGTACACCCGTGTTGAAGTACCCTACGGAGAATGATCATTTCATTCTAGATACTGATGCTAGTAATGAAAGCATAGGAGCCGCCCTTTCTCAGGTCCAGGATGGGGTCGAAGTTCCTATAGCCTTCGCTAGTAACACGTTGAGTAAATCTCAAAGAAATTATTGTACCACTAAACGTGAGTTATTGGCTGTGGTGGTCTATACGAAGAAGTTCAAACACTTTTTGTGGGGGAGTGATTTCACTCTACGGACTGACCACTCTTCCCTCAGATGGTTATTGAACTTCAAAGATGCAGAGGGGATGATAGGTCGCTGGTTAGCGCACCTATCCGAATTCGGTCTAAATCACAGCCAGATTGAACACCGAGCCGGGGCAAAGCATTTGAATGCAGATGCTTTGTCTAGAATCCCAGTGAGGAAATGTGCAAATGCTGAGTGCACTGATTGTGGAGCACACAATGCTGTGTTGGCAGGGGTTCGAGTTCCATTCGAAACCCATCCGGAACATGTCTTGAATTGGTCCTTGGAGACCATCCAGCAGTTCCAGGAGTCTGATGCAGTCACATCACGTTTGATTAAGTTCCTTAATCAGGGTATCTGTCCTCCAAGACCCGAAGTGTCATTGGAAAACAGAGAGATGAGACGATTCTTAGCTCAATGGGCCGAGCTAGAAGTCCGGGATGGTATTCTGTTTCGATGGAAGAACCATTCTAATAGGAAGAAAACCTTGCAAGTTGTCATACCTAGTGCTATGCGATGAGATATTATGTATTTCTGTCATGGACATAGAACTAGTGGACACTTTGGAAAGAAACGGTCTCTAGAACGTCTAACCAGACGATACTATTGGCCCGGCATGAGTACAGATCTCACCCGATGGGTGGAGACCTGTCCCGAGTGCTGTAAGAACAAACCAGGACCCGGGTTAGGCAAACTGCCATTATCCCAGGAACTGTTTGGTGTAAGGTTTGCTAGAATAGCTGTTGACGTTATTAGTGGGATTCCCCCTACTCCTAGTGGCAACACGTGTATGATGGTCGTGTCTGATTATTATACCAAGTACACCCGAGTGTTTCCTCTACCGGATCATAAGGCTGTTACTTGTGCTATGGCCTTTGTAAAAGGGTGGGTGCTGCACCTAGGTGTCCCACTCATGTTACATAGTGACCAAGGAAGAGAATTTGAGTCTAGTCTGTGGCAAGAGATGTGTAATTGTCTGGCGATCTGCAAGACAAGAACTAATCCCTATAGACCACAGAGCGATGGACAGGTAGAGAGATTCAATAGGACTTTGATCCAAGTATTGAAGTCTCTAGTAAATGAGCAGATGGATGATTGGGATGAACAATGTGAATTCGTGGTACATGCCTATAATGGCACTGTACATTCGAGCACAAACTGTTCTCCTAATCTCCTCGTTTTTGGAGAGGATTTGATTATGCCAGCCGATTTGGTATTTGGCGTAATAAGAATGAATCCGGAAACCCCTTGCCAGGTGATGTTTGTAGAATCCCTACGGGATAATTTCAAACAAGCCTATGAGAGGGTTAGAGACGAGTTGCAGAAAACTGCGCGTTGGCAGAAAGTTGGCTATGACACAGGTCTAAAAGCTAGATTTTTTAATCTAGGGGATAGAGTACTGCGTCTACACCAACCTCTAGCCAACCTGAAATTAGCCAGCAATTGGGATGGACCTTTCACTATAACTCAGGTTATTAGTGATTGCACAGTGATTATTAAATCACAGCTTGGTAAATGTTACAAGTCAAATGTAGCGAGACTACGCCCATGGAGAGGGAGGGATGCCTCCACCGAAATGTATGGTGATGGTCTATTGAAAGTAATGGAACAGAGTAATGTTAAGCAACTCGAAGTGGTACCGACCCGAAAGCGAGGACCCGGGCGGCCACGGAAGGTTGCAGACCCGAAGAGGGTGGTGCCCCCTGTCGTAACATCCGGAAAACAGGGGAAGATACAAAAAGTCTCGGCAGGTGCAGGTAAAAATAAGAGGAAAGGTCCTTCTAAGGCTAAGAAGACCTTGGAAAAGGCTCTTATGGATACCAGGTCAATAAAAGAGGCCTCAAAACCTCTTAGACGCAGTCCAAGGTTGCTAAAGACTGCCATAACCTAGCCTGTTAACACAACGAGATTGTTGTCCTGTACTGTGTACTGTTATATGTTGTAACCTAGTTCAATGTATATTTGAGCCGGTCATGAGTTTCTGGAAAAGGCCCTATAACAATGTACCCATGGTTTTGGACGGATAATCCGGTGGATATGCTTATGCTATCCATAAACTCCATAATACCTAGCGAGTTGTCATGGTTGAACCCTGAGTACGGACGAACGACCGATCGGGTATTGTATTGTTTTTATGTAAGGGCACGTGACCTAATTAAGGGCACGCGGGAAAGTTGTTGACCCATTTTCGAATGGTCACGTGAGGCGCCGGTTTGATCATGCGCAGCGATTCAAGCTCGAGTATCCCGCCATATTGTCTTATTCCTGCGAAGGAAGAAGACGTGGCCGAGGGTGGTCTTACTCTTTTTGGAGTCTGATAGCCTGTGACAGCCATATTCCGAGGTGTGCCCTCGTTAAAAGGCACCCGCCTTTCACTGGGTAAGCAGTACTTACTGCTTATCCGGTGGATTGGGATATTTTATCCCCGAACAGCCACTTCTGTCGATGGCAGAAGAGGCCGTCCGCCTTGGCGGTGGTGCCGGTGCTAGCACCCCGCCGGAGTATGGAAGTGGTTCTCCCCAGAGTCCCACTTATACATACGACGATCAGCAATACGATGCTGATTGTGAACAGATGGATCAACAAATGAATGTTGATCAGTACTTCTCTGGAGTAGACGATAGCGACATAGAATCGTTCTATGACGCATCCGACAACTCCAGACAAGTTAGTCCTGAAAGCCGAGGTGTTCAACAACAAACTGATGTAGGTGAGCCTTACGTAGCCCCTCCATCCGAAGGTTTGAGTGGAGAGCCGACAGGAGTCCAGTCTCATGACAGGGCTCTGATGCCACCTCCCCCTCATTTGCCGCCCCGTCTTGGTGGGAGTACCTCATTCGGTGCTTTGGGACCTGCTTCTCCGGTTGACAGGCCAATGTACCTAGAGCTGCCCCTCCCAGACAGTCCAGAATGGCACGATGTAGCCGGTCCCTATGACGGACGGATGTTAGCAATTTCTGAGGAAATGCTGATACCCACCTGTTATGGGAAGCCCAGAGAGGTTGACGAACGTGTTGTCAATGCAATCTGGGAATGTGCTCATCCGCAATGGGCTAATACCTTTCCGGAGTCCTGGTTGATGGATTACCATCAGATGGCCAAAGGATTGGTAGTCCACCTATGGTTTCGTAAAGCCGTCTGGGACGCAGAAATGGCTTTCCGAAGGAATACCTCTTATAGGCCTTCCTACGTGTCTGACAAAACGGGTTATACCGGTGTCAAGGCAGATGAGGTCTCTAGATACATAGATAGAGACCAGACCCTAATGTTAGGCACAGCGGATGAGTATGAAGCAGCAGGTAACGCTGTTGTGGATTACTGTCCAGGGGTCCCCATTACGTCTCAAACCATTGAGGCGGAAGAGGCCCGTATTGGTGTGTCTCCACTAGACAGACTCGGGGTAATACAGGACCTCGTAGTACGTCTATTGGAGAGACAGTATGCACTAGCGCATCCGGAGTTAGTACCCGGACCCGCACCCGTGCACGTAACAGCCAAGATGGCCGATCGGATGGACCGTCTCATGTCTCCTGCTGAAGCTCCTACCTTGGGAGACGCGGCAGTAGTACCTGAGAAGGCCCTACCTGATGCAGATGGTTCCCTTAAAACTGCTCAGTCTACCCCTACGAAGACTGAGCAAGTAAAGGAGAAAGCAGCTGGTGGAAAGGGTAAAGCAACCCCAACCAAAGGTAAGGGTAAAGGGAAGCGGTCAGGAACCGAACCCTCTACCAGCACGAGTGTGGCCGACAGTACCCGAACCCGTCGGGTGTCTCCACGCTCGGCCAATAAGAAGAGTGCTAAGGCTTCGGATGTCTCCGGCAATGAGACGGACGCATCCGAGCCTGGCACTTCTACTAACGGCAGATCCCGCAGGCGGAATAAGAAGAAGGTTGGCCAACGCAAACCTGAACCTATCGAGGTAGACGTTCAAGCTGATAATACAGAAGCTGAACCGGCTGTCCCAACCGTAAAAGTTGAGCTCGGTGTGCCAATCGTCAAGCTACACGACGTAATGGCCGATTTGAGTGGAGACGCTCAAGATGCCGCAGCCCAGGTTCTCGCGGGTCAACATCCCGTTGTGCAACCTGTGGATGTACCATCCGACCCAGAGGGAGAGGAGCCGGTTGACCCAGTTGTGGATGCCACTCCGACTGACGAGCAAGAGGCTGCTATCTGGGCTAACGCCAATAGCAACTTTGCTGACTTCATTCCTCTACACAGGGGACACCTGAAGGGGAGTAAATCCGTATGGAGACTGCCCCCTCGGATCACCTGTGAGAGGCGTGAGGATATGGAGGAGTGGCTTCGCAAGAAGCTCTCTGATAGAAAGCCGGCCAATATGTACTGGATCTATTGGGAATTCGTTAAGAATTCGCCCAATGGTCTGTACAATTACGACCAGAAGGGCAAGCTCAAGTTTGCTTTAGATGAGTACTACGGGGAGGATCGTAAGGATTGTCCCTTTCAACGTTGTACTCAAAGTGAGGGTGAGGTTGAATTCTTCATCGAGAAAGACGAGTTCCTTCGTCATCTCGTGGAGGTTCATATGCACCAGAGGCCGGAATATGTCTGCGACCGGGAGGTTGGCAAGAAATGTGCTAAATGCACAGGATGTGTCACCCCCCGACGCGGAGACATGGTCCGGCACTATGTGACTTCGCATGGAGAGGGCCTGGAGGCAGCCATAGATCGGGTGATGAAAATTCACTCTGAACTCTATGGTAACCTTAAGGGCCTCAATGCAGAGAAGTTGGCTTCCCTTACACCGAGTACGAAGCAGTTTGCGCCTACGGTTCCTGGTACTAACCAGAAACTAAAGGCTCGGTTTGCCCAGACTCCCGGGTCCGGCAAACTAGAGTACGCTCAAGAGGAGTATGATCTGTTGAACGAATGGAGGAGCAACAAGGCCCGCCGCCGTGGTGGGGCTTATGTAACTCCATCCGGAGAACAGGTCCGAAGCCGCAGGGACTACCGCCAGGGACCCTCCGCGGCAGATAGGAAGAGACAGGCGTCTGAATCTCCAAGCCGAGCCAGGTCACCACTGGAGGCGTTGGAGAGACAGATGAATGGGGGAAGGAAGAAGCCACATCTTCCATCTCCTACTGGAACTCCTTCCCATTATGGACGAGCACCAACTCCACTAGGTGCACAGAACCCGACATTCTTTGGTGTCAGTGGACCGGGTGGCCAGTCCTCCCGGAAACACGCGCCTTTGAATGTCAAAGACCCGAAGCAGTACCCTGCTATGGGCCCGCCCGGACCAGAGATGCAAATCTTTGATCAGTACGGGAGGGTCAAGCAGGAACTGCCGACAGTAGGAGGTCAAGCTCCCCGACCAACAATGAGTGCTGTGGTGAGACAACGTCCACCCGCGCCATTGTTGACAGCCAAAGACCTTAGAAGGGAATTGTCACGGTTGCCCCTAGCTCAGGGATTACCAAATCAAGGCCCTTCTTCGACCACTGCTAGTGCGGCTACTACTGCGGTTGCTTCGTCGCACACGCATGTAGCTGTCACTGCGAGTGGGTCTGGAGCACAGCCGAAGCCTCAGGGTCAGGTACCCCCACCTGGTGCTGTGGTTCATCGGCCTAAGCTGATCCAGACAGTGGAGACCTTCTTCAAGAAGGAGGACAAATTGTCTTGCAATATTCAGAGCAAGCAATTTGAAACGTTACAGCACCATCTGGAAAACCTCCACCTGGATATGTATCGTCGGACCGTGTCGAGCACTCTCCAGTGCATTGATGCGATCCAGAAGTCAGAGATCAACCGGATGTCGACTCAGATAAAGGCGGATGTTGCCAAAGATAAGCAGGAAGCTGCTAATCTGCGGCAAGAGGCCCTATCCGAGAAGAACCAGCAAAAGTTCTTCAAGGTTTTTGTAGTTATCATGGATAACTGGGACGGCACACCTGAGCATGCTTTGAAACTGTTCGAGGCACGCCAAAAGGTGAAACTAACACCTGCTGTCCCCGCATTGGCATCTACGGATGGAACCGGTGTGGACCCCCCCGTTCAGCCACAGGCTCAACAACTGGGTCCAAACCAGCCACCCGAGGAGAACATGGAACAGTGAAAACTGTTGCATGAAGATCAGACATAATTGTGTGTCCCGGGGTGCTATTACCTATGTATTGTTGGATAGGAAACCATTTTTTATCCAACCCGTATTGATTCGGGTACCAAACTGTACCCTAATCCGGAAACTAAAAACAGAAGGAGAAACAAACAAGTCACTCTGGAGGAGGAGTACGAACGCTGTAAACACCATAATTGTACTGTGCCATTATATAATGACTGTGCCTATTATAAAACCATGGACAATTTACACTAATATGGACTTTTGAACTACAACCGGATTTACTATTTGTGAGCTAGCACTACAGGCATCAGGGTTTAGCTACGCCCATAAAGTCCATCAACAGTCTACAACTGGATCTACTATTACCTCCAGTTAGCTAGCACTACAGGCATCAGAGTCTAGCTACGCCCATAAAATTCTTCAATAGTCTACAAATGGACCTCTTATTATCTCCAACTTAGCTAGCACTACAGGCATCAGGGTTTAGCTACACCCACCAACAAGTTTTACTATAGCACTTCAGGCATCAGGGTTCAGCTCGCCCATACCAAGACATCAGCAGCATCCGACTCCTGTTACATCCTTCAATCATGAAAACAAGTAACTTTGTTGATAATATTATATTGTGTGTAAAATTGTATTTATAACTATAAAATATCTTTTATAAAGATATATTATTATATAAGGGTACCTATAAATATACTGGATCTGCGAATCCTAAAGGTTATTTAAGGTAATCCTAGACCTATAACTGTCTATATAAGTCATTCCTGGTCTCAATATATTAAGAGACTATACTTCTTCTGTAACTTGTAAATATAAAACACTAAAGTATAAACTGAGCTGCGTCTCAAAAGTATAAATATCTTTCTATAAAATAAGAAAAGGTCTAATGGATTTCTCTAAACTTAGTACTGTATTACTCAGGTTAATACCTAGTTGTGTTCATATAGTATCAGATTAATTGTTCATATCTGATCATTAATATTCAATTCACTTTGTGAAGTGGACGGAGTTGTTAATTTAAAAAGTCGAAATTTTTTTTCCGGGTTCAATAACTGTAATACGATTACTATTTACAACCACCGGTCCTTTTCAGGACCCTACTGTTGTCAAAACTTTACTATAAAACTGTGATAATTATATAATTATATTTTGTGGTTGTTATAAGCTACTGGTGGAAATGACATGAACGACACTCGATGCTATTATTGTATAATTTTTCAGAAATAGGATAGTCTTATACTATAGCCTATTTCACATCGAGCAAGTGTGATTAATACCCCTTTTTAGTATTGTAAACAATCACTTACTAGGTTATTAATACACTGCGGTTTTAATTACCCCCAAGTTATTGTCTAAGGGGGGCAGTGTAGGGGTATGGTATTTACACTTTACGTTCATGTACCCGTGAGACTCAGACCTAGGTCCTTCGGGTGTAGTGGGGGAATCCGGATGGCAGGTGGCAGCACCTGCCTCTGGGTTCGTATCCACTACACCAGGGGGCCTACCACTCGTCCGCCACACGTCACGTGGCCGGTGTGAGTTTCGCGGGCTTTTCCCCTATATAAGGCTGGACCTAGCCCATGTTCTTCAGTAGTGGTTTACCCACTGCTCAACCAGGTTGTTACCCGAAAGGGTAACCGAATGCCCTAGTAGCATGTAGTCCTCTGAGGCTGTGATCGTATGTAACATAAGCTATGAAATAAAAGCTCGGTTGCCTACCCGGAAACTTTTCTCTCTCTTCGTTATGATTTAATCTAACTTAACGAGACGAACCACTACAGTATCTAATAACATTATTCTGGGCCCCATCAATAATTATTTTCAATAAGTAATGCCAGGTATCATGGTATCATATGAAAGGAAATTACATACAGATTACAAATCAGTCATTTTTGTATACATTTCACAAACATTGGTTCTATTCCCGAGGTCACCCTTACACCATTTATCAATATATATTTGCCCGGGACCTCAATCTGCTGTATTTTAGTGACTTTTAACAATGATAGAGCTGGCTGGAAAGAGTTAAGAACATATCTATGGCCTAAAATAAGGTTCTAGCTAATGTCTTGTAACATGACCTTCCAGCAAGGAGAATGGTCACAGGTAGGGTCTTTTGGTTAGTTTGCTAGGCATTTTCTGTTTGTTGGATCATATGGTTGGTACTTGTGGCCTTATAGCTGAGTCCTACCAGTAGGGCTCTGGAAAGGTCCACTTCTTCTAACAGAAGTGATCTTATAAAGCAGCTAATTCACCATTGACAGAATGATGATATCAATTGCAAGATCCATGCAATCACAGTTATCTAATGCTGCTTGATTAAGCTAGATTTCCTTAGTAGAACTTCTAGAGAAGGTTTGTGACAGAATAATCATCACACATTATATCTAATTCTGATCAAAATCTATATGATATTATAAATAACATAATTTAGAGTAATGCTGCTTAAGGGCCGTTCAAATATTACGTAACACAATTTTGACCACTTTTTAACCCCCTCCCCCCTTGTAACAATATGGGGCTTCTAATCAATATTCCTAAATTTATTTGATCCTTCTCAATTTAACAAGAATTATAGGAAGATCTCTAAAATCACATTAAATTGCTTGTAAATTGTCAAATTTAGCCATGTGTAGAGGTACACATTATTAAACCATAGGAGTTGGGTACCGTCTGACGTGGCGGGTGAGTCGAGTCGTCGGACGTTCCTCAGGTTCCGGATAGGTGGCAGCACTGATCCGGGTCTGTGGGGACATCTGACGACAAACACCTGGGTCCGTATATAAAGCCCAGGGCTCAGCCGCTACGTCAGAGGCCCTTCTGGCCTCCACACCATGTAAACCATTATTTCTTAATATTAGCTGCCTCTTTGACATCATCCGGCAGCCATGAGTGTACAATAAGAAATAAAACTAACCGTTGGCATACACTTGGAATACTGTCTTACTCTTTCTTTTCGAACCGTAAGACCCGAACCCCCCAGGTCCGTAAGGCCACAAACCCTTACACTGGTGCCGTGACCAGGTAATTCTGGTGTATAGCCCGGACGTTATAACGTCTGAACAGCTGGTACATGGGTTAGACACCCTCAGGGAAGCTAACCCAGCAGGGCAATCTATTGCCCAAGAGAATGGAAATGGATCATTAATGCTCCAAACCTATTCGAACTCGCAAGATGCGGAATCTGCATCTTGGAGAGATCCCTGACCCCACTATAATGATAGTGAGGAGAATCTGCCAGACTCTGTACGACGCGAACAGTCTATACAGAGACAGAGTAACTTAATAGGCCAACAATCACTTGTTGACGAGTTAAGTAATTCGATGTTCGAAGTTGGTGGTAATACTAACCCAGAACATCCGGCACCAATGCCAAAAAGGGTAACATTCGGAGAACTACCTTATAGATTACCCAGGCCCGAATTACCAATATTAGATTACAGCACTATAGATGGCGACTTAACCTATGCGGTACCGGAAGGTGAGGAATTCAAACGACCGGATGTCCTGTTGTTGAATGAAACTTATGTAACTTTGAACGAGAACCTAAATACCTTGGTCAAAGCTAAAGACGAAGTATTCCATGAAAAACTTCAGTTGGAAGAAGACCTAACCGGCATGCGAAAGGAATTCGAAGCCAGAAGGAGTGAGTACATGAAGGAACTCGAGAATGAAGAATTAAAACTTCATTCCATGAGATAATCATTCAACAAGGAATATGATAATAGGCACATTCGTATCCAAACATACATAGATACGAACGACCAATTAAACCTTGATAAGGCAAAATTCGAATCCGAAATTCGCCATTATCAGGACGAGTTGGATAAATTGAAACTTCAGTGTAGTAAACAAGCTGAAGACAATGAAACCATCCGAGTAGGCATTATAGCTTACAATAAACAATTGGAGGAGGATAGACAGAAACTCACAAATGAGCTTCAGGAATTGCAGACTACTGCAATAACTCTAGATAAATATGTAGAAGCCGCCCAGTTAACTATAGGCAATATAGATCTAGCTGTGGTATCTACAATGTTGGAAAAGACATCCAAAGATGCAACCCCAATTAGATACAGCCCATTCGTTGATGATGGGGCTGACAAGAATGTAGTATCCGGAATCTACAAGAAACCGGATAATACCGCAGTAAATGGAACCGCACCTAAACCAGAAACCCCGATGCTGGATACGATAGGTCCGGCACCACCCATACCAGATTTGAGTCACAAAATTAAAGCGACTCACGATGGTGCTACTGGGACTAATAACAATACACCCATGGCACAACCAAGAGCACCCGGACCAATGAGGCATATGTTGACACCACCTTCATATTTCCCCCAACCCGGCCACAGTACACCAGCAGGGCCAAGATTACCGAATCCACCTCCGGGTTCTGGTAATGGTCCTACTGATGGACGTTTCCTAAGACCAAACCCGCCACAAAACAATGCCAATGGCGGTACGTATCAACCAAAAACATATCCCTATGGATACAGAAATAATTATAATCCATCAGGAAGTGGTAATTACCAAAATGGTAATAGCTATAACCAGGGATGGAATCAAAATATTTCTTACCCTAGATATGCGTCTTCTGGAAACGCCGGTTACAGTGGTGGATGCTCTGGCAGTTCATCCGGGAGCTATAATAATAATGGTCCACCAGGAGGAAATCCTCCAGGCGGCCCAGGAGGATCCGGATCCGGAGGATCAGGATCAGGAGGAGATGGCAGGAAGCCAAATAGGAGAACTTCTATGCCTGCAGGGATGCAAACCATCTTTGATAGGAGCCAATGTATCCAAAACCTTGGCATTGACTGCTACCGAAAGGGAGCAGACGGCATGGAAGTCATGAACTGGAGCATGCGGGAAGCAGATGGGTCAGGTCGCCAGAAAGCAGTAGATTTTGTGTTTTTGGGTCATTTTGGACTCTTGTGGCTCTAGAAAAAGAAGTTGTGAACCAATCTTGCCTTACATAGACTTATTTGATAGAGGACACTTAGGGCCACCAGAAAGAGGTAAATTTGTGGTCATCCATCAAAAACTCTCAGACTCATAGCCTGCCGAAGTGAAAAAAACAGCCAAATTTGTTCTTTTTTAACTTTTTGTATTTTTTAAAAGTGTCCTGTATAGAATAAAGAATGTCTGGAGCATCCCAAAGTTATTTTTTGTATTGTATATGATCATATGTATCATTTCCATGAGGTTTGGATATGTTACTGAATGAGAATTTTTCATCATGTGTCTTTGAAGATGGAAATCCGTAATTTGTAACGTCCGGTACCTAAATCTAAATCAGTTATAAAACATGGAAAAAAGGAAGCTTCAAAATATTAGTTATTACCCAAATCAAGGGCCCTATTATCCCCTACTTTGGTGAAAGAATTGTGGTTCTATAAATTGTGGTTCTATCTGCATTTGTCTCCGGTTGAGAGCAGCTTATGTGAAATAATTCTGATAAAAGTACCGGACGTTACGTAACATCCAGTACTTTTATCATCATGTAAGAGGCAGTCTACTGTGCATGCATACCTCAAATTTTGTTCCATTTTGTTATTGGAGTCAATAATAGACATATTAAGCTTGTTAGTTCATGTGTTTGTTATGCATAATGGGACATTCCTATATTCTGGGAGCAACTTCAAATACCTCCATATTTCATCATTTTGGTACCGGACGTTACATGACACAAAATAACCAATAAAAATGGAACCAGAGGTCCTAAGTTGGTATTTTTTGGTTTTCTGAGCTGAGGGGATGGCCCTTGACAAATGTGTTAAGGTTCTATAAAGTAACTAGAAAAATAATTTTTAAGGCCCTCCAAAGGCAAAATCTTACACTTTCTGACGACCTGACCCAGATAGACTACGCGGATGTAATAATCCGGCACGTAGGCAGGCACGGATACCCCCTCCATATGATTCTAATGATCCATGGAAGGACAGGTATCAAGCTTTTGTCGACGAAGTCAATTGAAGTGGCTGGACAAAAGAAGAAGCTCTGCCATATTTGATCTGTTGGTTAAATAAAGGCGGAAAAGTAGCTCTCAACCAATGGAGAGCAGCTTACGGATTATACGGTACCTATGACCAATTGGTAGAATGTGCCGCATACCTATTTGGATCAATCGTTAGAGAAGATCCGTGGGTAAGTTTCAAGAAGAGAACACAAAAACCTAAGGAATCACACAAAGTCTTTGGTTTGGAGCTGCAAGACTTGCTTTCAAAAGCACGTCCAAATTGGGCTCATGACGATGATTGCTATCTACAAGAATTGTTTATACAATTCTACAGTGGATTGCGGGATCCGGATCACAAGCAAGTGGTCTGGGATTCTTGGAAAGATGACACTTCCTTCAGTGACCTGTTCATAGCAATTGATGGACATGATATGAAGAAACGATTGGTAGGTCTTGGACCTAGTCCAGTAAGAGCAGCTCCATTCCAATACGGAGGTACACCTGCTCCGGTATATGATACTTCCCAGTTAGCTCCAGTTGAATCGAATGAAGCTGATGAGGAGTATGACTATATCTCCGATGAAAACGGAGAATATATTGGTTCAGTCCAGATAGCTGGAAAGTATTACCGACAAAAGCGGTATAGGAAGGTTCATTCGAGAGGGAGAGGAGGATCTGTCGCTGGTAAAACAGCTTACGGATCAACTCAACCGGGCAGTGTAGCCTCTACGGCGAAACCAACCGTAGCAGCCACTGTTGCTCCGACTAATATGATGGAAACGTTAATAGCCGGATTAACAGAAGCTCTAAAGAGACCAAGAGTTGACAAATCTCAAAGGAGATGTTTCAGATGCCAGAAACTGGGGCATTTTGCTCCCGAATGTATGGCTGAGAAGCCTGTCCCGCGTAAACAGGAGGGTGTCTCTGGGATAAGTACAGAGGAAAACTAGAAAGGGATCTCCCGAGGGGCAAAGAAGGGGATCCCAGTGACAAATCTTGCCATGATATCACCATCCTTGATGATAGTTCACATGTAGTAACAAGATCGCCTAACACCGAGGTGGTTGTAGACACCCGGAAGGTTAGGGAAGCTGATATATCAGGTGCCACGGGAGCACAGGGGAAACCCAATATCAGTAACGAGGCAGGCGGCTATGAATTAGCCAAGGTCTGTGGTGCCCACCTGCCCCCGGGTCATCCTTGTCTGGAATTCCTGAAAGGATGTGGATCGACTCCTGGTGTGAAAAATGACGTTCCGATCGTCACTGACATGCCCTCTGTTCTAAACGGAAGGCGGTGGTATGTTTGCCTTACTGTTAACGGAAGATCTGCCGAATTCCTTGTGGATACGGGAGCTAGCCACTCTTGTATCTCCAGGGGGTTCTACGATCTTATACCGGATGAACATGATACTCTCAAATCGGGAGGAAGTGCTCAGACGGCCGACGGCAGTACCTTGCAAACGTATGGTAGAACTTGTGTGAAACTACAGTTGGATGGTATACATGACTATGTCATGAGCGCCACCGTTGCGGATATAGCAGATGAGGGGATACTTGGGTTGGATTTCGCATCCCTGTATGGTGCTGTGTTGGAACCTCAAACAGGAGTGTTGAGTGTGAGATACCCGTATCCCGTAAAGGTTAGATGTGTACTGAGACAAGTGAGCAGTATGGCTAGTGTGGCACACAAGGTGCGAATCCCCCCGGGAGTAGCCTGTGATGTGCTTGTAAGAAGTGATCCTGCAATGCGTAATAAACCTGCAGTGATAGAACCGGATGTAGTTACTTTGTCAAGTATCGGATTAAATTCTGTAGACACGATAGTAGCGAATGCATCCTGGTCAGTAGTACCTGTCTCCAATACTGGAAACACTACTATCTACCTGAAAAAGGGACAAGTTTTTGGAAACGTGACCCTTTCGGAAACTGTAACGGATAGTAAGCTAAGCTTACAAAAGGTAACAGGAGATGATGAAATTTCGGAAGACTTACTTAAGTTGTATGAAGAAACTTCATTAGAAGATCCGGAACACCGGAAAGAGTTCTATGGTATGCTCTGTCAGTATAATAATGCCTTTGCCAAACCTGGTGAAAAGCTAGGAACGACAAATAAGGTATTACATAAAATAGATACTGGAGATGCTGCACCCTTTAAGATACCGTATAGACGGTTACCTTTAGCGAAAAAGAGAGTAGCTGAAGATGAGATAAACAAGATGTTAGAACAGAATGTAATAGTTCCTTCCAATAGTCCATGGAGTAGTCCTGTGTGTATGGTAACAAAGAAAGACGGTACTATCCGCTTTTGCATAGACTACAGGAAGTTGAATGGAATAACGAAAAAGAATTCGTATCCATTACCGAGAATAGACGAAACCATTGACTCCTTAGGAGGGAACAGTTGGTTTTGTACCCTAGACTTGCAATCAGGTTATTGGCAAGTGGGAATGAACCCTTCAGATATGGAGAAAACTGCATTTTCGAGTCATATTGGACTATTCCAATATAACGTAATGCCGTTTGGATTGTGCAATGCACCTGCAACATTTGAAGCAATGATGGAAACAATTCTAAGTGATTTATTGTGGAAAAGATGTCTTGTATATCTTGACGATGTCATAGTCTTCGGAAAAACATTCGAAGAGTGTTCTAATAACCTAAAAATGGTACTAGAACGTATTATTTCTAATGGTCTCAAATTGAAACCTAAGAAATGCCACTTGTTTAGAAAGTCCATAAATTATTTGGGCCGCATCATTAGTGATGAAGGGATAAAGGCTGATCCGGAAAAAATCGAATCAGTTACGAATTGGAATAGACCTAAAACACCCAAAGAAGTGAGGTCCTTTTTAGGATTCTGTTCCTATTACAGGGAATTTATTCCGAATTATTCTAGAGTCAGTTATCCATTACAAGCAATAGCTAACTGGACTCCTGGAAGTACCAAGGAAAAATTTCCTTGGACGCATGAACAGGAAACCGCTTTTCAAAAGCTAAAAGACCTGTTCACGAGTACTCCTGTATTGCAATATCCGAATGAAACGGATCATTTCATACTGGATACTGATGCTAGTAATGATAGCATTGGTGCAGCTCTCTCGCAAGTCCAAAATGGGAGAGAAGTACCGATTGCCTTTGCCAGCAACACACTGAGCAAGACTCAGCGCAATTACTGCACAACCAAAAGAGAGTTGTTAGCAGTAGTCGTATATACCAAGAAGTTCAAACATTTTCTATGGGGAACGAACTTTACTTTATGTACGGATCACTCCTCTTTAAGGTGGCTACTGAACTTCCAAGATGCTGAAGGAATGTTAGGCCGATGGCTAGCCCATTTATCCGAATATGGGCTTGAACATCAACAGATTCAGCATAGACCCGGAGTTTAAATGCTGATGCTTTGTCTCGAATACCAATTCGGAAATGTGATAATCCGGATTGTACTGATTGTGGAGCTCATAGGGCAGTGTTAGCAGGGATTCGAAGACCATTCGTACCCCTAGTTGCCAGTATACTGGATTGGTCTATGGATCACATACGACATTTCCAGGAAGCTGACTCGATAACTGCGCAGCTACTGCAATTGGTACCAAAGGGTATACGTCCAGGTAGACCAGAGGTCTCTCTGGAAAATCGAGAAATGAGAAGGTTTCTTGCTCAATGGACCGAGCTTGAAGTCCGGAAAGGCGTGTTATACCGTTGGAAGCCATGTAATAATGGTGAGAGAATCATGCAAGTGGTGATACCACATGCTATGAGGCATGACATTATGTACTTCTGTCATAGACATCGGACCAGTGGTCATTTCGGAAGGAAACGATCGTTAGCACGACTTTCCAAGAAATACTATTGGCCCGGCATGACAAGGTACTTGCAAAGATGGGTAATCACCTGTCTGGATTGTTGTAAAAACAAACCCGGACCCGGGATGGGCAAACTTCCCCTATCCCAAGAACTTTTCGGAGTTAGATTCGCAAGAATCGGGGTAGATATTATTAGTGGATTTAATACAACCGCTAATGATAATACCTGTATGATGGTAGTGTGTGATTATTATACGAAATACACTAAAGTATTTCCACTACCGGACCACAAAGCAATTACTTGTGCCGAAGCCTTTGTAAAAGGTTGGGTACTAAGTTTCGGGGTACCATTAATGTTACACAGTGACCAAGGCAGAGAGTTTGAATCAAATCTCTGGCAGGGTATGTGCGAATACTTAGCTATTTGCAAGACTAGAACCAACCCGTATAGGCCACAGAGCGACGGATTGGTAGAAAGGTTCAATAGAACCCTCATCCAAGTTCTAAAGTCACTCGTTAATGAACATATGGATGACTGGGATGAGCAATGTCATTTCGTGACACATGCTTATAACAGTACGGTACATTCAAGTACAAATTGTACTCCGAACCTTTTAGTATTCGGAGAGGATTTGATAATGCCTGCTGACCTAGTTTTTGGGGTTGTAGGGATGGACCCTGAACTACCCTGCCATGTAGTTTTTGTGGAATGGTTGAGAGACAGATTTAAAAAAGCATATGAGTCTGTCCGAATTGATTTGGAGAAAAGTGCCAAATGGCAGAAAGTAGGATACGATACCGATCTAAAGCATCGGAAATTCCAATCCGGAGACAGAGTCCTCAGATTACATGAACCACTTAGACACATAAAATTAGCGTCTAATTGGGATGGTCCCTTCACCATAACACAAGTTATCAGTGATTGTACCGTAATTATCAAATCTGACCTTGGTCGACTTTATAAGTCTAATGTGGCTAGATTAAGGAAATGGTCTGGGAGGGAGACCTCCACAGAAATGTATGGTGAAGGTTCCGGAAAGATCCTGAACCAGAATCGCATAATAGACCAGGTAAAGAACACTACAGTGAAGCGTGGTCGTGGTAGACCTAAAAAGTGTTCCGAATCAGTGACACCCACGCCAACACCGATTAAGCGTGGGGGAGTTAAAAAAGTCTCGGCAGGTGAAGACAAAAAGAAGAGGAAAGGTGTTTCTAAGGCTAAGAAGCATCTAGAGAAAGCTCTTTAGACTGTCAGGTCCGATAAAGAACTATCCGAGAAGGGGAGATACGTTCACCGCAGCCCCCGAATTGCCCAGAGGACTGCAGTGACCTAACCTGTATACACAACGAGTGTAATGTTTACATTTAGAGGAACGGATGACAACTGACCCGAAAGGCTTATTTGTCGCCGCCGCATGATGTACCAATGGGTAGTGGACGGATAATCCGGTGGATTTGCTTATGCTTTCCATAATCTCCACTTAAATCCCCAGACGAGTCATCGGTGTGAGCGATAATTACCTAAAAACAATCAGTTTGTTGATGTACCGCTTGTAGCACGTGCGTTTCCGCATGACGTCACAGTGTCCAGTCTCGGCTGACCTCTCGTGACCCCGCGCGCAACGGGGAAATGACGTCACGAATGCTGGCCTGTCGCCATATTGTTTTATTGTTTTTCCATATTGTCCAAGACGGTCGAGCTCGCTCCCTTCTTGGATTTTACCAGCTAGCAAACTCCTCGCTGCTCCTCCAGAGTCTGTCTCCTGGTAGACAGACTCCGCTTGTGTCGGCCCCGGCGCCGCAAAAGCCGGAAAAAAGGAGTAGTTTACTCCCGTGGGCGATTCCCCAGTCATGGCTGAGGAATCCGTAGCTGCAGCCAAGCTATCCGGTGACCCCGATAAGCTGACTCCGTCCGCAGAAGCTTTTCCGGAAGCTTTGTCGCCTGTTACACAGGAAGAGAGCGAGATGATGGACGTGGAGGAATCCACGGATCGCTCGTTTGAGGAGAAACTGGCTTAATTTTCACTTAATGAGCCAGAGAAGATGTTATCTCCACTCCCACCAGAGGGATCCGGAGCGACTGCGAGTGCCGAACCCGCAGCGACAGAGTCCGAGACCACACAAGTCGACGGCTCGAAGGACCAGTGGAAGCCAGCAGTGGCTGACCCGTTCCCAGTAGAGTACGATGGTCGCTACCTGTATGTCCACCCGGAACTGCAGGCACAAGTGACCTACGCAGACGGGACACCAGTCAGGTTGGACCCGAAGGTTAGGATAGCTATCGAGGGCGTTATGGTTTCGGAACCAGCTGACCAGGACGCCTCCCGAGTGGCTTCAAGACTGGCCGTGGTTCCAACGGGGACTTATGGTAGACGCTGACTTCCGCGAGACAGTGTATGAAGCCAACCGAGCCTTCGAGCTCGGAGCGTACCCGAAGCCTGACAAGTCCCTGTGGAACGTCAAGGCTACGAACATTAACTGGGTAGGCTGCGTCTCGGATTCCGAGGGGCAGACTTACCCACGCCCTTGTGTTACCCGGCCCCAGTACAGGACCACAAAGGAGTATCGGGAGGCCGCTGCTAACTTCGAGCAGTGGGATGAAGGTATTTATATAACTGAGCAAGAATTAGTGGACGTCCTGTCATACTAGTAATTGGCATGATCAAGTTGTCATATGAGAAATATCATATGACTAGTGGTGTATGGAGTAAATATATCAGGCTCATGTAAATAGTGTTATTTCCAGTTGTCACTGGTTTATTCAGCTTTAGGCAACATGTAAGAAATATCAATCATACAGTAGTTAGTGTGTAGGTAATTTGTACATACAGTAAACATACAGTAATTTATAAAGTACAATGTTCAGTTCCACTCCACCTGTGAGGTAACAATAATACAATGTCCAGCATAGTTCTAGGTGGGTTCCCACACCTAGCTCCTGGCCTGCTGCTTAGAGGAATAATGTAATAATGAATAACTTTACCCTCTGGTGGATGTCTTGGGGAAGATAGCCTCTGGCCACTAATGATGGAAACCCATGCCTGTCTAGCATAGTTTCACCATAGTGCAGTGGTATAGCAGGTAGCAGGAGATGACTGGAGATGTTACCTCTGGAGTGGTTCTTGGTGTTCTGTCCTCCTGGAGGTGCAGACAGGCTATTTGTAGCAAATCTTGGAAAAGCACCTCCAGACTGACTGGAGCCAGCAGCATCTGCCTAACTCTACAATTGTTTGAGGGGAGTCTTTCATGTGTAACAGGGGGACAAAGGACCCCCATGGACGCCGCTGTGTCCCCCTTTGTCTTGGTCGGTTCTGCATCTTTAGACCCTCATAACTCAGTCGTTTATGCGTTTATAACCGCCATTTTGCGCATGCGCGGAGTTGAATATGCCAAGTTTATAATGCCCGCTGGATAGGCGCGTAACTCCTGCTGGTTTGTCTGTAGAAAACTCGGAGCTCCTTTCAGTCTCCATAGCATAACTTCCTTAATAATGGGAGTTCCGCCTTGATCTTGGGTTCATTTTGACCGTCTAATTATGGGCTTTCCATAAATGCTTTGATATTTGACCTAGCTTGCTCAGGAGCGACGCTAGAGCGACCGAACGGTTATGGCGTCGTGCTTATGTAACCCATTGTTCAGTTATTAGAGTGCTCAGACACTCATGACGGCGTCAGCGGTGCTCAGGCACCCGTGACGGCCGGTTGCATTCACTTACAAGTTATTAATTTGTGCATTGGACCATGAGGTCGCACACTGAGACCCTTATTCTTATTATATTGTGCAGTGAACCATTAGGTTGGAGCCTTTGATGTCACAAACTCTGTCTAACTGACTGTGGCTGGTGTGCAGTGGGGCATGAACGCTCTTATACAAAGTTTGAGCGCTCTTATAGCTCTTAGAACCAACCTATGTATTAATTTCATAGATATTCTTTGATTAATACAATAATATGTTAGAATTTATGGAATAATAAAATGGTATATCATAGAATACTCCCTCTCCCCCGAGAGAATGCGAAACTCCGTCATTTCGCCGAGGGAATGTACAATTTGCATATTTTTACCTAATTTTTTGGAGTTATATACTGTTTGTAAGAGGATTTGAAGTAATGGGGAGTGCTTCAAATGCAATTTTTGTGGTAGAGCTTTGTCAGTATAAACAATTTTCTCCTGGGTATAAGTACATTTCCGAGTTTCTATATCTTACCATACCTGAGCTTATTTGCTTATGTAACATCAATTTTGGGTACAGTTTTCCATTTTTATGTACAACATACAATTTGGCAAATAGTGTGCCTTTTTGGCATTCAATGTTCAATTTAGCGTGCAAATTGAACATAAATGACAATTTTAGTGTGCAAATTTACAATTTCGCGTGTAATTGCGTTCAATTGACAATTTCAGTATTCAAATATATAATTTTTGCGTACATTTGGCAATTTAAGTGTGCAAATATATAATTTTCGCGTATATTTGGCAATTTTAGTGTGCAAATATATAATTTCGCGTACATTTGGCAATTTTAGTGTGCAAATATACAATTTCGCGTACATTTGGCAATTTTAGTGTGCAAATATATAATTCCGCGTGCATTTGGCAATTTTAGTATGCAAATATATAATTTCGCGTGTATTTGGCAATTTTTGGTGTACAAATATATAATTTTTGCGTACATTTGACAGTTTTAGTTTGCCAATATATAATTTTGCGTTCAATTGATAGTTTCTGTATGTACATATATAATTTTGCGTACAGCTTGGATACACATAGAAATGTTGATTTCTAAAAATCTGACTTCAGTGTATGAATTGGGTACAGACATACAGTATAATTTGCAACATACAATTCAAATGTAAATTGGATACAAACTTACAATCTAGTGTGCAAACATACAATTTTTGTGTGCAAATTGGGTACAAGCGTACCATCTGGTGTGCAAACATACAATTTTGTGTGCAAATTGGGTACAAACGTACAATCTAGTTTACACTATACAATTTTTGGGATTTGAGACAAATTTTTCCGAGGGCCGGAAAAACAAAGTACTTCATGTACAATAGGCTTGTTTGTCTCTGAGTTACTCATTGATTTTGCTATATGGGTGTATTAATTGGCAATTTCGGCAGTGGGCCGCTGCTTAATTGACTTTCCCCTAGCCTCTTGAGTATGTGTCCCTGAAAGAGATTTATTTGGTGAGTATCTGAAGTAAACATGTTTTATGTCAACAATTTTCTCAACAAAATTTTTTTTTTTTTTTTTTCCATTCATTTTTCCAACAATTTTCTTGGATACCTAAAGTGTGTTACTTTAAGTAAACCTTGGCATAGTATACAAGTGCTAGTGGGTACAAAAACTGTCTTAGTTATCTACCTGCATTCATGTATATTAATGTTAGATTTGTACAATTTACAATTTGTAATTTGCAATTTTGCAATTCTGCGCGTACATGCGCGCATTAATCATCGATTTTGTGAGAATACCATAGATTTTCATATTATACATCAACAAGTGGCTGTGTATGTATATATATTTTTTTTTTTTTCTAATAATTTTTCTGATAATTTCATTGACAGTGGAGGTGTGTCAGGAGTGAGATGTGAGTCTCCTCCCTGGTGTGCTCATGCAGTGGTGGCACTTGAGGTGTTAGGTGCCAGATTCTGGCATGTGTCTGTGTGAGTGCCTAGCTTGGTGTCAGTGGACAGTTCAGGGTGGGGGGGGGGTGTGTGTGTGTCCATTTAAGGAGTGTGTGGCTGGTATTGGAGTATCAGTTCCTCTCTGGAAATCACTGCTGTAGCACCATGGCCCATCTACAAGCTCTCTTTGCTTTGCCTGTCCCCCAGGTGATGGAGGTGGGGAGTCCAGTTAGGGCCCTGGTGGAGGCTAACCAGACCATCCATTATGGTTACATAGTGAGGAATTTCAAGGAGATCATTGAGCATGGTGATGTGTTGATCTGTAATTACTCCTGCCACTATTTCTTAGGCTCAGCCTTGCGTCGGGGGGCCACTGTGGCCCTTCTGACTAGGGTCTTGGGTAATATGGGTTTCTGGCCCATGGACTATAACTTCGGGCCGCGGGAGCGAGTGCTATGGGATTATCTGTTGGCGGCGTCCCTCCTCGATCTTGCGGCATCCGTGGATCCATCCACGGCTGCCGAGTATGGACTGGGGATGCTGGAGGCCCAGCTCGTTGAGTGGGAGCAGGATCACGGCCATATGTATGGCTCGGACTCGGACTCGGACTCGGACTCTCCCATTGATGTTGAACCCGAGGATCTGTGGTAGGATCCCGACTGACTGAAACCTAGGGTGTAAAAACCCGCCATCCCAAAGGCCCTTTTCAGGGCCGGCAAATTGTCCGAAAAGTTCTGAATACTGTCTCTGATGTGTTGTCTCCTGGTGGTGGACTGGGGGCAGCCTAGGCTGTGGGCAGTCTAGGCTGTTTCCACAGTCACCGGGGAGGGCTGGTGGTTTAGAAAATTAGCAATAGTCTGCATGTTTGACCTTGCGGTCTCCTCCTGTTGTTGGTCAATAATTATATCTGTTGTATTTTCCAGTGCTGTCATGGTCACCGGGCTGGTGCCACAATCATTCTGGAGAAGCATGGAGTAGTACAGTCCTTTGTTTTTAAGGGCTGGTATAGTACTGAACCTAGTGCGCCAAGGTAGGTGTATCACCTGAGGGAGGTGATAAGCAAATTCTCCTCTCTGTGTTGTTATAACTGCTGGTCCATTCCAGGTAAATATAGCCTTAGGTAGTGGGAAGGTTTTAACCACTATATCCTTATAGGTAGGGGCAGCTGCTGATTTAATCTCATCAAATTCATGTGGTATTGGCCTCAAGGGTAGCGCGAAGTTTGAGTCTCCACAATATATTTTAAAATATATTGTGGGGTTTGTGCGCTTGGCCACATTTTTCTTGCCACAGTGTGTCTGTGCAAATTTCTTAAGGTACTTCATTATTCTGTAGGCTGAGTAGATGGTCAGGGTGAATAATATAGCAATTATCAGGGTTGTGAGGAAAGGGGTGTGGGTTTCCTCTGTAGGGGTTAATTTGGTAGGATTCTTATCTGGGAGCAATTTGTGTAGGGGCAGCTCGGTGACTAGTCTGAATGCCTTGGCTGTAGGCAGGTAGGCTACAGTCCCTCCTAGTCTGTATAATTTGAGTAGTATGTATACTATAAAAATGTGAGCTGATATCCCTAGGATGAGTGCTAAGCTTTGGAAGATTGGATGCTCTGTAACTCGACGTAGGTATGATTCCTCGTAGCGCGTTTCCATTTCCTTATTAAGGTTGGAGGCATCTTTTAATACTGTCTTGGCAAAGGGCTCTAAATTTAGTTGAGTAATATCATCCATGATTGGATTTTCCTGTAGTTTTTCTAAGGTTCTAGAAAGGTTTACTACTGGGAAATTTAGAAGATTCTCTCTTTCATCTGGTTTGGTTTCAGTAATTTCGTTAAGTGCCGCCATGAATGGTAAATTAATTGTCTTGAGAATGTAATGAAATGATAAGGTTGAGTTACAGGGCAACCTTGTGTTTGGAAGAGAAAATTCTCCTACACTGATTGTGCACCCACAGGGTACACCTATGATTGAGTAGGACTGGGCTTTTCGAGTTTCAGATGTTTTACCATGGCAGTTGATAAAGTAATGGGGTTCATTAGTAGTGACCAGATACTCATCTTCAGAAATGGAAATAGCATGGGTGGTAGGTGCTTGCAGTGGTGAAACTGTAAACTTGCAATGTTCCTTAATCTGTTGAGCCTGGTTAGTAAAAATGGCTACAGGGCATGTAGGCCTGTGTTTATAGATTCTACCATTTACATCTCTGCATACCTTTACTGTAGTACCTTCACATGCCTGCATATCTGCTGAGTCCAATTCGATGAATAATGATTCGTCGTAAGATACTGCTAGAAACTCAGTTGTGGTTTGCAATTTGGTGACTCCTTTGGTGGGGGTCTCCTGTGTGTCTATAGGCATGGGTGATGTGATCATTTGGTACAGTTTGAAGGTAGAGGTGGTAGATTGAAATATAATGTCCAGATGAATATATATATGGTGAGCTGAGTAAGTGTATGAGGTCAGCTTCTGTGAATAATAGAAATCTAAGTCATTAATTGCGACTTGTGCTCCAGGGTGTGTAATCCTAAGTTTGTTATTAATGTCAATTAGGTATCTAGCAAGGTCTGAGGGTGGTACTATATCAGGGGTTAGGATTCCTGATGATAGCATCCTCAGGGCTGCATTTGTCCTTTGCAGTGATTGAACTGTATTCATTCTTGCTGCTATGATAATTAATGCATCATTTAATACTTGCATCTTTTCCCTTTGAGTTTTCTCGTGCCTTGAATATGAGTCAAGTGACCTGGATATGTTAGAGGCCCACAGGTTGACGGTGTCACCTATGGTGTTGATTGTGCTGTCCAGTACCTTCTTATCTTGGATGTATGCTTTAACAAACTTATCTTGTCTGTCTGTGATCTTTTCAATGAGATTAGCTGCTTCCTGGTCCTGTTTAGCAAATTTTCTTAGTATTTCATCTATGTTCTTGAGCTGTCCCATTACTTGGTTTACATCTTCTACTGTGGCTAGACCTAGCACACCGCGAAACAGGGGTGCTAGAAAACCCAGTATGGCCTCTCTTTTGGCCTTGTCCAATGTGTTTATGGGGTTGGATAAGAACAATTTGATGGAGGCTAGTGTTTCATTTATCTCCTTGTCTGCAATTTCCAGCAAGGTGTCTAGCTCCTTAGCTTGTTGGATAATTTGACCAGAGGTATGATCTTGTAGAGTAGGAGTGGTCAACTGGAGTATTCTATCCCTTATGGATCCTTGGGTAACGGGTGCCCGAGGTATCTTGTAGGGAATAGCTAACAACAGTGTTGTGGTTGTATGTCCATTGACCAATGGTTGAGGGCTAGGTTTGAATACTACTCCTATGTTTTGTCTCACCACAGGTGTATAACCTGCAGTAAGTGGTTTTATAGTATATAATAACAGCATAGTTAGCAGTATGGGTGAAACTCTCAGTCTCCCCATGGTGATTGTGTAAAGCAAGTTTGCTGTTTAAAGTCTTGTCAAATTTGCAGTGATTTGGTGCTGGTAAAGTCTAAGTGTATGGTGTAACACTTTAAATGAAGTGGTTCAAACTGTACCTTTGCAAGATTGAGCTGTCTTGGCAATATGTCCGGTGAGTCTATAGAGATTGACCAGTAAATGGTAAGGTCAGGTGGAAGGTGAAGTAGGTGTGTTCTTTATCCTAGTGCAGTCTCTCCTAATGGAGAAGTGGGCTGGCTAATTCCCAAGTGGGGTCCTGTAGACTTGTGTTCCAGACTGCAGCTGGATGAAGACTGATGGTGGGCTATGGTCCACAGTGCTTCTTATGTAGCCTACCCTACCCACATCCATTGTGGGCCTGGTATTGTTTCTCTGGAGGCCATGCATTAATCTCCAGTGTCTGCTAACTGTGGGGTCTATTGTGTAGTCTGTGTACTGGTAATTAGCTCCTCCTGTCATCCAGGACAGCCATTCATGACCGTCTAGACAGTTGTCTGAGGGTAGCTTATAAGGTCAATTGATCTCTATAGACTGCTGTGTTGGCATAGCGCGCTCTTTCATGTGGGGATTAGGCTTTAGACACTCCATTGTGTTACCCTTACTCTTCTTAGACTTCATGTCTGCTTTACTTGGGGGGTCCCAGTCTTTGACCCTTTCAGAGGCAATAACCTACTGATATATTTACAAATTTGATTGGCTTTATATACATATAAGTAATTCATTATCAGTCACACATGTCTTATGTGTGGATGAAGAGAATTTTGAAAATCTTATGTTCTTTTGGTATCTCAATCTTGTTTCTAATTTCTTGAAACTGCACCACACCTAGATGTCTTTCTTAGTATGTGGTGTGCAGGCCTAGGCTTGATAGGGCCTATGCCTGTGGTTTCTCTTGTAAGGGTGATATCATTTTTGTTCCTTACAATTTTGCTGTAGTATTTGGCCTCATGTGGAATAAGCCTGTGTGCAAATTCATTGTTTCTGACAGCCACAACCTTTTTCAGTCTGTCTATGTGCACTGGTCTAGCCACCAATAGATTGGTGTCCAAGTTTTTGAGTTTGGCACTTGTCAAACTAGGTCTATCTACTACAACATATGGTCCCATAAAAAGGGGTTGAAGTTTCTTACACTCTGTGTTGGTCAGGATTCTAGGTATGTTAAGGTACACCATGTCGGTGACCTTGATTTCCTGTGGTGTAAGTTTCTTATCGTATCTATCCTTCCTTTCCTTTTGTAGCTTGGCGACCCTTTCTATAGCTTTCCTCCTAGAGCTATCTTGATTTGTTATCATGTTAGCTACATGGTCTGCTACTGTGGATATGTCTTCCTGTATTCCCAGCCCTAAGTCCATTGGGGTGGCTGGGTTACTTCCATGGAGTAGGAAGAAAGGGGCGAATCCTGTGGTTTGGGATTCTGTGTTATTTAATGCAAAGGTTATGGGTTCAATAAATGAATCCCAATTGTTTTGGTGCTTTGAGCAGAATGCTCTGAGCGCTGTGCCTATGCTAGCATTGAATCTCTCTACAAGCCCATTTGATTGTGGCCTGTATGGTGAGGAGAATTTATGTTTGATCTTGAGGTGTTTAGTTAACTTTGTGAACTTTGCACCTGTATAACATGTTCCATTGTCTGTTTGAAGAGTGGCTGGTGTTCCATGATGACAAATTATATTCTTGTAGAACTCTGCTGCTGTTGTCTCAGCTTTCAAGTCAGTAGTAGCCCAAGCTGTTGCATATCTGGTAGCATAATCTATGCAGACTTGTATATGTTTGTTTCCCCTGGCAGTTGTGGGAAGTGGTCCCACCGCGTCTAGGTTTAGGAACTTCATTGGTGAAGTCATGTACTCTCTCACTGTCATTGGTGTTTTGTGTGAGTGTACTTGCCTTTTCGCTGTGAGGCATGTGTGGCAGGTGGAAACATATTTTGTTGTGTCTGCTAGCATAGACTTCCAATATACCCTAGGTCGGAGTGCTGACAGCATCCTACTTGAACCAAGATGGCCGCCAGTAGGTGAGTCATGGAAATACTGTAGTGTACTTGTTACCCATTGCTGTGGTATAACAATTTGAAGTGGTACAGTATTGGTTTTTCTCCAATTTATGGGGCATATATGGACTAATGTACCATTTACCAAGGTGTATGTCTGGCCTTGGTTGATGATTCTATTTCCTTGTGCTTTTGGTGCAGGCAAGGTCCCATCCTCAAGATATTGTATGAGGGGCAATAGGTCCTTGTCTTTCCTTTGTTCCAAGCCAAGGTTTGTACCTGAGATGGATGTGTCGGGAATCTCATCCAGTAGTTGATTTATATCTAGCACATGTTGTTTTATTCTGTCTCTTTCTTTTTCTTTTTCATCGACTATTGGCCTATCTTGTGCCTTTTGTTGGGGTGTGTCACTCTTGTTTTGGTGTGTAGGCTCCTTTGGAGGGCCTATTCTCGCCTTGGTGGGAGTGGCAACCTCTTTCTTTAAAGGCACAATTAATTTGCTTTTTGTCATTCTTCTTTGTCTCAGAGTTCTTTGACTTAGTAGATGCAGTGTCTTTTGTGACATTTTTCCTGGCAGGTGGGGTTTTGGTAGGTTTGTTTCCTGTGACCTTTTTCTCATGTAGAATAGTTTGTGATTGTGTGGGGGGTTTTGGTGTGCCCTCCTGAATCATTTCTCTAGTCTTTGAGCGTGTGGTCATAGGACACAAATGGTTTGATGCTTCCTCTCCCTGCATTGGTTCAAAGAATCTGACTGATTTAGAAGTTGCTTGAGTAATAGCATATATTGTGTCTTCTGGATCTTCATCATCTGAGTCAGGTGGGGTGAAGGGTGGCTCCTTAGGAGTTGCCTTCAGCATCTGATTGAGTGATGAGAATTCAATAGGCTCGAAGTCATTATCTGGAAAGAGTTGTGAGTATTCTCTCTCACAGTGGCAAAACACATAGTGTGTAGATTGCTTCAAGATACCCCTAATGGGTGTCTCTGGCCTTTCAATGGTGTTGGGTGGATCATCCCTTTTGAATGGTACTTTCTTTGTTACTTTTGCAAACTTGGTTCTACTGGCTGCTCTAACTCTCCTTGGTGGGGGTGGAGGGTTAGTCATGGGTCCAGAATCTGGGTATTCTCTTCTAGACATAGCATCTGGTGGTGTGTTATCATCACCTTTCACGTGTTGGATGGTGAATGAAAATTGTTGTATGTCTAGAGCCCATCTGGCCCATCTATGTGTGAGTCCTGTATTGGTTAGTAGTGGGATTAGGGCTGCATGGTCTGTGTATAATTGGAAGTGTCTGGTCTCTAGATAGTGTCTGAGGTGTAATACTCCATACACTACTCCCAGTAGTTCTCTCTCTGTGGTATTGTAATCTCTCTCATGTTTGGAGAGGGTTCTACCTGCAAAGGCTACTGGTCTGAGCACTCCTTCATTATCTCTCTGTGAGAGTACAGCTCCTAAGCTCACATTGGAAGCATCAGTTGCCAAACTGAACTCTTTCTCATAGTTTGGATATCTGAGAAGAGCATTGGTACAGAGGGCATGCTTTAAGGTTTTGAAAGCATTATCTGCATCCTCTGTCCAGACAAATGCTTTGAGATGTGTCTGTAGATCATACAATGGTCTAGCAATTTGGGCATAACCTTTGATAAACTTTTTGAAGTATTGGCATAGGCCTGTGAAGGATCGGACATTTTTGACTGATTTTGGTGTTGGGAAGGTTTTGATTGATTCCACCTTTGTGGGAGATGGTTGCAGTCCCATGGGTGTCACTCTCATTCCCAAGAAGTCTATTCTGTCTATGAAGTATTCACATTTTGATTTCTTCAGTTTGAGTTTACCAACTCTTAGGCTGTTGAACACATCTTCCAGGTCATGGAAGTGTTGTTCGATTGATGGTGATAATACCAATATGTCATCTAGGTATGGTAGGGCACATTTGTACTTGAGTTTGTTCAGAATTAATGTGACTAGATGGCAGAATCCCGCCGGTGCCGTCGCTAAACCCATCGGCATCCTTTCATAGACATATTTTTTGTCATTTGCTATGAATGCGGTTTTATGCTGATCCTCCTGTCTTATAGGAATTTGAAAAAATCCCTGTTGGGCATCTAGCTTACTGAATACTCTTGGTCTGAGTGACCCTATCATGTCTAGAGTGTCATCGGCCCGGGGTGTAGATAAGGCTTGATTTATCGTGTTCTGGTTCAAATAACGAAAATCTGTGACGAGCCTATGGCCTCCCGATGATTTTTGTACTAAAAAGGATCTGGAAGCCCAGGGGCCCTCAGCACATTCTCTCAGAATGCCCTGTTGTACTAGCCTTTCACACTCTTCCCCTATTGCGGCCTGTTTTTCTGGTGTTTGTCTATATGGTAGGAAATGACATGGCACTGCCTCAGGTTTTACATGTATTGAGTGTGTATACAGGTGTGTAGCACCAATGTCTCCATCTTTTCCTACAAATACATCATCATACTTGGTCAGCAGTGATCCTAATCTATCATGCTGATCTTTGGATGTGAGCACAGATTTTGGTGGAACATTCTCTTCCAATTCTGGCTCGAGGTCATGTGCCTCACTATGTATAGCAGCTATTTCAGAGAGTCTGATTGAGTTGGGTTCAGGGTCAGCATATGTGGACTCACAGTCTGAGTCTGTGTCACTGAATTGAGTTACATCCTAAGGCCGTATGGCTGAGATGGATTGATCAGTGTGTGGGGTTGTGTCTGACACCTGTTGAGGTTTTTCTAAATCAGATTCCTTGACTTCCTGAAATAGAGCTATGATGGCACCCTTTTTGATTTTATGTGGGCGCCTGCTGGTGTTGAGTAACACTAGGGGATGTTTGTTATTTTCCCTGGGGGTTACTGCTGCCCTTTGAACTAGATATGGGGCATTGTTATTTCTTTGGAGGTTATCTACTACTCCAGTTTTGCCTTGCAGTGATTGAGTAGATGTGACTTTACCCAATACTGCAAGTTCAGAGAATGGAGGGATGGTAAAATCCCTCACTGCCCTAATGGGTTTGAGAATTTGTTCAGGATCAACATTAAATTCAATTTGAGATTTTGTAGTGCTTAAGAAATCTGTGCCGAGAACAACGGGCTGTGTGAGGTTGGGTATTACAGCAAATTGGTATTGGAATCTGACACCTTGGATTCTAAAGTTCAGCATAGCTGAATGTCTAACATGACACACCGATCCATCTGCCAAATGGATGTTGATTTTAGATTTCCTCAGTTGGATATCGAACCTCTTTTGGAGGTCCATGAGGAATGATTGTCTGACAGGTGATAGTAGCACCTGTATCAACCAAACATTGTACATCTGAAACATCATATAGATTTGCATTTATACAGCCATTTTGAAGAAGTACAATAGAAAGCTTGGTACTCTCACCTGTATCCTTTGATGATGAATCTGGTGGGGTGATGTGTATCACTGATGGACGTCTCTGTCTGTTAGATGGTAGATTGGCACTAGCAATTGTCTCTGGTTGGATCTTTGTTAATCCTGATTGATTGTTCGTATTTGGGGTGTCACAGTGCACTGGCCCATCGGCACTGTGACATCCTAGTTTTCCTGGTTCTGTGGGGTGGTTGAGATGCTTGCCACCAGGAGCTTGGAGATTTGATCCATTACATGAGGTGGTATTTGGGGGTTACTGTGTTGGTTCCCCTGGTAACCTCTTGTGTCCGGTTTGTAATCCTCCTGGCGCGAGTTGGAACCCTGGTTATATTGACCAGAGTTGCTGTATTGACCGGAGTTATTGGATCTCAGGTTGTTGTAGGCGCCATTGTTGTTGTAGGATCCACTGTTGTAGTTCCTATGTGGACTCTGGCTCCTACTGTTGGATCCTTGATTATAGGATCCAGAGTTGTTTGAATCCTGGCTGTTGTTGTAGGATCCAGAGTTGTTGTAGGATCCAGAGTTATAGTTCCTGTGTGGACTATGGCTCCTACTGTTGGATCCTTGATTATTATAGGATCTGCCATTACTTGGGGTTCTGTCTCTCCTATCACTGTATGAAGAGTTACCATTGTTGGAGTTGGAAGAGTTGTTGTCTTTCCTACTGTTGTGACCCCCCCGGTTGTTGTTGTTGCCCCCTCTACCTCTACCTCTATTGGATTGGTAGTTGGGGTCATAGTTATTTCCTCTGTATCTACCGGTAGGGTCTCTTGATGCAACCTTAGCCTCCTGTTGCCTTACATGGGCACTAGACATTAGGTTAACATCTTCATCTGCACTAGTGCTGATTTCCTGGACCTTTTTCTTCGTAGGCTGTGGGTTAGACTCTGCATCCCTTACCTTCCTAGATCTTTCTTGGGTCTCAACCTCTAGGTCTAGGTCTAGGGCTTGGTCAAAAGAGTCTATTTTCTTGTTCTCAAGAGCTACAGAGATCCAGGGCCTCATGCCTTGGGTAAATGCCTTGCTTAGGATTTCATCACTTTGGCGTTGGGCATTACACACTTTCCTGAGATGGCATGCATAGTCTAGGACAGGTTCATCTACCTTTTGTGCACGGAGTGCAGTCCTTGAGATTATATTGTCTCGAGTAGCAAAATACTCTTTTAATTTATTCACTACATTGGTCCATGTCAACATATCAGGTGTGGCACTCTCCCTGAAGGATTCAAACCAAGCTAGTGCTTGTCCTTCGAGGTACTTGGGTAAATATGTTACCATGGTGTCACTGTCTGTCACTTTGTACTTATCCTTCAGATATTCTGGGAATTTGTGATCAATAAATAATGCTGTTGACATGAGTGGTGATGGGTGTGAAAAGGTTTTGGGTTTTGTTACCTCATGTAGCCTGATCTTTCTGTCATCCTGTTGTTTTCTGTCTATGAGTTTGGTCATGTTGGACACCATGGAGATTATGATGTCATCTTTGGATCCAGAGGCAGATGGTGTGACAACAGGTGTGATGGCAGGTGTGGGAGGTTGTGGGGTCTGGGATGATACCATCTTCATGAGATCTGCTATCTGTTGTTGTTGTCTCTCTAGGGACTTCCGCTGATCTTCCATGGCCTTCTGTTGAGCATCTATTGCTGCATTCCTCTCTGCCAGTTGTTGGTTGAGGATCCTCTCCCTTTCCTCCTGCTGGGACTTGTTGGTCTCTAGGGCAGTAACTGCATCTTGGATGGCCTTCTCATAGGCCCTTATCTTCTCAGCTGTCTGATTAGGTTGGGGGCCTTCATCGGTGTCCATGATGGGGGGTGTGGGAGAAGTGTCTCTGGAGGAGTGGCTGTCAAAGGCCGGAGCTGGGGTGGAGGATCTAGATGAGGGTGTGGATCCACCCCCTGAGGCAGATCCTTCTTCCCCCGAGGTAGATAGCGTGAGTTGAGCGTCCTGTAGAGATCCCTGGGAAATGTTGGATCCCTGAGAACTGGTTGTTCCCTGAGTAGACAGGGTGGGTGGTGTGGGGTCTACTGAGTGTGGGTCTGTTGTATTGGAGGCTGGTTTGCCTCCTGTGGGCCTCCTAGATCTAGGTGGGAGGGAGACCTCTTCAACAGGCCCCTGACTACGTAAGGTCTTTGTGTGTTGTTCTGCCAGCTTGACTGATAAGGCCTTGATGTGTGTGGTGGACCTCTCTGACGTGTGGGAGACCTTGCTGACGTGTGGGAGACCTCACTGACGTGTGGGAGACCTCACTGACGTGTGGGAGACCTCACTGACGTGTGGGAGACCTCACTGACGTGTGGGAGACCTCACTGACGTGTGGGAGACCTCACTGACGTGTGGGAGACCTCACTGACGTGTGGGAGACCTCACTGACGTGTGGGAGACCTCACTGACGTTTGGGAGACCTCACTGACGTTTTGGGAGACCTCACTGATATATGGGAGATCTTACTGTTGTGTGAGAGATCTCATTGATGTGTGGGAGATCTCATTGATGTGTGTGGGATCTTACTGATGTGTGGGAGATCTCATTGATGTGTGGGAGATCTCACTGATGTGTGGGAGATCTCACTGGTATGTGGGAGATCTCACTGGCATGTGGGAGCTCTCACTGGTGACCTTGGTGGGCATGGTGTCAAGGTCAAGGTCACTGCGTGGGTGGAGTGGGTTTTACTGTGTGTATGATTGTTCTTAGTTGTGTTACCAGCTTTAATTTTTATGAGCCTGTGAGAGATGGGATCTTAGTAGGATGTTCTCCACCACTTTGTCATACTAGTAATTGGCATGATCAAGTTGTCATATGAGAAATATCATATGACTAGTGGTGTATGGAGTAAATATATCAGGCTCATGTAAATAGTGTTATTTCCAGTTGTCACTGGTTTATTCAGCTTTAGGCAACATGTAAGAAATATCAATCATACAGTAGTTAGTGTGTAGGTAATTTGTACATACAGTAAACATACAGTAATTTATAAAGTACAATGTTCAGTTCCACTCCACCTGTGAGGTAACAATAATACAATGTCCAGCATAGTTCTAGGTGGGTTCCCACACCTAGCTCCTGGCCTGCTGCTTAGAGGAATAATGTAATAATGAATAACTTTACCCTCTGGTGGATGTCTTGGGGAAGATAGCCTCTGGCCACTAATGATGGAAACCCATGCCTGTCTAGCATAGTTTCACCATAGTGCAGTGGTATAGCAGGTAGCAGGAGATGACTGGAGATGTTACCTCTGGAGTGGTTCTTGGTGTTCTGTCCTCCTGGAGGTGCAGACAGGCTATTTGTAGCAAATCTTGGAAAAGCACCTCCAGACTGACTGGAGCCAGCAGCATCTGCCTAACTCTACAATTGTTTGAGGGGAGTCTTTCATGTGTCACAGGGGGACAAAGGACCCCCATGGACGCCGCTGTGTCCCCTTTTGTCTTGGTCGGTTCTGCATCTTCAGACCCTCATAACTCGGTCGTTTATGCGTTTATAACCGCCATTTTGCGCATGCGCGGAGCTGAATATGCCAAGTTTATAATGCTCGCTGGATAGGCGCGTAACTCCCGCCGGTTTGTCTGTAGGGAACTCGGAGCTCCTTTCAGTCTCCATGGCATAACTTCCTTAATAATGGGAGTTCCGCCTTGATCTTGGGCTCATTTTGACCGTCTAATTATGGGCTTTCCATAAATGCTTTGATATTTGACCTAGCTTGCTCAGGAGCGACGCTAGAGCGACCGAACGGTTATGGCGTCGTGCTTATGTAACCCATTGTTCAGTTATTAGAGTGCTCAGACACTCATGACGGCGTCAGCGGTGCTCAGGCACCCGTGACGGCCGGTTGCATTCACTTACAAGTTATTAATTTGTGCATTGGACCATGAGGTCGCACACTGAGACCCTTATTCTTATTATATTGTGCAGTGAACCATTAGGTCGGAGCCTTTGATGTCACAAACTCTGTCTAACTGACTGTGGCTGGTGTGCAGTGGGGCATGAACGCTCTTATACAAAGTTTGAGCGCTCTTATAGCTCTTAGAACCAACCTATGTATTAATTTCATAGATATTCTTTGATTAATACAATAATATGTTAGAATTTATGGAATAATAAAATGGTATATCATAGTCCAGAACAGTTCACTAATCGGTTTGGACCGAGGTGCAGCCCTTCGGACGGTTCTCGTCCGCCGAATGACTGCTGAACGGGAGGCTCAGGAAGAGGCTAAGAGGGCCGCGGAAGTACCCGCACCTCCTATCCCCGACCTGAAACTTGCCACCAGGAGTTCAGCCAGTGCTACACCAGCCACCGGCAGTACTACCACACAGGTAGAAGCCTCGACCTCCAGCGCATCCGGAACCCAGGAACCGGAGGAAGACTGGAAGGTCAGCAAGAACCGAAGGTCCGCTGCTCGGAAGCTTAAGAATCTCCCGGATTCTGCTAGAGCCGAGCCGAAACCCAGCACTTCAGCCACTGGTAGTTCTGCCATGGAGGTTGAATCGTCTGATGAGGAGTCTGTGCACGAGTCCTCGGTTGAGTATGATGAGAAGGCCACTCCATCAACTCAAACCGAGGCCGAACGCTGGGCTAACGCCAAGTCCGGATTCAAATCCCGGATTCCGACGTGCTTCTCCGACTGTGCGTACGGAGTAAAGAAGGACGGCTCTACCCTCTATGCCTGCCCAGACTCAGGCAACAAAAATAATGAGTCAGACGATGAAGATTGGATGCGTCTTTTGGACGAGGACCCCAATCCGAGCAAAGCCTATCGAAAGATGTGGCTTATGCTAAACCACACCGAAGGGTATTACACTTATACCCAGAGGAGGAAGCTGCGTTGGGCTTTAGAGAAGTGGTACGGTGACGACCAAAAGTCCTGTCCCTTCTCTATCTGCCAGGATGCGAGTGATGTCACGATCCGGACCTGGAGTACTCCAGCCCGGTTTCAACGGCAGCTGGTAGAGGCCCACTTCCACCATCACCCGGTTTACATTTGTGATCCAAGTTATGGTAAGAAGGGCAAGAAGTGTACTACGAAGGTGCAATACAACCGACGTAGTGATCTGGCTAGACACCAGAAGAAATGCCACGCAGAAGGTTTGGACGGGGCACGGAAGCGCATCATGGAGTTTCATCAGGAACTCATGAAGGAGTTCGACAGTCTGAGCGAGGATGCTTGGTCTAAGATCCGACCAGGGGACCAAGTCCTCTGCGAAGTTCCGAAGACCAAGGATTCGAAACTCCGAGCAAAGATAGTCCTGACTCCTGGAAAGGGTAAACTGGACATGCACGAGTCTCTCTGGCAGAAATGCGAGGAATCCGGAAAGGATGCAAAGAGAGCTCGTGAAAGGAGCAGGAGAGATCAGAACCGTGGCGGCAACGGTAATGGTCAGGGCACCACTAAACCGAAAGTCAGAGCAGAGGACCGTTCCAGGTCCCCTCTGGCTAGGCACCCCGCAGAGCAGGCTCAGGGCACTCCGGTGTTTAAGAAGCCCGAACCTGCCGGATACGCTGGAGCCGTATCTAAGCCTGGGAAAGTTAGTTCTCGAAACTTTCCGTCCTTAAACCAGGGACCTGGACCTGAGAGCCAGACCTTGGTGGTAGGAAAGGATGGTCGCCTTATGCCAAAGAAGACCACCTCATCTGCTGCCGCCGGATCTGCATCCGCTCCAGCCGCCCCACCAGTTACCTTTACCCAGAAGCAGTTGAACATGTACCTGCAAATGGGATTGAAACAGAACGCACCACCTGCCTACTGTGTACCAACGGCAGGTGTGTCCGGAAGCCCTAAACCCGGAAGTGGTCCACAGGCCGCATCGACTCCTCCCAAGGCTGTCGCTGCACCTGCGAAACCAAAGGACGCTATTACCATTAAAACCGGTAATGCGGAGGTTTGGTTTGAGAAATCTCGCCAAGGGGAGGCAGATGTCCAGAAGGCCATCTACACCCACTGTGAGAAGTGTGTTCCCGAAAAAGCGACCGAGTTCCATCAGGGTCTCCTAAACGACACCCTGTTGTGTATGAAGGAGGTCGCGGATGCTGAAAAACAGCGCCTCGAGACCCTCATCCGGGACGATGTGAAGGCCCAGGAGGAGGCTGCCGCAGCTGCCCAAGAAAAGGCAGCTATGGATGTACACGTGCTGGAGAAACGTGTAAAAGAGGAGATTACTCGGAACACCAACCTGAACACTAAGTTCATGAGGGTGTTCGGAGTCGACTTGGACGAGTGGGACGGCACTCCCGAGTCGGCTCTAGCTCTTCTTAAGAAGAAGCATGCTAAGAAATCCGCTTAAGCATGCTACGGGTTATTTCTCCCATAATTTTTTTCTCCATCACCAAATAACCAGATATAGTCTTTGCGGAACCCTGTAGGTCTGCGAATGTTTTCTTCACTAGTGTATGAACACCTATAGTATGTGTTCCGGGTTCCTCTTATGACCAGTCTATTGTATAATTCAGGCTGTATAACCCTTATTGCACCCTGAATAGTCTATTCGGATTTATAACTTCTTCCATGAACAATCCGATAGTAGACTTGCTGCTGTGAGATGTATCCGGATACCAGTTCCAGACTCCTGCTGTTACCCGTGCTAACCACTTACTAGGATGGACTTTACGATTTACCTCTACAACTCATCTATACTCCCGAATGGACTTATGCCAACTACTACTATTACTTCCGGATCAACCTATACTGGACTATTTTCTACTTATGTCAACTAAACTTAAAAAAGGATTATGTTTTCTACATAGTTGACACATCTGGACTATTATTCTATATTCTACGCCATTCGGATTTACTTATAAACTTTAGCACTACTAGAGGATTGTGGGTAGCTGCCCCAAATTCATCTACCGTGTTCACTCTATATATGGAAACCATAAACTTTAGCACGTCCATCCCGTGGTTAGCTGACCACACCTACCTACTAGTATCCGGAGGATTACAGCAGAAGACTCCAGCAGCATCTATAATTTCTGTATATTGTATATAATGTCATATTTCTATTTTTCTATAATATTATATGTATGTGCATATCCACTAGATACATATTATTATACGGGTACATAGACATTTCTTGATACGGATCTCTGATTATTATTGGTATTCATATTATAAGATCCGTTAAACTTCACCAGAAAACACACATTATTGTCCTGCGAGACAAATTGTATAATAAGTATATTGATCTGGTGCTATAAAGGTTATTAGGTACACGGTGATAATATATTATCATTATATTCATTACTACACCGTGATTTTTTTCTTTTCTTTTCAAGTGTATGGTATAAATGGTCCTATTCGTACTACTCACGGAATCCTTAACGGATTCGTATGTTAATAATATACGACATGTCATTATATAGTGAAGTTACTATAACAGTCTTCTTCAAGACTATATATTTAAATGTGATGTTAATAACTACAAACACACATACGGATGTTATTATGTGATTTATTTATTATCGACAGTTCCGTTACATATAACTGTCATCATCACATGTATACGATTCATATTACTTGTCTTATTAATTATACCGTAGATATAATATGATATTATATGGTATAGTAATCTATCTAACAGTTCCATTTCACACAACTGTCACTTATTCAAGTAATTCGTATAATATTTCAACATCCTAATCGTTATTTGTAACTACATTCACTATCAAATATATATATGACATTCGATTCATACTCAATTTGGTGTTAATGTTATACCTATGGTTGTACCTCTATTACTAAAGGTTTAGACATATAGAAATGTTATCCTAGTAATATTATTATAACTATAACACCCTCCTAAATGTCTGGGGGAGTGGTGTAGAGGTACACGTTATTAAACCATAGGAGTTGGGTACCGTCTGACGTGGCGGGTGAGTCGAGTCGTCGGACGTTCCTCAGGTTCCGGATAGGTGGCAGCACTGATCCGGGTCTGTGGGGACATCTGACGACGAACACCTGGGTCCGTATATAAAGCCCAGGGCTCAGCCGCTACGTCAGAGGCCCTTCTGGCCTCCACACCATGTAAACCATTATTTCTTAATATTAGCTGCCTCTTTGACATCATCCGGCAGCCGTGAGTGTACAATAAGAAATAAAACTAACCGTTGGCATACACTTGGAATACTGTCTTACTCTTTCTTTTCGAACCGTAAGACCCGAACCCCCCCAGGTCCATAAGGCCACAAACCCTTACACATGTGATGTATTCCTCATTTTTATCATGTAACACTTGTGCAGACCCCCCTCCCTCTGTAACGAAGTGTAACAAACTTCATGACCCCCCTCCTCTACTGTGTTATGTAATATTTGAATGGCCCCTTAGCAAATATTTAATTGCTAAGATGTAAACAGGTCTAGCAATAAGGCTTTGGCAGCACAACTTCAGTCAGATTTATTTTCTTTATAAATCGATAGGTTCCATAATCATGTTTTCATATCTGAGTAGAACAGTTGTCTGTTGGTGAGCCACTTGCTAAACAAAAGCTAGCAAGGTTTCACCACTTGCTAAACAAAAGCTAGCAAGGTTTAAGCAAGTGCCAACTCTTTGAGTATTGAACAACTATCTGACACATTTCCTATTACTCCAGGGATATTTCTAACAAGATCTACTCAGTTCTGAATAAATTGATTCCAATGATGGTTAACTCTCTTCACAATAATACATTTTTGTCTATGAACAAGCTCCTCTGTATAAGTTGCTATGTAAATTTGTTGCTAAGGAATCACTGCCCCACAAATAAAGTAAAACCTCAGATGTATTCTCATTTCATCATTTTCAGGATATAAGACACACTACAATTGTCCAGTAAAGAATATTTTGCCAAAAGAGGATAATGCTGATGTCACATGTTTTCATCATACATGCTATAGGTCTATCTTTTTTTTTCTATATTTTCTGATCAGCACACTGTATTTTGGTACAATATTGCCTTTTTTACAATTGCATGGAGCTTCTGAATAGCAAAATAAGAAACAGTATCCATGATCTCCATTCTGTAAGTCATTCCTAGGAATGGTCTTTCTTTGTCTCGGAAAGGGTCCGTTGCTAGCTAAAATCAGCTGTTGCTAGGATACTGCTTATCCTAGTAACAAATGGTTGGCTCCAATGTGATCGTTAGGTCCAATTTAGGGGGGATAGGTACCTTTGGAATTTTTGTAAGATGAATATTAGTGCCAGAACAGGATGATCAATATGTATTTTAGCTCTTAAAAACAAGGCTTAAATTTCAAGAGATGGTTGTATAGAATTGCAGATTTCTCAGTGACTGCATGAGCTTTCATTGGTCAAACATTACTTTTCCATACCCGGAGACATTGCACAACATAAAAAAACAACTTATAGCTATCAGTAATCTTACGAATTAAACTCCTAAAATATGGCTCTTTTGAAGGACTTGCTGCTCTACTAATGTCAGAACAACCCAAAATAAATAGCATAGACCACTTAAGTCGTAACAAATATTATTAATGAGAGGCTTTGTTTGATTGTACTTAAATAGTCATAGATACTTACTGACAAATAGTACTTGATAATCAGTATGGTATTCAACATACTGTTGACAGGTTCTAAAATAGTTTCCCTCCCCTTCTTTTCCAATGGCATCATCCTGATTGCACCTAAAGGAATGATATATTCCTACAGAGTTTAAACAATGGTTTATGAGGGAGAGTTGCGTGGCTATGTAGCAGTCTTTAACAGACTGTAGTCAATTACGAGAATATAATATGCTCTTGGTTGACAGATGCTAAAAAGATACTCTTAGTAACTTGAGAATAGATAAATGAGCTGGAATAGGAATCAGAGATTATATCAATTGGTAATGGAAATGGACCATTCAATGAACTGGTATTGATTACCCCCTGAGGCAGCCTTGGTTGTGATACATTGACTGCAGGATTAGCTATCCAATTGTGGCTTTTATGGAATATTTCCATGGCTAATGTTTACTTGGCTCCATATCTGACACATGGGACCTCTTTTCCCTATACCAAAGCCTAACGTGCATTTTACTGCTGAGAAAACCCTTTGTAGTGAAAGTCTAATGACTAAAAATTCCTTGCATGATGTGTTTAATTGTGTCTGTATAGAGCCAAAGCATAATATATTTGTATTGCGTAGCTAGAGAGGGGCCGGACAAATGAGTAGGAAAGGTCAAAGGGTAGAGGATTAAAGACAGGTCCTTTATTATTATTATTATTATTATTATTATTATTATTATTATTATTATTATTATTATTATTATTATTATTATTATTATTATTATAAGCTGCCCTCACCACTAATTGAATCTTGGGAATTCTGATTTGTTGCCTGTACCCTTTTATTTAACCTCTGATGTCATTCCCCTTCTCCTTCTAATCACTACACATGGTATTCCACTGTTTCTAGAGATGGAGACAGAGCTCTTTTTACTATTTCTCAGTTCTTGGTACAAACCTTCTTGATTGCAATTTGTTTATTTGTGTTTCCTTTTAATAGACAGGGAGTTCTCCACTCTTCCACACAGAGCACAAGCACATTTGTTAAAATCTGTCTGAAATATCTAAGATGGGTCTAAAAGGAAATGATTCCATCTGTGAATGACTGCTGCAATTTTGACTCAGTAGTAAAAAAAGAAATAACTTCTTTGGATTATTCATAATCTTGTACTGTCTGATAAAAGGAACCTGGGTTTCGAATTCTTCATATGCTATACATTCCTGTCAAAAATAGCCTATATTTATGGGCGCTTGTGAATTTAACATCAGCCTGACAGTGGCAATTCACACTAAGATACCTGTAAGATGTAGGCATGGCTCCTCTTCATCCTGGACTGTACAAACCAGTGAATTTCTGGAGCTTCTACCAGAAACCAACAAAAGAGCTTCCCCTGGGGAGCTTAGGTAACTACTTAAAGAGAGACAGTAATGGAGAATGGAATGGCAATGTTTAAATCACCCACCAAACAATATTTCATGGAGGGAAAAGAACTTCATGAAAGGCTATAAAGATATTAGTACCTTTCAGATTATGTTTGTGTAGATATGGACTAGTTCAAGATTAACATTGCAGATGGTCAATTCTGAGGTCCAAAAAAGTTTATTTCATAGATAGGCTACTCTTGGACCTGTCCTTGTCACAAAATAGTATAGTTGGAAATGAACTTGATGTCTATGTAACTCTTGCCAATTATTTATTAGCTGTAATTTACCGTTTTTTTTAGACCTGCTCCTTTTTGAAAACCAGAGTTTAAACATGACAATATGGTTCTGGTACCTTCCCAGGTAGCAAGGATACATTGGGCCAGCTTTGGCTTATATTGGGCCAATGTTGGCTTATATTGGGCAAAGTATGGACAAAAAAGATTGCTGCTCCATTGCCGATTGGGTTATAGCACCTAAATACACTTCTAGATTGTAAACCAGAGGCTTTACAGCTTAAAATGTGTTTACAAAATGATGTTTACCTGGCAGGTTTATGATGAATCTAATGAAGCATCCTAATTGGAGGACCCACACACAATCCATGTACTCATCTTTGGAATGGCAGGTGTTGTAAAGGATTGATAAAATCTAAGTAACAGTTCTTTTTTTTTTTTTAACTAAGAACAGATTAAGGTAGGTTTTGCCCATAATATAAGGCCCTTCTCCCACAGACAATTAGGAAGGTCTCTAGTGCAAAGGTTACATACTAGGTTTTGTGTATCTATAGTCATGTGTGGCAGTAGCTGTACAGTGTTGGCAGTGGAGACAGATGGATGGGCAGAAATCATGTTTGTGGTACCAACACTATTAGAAAATCTAATAGTAACATACTGTGGTGACATTGATTCAACTTCATCTGCTAAATGATTATTCCTTTTTTTCTGAAATTATATTCATCTTGAGTTGTTTACAGAGATTCATAGTTCAAGTCTTCCCATGGAAATATTAGGTATTCGAATCAATACTGAAGTGACATCTCATAAGTAAACAGCCCGTACCTTGGGATTAATATTAATACTGCTAGGATTTATCAAATTAACAATTTCCTCTCAACAATTGGTTTTCCCTGGATTTGATCAAAGAACTAAACAAGTGTGCTCTCAATCTTACTTTTGATTAAGCATTAGAAGAAGTTGCTGATAGTCAAAACATTTCCTATCAGCAATATTGTGAATAGCCTATACACATATCCTAACAGGTCTGGTGTCATTACAAGTAAAGAGTTTTAAAAAAAGTGCAACAAACCAGAAGAGGGCAGAGCTGACAGCTATTTGAGCAACCATGGAAGCCCATAACTTGTACAAGATTCGGAGCATGTTCCATTGGTAGGCAAAAAAAGCTCATATCAATAGCACTCAGGGTTAATGAGCCAGGCCATTTTTTCACTGAGGAGCCGAAACACCCTCTTGCTAATGCAGTAGGTTAAGGCCTCCTGGTCAGTCATATCAGATGCCTCAGCCTCTGGGAGTACATCATAGGACCCCAGTATTGGTAATTCACTGATGGCATGATGAGACTACATGAGTTATTGAGGTGCTTGGGTGCTTGATAAGGAGACTGTCTAGGAGGTTAGTGCTCCCTAAATTCCCAACATACATATAACCTTGGGCCCAATTTGCCAGCTCAGACATTTACAAGCTTGAGCCCATGTGTGGGCCAGCCCAGAGGGTCCAGAAAAATCTCACCTGGTACCCTTGCGGGTGTGCTGGCTAGGTTGTCCTTAAAGGGGAATGAACATAATTATAGAGTAGCTGTCCATTATGTAAAGTGAGCAGTTGTCATTTGCCTATCTTTACTCCATAAATTAGCTGTATGTAATACAAGAGTTGGGCTATAAGACTTTGGTATAAGATCTGTTGGCTGGTCACTAGGGGCTAGGGCCAAGGGCTGGTTTCTAGGAGGTGTGAATTGACCTTTAGATGGATGTGATACCTGTTCTCCAAAACAGCCAATCATCAGCCATCCCTTGGTAGAGTACCAGCTCCATCAGTGAACCATAATTAGTTTAGGTACTGGCTTAATAAGGTGTTCTATGAGCGGCTACTCACTCCATTACAAGGTGATACCTCAACAACCCTTAGTCAATGGTGTCAGCGATGATTGATCTGCTGGAGTTTGTACAGATCCACATCAATTTATGCATGAAGGGACATTAATGTCATTTGATAGAAAGTTAATTATTGATGCATTAAGGTTTTCATTTGAGAGCAACACCTTTTCCCATCCCACCTCAGTAAAGGAAGTGAGGTATAATGAACAAGTAATCAATGGATAATTCATGACGCGTGTGTGTTAGCGAAGGATAATTACACGAGGGCGCGACTCGAAGCCTGCCATAGTGTGTGTACACACACTACACCTCGGTGCCCGGCAGCCGTTGGTTTGGTTTGGACGCGAAACCTCTACAAGCCTACCTCTATAAGCTGAGAGCAATGGGCTACCCACTAGACCACCGGGTCACACACCTCAGCGCCCGGCTTGGCTTGGTTTGGTTTGAATGCGTTCTACAGTCGTTGCCATGCATGGATAACATGCCTCCTTACATGGATAACATGCCTCCTTACATAGATAACCGCACGCTTACAAAAGTCATGATGCATGCATCATGGTGTGCAATATCGAATATCCAGAAAAAGCACCCAAAATCACAGAAGTCGTGTAATAAGCCTTGGTATATTACTGTTGATCTCTGATATTTTTTGTCATGCGGAGAAGGTGGGCAAGCTTCCATCCTGATTCCTGCATTGATTTATTACTATTTTCCTGCATTGCACTTTGTTAAGTTATAATTATAATGAGGTCTTGGAATCCTGTATGTACAAGTTGTTTATTTACAAGATAATATGGACAGTGGTATTTTTTGGTTAGACTTTGTACTAGTTGAAGCCTACAGGCCTCATGGACATAGGTGGCATAATGCAGCCACTCAGGGAACATTTATAATAGAGCATCTAAATGGGCAGGAAGTATCAAGCTGAATGCATCTCATTCACCCCTCTCAGTGACTCAATTTAAGTCTACATTTCCTCAATCTGCCTTTCAATTATTTTACTTTCACCTCATCAAATATTAATGTGAGTCGAAATTGTCAAGATTGTGTTAGGAAACGAAGATTTTATGTTATTACAAGTATTTTCATCAAGAATAATACTTAGCAGAGGATTGTACATGTATTGAGTAAATTTATAAAAGCTGAAGGGTGCCTGCTGCACCCTAAATTGACATTGACTAAATTGACACATTGGTTTTATGCTTCATAGCAAATCATATGTCAGATAGGCAAAGGTGCGTCAGAAAATGGAAAGTTTCATGTTAGACTTTAATAATTCTTGATAATATAATTGGATACAGTTAAAAAAATGAAGATTACTTGTTAAAATTGGCGATTGTGTGCTCACCTTACATTTATAAGCTCCTGTTAATTTGTGGCGATGGTCCCTATCTCAACCGTCAATTAGTCCATAATGTAAATGACTTTGAAACGGTATTAATTAGGAAGATGAACCTCAAGAGCTGAGCTGTCCATGTTAATATTAAATGTAGGCACAAGTAAAGCAGCTATTACTGTCAGCTAAGGGGATCCATTGTTTGGAAAAAGCTGTGAATGGAGCTGTCATTAGCACTCATTAGCCATATATTATTAATAGGTATCTTGGAAAGTAGATGGATAAGTCATATCTCTTTGAGGACTAATTGGTAACACTTTAGATCTGGCAACCCCATCAATAAAATATGGGCCATATCTCCGTTAAGGTCGCTAAACACAGATAATACTGTTGCCAAAACTGGTCGCTAGTATCAGCTACCTAAACTAGGATCATGCCACAATATGCAGTTATAAAACAGGAATGAAAAAGCATGTCATGTTAAAAATGTAAAAAAAAAAAAAAAAAATACAAAGTATCAATTGTGGATAGATTCTTTTCTAATATAGATTAAAAGCTTATCTATGCCAATCTTTTCTAGTTCTTACTTTGAACACAGCTATTTATTTTGGGGCTGTGGGTTAGAATGTTTTCTCAGAGTTCTAACTGTATGAAGGAAACTAAATGGAATGCAAAATGCAGTCCGAGTCATGAGGCAATGGATTGTACGTTTTTTTGCAAAGGATGTCTTATCTAATCATGCTTGGGAAAATGGCTAACATTCCTACACTAAAAATAAGACATTCCCAAATCCAAAAGAATCTATTGGTCATTTCTGACAAATGGATTGTAAGCACAAAGAAAAAGAAAAAATTGAGTGTCGTTATTTTACTGAAATTCCTTGCTTATCCCACAAAATTGCCTATTATCTATTGTAAGGTATTGACTACCTTTTAATCTACCAACTGTCATTATGAGGAAAAGGTGTTGAACTAGATTCCACAAACATGCTTATTAGAACTAGTTAGAGTGATAAAAAAGAAGTAAACCTGGTGTATTTGGCAGGTTATTCATTCTTGCTGTATTATTGGCAGTGATTATGTCTGTTAGGTTGATAGTGTCATTCCTATACCCTAAATCTATCTGGGTCAAACAAGGCCACCCCGGGTAAATCCAGCCTCATAGGTAGGGCCTTTAATGTTGTAGTAAATCAGGGGGTGCTAAATGGTAGTCTCTTCAATGCAATACAAGTAAGTCAGTAAAGGCAATCTAGTACATCGGTTACATGTAATTGGGCCCTACAACTATTACCTATCTGAGAGTGAAATGGGGAAAGGGACATGATTCAGTACATATTACCAAATAATAACTCAGTTCTTGGACTATAAATGAAATAAGAAATATTGAATCCAATTTTAAGGTGAAGTTGTTTTCATTACTAAAGAAATTCTTTTTAACAAGAGGTTTTAGCTGATGGCAAATGCAGATCATGATTAACCCCTTTAAGATTGTAAAAAGATTAGAGGGTTTCCTCTATGGATTGTAAAGTCCCTTTGTAGTAATTGCACTACTTCCAATGCAGATATAGAAATATATTTATATTTCATATGCATACACCGTCAGACAGCAACAAGGGTTGCAGTGTAGGAATACAGTGGCAGCTGCTGTTAGTTCAAAACCAATGACCCGATGTAGGTCCTGCTGTATGGACTACAGCGGTCTGTAAAGCCCATTTACAATTGGGACTGAGAGTCTATAGTTAGAGGGTGCCACGCATACATGTAGGGTTGACACATCTGGGGATGTCATGTTAAGGCGATCATTTGGTGATTCTAGTGGAATTATATTGACATTATCTTCTCTCTGCACTTACATCGCCTTCAGGTATTGGGCTTATAATCTAAACTTCAGCTATCATGCTTACCTCACTCTTAGAAAATAGTGCACCATTAATATGCATCAAACATAACCAAGCAAAGCAGAGCTCAGACATACATAATTATGCCTGACCAATAATATGATGCTAAATCCCTCCCTAATGAGGATGTGTGGAAATAAGTATGAGATTATAGAACAAATATACACAGTGTAAACAAAGAGGTTTGCTTTGGCATACAGGTGGATTGTCACTGGAGTTCTCATCAGCTAGCTACCCATTGCACAGGGCAACCTACTCCCACAGACAGTCCTGACCTGTGAACAGCAAAACAAAGAGGATAGACAAATGAAGGGGCCTTGGAACAACCTTTCTGCAGGCTTCTGAATGGGTGGCAGCTTTGATTAAATGCTGGAATGCATACATGTATCAATTAAAAACCAGTACAGGCTTCAATTGAAGAAAACATTGTGACATGCCTTTATTTTGTGAGTATTTAGTGGACCCCATAAGACATATAATTTTGATGTTATTCAGCACGTTCCATTTATGTATGATACATTAGTTAATTGACTTCAAATTAACCTACCAATACACATCATACATGCCCTCCATCATGATTAATCATCCAAGTGATTACTTGACTGGTTAAAATGAATTGCAATGACCTCAGGTTACAATGAACTGACCTGCATGGGAGCACCTGAAGCTTTTCAAGGTTTGCCATGTCAAGACTTTAAAAGAATTCAAATTAAGCTTAATGTTTTCTCCATTTGAAAAGAAAAGAAATGACAAGTAATCAATCTAAAAATTTTGGTTCACATACTTTCTGCTTGATGAAGACATTAAGAGTCAATAAGAGGACCCTTTTGTTTACAGGGGCATGGGAAGAAGTGGATAACGTTGTTCTCCAAGACCACATTCCCGACTTTGATGTCAGTGGCATTATAACCCATCTGATCAGGGTTGGTTTGTCAGGGAGCAGCACAGATATCAGGTTATCAACATTGACTAAACATTGCATTAATGTTTGTGATCTCAGGGCTGGTGCAAACCTTACTACATAACCTTGATATAGGTCTATGAGTGCTGCATGAACTACTTTTTGGCTGTCCTAAAACGAGGTTGACAAAGGAAACAGAATACATAGAAACAAAGTACCATGCAAACAGAAAGATGCTCATTTATATATCTGGCATTCACAAATGTTTGGACAAAAAGTTTGCTTATTATGCTGCATACTTATAACTTTCAGCCCAAACTTTTCATTACAAACAGGCTAATCCAGCACATTATAATAACCATACATGTAATTTTTCTTTATATTTCAGATAATCAAAATGGTGGTGGCACTGGTCTTGGCATTTGCCATATGCTGGTTGCCACTTCAGACATTTAACCTCCCGATGGAGATCAACCAGCGCTTCAGCGTCACTGCTTCGAGGCTGGAGGAACAGATCTTCTTTGGCATCTATATAACATGTCATTGGATGGCCATGGCCAACAGCTTCCTTAACCCTATCATCTACAGTTTCCTCAATGAGAGCTTTAGGGGTAGTGGCAAGTAATTTGTCCCCATAACCCCCACTGGTCATAAGATACTGTGGGTCAGACTGACATCTGTCCATGGTCTGTCTAGCACATCAAGGGGAAGCCATTGGTTTAGGATGTCCTTTTGAGAGCCACTTTTTTCTGCTTTTTAATTTCAGCAATACTGGCAAATTTACGTCTTTGTTTTTGCACCTCATGATTTTGGTTTAGCTGATCTGTGGAAAGATATATTTTTAAGGCAGTTTACCATTAAATCTCCCTAGCCCTCCTAATGAATACAATAATACCTTCAAGGGCCACAGAATGACAGGTTGCTTGGTATTCATGAAATGGGGTGCTGGCAAGTAGACATTAGTGCTGATTGCCAACCAACCAGAACCATATCAAACATTATAGTGCTGGCATTATAAATGCAGCTTAATCATTCACAAGGCCTGCTGGATGCCGTGCATCATGGGTTAGTAAAGGGTTAGTGAACAACATACACAGCAGGGGTGGAAGCAGTTTAGCACAGTCCAGCCTTAGGCCCCACATAGTAATAGATAACACTACTCATCTACTACAAATGTAGACCCAGAAGCTGCAAGCTGCCTCTCTCCATCAACATACTATTTTGCAAGGAAGTATTAGAAGAGCTTCAAATGCTCCCTTATAGATTAAGCTCCATTGCTTTGTTCCCCTTTGGCTAAATCCCAAAATTAATACAGTGAATGCATAGGCATTAAGTCATATGGGGGAGTGAGAGATAATGAGAGAAAGGGAGACACAGAGAGGGAGAGATGAAGCGTGTGAAGGGAGAGAAGGAAGGTAGGGGCAGAAGCAAGGGGGGAGGAGGACAGGAGGGAGGAAATGAGGTGGGGGGAGGGGGTCGCATTAGAAATGTAATGCTAACCATGAGGAAAATCATGCCAAAACAGTAGAATCTGCCCCAAGTACCTCTTCCTAATTGCATACCCCTCTGAATTCCAACCAACCTTGAGTCATTAAATTAAATAAATTATCAAAAGTAGTACTGACTGAGTACTTAAATCTCCTTCATGCCAATTAACTCTACATACATTTTTTGCAGCTTACTTTAAAGTCATCTGCTTTTTAAAAGCCTGACTAACGTTCTATAATACCCAGTACTTGCCACAATGCTGAAGTGAAGACCTGCCAAGTAACATGCATGACCTGCATTCATGCATCATGATGACTTAGTAGGGTTAAAATAGGCCTTAAGGGTGGGCAAATTGTATAATTTGAGCACTGTTAAACAGACTGACACTGTATTTTTGCAGATCTTAACGGTTCAGGAAAAAAGTTTAACCCATATTGCACATGCTGACAATAAAAATTATGAAGTATCATTGAGAACAATTATTGATCATATTGTGTAACACACTGAGATTCCTTTGACTCATTGATCTTTCTTTTGACTCTTTGATCTTTCCTTTGACTCCTTGATCTTTCCTGGGTTTAGGCATCAACTGTTAAATGAAGGTCCTTCAGATAGGAATTAAGCTACACACACTTAAGATAAAATAAATGGTCATTATAACTCTTTGTTTCCCTGTTACTGAAAGGCAGATTACCATTATTTCTCCCTAGCCCTACTACTGAACACAGACTCTGGAAGTCTTTGGTTAAGTCAGAGCATTGTCTGAATGAGGAAAACCATATAACTAAAAGGACATAAAATTATCTCAATCATTAAGAAATGCATTCCTGGTCTTTGATAGGCTCTTAATTTGTTCAAAATCAAGATTTGTTGATCAAGAGCAAATTCTCATCAAAAGAAAAGGTCATTTCAGCATTCTTCTATACCAGCAATAAATCATACTACAAAAAGGTTGTCCTTTTTTTCACTGATACTCAATTATTCTTGACATTTGGTAGCATGACACTGCAGCATTTTTCAAGATGGAAGTTGTTTGAACAGAACAGACAGCACCAGGGCCCTGTGATAGGTATTTTTTTCTGTTTGACCACTGTTGACCACTCACTAATGCAATACAGTGAGATAATGAGTGAAAAGGTCAAAGGTATCACAGAATTTTAAGAGGAAAAAAAATAATATTGGTAGTGTCACACTACGTCCCTAAGTCTATGTAAATCAGCACCCTGTTAAACCTTAGCAATCGGTCAGGTCATGTTTTGCCACAGCCTGGCTCACTGTACCCAAGGCAAAGTCTTAGCAATCTACTTCTAGATCATGCTTTATGACAGTGGAAAGGTTAAGGGAACCATTGCAAAAAGAATGAAACAAAGAAGAGGGAAATGAAGAGAAAAATAGAATTGAGTGAACTTTGATCCTCCACTTTAGTAGTCTGATAATATTCAGGGAGCACATTGCCCATAGCTCCTCAGTTTGTGCAAAACAAGTAAGCTGGAATCTAGGATCTGATTCTATGCTTTGAAATTGAGAATTCAAGTCAAAAGCCAATCAGTTTATTCTTCAGAAATGGGGTAAAGACAGTTATCTACCAATCACTCAGCACCTGACCTGAGAGTCAAATTCCACTTAGTGACACAATTCCTGATCTTTGATAGACTCTACTGGAAAAATCAGATTGGTGAACAGAGGTTTTGGTTTGTCAAGAGTCAATGGCATTGTGTCCCTTGCCATATACACAACTGATTCAGATTTCCCAAGGGTAAGAGGATGAAAGTCAGAGAGGTCAGCCTTTTAGCTACAGTGATCTGTAGAGTAATTTAATATGTTATGGGGATTCAGCCATGATCATTGTCAATACACAGTGACCCATCTGGCCTTGTCTATCAAAAGGCCTAGACATGGACATTGGTAGATTATCCTCTAGAAGTCTGGTTTTTAGATAGATTTATACATTATTATGTCACTAATATGTTGATCATCTCAGTGAAATGTACTTTCAAGTCATTTGATTAAATTTGTTGTCAGGAGATCCCAATAAATCAACTGGCATGGTGTAAAATATGAAAATGTTATGTATCAAGTGAAAGCTCTTGACTTGTATGTCTCAATGATTCTTAAGTGTGGCTACAAAATCATTTTGTAATGGTGACTATAGATCTGAGGAGACACTGTGTCATGCCTGTTTCTTCTAAAGTATTAGCACTCAGTGGGATAATTAAGAAGTTGTCATGTACAGAAGTGGTAGGGGGGGCTAGGTGATATAATGTCACCTTACTTCCAGACTGGGTGAAACTTTAACACAAACTTATTGACCTCTTGCTTAGGCGAAATGCTTTTACTAAACTTCTCAAGTGACTGACAACTTTACAATGCGAGGTTAGTTTGAGACATCCAACCTCTGTAGTCGGTGATATATCAAGTATGTTACAAGTTACAAAAGCTTTGAAATTGTTTCACCCCTAAGATAATATCTCAAACTAATTATACATGAGCTTTTTGCTAAAGCGCCATTAGTGGGGTAATCTCTTCTTAGACCTAATGACGAGGATTCAGCATCTCTTGCTTAGAAAAGTTAAAGTTTTTTTAACCATTAAATTGAAGGAATATATTGATGGAATAAGTGTATATACTGACCCTCTGCATCCCTAACAAGCTTGATGTACTGACATACTGACATACTGACATGGCTAACAGCCTATTAGCCTCAGCAGACAGATACATACTATGCAAATGGGGGTGAGTGCTGCAGGCCACCTGGGCCCCTAGCTCAGCTTTCCAACTGACATAATAAAGTGGAAAGGGATAGTAAAAGGGATGGGGTTCAGGGAGGTCTGTACATACTTCCTGAGCCATGCATTAGGCTTAACATTAGGCCGGGGGCTGATAGGGCCCACTATGCACCCCCCCCACATCCCAAACGCAACGGGTATATTTTCGATCCTTAGCGTCCCCTGAACAAGATTCAAGATGTTAACATTGATTATCTTGGGATGCACTACCGGTTTTGGCTCATTATCCATGTGCGGGTTCAGACCACTTTTGAAGCTATTGGTCTTGTTATAAAGAAGACATAATAAGCTTTTCATTAAGCCATAATACATGTTTTTAAGTTCAGATTTGAGTGTACCAGACAGTCGGCAGGACGGAAGATTGAAATTACAAAGTTCCTTTTTTTTACTGAAAATCTTAAATGCGATCCAGATACATGTATAAAACTTGCCCTTATCCCCATCTAAACACAATATCTAATATGATTTATGTAGGACAAACCATTCGGAGTAATATGAGACATTTTACAGAATTCCTTGATGACTATGACACACGTTATTGCCTTGGACACAAAGACACTACCTTGAGCCAATATGATGCTGTTTCATTTCAATAATCTCCCTCTTTATGTAAATGGATGCTTTTTCATGCTAAATCTTTATCAATTCTCCTGATTCTTGTGCTAAAAAGAGTGCTGATTAAAAATATGCATGTTTCTACTTCATAAAATTTAATGGCGAGGCTGTATATGGCTGAAATTCAAATGGCCAACAATAGATGTGTAGAGGCAAGGAGAAAGGGGGCTCCGTGCTAAAATTCAACTTTAAAATTCAGATCACTGGCTTTTCAGTGATATATTGCAAGAGAAGATAATCCTGTTAGTTTTAGAGGAATGGCTTGCTAAAATTAGGTAGGTGTGACTATTTCCTGAATGGCAATAAGCTGTATGCCTAATTATTCATGAGATACATATATAATTAGCATAATTTATGCTAATTAGCTAAATTAGCATAAATTTTTATTCTTTTGCCTGTAACTTTTGATCTAGAAATGATATTTTCATTCTGTTTTCACCATAGTAAACCTAGTGAAAGATTCTTTCAAATAGGATAATTGATTTTCCTATTAGAATGAAAATCATGTTTCCATGGCAACAGACATCAACAAAAATGCCTATTTAGGCCCAAAAACGTTCTTTTTATATGCCTAATTTGGAACCTTTCCACCCAAAATAGAACGTTTTAAATACAATCATTGAATTCTCCATAAAAAAGTACCCTTTAATAGTTTTAGGCATATTTTTCCTATTCTAGCCCATAGTGGTGTCCCCTGGTGGCTAAAACAGGTACTAAATCCCGCAGGAACCCCCATTTCTGCTTGCTGGCTCACAGATTCAGATGTCACTTTGAATTACATAAATGTGCAGTCTAGAAAGTATCTGGTGGGTCCTACCCCCTATAAATCAGCTTAGTAGAATACAGTGCTGCTTTTGTTTTGTTGCTAAGTGGTGTGATTGCCTAGCAACAGCAGCTTTGCATAGCAACCAAGCCTGAAAATATGCTTGAATGCTCATATCTGCATGGTTTCCTTTCAGCAACATACTCCCCTGATGTAAACTTGTATATAACTCTTCTGTGACTTCCATCATAGACTAGGAATATAGGTGATACAAGGTTGCTAGGTTGTGTGGTGGCCTAGCAATAACAGCTTTGCCTAGCAATAATGTCTAGATTCATACCTGTAGTGCATAGTCTCCCCTCAAGGACATAGTTCACTGATTTCAAATTGCATATAGCTCCCTTGTGCACATCACATAGTATGAACATAGGTAGAAATTATTGCTATGTCATGTGGTTGCCCAGCATCTGCAGGTTTACATAGAGCCCCATGTCCAAATCTATTCAGATAGTCACAGATAAGTGTATGCTCTCGCCTCAAGAACTTGTATGTATAGCTCCCCTGTCCACATCTCAGAATAGAAGCACATTTATAACATGTTGCAAGGTCATGTACTTGATGTAAATCTACCTTTCAAAATCGTCTAATTGACAGAGACCATAATATTATGATGAGATAATGATAAAATGATAAAATATTTGCCACATCCACACCCTGTGATATTTTGTATATACATATTCATGCATATGTATCTCAGATCATCCATGATTAGACAGGATTGTAATTCCTAACAACTGTCCCCTCCTCCCTCCCCCCAATATCAAATTCCTGTAACCACTGTCACATCATCAGAATTTACCAATGCTAGTACTGATAATGCACATTTAGAATACAGAATATTGGCTCTCAGCCTCATAATATACTGCATGCCTAATTGATTATCTCAAAAGCCTTGGGCAGCCTACCTGTCTGAAAGTAGGTGCAAGGTGAAATTTTCATTGACCTTAGACAGTGCTGGTTTCATTCACATATTGAGAAAATGAAGGAGAAGGATTGGAATACAATTGTACAATTCTCAGGATGTTCTCTCATCTGTTACCTCTTCAGAGCATCAGGCCCAGTGTTATCCATTCTGGCACACAGACCTTGAGTATCTTCTACCATTCCACATCACTCACAGTGGACATGGTGGTCAATCGGTCTAGCTTATAGAAGAGGGAAGTGTCATCCATATTGTACAAATTGCTCTTATCATATCGAGAAAGAACCTGAAGCTACTGTTGTGATTCTGTCACTATAATCTGCAGTCTCTCTCTCCATGGATCCTATGAATGGAGATCATCTTCCTGCCTTTGACAATTGATAGCCATCTTTTAAAATAACCCAGAGTTTGGACATTGAGACAGTGCCAAGTCATCTATTGCATCTTTTAAACAGCAATCACAGACTTCACCACTAACTCTGTAATTCATTTTGCAGGAAGGTTTAATTAATATGGGAGAGAAAGAAATCATTGTATATTGAATGACTGTGATGGATACATAACTGCAAATGGACAGAATACTTAATGGGGGGTTTATTGCATGTGTGACCACTATCAATGGCATCTGATATATAGGCACAAAGTGTCAAGTAGCTATTAAGATCAAGCTGGCCATCCTAGAAAATTGGCTGGCAACCGGCCTGTATATTGGAGACATGATACAAGAAGTTACCAGTCAATCATCCCCTGTTTTCGCCCTAACTCACAAAGGAGACCCTATCACCCTAATGCTTCACTGTCTCTCCTATACAGATATTTAAAATATAAAGTATGGTTGGAGATTTCAAACACCCATCTAGTGGAGTTCAAGTGAACTATTCAGGATCTGGGGGAAAATCCCCCCTATATCTAAAAGCTGTCATGAAGTAAAACATTCCATCTTGGGAGTATGAATGCATGGGATCAATAAATGAAAAACAACAACAACCCTCACATCATCCAAACACACATTTACTACCTTATTCTATTGTGTTATTGTGGCCACCAACAATTTCACACAAATAGACTGATTTTCCGGGATGGATCTGATCCCTTAACTAAGCCAAACTCTTACTGATCACTACAGAATCATAATACTGTAGGTTTACTTTAAAAAATTGTCTGTCATTTGAGGTCTGTTCAATGATCCTAGCACTCATCATCCCCAGTAAGGGTAAGTAAGCCTATCCAGATCTTTGTTCTATTTGAACAATGCTCTAGCATAATCATGACTATGCCCTTTAAAATCAAGGTTCCCTTTCCCAACCTACGCTACTATAAAGAACTGTATGTTGCAATACATAGATAGAACTAAACGACCGTGGTGTACGAGGTGGCCGATCCACCACGAGGGGTGGATCGGCCACCGAGGACACCAGGGGAGTTTAGTTCTATATTTATTTTATGTTTTTAGAGGGTTTAAATAAGGAGAAATTATCAAAATCCGGTACCGTAGTTCCCTGTACGAGGGCCGGTCCGCCATTTTGAATGTTTACATGCACCCAGAATGAGGCTACGGTACCGGATCGGCCACTGTGGTGGATCGGCACACGTTATGCCACTGGGGGTGTGCGGATCGGCCCTGCAATGCTATCTCTATGGGAAGAAGTTATTCACATAAAATAAATCCATACACTTATCTGTGACTATCTGCATAGATTTGGACATGGGGTTCCATTAGTAACTGCGCATGTGCGCAGGTTGCATTGGCGCGTCTGTGGTGCACCGAGAGCTCAAAACACTCTCGCTGGCCTAGTGCCCTTAATAATGAGACTTTTGACACCGGATTAAGTCCATTGGATGCGTCATGGACGGGAGCATCCAGACCATGTCAATTATCTGGACCATGACATCCTCGAGATGGTGTTAGCACCGTCAGAAGTTCACAACATGTCACCTTTATAGTTTATTGTTAGTGTATGGTGGTCATTGGACCATGAGGTCAGACTGAATTGTCCTTAAACAATTATATACACTATTGTCCATGGTCAGTGTGAGGTCGCACTGAATTGGCCTTAAATACTGGTGATCAGTGGACCATGAACGCTCTCATATAGTTTTATATGCAGTTATGCCTCACATTATATACATTTATATAATCTTATGTTGCAATTTATGGCATTAATAAAATTTAATACTTGGTAACACTACCACACTGCGAGCAGACTTTCTATTTCTGTAGTAGGAATCACATTTATAATGCTTGCAGAGTTACAAGTTCAGGAACATGTTGCCTCTTAATAGTGCTGTAATATGGCACCAGAACCTAGAGACAGGTACGTATGTGGACATGTGAGTGCTGCATTGGGTCATTCAATGGAACCTACACCTATGCATCACACTGAGAAAAGGCCACAGTTTGATAGACCATGATGCTTCCCCTATATATGCATACTACCTGGGCCTGTGGTGATGATGATCCTATCTCAGTGTAACTTATCCCTCTAATGTCAGGGGAAACAAAGGAGATTATACTCGTGCAGCTCATGTTGCCTTTCCCTCCAAAATTCATGGAACCCTCATTTACCTCCCCTCACACTAGTGCCAACACTAAATGGTCCAGTCTTGGACTGGCCAAACACTGAACTGGGCTATAGCCTGACTACACTCCTGTGATATTAAAGTTCAGGTTGAGGGGTTCATGTCCTACAAACTGACTATCAACTAATCAGCTAATCATACTGTATAGTTAGTATAGAGTTTCCCACCCTACCTACCAACCTACATGTATTATCACTGTCTATTGGTGGATAAATATTCGTCTTATGATAGAATATTTTTTTTTATATTTTTTTTGAGATAAAAAGCAAATCTTTTGTTGTTTTTTTTTGCTAAGAGGACAAGCATTTGGAATGGAATGTTCCAACTGTTCATATGACGATTTTAGTTAATCAAGCAGTATTAAGTACCGAAAGTTGCCTGCATAGAGAACTCTCAAATAGCAGTGGGTTTTCAGTGGTGTAGAACTTGGTTCTAGATATGTAACCAATGCATATCCCACGATGCATTTATTTCATCTTTATCAAGATTATAAGATTAACCAGTATACCGGGTACCTTAAATCATTGATGTTAGAGAATAGATAGCAGGATCTCATTCCCTATGCTCTACACCCTCCACTGAGTATAGCAATCCTAATGAATGAGAAGAGTGAAATAGGTACAGACATATTGATAGATTAGAAATTACAATAGTTGTTGGTCCATTCAAACTTCAGCTTCAAAATTGGGCATATTATAACCAGATTAGCAATGTTGTTTGAACACTGAATCTAGAGATATGAATCAAAATCCTCTTTCGCCTTTGGGTAGATAAGTGAGTTGACGGAATGCTATCCCCTAAACTCCCAGCCAGTCTCCTTATCAAAATCTCCTTACCAGACACCTAATCACCTCATTAACTCACATAGTCCCATCATCTCATTAGGTAATTGCTAATATCAGCAGATCTATGATGCTAGTCCCCTGCAAAGGCACCAGATATTACTAGCTAGGAGACCCTCACCATAAATAAACACTTTGTGAGCAAAACAATGTTTTATTGCTACACCTTACGGTGCAGGTAATACTAGTTATCCAAACAGTCGTTTATAAACTGCTGGCCTCAATTACGTATATGTTGGAGTGACTGTGACTCGCTCAAATTTCATGATTATTTATATCTTAATTGTAAGTGGAGTTCTCAAGGTAGTTATTCAGAGCTATCTGGCGCTATATCTCTCGGATCGCAACCCAGCGATAGCTTCTGATGGTTGAAGGGCTAAATATTGTTTATTCCCTAAAAAATTATAAGACAGCAACCTTGGTTTGCATCTGGTCAATGCCAGGAATCAACAAAATATAAGAGCATTAATTGAAAAAAGTTCACATCATGTCAGCCCACACGTTAACAACTAGAGGTTATGTATTTCTATTGTTTACAACGCTTTAGAAATATGGTAGTGTAACTCTAGTCCCAGGGTGTTGGGTGGGTCCTCTTATTAATGGAACTATTCAAGGCTGACTTGATGGGCCATTGGCTTTTGCCAAGTAATATTCTTTAAGACAGGAAAACTCAAATTGCAAAGTAACCCCCTTTTACATGGATTCCAGACTGAAAAAAACCCTAAGTTTAACAAACACATGGATTTTGAGACTCCAAAAGTACCTATTCTATTGATAAAATGTTGAACTTTTTACCAGACTACTCTTCTCCTGGGAATTTTAAGGCCCTAAAGATTGTTCTCTTTTAAAGGGAAATACTCTCAGATCAATGTTTTATTCTGAATATATATATATTAGGGTGAAAATACACCCCTTTTCTTATTTACATGGATTCATTTTGAAAAAGGAACACTTTTTCAAAGTTGTGAGAACATTTTCAGTTAGCAGAAAACACCTAAATTTGTATGTTCCACGATGGGAATGATGTCTTAGGCGAGCAGGACACTATTCCTTCATAGTGGAACCATTTAAGAAGATGGACACAACAGAAATTGATTAGAAATCAAAGGGCCTCCTCCTAGATCTATATGGTCACTAATTTGATAGTTGAAACATATATTTTATTGTTGCTGGCCTTATGAACTTCTGTGACGGCAGCAATTTTGTGCAACTAACAATGAGGTGATAGATTTCACAAGATGCCAGGTGACGTACTAGTTATCACCAATAGTGTGGTTTACATTCCCCCCTGGTCACATGACATCACCTGATAATAGGTCTCTATTCGGGATAGGTCATAAATTTCCATTATCATATTCAATGGGAATTTATTTGGGAAATAGCCATAAACTGAATTCCTGCTGTTCAGTATTAAAGTTTACACAAAATTGAGGCTGGAAATTGTAAACTCCCCTGTGAGGATGTCATTGTTTCAAAACGTTGCCATTCACTTCTTTGCCCTATCCACCTGGGACCAATGCCACATAGTTAAATGCCGCAGACTGTCCCTGCATAGGTCAGATACGTGCAGTGAAGGCCCCAATGACGGACAAGGTCAAGATATCACCCCACCACTGGGGAAGTTACAGACCATTTCTATCTTGATGGCAATGTCTGGTAGAAGAATGAGCAGTTTAAAGAATTATCCATACAAATTAGAGGTCTTGAAAGGGTCATTCAGAGCATAGTTTGTGGATTTGTATCTTATACATTGCATTTAAAGCATCAAAATTCGATACTACAGTGGTCTCAATTATTGAGGCTTGCTAATCCCTTATTGTAGGCTGTTCAACTGGGTCTCTGACTGTCATGAGAACATCCCCCCATAGAGCCCTGCAGTGGTACTATTTAGGCCTACCCGGGCTTCCCTAGCCCACTTAAAAGGGTCTATATCTCCTCTTTCCTATCCCCTCAGGATGTGTGTGGTGCACATATGCACGGGCACTGACACATTCCTCTGTTAAATTATCAACCTGTGAAGCACGAGATAGCCACTTAGTGCCGCTAAAGTGCTGTAAAACACAAATCAATCAATCATATTTAGGCCTACCTGTGGAGTAGGAGACCAAGGCCATGGTCTATTATTTCAAATCCGTGCCTTATGCATTGATATGACTGAAACTGGTGCCCTGGGGGCACATGTAACACATTTGAGCATATCCCTGTCTTCACTATCTTTATTAGAATTGTATCTACTAATGAAAATGTCAATAAAAATGCAATGAGCAGCCGAGATTATTATGAAAACACCATCTTAATGCAAATGGGGGAGGTGGGTTTGAAAATTTAATATTTTAGCTTTTTAAAAAGTTATTACATGTTACTTTGTATTTTAAGTAGTTATAGGGACATATCTGAGCCTATATGAGTGATTTCCAGAATGTCTGGCCTATAGATAAATATAAATCGGCTAGGAATGAAGAAATAGACCTGCAGTACTTTTACATATGTTAACCCTTTAATGGCTGGTGATGATTAGTGCATCATGTACATTGGTCGTAATGATGCATCAATGAAGTGCTGGTTAGTCTGTTCACCAGCACTTCATTGGTGCATCATGAGGACCCATCCTGGAGTGTTAAGTGTGACGAACTATATATGGTCAGGTGAAAGGGGGTAAAGCAGAGTATAGAGTGCATATATGTGTATTGCTGCCAATGTGTCTCTTGGTGTAATGTTTGCCATCTCTTCATAGATATAGACTTTAGCTTGATTTGACCAGACAGACGTCGTGTACAAGACAAAGGGACACTCACAATCAGGACTCACTCAGGCCGCTGGGTCACACATACATTTCTTCTCACAAGCACACAGAACCTATCTCCCTGTATGGGTGGGGGTGGGGGAGCTGTAAAAGTCCTCACCACCACAACCATCATACCTTCAGCAAGTCACTTAGTGTAGGGACGTAGATCTGCTGCCAATAGCCACAGTTTGTTGTCTTTGATAATAAGTGATAAGATAATATATTTCCACAGAATTTGACCTTTTCAGAAGACAGAAGAAAGTGCAGAGTAAGACGGCATCAAAGTCCAATTACCTAAATCTAGTGTTTGCCAAGTATATTATTATTGACTCTGCATTTTCCTGTAAGTATACAGTTTAAGGCCCATTCTGGTTAAACCATTCACGTAAGGGCTGTAGACTGGATGTTCATTTTGTAATTACAGTAATGATGTTAATCAAAATGCCAAATGTGCTCATTAGGAGACTTAAAGGATCTAGGTAATAAATCCGCTTTAGACTAAAACCATTCCATTCCAGAGGTAATGCGAGCAGAATGATGAAGACTATAGAACTGAAACAGGAATTCCAATTTTGTCTGGCACAACATTCTTTTTGAACCAGGTGCACATTTAGAATCATTACAATTATGGTATCACATTCTCTGGGTCTAAAGCATTATTCAAACCAGCAACAGTGCAGTATTTTTATGGATGCACATGGGCGGTTAATCAAATACAAATCAACTGGAAATATCCATATGGTCTACAATTATATTGGCTGAAAGTACCCTTTTATCCAGTGACTCAAAGTGTAATACCATTTCGTGTCCAATTATAGATGTTCATTAGGTATCATTTTATGGCAAAGGTTTCCATCCCACTACCTGAGTGGGAGGGCGTTTTTTCCGCATTTGTAATTTTCTACTTTGTTTTTGTAGAAGTACTTGCACTTGCAGCCACCTACTCAGAAACTTCCCAGTTTTTGATAAGCTCTCTTGTGACTGATTTATATCTTAAAGAAGAGTTGCTAAATCAAGTTTTACAGTAGTGTGAGCTCCCTTTACTTTGCGACTGAAAACATTAAAATTCTAGTTATACTTGTAAGGCATCTGCCACCTCTGTCCTGATTTAGCTGATAATTTCACCATTGCCTTCTTGTCCACAGGAACCAGATACGTTGTTAAACTTTCACATTGATCTAGAGTTGCCATACCTGTTGAGTTACGGTCAGGTATAGTTTCTAAAAGTTTTCACAACCCAGGCTGAAAGGATGACTGTATCTAGACACTGGGATTTTCCAATATAAACATTGGCAGCATAGTTAGCTAAATACTATTTTTAAAATACCACTCTTAAATGAAATACATATATGATATGTGTGTACTCATGTCATTGTTTCTTTGTTCCTTGAATGATTTCCATGTCGCAGTGGTCTATAAATATTCACCCCTATCAAAGTAGCACTTCTTGAATATATATTTCTATCATAAATGGCTTATCCACAATAGAATATCAGCCTTCAAAACCCTTATTAAAATTAATCTGGTTCCTTTATCCATTGACCTGTGTGATCACCTGAAGTTTGCTACCACCTGACTCCTGACCTTAGCCAACCGTGTCCCTAGTACCAGTCTTGGCCCCATGCCGTATGATCCTGAATAAACACCTAACTGCTAAGAAAAGTGATGGATTGTTTATCAGGGGCATGGGGTTTTATTTTAAAAAAATCAATATTCGAAATATTTCAGCCTCAGTGCAAAGTAAGATTGCCAATACCCCTTACTTCAATTCTGGTGGCTAAGCAAGACCGAGTCCTAGTCTAAAACCTGAAGCATAAAGGTGACAATACAGATCTCCTAGAAAAAGTTCCTACCGTGTAGGCCGTCAAGGATAAGACATTGTAATTAAAAATGCCATCCCAAGGGCTATTTACCAAGTGTCATTTGAGCTTCTTAACAAATAAGCTCTCCCATAAATACCTACAGTATGTCCCTTACAGCGACAAGGCCACGCATTATTTAGCAGCGTGTAACCATAAAATACAACTTGTTTATTCAAGCTAAGAATTATTTTCAGAGATGTTGCGGAACCCTTATCTTGAAGGGTGACGTAGGATTATAGATGGCTTGGTGATGTTTATTCATTGGCACCACAGCCACAGGTGAAAGGATATACCGTTATAGTAAATGTAAAAGAACATAAAAAGAGTATGATCGATATAAGAACCCGAGCATGTGGATTGACCCATCCTACTACCCCTACTCGAATTGTTATTTTCCATAGATACTGAATAAAGGATATCAGGGTGGAAAGTTTTAGCTACTTTGCATGGTTAAGGCTATATTCTCATCCACCCCCTCTGCTCCTGATGTGAGCTTTTAATGAGTCCTACTAACCTGCTCAGTGTATTACTATAACCAATATACCTGAGTAATGCTCTTTTTGGTTAAGTCCTCCTTAAAGTTCTTATATAGAAACATTATTTAACTTCCCAAAAGTACTTGCAGAGTAAGATGTCATTGGAGTCCAATTACCTAAATCTAGAGTTTGCCAAGTATATAATTATTCACTGTAAGTAGACGGTCTAATGCCTATTTCTGATTAAACTGATCATGTAAACGCTGTAGACTGGATGTTCACTTTAGAATAATAGTAATGGCGTTAGATGGGATGACATTTCTTTTAACAAGTTGTACATCTAAAATCACAGCAATATGGACTCATATTCTCTGGGCCTGAGGCATTATTCAAATCAGCAACAATGCAGTATATTTAAGGATTCACATGGGTGGTTAATTAGATATAAATCTATTGGAAATATTCCTATGGTCTACAATTATATTACTCTTTTATCCAGTGACTTAACGTGTAATCCCACTTTGCGCCCAATCATAGGAGTTAATTAGGTATCTTCTTATGGCAGACTTTCAAATATATATATATAAATATATATACATGTATGTATATATATATATATATATATATATATATATATAGTTAATTAGGTATATTCTTATGGCAAACTTTCATATATATATATATGTATATAATTATATATATATATATGTAGGGGCTCGTAGATCGTGATATAGTGTGAGCATCTCCCTCGAGAGGGCGTCTCGAGCGGTGCGCCCATCACCGGTAGTCACTAGAGGTCTCCTCGACCCCTGGTCTCTGCGGGGTGGTGGCAGCACTGATCGCCTCGTCCCAGCTCCTACCTGGGGCCGGGGAAGGCGTTAGTCTCGCTCTAGCTGCCAACGGAGTCGGACCATTTTTACCTGAGCTTACACTACAGTTAAACAGTACACTTCGAGGTAGATGTGAACCATATACCATAATAAATACGTGCCAGTTGCACTAACCCGAGATCCCTTGTCTGGTCTTCGAACTAGTCGAGACATCGATTCGAACCATTACATATATATATATATACATACATATATATATATATATATATTTGTAATTTCTGTATTTATTATATATAACTGCCATGCCAGTTACCACACGAGTAAATGAAGGACTGAAAGATGGTGCATTTAAATACCAGAAGCATATATTATAAATGCAGGGAAATTTCTGATCAACTTGACGGAACAGATATAGTAACCATGAAGGAGACCTGGCTTCATGAGGATTACAATGATGATATGATACCCTGGGAAGGTATTGTATAGACTGCCTTCAGGTAAATTGGATCCATTTTTTTAACACATGTTAAAACTTGGATTGGGATACATATTATGCTTATAGTGACCATGAAGAACGTTGGTATATGATACAATTGCATATTGAAAAATTCCCGGACATGTAATGCCCTTGGGTTAATGTAGAGTATGAAGACAGGCGCCATAAATGGGTGACTCCTGAAATAAAGAGTCTGATTCATGAGAGAGAAAATAATGATGAATTGTTTCTGTGCACTAGGGATGAACATTATTTGGATGTGGCCAGTACTCTGTTTTGCAGAATCAATAGGGCAATCAAGTATTTGAAAGGAAGTAAAGGCTGCATTAGAGGACTATAAAAAGAACCCCAACAAGTTTTGGAAAGTGATAAATGGTGTTATAATACCAGAAATTGATGTAACTCCCCCAGAGATAATTGATGACACTGGTTTCTGTAAATTTCACGAATAAGTATTTCTCCAACATTTGTGAAAAATTGTCTAACAACCTAACAAACCTGGGTTAGTCTTAAAGAGTTGTTTTTTTAAGGAGCCTAAAGATCCCTCATTTCCTAAACTAAAGGTTGAGAGGAAATTGGTGTCGATTCATATTGATGAAATTAATATTCATAAAGCCTCTGGTATTCCAGGCATAAGAAGTGACATATCAAAAATGTCTTTATCAATTAAATTTTGACTCTGGGATATTTCCTGATATCTGGAAGATTGCTTGAGTAATTCCAATCCCAAAGGAAGGGAATAATAAATTGACCAAAAACTGGAGTCCTATATCTCTACTTCCGGTATCTGGGACGATTGCGGAGAAGCTTATGCATGGTCGTATCAGTGAATTGGTTGAGGCAAAGAACATATTGATTGCCAATCAGTTTGGTTATAGACAAGGGCTAGGCACTGGAGATGCATTTTTTTCCTTCTTGAATAAGCTTCATGAAAGCAGACATAGAGGTCATCTATATTGTGTCAGTTTTATTGACTTTGTACACCACTGTTACCTTATAGAGACTATAGGAGAACTGGGGCTAGATGACTCCAATTTAAATTGGTTAATGCGTTATTAATGACAGGAGGACATCAGTACACTAGAGTTAGTACTTATATCTCACTAATAGAGGCTGTAATTGATTTCTAAGAGTTGCCAAATCAAGTTTACAGTGGTCTAAACTCACTTTACTTTGTGAAATCCTCCAGAAAGCGCCTCCTGAAAACATTTAGTGCTATTGGCAAGACATGACCATGTCTCACCTCTTTCTATTAGTTGATAAGATTAGCTATCTTAGCTGTTCGTCTTCCAAATGCCTTGTCTGAAGACAAGTGCTATATATATATATATATATATATATATATATATATATATATATATATATATATATATATATATAGCACTTGAAGGGATTATGCAAAAATGATCCTTTCAAATTTGTCTTTTTAAAGACAAAGGATCTTGTTCTTCCTCAAAAATTATGATTAAGGCCACTGGACTTTTCTGTGAGTCTGTTTTTTTTGCAAGAGGTCGGTTAGGAATTTGAGATGGTACAAAGGTAGTATTTATTTCGATGCAGGTAATAGAATATCGACAACAACATATGGACATACATGTCCCTAAAAGCTATGATAGAGGGGTATTTACCATAATTGACGCATATAAAGGCCACGCTGGTATGGTCGTATCAGTTGCCAATACAACTATGGGTGATACATCTAAATGTGATCAGATCATGTGGGCAGAAACCTAATAAATCTGGCACTTGATGTCCCTGGTCTTGCATTCTCCAGGGGCCATATTGACAGGAAATCCGCCTGATATAGATCTCAAAGGATCCTTAGCCCTTTTCCTGCTTAGGTATTTTGGATATAGTGCTGTTTATGACTTGGTGACAACCTGCACCCTCAGTCTAGCCACTGCACATAAGAATGCTGGGATGTCAATACATGACTTGATATGTGCTTGGCACTTTTGCAGTGTAAGCTTAAAGAAGCTATTTAACTGAAAACTGAGGCAATGAGTATAAGCCACTAGGTGAAAATACTGTCTGATAGCAATGAATGCAGTCCCTAAATGAGTTATTTCTCCAGAGTAAACTGTGACTGCAAAGCAAAGAATGGAGAGAATTTTGCATAATCCTAAAGATGCATCTTTATGCTATGTGTTTACTCATGCCGTTTCTGTGTTCCTTGGGGTAAATGATTTCCATTTCCCAGTGGTTATTACATATTTACCCCATATCTCTTTCATCACTTTTTGAATATTCATTTCTACAATAAGTGATTTCTTCAGAATGTATTCTCAGCCTTCAATATCCTGAGTCAAATTAATATACATATATATTGGCCTGACCTTAGTCTGTCATGTCCCTTCTGCCATTCATGCCTATTTATCAAAGGAGTTTATACGAATCAGGCACTTATTCTGGTCTTCGTACAAAGTAGAATTGCCAATGCCCTTTGCCTTTAGTAGTTGAGCAAGAGCAACACCTAGTTAAAACCTTGTGCTTAAAAATACAGAAAACAGAACTTTCCCCATTAACACTATCACCAGATCTGAAAAAATCCTCACCCTCTTCGATGGAAACGATTAGACATTGTAGGTAGAAACACCATCCCAAAGCTGTTTATGTGGTATCCTATGTGCTATTTAACAAATAAGCTCTTGTATATTATTGATACATGTAATGCGAGCCTTATAGTGATAATACCATGCATTATTTAGCATAAAATGGCCACAAAATACCACTTTTCCATTCAAGTTCCCATGTCCTTGAAGAAACTTTGAAGATCGCTTGGTAATTGTCATTCAAAGACACCATGGCCACAGGGGATGGTTGGTAGGATATACCAGTGAATTTAATCTTAGAAAAATAGACTTTGATAGATATAAGAACCTAAGCTTGTAGATGTACCTTTCCTACTACCCCTACATATGATCTTTCATTGACTGAGTATCATCTCAATATTGCCGAATTGAGACTGAGATCACTCAATGGTAAAACATGGAGTTATCATAGTAAAGGAAATCTGCATTTTTAACTCCATCCATTGTCAATGTCTTTCCTCTAAGCTTTTCATAGTACAACATTTTATGCCTTGAATCTAATAACAATCATTTCCCCTAAAGTGTAGAAGGAGAAAAAAATGCCCCTTCCCTTTTTGTGGCAAAATTCAGTGATATTATATCTCAGGAATTTTGCTACAAGACCCAACAACGTTGTCCTTTTCAGACATCAATATGGATTCAACGTTGGACATTCTAGTCACCAGTCTGGTATCTTGTTTGAATCTATGGTGTTGTATGTCTGGTTTCTTGGGTAGAGGGCAGAGGTCCGAGGATGAGCAATAGGGTTTGGCTGGCAAGCGGCTACATCAGTCAATACTGAAGAGATAGTGTCAGTCTAGGTTGACACTATTAAAAGTTTAGTTTGGCAGAGCTTTTTGGAGCTGTTTGTTACCACACGAATCTACTCCTTTTGTCAGTAGGCCTACTGTTCTGTATTAGTTTTTATGAAATTATTTCTGTCACTTTATGAAATTTGACTTGACTCTTTTGCATTACATATGATGTTTTCAGAGCTGTACGCTTAAATTATATAGGTGGATTGAGCTTACAATAGTTGCATCATTAGCCTGCGACATCTTTGGATGAATTAAGGATGTTTCATTACTAAGAATACCAATTCAGGCACAATTATATCAACCTTTTATCTCCTAACTACGAGGTACTACTCATTCAAGGACTTTGAGGTGACACTTTCTCGCAAATATTCCAATGCACTGAGGAAATAAAGTAGCAGTGCCGTACCAGATGATGTGAATATTGGTCACTGGCTTTGTTCTCCTTTATAGATTGTACATTATACAATAATAGTGGGAACTTTATATGACTCACTGGCTTACCTCAAAACATTTACTCTTATATGTGACAGAACTTGGGAAACGTAACATTAAGGGAAAATCCCTTTTTTCAAATTCACTTCTTCAGCTACATTTTAGTACTTTGCATGATAAAATACTCCAAATACCTACAGAAATATAAGATCTCAAACATTCGTTGTCAGCAACATGGAAAAATTTAGGATAGCCCTTAACTCAATTGCATATTGAAATATTGTGGCATAATGCATAAAAAATGGCATTATTGGAAAAAAATAACAATTATTTTTAAACATAATCATCCATAATTTTGTATCTAGAAGGTATAATTCAATTCTGTTTTCAGTTATGAAAACCTTATGGACAGGTTAATATGATAAAATAACTTTTTATTAAAAAATAAAATAACAAAATTATAGTTTCCATGGCAACCAAATATCAACAAATGTGCTAAACTTAGGGAAAAACATTCTTTTTGGATTCCAAATAAGGTTACTGTGGAAAGAAAATAGAGTTTTGGCTATAGCATTATCAGATTACTCAGAAAAAGTTACCCTAGGCTTGTTTTCACTTAATCTTTTAATCATTTTCCCTGTTTCGTTGCATATGAGTAGAACATCATTCTCTTTCATTTTATTCTAGGATCCCGGTTACTATGTGTAAGGTTAGAACCAAAGGGGTTAGAACAGTGTAGGGGTCAGCAAAAACAGTGAGGGTTGCTGGAAAATGTTTTTGGAGTTTCGGGGAATCGAACCTAGCCTCCATGTCTGCAGACAGGCGTCATACCACTAGACTACAACCCTGGGCCTGACATCTCCACCTTCCACCTACACTGGATCAGTAAGACACATGCTAGGTCAGCCAACTGGTCACAGGGAAATCGGTTACCCTACACACCGCACAACCAGCTTTAAGCACCTTTGACCAGCAACCCAGCTCTCCTCCCAACCAGATGGTTGGGCTTTATTAAGCAGTATGAGGCATTCCCGATTCCCCGGCCAACTGCTGATACAAGTACCGGCCGGTCAAAGCGTCTTTGTGTCATAACAACCCAGGACACCCCATATGCGATAGGGTGTCTTGAGGTTCTCTGAACACGAGGGCGGGCCCGCAACTGAAACTCCACCAATGTAAGAGTCGGCAGAAAATGTCTTTGAAGTTTGGGGACATCGAACTCAGCCTCCATTTCTGCAGACGGGTGTCATACCACTAGACTACAACCCCAGGCCTGACATATCTACCTTCCACCTACACCTGGATTGGTAGGACACACGCTAGGGGGTGGATTACCCAGCAACCCGCCTTTGCAGGTCGGCCAACTGGGCGAGATAATCCGTTCCCCTACACATGGTTAATATCCAATACTAGAGTATGTGAGAAAACTGACTGGCTCTGCTACCTTTATAGATATTTTATGTGGTGGGAACATATAGTCAGTGAATACAACTCACTGGCTTATCTCAAATATTTACTCTTATATAAGTGGAACATCAAGAAGTGGTTAGTAAGAAATCAAAGTTCTTAAGTGTATACTTTCATTTATGCTCTGGCATTGCCAGTAAAGACCATCTTATGTCCTAATATTTTGTGTCTTGATATGTTTAGGTAACAACTTGTCTGCCATTCATTAACAATCACTTCCTACACTGTGATTGTCTGGCTTGCTACCAGATCCAGACAATATAACAATAGTGTCAATTTATGATGCTTGGGGTCCATCCAGCCACTCAGCCACCATCTGGTATTTACTTTCAATATCTAGCAGCAGACATATTGGTAATTTTATTTCTAGAATGACAGTGAATCAGGCTGACAAGGGGCAAAAGTTCTAGAGTAAAGTTATCTTGCATCAAGGTTAGGATAACAACTTTACTGGTGTGTATTATTCTTTTTATTGTTATACTACAATATCTATATTATCTGAGTTGGTTGGAGTGAGTGAGTAATAGATTTTTAATGCCATTTCGACAGCTAAGGTCATATTCATGGCGAGAATAACATTACTACATTTTCACAGAGGAATGTGCCAGTGTCTGCGCATTTGTGCACCACACACAGGTTGGTTGGACCAGAAGCATTGACCAATGCACTTACTAGTGGGGATGAGGTCCACTACCTTCTTTTGGATGGCATTTCTCAAGATTGTAAAACCCCTATGTAATTGCTACATTATGAGCAGAGTCACCTACAATCACCCACTCTAACTTTGAGGGTTTTTAAGTTGTAGTTGTTTTGTTTGGTCATAGCATGTTGAGAAATGCCTTCCTGTAGCTGTTCTATGTTCCCTTCATATACATCCTGAAATAGCGACTTCACTATAATTTGCCTCCTGATGGCCTAAACTTAGTCCATTGTTCTCTTAGTGCCCTCTGCTGGGCCATTACACTTCACCTATCATGCTACACTAGGAATTTACACACACCTTCTTTTAACCCTTTAAGGGTTATATTCAGATCACTCAGAAGTGGTTCAAATTTGCATCATTGTAATTTTCCAGCATTTGGTGTCAGTAGTAAATATATAGTGTAAGAACACAAAAAGGCTGAGTTATTCCTGTTTCAAAAAGGGAGCTTGCATTATTGCACCAACACTGCAAATGTATAAAATTTGTCAGTGCAGTCTGGTGGCCTAAAATTGTTAAACTCACTTACCCCATGAGAGTAGAGAGTGTGAGCCCCAACATCCATCATGCTCACTCTATGGCCTGACCTGCTCAGCCACCAAGCTGTACACTGACTGGTTGCATTACGCCAACTATGTCCCTGAGGCCTGTAGGCTTCTACTTGTACAAGGTTTAACGAAAAGATTTATTGGACCCTGGGCATAGAAAGTAAAAAAAAAGGTCAGGGGTGTCTGGTTAACATTCTATCTAAAGGGATGCATGAGGATAGTTTTAAATATGGACAGTTTATAGGAGGAAACCCATATCACAATTGATATGGAGTGATGCAGGTCCGACGTGAGCAGACACGGGAAGAGCAGACATAGGATGAACAGATACGGGACAGATATTTTCCATTATTTACCTATGATGGCCACATATTTTGAACATAATGGGCAAATATGGTTCTGTTAAAATCCTTGATACCATGTATAGCCCATAGATAAAAAAGTTGTGGTTGTAATAGGCTAAAAACTGAAGATGTGGGAAGAGGAAATGAGCAGACGCAGGACACAGGAGTAAATTCATTTAACACGTAGCAATTAATCATTTACAGGATTGGTATGGCCATTTTATTCCAAAAACCTGGATTACAGATCCGTCAGATAGATCGTTTGCATTTTTCATGAAAAAAAACCCTTCTGTTGACTGCCTTTAAATGGTTGAAATTTCTACATATTCTGATGTTTGATGGCCAAAATAGTTCTTTTCAATGCAATTCTTTTTTATTTTACCACCCCAATGAGGAGATTTGGTGCTAAGATAGCGGGGTTAGTGAACATGGTGGACATGAAATGGGACTAGATTTTGCGTCACCGTATGAAACAGGTTTTGACTGATGTTATTGGGTTCTCATGTGAAATCTCATGTGATCTAGCAGTGTGCAATCATAATTGCACAGCCTAAGGCAGGAAAAGAAAAATGAACGCCCAATTTTTGACAAATCCATGGTTTCTCTGAATAAACTCGATACCATCCCTGTTTTCTAAGCATTCCACCATTGATCTCTGATAATAGTAAAGATACCCTCCTCATCTCAGTGATTGAAACTACTACCATTCTGTTTCAAAGGCAAATTGAGCAGAAAGATGAATACTATGGGACTGAAAAGGGTTTGCGATTATGGTGGTATATTCTGTGGATCTAAAGCATCATTCACAACAGCTATATTATATCAAGCTAATGGGTATGGTCTACAATATATTGCATGTAAGTGTTTTCACATGAGAACCCAATAACATCAGTCAAAACCTGTTTCATACAGTGACGCAAAATCTAGTCCCATTTCATGTCCAATTATATCAGTGTACTAGAAAACATGTGGTTTTATCATATTTTGCAATAGCATTCAATTAGTGAAACAAATTAACTTTGTTAAAGGGCATGTCTTAAACAAATTTAACACCCATGTTCTTTGTCATTTTCATTAATAAGACCCTTTGCATAACTCTAAGTATCTTTTCCAGTTGCTATATCAAGTTTCCAATGTTTTAAACTCCCTTCTCGTTGCGAGTTCTCCAAGAAAGTGCCTCACATTTTATCGTCAATGTATGAACATGTGCAACCTTTTTTCTGATTTTCGACTGTTAGATGGTATAATTTTGTATCTTAGTTGATCTTTTCAAGATTTCATTCTTATCTGACACCTGAATTTTCACAATGATCTAGAGTTTGCCTCGTCTCTTCTTCATATTTGCATCACTGTATCAGGTTTAGTTTTTAAATGTTTGTGCAATCCAAGCTGAAAAGAGGATTAGGATTTTCCAATACTAATTCTATCCACAGTCAGAATAACTCACTGAAATACTATTCATAAATAAGCTATCCAAGCAGGACAAAATGTCAAGAAACGTTTCTGGTAGGTCTTTTTGTCACAGAAGGTTGATTAGAAATTTGAGTTGTGGAACATAGGTAGTAGATAGTTGGTAGAATCTATAGCACACTTGCATAGTCATATCAGTAGCCACAATGACTATAAGTGTAATGTATCTAAATCTGGGCAGATCATAAAGACAGGACTCTAATACATAAGCTATTTAATACTCCTGGTCTTGCATTCCCTAGCGGCTCTAGTGACAAGGGTATTCCCTTTATATATAAATCTCAAAGGATCCTTAACCCCTATCCATCTGAGGTATGTAGGATAGCACTATTAATGTACATTTGCTATTAATTAGCAAATGTACGTTAGAATGGTAATGTGCCAATACATGGCCCTTTATATCTGGTTGATACTTTAGCAGTCTAAGTTTAAAGGAGCTATACAACTGAAAAATGAGACAATGATTATAAGCTATCAAGCAAAGGTATTCTCCAGAATAAACCATGACTCCAATGCAAACAATGGAAATCTGTTCTAATGCATTTGTATGAACATCATAAAGATCCATGCTACATGTGCACTTATGCCATTGTTTCTGTGATCCTTAAACGGTTCCCATTTCCCAGTGGTCTCTTGATAATTACCCCTATCTTTTTCAGCACTTCATGAATATGAATTCATTCCAATTATAACTGGGTTTCCCACAAGGTATTCTCAGCCTTTAATATCCTGATTGAAATTAATGTAGATAGGTCCTTTAGAGTAATTCAGAGGCTATTGCTTGTACTTCCTGGTGTAGCAATATAGCCTGTTCCTATATCCGCTGACCTCTGTGCTCACCTTATGTTTGTTACCAGCTGACTCCTGACATCAGCCAACCATGTCCCTAGTACCTGTCTTGGCTCCATACCGGTGGATCCTGAATAAATACCTAACTACATAGAAGAAGGGATGGGTTCTTCCTTTTTGGACTTTATACAAAGCGGGCTCTTTATCCTGCCTTACTTCAAAGTAGGATTGTCATTGCCCTTTACCTCTGGTAGTTAGACCAACACCTAGTCAATACTTGGTATGGTACTTAAAAATGGTAATACAGCACTTTACCTATCACACACCATCACCAGATCTCCCATAAAAAGTCTTTACCGGGTAGGATGCCAAAGGTAAGAATGTGGGTAAAAATACCATCACAACGCTATTTCAAGTCTTCCATGAGGTGCTTAACTAAATAGGTTTTTCCCTAGATACTTGTAGAATGGGCCAAAACAATGCATTATTTAACAATATGTGACCAGAAAATGCCAGTTTTTTTTATTTCATTTAGGGATCATCCCCATGTATGTCATTGTCTTAAAATATGAGGTAGGATTAAGGATTGCATGATGATGCTTATTCATTGAGGCCATGGCCACAGGGGAAGGTTAGTAAGATATGTTGTTGTATTCAATCTCAAAGAAATAGAGCAGGATATGTACAAGCACCTAAAGGTGAAGATTTACTTTTCCTAATACCCCTACATGTGAGATCCTTGATAGAGAATGTTCAAAGGCTTTAGTGCAGAAATTAAAGCCCTCAAGGGAGAGGCAGTACTCTCTGAAAACCTTTAATGATTAAGGTGTTCACAGTTAGACATATAATGTCTTTAAGAATCTCTCTGAGTAGTGTAGCCACATGATCTCAAACACACAGTCAAGGCATTGGGCTTATGGTTTCATATAGGCATTCAATCATACGTAGGTTTTTTCCCACAGCACTGGTGCATCAACTCATTAAACCAAGGTTCCCATCCGACTGAAGAAAAAACACTGAGAGCAAATGTTAGTAATCAAGCACCCAGTCCAGTAGGACTTTTTTTCTATACAAAAACTATCGCGAGGAGCTTGTCATTTATCAAGGTACATATGTCGTGACTTTGTGCAGACAGGGCCCAGGGGCCAATGTATTGCATGTCAGTTGCCTCAAAGTATGGAAGCCAAAGCATACAACGTCTGAGGAATGCAGGCTTTTGCTGTAGTTGTTACAAGGTAGACAGTGAAAATAACTCCTAGGCCCGAAGTTGCCAGAGGTTTGCCATCACTTTCACGGAGATTACCTTTGCGAGTGTGCTGAACTGTACTGCCATCTGGGGTTTTATTGTAGAAACAACACTACTTTACTGGATTATGATTACAGTGGTCCACTCACATTTTCTTATGAAATGGGTTCTTTGTGTATTACCATATGTGAAGCTGAGGGAATTAATGTTATGTGAGCAGGCAAGCAAAAGGCAGACTGTGAGAGGGGGCATGATCTAGCTTTCTAGCTTACCTTGTGAAGGTGTTTCAAGTCTATGTGGACTGATTCAAGGGAGTCTCTCTGTTTAGTTTGAGTAGTAATTGATAGATTCTAGTAAAAAAATGAGAAAAGGAGGATAATTGAAGACAGTTTTGATAGACATGCTGTTAACACAGTGGGGAACGGAGTCATGGAGAATAAAAAAAAGAAAGAGGATCCCCTGCTTAACTATTGTATTGTAATTTCCAAATTCAGCAGAATACAAAAAGAATTTAAAGATTGATTGCTCGTCATTTCAATTCTTCTCAAGTGTCTAAAACATGCTTAAATTGAATTCTTTTGATGTCTTGACACAGCAAATCTGGGGAGGTCAAGGGAATTCACTTCAACCAGTCATGCAAACAATTGGATGATTAATGATGAGGCAGGGCATCACTGATTTGAATCAGGAGGGTTAATTTGAGGTTGAAATGAAGATCTCACCTGAGGCAATTTCACAATATGCTGTGATAAATTGAAGCGGCTTTGATTAATACATACCTATTTACAGTCTGGTTGTATTGGATTATTCTGTAGAGTTTGTAAAGCACATTCCACCCCTTTCCCTCAGACAAATCCAGTCCAATGGCAATTTCCTCATACTATAAAAGTATACTGGCCATTAGTGGATTGGGAGTAAGAGAATACTTTAGATATTGGTCATTTTGGAGGATCTTTTGTTTTAGAAGGACAAATACTTTCTGTAAATATCACCTAAAGAACCCTTAATATAACATATCTACAGAACCTCCGACATTCTAGCCACCAATTGGGTTTAATGTGGCATTTCACCAGGGATGCATTCATGAAATTAGAGGATAAAAGGGGACAATGTAAAAGGCAATGTTTCAACATGAGAGGATGAGCCACAGCTAGAGGCAAGTGACCCAAAAACGCATCCCATGCAGTTTAAATGTATTCTACTGTTGGGAAAATATGTGATTTACATGAGGCAGGTTTACACTTTGCTAGTAGATGTATGAACCCTAGGCATAGAAAGTAAGATGAAGGTCAGGGGTGACTTAGTTAAAAGGAATGCACACCAAACGAAAGGATGGTAATAAAGTAGAACAGCTTTGAAGGGGGAATGACCACATCACAACTGAGGTGGATAGCAATACATCATGTATACACAGAGACCTCATTTATTTATCATAAAACCAAGTACTAAACAGAAAAATAGTAATAAATTAATGCAAGATTCCGGATGGGAGCTTGCCCACCTCCTCCACATGGAGAAATAATCTAGAATAGATTAACATATAATTACCAAGGCTGATACCTGTGGAATATGGGGTTGGTGTGGCTCTTAAATCAAAACTCATTCAATCCGTCAATAGTATTTAATCTATTTTCTGACCGATGGCTTTAATGTCTTTCCATGCATGCTTTAAAGCCGACATACCCACCCAGCACATCAATTTGAAACTGTCCCTGACACCCTTGACTGGGGGCTATACAGGTGTCATCTCATCAGGCCAGTACCTAAAGTTATTATGGTCCGCTAATGGACCTGGTATTCTACTAAGGGTTGACCAATGAGTTACTTTGAACAGCAGATGTCACACCCCTCGAAAGGTCAATTCCTACCTCCTAGAAACCAACTCTTGGCCCTAGCCCCTACTGATCAATTTTCGATACTTTATCAAACTGCATATCTATCAACACATGTGGTTCAATATGTTACTTTTTCTTTGTTTCAGTGAAAAGACCATCACACAGTACAGGTATCCTTTCTTTTAAAGGGCACAGATCTAAGTCAAATCCAAACCAAGCCAAATGCCCCTTTGGGAATCCAGCTGCTACTCCATATCGAGCTCAGCAGTGTAACTACCTCTCTCTCGTTTGATCTATAACTTGAGATAGAATCCCTTCTTTCTGAAAACAAGCTTCCAATTCTGATTGACAGTTTGACAGTTGATTTTTAGATATTGTGTCAAGATTTTATCCTATTTTTAAAATTCACTTTACATTGAAAGCCATCCAACTTTGATTCCATTAATCATTTGCAACTCAATTATGACCAGTACCTTCTCTTTTGACATAAAGCAGGAGAAGTCTATTCTCTCTATTCTCATCACTTTGGAGCTAAGATCTAGGGTGAGTGAACAGAGAATCCCCTTAGTTTTACTATTAGATTTCATCTGTCTCCACTGCCACACATGACTATAAATTTGCCATACCAAGAATGTAACCCTGGCACTGGAGATCTTCCTTATTAGCCGAGGGAGATGAGCCTTGTTTCATGGTCATTATTAACTTGGTGTGTTCTTTGTTTATTGATGGAGATTCCATCAATCCATGGAATTACAAAAATGGCAATTCAAAAGGTAAATCAATACATCCCCTAGCCATACACACACACATATGTGACAGGATCTGCGAAAAAGGCCATTAGTGCAAGGGACATTGAGGTCCCTATTCCCAGTATGTATGTCACATATACCATACTGGCATATTGTTGCATGTAATACAGAGCGCTGTGCACTTTCTCACAAGGGATCATTGTTCTGCCAAAGTTCTAAAGCTGTGCAGTATTTAGCTAAAAGTGTGGTTAGTCATGATGGCACAGTGTTTCTATAGGGGACTTCTATGTGATTAATGAAGTACAAGATGAGGCCATCCCACAGATGATCTTGCTTAACAACCAGACAAACATAAAAAAAGGTAAACTGATGACTAATTAGCAACAGTTAGCAATTATATGATTTTGTCATTTTCAAGGACAGTTCCCTGATCATCTCTGTAATATTCCTTTTTATACCAAAGAATTGAGTCTCTACAATGCTAAATGTTAATTACATCTTGAACCTTTTTATATCTACAAAAACAGATAATTTGTATATAGCATTCCTTTCCTCCATACAACATGCTTGAGTTTTCCATTTCATTCTCCATATTATCAGACAGTAGAAGTTATAATCTGAAGAATTGTTTCTTTACAACTGTGTCGAAATTGCAGCAATAATTCACAGTTGAATCTTCTGTAGTGGTCAGCGGAAAATGTCATGGAGAAACCGGGACTCGAACCCGGGACCCTCCAACTTCGAAGCGGAAGCTCTACCCCTGAGCTACTTCCCCTGGCCTGACATTCTCTACCTTCCAACTACACCTGGATCGGTATGATACACACACTAGGGGGTAGTGATTACCTGGTACCGAGCTCTCTAGAGATCCCCCTCACAAGGTGGGACCACTCGGTATCTCCACCAAGTACGGGGAATTACGGGGAATTACATTGGTGGAGAAACCGAGCATCCTAACGCAATCACGGATTGAAGGTACGGGAACCCCGTATCTTAACACAACCATGGATTGAGGACTCGGTTACTGGGCCGATATGATACAGATGACGCTTCGACCAATCCGGTACTTGTACCAGTACACCCACTGGGAAGTCAGGAGTGCCCCAACACTGCTTGATAAAGCCTCAACTCTCAGGTAACTGGATTGAGGGGGAATGCCGGGTGCTAGTGGATGGTGGTTGAAGCTGATGGGGAGGAGTGTAGGGGCAGTAATTCCCCGTACTTGGTGGAGATACCGAGTGGTCCCACCTTGTGAGGGGGATCTCTAGAGAGCTCGGTACCAGGTAATCACTACCCCCTAGTGTGTGTATCATACCGATCCAGGTGTAGTTGGAAGGTAGAGAATGTCAGGCCAGGGGAAGTAGCTCAGGGGTAGAGCTTCCGCTTCAAAGTTGGAGGGTCCCGGGTTCGAGTCCCGGTTTCTCCATGACATTTTCCGCTGACCACTACACTTCCTTCATAATCATTTTTTCTTACCGACAGTGGTCTGATTTTACAGGCAGATTTTAACAAAAATATGTGCTTGTGTTTTTGAAAAAATAAAGAACCCCCTGTCAAGTGAAAAGTGAGTGAGTGAGTAATAGATGTTTAACGCCATTTCGACAGCTAAGGTCATATTCATGGCGAGAACTACATTACACAATTTCACAGGGGAATGTGTCAGTGCCCGCGCATATGTGCACCACATACATCCCGAGGGGATAGGAAAGAGGAGAAATAGACCCTTTTAAGTGGGCTAGGGAAGCCCTCAAGTGAAAAGAAACACAAATAAACAATTGCAATCAAGAAGGTACTCAACAAGAACTAAGAAGAAAAAAGATACAAAGAGCTCTGGCTCCATCACTAGACACTGTGGGATACTGTCAGCGAGCCATCCAAAGTGCTATATATCACTCCTACATCTTCATGTTAAGGTTACCAGGTACACCTGTATGTACCATCCATGACCCAATCAGCAATTGAGCATTGGGCCAAGCTTGTCCATGCTTGGCCCAATATAAACCGACATTGGTCCAATACAAGCCGACATTGGCCCAATGTATCCTTGCTACCTGGGTAGTCACCCATAAGTTATACATTTAGGCCTTTTTTTTAGAACACCATGTCTTAATAACTCCATGCCAACCTGACAGGGATCCATTACCTAGATAGTGACCATTGACAGGTACCCATTGAGATCACATTAAGCCACTGGAACTACACAATTTCTGCCAAGGCTCATTGCCAATTGATAATAAACAGGGATCATTACACTCCCTCACCTTCTGGTAATTAGGGTGAATGGATCACCACCACCTGGGATCCACCGATTACCATGGTTGACTCACCCAGTATGAACCCCTTTATTGACACCTGTTTGAGGAATGAGCCAATATCCCTGATAATTGTCTCCTCCTCTAAACAGTAATTGAGATAATATGAACAAATGTCCAGCCACACTTATACTATATATACTCTAGCCTAAGTGGGCCATTCCTTCTACTTGGACCCTGAAGGGTTTACTCCCCAAGTTAACTCTAGTTGAGCAACAGCCTTTACAGCTACATTGCTGACTCTGTAAGATTCATCCACATTACAACATACTCTGTTCAGCTTCTACACCCACGGTAAAGGATTCATCATCAACTGAAGATCTATCTCTCGAGTTACTTTCTCACCTAGCTCAACAACAGGCTTGTAGACAATACCATGTGTAGTGATTAGAAGGACGGCGGGAATGATATTAGAGGTTAAATAAGAGGGTGCAGGTGACAAATCAGACTTCACAAGATTCAATTAGTGGTGACCTCTCTACTGCTGTCTAACATGAGCTTCAGACCCTGATAAATTGCTCTCACAAAGAGTTCACCTGTCTGTGAGCCCCCAGCCTTTCACCACATGTTGTTGAATGCTTTGTACTCATTTATCTAGCCCCCGGCTAGTGAGGCAATTGAAATTTTTCATACTTTGGCACTTAACAGCCACCATTAAACTCATCCTCATATTCCAGGAAGAAGTTTTAAAGCTGATTAGTCATTAAAAAGATTTATCAGCATTGAGATGCACTTCAAAGTCCAGTTTAGAAGGCAAAAGTCCCTCCTATCAGATATGGAGCTAGATAAACATTAGGCCATTGAAAAATTTCATGCAGCCACAATTGGATCGCTGATTCTGCAGTCAATATATCACAGCCAAGACCACCTCAGGATGTAATCAATACCAGTTAATTAAATGGACAAATTCCATTACCAATTGATATAATCTTTAATTCCCATCGACAGGTCATTTATCTGTCCAGAGGTTAATAAGAATATCTTTTTTATCTGTTAAAAAAACCATTCTGAATCCTTATTATTGATCAAAGCTTGTTAAAGTCGGAATTAACCTTTGAAATGCTACCTAGCCCCCTTCTAAACTCTCCCTCATATACCATTTTGTGGAATAAATATATCATTCCTTATGGCGCAATCAGGAAGAAATGTAAATGCCATTTGGAAAAAAGCGGAAGGCGACAATGCCAGAAACTGTCAACGGTGCAAAGTATGCATTTTTATACACTCTCATTGTTCTGGGTTATTCTGATATATTTTCCAAATTGTCCACAAATGGCAGGCATACCTCATGCCCTTTGTCCCAATCTCAGTGGTATTTCATCAAAGTGGCAGTGTAGCAAGTCATAGAGATAATCAATTACAAGGTACAAACATTTACTGCCATTTAGCAGCAGTGATTGAATTTTAATAATGACAAAGGCCTCCAGAGGAACATTCAAAATAGTGCCTAAAATACCAATTAAAAAAAAGCTGTTAGTTGAATTCAAGAGGTTCCCAATTTCAAACTATTTTCTACTTATTTAGTGATCAATGTTATTTGAAAGCACTAGTGGGTTTATTGATTCAATATCTTCAACCCTAAACACATGAGTGCTTTCAATTAAGACGTTTATCTTACAGATTCCTTCATTTTGTAATAATTTCTTACCTTATAGCATCAGAAAAAAAATGCAGGAGAAGAGATTTTCTAAGTGGAACCAACTCGATTCGCTTCACCATAGCTGTCAGCGGAAGTCCTCTTGTGCTTTCTTGTCCATTTTCCAGGGCTCTTCACCGCAGGGCCCTGGCATGTGGATAATCAAGTTGTGTTACATTGAAATGTTATGATATTAAGCTTCTAACCTAAATATACTTCACTAAATAGAATCTAAGGTTATTCTCGCCATGTTTCATTGCCATTCTGGTCTATATAGTAGCCAAATACCAACAAATTCTTTATAAATCCAAGCGAGTAGCCATGATGGGGCGTGTTGACACTGTGAAAGTAGACCGAAAGTCGGCGCCTGACATAATTATGGGGTCAAAGGTCAGCAAGACGCAATGGTGGGTGCCAAGAAGTATTGCTATGGAAAACCATTGGATTCTTTTTTTTTAACAAAATAGAGAAATTAGGCATGGCATGTTCATCTAGGATACCTTAGGATATTTCCCTGTTAATAACCCCACCTGCCACCATTGGATTCTATGCTAACAAGTTATGCAAAGCCCCAGGTATATCAGACTGATTTTTCAAATACTTCATGTACATTGGTTTCTAGTACCGTTCGGCATGGTGTAGTGGATAGCGAGGCTGTCTATTGCCACAGCGGCTGGGAAACTATTCTCATAGAACCATGAACGGTTTTAACTGGAAACGTATGGTGAGGTTGACTTTGTATACTTCTCCAAATTATTAACATGTCCAGATTCTAACCAAAGGCTTCTTGAAGATGTCCAAAAAGTGTTAGAGTTGGGTTATGGCCTGATAATACCCCGGGGTTATGACCATAAAAGCACTGTCCAAGCTAAAATTGTGAGATAAATGGGTGTAACCTTTAATCCTCTTTCATTTTCCTCTGGGATCAATCCTTTGCAGATTGTGCTAGTATAAAGGATTTTTATTTGTATTATAAAGTTTTTTTCTTCTTTTTTCATCACCAATAAGGCCTCAAAAAAGTATTAGGTAGTGAACAACTTTCCAAGATTCATATTAATCATAGGTGAATATTGAGTGGTGACAGATCCATTCACAGTTTCTTTCAAACAGTTAGTCATCCTGAAGGATATCTGCTGACAGTGATAGTTGCCTTACCTGTACTTACATTTAATATTGACTTGGACAGTTCTGCTCTTGAGGTTCATCTTTCTAATTACTATCATTTTCAAGTCATTTACATTATGGACTAATTGATGGTTTGGAGAGGGACCATAGCCAGAAATTATCAGAGGCTTATGTAAAGTGATCACACCATTACAAAAGTTTCATTTCCTAGTTTTCATGACTAATCTACCTTTGTGGCCTTAGCTCTCTGTTTTAAACTATATCCAATTATATTCTCCCCAATTAGTAAAATCTAACATGATACTTTCCGCTTAACTGACAGTAACTTGCAGTGGGTCTAGTTCATTTCCGACACACCTTTGCCTATCTGACATTATGATTTACTCTCTAGCATTAAGCCAATGTGCCCCTCCTCGGCTACACTAAACTATTGTAGAGGTAATTAATTACCTACCTTTAGTTCAGACTGTTTTTTTGATGAGTAGATAGGTGTAGGTAGGAGCATCAGGAATGGATTATCACTGTACCTCTTACAGGGTTTCATACTCAAGGTAATGGAGCTCGGACTGTCAAGTTTGGTTATTTCCATCACCTCAATCACTGGCCACTGTGCAATGATAACCTATAGACCCTATGGCAAAGATCAAATTTAGGTAGGAGTTGTGTTGAACGTTAAGGCATGGTTAGACTCACCACCTGCGCTTAAACTACTTGGTCTGTGTCGAGTTGGGGACCAACAGGCACCCATCAGCTTTTATGAAATCACTCAATACAATCGTCTGCGTCTTTAAAATAATTCTTGTAACTGTATAAAATCATTGAACACAATCTTGCCACTGTGACATTGAGATGACTCACATCCATATTTGATGAGGGGAAAGTACAGTAACTGATATGCATATTGGGGATAAATCTGTTCTATAGCTAATTTATAGTACTTCCCTTCATGAATATGCCCCAAAATAACGACTCTATACGGCACTTTGGTCCTGATGGCCTAACCCCATGGCCTTCCACTCCCTGCTACCTTATAACCTTAGTCAATTTCTCTATTAGTGATCTCTGCTAGGCCATTACACTTCACCTATCATGCTACCCTTAGGGTTTACACAGACCTTCCTGTAATGCTTTGAGGGCCCGCTTGCTTTACAACCATTGTTCAACTCAGAAGCTCCTCAAATTTGCAACATTGTACATTTTTCAGCTTTCAGGCCTAAGGAACACAACAATTGGGTCAGAACACAACAATGGTGAGTGATTCTAGTTTCAAAATGCTGTCAACTATGGCATCAAAACACCAAATATGTATAATATGTCAATGTAGTATGTGGCCCTATGATGTTAAAGCCACTAACCTCCTGAGATACCTGTGAGTAGAGAGCCCCAACATCCATCACACTCACTCTATCGCCTGACCCCCTCAGCCACTGAGCTGTACACCAAGTGGCTCCATTATCCCAACCATGTCCATCGGGCATGTAAGCTTCTACTGGTACAAGGGCTAACCAAAGATGCAATTGGCCCTATTATGTATTGGACCCTGAGCATAGAAAGTAAGAATAAGGTCAGGAGTGACTCGAGCAACATGCTGTTTAAAGGGATGCACAAGAGAAGCAATGGTGGTCATAAAGGAGGACCGCCTTATAGGAGGTAAAAGCACATAGTAACTGAGGTGGATAGCAATAAATCATGTACATAAACAGCAGACACAAAGTATTCAGAGACCTCATTTATCTATGATAAGACCAGGCCAAGAATAATAAATGGGAGCTTCCCCATCTCCTCCAAATGAGGATAAACTATCAGAAGAGATTGACAGATACTTACTAAGGCTGATACCTGCCTTCCTATGCTGAGGTGGGATAGGGGGAATGGTGAGGCTCTCAAATCAAAACTTATTTAATCCATCAATAATACTTAATCTATTTTCTAACCAATGGCCTTCATGTCTTTCTATGTGCATTAAAGCTGACATACCCACCCAGCACATCAATTTTAAACTGTCCCTGGCACCCTTGACCCGGGGCTATAGAGGTGTCATCTTATAATGGAGTGAGAAGCCATTCATAGAGTATCATCAGGTCTGCTGATGGATCTGGTATTCTACTAAGGGTTGGCCAATGAGATACTTTAAACAGCAGATGTAACATCCATCCAAAGGTCAATTCTTACCTCCTAGAAACTAACCCTTGGCCCTAGCCCCTACTGAATATGCAAACAAATGATCTGAAACTATATGATTATCTTGTTGGTTCAATCAATTTTTGATACTTTATCAAACTGCAGGTCTATCGTCCCATTTGGTGTTTTAATTTGTATTATTGTGCATCATGTCTCTAGGAAACATACAGGGTAAACAACCTAATATTCTTATTCAGGAATAGGCTGTACTTTAGATGTCTATAGAGAGACTTTGACAATAAATCCCTGTGACCAATAAATCAGGCTAATGCAATCAGCTCTACAAATTCATTCTATAGATAATCGTTGAGCAGATGAATTCTAATAAAGAAAAATGGAATTCTGATGTCATATCTTGATGTGCTATAAATGCTATCAAGTATACATGACTGAAGGGCAAGACCTTGTGTCAGTTGATAGTGCAGAACTTGTATTTATTCCAGCATATTGTACAGAGTCTTAGTGATAGTAGTGTATAGGTTAGTGGCCTCTGCTGGTCTGAAGGTTACAGGTATCACACAGCGGGAAGCTATGGTGGCGACTTGGGCGATGTGTAACTAAGGGGGGTGGTGTGTGTACAGGTAACGGCCCTGACAAACCCAAGGGTATCCATATATAACACTGATATTGTCTTGGAAAACGCTTACTTCACTGGCAAACCATTCAAAACCATCAATAATCGTTTTGTTCTCTGGTTCATTCACCATGATTGCATTAATGTCCCACAAACCAAACATTAACCAAGGACATATGTGTTGAATATGTTCCTTTTTGTTTGTTTCAGTGAAAAGATCAATACACAATACAGGTACCCCTTTTGTTAAAGGACTCAGATCTAAGTCAAATCCAAACCAAGCCAAATGCCCCATGATGATCATGTTTAGCAACCAGACATATGACAAAAAGGTAAATTAGAGCTGATGACTAATTACCAGCAGTTACATAGCCATCAAATTCATTCCTAACTATATGATTTTGTGATTCTCCAGGACATTTTTTCAGAGTAGCTTATCGATGATCATCTCTGTAATATTCCATTTTATACCTCAGTATTGAGCATCTTCAATGCTAAATCTTAATTACATCTTGAACTATTTTATATCTATGCAAGCAGATAATCTGATGGTAACTAATCTGTATAAATAGCATTCCTTTTCCTCCGTAGAAGATTGCTTGATGGGCAATATAAATTTTTAAATTTTATTCTCCATATCATCAGACAGTAGAATTGTATAATCTGAAGAATCTTTTTCTTTACAACTGATTCAAAATTGCAGCAGTCATTCACAGATTTTCCTTCATAATCCTTCTTTTTTTTTTTTTTTTACCAATTTTCGGTCTGTTTCAACAAAGAAAAAGTGCTTATACGGATGGGGAGAAGAATGAAGAGCCCCCTGCCAACTAAAATCAGCTAATTGCAATCAAGAAGGTTCTCAACAAGATCTAAGGAAAAAAAAGAAAGAAAAAAGAGCTCTGGCACTATCACTAGACACTATGGCATACCATGTGTAGTGAATAGAAGGAGAAGGGAAATAATATCAGAGGTGAGATAAGAGGGTACAGGTGACAAATCAGATTTCACAAGATTCAGTTATTTAGTGGTGTCCAAAGAGTTCACCTGTCTCTGAGCCTCTACCCCTTCACCACAAGTTATAAAATGCTTGGACCCTTGCTATCTAGGCAATACAAACTCATCATACTTTGGCTCTATACAGCCATCATTAAATTCATCATCATATTAGGGGAAAAATATTTCAGATGTTTAGTCATTTACCATATAGACCCTCACTAGAAAGGATTTTTAAGCATTATGATCCACTTTAATCTTTGGTAGAGAGGGCAGAGGGGTCCCTCCTGGGTCATAAAGCCACAGTTGGATTGCCGATCCTGCAGTCAATATTATCACAACCAAGGCCGTCTCAGGGGATAATCAATACCAGTTAATTATATGGTTAAATCCCATTACCAATTAATAATATTTCTGATTCTCATTGACAACTCAGTAATCTATCCACTAAGAGTACATCTTTTTAGGATATCTCCACAAAAAGCAGGTCAAATCCTTAAATATTATTAATCCAAGCTTATCAAACCTTCAGATAAGCATAAATTTGGTGGTCCAAGCTCCCTTCTAATCTCACCTTGGGAAAATAGTTTGTCACAGGATTATATCATTCTTTAAATCAATGTGCAGTAAGCTACAAATGTACAAAGATTCACGATGATTGGGTCTGACTAAGGGTTATCTCGCATGCGAAAGCTGAGTGAGATAACCCTCAGTCAGACTCACTGTAAGTGAATATTTATATCATTTCATCTTATCTTAGTCAGTACCTGTGACTCAGTATTTATGACCATTTATATAGTGAGTGAGTGCGTAATAGGTGTTTAATGCCATTTCGACAGCTAAGGTCATATTCATGGCGAGAACTGCATTACTATTTCACAGAGAAATGTGTTGGTGCCCGCGCATATGTGCACCACACACATCCGAGGGGATAGAAAAGAGGAGACATAGACCCTTTTAAGTGGGCTAGGGAAGCCCAACCATTTATATAAAACAATACTTTAGAGCGTTATTCTATAATTGAACCACATGCAGTTTGACACTGTAAACAAAGCCAGGCACTGACAGATAATATGTTTTGTTACTACTAAAGTTGTGATCTTTATTTAGACAGTCGTACACATAATTAAGTACAGATGTGTACTGCCATTTGGCAGCAGTAGTGAAATTTGAATAGTTACAGTCGCCTTAGAGAAACACTCTTTGTTTGGAATAAAAGCAAAATCAATGGCTGTTAGGAGAATTTAAAAGATTCTCTTTTTCGGATTATATAAATCAGTTTCTAAAGTCAAAAAATAACTTTTGTGGTGGCAAAATCTTCAACTAATACATTCCTCTGATAATATGATTCACTGGCTCATCTAAATTGTTTACTATTTGTAGAAGTATAACCTTATCCTCTATCATTGTCTTCTAGGATCACAATTACTATGCATCAGGGTAGGAATCTTTTTAAATTATCAGACACTGTTGATATTTACTACTAGAATATGTGAGACAGCAAGTCAGAATATCTGAGGAGGCAAGTTAAAAGGACCGTCCAGGGGGATTAGTACCAGTTCTGGCCACAAGGGGGACACCACTATGGCCTAAAAGGGGCAAAATATACCAAAAATACTTAATTACACTACTTTTCTATGTAGATTACAATAGTCCTAAAGCGAAATAACCATTTTTGAGGAAAACCTTATGAATTTGGAATGTAAATAGAATGATTTTGGGCATTTGGAGGCAGAAATCAGTGCTTTTTTCGATATTGGCTACCATGGAAACATTATTTTCACCCAAATTGAGGAATCAAAAGAGCCTATTTGTAGCAACACCCACAAGGATTAGTGTGATAAAAAAATAGTAAAAATCAGATTATTGGATCAAATTTTATGAGAAAAAGAATGTGAAGTATAGGACAATTTCCCTTATTTGCAGAATTATGCTCAATGATACATATCATCTGAGATATCTCATAAAATATACAAGTTAGACCTTGTTTGGGATTTGGATAGGATGGTAACCATCTAAGTTTAAAGAGCCATATCTCTTAAACTAGAAGATATATTTTCTTATGCTATATATAGTTGGAAAGCTCATGGCCTGAATTAAAAAATATGACTTTTTCCCTGGGGAACCCTTATTGCTTGGCTGTAAAATGAATAATTACTGTAAATGATATCCAAATCATGAGGGTTAGATAAGAAACTAAATGATAACCTGCTGGTGAGAAATCAGAGTTCCTAAGTTTATAACTCAGTGATGGCCCAGCATTGCCAGCAAAGACAATCTAATAAATAACTTTCTCAATGTGATTCGGCATCAACTGTTCGGCATTTCCTTATCAATCATTTCCTACATCATGATTGCCTGGCTCGCTACTGGACCAAGACAACATCACAATATAAATTTATCATGCTTGGGGTATACCCAGCCACTCTAACTATGGGGAATTATGGTGACAAGGGGCAAAAGTCTTCTAGCATAGTAATTTTGGAACATGGTAATGATTCCAACTTTACTGGTGTATACTATTTGTTATCTTATCAGCTTTGTTATACAAGGATGTCTACAAATAGATCCCTTTTACTTGAAGTGAATTGAATTATTTTCATATTGAGAATGAATCTTACCATGAGACTATAATTATGATGGGGTGACCCAATTTCTTCTGTTTACAAATTCACAAAATAGTGACTGAGTAGGATCACAAACTTGTGAAAATTACCATCTCCCATCTCCCATCTATATTTCCTGATACACTATTGCTGAAAGTCAATTAAAGTTAACTGCCCCTTTCTCTTATTCTCTGCCCCTTCACCATATCAATTCCCTATTCCCTCACTGTCACAATGTTTATCCGGCTCTCACCCTCACAGTACCTCCAAGGTTCTGTGGGGTCAAGGGTAAAAAAACACACAAAGTCCTACCTCTGTGTATTGACTTACTTGACCAGACCCTCTGACTAATGTATTATTTAGTCCAACATCCAGCCAGTATTTCACACCCCTGTGATCTATACTATTCTTGCTGAACAGAGTGCTAGTCCCTTATTAGGCTTTTTCAACAGGATCATTGAAGACCCCATACATATGAGGTTAGGACCGCAGAGGGAGAAGGTAACCAATTCATTCTTTTTATTTTGGAGATGTTTGATATTTTTTTATTCCCTCCCTAACCTGCTGGAATCAAATTCATCTTTATCATCAGACTAAACCCAAGAAGAAATATAATGTCTCTGGTATATCCAGAATCGATGGACACAATGCGGAAAGGTCCAGACAGATAGATGCAAAGTCCATGTAGGTTTACCGTGGTCTACAATGTGGAAATGAATGAGACAATGCCATAGTCCATACATAACAACCAAGGTCCTAAGAAACCAGAGGAACTAAAAATCCATTAAGCTCCCAAGTATGTGCTTATTGGTATAATTACTATTTGCCATTAACAGTTATCTAAGCCATAGGAAAATTATGATGAGGATCTTTAACCCTTAGGTGCCCAAGCGTGCTTAAATGCGCGGTTTCGGCTTAAATACATGTATATTGAAAGAAATTGTCATTCAGATACATCAACTGGTCCAATCTGCAAAGTTAACCCCTCTATAGAACGGCCATGACCTCCCAATACAAATACAACCATCCAATTTGCTTTATCTCCATAGGTCAGGCCCAGGGAGTCAAAACCTGAAAATAAGATGTCATCTTATTTGGTTTATTAGAGGGTAACCCTCCAGGGAGCTATGATCTGACATGATACCAAAATTATGCTAGATCTTTTACATCCCATTCCCCATACTCCCATTAGATTCTTCAAGAACTGTTTTTATAAACAAGAACAACCCATGCATTGTTACTAACAACTTATGTTTCCAAATCGGTGGCAGTGCACATAATCATAGGCAGCATCAGCATTGAAAGTACTGTCATGCTAGTAGTTGGCATGATCAAGTTGTCATATGAGAAATATCATATGACTAGTGGTGTAAGGAGTAAATACATCAGGCTCATAATAAAATAGTGTTATTTCCAGTTGTCACTGGTTTATTCAGCTTTAGGCAACATGTAAGAAATATCAATCATACAGTAGTTGGTATGTAGGTAATTTGTACATACAGTAAATATACAGTAGTTTATAAAGTATAATGTTCTGTTCCACTCCACCTGTGAGGTATCAATAATACAGTGTCCAGCATACTTCTAGGTGGGTTCCCACACCTAGCTCCTGACCTGCTGCTTAGAGGAATAATGTAATAATGGATAACTTTACCCTCTGGTGGAAGTCTTGAAGAAGATAGCCTCTGGCCACTAATGGTAGGAAACCAATGCCTGTCTAGCATAGTTTCACCATAGTGCAGTGGTGTAGCAGGTAGCAGGAGATGACTGGAGATGATACCTCTAGAGCGGTTCTTGGTGATGTGTCCTCCTGGAGGTGCAGACAGGCTATTTGTAGCAAATCTTGGAAAAGCACCTCCAGACTGACTGGAGCCAGCAGCATCTGCCTAACTCTACAATTGTTTGAGGGGACCCTTTCAAGTGTCACAGGGGGACAAAGGACCCCCATGGACGCCGCTATGGCCCCCATTGTCTTGGTCGGTTCTGCATCTTTAGACCCTCATATCTCGGCCGTTTATGCTTGTATAACCGCCATTTTGGGCATGCGCAGAGCTGAATGTGCCAAGATTATAATGCCCGCTGGATAGGCGCGTAACTCCCGCCGGTTTGTCTGTAGCTCACTCGGAGGTTGATTCAGTCTCCATGGCGTAACTTCCTTAATACTGGGAGTTCAGCCTTGATCTTGGGCTCATTCTGACCGTCTAATTATGGGCTTTCCATAGAATTTTTGATATTTGACCTAGGTCGCTCAGGAGCGACGCTAGAGCGACCGGAAGGTTATGGCGTCGTGCTTATGTAACCCATTGTTCAGTCCTTAGAGTGCTCAGACACTCATGACGGCGTCAGCGGTGCTCAGGCACCCGTGACGGCCGGTTGCATTCACTTACAAGTTATTAATTTGTGCATTGAACCATGAGGTCGCACACTGAGACCCTTATTCTTATTATATTGTGCAGTGAACCATTAGGTCGGACCTTTTGATGTCATAAACTTAGTCTAACTGACTGTGGCTGGTGTGCAGTGGGGCATGAACGCTCTTATGTAAAGTTTGAGCGCTCTTATAGCTCTTAGAACCAACCTATGTATTAATTTCATAGATATTTCTTTGATTAATACAAAATATGTTACAATTTATGGAATAATAAAATGGTATATCATAGAATACTCCCTCTCCCCCGAAAGAATGCGAAACTCCGTCATTTCGCCGAGGGAATGTACAATTTATACAATTTTTACCTTATTTTTGGAGTTATATACTGTTTTGTAAGAGGATTTGAAGTAATGGGGAGTGCTTCAAATGCAATTTTTGTGGTAGAGCTTTGTCAGTATAAACAATTTTCTCCTGGGTATAAGTACATTTCCGAGTTTCTATATCTTACTATACCAGAGCTTATTTGCTTATGTAACATCAATTTTGGGTACAATTTTCCATTTTTATGTACAACATACAATTTGGCAAATAGTGTGCAATTTTGGCATTTAATATTCAATTTAGCGTGCAAATTGAACATAAATGACAATTTCAGTGTGCAAATTTACAATTTCGCGTGTAATTGCGTTCAATTGACAATTTCAGTATGCAAATATATAATTTTTGCGTACATTTGGCAATTTAAGTGTGCAAATATATAATTTTCGCGTATATTTGGCAATTTTAGTGTGCAAATATATAATTTCGCGTACATTTGACAATTTGAGTGTGCAAATATATAATTTTCGCGTATATTTGGCAATTTTAGTGTGCAAATATATAATTTCGCGCGCATTTGGCAATTTTAGTCTGCCAGTGTATAATTTTGCGTTCAATTGATAGTTTCTGTATGTACAAATATAATTTTGCGTACAGCTTGGATACACATAGAAATGTTGATTTTCTAAAAATCTGACTTCAGTGTATGAATTGGGTACAGACATACAGTATAATGTGCAACATATAATTCAAATGTAAATTGGATACAACTTACAATCTAGTGTGCAAACATACAATTTTAGTGTGCAAATTGGGTACGAGCGTACAATCTGGTGTGCAAACATACAATTTTTGTGTGCAAATTGGGTACAAGCGTACAATCTGGTGTGCAAATATACAATTTTAGTGTGCAAATTGGGTACGAGCGTACAATCTGGTGTGCAAACATACAATTTTAGTGTGCAAATTGGGTACAAACGTACAATCTAGATTACACTATTCAATTTATGGGATTTGAGACAAATTTTTCCGAGGGCCGGAAAAACAAAGTACTTCATGTACAATAGGCTTGTTTGTCTCTGAGTTACTCATTGATTTTGCTATATGGGTGTATTAATTGGCAATTTCGGCAGTGGGCCGCTGCTTAATTGACTATTCCCCTAGCCTTTTGAGTATGTGTCCCTGAAAGAGATTTATTTGGTGAGTATCTTAAGTAAACATGTTTTATGTCAACAATTTTCTCAACAATTTTTTTTTTTTTTTTTTCATTCATTTTTCCAACAATTTTCTTGGATACCTAAAGTGTGTTACTTTAAGTAAACCTTGGCATAGTATACAAGTGCTAGTGGGTACAAAAACTGTCTTAGTTATCTACCTGCATTCATGTATATTAATGTTAGATTTGTACAATTTTACAATTTGTAATTTGCAATTTCGCAATTTTGCGCGTATATGCGCGCATTAATCATTGATTTTGTGAGAATACCATAGATTTTCATATTATACATCAACAAGTGGCTGTGTATATAATTTTTTTTTTTTTTTTTTTTCTAATACTTTGATAATTTCATTGACAGTGGAGGTGTGTGTCATGTGTGAGATGTGTAGTCTCAGTATCTCCTGGTGGTGGACTGGGGGCAGTCTAGGCTGTGGGCAGTCTAGGCTGTTTCCACAGTCACCGGGGAGGGCTGGTGGTTTAGAAAATTAGCAATAGTCTGCATGTTTGACCTTGCGGTCTCCTCCTGTTGTTCGTCAATAATTATATCTGTTGTATTTTCCAGTGCTGTCATGGTCACCGGGCTGGTGCCACAATCATTCTGGAGAAGCATGGAGTAGTACAGTCCTTTGTTTTTAAGGGCTGGTATAGTGCTGAACCTAGTGCGCCAAGGTAGGTGTATCACCTGAGGGAGGTGATAAGCAAATTCTCCTCTCTGTGTTGTTATAACTGCTGGTCCATTCCAGGTAAATATAGCCTTAGGTAGTGGGAAGGTTTTAACCACTATATCCTTATAGGTAGGGGCAGCTGCTGATTTAATCTCATCAAATTCATGTGGTATTGGCCTCAAGGGTAGCGCGAAGTTTGAGTCTCCACAATATATTTTAAAATATATTGTGGGGTTTGTGCGCTTGGCCACATTTTTCTTGCCACAGTGTGTCTGTGCAAATTTCTTAAGGTACTTCATTATTCTGTAGGCTGAGTAGATGGTCAGGGTGAATAATATAGCAATTATCAGGGTGTGGGTTTCCTGAATTGTGAGGAAGGGGGTGTGGGTTTCCTCTGTAGGGGTTAGTTTGGTAGGATTCTTATCTGGGAGCAATTTGTGTAGGGGCAGCTCGGTGACTAGTCTGAATGCTTTGGCTGTAGGCAGGTAGGCTACAGTCCCTCCTAGTCTGTATAATTTGAGTAGTATGTATACTATAAAAATGTGAGCTGATATCCCTAGGATGAGTGCTAAGCTTTGGAAGATTGGATGCTCTGTAACTCGACGTAGGTATGATTCCTCGTAGCGCGTTTCCATTTCCTTATTAAGGTTGGAGGCATCTTTTAATACTGTTTTAGCAAAGGGCTCTAAATTTAGTTGAGTAATATCATCCATGATTGGATTTTCCTGTAGTTTTTCTAAGGTTCTAGAAAGGTTTACTACTGGGAAATTTGGAAGATTCTCTCTTTCATCTGGTTTGGTTTCAGAAATTTTGTTAAGTGCTGCCATGAATGGTAAATTAATTGTCTTGAGAATGTAATGAAATGATAAGGTTGAGTTACAGGGCAACCTTGTGTTTGGAAGAGAAAATTCTCCTACACTGATCGTGCACCCACAGGGTACACCTATGATTGAGTAGGACTGGGCCTTCCGAGTTTCAGACGTTTTACCATGGCAGTTGATAAAGTAATGGGGTTCATTAGTAGTGACCAGATACTCATCTTCAGAAATGGAAATAGCATGGGTGGTAGGTGTTTGCAGTGGTGAAACTGTAAACTTGCAATGTTCCTTAATCTGTTGAGCCTGGTTAGTAAAAATGGCTACAGGGCATGTAGGCCTGTGTTTATAAATTCTACCATTTACATCTCTGCATACCTTTACTGTAGTACCTTCACATGCCTGCATGTCTGCTGAGTCCAATTCGATGAATAATGATTCGTCGTAAGATACTGCTAGAAACTCAGTTGTGGTTTGTAATTTGGTGACTCCTCTGGTGGGGGTCTCCTGTGTGTCTATAGGCATGGGTGATGTAATCATTTGGTACAGTTTGAAGGTAGAGGTGGTAGATTGAATTATAATGTCCAGATGAATATATACATGGTGAGCTGAGTAAGTGTATGAGGTCAGCTTCTGTGAATAATAGAAATCTAAGTCATTAATTGCGACTTGTGCTCCAGGGTGTGTAATCCTAAGTTTGTTATTAATGTCAATTAGGTATCTAGCAAGGTCTGAGGGTGGTACTATATCAGGGGTTAGGATTCCTGATGATAGCATCCTCAGGGCTGTATTTGTCCTTTGCAGTGATTGAACTGTATTCATTCTTGCTGCTATGATAATTAGTGCATCATTTAATACTTGCATTTTCTCCCTTTGAGTTTTCTCGTGCCTTGAATATGAGTCAAGTGACCTGGACATGTTAGAGGCCCACAGGTTGACGGTGTCACCTATGGTGTTGAATGTGCTGTCCAGTACCTTCTTATCTTGGATGTATGCTTTAACAAACTTATCTTGTCTGTCTGTGATCTTTTCAATGAGATTAGCTGCTTCCTGGTCCTGTTTAGCAAATTTTCTTAGTATTTCATCTATGTTCTTGAGCTGTCCCATTACTTGGTTTACATCTTCTACTGTGGCTAGACCTAGCACACCGCGAAACAGGGGTGCTAGAAAACCCAGTATGGCCTCTCTTTTGGCCTTGTCCAATGTGTTTATGGGGTTGGATAAGAACAATTTGATGGAGGCTAGTGTTTCATTTATCTCCTTGTCTGCAATTTCCAGCAAGGTGTCTAGCTCCTTAGCTTGTTGGATAATTTGGCCAGAGGTATGATCTTGTAGAGTAGGAGTGGTCAAATGGAGTATTCTATCCCTTATGGATCCTTGGGTAACGGGTGCCCGAGGTATCTTGTAGGGAATAGCTAACAACAGTGTTGTGGTTGTATGTCCATTGACCAATGGTTGAGGGCTAGGTTTGAATACTACTCCTATGTTTTGTCTCACCACAGGTGTATAACCTGCAGTAAGTGGTTCAATAGTATATAATAACAGCATAGTTAGCAGTATGGGTGAAACTCTCAGTGTCCCCATGGTGCTTGTGTAAAGCAAGTTTGCTGTTTAAAGTCTTGTCAAATTTGTAGTGATTTGGTGCTGGTAAAGTCTAAGTGTATGGTGTAACACTTTTAAATGAAGTGGTTCAAACTGTACCTTTGCAAGATTGAGCTGTCTTGGCAATATGTCCGGTGAGTCTATAGAGATTGACCAGTAAATGGTAAGGTCAGGTTGAAGGTGAAGTAGGTGTGTTCTTTATCCTAGTGCAGTCTCTCCTAATGGAGAAGTGGGCTGGCTAATTCCCAAGTGGGGTCCTGTAGACTTGTGTTCCAGACTGCAGCTGGATGAAGACTGATGGTGGGCTATGGTCCACAGTGCTTCTTATGTAGCCTACCCTACCCACATCCATTGTGGGCCTGGTATTGTTTCTCTGGAGTCATGTACCTAATCTCCAGTGTCTGCAACTGAGGGGTTCTATTGTGTAATCTGTGTACTGGTAATTAGCTCCTCCTGTCATCCAGGACAGCCATTCATGACCGTCTAGACAGTTGTCTGAGTGTAGCTTATAAGGTCAATTGATCTCTATAGACTGCTGTGTTGGCATAGCGCGCTCTTTCATGTGGGGATTAGGCTTTAGACACTCCATTGTGTTACCCTTACTCTTCTTAGACTTCATGTCTGCTTTACTTGGGGGGTCCCAGCCTTTGACCCTTTCAGAGGCAATAACCTACTGATATATTTACAAATTTGATTGGCTTTATATACATAGTAATTCATTATCAGTCACACATGTCTTATGTGTGGCTGAAGAGAATTTGTAATACATTTTGAAAATCTTATGTCTTTTGGTATCTCAATCCTGTTTCTAATTTCTTGAAACTGCACCACACCTAGATGTCTTTCTTAGTATGTGGTGTGCAGGCCTAGGCTTGATAGGGCCTATGCCTGTGGTTTCTCTTGTAAGGGTGATATCATTTTTGTTCCTTACAATTTTGCTGTAGTATTTGGCCTCATGTGGAATAAGCCTGTGTGCAAATTCATTGTTTCTGACAGCCACAACCTTTTTCAGTCTGTCTATGTGCACTGGTCTGGCCACCAATAGATTGGTGTCCAAGTTTTTGAGTTTGGCACTTGTCAAACTAGGTCTATCTACTACAACATATGGTCCCATAAAAAGGGGTTGAAGTTTCTTACACTCTGTATTGGTCAGGATTCTTGGTATGTTTAGGTACACCATGTCGGTGACCTTGATTTCCTGTGGTGTAAGTTTCTTATCATATCTATCCTTTCTTTCCTTTTGTAGCTTGGCGACCCTTTCTATAGCTTTCCTCCTAGAGGTATCTTGATTTGTTATCATGTTGGCTACGTGGTCTGCTACTGTGGATATGTCTTCCTGTATTCCCAGCCCTAAGTCCATTGGGGTGGCTGGGTTTCTTCCATGGAGTAGGAAGAAAGGGGTGAATCCTGTGGTTTGGGATTCAGTGTTGTTTAATGCAAAAGTTATGGGTTCAATAAATGAATCCCAATTGTTTTGGTGCTTTGAGCAGAATGCTCTGAGTGCTGTGCCTATGCTAGCATTGAATCTCTCTACAAGCCCATTTGATTGTGGCCTGTATGGTGAGGAGAATTTATGTTTGATCTTGAGGTGTTTAGTTAACTTTGTGAACTTTGCACCTGTATAACATGTCCCATTGTCTGTTTGAAGAGTGGCTGGTGTTCCATGATGACAAATTATATTCTTGTAGAACTCTGCTGCTGTTGTCTCAGCTTTTAAGTCAGTAGTAGCCCAAGCTGTTGCATATCTGGTAGCATAATCTATGCAGACTTGTATATATGTTTGTTTCCCCTGGCAGTTGTGGGAAGTGGTCCCACCGCGTCTAGGTTTAGGAACTTCATTGGTGAAGTCATGTACTCTCTCACTGTCATTGGTGTTTTGTGTGAGTGTACTTGCCTTTTTGCTGTGAGGCATGTGTGGCAGGTGGAAACATATTTTGTTGTGTCTGCTAGCATAGACTTCCAATATACCCTAGGTCGGAGTGCTGACAGCATCCTACTTGAACCAAGATGGCCGCCGGTAGGTGAGTCATGGAAATACTGTAGTGTACTTGTTACCCATTGCTGTGGTATAACAATTTGAAGTGGTACAGTATTGGTTTTTCTCCAATTTATGGGGCATATATGGACTAATGTACCATTTACCAAGGTGTATGTCTGGCCTTGGTTGATGATTCTATTTCCTTGTGCTTTTGGTGCAGGCAAGGTCCCATCCTCAAGATACTGTATGAGGGGTAATAGGTCCTTGTCTTTCCTTTGTTCCAAGCCAAGGTTTGTACCTGAGATGGATGTGTCGGGAATCTGATCCAGTAGTTGATTTATATCTAGCACATGTTGTTTTATTCTGTCTCTTTCTTTTTCTTTTTCATCGACTATTGGCCTATCTTGTGCCTTTTGTTGGGGTGTGTCACTCTTGTTTTGGTGCGTAGGCTCCTTTGGAGGGCCTATTTTCGCCTTAATGGGAGTGGCAACCTTTTTCTTTAAAGGCACACTTTGCTTTTTGTCATTCTTCTTTGTCTCAGAGTTCTTTGACTTAGTCGATGCAGTGTCTTTTGTGACATTTTTCCTGGCAGGTGGGGTTTTGGTAGGTTTGTTTCCTGTGACCTTTTTCTCATTTAGAATAGTTTGTGATTGTGTGGGGGGTTTTGGTGTGCCCTCCTGAATCATTTCTCTAGTCTTTGAGCGTGTGGTCATAGGACACAAATGGTTTGATGTTTCCTCTCCCTGCATTGGTTCAAAGAATCTGACTGATTTAGAAGTTGCTTGAGTAATAGCATATATTGTGTCTTCTGGATCTTCATCATCTGAGTCAGGTGGGGTGAAGGGTGGCTCCTTAGGAGTTGCCTTCACTATCTGATTGAGTGATGAGAATTCAATAGGCTCGAAGTCATTATCTGGAAAGAGTTGTGAGTATTCTCTCTCACAGTGGCAAAACACATAGTGTGTAGATTGCTTCAAGATACCCCTAATGGGTGTCTCTGGCCTTTCAATGGTGTTGGGTGGATCATCCCTTTTGAATGGTACTTTCTTTGGTACTTTTGCAAACTTGGTTCTACTGGCTGCTCTAACTCTCCTTGGTGGGGGTGGAGGGTTAGTCATGGGTCCAGAGTCTGGGTATTCTCTTCTAGACATAGCATCTGGTGGTGTGTTATCATCACCCTTCACGTGTTGGATGGTGAATGAAAATTGTTGTATGTCTAGAGCCCATCTGGCCCATCTATGTGTGAGTCCTGTATTGGTTAATAGTGGGATTAGGGCTGCATGGTCTGTGTATAGTTGGAAGTGTCTGGTCTCTAGATAGTGTCTGAAGTGTAATACTCCATACACTACTCCCAGTAGTTCTCTCTCTGTGGTATTGTAATTTCTCTCATGTTTTGAGAGGGTTCTACCTGCAAAGGCTACTGGTCTGAGCACTCCTTCATTATCTCTCTGTGAGAGTACAGCTCCTAAACTCACATTGGAAGCATCAGTTGCCAAACTGAACTCTTTCTCATAGTTTGGATATCTGAGAAGAGCATTGGTACAGAGGGCATGCTTTAATGTTTTGAAAGCATTATCTGCCTCTTCTGTCCAGACAAATGCTTTGAGATGTGTCTGTAGATCATACAATGGCCTAGCAATTTGGGCATAACCTTTGATAAACTTTTTGAAGTATTGGCATAGGCCTGTGAAGGATCGGACATTTTTGACTGATTTTGGTGTTGGGAAGGTTTTGATTGATTCCACCTTTGTGGGAGATGGTTGCAGTCCCATGGGTGTGACTCTCATTCCCAAGAAGTCTATTCTGTCTATGAAGTATTCACATTTTGATTTCTTCAGTTTGAGTTTACCAACTCTTAGGCTGTTGAACACATCTTCCAGGTCATGGAAGTGTTGTTCGATTGATGGTGATAATACCAATATGTCATCTAGGTATGGTAGGGCACATTTGTACTTGAGTTTGTTCAGAATTAATGTGACTAGATGGCAGAATCCCGCCGGTGCCGTCGCTAAACCCATCGGCATCCTTTCATAGACATATTTTTTGTCATTTGCTATGAATGCGGTTTTATGCTGATCCTCCTGTCTTATAGGAATTTGAAAAAATCCCTGTTGGGCATCTAGCTTACTGAATACTCTTGGTCTGAGTGACCCTATCATGTCTAGAGTGTCATCGGCCCGGGGTGTAGATAAGGCTTGATTTATCGTGTTCTGGTTCAAATAACGAAAATCTGTGACGAGCCGATGGCCTCCCGATGATTTTTGTACTAAAAAGGATCTGGAGGCCCAGGGGCCCTCGGCACATTCTCTCAGAATGCCCTGTTGTACTAGCCTTTCACACTCTTCCCCTATTGCGGCCTGTTTTTCTGGTGTTTGTCTATATGGTAGGAAATGACATGGTACTGCCTCAGGTTTCACGTGTATTGAGTGTGTATACAGGTGTGTGGCACCAATGTCTCCATCTTTTCCTACAAATACATCATCATACTTGGTCAGCAGTGATTTTAATCTATCATGCTGATCCTTGGATGTGAGCACAGATTTTGGTGGAACATTCTCTTCCAATTCTGGCTCGAGGTCATGTGCCTCACTATGTATAGCAGCTATTTCAGAGAGTCTGATTGAGTTGGGTTCAGGGTCAGCATATGTGGACTCACAGTCTGAGTCTGTGTCACTGAATTGAGTTACATCCTCAGGCCGTATGGCTGAGATGGATTGATCAGTGTGTGGGGTAGTGTCTGACACCTGTTGAGGTTTTTCTAAATCAGATTCCTTGACTTCCTGAAATAGAGCTATGATGGCACCCTTTTTGATTTTATGTGGGCGCCTGCTGGTGTTGAGTAACACTAGGGGATGTTTGTTATTTTCCCTGGGGGTTACTGCTGCCCTTTGAACTAGATATGGGGCATTGTTATTTCTTTGGAGGTTATCTACTACTCCAGTTTTGCCTTGCAGTGATTGAGTAGATGTGACCTTACCCAATACTGCAAGTTCAGAGAATGGAGGGATGGTAAAATCCCTCACTGCCCTAATGGGTTTGAGAATTTGTTCAGGATCAACATTAAATTCAATTTGAGATTTTGTAGTGCTTAAGAAATCTGTGCCGAGAACAACGGGCTGTGTGAGGTTGGGTATTACAGCAAATTGTTATTGGAATCTGACACCTTGGATTCTAAAGTTCAGCATAGCTGAATGTCTAACATGACACACCGATCCATCTGCCAAGTGGATGTTGATTTTAGATTTCCTCAGTTGGATATGGAATCTCTTTTGGAGATCCATGAGGAATGATTGTCTGACACAGGTGATAGTAGCACCTGTATCAACCAAACATTGTACATCTGAAACATCATATAGATTTGCATTGATACAGCCATTTTGAAGAAGTACAATAGAAAGCTTGGTACTCTCACCTGTATCCTTTGATGATGAATCTGGTGGGGTGATGTGTATCACTGATGGACGTCTCTGTCTGTTAGATGGTAGATTGGCACTAGCAATTGTCTCTGGTTGGATCTTTGTTAATCCTGATTGATTGTTTGTATTTGGGGTGTCACAGTGCACTGGCCCATCGGCACTGTGACATCCTAGTTTTCCTGGTTCTGTGGGGTGGTTGAGATGCTTGCCACCAGGAGTTTGGAGATTTGATCCATCACATGAGGTGGTATTTGGGGGTTACTTTGTTGGTTCCCCTGGTAACCCCTTGTGTCAGGTTTGTAATCCTCCTGGCGTGGGTTGGAACCCTGGTTATATTGACCAGAGTTGCTGTATTGACCGGAGTTGTTGGATCTCTGGTTGTTGTAGGCGCCATTGTTGTTGTAGGATCCACTGTTGTAGTTCCTATGTGGACTCTGGCCCCTACTGTTGGATCCTTGACTATAGGATCCAGAGTTGTTTGAACCCTGGCTGTTGTTGTAGGATCCACTGTTGTTGTAGGATCCAGAGTTGTAGTTCCTATGTGGACTCTGGCTCCTACTGTTGGATCCTTGATTATAGGATCTGCCATTACTTGGGGTTCTGTCTCTCCTATCACTGTATGAAGAGTTACCATTGTTGGAGTTGGAAGAGCTGTTGTCTTTTCTACTGTTGTGACCCCCCCGGTTGTTGTTGTTGCCCCCTCTACCTCTACCTCTATTGGATTGGTAGTTGGGGTCATAGTTATTTCCTCTATATCTACCGGTAGGGTCTCTTGATGCAACCTTAGCCTCCTGTTGCCTTACATGGGCACTAGACATTAGGTTAACATCTTCATCTGAACTAGTGCTGATTTCCTGGACCTTTTTCTTAGTAGGCTGTGGGTTGGTTTCTGCATCCCTTACCTTCCTAGATCTCTCTTGGGTCTCAACCTCTAGGGCTAGGTCTAGGGCTTGGTCAAAAGAGTCTATTTTCTTGTTCTCAAGAGCTATAGAGATCCAGGGCCTCATGCCTTGGGTAAATGCCTTGCTTAGGGTTTCATCATTCTGGCGTTGGGCATTACACACTTTCCTGAGATGGCATGCATAGTCTAGAACAGGTTCATCTATCTTTTGTGCACGGAGTGCAGTCCTTGAGATTATATTGTCTCGAGTAGCAAAATACTCTTTTAATTTATTCACTACATTGGTCCATGTCAACATATCAGGTGTGGCACTCTCCCTGAAGGATTCAAACCAAGCTAGTGCTTGTCCTTCGAGGTACTTGGGTAAATATGTTACCATGGTGTCACTGTCTGTCACTTTGTACTTATCCTTCAGATATTCTGGGAATTTGTGATCAATGAATAATGCTGTTGACATGAGTGGTGATGGGTGTGAAAAGGTTTTGGGTTTTGTTACCTCATGTATCCTGATCTTTCTGTCGTCCTGCTGTTTATTGTCTATGAGCTTGGTCATGTTGGACACCATGGAGATTATGATGTCATCTTTGGATCCAGAGGCAGATGGTGTGACAACAGGTGTGATGGCAGGTGTGTGAGGTTGTGGGGTCTGGGATGATACCATCTTCATGAGATCTGCTATCTGTTGTTGTTGTCTCTCTAGGGACTTCCGCTGATCTTCCATGGCCTTCTGTTGAGCATCTATTGCTGCATTCCTCTCTGCCAGTTGTTGGTTGAGGATCCTCTCCCTTTCCTCCTGCTGGGACTTGTTGGTCTCTAGGGCAGTAACTGCATCTTGGATGGCCTTCTCATAGGCCCTTATCTTCTCAGCTGTCTGATTAGGTTGGGGGCCTTCATCGGTGTCCATGATGGAGGGTGTGGGGGAGGTGTCTCTGGAGGAGTGGCTGTCAAAGGCTGGAGCTGGGGTGGAGGATCTAGATGAGGGTGTGGATCCACCCCCTGAGGCAGATCCTTCTTCCCCTGAGGTAGATAGCGTGAGTTGGGCGTCCTGTAGAGATCCCTGGGAAATGTTGGATCCCTGAGAACTGGTTGTTCCCTGAGTAGACAGGGTGGGTGGTGTGGGGTCTACTGAGTGTGGGTCTGTTGTATTGGAGGCTGGTTTGCCTCCTGTGGGCCTCCTAGATCTTGGTGGGAGGGAGACCTCTTCAACAGGCCCCTGACTACGTAAGGTCTTTGTGTGTTGTTCTGCCAGCTTGACTGATAAGGCCTTGATGTGTGTGGTGGACCTCACTGACGTGTGGGAGACCTCACTGACGTGTGGGAGACCTCACTGACGTGTGGGAGACCTCACTGACGTTTGGGAGACCTCACTGACGTTTTGGGAGACCTAACTGACGTGTGGGAGATCTCATTGATGTGTGGGAGATCTCACTGATGTGTGGGAGATCTCATTGATGTGTGGGAGATCTCACTGATGTGTGGGAGATCTCATTGATGTGTGGGGGATCTCACTGATGTGTGGGAGATCTCATTGATGTGTGTGGGATCTCACTGATGTGTGGGAGATCTCATTGATGTGTGGGAGATCTCACTGATGTGTGGGAGATCTCATTGATGTGTGGGGGATCTCACTGATGTGTGGGAGATCTCATTGATGTGTGTGGGATCCCACTGATGTGTGGGAGATCTCACTGGTGACCTTGGTGGGTATGGTGTCAAGGTCAAGGTCACTGGGTGGGTGGAGTGGGTCTTACTGTGTGTATGCGGTACCAGCTTTAATTTACTGTGTGCATGATTGTTCTTAGTTGTGGTACCAGCTTTAATTTACTGTGTGTATGACTGGTCCTAGTTGTGTTACCAGCTTTAATTTTTACTGTGTGTATGATTGTACCCAGTTGTGTTACCAGCTTTAAATTTTATGAGCCTGTGAGAGATGGGATCTTAGTAGGATGTTCTCCACCACTTTGTCATACTAGTAGTTGGCATGATCAAGTTGTCATATGAGAAATATCATACGACTAGTGGTGTAAGGAGTAAATACATCAGGCTCATAATAAAATAGTGTTATTTCCAGTTGTCACTGGTTTATTCAGCTTTAGGCAACATGTAAGAAATATCAATCATACAGTAGTTGGTATGTAGGTAATTTGTACATACAGTAAATATACAGTAGTTTATAAAGTATAATGTTCTGTTCCACTCCACCTGTGAGGTATCAATAATACAGTGTCCAGCATACTTCTAGGTGGGTTCCCACACCTAGCTCCTGACCTGCTGCTTAGAGGAATAATGTAATAATGGATAACTTTACCCTCTGGTGGAAGTCTTGAAGAAGATAGCCTCTGGCCACTAATGGTAGGAAACCAATGCCTGTCTAGCATAGTTTCACCATAGTGCAGTGGTGTAGCAGGTAGCAGGAGATGACTGGAGATGATACCTCTAGAGCGGTTCTTGGTGATGTGTCCTCCTGGAGGTGCAGACAGGCTATTTGTAGCAAATCTTGGAAAAGCACCTCCAGACTGACTGGAGCCAGCAGCATCTGCCTAACTCTACAATTGTTTGAGGGGACCCTTTCAAGTGTCACAGGGGGACAAAGGACCCCCATGGACGCCGCTATGGCCCCCATTGTCTTGGTCGGTTCTGCATCTTTAGACCCTCATATCTCGGCCGTTTATGCTTGTATAACCGCCATTTTGGGCATGCGCAGAGCTGAATGTGCCAAGATTATAATGCCCGCTGGATAGGCGCGTAACTCCCGCCGGTTTGTCTGTAGCTCACTCGGAGGTCGATTCAGTCTCCATGGCGTAACTTCCTTAATACTGGGAGTTCAGCCTTGATCTTGGGCTCATTCTGACCGTCTAATTATGGGCTTTCCATAGAATTTTTGATATTTGACCTAGGTCGCTCAGGAGCGACGCTAGAGCGACCGGAAGGTTATGGCGTCGTGCTTATGTAACCCATTGTTCAGTCCTTAGAGTGCTCAGACACTCATGACGGCGTCAGCGGTGCTCAGGCACCCGTGACGGCCGGTTGCATTCACTTACAAGTTATTAATTTGTGCATTGAACCATGAGGTCGCACACTGAGACCCTTATTCTTATTATATTGTGCAGTGAACCATTAGGTCGGACCTTTTGATGTCATAAACTTAGTCTAACTGACTGTGGCTGGTGTGCAGTGGGGCATGAACGCTCTTATGTAAAGTTTGAGCGCTCTTATAGCTCTTAGAACCAACCTATGTATTAATTTCATAGATATTTCTTTGATTAATACAAAATATGTTACAATTTATGGAATAATAAAATGGTATATCAGTACTATGAGGTCTAAGGATTACAGGGATTATGGATACGTACATTGCACAAGATAGTCCAAATACTCCCAATGCTAACAAATGGAATGTTCAAGTTACTATGGTTACCAAACCTGATCAGAAGTACCATGTGCTTAACTGAAAGTCTTCACTAAGTTATGAGTACATTTTTTTGTACTTAAAAAAAGTAATGCAGAGCCCATATGAAAAGAAAAGATCCAAATAACACATGGTCATATAAACAAAGTGAGAAAGTCTTGATATACAGTAAAATCTTCAAATAATTCTGGGCATCAAAGGGTCAAGGGATCTTCAAACTCTCGGCTTTTATTAGTTCCATTCTCTCTCATTATTAACTCTGATCAAATCTGCTTTTTTCTATAAAGCTTTGCATTTCGGGCACAGTACAAGGCAAAGGCATGCATTTTTTACTTATCATAAAACACCATTCTTGTTTTTCCTGGGTTCAAGTGCTGGAACATTTACATTTGCATTGGCCCTTACAATACAATATTAATTTAAAAATGTAAAAGATCTCCCTAATCTGTATCTTCATATTTTGTCAAAGGGCTGTAAGAGAGAAAAAAATATTGTGTGACATGATGATAATTGTAATTTCAAAGTCACTCCTCAGGGAAAGGGAAATTACAATAGTTAAAGAACTCCAATCGCTTTAATTTACATAAGAGGGAATACTGCATTACACTGAAATAAGTATCTTCAAGATAATGCCAGATCTCTTGCAACTTCAGGACAAGATATTCCTTAAACACAGTGCTTTACCAGGCTTGGGAAACATTGGCAACCCTACTCCATAGGAGGAGGGAAAAATGTTGGCCCATCCCCCATCATTTCTGGTTTGTAGAAAAGGATATTTGGGCAATGCAATAATGATTTGCGCAAAGAGGTGAACCTGTATAGTGGTAGAAAGTGTAACGATCCAGGTATGTATAAACACATTCAAAACAAAGTTCTATATGATAGGATATGCTGCATTGACTGTATCAAAATGGTTTCAAATTATGCGTTTTCTGTTGTCTCCATACCCCCTCCATAACCTGCCCACCTCCATTACTCCTACCCTTGGGGGATGGTCCAATGCCTGCATTAATCTCTCATCAGCCATCACTATGGCAACCATGAGATTAGGACCCTCACTTAGGGCCTGTGTCCAAGAGTGGGGAGTTGTCCAACAGTGTCCCAGACCCCCAGTGTCCAACAGTGTCCCAGACTCCCAGTGTCCAACAGTGTCCCAGACTCCCAGTGTCCAACAGTGGAGAGTAGTCCAACAGTGGGGAGTTGTCCAACAATGACTCAGACCACTCTACATACAGTTCCATTAGAGGAAATATGGCCAATGTCTTTCTCCAGCGCACTGTTGGCATTGTTATAGCTTTTTCCAAGCCTGTTTACTCTACTGCCATTTTTAGAACCTACAGTGTTTCACTGCAATACAATTACAGTGGTTAACTGTTCAGTTTTACTGGGATGCCTGGTAGCAGGGTAGATTCAGCAGTTATTTCCTAGAGTGTAAGCAAACCTCTTTGTTCTTGGGTAACGCTTTAATATATAATAGGGTAGGCATCGAAATCCAACTCATGCATATTGACCAACCAGAATGGGTCAATCCCTTTCATGAAATACTACTTGGAAAGTCTCAGCACACAACAGGGCACTATTTGCCTAATGATTCAAAATCAGAAGCCATTCAAATCCTGCAGCTACTTCTCAGTGGCTCCCAATTGTGGACTAGCTCATCTGTGCTTGATCTGTATCTTGAGGCAGAATCTCACTCTTCAGAAATTGAGTTTCACTTGTTAGGGTCATGGCACAAATGACCTCTGCCTTCGGGCTCCATGAGTAGTTCTATCTAGACAGGCAATGAACTCCCTACCATTTTTAGATTTGATTACAAAATCTGGTGTCTATTTAAATGGTATCTATTTATGGGGACTATGCAGATAGACGTGGTCATTTTCAGAGTCTATTTCAAGATAAAGGGAGACTAAATGAGAAGTCGGTGGCAGGAAATAGAGTGCCTCAATTACTTCCAGCGATGTGTCAGATTTGCCAGCAAAGGCCATCAGTGTCATCTTTACACCATAGTAAATGCCTCTCACAATGAGTTCAGGTCTGTAGAAACTCTGAAGTGACGACCATTCATTGTTAATCTCCTCCCGCACCTTGATTGACTGACTCCCAGCCTGACTGAGACAACTTCTTAATTCAGTTTTATCATGCTTGGTGTCAGCCTCCCTTTCCTATTTCCTTCCAACATCTAGAAGAAATTAAACACTGATTAATTCACTAGTAGTTTCCCTATAATACTTAGAGTAGATCAGTTTAAGGGAAAGGGAAAAGCCATGCATTAAATTTTAATGGAACATGCAGCGCAATCAGGCTATTATAGTGGCATGGCTTGTATACACTCTGTCATTTTGAAGCTAAGTGTTATGAGTGACAGATATAGCATCCTGTGGAATTTTTTTCATATCTTAAAATGTAACCATTTGCCTACAAATGGACATGCAGAATAGTGTAGTAGAAGGAGAGTCCATGATGAGTGAGAGATTCAGTGAAACATACATGTATATTTATTTTATGTGAATAACTTCTTCCCGTAGAGATCGCCACACCCCCAGTGGCGTAACGTGTCTCGATCCACCACAGCGGCTGATCCACTACTGCAGCCTCGTTCTGGGTGCATGTAAACATTCAAAATGGCGGACCGGCGCTTGTACGGGGAACTACGGTACTGGATTTTGATAATTTTTCCTTATTTAAAGCTCTAAAAACATAAAATAAATATAGAACTAAACTCCCCTGGTGTCCTCGGTGGCTGATCCACCCCTCGGGGGGAGTCTCCCCCTCGTGGTGGATCGGCCACCTCGTACACCACGGTCGTTTAGTTCTATCTATATATTCAGACCATATTATGTTATATAGTGCTACTACCATGAAGCTTAAAATACTCATCAATTGTTGCTCTCTAAAAATAACATAGCACTGATTCTTGTGATTAAGGTATAGCTAATATTTAAGGATGGCTAGAGCTCTGCTTCATAGAATCTGTATTGGCACACTCTAAGGTTGAGAGGTTTTAGGACAGTGAAGAGACAAGTGCTGTCGAGATTTATGAACCTTGAGTATGATATGTCACACCAATACCAGTAGATCTGTTTCATAAGGCTGTGAACCTTTGAACTGAAAAACAAACTGAATTAATATTGAATTCGAAGCGTGCAATGTTGATTTATAGCAGAGGGTATTGGATAGGCATTTCTAAGACTGTGCTCGACCTTGCAGCTTTTCTCAGAAGTCTTCTAAAACTTCCCGCCATTGGGCTCTGTAAGGTACCAAATAACCTTCATTATCTCTCTAGAAAGAAGAATCCTTACAGTGTGGTGTTTCACAAGCCAAAGATAATAATAGTCATAAATCATCCTTTTCTAAAACCAAATTATGACTGTTGCAAAGTTACAACCACTCCTAGATTGGTCCAATTATAGACAGAAATGCATTAGATTATACTGATGACCTTTGTAGAAACACCTGCTATTGTAAGCCTACAACCAATCTTAAAACTGCTATCACATCTAGTTATAACCAGTTGTAAATATTGCCAGCTTGTGAAACACCACACAGACATGTTTTGACCAGTTTGGAGGCTGGTCCTTTAAAGCAAGTGTATGGGATCAATTACCTGATTTATTACCACTTGGAATAGCTCTAGAGCTGTCCTCACTGGCAAATGGGTCATACATGTTTAGACTGTTTAACTGCTTTTCAACTGACAGCAATTACAGGAATAGTCTATGACCCATTACATACATGATTATCTACAAGTGACATTGCTGGTGACATCGCGAGTATAACACATTTTATGTGTATAGCTACACTTTTAAAAGGATTTATATGCATTTTAGGTGCGTGGATGACTGTCCTTTGGAGAGGCATCGTGGTAATTTCAATAACGTCTAATCCTTTACTTCTTTTAAACCTTGGTACAATTTCAATTAGAATTTGTGATGCTTTGGACTATGTGCTAAAAGACAACGGGCCCAACAAAAGGCAAATGGTGGAAAGATGGAGGGGACTAATAGTTTCCATCAAGATCAGGATGGCAGAATGTCCTTGATCAGTAGATACAGAGACATGATTAGACAGGCGACAAAAAGAATTAATGCATTTTAAGATTCAGTCAAAAGAGAGTGGATCATGCTCTTTAACCATCTTACTTCATTTGATTGATTCTATTTAGGAAAACTCGACTTGAGGGAACCTTCTGAATGTACGGCACTTAGGTAACACAATCAATTTGCTTTGGGAGTTGTGTCTGAGTATGGCGGTTATAGTGTCAAGGTCTTCTCTTAGTCATGTAAAGAAAATCAAATCCCTGATTTATCGGGGAGTAACCATGCTAAAATAAAAAGGTGCCATTGCTGTTAATGTTCACGTTCTATGAATCTCAAATAAGGAGATATCAAATGGATATCTGCAGTCTGTAGACTATAAGTATGCAAATTATATTTGATGTTGTCGATAGCTCATTGCTATTTGTTTATTTGGTTTTCATTTACAGCTGAATTAGATGTGGCCTCACCCCGGCCACTCCTAAACACCACACAATTGATGACAGTGATAAAAATGCCCCATTGTAATCTGTCTGCTCCCTTTGTCATATATGGCCGTTTGCATGTTTTCCTCCATAAAAAAACTGGTTAGCCACTGTTATTATAAGATTTGATGTCATTATTAGAGCTTTCTGACACTATAAAAATGGGATTTATGTCTATTAATTTAACCAGCCAGGTGCCAAATGCTACTGCTGGGTTAGTGTAACCACCCACAAACCACCAGCAAGGTGGATCGCTCCCATGCCAAACGCGTTCTCTGTGCAGGTTTATATATACATATAATTTTATATGTATTTCACTATTGTAATTGAAAGACTGCAAAATATGATAGCTGGCATGGGTGAGGTTTGGATACCTAACCTCCTGATGCCTAAATAATTCCTAAATGCAGAAGGTTTAAGAGAATATTACATTATAAAGAAATAGTTACACTTTAATGACATTCCATCCATATTATGGCGATCCTATGCATAATTCTATGGAAGGCTCATGAATTCATTATGTCATAAATATGCCCAGGACACCTATATGTTTTAATGCTATTGAAAAGAAGATGTAATTTAGATCTTGTGGTGAAAGTGTGGTAAAAGCTTAGCTACCTTTAGGCAATGGGCGCGATCTATCTTAATACACTAGGTCTGACAAAGATAGAATGTGTTAGAAAAGAGTTCCGTCACAGAGGTCACTTCCATTATATGGTGAAAGCTTATTACAATTTAATCAATGATGTTTCATTGATTAAATAATAAAAGTCTATATTTATTGAGTATAGACAAATGTAATATACATGTAACAAGAATGCAGAAGTGGTTAATAAAAGGGAATTAAAACATTCTTCAAAGTACCGACTGGTGGTTTTATTGGCTTTACACTTTTTTTCAGTATGTAATCCATTTAAATGTAATTGTACAAACTGACAAAGTGTATGTGAAAAGCTAGGAAAGTTGGTTCATGAATATTGATTTTCAATTTTTTTCTTCAAAGAAAACAATGCCCGACATTATGTTTTTATGCAAATGATATGACATATCCTTGAGAGAGATCTAGGTTATACTTTTTTTTACTCATCTTAGCTTTACGTTACCTTACCTTAGTAAGTTGTATAATACCTGACATCAATGAAAGAACTATCAAGTTCAACTGAACCTACCATCAATAATCCATGGCGTCATCATAAGAACGTATTCTGATGCAAGTAGCTGCTCCCTTGATTTCCAATTCACATTGAACTGGTTGCTTACCCATTCATGAGCAGTGGGAAGAGGATTAAACAAATGGCATGAAGTTAGTAGGATCAGAATAGTAGAGCCTCATAGCTTAGAATCTATTACTCAGACTGTGTAACACCAGGTAGTGATGAGAAAGAGACTAAATCAAAGGTTGCAGTTGAAAATTAACCATCGCAAGTCCACAACCTAAGCCACATTCACAAAGAGTTAAGCTGTCTTTTAAGTTCCTTCATTAGATTGCCTGGCCCAAGCCACACCAAGAGAACTAACATTGCAAATTCATCATGCTTAGGTTCTATCTTCTCATCAGCTCTAAATTGACTATAACTTTCTGACTAGGGAGGGCGTCCACACTCTCAATTTGAAAGATAGTGCTTAGCCAAACCTGGGACTGAGTTCTCAGCAATGAAGCTCTCACTTTTATCTTTCAATACAATTACCTTAGATACTCATGATAATGGCACTGGGCTGACTTTATCATAGCACATTATACTTCATTTATGATACACAATGTTGGTGGTAAAAGTGTATGCATGTCTATTGATGACACCAATATCAAGGTTTAAAGCACTTGCATTCCCACTTCATTTGGTGCACCTTTGCCAGCACTTTCGAGATACATAAAGCCCAACAAATAGATAACAAAAAAAGGAGATTTAATCTGATAATGTATGTTTTCATGAATCTACTGATGTGATTTTGGTATTCAGAAATAATGGTATTGATATGGCCCTCTTACCCAGTGGGCACAGAACGTTGCATCAACGTTGACAACCCGCTGATATTGTGTTGATGATGTTGATCAACCTGTCTTCAGCACCTTTTCAATAATTCTATTTCAATGTTGTCAACCAACACCATTTCAACATCCAATCAACCGTTGACATATCAATGTTGAAATATTGTTCTCAATTCAATGTTGACTCAACATTGATTTGTCAATGTTGAATCAACAATATTGATTTCAATGTTGATTCAATGTTGATTCAACATTGACATGTCAACAAAGAATACCCTAACAAATATCAATGTTGTTTCAACATCATATCAATGTTGTGTCAATGTTGAATCAACATATGAATACAAATGTTGAATCAGCGCTGATGGTTAGATGTTGAATCACAGTTGATTTTGATTATGTTGTGTCAACTTTTAAATTCAACTATATTTCAACCCTATATCAACCGTTGATATGCAAACATTGCAAACTTTGTTTCAACGCTGAATCAATGTTGATGTGCCCAGTGGGTACATTTGTGACTGCCCTTTTCCCGATGTCATTGTATGACTTGTCCATCCGAACCACTAAGTTTCCTCCATTGAGCTCTTACCAGGGTTTCAGGATTGAAATAGTCTATTAGATGAGCTCTCCCACAGGCAAAGTCATGAAAGTGGATAAAACCCAGCATAGCTAGACGATATGAAATCATAAGATGTAAATACAGTGCCCTAAGACTGTGCGGAAGAAGAAGCAGTAAAGGTCCAGACTTCACTTTTCCATACTTCCCAGACAGCACGTCTTTTCCTTTTGCACATCTATATCCATTGACTGTTTTCTGTTGCTCAGTATAGACCAGAGATGTCACATTTGGAACCACACTAGTAAATAATTTCTTAGAGTAGCCCAATTTCACAACTTGTGCAACAGATGTCCAGATGATTATAGCAGAAATGCTGATAACTAAATGTACAATTCTTTTCATATTAGATTTTTTTTTGGACTAAATGAAATGTCTGCAGAGCAATACCTTAAATAAAGTGAGCTTTTCTGCGCCCTGGAAAATATTATTCACTGGCTCATTAATTCTTCATCTAATGATCCCTGGAGCAATATCCATCCCTTCTCCATTTGCTTCTTGTGGTGTACGAGGCAGGATGATTAGGCAAGGATATCCATAAAAAATATCAATAATGATAGGGAACAAGACAATACAGCCATACATTTTGAGATAAATTAGAGGTCAAAAAGTATGTTAGTGGTATCGTCAGGTTTGAAAAAAATAATCAATGTGGCTCTTCATCAATTGACACCATTGCTACCTTATGATTAATCTTTTTTAACATCATAGACACAATACAAATGTTCTCCTATATTGATTTAATACCAGCCATCAATATCCCTCGGGCAGTGAGAGATAATTAGTATGTGAGCATCTTAAGGGCACTATTCCAATCCCTCTAGGCAACATGTGGATCAGAGTCTCATTATCAAACACCAAATCGCCTTATTAAGTAATCGAGTCTCAGCTTCCTGACAGGGAATTATTAATATACAGAGTCCTATGATGGTACTCCCTGAGGCTGAGGCATCTAATATGACTAGCCAGGGGGCCTTAATTATAAAAAAAACGCTGGATTAGCAAGAGGCTATTTTGGGCTGCTCATTAAATGACCTGGGTCAATAACCCTGAGTGCTATTGATATCAACTAATTTTATCCATATGAAGGGCACATGTATTGTTCATCTTGCTCAAGTCTATGAGGAGACTTTTACAGTTAATCCATTTGAACAATAAACTTGGGCTACCTAATAACATTTCATTCAAAAAGATAATAATCAATGAGCAGATGAAGACAGAGCAATGGAAAAAAGGAATTCAAATTTTGTCTCGGAAAACAATTATGTCACTTGCAATCCCTTAAACAATTATTTCATTGTCTAGTTCTGAAGTATTGCTCTCTTATTCACTGTAAAATATCTTAATCTACCATAAATTCAATAGTTATCAACATTATAATGCATAAAGTACTTTTTTGTATGTTTTAGTGAAAAGAGCAATATATACCTACCCTTTTTTCAAAGGGCCCATATTAAAGTTAAATTCACACATTCTGGATGCACTTTGAGAATCCAGTTGAAACCCTTTTGGGAGTCCCACAGCATGACAGGCTGTCTTGTGTTTGATTTATAGCTTTTATACGTTCTGAATACAATCTTTTTGCTTTAGAACAGTGCAAACTGCTCTTAGCTCCACATGACAAATAACTGTTTGGCACTTGGTTGAGAGATTGTGTCACTCCCCCTATGTATACCATACCGATCCAGGGTAGTTGGAAGGTAGAGAATGTCAGGCCAGGGGAAGTAGCTCAGGGGTAGAGCTTCCGCTTCGAAGTTGGAGGGTCCCGGTTTCGAGTCCCGCTTTCTCCATGACATTTTCCGCTGACCACTACACATAATTAACCTCTATGCAACCTACAACAGGCAGTTCAGAAAGGTTGAACGGCCTGGTTTGGGATTGCAATTGTTGCAGCAACATAACCAAACCTCACTCAAAGTAGCTCATAATCACGGGTATGTGTCCTAGTTCCAAACCAGAGTTGGTTTGCTTTGGAATGGTGATGGGATACCAATCAAAAGACAGACATCATTTCAACTAACTTATTTAATAACTTTGCAGATCACTTAAACAAACCCCCTTTGACATGAAGAACAACAATTCTATTCTCTCTTTCCCCAGTACTTAGAGCTAAAATCTAGAATGAGTAAACAGAGAATCCTCTTAGTTTCACCACAGCCCCTATAACCACCTGTTACTAATAAATTTGTTCATGGTGTTAGTGCCGCAAACAATTAGATTCATGTCAACCCATCTGTCTCCACTGTAACCACTGCACCAGCAGCTGGGCAAACGAAATGCCACACAGGACTATAAATATACCATCCCTGAAGTGTAATACCTTGTCCATTACTTCTCACTGGACTAAAATCCTAATTTCCTGAATTAGCACCCTCAAAAGTGCCTATTTAATCTAAAAATCATCGAATAAGCAATCCAGTCCATGAATAGGACTTGGCTACCTTATAAATAAAAATAAAAATGCCTTCTTTGCTCGCTGGTCACAGATGTTCTTTTTGTGACTGCTTCAACCTAGAGTACCCTTGGGTTACCAGATGAAGCAAAATTTTCATGCTGTGAAGCAGTGAGGAAAGTGCCAGCTAACTCGACCTAATGCGTAGATAGTTCAACAAATGTATTTTCAAATCTTTGTAATGTTTTATGAACTTAATTGTACCTAGGTTTCTAGTATTGAAGATTTCTTTAATTTGTATTTGATTTAACAGTTCATAGCTGCAGTTTTTTTATATAATCGCTGGAGCAAATTTCTCAAACTCGATTTAGCTGCATTCTATGCACAATAGCTTCAATTTGATGGGTTAAACATCAAGATCTGATGTATAGTTCCAGAGATAGGCCTACTTACCACTCAACCTTCCGAGAGAATATGTGGGAAGAGTGTGAAATTGTGTTGGGCTGCTATGATATGCATCGTTGCTATGTTATGCGATACTAAGTTACGCGTTCCCAACGGCGGGTGCACTATAGTCTTTTCCGCGCTACTACTACTGTAAAACCTTGCGTATAAGCCACAGCTTTTAGACCATTTCAAGCACAGGGGGAGGGGAGGGAGGGTGGGGGATACATAGCTGCAGCTCCTCCTCATACCTTCCCTCAACTTTTTCATTGGTCTAGGAGGGTAGGGTACACCTCAGGGGCACATAGGTTTTTTATTTTGAAAATCCATTGGTTAGAAAAAAAGTTTTTTATAGTTTGAGATTAATTCAAAAACTCAGGGTGCGGCTTATACGGGGGGCGGTTTATACGTGGGGTTTTACGGTAGGCCTACTTTGGTAGGGTTACAAGGGGGGAGGGGGCAAGAATGGAGTGGGGGGGGGAATCCCAGTGGCTGTCACATTGAAGGGACAGAGCTACACCATTCCAACCCGAATTTCTTTTATCCATACTGCTGAAGGTTTGATGCTGTCCCTTTTAAGTTTTAGGGGAGGAAATCGAGGGCAGGGGCTGGTTGCAGTTGATTGGGGTACTATTTGCACCCACTATCTAGTGGCGAATCCACTAGTATTGCTATAAAGACCTTGACCTTCAGAAAATGACCTTGAATATGACCTTCATCTTTCATTTTCATCCAGAGTCACAAGTACTATACATTAGGGTAGGAATCATTTTAAACTACCCATCACTGTTAACATCCATTAATAGAGTGTATGAGATATAGTGATATATCAGAGTTCCTAAGTTTAATGTTCAGTGATGGCCGGTATAGCCAACTAAGACCATCTTACACCCTAATACATGACTTTCTCAATGTGTTTGGGCATTCAATATCTTTTTAATTATTCACTTTGCCTTCAGTGAATAAAAATGATGAGCAAGTATGGTTAAACAAAACAAATTTATCAAAATTGATGCAGAAAGCCCGCATAGTCTTACTGGTTAACTAAATTTTATTGAATGGACCACTTGTATCATTATCATTATTCACTCATATTACAATGCAAACACATGTACAGCATTTCAAGTACATTTGACATGCTCATCAAGGTGACATTTTTTAATTACTTTAGTACGTCAGGATTGGGGCTAGTAAAATCTGTTACGAAATAGGTATTCATGTATAATGTGAATTGGTTTGGACCAGTCAGCCATGTCTATACAACCACCCATAATTATCATCAATGTTCTGTATTATAGTACCTTCGGTAAATAATATAGAACTTGTATTAGGCAGGGCTTTTAGCTACCAGTTACTTCTAAGTAATTCTGAGGCACAAATTTTTGTTCTCGATATGTGGAGAGGATGTCTATCCTATGTTGAGAGTATGATGAGGTGAAAGGGCCTTCACACTGTTAACATGATAGCTACCAGTTACTTCTAAGTAATTCTGAGGCACGAATCTTTGTTCTCAATATGTGGAGAGGATGTCTATCCTATGTCGTGAGTATGATGAGGTGAAATATTTACGTGTTATACACTATTATGGTGCATAATGGACTTGTACTAGTATCTACCCAAATTATCGAAATCACCGTCCATTTAGAGAATGGACAACGACATTCTGCATGTCGAGACGTTCTGTTGTCTGATAAGGCATGGACAAGGCATGCCGGGAAAGTTGAGATGTCCGTGCCTTATCAGACAACAGAACGTCGAGACCTGCAGAATGAGTTGTCTATTGTCTTTATAAAACAAAATAAAAGGAAAAAACACTGTTTATTTACCAGGAAATTTGATGTGTACATCTGAGCATGGAGGCTGCCATCTTGAGAAACTGCATCACAACCCTAACTTCCGTTTTGAGCATGCGCTACCAAAAAAATAGTCCTGCTCTACTCTGGGGAAAATCAGAAATATTTGCCGAAAATATCCCCTAGAAAGCATGAAATGTCTTAATCAAGATTAAATAAATAAGTTTGGGACCTAAACTCAGTGAAATATGTCATACCTTATTGGCAAAAGTGATCTGAACCCATAGACCGGACGGTTGGGAACCAGCAGAACTTTCGCAAAATGGCAGCGAAAGCAGATGACAAGTATGAGACCAATGATCTGGTTTACGCGGACTTCCATGGTAATAAGTTTTTGGGAGTTTTGCTTCATGCAAACAAAAGTTTAGGATACAACACATACACTGTCCAGAGTACCTAAGATGGAGACATTCACATTGTTCACAGCTATCAGCTTGAAAAGACTGACACAAGTGTCATGTTTGTTGATGATATTGAAGAGGCCCAGCTTCTCCTACAAAATGATGAGCCTAAGCCTGAGGCTCAGGTCATCCCAGCTAAAATTAAGCCAAAGATATCCGTGTCTCATATGGAAGATGAAATATCATCTAGTGCATGCCTCAAAAAGCGAGAAGACCCATTTTCAGACAAAATTTTTTTTGGGGGGGCTGCATGTATTTTGATAGTAGGCCTAGAAATTTATCAGAGGAAAAAAATATTTACCATCTAGGGAGTGATCATTTTTTAATAATAGGGGGGGCTGGTGGGTTTATATTCAAATTATGTTCAAATTATAAAAAAGAAATTCTCTTTTATTCACTCAGCTTGGTTAGAGGAGAATGGATTGCCACTGAACTTCAAAATACAATGGTCTGATGTGCTGGCGCAATGATTACGCAAATTCTATGCTGAAGTTCAGTGCAAGGATGGTAAACCATATTCAAAATCAAGTCTGTTATCCATCCGGTCAGCTCTCCATCGCCATTTGACCATGCCTCCACATAGCCTGACCATAAACATTTTAAAGGACATTCTATTTCTCGAGGCAAACAATGTTCTGACGGGACAGGTAAAAGTTCTAAAAAAAAAGGCATGGACAAATCGAAGCAATACCCACCCATTACAAAACAACACATGATGCAAATATATTCATCTAGAGCAGTATCTACCGACAAACCACAGACAATTCAGAATAAAGTGTTCATCGAAGTCGTTTTTCCACTTTGGCCGGAGGGGACGTAAAGGATTATGTCAACTGCAAAAGGACCAATTTGTATTTAAGGAAGAAAATGGAATGGAGTACACTACTTTCAATCATAATCCCTTTGAGAAAAATCATCAGTCCACTTCACTAAATACCACTCAGCATGAGCAAATAATGTTTGTGACAGGCACTGACTTATGCCCCATAAACTGTATCTGTTAAAATTGAATGACCAGTCACCTGATTTATTCAAAAGGCCGAAGGACGTAAATTGGCATGGCAGTGATGAGTGGTTCTGCAATGCTCCCTTGGGTATAAATAATATTGGTAAAATGATTCCCAAAATTTGCTGCCAAGCTGGATGTGATATACACCAACCACAGCCTGCGTGTGACTTGTGTCACCGTTCTGAGAGATTCTGGAATGGCAGCCAATGACATTAAAGCAGTCACGGGCCACCAAAATACTGAGAGCATCGAGCGCTATTCCAATGGACCCACCATAGAAAAAAGGAGACAAATGTCAAATGTACTTGCAATGACATCTGGGTGCACTGATGTGATGGTGCCAAGTCTTGCAGAAGAGGCTCCTCCTTCACAAATCAGGATTAATGCTGCATCAAGCAGCAGTATGGACATGACAAGGACCCTGTTCAGCAATGCGATCTTCAACAATTCCACAGTTAATTTCACCTTTACCAAGTAGATCGTTTGATAATTGTTGATGGCCGCATTACTGGACAGGGACCAATATCGTTGGTTCATTTATTATATATGAAACATAGTATAGAATTGATATATTTAACCTACTACAGATTTTACTGTAGACTATGTAAAATGTTGACTATTTTCTTATGTAACTTATTCAATGAAGTCGAGTTGATGTTATGATGTTGACCACTCCTCACAAGGTATCATTACCCTGTAGTCCGGAACCTGTTATAGAGCTGATACTAGTCCTTGTATAATTCTTAAATGTTATCTATGAACCAGTCATTAATTTAAATGGTACTGCTTAGAGAACCTTACTCGCCATGCACTGTTACACTATAACGCATGCAAGGTCATTCATGCCGTGCCACAATGCATGGGATTTCATTTTATAATGTTTTTAAAGCACCTGAACAAGGACAAATATAGTTAATTTCTTTATTGTTTGTGACATATGGTGTAGAATTAATACATTAGGCCTACTGTCGGTCTAACTATGGACTATGTAAATTGTTGACTATTTTTTCATGCCTTATTCAAATGAAGTCATTTTAATGTTATAATGTTTACCACTGTTCACAAAGTATCACTACAATGTAGTTGGGAACCTTTCATAGTGGTATCACTAGTGGTCAAGTACTTGTTAATGTCTATGCACAGAATTTTATGTGAATAAAGTTTTTCAATCATTGTATAAAATAATTTCTCCTGGCTTCAATATTTGGAGTTTCGTATATTAAGTCTTCCATTCAGTCCTTCTACTGGTACAGTCCCCATAGACTTGTCATTACCTGAATAAAGCTAAAATTCAAAAAATTCTCCTGGGCTTAATATTTCAAATTTCTTGATGGGACTAACGCCAAAGGTTAGCTAAATCCGTCTACTTTTGGGCCTCCTAAGGATTTTTAGGGGGGTGAAGCCTAAACGGGTAAAAGAAATAGAAAGCATCTTAATGTCTGGCTGTCACATTGCTCCCATAGAGATAGCACTGAGGCTCAGATCAGCCGTACATTATATTAAGTTTAAAACTTCATTTGCACATTTTATGGGACATTTCAGCCCTCTGAGACTAGATATGACCATTTTACAGTGCTTGGGGGGAGGTTATTTTTTTTCTTTTTGTCAAATTTAAGCTGGAAAATAATGAAATTTTTTGCCTTGACCCAGATTTTTATCGATCAACTGATCACCTACACTTGCCATACTTATCCTTCAATCTCCTAGCAGAGGCTTACTCTTTAGCATTGCCAACATACAACTGTTCGGTTTACACCAAAAAGATCCACCAGGGTACCTGCAAAGAGGGATTTTGGCAGCACCGTTTGTCTATGGGGAAATCTCATCCAATCACAGCACGCCTTAGTGTAAAGTAGTACCAGCGCCCCATGTGTCTATACGCATGTTGGTATGTCAACTGCTCCCAGTACAATGAACTTGGTGCTCACTTTAACTGTCACTTTATAGCACATGCAAAGTCGCTTCTCTCACGCCACAACACACGGCGCATCGTTTTATAATTAACACCAAATGGTATCGTGATACCTTTCTAATTTCACTGTTATAGACAATGTATAACATATTTTGTAACACCACAAAGAGGATTGTGCCGGCCCAATATTGCTCATTAATATCATGTAAATGAAAGTCGGCAATAAAAATTTTCAAAACCAAAACTCAACTCAGACCTAGACGACATCACCATGTAAATTTATCACGCTTTGGGTCTATCCAACAACTCAGCAACCTTCTGCTATCGCCTTCCAACCTTTTGCACAAACATCCCAGACATCATGGTAGTTTCACTAGAATGATTGTAGTGAATCATGGTGAAAAAGGGAAAGGCTAAGGACTCAGTGCTTCATGAAGTAAAAAAAATGATATTACCTCAAACATTTGAAGCCTATTTTCAATTGATCGCTTCTTTGTGGCAGTTACATTCTAGATATATCCAGAATCACTGGACACAATAAGGAAATGTCCATCTAGGTAGATGTGCAGTTTGGTAACCCACAGTCTACTGTGTAAAAATTACCATAGTAAATATATCACAGCCAAGGTCCAAAGGGCTAGTTAGTAATCACTAAGAATTCATTTAACTGCCAGTGTACATGTCAACGGATATACTCTTTGCCATTGGCACTATCTAAACCATGGGGAAGTAGATCTTTATGGGATCTTCAAACTTTTAGCTTTTTGGATTCCCCCTCTTGATCAAAGTAAATCTGTAAGAGTTAAGTATGACCTTTCGGTTATTACCTCTGATCAAACCTACTTCTTTTATAAAGCTTTATATTGGGGGACACAACACAATGTAAAAGACATGCTAATGGTGCCCATCATAAAACACAATCATTTGGTTCCCTGGGTTCAAGTTCTTAGATATTGACATTTGTACTGAGGCTTACAATGGTAACTCAAAAATGTAAAAAAAATCTCCCTCCTGCGGATCTTCATTTTCCAAAAGGGCAATAAGACAGAAAATCTTGTGTGACAAAATAACAATTGAAATTTCAAAACCACTGAGATAGAGCTGATTATCAAGAGAAAAAAAAAACACACCAATTGTTTCAAAGTTATCCCTATAAATACTGCACCACACTAAAACATCTTTTTCAAAATAACGATGAATCTTTAGGGCAACTATTTCACCATTATTTCCACAGAGATTCCTTTAGCTCAGTGCTTTACTGTACTGCCATCTGGGGCTTCATTATAGAAACTATTCGTATTCACTGCATTATAATTACAGTGGTTCACTGTTCAGTTTTACAGGGATGCCTGCTAGATTCAACAGTTATATCTCAGAGTGTAAGCGAACCTCTTTGTCACTGGGAAATGCTTTGTATTTATCAGATACATAATCATGCCTATATTGTTCGAGGGTGTTTTGCCTAATCTGACAGTATATATCTCGGTTCCATCACAAACCTCAGCTTGATTGAATCACCCCTTCTGGGAAAAATTGACTACATATAATTACCATTTAACAACAGGCAAAATCAGCAGAATGTTCCCAGGCAATAATTGGAGAGTGTAGTTTCTTCAAATACAACTTTCTTTTATAGTGATTAAATTGAAATGGCTTCTTCAGCGGCAACTTTTAATCTCTTCACTGGCTCATTTATTAGCTACCCTCAGAGTAATATTCTGGGCCTTTTTCATTTTCTCCGCAATATGTTATGGAAAATTAATGGGCTAACGTCAGCCATCACAAACAGTACAAACAGGATAGGGATCAGAATTAAATCCATGCATATTGGCCCATCAGAACTGATCAATGCCTTTTATTAAACCATGCTTGGAAGATGATTTTTGAAAATAGTTCACCATTTGCCTAATGACTCAAAATCAGAAGCCATCCAAATCCATTTTGAGATTCCCACAGCTCCTTCTCAGTGGCTCCCCAGGGTGGACTAGCTCATCTGTGTTTGATTCATATCTTGAGGCAGAATCTCCTTCAGAAAGCCAGTTTCACTTGTTAGGGAGCCAAATGACCCCTGCCTTTAGGCTTCAACACAAGTCCTTCCAAGGTAGGCACTGAGGTCTCTGCCATTAAATATTTGATAACAGTATCTGGGGTCTATCTCAATGTTTTCAGGAAACATGAGAAAAGTGCCGATTTTCATAGTCCATTACAGGATAAAGAAAGACTACATACACATTGGTGGCAAAAGAATAAGAGTTCCTAGATTACTTCCGGGGTTAATTAAGCTTTGTGGGCATATAGCCAGAGGTCATCTGTGCCATCTTTATGCCACAGTAAATGCATTTCATAATTAGATCTGTCAGGACTTCTAAGTGCCAACCATTCATTAGTTTACTTTAGAACAGATTAGGAGCAAGGGAAAGGTCTCATACAGTAAATACTCATGTATAGCATGATGCTTGCATAATTAGAAATTTTGATTCACTTTAATGCTGTTCTATATTTTCAAACCTTAGGCACAACATGAGTTCATAAACAGCATATGTCCAGGTGCATCTGGGTTAATCCTCTTGCAGAGTCATGTCTATAAACTAGAATTTAGAGTTATAAAGCAAATACCCATCCTAGGCACTTATTAGAGACCGGCATTTAACCAAGGAAACAGTTTGTAGAGGTCATTTAGCTGCATGACTTCATCCACGGCATCATTCCATAGCTAAGTGCTGCTGGTAACAGGAATGCAATCCTTTGGAATCATCTGGACCATTTGAATTTCTGCAAATTTTAATGTTCGCCTACAAATGGATATGCAAATGGTATAGCAAAAGGAGAGAGTATGGTGAGTGAAAGACATAGTAAAACAGAGATATTTATTCAAATCTGAAATGCCAATAATTGCTTCTACCATACCGCTTAGGGTTGTCATTTGCTTCTCAAGATAGGATACTGTGTGTTCCATGTATAAGACTCTAATGGCTTATAGAATATAAAGCTGGGGTGTTTCTTAAAGATGATAATCTTGATGACATTACTTTATCTGCTCAGGGTCAGGTTATAGCTATGGCACATGTAGTTTTCTTCACCTCAGGCTGTATAATGATCCTGATACAATCATAATAATTATGCTCTTTGGTAGACCTCTCAAAATGTGTGTGGAAGTTTATAAACCCTGGGTATGGTATGACACAGATACCAGTTCTAAAAGGCTGTGGACCTTTGAACTGGAAAAAGATATCGAATTGGAAGCTTACAATGAAGCTCTATAGGAGAGGGTGTTGGATGGGCCTTTTCAAGCCTGTGCTCCACCTGGCAGCTGTCCTCTGAAGTCTCCTATAGAAGTGTTTCTGCCTTTGGGTATGGTAATATATCAAAATAATGACCTGTCCTTAGATATCCCTCTTGTAAGGGTAATCCTCATTCAGGCATGTTTTGACAAGTTTGGAGTCTGCTCCTTGGTTTATGGCCGAACTATCTAGTGGGTAGGGCATCAGATATCACAAGTGTTGATCATAAAATGTATGAGTAGGTTCACCTTCAAACGTTTAAGTAGGTATTTAGGTGTTCGGATTACTAACTGACCTCTGAAAAGGCACTGTGGAAATTTGGATAATGTCAATTCCTACATTTCTTTCAAATCTTAGTATAATTTCAGTAGTTATTTTGATAGAATTGGTTTAGACCCAGCAGGAAGATTTAAAGGGCTTAACACAAGGCAAATGGTTCAAAGATACAGAGGGTCAATGGTTTCCATGAAAATAAAATCCTTGATCATTAGATACAGAGATATATCAGATAAGAGACATGAAAAAACGATGCATCATAAGATTTAGTTGAAAGAGAAGAGATCACGCTTTTGACCCATTTCACTCCATTTAATTCTTCCTATTTAAAAAGCTTGATTGGAGGAAACCTTCTGAATGTGCCAACACCCAGGTCTACTTGCTGGTGTTATGCAAAGAAAATAAAGCGCAATAATGTAAAGTTAGCAAAAACACACCAACAGGGTATAATAATTTATCTTTGCAAAATGTTGCTGATGGCTTCCCTATTTTGAAAAGGTTTACTCATTCACAGCTGCATTGAGAAAAGACTATCCACAACATGCAGCTATCATGATGAAGAGTAGGCCAGTCCTAAACACCTCATAATTGGCAACTATAAAAGTACCCGTTGTTATCCTGGGACTGGGTGCATGTTTGCCACCACTAAAACTGGTAACCAGTTGTTACTATTAGATTTGGTGCCATTATTGGATTTTCTGACACAATTCACGTTTAGGTCCTGTTGCCAAAGAGGTGCCAATTACCAATGCTGGGTCATGTAATTAGGTTGATTTAACCACCCACAAACCACCAATGACAGACCAGGTCTGGCAAAATAGACATAAAAAGGAACTATTCCTTCACTAAGGCTACTCTCATCGTATGTTGAAACTCATAAATCGATTTATTTATTTCTGATTTAAGGAGAAATTAACATTTGTGACTCATTCTTATTTTCTATGGTACAACCATAGTGTTTTGAGCCCTTTAGAAACTTACTTAAAAATGCAGTGATGATTACCTTTCTTTTTCTTTACCTCTTTAGATAAAACACCTAAAATCAATATGAACTCAGTGAGGTATCAGCTAACACGGTCATGAAACATGGCATAATCAAAAATACTCATGTATTCTTTCATATCATAGCAGTGGGAGAAAGAATCGAGCAAATGAACTGAAGTAAGTTCCTAGGTTTAGCCTTTCCATGGTGCCTCTTTAATTTCTCCTCTCTCCCTTCTTGTCTGGCACAGAGCCAGACCTGAGCAACTTAACAATGCAAATTTATTGCACCTGGAATCTTTCCAGTCATTCAACCTTCCTTAATACCCTTTGCCTAGCACAGAGGACAATCTACCCAGCATAGTAATTTCACTCACTGAAGTGACTACAGGCCAATAGGACAGGAAATTAGATGGAAAAAAAACAAGGATCAAGCTTTAAAATGTGAAGATACCAGGAGATTAGTGGTAGTAATTCTGCATCAGCAGTGCTAATTTCTAGCCCTGGAGTAGATGTATGCAGTGCTAATTTTAACAGTGTGGTGAATTTGGCAGTGTGAAAATTCATTGTAGTGCATTTTGCCTCAGCAGTGTCAATTTCCCGGCATTTCCTCACATGTTCATAGAGTATATGCATGTCACCCACCAAGAAAAAAGGATGTGGTGGATACGCTGATTTCAGCATATCAAACATGAGTATGAATCTGCCTTGCCCACATTGTTACATAAGTCGGTGCATTCGGAGTACGGCCGAGGGATCAATGCTGGTTTGTAAGGCCACCCCCTATTGGTCCTCCCCATGTGGGTCAATGTTGATCCCTGAGTCAAGTTACTAGCCTCCCAAGCATAGTTAGGGACTGGTACCTAGCCAGACATGGCTGGGGTGGAAGGGGGTGGAGGGAACCAGCTGAGGTGGGGTAGTTAGCGTTCGAGGTCACCCCTACCCATAATGCACTGCATATGGTCAGAAAACCGCTGCTCGAACGCCTCGACTATCATATTTATTTTCCGATAACTATGGCTACACCCTAATACCAGTGGTTACAGCCAATCTTGTTTCTGCCTATTAATTGCAGCAATAATCCAGAGTTTATGTCTATGTTTTTGTGGTTTGGTGGTTTAGCTGATCTGTGGGAAGATAGATTTGAAAGGCAGATTACCATCTTTTTCTCCCCAGCCCTACTATTAAACCTAATATTCATCCACGTGACACCTAGAAACCTGCCCAATATGGCAAATATGTCCCAGTAGTCTAGCAGAATTGTAGCTGGACCCGCACTCGTCAGTTATAGTATTTTTCTCTCTCGATTATTCATCTATAGGGTCCCTATAATCATTCCCAGGCAGTTGTGGAAGTGTCACCCTTGAGCAATTTGAATTATTCAAGATGGCCGTCAATATGTCGATATTTCTTTAAAAACCAGATATCTCTGCTTCTAATCAACATAGAAACATGATTTCAAGTTCTAAATATATATTTTTGGGGTCAGGGAATTCATATTTGATAACATAGGTGGCAGTCATTTTAAATTTTCAATGAGATTAGTGCTATATCAACATAATTTATTGACACATACTTCATTTCTTGATCTGATAAACGTAGAAATTCCATCAAAGGCACCCATAATATATTCATGTGGTCAGGGGACCTAAATATAACCATTTTAGACAAAGTAGGTGGTAGGCATTTTGAATTTTCAATGAGATAATAATTATAAACACATATCTTCTTTTTCTAATGACAGTAAAATGCCATTCAAAACTCCTAAACATAGATATACCTTGAGTGAATTCATACATATAAACTTAATTAGGTTAGATGATAATGATAATCACTGTGATCTCTTAGTCAGCAATGAAGACCTCAGAAATTATATTATCCAATCAAAAATATTTTGCATTATCAAACGATGGAAACTCAACATTTAAAAGATACAAACATGAGAATTACTGTTTTATCTGTTGAGAGAAGGTATTTGAGGGTGATAATGAATGTATACTGAGATTGTTCAGAAAACACAACAAATCTTTCAAAATATGACTTCTAATGTATTATGATATAGATATATTTAATTGGTGAACATTAAAATTTTAAATTCATTGATTATCAGAAGACATCTGCACAGTTATGATGGACAAATTAGGGTAATTTAGGAAGAATATGATCCATCTGGATAGTCTCAGATTCCTCATATCAGTGTGGATCCAGAGTTTTGACTTGCTTAAGTCAGTAGTTTTGGCTAAATTAAGAGACTTAAATGGGAAAAATAAACTGTGAGCTACATACAAAAAGGAAGGGGTACAGCCTACAGCAATCAATGCCTCTCTGTAAAGAAATATCATATTGAATGCTTTAAGGTTAGTCAACTAACCATATTTATAATAGGATGTGTGTAGTAAACATCAGCCACATGTATAAGTTAGTGGGATTTACAAGGGTTTGCTGTGGGAGTTATGAGGTATAAGCTTACATAGATAACAGATCCAAAGTGATTCTTATAAGGAATCTAATGTCTCCAGCATTATTGGTATGACACTACACCAATACGTTTTCTATGAGAAAACACATTTTTCACTTTGGATTTTCATTATGGGTCTTCTATGGTTTTCTTTTTTTTAAATGAAAAGAAGTTCTTTTTTCCTGCAGGCATCCCTTTATCATTGAGGGAGACAAATTGCTACAAAGCACCTTTTCAGAAAATGATGACTCTCAACTACTTACAGTAGAAATTCCTAGAGCTCTAAAATATATACCCTTTTATTATCTTTTAGGATAGGGTGACCATGAGTCGTCCACCTAGAGCTCTGTGAAAGCTATAACTTACTGTAGGGTCTCTGGTCAAGTAGGCAAACTTGGAAGGGGCCTCTGACTATGGATATGAAAATAATCTTAGAGTCTCAGGCTTTCAAGCCAATAAGGTTAAAATTGCCATAAGGTATTTCTAATAGGCTATTAAGGCCTTCATTATCTGGTGAATGTGACTTTTCAGTATCAGTTCCATGAGTCGACCACCAGTACCATGAGTCAGCCACATCACACTATTAATCAACTGCTACATACCAGAGTGTCTATTTCTTTACCAAATACATAGCAAGGGCCTATCTAATGCTCACTGACACTTAAGAGTTTGTGACTGAAATGCATTAATTATTTTTGCTGGAAGTCAACTGTCTTCCTTTATGAATAGCATACCATTTCAGATTTTTCATTATTTATTGTTGATATCTTCTTCCAAAGTGGTTTCTAAATTGTCAGAAACCCACCTCCAATCATGAAAATAATGCCCCTGGGACCATATTATACACAGCTGATCGGGAGAGCTAGGACTGAATTCCCAAAAATGATTAAGTAGCAGCATCTACCTCTCACCCTATCTTAGTTATATATAAGTTGGAATCCACTAAAATGATGATTTATTATTAGACTTTGGACCCAAGAAACAAGGAAAATGGCCGAGTGAGTGAGTGAGTAATAGATGTTTAATGCCATTTCGACAGCTAAGGTCATATTCATGGCGAGAACAACATTACATCATATCACAGAGGAATGTGTCAGTGCCCTCGCATATGTGCACCACACACATCCTGAGGGGATAGGAAAGAAGAGATATAGACCCTTTTAAGTGGGCTAGGGAAGCCCGGAAAATGGCCGACTTAAATGGTACATAGATGACTCAAAATATATATATTTTGAGTCATCTATGTACCATTTAAGGCATTTGACATGGTATTGCTTCATTGGCTGTGGGCAACCTGAGAGTTATCTGAGCTGTACAACTGCTATTTTATATGTTACTAGACATGTGTGGCTGGTATTTTAGGCCTGTTTGGATACTCCTAGTTAATTTTTGGACCTTCTGGCTTGATTGATGTAAGAAAATTAGTCGCAAAAAAGTGCAATTTTATTTTCCGAGGCATACGGGAGACCCCAAATAGGTATTAATTGTACATTTCTTGGTTTTAAACAGTAGTCCCATTGCTTAAGTAGTTGTGTATGAAGTAGCATTATGATATGAAAGGTCTAAGTACCTCTATGGAGCCTCTATCTATGAGTGACTGTATGTAACGCGCTTGATCGGTATCCGCCTGCGCGGAGGGCATTTGACATGGTATTCCTTCATTGGCTGTGGGCAACCTGAGAGTTATCTGAGCTGTACAACTGCTATTTAATATGTTACTAGACATGTGTGGCTGGTATTTTAGGCCTGTTTGGATACTCCTAGTTAATTTTTGGACCTTCTGGCTTGATTGATGTAAGAAAATTAGTCCCAAAAAAGTGCAATTTTATTTTCCGAGGCATACGGGAGACCCCAAATAGGTATTAATTGTACATTTCTTGGTTTTAAACAGTATTCCCATTGCTTAAGTAGTTGTGTATGAAGTAGCATTATGATATGAAAGGTCTAAGTACCTCTATGGAGCCTCTATCTATGAGTGACTGTATGTAACGCGCTTGATCGGTATCCGCCTGCGCGGAGGGCATTTGACATGGTATTGCTTCATTGGCTGTGGGCAACCTGAGAGTTATCTGAGCTGTACAACTGCTATTTTATATGTTACTAGACATGTGTGGCTGGTATTTTAGGCCTGTTTGGATACTCCTAGTTAATTTTTGGACCTTCTGGCTTGATTGATGTAAGAAAATTAGTCGCAAAAAAGTGCAATTTTATTTTCCGAGGCATACGGGAGACCCCAAATAGGTATTAATTGTACATTTCTTGGTTTTAAACAGTAGTCCCATTGCTTAAGTAGTTGTGTATGAAGTAGCATTTTGATATGAAAGGTCTAAGTACCTCTATGGAGCCTCTATCTATGAGTGACTGTATGTAACGCGCTTGAACGGTATCCGCCTGCGCGGAGGGCATTTGACATGGTATTCCTTCATTGGCTGTGGGCAACCTGAGAGTTATCTGAGCTGTACAACTGCTATTTTATATGTTACTAGACATGTGTGGCTGGTATTTTAGGCCTGTTTGGATACTCCTAGTTAATTTTTGGACCTTCTGGCTTGATTGATGTAAGAAAATTAGTCGCAAAAAAGTGCAATTTTATTTTCCGAGGCATACGGGAGACCCCAAATAGGTATTAATTGTACATTTCTTGGTTTTAAACAGTAGTCCCATTGCTTAAGTAGTTGTGTATGAAGTAGCATTATGATATGAAAGGTCTAAGTACCTCTATGGAGCCTCTATCTATGAGTGACTGTATGTAACGCGCTTGATCGCTATTTTGCCAATTTTGGGCAGCTGCTCACATAAAAAAAAAATGTAGGAATGGAAGAATGATGATTGTTTAAGAAAATATAGACAATGAAGACATAATAACTTGAATTACATGCATACCCAATGCATATTAAGCTTGTGAGAGTAAAGTTAAGGTTTTGTGTTAGAAATTTTTGAAAAATCTCAATTTTCTTAAAAAGTTATGTCTCATATTTTCGAAAGTTTTCAAGACTCAGTCCTAATTTTTGGTACACTTATTCATAACTACTATACAAGTTTGGACATGCAATATGGTAATCACAGAGACATTATTGATGAAGTTCTATGCATAAGAAGTTATATCAATCAAGCGCGTTACACAAATTATACCTTTTTACTGCAACTGTGATAAAAACTGACATCCTGGGAGTTAATGACTTGAATGGACCTTTTCATACAGCCAAGATATAGGGTTATCAATAAAATAAAGTCTTAAAATGTAATGCTGAGTTTGTCATGTTTGGCCCCTGACCCCCAAAGGTGGGGCAGTTCACAGGAATCACCCATATAAGGCCCTTAATCTCTGGCTACAATCCGAGGTGGGGGTGGGGGGAGGGCAAGAGGTTCATTGCACCAGGTTGGCAGGGGAGAATTTATCTCAGCCTAGCCCTAGAGGTTGAAATAAGTCTGATATTTACATAATGGCGCCTCATTTTGCCCTAAACCTAGATATGTAATTTAATAACCAATCTCCTACAAAGGGGAAAATATTCAAAATGGCTGCCACTTGTCCAGTTTTAGCTATGTATGAATTCACTGTTGTCAGTGATCTATATTTAGGAGTTTTGAATTGCATTTTATCTTCATTAGAATACAAAATTATGTGTTCATAATGATTATCTCATTGAAAATTCAAAATGGCTGACACCTGCTTCGTTTAAAATGGTTACATTGAAGTTCCCTGACTATATGAATACAATATTATTATGGGTGCCTTTGATGGAATTTTTGCATTTATCAGATCAAGAAATAAAGTATGTGTCAACGAATAATGTCAATATAGTACTAATCTCATTAAAAATCCAAAATGGCTGCCACCTATGTTATCAGTGATGACAAATATGAATTCCTTGACCCCAAAAATAAATATTTAGAACTTGAAATTATGTTTCTATGTTGATTAGAAGCAGAGATATGTGGTTTTTAAAGAAATATCGACATATTGGTGGCCATCTTGAATAATTCAAATTGCCCAAGGGTGAGACTTCCACACCCGCCTGGAAATGGTTATAGGGACCCTGTAGATCAATAATCAAGAGAGAAAAAACTATAACCATGAGTCCAGGTTAGACTAAAAATCCCATAATTTCTAGATAGATACTCAGCTTCTAGGTTTATGATAACAAGTGTTAGACCTTCAAGGGCCTCAGATAGACATGTTCTTTAGTAGTCGTGAAGCCCCAATAAAGTGCTCCCATGTAGACATTGGTGCCAGAACCCCATTAAACATTATCATGTTGACATTATGCATTTGTCAACGCAGCTTTACTTAGTTCATCTCCAGGCCTGCCTGATTCCATGCATCATGATGGCATATGGTCATAGTTAAGTTAACCTTTTGCCTATCGATACTGCTTTGGTGTACTTCTATCAGTATTGCCATTTCAAAGTCCTAATGTGGCTCATACAGTTTTCCTAAAGTCAGCATGTGATTGGAAGGATGTGGTGAGGAAAGACAAAGTGACAGCTCCAAAGTCCTGCTGAGTTTTAATAGTCAAGGAGAGCAGACAGCAGCTGGATACAGTGTAGCAGTCCAGCCTCAGGTCCCACACAGTAGCAGCTAACACAGCTCATCTATTAAAAATGCAGGCCCAGGTGCTGCAGGCAGCCTCTCCTGATCAATGTATCAGCGAGAATTGAATTTTGGAGGCAATTTTTGAAGGAGCTTTAAATACACCCTTCTAGATCATATTCAAATCTTTTGTTGATGTTTTTTTTTTATCCCAAACTCATACAGAGAATGCTTAGGTTTTGGCTCCTATGAGGGACTGAAACATTCAGAGAGAAAGGGAGAAGAGAGAGAGAGAGAGAGAGAGAGAGAGAGAGAGAGAGAGAGAGAGAGAGGTATGTCACACACAGTTTTCATGAGGCTATATGGCGTGAAATGTGTGAGGCAAATCATTGGTTTAACATTTTTATAGATATGCCACAGCCTTCACATGACTTCCCATATCAGTAAATCAGATCAGGAGGTCAAGGATGATGGCAGCTAGCATCCAGCAGCTGGTATGCTGTGATAATGGCATTTAATAGATATGGAGGAAAAGGGTAACAAAGATAACATACTCAAAGCTCTAAAAGAACTAGAACAAAACTTCAACCCTCCGCATGGTGAAAAACTTCTGATAGTCATGACAGAGCCTCATGAAAACTGTTGTCAACAGGTGTGGTTACATATAAAGTTCAACCTTGCAGAAAACCTTGTTGAACATGTTAAACAAAGATTATATGACACAATATCAACTGGATCCTTTAAGCCTCCGGCCAAATAGGGGTTAAGGGAGACAGAGATCTATCTTCTAAGGTGCTACTAGGCCCTCCAATTGCAGAAATGTGTAAAGAAACTCGACTAGTGAAGGATGTAGTATCAAAAGCAAAGAGAGTTGTGAAGCTGAAATATTCAGTACTGAACTAACTGCATAAAGTGGACAATTAACAGTCCCCATTGTATGCACATAGGAATGGTAGTATTTTATATCCTATTTATTGTTGGAAATGGGGCTTTCACATATTACAGTCTTATCATTATGAGTATTATAAGGGCAGATCCACTGAGCAATGTTTGGGCCTATTTTGAGAGGAATGTAGCTTTGGGGAGCTAGAGTAAAGAATATAGACCACAATTCCTCATTATTTTAGTCACATCTGATAGAAAACATCTTGAGCTTTAAGTAGAGGGCAAATTTATGTATATCGGCCTATACACCAAATACACCAAAAATGCCCTTTTTTGTCCAATTTTCCATCATTCCCACCTACATATTGTTTAGCTAGGTAGTATCAGAGTGTGATAAACCTACTTTGTCTTTGTTAAGAAGTCATAGCTATCTATTAAAAATACTATGGCCATGTCCCTACATCAACTTTCTTTCACACATAAGTTATGATATCGAACTGTGAGCATCCTCACATACGTAACACTTTTTTTACGCCTGAAACTTCCATGCTAAAAAAGTATCCTCAGTATTCTTATTACCTTTGTTGAGCAGCGTCCCTAGAGGGCTTTTGATGGTAAATAAATGAAAGTGCTGGTTTGCTGCAGATACAAACTAGGTCTCATTAACCAAATTTCAACTCCCGAAAACGTTATGTATGTGAGGTACATTTTTATATGTCTGTAGTCTATCTAAATAAATCCTTCCTTATTTCTAGTCTTTTCTAGTATAGTATGTATATGAATTGAATGATTAAAACAAAAATCATGGCTCAAGTCTGCATAGTAAGGCCACAGAGGGGGTCTTATGGTTTCGGTGTGGAAATCCTCACATACGTAACGAAAACATGTGGAGGAGAAAGGAAATGTTTCCAGTTGCCCTGGCAGAAATGACTGACCACTGGTAGTCACTCAGAGGAGCTCAAATTAGCTAAGTGCACAGTCTACTGTGATTTTGCAGTGATTTCTTGCGGGTACTGAACAATTCATGCCAGTATAGAAACAATTCTTGCAGGTACTGAACAATACTTGCGAGTACTGAACAATTCTTGCGGGTACAGAAACAATTCTTGCAGGTACAGAAACAATTCTTGCCGGTACTGAACAATTCTTGTGGAAACTGAACAATTCTTGCGGATACTGAACAATTCTTGCAGAAACTGAACAATTCTTGCGGATACTGAACAATTCTTACGGATACTGAACAATTCTTGCGGATACTAAACTAACAGTGGAAACAGAATGATGATAAACTCCTCAAGCCCAAACATGAATGTTCCTGTACCCGCAAGAATCGTTTCTGTACCTGCAGGAATAGTTTTTACCTGCAAAAATATTTCTCTACCCACAAGAATAGTTGTTACTGAGAAAAAAAAAATTTTTTTCATGTTTTAAACTCTCAAAATTCAAGAATGCTACTGTGTCCAAAGAATTCTCCTGTACATGCAGGAATATATTTTGCATGAAAAAAAATCTTTTTAGTATGTTCCTCTTCCCCAAAAGAAAATTATTCCTGTGCCCGCAAGAATTCTTCAGTACCCATAAGAATTCTTCAGTACCCGCAAGAATTCCTCAGTACCCGCAAGAATTCTTCAGTATCCGCAAGAATTCTTCAGTATCCACAAGAATTCTTCAGTATCCACAAGAATTCTTCAGTATCCACAAGAATTCGTCAGTACCTGCAAGAATATTTTTTCAGGGGAAAAATTTGTGATATGTCCTTTTAGGGGCTCCGTACTCCATAGTTCTCCACCTTACAGAACTGATTCTGTACCCGCAAGAATTGTTTCTGTATCCGCCGCAAGAATCTCCCAGTACCCGCAAGAATCGCCCAGTTCCCGCAAGAATTGTTCCTGTACCTGTAAGAATTGTTTCAGTACCTGCAAGAATTGATCAGTACCCGCCAGAATTGTTCAGTACCCGCCAGAATTGTTCAGTACCTGCAGGAATTGTTTCTGTACCCGCAAGAATTATTCGGTACCAGCAAGAATTATTTCTGTACCCGCAAGAATTGTTCAGTACCCACAAGAATTGTTTCTGTACCTGCAAGAATATTTTTTCCGATGAAAAATTTATTTTTGGTATGTTCTTTTAGGGGCTCCGTAGCAATTGTCTTAGATTGCATGGAAATGATATATTTTGGGTTATATTTCCCTCTAACTGAAAGTCCCAAGCCATAGACTGGCCATAGCAGCTGGGTAATGCCATTTAGATTGGCCAGGAAGCCCCATACTCGTTAAGGCTTGATTTTCCTCACATACGTCACGTTTTCAAGGGTGAATGGAAGTTGCCCTTCCTGAGCTACTTCTTCTGTATGTTTATCCCCAAATCATTGTTATTTGTTGAAATTAGGGCCTACCTTTACTGCTAGGGTTCATAAGGTCCAGTTTGGATATTTTAAAATGACACCCTAGTCTATCTGGAGTGAGAAGGTTTGATTACTTTTCAAATTTTCATCTTCCACACCCCGAAAATGCATTATTTTACAAGATTACCTGCTCTTACCATTGTTTATTTGCTTATTTATTTATTCCTTTCCCTCCCCTCCTTAGCATTTCATTACATATGTGAGGTGTTTACTATATGTGTTGCACCACACTCCTCCAAATAGAATTTTTTAAATAAATTGGTTGATAATCTTATAATATTGTCCCTATCTAATATCCTGGATAGAATTAAGGCACTTACCATTTAAATGTCTGCAAGTTTCCCACAAATGTGAAAACGTTACGTATGTGAGGTTTTGTTCATTTTGGTTATAATGTGTACTCCAGACCCACCTAGACTATACATAATTCACCATTTGATGCGCATATGGTTCCCGAAACTAAAATAGTAGTGAATGTAGTAATCCTGCAATTTCTTTTTTTTTCAAAATCTTTTTTTTGGGTAAGGCTGCACTGCCAGTCAGTAATGATATTTATGGGGTTTTATCCATACCCAATTTTTTTTTGTCCTACTTACTTCTCATCCCCCATTGATAAACTGTAAATATTAGAGCATAATTGCTTGATATTACTCACCTTAGTTGTTCAACAATTCATATTGTATCTTTTGCAAGGTTCTGAGGAGAACAGGCTGCCCGATGAAGCATGCACTCAGAGTGAGATGGAAATGACCCATAATATAGTCTAATGTATTAAGATATGCCTTTGCACTACTAATTTAACAAGTCCTGTACAAGAGATAGTGATGCAGATGATCTGTGATGTTTAAAATTATTGCTCTATCCAAATCCTCACAAACATAGCATTTTTCTTTGGTATTCAGAAGTGCTTTTGCAGATCTGGACCAGAATGTATATATATATATATTGTTGGAAAAGAGTGACATCTTTTGAAAGTAGGGACACACTAGATAATAGAGAGTGTTTTTCATAAAGATCTAGTTATTTTAAAATGTATGAGGGAAAAAATAAAAATGCTAGGCTATGTATTCAAAACGTTCACTGATCTCCATATTTAGCGATGAGCTGTAATAAATGTTTTTAGTGCAGGGATTTCATTTTCGCTACACCTTAAGGCATGTATCAACCTTTCTAACAAGCCAAGATATAGGGCTTTCAATAAAATAAAGTGTTGTTAAATAATATTGAGTTTGTGATTTCATTGTTTCTCAGGTTGGTGAACATCCTTTACTGAATCATCAAATTTGTCATGTAATGTATAGTATAAAGTTAGTCCCACTCATTCTGGAGCTACAATTACATCTAGAGTGAATAATTGCATATGAAGTGCCTGGACAAGAATTGGCTAATGAGACCATATCCCCTACCTAGTACCCCAGAAGACTGTGAAAACGATGATTCTGGCTTCTTAATAATGTACATCTCCCTTCACAAAGATTGATGCATACTACCTAAAAGAGGTAGTGAGGTACCAACAGGCTATTAAATGCTTATAATTATATCCAATAATTTGAATAAAAAAGTGAAGCAAAGCATCTTCCTAATTGCTGTTCTCACTATGTGTCCTGAGTAGTTTGTCCTGCGTTATGACTTAACACAAACAGACTGACAAACACTGCATTGGCAAATCAGCTGAGGAACATGACCCTAAAGCTATTTGTTGGCCAAAAAAAAAGGTTTGACCTATATTGCACATGCCAACAACAAACATAATCATAGGTACTCAAAGAGCCCGAGATTCCATTAATTGTGTAAACTGACTGAGATTCCTTTGATATATTCGTAGGAAATTTCCCTGGGTGTAAGTAAGAACAAGTAAACTAAGGTCAATCAGATGGGATGACCTTTTTAGAATGATGTTTCTTTTCAGAGAGACCTTTTAGCGAGGATTCAGCAGGTATTGCCTACTTGGGAAAGACAAAGTCCTTTCCTTCACATCTCTAACAAGCTATATGTACTAACACATAATGACATGGTTACAGACTTATAAGCCTGAGCTTAATTTGTCATGTATGTATGGGGTGTGTTGGACATTCTCCTGTCAGCAGGGTAACTAATTAGTGCTGGAGTCCGGCAGTACACATAAAGCCACATAGTACCCGCCATCTCCTCAATCACATACCCTGAAACTTACCATTAACCCCAGCAAATTGTCTTCATCTGTCGCCATTATTGGTCATCAATGGTGACTCCTTTTTGAGTGGTAACTCATTCCGTCATCTTTCGCCACTGTGTGTTAGACTCACATGGCATAGCAATTGCTATTCCTGGTGATCTTGTGCTATAATGACGTCGTGTTCCATCTAGCGACATGTGTGAGCCACTTCACACAGGTTGACGAGGACTCACAACAATTTGTTGGGACCCCTAGGATAACATGCTGCATTAGGTTCGCATCCACTGCTGATGGATGGACCATTCTTTGGCTTCATCCATTTTATTTATCATTGTTTTCTATGGAGAAAAAACGGATGAAGGGAGAGGGATGGTCCAAATTTGGCAGTGGATGGGGGCCTTTATACACAAAGATAACCACCTGCTGCAGCTGATGGAATCTGCCAGAAGATAAGGAGTGTTCAATGGCTTGGTATTTATATCATTATAGGCTTTAATGTGGATGCCCAGTGGGCCAGCCATTACCTGATCTGGTGTGTGGCTAGATAAACATTGATAAAAGCCAGCACGATGGGCATCAGTTGTTACATAATGTACCCAAACTATTCTACAGCACCCTCCCTAGATTCTTAGATACTTAGAACAGTGCTAAATTCCCGGAAACTAAGCCCCAGGGGGGCCTTATGCTATAAATACAAACTCAATGAGGCTAACATATGAGCAGGTCATTCAGACGTGACCAATACATACCATGCAAAGGGGCAGTGAAGGAAAGCACCTGGGCCCCTAGCTCAGCTTGCCAACTGACATCATGAAGTGGAAAACGATATTGACAAGGGGTCAGGAGGCATGGGTTGCTCCGAGGCTTGTAGATATTTCCTGAGTATTTTATGTTAGCTGAGATGGCCATGCATTAGGCTAAACATGGATAATCTACAGTGGTGCACTCCTGGCTGTGACAAGGTTGCCATGGGGGTAATTACTAAAGGGTAACAGCTTCGTCTTGTTATGTGTCACACAATATCCTTAATGTCAGCCTAGCCTTGAGGGCAGACAGCTGATGTTAACTTCATTGGATGTCTGTCAAGAGAGGTCAGCCTTAAGATACATCTTACTGATAAACTCAGAGGCCATTGGCCTTTGCAGAAAGGTTGATGGCCAAGTGACGATAGGTAATCTGTTTCTGTTGTTAATAGCATCTCAAAAACCTTCTGTATGTCAATATGTTGGGTTGATTCCTCTTTTAAAGCCAGCTGGTGTCACCGCTAGCAAATAACAGCTGCAAAAGCTGTTGATCTAAGACACCGCCACTGTTTCCATATGTTTTTTTATTCATTTGGGACATTAAAAGTTATCATTGAGTGTAGCAAAAGAAAGAAACATTCACCAGGTATATGAAGTGAAGAACATTTATTTTTCACTCAATGGATGATAAACTCTTTTTGAAATTGCCAAATTATATATATATATATATATATATATATATATATATATATATATATATATATATATATATATATATATATATAGAGAGAGAGAGAGAGAGAGAGAGAGAGAGAGAGAGAGAGAGAGAGAAGGTTCATTCCCATCTGATGAACTATAGTGAATCTTCACCTGATTATCATCCGTTAACCTTTTAAAAGCATTCACAATTGTGTCATGTGTTAACAGCATTTACTTTTCTTCTTTCTGATTCTTTCTTTATAAATGCAGCAGCAAAATAAGCCAGACTACTCAATAAACCACCATATGCTACGCTCATTTCAAGGTGAGCCTAGCCAGGCACTCTCAGCATGATATGACTAGCAGATCTATATCCTTAAACATTTCGGGACTAGATATGGAAGTGTATGGAAATAGTACCCTTATTGTTCATCATGATGCACAAACTCAGTTCTGGGCAAGTAACTCCTCAGTGTGTAAATATTTTTTCTTATAATCTTGGGTGAACCAATCTGGGTACACAAAATGGGTATTGATCTTCTCAGAACAAATTATTGATTTTGCCAAGTGAGAACCTTCTGAGTCAGTCATATTCTTTAGAATAGAAGAAGATATTTTGACTGACCCTATGGGATCAATATAATGCACATGATTTGCATGATGTGTCAGTGCAGTGTCGATGAGTCTCCTCACAAATGCATTGCTGGCCTCCACAAGTGTCCCAATGCTCTACCACTATAGCCCATGACAAAGGGAGGCACACCTCCAGGATGAGTAACTATTTAATAGATAGTTCAATTACTTGACATTATTACTTGATATCCTTATTCCTTTCCATGACGCAATAATGTAGGCTTTACGATTAAACTCATAGAAAGACATCATAAAGGCCTATGGGATCAATCAACGCTTAAAGGACGCTTTTGGAGATGGACACACAACATTTCTTTCTGGCCACCTTCTTTTCTGACCACTCTGCTAGGTAAGAACAAACCAAAAATTGCTATTGTGTGCCTTGTAGTTCTTGGTCAGCGACATTACCTCCAGGTTATGTAAGGAGAACTATAGAGAGGGTAATGGACAGCTCTCAGACCACTCAAGTGACCAGATGCACTGGGTGATTTCCTTACTATGCAAAATACCAGACATTGCTTCTGACATATACTACACTACTACAAATGTTCATCATATAGACTGCTGTTCAAAAATTGATAGCAGAAAATGTAGTCTTAAAAGAAGAGATAACTGTCAAAATATCATTCTCTGCAGACAGTTTTCTTTCTTTCCATCTTGCCTATGCAGCATAGTATTCCAAAAACGAAAGATGGGTGTGTTCCGATCTGGTATTCACCACAGGGAGCCGGGTAAGTAGAGAATATAAAAGGAAGCCAAGTAAGGAAACTTTACTCATAAAAAAACTGATATGTACATTAAAACTCTACTGGTGTTCAAGACAGAAATAGCATCTACTAAAAAGGGAACTCTGGAACGACCCAGACAAGCACCTATGTCGATCCAAGTAGATCAACGCCTGCCTGCACGAGATACCCCAATTCCCCACATTCACAGTGATAAAATTGGTCTTTCTGCTCCCTATCATTTTGCTATGCAGGGCTTGCTCCTTGGGTGAGTAAAAGGCTAATTCAGTAAGCTTCATTATAGCCGAGTGAGCACAAGTTTCTTATAGATGAGGTGCATTTCCTAGAGCTGCAATGTGCCTATTACAGGATGGATCTTATAGACAAAATTACCGGTAAAGTAGATTAGTAGTGATTTACATTTGAGTAAAGAAAAACAGGCAAAGAAAAAGCTCAATTGAAACAAAATTACCATCAAAAGAGAAATGGCCATGTCATGTGCATTCTTCACTCCATCAGTAAAGTATCTAAGTACACTGCAAAAAGTGGTGTTTAGATCCTAAACACAATTTTCACCATATTCTTGCAGTGTTCTTTTAATCACACTAACATCCTAAATATGTTAAGCCAAACAAGATGCTTAGCTTAAGTGTTTAGATATCTAGGTATTTAGGTTTAGAAATTTTCTGATATGAAATTTTATGTTTAGATGTTTAAATAAAACCATAGTGTTGTAGATTTTAATACAATAGTAGAGAATAGTCCTGTGAGACATGGCGCGGCGACTTGTAATCTTGTGTCTAGTTTCAGTTGGTGAGACAGATAGGCCATACTATCATCTGGGCTTTTGGTAGTATATAGCACAAATTCAACCTGAACTACCCACTGCAGCTAAGTACTAAAAGTCTGTAGACTGTCCATTCTACATGCACCTCACTCAGCTGCCACAGGGACCTGTCTTATTCAATGTTCAATGCCATAGTCAACAGGTGTGTCATTATGAGTGTACACTGTCTCAGATTGCCAGGAGCTTGCTCTGCCTCCCCACCCCCCCCCATACACACACCCAACTGCCAATCACTTGTAATAGTCTGTACCTCATCACGGGCCAGTGGTCAGCAAACCGGCCAGATCACTCCACCTCTCTGTAGAGGGGGAGCACAGTGTAAGTACCTCAGTGAACATACATGTTTTCAGTGTTCCACAAAATCGTTTATATAATGAAAGGAGTAATCAAATTAATCTTTCATCACCAATAGTAGACACATATTCTGAGATAGCATTATTTCAATGTAAACTAAAGATTTTACACATAAAAGAATGTAGCAGTTCCACAAGGTGGCCTTACACTTCAACCTCCTCTGATTTACAAAAATGCACATATGGCAACACACACTTTAGCACTGATTTCTCCATAGAGATCTTTGACAGTGAATACTTTGTTCAAAAACAGAAAATATGATCCCATTGTACCATAACCCACTGAGATAAAACCTGTACTACATATATATAGTAGTTTCAAAACGGACAATTTTAAAACAAAGGCTACAGGGATGCATTTCTGAATCTTAAAATGCTCTAATGCTAATCTGCCATAGGGCTCCAAATGATGAAATGTCTTATCTGCGAATAAAATCAAAAGTATGAGATATATTCTGAAAATTCCTTCACTGATAAGTAAAGTACGGTCAAAAATCATAGAAAGTGTGCAAATAGGCCTTGGTGGAGTTTTGAGAGGTCTGAAAAAAAATTATGTAGTATCTCAAAAATATTTTTTTGTGGATAGTGTATAGGTCTTGGGGTAACTGCACATGAAATATTATGAGTTAAATATGAAAACCGTTGCTATGGCAATGCCCAGAACCTATCTACCTGGAAATGATGTCCTCCCGAGTGACCATTTGGGGTATTTTCCCTTTAATGATTCAAAATGACCTATGATATGCTTCTGGTCCACTGTTTTTATGTTTTTGCTTGTAGTACTGGGTCTAATGGTTGGGTTTGGAGTATTGTAGTCAGATATAATGGGCTTTTTGCGTTGCCCTCAGGTCATTTTCCTATAGGGCCTAGCATGGAATTCAAGTAAATCTCAGATTCTAAGATAATTATTTCTTTTTGTTCTATATAAAAGCTGAACAGACTATGGTAGGAACTATTGATTACATGGAATACAATGCCCACGGCATGTACTTTCAGGTGGTATATAGTTTGATGGGGAAAAAAATCTGTAATTTCTGTTCAAAATACCTTGTAGTTCATCACTCGCCTGGACATTATGTTCAGAATTGTGATCAAAAACCATTAAAAGTAGGCTCATTTTATGATAGCAAGGAATCAGCTGACATAGATAACAATGTGAATTCCATCATCTACTGCTTAAGATGGTCCAGATCTGTGATTTTCAATGAGATAAAATGATTATTTCTGTAGGAAACCAAACCCTTAACATGGCATGTTACTCAATGGTCACTCGCCCGGACACAATTTCACCTGGACAAAAAAACACTTCCCATCCCTGATACTGCAAAGGTTAAGCAACAATCAATTATCCCATACACTGAGTACTAAGGTATATGTCGGGGGTAAATAACTGGCATAGTTAGGATATTTGAATATCCCTATTGTGCAGAGGAGGGGCAGGAATATTGAATTTTGTGTGAGGACAAGAAATGTAGGCAGAATCATGGTAAAAACCGTTAAAAGAATTCTCATTTTACGATAATAAGGTCACATCTGACATAAAGAAACATGTTATTTTCATGATATACAGGTCAAAATGGTCTAGATCTGATATTGTCATGGTAATATGACAATTGTTTCTGTAGAAAATCAAGCCCTCAACATGGCATGTTACTCAAATGTCATTCGCCCGGACATATGCCAAGAGTCACAAACATTTATTATAAGTACACTCATTTTATGATATAAAAGACACATCTTACATACATAACAATGTGATTTCTGTAATCTACAGGTCTAAATGGTCTAGAGCTGTTATTTTCATTAAGATAAAATTTTAATTTCTGTAGGAAATCAACCCCTCATCATGGCATGTTATTTAATGGTCACTCGCCCGGACACGATTTCGCCCGGACAAAATAGCACTTCCCATCCCTGCTACTACAAAGGATGGAGAGTAATCCATTGTCCTATACATTGGGCACTTAGGTATATGTATGGGGTAAATAACTGACTTAGTTAGGATAGTTAAATGTGTTAATCCTACACAGGAGGGGAAGGAACATAATTTTTCGCCCGGACAAGGAAAAAGGGGGATTTTCAAGGAAAATCACTTATTGCCCCCTCACAGTGAAGTTTATGGAGGAAATCAAATTTTATTTTCAACATATGTTACCCCCAACATGTAGCAAATCTTTTAAGTCATAATTGAACGCATTTCACTTTTAGATATTTAATGGGGGAAGGCCAAATGACCAAATTATCGCCCGGACAGACCACTTTACAAAAAGTAAAATACTCCAGAAGAATAGAAAAAATCCGACTAGGAACATAATTTTTGCTCCTATTTCACCACAAGACTCTATAATTTACATAATAAAAGTGGACAGACACATACCTAGTCCTCATTCTACAAAAAATGATGAAATATGTCGATTTTATTGATTTTCCAAGCTGAAAGGGGTCAATTTTGGGTATGTTCAACCCCCTGGAGGTCAGAATATTGATATTGGACCACTAAAACCCATATATAACATCAAGAACTCATTGAGCCCAAAAATGTGACCCAAAAAAAATTGGGGAAAAATCAAAATCCTAAGTGTAGGGGGCTGACTTTCACCAAAATTCCCATTTGCACACCTTCTGTGATTTCAGACCGTACACACACTGTTGTTATTACATTAGAATAGTGAGCAGGAATAGTCCATAGCAGAGGAGCCACAAACAAAAATAGATTGCAAGGCCTCCCTATCCCTTACACCGTGGCGACTGTGAACCATACACTAGTCTACTCATCTCACGAGTAGTACTCACTAGTCGCCGCGCTAATAATTAGATGGAAATGTAGGTTCAGAAATGAATACATTAGGGAAATAAAGGATTATCTTCTGTTTGTTTTTTTTTCATTTACCTTCTGGGGGATATCAGCAGGTATTCCCAAGGGCAAAGTCAGCCACAGGTATATATACATACATGTATACACTGCATTAGAATAAGGGACTTGAGAAAGTAAAACAGCTTGACAGGGAGGATATTGGTTTTTCCTTTGCACAACACCCTAAAAACATGGAACCTGTCGATTAGTTTGCACTAGTTATGCTGGTCTAAGGCATATTTCTCTATTCTCTATTGCTGTTTCTATTCTGATGACATTCAGTGAAATAAAACCATGTTTAACATGGGTTTTGGGGACATTTTGCAACAGCAATGGATTGTGTGTACAGAATGTCCATTCAAAGGTAGTGCTGCAACCTGGTGTGTAATTGACATCCAAATATCTAAACATATTGGTGTTTAAATCTAAAAACCTAGTATTCAACATGTTTAAATGTTTAGCAAAAATGTTTAGAAGAAAGGTGTTTAATTCCTAAATGTGTAGTTGATTAGACACCTAAATGACCTATATGTTTAGGTTTTAAACGTGTTTAGATATAAACAGGTTTACAATCCAAACACCATTTCTGAGTGTAGTGATTTATATTTGAGTAAAAAAAAACAGGCAAGGAAGCTCAATTGAGACAAAAGTACCATCAAAAGAGAAATATATATATTATGTGCATTCTTCATTTCTTCATTGGAGTAGATGATTAGTAATTTACATCTGAGTAAAGAGAAATACAGGCAAAGAAAAAACTAAATTGGTTACTTTCTAACCCTTTTAGTAAGGAGTAGCAAGGCTAATAGGTTTTCATGCAATCATGCAAGTGGTTTTGAATCTCCATTGAACTGCATATTTATCAGTGGAAGCAAGATCAGAGCAAATGCCTTAAGCAGATGTGACATCATGTAGTGATTAGAAAAAGAATGATTAGACAAAGATAGAAGCTAAAGCAAAGGTTGCTGGTGACAAATTAGGCATTGCTAGTCAGCATCCAGCGCTGGCTTTTATGATATGACAAAGACCACTATCAAACAAGAATAAAAGGGTCTCACAAAGAGTTCAGGTGTCCAGAAGCATCGACCCTCCCATTGGGAATAGTTAATCTTTTACAACACCTAGCTTTTATCTATTGCCAGACCAAGGGAAGCAGCAAAGCAACTGCACATACATCTTTTTTGCTGAAACTCTGGTTGTCTGGTTGTCTCATTCAAGTATGTATGAGATGTGTATTCCCCCAAAGCCTGTTTGTCCCGCATATTGAATCAGGAACATTGGGAAAATCGGACATCTTCACAATGCATTTCCACCCTTTTCCAGAACAATTATGAAAGAAAACAAGTTTCGAAAATCTAATGGCGAAATTTCAATCATTATTTCTCTCAAATTGAATTTAAGTTGAGGCAATATCAGGCTCGTTTATGTCAATTGACTTTAGTGGAAACAGTGCCTAAGAATACTTTCATGAGAAAAGATAGTAGATGAACACCTGAGTCTTTAAAGATAAGCCTACAATTCATAGCTCTAACCAATAATTGAAATGAGTGACAGGCAGAAGAGAATATTTTATTCAGCAGGTTATTTTCATGGTGCAGAATCTAGTGCTGACCCTTTCCTCCTCAAAACAGATGGCACAAAATATAAAACAAGAATGCCCAAATTGCAAGTTCATACAAATGAAGAGCACTTATGACAATGAGATAAGATATGATAAGCAATTAATTCCATGTGCATCCACAAGGGTATAGCTGGATATCAGGTAATAGAATTGATATCCCTGGTCAAGTCTCTCCCCCTCTTAACAAAGCAGATTACCTCCAATGAGAAACTTTAGAGAGGCACTTTCCACTTTTCAGATTAAATTTGTTTCTTGAATGAGCTTTCTCTCCCCCTAGAAGATTGAGCTGAAATTGGGAAAACACTTTGGAATAGAGTTACCAGCTTTCAGTGGATGTGTATAAGATAGAAATGAAGGTCATGTCTGGCTGGTGGTATAACTAGCAGTATAGCCCTAGAGGTGTAGGTGTCTGTTTACCATGCAGACCAGACAGCACTTCTAGCCTATTTGCACATACAGGTCTATTTACTGCTTTGCTGTTTTTGACCTACCGTAGTGATCCATTCAGGTGCATGGGAGCCCATTGATTCCATTGAATCTGGATCCACGGCTTTATTTGAATAATGTGTTTAGTGCTTAAGTTTGTTTTCAGTATCCCTTTACCCTAGGTGCTTTTTCAGGACTGACACTTATTTGCCATTCTAGCGCTTAAATGAGCCCTAATAGTATCTTTTAGCAGACTGAAAGTGATATTTTTTTTTGTGATTCAAAGGTGCAAACCACTGGTGAACCAACAACCAAGTTGTGTGCCCTGTTTGTATTCCAAAAGTGCCTCTCGCAATAGTGACTGTAAGTAACTGCTCTCCTTTGAGTTTCAACTCAGTGTGATCTCATCGACTCATTTGCTCAACCTAGGCAGTATACCCAGTGCACTTTGCAACTTCAATATAACGAATGTGTGCAGGCAAGGAAAAAGGGTTCCCCAGGGAAAAGACTCAACTATCAAATTGAGGTTGATGATCAATTCTACAAGTCCTTCTGTCACAGGATCTGATATAGAATCGGATTTTCATCATGTTTTTATCATACTAATCCTTATGAGTGTGGCTATCTAGGCTGCTTTGAGTCTTCATTTTGGGAATGAAAATTATAAATGCTTCCATGGCAACACATATCAATATGTACACTGAGTTATTTTCAGAGTGGGATAACAAATATGTGTCTGTTTTCAATACTTGAGGCACTACTGACCTTACCCACTTCTGAAGTAGAATTTCCCTTGATAGCCCTGTTTCACAATTGGCCAACCGCCTGAGGGTCTACTTCTTTTCTTTTTTAGCTTGATTATTGGTAACCTTTCCTTTAGAACTAAAATCATGCATGGTCATTTCAACTACAGTCAAGATGTTCAAACTCAAGTTTATAGTGTAAATTTTATTATTAAAACCACTGTACCCCCATCACTTATAAAAGACTGGGATGTTATCAGGAGGCATACCAATCGAGCTGGGCCATATAAAACCCCCTGTAAAATGGGTACAAACAGTAAAGCCTTTATAACAGAAGCAAGAGACCAGTACAAATGCTGAGAATCACTGAGCAATGTGCCGAAAGACTATTAATTGAAGGTGGTAATAACTGTATACTTGTGTAGGGTACCCATGTGAATAACGAAAGTTCCGCAGTAACTGCAAGTTGTATGTTCTCTGCAGAGTTGTTTTACAGGTGGTTAATGGTTTGATTTCTTAGAATATCTTAGACTTGAAGCTTCAAGTGGTGTAGAGTTATTCTCATGGATTGTAGTAATAGCTTCCTATTTGAAGTTGAAATGTATCCTCCTTTCCAGCTGCCTGAGGTACTTAAAAGCCTCTAGAAAATCCACTCAAACTTTGACCATTGATAGTGGATTTCCTCTGCTCGATCGAGCCTCAGGATACTATCTATTATCTTTTATCTCTGATAATGTTGGTCAGCCTGTAGCTTACAAGCCAGAATTAGTGTTACAAAGGACCTATTCGGAACCTGGCATTTCTGACAACCCAGCATATTGTCATTAACTGTCGCCATGATTGGTCATCAATGGTGACTCCTTTTTGAGTGATAACTCACTGTGTCATCTTTCGCCACTGTGTGTCAGTCTCACATGGCATGGCGATTTATCACAACAGTCACCAGCATGATCTCACTCACTGTGTGAGTATGTGCCACCCCTTGTCATCCCTTACAAAGCATGGTGACTTATGACCAACATCGCGAACATGGATCTAACTCACTGCTTGAGTATGTGCCACTGCCTGTCAACTCTCACTCAGAATGGCAGCTTATCACAACCATCGCCAACATGGATCTGACTCATTGTGTGATTATGTGCCACTCCCAGTCAGTTCTCACTTAGAATGGCGACTTATCACCAACATTGCTGGTACCATCAGAAGATAGGTGAAACACATGTCCCATCCTAAGGGTATATACACAGTTTCTACCATGACAAGACCAGAGAAAGCTGTGTTCACTTTTAATGTACTATGTCATTTTCTACCATCAGGAGATTGGTTCAGCCATATGAGAGAAATTCTTGTGTTTCTACCATTCCTCTAATAGGAGAAAGATACTCAATGGGGTGGCTAATATGGATCTCACTCCCCGCGTGAGTATGCGCCACTCTCAGTCAACTCTCACTCAGAATGGCAGCTTATCACCACCATCGCCAACATGGATCTCACTCGTTCCGTCAATATATGCCACTGTCTGTCAACTCTCACTCAGAATGGTGACTTTTCACCTGCATTGCCACATGGCTCTCACTGGCTGCGTGAGTTTGTGTCACTCCTATTTAATCTTCTCTTAAAATAGCGACTTATCACCAACATCACTGACATGGATGTCACTCACTGTGTGAGTGTGTGCCACTGTCATCAACACTCACACAAAATGGCGACTTATCACCACCATTGCCAACATAGGTCTCACTCAATGCATGAATTTGTGTCACTACCAGTCAATACTGTCTGAGGATTGCATCATCTGTCACTCACTCTCACTCAGAATGGCAACTTATCAACACCATTGCCAAAGTTGTTGAGACAGCACCACTGTTCACCATGTAGCCTATCTAGGAAATGTGGGCATGAAGTATAAGTCCCAAACATATCAAATGTGCTTTGTTTTACACTAATTTCCATGTAATACTTCAGAGTTAAATCAAACAAGATTATATAGAGAAAATATCAATTGAATTTAGATAGAGGTATTACTAAAATGAAAGCAACTATCCATAAACACCTTTTCTCTGGTTACAGGAAAAATATATAGGGAAATATCTACATGAACACCTTGTCTGTGGTCAGAGGGAAGATACATATAGCAATACCTTCTCTGGCAAAACATACTTTGATCTGGCATATGTGAGGCTGCATGATTACCAATGTCGATGATCATGAGCTTTTCATCAAACAAGGTGAGTGATCACCAGTGTCGCCATCACTGGTGAGTCTGAGTGATCACCACTCTCGCCATCCATGGTGAACCTGCGCTATGATGTGGTGCGCATTTCATCTAGTCAGGTGAGTGATCAACCGCCTTGCCATCCCTGGTGAGTGTGAGTCATCACGATCCTCGCCAACCTTGGTGAATGTGCGCTAAGGCATGGTGTGCATTTCATCTAGCGAGGTGAGTGATCACTCGTGTCGCCATCCCTGGTGAGTGTGAGTGATCAAGATCCTCACCATCTGTGGTGAACCTGTGCTATCACGAGGTACATGTTTCATCTAGCGAGGAGAGTGATCCCCCGAGTGACCATCCTCCGTGAGTGATCATGATCCTTGCCATCCGTGGTGAACATGCGTTATGATGTGGTGTGTGTCTCATCTAGCAAAGTGAGTGATCACTCATGTCGCCATCCCTGGTGAGGATGAGTGATCACTCATGTCACCATCCCTGGTGAGGATGAGTGATCACCATCCTCTCCATCTGAGTTGAGGCCATGTGATCACCACCATTGATATTCCTAGTGATCTTGTGCTATAGCGATGTCGTGTTCCATCTAGCGACATGTGTGAGCCACTTTACACAGATTGATGAGGAGTCACGACCATTTTTCTGGGAAACACCATTTGGATTACCAGCCATTACCATATAAATCATTTTAGATGAAAACCAAATACCCGGAGGGAAAATTGCAAGCTTGCATGAGAGAGTGACTATTACTGGTTCCTAATAATTCTAATCTCTAATCCTCATAGACAGGTCGTTAATCTACCATAAAGTTGCTTTGTTATACTTTCTTTTGCACTTACTTTTTTGTAAGTCGTGTAAGCTTAGCCCTAGGCAGGAAATGAAGAAAAACGAGATGGCAGTTCAATAATTAGACTTGCATGTTATGTACCTGGGTAGTTTTTCTCTTATTTTGAATAAATCTACATATAATCGTTCTAGAGAAAAGAACTTAGAAAGAAAACCCATTTCTCCCTTCAAATTCTTTTCAGTGTATTTCAATATATTTTGAAGAAAATGAACATGTAAAGAATATAGAAAAAAAACTATTTCATTCTTTGGATTTCCTTTAGAATACTAAAATCTTTATAAGATTCTAAGAGAATGTATTCTATGTTGTTTCTATGCTGATACATACAATTTGATGAACAGACCTGGGAAACACCCTATGATGTCATAATGTCAGGAGGGGATCCCTTCAATCATTGGCTCTGAGGGATCATGTGACAAAAATTAAATATTCATGTAATGATTTTCTTTGTATTTTCTTTTTCAAATGAGAAAGGCTATATTTCTCTTTGTAAATTCATTTTTCACCTTTAAAGATTATAGAGGTAAAATTGGCTTAAAGATTTCAAAAAGATTATCCATAAACCAACCTCGCATAGGGGAGGGTCACATGACCCTATCTGCATATATATCCATAAAAAAAAGATTTTGGAAAGTTTCTATCAAGAATGAAAATATAAAGAAAATATGAAAAAAATCTTACACATGACTTGAGTCTTTCTAAAACAAAACACTACCAAATTCATCGTTGTGAATTCTTTTATGTTTATAGCCTTTGTAAAGTCATATTTGTTAAAGGGAGTTGAAGAATGTTTGGTTGGGAAGCTAGGTCCTAATTGAATTATGGGTAATTCAATTAGCAATGTTTATAATAGTTAGAAATCCATTCCCCTTGACATTTACTCTATACCTATAACTGGGATCTATAATGCATCAAACACTGACTAGTCACTGGGACATATAGGATGCATTTATTCAGGATACTCCGTAGAGCTTATTCATGGCAACACAAATATCAAATGACAACTGATACAAGGCAATCAACACATGTAATATAATAGCACAGTACCTTATAGTGGTTCCTACCACAATAACACAGTCCTAATACAGAGTCCTTATGATATGTCTACTGGTGCACACCCAGGCCACAGGCCAGCCTGGCCTCAGTCCTCCAGAGTGTGGGTGTGGATAATGGTGGAAGAGGTCTAAGACCTTACTCCATGTAGTCTTGAAGATAGCTGGATGTGGTGTGTGTGTCAGGGATGCAGGGGTTTAAGTAGTGCCCCACCAGTCAGGTGTGACAGCAGCTTTTCCCCTCTCCTACTGCAGTGGGCTTTCCAGCTTTAGCTCACACAGGGTATTTCACACCCCCTTGGCCTACTGTGCACTACACCCCACAGAAAGCTTTCTGATATGTGACACTTGGTTACTGTTGACATATAGTTCATTTTGATATTTGACAAATATCCATCATTTTGATACTCATAAAATCATAATTATCATAAAAAGTGATAACAATTATAATCCATATAAATCCACAATTATGATTATGATATAATCATAATTGCTACTCTCAGCAGTAGTACACCTTACATTACATCACAATTCCGTTTCTAGCTGATATATACCTAATATTACACCTCGGGTACTAAAATCTTTTGTACCACTCAAAAGACACTCAAATCGCACCATGTCGCTTTATGTAGTTTTGCAATTTTTATGTGTTTTCAGTTTGGGTATACTTGACTTAAGACTAGGTGAAAAAGAATTCCATGTTTTCATAATGCTCACACATATTCAGCATAGAAGATCCATTACCAGGATCTTATTCTTAAATATATACTCTGTGATAAACAATTCATTATTCATATACTCATCTTAATCATTTCAACACAATATAGTAATAATCATATATCCATAACCTCAATAATATCATTGGGAGAAATATGAAATTCTCCGGATTGTAGGTCCAAGACCAGGATCTTAAATGAAACGATCAGTCACACACTCTTTTACATGGAAATCCATCATCAGGATGGCAATCAAATCAATTGTTCAGCATACATCAAAGACAATCCTAAAATAACACTCTTGTTATAAAAGTAGATCCACCATAGAAATCCACTCGTATCTGGTCCTTTATGAACCAATTCATAATGATACACCTTAAAATAAAACATTTCATTTGCAAAATAAATCATCTTAATCCTATATGTTTCTAAACACTTTATGTACAGTCTCTATTCATACCAATGGCTAACTGGGGTTACCATGGTATATTTCTGTCCAGACATGGATGTGGTGAGGAGTCACTCCATGTAAATACATATTATCTTCTTAAATCAGCTGGTCCTCTAAGTCAGTCATGTGCTAGGTGCAGTATGTCGCACTTGGGTCCAAGGTACATGACCGCTTCGCATGGTAGCATCTGGGCGTTTTGTGGACACAAGCATCCCTCGACTCATTGCATCTGCTCCGGCCCTGCATCAGTGGTCAACAGGCTACAGGAAATCACTATCTGTAGATCAGAGGGATTGTGAAAAAGATGCACAATTTAGCCAAATAATGTACACAAAACATAATCTCAACAGTGACATAGGTAACAATGTAAGCATGACACTATACAACCAGGCTTTTGTTTCTACATGTATCCTCCTTCACATAATTATTCTTCATTAGAACTTACCTTCTGAAAACAGCTTTCTGGCTTCTTCCTTCAGACCAGTGGTCAGTGGCCTGAATGGTGTGTACATTTGATCATGGGCTGGTGCACTAGCCGAAGTTGACCCCCTCAAGGGAAGCACAGTCTCTTCTGTACCCTGACCCTTAGTGGCGATCATAGAACGCGCCGTCCTGGCTGTGGCTAATGGTGTAATGCGCTTAGAGAGGTGAACCGTACAAGGTGTTTGTATATACTGACTGCCAGTGTGATAGATAAAATGTGACTGAAATCCTTTCTCCTTAGAATGCACAAGAATGGCCCTAATCTTTTTAGCAGTAGCCCTAGGAATCATAAACCTCCTGTCCATAGTTTTGTAAGTGTGCTGGTTATCAATAACCATAGTAAATGTGCCTTCACAATCATAAATCAAAGTTGCCTCTAGACATGACATTTCTACTGACATATCCCTAACAAAGGGGACACTTCTAAGATCTAGTCCCTCTGGACAGGAGATGATTTCCATTATAGGAATTGCTACTGTGTTTCCAGGGATCCCAAATCTGTGATACATTTTGACTGTTGGGATGTCTACCTCAGTGATAACTTCCTCTTTCCTAGCTGAAATCTTTTGACTAACAAACTGTAAAACCTTCCTTCCCACCTTATAAATGAAGCGCCTAAAGAAAACAACCACTAATAAAACTAATATGATACCGACTATCTTTTCCCCATGGTCCATGTCTTGTACTAGATTATGTAATTCTTTAAAGTACCCAGTATGGTTTGCCTCTACCACTATTACGGTACGAGTGGTTGGTTTCAGATGGAATACCATTGTATCAGGTTCTTCTGGTGTTGGCATGGCTGCACCTGGCACAAGTATCCTCTGAGCCATGACCAGGCCATATACTATTCTTAGACGATAGAAAAGGAATGCTACAGCGATAGTAATAATCACCATGAATACTACAATTATAGCCTTAAATGAATAAACAAAAATAGGGGAAAACCAAATTGGAGAAAACCCATTTGGTTCCTTGATGAGTGTGGAATGCTTGTCATCCATTATTTCTTTGGCTAAAATCCTGAGATCCAACTCAGCTTGTGGCAGGGATGACTCTGATTTCTGATCAGTAAAAACAGGTGCAAGAACCAATTTAGCAGATTTTGCTGGCACTAACTCGGCTGTAATTCCCCGCACAGTTATATTAAAAGCACTCAATAAAGGGAGATTAATTAACTCTACTGTAACAGAGATGGGAGAATCTTCACACTCATCTGTGGGCCATATCACACCGGCACCTACTATGGCGTGTTGGCCACATGGAATATTAATGTTGCAATAGGTACATGTCTGGTTTTTAACAATGTTGGTGCCATTACTAAAAATGATGCTGTGTTCAGGACAAGATACAATGAATTTAGAAGATTGGATATGTTTCACAAGTGGTATAAGTGGAGCTGTTGTCCTGACAGGAAATGAACAAAACCTATTGATACTGTCTACATTATCCCTCCATAATGACCATAGGCAGGTCATGGTTTGTGTGCTCATAGCATAATTTAAATGTGGGCAAGAGGAATAAAACCTTGTCTTGCACATAAGAACATCTTCCTTAGTTAACAACATGTACTTATCTCCTTGTAAGGATATGGCAATTTTAACAAATTCATCTTTTACTACTGTCAGCCCCTGTGAATGGTTAGTCTTGACTGGAATTGGCCACTTATCCACATCATACATAACATACCTACATGTACCCTTAGTAAGTGGAACTGATACATGGACATAAACCCTAGAAAGTGTATACTGGTAACCTATCAACTCATCATGGTAGTAGAAAGCTGGATCAGTGAGACACAAGGTGTAATCAGTTACATTGTGTACTGCCCTACTCAAGCCCCTAGTCATCTCAGATACTGGGATGAGAGTTGCTGGAATAGAGCCTGATTGCAGCTGTTGAACATCCTGTATCCACTGAGTCCACCTCTGCTCATAAAACAAAACTGCTTCAATCTTTAACTGTAAATAGGCCAAATACAATGTCACATATGTTTCCCAAATTATTTCGTCTGAAACATTCCTGCTTAGAGACACTACCCTAGCAGAAAGTAAATTAATCCTACTTTTAGATTCTTCTAGCCCTCTGGCTATAACTCTCATCCTACCATGCATGTTATGTAAAGCTGTGATTGTATCATTAATCAATCTCACTGACTCATCTTTCATTCCTTGCTGTTCCTTGGCCATGACATTGTAAGCATTTGTCAATTTTTCATCTAACCTAACTACATCAGTCACTGTAGCAGTCCCAAAAATGGTCCTTGAAAAATCACCAAGAAATGCTAGGGGCGCAGCACGGGTCTTCCGTGCCTCCTTTACCCCTACAGGTTTGTTAAGGAACCCATTGAGTGTTTCTGATGCTACTAATAATTGTTGTTCAAACTTCTGAAATACAGATATATGAGCTCTTGAAAACTCTCCAATCCTATCACACACTACCTTGGTCAGTCTAGCTGGTGGCTTGTGCTGGCCTGTGCATGGATTGGTGGGTATAGTAAGAACCCTCCTATCCAGCACAGGTCGCTCAAGAACAAATACTAAAGTCCTAACTGCATCTGGTTTTATCAAATTTGCGTTCTCTCTCCTAAACATAACCCCAGCATTCTGCCGGTTCACCACCTCTGGCCACTCACCATAGCTTACAGCAAGGAGCATTGCCATCAGCTGAAATACAATAATCATACCTAAGTAACTTGCAATAAAAAGACCAGAAATTTGACCTAAGTTCTAGCAGCATTTGCTGTAACCCCTTACCAATAGTGTAGGGAGTCCTCCTGGTTGTGCCATGTTCACTGTAGGAGTGCAAGGTAGGCTGTGAGTGAGGGAGGGGTCCACCTCCCTTTATATACCCTGCCCAGGGTTAGGGCTTTCTAGCCTTTGCCTCAGGTATTAGTGCATTAATGCTTCAGCTTTCTCTCACCTTAATCCTCAGCAGCTCCCACCAGCTTGCACTCCCTTGTTACTAATCCTTCTTACCTACCTGTCAGCTGTTGTAAATCCTATCAAATAGGGTATTTCCATACTGAGACTCTAAAGCTTCTGTGAGAATCTAACTTGCCCTAACTACAGACCTCAGTGGGGTATGTTTTAGGATAACATACAACCATTGTAAAGGACACTCTATTTCTTCCCACTAGGTAGGGGGTGGTCATCATCATCAAACTAAAGTCCCTGCATTCTCACAATATATGCCTGTACGTCGGCATAGGTGGTGAGTGAGAGCTGACACTCAAAGTTTGTCTCCCTTTTTATCATCTCTCACCTTTGGGTGATGCACTCTTAAGTATGTCAGGCATTTCCAAGCCTCTCCTCTTTGACATACACATCTAGACACTGTTACTTCATCCTTGGGCCCGCGTGTCTCAAACTTATCTTGTGTGCTCTCTCCTACCCTTCATGGTGGCATCCTAGCCTACCAGGTCTTTCTTACTCACCAGGCTGCCCTTGACACCTGTCAAGCGCCTATATCTCTTATCAAGTCTCAGTACCTTATTGTTGTGAAATGTCAAATTAGGTTATTGTGTGTCTTAGAGATAGGCCGAGCTTCATAGTGATGACCTTTTGTGGGGTCCTAATGTTCCATTGAAACATGGGCCCTGCCATTACCGTCTCACCATATCTCAATCCAGGAAAACTATAAGGATAGTACATGAGATACAAAAATTCAACAGATGTACCTTTGTTCTGTAGCATGTTTTAAGTACCCAGTCCTATTCTGAGGTGGGAAAATAATGATTATGCCCAAACTGCCATTGTTTTCTTGCATAGTGGTGTACCTACTCCTTTTGATTTATAGTTCTTGTCTTGTTAGGCTGTGCTACTTATAATAAGTAGTCTGTGCTGTCATAATAGGCTTTGCTAGGCTTTGTGTCTAATCTCTAATCTCTGGCTTAAGCTGGAAAATTAGTAGAAAACCCCTTTCTCCAACTAGGGTCTTAGAGCAGCACTTGATACATTTCTGAGACTGGCTTGCCTTAGAAATGGTTTGCTCAATAAGAAATTTACAGTGTTGTCAAACATCTGCATTTTGTTGGCATTATAGTAAACTTATAGGCTGGATTGCTTTATAAGATACCTTATGCCTCTATCACATAAATATATATTCTGGGTATTGTTCACAAAAACACTATATAGCTCACCTGCGTCCAGGTAAAGGTATATAGGTTAAGACTTGTGATTCATCACCAGTTCACCATACATCTGGCAAATGTATGATATGAAACAATAAATTAGAAAGATAGTTCCTACTCTACGAATGGTTGTAGTAAAGTGACAGTTATCACACACATTAAGCACCTAAACATAATATGCCCGGAACACCTATGCTTCCAATAAGCACCATAAAACTGCCATCTTTCCACTTCCATTTAGAAATTATATACACTCATTAGAAATTCTAACGAGATCGTAGTCGGGGGACATCGCATATCTTTGAAGTCAGGTCACTTGTTACAAACTTGCTTTGTGCCATTGTATCTAAATGTTCAATTGGTAACCATATAATGTCACCATCTTTGAAATGGACTAAATATTTCATGTCTTCACCCCTTGGTTTGCACACATCTGTAACACTCTTTATCTCATGATATGTGGGTGAGCCATCAGTGGGTATAGTTTTAGCTGCTTTTGGTACAATCCTGTGACTCACTGGGATCTTGACTGACTGTTGGACATCAATTTGGGATGGTATCTGTGAGAGCTGATTGTTCATCACCTGTCTGTCCATCCTCTTCATGAACATCCCCATCAAGATCTTCCATAGGTACAGCTTCTTGCTGTTTCTCCTTAGTATCATCCAGTGTGAAACTTTCATTTGGAAGATCTGACTCATCCAACTCCTCTGGATCTTGCATATTTTGTTCTTCCTCCATGACACCAAGCCATCTCTTCTCAACCTCTTTCCTAGATAAGCCTTTCTTAAGCCTCATGATTGTGACTGGCCTATACATAAACTTCCCTGTCTTGGCATGTTTCAAGAAGACTGTGGTTTCTGTGTGGTATCTCACAAGAAGATAGGGTCCATGGAAGACCCTTGCTAACTTGAGTTTGGTTTTCGGATCTTTGATCCTTGGCCAATACAACCAACAGATATCTCCTTCTTTCATCTTTGGATCATAGGCACCACGGTCATATCTCTTCTTCATTTGTTCTTGAACATGCCTCATATGTCTTCCTGCACACTCAGCCGCCTTCTCCTGGGATTGTAATATGTCTGCAAGATGTTGATTTACAGACTTGGCTTCTTTTGCATCAATCTTAAGCTGGTTTTCTGTTGGAAAGAGGGGCTCAATTCCATGACAAAGCATGAAAGCTGTATGGCCCGTGGCATACGCTGGTGTAGAATTCAAGCTGAATTCCACTGCTTCCAAATGTTTGTCCCAGTCCTTCTGGTTTTCACTCACATAATTTCTGATGACACCTAGAATAGAGCGATTTGTTCGTTCAACCAGGCCAGAGGCCTGTGGATGAAGGACGGAATTGAATTGCTGTTGTATGTTGTAGGTGGCACAAACTGATTCAAACACCTTACTTGCAAAGGATTTTCCATTATCCATCACTAATCTCCTTGGTGTACCAAATCTACAGATTGCTCTAGATACTGTTGGTGCCTGAAGATTTGGAATGGCAAAACAGATCACAAATCGTGAATAGTAGTCCACTAGTACTATTATATGTTCATTCATGGAGAGTGTGATTGGCAGTCTCTCTAGAGCATCTAGATTCCAAGTATCAAAGGGTCTGGGACTAGGGTCTCGAATGATGAGGGGTGGCTTTATTGGCCTTGTCATTCTCTTGGTCTGGGCACAGTCCTCACATGAGGCACAGTAGTCAGTCACATCCAAGGACATTTTTGGCCAAAAATATCTTGATCTCATTGCCCCTAGCATCTTGTTAACTCCTAGATGGCCTCCTAGAGGGTCATCATGATGTGCCTGTAAGACCCGTAGTCTCATCTCCCCTTGAGGTACAACAATTAATGCAGTAACCTCAGCCTTAGGCCCCATAGATACATCCATGAAATAGAGTATTCTATCTACTATGGTATAATGAGCCTCACGAAGTATCAATGCCCTGGCTTGTTTAGCATCATGTGGTAATCGGCCATTATTTAGGTAGTCTATCACACCCGCACAAAAGTCATCACCTTCCTGTTCTTCACTCATCTCTTCTCTTGAGATACCTAGCAAAGGGAAATGTTCCCTTGATTGCTTTCTAACTTGTGAAGTGTACTTCCTTCTCTTGGCTTCTCTGCGTGTAATAGGCTCTGCACCGATTGCTGCAAGGTCTACTGGGTCTGGACTGTAATATTCCTGCTCTTCTTATGACCTAGTATAATATTTTACCTCCACATGAGTGCTAAAATGCACACTCTTCTTACCACTTTGCTTCTTTGCCAACCTGTTCAATCGCCTTTCTCTCTTTGGTATACGATGTGTTGATGCGGGCTTTGATGTTTGTACCTCATTTATACAGATGCTACAAAGAGCTGGGAATGATTCCATCATTTCCTCAATGCCGTCTCTCTCATAGGGTTTGCCTTCTAGCCTACTCAGGCTATCAGGTACCACATTCTCTTTCCCTTTTACATGCTCAACAGTATACTGAAATTGTCTCAGATCAGCTGCCCACCTAATCTGTCTAGGGGATAGCTTACTCCGAGGGTTCAGTATATACTGGAGTGGAGCATGATCCGTCCTTATCAGGAATTTCTTGCCTTCAAGGTATACTCTCCAGTGCAGGCATGCATAGACAATGCCTGCGAGTTCTCTGCCAAGTGTCGAATAGTTTCTTTGGGCTGGGCTGAGCAGTTTGGCTGTATATGCAATGGGTCTGAGATTCTTCTCTTCATCATACTGACTCAGAGTTCCACCTATTCCATAGTCCGAGGCATCTGTTGTTACGATGAACTCCTTATTGAAATTGGGGTACATGAGTAGACAGTCTGATGTCAGTGCTTCCTTAAGATCTTCAAAGGCTTCCATTTGTTCTGTGCCCCAATTCCACTCCCTTTTCTTCTTTGTCAATTCATATAGACATCTTGCTCTAGTAGCATAGTTTGGTATGAATTTCCGGTAGAACCCTGTCATACCTAAAAACCTTCGGACTTGGGTTTGATTCCTCGGTGGTTTGATGTCTCTTATAGCTTGTACTTTGGCAGGGTTTGGGCGGATCCCTTCTTTGTTGAGTATGTGTCCCAGAAATGGAACTTCTGGTGCAGCAATAATACATTTTGCTGGTTTGAGTCTGAGCCCTGAACTTTGTATCCTGCGTAACACCTCACCTAAGTCTTCCAGGTGTTGTTCAAAGGTGTTAGAAAACACCAGGATGTCATCGATATAGCATATACAGTTTTTAAACTGTAACCCTTGTAGAACAAGGTCCACTACCATCTGACAACTACGGGCTGCATTTCTCAATCCCATACTGAGTCTTTTGTATCTGAACTTGCCAAAAGGTGTGAGGAACCCTGTGTAGTCCCTGCTCTTCTCAGAGATAGGTATTTGGTGGAAAGCCATCATTAAGTCCAGTGCTGAAATGTAATTTGGCTGTATCTGTCCTACAGCGTCAAGTGCATCATCTATTCTGGGTATAGCTAGATATTGTGGTACTGTAACTTGATTCAAATTACGATAATCCCAAACAAGTCTCTGTCCTCCTGAAGACTTAGCTACCAGAAAAGCTGGACTAGCCCATGAACCATCATAGCTGGGTTCGACAATACCTAGACGTACTTGTTCATCAACCGCTTTCTTAAGATTTTCACGCATCTTGGGAGACACCCTAAAGGGCATCTGCTGGACTGGTTTTGCATCTGGGATCACCTCAATTTCATGTTCAATCCAATCAGTGCATCCCACTTTACCATCTGGACCTACAAAGGCCCCACAGTTATCTCTCAAGAGAGCATCCATCCTTGCCCTCTGCTCTTCTGTCAACTTTGATTTGGAATAGTTAACCTTGGGTGTAAAGCTGGGTGTTGGTTCTGTCTTCTCCTTGTCTTCAACCTGTGGATCAAATATACCTACCGAAGATATGTGGACACACTCATCACCTGTGAGTTGCCTCAATGTTCCCAGGGCAGTACCTTGCCCTATCTCGACCTCATGATCTGAAAGGTTAACAAATCTAACAGGTACAGTGCCTTTATGCACTCGTACACAGCACCTTGCTGTCCACACCTCTGGCTGTTTTGTAACCTTGAACCCTACATAATTAAAGAACATACCTTCTTTCAAAGCTGAATCCACTGGGAGACTGCACAACATTTCAGTATGTGCTGGAATAGTCAGTATACTGTTAGACCTTACCACACACTGCTTGTCGTCTGGCGGTGTGTCTCGAGATGAATACATGATATTCATACCATACTGTTTCAGGAAATCCCGCCCTAGTACAACGTCTAGCCTAAGGCCTGGGATGACATGAAACAATACATCATATGTGGAATCCTCAATTGTGATTATGCCCCGCATATCACAATGAGCATCCACAACCTGTCCTCCTGCAAAAGTGACAAATACACGTGAAGGATACTCAACAATCTCATTGTTAGCCTGTTTCACCCGGTTGTAATAGTCAAGACTCACACAGCACCGATCTGCCCCAGTATCGACCAATGCCCGTGCACACGTCTTACCTATGCACACCTGAACACAATTATCCTCTGTCAAGAGATGTGAAGCCATGTAGGCCTTACCTTTCTGATGAACCTTACTCTGGCGTTCGCAAATTGATGCTATCTTGAGTCGTGTGTGATGGAATTGAGATCCACTAGCGTCCGTCGGTACCTCAAGCGACCGGCCCTGTCTACCCTTTGGATCCTCATACGGTACATTCCCCATGGCACACTCCCGACTGCAACATAAATCTCCATCATTTAAACAATTTGTGCAACAATTATCAGTTTCAGGATGTTCATCATCTCTATAATACACCTTGCCTGTAAGAGGATCTTTCTTGTAAAAGAAACTATACCTACATCAACCTCAGAAACAGTAGGATCCCGTATCTCACTTAATCTATTATCATCACACAAAGGATCCTTTAGTTTTCTACCTTCATTATTTACACAGTGGTTATCTTTATCTGACACAACCGATACACTTGTGCCACTACGGGTTACCTTACCCATACTAGAACCTTCCCCCTCTCTTTCCCCATAGGGAGGAGGAGACTCTAGTTTCCCTGGCTCTTGGAACCTTGGTTGCTGTTCCTGTAGTGGGATGGGGACTTTGACCGCTGTCTGGTTGACTTCTTCAGCATTTCCTCCAACCGCGCCAGTCGGTCAGCTACTGCTCCGAAGCTGTTGTCCTTGGATCCTGAGTTGTTGCTCCCACTGCTGGAATGGTGGTTGCCACCACTGGGACCACTGCTGTTGTTGTAACCACTGTTGTAGTTGTAGCCACCATTGTTGTTCCTCTGGTTATGGTGGAAGCCACCGCGGCCACGGCCTTGCCCACGACTGCGACCATGACCTTGACCTTGGCCCTGACCACCATTATTCCTCTTTGGAGCTGGACATCCCCTTGCCATATGTCCATATTTCTGGCAATTATAACATTGGATGTCCATAACAGCCACATTAAAACTCTCTTTAAAAGAGGCAAGCTCCTGTCTTAGTTTGTCAACCTCACTGACAGGTTCACTAACTGCTTCTACAGCACTGACAGACACTTGCTGAGTTTTAAGTGCTGCCATCTGGGCTTGCTGTGCTGCATACTGATTCCGCAGTGTCTGCAGCTCCAGTTCTAGCTTAGAGAGAGAAGTATTATGAGTTTTACTCACATCCATTGTCTTTTGCATGATGGCCAGCACCTGCTGATTCTGGCTATGGTCCATCTGCGACTTATAGATGGCAAAGTCTTCATCTGCATCACGGCAGATTTTGATTGCATCCTTGAAGCAGGTAGGGTTGCCATCCCTAATTTTGGATTGGTATGGCCCTGTCACAGCCATTGAAAAGGAATGTAACATCTTGGCATCACTTAGTCCCAACCTCCTATATGCCCTGGTGGCCTCAATTATAAAGTCTTCTATGGTCTGACTAGGGTCCATTACCAATTTGCTTAACCTGTCGTAGTCTTTAGGGGTGAGCTTGCCAAATCTATCTGTGAAGGCTGTTTTTACTTCTCCCCATGTACTCAAACCTTCTATCTGGTCTGTGTGATACCAGTCCTCTGCAGGTCCCTCAAGAAATGAAGGGAAGACCTGTCTTGTGGTCTTATCTGCATCCCTGTGTGGGCCCTGCAGCTCTATATACCTCTCAAAGCTCTTAACCCATAGTGCTGGATCTGATAATTTACTGTCTCTGAAATTAGGGGGAGGTCTGGCTCTAATAGACCGGCCCCTAACATCCTCATCCTGTATCACCACCTCCTGAACACCATTATTTTGTCCCACACCTACATTTTGTACAGCTGCATTCAGCCTCTCTGTGAAAGTGTCTAAAGTTCTCTGCCCCTCCTGGGTCTGATTTGCCTGCATTGTTTGAGTTTTCTCCTCTAACAATTGGGCAAAACCATTATACAGTTCTTGGAATTTGGTCTCTAAAGTGTCACTGAGTTGCCTTGCGGTTGCCATGATACCTGAATTAAGTACGACTTCTCCACCAGCCAAATGTTAAAGGGAGTTGAAGAATGTTTGGTTGGGAAGCTAGGTCCTAATTGAATTATGGGTAATTCAATTAGCAATGTTAATAATAGTTAGAAATCCATTCCCCTTGACATTTACTCTATACCTATAACTGGGATCTATAATGCATCAAACACTGACTAGTCACTGGGACATATAGGATGCATTTATTCAGGATACTCCGTAGAGCTTATTCATGGCAACACAAATATCAAATGACAACTGATACAAGGCAATCAACACATGTAATATAATAGCACAGTACCTTATGGTGGTTCCTACCACAATAACACAGTCCTAATACAGAGTCCTTATGATATGTCTACTGGTGCACACCCAGGCCACAGGCCAGCCTGGCCTCAGTCCTCCAGAGTGTGGGTGTGGATAATGGTGGAAGAGGTCTAAGACCTTACTCCATGTAGTCTTGAAGATAGCTGGATGTGGTGTGTGTGTCAGGGATGCAGGGGTTTAAGTAGTGCCCCACCAGTCAGGTGTGACAGCAGCTTTTCCCCTCTCCTACTGCAGTGGGCTTTCCAGCTCACACAGGAGATTTCACACCCCCTTGGCATACTGTGCACTACACCCCACAGAAAGCTTTCTGACATGTGACACTTGGTTACTGTTGACATATAGTTCATTTTGATATTTGACAAATATCCATCATTTTGATACTCATAAAATCATAATTATCATAAAAAGTGATAACAATTATAATCCATATAAATCCACAATTATGATTATGATATAATCATAATTGCTACTCTCAGCAGTAGTACACCTTACATTACATCACAATTCCGTTTCTAGCTGATATATACCTAATATATTCTTTAATAATCTCAAGAAAAATAGATTTTAAAAAGTATGTGGAAGTTTCTGAATTCCTTATTCCCACCTCAAGAGGTGGTCCTAATTTGACCCTGAGCAACAGGTTTTGGACAAAAGAAGATAGTAAAATATTTGGCCATATGAGAGAAAACAAGGGGGGAAATCGTTCTTTAAGGTTTAAGTCACAGGCTTTAAAATGAGATACCTTGAGCTAAAGTATCCCCGGTAGTTTTGCTGTAATTGCTTGTCAAACATAGGTTGCAATATGCAACTGAAAATGGGAAATAAGCTCTAAATGCATTATATCCTATTATAAATATTTATGTAGGGGTATGGTATTTACACTCGTACATTCATGCACCCGTGGGACTCAGACCTAGGTCTTTAGGTGTAGTGGGGGAATCCGGATGGCAGGTGGCAGCACCTGCCTCTGGGTTCGTATCCACTACACCAGGGGGCCTACCACTTGTCCGCTACACATCACGTGGCTGGTCTGAGTTTCGCAGGCTTTTCCCCTATATAAGGGCGGTTCCACCCCCATACTCTTCAGTAGTGGTCCTACCCACTGCTCAACCTGGTCGTTACCTGAAAGGGTAACCGAATGCCCTGGCAGCATGTAGTCCTTTAAGGCTGTGATCGTATGTAACAAAAGCTTATGCAATTAAAGCTCGGTTGCCTACCCGGAAACTTCTTCTCTCTTTGTTATGATTTAATCTAACCTATTGAGACGAACCACTACACTTATAATGCAAGAATATACAGTTTTGTAAAAAGAAAATAACCAAAGAAATGAGATGTTTATATTGTAAAATTGGTTCTAGAGGGAATTTTTGAGCTCTCTTTTCAGTTCTGTGTTCCTGAAGGGATGTCCAAAAACAATTGAGACAAACATTACCATTTGGAATAATGGGGTTGTTTCCATGGCAACCAGAAATTACCATACATGTCAATTTTCTATGTTGCCATGATAACGAACATTCCTTTGGCATTCCAAAAGTAGAACGTTTTCAGTGGAGATGGAATAATTCTAAGCATACCACTGGATTCCCCATCAAAAACTGGTATATGCATTGTTTGGCTTATTTTTCAGTGTTGTACTCCAAAATGGCGGAGAAGGTACCAAACCTGCACTAAAGCAAAGCAAAGGCCTTATTCTATGATATTAAACACAGTTATTCATCAATTTGGCCATAGTAAGGCTACTACACCCCAGGATATCATTTTGATCAAGCACGTTACCGCCGACTAGAAATTTTGGTCAAGCGCGTTACAGGCTATTTTGGGTCACAGAAGCTACCAAAATGGCGTCAGGGCTTGGATTTTCGCCCACACCGATCGTCTAACACGTATTCTACACGATTTATATACTTTTGGTACACAAAAACAACATCAACAACATCCATCGGCATCAAACATCAAAATTTCATCAAGTTTCGATCAATATCACTCACCTTTTGGTTGTTTTTTGACGAACAGTTGGCATTAAACACCTACACAAACGATCCTAAACAAGTTGAGGACCGGATGACAACTTTTGGGAAGTCCCCGGATGGAGGCTACTTCCGCCCGGGTAACAGGAGCTGTTTTTCTTCTCCCGCCATAATTTTGCCGAATACCGATCAAGCGCGTTACATACGATAAAGGACCATGGTTTGGGGCAACCGAAGCATGTAGAGACCTGATTTTTTTTTTTAAAACGACACCTCAACAATAGATACACACTATATAATAGGTGAGATAACCCCTAGATGATTTATATAGGCTGCACAGAGGAAAGTGTTGCTTCAGGGGGAGTGGGGATGACTGACTTGAAAATTACTTAAATGTGTATTGCGCGCATGGGCCGGGAGATACAAAAAAAATTTTTTTCCTCAAAAATACCCCATATGCTCCCCCTCTATGGTGATAGATGAGAAACCACAAACAACTGTTCTAGTATCTATTATATTGATTTTCAATTTTGATCAAGCGCGTTACACGTACTATTTCAACTTAGAAGAACTGATGTTAAAAAAGAATTACTGGACATGTCACCTCCAATACACATGGAAATGTTAGATAGGACCCCCAGCTATGAAATAAATAATAATATGGTGGACTACTACTGCTTTCCTTGATGATATTTGGCCTGGAATAAGGTGGAAATTGGAAAAAAAAACAATTTTTGGCAACTTTCCAACTTTAGGCCACCATAGCTAAAAAAATATTGGTCTGACATACGCAAATTTGCCCTCTTTTTGAAGCCCAACATGTTTTCTCACAAATGAGACCATAAACAGGAAGATTGGTGGAACAATTTTTATTCTGGAGTCACATGTATCCAAAAAGACCCCAAAAACCCAAAGGTGGGGCAGTTCACAGGAATCACCCTCATATTGCCCCCTGGTGGTTAAAGCCAGTACGGAAAATCCCCCCTGGAGGCGCGTTCTTGCTCGTTGGCCCACACATTTTCTTATCACTAAAAAAAAATAAAAGATTTTGTAAAGATTACAAAGAGCAATGCTTCAAATCTTTCTTCAAACATTTTCATTTGGACTATTTTACACGGTTTTGTAAAGAATGAATATTTGAAAAGAAAATAGAAAGAGAAATGGTTTTGAAAACGATTTTTAAAATATTAGATTTGGTATTTTCTTTTTAAAAAGAAAAAATACCCTAATCTAACTCAAAAAGGAAACAATGAACCTGAATAGAGTCTCATGGCTTTCCAGGACCATATTCATGAGATGTAAAGTAAGGGCTATTCCCAGTACTACATTCACAGTGATGAAACCCACTGTGCACCTGGTAAAGAGACATTTGTAGTCACACATACACATTAGGTGTTGACATGGCTTCATCAGGTGCATGTCTTGACCAATGACTCGCCTGGGATCACTGTGGATCATCCCCTAGGGGGTACTCTGCCTGCCTATGGATTCTGCTAGGGACACTTAGGTCCAACTAAGTGTGACTTCATGAGTGCATTAACTCAATGTAAAGGCATGTATTTGGTGACCAAGAGTGAGTGCTAAGAATTTATACTGAATAAAGTTAGTCTAGATTCCATCGCAAAATACTTCTGTAAAAAGTTGAGTTCTGGCTTTGATAATCATTACCTGGTAGTTTGACTTTTAAGAGAAATTTCCATCACCACAAGCACTGGCAATATCGCTTCTTGTAGGCATTTCTGTGAATCTCCTCCGTTCACATTGTCTGGGACTGGCCTACTATGGTGTGTGCTAATGGTATGGGCATTTTAGCTTAAAGGTGTGTCATGAAATACCTTACCATGCAAGCTAGGCGTTAGGCGTTGAGTTGATTGGTAGTACTAAGGATGTTGAAGGATAGTAAACTAATGACTGAAAGTACTCAGGATGTTGAAGGATAGTAAACTAATGACTGAAAAGGCATGTACAGCCAGCAATGAAAATGAGTAGAGACTAAGTCCCTAAGCTCCTGCCCTTCTGCTTTAGTACTCATCCAGGGCTAGAGGTCTTATATTTAAAAGTCTTTCACATTTTTTTTATTTGATTAAAGACAATGAACTTGAGCAGGTCTATTAGAAATGCTGCAAGCTAATGATGGACCAGTCGTATTGTTAACCCACCCATGAACAGCTGTGGCTGAAAATATCATGTGCTCTGTTAGGCAAGCAATATTTTCAAAATAAAAGGAGGCCTACAGACAAAAATAGCAGATATGTGTGGTTACAAATAGTTGCTACAAACTCTATCAGACTCTAATATCTATAGCCTCAGGGTAGGGTTTTCTCTTATTGTGAAGAAATCTTTATATGATTGTTTTAGAGAAAAGATCTAATAATGAAAATATTCAACTTGGAGAGAAAACCCAATTCTCCCTTTAAATTCTTTTCAGTGCATTTTAATATATATTGAAGAAAATGAACATTTAAAGAATATAGAAAGAAAATCTGTTTCATTCTTTGGGTTTACTTTAGAATACTAAAATCTTCATTAGATTCTCAGAAAATGAATTCTATGTTGTTTCTATGCTGATACGTACAATTCAATGAACAGATATGGGAAACACCCTATGAGGGATCATGTGACAAAAATTAAATATTCATGTAATGATTTTCTTTGTATTTTCTTTTTTCAAATGGGAAAGGCTATATTTCTCTTTGTAATTTGGTTATTCACCTTTAAAGATTATAGAGGTAAATATAATTTGCCTAACAATTTCAAAAAGGTTATCTACAGACCAATCATCCATAGGGGATGGTCACATGACCCTATCTGCATATCCATAAAAAGATTTTGGAAAGATTTGTATAAAGAATGAAAATATAAAGAAAATATGAAGAAAGTCTAACACATGACTTGACTAAACGCTACCAAATTCATTGTTGCGAATTCTTTTATGTTTATAGCCTTTGGAAAGTCATATCCTTTGATAATCTGAAGAAAAATACATTTAAAAAAGTATGTGGAAGTTTCCGAATTCCTTATCCCCACCTCAAGAGGTGGCCCCAACTTGACCCTGAGCAACAGGTTTTTGATAAAAATAAAATACCAAAATATTTTCTTTTCACTAAAAGAAAATAAAAATATTTTGTAAAGATTACAAAGAGCAATACTTCAAAACTTTCTTCAAACGATTCCATTAGGACCATTTTACACCATTTTGTAAAGAATGAAAATTTGGAAAGGAAATAGAAAGAGAAATGGTTTTGGAAATGATTTTTAAAAGATAAGACTTAGTATATTCTTTTTAAAAAGAGAAAAACCACCCAGGTAACCTAGACAGACACCAGCCCCTCAGTATTGACTGACATGGCCGCTCGCCACCTAAACCCTGCCATGAATCCCAGGACCTCCGCTCTCTACATAAGAAACCAGACATGAGACTCCATTGATTCACACAAGATACCAGACTGGTTGCTAGAATATCCAACTGTGGATCCCTGTTGTTTTCTGTAAATGACATAGTTGCCGCGTCCTCTGATAAACTCCCTTGGATAAGTACACTTCTCCACAAAACCATGATGATTTGAAATACTCAAAGTCAGATCAGATCATATTTATAGATTATAACTGCTATGTATAATGGCTTATTGCTTAACATGTAGTTAGTTATTATCATGTAGGGTTTACTAGAGAAAGCATAGGCGATAGGGTTTTATATAATCACACTGAACTTAGAGCTCCAACTTCAATATTGACAGGGGTAATGATAGCACATTTAGCACTTGGCTCTTGTGGATTTCTTAAGTTACCTCCAGACCAAGAGAAATAAAATACTCCAAATGCTTGCTTGCAGGAAAAGACCCATTTTCTATTCTACACGCTACTGGCCAATAGGATGTTTCCATATCACCTAATAGACTGGTAGACCATACAGTGAAAATAATTCTTCAGGGCATGGAGCACTAGAGCTAGGCAACACAGCAGTTTTTTACCTTTGGAACATGCTGAATCTGAGTATCAATGTTGCCCATTTCGAATTTTGGGTTTTCTCTGTTAATTTTTCAAATTAAAATAAAAATCACAAGAATTCTTAGAAATTAAATGAAAATACCTAAAAGATTGTGTATATGGGAAAACAATCCCTCAAACTACTAAGTATGTACACCAGACTAAGGTATCAACAGCAATAGATAATATGATGACCTTAAGTAAAAGGTCATGGTCATTTGGGTCATGAGTAGGAGATTAATTGTCTATTGTCAACCAAACTTTTCAGTTGGTTTTAACTTTAGATTTTGAACCTCCAACTTAAGATTAGTCACTCTCACATTCTCTAAAATTTAGAATTGATATATATTACCTTCTAATGTTCCATCTATCTGGCTTCAGAGTAGCACATACAAAGTGAGAAGAGTCCTTAAGTGCAAATGTATTCATTTGTCAGTGGTACCAACTAAACAACATTCTACTGCTTCTTCACTATAGGTCCTTTGGGTTTTTTCTATGGGCAGCAATTCTGATTTTGTTGCAGTTGCATTGACAAGTTCCACAATTAAGTCTTTAATGAGTGGAATATGACCTTCAGAAAGGCTGAAATTGGGATAGGACTCAATGGCATGAATATAAGTTGCAGTCCCCCACATCCTTCTTTCAACCCATTTAAGTTGGATAAGGGATTTCTAGGTTTTCCAACCATAGCCTGATAATGGACCCTTATAATGCGGAATAGGAAAGCATACTTTGTTGATGGCAGTGAATCAGGCCTCACTGAGATGCCAAACACAATATGACATGCATTACCAATATTGTCTGTCTCTTAACATTGTAACCTTTGCACACAAATTCCTCTGCCTTCAATTCTTTTTCCTCAGTCAACTCTCTATCATGCATATACCTGAGTAGCTGCTGTGTTTTCTTTTTCAAAAATATCTTCCACATTAGAATAGACATGAAAGATAATGTGTCACATCCGCTATTGCATGATATATTGGATGGACATAGGCAAAATCTTTCTTCAAACAATTTCACTTGGACCATTTTACACGGTTTTGTAAAGAATGAAAATTTGAAAAGAAAATAGAAAGACAAATGGTTTTGAATACTATCTTTAAAAGATTAGACTTAGTATATTCTTTTTAAAAAGAGAAAAACCGCCCAGTAGATTCCCACTATCAACTTTAGTAGGGGTAGGTGCTATTAGATTGAAGATTTCCCTATCCATTTAGAAGTGAAAGCCTGAAAACTGTATAATTAGCATAATTTACATTATTAGCCCAAAAATAGGTCAAAAACTAAAAATCAGAAATGGAGTTGTATCCATCTTTTTCAGCACCCTTCAAACTATAGATTCCATCTGAGAAAACTGCCATAATTACAAAGTTGCACAAAGAGGTGGCTTTATTTACCATTGCCCTTTTACTTTTAACGCCCTGATCTCAGTCCCTACCCCTTGATCCTTGATGTAATTCTCATGCTATTTGCAGAGCAATAGTTCTAAGCCTTAAAAGGATGTCTGAAGTAAATATTTGAAGTACATATAAATACCTTTGATACATTATTGGTAGAGAAATTAATCTATGAAAATAAATAATAAATTGTAAGTCATATTCACAGCACATGTTCCAGTACTTCCCTTCTACCCCCTGACCTTGACCTTGATGATAGGGTCACTTTATTTTTTTTTTGCGCTTATTCCTAGGATAACAGGTTACACATATGCAAGTTTTTGGGTACTCAGATAGCATTCTTTTGGATTTAATGATTTTGAAAGATTTTATGTTGATTTTTGGCAGTTTTGCAACTTTTTATTTTATTTCGAAGTTTAAAAAATAGAAAAACCGAAAATTCAGATTTTCAGATTCGGCACGTTTCATAGATCAAAGTTAGCCATGATGCCCAGCTCTCATGCCCTTAAAAATGCTTTCCAGGCATCTTTTGGACCTTGGTCTACCAGTCAATAATAACCCCAGGGGGCTTCTCAGCAGGGCAATGTGTATGCACTATATCAAATCATGTATAGCTTAAGGGTAGAAAGGTAAATCCTGTGTGGCACAGCAACCACCCCACTTACTATGCCAACCCATAAGGAACCTCTGAGTACACTGGAAAATGGCACAACATGATCCTTATACATATGCACTGTGGGAGACCTCCAGATCTCCCGCCTTGCAGAGGAAATTCATGACACACATGACCAATACATCAGAATGAAATAAGAGATGCTGAATCCACACATTGGGATGAAGATTTACAGATTTTGGTGATGCTCTTCAAGTCTCGGTCTGCATAATAACTGGCCATAAACATGTCATCTAGATTCCTGCTCCTGATATAGGACTGAATAGTACAACAAATTTATAACCATGTTTATTCCACGATTTCTGGGATTCTGAGTGCTTTTCCTGGATATTCCCATGCACATACCTGTGTAATGGTTCGTATCGACTTATATGCTGGGTGGCTCTTTGGCTCGCTTACCACTAGAAACACCAACACAACACGAGTAGTTCGGGTTGGGCAAAGCCCCAGAAACCCCTACCTCTCGGGTAGGACTTTATTCAACTCTGGTCTACAGGTTAAGCTGCGCGTCTGGACTGGACCAGGTCCAGTCACCTTCTGCCGCTCGTCCGGCTTCTTAGTAGAAGCTGGACGCGAGGCATGGTGCCGCCCCCTCTTGTACCAACGGGGTATCACAAAGCGACACCTAGCTGGCATAGAAGGAACAGGCACCACACGAACACGTCTCTCGGATGAACGGCACTAATATATACACGACGATACCGGCCCCTACACCACCCCCACTAGACTATACCTAGGGTTGGGTGTAATTAACAAGTACCTATTGTTAACTTTATACAGTAATATTATACACAAATAGGTAAGTCTATATATACAGTTCGTATAGGATATAGAACATTTAAGGGGCATTATAAATAATATGTACATAATGAGGCATCGTCGCATATAACCCGAAGTAATGATAACTAATAATAACAAATAGGAAGTGGCGCCTTATGCACCATCGACCTATGGTGATATATAGTAACAGTGTTACAATGATGTTATTATCATAAACGAGACGCATTTAAAAGTTGTAGACGAGTAGTCAGATGATATGAATAAAATTTTACAGTATTAGCTAACCGACCCGAGGTGGGGTAGATAACCCGAGAAAAATTTTGTTTGGTTTAATTACAAGAATTATAGATATGATATAAAAATAGATTTGTACAAAAATGATAATACTGATAAATATAGGCGTCCTACCAGGGTAGCAGGATCGCCCTTACAATATACCGGACTTCCGGCGAATCTGGAACGACTGGTTTCTGCAGCTCCACCCGGCGACATGTGTGTGGTGGCAAGCCACGTTGCTGTTATGTTGTGCCCTGATGAAGATGGGAAGATGGAGCCCCGGTTAGGTGTGGTTATCCTTTTGGTGTGTCGGGTTAGCGTCCATCTTCACTGCAGGTTCCGTTCCAGATTAAGGGTCCAGTGTAAGGAACAGTGCCTCTGGCATATTAAATGCTTTTACCCTCGGGTACAAAAAAGACACCGTCAGATGGACACTTAAAGATCTTCCGGATCCGTGTCCATCTTCTCAGCCGACTCCACTGAGGCAGATGGAGCCGAGCTGCTACAGCTGCTCGCAGAGAGCGCCGTGGAAGCCTCGCTGGGCGTATCGCTCCCCAAGCTCAAGGCCCTCATCACCGCGGATGGACTGTCCATTGCCTCGGATGCAGGTGAAGCAACCGTGGCAGTTGGAGCAGTCCGGGTGACAAAAGAGGCCGGAAGCGGGGGAGCTGCCGGAACCGACGGAGCAGCCGGGACCGGTGGAGCGGCCGGAACCGGTGGAGCAGCCGGGACCGGTGGGGCATCCGGGATGAAGATAAGGGACGACGGTAAGCCGTCCCACTCCTCCAGGTGTTTCCCGAATGCCAGGAAGAATTTGAGGTCAGCCTCCTTGAACCTGTGAATGTACCTGGCGTTCTCAGCTTGGTGGAACTCCTTAAGCTTTTCAGCTTCCATCTGCTGACGCCGGCAGGATTCGAGAGCCTCCTCGACTTTCTTCCTTTCCAGCTGCCTGATTTTCTCTTCCTCCCTCTTCTGGACTTCGTATACCAGATTGAGGGTGGCTTCAGTCATCACACGCCAGTAGTCGACCGACTTCTGGCGGTGCAATGCCTGCCACTCTGCCATCAGCTCATTCTGGATCTGAACCGTTTGGACATCTCGGTGGTCAACAAACGTGTTCGGATGCTGAAGACCTGACAGTGTATCCGAAATCAGCTCCATCAGGGGCGCCCGAGGGCCCGTTGGTGGAGCTATTGCTGGTGGAGGCGCGGTGACTTCCACTGAGGCAGGCGGAGTACCTGCTGGAGGAGCAGACGGGCCCTCAACCGTTATACCACCCCGGCCTCGGCCACCACCCGGGGAAGCTCGGGTGGACTCCAGCCCACCACGGCCTCTACCACGGGGTTTGGTCCGGCCCAGGGAGGTTAGGACCTGCGACTCGGGTCCAGCTGGTCCCATTGCAGGGAACTTCGCCGCGTACTCGCTATACGTGGGGCGCTTGCCGGAAGATCCCTCTCCAGCCCAGTAAGACGAATACGCAGATGGGGGAGCGAAGACTTCGTCCCCATCATCATGGCTGCCAGAGGCTTCGCCCGGGCGTTGTTCCGTGGGTGCAGGTGTGGAGGTAGAAGTTGTGGCCGGGGTGGCCGCCTGGCTAACCGCCCTACGGGCCTGGTTGCTGGGCATATCCAGAGCCGAGACTTGTTGTCCCGACTGACGACGATCAGCTGGGTTGGCTGGTCTTGGCTGGTCCTTGCTACCCGAAGGGCTTACGGACCGGTCTGCTCGGGTCCTTTTGGAAGCACCGGTAGCCGTGGTTGTGCCTCCGCCGGGACCCTTCAAGCGGGCCTTGGCCTTCTCCCGCTTATCATCCCCTCGCCACTTTTTCACCTTCAGGTGCACCTCAGTGGGCATCCCGAACTTCTTGGACGAGAAGTTGATTTGGAAGAAGGTCAACAAGTTGCCACTCTTCCATGAGCAGAATCCGGTCTCGAATGCCTGCTCCTTGATGTCTTTGACGCTCAACGAGGCCCAGTTAGCTAGGAGCTCGTTGAAGCACTTGATGGCTCGTTTCCTGGTTTTCTCCAGGCCGATACCATGGGCTTTCTGCAAGTGCAGAGCCATGTCTCGGCGCCGGTGAGTGCTGAACGAGCCATCACACTGTTTGCTCGGGCGGTCTCCGAGCACACACATCATCACAGGCTTGTGGTGCATGTGATGTTCTACGATGTGCCGAGCGAAGCGAGGCTTCGTCCCGAACATCTTCTCACCCGTGAGAGCCAGCTGGCACGACTCGAATGGGCACCTTCGGCGGTTGCCGGTTGGTCCCCATTGGGTCATTGCCCACTGGACTTTCGTCCGGGCCTCGTAGCTGTAAATTGACCCCAATTTGGATTTCAGCTGGTCAATCCAAATGAGGTAGAATTTACCTACTGGCGTATCCGAGGGGCTGAATTTCATCCACTCCTCGTCATCGCTGTCGCTGTCCTTATTGACGGCGCCGGGACACATGTAGTGGACCGTGTCATAGGCACAGTCCGCGAAGCAGCGGGGAGTCCGTTCCTTGAACCCCTCGGCTGCATTCTTCCACATCCATTTCTGATTGTCGTCCTTTGGGACATCCGTGGTCATTTCTTCCCACGTTGTCACGGACTCCAAATCAGATTTGGCCGACTCGGGCAGTTCTGGATCGCTTTCGCTGTCCTCACTGTCCATGTAGATACCTGCTCCCCTACGGCTGGCTCGGCTGGTGGTGGTAGTACCAGCCGAAGCCTTGGTAGAGGACTTGGCGCTTTTTCCGCTGGTGCTGGCAGTGGAAGCTGCAGTAACCGAGGTGGCTACTGTGGTGGTTGTGGTGGTGGAGGCGGGCGCCTTCGGTTGGCCCTTACCCCTCGGCTTGGTGGGGGGCGTGGGCTCCGCCGGAGACGCTTTCGCTCCATGTTTCTTCTTCCGGCGCTGAACCTTGGTTGGCTGCGCCGGCATCTCAGGACTGGAATCCGACTCCCGTGGATTCCTGTCCTCTGTACGAGGGCTCCTCCTACCGCTGACCGGGGAGTCAGAGTCGGAAGAGACCTTGGATTTCAGTTGGGCCTGCTGTTTGCGATGGGCCCGGCGAGCTGCGGTGAGCTGCTTCTGCTGCTTGGCGAGCTCGGCTCGCTTGGCCTCGACAGCAGCCTGCTGGTGCGAGATGTCCTCTTCCGAGATCTCACCAGGCGCGTCCGGAATGTCGGCAGCTGGATCGGTCTCGGTTGTGGACCTCTCGACGGCGATGCGTACATCCTCAGCCTCCAGATCACTCTCGGTGAGAGGACCCTTCGGCGCAGGCTTGCGGGTCAATCGCTTGACCCGGTCGGTTTCCACCGAGGACAGAGTGACTGTGGAGTCTGTATCCATGTCGGATTCAGACTCTCTTAACTCCGAGGCCTTTCGGGTGATGCCCTCGGAGATCAGCACGGCTCGGGCCAGACTCTCGTTGACCGCCATCTTCTCCGCTAACCTCAGGTAGTTGCGGAGCCAGGAGACTGGCATATTGTCAGCCAACTCGTCACTGCACGAGTCCATAACCAGAGTCTTGAAGTCATCTGGTATGGGCTCGGGCACGCCTTGCTGCGCCGCCAACGGTCCACATCCGAACATGGAGGCGTGCATGGGGATGTAGGTCCCCCAGGAGGTGTACACAACACCGGCCTCGCGATCGACGTGTGCCATACGTTCGATCCGAGTCTTGAATCCCGGAGGATACATTGGAATGTCCAGGACATCCACTTTGCTACCCGAAGCTGCTGCTGTAGACGAGCGCTCCGGGCGTGGTGGTGGAGGTGGCATCCTCTCCCGGTCGGTGGCCTCGGCCATAGCAGAGAGCGTCTGGGCGGCCTCCTCTGCCGAAGAATCCATAGATTCCTCGACCCGAGACGGGACCTTCGGGTCCTCGCCTAGCTCCAACAGAACGTTGGCAGTTTGACGCGCAGCGTCAATCGTCCCCTGTGCCATGGCACTGAGGGCGACTTCCAAACGAATTGGCGTCTGTGTTGGACTCCTCCTGAAGGATTCGTCCAACAAAAGAGTATCGTTAGACAAGCTAACCCGACAGCTAGGGCCTGTAAACTGCCAACACTAACTAGAGCAAAAACGGGTGGCGTCTAACCACCACGAGTCCGCTCTAGTTATGACCAGTATGACGTCAGACCTCTCGTCTCGCGAGATCCCGCCGTGGCTATCCGGTGACCTAGTTCCGCGCTTTCCCGCCGCACCCGCGGCGCCACCTAGGGAACTAGATCCGAACTAACATTCGACTCGACATGCAAGACGCGGCCTACCACCCGAGTGCTATCTTCTGGAGTTTGGCGGTATATACACCGCTTCAAAGCGAATGTACCGGTTAATCCGACCGCCGCTCTGGGGATACAGCTACCCGGGGAGGGCGCGTTCGGCATCTCCAGCCGTGGAACGTATGTTACCCGCCTATGGCGGACAACACGCAGCAGCTCGTTGTGCACTGAGTTAGGTTACGGCAGACCTCAACCGGGGACTGCGTCTAACGCCTTCGGTTAGCCTTTTATTTTTCCCGGCTTTACGTACAGCCTTTTCCGGATTCCGCTTAGCCACTGCGGGCACCTTCCCATACGTAATGCCTTCACTCGGCGAGACATTTTTCCATTTCTTACGATTAGGTCGTTTCCTGGCCTTCGTCTTCTTTTCCACCATAACTTCGTCTCCCGGCGACTTTCTCGGCCGGCCTCTAGGGCGCTTCATCGGTACTACCACGCTCGGTCCGCTAGGGACAGATACAGGTGGTTTGTAACCGAACTCCCTCTCCGCCTCTTCGCGCCCCTTCCAGGGCCGAAGTTTTCCGACATTTGTCTTCCATTTCCTACCAGTTAGGCAGTCCTCCATCATCACCGTGGACTCGGAGATGACACGAATAATTTTAAACGGACCTTCCCAAGGCGTTACGAGCTTCAGCTTCTCTAGCGGCTCGTAGTACCTTAGTACTTTGTCCCCAACATTAAAACGAATTCGTTTAGCATTGGTGTCATAGCCCACCTTCTGCCACTTCGCACTCTTCAGCAGTTCTTTACGAACGGCCTCGTATGCCTGTTTGAACCTATCCCTTAATGACTCCACAAACAACACAGTGCAGGGCGCCTCCGGGTCTATCCCAACCACTCCATACACTAAGTCGGCGGGCATTATGATGTCCTCGCCGAACACTAGCATGTTGGGAGTGCAATTAGTGGATGAATGGACAGTGTTGTTGTAGGCATGTACCACAAACTCGCACTGTTCATCCCAATCGTCCTGGTGGGTATTAACCAGGGGCTTTAGCACTTGTATGAGGGTTCTGTTAAAACGCTCTACCTGTCCATCCGACTGTGGTCGGTATGGATTTGTTCGGGTCTTGCAAATGGCTAGGTAATGGCACATTTCCTGCCATAGCTCCGACTCGAACTCCCTTCCTTGGTCGCTGTGCATCATAAGGGGAACACCCAAATGGAGCACCCAGCCTTTCACAAATGCCTCCGCACACATGGCGGCTTTGTGGTTAGGAAGGGGGAACACCCGAGTGTACTTGGTATAATAGTCGGTTACGACCATCATACAAGTATTGTCTCGAGGCGTCGTTTTAATTCCGCTGATGATATCTATCGCCACTCGAGCGAATCGGATACCAAACAATTCCTGCGATAGCGGTTGCTTACCCAGGCCGGGTCCCGGCTTGTTTTTACAACAATCCGGGCAAGTGGCGATCCACCGGAGCAGGTCGCCTCTCATACCGGGCCAGTAGTAACGCCTTTGTAGGCGCTCTATTGACCTTTTCTTACCGAAATGGCCACTCGTTTGATGACCATGGCAATAATACATGATATCCCTCCTCATCTGGGTGGGTATCACTATTTGCAACAGCCTACCATTGGTGGGAATTGTCTTCCACCTACATAGTATGCCGTCTCGGATCTCTAGCTCGGTCCATTGGGCTAGCAATCGCCTCGCCTCCCTATCTTCTAGGGATACTAGCGGCCTTGCCGGTTTAATACCTGACCGTAGGTATTCCATTATGCGCGCAGTGGTGGGATCCGACTGTTGGAACTTCTTGATGGTCTCCGGGGACCAATCGAGATAGCTACACACAGCCTCCTCCCAGGGAATACGGGGGGTGGTATAATTAAATACCAACCCGGCTACCACAGCATTGTGGGCCCCGCAGTCTTCACAAGTGGCATTTTGGCACCTTCGGATAGGTTGTCGCGACAAGGCATCCGCATTGATGTGTTTAGCACCGGGTCGGTGCTCTATTTGTTTATGCTCTAATCCGAATTCGGATAGATGAGCTAACCATCGTCCAATCATCCCCTCGGCGTCCTTAAAGTTAAGGAGCCACCTAAGAGACGAATGGTCTGTTCTTAAGGTAAAGTCACTTCCCCAAAGGAAATGCTTGAACTTCTTCGTATACACCACCACAGCGAGGAGTTCTCGTTTGGTGGTACAATAATTTCGCTGGGTCTTGCTTAGTGTGTTGCTAGCAAATGCTATTGGGACTTCGACTCCCTCCTGGACCTGAGAGAGAGCTGCCCCAATTGCATCATTGCTCGCATCGGTGTCTAAGATGAAATGTCCCTCGGGAGTGGGATATTTCAACACGGGTGTATTCCTGAACAAATCTTTTATTTTATTAAAAGATTCTTCTTGCTGGCTGGTCCATGGGAATGGGTCCCGTGCCCTACCCGGGGTCCAGTGAGCTAAGCACTGCATGGGGAAGCTAACACGAGAGTGATTCGGTATGAAATCACGGTAATAGGAACAGAATCCTAAAAATGATCTCACCTCCTTAGCACTCGTGGGTCTCTCCCAGTTCTCCACAGCTTCTAATTTTTCCGGATCTGCGCTCACCCCGTTAGGAGTAATGATCCTTCCCAAGTATGTGATTGTTTTCTTAAACAAATTACACTTCTTGGGTTTAAGTTTAAGACCGTTTGATAGTATCCGGTCGAGGACCAATTGCAGATTCGCCAGGCATTGCTTGAACGACTTGCCGAACACGACCACGTCGTCCAAGTAGACCAAGCATTTCTTCCACAAAAGATCACTCAGTAAGGATTCCATCATAGCCTCGAATGTAGCGGGGGCGTTACACAATCCGAAGGGTAAGACATTATACTCGAATAGCCCCATATGACTGGAGAATGCTGTTTTCTCCCTGTCATCGGGGTGCATCGGTATTTGCCAATACCCGGACTGTAAGTCCAAGGTACAGAACCATTGGTTTCCGCCCAAGCTATCTAAAGTCTCGTCTATCCTTGGTGAAGGATACGAGTTCTTCTTTGTTATACCATTCAGTTTCCGGTAGTCGACACAAAAGCGGATTGTACCGTCTTTCTTAGTGGTCATACAAACAGGGCTGGACCAGGGACTCGAGCTAGGCACGATGACCCCTAGGTCCAACTGTTTTTGTATTTCCTCTTCACAAATTAACTTCTTTTTTAGAGGAAGTCTACGATACGGAATTTTAAAAGGTTTTTCGTTACCTACATCTATTGTGTGCAACACCTTATCGGATCTACCCACCGGTCCTCCCTCCCTACCAAAAGCACTCTCGTACTTTTGTAGGAGTTTCGCTAGGCAATCCTTATCTTCCGTATTCTCTAAATCAGACTGATCAATCAGCTTTCGGAATTCTTCATCCAAAGGATGCTTACTAACAGGGTTCAGTGGTTTATTGAATTTAGCCTTGGCGACATGTTCCACCGAACTCATCCTACCTATACTGTCGCCTCGCTTCAAGTAAACCACCGAACCACTTCGGTTAGTCATGGGTAATACAGTCCAAGCTGCATTAGCCACTAATGTATCCACTGAGTCCAACCCGATGCTCGACAAGTACACCATATCGGGTTCATAGACTCCAGTTTCATTCCTTTGGGCCATGGATCCGCCACAAAGGACATCGCAAGTGGTACCCGGTGGGATCTTCACCGTGTGTATCACTGATGCAACCGAAGACACCTGTCTCAACACGCATTGGACATGCAAGCCATACGGGTTACGTATACTCATCATACCGTCCCTCGGGTCCAAGACGGCCCCGTACAAGCTTGCAAAATCCAGTCCGAGGATTCCGTCATCACTAACCTCTGCTATAGTAGGCATAAACGTCCTACCAAATGTACGCATACTGCTTCCGTCGGCCGTGCAAGCATTTACCCCCGTTTTGAGGTTCTCATGGCTGCCGGCCACCGAGTCGAAAAATCTTTTGGACACACAGGAGTGGCTAGCTCCGGTATCAACCAAGAATTCCCCTACCCGGCCTTCCACAGATATGGGTACATACCACCGTCTCCCCCCTAAAGGTGAGGGGTTACTGGTAAACTGGTGAAAGTCTCCCGAATCACCAAGATTCAATCCGAGTCCTCTCAGGAATTCCAGACACGGATGACTTGGGGGAAGGCGTGTCCCACACACTCGGATCAACTCTTTGATCCATCCTTCCTCTCCCCTAGTGCGGCCACTCGCCTCCATATGTTCACTCCCGTACATACAAGCACTAGGGTCCCTGGCCCCGGCCAAGGTGCAGGGGTGCGCACCCACAGCCACCTGGCCTCCAGGTGTAATTGATTCGAAATCTTCCACCGGGTCACCCCCGGTAGCATTTTGGCATTCGTTCTTCCTCGGGGCCATATCAGATGCCGTTGATACAACCCCCACTAGTTTTCCACATCAGTGGAATCCGTAGTGTTCTCCCTTCCTTCGCCATTGTCCTCGGCTTCATAGAAGGCAGCCATTACCGGTTTAGAAGCGGTACATTCGGATGAATAGTGTCCCATGCGCTGGCACCTGAAACACTTAACAGTTCGGCGGTCCACTCTGGGTCTTTGCCGACTGGCTTGGATGGCATTTGTAATTTTCTTACTCATGTCCTCCATAAGTTTGGTCATGTCTGGAGACTGACCCTTCACTTTATCAGTGCTTACGGGAGGCTTGGCTGCCTTTTCGCCGACCTTCGGGTCACTCTTGACCTCGGGTGGTGGTCTAGAGTCCCTTGGCTTATTGAGCGCCTTCCTTGGAATATACTTCCTGCCTGTAGTATTTTTCCTTAATTGAACCGAACAGAAGGTACCGTCCTCCTGTTCGATTTCAATCAATTCGAAATCGTCTGAGGGAACTTGTACCTCAGACTGCTGGACTACTGATACCAGGGGAGCAGAGCTGCTGGCATTCGGTATGTCTCCAGCTAACATCGTTTGTTCTTCACGGCCATATCTATACCATTAAATATGTCGTGAAGCGTTACGCCTTCTTTCCAGGCATCCCTCGCAGCAATCTGCTCATCTCGGTCTCTCAGACCCTTGACGAACTGTGCAATAAGATCGTCCATATACCAGTCCTGGTTTTCAGTACCGGGTCTAGCCTTGCTTAGCAGGGCATGGAGTTCCATACCGTATGCTCGGAAAGCTTCATTAGGCTTCTGTGTACGTTTCTTAAAACGGACCATCGGGTCCTCCTTGACCATGTTACATAACAGTCCGCTAGCAGATTCTACTAACTGCTCAAAACTCCCTACAAGACCGTACCAGGTCCGCCATTGCTCTACGGCCATGCGACCCGGCCCGCCTTTCAAACATCTTACTAGATGCGGCTTGGCCTCGTATGGGGTCCACCCATTACAGTTCATCACATCGATGAAGTCTTCAAACCACTCTTTCCATGGTCGAGTACCGTCATATTCCTTAGGAATAACGGCTACCCTTCGGGCAGAATTATGAGCATACATCAATCTGGTGCATTGCTGTTTGCTCCATTCAATCGCCTTGGTTTCATTCAAGGTTCGATTGCCCCCTATACCACCGAAGCTTGTGTTGCCCGGTGGAGGTGGTGGTGGTGGCTGTGTATACGTCCACTGTAGACCACTGTGGTTCGTATAGCCCGCACCACCCTGGTTAGGGCCGGGACCCGAGGTACCACTGTAGCCTGTGGTACCTGGGGCACCGCCCCCTCCTTGCGCGCCTTGATAACCGCCGCCGGAAGGTTGGTTTCCAGCCGGATGACTGCCATCGTTCGATGGATTGGGTTGGCTGCTGTCATTACCAGCTCCCAACCCCACACTATCTCTCGGATCCACATGTATGTGGAATCCGTTAGTCTCCGCACTACTGTCGGAGGCATCCCGGGGTACATAGTCCGGGTCCAGGTTGTGGACTATGGGGACTTCACTTATCCGGACTCTACTAGTTCGGCCATGTTTATCTTGGGTTCTGATATAAACTCCCCCTTGATCTACATTCCGCGTCGCATTATCATTGATAAAAGGATTATACGGCGGATGCTTCGGCGTAGAACAGGAGACTGGGTCACCCTGTTTAACGAACGTCGAGTTCGGGTTTGTATCCTTACTCGCCGGAGGGGCATTCGCTTGCTCCTGCTCCTGTAAATAACTCTCCATAGCAGACTTATTTATTGTGAGGGTAGCTAAATCTGTAGTCAGGTTTCGCTGTTCCTCCCTCAGCTGTGCGTTTTCTGCTAAGATTTCGGATCGAATCTTTTCATTTTCCGCCACAGCTCGGTTTCGTTCTTCTTGAGCGGCCAACGCCTCTCGCTTAAAAGTATCCTTTAGTAGGCGGTACTTTTCACCCTTCTCTTTCTGAGACCTTTGGTACTCATTGGTCTCTTTCCTTATCTCGGCTTGTTCCGAGACCATTCTGGCCTCTGTCTCCGCCTTCCGGAGTTGAAGTTTCTTTAGCTTCTCCTCCATAGCATGCAACTCGGATTGTAGTCTGCTTACATCCCGGGCCTTAGCAACCTCCTTGGCTCTAGCCTTTTCGATTGCTCTAAGTCTATTGGCTTCTTCGAGTTCTAACTCGGCCAATCTTTTCTCTTTTTCGCGTTCGTCTCTCTCCTTCCGCAGTGAGCGATGGGTTACGGAAGTTAGACGATATTTCAGGTCAGATTCTTTGAGAATCGCCTCCTGTTCCTCGGACCGTAATTTTCCGATCCGAGACTTAGCTTCCTCTTCTATTTTTAATTGGGCCGCCATGAATTGTTCATGTTGCCTCTTAGCCTGTAACTCTACCTGTTCTTTGGCTTTCAAATAGGCCGGGGTAGTTTTACACCCGGGACCCATCCGACGTCCGTATATAGACCTGCGGCTGCCTCCAGGGTTGAACATGGAGTCAGACAAGCCTTCGTCCAGAGATCGGCCTAGGTGATGCCTTTCCGAGCTTTTCGATTCAGTATCCCTATGCTTAATCTTCGCATTCACTTCTGGGACCACTGGGTCCCTTATGGCTTTATCATCGTCACTGTTATGGTCCGACGATGTCATTAATGGGGCTACTTCGTTTGCACCATCTGGTACCGCTTCCGGGGGGGTTGCAGTACGCTTCCCAGGGCTCTGTGCTACTGGGATACCCAAGTTGCTAGCCGAGCCTGCTGGTACAATAGGACACAGCTGGCGTCTGCTAGTTATAGCTTGAGACCAATCACTCAGGTCTAAAGTTGGGGGTTTTATTACTCCCCTAAACAATCCCGTATCCGGTACTCCTGTTTGTGGTGTACCCGGATACAATTTTACGATACCATCGCCCGTGGCACCGTCCATCAGACCGGGTGTCTAGAAAACAGTTCGGACACCCGCTGGATTATACATTTGTTGTTGACCGGGCTTCCAGTCTAACAACAGATGCTGGGATGTGAAGTCATCCTCTTCAAATCCCTCTAGCCCAGGGCTGGGGGGATCCGCTTCGGGTTTCCCGAGGCTTTCGGCCAATGTGGCCGCGCACCACCCCCGAACCAGCTGGTCACGGCACCAGTGTAATGGTTCGTATCGACTTATATGCTGGGTGGCTCTTTGGCTCGCTTACCACTAGAAACACCAACACAACACGAGTAGTTCGGGTTGGGCAAAGCCCCAGAAACCCCTACCTCTCGGGTAGGACTTTATTCAACTCTGGTCTACAGGTTAAGCTGCGCGTCTGGACTGGACCAGGTCCAGTCACCTTCTGCCGCTCGTCCGGCTTCTTAGTAGAAGCTGGACGCGAGGCATGGTGCCGCCCCCTCTTGTACCAACGGGGTATCACAAAGCGACACCTAGCTGGCATAGAAGGAACAGGCACCACACGAACACGTCTCTCGGATGAACGGCACTAATATATACACGACGATACCGGCCCCTACACCTGTAGATATTGCACACCATGATGCCTGCATCATAACTTTTGTAAGGTGTGCGGTTATCCAAGGATAACAGGCACCTGGTGCTGTTATCCATGGATAACCTGCACACCTTACATGTCCCTAAATGTCATATGTTACATGTTAAAACCCATGAAATTTCATGGCCAGGGCAGGGCTCGAACCTGCAGTCTCAGATCCCTAGTCCAACTCCCTATGCATTGCGTCGCAGGGACTGATGAGAAGAGGTAGGCTAGAACCAGATCTTGATATGATACAAAGCCTGGGAAGGGTACTCACATATAACTTCTATACATTCAAAGTGTGAAAACTCCCGGCAGTCTGGGTTGTGCCTCCTCAGCTTTGTCGCTTTCAAACCAAAGCAAGCCTAGCCAGGCGCCGAGGTGTGTGTACCGATCGTGTATAACCGCGGGACGCATTCAAATATAGCCAAGCCGAGATGGGTGCTGAGGTTTGATACGCAGTGGTCTAGTGGTTAGCGCATTGCGCTCAGCTGTCAGAGGTAGGCGGGTCAAGTCCCGGTCCGGGCACATCTTTTTTTCGCCGTGTGCACTGTGGCTGTCCGCTGCCGGGCAACGAGGTTTATGTACCATTTGTACACAAACATAACCGCAAGATGCATTCAAAGCAAGCCAAGCCGAGACGGGCACTGTCGCTGTCTGCTGCCGGGCGATGAGGTGTGTGTACCGATCGTGTACAAACACTATTTTTCAAGCTAACCCGATACGGGGGCTGTAGCTGTCCGCTGCCGGGCACCGAGGTGTATGTACCGATCATGTACACACACTTTGGCTGGCTTTGAGTCCTGGGGAAGGGGAACAATTTTTGTTTTCAACTTGAATTTATTGGTATTCTATTGATTATCTATTGGTTTCGTGGAATAACATAAGTAGTCAATGGATAAATCATGACTTGTGTGTGTTAGCAAAAGCTTATTCCACTCGGGCTACGCCCTCATGTAATTATCCTTCACTAACACACACTCGTCATGAATTATCCATTGATTACTTGTTCATTAATGTATCCTCTTTATATTGGCTGATAATTGTAAAAGCTTCAGTACGTTAAGATATTTTTGGCCAATAAACTTGTTTCAAACTTAAACTCATGGAGACATGCCACAAGACATTTTGAGGATCACCCAATAGAGTCTAGAGTAATAGCCCTAGGGATTATTTCTATATAGCTAACAGCAACATTTAAGCCTATTTAAGCAACAGGGTTTCAATAAGCACTGGTCACAAATAAGTGCTAAAACAATCTTTAGCACTACAACAGTATTCAAATAAGTGTCTCCTAAGGGCCTGGCGTAAAGTGGTCTTGAAATTAAAAAGAGCTTGGGTGCTTGAATAAACCAATATTGCAGGCCTCACATTGTCAAGACACTTTCTGCCAACCATAATTATTGATCTACAGTAGTGCTTTTAGTCCTATGACCTTTCTACCAATTTGCATGATTACATAGAGACCGACCTCAATGAGTTAAGTCTCATGATAGCATGCCTCTCCTGTATGATAACCAAATTATCAGTGAGTCTTCAGATCCTCATTTATGTAGAAATAACCCCCTGTTGTGGTTGCACACTCCAGCCAATACATCACTGCCAGTGACGCAAAGGTTTGAGTCTATGTCCGGTCTGAATGATTCTAAGATTATTTGGGTGGATAAAGTCTTGTGGTGCAGAGTAAGTGCCCATTAACATGTCATTCAGTTACATGCTCTTGATATAAATGCCTTGAGGCATTTGGGGGTTGATCCAGCAGAGTATTAACCAGAGGGATTTTTCACAAAATGCTATGGCAAAGTAAAATTGAATTGAAAGCAGTTTTGACTATAGTACTACAGTCAATACTCATAAAATGACCACCCCTAAAAACTTTTGCATAATGCAGATCACACAAGAGATGCACTCAGAGCTTAAGCTAACCTGTTACTAGAGCAGTTTACAAAATCAGGCTGATACAACCACTTGTGAATTACTCTCCTGGAGCCTATCTAGTCTCATTTATAGCTGTTTGTGCTTGTGATTGCCCTGGCTTCCTCACTGCTTTGTACATATTGGATATGATCTCAGTTGGCATGTCCTCAGGAATCATGCTATAAAATTAGATCTCAGACTCTTATGTTCCCAGAGATTGATGCTGATATGACTCATTTTGGTATAATTGTATATTAAAACCCATTGGATCAGGATCATTGGGTCAGGAAACAGCAGAATTATCAGGTTATCAACATTGAATCAATATTTCAGTTTTCTTTGTGAACTCAGGGCTGATACAAAGCTTACTGCATGACAATGATATATGTCTATGGGAATGGAAGTTTATATGCCTCTTTACGTTGTGTAGCCTACATATTAGGGAGGTTTAGCAACCACGACGTACTTCGGACGTAGCTCAATGAATGCAGACGTACCAGTGCTGTAGGTATGCTGTACGTCTACGTTTTATTGCCTACGCACTGGGCGCTAAACCTCCCTATTACATTATCACTTCAGCATCCCTGCCTCCAGGCTGGAGGACCAGATCTTCTTCAACATCTATATAACATGTCATAGGATGGCAATCGCCAACAGCTTCCTCAACCCCAACATATACAGTTTCCTCTACAAGAGCTTTAAGGTGAGTGCCGAGTAATTTGTCCCCATAAGCACTACTTTAGGTTACTGTAGGTCAGAGTGACATCCGGCCACGGGGTTCGAGGGGAAGACAGCATGTTCCTTCTGACAGTAACATTGCATGATCAGTCTTAATAAATTAATCACCAGGGGTGCAATTAAGCTTTATGCCAACATGACAAGACTGGACATTGATAGAGTGCATGAGCATAATCAAGAGGCAAATGCAGTGCTGGTGAGTGGACTTTTCAAAGCACTGCACCATGGAGACATCATGCAGTGCTTCAGGTTAGGTTAGGGGTGGGGGCTCAGCTCAATATTGAAAGATTGGAATTTAGCATCAACTTTACTTTCTGCCCTCCCCCGCTGCCTAGAAAATAACCATGAAAAGAATAGGGACAAAATGGGAAAGACAACTCTAATTAAACTAGTCAGGACAGAAACATAATAATCATTACTGCTGAAAGGGCGGCCAAAAATACTAATAGACATTGCTAAATGGCAACATTAGGCCCTACATGAAACTGACCACGCTGTTTCCTTTTGGCAGCATTCACCTGGAATAGGTTAGCACTTCTGGAATACGCGATTACTATAAAGCAATTTCTCAGTGTAAGACAGAGTGGCTTAGGACATACTGAATGAATACAAGTCTTGGACTATTACCTAGCCAATATACACCATGCCATGGGGTCGTGGTTGATATTACAATATTTCAATGTAATTGCTCCGTGTTCAGAGCATGAAATCTGATTGCTCAAAGAGATAAGCAAGTTTATGTTTTGAAAATCCAAAGTTGTGACTACGACAATTGTAAGCTTTGCTTAAATACCAATTTTGATAAAGTTCATGCATGTCCCTATTTTTCTATTCCCCCTTCAAACGATATGGTGGGTGATCTTGTATCAATGCCATAGTATCTCATTTATTTACCTATAACTATGGCTGCACACTAATGCCACTGGTTGCAGCCACTTACTTCTGCTTATTAGTTGCAGCAAATCCCACATGTCTCTGTTTGCCTGGTGGTGTGGTTTGAGGTGATGTATGGGCAGACAAATTTGAAAGGCAGATTACCATTATTTCTCCCTATCCCCACTACTGAAGCTAATATTAATCCATGTGACGCCTAGAAACCTGGCCAATATGGCAAATGTCTCCCAGCAGCCGGATAATCAGCCTCAAGGTCTAAGATAACGAGTGTGTTAGACCTTTTAGGGCCACAGAGTCCCTTAATAGATATGTTGCTTTGTAGCCATTAACCCTTTAAGGGGAGAGTGAAAATTGTTGCCCTGGCCATGGGGATGGCCTCTGAAAAAAGTATAGTTCCTAGAGGACAAGCCTATTTTCAATTCCTATACTAATCCTATATAACTGGCATCGCCTATAGTCGACGCTAGGCCTGCCATGGTGTCGACTATAGTCGATGCTAGGCCTACCATGGTGTCGACTATAGTCGATGCTAGCCCTCAATGGGTTAAGCCAAGATAGAGTTTGAGTGAGTAGATTTTGGTGATTCAAGGTCACCCTTCAGGACTGCATCAAACATTATAGTGTTGGCATTATATGTGTTCATGAATCAGCTCTACTTAGTTACTCATAAGGCCTGCTAGATGTCATGTATCATGATTGCACAGGGTTATGTTAACACCCTGTAGACCATTTTAGAGGCCTATTGTGGCTTAAATTATTTCTTAAGTCAATATTTGACTTGTATGTTGGGTTTTCCATTATGTAAAGTGGTGGGGAAAGGTGCAGATGTGGTTTTGATGCATGGTCGTTTGCTACTTAAAGAACTAGAGAAGAGAAGGAGGGAAATCAGAAAGAAGGAAGGCAGGAGGGAGGGAGGAAGGAAGGTAGAGGTGGAAGGGAGTCATTTCAGACACGTGATGCTAACCAGGATGAGTTCAAAAAAACAATGCTGTCTGCCCCAAGCATCTCTTCTAATAAACTAATAAACATATCTCAAACCAAATCAACCCTGAGCTATTTGATTACATAGACTAATGTAATGTCAAGTGTCCCCTATGAACACTGTGTAACAGCCTTAATGCTTGCAGAACTGACACACGTCTTCGATTAAGGATATGGGGTTTTTCAGTAACTGGTAGCTTCATTGCCTAGACGAGTCAGAATGGTCACTCGATCATCTTCTTTGTATTTAAAACAGAATAAACTGACGGCCGTTAGTTCGCCAAGCCACCAGTTAATGAAAACCCATAAAAGTTTGTTAGTCCTGTAAGCATTGAGGCTGTGACAACTGCCCACAGAGCTGGTGAGGTTTGGTTACTACTGAAATCATGATGTTAAGAACTTGATTTGAATATATGGAATGAATCTCTAGATATCAGCTGAGTACATGTTTGAGAAATCTTGCTTGCAACACAGTACAGTCATACTGTTTTGGGGCTTCATTGTAGACATTATAAAATACACTCTGCAGTGTATGCGGAATCCTGGTAGAACTGCATAAGGTGGACTGCATAAAGTTTACTTTGTGTCCACATGTGAGGAACGGCATCATTCATTACCCCATAAACTGTGGCGCATGCCGCATTTAGAACATACATGTAAAGTCTTATCGTCCCTGTGATGAGTATCGTAATCAGCTTCATCCTGTAATGAGTTCAAAGCCTTTCTGCCTTCAACTTTCTTCTCACAATTATTTTCTACAACCAGTAATCCTACACCTACAATTAAATCTAAAGTGAATTATTGCAGGAGAGGTGCCTGGACAAGAATCAGCTAATAAGAACATACCCCGTACCTAGTACCCCAGAGGACTTGCTTTGTGAAAAAGATGACTCTGACTTCTTAATTATGTATGTCTTACATCACAAAGATCTATGTGTACCTTCTTAAAAGAGGTAGTCAGGTGTCAGCCAGCTCTGAAATGCATATAATTCTTTCCACTAATTGCAATAAAAATTGATGCAAAGCCTCTCCCTAATAGCTGTTCTCACTGTCCAAAATGAGTAGTTCTGACTGTGTATTAATACAACCTTTATATCAATTAATTCTTCATACAGACTTTTGAGTCTATGTAACAAGGTTCCTTTTTAAACTACCATATATAAAATACCTCGGCGCTCAAATGCTGGCCACCGGAACTGTCAAAACGGAAGTAGTATTGATGGCGTGATTAGTAAAAGCTTAAAGATAATAAAGATAATTACCCATAATTTCGATTATTCCTTTAGTTCTTCTTCTATTCTTAGGTCTAAAAAACCATTATTCTTTGCAAGAGGGTTTCAATGGTCTTACATAAAATCACATGCATAAAACCTTGGCTCCATAAAATTCAATTAAGAGGTGTCCAAAATGGCATTTTGGTAATAATCCTCATGTTCAGAACTTAGATAAATTTATACATTGCATGTAACTAATATGTGAAACATCTCGGTAAGATACTTTCAAGTTATTTGACAAAAATTGCTGTTATATATCCATGCGAGCTACATTTGAATTTGTCCTTGAATGTCTCAATTATTCTCAAGTGTGACTATGAAACTGATTTCTAATCGTTTCTAAACCTTAACACCAAATTATTAACCTCTTGCTTGGGTGAAATCCCTTTACTCAGCGTTCAATTGGCTGAAACTTTACAACATGAGGTTATTTTGGTTCGTCCTATTTGTGGAGTGGATGATTTATCAAGTGTGTCTAAAGTTGCAAAGCTCTGAAATTTCTTTACCCTTATGATCTTCAACCAAAATATACTTGGGCTTTTCATTAAAGTGCCATTAGCAGGGTAAACTTTTTCTAGAACTTGATATGAGAGTTCAGCATGTCTTGTTTAGGAGAGGTGGAGCTGTTTTTTTCTGAACCACTTAAATTGATGGAACAAGAAAGTATATGAAGGCCCTCCACCTCCCTAACAAGCTAAATGTACTGACACATACTGACATAGTTGCCAGCCTATTAGCATCAGCCATGTCACACGGACACATAGGATGTGTTGGCGTACATCCCACTTTCGGTAGGGTGCCTTACTGATTACTGCTGGAGTCCTGGGGTTCACATAGGGCCACATTACAGTACATTACTTAACCCTTTATAGGGGCCTTAGCCGTACCTAACCTTTACCAAGAGCCCCTTCAAGAATAGAATTCCTTTCTAAATGCCCAGAAATCAAACCACAGCTAGACCCTATAGCTTCAGCACTTATTCAGTGCGGTCTTACATGTAAAGTGCACTTTATGTGAGGTTCATTGTAAAGCAAATTAGGCAATACGATTGGAGCAGACCACACAGACAGGGCTGGGAGATTCCATGAAAAGGGGCCAGTGTAGCAGGCCATCTGGGACCGTCACTCAGCTTGCCAACTGACATCATGAAGAGGAAAGGAATAGTGACAAGGGGCCAGGAGATATGGGATGTCAGGGAGGCCTTAAGCTATTTTCTATGTACTCTATGTTAGGCTAGATTGTCATGCATTAAGTCTAACATGGATACTATCTACAAGAGCCCACAACTGTGATGAGGTCACCTGGTGGGTAATTACTAAAGGGTAACGGCTTAGTCTTGTCATGTGTCTCACAACATCCTTAATTTGTCATCTTAGCTTTGAGGTCAGACAGCTGATGTTAACTTCATTTGATGTATGTCAAGAGAGGTCAGCCTAAAGATACATCTTGTTGCAAACATTGTAATACCCCCTTGACCTTTGCTAAAAGGTTGATGGTTAAAGGAAATAACCTTGTGCTGTTTATAACTAATAATCCTTCTTTATGCTGATGTGCGGCATCCTATATATTCTTCAACCAAAGTCATGTAGATCACCATGCAGCTACCAGCATTATATGGCATTTTCTGAAACGTATTCTACTGCACTTTTTGTCACTGTTTGAATATTTTTTTTTTTTCAAAATGATATATGTAATGGTCTGTGCTTTGTCATCTTCGTTGAATAAATCAGCGTTTTCAAAATAATTCTGGGCAACAAAGGTTAAAAACAGTATGAAAAGTGTAGCTTTAAAACGTAGATCTATGGAAATATGTATTCCCAATTTAGTGCAAATTCAGTTCTTTAAAGTAGGTAGCTTTCTATACCAGCTATAGCTCTAACTAACACTCAAATGAGAGGCAGGAAAAACATGACAAAGAGGAAGCCTGTATTTAGAAGGTTATTTCATGGTGAAGAATCCAGCTCTGACCCTTTCCCCCTAAATGGATGACAAGTGCAAAATCATACAAATGAAGAGCACTTATAAAAACAAGATCAAATATGATGAACAATTCATTCTTAGTACTTCACGTGGTAATAGGTGGAGGTCAAGTTTTGCCTCTCTCCCTCTTGACACAGCATGTTGCCTCCAATGACAGCCTTTAGAGATGCACTTTCAATTTTCAGATTAGATTTGATTCTAGGGTGTACCAGTGGTTGTGTATACAATACAGATAAAGAAGGTTTTGTCTGGCTGGCTGTGAAACTAGCAGTATAGCCCTAGAGGCTTAGGTGTCTGCTAACCATGCAGACCAGAGAGCACTTCTAGCCTATTTGATGTATTCGTGTCCCCGGCCGACACTTATTTGAGACCCCAGTGCTTATACGAGCCATTAATCACCTTTCCAGATTAAATTGATCATTTGGTTTGAGACGATCACATTGCTGGCAATTTTCCATTAACCCATATAATTATGAGAGTAATATCATACCCTCTTTTTGTAGTATGAGAGTGTGAATGACTAGACCAAGATATCACAAGCCAGCTAGGCCATTTATTAACAAGGGATAGGTAATAAGAAACACAGTTTATAGGGAATTTTGGGGAAGATAAGTAATATTGTTTGAAAGGCCTATGAAGAAAAAAATCAACATTTAACAGATAGGGAACTCTTTCCCTATTGAATGGGCATTTTTTTCATAATGCCTCAGAAACCATTGTCATTCCACTCTCAGGATTCTAATTCCTAATGGCTTTCCTGAGAGGACTAGCTCATCTCTGTTTGATATATTTGTTATGCCACAACAGTGACTTCTGAAATCAAGTTTACCTTGTTCGTTTCCAAATGACCCATCGCCTAGGGGTCTAATTATTTTCTCTTTTCTAGACCAAAAGTAAACCGTCTTCCCTTGGCAGTGTTCAGATAAAGCTCCACTTTAATATCATGTCAATCAGGTCAATTCAATACTCCTTAGGTAGAGTGATATATGATATAACAAAGAGAAAATCAGAGAGATGTAATTCCAGTGTTTTGGTATTGCCAGTGAATGGCACTTCGAGGCCATAGAAAAGGACTCCCATAGGACTCCCATAGGTTTGTTGTGGGAAAGATATGTAGAAACACATATTTGTGAATACTACGTAGCTAGAACGTAAGTAAACCTTAACGTTTTAACGTCCACATACCAAGGAACAGTACCTAGTTGCAACCAAATTCGATGTATATCCCTCTTACAACGTCCATATACGAAGTTGTGTTTACTGGGATGTTTTACTCAAGAGACGATAGGAATGTTGTATATTCTTCTAGCCCAAAACTACAATCTAGCTTCAACGCCATCTTTGTAAATAAGAACCAATCTGTTCTACTCACAATCAAAACCAATCACATTTCTACATTTTACTAAGTAAAAGCAAAGCGGTCATTTAGTACCAAACAGCTTCAGACTTGATCATCCCAAATGATGTTATCGGCAATCCAGATTGGCCATATCAAATTGAAACCCTTCATGATGGGGGCAACTCCACAGATCTGTATGCATGATGAGAATGATTGAGCAAAACTCAGACAGACTATTAACAGTGGCAATTAATGTATATGTGGGTACACTGCAAAAATAGAGTTTAGGTTTTAAACTTGTTAAGGTCTAAACATGTTCAAAACCTAAACATTATAGGTCAGTTAGATGTCCGGTCACATGCAGTATCTTCACCGATTACCTGTTTTCTGAATGAAACCTTTGAAATATCTATGCAATGAAATTCGATATTGTAAGTCTGAGAAAATAAAAAAAAAAAAAACAACCAAAAAAACAGGAAGACAGTGTAAGATTTCTACAGTGTGAAGGAACTAAAATGAATCAAAATGACATGTAAGACTATGGCATACTGGCATCTAAAAGCAACTTGGCACACTGTGCTGCTGCAAGCTTCAATGCTTTCACCTGATTGATATGCAATTGTATTTAGCCTAAGGAGGGCGCTCTGAGAAGAATGGTTGTATCAGCTCAGTGGAACAAATCTATTTATTTAGATCCGAAATGTTTTACCCATACTACTATAATGGAGATCTTAAAAACCTCCTCATGCCGAGCTCTCATGATTTTAGCATGCAGTAGCCTTCCAATAAACAACTAAGCCACTAGCACATACAAAAACACAAATAGAAAGCAAACTGGAATTTCAGGTAAATCCAATAAAACGAGAAAGATGAAATGGAGGGAAAGTGAATGCTCATTCACTGAGGCATGGATCCTTTTTCAGATTATTTAGTAGGCACACCTGTCATTTTGCCAATACAAATTTTGAAAAAGAATTCCTTGCTTTTTCTCCCATCCTTTGCACAATTACATAAACAGACAAGTTACATAATTACCATTGTCAATGGGCCACTTTTCTTACTATGTTCGATTAAGAAAATCATATGAGTATAGTACTCTTTCAAAAAAGATCCAGGCACAGTTCATTATGTCATGCTTTGTACATTTTATTATTATTAAAGGGAAACCCTACCCCATTTTTATGACAATGTATTTTGATGGCATTTATGTCAAATAAAAAGATTCTGGTATGGTAATTGAAATATGTGTTACTATAGAGGAGAGCAGGAGGTTTACATGATGCACCTGATGATGTCACAATTGCCAAAATGCATTACATTTTTGCATGCATAGTACTGTAAAGATGCAACCAGAAGCTGTTTGTGGCTTTTCCTATGGCATGATTTGTCATTTTCCTCAATAAGTATTAATAATTATCCTAACAGAAGGCCCCTGCGTTATGTTATTTCCTGTTCCTTCCACTATTCTAAATAAATCACAAATTGTAACACCCTCCATGTATGTTAAATGCAGCACCTGGTGCAATTTGTCAATTGTGACGTCATTAACTACACCAGACAAACCTGCTCCTCTCCTCTATAGTGACACATATTTTTATAATCATGCCTGAATCTTTTTATTAGGGGTCGTAATAGGCAGATTCCACAAAAATAATTTTACATGTAAAATAGGTGAAAAATAAACATGTCAAACCTGTACATGGCATACATGGTTGGAAGCGTTTGCCTTTAAGCATAAAAGCACATTTATAACTATGAACTTCTGCCTGATCTAATTTTATTATCTTCAATAATATTATGGGGAGCACAAGACAAAAAAGGTCATCAACACCTACATAATATCTTAGAGCAGTATTATATATGTCTTCTCATCATGATGAATGAATGCAGGCTTGGATATGATCCTTTCACTGGGCAGGAATCATCCATCACAACATTACCATATGTTCAGAATTATTCATGAATGAAGTGTTGGTGAACAGAATTACCAGTATCATATTCATGCACCATATAAAGACAAAGGTCTGCTGCTGAAATTAAGTTTACAGCCTCTAGCGGATTAGAACCTTATATCTTCTGTCAGGACTATAGGCGTTGAGTCATATGGGGGAGTGAGAGATTATAAGAGAGGGAGAATGAAAAGAAGGAAGGGAGAGAAGGAAGGGAGGGGGAAGCAGAGAGGGCAGGAGGGAGGGAGGGAGGGGGGTAGGGGAAGGGGGTCGTATTAGACATGCAATGCTAACCAGGATAAAACCATGCCAAAACAATAATATCTACCCCAAGCACCTCTTCTTCATTGTAGACCCCTCTCAATTCTAACTAACCTTGAGCCATTTGAATATATGTATTCATGAGATGCAGATGAAGTGAGAAGTGCCTATTAGGTGTATTAAAATGAATGTCTGTTCCTTTTCAGTAACCATCCATTTGAAAAGTCAAGGAAAGTGACACTTAGATTTATGGCTCCTGCCAGGAACAACCAACTCTTATCAAGTGGTGACATGGCCTCATCCAGAGTATTATGACCTGACCAATGGTCAACATGGGATAGAAGTAGATCATACCCTAGGGGCACAATGTCTGTGTGTGTGATTTGATAGGCACTTTGGTCCAATTCGGGATTGACTTAATTTGTGTCAGCGGTGTAGTGCATGCAGTTGGTGGTGAAGATAGCAGTCCTCCCTAGCCTTTTTGTATTCTGATGTGCAGAAAAACTTCTTGTTTGGGGTTCTAATCCTGAGGTAAAGGAATGGTCATACACATTGAGTTTAAAGAGGATTATACACTGCAAAAATGGTGTTTAGATTTTAAACATGTTTAGGTCTAAACATGTTTAAAACCTAAACATATACGTCAGTTAGGTGTATCATCGACTACACATTTAGGAAAATAACACTTTTATTCTAAATACATAAACATTTTTGCTAAACATGTTCAGACGTTTAGAGTTTAAACAGTTGAATATTAGGTGTTTAGATTCAAACATCAATATGTTTAGATACTTGAATGTCAAATCTACACCAGGTAGCAGCACTACCTCTGAATGGACTATCTGCACACAGTTATAATCAATTGTTGTGACAAATATCACCAAACTCCTTGTTTATCATAGTGTCATTTCATTAAATGTTATGAAAATAGACAAAACAATAGAAAATTAACTAAATTCAACTTACACCACCACCATTACCATAAAATAATCAATGACTTACACCTATGTCATGTTATTTTGTAAAGAATAAAGCAATGTCCTTCCTGCCAACCTGTTGTACTTTCTCAAGTCTCCTATTCTAATGCAGTGTGTACATATATGTGTATATAGCTGTGGCTGACATCTTTGGGGACTTTGCAGTGTAAATAGCTGCTGATGTCCTCCAGTAAATGAGAAAACAAACAAAAGATATTCCTTTATTTTTTTAATGGATACAATGTCTACAAACCCTTACTTCCCACCAAATCACTTAGACATCTAAACACAAAAATTCATAAACATCTAGACACAAAATTTTCATCGATATCTAAACACAAATTTTGAACCTAAACACCTGGATTTCTAAACACTTGAGCTAAGCACATAGTTTAGCTGAACATGTTTAGGAAATGTGATTACAAAAACGTTGCAAGAATATGTTTAGAATTGTGTTTAGGATCTAAACACCATTTTTGCAGTGTACACTTATACTCAGTTCTTTCTTTATTATTTAGCGCTGTCTAGGAATTTGTAATGGCCCTCACTATCCTTAATGGTTCATGTATTTTACATCTATTCATAATTGGAATGTTCTCCACACCTATACCTGTAACGTTATACTGTGTGCAGTATGATTCTTGGATGGTTTATGCCCAATATACTGGCATATCTTTGAATTAAAGCTTAGGGCCTTGCAAGTAATTCAGATGGATGGTTTCACAGCAAGCCCAATTGGTAGAGGTAGTAGCTATATATCATTACAGTTGAAACCAGGAAATTCAAACTGAAGCATTCCTCAAAGAAGGGGAGACCAACTCGATTACACATTGTTAATGATATAAGGCTTTACTGGTTAGATAAAAGAAAGAGATTTTAACCTTAATTCAACTGCTGATTTAGTTTAAGCAGCATAATGCTACATTTGATTAAACCATTAAAAATGACTTTAGGAAAACATTTAGCTTTCTGGCAAGTGCTGCGCTTTTATGGTACATTGTTACTTTCTCACCGCACCTTAATTGGCTTTCACACAGCTAGGACTAAACAAGTTAAGAGGGCCAAGCATCAGGCATAGAGTCTATTAAGTGACCCCTGTCTACTGGATTGGTCAGTTTGGCTGCAGGGGAAAAAAACATGACACTGTGTATGATTGGCAATCCCTTTGGTGTAAGTTGAGCTCCGATTCTGCCACTGTGACCCCTACAAGACTAATTTTAAGAAGATTCAAACATGGGTTATAATGTGAAGCCTTGCGCATTGGATTATTGTGAAGCTTGAAATCAAATTTACACCTCAAAGCTTTATGCTTTGTGCTTGTACCTGATTTAATTAAATAATCCCTAATGTGAGGAGCGCTGATGGAAATTCACACCAAACATGAGTAGCTTGCATATATGCAGCATTGCAGAATCTGTTGACTGGACATCCCATGCCCATATGATCACCATAATGGATTAATGCAACATCAGTGAGCATACTTACCAGCAGTTTAATATTTGCACCATAACAGCACATATTTCTACTGGTGCCAAAGGGTTGGGAGAACCATCTTCTGTCAAGATGTATGTCTTATGAGATGTAGATGGAGATGCAGAGAGCAGTGCTTGATAGGTGTATGAGATAATTGCACCTTTGTCACAAAGATCTATCCACTTTAAATTCAGGGAAAGGGCTACTTTATTTCATGGTTTCTGTCTGTACCGACAAACCTTTTTCAGGTGGTGACATAGACTCAACCAGAGGACATGAACTGGCCAATGATTAACATGGGATTGAAATAGATCATACTTTGGCGGTCTGTGCACTTTGGTCACGCTGGGAATGGATTTGATTGACATACATCAGGTACTCATAATTATACTTTGTGGCACATTCTGCTGCAGTATTAATGATATCATTGTTATAAATCACTTCACCTGGACAGAAATATTATTTGGGTAAACATGCCATATTTGGGATTCTGTAAATATAATTTATCAATAAATAGAAAAGGATCACCAATACAGGATAAAATATAACATCAAAGCTGCACCAATACTTCATAAACCTGGACTCCAAGGCTGTAAAACTTTGTTCTTCAAAGGTTTACAATCAGAAATTATATGACAGTGTTGGGAGGGCCTTTTCAAGCTTATGCTTCAACTCACAGCAGCTTTTATACATGTAGTCTCCTTCATCTCCCCACCATTTTGGGTATTCTTATGTAAAAAGTGCTTGTCTGTCGGGGTTCTTAGTGTAAAGGGAAGCTTTATGCAATTTTTTTATGTCATATCTAAAAAAAAGGATTCTACTCTTCAGTAGTTTTTTTCTGAGTAAGTACTTGCCCAACAAGTATTTTGTATTAAGACTCTGCGCTGGTTCATGCATTTTACACTTTTCCATTTGAATGCATGGATCCATAGCAGTAGCTTTTAACTCCAAGCTGTATGCTCTCTGAGGGTTGTTGTACTTGTGGTTTATGGTTGATTTCTTAAAATATCTTAGATTTAAGGCTACTTAGTGTTGTTAGTAGTTCTCACAGATTCCCACAATAACTACATACCTAAATTTGAAGTTGAACCTTCTTTTCAAGCTGCTCTAAAAAAAAAAAACAAGCAAACATTGATCAACCTGATCAATTGTGTCTCAGACTGTTAATCATTTTTCATCTCTGATTATGCCGGTCGTTGTATAGCTTAAATGCCAGAACCATTGTTACTAAGAACCTTTTCATCAGTTACAAATGGTATTCCAGTCAGGGAACTGTTGGGATTACCAGCTATGCCCTATTAAATACAAGCTAAAACCATTCGAGACATAAAATTGATCTAGATAAAAAACAAATACCCAGGAGGTGCACAAAGAAACAGTATGATTTTCGACAAACATAAGGGATTATCCTGCAATGATTTGGATTGATTTCTCTCAGTGTACAAAGGAAACAAAGGAAATGTAGAAAAATGAGGAGAGAGCTCAATTACTGGACCTGGCTGCTATATACCTGATTATACTCTAAAATGAAAAAAAAAACTTGTACAGAGTATCATGGATTTCCAGGACAAAATTCATGAGATGTAAAGCGAAAGTAATGGCTTGCTCCAGTGCTGCATTCTCGGTGTACAGACCTACTGTAGACCTGGTTAAGGGATGTTTGCGGTCACACATAGATATCAGGTGGTGACATGCCTTCATGAAGCGCCTGCATGTCTTGACCAATAACTCACCTGGGATCTCTGTGGATCATCCCCTTGGGGGCATTCTGCCTGCCTTTGGATTCTGCTGGAGGTACCTAGGTCCAACAAAGTGTGACATTCATGAGCATGCTAACTCTTTGCTAAGGCGTGCAATTGGTGGTCAAGAGGAAGTGCCTTAAGGTTGATGGTGGGGATTTTGCTTAGTTCTTACCATGTTACCCTAGGGGTAGGAGTATATGCAAAGAACATAGGGGGTCCCATGCCTGTTTTGGGGATACCCCTCCTCGACGTATAAGGTGCATTATGGTAGAATTACACGGGGTTATGCCACAAATGTTCATTAAAATCACCTGCAGAAGTGGTCCGACTTCCTTTTAATTGTACAATATCATATATGCTCCCAGGCATAATATTTCTCAATGATTAGATGATTGAAATAAGAAGATTAGAATGCAATGCATGTATACAGTATCAATACAGGCTCTGAGACACCAGTCCCGAACCTGGCTCTGTTGTACAATGGTAGCACATATATGCCAGCCATGCAGGATGTTACAGTTTCGAAATACACCCATTATGTTTTTATAAGACCAACTTGTATTCTATGCACTTTCTTCCCACAAACCCTGTTTCATAACACACAAATCATAATCAGCTCACAGCTATCAGTATTAAAACAGTGTTGATACGACATTAAAATCAGCATGAAAATACAAACAAACAACAACATTGAATCAGCACCCGGGATCAGCAGTGGTGGTTCAAATATATATGTTGTGTCAACTTTGCAATTCAAGCACATTTTAACCCTGAATCAACATTGCAAAAAATGAATCAATGCCAAATAAACGTCAGTGTGCCCACTGGGACAGGCATTATAACCAGTAGTAAAGCATCCTTAATTTACCCAAAGATGATAAATTATGACAGATTTCAATGCTGATTTTAAAGCTAGAAAGATTAAGATCCTGACATAAAAAGTATTTTGTCCCCTTTTCAATATAGTGCAAGGACCTTAGTTTATATATTCACTAATATCGCTTCTATGCTGGTGGGTCATTTCTAATTGCAGGAGACATACACATTGTAAAACCTGACATAAACTTATCACTAAAATGAGAGAAATATTTTCATCTAAAATACAGAATAATTTATCACTTTTCTTAAACAGTCCCCAACCCCACAAAGACGCAGATCTGCCAGACTACTATTCATAGTTTCAGGCAACCAAGTCTGACATCACCCCCTCAGTATTGACTGACATGGCTGCTCACCACCCTAACCCTGTCACTGATCCCAGGACCTCCGCTCTCTACATAAGAAACCAGACAAAAGACTCCATTGATTCACATACAATACCAGACTGGTGGCTAGAATGTCCAACTCTAGATCCCTATTGTTCTAAAATGACAACATAACAGTGTACCCAAGGCAAAAAAAAGAGTAATTATACAGAGGCACTTACTCTAGTATCTACAGGTACAAAGCTGTGACTATACAGTAAACCTCACTGTAATTGAGAATACTGCTTTTTCTCATCAGCACGACAGGCAATAACAGACATATCAGTCATTGCATAGGCTGTGGTAGAGCTGTTGTCCTCAGGGCCAGTTCCACTGTCCCAGTTGGGTGATTCTTTAGCGAATCCAATCACCTTTCTTTCTTTTTGCCCTTTTCTGCAGCGGTATTGATATACATAAGTATCAAGGGAAAAGAATACCTGTTTCTCATACACTGAAGCCTATAGTTTGCAGGTGCCCCTTTTATATAGCTGTTACATGCTGGAATCAGCAAAAACCCAGTTCTACCCCCATAGATGATTTATACAAATTCAAAGCTAGTGTGCAAAAGGATTATCCTAATTGCTTTATGTAACTCTGATGTAATAGTACTAGAACTGTGATCTCACTTATCAAACACTCATCTTATTTCATCCTCATCACTTTGTATCGAGCAGAATTAAGTATCAATGGGCTACAATGGTTGTCAATGGTTTATACTCTCAAATATGTTGTTTAGGCTGCCATTTATATTGTAGGGGTATGGTATTAACACTTGTACGTTCATGCACCCTTGGGACTCAGACCTAGGTCTTCGGGTGTGGTGGGGGAATCCGGATGGCAGGTGGCAGCACCTGCCTCTAGGTTCATATCCACTACACCAGGGGGCCTACCACTCGTCCGCCACACGTCACGTGGCCGGTCTGAGTTTCGCGGGCTTTTCCCCAATATAAGGGCGGTTCCACCCCCATACTCTTCAGTAGTGGTCCTACCCACTGCTCAACCTGGGCGTTACCTGAAAGGGTAACCGAATGCCCTGGCAGCATGTAGTCCTTTAAGACTGTGATCGTATGTAACAAAAGCTTATGCGATAAAAGCTCGGTTGCCTACCCGGAAAGTTCTCTCTTCGTTATGATTTAATCTAACTTATTGAGCCGAACCACTACACTGGTGCCATGACCAGTTGGTCTTCGGGTAAGCACAGTCAGAAATGACTGAGCTAAGCCCAGTTAAGGGTAATGGCCCAGATCCTGAGCTAAATTCCCGATGGAAGATGGTGAAATCATGTCACCATCCCTAGTAACAGGGTGGAGAAATCCACAAGAACACTACCCAGACGGGTTAGTGGATGTAAGAAATAACTTACATGATGAACTGGAAGAATTTGGAGATTCCTTATTCATGCCAGGATGTACTTTGAAACCTGCACCTATGCATAGAGTACCGCTCAATTTGGTCAACTACCATTTGAGGTACCTAAGCCAAGTGCAGGTATGTTTGAAACTCCATACAGTTCTTGAATCAGACACCAGAAGTGTGGATTTGAAAAAAATAAAATGGACGAGCTTGAAGACATAGAGCTGAATATAAGAAGATCCAATTGGATCTCATCACACTGAGCGGGACTCGGGACAGAATTTTGACTGAAAACAAACAGTTGATGTCAGAACGTCTTGATTCCAATCAGAGTTATAGACGCCAACAACAAGAATTGTTGGATAGAATGGAGAAGGAAAAACAAGATTTCCAACTCCAGCACGAACAATATCGTGATGCATTACACGCGGTGGATTTAGAATATAAAGCCTCGTGTGAAGAGTTGAATAGAACTAAACAAGGGATAAGTTCAACTCAATCGGCCCATGGCAAGTATCAAGAAGAGGTGAAAAAGATTGAAACAGCCTTCAAAGATGCATGATATACATATCATAAACAAACCGAAGAGCATGAAAATCTCAGAGGTCAATGGATATGTGAATCAGCAAATTTGACTGCTAAACAGACAAAAATGCTGAATGACTATTCGGAACTGGAAACTAAAGCTATCCAGATGTCAAAGTATCTAGAGGATACTGGATGTGTGGTGGGCACTCTTAAACCAGACTTCACTGTTTCAGGAATTGTCCTAAACATGGCGGGTGAGGAGATGAACTCTTTGAGTGGTAAGGACGAGGTAACAGAAAACACTGTACCTTGTTGTGAAGAAGTAAAGAGCCATCAGGTTAAATTTACAGACGATACCTCAAAACCTCTCGGTTTAGGTATGGGAAATATTGGAGGTGCTTCTACGAGTGGAATACAACAAAACCACTCAGTAGGAGCTTCCAACTTTGACGGTGGATGGCCACAACAGTCACCTTTAGGGGGACCAAATGGCCCTTATGCCCACTATGGATGGAAACAACCCCACACAGGAGCGAATCCATCTGATAGTAATGCCCGGAATGCATCCGGAGGAACATCCGGACAAACATCTGGGAATTCCCCTGCAACTGGAGGACAACCTGGATACTCTCAAGGATCCGGATCCTCAGCAGGTAGTTCCAGAAGTAACCCCTTTGCGGGTAGAGCTAGTTTCAATAATGGAAATCAGTCGTCTGGAACAGGAAGAAACACTAATAACAATAGTAGTTTCTTTAGTTTTGGTGGAAGTACACAGTCCACCAATAATCCAGGGTCAACTCCTCAAACCGATGGAAACACCTTTTCACAGGTGCCTACATCTGGGGCAGGAGGATCAGGGGGTGGAGGAGGACCACCACCTGGTGGCTCTGGAGGAATTTATGGTACGAATCCTACATGGAAAAAGAGACTCAGTCGACGAGTATCTCTCTCTCCAGGGTTGCAAGCACTGCATGATTCAAATGCAGCGATTGCTAACCTAGGTGTTGATTGTTACAATCAAGGTCTGGACGATACGGAAATCATGGAATGGAGTAGGGGATTAACCCTTACTGGATCCAGGAATCCGGCTCGTAGGGTAGCTAAAATACCTACTCCCTTTAATGCCAAGAATCCTTGGAAGGAGGAGTATCAAGGCTGTGCAGATGTCTTTAACTGCAATGGATGGGGTAAAGAGGAAGCACTCCCCTATCTTGTATGTTGGTTAAAGGAAGGCGACTGTAAAGGAGCCATAGAACAATGGAGAGATTCCCAAATTAGAGGACTCTCAGCCCATATGAAATATGATGAACTCATAGAGATTGCTTCATATTTATATGAAAACATAGTTGGAAAAGATCCTTGGTTGACTTCCACTAAAAGAACTCAGAAACCTAAGGAATCTGCCAAAGTTTTCGGCTTAGAATGCCAACGACTGTTGCATAAAGCCAGACCTCAATGGAGATTGGATGATGAGTGCTTCCTAAATGAAATGTTTAAACAATTCAACGAAGGATTGCGGAATCAGGAACACAGGACTGTGGCCTGTGAGGCTTGGAAGAATGATGCCTCTTTGGCAGATTTTGTTCCAGTCCTTAGACCATTATGATCATAAGGCCCAGATCTTTGCCGAGAAGGTACCCCAACGGATGTCAGCTATGATAGTTCCGGAGGGGATACCTGAGACCGATTCATCCGAATCAGGAGAACCTGATGACGATGAAAACATTGGGGCCATTGGCCAAGGAAACCCCCGGTATAACTGGAACTGGGGAAAGAAACCAGGTTATGTCAAGGAGAAAGTGATTGCCACTAAAACTTCTGAGACAAAACCTGATACCAAACCGAATACCGGTCCGTCTTTATCATAGGACCTGGTTACCACCTTGGTACAGAAGATCACTGAAAATCTTAGAAGGCCTAGGCCTGATAGGAGTGTAGTGAAGTGTTTTAGATGTCAGGAAACTGGGCATTATGCTGCTGAATGTGAAGCAGATAAGCCAGTATATCGTAACACTCGTTACAGGAACCATCCAGATACGGAGGACTCAGTGAAGAAGGAAAACTGAGTGGGGGTGTCCATGATGGCAACCGGATTACCCCCAGAGTGAGTGATTGCCATGACTGCCAGCCTATCACCGCTTGTAGTACTAGTAAGAATCCTCTAGTGATTTCGCCCAGCAGTGAAGCTAAGGAACCTGATCAGTTCCTTACTCATGAGGCTGGGGAGACTGATAGTACACCAGGTGTCAAGAACCGTCAGAAGAACACAGAGGGGAAACCCGATATCAGTCAAGAAGTGGCCAATGGGTTGGCCAGGGTGGGGTGTGCCCAGCTTCCCCCGGGTAATCCTTGTCTTGAATTTTTGAAGGGATGTGGATTTGATCTCGGCGCTAAGACGGAACTTGCTAAGTATGCAAGTTGTCCTACCTACTTGAAAGGTAGGAGGTGGTACACAGTTGTATCTGTGAGTGGTAGGTCTGCTGAGTTTCTTGTCGATACGGGTGCTAGCCACTCCTGTATTGCTAAGAGGCTCTATGACCTTTTGCCTACGAATCATGAAACTTCCATAATAGAAGGAAATGCTTGTAAGGATGACGGTAGCACGATGCAAACATTTGGTAGAACATGTATGAGGTTCAGTCGACAGAAGGATAAGGACTTTATCCTTACTCCTACTGTGGCAAACATAGCAGATGATGGTATACTTGGTCTGGATTTGGCTGCATTATATGGAGCAAGGTTAGATTCCCAGAGGGGAATATTGGAGGTTAGAGACCCGTATCATCTCAAAGTACATAAGCAAATGTCAACGACCATTGAATATTTTTGCATTGTATTCCCCGAAGTGAGTCTGCCGTATTCAACGAGGCCTTATAGGCCGAGTTGAATGCGGGCAGACTCACCAAGGGGAATACGATGCAAAAATATTCCATGGGAGTTGACATTTGCATTTATGTCATGGCCCTACGGGGTTAATTTGCTTTAAAATAGAGAAACACAGCTCAGATCTGTTCAGAATCCAAGATGGCGGACACCCATTGAATACGGCCACATTGTATTCCATCCCCCCCATTGAATACGGCATGTCCGGTACTATTCTATAGTAACGGTCGTATCTGCCATGACATAAAATGTGTACTCAGACAAGTAAGTAGTGTAGCCAGTGAAGCCCAGACTGTTAAGATACCACCAGGCACTGCCTGTGATGTCTTATGTCGAGCCGATAGAGAGCTTTTAGGAAAAACTGGAGTTATAGAGCCAGATGTGGCAATGTTGTCAAGTATCGGATTGGAATCCGCTGATGTCCTAGTAGCAAATGCTGCTTGGACAGTGGTTCCTATATCCAATACCAGTAACAAGACTGTCTACGTTCAGAAGGATACGATCCTAGGGTCGGTTGTCCTCTCTGAAATAGTAGAAGGCTGTGAGCATGCTTTGGCACCTGGAGTCCCTTCCTCATTTAAAAGGAACCCAGAATTAGATATTCTAATAGCCAAAAGCATTGTTGAAACTGATGAACAATGTGAAGCCCTAACTGACTTGCTAGACAAGCACAGTAAAGCTTTTGCAGCACCAGGTGAACAATTGGGGCGTACTAACAAGGTACTGCATATGATTGACACTGGTGAGAATGAACCTTTTAAGATTCCTTATAGAAGACTCCCGCTAGATAAGAAAAAGGTAGCTCAGGAGGAGATAGCTAAAATGCTTGAACAGGATGTGATAATCCCATTAACCAGTCCTTGGTCTAGCCCTGTGTGCATGGTGACTAAGAAAGATGGTACCATCCGTTTTTGAATAGATTACTGAAATTTTAATGGTATGACCAAGAAGAATTCATATCCCTTACGAAGGATTGATGAGACTATAGACTCCCTTGGAGGTAAGCAATGGTATTGCTCCCTAGACTTTTCCAGTCATATTGGGCTATTCCAATATAATGTGATGCCCTTTGGGTTGTGCAATGCACCAGCGACATTTGAAGCCATGATGGAAACTTCATTAAGTGACCTATTATGGAACAAATGTCTCGTCTATTTGGATGATGTGATAGTCTTTGGAAAGACATACGAAGAATGCTTGGAAAATTTAGGTATGGTTCTGGAAAGGATCATAGCTAAAGGATTGAAGCTGAAGCCCAAGAAATGTGATCTCTTTATGAGATCCATCAATTACTTGGGACGAATAATCTCGAATGAAGGGATTAAAGCTGATTCGGAGAAACTGGATGCTGAATCAAATTGGCAGGCACCCACGAATGCTAAAGATGTTAGATCCTTTCTTGGATTCTGTTCCTATTACAGGGACTTTATACCAGTTTATTCAAAGGTGGCCTTTCCTATTCAGAGTTTGTCCCATTGGACACCCGGAATCAGGAAACAACGATTTCCTTGGGGATCCGATCAAGACGAAGCCTTTATGAAAATAAAGGAGTTGTTTGCTAGTACACCTGTGTTGAAGTACCCGATGGAGAATGATCATTTCATTCTAGATACTGATGCTAGTAATGAAAGCATAGGAGCTGCCCTTTCTCAGCTCCAGGATGGGGTTGAGGTTCCTATAGCCTTCGCTGGTAACACGTTGAGTAAATCTCAAAGAAATTATTGTACCACTAAACGTGAGTTGTTGGCTGTGGTGGTCTATACGAAGAAGTTCAAGCACTTTTTGTGAGGAAGTGATTTCACTCTGCGGACTGATCACTCTTCTCTCAGATGGTTATTGAACTTCAAGGATGCAGAGGGGTTGATAGGTCACTGGTTGGCGCACCTATCTGAATTCGTTCTAAATCACAGCAAGATTGAACACCGAGCTGGGGCAAAGCATTTAAATGCGGATGCTTTATCTAGAATCCCGGTGAGGAAATGTGCAAACGCTGAGTGCACTGATTGTGGAGCACACAATGCTGTATTGGCAAGGGTTCGAGTACCTTTAGAAACCCAACTGGAAAATGTTTTGAATTGGTCCATAGAGACTATTCAACAGTTCCAGGAGGCTGATGCAGTCACATCATGTTTGATTAAGTTTCTTAATCAGGGCATCTGTCCCCCAAGACCTGAAGTGTCATTGGAGAACAGGGAAATGAGACGATTCCTAGCTCAATGGGCCGAGCTAGAAGTCCGGGATGGTCTTCTATTCCGATGGAAGAACTATTCTAATAGGAAGAAAGCCTTGCAAGTTGTCATACCCAGTGCTATGCGACAAGATATTATGTATTTCTGTCATGGGCATAGAACTAATGGACACTTTGGAAAGAAACGGTGTCTAGAACGTCTAGCCAGACAATACTATTGGCCTGGCATGAGTACAGATCTCACCCGATGGGTAGAGACCTGTCCCGAATGCTGTAAGAACAAACCAGGACCCGGGGTAGGCAAATTGCCATTATCCCAGGAACTGTTTGGTGTGAGATTTGCTAGAGTAGCTGTTGACATTATTAGTGGGATCCCTCCCACTCCTAGTGGCAACACGTGTATGATGGTCGTGTCAGATTATTACACCAAGTACACCCGAGTGTATCCTTTACCAGATCATAAGGCTGCTACTTGTGCTATGGCCTTTGTAAAAGGGTGGGTATTACACCTAGATGTTTAATTGTTTAGCAAGAAGACAAGAACTAATCCCTATTGGCCACAGAGTGATGGACAAGTAGAGAGATTCAATAGGACACTGAACCAAGTATTGAAATCTCTAGTAAATGAGCAGATGGATGATTGGGACGAACAGTGTGAATTTGTGGTACATGCTTATAATACCACTGTACACTCAAGCACCAATTGTTCCCCTAATCTCCTTGTTTTAGGAGAGGATTTAATTATGCCAGCAGATTTGGTGTTTGGCGTAGTAAGAATGAATCCGGAAGCCCCTTGCCAGGTGATGTTTGTATAATCTCTACGAGAACAAGCATATGAGAGGGTTAGAGATGAGTTGCAGAAAACTGCACGTTGGCTATGGTTGGTTGGTTATGACACAGGTCTAAAAGCTAGATTTTTTAATCTGGGGGATAGAGTTTTGCGTCTACACCAACCCCTTGCCAACCTGAAATTAGCCAGTAATTGGGATGGACCCTTCACGATAACCCAGGTTATCAGTGATTGTACAGTGATTATTAAATCACAGATGGGAAAATGTTACGAGACTACGCCCATGGAGGGGGAGGGATACCTCCACCGAAATGTATAGTGATGGTCTATTGCAAGTGCTAGAACAAGATCGTGTAAGACAACTCGAAGTGGTACCGACCCGGAAGCGAGGACCCGGGAGGCCACGGAAGGTTGTAGACCTGAAAAGGGTGGTGCCCCCTGTTGTAACATCCGGAAAACAGGGGAAGATACAAAAAGTCTCGGCAGGTGCAGGTAGAAATAAGAGAAAAGGTCCCTCTAAGGCTAAGAAGACCTTGGAAAAGGCTCTTATGGATACCAGGTCAACAAAAGAGGCCTCAAAACCTCTTAGACGCAGTCCAAGGTTGCTCAAGACTGCCGTAACCTAGCCTGTTAACACAACGAGTGTGTTGTCCTGTACTTTGTACTGTTATATGTTGTAACCTTGTTCAATGTATATCTCAGCCGGTTGTGAGTTTCTGGAAAATGACCCATGACAATGTACCCACAGTTATGGACGGATAATCAGGTGGATATGCTTATGCTATCCACAAGCTCCATAATACCTAGTGAGTTGTCATGGTTGAAACACGAGTATGGGCAGATGACCGTTCAGGTATTGTATTGTCTATATGTAAAAGGATGTGACCTAATTAAGGGCACGCGGGAAAGACTTGACCTCTTTAGGCTGGTCAGGTGACGCACCGGTTTGATCATGTGCAGTGATTCAAGTTCGAGTAACCCGCCATATTGTCTTATTCCTGCAAAGGAAGAAGATGTGGCTGAGGGTGATCCTACTCCTACTCACCCGTGCAGGTGACAGCCAAAATAGGCCGATCGGATGGAGCGTCTCATGTCTCCTGCTGAAACTCCTACCTCAGGAGGTACGGCAGAAGTACTTGAGAAGGCTCCACCTGCTCCGCCTCGTGCCGATAGTTCCCCTAAAACTGCTCAGTCTACCCCTCTGAAGACTGAAAAGAAGTCAGGGAAACCAGCTAGTGGAAAGGGTAAGAGTACCCCCACTAAGAACAAGGGTAAAGGGAAGCAGTCAGAAACTGAACCCTCTACCAGCACGAGTGTGGCAAACAGTACCCGAACTCGTTGGGTGTCCCCATGCCCGGCCAATAGGAAGGAAGCTAAGGCTTTGGATGTCTCCGGCAACGAGACGGATGCATCCAAGTCTGGCACCCTTACTAGTGGCAGACCCCGCAGACGGAATAAGAAGAAGGTTAACCAACGTAAACCGGAACCTATTGAGGTAGATGTTCAACTCTAGACTCCAGAAGTTGAACAGGCTGTTCCAACCGTAAAGGTTGAGCTCGGCATGCCAGTAGTCAATCTACATGACGTTATGGCCGATTTGAGTGGAGACGCTCAAGATGCCGCAGCCCAGGTTCTCGCAGGTCAACAACCTGTTGCACAACCCGTGGATATACCATCCGACCCTGAGGGAGAGGAGCCGGTTGACCCAGTTCTGGACGCCACTCCTACTGACGAGCAAGAGGCTGCTATCTGGGATAACGCCAATAGCAACTTTGCTGACTTCATTCCTCTACACAGGGGACATCTAAAGGGGAGTAAATCCGTATGGAAGCTACCCCCTCGGAAAACCTGTGAGGGGTGTAAGGACATGGAGGAGTGGCTTCGTAAGAAGCTCTCTGACAGGAAACTGGCCAATATGTATTGGATCTATTGGGAATTCGTTAAGAATTCACCCAATGGCCTTTACAATTACGACCAGAAGGGTAAACTGAAGTTTGCTCTAGATGAGTATTACAGGGAGGATCGTAAAGATTGTCCCTTTCAACGTTGTTCCCAGAGTTAAGGTGAGGTTGAATTCTTCGAGAAAGATGAGTTCCTTCGTCATCTCGTGGAGTTTCATATGCACCAGAGACCGGAGTATGTCTGCGATCGAGAAGTTGGCAAGAAATGTGCTAAATGCACAGGATGTGTCACTCCCCGACGCAGAGATATGATCTGGCTCTATGTGACTGCACATGGAGAGAGTGATGAAAATTCACTCTGAGCTCTATGGCAAGAAACTTGCTTCACTCACACTGAGCACTAAGCAGGTTGCGCCAACGGTTCCTGGTACTAACCAGAAGCTGAAGGCTAGATTTGCCCAGACTCCCGGGTCTGGCAAACTCGAATATGCTCAGGAGGAGTATGATTTGTTGAACAAGTGGAGGAGTAATAAGGCCCGCCGGCGAGGTGAGGCTTATGTAACACCATCCGGAGAGCAAATCCGAAGCCACAGGGATTACCGTCAGGGACCCTCTGTAGCGGATAGGAGGAGACAGGCGTCTGAATCTCCTAGCCGATCCAGGTCACCACTGGAAGTGCTGGAGAGACAGGCAAATGGGGGACGGAAGAAGCCACATCTTCCATCTCCTACTGGAACTCCTTCCAATTATGGACGAGCACCAGCCCCGCAGGGTGGTGCATGTAACCTGACATTCTTTGGTGTCAGTGCACCGGGTGGTCACCCCTCCTGAACACGTCCACCCTTGAATGTCTGAGACCCGAAGCAGTACCCTGCTATGGGCCCACCCGGACCACAGATGCAAGTCTTTGATCAGTACGGGAGGGTCAAGCAGGAACTGCCGGCAGGAGGAGGTCAAACTCCACAACCAACAATGAGTGCTGTAGTGAGACAATGTCCACCCGCACCATTGTTGAATGCTAAAGACCTTAGAAGGGAATTGTCTCAGTTGCCCCTAACCCAGGGACTACCAAACCAAGGCCCTCCTACGACCACCGCTAGTGTGGCTACTACTGCAGTTGCCTCATCGCATATGCAGGTAGCCGTCACTCCGAGTGGGTCTGGTTCACAACCGAAACCTCAGAGTCAGGTGCCCCCACCTGACACTGTGGTCCACCAGCCTAAGGTGATCCAGACCGTGGAGACCTTCTTCAAGAAGGAAGATAAATTGTCTTGTGCCATACAGACCAAGCAATTTGAAACGTTACAGTACCACTTGGAAAACCTCCATGTGGATATGTACCGTCGGACGGTGTCGAGTACTCTCCAGTGCATAGACGCGATCCAGAAGTCAGAGATTAACCGAATCTCTACTCAGATAGAGGCTGATGTTGCCAAAGAGAAGCTGGAAGCTGCTAATCTGCGGCAAGAAGCCTTATCCGAGAAGGAAACAGCTTCTCAGATGCTCGACTTAGAATGGGCAACGAACATGAAGAACCAACAAAAGTTCTTCAAAGTCTTTGGAGTTATCATGGATAACTGGGACGGCACACCTGGACATGCTTTGACCTTGTTTGAAGCACGCCAGAAGGTGAAACTTGCACCTGTTGTCCCCGCACCCCCTGTACCTACGATCTTTCTACTTCATAAGATTTAATGGCGAGGCTGTATATGGCTGAAACTCAAAGTGGCCGACAATAGATTCAAATGTCACTTTGCATTACATGAACGTGCAGTCCAGAAAGTATCTGGTGTGTGCTACCCCCTATAAATTGGCTTACTAGATTACAATAGTGTTTTTGTTTTGTTGCTAGGTTGTGTGGTTGCCTAGCAACAGCAGCTTTACATAGCAACCAAGCCTGAAAATATGTTTGAATGTGCATATCCTCATGGTTTCCTTTCAGCAACTTACTCCCATGATGTGAACTTGCATATAACTCTTCTGTGACTTCCATCATAGACTAGGCATACAGGTTACTAGGTTGTTTGGTGGCCTAACAATATCAGTTTTGTATGGCAATAGAGTGTAGATTCTTATCTGTAGGTACATACTTGTGCATAGTCTCCCCTCAAGGACATAGTTCACTGATTTCAAATTGCATATAACTCCCCTGTGCTCATCACACAGTATGAACATAGGTAGTAAATGGCTGCTATGTCATTTGGTTGCCTAGCAACTGCAACTTTACATAGAACCCCATGTCCAAATATATGAAGATAGTCACAGATAAGTGTAGGGTCTTGCCTCATGAATTTGTATGCACATCTCAGAATAGAAGTACATATAACAGGTTGCAAGGTCGTGTGTTTGATGTCAGTCAACCTTTTAAAACTATCTTATTGACAAAGACCATATGATGAGATAATGATAAAATGATGAAATATTTGCTACATCCACACCATGTATATATTTTGTATATACATATCCATGCATATATGTATCTCAGATCATCCATAATTACACGGGATTGTAATTCCTAACAACTGCCCCCTGCCACCATGCCAAATTCTGTGACCACTGTCATACTATCAAAGTTTACTAATGCTGGTACTGATAACATACATTTAGAATACAGAAGATTGGCTCTCAGTCTCAGTCTTATAAGGTGATGCATGTCTAATTGATTATCCCAAAAGCCTTGGGTAGCCTACTTGTCTGAAAGTAGGTCAAATTTGCCTTTACCTTAGGCAGTGCTGGTTTCATTCACATATTAAGAAAATGAAAGAGAAGGCTTGGAAGACAATTGTACCATTCTCAGTATATTCTCGCCTCTGTTACCTCCCAAGAGCACCAAGCCCAGTCCTATCCATCCTTAGATATCTCTAAACATTACATTTTGGTTCAACTTCTTTCACAGGGGTGTGATCCCAACAGCTGGGGATTATACTGCTGGACACTTGCGACAGGCTCAAGTTCATGAGGTTGCAGCGAATGAAAGTGAAAAAAATCATAAAAAATAAATCTTTCTTTTCAAATAATTTTTCAATTGCAATGGAAAATATAGATCTTCAGGAACACGCACAAGAAATTTCATGTTATAGCTATGATTCTTTCTTGGGAAATTACCATAATGAAAAAACCTTGTAAAATCATAGTTTGTCACCTTTGTCCGTAAAAGTGGAATATTTTCTAATAAAGTGCCTGTTGCTAAGCAACTAGTTGGAATAGAACAAAATAAATAGCACCATTGGATTCCTTTGTATCGATTTAGGGGGGGGGGTAGATAAGCATTGATGAGAACCAGCAATGCCCACAAAACTCAATAAATATAGGGAATTGTCTGATTGTTTCATGTAGAACGGCATGCGCAGGATGCCAGTGTTGTCTGATATGTAAGATATACCTTACATGTGAGATGCAAGTAATGCAATAGCATTGGAGCAGACCAAGTGGACAGGGTCAATAGATAAGCTGTAAAAGGGCCAGTGCAGCAAGCCACCTCGGCCGCTATCTCAGTTTGCCAACTGGCATCATAAAGTGGAAAGGGATAGTTACAAGGGGGTTAGGAGGATGGGGTCCTAGAAATGTCTCTAGACACTTCCCCAGTGTTTTATGTTTGCCCATGCATTAGGATTAACATGGATATTATCTACAGGGTCCACTGACAGCTGTTATGAGGTCACCTTGGGGGTAATTACTAAAGGGTAACAGCTCTATAAAAACACTAGAAGACTACAAGCCTGCAGAGAAAACCTAGAAATGTACAAAACCTAAACTCGTCATACACCCTTTTTGGCTTAAAGATAACCCCATAAGTATTGCCTAAACTATAATATCCACATGGATTTATGTCTACTTAATCCTATCTTTATAGTAGATTCACACATATAAGACTGCTGATCTATTGTTGTTTTACACATGCATTCTTGTGTATGTTGTCTGAAAAAAGAGAGACCCATCAGCCAAGGCTACATTCCTTAGTAAACCAAGATATTATTACACTCACTTCAAATTCAAACTGAGCCTAGCTGGGTACCCCCAGCACCTCATGCCTACCATGTATCCCTAAACCTTTAGGGACTACATATTGTATGAGAGCAGTATATCTGTTGCTCTTCATGTCAGATGGAAGAATGAAGTCCTGGCCAGTACCTCATCATTGCCATACACATGCAGAATACACAACTAAAATAACTGTACCTTGAGTTTTCTTATATAGCTGGCAGAGACAAATGATTTTCTTGAAACAATATATTTTCTGCAAATTAAGCAGTGTATTGGCTCGTCATTTCGACAGGGAGGTGCATCTGGATACACTAGGCGGGCCTGAAGGTGTAAACCAATACTATCAAATTAGGCAAGCTGACCCCTCCCAACATATTTCCACCTCCATCCGCCTACTCCCCATGACAGCCTCTAGTACTGATAAGGTTTCTGAGATTATCCTTATGTCTAGTTTATATTTCCCCAGGCAGATCTCAAGGCACTGTTCTGGTGGCTGCCTAGCATCAAGCTGATGTGCATTTCTCAGCAGGGGATGTACTGACGTAATGTCGAAGCAGACCTCCTTGGCAGCCAACTGCTGGCCTGGAAGCCGCCAACTCTGTCTACAATGCTCAACCACTGCGCCCCCTGACAAAGGGTGCATTCCTTCAGGGTGGGTTATCACTTGACATTATTGTTTGATTTTTTTTTGAGTAGCCTAAACAGCAATGCTTTGGTAATCCAAAAGTATCATAAGTGACCTTTCTGGGGTTAAGGGGCTCTTTTCATAAGCACCTCACTACATTGAGCAGTTACCTCCCTGTGACGTCTGGGGTAACCTTTAGGGGCCTCCTTTTAATGACATCTACCCCAGAGTCCTTCAGTGATATGAGATCAAGGGTCTAACAGTAAAGGGACTTGCTGTAGGTAGGCAAATTAACAAGGGCAATGACAATGGTTTAACCAGTTTGTATGGATAATAGTAGAGAAAGAATAGAGAATAAATGGAAGAAGACTATAGTTTAAATGTTGCATTGTGGATTTATACGTTTTAACTACTAACAGCATGTTGTGTGAATGCAGTCCCGATGAGTAGTATCCGTACATCATACCTGGCTTTATGATGTTGATACACCAATGGACACTTTTGCAAATGGAAATGTGAATGTTCTTGCAAATATTGGGCATACCAGCCATGTCGCCAATGGAAGGTTAGGCTGAGACACTACAAAAAAAAGATAATCACTAAAATGCATCTTGGCAGAGAGATTGGCATCTGAATATTTGGCCTCCATGATGCATGTAAAACATTTTCTACAATGCGTGCCAATAAAAAATACAAAAAATGTGAAGCGCTATAAAATGGTATTAATCTAAGGGGTCAGCACCTTGCCGTATATGCCACTACACATGTATATATGATTTGACATCACCTTGCCACACAAAATGACTTTCTGGCCATGACTCTTTTTTTCTGTTTTGCCTGTTACAAACAGCCCAGACATTCATCTTTGTGACAAGATGTGGGAAAACCGAACATTATGGGGATTTGGTGATATTCAGAGCTTCTAGTTGGTGCAGCCAAAAAGAACAAGAAGGTATATTTACTGTAACCTATCGGAATACTTTCTATGGGTCTTCCCACATATTTGGACAATCATAGACCCTAAATAATGGGCATAGTCCTCTTTTACAACACAGATAAGCATGTTATCATGCCTAACATAGAAAATAACTGTGCTGGTTTACAGGTTTTGTGATATTCTGAGTTCAGGTTTTTATATCTGGTTTGAGTAAGCAGTTTGCCAAGATATATCAAATGAACCAATTAAACCATACTTGTTTTCATTGGGATGAGAAGGTCTCAAGGATTATTTTGATATATGGATCATCAAACTCTGAAAAGGGAAAGTGGGAGAACATTCCATGTTCAGCACTGGTTGTGCCCCCTGGTGATAATACTAAATCCTCGTAATGGTAGGTTTTCCCAAGTTTTGTCACTTGTGTTTACTGCATTGCTTTTGTGGTGATATCATCCCCAGGCTATATTAGGATGATGTAGCTCCATCACAGGGCAATGGTCAGCTCTTAGACCACTTTGTCGACCAGGAGGGTCATGCCAAAAGAAAACGAGGATGTGTGTGTTTAAGTCTTTTCAAATAGTGCTGAGGAAAACGTGTATAGCCTTAATCGTCTCTATGATATTGACAAAAGAATTACAGCATAATGCATGGGGAAACTCTTTTGGAGATGTGAAAAAACGTGCATGTTTTATCTAAATTATTATCCAAATGATCTTTTAGTAACACAAAAACATGCACGTTTTCATTTTTGATTCACGTTTATCTTTTGGCAAGACCCTCCTAATGCACTGGGTGGTTTGAAGGATACAACTTGTGTACTTGGACTATGCCCCCGGGGCATACTGCATGTTGTGTGTATGGATTATAAAGTATAGTACTACCCGACGCGGCCTGACGCGTAAATTCCGCATCACTCTCCCAACATAGGATAGAGCTAGAGACTCCTTTCCAAGCAGATGTTTTGCACTTTGCACACTGAGCAACCTCTACTCTATGACACAACTGCATCGAGGGCATTCCCGATGCCGTTAATGCCCCCGGGGCATATTCCTACACTCTGCTAACTTCAAGTTAGATATCACTATGGTACCACATGCCCCAGGGGCATTCTCGATGCCGTCAATGCCCCCGGGGCATATTCCTACACTCTGCTAACTCCAAATTAGATATCACTATGGTACCACATGCCCCAGGGGCATTCTCGATGCCGTCAATGCCCCCGGGGCATATTCCTACACTCTGCTAACTCCAAATTAGATATCACTATGGTACCACATGCCCCAGGGGCATTCCCGATGCCGTCAATGCCCCTGGGGCCTTCTCCCTGCTCCTCTAGGCTATATATGACCATGACATGCCCCGGGGGCATCACTGATGTTGACCAACAAAATGGCAGTGTATGTCCCCGGGAGTATCTTCCGTAACCTGGATGCCCTGGGGGAATTGACCAACCATCTTAACTTGTGTGTCTATTGGTGTATTCCCCGGGGGCATTGACCAACTGTCTCAACTCATATAAACCTGTAACTGTATGCCCTTGAGGCATAGTCTATACCACAGATGCCCTGGGGGCATTGAAACTCAACATGTAATGCTGTTGTGTATGCCCCGGGGCATCATCCACCCATGACACATGTCACAGTATTAAATGATAAGGGGCCCTAGAATGGTCCATCCCCTAGATGCCCTGGGGGCATTCTATTTATCATAGATACTCCCAGACTATTAACACTGAGGACAATGCCCCAAGGGCATGTATAGATAGGGTCATGTACAGGAGGTAGGAAAATACCCCCAGGGCATTCACAAGAACAACTTGCGTACTGTTGCCCGACAATGCCCCAAGGGCATCTTCCCTGCTCATATAAGACATAAAAGACTACAGCAAAAGGGTTAGGGAGAATCACCTTCTTTCAGGATTTGTATGTATTCATGATATGTAGATGCAGAGAGTAGTGTATAATATTAGGTAAGTGCCACTTCAATTCGTTTCTGTCAGTGGCCACAAACCCTTATCAGCTGGTGACATGGCCTCATCCAGAGTATAATGACCTGAGCAATGGTCCACATGGGATTGGAAGTAGATCATGCCCCAGTGGGTGATTCAATACCCGGACCAGAATGCAGTAGAAAAGCAGCACTAAATCAGTTGGGAAACAGTTTGGTGTGGCAGTAGTGATTCAGTGTGAAAGCAACAGCAGAAACAGTACTGTATCAGCATCTACTGACATTCTACTGCTCAGCACCACAGAACTTGCAGCAGTGGTACCGTAGTAGAGCAGTGGTATAGGCAGCCTGCAGGCAGTGTTGCTTCAGTTGTCCCAATTATGTAAATTAGATGGCAGCATTTGAACATTATCTACTTATTTAGTGCTGCATGACCATATATGGGATGAGGGCAGTATTCAATCAGCAGTACTGGATAACAGCTGCCATAGCAGTAGTTGATCAGTAGTTGATACTGAAAACTACTGCTGGAGGGAGGGAGAAGTATAAAACGAGTGGCTGCTGTTTTAGCACTGGCACTACCAATGCTTTTCTAGCTGCTACTTACTGCGATTGAACTTGGGATCTTCTGATTACTCTACCAATGCATTAGCCACCTAAGCTATGGCAACAGCCCAAAACTATATACCCTTGAAAGGGTGTCTTCCCGAATCATTCAGGGCAAAGAAAATTTATTATCTGCTATTCTTCATAAAAGGAAGGCAGAGTCAGGTGGGAATTATTGGTTATGAGGAAGACAATTTTTAAGGCATGTGCTTGCAAGTGGTATATAGCTTTAATGGGGGAAAGATCTGTGTAAACCTAAGAATTTCAATCGAACATGGCATGTTTCTCAAAAATGATTCGGGAAGACACTGATTCAGAAAGACAAAAATCCACTTCCTAGCTCTGCTATTGCATAGGGTATGCAATAAGCAAATATTCTACACATTGGATACTTAGGTGTGTGTTAGGGGAAAATTACTGACATATTTAGAACAGTTAAAAATATCAACTTAACACAGGAGGGGCAAAAATCATTGATTTTTTTTTCAGGCAAGAAAAGTGATCAGAGTTGCGATAAACCTTTATTAAAAAGTACATGCATTTCGTGATGATAAGTACACATCTGACATCAATAAACCTTGATTTCCGTAGTCTACAGCTCAAAATAACCTAGATTTGCGAAATTCATGATAATACAATGATTATTTACATAGAAAATCATGTCCTGTACATGGCATATTTCTCAAAAATGATTCGGGAAGACACTGATTCGGGAAGACAAAAATCCACTTCCCAGCTCTGCTGTTGCACAGGGTGTGCAATAATCAAATACTCTACACATTGGATACTTAGGTGTGTGCCAGGGGAAAATTATTGCCATTTTTAGAACAGTTAAATATATCAACTTTACACAGGAGGGGCAAAGTCATTGATTTTTTGGTCACATGAGAAAAACAGGGTATATTCCATGGAAGCCATTCATAGCATCCTCAGAATGAAGTTTACCAAGGAATTCTAATCTTTTTCTTTAACAGATATTTACCTTACCTCCCTCTTTTTTCTAAATACAAAATTGAACCCATATGCCCTACTGATTTATTTAGGGGTGTTATTTTAGGCCAAATGATTCGGGAAGACACAGACCTTCACCAAACTTCAAATGCTCCCAGCATATAGAAGAAATATATCCAGGAGAGGGGTTTTTGTTCCTGATACAACGTATAACCACAAAATATATGTTATATAAATGAAACTACACATATTTGGTAGTATATCCTGAAAACTTTCACTTTTGTGTATTTTTTTTATCATTTTCCCCCCAGTTTGGGTCAAATTTGGCCTATTTTGAGGCGCTGTAAGTTGAAATATCGATTTTCCACCACATAAACCTATATGTAACACAAAGAACTCATCAGGTCTGATGATATAAGCCCAAAAAAAAATAATAAAAAAATCAAAATCCTAAGGATAAGGGCCAGCAGAAATGCAAAAATAGCAAAAGCCAACTTTCTATGATTTTTTCTGTGGTCTGACTCAGCAACATCAAGACAGACTAAGTGATACCAGTAGATGGTCAGTAGACTACTGCCTCTATGCTGCTGCACAGAGTGTCCCATTTCTGATAGCTATCAATATTCAGTTGAGATTCAGTAGACAACTGATTTCAGACTAAAAAGGAAGTGCATTTTCAGTTGACAGTCAGTACACTACTGAGTCTAGACTGACAATGCAGTGTAGAATCAGCCGTTTTGGGAGTATGTCAGCAGTCCCTACTGCGAAATGTAGTTGTTGATCAGCAATTTCCTCAGTAGCCACTGATAGAAGAAGTAGATACTGCCTTCTGGTCCGGGTAGGCATTTTGTTCACACTGGGGTTTGATTTGATTTGGATTACATGCCATGAACTTGATGATGGAGATATAGGTTAGCATATTGGATTTATTGTATATGTTAAACATTCTCATACTCTAGCTAACCAGATAATAGAAGTTCTCCATTTTGAAAAAAAAACAACTAAGCTCCAATACCTTACAATGGCTCCATGCCACTATGCCCTGAAAATCCCTATTTGTCCTTTCCTCTATTTTGTCCATCCCCACCTGGTCAAAAAATTGGTTTTACAATGGTGTGTTATATGATGCTCTGCATCTGCCACATAATATGTATAAAGGCTGATGAATCTGTATGGCAGGTTGTGCTGCAGTGCACATTACTGTTCATTCTTTAATTGGACACAAAACTGATTTTAGTGCATACACCATGTGGTGGATTTTATTTCATCTGATTTATCAATATATATCAGCAGTTTCTTGTGGTGATTTTGAGTAATTCTGTCACGAAAAAGTGGACCGTGTGCTTCTTCTGTAGGTCCTATAGGCTTACCCAAAGGCTGGGAAAGTGGAAAATTCAATGACTCGACCTGCCTACAATGTGACTGATCTAACTCTAAAATGATTAGGCCTCTCAAAAAATAAAACTGGTTTCTCATCACCACGCGCATCATAAAGTTGTGTTTTGAATTTTTTTTTTTTTACATAATTTTAGTGAAATATCTACAAACATGGGTATATATGGTATCAAATTAAAGCTAACGATGTCAGCAATGCAGTGGATTAGAGAGTGAGTGTATTTTCACAACCTTTTATAATCACTAACCTTTAACCCTTCAAGGGCAGATCAAAATTGGTCGTCCTGGCTATGGAGACAGCCTCTGGAAAAAGTATAGTTCCTAGAGGATGAGCCTATTTTCAATTCCTATACAAATCCTATATAATGGGTGTTGACTATAGTCATTGCTAGGCCTACCATGGTGTCGACTAGACACCATAGTCGATGCTAGCCCTCAATGGATTAAGTAATAAATCAAAATTTTCTGTCTCGTCCCACGCAGTTTTTGCCCCAATATGCCCAGGGTAAAAGAATCAAAAAGAAAAAAGAAAAATCGCCCTCATCATATTTTTCAGGGGTTGGTGATGAGAAACCAGTTTTTTACCAGTGGCCTTACCTGCTATTTGCATATTTAAATGTCACTGCCAAAAATTTACCAGTATGCTAGTTTAATAATGAAACATCCTTAATTAAACTTAAGATGTTACATGCCTATCATACACTAGCTTTCATGTCAATCCATCATATATTACAACATTATAGCTGACAACTATAATGTACTATGAGAAAGGGGCAAGCACGAAATGATGATACATTGCTATCCTGCTTTTAAAGCTAGACAGATTAAAATCCTCCCATAAAAAGAATTTGTCATTATTTTCTTATTTACTTTGAGAAGCAAGGACTTTGGTTCATGTTCACCACAACTCTTCTAGGCTGGTAGGACATTCCTTTTTATTGCAGGGCTCATGGACATTGTGAAACCTCATTTAAACTTATGATCAGATTTTTAAACTTATGATCAGATTTTTTTCTATACTTTTGATATATTATAAATCGTCGGATTAGGGCTTTCCCGACCGATTCTACGCCTGTGGAACCAGCGCTTTAAGGTATGTGAATTTTCTGCTGTTTTTGCCATAGGGAGTGCTTCAAGTGTCATACGAAGAGGGACAGGCAGTTGTAGTACTGTTAGCTTTTGAATGGTGTGGCTCTGTGTGAGAGAACCTCTTGAACCAAATGAATAAGGATCCACAATTGCTGTTAGCAGGAAGAGGTCCGATTCATAGTTCTATATTCAATACTGACCATATGGATGAATCCATGTCAATAAGAGTACTAACCCTGGGGCTTATTTCGATATAGTTCACAGCAACATACCCCAATGGCCCGCTTAAGGGCGAGTCTCAGATTAGTGCTGGGAGCACAGGAGTATTGAAAACAAACTTAACATCCAGACCACTATTCAAATAAATGTCTGTCTCAAATAGGGGTCAGGGGTACAAAGGTATTGAAATACAAAAACAATACTAAGGCACTAAGGTATAAAATGTTGTATCACTCATATTGACCTACTTAATGTTTATAGTGCTATAACTGTTCTATCAAAGTCCATGCTCATGGCCACATAGGGACCAATCTTAATGATTTGTGTCTGAAAATAGCATGGCTCTCCATTATGACAACCAAATCGTCAGTGAATTTTAAGATTATCAGTTATGTAGAAATAGACCCCTGCTATGGTTGCATCTCCAGTCAATACATCACATCCAGACGTGCAAAGGTTGTAAAATAAGTGATGCTGAGTCCATAAACTGGGGTGAGAGTTTTTAGATTTCCGTTGATATTCTTCAAGTTTCCATCCAGTCTGAATGATTCTCAGATTATTTGGGTGGGTATGGTCTTGTGGTCCAGAGTAAGTGCCCATTAATGTGTAATCCAGTTTTATACTCTTGATATGAAGCCAAATCATCAGGGAAACATGCCTCGAGGCATTGGGAGGATGATCAAGCAGAGTAATAGCCAGGAGAATATTGCATAAAATGATTTGGCAGATAATGTAGAATTTAAAAGAAAGCAGGTTGTACTATAGTATGCAGTAAATATTAGTTGAATGACAACCTCAATAGCTCTACTTAGCTGAGTAAAATATCCACAGAAGGTGCTTCACACAGAGTTCACATATTACAAGAGGAGAGAAGCAAATCACAGTGACTCAGGATATTGCAGCCACTTGTGAAACACCTCCTATAGCCTATTTAGTACCATTTATAGCTGTTCGTGCTTATGATGGACCTGGCTTCCTCACTGCTTCATGCATATTACATAGTCTCTCAGTTGGAATGTTCTCAGGATTCCTGCTATAAAATCTTATCACAGTCAGCCTCTTATGGTGTTGTTCCATAGTGCTAACTTCCCAGAGATTGATCAATGCTGATATTACTGGTTTTACTGTATATATGTTTAAAGTTGTATGTCCTCCAATAGGGCTATGGGAGATTTGGTGCTATATGAACTGCATTTTGCCTGTTTTGAAATGAGTGTAATGAAGGATGCTCGTCTCTTCAAAAGAAAGTGGCATGAAATCAGGATGGTGCTCATCTACAATACATCTGGAATAAATGCTTTATGGATAAATTTCATATTTACAATTAACCAAGAATAGAACTTACTGCCTATCCTACATTTACTATTTTGTTTGGAATAAAAGTTTGTATGCCTCTAAACACTGGGTAGTAATGACTCTCTGATCTGCAATAAACTGAAATATTGTTTGCATCATTGAGTGGTAGACTGTGCAACCATACAACCCTTTACATTCCATACATTAAATCCAGTTGCAAAAAGGCTGATCCAGCACAAACATCTAGTTTTTCTATATAATATATTTTGGATAATCAAAATGGTGGTGCTACTTGAGTTGACATTTGCCATTTAACCTCCTGATGGAGTTCAACCAGCACTCCAGCCTTCCTGCCTCCAGGCTGGGGGAACAGCTCTCCTTTGGCATATATATAACATGGCCATGGCCAACAGCTTCTCCTACCCCCATCACCTACAGTTTCCTTATCGAGAGCTTTAGGGCAAGTGTCAGGTAATTTTTCCCCATAAGGACCACCATAGGATACTGCAGGTCAGAGTGATATTTGACAACTGGCTGCCTAGCACTTCAAGGGGAAGACATTGCTTATGTCCTTTGGCAAAATAATGACATGATTAGTGCTCATTAGTTTCTCACCAGGTCTGCAATTACACTTTATGCTGACCTGGCAAGACTCGGGCATTGACCATAAATACTGATAATTCTCCTGAAATGCAGCACAAGTGAATAGTCTCCAGCAAACAACATACATGCTGGAGGCATCTTGCATTCTTTCAGGTTAGGATGTGGGTGGGAATGTACAAGGGGAAATTTCAAGATCGACACTTGAGCAGTCAGTTGGCACATAATGTTATGGCTTTGAATATTGGAAGTTTCGGCATCTGGGAATTGCTTCTACATCAGATTTACTTGTTATCACCTGGGCCTAGGTCTTCTAAGAACCTTGCTGAATCCTTTTAACTTGTATCCAGGTGGAAATATGATGAATGCTTTGGACTGTCTAAAAGACAATTTATTTGAGTGACAAAACAGGGAAAAAAAAACATTTTAACTCTTGTCCATAGAAATATGCAATTGCTCTAGAGAACCAGTTATTTTTTCCTCATACCCCCATCTTGAAGATACCTCACTTTGCAGACCGATTGTTATTTTTGCTTCATTGGGTTCCTGGCTGTATTGACCACTGGAACACGGAGTCTTAACTTAAGACACACTGAATTAACACATTACATGGCCAATATTTTCTAGGCAAAATCACGAAGGGTATTATAATATTTTGATGTCATTGCTCCATAAGTGTCAGCACCAAAGATCTGATTGCTCAAAGTAGCTGGATAAGCAATTTTATATTAATGAAAATGCCAATTAATGTTGGTTACATGTTAAATGTCACTATGAAATTACGGCCTCCTCTAGGAATGGGTCGCTGAGGGAATGTTTATGTCGCTGAAGACTATATTTACTGTGTGATTCTAAGAGGTGAAAGTGAAAAGTGGATTCCTATATAAAGTAAATGGAAAATACAGCTTATTCCATAACAGACACCTCTCCACATATCAATAATGGGGGGTCTGTTATGGAACAAGGCACAATTTTAGACACAAAAAACACCTTATTCCATAACAGACACCCCTCCACATTTTAATGAAGGGGTAGATAAGCCCAACTACCCGTAACCACCTACACATAGAGCAGCGACTTATATTCGCGACCTAAAGCAGGAGTATATATAAGGGAAAGATAGCAAACTTAAATCATCCAAGGGGGAGGGATTCCCCCAAAAGAGGGTCTTTTGAAGGGGCCTATATAGGAAAAACTGGGGCTTGCCTTTTCGGGGTTAAAGAAGGTTAAATGGTTCATATAATTTTGTTTTAATAAGTCGCTTAAAGGCAAAGCCTTTTTCAATTGAAGTAAAATATGTTATTCATATTAAGCACTGTGGAAGATTAGGTCGCTATTAGGATCTTTATTACAATAAGTAAAGAATATTGGAAGAAAAAGCCACTGCTTTTGTTTACAAACTTACAAAAAGTCATCAAAAAGATTTTTGATTTTTGTTTCTTATCTTCCCATATATACTCCTGCTTTAGGTCGCTAATATAAGTCACTGATTGTTTTGGTTTGCCTATCACAGGTGCCTACATACAAATTCATCCATTTATATGTAATAATATATGAACTATGCAATCTTCTTTTCCCCCAAAAACAGCCAAGCCCCAGTTTTTCCTATATATGCCCCTTCAGAAGACCCTCTTTTGGGGGATCCCTCCCTGTTGGATGGGCCTCTTAGAGACGTTTCGTCTTGTAGCCGTTGAACTGCCTCATGCCTTCAGGACTAGCTTGTGAGTAGATGATGGTGCCTCATGCCAGCCCTTCAGGACCGGCTGGCAAGCAGATGTTACAGCAAAGTATTACAGTGTTTGCATTATGTATTTATGAATGAAGCTTTACTTGGTTACTCACCAATCCAGAGTCCTAATTTGGCTTATAGTGTCTTCGTAAAGGCAGCACATGACGCTGTTTAGGAATGACGACGATTACATGTTCAAAGTACTACTCCTAGAATAGCCATTTAATGAGTCAGGGTGCAGTTTACATGCAGGTGTAATTCATCCACAGGGTCTCTGGGTACTTAAAGCAGTGGCCAAGACACAGCAGCTGTGGGAGAGTATGCAGTGAAGAACAGTGCAGCGTCAGGCCCCACACTGTGCCAGATAACACAGCTCATCTACTTCAAATGTAGACCCAGCTGTTGCAGGCTGCCTCTCCCCATCAGCATACCACAGTTGATTATATTTTAGTATTCAAAGAGCCTAAAATACTCACTTCTAGATCAAATTGCACTATTTTATTAACCTAGGTGTGTAATTCCCGAAAGCTCATCCAGCGAATGTTTAGGTGTTGAGTCATAATATGAGGGAGTGAGAGATTGAGAGAAAGAGTGACAGAGTGATGGACAGAGAAGCAAACAGGCGGGCAGAGACAGACAGAAAGACAGAGAAACTGACAGAAAGACAGATGGACAGAGATACATACAGAAAGAGAAAGAGACAGGTAGAGACAGAGAGAGGGAGGGATGGATTAAATTGAGAGAGGGTGAAGGGGTTTTATCAGATGTGTAATGCTCACCCGCATGGACCATATAACAATCAGCTGCCCCAAGCCCCACCTAACCATTGCATACCCTATGGGCGACAAACTGGGCATAACTCTGGTGGAGAGTGAGTTGTGATCTGTACGTAGAGTAAGGGTAGGTCACATGGAATTCAGCCATTTCATTTTGTACTGCCCTCTGTTGGATATATTGATTGCCATTTGCTGCTTAATGTTTGAATAAAATAATATCTGAAGATTTCCCCTGTGTATCTTTATTTTGAGCTAAACTGATATTTATCATTAATGTGTACACCACTTTTGTAATTTCCTAGAGAGTTTTGGGGCAAAAACAAATAAGATATAAAGTGTGCAGTGATTAGTAATGTCTCAGTAGTCTTAGGGTCAAGGGCCCTCACAGATTGAACAGTGTGAGGGAAAGCTCCTGATTGTTTCTATTTATGGATGTCTGCTGCCAAGCAAACCCACGTACTGAACTAACCACTAGGTGTTTGTCATGTAGGATGACCTTGTCTCACGTTCTTCAAAATGATACATACATGAGAATTCTATGCTTAGGTCCTATACTATATCAATTAAATTGTGTAAGTCACTTACTAGTGAGGATAAAATGTAAAGGGTTCTATATACTTAATCAGATGTATTGAGAAATCCATACTCATGGTATAGCTGCCTAACCATGTGGAAGCAATGTTTAGCCACTGGTAACCTCCCTGAGACATCGCAGAGACTCAAATAACCACATGGAAAGAGCTCAGCAGCAAACTGTAAACACATAGGAGTGAGTGAGTAATAGATGTTTAACGCCATTTCGACAGCTGAGGTCATATTCATGGCGAGAACGACATTACACAAATTTCACAGAGAAATGTGTCAGTGCCTGCGCATATGTGCACCACACACATCCTGAGGGGATAGGAAAGAGGAGAAATAGACCCTTTTAAGTGGGCTAGGGAGGCCCGTATAAACACATAGGAGAGGGTGGACAAACCAGAAATTGACGAAAAGACATTCTATGGGTGGGATATTTGCCTTTCTATGGTTGTTGGTGGGCTAAATGTCCTAAGTATTATCAATGGTGTCTTTATTGCACATTACATGGTTTCAATTAATTGAATATATATGCGAAAACCCAGGCTCACAGCAGAGGGTGGACAAAGAGTGTCCTACCCTTATTATATATAAAGGTCATATCACTCACCCAACACAGGTACTCTGATCAGTTCTCCGCCCATGGCATACCCAGAACCACCTCTCACTACCCATCAACCATAAACCATTCAATTTCATAGATTAATCATAGTCAGTCTGCATTATGTCAGGTTGTTAGGTGTCAAATGAAATTTTTGAATCCAGAACTTTGGGCCATTTGGACTGACACTCTGAATAGATGAGAGACTGTTCCACACTGTAACAAAATCCTGTCAAAGTATTGATGGTTGTGTGGCTATTTTCAGACAAAGCTTCTTTCAATGGAAATTCCTCACATCTTAATACAGTTATACTATTTTAAGGGCTTCATTGTAGTCTTTAAATTGCTTTACTGTATTACTGATATAGCGAACAAGGCATCCTGATAGATTCAACAGTCATTTCTTAGAGTGAGCTGTAACCAACTGTAAGACTCATTACCAATTGTAAACATATTAAAGCTACCTTGATGGATCATATATACATGTATACACTTCATGAAATCACTGTTGAATCTTGAGCAAAGAAGATTTAAATACTGAAATGTTCATAAAGGAGCTGGTCCCAATGCATCTGTCAAGTCCATTTTCTGCCAATCTGACAAAATATGTCCATACATTTGCTATATAAAACTCTTTAAGCGGTATTCTACTGGCCTGAGACCTGACAGATGCTGATCAAGCAATATTTTAACATTATGGTGAAATTATGATGCTGGTAGGTCATGCAGGATATGACCAACCAAGTGGAGTGCCCAGCTCACTGATCAAACTGCATAAAGAGGACAATTAACAGTCCACATTGTGTGCACATTGATGTGGGCAATGGCAGTATTTTATATCCAATTAATTGTGGGACATTGGTTTTTTCGAACATACATGTATAATCTTATCATGCCACAGATGAGTATCGTAATTAAATTCTGCCTGTAATGTATGGCTCAAAATCATCTCTGTCAGTTTTTCTTCTCACAATTAAAAACTACAACCTGTAGCATCATCCCTTCTGCAGCTACACTTATATTATAGAGTGAACAATTGCATCTGAAGTGCCTGGACAAGAATTGGCCAATAAGAACATACCTAATACCCCCGAAGACTAACTATGTGAAAAATATGACTCTGACTTCTTAATTATGTATATATCTTACTTCACAAAGATTGATGTATACCTACTTAAAAGAGGTAGTCAGGTGCCAGCCGCCACTTAAATGCATATAATTCTTTCCACTTAATGCAATAAAAAAGTGATGCAAAGCTGCTGTTCTCTGTATCCCACATGCCTAGTTCTTACTTTGTATTGATATCCCCTTTATATCAATTAGTGCTTCACACAGACGATTGAGTCTATACATCCAGGTGCTTTTTCTCACACTGAGTAATGTCTATACATACTTCAAAGCACGGCAGGAAAATGACAGCTTGTAGGGTTAATATGGGCCTGAAGGTTGGACAAAATGGAAAAATTGAGGTCTGCAAACATACTGACCAATACTGCATTGGTGAGTCTTATCAGCTAAAGCGCTGGTTCCACAGGCATAAATCCGTCGGATTAGCACTAATCCGACCGATTTTTTTCTATACTTTTGATATATTATAAATCGTTGGATTAGGGCTATTCCGACCGATTGTATGGCTGTGGAACCAATGCTTTAGGAACATTGTCCTTAAGGTGTTGGTTAGACAAAAGTAGTTTGGGCCATATTGCACAAGGTGACAATTTAACATGTTATGTATTATTGTAATGCATAATGCACAAAGAGAGAGAAGTTAGGTTGTGTAAACAGACTGAGATTCTTTTGACATATTGATGGGATCTTTTCCTCTGTGTGTATTTAAAAGTAAACAAATTAAGGTCCAACAGAGTATCTTCACTCTAAACCCAATTGTCATTCCCTTCATTCCCCTATTATAGCTACTCAAGTACTTTTTTGCTTAACGGCGTGTGGAAGTCAGGTTAAATAAGAAAAATATCTGAATCAATGCATTTATGAGGAGAATCACTCAACCAAAGGGGCATTTCTCAATTATTGAGAAATACATTCCTACTTTTTGATAGACTCACACAAGGTAGCATATAACTAACACATAACACATTTACAGATGAAAAGTGTTTGAGCAGAACAGATAGCCCCGGGGCTCTTTGATGGGCCAATTTCTTCTGTTGACTGCTCACAAGTGCCATGCAATGAGAAATGAAAATGAGTGAGGTCAGAGGTATTTCAGAAAGGAGAAAAAAGGTATTGTCAAACAGATATTTAGACCAGGGACGTGAGAGGCCCTAGGCCTGTGTAAATCAGCACCCTGTTAGACCTTAACTAACCAGTGGTCAGGTCACGTTTTACCACAGCCAGGTCCACTGTACTCAAGGCATGTCCTAATCAATCTACTTTTAGATCACTCTTGTGGAAGGGATGTGGGAACCATTGCAAAAGAGAAGAATAAATAAAGGAAAAAAGGTGAAAGAAGACTTAGTCTTAAAATAGAATTTAAAAGAAGGCTCCAGTGAACCTTAACCCTTCACCTTAATTGTCCGATAATATTCACAGAGCATTTAGTGTCTTAAGCTGTGGCAGCTTCTTAGCCCATTTGTGCTTTACAATTGAATGACAAACTAGATTCCTGGGCTATTCAATTCTCCACATGGTCTGCCAGGTGTTGGATTTTTAAGATTAATTCAAATTCTTCTTGCTTTGAAATAGAGAAATCAAGTAAAATCAATTGCCTTTTGGCATCTTGGTTAAACCTAGTTATCTGATAACCATTTAGCACCTGGCATCAATGTCAAATTCCAAAAGTGACCTATTGTTTTTGTATCCAGCAATACCAGCTTTTCTGTTATAGTCAGATAGGTTGGCAATTGCTGATTCTCCTTTGAGTACCTATCAGAAAAATGGGTTTGACTTGTCAGGAGTCAGTAGCATTGTGTGTCTTGTCATACACAGCTGGTACAGATGTCTGAAAGGTCAGAGAAGACATGTCAGAAAGGTCGGCATTTGAGATACAGCATGCAATGCAGTAAATATACAGAGGTGTTTTATCCATTGTCATAGATAGCCAGTGACACAACCTGATGAGATCAGTCTCAATTTGCTCATTTGGATGTCTAGATATGGACATTGAAAGTTGTATGGAATCAAGAATGAAATTTTGTTCTAACATATTAGGAGATCGTCTTCTAGAATCATAACAGTATTATACAACTAATAATCATGTTGATCATTTTCAAATGTGACTTCTGAACCATTTTGTTATGATGACTATATACCTGAAATGTCACTGTGTCATGCCAGGTTCTTCCGAAATATTAATTAGCACCCAGTGTCTTCAGGACCATTAGGTTGTAGTTATATAATGATGCAGTCTGAGAGTTGGTTGATAGAATTTCACCTTACTTCCAGACCAGGTGAGATTCTAACAGCAATTAACTTATCAACCCCCTTGAGTAGATGAAATTCCTTAGCTTTTAAAGTGGCTGAAACCTTTACAACCTGAGATTAATTCTTTACATCCTACCACTAGAGTGGGTGGTTTGTCGAAGGGTGCAAAATTTAATGCTCTGAATTGATTCCACATCTACGAAAACTTCTCATAATAGGTACGCACGGGCCTTTTGCTAAAACGGGATAGAAATGCCCTTTCAAGATAATTCAGTTTGTTTTTGCCTATGAGAGATGGGGTATTCCTTTTCTATTTCTCCACTTAAGTTGATGGAACCCGACTTGACACCTTCCATATCCCTAATACGCTATATGTGCTGACACATACTGACATGGTTACCAGCCCATTAGCCCAGGCTACATCCCCCTGTCAGCAGGCTGCCTTATTGGTGGATTCCTGAGGTACACATAGGGCCACATCCAATACCTGCCATCTCCTCTAATACATCATCTGGCCCTTTAAGGGTAGCTCTGCCAGTACCTAACCCTTAACTTCAGCCCCTCAGACAACGCACTGCTGATACACAAAGATAAACACATGCTGCTGCTCATAGAATCTGTCAGCTCTGGTTGCTGGCTAGATAAGCATTGATAAAAAACAGCATGATGGGTACCAGTTGTTACATAATGTACCAAAAGATTCTGCAGTGAATAGAGGGATATTTCTGATTGGTTGATAAAGCATCCTGCTTATATCAAATTAAACTGCGCTAAATTCCCAGAGCACTTCAACTGGACCTTAACGCTTTAGCAGTAAGTCAGTATATTTTTATATAGGGTGTGCCTTATACATGAGGTTTTATGATTATGCAAATAACACTATAGGATTAGAGCAGGGTGTGCAGACAGGGCCAAGACATACCCTGTAAAGGGGCTGGTGAAGGAAGCCACCTGGGCCTCTAGCTAGGTTTACCAACTGACATCAAAAGTGGGAAGGGATAGTGACAAGAGGGTCAGGAGGCATGGGGTACCAGAGAAACCTTTAGCTACTTTCTTGGCACTTTATGTTAGTCTAGGTGACCATGCATTAGACTTAACATGGATATTATCTACAGGGTCTACTCACAGCTGTTATGAGGTCACCTTGGGGGTAATTACTAAATGGTAACAGCTTAGTCTTGTCATGTGTCACACAACATCCTTAATTTGTCATCCTAGCTTTGAGGTCAGACAGTTGATGTTAACATTATTGGATGTCTGTCAGGGAAGGTCAGCCAAAAGATACAATTATCTGATAACCTTGTCATACCCCCTTGACCTTTGCTAAAAGGTTGATCAGTGAGGGACATAAGTTAATATCTTTCTGCTGTTTATAGCAACTCATATGCCTCTATGCCAATGTGTGGGGTTTATTCTTCTTCCGAACCATAATTATATGGAGCTACCACCATCAATTAGCAGCTTCAAAAGCAGTCGATCTTAGACATGGAGCATTTTGTCTACCTATTGCAAAAGGAGTGTTAACCTTCTTTTCTCTTTTTTTTTGTTGAACAAATTGAACTTTTATTGGTCCATAGAATAACAGATACAGTTAAACCTAGTGATTTGACTGGGTTACAATCGAACAATTATACCAATCATTCATGCGTGCAAATACTCCTAAATATGATAGTATACAGTATAATCAAAGCAAGTTGCACACGAGTATATGAGGTAAATTGAAAGGAATCATCAAGAGTCATCTGGAGGCCATTTCTTAAGGCACTACGACTGCTTACTGCAACTACGACTTCATAACCTAAAGGTTAGTGCCAGTGATCGTAGGTAAGCCCCTACGACTGCTCTGTACGATCAGCAGTTATGTAGCAATCACATAGCTTTTGGTAGGGCTGTCGTAGTGCTACAGGTACTACATGACCATTACTATTGGGCTGTGTTGTCACTAAGTTAAGGCTTCCTACTGTGACTCGAAAGTGGGCAGTCGTAGCCTGTTAAGAAATTGCCTCCTGAGACTCATTATGTAGGGAAAGAAGCAGAAGGGTTTATGAAGTGCACACTTCTTCTTCCCTTACTGGAAACTGACCGGCATTTGAATTGGCCAGACTACATCAGGAGATGATATTGAAGCTTTACCTCATTTTAAGTATGGACACTTGTATCATGCCTTTTAAACCTATTTAACATTTATGCTTTCTGATTTCTGTTCACAAATGCTATGCAGAAATTTATGTTAAGAGAGGTTCACCAAGGCTGTGGGGAAAATTTTGAAATGTACAAACTTAAACTCCTAATACATCCTTTTTGACAAATAACAAGTCCCAATAGTACTGCCTCAACAAATAGAATCCACATTAATCTTGTGGCTACCTAATACTATCTCCATAGCAGATTTTCACGTGCCTGTTTCTCTATTGTTGTTGTGTGCAAAAATGTCTTCTTGTGTGGGTCGTCTGATAAAAGAGAAACCTATCAACTGAGGCCTCAACACATGATAAACAAAGATATCACGGCACTATTCACACTGAGCCTAGCCAGGCACTCTTAGCACAATATGCCTACCAGACATCCTTAAAATATAGGGACTGCATAGTGTGTGAAAAAATTATCACATTCGTTCCTCATGACCTAGAAACACAGCCCTTGCATCTAACTGAACAATTCATAAGTAATCTCAAATTATTGCTTGATACTTCTTTTTTCTTACTGTGATGCGATAATTTAGGCTGGTCTAGTGGACTCACAACTGCCACATTTACACATTATACAGGTCAATACATAGTATGCAGGATTGGCATAATGTAGCAATGCACTGCGGGTGGGTAGCATAACCAGCAATGCATCGATACTCCTAAGCTATCATATGTGACCCCTCTAGGTTTAACTCTTCTTTTACCGGACGCGCATTTTTGCGAGTAAATCGCCGATTTTTGGCCGATTTTGGGCACCCTGTTTCTCCATCAATAATTGGTGGAATCTTCCGATTTTTTCAGGGATTGCCCAATGGGATGGGGTCCCTATGTAGTTCAAACCATTAGTCTCTACTCTTCTTTGCTGAGAAATGGTGAGCTTCTAAAAATGGTTGAGAATTTAGAAAAGTTTGGAACGGTTTTGATGATTATTTATGGCAATAAATCATGAAAAAGATAAAATAATTAAATTTTTTCAATGAAAACCTACTATTAGTAGTTTTTCATGAAGAAAAAGATGGTACAAACGATTTTAGTCTATTTTGGTGGATTCCTGACAAAATTATTGGTTACCATGGCAACAAACATACTAAAAATAACAATTTTTCATAGATTTGGTTGCCATGGTAACCAATAGAACAGGTACCATGTGACCATGTAATTCAAAAATTCTAAAAGTATCCAACAATATCTACCATGTGCCTTTTTTTCAGGTCAATTGATAAAGGAAGTCCTAAGATATCATCATTTGAAGTTTTGTGAAATCATCATTTTGCAGGAGATGTATGCTATGTTATCCCCATCCTATCTCCCTTATCAGAGGAGATACAGACAATTAGGATTCCATCCATTTTTGTCCATATCCTTACCTTGGACACTCATTACTTAGCTTCTAGTAGGAATATCAATACAATTCAAACAGTATTTGAAAGATAATGACTTCTCCTAGTGGCCGATTTTAAGCCAAAAACAATTTGGTAGAAGATGAGTTAAGGGTGATAAACACCTCAGTGCTCTGAGCAGTCGTTGCTTTGTGTTGCTTAAAGGGCCTCCTTAATGATATTGATCCCAGAGTCATGCAGAGAAAACAAGATACTGTAGGGGCACGGTTTAGTAGTAGCGTTTATGGCTTACGGGTTGACTAGGTTCCGAGCGGAGCGGCCTTTCGGTTTGAAGACTTGGTACGCCTGGTGGGTGGTGGCAGCACCGCCCTCTGAGCTGCTTGGGTTAAACACTAGAGGTCGCCACCCAACCCCTGTGGCTATATAATAGTCGGGTCGGAATCTAGGAGGAGAATCCTCCTGGATTCTATAGGAATAACATCAGAACTTACTGACTCCGAAGCCTTACCTGGTAGTCGTAAATCAGAGCTATCCGAACGACCTCTTACCCATACGGAATACTTTTAGCTCCCTGTAACTTAGGATACTGAATAAAACTTGTTGCCTTCTGAACCGGATATCCTTGTATTTGTGATACTTTCCGAACCATCGACGGTCATACATTACAATACTAATGGTGTAGGGCTATGCTATTGGTAGGTACATTAACTATAAGTATATTAACAAAGATTTGACCAGATTGTGCTAATAATAGCAAAAAGTTAGAAAAGAGAGTAGCTATAAGAGGACTACAATTTAAGTGCTACATTGGGTAATAATACACCCACCCGGAATATGATGCATGAATGCAGACCAGATGAGTAGCATTCATGCATAACGTCTTAGGACAGAAAGGGGAAGGGACTGCTGGGGAGGTACCTAGGTTGTTTGCCATAGTTGTTACATTACCTGTTACATAAAAATGGCTGCACCCAGTGACCTCTGCATGATATTGTTTATTTCTTTTATTTAACTATATCTAAAACATAACACCATTAAATGAATGGTGCCAGTATGTAATAGCACATCGTGGTAACTTATATAGATCAATGTGAAAATATAATTGTCTTTTCTTTTAAGAAATCCTCTCCACTTGCAACCCTTAAATGAATCATGTCATCAACATATTTGTCTTAATTGCACTGCCTCTGTGATATGTATAAACATTTTTCATTATGCTTATCAACAAAATAATATTACATCTTAAAATAAAATCAAGAGCACAGGACAATCTAAGATTCTAAGAGCTCAACAATTTTTCTGTATCACTCTATGATTTGTTATCACCTTGACAAACAAAATCACCTTCCGGCCACTTTGTTAGTTACAAACAATCAAGACATTCCTTTTGTACTTGAAGTAATGCGTTGTGAGTGGGTGATGGACATCTCTGAGACCCCTTACGTGAATAGAGGCACTGGACACTTTCCCCATACTATTAAGTAAATACCCTATGGTGCATCACACCTTCACTATACTACTTACATGCTCATCATACAGACTGCTGTTCAAACATTTTGTCTTGAAAGAAGAGATTACTGTCAATATATCATTGTCTGGGCAATCTTGCTTGTTTTTGCAGTGCCAAAAACAGGCAAGTTTCTAGGAGTAGCTGCTGGGGAAGTTTCATATTTATATATATATATATATATATATATATATATATATATATATATATATATATATATATATATACATATGTAGTACAACCAAAATATGCATGGTTATTCTGAAAACCTCATGTGTAAAAAATTATCTTTAGCAGGAGGTTGCAGAATGGTGGTGCGGGAAGTTCCAAGCCACCAATGCATAGACAAGTGGAGAGCCGCCAATGGAGAGACAACAGATGGTTCAAACATAACAGATCAGCTGCTTTATTGAATCCAATGCAGATACCAATTTGAATCATGGAAAGGATTATTATGTATACATGAATGGCATTATGAGGGAAACTGGTGTAGACATCACTGCCTTAATATATTGATGTAGAAGAGTTTGAGCTGAATGAATGCTTACTTTGTATTGAGATTGAAATATGCAAACTAATAGTATCTTAAAATGGAGAGCCTGCTACCATTCAGACTTCAAATGGAATGAGGTTTTGAGGTAAAACACTCAGTGTCCTAGATTTACTGAACAGACAGCTTTTATGTTGGTAGTTGGAAACAACACAGGGAAAAGGGTGTCAGCAAAACCAAAAGCCTTTACTGAAAGAAAACGGAGACTTTTATGAAGTATATCAAAAAAGAACATGAGGGGAGGAGGTTAATATTAAGCAATGTCATTGGAGTGGAAAAGACCCCAGTATCCCTGTTCTAACATGGTTTCCTTGTATTTGTGTGTCCATAGTCAAAGGATTTCCTGGTTTCGTATGTCAATGAGTGGCATTTCCCGAGTGGCAATTTGCTATTCTAATCATAATCTTTTAACCATTTATGTTTGATGATGATGCTAATAAGACAGTTGCTTCTACAACGATCTAAGAAAAGATGAAAGATGAAATAAGAGACTTTAGGGATGTTATGTAGTCTATAGATACATCATAGGTTCTGGTGGACTGATCAGAATACCAATTGCACCTGATGGCCCATCAATGTGGCATGAGGGATCAGGCTGAATCCCAGTCTAAGCTCCTTATGGCACCTACCATGCAATAAATTTTATGGTAAGCCTACTTTCACGTAATTAAAACTATTGAGATGCTTACATACCCAGTGCTGTCAGAGGGTGCGTTGGGACTTCTCAGACTCAGATTCCTGCCATGCCTTAAATCAGACCTTGATGTAGACTTGGTGAGGAAACATCTGTATTCATGTAGAAACGCTCTTTCATTGGTAAAATGATAAGGCAATTTTGCAATACAGGGATATACTCTAGTTCAGTACAGCCCTGGAGCAGCCGACTGATGCTCTCTGAGGCAGCAGCGGCAGGTCAGGGACATTCTAGATGCTGTCTGAGGGCAGCAGCGGCCCTTAAAGGGTCAAAAATGTAATGTCTTGCCAGATAGATCCTATAAGCCTTCAGCTTTCTTTTTCAAAGTTTGAAATTTTAGAGCCTTTACAAATCAGAGATAAGACTTCTTCATGTCTATAATTATGGATGCTAACTATGAGAGGTACTCTGGTCTATAAATAATGAAGTAGTCTAATTCAGACTAATGGCGAGTCCAAACTGTTTTGATCAAAGAAAAAATGAGACAAAACTCAAAGGAATACTTCCTACTACAATGTTATGAGCCACAGGCCTCAATATACAATGCAATATAGTGGGGCACAGGCCTTATCAAACAGATTGATTTTCCCAGGATACTCTTAAATAGCGCTTAATAAGTGGCTATGGATATTCTGTGTCAGGGCCGGCAATGTCAGAGATGACAGTAAGTGGCTTAGGTTGACCCTTGTGAATACTTAGAACGAGCGCCAGAGTAGTCCACTCAATACTCATGCTGATTTATTTGGTGACTGAAGACAATCACAATAGACTTTACACTTTAAGATGTCACACAACAAGTCCCAGTTTATCTTGTGTATAAGGTTAGGCTTATCAGCCTTATTTGCAAGATGGAGTCAAAGGTATTACAATAAATAATGCAAAGCCCATCAAAATTATACCAAAGCTGCACCATATGGGTTATTTCTAAAGTTAGGTTAATTCATCTGGACTGAGTGGCTTATACATATGTTTACTATGAGGTAGCGTGGTAATTGATTGTTCCTAGTACCTTAGGTTCTACACTAGGAGGAACATCATATAATAACAATTCAATGATTGATGAGAATAACCTGCCTACAATTAGGCTGGTCAATTTAGGATACCAAACAGCTAAGTGATTTATTCAAGGTCAGATGACCCTATATCTGGAGCAGAGGCCTGGGGTCTGGGAGTCTTCTTGTTTTGGGAATGTTCATTATCCAACTTACCTGCTGCTTATCTAAGGTGCAGACCGATAACATTTCATCCTGAGGAAATAGCACACATTTCAATAGAAAAAAGGGGTTGATCTGAATGCTCACAATTTGAACTCCTTCAAAAACAGGTTCCAGCAGCACTTAACTCCACCAACCCAGCTGTAGTGAAATAATGCGCACTTCCTAAGTGCAACAAAGAGGAAACCCTTTGAACATTCTGCCAGATGCACTCACCAGAAGAAGCATAGTAAGTCGAAGATAGATAAAGGAGCGAAGTAAGGAAACTTGGCTCATAAAGAACCACTTTAGACTAATGCTCTGTTGCTGCTCCACATGGAAATGGCTTCTACTGAAAGGGAACTCTGTAACGACCTGGACAAGCACCTACATTGATTCGATTAGACCAATGTCTGCCCACGCAAGATACACCTATTTTTCATCTTCTCTAGCGGCAAACAATATTCTCTCCTCTTTTCATTTCTAAGCCCTAAAGAGGTTGCACAATGCCTTAAGGTGTCATGTCATTTGGCTGTCATTGTGCCTAAGTGCAGTTACTCCATAGGACTATTGCCATACGTCACTCAGGAGGGTGATGCCCCTATGGTAAATAGAGCTGTCAGTATGTGCCCTCTTTTCAAAACAAGTCACACTCTGCTTCACCATTCAACTTGCACTCACCACATTAGTCTAGAAAGTCACCTGCCTCGTTTAAAATAGAAATAGCTGCCTGACCATTCTAGGTTGAAACACTCCAGGCGACTGGTACCTACAGGAAGTGTTCTGTATTCATGCAGCATTACAATGAAGGTGTACGAACTAAAGGGAGTCTTACTACTATCAAATTGTCAATGTGCTTTTCTTGATTTGATGACATTCTGCATCTTTGTAAAACACTAAATGAGTAGCAAAAACGATTGATCTTGAGTACAAAGAAATGTACTGCATTTATCCCTCAAATTGACATGCAAGAGAACAGTAAATAACTTTGATTTTACAAAATGAGTTTCTATGTGAGTGGTACATCTATTTCATTCCTTCATGTAGGTTGTTGTATTTGAATTGTCTATGGAAGACCATACTGGAAGTACATGATATTATACTATATTGGTTTTGAAATCAACTAGATTCTAGTTGAGTTATCTAAAGGATTTATTCCACCATATCGTGTTAATCCTGATTTAAAGATCGAAAAGGCACTTAGACTGGCCCTAATATTTCACACCATCCCACCACTAACGAAAAGAAAAACCTTTTCAGAGATTCTCAATGGATTGTTTTGGGCAGCGAACTCAAGCGATTTCTCCCATTTTAGTAAGTCTAATGATAATAGATTCTTTGCACAATCGGTGCTCTTGTAGAGGATGTAAATTGATTAGGAAAACGTCTTCCAATTTCAATTACATCGTTATGTACTGTTGTATGTATAGTCTGTATTATGGCTTGGCCTAGAAGAGGATTCCCTGATGGTACAGAGTAATGCTTAACCCTTTAAGGACTCCTTAGAGTTTTAATGCCTTAAGGATTGACACTGTCCACTATTTGACATCATACAGGGATGACAACTAGAGTCCGGGGCACTATATCATTAGCATGTCTGGAGGAGAAACAAAATGCAAACACGAAGGCATTATGCAGCCCGTAAAGGTTAAGAGAGTTTTCTCAGCACACTTGGTCTGTAAAACAGGAAAATGTTGTGAGTAATTTGGTTTGTGAATGAGAGTGACACTGCAGCTTATCCTTGTGGCAGAAAACTAATATCCTCATGTTCACAAAAGTTTTAGGATGTCTGGTGGCTGGTTGCGGAGATAAATAGGATGCTATAAAGATGTTATGACATGCAATAGATTCATGAAATGCCCAGAGGTATTATACCTTTGATAGGCAAGAACAGTACATAGAATTATTAAAGTCAAGAATCTAATGTATAATGCATGGAAATGAAATCTAAGATCTATCTTATTACATCACACATATGATTTACTACTCAATATAATATAATATATATATATATATATATATATATATATATATATATAGGTCAGGTCGTCAGAAAGTGTAAGATTCTGCCCTTGAAGGGCCTTTAAAATTAATTTTCTAATTCCTTTATATAACCTTAACACAACTGTGAAGGGACTTCCACTCAACTCAGAAAACCAAAAAATACCGATCTAGCCCATCCGGTTCCATTTTTATTGCTTGTTTTGTGTCATGTAACGTCCGGTACCAAAATAATGAAATATAGTGGTAATTGAAGTTGCTCTCAGTAATATAAGACTGTCCCATTATGCATAACAAACACATTAATTAACAAGGCCAATATGTCTATTATTGACTTCAATTACAGAATGGAACAGAATTTGAGTTATGCATGTACAGTAGACTGCCTCCTACATGATGATAAACGTCCGGTACTTTTATCAGAATTATTTCACATAATCTGCTCTCACATGGAGACAAATGCTGCTGGACACACAATTTTTTCGCCAAAGTAGGGGATAATAAAGCCCTTCATATGGGTAATAACAAAGATTATGAAGATTAATTTTTTCCATGTTTTACAACTGATTTAGATTTTGGTATCGGACGTTACAAATTACAGATTTCCATTTTCAAAGACACACAATGAAAAATCCTCACTCAGTAACATGTTCAAACCTGATGGAAATGATACCTATGATCATATACAATACAAAAAATAACTTTGGGTTACTCCAGATGTTCTTTATTCAATAAAGAACATTTGTAAAAAGTACAAAAAATCAAAAAAGAACAAATTTGACTGTTTTTCTCACTTCGGCAAGCTATAAGTCTGAGAGTTTTTGATGGATGGCCACAAATTTACATCTTTCTGATAGCCCTAAGTGTTATCTATCAAATGAGTCTATGTAAAACAAGATTGATTTGCAACTTCTTTCTCTAGAGCCATAAGAGTCCAAAATGACCCAAAAACACAAAATCTACTGCTTTCTGGCGACCTGACCCATATATATATATACATATATATATATATATATATATATATATATATATATATATATATATATATATATATATTTGTGAATATTCCATTTGGGATATCACCTGTCAACATTATCAGCCTTAACTTACACCTCTTGACACCTCTAAGAACTCCATGAAGTCAAGACATGCTCCAGACATTGCACAGGATACTTGTATATATTCAGCCAAGACACCTTAGGGAGGTGGGTTTATGTCCCACGAGACCTATCCCCACATGCGTCAATCAGTGTGAACTCCTTGCTTACATCACGCTGATAACTTTGATCTATCTATCAGTGGAAAAGGACAGAGTCATCATTCATGGATAAAAAGTCAAATGTTTTGCCATCTATATGTTCATTCTGCGATGCAGTATGGTGAAATAAAGTGGATTAACTAATATTGAAAGTTCCCTATAAAGCTAAGAAAGCATTTAATCCTCATGCAGCATGCCAGGTTTAGCTGTTGTTAGTGTAGTGTAGGAAAGTGGCTACTAGATTCTTGTTCATCAAGATATATGGCTTGCATATATATATATAGAACCTTTGACTGGCTGAGTAGTGTAATAGGGCCTCCCTCTACCACCCCAATGGACTGGGTCTGGTCCCCCAGATAGCCAGTAGTACATTCACTTGTTCATTAACTAAAGACACAGGTAAATTCATAAGACAGTAAAACAGCTCCAATCCAGTATACATAGGTAATGATTTCACATAATTCTATGGCAGCCCTCTTCTTAAAAAAGTCAATCAGGTGCAGGAGCATAAGACAGCTTCATTATTTGAACATCACTACTGTTAGTGTACAATAGAGTGGGCTCTGTCATAGTGTTTTGAGAAACAACCACCAGAGTCTGTCCAGCCACTCTATCAGTAACATCCAATAGCATCAGCTCACCTAGAACTCATAGGGGCTGCTCCCTTCTCTGCTTATAAATAGGGCCAACTTCCTACCCTCAGTAATGATGAGATCAATATCTCTTAGCACATAGGGGTGTTTATGCAAGAGGCAGAAAGCCAGTGCAGCTTCCTCCTGATTAAATCCATCACTGAAACCAATATATATTTTATGAATTGTACATTCGTTTCTTTCCCTCAACTTCATTCCAAATGGTGCTTTTATCTTTTGGGCTTTCACAGAAAAAGTACAGAAGAATGGACTGAATAACAGTGTCAAAGGAATGCAACATGATCAATATTGGCTATAGATGGCCAGATTTTAGTGACATCGGGTTATTTTGAAATTATATTCATAATGATAGATTCATGAGCATTGATATTGCATGTGGGCCTCCTAACTCTCAAAATGGCCCCTTTTGAGAGACAGGTGTAATGAGAAGGTCCTATGTGCTAAAATATCCCACACACCTTTTGCAACACAGGGTTTACCTGCACGAGGTAAAAATATAGGCCTAAAAATATCAAAGTCACAAATATATGTTCCTAAATCTCTACGTGTCGTCCACAGTTTGCAACATAGGGTCTACCTTAGGTCCCTAGGTCACAAATATGTTTTAGATGTCTATTAATCTCCAAATGACATTCCCCAATACCCTAAAGTTTAAAATGACGCTTAAAGATAATATGTGTGAGCTAACACAAGTGAGACAGTTATCCTGTACTGGAACATGGATTTTAAAGTTAATAGGGTGATACCAGAGTATCAAGTAATATATCCACATGAAGACAATAATTATATTGCAGTACAGGCATAATCAAGGCTCCTAGTTTAGAAATATCATGAGAAACCAGAGAACTATAATCTATTGTCCCTTAGACATTTGCTTTTGAAAAATCTTTTACTTACTAATGAAGTCATTATGACATAACAATTGGGAGCTGGTGAACATTTGTATGAGCATGGTGAAATCTTTTATTATCCCCTATTGAGTAGGTAAACAAATTTATGCATAGGTTCATAAAGCTTTTGTGGCAAGTGGTAAACCTGATGAAGGTCATGAAAGGTATTTTCTAGTTGCATTTCTAGGCAAAAAAAAAGAAATTTGAAAACATGATAATGTCTACTGCATCGAAAGTCGTACCTAGTTGTCCTATTGCTCTAAAAGGACCCTGAGGAGTGGTAAACTACCGTAGCAACAGACTAATATGCTCTGATGCTGTAAATAGTATGTTTTGGATGCTTTATGGTGGGTGGCAGTAATCGCTTGTTACTGCTGCTACCATATCAGCTTTGGTCTGTTGAATTACCTGAGCTGACTAATCATATCATATGCCTTGATATCTTATGGTATACCATTATAATGCGTCCCATTAGGAGCTGGATCATTGAGTCTAGTGTTAGTCCTCAGCATGAAACAGCAATGATATCCATGCCAGATAAGGGGAAACTCTTACCAATATATTGTCAGCAGACTGTTATAGGTATTGTAATTATCATATTTATTTTTCACCTTTGACTATACCATGTAACCCAGTGTCCGAGTCTACCCACAAGCCAAGCCATACCCATAGACCAAAGGCTGGCAGTGTCAACTGCACTCAGTGACCCCGCCTCCTCCCACTGGAGGATACACCCATTAATCACGAGCAGCTCACTGCATGCCAGGAATTCCTAGCAGCTATGTTTAGACATACCCATTAATCACAAGCAGCTCACTGCATGCCAGGAATTTCTAGTAGCTATGTTTAGACCAACTCCTCCCGCTGGAGGACATGCCCATTAATCATGAGCAGCTCACAGCATACCGGGATTTCCCAGCAGCTATATTTAGAACCATACTGAACTCTGTGACCCCCAGTACTGTGTTTAGGATCCACCTACACACCTGCACTGGAGTTCCCCCGTTACTATTTTAGCTCACCTGATACTATTTTTAGGATGAGCTGGGTGAGCAGCTCCTACTATAAATACCTGTAGGTGGAGAAGCTCACTCATCTTTCTACCTTCATACTTCATCCCTCACACACTCACATGAGACAAGAGCCCTCAGCTCAAGGGCTAGGCTTGGACACTGTTGGGCACCTTCTACTGTATCACCATCTATACCTCGTGGACTTCAATGAATAAAGTGGATATCAAACTGGATCCCTGATTCGTCTGTATTCATCCTCATTCATCATTTACGGATTCGTTGACAATATACACCATGTGTGTCCAAAGCATGTTTTTCAGAAGCTAAATCTTCATAATAGTCTTCATAAATAGTCTGTCCAAGAATGATAGGACCTGTGTTTGTCATGTTAGAGCATGGCTTGGCTGCACAACCAGGGTCACCGTTTTGATTCAATTTCTGCTGGTCCAAGAGATGAAAACTGTTGAACCTGTCAATAGATACCACTTACCTAGTTGTCTTGTCTAATCTAATAACTGTCAGCTTATAAGTAGGGCATGGATACCCAGTGAGAATCTCCAGCAAATTATAGATGGCTTGGAACAAGTGATTTAAATGCTAAAGCAGAAAGTACTAACTACCAGATTGCTACATAATGGATTTAATGGGAAAGAGCAGTAGGTGAAAATATCAAAATCACGAATCTTATTATGAGGCAAATGGAATGGAAACAATTATGATCATTATGCTTTACTGTTCCACATAACTCACTCCTAAATATATTTCTATAGTTGTATGTATAGATATCATTCAGGTGAATAAAAGGGATCTTTAGGACCTCATAAATAATTGAAAATGCCACCTTTTCAAATTCAGCTTTACAATGAGAAATACTCTCTGAATTGAAGGGAGTTGTGTATCTTGTCTCCTGTCAGGATATACTCTGGTTATCCCCATCAGCACTGTCTAGGGCTATGTCATTTATTGCCAGGCGGTGGTGCCTTAAAACATTTTTGAAAAAGAGCCCCATGGTGGGGGCAAAACCCAATAAACCTTTACACTGGGGGGGGGGGATCAAAACTGAATATCGACAATTCCAATAGTCATTGTGACGAATCATTTCACGCGCACATCAGATTTTCGGCAATAAATGACTGGTCCCCTATATCCTCTAGACTACATGACAGATGAATACCCCATTAATAAATCTCTTTGTATATATATATATATATATATATATATATATATATATATATATATATATATGCCTTTCCTAACCATAGAAAGAAATACTGTCCTTATATGTTATAAGCTGCATCCAAAGTACCTATGTATTTTGCTTCTTTGATTTTGCAATAAAGTGGCTAGTCAATTTGTGATCCCGTTCATAAAGATACATCTTGCGTAATTATATTGTACCTGAGTAATCAGCGTAAAAGGGCTGCCCTTGGTACTTTACTGATACTATGCCAATAGACTTAGTCGGGCCCCAGCAGCATGCCTCTGGTATGTAGAACATTTACTTGTTTATTACCTAAAGACACAGGCGGTTATTTCAAAATACGATGACTGTACGGAGATAAAGGCACATGCTCATTACAACCGTTTATGCTTGTTGTATGGAAAATATTCCTCAAGTACCATTTTAGGCGGAAGAAGAAAAGGAAATGATAATATGTCTTCATCCTAAGTGGTACCTAATTGGTCTACTTCTATATAAGGCCATGGCTAATAACCGAAGAGGCGGTTGACCGGGTCAGCTGTAAGCTGCTGTAGCGACATACTTTGATGCTGTAAATAGTATGTCTAAGATGGTTTATTGTAGCTGGCAGTTATTCTCTGGCACGGCTGCTACCATTTCAGATTTGGTATGTTATAATGAACTAGGCTAACTAATCTTTCAGTAAATGATGATATTATCTTGTGGTAATGAGTCCCACTGGGAGTTGGATCACTGAGGCTGGTGTAAATCCTTAGCTTGAATTCCCCAGTCAAAATATGGAAATGAGGAAAAATGTGTGTAATAATGGGTCAGGTCGCCAGATAGCAGTAGATTTTGTGTTTTTTGGGTCATTTTGGACTCTTGTGGCTCTAGAGAAAGAAGTTGTGAACCAATCTTGCCTTATAACATAGACCTATTTGATAGGGGACACTTAGGGCTATCAGAAAGATGTAAGTTTGTGGTCATCCATCTAAAACTCTCAGACTCATAGCCTGCCGAAGTGAAAAAAAAACAGCCAAATTTGTTCTTTTTTAACTTTTTTATTTTTTAAAAGTGTCCTGTATTGAATAAAGAACATCTGGAGCATCCCAAACTTATTTTTTGTATTGTATATGATCATATGTATCATTTCAATGAGGTTTGGATATATTACTAAATGAGAATTTTTCATCATGCATCTTTGAAGATGGAAATCTGTAATTTGTAACGTTCGGTACCTAAATCTAAATCAGTTATAAAACATGGAAAAAAGGAAGCTTCAAAGTATTAGTTATTACCCAAATGAAGGGCCCTATTATCCCCTACTTTGGTGAAAAAAATTGTGTGTCTATCTGCATTTGTCTCCACTTGAGAGCAGCTTATGTGAAATAATTCTGATAAAAGTACCGGACGCTACGTAACGTCCGGTACTTTTATCATCATGTAAGAGGCAGTCTACTGTGCATGCATACCTCAAATTTTGTTCCATTTTGTAATTGAAGTCAATAATAGACATATTGACCTTGTTATTTCATGTGTTTGTTATGCATAATGGGACATTCCTATATTCTGAGAGCAACTTCAAATACCTCCATATTTCATCATTTTGGTACCGGACGTTACATGACTTTGTTATACAAATAGTAACAGTATATTAGGAGTGTAGGCAAATGTGACAATAATGAGTTAGTGTTTTCAAAAGGGCAACGAGTCTGAAATGATCATTTCAAAAAAAGGACCTTGGGGCTGGTTGAAAAAGAAACTCCATTTAAATAGTCATCTAATCTCAAACAATGTTGAGAATTTTACCTCGAAACACCATACAGGTGGCGCTGGTGGTGGCCAAAGACATGAATTGACATGACACTGCTATCGATCAGTCTTACCTACAACACTCAAAACTGCTTTATATTTAGGTTGTTCATATAGAAAATGGTAGGGAAAAACGTAAACTGATAGCTAAAATGACATACTTTGAGGAATTCTTTTCACCCATAAAGAAATATGGAACACCTTAGCAACTATATTCAATTTAAGGCTCAACATGAGGTCTTTCAGGGAAAAAAATATGGCAGGTCAATAACTTTGGGGTCACATGACTTTAATGGCTGCTGAATATAGGTCATTTGACAAAATTGGCCGATTGTGGCCACCAGCAGCGCCACCTGTATGGTTTTGAGGTAAAGTTTTCTCACCAATACAAGCCCCATATCTAGCTCAATATATTTCCCAAATATACACTTGCTGGAGATAAGATTCTAGTTTTGACAGGTTCTTGATTATTTAAAATTCTTGAGAGCCCATTGATTTTTTCCTGTTTTCTGAGCCTCAGTGCATCAACACATAGTGCAAGGCGTATGTTTTTATGCTTGTTTGCTGGTCTCTACAAGTAGTAGTACATATCTGGTTAACCTTGGATCTGTAACAGGATCTATGACATGGAAAAGGCCCTAAAGAATTTTACAATATTTCAGTGAGATTAAAGTATAATATACTGATACTAGTATATTGAATGAAAACCTCCCTCATAAGCCGACAACATATCTTGTGGTGATGGTTTAAGCCGAATTTGAGTTCAAAGATTCCTAATCACTAAAACTGATGAATGGGATAACACCATTAGGCACAACATGCATCCCTTGGAGGGTTTAGGGAGTCTTATTCCATTTGACTGTCTATAAATGGGAAACTGGTGTGAGTAATCCATTTTGTGAATGGCAGTGTCTCTTCAGCTTATCCTTGTGGAGAAAGACTAATAGTCTGATGTTCACAAAAGAGTTAGGATATCTGGAGGTCGTTACACAATGAAAGAGGACTCGTTATGATGCTTCCTCGTACATGGGCGAGAAAAGATACGAGCATTTTTCACACCCGTTACACAATACCTTCTGCCTTTCCCGAGCGAGTCTCGTAGCCGAAACGAGACGAGGAAAGTAATCGTCGTTCCGATTTCCTCGTAAGAGCAACGAGGGTTCAGCACAGCGAGAAATAAGTGCGGGACACCAGCGAAACTTGACCTATATACTGCTGAACGTCACTTCCGGGTAGTCCACTGCCGCCAAAACAAAGAACGGTGGAGAGTTACTTGACTGCGGCTTGCACCATGTATTTCGACGAAACACAGGTAATTAAAGTTTACTGATGAAAGCAATCTTGTTTCATCTATTCCGATCTTCAGCATAACAGTGGTATTCAAAGTTGTTCTGTCTTTTCTTTTCTGTTATCTCCATTTCTCCGCCAGCCGGCATGAGCGATAATAGAGTAAAAGCACACGCCCTTCTCTCTTGTGTCTATATGGCTGTCTCTCTCTTCCTCCCTGTAGGACTGGCTAGTTTCCTTGTGCCTATAGAGCATTTTTCTTCTTCTTTTACCTATCCTACCCTGACTTCTGTTAAAAGAAGCATCCAAATTTGTGTCTTAAAGTTTAATTATGACAGAAAATGTCCCCCCCCCTCTGCTTCCTGTGGTTTCCTCCAGAAGTAATATAATATTAGTGTAATTTTTTTTTTATTTATCAGTACCAAAAAGGTTACGACTTGAGCTACACTGACGAGGACGACAGTTATATGGAAGTTCGTCCAGGAGAGGAGGTATCGGAGCATCACCAAAGTTTTGAGCTGCCCGAGATACTAACCATGTCTAAAGTTAAGCAGGAATATGTCGTGGAAGACTCAAGTGAAATCAGCGACGAGGATAACACAGAACACGTACCTGGCCCTGTCACTCCTCGAAAAACTACACGAGGAACTATTAGCAAGAAGGAGTCTGTTTGGAACGACAGGGAACACAGGGCTCTGTTTTACTCGTGCTATAACCAAAAGCACTTGTTGAAAGCTCGAGGTAAAAACTCTGGTCAATTGAGGAAGGAAGGCTGGGACACTGTCCTAGGTGAGTCTTTTTTTTGTCTTCATTTTTTACTTTGGTTTATGTCTAATGTGTCCATGAATTAATAGAGGTCTTCCCTTTAATATTTTTTATATTTATCCCTTCATACCTTGCCTTTTTTTTTTAAACAAGATAAACCAAGCATAGACATAGAAATTTTTTTTTCTTCCATATCAAAGAAGCTTTTCTTTAAATTTTTCAGCCACTGTGAACAGTGTGAAGAACGAGGACCGCAACATAGACAAGATGAGGAACCATATAAACGATTACTTCTGGAAGGTCAAAGCTAAGGTAAAAGAAATGTTTCAACTCTCTTTTCTTTTTCTCTTAGTGATTCTTTCCTAAAAATCATCACATGGTACGAAAAAATAATTTTATATGTTAGAACCTGCTTCTTCTCGTCTTTTGAAATCAATGAACTTATTTTTCAAAGGAGGATATTTAAACTGAAACTATAAAAAATGCAAACTATTTTATGTTCTTTCTTCCTTTCAGAACAAGCAAATGCTTGCGGCTATAGACAAGGGTCGTAAAGTGGATGGTGTGACGCTGACCGAGGCTCTATGCCTTAAGTACAAGGGGGTGTCGCGCATAGCAGGTAAGCAATCATCTTCTCTTAAAGACCATTCTTTCTGTCGTTATCATTTAGTGCTGTACGTTTTGTTGTCTTCTTCTTCCAAGAAGCTCTTGGTTCAATTTATTAAATAATTGAGGCCGAATAAAATACTTTTCTCTTTTCCTTAGTGTGAAAGCGTGTCACCATAAATTTTGCTTTAATCTGTTGTTTGTTTTGACTTATTTTCCTGAAGGTGAAGGCGGCGTAGGTCGAGGAAGAGAAACAAAGACGCCACAAAGCTAAAGAACAGAGAAAACCCCAGCCTAAGGCTTCTCCCCACCAAGCAGCTTCCCCCAGGCACATTCCCACCCCCAAAAAGATTATTGTAGTGCCTTCTGAGGAGGACATAAAGGCAGAACATCAGCTTTTTTCTGCCGTGAAGACAGTTAAGGCAACCTCTGCTAAAAGTAACAAAACATCAACCCCCCCCCACTTCCAAGGCTTCTACCTCAGGTGTTCAAAAGAAATCCCCTCCTGTTAAGCCACCCGTTGCTAAGTGTCCTGCTGCGGCAAGTTCTTCTGCCAAAGAGCACAAGCCATTCGTGAAGCTGGGGAAGAAAGGTGTGAGAGGGGCAGCTTCTAGGGAGGTCCATATTGACCTCACCGGGGAAACCCACTTCAAAGACGACTTGTCAGATGACATGGTAGTGAACATTGTAGACGACGATATAGTAGATATGACTGGGTGGGAGAACCCCGTGACCTCCACTCCTAAAGGATCAGAACTGAAATCATCTTTGCGTAGGAGCCCACGGCTGCAAGAGAAGGATAAGCCACCAAAAAGTGGAAAAAGCAGCAGGAAACTGAGCTTCGAAGATGAGACAGAACAGGAAAGTGGAACACAGGAACATAATGCCAAGGACCTTCCCCCCCCCCTTTCTCGTTAGACCATGACTTGAGGATAGCCAAGATAGAGTCTCTTCTGTCCACGATAGAAGTGAACAGGCGGCAGACAGATGAGCACCTTCAGTCTCTCCTGTACCGTAACACTGAGGTAAATGAAAGGACGCTATCAGTTTTAGAGAGAATCGCCAGCGATCGACACCTGCTGTTGGAGTCGCATGCCCTTTCTACTAAAAATTCAACCCAGGTCGTACAAGGTACTAGTAAAAATTTTTTAACTTTTTCTCTCTAAACATAAAGAATTATATCTTTTCTCTCTCTTTCCTGTGAACAAAAGAAAAAAGATATGTCTTAACTTAAAAATTTCACTTGAAGCAAAAAATTAGATGTCCCTGTCCTTTCGAGATTAAAACTTGACATCGCTTCCTTGTTTACTGCAGAGTACTATGATTCCTCTCAATTAATTCTTCCCTCCTCCTTTCCTTCAGCCCTCGGGAAGCTGATATATGTGACAGAGGGACTTGTGTTCAAGACTCCCCAGAAGCAAGAGGCCCCTCTTCCGCAAAATTGGGAAGTACGGCCCTTAGGTCTCCAGCCAAACCCCCGTACTGGCGATTTACAAAGTAAGACTTTATTCTTCTTCAAAAGTTATTATCTCTGTTAAGATGATAGAATATTAATCCCAAATCTGACTAGACCAAACTAAGCTAAATATGAAATTTTGTCTTCTTTTCTCTTCTTGTTTTTCTTGAAAAAAAAACTTACCTTATTCATTTTTTTTTTCTGACAGTCGTGTCCCTGGATCCTAACTCTGCAGACACCAACAACCTGCTGCACCTGAACCCTGATGGATCTCTTGTGGTGGGTCCTACTCCGTCCGCTGCCCGCCCAGTCACCCTTACCCGTAGCCCACCTAAAGTTCACTCCCAACCCGCTGATGACACTCGAGGAGCAAAGCCTCGTTCAGAGGAGCAATTGCCTTGTGAGAAGCCAACAACAGAGGCCACAGAGAGACGGCAGGAAGAAGGGGACGACGAAAAGGAAGGAGACGGGGGAGAAAACCTAGAACATAACGCTGAAACACAAGAGGATGTACAAGATGATGCCAAAGGAGAGAAAGAGGAAGAAGTAAACGAGACAGAAGAAAAAGAGCCTGCAGGAAACAACAACGAAGCAGAAAATGGTGACGACAATGAACCTCAAGTTAATGAGGGTACAGATAAGAAGTCTGAACTCAGCCCACCTGAAGAGAAACAAACTGAAGGAAATGAGGCTACAGACAACAACTGTCAACCTAACCAGGCCCAGCTGAAAGAAAATGAATCAAATGACTGTAGAGAGAATAGCTGTGAACCTAACGAGGACCACCTGAAAGAAACAGAAGGAAACGAGGCTACAGAGCACGGCTCTGAACCACAGGAAGAGGATGGACTCAAAGAGACTACTGAGAAGGAGGACTTTCAAAAGGTGCCTGTTATTTTATCAGAAGAAGCTATAGAGGAAAGAGGTTCAAATGAGGACAATCCAAATAATCAGGTAGGGGATCAACAGGGGCTGTCTCAGCAGGCTGAAAAAAACCATGACTCTGTCATAGACATAGTGAATGAAGACCTCCCTGAAGAACCTTTAAACCTTCATCTTGATGTTCTTTCTTCTGCCCGTACTAGGGGAGAACATGTCAGAAAGCCTGCCCCTTCCGGCTCTTCTGTCCGACATGAAGTAGATGTGTCAAAAGGTGGAGTCAGGATCCATGTTAAAAGACAACCAGACTCGGACCCGGAAAAAACTAAGTAACCAAAACAAGATGCTGATATTTCAGACAAAGTTATGGAAGCAGCTAATGTGCTGCATAACATGCACATGTATGAAGAAAAACGCGTACCAAAGGAAAAGTCCCGGCCCCCCCCCTGTCGTGCCAGGTCCCCCCACTACTAGGAAACGCGCAGCAGTTGCTAATGCTGCAGCTTCTGGCAAAAGCAAGAAACCCAAGAAAGGGTTCCCCAAAAAGAACTAGACTGATATATGTGAAGACTATATTTCTGTCAAAGGACATCCTTTCTTTTTAATCCTGTTTAAAAATTTTCCGTTCTAGTCAACTTGTACATGAACAGCAAAAATCAAAACAGATATTTCATGCAGAAGGAGCAAGAAAATGTCAAGAGATTATATGCTATTCTTTTTCTCTTTATCTTATGCATGTATGTGTTAAAAGTTAATTACCCTAGTGAAGAAGGAAATCATATCTTCATACAGCTTGGCTCCAGAAGAGATAGCACAATTAATGTGTATCTTCTATATAGATATAAGAGAAGAAAAAATTGCCATGTTCAACTTTTTTTTATGAAGTATTACGGTGCTGATGTGAGTTCTCAAAGAGAATAAGCATGTTATTTATCCAAGACCCCATATGTCTTCGTCTCAGAAGGAAAGAGGACATTAAGGTCATAGTTATGAGAGACAATAAAGAGTTTGTTCACCTTCAGACCTGTTTATTTCCCTTTATGGTAATTATTATAAAAAAAAAAGGCTACAAAACAACAAAAAAAAAGATTCATCTTCTTCTGAAAATCCCATCCTGATAAAAGATGGCTGACTATGATCAGAACCATTTAAATATCAAAATTGAACATCTCTTATCAAACAGAGAATGAGACGAAGGATAAAAAAGGTTTTCTCCCCTGTCATAAATGCCATGCAGCACAACGAGAAAAGGGCAATTTTTCTCGTTGTGCGAAGGTGGCGCCACTGAAACACAAGTAGTGTGACGTCATCTTTCACCCAACGTCGTGACTTTAACTCCTAAGAAAATGGACGATAACCAAGCAAACAAGGTTCAAGTGGGTGTATTTCATAATAAATTTACTGCTATATATATTCAGGCCTATAAAAGCAGTCTTTAAATGAGGAGTTTGTTATAAATAAAAGGGAACATCCGTTTTGTTAGACGTCGCTGCGCGGGAGGCAAGGCGACGAAGCACAACGAGAAAAGGATGTTAACCCTCGTTACTAGAGTTTTTGTCTCGTTCTGCTGTACGGTAATATAAAAGACATATTCTTTGCTTTTATTCTACTTGTCTTTATTTTTTGTTCTCCCTTTTCTGTCACAGGTTACCCGCCCGAAGAAAAAGAAAAGGCAGATGACATTAAAACCCTTAGACAACCAGTCAGTCGACTCTGCTGCCTCTACAGTGCTCTATGTTCCAGATGTAAATGACACTAATAGACCCTTGAATGAGACTTTGTACGGCAAACAAGGAGCTGCGGATGATAATTCTAATACCAGTTCATCTGAGAGCGAGGCAGATGACACACCCCTGAGAGAGGACATGCCTGTGTCGACTGATAGGTGGAAAAAGAGGGAGGTAGATGCCTTAATGGACGCTGTGAACCATAACAGAGCAGCCCTTAAGTACCACTTCAGTGGGACAGGGGGTGGAAAGGACATCAGGAGGCAGGCATGGAGGGATGTAGCTTGTGAGTAACCTAAGAGATATCAAACGGCCTCTTTTTTTCTGTCTGTGTCAGTTTTCTATAAGAACAAGATATTTTTGAACTGAAATAATTTTTAAGAATTAATAGCTCAATTAAATCCCTTCTTTTTTTGCAGTGTACGTTAATGCAGAAGCTAAAACCCATCGCACAGTAAAACAATGTTCCTATAAAACCTCTGATTTCACCCAGAAGAACAAGCAAAAGGTGAGACACAAATTTAGAACTGTAAACTTATAAAGAGATTTTTAAAGTAAAAAGGTGCCCTTGTCTAGCATAAACCTTATCTTAAGAGTAGGAAACTTTAATTATTTTCTTGTTTTGTTCTAGTACAACAAGCTGAGGAGGGAATTGAGCAAGACTGGCAGTGGCCCTGTGGACAAGAAAAAGAAGTTAACCGAGACACAGGAAAAGGCACTGGAATACCTGAAGCCCGAGGCAGTGAGAGGTAACCTGTGGCTCTTGTCTTACACCTTATTTGTGGCCGGAATTTAGAATAAATTTCTTAACAGAAATAAAATTGAAGGATAATGTTTAATTACTCAATTATTTATTTCGTAAAGGTATTCCTGGCATAAAACCGATGGCTTTGAACCCAGCGGACCACAAAGAGGCCTTCGATGAGGACGCTCTCTGGAAACCTGGGTCCTGTGATTTCACTAAAGTTCAGGGATCAATGAAAGTTACAAAGATGCCAAGGAAAGATAAAGACAAGGAAAAAAGGAGGAAAGAAAGGATGAGGAAAGAGGAAAGAAAGAGGGCCCATGAGAAAAAAATGAAAGAGGAGAGAAGAAAAGAGGAAATAGATGCCAGAATACAGAAAGAGGTTAACGACATGTCCATGAAAAAAGAGGAGGAGAGGAAGAGACTTTTGGCTCAACAAAAGCAGGAAGTCAAACCCAAACCAGGACTGAAGGTCATCCAGTGCACTGAGGAAGAGTGGAAAATAATATGCGCCGAAAAGGCTAAGAGGAAAGCTGAAAGAGCAGCCATAAGGGCAGAAAGAATGGCAAGAAAGATGAAACAAGGAAAATGAGCTCATTCTGTTTTAAAAAACTAAAAAAGAAGAGAATTAAGGCCTATAATTACATTTCCTTTATTAAAGATAGTGCGTGGATAGACTTTCATGGTTACATCTTAAACAAAAACACAAAAATCATTTTTTTTCTTTCTTTAAACAAAAATCTTTCTGTAATGAAAATACCGGTAATTTAGGTGGCACATAGAATAACAACTACATGGCTATAAAAGAATACTGCCAGGACTAGGTCAGTTTTTGGGACATCTAGAAATACTTCTCAGCATAGTCTTTCCTGAACTTCTTGATATAGTCACTTTGTTCCAGCTGAGTCCTCTGTGGAGGCTGGACAAGGGGGGCTCTCTTGGGCCTCCAAGGATCAGAGGGGCTGTTCACAATCCGTATCCCGTGGTCCAGGGCCACGTTGTGGAGACATGCACAAGCCGTTATGATCCACAAACTCCTCTTAGGTGAATGCCGTATGTACCCAGCCGAAGAGTCCAGTATCCTGAATATTCAAAAGAGAGTTTTTTACTTTTCAGTTAAAGCTTATTTTTCCTCTTTATATTCAAACTTGTGTAACTGTAACATGCTTTATTTTTTTTAAGGGAGGACCATCTCGTTATTTTTGAGTTCCTTTGATAAATAAAAAGATGTTTACAATCAAAAAAAGATTCAATTTTTCTCACCTCCAACGCTGCTTGAGTATCCCAATGCAGTGCTCTACTCGTACTCTGCTCCTCTTGTGCCACACATTGAAGGAGCGCTGTTTAGGAGTCTCCTCATCTTTGAAGGGGGTAAAGAGATTTCTCCTCAGACCGTATCTGAGAAAGGAGCCAAAAGATAATAAGAAGAAGAGAAAAAAAGAAGAAGGTGCACTAACTGTGTTAAGAAATTTTTGTTTTCCTCTCTGAAAAAAAAAAATGGGGTAGCACGTTCATATAGGAAGCCCTTGAGTATCCTTTTAAGTAACTCCAGAGTACGAATAAAAAAAAAGAAGAATAAAAAAAACAACTCACCCAGAGTCCCCTAAGAGGACAAAGTCCTCCCAAGCCTCCGCCTCCAATTCGTCTCCAACCGGGCTGGAATTCAGGAAATATGCGTCGTGCACCGATCCAGGCCAGCGGGGGTCCACAAAGAGGATTCTTTTATCGTAGTCACAGATCACCTGATAGAACAAAGAATAAAAATTAATTTGGGAAAAGAGAAAACTATGTAAGAGAACTTGTTCATGCACACTTATGAAGACTCTTACTTAAGAGAAGAAATTTTCTGAGCCAGTAAGATATATTGTTTTATATGTATAAAGAACTACTATTACAACAACAACAACAACAACAACAACTTACGGTGGTGTTAATAGAATGGTACCCTTTCCTGTTCACATACACGCTCTCATTCTGGTATTCAGTAGGGGTTTTAACAGGTACATGAGTCCCATCTACGTATCCAAAAACGTATGGTGTCTTCTGCTCCTCTTCCTCCGAGGAAGGTGAGATAGGTGTTTTCTTATATTTGACATGGGACATGACAGGTTGTTAGAGGTGACATGTGACATGGGGATTCAAGTCACATGTGACATGACCATTTTTTAAAATCGACATGTGACATGGGGGACACACCATGCACACCCCCTTACATGAAATGAAACCTAAGAGACATGAGTGACATAAGTGGGCTGCTGAAACTTTTTTATTCAAAAAGAGAATAAGACAGAGAGGAAAGGGGAGGGGAATAGGATGTCTGATAAAGAAAAAAAAAAGGAAAAGAGTTTCATTTAGATTGAAGAGAAAAATTTTTACCCTGTCAATATGTGTCATGCCTCCTGCCCTCTTGGTGCCCTTGAAAGAACTGTGCTTCTTGTATTCTTCTACTAGTTTCCTGACTACGTCTTTGCTGAGGCGATACCTTGCCACAAATTCCTCATCGTTGAACAAAGACTCCCTTGGCTTACACTTGCGGGTTTTCCTGCCCAAGCGATCCCTTAAAGGAGGCATGATGTCTTCTTCCTTCAAATTTACCTCAGAAAACAGAGTCTACACTGGTACCCAACTTGTCAGGATCAAAACGATGGTCCCCATTGAAAACAATGCTGAAGAAGTAAAAGGCAGAACATCTAGAGTAACTGCCTTTTTTTATCTCGTAAGAGACTCAAAGAGGACACAAAACGAGACTTTAACAACGAGACTTTATTTGTGTTACACTTTTTTCCTCATTCTGAGGTCACACCAGGCAAAACACAACGAGATTTCTTTTGTGTAACGGTTGCACGGCAGCTGTACGAGAAACACTGCATTCTCGTGGATTCTGTAACAACCTCCTGGTCGCTGGCTACTGAGGCTGATAGGAGGTTACAAACAACGGACATCCTGGTGGTGTAGCATGTTCTACAGTGTTTACACAGACATAGAAATATAAGAATAAGAAAGTCAGGAATTATCACTTGCAGGGTAGCCCAACACCCAATAGGAAGACATTGTGGTATTTTCAATTGATCGTTGTCTTTCCTTATGAGGACTAATTGCATTGAGACTAATTATGTGGACAAGATTGTTTTCAAAGAACAGCAAAATGAGTTATTTTGAACTTGAGCAGTTACCATTAAAAGATGAAATCAAGTTCATGCTTGAACTAAGATTGGGATCACTTTCATTTTAACCTGCGTGGCTTTCATTCATTTCCTGACTTCCTTTTACAATAACCAAATTGTAAATCAGTTTAAGAAATAACTAGAAATTAATGGTCAATGCCTGCTAATGTTTAAAAAGGTAGGCTTGGGTTGAGGCTTTACGTTATTGCGTTATCACAATTAATTATTAGTAATATGTCAAAACCCTATGGATTCAAGGTCAATTTATATCTTGATGGTTAGGCATCACTATATAACACAGATTAATTATAACTCTCAGCTCAGATATACCATGAATGTAAATGAAGAATATTAGTGACCCATCTGGAGAAAACGTGCATCGGGGGGGGGGTTAGTTCTGCATTTGGCCACCAGAGGGCAGTGTATGAGTTGAACACTTAAAAATATACAATAAAATCGCTTAGATCCATTTTTGATGGGGAATTCTGTGGTATGCTTAGAATTATTCCATTTGCACTGAAAGTGTTCCATTCATGGAATGCAAAACAGACATCCATTGCCACGGAAACATAGATAAGTGGCAAATATGGCAATTTCTGGTTTCTAAATAGGAATTTTTGCCACAAATGTGTTGGATAAGGAACTTGGAACCATAAACAGACCCAGAAAATTTCCTCTAGAACCGATTTTATAATAAAAAATTGTTTATTTTTCAACAAAACTGTATTTTTGCATTATCACAATTTAAGCTCGGATATAATGTATTTAGGCCTTATTTGTATTTTTGATTGCTCTTACTGACTTAGGTTTGGCAAGCAATTACAGAAGAACTATGAGGAATATTTTAGCTCAAGATATCTCATTTGAAAGCAAATGACTTCAACTTTAAGAAAATACATTTCCCCTATGGATGGAGGTTTGCCCCCTTTTGGTCCTGATGTTTTATACCAACTTGTTGATCATTACAACTCCATCAAATATCAAAATTCCACTCGGTAGTATAAGACTGCAGAACAGGGAAATCTTTCATATAAAATGCTAAGCTCACACATGATTATATTTGCCGGGATGCTACTTGAAAGTATTTAAAACTTTCCTCGTAGTGTGTGAGGTTGGCAACACACTTATGTGTACATATATTTGTGATGAGCCTACTTCAGACTTTTGATGCTAACGGGCATTGTTCACACCTCCTATCCATATTCATATGTTTCAGGGATATTTTCCATACTTTGCACAGGATACTAGTGTGTCCAACTCATCCACTGAATCCATCAGTAAGTTAACTTTGCCTCTTCTGATAAATGACATTTTTATGTTCTCAGAAATTTATCCCTTGCAACATCCCTCAGTGCGAGCCAACTTTTAGCTTACACTAGTCTGAAAGTGTGATCTACAAACTATCTACAAATTTCTACCATACCCATCTTATTTCTAGTCTAGGTATATGGGTAAGGGGTGGAGATTCTGTTGCAGTGTGTTGACAGAAAGAAAAGAAGGATAAGTGTTCTATGTCTAAGTGATGCAAATACAAAATGAAGGTTTCTGACTGAGGCAAAGGTTCATAAATGAGCATCATTTTCATAGAATATTTTATTAATGTTGTGAAATACCATTTTTCCATTGAAACGGTACCAAACAATGATTTTAACAAAATAGTAGGGCCCCTTATCCATATACCTAGACTAGAAACAAGTAAGTGATACCTTTACTGAGAAACTAGTACATGTATAAAGAATGGTTCTATTGGAAGAATGTCATGATAAGGTAAAGAACTTTTGATTTTCAGACATCTCATTTCAACATATCTTTTATCTTCTGATGTAGTGGTACTTAGATAACAACAGGGGGGCTGGTGAACGTTTGTGTAAGCATGGCAAAATTATTTCCATCTCTTGTAGAATGGGTAAATAATTTCCTGCTTACATTGATTATGACTGAGTATCAAGCACAGTGATAAGAGGTCACCTCCAGACATCTGCAATTCCCGATTACCTTGTCTGTCAAAGGTTAGTCATCCTCTAAATTGGATAACTAAGGAAATATTAGCACTGCCTCTTTAGAACTAACGAAGTAGTCTGGAAAACATTTTTTTCTAGGAGCATTTCTAGGCGAAATACAAAAAGTCAAGAATGCAGTCTGCATCTAAAGGTTAACTAACATCATTGGTCTACTTCTATAGGCCATGGCTAATGGCCATGGAGGACGTTGCCTGGAGAGTAGTAAGCTAATTTAGCAACATACTAAGATGTTTTAAATGGTATGTCTGGGATGGTTTATTGTTGTGAGCAGTAACGGCTTGGCACTGCTGACTAATAATTCAGTGTAGCATAATGGTCGTGTGGTAACGAGTCCGACTGGGAGTTGGATCATTCAGGCTAGTGTAAGTCTCCAGCAAGAAACTGCTATGATATTCCCGTCAGAATATGGAAATAGGAACAATGTCCTTTTTACCTGTACATCATGTATACCATGTGTGTTCGGAGGCTAGATTTTCATATGCTTGTCCAACCATAAATCATAATAGTCTGTCCAAGGCTGGTAGAACATGTGCTTGTCATGGTATAAGATCGCATGTTCGCAAGACCAGGGTCAGATTTTTTATTCAATTTCTAAATGATGGTGCAGCTGGTACAAGGGATATAACTTGCTTTCCCTTTGTCAATAGTAACAATATAATGAGGAATGTTGGCAAATTTGATAAAACATAATAAATCTCAAAACAGTTAATGGTTTTATCATTCAAGAAAATGATCTCAGGATTGAAAATAAAATTGGCCTTCTCAATTGTCCTCGAATCTAAAAAAAGAAACATTCTTAAGACTAGCTAGTTATTATTTTCTGAGAAGCATGGGTATAAAGCATTACTTCATCATAATAAGCAGTAGATTTGTCAATCGGATAAAAAATAGCATTGGTAACAATTACTGCCATTACGGTGTTTATTACTGATATTTGCTTTTTTTCCAGAATCTCCATCCTGGAGCAGAAAAGAGCTGACCACACATTATGTGAATCAGAATATCTTGATTGTTTAAAAGGACTGGTAGATTTATAAAATAGAGCGAACATATAGCTTGATCAAGTCTTTTCAGATGAAGAGGTATGTTGTATTTGCTACTTTAAAATGTATATGATTATAGAATAATGAGATTATCAGTACAGGTGCAACACTTGACCAATTAGAAACAGTTAATTAAGTGTATTCTTCACTACAAGTTAAAAAAGAAAAAGCATTTTAGCTATGACATGGAATAATCATGGTATAGACGCTAGGAAGATATGTATCTAACTCCCTACATGATTTAAACATTAAATCTCTCATCCTTGTTAGATTTAATGAAATTTGAATCATAGTCATATGTACCCTTGCAGCTTCCATTCACGATCAATTGGGCCATAAACAACAAAGATAAGAAAATTCACATAATAAAGACACTGACGCAGAATTCTTAAAGAAACTGCATCTAGCTTTATCTTAGTATTGTTAATTTCTACAATACAATTGCTACGTCTAATTTTTCTTTCATTTACTGTGAATGGATTGTTCACTGACAACAAATCTACAGCTTGGAGGCTCTCTTTGGTTCAGTACTATTATCGTATGATTTATGTTTCTACAACCCCTTTTTACTTGAGTTAGGAAAATGATTCCCTGATTACAAAGTAAAGCTTAACCCCCTGGGAACAGCTTAGTGCTGCGATACATTATGGGTTACTCACAAGGCAAACAAAAATGATATATTGAATTTAAGATATACCATAAAACCTCCCTGAAAGGTCGACCTTCCATCAAATTTGATTAAAATTAAGAAGCCAAAATATACATCATTTGTGATTAAAATTTATTATACCTGAACACCTTTCAAAGGCCAACCCCCTAACTTGAGATGATGTAACCGTGTACAAGCTAACTTTTGGCTGCTTAAATCTCTTAATTCGGATGGTGTCTGAGGGATGTTTGAAGGTACTGCACAGGGATTGGCAGAACACCATCCTGCAGCTACTAAAGGCATTATGCAACCCTCAGATGGCTTATAATTTTGTGTGACAGTCAGTTAATAGGGAAATGATGTGAATAATCAAGTTTGTGAATGAGTGTCTTTGCAACCTATCCCTGTGACAGAGGACTAATATCTTGGTGTCCACAAAGGAGGTGGAATACCTGGTGGTTGGCAACTGAGGTTGATCAGGATGTATTAAGGACATCCTGGTAGTGTCATGTGATTTACCATTATGTACAGGTGGTCTGTCGTCTCACGCCAAATTCTAAATACATTGATCAGTATAGTAATCTATAAAATTAATATCATACCTACCTGTTGCCATGCTCATTTTCATAGCTATTGCCTGGAGATTATTCACATTCTTTTAAGTGTGTATAGCACATAGCCCACCAAAAAGTGTGCGTGTCATGGTATAGGTCTGGTACCATTATGCTGATTTGAGAACTTCTTCCTAAAAATTGCCTTTCAAGCAATGCCACTCACAGGTCTTGTCATACTGACAATAGAAAGTCGTCATCCTGACAACTTAGGTGGTCAGGATGACGACCTAAAGTCGCCACTTTGATGACCTAAAGCTGTAGTTTTAGGTATCATCAACCTGAGGACTTAAAGTCGTCTGCACTGACTAGTTTCGTACCTCTCAGTTTTTCAGTGCATGGGCGCTGCAGCGGGCTGCTTTGTCCTTGGCTTTAAACATCAGACACCTGCCTAGCTGGAAGGTGGAACTCGAAACTCTATGGTGTCTTATCTGGAACCTGATGATACAATCGCCTCCTAATAGATCATTCAGCTAAAGATATTTGCTGCTCAATAGAGCATTGAGTAGACAAGATGTTCCACTCAATGGAACCTAACTGCTCAATTGGATTCTCCTCATGGCATAGCGTGGCCTCTTCTCAATGTCCCATTGAGAGGAACATTTTGCAATTGGGAGTACCTGGACGCCAGGAGGAATCATTAGAATGATTCAGGGAAGAAATATACTGCAGAGAAGGTATCATAATTAGGTGTCTATGGTGAAAGTAAACATACTACATCCCCTGGACAGATCTGTGGGCCTCCATTCAGTATACATGGACATGCCCGCATCCCATATAGATCCCTCATATTCCAGCACTCATATGTATTGGGGGCAATCTCTTACAATAGGAATTCCACATAACAATGAATTGGAAATACCCATCTCAGGAGTAATCCATCGTCACTGTCTTCATATTTTAACCACAGATGAAAGCATGGCTCTAGGCGGGCCCAAGGGATGGTGATGAAAATAGATCATTGTTGTTTTCTTAATGCAAGAAGATTCTAGTCTGGCAGATACATGAATAGTGAGTATGGATGATGTGGTCCTAGCAATATGCCGCTGCAGTGCATTCTAAGCAATCTATCTTACTATCTTAACCTGCTAAAGCAGTGCATTATGCCCATTGATCGGCATGCTGCAACAAAATAACACTTCATTGAGCAACGTGCCAACACTCCAGGAGTGCATTGACCCCATAGTGTCAGTATGATCACATGATGACATATTTTGATAGTATTTTAACTTAATAAAATGATGCATACCTTTTAACAAATCTGCTATTGCAAGGGCAGGAAGAAGACATCTCTGATACAAAGTATGACTTAACCTTAGGTCGATATGTGAGTAAATGATTGATTTTCTTGAGATAAGTGTAGTAACTGGATTCCGATCTATAACATTTAAAGATTGGGGACACGTTATTCCTGCCACCGCCCCCCCCTATGTGTTCCATCAACCCCGCAGCCTTAATCTTCCAGTTGCCAATTCTGCCACAAGTGCTAAAGTGGAACTGCACCATTTCTTGTCAAAATATCTGTAACCACATTGCAACAATGATCAGAGATCCGGGGTCATTTGAATGCAGTAAAACCAGGTTCGGTACAGTGTCATTGCTTCCAAGTGATTGTAAAACATGAGAATTAGGTAGTATGACATGCCCTACAGTAAGGTGGGCCAGGTGCTAGCTGTGAGCAATTTAATGCAGAAGACTATGAATAATTGGACAGACTTCAGTAAAAGTATATACAAATAGTGGTCAACATCTACAACATAAACCCTGCAGTTTCAAACAATGACATTAGAGCATACTTATTCATAGGCTCTCTGTCACACTGTACTGAAGTTCAGTCTGGCCCAGTGCAATCTGGCCCCAGCTCGACCACTAGCGTGAGTCGTCTCTGGCACCTAGCGTTTGTGGGTAAAAGAAGTTTTTTCCGCTGGTTGCTGTAGTCCTTATTTGTAGGCAGGTATCTCGAGTAGTAATCTTCCCCAGAAAATGGGGACCATCATCCCCATACACGAGAGAGGTATGCCCTTGAATCCCGACCGGGCAAGACTGGGGTCAGTGCGATGTGATTACCGTCGTACATGAAGGCATTACTCGATCTTTACCACACACCACCACCCCATGACAAATACTAAGCTAAATAGCAGATAAGTGTAACTCACGTTCTTAATCCAGGTACTTCCAATGGCTGTAGACGTGTTTGGAACTGCACATAGGGTATCCTCACCAATATCAAGTTGGTATCTATCTCCCGTTTCCTGTCTCCTCTCACATGTACCAGTTTATCCATATTAACCAGAGGGTCCAAATATAAAGTATGTGGATTCCTGTACGCTTGTGTAATGAGATTAAAATAAACTTAATCAATATAATATATAAAGTCATGGACTTTTGCACTCATCTATGAATGCAATGTCTGATGCAGGTCTCTCTTTGTAACTTTAGCGGTCATGACTTTAGTAGTTTGAATGCAGAACTTTGAGCAATTATTACAAAACCCATTCACTGTGCATAGACGTAGGGTGAATTGGGCAGTCCTGCCCATCAGGGCAGTAGAATGGCACAAGCTGCAGTGGCTGGTTGTTTCTATTTATAGGTCTCTGCTAGCAAATACGAAGTACACTTCATCTACATTGGTTCTGTGTATAGGCTATAGACCTACAACGTGTCAGTCTGGATTGCAGAAAACAATTCAGCTAAGTGTTTTGCCCTGTCTAAAGGGCGGCGTCCACTGCGACAAATGGACCATCCGTCTCCCTTCATCCGTCATTTTCTCCATAGAAATCAGTGATAAATATGACGGATGAAACCGACGGATGGTCCATCCGTCGGCAGTGGATGCACCCCTTTACCTAGCTCCAAGTGTATCCGTTGGGTGGGCAATTGGCCTTTGGTGCAGCAAACCAGACCTATATTGCTGAAGAGCATGAGTTACAATTACTAATTGTCCCTGCAGGCAAACAGCACAAAGTACTGAACTCACGCCCTGGCTGTATGTCAGGTAAGGTGAACATTTTGTACTTATTTGCAACTTATTCACACATGTCATTATCTGCAGGCAGCATTGTTCTACATGTATGTTCGGTTATGCATTTATCTCACTTAGAAAATACATAAAATGTAAATGTGTCTCCTGTATCTTGCTTTATCAATGTGTTACATAATATATTTGATATTTTGAGGTAATATTTGGTGCATGTACCTGACCACATGTAGGCGACCACCCTATGACATAACACAGTTTTAACTGTAACTCACGCTATACATGCCAGAAATCAGTCTACGCCTCCAGTAAAACTTTGTTCGTTGCTACTTTCACAGGGTGGTGGTGTGCGGGCAAACATCACCAAAACGTGGTCAGGTAACTGTACCATGAGTAGATACAAAATAAAGTATTTAATCTGAATGCAAGTACACAATCTGAATATAGCAGTATATTGTTAGAAAAAAAAAAACAACGGTCAATTACAGAGCAACTGTGTAATTCTATCTGAGATAGCAGGATTGGAGATGTTGTAAGTAGGGATCATGAACAGAGCCTGATACAAGATCTCATAATTCTTGGAAATGGACAGTGAATCAATAGACATTATACTGTGTCTGTTCAATTGATTCTACGCTATAGTTCATGTGAATACAGACCTAGCGGAATTAGTTATCAGCCAATGAAATAATGACAACTATTCCTTGTAGGTCTCGGGGGCAACTGGTAGGCTATCCATCTGATGGCTCTCATCAGTGTAACTTGCTGGCTACTCGCAAAACAAAAGGAAGAGAGTAAATAATAACATGGAAGGCCCTCCCATATCACCATAAAATCAAATGGGATGAGAAAGAATTCAAACCCTCCCCCTCAGAAAAGTATCTTCAAAGCCGATAATATCTTTTTAGATGCCCTGTGGATTATTGTTTGAAACATGATGCAAGGGGGCAACATTTTGCTATTGATTTTCTAACACCTTTTTGTGCTCCAGTAGATTTCATGCAGATAAGAAATGATGTACCAACAAATTTGCGTCTTTTAACTTTTGTCATATACCACAAAGGGTAAACTTCCCGCAATTTAGGGGGGCAAAATTCATTGAGGCTATTTTTTTTTCAAAGAAATATATAACTTGTATTGCTGAAATTATGGAGAGCACCAACTTACTTTTTGGAATGGCCAGAAACAATTTTGGATAAGTTGCCTTTGTGACCTGCTTTTAATAGGCTGTTTGTCTGATCCTAGTATGGTTTATGCCAACCGTTCAGTCTCAGCTGCTGGATATTGTCAGCAGGGATGTCAGATACTTTGTTGGTAGACCGAGGTAGTTTGTGATGTTAACGATGATGTAGTAACAACCATTCAGGAGATCAAAATGGCATTACCCAACATAAGATCCCCTTTCTGCACTTGTACTTGGTCCTGCCTCAGCAGGCCCTCCCAGGGGTAATTGAAACTGTTCTATCTTCTAATTCACTCCATATTCTTTGCACTGAAATGATATTGCAGACATTTATCTCTTCCTTTGGCAAAACACTCAGTACATCATTGGATCTAACTGGGATCTCCTCCATATATAAGTAGGATAATGGTAAATCGGCAGGAGCAGCTCCCAGACATGGTTAAGTAGAGCAGTCATGAGCATTACAAGGACTTATGAAGATCTCTGTGCACTCTGTCACAACAGCTGTCATTACAATTTAAGGGTGCCCTCCTGTTTGTCCTCTTAGTCCAGGAGCCAGCGCCCTGAAAATTTGATTTCGTTGCACCCCAACCATAGCAATGGTCACATGGTATCAAATGAAAGCTTAGACCATTAGCTTTCAGATTAGGCCAGGTGGGTCATTATCTAGGGACATTGAAATATATTGGTCTTTGGATGGTGATGTTGACATGGGGAAATTATGTAGTATGTGTTTACCATTATGCTCTTCAACAGAATACGGTGATAGGTTAAAGCCGTGTTCCTAGGGGTACAATCGTATACATGGAAGGACTTATCTAGTAATCTTATTTTGAAAACAGGATATGTATAGATGGGGTGGCCAGATATTCTGTGTAATTTCTTGGGGACAAGTGGAAAAAAGAGGTTTCCCTTGTGTATTGTAATCCATCCGTCCCCCTGACAGTTATCTGTGACCCGCTTCGAGAAGCCATATCATGAATCAAATTGAACGGCGTCAAAACCTAGTCCTCAACCAAAGGTACCTTGATGGCCTTAAGGGCATTGTTATAGTCAGCTGCAATGCACATAGTCTCAATTCCAAGAAGTTGTTAGATATTAAATTGAGCCTTGACACTGACTTCTTAAGCATTTGTGAATCATGGGTTTTGCCAACTAGTGATAATGCTCTAGTCCACTGGGTAGGTAAGACAATATATAGGAATGACTGTACCCACCCCACAGGTGGAGACTTATTAACATACAACAGACATAGTCCCTACTGTCGCACAGTGCCTGCATTGGAGTTGATGGAACCCTGTATAGAAATTTAGGCCATTGAATTAGACAAGCCCACATATAAGTCATCAATGATACTGAACATGTACCATCCGTTTTATTGTTTTTATTGAAAAATTGGGAAATATTATTAGGTTAATAGACAGGGACAAATATGAGATTTGGGTAGTTGGCGACTTTAATATCAATATCAGGGACCGGAACGCTAGGGGATCAAAGGGTCTATTTGATTTGTGCAGGGAACATAGCCTAAGACCTATGATAGAAGGCGAAATCGCACAACCGAACGAGAAGGACAGTGGAGGCACTAGCATTGATAACATACTTACAAATTATGAAATTGTAAGTCACAAGGGAGTGCTGAACTCTATGGTAGCAGATCATTATGCCATATACGCATGCAGGAAAAAAAAACAAGGGAAAAGCACTGCTCTCTCAGTTTTATAGGTACAGACTATGATAAGGCAGATTTCTATGGGTATTTGCAAAACCTAGATTGGACTGTCTTTAACAAGTCTACGGACCCCGATTTTAAATGGAATTTTTTCTATGAAAATATTGTTGGTTACCTTGATTGTAGTTGCCCAGTAAGAACCTTTAGGGTTAAAAAGGAGGAAAAACCTTTGGTAACTAGAGAAGCAATTGAGTTGATTAATGAACATCACTAGTTGCTTTCTGAATTATGTCAAACCAAAGTTAGGGGGATCCTAAAAAGGATTTGTACCCTACATAATAGGCTAATAACATCCGTTCAAACAGTTCTACTGTTAAATTTGGGGTCCCTCAGGGGTCGACATTAGGTCCTCTGTTGTTTGTGTTGTTCATTAATGACATTTGTGAAAGGGTCAGACACAGCAAGTGTGTTATGTACGGGGATGACACGGAGATTTATGTATCTGACAAAGATGCTGATGTCGCGATAAGGAAACTGCAGGCTGATATTGATGGCTTCAGTGATTGGTGTTTGTCTAATTATATGACAGTTAACACCCAAAAAGGCATGTGCATGTATTTTGGTCCTGGTAATAAGTTAGGAAGGCCCCCTCCCTTAGATATTGTCTTTAATGGTAATTTATTGCCGACCTGTGAAACATACTCTTACCTAGGTGTTGAGTTGGACTGTAAACTGACCATTAATCCCCATATATCGAAGATAGAGAAGTGCTTCGGTAATAAACTCTATAAATTGTGTAGGCTGAGGAGATGCTTATCAGTTGACATTGGCTTATGTATATATAAAGTTATGATGGTCCCAGCAGTGAGTATTGCTCTTTTTATACTGGTTGCTGTAATATTGGCGAGCTTAATAAACTCCAAAGGATGCGGAACCAAGCTCTGCATGAGATATGTAAGGTCAATAGTCTAGAAGTTCACCAAAAAAAAACCCAGCTATTGTGCATTATGTGGAAAAGGTCAAGAAGGGGTGAAGCCTTAGAGCAAGTTGTGATAAGGACACGGGGTGATCATAAAATTAGGTTTGCTAAAAGGAGGGCAAAAAGTGCATTTTATGAACAATGCCCATACTACAGGGGTGCCACCCTTTAGAACTCCTTGCCGTTTGACGTACAGCATCTTCCAACACTTAGAAGGTTCAAGACAGCAATTAATGAGCTAGTATGAAAATGTGCACTGTCTAGGCCTGCTTGAGGCAGGACCCCCTGAGATTGTCAGTGCTGTGCCCCAACAACTTAAGTGGGTCGGATTTTCGATTTCTACCCACTTTAGGGCACAGAGTCCAAACACGTAAAATTTAATATCAATGAAATGCACTTTATTATATTGGAAGACCAACATCTTGGGCCCCCAAAAAACATGATTCCAAAGTTGTACTCCTAAAATGTCAGTTTTGGTAACCCATCAATGAAAATCATCTCTTTTCGTGTAACGATGGTCACATTTATAATCTATGTCCATAGCAGACCAGCTGGAAATGCTCATATCACCCTTAAATTTGGTATGCTTATACTTACAATAGTTACCAATGTACATGCCAAAAAGAAATATCCTCTCTCAAAAACTTCTAAATCTATGGATGATCTCAAATTTTTGAAATTTTGAAAATTTGTTGATTTCATCCCAACCTTTCTGCACTTTTCTATAACAACACTAAAATACCTTCTATTCGCCTGAATATCACTCTGAATTATATTTAGGGTTTGTACTATGTAAATCAAGTGCAATTGTACACTTATTGTACAGTATATCTCCTCTGTTGCCCCCCTAACTTTACTCATTCATCACGTATAAATGTGACCATCGTTACACGATGTATATGACATAGTAATAGCATGGATATAACCATTTTCCCTTGTCATAAGACCTTTACACTCACAACATTTGTAGTAAACAGGTTGGGAAACTGATTTAACCAGATATTTACATACTTTGAACCCCGAAAGGGTGAGCACCATGCGTTGAAACGCGGAAATGCTGGATTTTTCACCACTTTTTGCAAGTTCGGACGGACATTGGACCAGGACAAAATATAATTACCACACTCTATATACCTCTATTCAATGCCCAAAGTAGTCTATGAACAGCATAAACATCAACAGATACCATGCAATCACTCTATTTTCCATGGTAGGCCTTCTACTAGACACTACCCAAAGTATACTGTAGCGGCGGGGCGGGAAGCGCTAGGCTTTCTGCGGGACTCTGCGGGTTGGGCTGGTTCGGTCCCGCACCACGAGGGGGCGCGGTGCCCGCGGTTGCTATATAAGGCCCGCGGGGGCCGCTGCCCCTTCAGTCTATGACTCCCAGCTGTCTGGTGCGGACGTGACCCAGCCTCCCCAGCAGAGTCCTATGTAGACTTTAGGAACGACGTTGGCTATGTAACTGATGAGATCTGATTAATAGAAGAGACACGCCTTGCTATTTGTACACCTTTATTCACACAATATACGGGTTGAGTTTTCCCCAAGCTTAATTGAACGACTTACTCCTGTGTTCGTCTAATACGCTACATTGGTGACAGCGGTGGTTCTTGAGCGGAACCCACGATTACGGCTAATTTAGGCGGCGCAGGTGGGGAAATATGTCCAGTGACGGCTTAACTAGGGAAGAGAGAGAAGAAATGATGGCAGGGGTGAGGGGGAACCTCGTGCAGATAGATGAAGACGTGATGATTCGTCTGGGTCCCGAGAACCGACTCTCGTCTCGGAGTCCCGCAGTCCCGCAAGGTCCCGCAGTCCCGCAAGGTCCCGCAGTCCCGCAAGGTCCCGCAGTCCCGCAAGGTCCCGCAGTCACGCAAGGTCCCGCTGAAGCGGTGGGCGCCCTGTTTCGTCGCCGGGAGGAATTGCATGATCGTCTGGACCACTCACGGCTGCCGCGGGCCCAGTTTTCGGGAGGAGAATCCACTATGCAGATCTCTGGGGAGCAAGGAGGGGCTTGGGGGGGACTGCCCTCCGAGCCACCGAGTCCAGGCCCCCAGCCGGGTAGCGCCGAATCAGGACCCTTGGGCGTGCCACCCGATCGGCCGCGACCATCCGTTACGACTTTGGCCGATCGCCTGGGCCGAATTGACGTTGACCCATCTCCGGTGACCACCGGGGAGGGTGCTCTCACCGACCGTCCTATCGGCGGCCGGGGGGATCCGTCGGCGTCGTTGGATTGGCGGGACGACCGGCCCTGCCGGGAGTCGGTTCGCCCCTCCCTTCCCAATTCATCCCCGTGGTCTTCCACGTCATTGCCGGAGGCCAGAGTACCGTCAGGAGACAGCGTAGTTTCCTCCAGAGGCGACTTAGCACCGGACGCCTCGTATCCCCTCCCCATCCCCAGTTCGGAGGAGGAGAGACCATTGGAAAGCATGCGGGCCATGCGGGAGGAAGAGCAGAGACAGGCCGAGTGGGTACGAGAATGGCGGAGAAGGGAGGAGGCTCGGAGACAAGAGGCTCGAGCTCCTCCGAGGTCCGAGAGTATGACGGCTTCACCACACCATGGCCGGGATACGGTTATTTCGGCTCCACAGCCGTTATCCAGCCACCCGCAAAGCAGCCCCGCCCCACCACCGACTTTACTACCACGGGCGGAGGGGATAACGCACCCAGGGCTGGTGAGGCCAGAATATGGGGAGGTTAGGCCCCGAGTCGACTTGATGATCACCAGACCGCCCGCGCCTGCAGGGGAGGGGATGACCACCCACCATCCCGGGGGGGAACTGGTCCCAGAAGGAGGACCCGCCTTGGCGGACTGGAAAAGATCCATCTCGGCACACAGCTCACTTCCCACCCCGCGAGCGTGGGATTCCATCGGGGACAGGGGGGCGACCACCACACCCGCCCCGAGTGACCGACTGCGTCAGGCAGTGGGGGGAATGATCGGGGATCCCCGGGCAGGGGTTTCTGCAAGGGATCGGCTCTCAGGCAGCTCCTTGGAATGGGGTCCCGGTGACCGGCTGACGAAACCCATTTTTATGCCGGGCAAGTTCGATGGCTCCGGCCATCTTCTCGAATATCTGTCTCACTTCGACCTTTGTCGACGGGCCAACGGATGGGGAAACGCGGACGCTGGCGTCTTTCTAGGGTTGTCCCTCACCGGCATCGCACGTCGCCTCTTGGCGGGTATCGACCCCGGCACGGAAACCGGCTACCTGCGCCTGCGTGATGCCCTCGTAGCCCGGTTCCAGCCACCCAACCAGAGCGCAGTCTATAAATCCAAACTAAAGGCCTTGGAACGGGCGAAGGGCGCTTGCCTTCAAGCCCATGCCGAAGAGATACAACGATACATGCGTCTGGCCTACCCGGGGGCCGACGAAGCTACAATTGATGTCATGTCCAGAGACCGCTTCGTCGAGAGCCTACCTGATGAGCGACTCCGTCAGTGGATTCATCAGACGATGCCCGACGACCTGGCGGGGGCCGTTCAGGTAGGCCTCCACGCGGAAGCGTGCCTGCGCTCCGGCGAGGGTGATCGGGGGGCAGCGGCAGCCAGGGTCTCCTCGACTACAATGGCGGAGGAATTGGCAGCCCTGCGCAAGAAGGTAGAAGAGGGACAGGTACAGTCCGAAGCTGTGATGGCGCGAACAGACGCGGCTTTCAAGAAGCTGGATAGGCCATCTGAGGGCAGGAGGAGAGAGCGACCGAGGGGCGATCGGCCTGGGGGCCGCCCCCCCCTCAGATGTTTCCATTGTGCTAAGGAGGGCCACATGCGCATCGACTGCCCGGAGTGGCAATCCAAGGTCCGGGAAGCGGAATCAGTAGAATCCCGCACAACGAAGGAACCATCGGAAAACTAGACTCGGTCCTGTCTGACTCCCAAGGCAGGGCCGAAGCGAGGAGGCCGCCGTCGCGGACGACGGATCACCTAGAAATACAGGGGAGACTCGAGATGGGGGGTGCGGGCCTCTTGGTCGAGGGGCGGATTGAGGGGGAGCCGGTGCAGTGCTTGGTAGACACCGGGGCGACCATCAATCTCGTCTCGTTGGCCTGGTGGCACAAGAACGGAGGTAGCAGGGAGCTGCCTCCATCCCAAGAAAGAGTCTTTTCTGTAGAGGGACTACCGCTCCGGCTGATGGGGGAGTGGGTAACCTCCCTGGAGTTGGGCCCATACACGTGGCCCATAGTATTACAAGTGGCGGATATGCCGACGGAGGTCATCTTGGGCTCCAATTTCTTGAGGAACACTAGAATGATGGTGGACATGGCGGGGAAGAGGCTCCTCATGGCGCCGGAGGCTTCGCCTTCCCTACCGACTAGCGCGTCCTGCCGGATCGTAAGCCGATACACCACGGTGTTGGCCCCGGGATCGGAAACGGTGGTGGATGGCTATGTGGTGGGAGAATGGGAGACTGATAGCTTGGGCCTGGTAGAAGGACTCCGAGAGAAGGAGACCAAGAGAGGGCTGCTGGTGGCCCGCGGCTTAATTGACCCCCGGGTGAAGGAGGCTCCCCTGCGACTGTTGAACCCCGGGCAAGACCCCCTTGTCGTCTATCGAGAGATGGAGTTGGCGACAGTAGAAGAAATATGCGGTCCTTCCGCAGAGAGCGACACCCTAGACGCGGGCTGCTGCCGGGTGGTGTCGCCTGGGGACCCCCGGGTAGAAGAGGTAGTGGAGGGCCTGGTAAGCGGACTGACGGGGAATCGCCGGGAGGAGATGTCCTCGCTCTTAAGGAAGCATGCCGGGGCCTTCCAATTGGAACCAGGGGACATCGGCAGGGCAACTATGGTGGAGCACCGCATCCGGACGGGTGGCCATTCCCCATTGAAACAGCCGCCGAGACGTCTGGCACCCCACCGCAGATCGCTCGTAGACCAGGAGGTGGATAAAATGTTGAAGGCAGGGATGATTGAGCCGGCGGAGGGACCCTGGGCCTCCCCGGTCGTGTTGGTCAAGAAGAAGGACGGATCCATGCGGTTCTGTGTGGATTATCGTCGGCTGAACAAAATCACCGTGAAGGACGCGTACCCCCTTCCGCGCATTGATGACAGCCTCGATACCCTGTCCGGGTCCGAGTGGTTCTCCACGATGGATCTGGTCAGTGGCTATTGGCAGGTCGCAATGGCGCCAGAGGATAGAGAGAAGACGGCTTTCACCACGCACCGTGGCCTCTACCAGTTCACTGTCATGCCGTTCGGGCTCTGCAACGCCCCGGGCACCTTCGAACGGCTTATGAAGGTGGCCATGCGTGGCTTGCAGTGGAGCTCGTGCTTGGTGTACTTGGATGATATCGTAGTTTTCTCTCGTACGTTCGAGGAACACGTTGCGCGTCTGGGGGAGGTCTTGGCTCGTCTGGAGGCCGCCGGCTTGAAGGTCAAGCCAAGCAAGTGCCAATTGGCCAAGCAGGAGGTGGCATTCCTGGGCCACGTGGTCAATCGTAATGGGGTAGCCACCGATCCTGGCAAGGTTTCTATGGTGCGAGACTGGCCTACGCCGGAAACCTTGACAGAAGTGAGGAGCTTCCTAGGCTTAGCCGGCTATTATCGCGCCTTTATTCCCCAGTTCGCCACACGGGCCAAGCCGCTGACTACACTCGCTGACAAGGGGAGGACCTTTACCTGGACAGATGCCTGTGACGCCGCCTTCCGCGAGATCAAGCAATGTCTGGTAGAGTCACCCATATTAGGTTATCCCCAAGAGGAGGGCCAGATCGTCCTGGACACGGACGCTTCGGACACCGGCTTAGGAGCAGTCTTGTCGCAAATGCAGGATGACCGAGAGATCGTCTTGTCATACGGCAGCCGGACCCTAACAAAAGCGGAGAGAAATTATTGCGTCACGCGTCGCGAGCTCTTGGCAGTCATCTTTGGGTTGAAAAAATTTCGGCACTACCTCCTGGGTCGGCATGTGCTCATCCGCACGGATCATGCAGCGCTAAAGTGGGTGATGTCATTTAAGGAACCGGAGGGGCAGATAGCTAGGTGGCTGCAAGTGATGGACATGTTCGACTTTACGGTCGAACATAGGCCCGGTAGTCGCCATGGTAACGCCGACGGTCTCTCCCGTATCCCCTGTCGTCAATGCGGGCTCGCTGGGGAAGGGGATGAGTCCACCGCCCCCGTGACTGGACACGTCTGCGCCCTCACCCGCTTGGGCTCCTCCGACCCAGATCGGGCTTCCGAAGTGAGAGAGGAATGGCGGCGCGACCAAGAGGAGGATCCGCTGCTTTCGCCAGTTCTTGCTTGGATTCGGGAGGGCATCACACCCACGTGCGACGAACTCCGGGACAAGCCGTACGCCCTGCGGTCGCTCGCGGCCCAGCTCCAGCGTCTAGAAATAAAAGAGGGCCTCCTGGGTCGTTGGTGGTTCGTTCCTGGCAGCGCCCGCCACTTCCAGTTACTAGTGCCGCAAAAGAGGAAGCGGGAGGTGTGGGAGTCTTGCCACGGGCAAGGCATAGTGGGCCACTTTGGCAGAACCCGAACACTCCGGAAGTGCTCGGAGAGATGGTACTGGCCCGACTATAGGAAAGAGATCACCTACTGGGTGGCCTCGTGCCCGGTTTGCCTGGAAAGGAAGCCCCCACCCGGTCCTCACCGCGCCCGCATGGGCCACGTCCCGGTGGGGCTACCCATGGAAAGGATGGCTGTGGACCTAATGGGGCCCTTCCCTATCACACCGGAGCCCCGAGAGAACCGGTACATCTTAGTTATTGTGGACTACCTCACCAAGTGGGCAGAGGCGGTGGCCCTGCCCGACCAGGAGGCGGCCACGGTCGGGAGGGCATTTGTGGAAACGGTGGTCTGCCGCCTGGGGCCGCCCGCCACCCTACACTCTGATCAAGGTCGGAATTTCCAGAGTCGCCTTTTTCGGGAAGTGGTAAGCCTGTTGGGCATTCAGCAGACGCGGACTTGTGCGTTCAATCCGAAATCGGACGGATTGGTGGAACGCTGCAACCGCACCATTGAGGCCCTCCTCTCCGCTGTGGTCGCCAAGGACCAGTCCGACTGGGACCTACAACTGCCGTTTGTCATGGCCGCCTATCGAGCGTCGGCCCACTCGTCCACCGGCGTCTCCCCGAATATGATGATGCTGGGGCGCGAGACCATGGTACCGCTGACCGTCCTCTATCCCATGGAGGAGGAGAGGGTGGGAGAGGGCGCCGTCGGCTACGTAGCTAAACTCCAGACCTCATTGGCACGAGCTCACGAGACTGCACGCGACCATCTGGGCACCTCGGTTGCTCGTCAGGAGCGCAACTACAATCTCCATGCGCGGGATAGGACCATCGAGGTGGGGGCCCTGGTGTACTATTTACACCCCATCCATAAGAAAGGGGTCTGCCCTAAGATGCAACGTTTCTGGACAGGACCGTGGGTGGTGACCAGGTCCCTATCGGGGCACGTCTATGAAATAAAGATGGATCGTAAAGTCAAAGTAGTACACTGTGACTCAATCAAGGTTGTTCCCACCCCCCCAGCCGGAGTGGGGGCCCTTCCCCCCCGGCCACCGGCCCCGCCAGAGGTGGGGACCGAGAGGGAGGACGCTCGCGGCATAGTCAGAATGGTGGCAACGACTAACTGGGTAGAGCTGCACACCCAGGGCGATTGGTCGGGGTCAGCCTGGAAAAATGGTGGGGATGAGATCGGGTGCCGCGGCGACTGGTCAGGGACGGCCAGGCGGGAAGCCATGGACGGCGTCGGGTCCCGCGGATTACGTAGCGTTCCGCGGCGGGACGCGGGGTGTGACGTCGGTTCCCAACTGCAGACTTTCTTTGAAGTAATGTCCGTTTGGAGCAGGCTAGGATTAACGCCCGAAATGCCACAAAGGAGCCGGAAATTGGCGTCTTACGTTATCCCCAAGGTGAGAGGGGAAGCCAGAGACGCTATAGGGAAGGGGGATACCACCCCAATCGGGTCCCGCGGCCGTAGGAGAGGCAGAACCGCGGGTACTGCGTCCCGCGGCGGATCAGAAGGGAGGAAACCGGAAGAGCCAACCCGCAATAGTCCCAGGTTAGCCACCTGGAGGGCGCCCCCCAGAAAAGCTTCGCCCAGGAGGTCTCGGGGCAAGTCCAGCGAGAGAAGCAACCGCTTCTCACCCAGGAGAGGCCGTAGGAAGCCCTCAGCAAGCCCCAGGAGGAGCCGCACCCCGCCGCGGGACAGCCGGAGGGGGGCCCCTGGAAGAGCCAGGTCCCGCAGCCCCCGCGGAAGGTCCCGCAGTCCCGCAGAAACGTGTTCACATGGTGTGATGGCGTCGTCGCGGATCCCCTGTGACATTTGCGGGGTGGATTTCTCCCGCCGGCAAGCCCTGAAACGCCACCAGAGCCGGCAACATCCGACGGGGGAGTTGAAGGGGTGGTTCTGCCCCTTTCGAACCAAGGGGTGCCTGTATGCCTCGGACAGGGCGGAGGACGTGCTGCGGCACATCAGGACCCGCCACAGGTCGGAGGGGGGAGGAGATCACCCGTGGGTGCGGGACCACAAGAGGATGCCGGCTGCTCGTCCGCTCCCAGGGCTGTCCGCCCAATCCCCATCCCCTAGGAAGCGTGTGGCCATCCCTGTGGAGGCCGAGTCCTCGGAAGGGTCCGAGGAGAGCTCCGGAGAGGAGTCGGACGGCTCAGCCCCCTCCTCCCCCGAGGAGAGCCCGAGTCCCGCGGCGCGGGTGACCGCCCCGGCGGGCCGTCCCACCAAGGAGGGCCGACAACAACGGCAGTCTAAGGCCTCGTCCCCCTCCCGGTCCCGCGGCGGGACCTCGACCAAGCGGACACCATCCAAGTCGCCTAGGGAGAAGGGGAAGGCCCCCGCCGCCACGGTTACCTCCAGTGGCCGTCCACCTAAGGATCGGCAGGCCTCGCCCTCCCGCTCGCGGCCCCGGAGCCGTACAGACACCAGAGCCACCGACTTGGGAAGCAGCCCCACCTTCAGTCTGGGCGCCGTCTCGCCTCTCCAGCCTGCCGCTGAGGGGAGCGGGTCCCTGCCCCCCACCCTCCAGCCCGGAGGTAAGAGGAGGAGGGCCTCCGTGAGGAGCGCTTCCGCCTCCCCCAAGTCGCCCCCCCTCACCAAGGCTCAGAGGCGGTCGGCTACCCCCGCCTCCCCCAAGCCGTCTTCCACGGTTACCTCGGTGACCCCCGCCGTACCCCCCTCTGGAGGACTGGGAGTCACCTCCCCGGCTGCGACACCGGCGGTGACTACGACCGTGGCGTGGGGGACACCGGGAGCCTTTACCGGAGCCTCGGCAGGCGTTCCCCTGGACCGCGAGGCCTTGATGGCTATGGGATCGGCCTACGTGGCGGGAGGCGCCAACCAGGAGGAGATGGCACGCCGGATGACGGACCTCCTCACCATGTGGGGCCTACCTCCCCCAGGAGCACCGGTGGTGACCCCCCTGGCGGCCTCTACGCGGTCTACGGAGAGTGCCCCAGTTAAAGCGGCTGTGGCCTCGGATGCCCTTTCTTCCCCGACCACGACGGGCGCGGTAACTACCGGGAGTACCCCCGCCCCGGAGTCGGTCATTAGGTACCAGTCGGTACCACTCTCCTCTGAGGAAGAGGAGGTGGTAGAGCTGAGGGGGGAGGAGACCGTTACGAGGTCAGTGGCCCCCACCTCTTACACCACTGGGGAAGCGACGGCGGACCAGGAGAAGGGAGAGGCTAGTACCAAGCCAGTGCTCCCCACCGCGTCCACCGCTCCCCCCACGGGAGCCGACTCACCTTCACCGGTGGAGTCCCCGGCCGGAGAGACCCCCGGTGGGGAAGTGGAGGCTCCGGAGGCAGCAGCCTTGCCTCAGGACGGGGAGGGGGAGGTCGCTACCCGACCAGTGCCCTCACTCGCCCAGGCCCCACACGAGAGACCGAGGGAAAAGGACCAGCTGGACCTGCAGCCCTTGTGCCAGGCCCTACCCACACTACCGTCTCGCCCTGGCACTTCGGACGAGGGGGCTCGTACTGAGCCAGCGCCTCCCCAGGAGGAGCTCGCAGCCGGAGGGGCCCCCGGGGACCCAGGCCCGACCGGTGCTCCCGCCCGGGTTGAGACCGTGTCCTCCGGAGACCCTGCCCCCACCTGTGAGCCCGAGTCTCCTACGGCCGCAGAGGAGGTGGCACTCACGGCCTACACCCCCCCGCGGCTAAGTGAGGCTGCGCTGGCACCCAACCTCACTCAGGCAAGAGACAGCGGCGACTCGCGCACCTTCGGGGGCGTGCGGCTGGACAACGTCGGCGAGGACGAGGCAGCGACCGCCGTGCGTAACCTGCTCGCCAGTAGCACCCCAGTCGGCACGGCGGAAACCCTCCCCGTTACCATCACTCTCACGGCGGAGGATATGGTGGCCTTAAACCGGGAGTGGGACGGAGCGAGCCCCATCCAGCTGATCCGCATGACCCCGGTAGCCAGCACCCCCACGCAGACCGATCGGTCAGAGCCGGTACGGGCTTGGCCCGGAGGGGCCGTCACCCCGGAGGAAAGGGCCGCCTTGGATGCTGTGGCCACGGCCACACCCAGTACCAGGCTGTGTCCCTCGGATGACGAGACGGGGCGTCCTCTTCCCGTGGAGTGGCAGTCGCCACCGCCTTCCCCCCCTCGTCGCCCGAAGGTACCCTCCAGGGACCCGGCAAAGGATAGGGACACCACCGCCGACCTGCCGCCCGCGCCGGAGTTACCGGCGTGGACCTCCTTCCGGCATACACCGCCGAGTGCCCGTCGTCGGCGCCGAGCCCCGGCCCCCTCGGCCAGACCCACAGGGGCGGCGTCCTTTGTGCCTCCTTGGTGGCACGTGCGGGGGAGGGATCCAGACCCGCTGGAGCGGTATGCGGCTTACTTGGTTCCCCCCCGCGACTTTGGACCTGGGTACGGGGCACTCACCGGGGACATCAGTAGCCGCGTCCGCTTCCACGACAGGGACACTTTCACGGTGTCCAACACCACGGCCACCACGTACCGGCGGGTGGTCCCAGGTCGCCGGGCACCAGCGGCCGCCCAGGGAGCGGCCCCCGCCGCCGCAGCCGCTCAGGGAGCACCCCCAGCAGGACCCGAGCGGGCGCCGCCACCGCAGGAGGACTCCCCGGCTCCGGTAAGTCCGCCCGACACTACTCCACGTCTAGACCGAGTGCCCCCTTTCGGGCAGAGCCCCCTCCCCCGCCAGTAATTGAGGCGGGGAAGGGGAGAAGTGGTGGTCATCATGAATGTAATAACCGTCTTGTTCGTACCCGTCTCAGTTCGTCTATAGCTGTAAGCAAACTTCATCCTTTCACTGTAATTCGGGCCCCCAGTACTGAGAAGGTTCAGGAAAAGCCCACTCCAAGCCTCCCCCAGATGCGAGAGGGGAGCACACTGGACACCCGCATAGCTGTTGCAGACCACCTAATCACCTATTGTTTCTCGTCTGTTGCAGCACGCGCCTACTACTGGCGAGTAGTCGGTCCGGTGCGGGGTCCTCCGAGCCGCGGCGGTCGGCTCCTCCGGAGGGGGGCTGGGCTTGTTGGCCCCAGCTCCCACCGGGACTTGTTGAGGTTGGGACCCAGCAAGGTAGGCCCGAGGGCGGGCCCGAGCTCCCAGGGCGAGGTTGAGCTCAGGAGTACGGAGGTGTTGGGGCCGTTGCCCCCTACGAGTTGTTGGGATTGCTGTTCCCCCCGGGTCGGGACCGTTGTCCCCCCCCATGTGTCAGGACTGTGTAACCACCCTACGGATGGGACCGTGGGTTCCGGCTTCGTTTATGTGTTGCGGTTGCTAGGTCACCGAGTTGTTACCGTCCAAGCTGTTGACGAGATTCGTGTGGAAGCTATTACGACTGTTGATTTATATTTGAGCCTGAGTGCGCTTGATGTCGCAGGGCCAGTAATTGTAGTACTTATTATTCTATATCACATTAGTAACTGGTTGTCTATAATTCTAGTAACCCTACCTGGTAGAGGGCGTATGGGGGCGCCATTTTTTGCGATGTCATAGCCGCTTTACTTGGTACACCTTCCCATAGTTCTTTCATGTATAGTGTTTAAAGTAAGGAGGGAAGAGTGTAGCGGCGGGGCGGGAAGCGCTAGGCTTTCCGCGGGACTCTGCGGGTTGGGCTGGTTCGGTCCCGCACCACGAGGGGGCGCGGTGCCCGCGGTTGCTATATAAGGCCCGCGGGGGCCGCTGCCCCTTCAGTCTATGACTCCCAGCTGTCTGGTGCGGACGTGACCCAGCCTCCCCAGCAGAGTCCTATGTAGACTTTAGGAACGACGTTGGCTATGTAACTGATGAGATCTGATTAATAGAAGAGACACGCCTTGCTATTTGTACACCTTTATTCACACAATATACGGGTTGAGTTTTCCCCAAGCTTAATTGAACGACTTACTCCTGTGTTCGTCTAATACGCTACAATACATTTCAGTGCATAAATGTGACCATCGTTACACGATGTATATGACATAGTAATAGCATGGATATAACCATTTTCCCTCGCCATAACACCTTTACACCCACCACATTTATAGTAAACAGGTTGGAAAACTGATTTAACCACATATTTACATAATTTTAACCTTGAAAGGTTGAGCACCATGCGTTGAAACGCGGAAATGCTAGTTTTTTTACCACTTTTTGCAAGTTCGGAAGGACGTTGGACCAGGACAAAATATAATTACCACACTCTATACACCTCTATTCAATGCCCAACGATGTCTAGCATGTAAATTAAATGTAAAATATCCCTGACATACACATCAGAGTCTGTTATACTGTATCAACTATACATAAAATAAAAGTGACCATCGTTACCGTTAAAACTATTTATATCTGTTGAAGGCCTCTTGTATGGCATCTAGGGTTTTGTGTGGTATCCGGACCGAGTTCTGCTTCCGCTGAGTTGTGCCCAATGCCTTGGGAGGGTTAATTTTACCCAGGATCTCCCAGTCCCGCATCCACAGCTCGTCCTTTATCCTCGGCCAAACAAATTCATTTGAGTCCTGTTTGCGGTTGAGAAAGCGCACCTCGTACTGCTTTTCCTCCCTTTGCAGCACCTGTCCCATGAACACTTCATTGTCGTACACACATGCCACATAAGATCCATTGGCATTGCGGGACAGCTTTCGGATCAAAGGCTGTGGGGGGTCAAGTGGTGCGACATTAGGACCTGGTACAGGGAGGTCTGCAGCCTGTGCAGCGCGCTCCGGTAGCTCCTCCTGCGCTACACCAGGACTTACAGGTGCTTCATCCCGTGCAGCGCGCTCCGGTAGCTCCTCCTGCGCTACTACGGGGTTGTTGGCAGCAGTCGGCTCCGTTGGTTCGTCCCGTGCAGCGTGCTCCGTTTGCTCCGCCTGCGCTACAACGGGGGGATTCTGTGAGCGAGTTGCTCGTGCAGCGTCAGCAGCAGGCTTCTTCTTGGAGAACTTTAGCTCATGCACCTTCCAACCCGAACACCCACGCTGCGATTCACAGTCCTTCCAGCAACACTCCTTGAAGCAGGATGTTTCACGGACAGCCAAGGAACGCCCTTTCTGAACTGGAACTGCAGCATGCACCCCCAGTGTACCGTACAAGCTATCATCAGCTTTCACTTGATTAACGGTCTTACGGGCAAGGGCGACGTCTTCCAGGGGAATGCACTCATAGTACACCTTGTTGGGCTGGGTTACCACATCGGCCTCCCGGTCAGTTTGTTGGTCATGAGGTTGAATAGGCTGTTGAGTTGGCACATCTGTCTCCTCTGCATTCGGTTGATGACCCAAGTCAGAGGTCCTCCTCCGGGAGCGGCGTTTATTCTTGTTGGAGAACAGGAGTACTGGTAAAGCCGAGCGGCCAGTACGTCCTGTAGGTGTAGTCCTAGGTGTAGCAGCAGCATTGCCAGCTCTAGGTGTAGTCCTACGTGCAGCGGCAGCATTGCCAGCTGCAGGTGTGGCAGGAGTGCCAGGTGTGGGAGGTGCGGGAGGTGCTGCGGGAGGTGGAGGGGCCTGGGGTGCTGGCTCACCGGTCTTGTCCCTCTCCCTTAGGTTTGCAACCCGAACCCTGGTTTGCTCCCTTATAGTGTCCATCTTGTCATGGTCTCCAGATGCCCTGAGGCGGTCTCGCTGAGTCTGGCTCTCTGCCGCGCGTTCAGCCTTGAAGGCGGTATCTCCCAGCTGAGCACGTTTCTTGGCTCGGCTTGCTGCTTTGCGCTGCGCGGGTGTCAAAGCCTGCCCATCTGGCAGCTTCTTTCTCCCCATACTGCAAATGAAATAGAAATGAATCAACACATGAAATTGACACAATATTGTTTTTCGACATGTAACGATGGTCACTTTTATTTTTGATATAACACTAAACCATGTACATGTTATAAGTGAAAATGTTGAATTAACTCCACCCTATTACCAAGTTGGAAATGAAGTATCTGGTATTAAATAAATGACTATTCCATGGGATGTCAGTACCATAGGGCCATCTTGTGTCCAAATATGGAGAGGTTGCACCAAGGCTTACTGTGTATTTTGACAGGAAAACTGGTTTTGTAACGATGGTCACATTTATAAATTCTGGCTATTGCTGGCCCCAGGAGGGTGCAGACTGTACCAAGACCACTCAAAATTGTACTTAGCATTGGTATATAACATATAAATGGAGTAGATTCACAACAGATATGATATGGGTAAGTATAGAAGAAGAATCAATAAAAATAATTAATCGTCGGTAACGATGGTCACATTTATATGGGTATCGGTAGAAATGGATTTAGTATGTATTAAACTACTATTCTACTACTTCCATTGCTCTGAATTGTTCAGGAGAAGGTACAGGCAGGTTTTAGAGGTTAAAAGGAGTGGGAGTAGAATATATTTCCCACGTTTGGGGGGGTCAGAAGAGAAATTTTCCAAAAAATTACAAGTATTTTTTGATATGAGCAGTTGGTAGAGTGTGACAAAAATGAAAATACTCCAATTAACTTAACCATGACATGTATTCATCTCTACCCTCCCCTATTGATGTGTTGGTAAATGCATTACAATCATCTGACAATGGATACAGGGTGTACAGAGAACCGAGGAATAAATGTGACCATCGTTACCGTAGTATGTGATGTCGGCTATGGACCTAGTTTCTGACCTCTCACTCGAATAGTAATGGCGGGAGCCGGCAAAACACAATGCCAAGCGACGTACGACGGTCACTTTTAACGTAAATAACTGTTTTCGATACACTATTTTTACACCAGAACGTTCCATGGACCTTCATATATGATAACATTTCATCGATTTTCTTCAATTCTTACCTTGAACTCGATTTTGGCGTATGTTTTGTAGAGGTAGATGGTCGAAATCGTCATCAAAATGTCAACAAAGTCCCTCTGCGTGATGCGCATGCGTCGCACTCCGCTGTACTTCCGGCCGGATAACGTACAGCGTGGAACACTTTCCCGCCTCTATTAGGCAAATAAAAGTGACCATCGTTACCGATCGGCTAGGTAGCCTCTGATAGGGGGGAAAGGATGTAACTACCGACGTAACACCTGGTCAATATTGTTCATTTTAGCCCTACATTTGAGTTTCCAAGACGGAATGAATTATTTTTGCCAAACTATGGACATGGGAGGGGGAAATGTACATGTAACGATGGTCACATTTATATTTGTGAAAAGTACATTAATGACTGTGGAGGGAAAACTATTTGCAGTGGAGCCAAAATTTTTGGCACACCATACAAGTCAAACATACCCTACAGGAAGGCGGTATAAGGTGAAATATATTCCCAGTGGTTCCATGGTCATTGAGGAGGTAATATAATAGTGACCATCGTTACATCGTTGATCTATTCCATTAAAAGGCAGCAGGGATTGACAAAAACTACCTACCTGACCATCAACCAGAATTATTTTCTCAACTAACACCCAGAACGAAAAAATAAAATTTAAATAGTGATCATAGCATTACTTTTGGACTCCCTGCATGCATCCAAAGTTAGAAAAATGACCAAAAAAGTGGTTTAAAAGGGTGTTTTTCAACTTTGAGAGTCCATATCTCAGGAAATAATCATGCCAGGTGCAAAAAATTATACTTTTCTGAAAGGTATACATGTCCTCTGTCAAATGACATAAAGAAAGCCAAGTTGGGACTAAGCTGATTTATACCAGGCCTGATAGAAACTGGTAAAACCATGAAAATGCCAATTGGGTAGAAATCAAAAATCTGACCCATGTACGAAAATGAAGATACTTGTGCTCTACATCTCTATAATTAAGATATCATATTTACACAACATCTCATGATGTAAATCGCTATATGTTCATCGAAGCAAGTGAATTGTATGCCCTAGGTTGAACAGCTATTGGAGTTCATCCAGTGGTGCACGGAAAAAACATTGTTTTCAGAACGACTACACTATGAATAAATAATAATAATAATTATAATAATAATAATAATAATAATAATAATAATAATAATAATAATTAGCATGATGATGATGATGATGATGATGATGATGATGATGATGATGATAAGTGACCTGGAAAGTGACTGGGAAAAGGGACCTTATTCCCCCTGAAATAAGGTCCCTTTTCGCAGATCGTGTCACATAATAACAATAACAATAATAATAATAATAATAATAATAATAATAATAATAATAATAATAATAATAATAATGATAATGATAATAATAATAATAATAATAATAATAATAATAATAATAATAATAATAATAATAATAATAATAATAATAATAATAATAATAATAATAATAATAATAATAATAATAATAATAATAATAATAATAATAATAATAATAATAATAATAATAATAATAATAATAATAATAATAATAAATAAATAAGTAAATAAATAAATAAATCGGAGTAAAAGATCACATGCAAATGACACTTGTTGCTTTATTTATATGTTCTCAGATGTCACAATTAATACCTCTTTTCTAGACAAAGTCAAGAGAAGGAAAACATAGTGAAGCAAACCTGACACTTTTAATTCAGTTCTCAAATATGACTAAAAATCCCCATTATCAATCAGATGGCATACATGCTTCATTGGTTCAATATCACCTTTACTACACTCATACACATGTAATGAAATTCATTTGAAAGAAACCTTCATTGCTTTTTTTTTTTCTCCAAAGAACTTTAGATACATGTTCTAGCATGTCTTTCTGCTGACGTTTATAAGGTATATTCAGTGACATGCTCCACTTATATAATTTATATAGACTTTGGTGCCAGGCAACAGGAGTATACAATACTTGAACATGAACGTATACATCACCTTTCAACCTTATCAGACCTCACTCACATCTCTCCAACACCTTCTTTAAGAATTCCTATGATTCAAGGACATGCTTCAGCCTTTGCGTAGGATATTAATACACCCAACCAACCCACCAAGTCCACAAGTTATTTGACTCTGCTTTTTTGGGAGGCCCTTTATGTCTTCAAAGGTCTATTCATTGGCATCATTGCTTACATTCCCAATGGGGGCAAACCCTTTGGCTGCATTATACCAATAGTTGTAACTCACAAGCTATTTATGTGTGACATGTACTGGGAAAAGGGGCCTTAAAGCCCCCTGCACTAAGGCCCCATTTTGCAGATTATGTCTGAACCTATTATATTATCTTGCTTAACATCTAGTATCTTAAAAAAGTGAGTAAAGAAGCTGGGCTTTTTACACTTTATTGAAAAGCATAGGGTTAACCCTGTCCCTCCATTCTTGAACCACATACTAAACGTTTAAATCATTCCTCATCTGATACATAGACAAAGGTTTACAAGGCTTGGGATTGACTGAGGGTTATCTCACGAGCCTTACGATTTATCTCTATGTAATGAAAAAAGTTCAAAAAGAACTAAACTGATAAAAATGTTGAATTAGTTGGGCCTAGCGAGAGAATAGGTAATAATATAGAATAAAAGTATTAAGAAAATATGTGCATTATTATCTTCTAACATTTTGACATTAAATGGTAACATCTAGCAATTTTAAGAGGTATAATAGCACATAAGTACACTAATGTCTCATAAGCCAAATTCAGAAGAATTGACTGTATAGTTGATAAGTAGACCGACCTGCCTTTCACATTCCTATTTCTCTGTTTTAATCAAAGTGCCTTACTCCCCGACTGCTTTGCCCTCGGCGCTGAACCATCAGACACTTAATGCCCACTGGGAAGATGGCACTGGGTTGATGTCCAACCTTGCCACCGGGAAGTATGATAGTCAGGTCCGGGACTCAGTCTTCCTTTCATCAGAGCTAGTTAAGTGTGGATGGAAATCTGGTTGGGGAGAGATGCTTTGAAATACAAGAGAGGTGGTAGTTGAAAAAAGATTGTAGACACTGTAATCACCTAGACTCATGATGGGACACTGATACAGACACAGACAGAGGCAGATAGGTGGACAAAGAAATGAAGAGAAATTATATTGTCAAGTTTTAATCACTATAAATTCCCCTGAACCCGACGGTTCCCTCTAAATAACTATAATTCTATTTCAACTTATGAGAGAGGTAAGTCTCGTATAATTATAAACTTTCTCATTTACATGGCATGGAAAAATAGGGAATTTATGAATGGAATCCCTAAGCTGCCTGTGAATCTTCAACATACATAGCTATTCTGACATGGTGCTATCCATTTATTTTGCCTGTGAATCTTCAACATACATAGCTATTCTGACATGGTGCTATCCATTTATTTTGCCTGTGAATCTTCAACATACATAGCTATTCTGACATGGTGCTATCCATTTATTTTGCCTGTGAATCTTCAACATACATAGCTATTCTGACATGGTGCTATCCATTTATTTTGCCTGTGAATCTTCAACATACATAGCTATTCTGACATGGTGCTATCCATGTATTTTGAACAAAGGACTTTCCTGGTGCCATTACATACTTCAAGTATTAAACAATTGTATTCTTGGCAAGCAATCCCTTACCACTTTTATTCTTTCAATCATTCAATGGATGCTAAGCAGTTCTTGGCTGTTCTGAATCAAGGTGACCTGTTCGTCCCTTTTACACTGGAGGATACGTGACTAGAATAAGCAGTCGGATTTGGAACTAGCTTTGTGAAATCCAGAAATGGCTATGCAGGTTTTGTAACCTAAAGAGTATCACAATAAATAATAGCAAAATCTGCCAGTAATTGAATGGTTGCTTAATTCTTTTCAGGATCATTCAAATATCTACCATGAATATGACCTTAGAGTTACTGGAAATACCCCATAGCATTTCAAATGAGCCCTTTGAAATTACTGCTTAATGAGGTTGATCATATTTCTTTAAAATGGTATTAGGTGTGAATGGGTTTGGCACATGACTGAGTCATTTTGGGTTATAAATGATACTGATCAATGGCTACATGGATTTATGCTCTTCTCTGTAGTCGGTCTGACCACGCTCTTAACTATAGTGCCAGCTGCTTGATATTGTCAGCAGCCAAATTGGACATTTTCTTGGTAAAGCAAGTTATCTGTGAGGTTTATGATGGTGTACCAACCAATAAGGATAGCTTTATCACATTAGCCAAGGTAAAAAGAGTGTTCTGTACTATCATAAAATGAATGCCTCTATGTGCAAGTTGATGCACCGATTGCAGTGGACGTTGGGATTGGTTTGACACAGATTTGATTTTGCCAAATGGCTCTTGAAATTGACTTCCATAAGGGCCACATCCACTGCCCACATATGGACCATCCGTCCAGTTGTTAGTGGCGAAGCAATGGTCAATTAGGGAATAGATCCACGGAAGAACCCACTAAATGGCCATTGATCTTTGGGACACCTGTAATTAATAAAATCCATTGTGCCTTAACACCTCCCTCAGAAAAGCCAAAGTATGTCCTCCCCTTAAATCCAGGGATAGTTCTCCTGTAATTCACTAAAATGTCTAGTATGCTGATTAGCCTGATCGAGCCAAATTGGCGTGGGTGAAGGGCTATATGAAGTAAACCTTTGCTAGCTTAAGGGGTGCATCCACTGTGACGGATGGACCATCCGTCTCCCTTCATCCGTATTTTTCTCCATAGAAATCAGTGATAAATGATACGGATGAAACCAATGGATGGTCCATCCGTCGGCAGTGGACACACCCCTTTACAAGTGCATTGCAACATTATGTCTGATTTCACAGCATTTCCCCATCCAGTTCAACTGTTTCATCAGGTACAAGCTGCCTTAGATCGAATGGAATTCCATACTGTCTTCATTTCTATTAAAGAAGTTCATGTAGTTCATTGCCATGCTCGAGGGGTTTCTAAGTTGCATGATGTGATACTACCCCTTCTGTTGAGGTTTTACAGGCCATTCATCTAAATCAATGATATATTAATGTCCAATCAAACCTCAGTCTCAGAGGAGATGAGACAAAGCTAAAGAGCTAATGCTAAAAACAAAGAGCTTAAATTGGCTGCTACATGGTCACCATGTATAGCTTGAGAAGCACATCACTGGCATGCACTGTAAAGATTAATTGTTCAATCTTCCAGAGATCCCCGTAAAACTGAACAGTGAACCATGGTAATTGAAAAGCATTGCATGAGTGTAGTTTTTACAAGAAGTGCCAGGTGACAGTATGGAGGTATGCAAATGTAAAAGGAACCTCTGTGAAAATAACAATGGATTTCTGTCAACTTTGGGATGAGGAATGCACCCTTATTTTGATGACATTTCTTTACAGTTAGTCTTAAATCCTGAAGACAGTGTCCCCATCCATGGGTGCCAAGGTGTTCCTGTGGGAATGGGTGTGGGTAATAGACATAGGAGACAAGAGCTCTTCTTGTTCTTGTCTGATCCATAAAGGCAACATAGTAGTTCACCTGATGAAGCAGAGATGATGCTCAACGACTCTCATAAAGAGACATTCCAGCACTTTGAATGCTAACTTGTTTTGCAGCAACTGCTATTATTACAAGCCAAATGTGAAGACTTTGTGCTGAAGATATGTTGTAGGACTTTCCACTACTCTAAGAAAGGGACCTGACATCAGATATGTCAATAAAATAGTGTGAGGTAGCAAGTATTTCCACACCCTACAGAATAAGTGGTTAAGGGTTGCCAAGTTACACGTTCAAAGATTAATGCTACTGTATCTGGTTAAATTGCTGTACCATGAAAAATTTTGCAGCTAGCCGAACTGTAAAATTTTGCCTTGCAAACACTCCTTTGAAAGATTTTTTCTTCAATTTGTGCAATGAAATTAATTTAATAGAGATCTTCATCTTTCCAAAAGGTACTAAGTCTCTCATTTATAAACACTATGGCTACTTGTAAATGTTATTTTCTTTGGTGTTAGTAGCTTCAAAAAGACTGTTCATTATCAGTAACATGATCAACTAACATAGACATCAGTCCAATGCAACCTTAGAGAATGCAATGCTATATTTAAACTTCTAGGGTTCCCTGCTGACTTTGCATGTACCAGTACAAGGTTTACATGATATCACTTTTCAACCCTATCAAGGTTCGCTTACATCTCTCAATAGCTTCTGTATTGATACAACTAAGTCACAAATGTTCTATGGTATTTGCATTAAGCTATTCATCATTTAGGCATAACAGCTGGCAATGCAGTCTTATAAGTATAAAATATCTGTTTGTAATAGCATCCATAGTTACTTTGATAATCAATGCACTTTCAATAGTCTATGGGACATAGCACCCGTCTTTGTAGAGAACATATTTGGCATGAACAAAATATGTATCTTTACTACTATGAATAATTTTCATGGAAATAAATTCTTTTTCCTAAATAGAACACAATTACAGACCTGGAATGTGGGTGGCCCCTTTATAATTAAGCAAAGGGCCTCTGTCAGTGTCACGCCAGTTATTTACGACCTATTTCCGCAACAATTTCGTCATTCTGAAAGGTATAAACTAGATTAAAGTGTCTGCCTCATTGAAAACTTAAATCCAAATGTAATACTCTGTTATACTAAATATTCTATAAATGCATATTTCAAGAAAAAGCTGGCAACGAAATATGCAGCTACTTATTTATGATGAAAGTGTTTCATTCTTACATGTACTTCAGAATGTATGAGAATAAAGCACTAAGAGAAAAAGTAACGAGAAAAATCTTAATTACCTTAGCTTTAACCTTTCAGTAAAAATCCTTAATATGGTTCCTCATTTTACCTAGGCTCCTATCCTCATTCTTAAAGCTGTTGACAGTTGCTGAAAAATAAATTTAAAAGCTTTAGAGACATGGATAAAAAAAGTGTTTAGAATCTGAACTTTTTTTTATTACTTAAGACATAAATAAAAAAGTACAACCGAGAATGTATGGACTAGGTCATACCAAGATCAAACAATGTAAGATGGTAATAAGGACATGTACACACTAATAATAGATCTTCTTTCAAAAAGAATAGGTCAGTTCGAAAGAACACAGAATAAGGAAATAAGTAGCCTTCCTTCCTTAACGCAGCCGAGTTTTTACCTCTTGCTTTCAACAAGTGCTTGTGGTTATAGCAGGAGTAAAATAGAGCCCTGCGTTCCTTCTTGTTCCAAGTCCACTCCTTGCAGTGAAGTGTTCCTCGGGATGTGTAGTGACGACTTACAGGGGTAGCAACCTCCTCCGTGTTTTTCACATTGGTCAGTTCACTGGATTCATCGACCACATATTCTCGTTCTTGCTTTACTTTTGACATTTTGAATATGTCTGGAAGGTCAAAGCTCTGGGACAGGTCAGATTCCTCCTGTCCTTGACAATCATCCAAATTACTCTTGCCTCCTCCCTCGAGCTCAGGTCGTATGCTTTGTTGTACTGCCAAAAAATAAAAAGATTATAAGTTCACTGAGGAAAAAGACAAGAGGGGAGGGGGGGGGAGTGTCATACATACTCTAGTATATGTGAAAGGGCAGAACATAGACCTGCTGAAGAGGAAAATGAAGCTGGAGTGTACTAAAAGGTAGCCCATGCTTTTCTAAGAAAGGAATAACTTGAAATAGACGGCCGTGTTGATATAGAGAAGAGGGGCGGGAGATTTTACTCTATTATCGCGCATGCCAGCTGGCGTAGAAATGGAGATGAGAGAAAAAAAAAAAAGACTTTACAACTGTGAAAATGAATGGAATCCTGAAGTTTGGCCTGCTATACACAAGATGGTATGCATCTGTAAACTTTACTTACTTCTGTTTCGTCGTACAACATGGTTTCAGAAGCTGTTGACTTTCAGACGACCGTACTTTGTTTTGGCAGACGCAGACAATCCGGAAGTGACGTTCTGTGGATTATAGGTCAACTTACGCTGATCTCCCAGGTTCTTTTCTCGCTGTGCTGAATTATCGTTGCAGGAACAAGGAAATCAGAAAGAGAATAACTTTTCTCATCTCATTTCAGAGACTCATTGGAGAAAGGCAGAAGAGATTGTGTAACGGGGTCCAAAAGGATCGTAGCTTTTCTCGCCGATAAGAGGAAATTGCACAACAAGCCCTCTTTGATTGTGTAACAACCTCCTGATAGACCTATACATTTTCCAGAACATACTCAGTCCCTGTAGGCTTGAAAGCCATCAGTCCACGAGAACAAATTACCATTCTCCTGTCCTTTGGATCCATCCATCACATGATGTCTGTTGAGACTAGACTGACTTTTAAAGGATGGCCATCAGACTTTTAGCCTACGTCTACCTAAACATTACACATCTATATTGACATGTTTTGAATGCTCACATTGTGAGATTGTTCGTCAACAGAAATATGCATTGATTGATCAATAGTCAAAGAAAAGCTGTAAATTTTGAATTGGTATTCCATTGGCATCTGGCACAACAGCGTCATTTATTTTGGCTGATCTCCTATTTCAGGAGGGCCAGGAACTGCTCAGGGCAGACAGCAGTAATTTAAGCTTCTATTTATCGCTCATTATCTTTATCACCTTCCTGTGTTGGGTTTTCTCTGTCACGGATATCTATGGTAAAGAGGCAGACTAATCAGGTTGTTTTGCTTTGTTTGAAGATTAAAGTCATGGACCAGGGATCATTATTTTCTTAATTTGGGGAAATGCTATCAGGAAAACGATAATCACTGAGAATGTTTTAAGCTCTCCTAGTTAGATCACCATATTTCAGGAAATTAAATTGATTTTCCACTTTTAAGACAAAACAGAGCTCATTTGTTGCATAGTTCGGGGTTTCAGCTCTGCTATATTAGGTGTTCCCATGGTAATCTATAGAGTCGTTGGCATAGTGCTCCAGGCATGGGTGGGGAGTCAATAGTCATTAGGGAAAAGATCGAAGAAAGAGCTAGCAAAGTTATCATCAACCATCAGCCTACCTGTTACTAATAAAATCTGTTATCCTTTAACATCTCCATCAGAAAAAAACCAATGTATATCATTCCCTGAAATTGCCAGATAGCAGTTTACTACAGACTTATTTGCTTCGTCTGTTCACAACTCAGCAGATCTATGATAGTCTATCCTGGTGCAGATTCCTCCTTTTGACACACTTGGATGTTTGTTAAAAGAAAGAAAAATTTAAAACCTTCTAAGGAAAGTCTGCGAATAAAGTTTTATCAATTTTTTTGCATTGTATACTGAGCTAATTAGAGTCCTGCATGGAAAGATACTGCATCACAAAACAAAAGATACCATGCTGTTTGAAGGCAGAGGTGTAAGGTCTATACTTTTCTACAAAATAGCAGTATGGCAGACCTACCCTCAAGCTTTCTTCCCTTCTTTTATATCTTCTATTTCCACTAAGTGTTTACAGCTGCACAGGGGGTTTCCATATAATATGTGATTCCTAATGATGCTACTTAATTCACTTCAATGGAAGCTTATGATTTCTTGTATTGCAATCCTGAGTTGGTTTCCATCCAACCTTTTGTCTTTTATAAAAGAATCAATCATTTATTTTATTTAGCTTAATCCATTTGATTTAACTGTATCTATGTGAGTTTCTCTTAAGTATATGCAGCCAGCATGTAGTGTACTTTGCCGTTCAAGCATTATTCTGAATGTTTTCTTTCTAAACCTTATACTAAACATTCCCAAAGTTTTGATGGTTATGTGTTGACTGATTATTTCAACCCTATTTGCCAAGGGAATCAACATAAATGTGTGTAGTGCTCATGTCTTGGAAACATTTTCCCATCTGAAAATAAGTACTATTATCAATATTTGTCAGCAGGCGAGGTGAGGCCATGATATTGGAAGTCTATTGCCTAGGGTAGAGGCACCCATTTCGGACGCTCCTGGCCATAAAAAAGGTGACAATATTTAATAATCAAATCTACTACTTTCAATCTTTGTGTATTCTACTTTCTATTGCACTAATGGAAACGTAGTATTTTGCCACTTATGTCCATGAAGCACTTTTGCTTTTTCTCTACTTCAAATATGAAAAGATGAACAGTACATATGTTGTCTCTAAAGCATCAAATTGCACCTAAAGTCGGACAGCTCATGCTAGATATGATCCTACAGTTGGACACTATGTTATCAAATAGATATAGACAGAAGGAACAACTCTGTGTGAAATATACTATAAAGGCATGCAGAATAACACTAGGGAATACAAACTATTACAATACCACCTCTAGAATATTCACAGATATTCAATTTTGCATACCTGTAACAGATCAGGCTGCAGACTCAAATGAACATGACCTCTGTGAGACAGATGGGGGACTGATTGAATATTGGTGTTAGCCACTAAGTAAACCAAGCATAGACATCATATACCCATGACTGGTAGTAAGGATATAGTAAATGGATTCTCTTTGTGACAAAATATCAACTGCAGATGTACATAAACCTTAATATAAATGTGTCCAAGATCGGGTGCAATAGGTGTCCCACTTTAGGTACAATTTACAGGTCATATAAGAACAACTCCCATGATGCAATATCAGTAGTGTATCCAGGTTTGACGAGTTGAATAATTGGCAAACATCTATATATTTCTCATTGACATATACAGAAATTTTGTGAACATAATGGTAAAGACATAAATGATTGACCAATCAAACCAGTTTTCCCATTCACTAACAATTCTCGATTGTCAGAAAACAGCAAAAACACCCTGTACTATCGCATTTCTAAAATCGTTTAAAAGAGGCTTTAATCTTTTATGCTGTATTTGTTAGAGAGAATAATAGCTCAGCTTTCATGTCTAATTCATATGATAGCTAGAATTCTCATATTGATTATATAATTCAGTCCAAAAGGTGTCCGACTTTAGGTATCTGTCCGACTCAGGGTGCCTCTACCCTATCCCCATACAAAGGCTTCTGAGCTTGTGAGGCTCCATATTTTGATCCAGTGAATATATTACATTGGATTTGTAGAATGGGAATGGGCCATAACCTGATAGTATGAGGATTCCAGGAGCCGAACTGGACAGATGTTTGACAATGTCAATTGTGTGCATATTACACCTCTGCTGTGTCGTGACAGGTGGTGCCAGGCACTGTACTGTGCAATACATAAACATGAAAAACAGTGAAAAAAGTGCAGACAATTCAGGTTATTTCTTCTCTATTATTCTAAGCAGCCCCTGTTTTAAAGCTTATTAGTTTCATTCAATGCATTCTCCACATGGCCAGTTTAGTTGATGCACAATTCTATGATGAATGGTTTTATAACACAACTTAGATTAATTGTCATAATGTCCGAAAGGGATATAGAGAACAAAAATCATGGTATTACGATTAATGAACATTTCTTTTTGATCTTATAATATTGTAGTTCAAAAAAGGAATTATTATTAACTGTGAAGTCCCTTTTTCATATCATAGTTCTGCATCAATAGGATAATGTTTAGCCATAAGGTATAAACATCAAGGTGTTGCATAAGTGATCGTAAGTGTTACTGTGGAGGTCTACCTCCTCCTCCTTCCAAATACCTTTGGTGGAAGTGGCGCCCCTGTGGACGCCCCACCCTGTACCAGAGGCATCTGTTATGATTTCAAAGACTGCCCCCTCATTTTGAATGCGCTTGGAAGTTGTGGGGAGGTGTTCCAGCCACCAACTGATATCCTCTAAACCTTCCTCACCAATAACCATGGGTGAATCGAAGTTGCCCTTGTGCCTTTCAAGGGCAAGGTTCTTTTCTCTTTCTAGACCCTTTATATGTGCCGGGCCACATTGGACACCCGGCGAGAGAGAAGTCATGAGGCCCACAATCCCCGCTATGTCCCTGATCATGTAGGGGTCATCAGTATTGGCTAGGTTCCAGATAGCCATGTTGAATTTTTCAACCTTCTCTTTAGTGGGCCGGACTGTCATAGTGACGGAGTCTAGGTGGAACCCTAGGAAAATTAGACTTTGCGCAGGCGCAAAAACTGACTTTTCTGTATGCACTACGAACCCCAACCTATCTAGTTCTTGGGCTAGTTTGTTGGTCGTCTCCCTGCATTGTGCCTCTGTTTAACCCAGTATGAAAGAATCATCTATGTACTGGAAACACTCATGTCCCATCTCCCTGAGATTGGAGAACACTGGGGTAAGAATCTTAGTGAATATGCGAGGGGCACAAGCTAGCCCATTGGGCATAGCTTGGAATTCATAGAGGTTATCTTTCCAAAGGAATCTGAGGAATTTTCTATCTTCATCTCTGACTAATACAGAGTAATAAGCGTCTTTAAGGTCAATGGACGACATGTAACAGTTGGGTCTCATCATCTCTATCGCTGTATTCAGGCTGGTCATTTTAAAATCTTCATACTGAACCGATTCATTCATTTTCGAGAGATCTAAAATGAGTCTAAAGTCACCATTTGGTTTTGGCCTGACAAAGACATTTAAGAAAAATTGACTGTCTGTAGGTTTGACCATTATCAGGGCCTAAGACATAAGGGAAGGGCGTTCTGTCCTGACAGGGTACGAGGTCTTCGAACGGTATGGAAATCCCTTTCACCATGCCCAGTACCCAGGGGTCTCTAGTTATTCCCATCCACTGGCTGACATATTTAGATATGCTCCCAGCTACAAAGTTTTTAGCAGTGTGAATAAACGTAAGGGGACTGAAAACCCGGCTTCTTTCCGGCTGCTGCAGCGGGTGGGGCCGGGGGCCAAGGGTTGCGCGGGGCGCTGAACCGCGGTGCTGTGTTGTAGCCCATCTGCGGGAAGACTACGGGCATTCGGGGGAAAATTCATCCCCTGCATGGCCATGGCCATTTGAGTGTTGTTAGGCCGTTTTGGTGGGTACGGCCTTCGTTGCTGCGGCTTCGGTGCGGGCTTGGCCTTCCCGGGGGTGGTCTTCGGCTGGGACTTTTCCAGCTTCTCCGCCATCTTATGGGCTGCATCCACTTCCTTGATGGCCTCCTCAAGGTTACCACCGTGCAGGTATTTGGGATCGTTGCCTGCCTTCTTCAGGAGGTGTTCCCCATACTTGGGCATGATGACCGGCTTGAGGAGATCCTTTCGGCGAGCCGTGATAGCGTTGATCGTGCTGATGATCAGCTGCATGCCATCTATGAATGACTCTCCGCAGTCATCCAACTTAGAGTCCGATGAGCCTCGAGAGAGCCACATTTTGATCACTGGCTGGAAAGCTAACATTGCTTTCACCAGATGCATCTGGAGCTTCTTCAGCGCTTCGTTCCTCTTGAGGTATTCAGCGCTGCCCGGCCCGTTCAGCAGTGCCTGCAGTGCCGGCTCCAGGTCAGGTGCTACTAGCTTGGCCGCGTTGTCTGGCTGCGGATATGACCCGTGGACGAAGTCGAGGTCCGCCCGTGTCCTCTTCTCAGATAAGAGCGACCCGAGGAAGTCACTCACTAGTGGCGAGAGGTCCTTCCCTTTCTTGGACTTCTCCTTCTCCTTGACAATCCTTTCCGTCATCAAGTCATGAAGCTTGCCTGGTGGCAGCGCCTTAGTGGCTGCTGGTTCCGGTTCCGTAACTTCAGCCGGCTCTTCCTCTTCCTGGGTCATGGCCTGAGCCTGAAATGAGGGGGCAGACTTTGAAATCATAACAGATACCTCTGGAACAGGGTGGGGTGCCCACAGGGGCGCCACTTCCACCAAAGGTATTTGGAATGAGGAGGAGGTAGACCTCCACAGTAACATTCATGAGCTAACAGCCATAAAATTAGGCCTAAAGTCTAACAGGCTGGGGGACCCCCTCAACACGATAGTCCTGAGGAAGTTCGACCAGAACCCTAGGGTGTGCGTTGTCAGGTGCCTAGAAGAGTACCTGAAATGCACCCAAAACAAAAGGAAGAGCGGGAAAAACCTCTTGGTCAGCTTGGTCTCGCCCCACGGCGGTATCTCCCGCGATACACTCAGCCGTTGGGTCATGGTCGTGCTTAAAAAGGCTGGTATTGATGTCAACCAATACAAGCTCCACTCCACCAGAAGGGCCTCTGCCTCAGGCATCCTTAAGGTGGGAGGAAACCTCAACACCCTCATAAGGAGAGCGGGTTGGAGGCAGGTGGAATCTTTCCCGAAGTACTACCACAAACCAATCGAGGACGTGGTAGGGGGAAATGCGCTCCTCGAACAGTGACTGTTCGAGGAGCGCAGTGACTGTGACTGTTCGAGGAGCGCAGGAGGAGAGACTGAGAAACTACTTATACCACTTCTTTCAAGCTACACCTTGTGTTAAATATAGATTTGATACTAAAAAGATTGTGTTTAGGTTTTTTCTGTTGGGGGATTCAATTGCTCTGAAACTCTCGTAGGTTTCCAGAAACGCTTAGGTTTCCGAAGGATAATTTTGAAATTATTCGAGACTTACCTGTAAGTTGAGGTAGAATTAAGATTATACCGAGGGAACCTAGCGGTTCAGGGAATATACGCCCTACCCACCCTCCCTCAACTTACTCGTAAACTTGTCAAGTACACATTATTTATAATAATGAAAATAATCAGGGGGATATGGCCTACACATCCCAATATATATTTTATCAGTTATAGGCTTTCATCCCCCAACAGGCTCTTAAGGACTGACTGCGCATGCGCGACTCCACCTCTCGTATATTCCCTGAACCGCTAGGTTCCCTCGGTATAATCTTAATTATACCTCAACTTACAAGTAAGTCTCGAATAATTTCAAAATTAAACCACCTGACCTTCAGATTTTGTTGCTATACATGCAGGTTTAAGCCATATGATACCAATGTATAGAGATGTATAATAATCTTTATACATGTACTCTAAGTAATGTAGTTATTCAAGGTCTTGTCCCCACGAGTGCCCATGGCCTAGCTAAGGTGCTGTAATGCTATAATGAAGTAGAATAGTGTATTAGAAGCACAGTATGAGGAAAGGTGTTCCCTCTTGTTTGCATATGATCCTTTAGTTTTGGCTAGGGTAACTGCCAGTTACCCTAGTACCTTCTGCACTGTCTGTATGTCATTGCCGTCCTCCACTCTGCCTAAATATTCTGTTATTCTGAGGAGATAATCACAGTTGATTTCAGACCATTCAATGTTTACAGTATCATTACTTTGTTTTATCCCCCACAGCTTAGAGACTGTAGACAATACAGAGTTTTACAGATGTAGAGCACAGGTCTGAATCCTGAATCATTCAGTGTTCCCATGATACCCTGTTGGTGTCATTGGCTTAGTGCTCTAGATGTTAGTGGCGAATCAATAATCCATTAGGGAAAAGGTCTAAGGAAGAGCCCACTAGGTGAGCATTGACCAACCTGTAATTAATCAAATCCATTGTGCCTTAATTACCACCTCCCTTTGAAAAGCCAAAGTAAGCCCTCCCCTTAAATCCTGAGATAGTACTCCTGTCACTACAGATTTATAAGCTCAAGATTGTTTACAACATGGCAGATAATCTGAAACTACTCTCTACATTTTACTCAAGTGGACCTTACACTGTAGCAAATAGACAATAATTATAAAGGAGGGAAGATGTGCACAGTTTTTGTTACATTTAAAGATACACTAAAAAATCTAGTATGCCAAATTGACCTTAGTGCAGGGCCCACTCAAGGATACCTTTGGTAGTCTTCAAGTGCACTGCAACATTATGTCTGATTCCACTGCATTTCCCCCCTCCAGTTCAACTGTTTTGTCAGGTACATGCTGCCTTAGATTGAATTGACTTCCATACTGTCTTAATTTTCTTAAATCAGTTCATGTAACTCACTGCAATGCTCCAGGGGTTTCTAAGTTGTACAATGTGTTACTGCCCCTTCATTTTAGGTTTCACAGGCCAATCATCCAAATCAATGATATATTAATATCCCATAAAACCTCAGTCTCAGAAGAGAAAAAGCTAAAAGGCTAATGCTTAAAACAAAGAGCTTAAGGTGGCTGCTACATGGACATCTGTATAGCTCAGGAAGCACATTATTTGTATGCACTGTAAAAAATAACTGTTGAATCTTCCAGGGTTCCTGTAAAACTGACCAGAGAACCACCATAATTGAAAAGTATTGCATGAGTGTAGTTTTTACAAGAAGCGCCAGGTGGCACTATGGTGATATACAAATGTACAATGAACCTCTGTGAAAATAATTACGGATTCCTGTCGACTTTGGGACGAGGAATGCACCCTTATTTCGATTACATATTTTTACAGTCCTTAAATCCTTAAGACAGTGTCCCTACCCAAGGGTGCCTGTATTAAGGTTTTGGGGATCTTATTTGTCAAGGTGTTCCTGTGGGAATCGGCAGGGGTAATAAACATAGTAGACAAGAGCTCTCCTTGGTCTTGTCTGATCCATAAATACCACAAAGTAGCTCACCTGATGGGGCAGAGCTTAGGCTAAACTACTCTCATAAAGAGATATTCCAGCACTTTGAATGCTAACTTGTACTGCAACAACTACTAATATTACAAGCCAAATGTGAAGATTTCGTGCTGAACATATGTTGTAGGACTTTCCCCTATTCTAGGAAAGGGACCTAACATCAAATAAATTTCAAGAGAAATAGTGTGAGATAGCAAGTATTTCCACACCCTACAGTATAAGTGGTTAGGGATTGCCAAGTTACATGATCAACAAATGCTACTGTTTCTATGTAAATTGCTCTGCCATGGGTAAATTTGCAGCTAGCTGAAAATATAGAATTTTGCCTTGCAAGCACTACTTTGAAGGATTTGGTGCAATGAAATTCATTTAAAAGAGATCTTTATCTTTTTCATTTCCAGAAGGCCATAGGCACTAAGTCTCTCATTTGTGAATGATATGGGTACTTGTAAATATTAATTGTTTTCGTGTTATGATCTTCAGGAAAATTCTTCAGTAGCATGATCAACTAACATAAACATTAGTCCAATGCAACCTTAGAGTATGTGCTGCTATCAATGTATTCACATGGTGAACTCTTCAGGGTAAATGCCTCATCATATTTCAAGTCACTCCTTATTGTTCTATTGCCACATCAAACTATGCCAATGTAAACTATACTGGTTGATTAAATAATCATTAATTTATTTTGTGGTAAAGATGCTGGACTTGGTTACATGCCCTTATTTTCTCTATTGTAATACGCTGTTGTCTGGCCTTGGCACGTCACAGTCACATATTTAGTGCCAGCTGCTGGATGATTGGTCCCAAAGCCACATTGGAAATGTTGTTGGTGAACCAGACCATTTAGTTCATACCTTTCAGCATGCCTTATAGTAAGTGATACTCTTTACTAGGAGGTAATTCAGGGGTTTTCAATATGCACACATTAAAGGCTGTCAGTGGATATAGATGGATTACATAAAAAAGCATTCCTAGGCTGACACTGAAATGGTGATCAGGATGACGAGCTTTTTTTAGGTTTGTTCAGCTTTTCCTTTCCATCCAAGCTTTTTTTGATAAAAATCTGTGACGGAGTAAAGGATAGCAATTATCTAAACATCCCTGGCTCGTCCATTTAAAAAAAACAAAAAGAAAAACATGAAAAACAAGTAGTGCCTTTCTTATTGTAGAATTGTTTCTAAAACGTAAAACGCACTAAGAGGCTACCTGAATGGATTTATGATATGGTGAGGTGTCTGAGCTGATATTTCATATGGTTGAATGAAACCAATGATGTAATTCAAATTTAATAATACACACTTTTTATTCCATGTTTGCTATGATGATCAAAATGACATATATTAGTGAATGGCCTTTTTTATTCAGAGTTAGATAGAAGATTTATTTTATTTTATTTTTTTTGTAACCTTCACTGGTACTTTTTGAAGCAGGTCTATCCTTTTTTCGGCATCCAGGCAACACTATCCTTTGGTACACTACACCTTCTTTTTCATGGCTCTTTAACAATGGTGTTTGGCATATTTCATAATGATGACATGAAACAGAATAGACTAATATAGGATCTCAATGAGTCATTTGGGTGGTGTTAAATTCAAAGTCCAGTCGTTATACTGTAATGATTCAAACGTACGTGGAAAGGATCACTAAAGGATACTCATAATATAAGGCTGTGGTTATCTCGTCTGATCCCCATAAAAACCATGCTGTAGCCAGTGACATTCATCTGCTGTTTTTTCCCTTTACAATTAGCCTCAAAAGCAACATGGCACCGTTGAAATACCCCATACAATGATATCTTGATGATAATGTATTATGTAAATATCTGTGATAACTGCTGCTGTTTAATAAAGCATCATTCATTGCCTTGGATGTATAGTATTTTGTTGTCCTTTATATATTATATCAGTGGTCATTTACTAGAAGAAGGATCGGTTATTGACAAAATCTGCATGTCGCATAGGCAAATCTGCATACACATCTTACAGAAACAAGTTCATGTAAGGATGTACAGCTGAGATAAATGTAGTTCCTGAGGTACTGCAGTAGATTATCTAACATAGATTATGTAACATGGAATAGGTAACCCCCCCCCTTTCCATCATATACCCGCTGCTCAGATGCCAAATCGTCTTTACGTCTGAGACAGTCATGGACGAACAATATTTAAGATTGTAATATCCTATTAGATCTACCAGAATGGAAAAAACTTGACATAATATTATTCACTCTTGATAACATTTTGACTCAAAGAAAAGTGTTTGAGATGGATGGCAACTCCTGCAAAGTTAAAACCTATGATATTAGCAGGGTGAGTGGACTACTATCATTACCCATTGAGTTTCCTAGCCTTTAAGTGCTTTATTGATTTTTTCACATTGTAAGGTCAGCTGATTAGAGTCCCCACAAAATACTGCCCCACAAGCTAAGGATATGGCGGGTAAAGGCAGAAGTGTTAAGCCCATGCCTGCTTTTTTTCACAGATTTTCTTTTTCACATGGCTTCCCAATGAAACAGTATGGCAGAACTGCACAATGGATTTCCCCCCTTCTTTCTTTTTCTTATTGTTAACGGCTTTACAAGGAATTTTCCATATACAGCAGTCCCTAATTTCCTTACTTACTTCATTTCAACTTGGCAGCTCAGCACATTGTCTTGTATTGCTGCTGCTAAGTTTCCATCCAAACCTTCTTTTATAGAATAATAGTCATTCACTTCCTTCATCGTAATCCATAGGATTTTACTGTTTCTATGTAAATTGCTCTGTCTTATATATATATATATATATATATATATATATATATATATATATATATATGTAACCAGCTGATAATTAATTTAGATATTTGCCTTGCAAGCATTATTTTGAAACTTTTCTTTCTATCAGCTTTCCCAGCACCTTGGTTCTGTGTTGAATGTTTCAGCCCTATTTGCAAAGGAATCAATATGGATTGTATTTAACATGTATGGGAGACGTGTTCTCATCTGAAAATAAGTACTACTACTGATATTTGCTAGGACTTGCTATGCCACTGGAATTACTTAGCCCCATGCAAAAGCTACCCAGCAAATTGTCGTGAGTCCTCATCAACCTGTGTGAAGTGGCTCACACATGTCGCTAGATGGAACACAACGTCGTTATAGCACAAGATCACCAGGAATAGCAATTGCTATGCCACGTGAGTCTAACACACAGTGGCGAAAGATGACGGAATGAGTTATCTTTCAAAAAGGGGTCACCATTGATGACCAATCATGGTGACAGATGACGACAATTTGCTGGGTAGTGAGGCTCCAAATATGAACTGATTGATCCAGTGGACAGCATTGATATCATGGAATGGGTCTGTAGAACAGAAATGGCCTATGACCTGATGGTATGATGTTTGGACAGAATAAATCTGATGTTTGGCACTGTCCACTTATCTATAGGCCTATATTAGACATCTACAGTGTACTGACATGTGTTGTCAGGCACTGTAATGTTTATCACTGTGGAGAACAGTGTATAATATAGTAGGAAGGCATGGATTCTGATATGCTAGGTTTTTGTGTTGCAAGCATAATTGTCTGCACGATTGTTAATCTTGATAGTAACTATGAGTATGTAATGAAGTTATAACCTTGGCCAGGGTCAAGGTCATGTGTTTGACCCTGATCCTTAAAGCACAGAAAAGGTCTTGTTGATGCTTTGTATTGACATTAAATGGATGAATGGTCACCCAAATAGCAAAGTGATGAATGTAACTTATAAATGACCTTAAATAAAGTCAAGGTCACTGGACATGACCTTCAATTCTGGGTGATGCTGGGTTTCAAAACTGTTCTACCAGTGCACTGGCTGCTGCCCAAATATCTATACCCAATAGGTCTAGCCTGCCACGGAACCACTCCACTGAATGATGGGGTAGGTTAACCAAAAGATATCCAAGTAACTTGAGACCCAAACGATATGCCACAAAAGTGGATTTACTACTGAATCAACATTTAGTACACCGGCGTAGGTACAAAAAAGGGATATTGCTGTTATGGGTAGATTCTTGAGGAATGAACTGGTTCCTGGATGCACCGTATGCATGCAGATATCAGTGATTTGCGGCTCTGGTCTTGCAGCCATACCTGTTCCTGGAATGCCATGCATTATTGTAGTGTGGCACCCATGTGAATATCGCAAGACATTCCGTGATTAGATCTGTCATGTCTGCACACACAGATGGCCAGGAAACCTTGCAGGAGATCTATACATGTTGTAGAGGCAACTATTTTTAGGTATAAGTTGGACTAATATAATTATGTAGCTCCTGTAAACCTCTGTAGATCCATAGTAAAGGCAAACATACTTTCGTAGTTGGAGCATTTTGCATTCTGTTCAAACCATATTTTAATACCAATTCAATCAACATGCATGAGTAGCATTTCTGGGAACCTTTCAGGTTTTAGATCTGCAAAAAAACTGCTAGTATTATTATTTATTATATGAAATTACAGGTTTGATGGAACGACTTCATTCCACTAAACCAGGGACAGTCAGAGTTATGGATGCCATCAAATTAATATAATACCTGGACAAAATATGCTTAAGCCTTTTCAGACCACAATTCATGAAATTAAGAAAGTCCTATATTGAAGTACAGTTCACACTGTGGTACTACAAAAATCTCTCTAAAAACAATGATGGATCTCTGGCAACTCTGATAGAGGGACTTCACGGTCATTTCGACTTCTTTCTTTTTACAGTGAATGACACCAGGAGGACTATTACTAGGCACATATCTTCACAAGTAAGAATGCTACCATGGCACCTGATGAAGCCCCCCTTTCTCTACTCTATGAATATCATTATAAGAAGAAAAGACTAGAAAATGGCTGCACAATAGGAATCGACCATCAGTATAGGGATACCATAAACCTAATATAAGACCTTTGCTAAGTTATGACTGGTATGTCAGACACTGTGTTTTGTTACCATGGAGGTCAGTGAAAGAAGGCAAAGTATTCTTCCGAATCTATTTAATGACAAGCTCTAGTGGTATACGGTTATGAATGTGGGCAGACATTGAAGCAGAAAGATTAGCCCATGGGAGGACTGTCAGGCCTCCAAGTCTCAAAATGCCCTTTCCCTAAATAAAGTCCCCATCTTTTAATGAGTCATTTGTTACATAGGGGCCACAAAAGGTTCAAACACCCAGCCCTGTAAGTAGTTGTCACTGGCCCAAAGCATGCCAGTGATGGTGCCATCAGCTGCTTCGAGACAGGTGACGGTGAGGACATGCATCAGGCCAGGTTGCAGAACACTAATTGACGGGAAGTGGCAGCAGTAGACACTTTGTAGCTCCACACTAAGGGGTGTTGTACAATGATTATTGGTCTAAAATCTGACAGTGGGTAGGCAAACAAGGCAACAAATTATTCCTTAGGATGTATATTAATCCATTTGAGTGTTATTTAGGCTGGTGTTTGAGGGTAAGTTGAGGGGGGTGCACCCTTTTCAATTACAGAACTTATTGCAATCATTCACTGCAAAACCCCTAAATATGGGTATGTCTGCACCTTATGGCTGATAGAGAAAAAGTTAATCACAATAGTAAGTTTAAGATATGGAAGTGTACAGCAACTGCAACGTGTTACGGCATAGGTCATGTGGGTGGTATCCCCATCTAGCAGTATGTTACTTCTACACTGCAAAAATGTTGTTTAGATTTTAAACATGCTTAGGTCTAAACATGTTTAAAATCTAAACATATAGGTCAGTTAGGTGTCTCATCAATTACACATTTAGTAAATAAACACTTTTATTCTAACTACATAAACATTTTTGCTAAACATGTTTAGATGTTTAGAGTTTAAACAGCTGAATAATAGGTGTTTAGATTTAAACATCAATATGTTTAGATGCTTGGATGTCAAATCCACACCAGGTAGCAGCACTACCTTTGAATGGACTATCTGTACACAATTATAATCAATTGTTGTGACAAATGTCCCCAAATCCCATATTTATTGTTTTTTTTTTTTTTATTGCATATCATGAGAATAGGAACATCAATAGAAAATTGAGTAGATTCTCCTTACACCAGCACCATTGCCATAAAGTAGTCAATATGCTCCATGACTTACACCTATTTCATGTTATTTTGGAATGGATAAAGCAATGTCCTTGCTGCCAAGCTGCTGTACCTTCTGAAGTCTTTCATAGTGTGTACATACATGTGTATACATGTAGCTGTGGCTGACATCTTTGGAGACTTTGACATGTAGATAAATACCTGCTGATGTCCCCCCAGTAAATGAGAAAGCAAATAAAAGATATTCCTTTATGTTTTCAATGCGTACATGTCTGCAAATCCTAACCCTAACAAATCACATAGACATCTAAACACAAAAATTCATAAACATCTAAACACAAAATTTCATAGGTATCTAAACACAAATTTTAAACCTAAACACCTACATTTCTAAATACCTGAACTAAGCACATTGTTGGCTAAACATGTTTAGGAAACTAATGTGATTACAAAAACGTTGCAAGAATATGTTTAGAATTGTGTTTAGGATCTAAACACCATTTTTGCAGTGTAGGCTTGAAGTTTTGGACCTGTAGACCCCTCTCTACAAGTACTGTTAGTACTTGTAGGGAAATTATTATTATTTATTACCTATATATTTCCTTGAAAGATGTGACTAGAGGTACATGCTTGTCAGATATATATGTAGCATTGGAGTCCAAAACCCTATTAACAACTTCTCTGAAAAGTCACCAATTTTTGCAACATTGATCCCTTGAAATCAGATCAGGATCCCTCGCTTTAATGCTATGACAGCCTTGCATCTGAAGGGCACTAATGAATACGTTAGGAAGATAACGGCAGTAGATGTAGTCCCCATGATAACAAGCTGTGTATATGATACTCTATTAGGATTGTTTTGTTTGCCCTGGGGATGTCAACTGAATCACAGTCAATTTTGAATCAGTAAGCGTATTACCAGAGGGTATTCGGCTTTACAAAAAGAGCATCCTGTGAATATTATACTATTTCTAAATAAACTTCAGCATCATAAATCTGCCCTCAGATACAATAGGTAACTTGAACCTTTGACAACATCATCATTATTTTGTGTAACAGTTTTATATGTTTGAGATCTTCAGCATATACCCATGTTTGAAGTGCTTCCCTGGAGTGAATTGTATGATGAAATCAAAGACAGCTGAGAAATATATTTTTTCGAAATAAAACAGTTTCTCAATACCAGGTATCCATCTCTAACCTGTAGGCATTTGAAATGACATTGTTTTTCAAAATGGTGTTTATAGCGTTTTGGAACTAAACTCCTCATATTTTGTTGACCAAAGACTTTCATGAAATATGCCTGTATTTTTACTTCTGTGAAATTGTGCTAAACTAATCTGTATCAACACCTGTTTTTAACAAGCTCCCCCTGAACCATCTGCTCCATCAGAGAGGTAGACACCACTTGAGGTAGCCACTAAGCTAGGTCTATTGACAACTGCAGCTCACACCCCAGCTATTAGTAATTCAGAGTGAACCACTGATGAATGCAGCAGTTTGTGTGGAGGAGTTCCTTCAATACCTTGGCTGATTGAAAAGGACTGATTGGATAATGGCTGTTTGCTGAAGACATGGACCTTTTAAGGGCCGCTGATGCATTAGTGCATCATGCCCATTGGTCATAATGATGCATTAATGAAGTGCTGGCAAGACTGCTCGCCAGTATCATGCAGACCCTCAGGGAGTATATAAATGAACTCTGAGGGTCGTCATGATGCTTCAATGAAGTCCTGGCGAGCAATCTCGCGAGCACTTCATTGGTGCAGCATGACAACCAATGGGCATAATGCACTCCTGCAACAGCGGCCTTTAATGGGTTAAGCGATGAAGTGACGAGTGGATATTTCTCTGCACAGGTACATTTTATACCATCCCCATCTCACCAAGGTAATCTGCTTCATTCTCTTTTGAATATTGAAACAGTTGCGCTTTGACCATGATGAATTAGCAATTTAGTATCAAAACTGATCTTGACAATAGAGTCTGAGCTGTGCAAATATACACTTATACATGCATTCTAGCAACACAGATCATTACATGATCATACACTTGTACATAAAAAACACATGAATATGTTTTTTTCACATACGTAGCGATACATGGAACCTATGTGTAATTCTACATTTAATTTGGCACTACTAAAAATTGATAGGACTTTGACGGCAAACAGGTAGTAATAACCATTGCGGTTCCTTTCTCAGGGTACAATAGGTAGTTTCCTTCTTAATCCATCCTTTTACTATTAAACATCACCTACTTTTGTTAGAAACCTCCTACCATCCTGGACAAAATTATTTTGGATGTGCTGGTTCTCCCTTGCAGTTGCCTAAGTTATGTAACCAGCTACAGGTGGGATGATCTGGCCAAAGTGTGACGCATTTGGGAACTTCCTTCCCATTTACACTGCTCATTCATGGGCACCACAAACATCAAGTAAAAAGGGGAGCTGACTGGACCCTAAGAAGCCTTAAGAAAGCATGTGGTGAGACAGATGGCAGATAATTTAGTGATAACATACACTACAGGGACAGCATATCTGATGTGCATCACCATGAATCTCACTCAGTATAGAGTAGAGGCGAAGTACCGTGATACCTGAAAAATAAGGAGATGCCATGAGACAAAGTAAAAGCTTGACTTTTTTAGTAGATTGATGCCCTTTAATAGTATTGCACACCATGTATGTGAGGTATGCAGTAGTGGGAGCTAATTTTGCAACATTTAAAAAAAAAATATTATTCCCAAAGAATAATCAGCCAATGATCTATCATAAAAATGAATCAACAGTACTGCAGCACACCATTCAACCTGTGAGATCTGCTATTAGGGAGAGAGAAACTTTGAGAAAGACTTAAAAGAAGTAACACTCTTCCCTTCCAAGTTGCTGTTGGAGTAGAACTGCCATGGGATACAGTCATTCTGCAAATTGGCCAAATTACTACTTTTGGTTTACCTTTGTGCATGCCCGCCTATAGCTATAGGAGCTTGCTTCCTTCACCTCACCCTTAATCTTCAGGATGATCATGTGTGTCAAACAGATACAACTGTAAAGGACTAATTGTTGACACTCCTAGCAATGTCTCTGGTGACAACACCCCGGGTGACTGAAGAGTCACAATTAATTGCATCAACATGTAGCCCTTAGTCCTCTAAATGCTCCTTCAACAATATTGCCTGTAGGCACAGAAAATCTTTCATAGTATGTAGATAGGGTCTATAGATTGTTAAGATATTCCAATTTTGCCAAAATGTCAGGTACAGCCTTCTTGCACTAAGGCAATGATGCCATTCCTGTAATGCAGCAGTACATGTACACACATGAATTACTATACACATATCTAGTGGAGGTATCATTCTAAATCATTCCAAGTTGATTCAACAATCATGGATACACTCTCAGCCCCAATTGTAAATGGGCTATAAAGACCACTGTATTGGGTACAGGGCAATCTACATCGGGGCATAGGATTTATCCTAAGGCCAATAAAAATAAAAGCTGTGTTTCCAGAAACATAGCTCAAAGTGCTAGGGTCGGTAGGTCGGATTTGAAAAAAAGAATGAGACAAGATTCTTAAAAATCACAAAAAAAGGAGTTTTTTTGCCCCTATTTTGCTAGGGTCAGTTGGGTTACTGGAAACACACCTTTCTAAGAGTGTAGTGAAGGAGTGATATATACCAATCTACTGCTCACCTCCTGATGATGACATGAGAAATTGTGTGTCATAATAGAGCAATATAATGATACTACCACACAGTTGAGACTTATTCAATACCCTTACCTTTAAAAAGAATATAAACAAATGAGGCTGACAGAGACAGATAGACAGGAGGCGATGGTGTTGTTACCTTTCTAGTGTACTACATCTGCCCTCCTAAGACAGTTCATTAAGGGTCTGTATGTGTGGTGAACGCCATGCATTCACAAGATTATTTTAAGTAAAGATTTATAATCAAGTTGCGTATCACAGAACAACACTTAGAAGAAGCAGGTGGAAAGATAGACATCGGGCTTAAGTAATATTATATCTAAACAAGCTAGATTGGGCAGGAATGTACAGGAAATGTACTTTGAAGATGAAGGAGAAATCTTTAACCTCACTACAGGGAATGTACAAATGGAGGTGAAGTGAAATATGGATTACGAGTAATATTTCTAGATAATATCACGTGCTTGATCAAACGGGCACTGGGGGAGAGGGACGTCTATAACTGGGACTTGAAAATAGGGCTCTACATTAGATTCCTAGGCATATGGCAGGTGTAAACAAGTTACATTAAGTAAAGAAATATTCTCTCGTATGAAGTACAAGGTTGTATATGTGTACACATGCTGCGAGTTTCTGAAATTCTCTGGGGCACAATTTAATTGGAACCAATGGGACTCAAAAGTTTGCTCTTCTAAGCACCCAGGTTTTTGCATCATTTGTTTCGCTTGATTTCCCAGCGGTGATGAAAACCAGTTCCTGCAGCCTATTCTAAAGAGTATTAATGTGGTCAAATATCACACAAACAACACTTGTAAATGACTGGGGTGTAGTTTACCTCCCAATGTGAAATACAGAATTAGAAATTGATTGCCTGTTGTCTATATCCACTGTATGGTTGAATACCCTCGACACTTCCTGACAGTAAACGCCTGTGTGTAAGCCCATGGTTCCTCTCATTTTTGAAAGTCCCCAGAAATAAAGACAAACATCGCCAAAGCAATAACAGGTTTCTGTTTTATTTTTATACTGCTCTCACATCTTAAAAACAAGCAATTTCAAACATATCAAATAACACTTGTTTGGGGTCTAAATCCCTAGACTCACACTCACAGTTCTTCAAGGTTCTTGTCTGGCCAGGTTATCCATAGGTTGACAAAGCAGTCATTTTAGCTATTTGCACTACAAGGATCATCCCCACATGTCCAAACTGAACAATGTGGACACAAAGATCCCTCAGTTGAATACCTAAATGGAAAATATTGAAGCAGAGCACAATCTTCTTACTTTGTTGATTAAAAGTGTTGTCCCGTATGTTTGTTGTGTATAGTCTGGTGCATGTCCTTGGTCGGTATGTGTTCAATGGGAAGGTTAGTTAGGTGGAAACTCAACATGTACAGAAACTGGCAAGTGTGTGTGAAACCCAAGATAAAATCCTTTGTATAGCCCACATTGCAGTAGTCAGCATCAGGTGATATGCTTCCCTTAAGTGTACAATACACTTTTTTTGTAATCATTCCGTTATAATAGTACAAGCGGACTTCAAATTTATGCTGAAGGAGTGTTCTTGATATGGAGTAAATTTAATAATTTGCTCTTGATGACCCATAATTATAGTGCTGCTTTGGACAGACTACACTGTAAAAGCTAAACTTTTTAATTACAGAACTTCAAGAAAGGTAAAACAGATACACAAACTGACAACTTCAAAAATTTCAAAAACTAGTCCAATTTTTATAACGTTCGAAACCGATTGTAATGTTAGGAGCCCTATGCTTAATGTCAATTTCGACTGTCAACTGAACCCTACTATTGTGAGAGATAGAATAAATGTTTATCATATGCCCTTAAAAGGCATGAATTTGATTCACCTATTATAACATAAAGGGGACTAGCTCGGGTTATTGGTTTGATATTGAAATACTGCCATTTTATGCAGTGTTACATCCCTAACATTGTTGACCTTAAAATCATAATTGTTTGTTTTTTTCAGACATTAAAAAGCCCCAATGTCAGTGTCAAAGGGCCTGTGCAAAGAAAATGTGTAACATGAAGCTCTACCCATCTCTTAAAATACAACAAGGGAATTCACCACAGTACATTGTAACTGTGGTGAATGTAACTGCATCGGCCCCTGAGAGCACTCACTTCTAAGTTCTATCCTACTGCTATCAGAAAGAACCTTATGAGAGTTTAATGAAACCTTGCTGTGAACCATCTGCCCCATATCATAGGTACTTTGCCAAATTCCTTGGTCACTGAGCCAGGTTGATTGAGTGCTGGAGTAAACAACCCAGACACAGTAGGACACATTGATGGATTTGCAGGTCTATAGATAGATATGCAGATCTTGCACAGTATCACCAGTGATTGAATAAGACTGATAGGACATGGATCTGTGTGTTGTAATGTAGTGTCCAAGAGGTATCTGATGCAAAGTAGCAAGGGACACCTTTGTACCTTACAGAGCATGACTGGAATTCTTGAAGCTAGATAAGAGATATTAGTTGAGCCCACACTCAATATTCAATTTCATGTCATACTGCTGCAGCTAGAGCCCTTAAAGCATTGATAGAGTATCAATGGAGGCTATTTCTTAACACACTACGACTGCTGCCCTTTAAATCATAGTGAGAGCCTGATAATTTGGCCATAACAGTACCATGCATTAGTAGTCCCTAATGTCTGCACCAGTACGACTGCCCTACTATTTACCTCATGCAATTACTGCATAGCTGCTAATCGTAGTGAGCAGTCGTATGGCAGTTCCTATGATAGCCTGGCTAATTCTTGGCATTTTTAAATCGTAGTGGCTGTGTGTAGTACATTGAGAAATGGCCCCCTGGTCTTTGCGACTGCACATGCATACGGTGGAGGTTAGTTTAAGGACTCATCGTTCTGTGGAACTGGTACGACTGGACAACATTCAAGTACTACTTGCCACAGCCAGTTGTATCAAGTGAGGAAATGAACCCATGGAATCCATCAACATTGAAATTCAAGGATAATCCTACAGCAACAATTTGTTGGTGCAAAACAATGTCATAGGGATAAATGTTTCTTTTTTCAATGACATTCTAACCTTACATATTCCCTTAATATCTCTTGTTCCTTCATCTGTGTGAATTATATCCCTTATGTGGAATATTTAAAATCATATTGTGTTCCCTTTACATAGAAGTATTATTGTTGCTGTAGTGCCACAAGATTCTATAAGAGTATATGGGTCAATCCACTGAAAGTAGGCACTTGTCCATGGTAGAGGGTCATTTTTAAAAACTAAGAATTAGATCATGAAACTTAATTTTATTGATAGCCCTATATCTTAGCTCTTAGGAAAGGTTCATTCAAGTCACTAACTCCCAACTTTATTGCAAATATTCAAAATTATGAAAATGTAATGGGCGTGAGCAAAATGAATTCTTCTCTACCTCACAGAAATATTTGTCAGAACTACATGATTTTCAGTTAGGATATTTGACAAAAGGTCCCAAAGACACACTATGAAGAATATAGGAAAAAAAGATGGATATTTACAATACATAAGGAAATAATATGAATGTAATGGGCGTGAGCGTAATGGGCATGAGCGAAACAACTTTCCCAGGCTTCAGACAGCAACTCAGCAATATAACCTCACCCAGAATTAATCTAGGCAATAAAAATAATCTAAGAATACTTATAGGATGCATTTTACTCACGCCCATTACGCTCACGCCCATTACGCTCACGCCCATTACATCTGTCAGTTAACCCCTTTTTTTGGCATAACCAAGGCATGTAGTGACTCCAGTTTTTTTTTTGTATGACTTATTAACAATAGATCTTCAAGTTAGGCTGGTTGAAAGAAAGAAAACTTTGATAGTATTTGTCCTGGATGCAGAAATTTGAATGTAATGGGCGTGAGCAAAATGGACTTGAAAATACTTGAATATGTACTGCACAGTCATGCCTGCAAGTAGACCCTAAGTTTCTGTACCAGAAAATCCCCTATGATGACCCTAATCTTGGTGGGAAAAAAGAAGATTGAGGGTAGTGTTTTAGTAGGCCTACCAGTGTACTTTCTTTTTGCTCACGCCCATTACAGCACCTGTATTTGGTTATAGAAATGAACAGGGGAAAGGGAATGCCAACCAGAGCACCTCCGAACAACATAAAAATGTTAGATAGGACCCCCACTAAGGACTAGATAAAATTATATTGGTCTGTTGCTGTTTGGCTTGATGGTATAGACCATGGGATGAGGTGGAAATTGAATAAAAAGGCAATTTTTGGCCATTTTTGAACTTTGGGCCACCGTATCTAAAGAAAACTTGCCCTTCTTTTGAAGCCCAAGGTGTTTTCTTTGAAATGAAACCAGAAATAAGAAGAATGGTTACTTACTTCTTATTTTACAGCCCCCTGTATCCAAAAAAGACCAAAAAAGACCCAGGTGCCCACTTTATGTGTGGATACCCCTAGAAAAAGGCAATTCATATAATCTATTCAAAATGAGAGCTTTTCTCAGAAACAAACCAACTGCTCATTCTACAATATACCAGGATATTGCATGATGCATTATCAAAAACATGAAATGAATTTCTTTGGATCAAATACCCAATTTATTAAGCAAGGGTCATAGACCTATGTGGGTAGACATAGAGCGAAAGAGAACCTGAAGCCCTACACATCTGCCTCTGCACAACAAGGGATTCATCACTGCAGGTCTCGGGAGGAAACAATATCAGACCAAATTATAAGCCTTCTGAGTCTTATCCTACTCTGTGATCAGCAGTATCAACTACCACAGTAACTACAGGGATCATTCTGGTATCACATATCTGGTAGTGGGAAATATGGTACTTAGATCACTATATCTCATTTCCTTGGCTGCCAGCTTAGGTATCTCTTTTACACAGAAAACCTAAATGTGCTAAAACTAATCAATACTGATTACCTTAGGGTGCTTAAAATGACGCAGACTGGGGATAGTACCCTTTCATCATTTGGCTAATCATAAGTGATTACTAAATCTAATGCATATCTTACTAAAGCCATGCACATATGTTACACAACTTGGGAAAACGTAACATTATAGGGATTAGTGTCATTTTTGGCCACTAGGTGGCCAATAAGTGTAAAACATGTTGCATCCTCATTACACTGGCACCCTGAATCACTCAGGCGTCGGGTCACGTAGCGCACCGAGCGCAAGGTCAAGGTCACGCGTGTTTGGTGCCGTGCGTACAGACGGCGCTGTTCGCTATAAAGACCTACGTTATTCGCGGATTCGCGCCCTGGTGAGGTGAACGTGCGTGAGGGTCATTCCCACAAAAAATGTACTATTCTCATCAATATAGGATCTCCCACCAGTGTTACTGCAGGCACATAGGAAGTGGGGAAGTTTTATATTAAAGCTCAATACGGAGTGATCAATTTTTAACTACGGTGTGTGGGGGAGGTGGTTAATTGTTTTCAAGGGGGGAGAGCGATTTTTTCGACCCCTTGACTGAGGTGGAGTCAGAATTTTTGCAACTACACTGAGGGGGGTCAAAAAAATTTTATTTGAGTGAAAAAGCCTGTGCGTTACCATACTTGAATCCTGCCCTGGTTAGGTCACCATTCCGGAATTGAGTCAGATATGTTCAAACACATGGTACCAACCCCCCTTAAAAAAATTACGGTCATCAGACCCCCTGGACCCAAGTCAGCCATACATAGATGCGTTCCTAATGTTAATTTCCATAGAGGTGAATTAGCATAGGGAATATGACCCTAATCAGTTCACCCTTACGGAATCGGGTAAAATATGTCCAAACACATAATACAGACCCCCACTTAAAAAAAATTTGCTCATCAGACCCCCTGGACCCCAGTCAGCCATACAAAACAGCGTTCCCTATGTTAATTTCCATAGAGGTGAATTAGCATAGGGAATCTGGCCCTAATTAGGTCAACCTTCCAGAATTGGGTCAGATATGTCTAAACACATGGTACTGACCTCCCTTAAAAGATTTCGGTCATCGGACCCCCTGGACCCCGGTCAGCCATACATAGAAGCATTCCTATGTTAATTCCCATAAAGATGAATTAGCGTAGGGAATCAGGCCCTATTCAGGCACCCTTCCGGAATCGGGTCAGATATGTCCGAACACATTGTACGGACCCCCACTTAACAATATTTCGGTCATCGGACCCCCTGGACCCCGGTCAGCCATACATAGAAGCGTTCCCTATGTTAATTCCAATAGAGATGAATTAGCGTAGGGAATCCGGCCCTAATCAGGGCACCCTTCTGGAATCGAGAGAGGTGAATTAGCGTAGGGAATACGGCCCTCATCAGTCCTCACTATATACTACTTAAAGAAGCTATAGCCTACTAAAAGTCTGGTTTATGCATAGGCCTTGTGTATACAAATAGTGTCACCTACAAGGTTATGCATGACCACCCACTCAAATCCAAGTTGATAAACAATGACCACTCCCATATGGCAGCCTGAATTTGTTGAATCTTTTCTGGCCAAGTTTGTTGATGTTTTTTGGCTGAATTTTTTGATGTTTTTCTGGCCAAGTTTGTTGACGTTTTTAGCCTTTACTTGGAGGAAATTTGACTGCCATTGAGGGGGGCATAAAAAATTCCGCTTGTCTGCGTGAAAACCCACCACCCATCCCTGTTGATAAGGGAGTGGTCATTATTTACCAAAATGGGGGGGGGGTGGTGGGTTTTCGCGCGGACGCGCGGAAATCTTTTACGCCCCCCCCTCGATGGCAGTCAAAATGTTTTGCCCCCCCCTGCGCCGGAGGCGCGGAGAGTTTTCGCGCCCCTCTTTGATCTATAGTAGCGCGCGGGCTTTTTTGCTAAAAAGAGGGTGAATTTTTTTAGCCCCCACCTCAAGAGGAGTCAAAATTTTTTTAGCCCCCCCTCGGGAGGGGTCTGAAAATTTCACGCCCCCCCCTCAAACCCACCCTCCCCCGTGTTGATAAATAATGACCACTCCCTAAGTAATGACCACTCCCTAAGCATATTGAATGCCCTTAAAACATTGAACCAGGGCTTGTCTTGTTTCTTTTCTTTCCCGGATGTTTTGGGAATGCTCCTGGTTGCTACGGTTTGGAGGCGGGTGGTAAAGCTCTCCATTGGGTCTTGTTCCCGCAGGAAGTGGTCCAGATTAAGCTCTTCACTGCAGAGGTTCTTGAATGTCTCCCAACCTGCTTTGTATAGTTTCCACTGTATCCCAGTCATCTGCTGTATCCCAGGAAAAGTGTGTGAATAAGGAGGGTGAACATAGGGTGATATCTATGTGCGTCCAGGTCTTGGAAGGGGCACTATAATAGGTTGGGCGGCCTGATGGGGAGGCTTTTGCATCGGTGACCAGTTCTGGTTTTTGGGTCCCTCTTCTTTTCTTTTGATGAGGCTGGTTTGGTGGAGAGCCGAGTGGGCTTTTCTCCGTCAGCCAGCGCCGTTGAATATGATGGCTTTGAGGGTGATCTGTCCGAATTAGGGGTGTTTTTTGGTGCTGACGTTGAAGGTTCTTGGCAGGGGCGTAGGAAAAGGGGGGGCCAGGGGGCCTGGGCCCCCCCAACCAGAAAGGAGGTGGGGCCTGAGTATGTCTGGCCCCCCCCAAATTTGCCAGGAGTTCATAATAAATTGAGCAAGAAGCTAAAACTTTTCATCTCAAATTAGATTGATATAGTAATGAGATAAAGAAAATGGGGGCCTGGGCATGAAATCAGATCTAAAATCCATCAAAATATACTTTTCGACACAAATTTTGTTTAGGTATTTATAGGCGCTAGTATTTATAGACACAGGCTGTGCAGCAGTCTGAGGATGATCTCCTGCCAATGACTTCTCTTTAGGACCAGTGTCATGTTTAGACTGGGCTGGAGAAGGTGGTGTTTGAGAGATTACCAAGTCTTCAGAGTTTTGTGGACATGATAAGAAGGGTAGGAGGAGGGTGTGTGCAAGATACGCAGGGTAGGGGAGGGTGTGCTCATGATAGGCAGGATAATGGTAAAGGTGAACGATGAGAAGTTTGAGCTGACCGTTTCTTCACGAGCGTGTCCTGCCCGTTCCGCCCGAGGCCGGTAGTGAAGAAACGGTCAGCTCAAACTTTTCATCATTCACCTTTACATTTATATCAAGGTGTCTGGGTTGATAATTAATCGATATTTTATCAATATAATCCATAATTAACTCCTATTTACCCATCTTCATCGCGAAATGCTGACCGCCGCCATTTTGGATGTTTACGTTTCAAAAATGCTGCGCATGCACAATAGACCTATGACGTCATCGTGTGGATTTGGCGCTGGTTATTTAACGCAGGGGTGCAATACGGGGGTTTAGTGCATTGTCAATAGAGCATCAATATTCACCTTGACATAAGGGGAAAGGGAGAATGGATGGGGGATGGGGGAAGGGTGTGCGCATGATATGCAGGGTGGGGGAGGGTGTGCAAATGATACTGTACATCAAACTCTTTTTGGCCCTTTTTGGCGGTTTAAGTAATTTTTCGCCCCTCCCTCTTGGCGGTTTAAGTAATTTTTCGCCCCTCCCCATTGTGCTGTAGCAATGCGCCCCTCCCCTGTTGTTAAAAAATGATCACTCCCTAAGAAGGGGTCACATTTTTTTGTGGTCTGAATTTTTTTGCCCCTCCCCCAAATCAACCAACCCCTCCACAGTCAGTCCCCCTCCCCCAGTCGACCTCCCCCTATAAATAGGGGGATTTATATTTGAATTTCTGGACAAGGGTGCCTCAGAGGCCCTGCCCCTATCAACCCCTTGCCTTCTTCTCAATGAGGTTGCGGCATAGAGATTTCGAAACCCCACCAGTCACAGGATTCCAAGGTTATAGCTTGGTGTTGGACGTTACTGAACATTGAGCCTGTCGTAGCACTTGCAGGTGGGACCATGACGATCTGTCCCTTTGCACCAGCATTGTGTTCTTTGGTCATGCCAGGAATCGAACCTGGGTACCTTCAAGGGCTATGATAGGCTGTCAGACATTTACTATATCAAGAAAATGTGTGAAATCACCAGTAAACTAGAACAGGTGACTGATAATATGAATGAGGCTACTAGATCTACAAGGCAAAATACCTCCCAAATAACTCAACTTTTGGTATTGACAGAAGGGCTGAGGAGACAAGTGGTGGAACTGTAACCATTCTAGATGGGGCCGGGGATACCATAAGCTTTGCCAAGGGCTATCGACTTAGATTGACATTAGATGGTGTGGCCGTGATCAATGCAAGAAAAGTATAGGTTCCCTAGGATATGTTACTCCATAGAGTCCTATAGTGCAAGCCACCCCCCTCTACCCCCCCTTAAAAGTAGGCTACCTTTTGTGTTCAGTACTGAGTCCTATGTAAGATAAGAGGGTTTATGGAGATGTCAGGAATCTTTATCAGAGTGATATCAAATGGAAACAAGGGGCCACCTATACCAAAAAGTCCTGCTGAATCCAAAAGTTGTGGTCTTGATTCTCAAAATTTGGCCAAAGGTACCTAAAAAGGAGGTTTGATGATGAGAATATTTTAAAAATGTAAAAAAGTTATATTGAAAATGATTTGAACTTTTTATAGATGCAACATGCCAATCAAAGTCAGTAACTCAACCTACATATCCCAATGTTTGCCTATCTCAACCTGACAAGCACTCTGCCTGTGTATGGCTCTGCCTCTCCCACATACTGCCTATCCCTTAGTCTACCTATCACTCATACTACCTATCCCCTGAAACATCTATAGTTTAATTAGGTTTTCCCTAAAATGGATTAAAGGATTAAAGTTTACCCCTCACCTTTGTACCTAATTTTCTCTGTACATTCTTACCATTAGTCTACCTATCCTCAATCTGCCTATCATTCACTTTACCTATCCCTCATGGTGACTATCCCCCAACTCTGCACATCCCTCATATTTGACTGGCACATCTGTGATATTACCTAGCACCAATGTATGTTTTGAATATGCTCACCTTACAAGGTACCCTCTGTGCCTATCTCTTAAACTGTTTATTACCTATCCTCCTTGCTACCCATCCTCTTCAATACCTATCCCTCAAGCTCACTTTATAGCTTTCCTACCTATCACAGCTTGATCAGCTGGGATAGCTCACATCCAACCTTTATTATGATCTCTTAGTCAACCTATCCTCTAAAGAACAAATCCAACAGTCTACCTCAAGCATACATCTACTGATCACTCATGCTATATATCCTTGAGGTTACCTATCCTTCAGGCTGCCTATCCTTCATGGTATATAGCCCTCAGCCTACCTAACCAGCTATCTATGTATCTCTCACCTTGTATTCTATTCTTTCTACATTTAGAACTTTTTATAGATGCAACATGTGAGTGTCAGCTATTATTTGGGGCAAATTTGATAATGGTAACCATGGTAACATAAAAAATCTGGCTCCTCTAGGAAAGATAGGGTGTGACTCAGACCACAGTTGTCATCATGCTCTTGATAATAGTTTTGTAAATATGATAAGAGTACTCCAACAAGTCTCAGCCTTCCAAGCAGCAGATCAACATGGCGCTTGTGACGCACTGTGCATGCTCCAGTTTGGCCAGGCCAAGGGAGCATTTAGTTCTTATTCCATGCACAGCGACCAGAATCGCAGATTGCCGCCGTACTGAACGCAGCCACTTTAGGACTCCTTATAAAGAAGAAAGACCCTGAGTAAGTATAAATTGTGTTAAAAATGGATGAATTTAATATATAGAAGTGGAAATAGAAAAGAAATTGCCGAAAATGGGTCGGAATTGCCGAAACAAGGCCAAAAACGAATCTGACAGTTTATCATAGTAACAAATACACCACTGGGTAACATTTGATTCTTGGCAAAAGTTTTAGCCCCCCCCCTCCGTTTTTCTCATTTTCTCACCCCAGAGCTGTAAATTTTAGCCCCCCCCTCAGTTTCCCTCATTTGCTGACCCCAGAGCTGTAAATTTTAGACCCCCCTCCCCTCCGTTTACCTCATTTTCTGACCCCAGAGCTATAAATTTTAGCCCCCCCACCATTTGCCTCATTTTCTGACCCCAGAGCTGTAAATTTTAGCCCCCCCCCTACATTTCCCTCATTGTCTGACCCCAGAGCTGTAAATTTAGCCCCCCCCCTACATTTTCCTCATTGTCTGACCCCAGAGCTGTAAATTTTAGCCCCCCCTCCGTTTTCCTCATTTACTGACCCCAGAGCTGTAAATTTTAGCCCCCCCCTCCTACTGGAGGGGAACGGGAGTAGAGTAGAGATACAAAAAGTGGCTACCCCCCTCCCCAATATAACAGAATTTAGGCACCCCTTGTCATTTCAATGGTCAGTAGGACTAGTCCAATTTAGTCAAACCTTGCTTTGCTATAGATAGAAATTTACATGTGAGTGTCAGCTATTATTTGGGGCAAATTTGATAATGGTAACCATGGTAACATAAAAAATCTGGCTCCTCTAGGAAAGATAGGGTGAATTCAAGCATATTCTGTGCAACAGTAAAATTGCTGCTCATTTTGAACTGAAAGGTACTCAGACTTGTGCTATACGTCAAACAATTCAGGGAAAATTGCCATTTAATATATCAGAAATGAGCAATTAGAGCATTCATGGTTGCTATGGAAACTTAGAAAAACATGGTGGGTGATAATAGGGGATTTGAGAATTTCCAACTTGTCACCCAAATTTGAAGCATAAAACAAAATAATTTTTCCTAGTGCTTTACATGGAAATTAGGTAAATGTCTAAGCAAAATCATAAGCATTACTTGCTTTGAGATATTTTGAGATTTTCATGTGGTACTGAAGACATTCTAAAAGCTAACCATCATCGTTTTGTGAAAACGTCACCCTACTCCCCAAACTAAATCGTTGGATTTTCGATGAAGTAAAAGAAGGCCATGTAAAACTCATGTACAGCCATCTCTCCCAATATCATATGAATCCACATCAACCAAGAAAATGAAGAAATAATTACCTGTAGCTGTGCATGGAGGGGATATTCCTGACAAAGCGTGCGGACGAGACTCCACTCACAGCAAGACGAAGATGGCGACGTGTCGAACCCGATCCCTGAGTCACGACATACGCGTGCATGAGGGCTTCCGGTGTACATCCTCATAAATTGACAGGGGATGTTAGTCCACTTATTCTTATCTGATTTTGATATCAAAATGATCCCCAAGACCTTCTCTTTCCAATTCAAATTGCTATGGTTTAATGGGTTCATCTATATCATCTTGAACAAGTACTTGCTTGGGTCAATTAGATATCCCTAGATTAGGAAAGGTCATATTCCCTGTCAATAGACTGTCAGGCCTAGGTTTTATATGTTTGGGTCGTAAAAGGCACTTATTATTCTAACTACATAAACATTTACCCTAAACATGTTTAGATGTTTAGAGTTGAGACAGTTGAATAATAGGTGTTTAGATTTAAACATCAATATGTTTAGATACTTGGATGTTGGATCTACACCAGGTAGCAGCACTACCTTTGAATGGACTATCTGCACACAGTTATAATCAATTATTGTGACAAATGTCTCCAAATCCCATGTTTATCATGGTTTCATTTCATAGAATGTCATGTGAATAGAAAGGGCAATAGGAAATTGACTAGATTCACCTTATGCCACCATCATTAGCATAAAATAATCAATGAGCTCCATGACTGACACCTATTTGAAGTTATTCTGGAATAGATTAGCAATGTCCTTCCTGCCAAGCTGTTGTACTTTCTCAAGTCTCTCATTCTGATGCAGTGTGTAATACATGTACATGTATATAGCTGTGGCTGACATCTTTGGAGACTTTGACAAGTAAATACCTGCTAATGCCCCCCCCCAGTAAATGAGAAAATAAACAAAATATATCTCATGTTTAGGAAATTAATGTGATTACAAAAACGTTGCAAGAATATGTTTAGAAATGTGTTTAGGATCTAAACACCATTTTTGCAGTGTATTGGACATTTTGGAACAAATACTTGTGGACAAAGTGGAAATTGGAACTTTTCGTGGATGTTTCTGAACAAAACCTGGTGGACATAATGGAATTTGGGCATTTTTGTGGACAATTTGGTACTAAACTCAGTGGATGAAATGGAGTTTGCAGACACTTCGGAACAAAACCTAGTGGACACAATGGAATTTGGACATTTCTGCAGACATTTTGGAACAAGAGCTGGTGGATAGAATGGAATCTGGACACTTTTGGTGGACATTTTGGAATAAAAATTGGTGGATAAAATGGAATTTTGAACTTTTTTGGATGTTTCAGAACAAACGTTGGCAGACACAATGGATTTTGGACATTTTTTGTGGATATTTTGGAACAAGAGATGGTGGACAAAATGGAATTTGGAACTTTTCATGGATATTTTGGAACAAAACCATGTGGACACAATGGAAATCGTAAATTTTTGGTGGACATTCCGGAACAGAACATGGTGGACACAATGGAATTAATGATCTGGCGGATACATTGGAATGGGTGGACATAGAAGAACCCAACATTTATGGTGGGCTTAGGAAAATGTTGTCACCATTTTAGCATCAGTTACATTTTTTAGCATCGGTCACGTTTTCGGGGTATGATCATAGCGGAGTGCATACAAGCCGAATGTATCTTTTTGTATGGTCTTAAACTCTTTTGTATTGCTTAGTAGACATGTTTAGCTGGTTCCAAAAGGCAAAATGAATTTTTCTGGTGCATTTTTATGTAAGGTCTGACATGCTTATTGTCATGAAGCTTTTAAAAAAGTCAAAATTTATCCTAAAACCCATTTCATGGACCCTACATGAAGCTAAAATGTATGTATCTATGCTGTATTTAATAGAGGAAGAGGTCCTATGCCTGCTCTTGATCTATGGGTGTAATCCAATGAGTAATAGTGGGTCTGCAGGGGACTTATGAGAATGTTGTAGACACTCTGCCATGAGGTAGAAATGAGCGACTTCCCAGCGTGCGACATCGTCATAGTACTATGCTTAGCAGTGTGATGTATCTTCTTCTATGGTTTAAACTCTTTTGTAATGGTTAGAAGACATATCAGGCTAGTTTAAAAAGACAATATCAGCTATCATTGTGTGCTTAAGTGTTAGGTCTGGCCTTCATGGTGTCGGAAGTGTGTAAAAAAAAAAACTGAAAAATCTATTTTCAATGTCATGGGCCTAAAATGTGTAAATATATGCTACAATTGACAGAGGAAGATGCATCATGCCTTAGAATGTAACATGGATGTAATACATTGCGTTTTAGTGGGTATAGGTGGACTTTAAAGAAGATATTGTCACCACTGGCACATCCCAGACGGTTTAAATATCAGACCAAATTACAAGCCCTGCACCTCCTATCCTACTCTGTTATCAGTTGTACCTACCGCAGGGAACATTTTGATCTCCCACATCTCGTATTAGGCAACACGATACCTATAAGCACTTTATCTTATCTCCTCGGTTGCCAGCTCAGTAACCAAATTGATATTATCAGAACTGTCCTTCTACTATCAATGAGCATTTTTATTGAAGACATTAGCATATAACAACGTGTGTTGATGACTTGAGATTTTACAACACATAACACAGCTATTGATAGCAAATCAGAGTTTGAAAAGAAACCGGATTGGGAATTGGTGCAAGGAATCAACTCTTGTCCGCCTTTGATTACAATTTATGGAAACTGTTATCCAGAAACTGGATAGTATGGATCAGAGACATTCAGTAGGTTCCTATAACGCCTCTCATAAAGGGAGCCATTGAGAACCTGATGCTCTGGGTATCTATCACCATGCTAAGGGGGATCGACCAAGACATTTCCAAGAAAGTAATAATATCTGGTGATAGGAGAAGGGAAAGGGGCGAGTCTCTGCTCAGATATAAGCAGTTGCTAGGACAAAGGATCTATAGCATTATTCAGTATCCGGGTACTTAGCTCCCGATCTCCTGACCATATGGGAAATTTGTAAATGTGAAAGAGCCAACCACAATATGTATGTAGGCATGCCCTGAAAAGACAACAAAAATCATGAAGTGGTATAACTCAATGGCAATTTTCTAATTTGATTTATTGTCTGTTGCCCGGCGAAATACAAACATGTTTATCTGAGTCTTTATAGCCAAAGCCATTTCCACTGGCTTTTCTTCATAAGTCTGAGAAACTGGAGACTGTTGTATTATCATCTTTGTATTTCAACATCTTTCTGTGGAGAAAGCTTGCCTCCCCCTACCTCATCTCCTTGCAGACCCCATGAGCTGGATGTGTCGAAAACAAGTCCTCTGTTTTGGCTCGCCTTAATCGATCACCTCAAAGTCAATAGACTAGTATGCACACATAAAGAATGCATCCTTAGTTCACATTAGAGATGTCTAACCTTGCAGAGATATGCACTTTGTCCTGATTGCATGGATACTTTCATAACCTGAGCCTTTGTCTATTTTGCTCCTTCTACATTTTGAGGTTAACAGGTCAGATCAGATTGAATCTATATTGCACCATTTGGTGCATTATCAGAAATTCTAATATGCTGAGACTGATATTCCCTTCTGACAGTTTAGTAATACCTTTGCTATAGAATGTTTTGACTGACGTAGAGCTGGTGCATATATGGTTTTCCTAGACAAAATACAATTTTTTCCCCCTTCACACTATTTACTCCTTTTGTCTTACTGAGTTATACATAGATGTATAAATAAATATAGGTGGGGAGTTTAGTTCACCTAGGGCCACAGTACAGGGTCTTTTACATCATTTTCCCTCTATGCCAAAATATAAGTGTGTGCACCAAGAGGCGATGGAGGCTGGTGAATAAAAAGAAACAACAAAAAAACTGATTTTTTTTTCTTTCTTTTTGTACTGGTACCAAAAACAATTTGATATCCTATGGTCCAATGAAAATATGCAAAGGGGGTTTCCGATGGCATCATATTCCAAGGTGAACCCTAAAAAGACACTGTACTCTGATAAAGAAAAAAACATTGAATAGAAAGTCTATGTTATTAGATCAACACAGGTCATAATAGAAAGTAAATAACTTGTTTCACAGTGTTCTATTTTATACCGACATTTGGTCAATACCAATGCCTAACTTCTGGCTTGGGGGGTTAGTTGCTAGCTGAGGCTATCTCAGCCATAATATTCTACTTAGAATCAGAAGGGTAATAATGATGTACGTCTATAGATATCTCATGACAATTGATCAACAAAATAAGTCATCTTTGAGGATATTAAAATAGTATTGATGTTTTAGATGGATCTTATTTTGGATAACTGAATTTTAGCATAAATAGCATAAATAGCTTATAATTATATGTAGAGCTATAATTAAAGTAAAAGCTGATTTGATACAAAAGGTGACATAGGCTTTGGAATGACAATTCATGAGCGAAGAATTCAAATGCTTTTATAGGCAAGTCAACATTACCAGCAACAGAGAAAGAGCAAGTAAGGTTAGAAACTGACACTGTTATGTTATCTGACAGACAAGGCTTCTATAGCACTGGGAGTAAGAATTAAGAGTAATGGGCCTAAGGTCCTATGCCATTACGGGTCACTCAAAGCCACTCTCACTTTAGAATAGGACTAGTAGGGTTTGAAAGGATGTAGAGTGATACTTGAGCAAGTAGGTAGTGTGCACCAGCTTCTTCAAAACAATAAGGGGACATAATGGATTGGGAGCCAGACTGGATGGTGTGGCATAATGCATCAGTTGTTGTAGGTAACTGGGACTAAGAAGAACTTGAATATTGTGATGGATTAAATACTTTTAACATGACAAGCTTGGAATCAAGACGAAAACTGAGTGTAAACATAGAACTAGGATGACAGGTTAGAATTTATTTACTTTTACCTTGGAATTCATTACCGTTCAGTGTGGCGCTATGGCTAAGGCTTCCGCCTACCTCCACTGCAGCCTGGGTTCAATACTCCTAAGAGTTGGGACGATTTTTTACATTGAAACAATGGCGAGACTGACTTTGCATGTCCGCCAGCATTTTCCAAAATATTCCAAGTCCAACTTGACCTTGAAAAAGTATATCCAAAAATCCCAAAATAGCACATGTGCGTACATATGCTCTCATAAGGCATTTATAGAAGAGGGCATAACAGTAAGAGAGGTGCAGGAATAGTCGTATAAAGCTCAATAATAACACTGTGAACTACATTTTGAAACAAGTCCATATGTTTGTGTACAATTTTAAACAGAAACATGGTACTGTTTGAAAGGGCTAAATGAATCCATAATGACAGTGCATGTCTTTCTTTCAGACCTCAACCTAGGAAGTCATTTTGGCAAAGGTGTCTGATATCATTGATTCATCAGATGATCCAAATATAAACGGAGATGTCCAACATAGGAGAGGAAAGGGGAAAATTTAGTTGTAGGAAATAAGCAGATGCTTAAAACGTCACAACTTGTTTTTTAAAGGTATTTTGCCAGTCATATGCTGGCCTATCCACTGCATTCACCTTCACAGAGCATGGCACGGCAGTTTATCTGCAGTGCTCAGATATTAACATTTCTTGGCATTCGGGATGCAATGCGAATGATTCAGCTAGTCCCCGTTGTGTTGGTGTCCAATGTCTTTAAAGCTTTTAACCTTTAAGGTCCAGTTACTGCTTTATATTACAGTGTTATTGCAGTATTGCTGAGAGGGCTGCATCTTAATCTAGGGAATACCACATTGTGTCACTTGTGTTTCTTGGCCATCATGGCAGAAGATACCCATTGTTCATTGCGATTGGGGTTTGACACCTCAGAATCCAAATATGACATCACCATCCTGGAAGGTATGAGACACTCTTTGTAACAGGTAATCATTATGTCTAACCTCTGATATAAAGATATTCGTGCACATGAGTAATGTTGCAGCGGAAAGTATTGAGCAATGTATTTGTAAACAGAACTTACATTTCATTGTTTTGCATTATCAGTAATTGAGAAATGGTGGGTAATGGGACTGACAGGCAAATTCATACCCCACCTAGTGGTGGTTACAAGTACTCACCAGACTCTCAAGGACTCACCACGGTGGCTCCACCTTCTGCTAATGACTGAGCAACTCTCAACCCCGGTTGCAACGGGTGACACACTTTAACTTTTCTCACCCTGCGTTCATAACAATACGCCTTATAAACTTTCCCACCACTCCCACCCTCTTTAAATAGTGTGGTTTTCATAAAACTCAGGACTTCGTAGTACCTTGATATGTTGACTTACCATATATATTATACTCATACTTTATAATATGGACTCTGAACATTTATCCATTGTTGGTAACATATGGTACAAGTTAGTGCCTTACCTCTTTTACATATTCAACTCTTAGATACAAACTGGTATCTCATTAGTTTAGTTACATGTTTCTCATATACCATATTTACCCATGTTAGTGTAATAAAATATGCCACTTTATGAATTTCCTGTTCAGTGTTCTCATTAGAGTTTGACATATTTTCAGTAAGTTCTCATATGGTCAGTTATGTTAAAAAAGGCCCCTGGAGGACAATGCGCAAGATTCTATGACCTGCTGTAAGGTAGCAAAGGTTGTAGCCTTTTTTTAAACCTCATTAAAAGTACCTATTATGATTCTTTTATCTGTCAATGACTTCATCACTTCAGGAGAAATGTGAAATCTGAGGACAAATTTCATCTCCACATAAAAGCTCCTAAGTCAAATATTGGAGACACTAAAAAGAAAATTATGAAATGGGGGAGCATCTTCTTACTCGGTTTATTTTAAGTGTTGACTGGTAACTTGATTGTGTAAAGTCTCGTTTATGTACTTGGTTGGTATGTACCCAATGAGGAGGTGTTAGTTTTGATGACCCCCCCCCCCGGTCGACGGAGATGTGATGGTTGTTTATAACCAGTAACATAATATATGTAAATGCAATATTCTATGGGTCATACATTAATTCTAAGTGTGATACCTTGAAAGATGACATGTGGTTATTAAGCTGACAGATTTATATTGATCTCTATGGGAATAACTAATGTTTTCTTAAACACTGACTCAAATTTATACCTGATAACTAAAAGAATCATCATTCATATAAAACTTCAATGTGGACCCATGATTCATTCTACCCCACAATATGACATTGCCAAGTGCAGATTCAAAATATACATGACACTAATTCTTTTGGATAGAGGTTATGATTTAGCAAGCAAAATACCATAGGTGTGTGCTGGTATGAAGAGAGCAGAAGGGAACCTGAGACTTAAGACTTCTGTCTCTGCACTACAAGGGAAATCCTGCTCCTACCCTATTCTCTACTCAGATGTGCTGACTACATGGATTATTTTATACCACAACTCTGGTAATGGGCAACATGATACTAAAACCCTTTGTCTAATTTCCATGGTTCAGTTAAAAAATGTGTACAAATAACCTGTTTTTATTTCTGGCCAACTTCATTAAGAACATTATTACCACGATAAGAAAATATCTACTATGGAATTTAAGAAGTAAGTAACCTGAATTGGAAATGACAAGCGGAATAAAATATCTAATCCTTGCCCTCTTTTAACTACAACTGCTGGTGCTCACAATTGTCAAAACCATTCATTCATATAGTAATACCATGTCATGATATGAAAAAGGTTATCCAGAAACTGGGTAATATTCTAGACTAACTTCAAACCAGGGAAATCCAATAGTACCTCTTATGATAGCAGTAACAAGGAACAGGAGGTACTTCATATCATCTTGCCAAGATTGATTCTCAGGAAGAAAGCTAGTATCTGGTGATAGAAGAAGGGAAGGAGGCCTCCCAGTCTGTGTTCAGTTATTAGCAGCTACTAGGACACAGTGCCTATGGCATTATACAGGATAGTATCCAGGCACTTTGCACAGCTACCCATCTACAAGGTTGGGGATAATGTGCGCCGGGCAAATATAATGTTTGTTAGTCCAAGAGAGCCAGCCACAGTATGGGGCTGGGTATTTTTATCTCTATTGCAATCTGATATTTTTCTTGTCATTTATTGTCTGTTATGGAGTAAATCACCCGGTGGACACCAAACTTTGAATCGCCTTTGATATACCATTGATAATGAATGATCAATGTTATTATGATGTCGGCTTATAGTTCTGCACCAACTGGGTAGCCCTGGCTGGGGCCCCTTCCCCAGCCAGAGTTATCTTCTAGACATTGCCTACCATTTTACTCATGCAAGATGATTGAGTAGACTTCTCTCCTTAACCATAAAATGCCTGTTTCTCAAAATTGTCCCAGTATATCTTTGTGGTACTACCTTGCCCGCTTTGTCTTTGACACAGCTAAAATCCCTTTATTTTGTAGTAAATCAGACTTTGTTTTCAGTGGACTGCTGCAATGTGTAGTAGATTGCTAGCACACTAAAATTACCTGTTTCCCTGCTAAGCTCTTCACACCTCTTTGACCTCATGATGTAATTGGTTGGTAGTTGGAAGGTCTAATTAGGCTAACTTAACTGAGACCAACTTTACTGTGCCCAATGATTGCTCTACAATGTTTACAGCTATTTAATCAATTCACAGCCAATGCACATTAAACAGTGTTTGACAATGGCCCATGTTGATTTCAAGTAGTGGGGCTTCATCTAAATTTAAATAAATGCCCATTTTAGAATAATGTGATATATTGATTTCAAGTTTACTGGCAGGGGCTAGTGTCTTATTGAGATTTCTTCCTACATATGAATTACCATAGCCAAAAAGTGACATTTAGACGATTTGTATTGCCATTTTAATGTGCCTACCTAAGTCTGTATAGACCTAACTCAGACTGTAGGCCATCCCTACAGTCCGAGCCTCTCTGGACTACCACTGGGTGAATATAATGTACATCAGCCAGTAGACTTCACTGGTTATAATTATAGAAAAACTGATTCTGGGTGTTTCCTACTGTACACCTTTACCCTTTCTAAGGTTGTAGCTCCTTGAAGAAATGAACACTGTTATATATACCGTCTATGTATTTCAATATGTTTCAGAGGGGAAAGCTGGCCACCCTATAATTCATTTCATAGCAGACATCAGAAGATGGATGTGGCAACAACAGTCCTCTCTTGAGGTTCCCTGTGATGACTGATAACCATCAAGTGCGTAAGTTATCATGCACACATGAAAAATGAAACCCTAGTTCTCACTGGACCATTTCTAAGTTGGTGGCTGAATTGTGCTTTTCCTACTGATCCCATGGATACTTCTAGGCTTAGAAGTATCCATGAAATTTACCATCAGTGATAATAGAGAGCTAAGTCTATGCCAGCATATAATTTATCTCCCTCCAGTGATTTGAAATGGAAAGACACACAGAAACAGCTATTATCAAGCAAAAGAGAGAAGGATAGCTACAAAAGGAGAAGAGAGGAAAGATAAAGGATTTTCACAGGCTTTGTTTCTGTGAATATTTTCACAGGGCATTATCCCCATGAAAAATTCCTTTGAGATTATAGACATGATAATCTTCACTGAGAAACTTAGTGAAAGCAAATACTTTTCACCGAGGTTTAACCCAAGAGAAAGGATGTGGGTGGGGTGCACCCCCATTATCTGAATTTGCAACATGCTTAGATGGATCATATTTCTTTTGAACAATTGAAAAATGTGCTTCTTGTAGTAGGTTTGGCTGCATTGCAGTCATTGTAGAAACTTACACCTTATACGATTGAAGACCAATGGATAACTTCTGCTGCTCTGCTCATGTATGCAATATGACTAATAAATTAGGTGACCAGTTAATTACACTTCATAGTATCACAGCAGAGTCTAACATATAACATTAACCCTTTATGCAAGACATGGATGACCACCAACAAATTACTGAGCCCACCAAAAGGCGTATCTAGAGTAGGATCTTTTTTTTTCTTTACTTTTAACCCTTTCACCCCTGGATTTCTTTTACTTTATGGGATTTGTCTGCAAATCATCCTGTATGAAGTGGAAAGGGCATTGTTTGGACTGCAACGTCATATTTTAGGATCCAGTGAAGATAGGAAGGTGAGACCAAATCCAGGGGATTCCCATACACATCTATACAGGCCAACACAGAAAGTGAATAACTTATTTTACAGTGTTGTTATACAGAGTGACATGTAGTCAATACCAATGACTAGATTCTGACTTGGTATTCATAGGTTGTTTGCTAGGAGAGTATCACACAGCCATACAATCTATATTCCAGAGTGTGATAATATGGCACACCTAAATATATGTTAGTTATTCCTAAATATCTTTGATTGATAAACAAGATAGATGTTTAGGAGAATTAGCAAAATCTATAGACACTAATTTTCAATTTGAATCTTTAAGTACATCTTTTTGGAGATATACTTTGAAAGTAATAATGAAGAAAGAATAAATGAAGAGAAAAAAAATGAATATCAAAGGTTACATGGGCAATTAGTGATACAATCTGAGTAAACAGGTCAATGTAAGGCGGCAGCAGGGACCAGCTGAACAGACAGGTGCATAACTAAGACTGCCTAGTGCTCTGAGAGTGAGAATGATGGGACCTAAGGTCCTTAGTCATTATCAGGCACAAAATGCCAGTCTTGCTATAAGATGAGATAACCATAGCAGCCAAATAGCAGATGGTGACAAAGAAGAAGGTAGGCATGAAATGGTGTAGGTGATAACTGAGCTGAGAACTATTGTACAAGAATTCTTTCAAAATAATAAATGTATGAACTAGGTTGAGATAAACTAGATCGAGAGCAAAAATGAATAGTGTGACAGAATACAAAATGTACAGTATGCATACGTGCAGCCCCAGTTGTGGAGATATGTGACATGGAATGGTCCAGCTATGTTATAAAGTAGGATCTAGGTCTCGACGTTATTTCTTAACATGCTAAAATTTTGGTATTCAAGTTTCAGAAGAAACAGCATAACCTTTAAGACATACAGCCTAGTTAGAGTGACACATGTACCTCTTTAGAACTCAGTGCACTTTTCGTACCATCTGTGTATGAAGTTGAGGCTGTGGTGGTCCCGCGTCGTCCTCGAGGTACCTTCGTGGTCCTCGTGGGCGACATCGAGAGCACCTCTATTACCCGACGCCTGGGGGCGCTGGAGTCCAGCGCCACGTCACCACTTGGTCACGTGGCCCTTGACTCCGGTGTATATAAGGCCGTTGTATGGCCTTCCTCAGGGTCAGTCCAGCCCCGACTGACCATCGTGAGCGATGGTTGGCGGCTGCCCGGCTACCATATTCTAGTACTCCTCTGTGCTGCTGCACAGAGGAGGTGTATGTGGAATATCAACTGTAGACACTAGAAGGCCTAGTGTCGAACCTGTTATAGAGTTCAAACTCTGCCACCTGTAACTGTGATCGAGAACGGCTGATGCCTATGTGTTATTAGACAATAAAGTTTTAACTGGAACCTGAATAGTTGTTCTTCGTTGTTTATCGAAAGATTCGATATAACATCGAGGGGTAGAACGCTACACTGGTGCCGTGACCAGTTGTTAACTTTAGTCCGCATAGGTACTGCGAGCTTAAGTTCGACATGCAGGGTCACTTGGATGAAGGTGATGACCCCAATCACCAACATCAAGTGACTACAGGCCCGTTAGTGGATAGGAATGATCCACTAATTGGTGGTGGTTTGAACCACACCCTGATATTAGGTCCATCGTCTGACCCGTCGGGCCTGTATCAAAGGAGCTGACTACTCAATTGGCGAGTATCGACTCAACTCTCTCCGGCGGCTGAGAACTTCTTAAGGACACAGAGTTTGTCCTATGTAGAAAAATCAGCCTCGCCCATGGGAACTCCAATGGGCCTTGGCAGTTGGTCCTTCGAGGGTCCCTCGCCCTTGTCGATACAAGGAAGTATTGACAGTGGCAGGGGACTCAACGAGGAGTTGCTACAAGAGCAGCAACGCCAACTGCGCCAGGGTCGCCAGCAGTTGGACGCTCTCGCGAGTAACACCACGAAAGCTCAGGAGAAGAGTACAGAAATAGAGCTGAAATTGGAACAGCTTAGGCAGCAGGCGTTAGAGGCTTCGAACAAGACTCAGATCGTGAATAGAGAACTTACTGATCTTCAGGAGAAGGTCAAGCAGCTCTCTAGCGAAAAGGAGTCCTTGCTTGCAACGAAGTCAGAGATCGAGCGTAGTCGGTTGACAGCAGCGGAGTGTCAATCGCTAAAAGCGAAAATCGATCGCCTTGCTACTAGCCGCCGAGAATGTGTCGAGAGAGCTCGAAACAATTTTCGGGATGCCCAGCACGAGCAGACGTCCCTTAAACATAAGTTGAAACTACAAGAAGTAGAAAAGACTATGTTAGAGGAACAACTGCAAGAGTTACGGCATGAGTTGAACCAACAATCAGCCGAGCATACTGAAGAAGTAGCTGAGCACCTAACGGCTTATGAAAAGCAGGTGAGCCAGCTACGTCAGGAACGGGAGTCGTTACTCTGTCAGATGCAAGCTGACGAGGATGCTCGAGCCAGGGACGAGGCAGAAATGCGTCGTCGCTGTGAGGAACGAATCGAACACGCAAACAAAATGGCGGAATATCAGGTCCTAATGGAACAGAAAGCGAGGCACGAGGCCGAGCTTAATTCCTTGAAGTCTGAATCCCTAGTAGCCCAGTCACTGAAAGATCAGAAGGATTCGGATACTCTGGGAGCCATGCGTGATGAAATCGATGAGCTCCGACGAGAGATATTGTCTCGCAGGAAGGCTGACGAAGCCAGGGTGAATAAAGAAGTTCGAGATGAACTCGCACTCGAAGAACGTCTGAAGGAGCAGACGGAATCGAAAGTGCGTACCTCTAGACTTCGAGATAAGCAACAAAGTAGTGAATGCAGCACTACTAGGGTTGCTACTCAAGGGGATCTAGTCGAAAACCCTGACTACAGAGAGTGGCTCGACCGTGCCATGAAGGAGGTCAAGCAACTCTTTGCCATCAGCGAGCAACGAGATCTCTCGAAGCCTCAACATACCCGCCTGGAATTCCTAGTATCGGAATTAAGGCAGGCGGAAGTCAAAACAGCAGGCAGAGATAGATAGAATGGTGGGGGCAATCGACGACATCTCGAAAATTGATTCGAGGTCGCGTCGGACCCTACCTGTTCCTTCAATGCCACGCACCGATGGTCTAAGTGGAGTGATCGGACAGTTCTCGACCCCCACCACAACCCAACAACATGTTGATCCGCCCAAATATAGGGATATCAGATTCGAGGCTTCGCGCTTGAGTGAAGCTGATTCGGGTAATCCCTGGGGGATGAATCACAGTCGTGCAGACACGACTATGAGAAACATGGGGATGGACCATCAAATACCTAGAAGAGGCACAACATTCGCTCTCGATCAGGTCAGGAGATCAAGCAGAATGTTTGAAAACACCTCTATCGGGCATGAACCAGCCCGAACTAGGTCAGTCGAGTGCCCTCCATTTACATGGAAGGACGATTGGCTCCGTTGGTACCACGGATTCAATCACGTCCGTCGTGTAAATGTATGGACCTCGAGTATGGCATTAGCTCAACTCCTCATGTTACTCCAGAATGGCCCTGCAGCTGATACTGTGTGGCTATGGGAGGAGCATGGAGATGGGACTCTGGAGGGACTGGTCGACATGGTAACGGAAGCCATGACTTCTAGCCTTCAGGACCCCATTGTTACAATGGAGAAGAGACGCCAAGGCAAGAACGAAAGCATTAGAGCCTATGGCTTTGCTTTAAGACGTCTTGCCGGCGATGCCTATCCAGGTGTGGACTTCTCGGTTGAATGGCTCATAACCAAAGTCAACCAGTTGTTCATAGGAGGATTGTATGACGTTGATTTACAACAAGACGTTCTTCGAGAGTGGCGCACTTACATGTCCCTAAAGGATCTCATGGACTTGGCAGACGAGTTGTTGCGGAAACGACAACTCCTGCCGAAGTTGGTGAATCCTACCTCGACAAATGCATTGTCGGCGCTGGCCGACGCCGCTTTGGTCGAGGAGGGACAAGGGGAAGTGTCCTCATACTCGAAGCCCGGGGCGGGGAGTAAGACTAAGAAAGGTCAGAAATCCGCTATTAAATCGAAAACACCAAACAAGGCCTCCAAACCAAAGGTACAGGAGCAGACCTTCTCGCTGAGTCAATTGAAGAATTTACTCAGGGTTATCGAGGGAGGGGATGTCCCTGGTACTAGCTCGGAAAAGCCGAGTACCCCTCCATCCGACGCCAAGTGTTGGAACTGCAAGAAGCAGGGGCATTTCGCACGAACTTGCCCCGAGCCGATTAAGGGTCTACCACCTGACGCGACGGAAAACTGAGGCGGGCGGCTCGACGTGGCAATCGAGCTGCCCGACCATCGAAAAGCCAAGGTATCAGCACCTCTGGCACTCCTGATCAGACGACAGTAGATTCGAGGGAACTAGGTAAGGTCCCGGTAGGGCCGTCCCAGCCCTTTACCACAGTGGCACCGGTTGATCACCGGTCGGGTTCCGAAGATGTCGGTGTAGAAAAAGCCTCAATGGCCAAGGAACAGGGCGCTGGCAGCCCGAACTCCGAGGTCGAGGGTTCGACTGGATCGAAAGTGAAAGTCGACGCCGGGAGAGAGGCCCTGATGCGTCAGCTGGCCAGAGTCTGCGCAACAGAGCTTCCCTCAGATGATCCCTGTCTCTCTTTTCTGAAGAAGAGAGGGATCGATCTGAGTACTGACGTAGGGTTGAGAATGCTAGCAGGAACCGCCCCCTTGTCGGGGAAACGATGGTACCTGTCTGCAGAGATTCGAGGACGTTCTCTAGACTTCCTGATAGATACTGGTGCCAGCCACACCATTGTCTCTCGGGAACTCGCGAAAACGTTAGTGGTGCCGTCAGATAATCTCTACGAGGGAATAACGGCGTGCACTGCGTCTGGAGCTGAAATGCGGACCTATGGTCGATTGGTTCTACCTCTTAAGGTCGCATCGACCCACTATGTTTTTAGCCCAATAGTGGCCGATGTGGCTGACGATGGCATTTTGGGGCTCGACTTCGCGGCATTATACGGTATGATCCTGAACCCAAGGACGGGTCAATTGGTCATGACTGAGCCGGTAGAAGAGCACCATCAGTGTAAACTGAAGAGAGTGTCATCGATAGCCTCAGTAGCACAGACCACTAGGATACCTGCCAGACATCGGTGCGATGTCTTGGTAAAATCCGACGGTCTGGAAAGAGACCGACAGGGCATAGTCGAACCCGACCTGAAAACTCTGAGAGCTTTCGGGTTGGTTGGTGAGGCTGCCCTTGTCAGCAATGTCCATCAAACAGTGTTTCCCGTCTGTAATCCACTGAATCGAGACATTGTCCTGGAGAAAGGCCAGGTGGTCGGTACTGTACAGTACGCTGACAGAAACGGTGAACTCTCTTCACCGGAGGTAGGATCTGTGATGATGCGTCTCGAGCAAGAAGCTGCGGACATCGAGACGGCGGAAATCGCGAGCACCCGCACGGGGGAGCTCCCTACCTGGCTGTTAGACATGTATGGCGACACCCACCTGACCCAGCCACAAGAAAGACTGAAACTGTCCGCCTTACTACGTAAGCATGTGGACGTCTTTAAATCCCCAGATGAACCGTTAGGGCGCACCGATCGATGTCTGCATAACATCGACACGGGTGACGCACAACCAATCCGAGTCCCTTACAGAAGGATTCCGCTCAGCAAGAAAGCTGCGGCGGATGAACAACTTAAGGAGATGTTGGATACGGGGGTGGTTAGGCCAAGTACTAGTCCCTGGTCCAGTCCCGTCCAGATGGTGACGAAGAAGGATGGGACCATGAGATTCTGCGTCGATTATCGATGTCTGAATGGAGTGACTAAGAAAAATGCTTACCCCCTCCCGCGCATCGACGAATCCTTGGATGCCCTAGGAGGAAACAAGTGGTTTAGTTGTCTCGATCTCCAATCGGGATATTGGCAGATCGGGATGAATCCCGACGACGTCGAGAAAACCGCTTTTTCCTACCAGAGGGGGCTCTACGAGTTCGATCGTATGGCGTTTGGTTTGTGTAACGCCCCCGCCACATTCGAGCGAATGATGGAGGAGATGTTGAGAGGTTTGCTAGGTAAAAGTTGCCTGGTTTACCTCGATGATATCATCGTCTTCGGCAAAACGACGGATGAAGCAATGGCGAATCTGGCAGAAGTCTTCAACAGGATTCGGGCATGGGGACTGAAGTTGAAACCTAAAAAGTGTCAACTTTTTAGGACTTCAGTCGAGTACCTCGGCCGAATCGTGTCTGAACAGGGTATAGAAGCCAACCCGGGGAAAATTAGCGATGTAATGACTTGGGCTAGGCCGACTACAGTGAAGGAAATTCGATCCTTCATTGGTTTTTGTTCCTACTACCGAGAGTTCATCCCGGGGTTCGCGGAACTCGTAAGCCCTTTACAGGACTTAGTGATCCAAAAACCTAAAGGTAGTAGAGGTCGTTACGAGGCATTCGCGTGGACGGAAAGAGCCGAACATGCCTTTGTCGAGTTAAAACAAAGTTTCAGGGAGACACCTGTGCTTCGATTCCCAACACCCGACGGTCGTTTTATCTTAGACACTGACGCTAGTAATACCGCGATCGGGGCTGTTCTATCCCAAGTGCAGGATGGAGTGGAGGTCCCGATCTCATTTGCTAGCAACACTCTAAGTAAAACACAACGAAACTACTGCACCACCAAAAGAGAACTGCTGGCGGTTGTCGTGTACACCAGGAAGTTTAGGCACTACCTTTACGGTGGTAACTTCACTATCCGCACCGATCATTCGTCTTTGAAATGGCTCCTGAATTTCAAAGAGGCTGAAGGAATGATGGGTAGGTGGCTGGCCCACCTTTCGGAGTTCGGTCTTGAAAACTCTAAGATCGAACATCGAAGTGGGGCCAAGCATCTGAACGCCGATGGTCTTAGTCGTATCCCTGTGCGGCTATGCCAGAGGTCGGATTGCACAGACTGTGGCAGTCATAATGCTGTAATGGCAGCTGTAGGTGATTTAGTAGACAGCCGGGTGGGTGTTGCATTTTGGTCTCTCGATGAACTCATTGATGCTCAGAAAGCGGACGCCGACATCAAACGAGTTGCTGAATGGCTAGTTAAGGGGGCTAAACCCACTAGGCCTGATGTATCAATCGAGAGCGCCGAAGTACGGAAATTAGTAGGGCAATGGCCTCTATTAAATTTCCGTGAAGGCTTGTTGTGTCACTGGAAAGTCGAGGCGGGTCGAGCTAGACGCACGATTCAAGTAGTTGTACCACGCCAACTGAGGGGTGAGGTACTCTCCTTTTGCCACGGACACCGAACAGCAGCACATTTTGGTCGTAAACGAACGCTCGAAAAAGTGAAAAGAAGATATTACTGGCCCGGAATGGGAAAGGACATAGGTCGTTGGGTTCGGCACTGTCCTACCTGTTGCATGGTAAAGCCCGGCGAGGGCATGGGTAAGTCTCCTCTACACCAAGAGTTGTTCGGGGTGAGATTCGGGAGGATAGCTATGGATATCATCTCGGGATTTGCACCCACGCCAAACAAGAATACTTGCATGTTAGTAATCCAGGATTACTTCACCAAGTATGTACGCGCTATTCCCCTACCAAATCACACGGCAGAGACCTGTGCAGAGGCCTTCGTGGACGAATGGGTTTTGACCTTTGGAGTCCCGTTGCTTCTGCATTCCGACCAAGGTCGAGAATTCGAATCTCGACTCTTCTCTGAGATGTGTGAATATTTGACGATTGTAAAACAGAGAACCAATCCATACAGACCACAGAGCGATGGTCAGGTGGAAAGGTTCAATAGAACGTTGATTCAGAGTCTGACTATGTTGGTAGACAAACATATGGACGACTGGGATGAACAGGCTAAATATGTGGTGTCCGCATATAACAGCTCTGAGCACAGTTCTACTGGATGCAGTCCAAATATGATGGTATTCGGGGAAGAAATTCTCATGCCAGCGGATGTGATTTTCGGCTCAATCGAGAACCCACTCGAAGTCCCTTGTTCCGTCACTTTTGTGGAACAACTTCGTGACCGATTGAGGGAGAGTTATAGCATGGTAAGGGAAAACCTAGGTAAATCTGCGGAACGCCAGAAGGTCGGGTATGACTATGGGCTAAAGCAGAGAAGATACTCAGTTGGGGAACAGGTGGTGAGGTACCACACCCCCCAAGCAGCTATGAAGCTTGCCCCCAACTGGGATGGGCCGTTCGTAGTAGATTCTGTCCTCTCTGAGTCGACATTATTACTTCGATCATCCCGCGGACGGTTGCAAAAGAGCAATGTTGATAGAGTGCGCCGGTGGTTGGGCGTAGAGCTATCACAAACTGTCGAGTTGTTGCAACCACGACTTGATGATGATTCACCTTCTCGTAAGGCTACGAAAAGGGCTAAGTCTGTTTCTGGACAGGTCGAAATAGAGATCGAAAGGTCGCGGCCAGAAGTTCAGTCTAAAAAACTAGCTACGCAGGGTCATCGAAAACGACAGCAAAAGGCTCGAAAACTGAGCGAGGTGGAGGTGTTGGATGCCAGTAAACCATCAAAGCGGCGCCGTGGTCGACCGGCCCGTCGAGATAAGTCGAAAGCATCTAAACCGCCTTTGAAGGGATGTTGGAAGCCCGACCCCCCCTCGAAGGTGCGAACGACTGAACAAACTTCACATCGAAACATCTCGATTGAAGTCAAGGATCAGTCACTCCAGTCCGGACCTATGACTCGAGCGAGGCTTAAGCGCCAAGGCTCATCAAAGGAACGGTCAGCGAGTGTCGAGGATGAAAGGAAATCCAGAGCAAACACTCTGGCTCCTACATCCACACCGTCACAAGTGATGGGAGGCAGACGCCGACGGAAACGGGTTAATAGCCCGGTCGGCCCGGCCACATCAAAGGACGGCGGGCTAGGAGGGGGTGATAGTAACCCGCCCCGAGGCTCAACACTCGTTCCTGTAGTAAAGGTTAAAATCAGGAAAAGTCCTAGATTAAACCCTACTCAGTAATCGATGTTTCGCACAATACTAAGCAGCAGCTTTACTAACCTGTGTTTTTAACAAGGCTTTAAAATAACGGGTGCCGTTCTTGAGTAAATCTGTCTGTGGACGTGAGGCCGACGGTGAATAAAAAATTACACAACGAGAAGTCATGCGATTGTCTCTTAGTTTGAGACAACCTGGTGCTAGAGACATGGAAATGTGGGGCGTCCATCTTTTATTTTGACTGTGTGGAGGGGTTCCCAGCATAGGCTGGTGGATTCTGCCCGAAGGGTAGATCCATATTGGAACCATTTTTTTTTAAATCCCGGTAGTCTGATGAAGGGGGGGGTGCCCAAATTATCCATGTTAATAGTGTTGGAACCCATAGACCGTATAGGAAATAACGGCATATGCAAAAATTGCGACTGGAGAACCAGAGCGTGACGGTGAGGGGAGAGTGAGCCGTTCTAGTTTTTGAGCATTACCTTATTTGGTCATGGCGTGATGCGCTGTGGACCAATAGGGCTCGCCCTCCTCGGTCACGTAGGCCCTTCCTCCAATCAGAGGCGTGCGCCACAGGGATAAAAGGCCGCGTCGCCCACCACGGAGGTCACATCTGCGCCCTTCTCGTGAGAGTCGGACGCAGATAAGCTGGACTAAGCCTAGCTTATTCCAGCTGGTACGCTCCGTCTGGGGACTTCCTACCTGAGTGTAGGAGGTCTCCCCGCCTAGTGTCGAGGGACACGACCTGCGTGAGCGCAGGTATGTGTTCTCTCGAGGCTCCAGTCTTCGGTCCCTCGAGCCGCCTGAGTGCGGTTCGAGGTACATCGAAGGCACCTTCGAGGCTTCGACCCGCCAGAGTGCGGATCGAAAAACCTTGAAGATTCTCTTCAACGTCTCGTCCCGTCTGAGTACGGTTCGAGAGCCGGAGTCTTCTCTCCCTGGTGGAACCCGGCAGTTCAGGAAGAACCATGGGGTCCTCGTCCGACGAGCAGTCAGGGTACAGCTCTTCGGCGAGCCACAAGTCGCAGAAGAAGAAGAAGAAGAAGAAGAAGAAGAAGAAGTCCAAGAGGACCAGACCTGAGCAAGAGCTCGAGTCTACCTCGGCTAAAAGTGCAGCCCTTCTGAAGCAGATCGAGGATGCACAGAAAGCCTTGGCCGAGTCCCAGGAGCGGGAGAAGGAGCTCCGCCGGAAGGCGAAAGAGGCAGCTAAGCAGCAGAAGCGTGACTTGAAGGTCGCAGCTGCTGCCGCCTCGAGAGACTCTTCTCCCGATGAGATGGAGGTCGACGAGCCGTCGACGCCTGCTCCATCGAAAAGTGCTACCCCTTCAGGTTCTAAGGGCAAGAAGCCCACTGAATCGAAGGCATCCAAGGACACCTTGAAAGATTTCAAGATCCCTAGGGTGCCCAAGAAGGAAGGTAGCAAAAAGGAATCCGCAGCCAAGAAGGCTCCGGCTCGGGAGAGGAGTAGTGAGTCTACTGCTCCACCGGAACCTGGAACCGAGCCGTCGGAGGTCGATGCCGGTGCCGTGGAGAGCACCGTATCCTCACCCCCAGACACGGCCAGGGCTGTCGACGAGTGGAAGCGACTGTCAGCGATCACTGCCAAACGACGTGCTGAGTACGTCGATGACAGGCCACTGACAAAGCTTCAGGACTACCGCAAGAATGGTCAAGTGGTACTCCCTAGTCTCGTCGGAAAGGATGGTAGTGACGACGAGGAATGGTATTCGGACGATAGTCATGCCATTGACTGGTATGTCTCGATGATCGAGAATATCACGAATGCCTCAGACTCGTCGGGGGTGTCGCTGCCCGAGCGACAGCGGATTGGGTTCGCATGGCGCATCTTCAATCCAGGGCAGCAGTGTGCTTTCGAGAACTGCACACGTAAGGGGTTCCCCCCTCGCGTATACGCGACGGACGGCAGGTATGCTCGACACTTGGTTGAAGAGCATCGAGCCATCCGTCCGCAGTTCGGTTGTGTTAAGGTGGAAAAGACCATTCCATGTTATCAGGACCCTGATGACCCGACCTCTCCTCCTTTCGTGACTTCACAAAGGGGCTTGATGGCGCGTCATCTTAAGTCGTACAAGCAGCCCCATAAGTACAACGCCGAGGGCGCTATCCAACTAGTGGAGACGCTGGTTGGAAAGTGCGAACGGAATGAGAAAACAGGCACGCCGACTAGACACTGGATGCGGATGGCCCCCGCACCCCCGTCTACGAAGCGCCTGTATATCAGACCGGAGCTGATGCCCGCTTTCTACGGTGCCTACCCCGAGTTCAGGGTAGAGCAACGGAAGAAGCGGGAGGCCAGTCGTCCTCGGGACCCAGGACCGACAGCTTCAACGAGAGGGAACAAGAGGCCCCACTCTACAGAAGCTGGGAAGTCTGCCGGTTCGACTGAACCTAAGAAGCCTAAGCCGCAGGCTGCTCCCTCGAAGCCCGAAAAGGCATCGAAAGCCGCCCCGGCCCCGGCTCCTAAAAAGTCGAAGACTGCTTCGACCGGTTCAGCCAAACCAAGCACCAGTGGTGCTAAAACTGTAGGCAAGACGGTGGAATCCCGGAGTGGTCGTGATCGGCAACCCAAGGTGACCACCAACTCGTCTCCCCCTGTCAAACCCCCTACGGCGGCTGAGGACAGCACCCCAGCTGCCACGCCGCATGTTCATGTGGGAGGTGCGACACTGACCTCGGCAGCAGGAGCTAGCTTCTCCAACGTCGTGACAGGCACCGACACCCCAACAGCAACCTTGCGTTGGGAGTTGGCACAGCCTGCCTACGGCGATGGCGTCGAACGTGGGGTCCCGAAGACGTTCGTAGAACGTTGTAAGGGACTCCTACAAATGACGGGCAGCCCTGCTATCGACAAGTTCGGTGAGGCATTTCGTGAGGAAGCAAGTGCCTACTTGTTCGGCCTGTTCGACAGAACGAACATGGCCATCCGTAACGAGCTCCTTCCGGCTCTTAGGAATGAGGCGCGCCAGACCGTTCAGATGGAGATGGACTCTCGTCTGACCGATGTCCGAACGCGTCTCAATAACTTTGAGGCACAGGCCCAATATGATATTACCAAGAGGGATAGTATCATAGAAGGCTGGGAGGAAATCGACCGCGAATTCTTTAGAGTCTTCGGGGTCCAACTCTCGGAATGGATGAGGGACAAACACCATGGCGTCCGAACCCTGAAGCCTGTTCGAACCGAGCCCTCTCGCGAAGCGCAGAGGTACCTCGTCGAGGGTGGAGTGATTCCTGACGTCAGGACGCTGGCGGCTCAGACGAATCCGTTGAGAGAATTGTCTCCAAAGATGGACAGTCTGAGCTCGGCTATGACGATGTTGGGCCGAGAGCAGGTGGTGCAGGACAAGCCTGACACCCCGGGTAGGTCTCTCGGTGCCTCCATCTACCCACCAGCAGCCCCGTCTTCCTCCTCGGTTCCCTTGATAACCCTCTCGGGAACCACCGAGCCTACGCCGCCACCGGTCCAGAGAGTGGTGTCACCGAGGATCCATCCGGATCTTCAGGGCATCACTCCTCTGGCCCCGGCGAACGTAGCCGTCTGCCCGGACCCGTCGGCTTCCGCCCAAGCAGTAGAACCTGCCGCGGTGGAACAGTCGATGGATATAGACGGGGACGTCGATGTCGTCGGTCACTCTCCAACGGCTCCCCCTGACCAGGGAGGCAAGGACGACCATGAAGGTCGGGAGAGCGACGACGACGACGACGGAAGCGACTCAGCAGACTCGGCCGTTCTCCACTCAGATGCTGAGGGGGACTCCCGGGATGCACCCGAGACCTCTAACGAGGCTTGGAGTACGACAATGGACCGTGTGGCTCCATTGCCGGAGTTGCCGACGTTTTCGGGCCAGCTAGCCGCCAGTGCTTCACATGAGGAGGAACGCACTGACGGGGAGCAGGCTGAAATCGACGCCGCTACAGGGTCCATCTCGGGGGATCAGTAGTATGACTCTAGTGTTCCTCCTCTCCAGCTTGGATCGCTGACATCGGACAGAGTCTCGATGTCAGCACGGAACCCCTGGGAACTTGTTCCCAGACGACGGTGTACCCTCCATGAGTGGGGGTACCTTTCCAGTCCCCGGACCTTCCTGCGAAGCTGTGTGGATCCGACGCCACCCTGGTCTTAGGACACGGTGGTGCCACACATCCTCGGCCTCCCGGTCGAAGGACCATCATAGTCGTACTGTACACTATCGATGGGCTTCCTACGCTGGAAGGAGCTTCTCAACGAGACAGGGAGGAAACGACACGACCCCGGTTACCATACCCGGTCGTGCCTCCCTCGGATCGACCAGGAGCAGGTCGTGAAGCAGTGTTTCGACACTGGTCTCCTACGTTGGAGGGAGCGACGCCTTATAAATTAACTGTGATAATAATTTTTTTCTACAGTACAGTAGAAACTATATTTATATATATTCCTCTACTGTTTCTGTCGACTATGTCGACAGATCCAGTAGTTCATATTATTATCTATTTGTTTAGACTGAACCGGGGTCTCTGAATTTTCGGAGACCTCGTTTCAGTCTAGTGGGGGGTGGTGTGGTGGTCCTGCGTCGTCCTCGAGGTACCTTCGTGGTCCTCGTGGGCGACATCGAGAGCACCTCTATTACCCGACGCCTGGGGGCGCTGGAGTCCAGCGCCACGTCACCACTTGGTCACGTGGCCGTTGTACGGCCTTCCTCAGGGTCAGTCCAGCCCCGACTGACCATCGTGAGCGATGGTTGGCGGCTGCCCGGCTACCATATTCTAGTACTCCTCTGTGCTGCTGCACAGAGGAGGTGTATGTGGAATATCAACTGTAGACACTAGAAGGCCTAGTGTCGAACCTGTTATAGAGTTCAAACTCTGCCACCTGTAACTGTGATCGAGAACGGCTGATGCCTATGTGTTATTAGACAATAAAGTTTTAACTGGAACCTGAATAGTTGTTCTTCGTTGTTTATCGAAAGATTCGATATAACATCGAGGGGTAGAACGCTACAAGGCCTTTTAGTATGACTAACCAGTACAAACGGATGCCTTCTGAGTTGCACTGGCTGTACATTGTTGTAGCATGTTAAGAAAATGGCTTCCTGGCATTGTAATCAGGCAGAATAGCACCAATCCGTACAATGTATTTATGAGTGATATTCAATCAGCCTCTGTAGAAAATGGCCAAGACTGACCAGACTCATGTACTTAGCAGATGCCAACACCATTGCTAGATTTCTAAAAGGTAGATTTGGAGAAGAAAAATGAGAAGAAAATATAAGACATAGCATGTTCTAGCCAGCCAACCGCTAATTCAATAGAAGGGGCCAAGGGATAACTATATAAAACGCAAAGAAAAACCAGAGAACATAATTCATGTCAGACCAAGGGCAAGTAAAAGTGGTACAAATGCTACAAATAGGAGAAATATCTCACTTGAACTCATTGATCATCTGTTTTGATTGCGGGAAATACCTAATTTTGAACCACAGAACTTAGGATACATGCAATAGGAAAGAAAGCTGTCTAATGGTTAGATGATGTTAGAGGGTGACCTAAGAAGATTTATCAAATTTGGTTGATTTGACATGCACTGAGCCTAAGAAAGTAGACATTCACAAGCGTATAAAATTCATGTGCAAACGTCTATGTATATTCTGTAGAGCTTTGTACCCCAATGACCCTTTAAAGGGTGTTTATGTGAAAATTACCTTTCTTTTGGAACTGCTATTTTCTGATAGCAAATACATTATTCAAATGAAGGAATATTTTCATGCTCTACTGAAAAAAGATCTGTCAAACTGCTTTACTAAATTGAAATAGATTTCTGATGTTGCAACATGTGTTGTTTCCATGAAATTTCATCACTACATTTCAATTATCAAGACACTAATGTAAAGACATTTAATAGAAAAACTGAAAGTGATAACCCTTTCTACAAAAACATTATTTGAATCCATTCTGTGAGGATTGAGGAGCTACTCGAAAATTACTTGTCATGGCAACTTGGATTCCAAGCAAATTTTAAGGTCCATTCTTGAGGTGGAGTAGGATTTTAATGGCTGAGAGGACAAGGTACGAGTACAGAATTGGGCCTATTTAGGGTGCAATAGATATTTTAATGTCTAATAAATTTTTGACTCCCAGCATAACCAAGACATTTTGCAACAGGAATGAAAAATAAAATGTTAATGAAATTAAACTGAATAATCTGGATGGCATTGCCTAGGTTATTCAGCACATCAAGTAGGAGTCTTTTAAGATTGTATTAGAATATGACCAAGTCTTTCAGGTAACTTTATGATGGAAATACACATATGGGATATTGTTTAATGCTGAGTGATCATGATCAATAATGCAAGATTGTTGGGTTAATTTCTCATCTCTTAATTTGCAGTCATCTTGTACTGTGGCTATGTGAGACAGCCCTTTGACCACACTGTGTCTAAATATTATAGTAGATCCTTACTTATAAAGTACATGCTTTCAGCCTTATTGGACTCATGCCAGTTCTCCCGATCAATAAAGTAAATTAGGATGGCTACCGACCATGCATGCAAGCTTACTTTGGGGACCTTTTGAAGTCCTTATTGTACCCATCTTTACCATTACTAGATTTCATGTAGCACAAAATGACTCACATATCCAATAAGATTGGTATAGATCCATGTGTGACAATCGGCCGACTGACATGCTATCTGTTTCACCATATTAACGTTCTTATTTTGAATAGAATTAGGAGAATCTATGCAGCTTTCAAAATACCACCGCTCATGTAGAACTGTGATCCAGATGCCATTACATCAAAGTCAGATCAAAGGTAAAAATTCCTGAAAGGTCTTTAGACCGAAAAAGATAGAAAAGGGCAGTGGATTTGTTTCCAGTTCTCATTGATGTTTGTTATTTTCTCTTATATTTTGCATATCAATATAGATGTTTAATCATACATATCTTAAAAGCTTATAAATCAATGTATAACACCTTGTTCAGTGATAACATAATTAATTCAACGATACTTTTGGAAGTCGCTCCTTTCAAAGAAATTCATACATCAATAGTTGGAATCAATGAACTATGAATTTCCCCTGAAAGAAAATTGAGTAGGAAAACCATTTATTTTTTTTTAAATTAAACAGAAAAGTGTGAATAAATTTATGGTGAGAGTAAAATCTTTCTTTCTCGGAAAGGAATGGTTTCGATATATGTGCCTTGATTCATCAGGTGATGCAATTATGGAGATGTCTGTTCAAGAACAGGAAAGTGAAAATTTGGCTGAGGATAATACACAGACTGGGTACATAAAAAGTAACACTTTTGCCAGTCATTTGCTGATTTGCTCTGGGAATGACCACGGAGCATGATACAGCAGCTCATTAACCGCAGACGGCATGTTTGCAGGACTAAATCCTACCCAGCAAATTGTCATGAGTCCTCGTCAACCTGTGCGAAGTGGCTCACACGTGTTGCTAGATGGAACATGACGTTGTTATAGCACAAGATCACCAGGAATAGCAATTACTATGCCACGTGAGTCTAACACACAGTGGCAAAATATAACAGAATGAGTTATCACTCAAAAAGGAGTCACCATTGATGACCAATCATGGCGACAGATGACGACAATTTGCTGGGTAACCTTGTAAATAGCACATAGTGCCACAATACTTATGTTTCCTTGTGATGCAATAATGCATAGTTGGTGTCTGCTTGACTGTGTTACAATATTCAATCTATTTCACTTATCTATAGGTTGGCAATCCCGCTACAATATATTATGCCATCACCATCTGGTTAGGGAAGATTTATTTGAGAAAAGATAATAATTATTTTTGTGTCAATCCCCTTATAAAGAAGATAAATTCACATTTGCAAACATAGAGGAGAAGATATTAAGCATGCTCTGGATTATTTGAGAGAAGATAATATGCTGTATTACCATTACTGCCTTCCTTGTCAGCCCAGTTTTAGTGGCTTCCGAGCCTGTAGAGTATTCCCTCTTCTTGTCCCTTTCTTCCACTGTCATTGCCTTGCTAATGCTAGGACATGTTTTGTTGTTGATGTTGTTGTTGTTATTGTTGTATTTTAGTTGGCAAGATAACACAGTCTAAACCCTAATTGCGTCTTCAGGGTAAGAAAGAAAATAGGAGATGGATTCAAATGGTATCTCCCGTATAGAGTAGCTATTGTACTGATTGAATTAGTACAAGTGTTTACCTTCTGATTCTTTTTTCATGTCATTACGTACCTTTTATCATTCCTTTTTCAGTGAATAGGTTCATGGATGTGGGAGTAATGGACAAACTGAAATTAAAGTTTAATGAGGGACAAAGAGGTGGTGACGGTGCCCTTGTAATTGATTGCATTGCATAGCTGATTGCCTAAACCAATACCTGCCATTTGTGGCATGCAAATTGAAACTGAGATCACTCAACAGTAAAAGATGGAGTGACTCCAGCACATCTGTTTACACCTGTCTACCAATCAATGAGTCAATAAGGTCACATTTGTGAAGAAAGGTATTCTGTTAAATCCTGAGGTAGAATGAAACCAATGACTACAAGTCTACTCTATCTCTGCAGCCTTGTGGGTGGTAATTACTACAATTTATATGCTTATTTTATGTCATGGCTGATATGATCGTTACTATAGAATAGTACTAGAACGGCCGTATTCAATGGGGGGGATGGAATACAATATGCTTGTATTCAATGGGCATCCGCCATCTTGGATTTTGAACAGAGCTGAGCCATTTTCCTTCATTCAAAAGCAAATTACCCCTTCTAAGCCATGACATAAATGCAAATGTCCACTTCCATGGGATTCTTTACATCGTATTACCCTCTTTGGGACTGGTCGCATCCCACTCAGCCATATAATGGCTTTGTTGGATGCACCAGTCCCACCTTGGGGAATACGATGTAAAAATATCCCATGGTCTTGGACATTTGCTTATAATTATAGTCAATCACTTATGCAGGGTTTATGGTACACTCATATGATGGCATTGGTGACCACTAGAATGACCCTGAACGTGACACTCTTCAAGCATATCATGCTTGAAGAGTGAGTAGTATTTCCAGTTCCAAATAAAATTATTTTTTGCTGCTTCATGTCAGGGGTGCCTTGAGAGTTTATACTTCAGGGCACCAGAGTAAGTCTAAGGATTAGTCAGTCCTGCAGAAACGCTAAAATCATACCAACTGCCTTTGCAAGCAATAAACACAAACTCAGTGCCTTCCTTCAAAGCACTACCACAAAGAGTCAAGTTTCTTACACTTACAACCCTCTAAGCTGGGTTAATGGCCCGTCCATTTCGATCTCAGACCTCATAAGAGGTGCCCCAAAAACTCCAGAAGAGGAAGCGAAAATTAACAAGGAAGAAATGCGATGGATGCATAGACCTTGCACTAGGAATCCCAGTATGTAAATCCCTGTTATAAATATTAGTTGTATCTCCTACTACTATCAAAAAGGACCTTATGACTGGCAGGATGACGATTCATAAGATAATCACACAAATTCAACAACGGAAGACGACCATACAGTAAAGAATTTCTCTTAATATGTATCTGAAACTGAAAAAATATGGGTCATGAATGACCCATACACGTATCCCAGCAAATTGTTGTGACTCCTCGTCAACCTGTGTGAAGTGGCTCACACATGTCGCTAGATGGAACACGACGTCGCTATAGCACAAGATCACCAGGAATAGCAATGGTGGTGATCACATGGCCTCACCTCAGATGGCGAGGATGGTGATCACTCAGACTCACCAGGGATGGCGACGCGGGTGATCACTCACCTCGCTAGATGAAACACGCACCTCGTCATAGCACATGTTCACCAGGGATGGCGAGGATCGTGATCACTCATCCTCACCAGGGATGGCGACATGTGTGATCACTCATCCTCACCAGGGATGGCGACATGAGTGATCACTCCCTTAGCTAGATGAGACGCACACCTCGTCATAATGCACATTCACCATGGATGGCAAGGATTGTGATCAGTCACCTCGCTAGATAAAACGCGTACCTCGTGATAGCACAGGTTCACCACAGATGGTGAGGATCTTGATCACCCACACTCACCAGGGATGGCGACACGAGTGATCACTCACCTCGCTAGATGAAACACACACCATGCCATAGCGCATGTTCACCACGGCTGGCGAGGATTGTGATGACTCACACTCACCAGGGATGGCAAGGCGGTTGATCACTCACCTCGCTAGATGAAACGCGCACCACATCATAGCGCAGGTTCACCATGGATGGCGAGAGTGGTGATCACTCAGACTCACCAGTGATGGCGACGCTGGTGATCACTCACCTTGTTAGATGAAAAGCTCATGATCATCGACATTGGTAATCATGCAGCCTCACATCTGCCAGATCAAAGTATGTTTTGCCAGAGAAGGTATTGCCATATGTATCTTCCCTCTAACCACAGACAAGGTGTTCATGTTGATATTTCCCTATGTATTTTTCCTGTAACCAGAGAAAAGGTGTTTATGGATTATTGCTTTCATTTTAGAGATACCTCTATCTAAATTCAATTGATATTCTCTCTATATAATCTTGTTTGATTCAACTCTGAAGTATTACATGGAAATCAGTGTGAAACAAAGCACATTTGATACGTATGGGACTTATACTTCATGCCCACACTTCCTAGATAGGCTACATGTGGAACAGTGGTGCTGTCTCAACACCTTTGGCAATGGTGGTGATAAGTTGCCACTGTGAGTGAGAGTGAGTGACAGATGATGCAATCCTCAGAGAGCATTGACTTGGAGTGACACAAATTCACGCATTGAGTGAGACAAAGGCTGGCAATGGTGGTGATAAGTTGCCATTCTTAGTGAGAGTGAGTGACAGATGATGCAATCCTTAGAGAGCATTGACATGGAGTGACACAAGTTCACGCATTGAGTGAGACCAATGTTGGCAATGGTAGTGATAAGTCGCCATTATGTGTGAGAGTTGATGCCAGTGGCACGGGAGTGGTACATAATCACACAGTGAGTCAGATCCATGTTGGCGATGCTTGTGATAAGCCGCCATTCTGAGTGAGAGTTGACAGGCAGTGGCACATACTCACACAGTGAGTTAGATCCATGTTGGCGATGGTGGTGATAAGTCACCATGCTTTGTGAGGGATGACAAGGGGTGGCACATACTCACGCAGTGAGTGAGATCATGTTGGTGACTGTTGTGATAAATTGCCATGCCATGTGAGACTGACACACAGTGGCGAAAGATGACGCAGTGAGTTATCACTCAGAAAGGAGTCAACATTGATGACCAATCATGGCGACAAATAACGACAATTTGCTGGGATCGTTCTGCAGGAAAACCACCTTGTTGAGCTGGGACACTGTCGTTTTACTTCATGTGAACACAATTACGTAGGCTGAAAGGTTTTATTGTATCACAATGTTCGGTCAGTTAGCTCATGTGAGCAAAATGGCAATTGATGGAAAACAGTTTGACTGATTATGACTCGAAAATGCAATGTTTTCACAATTTGCTTATAAATTTGAGATGACGAATGATCCCATGAAGTCTGACATTTGTGGGCAGATGAGGGGAAATGCCCCTCCCTGCGGGATTTTTAGCACTGGATTCAGCCACTAGGGGAGCTACAGAGGCTAAAATTGTGAAAATTAGACCAAAAATAGCTCATATGTGGTTTTCTCAGAAACGTTCTATTTCCTGGCACTTCCTGTATATTTGGAAGGTAAATGGAATATTTTGAATCCGAAATAAGGCCTAAATGAGGGTTTTCAGAGAAATGTGTTGCCATGGCAACAAAAATTAAATTCCCAATAGGAAAAAAAATAATCTTAACTGATAGAATGATTCATGGAGATTCATATGCTGAAAAAAGTATAAAGATACCATCTCTAGCTCCAAAGCTATACCCAAATGTATGGAAAGGGATGGTCATTTTTTAATTGATAATTTAAATCATTATGCTAATTAGAGGCTTGATTTAATTAAAACAATGAATGATAGAGCTTATTGGCTGTATTGATACAGTCATGTCATTCCATTTTCGTGAACCAATATCTCCAAGACTAGAAGGGCTATCTACAAGTGTTATATGGTATTTTAAAGCTGATAACATCAATTTTGAATTTCATATTCAACCTCGGAGGACCCTTTTCCCTCATCTGTCCACATTTCTTCCTTTCCTTCTATAAAAGATATTTAACTAACTGGTATCAACAGATATAAAACTTTTCTATAAACCACCTGCTCCATCACCAAAGTACACTGCAAAATGGTGTTTAGATTTTAAACATGTTTAGATCTAAACATGCTTAAAACCTAAACATATACGTCAGTTAGGTGTATCATCAACTACACATTTAGGAAAAGAACACTTTTTATTCTAAATACATAAACATTTTTGCTAAACATGTTCAGACATTTAGAGTTTAAACAGTTGAATATTAGGTGTTTAGATTTAAACATCAATATGTTAAGATACTTGGATGTTAAATCCACACCAGGTAGCAGCACTACCTCTGAATGGAATATCTGCACACAGTTATAATCAATTCATGTGACAAATATCCCCAAACTCCTTGTTTATCATAATGTCATTTCATTGAATGTTATGAAAAAATAGAAACAACAATAGAAAATTAACTGAATTCAACTTACACCACCATCATTACCAAAAAATAATCAATGAGTTCCATGACTTACACCTATGTCATGTTATTTTGTAAAGGACAAAGCATTGTCCTTCCTGCCAACCTGTCTCCACTCATGGGCTGTAATGCCGGGGCACAGTGGAGGCTCCAAACGTCGCCATAAGGTGTCGTTTGAGTTCCTCCCTGCTCTGGCTAGGCTGTGCTGGAAAGTCTCATGGCGGTCATGGCAGACAAATGCCTTAAAACAGGCCTGTCCATCTCTCACTATGCCTATGTAGTGACGGATGTTAAAGAACCATTGCCTCGGTAAATGTGTAGGGGTGTGCTTTCTATCTTCCCATAGATTCGGTCACCATCATCCCCCCTCCCCATTAGAGTAGGGTCCGGGCACAACGCCACAAGGGTAATCTCACTTCGGTGTGGATACAACCCCCGGGACCTCTCACCCTTGAGTGTCGGCCGTAAGGAAGGCATGAAGTGAGATAAAATTCGAGCAGCAGCAGCCAACCTGTTGTACTTTCTCAAGTCTCCTATTCTAATGCAGTGTGTACATATATGTGTATATAGCTGTGGCTGACATCTTGGGAGACTTTGCAGTATTTATAAATACCTGCTGATGTCCTCCAGTAAATGAGAAAACAAACAAAAGATATTCCTTTATTTTTTTAATGGATACATGTCTGCAAACCCTTACTTCCCACCAAATCACTTAGACATCTAAACACAAAATTCATAAAAAGCAAAATTTCATTGATATCTAAACACAAATTTTGAACCTAAACACCTAGATTTCTAAACACTTGAGCTAAGCACAATGTTTGGCTAAACATGTTTAGGAAATTAATGTGATTACAAAAACCTTGCCAGAATGTGTTTAGAATAGTGTTTAGGATCTAAACACCATTTTTGCAGTGTAGTCACCAACCTTCTCAGCAACTAAGCCAGTTTATTGAATCCTGGATCAAACACCCCAGTATTGGTGACTCAGTGTGAAACATTGATGAATGTCTAGGTCTATACATAAGCGTGCCAGCATTCGTACAATATGATTGAATGAGACTGATAGGGTGTGGAGATGTTTGCTGGGATGGTTAGCCCTTTGATCAAAATGATGAAGTGCCCAAGGGCTTTTCCCCTGTGCAGAGTAGTAGGGCCTATGTACCCTGCAGTGCTGGAGACTGGAGTGAAACTAGAAGCCCCCTCTACAACTAGTGACTGTGGCCACACTTAATAATTAATAGATAATATGACTGCCACAGATATTTCTGTAAGGGTAGAACTTGCCATCATAACTACACAAGTGAGGAGTCTTGTCATACCTTAAAAACCTGGTATGCAAACACTGTTCACACACTGCTTGCCACAGTTTTTTCTAGCCATCTGACCAAATGTTGTTTAGTCCTGATCAAAAACCTATTTTGCCATATATATATATATATATATATATATATATATATATATATATATATATATATATATGCTGTATATTCATTATAGGCTTCATTGAATGCTTCTCAGCATACAGCCTTGTTTGCAAAGCATTTTGTCAATAGCAATGCCTAAATTATCGTTCGGTAGGTTTACTAGGAGAATCTCCAGCATCCATATATATATAGATATGAGATCTACATATGGGAGGGTAATAAAAAAGTTCACTGAGATATCTCAGAGGTCAACGTAATTCATGGACAAGACAGGATGTATTTGTCACAACTATCATAGTCCATGCGCTAAACTATTTATAAAACTCTTTTGGGTTGAATATTTTTTTCAGAGATCTATTGTTGAAGGTAATAAAGAGGAGGGTATTCATAAAAATGATAAAACTGATGAAGATCAAAGGTTGAAACGCCGCTGAATGAGATGACCTTAGTGGAAAATTCAAATGGCTTGATATAATCGGCAAGTCAATATAAGCAAGGAGCAGAACACAAAAAAAAGACACAGACAATGAGCTAGGTGAGGGACTAAACATACTCTGATGGAAAAAGGTCCTGAAAGGGTTAGGAGTTAAAGTGGTTGGAACCAAGGACCTTAGCCATTGTAAGGCACCGAAACCCGCTCTCATTATAGAATAGGAGGTCCATAGTAGTAATAGATTCAGGCAAACCAGAATGTATTGATTGCAAGGTGCTTGTAAACTGATACCTGAGCAGAGACGTGTTAACATTGTACTGCCATTATTTCAAAACAATATAGGTGACATACTGGGTTTAGAACAGAACTGGATGATCTGGCAGAAAACTAAATCTACAGTCTGTTGCAATAACTGTGACACGATCTGCGAAAAGGGCCCTTAGTGCAGGGTGCATTAAGGTCCCTATTCCCAGTACACATCACATTACTGTAGAGTATATAAAATTGGAATAACAGGAACATCTAAATTGTATTAGGAAAATTACAATGAATGGATTCCGGGGCATTTTAACGAACCATTTTTCTTTTGGCTTTCTTGTCGAGGATATAACAGTCATGAGTCACAGTGTCGAGACTACACAATAAAAGCAAAGTTGTTTTCCATTGGATCCATACAATATACAATATCAAACCAATGAACACTGTTGTAAATACTTATTTTTCATTACATAAATTATGATAGTCTAACCTTTAAAACTATAGAATAGATGAACAAGCCTAGCAATCTACATTTACAATCCAGTGAGTGTAGTCAGCAACAGATCGGTTGGAGTGGGCTCAGCATTGTGGAGCTCTGAAAGGCCAGAAGAGTTGCCATAGAAAGACACAGGAAGAGGGTCGCAGGGCTGGTTTCTTAACATGCTATGGACTCAGGCATGCAGTTGTCCACGAATCACCATTTAAGTCTTATATCACAACCATTGGGACTTCTGCTGTATCACAAATATAACTCTCTGTGTTGTCTCTACTCTCTGTGTATTGTCAGGGTTTTTAGTATGACTACTTTGAATGTACATTATCGTAGCATGTTAGGAAATGGCCTCCTGCCTATGTAATGAGACACAGTAGCACAAAGCAGTAACATCTACTCAGTAGGGAAAATCAATAAGCCTCTATAGTAAAATAAATTAATGGTCATGACTTGCCAGACTCGTATACTCAGCAACATCACTACTAGTGTAAAAAAAGATAGATTCAGAGAAGATTCAGAAGAAGAAACGATGAGGCATAGTGTGTTCTAGGGAAAGGGTTATTCAATAAAAGAGGCCATGCTTATCAGCCTGGGACTGGAAGTTGACATTAGGACCACCTTCAGGGGAAAAGTGGTAGTTTAGGTCCGTGAGTTCTAAAGAATCAGCTAGAGGGCATTTCTCAATAATGTCTATTATCATTATTGGGAAGTTTCCTCTGGAGGTGATGTCTATAAAAAAAGAAAATCCGAAAGAAAGAACAAAAATACCTACAACAGGTAAGGGTGGTACAAAGGATACACATCGGAGAATGTAGCACAGGACTATAGAGGCATGAGAAAGTAAACTGTTCTCTGTTCTACTACACTTTGTAGACCAATGGCCTCTACAAACTGTTCTTGGCACCACCCCACTTAATACTCATGGATCTGGTATAATAGGTGCCACTGATATTTGAGAGGAGTCAGCTAGTTCCCCTCTCATTGGGTAGTGTTTCATTCTAGGAAATGCTTTGGTCAGTATCTCGTTATGTAACCATAGATTTCATTCTCCTCTGTGTACCAATACCACTTTTGGGTTTCTCTGGTCCTACAAAAAGGCACTTCAACTAAAGATTTTAGACTTTCCTTTTTTTGGTACAACCATATACCTTATCATAGTTGAAGTGGAAACTTGTTTGAATGTTTGACCTGAATCCATGCATCAGGAGATACTTCAATTGATCGCATCATAAGATCATATGTGAAATTAAATTAATACCTCAATTCCTTGAACCTAGAAGGAACACAGGTTCATCATAAGTTAGAGATTTGTGTTAACCTGGTACACTGACACTTAGTTGCTCACATTACTGTACTAGCATTATTGGCTACAAAGTAATGGCAAAAACATGGAATTTCAGTAATGGCTACCTTTATCGATCCCTATTTCAGAGAAAAATGATCTTTTGCGTGTGGCATCTACCCCAAAGTTGATCAGTATGGACCATACTTCAAGTCTGGCATGGATGCCACCCCCTAACATTCCATCCCTCATAAGGTGATCTCTAAGCCTTTTCTGAGATTTGCCTCCCTACTAAATGACTGAAATTCAGACCTATCTTGACTCCATTCAAAGGCCACAGAAGTCACAGGAGTTAGAACATGCAACAACAGGGAAGTGCACAACCATCTCTCTGTGTCTAGATCTATTGATTTAAAGCATGAAATACATAATGCCTGAAAGGATTGCAGCAAAGGATAAAGAAAGAAACTTGTACACCATCTGTATTATTTCCCCTGGATCCATTGAAAGATGTGGTATACTTCCACGGAGTAAAGTGTTAAGTTAGAGGATAGGGTTGTCTTCAAGTGACTGCCTTCACTCCAATCCTGGGATGCGTGCACTGAAAACCTAGAAGTTCTGAAACTAGTCAGCGGTGACTACTTTAGGTCCTCAAGTTGACGATACCTAAAACTACAGCTTTAGGTAGTCAAAATGACGACTTTAAGTCATCATCCTGACAACCTGAGTCATCAATATGACGACTCTGTACTGTCAGTATTGTCATCCTGATGACTCAGGTCGTCAGGATGATGACCTAAAGTCGTCATTTTGACTACCTAAAGCTGTAGTTTTAGGTATCGTCAACGTGAGGACCTAAAGTGGTCACCGCTGACTAGTTTCAGATCTTCCATGTTTTCAGTGTGCTCACTATGAACCGAAATGGTGTGGGAAACACTTGGGTGTAGTTCTTTCTGAACACAGTTTAGGTAGTCTTTCCGTATCAGGCATGGCTCTGGGAATCTAACTTATGTCTCGGCAAAAAGTAATATGATGGGGAAGGGCTTTTACACAAAGCTGTGAATGTTGATTCGTTGTGGCTTGAATAATTTTAAATCAATTTTCTACTCAACTACTGTAAATGCAGATATTTTCGCGTGTATACATTTTCGCAAATTTGCATTAAAATTCAATTTCGCATGTATTTAAATTCCCGAATTTTCGATTTCTTAACCCTCCCCCATCTCTAACCTGTAGTGACTACAAGCGACTCCCATGGACACTGTGTATGTATCCTGTAGAATCCGTATAGCCCCATGGTACGGATTTCTCTGAGGTACACCTCCTAAAAGTAGGCGTTTAGAGGGACATGCACACCCAGCTCAATGTTCAGCAGAACGGTCCAGGAAAGACATGATACCAACTTATTGTCCAACAATAAGGCAGGAGTACATGTAAGAGCTTAGTTCTCAGCTTAGCCCACCCAGTTCCGGCTGTTCCAAATACATGTACCCATGCATTATTGGTACCCTATGCTTAAGTGTTTGCTGGTAAAAATGAATATCTATTTACATGTGTAATATTAATGATAAATATTTCAATAATACTTGTAATTTCTCTTGGGTGTTAAAACTTAGAGGATACCCTCTGTAGGCCTACAATGCCCCAGAATGAAGTTACAGAAGTTGCACTACCCCCCGACCACATCACCTATGGGGGATGAATTTTCACAATGTACTTTAATTCGTGAATTTTAAATTCCCGTGAAGTTTGGGAACATATGTACAGCGCAAAGATATTTACAGTAGTTACTCTTGTAAAATCCAATTATACTTTTTGAAATCCATTAAATCATTCAGGGATATTAATTTAAATCTTTGGCCTCCTAGAGCTTTCTTAAAGCACACCACATTGCCATTTTTATATTTGTGTCTTTCTTTACAGTTCAGATAACGGGCATTATGTGCTGGCTTTATTCCAACTTGTCCTATTCTCCCAACCTCTGCCCATGGAGTTTTTAACCAAGTGTTTAAATGCTAAACACTTAAACACTTCAGTGTTTAAAAGAGTGTTTAAAAGCTAAACACCTAAACACTTCATGTGTTGGTGTTGAGAGAACTTGGTGTGTATTTTTAAACACCTTTTTTGCAGTGTATAGCAGCAAAGAACCAGGCAGGAGCAGACTTCTCTGGTATCCTTGGGATCATTGGTGATAGGCATGCTCTCTAAATGAGCCATTGAGGATAACTCCAAAGGGAGGCTAGGCAGGCTTGGTTAGTGGTCATTATGTGACTGGAAGCAGAAATAGAAGTCTCAGATCAGCTTCCCAGCATTCCCAATGGGAGGTAGTCACATGACCACCGTCTCCACTTCAGATACAGCCTTGACTTCCCTTCGGCATAGAAAGCAGGGCATAAGTGGTTTTATATATACATATACATATATATATATATATATATATATATATATATATATATATATTTATATATATATATATATATATATATATATATATATATATACTTCTTGCTTTTTTTGTCTTTTTTTATATCATAATATTATGATAGATGGTTATAACTGACATTTTGGCAATGAGGTTTCTTCTGTTTTGGCATGTATACGCCCTTATATACCTACTATGAAAGTACTGAACTTCTATCTATGAAAATGTGCCTGCAGGCCATCCGGTCAATTGCTGTATCCACCGGTATGATAGAAGTTCTCCTCTTTTGCCTCTCTAGCAATACATGAAAAATTCAGTTACAATTACTAAGGCAATGATATCTGTCTTTGTCATTATTTACCTATGCAAATCAGTGCTTTCTCAAGAGCTTGATCAGGCCAGCAGGTTAGAAATTTGTACTTCTGGATTAAGTCTAGTGTCACTTCCTAAATATTACAGATATATATTTTGGTCATTTATTTTTCATATATATGATAGATAAGATGGAAATTCCTATGAGCTGAATTCTCTCACTGTCAAACTCCCATTAGGCTTATTGCCGACGTAGTCTTTTAGATGAGTTTTTCTTTCTAGTAATGCACATGTGTGACCAGGCAAGCAAAAACACCTCTCTGCAGGGAAATTCATTATCAAAGTTCATTTCAAGATCTTTAAAATGAGACATCATTGGCTTAAACATTCCTAGTAGTTATTTCAGAACCCCTCCTTGAACATGGGTTGTTATTCATATCTGAAATCGATGATTAAGCTCTAAATGCATTATTAAACACAATTATATCTAAAAACACAATTATTTTTTCATAAAAGTACATATAGATTTTTATCATAGATGTTGATCCACAAGTTATTTTCCATTTTTGTTTTCAGTTTTGGGTTTTTGGTCAATACCCCCAAAAATTGGCATAGCAATTTACAAATTTTGATTATTGGAATGGTTGCCATGGCAACCATGAACAGGCATATCAGTTGATTTCTCATGAAAAATGTTCATTTTACCTCCCAAATATGGGCCATTTCTAACGAAAATGGTGCATTTTAAATGAGAACATTGAATTCTGCATCAAAAATTATGTTAATATATTTTTATAATGATTTCAGAGTGATTTTGCCCCTCCAATGCCCCCTGGTGGCCAAATGGGGAATTAAAAATCCCCCGCGGAGGGGTGTTCTGCCTTGATGGGTCACATGTTTCTGACCTAAAAATGATTAACATTTCTTTGTACTGCATCCATTTGGAACATTATACAGGTTTAATCACTTTGCCAATTGCAGAAAACACTTTTTTAAATGTAAGATTGTTCACTTCCATTTCATAAGGAAAGATCATATTTTGGTGAGAAACTACACTAGACAACTACCGAAGAGTTGTATTGCCTGTGCTTTTTAGCAGGAACGATAGACTAAGAGCACCAGAAACAAAGTGGGGACAGCAAGAAAGAGAAGAGACTATGACATTTTGAGAATTGGTTAAGGAAGCCCTCATGTACCTGCGCACCACCCATAGGCCATCCTTTAATGTTTTAAAATAGGGTAGTCATTGCCACAGAAAGTAGACCGATGCCCATTAAGAACCCCAACGAGGTGTCCAATCATAACAAATCTGCAGTATTATTAATAATGATACCATTACACACATTTCTTCCTACCGCAAGGGACAGGTACAAAGCTCATATTAATTGGCTATTTGCCATGCACAAAGGGCTTATTAGCTGAGCATTCACTGTACACATGGAAGTATCTTGAATAAACTGCAAAGTATGTAGAGACATTTTATACTATCAGGATGGCCATTTGGAAACGATGTATATTTGTCTGCTTGATTAGCCTAGATATCTATTCTACAAAATGTATAAGGCAAGGTAGGTTTACACTGAGAATAGTACCAATTTACTTTGATGCTCATTGCACAAACATATAACATACTAGGTATTGGTCTTCTACTACCTACCCACTGTGTTGTGGTTTGGAGGGGGCATTTAAAAATGATAGCTTTTGATATAGCTGTAGATATATTGTTAAGCCCACGACTAAGGAATATTCCAACTGACATCACATAGAAGATTTCATGACGAACCATTTCAATAGGAGACTCTAGTAATCAAAACCTTTCTAGACAACCTCAAAAGCTCTATTTAATGTTATGGTTCCTTTCAAAGATAATTGTTCGTCACATACAGCTCCCCCTCCCTTTAAGAAATGTGAACTACTATAGAACAGAAAGTAAAGTATTTTTTTGTGTCTTTACAATTGAACACACAAGCACAATCTGGGTTGTAAAGATTCAAAAAACAAATTCATGCTGGTAGCGCATGTCTTTCTTTAAGAACCCAACCAAGGTAGTTATTTTGGCAAATGGACGTGATGCAATCGATTCATAGCTGATCCGATTATGGATAAGAAGAAAAGCGGAATATTTGATTGTTGGAAATAGCTGGTGCTTAACAAGTCTTTTGCCAGTAATTGGCTGATTTGCTCTGTGCATGATCATGGAGCAAGGTATGGCAGCTCACCCACAGCAGATGGCATGCTCATAAAACTATATCTTAATCCATCTAATTTTGTATGATGCATCAATGTTCATATTCCTTGGCGATCATAATGCATGAATGCAATGTTTATGAGGCAGTTCTCCAGCACTGCATTTGAACAAACTGACAGCCCTGGAGATCAATGCAGGAACCTTCCTGTTTCACCCTTTTATTACACCTTTGGTGAAGTGTGGAATCGAAACTGTGAAGAAACTCCATGGGCATGCTATTCTCTCCTAAGACGTTGGAAACAAACTTGATTCCACACGTTCAGATTGATTCCGCACGTCTAGACATGTGATGTTACAAGCAGCTTTGAGCAGCAATGTTGCCTACCGTAGCTCCCGCTAAAATGTGCACCCGCTGAAGTGCATTCTAGCCAAAAGTCCTGCTTGGTGACAGGCCAATGTCCGCCCTCACTGGAACGTCGTTACACTTTCCTAGCAGGACTCTTGTCAATTTGAGTCTGCACCAAGCTCACTGCACGAACATATCTTAAATATAGTTCAAAGACAGGAAAGCTTTTGAAATAGGCATAAGATAAATACCAATGACCCTATCATTGATAGCACAATGCCATTTTATTTCTTAGTTCATTAGCAGGGAGGAAATACAGGTTTAGCGTGGCAGAGATGCATAAGAAAAGTATCTGTTTAGAGAGTGTAAATGACGTTGTGTGTAGGCCTACAGCACCATGTCCGCCGTGCCTACCTGCAGGAGGATGGCACTTTCTCGTGACTTTCTGAGTAGATTTTCAGAAGTTACGAAACAGGTTAAGTAAATTAAAGGAGTAATAAAGCACAATCGACATGTTTAGGATAAATCGAGCTAAATTCCACACTTGTACAGGGCTCGTCCTTCACTCGCTACGCTATGATTCACTTGTGAAGGACTCTCGTGGAATTGAGCTGGATTCCCCCTAAACATGTAAATTGTACTAAGTATTACAGCGGTCTAGATGGGGTCACATGTCGATTTTAAGAAATGGCCATGTCACTTGTCACTAGATTTCTATTTTCCCATGTCCTTGTCACTAGGCTTCATGTCACATGTCGATTTTAAGGAAAGGCCTTGTCTCTTGCCACTAACTTTTTCCTTTCCATGTCCTTGTCACTAAGCTCCATGTCACATGTCGATTTTAAGAAATGGCCATGTCACCCTGTCGAATTTAGGGGTCTAGACCCATTATGACATCAGTGCCATGTCTTTGAGGAAACGAACATGCCATACCGTATTTAACATAATAAGCACAAAAGCCCAATTAAACTTTGAAGTAATATGTGTCCATTTCACACATTCTTTATGCGCACTGTGCATTTATCACGTTGAACACGGTATTTGAAATCTTAAACATTTATATGGTTTCACCAACCAGACAGCTAATGCAACAACATTATGTTGGTACATTCTGCACAGAGAGAATTTTGATACTCATAGTGAGCCTGATGTTATCCTCAGGCAAATGTCGCCAAAATGAGTATATTTTTGATACTCAGGGTTAGCATGGGGTGTAGGCATACTCCAGCAATACCTGACACTCTACTCTGGATTTTTTATGGCCAAGCTGTACCCTCTCTACTGCCATACTCTCACAGTGTAGGAGTGTCTTTGAAGACAGGCTCAGGATCAACTAGAGTAACATAATAGAAGACGATGATGATGATGATGATGATGATGATGATGATGATGATGATGATGATGATGATGATGATGATGATGATGATGATGATGAGTTGCTTGGGAAACGGGACATATTTAAATCTGGGAAACGAGACAAAGAAATGCATTGCAGCTAACCAGTTATTTGAGAAACAGGACATTCCTTTTAGAAATGGTGCAGAGGTCATGTGTACCAGAAAATATACACGCAGATCACTAAGACAAAAAGCAGATCATCTACAGCTGAATAATGTAGGAAGTAAACATGATGCATTTAAGCAGGTCTGTTTATACTGATTCAACTCAGACTGAATATCATGGTAGATGTAGCATTGTTTTTAGATGAGAAAAGGTATCCCCACCAGGGGTAAGTGCAACAGCCCCAGCAGGATGGAAATGACTTAGAATATGATGAAAGCACATCTCAACATAGGTGTTATTCTGATGATTCCTAGATGCCAGATGCACTTTTGCATACTATGATAATTTTCACTCAAACATCTTACTCCGGTTGCACAGGTATATCTTTTGTTGTCTGGCGATATCACCAATATAATAGCTGTATATATCACATGGGCATGTTGATTTCACCAACACTGTAATAAGGGCATATATAACAAATAGAGGTACACTAGATGATTCTATAGGCAGATAAGAAGCACGAGGCCATAGGCCGAGTGCATTCTTATCTAGTGTATAGAATCACCGTGTGCACCTCTATTTGTTATCTATGGCGTTTATACCATGGTTTCAACCATTAAAAAAATTATTTTACCTTTTAAAGCCATAGAGCTACCACTGGTAAGGAGTGCGCGCGGCGGCCAGAATACCCTTAGAGCATATGCCAAAGTGACAACTTGTCTCTCGCTGCTGTAAACAATCCGTCCGCTATGCAGTCAACATGACGGCGAAAATTTCGCTTGATTCGATTTTCAATCCTGTTACATGTATAGGGACCTGGGGGGGCTGTGTATAAATGACGTCATATATATGGGCCATTTTTGACCCCCCCCCCCTCTCCCTCTCATCATGTTTTTTTTTTACCAATTTTGCAATGCTGAAGGTATATGGAAAAATGATTCCATCATGCCAGGCCTAACCCCCCTCCCCCCTCCTGCATGACGACTTTTGTACACAGCCCCCTAAGGGAAAACAGTCATACCTTGATAGTCGGACATACACAGGATCTGACATGCTTTCCCTAGGACACCTTTAATACATTGGCATTAAAATATGAGTTTACAGTCCCCCTTATCTTATGTCCTTCGTCGTTTTTTTTTTTGTGGTTTGAGAGTAACCTTACATTATAAAGTACCTTGTGATACCGCTCCCCTGTTTAGCTTTTGCTGCAGATACTTAAAAGAATAATACCTTTTTAGCCTTTTCTTTATTTAAAAAAAACATAATTCTGACCTTTATACCCTATAAGCACGTAACCAGTTGAAGACCTGCTATATAGCAATATGCATTGCCGGATTTTTGGGAGAGGGGTGTAGTTGTAGTGGTATTTGCAAAATATTTATGTTCATGAGAATTGGTTGTGCCATAGAACTATAGCATTGCTAGCTGGCTTTGGTATTAATATCATATGCATGCAGTAGGGGTCAGCACCTCCTTACCACTGATCACAAGAATACAGCTGATTGCAGGTATTTGACTTGAGGATTTTCGACAGGGAGGATTACTCTGGAAATAGTTTTTGAAAAATGGTAATAAATCAACCAAACAAGGTAGAAATGAACGAATTACAGGTAAGGATTGAGCTAGATTTCATCTAAACCACAAAATTGTCACAATGCACTCAGTGAATTATTTAGAATTATGTTAATCTACCTACCTGGGGGATGAGGCAGAATATGGTACATGATACTTGGGCTAGGTCCAGGTATGGTAGGCCTTACATGATCCTGGGGGTGGGACAGAGTATGGTACAGGATAATGGCACTGGGACTAGCACTTTCATCTGTAGATTTCAGAATTTTTTGTGGTCATGCCCCCACTGGGAATTTTTGAAGTCTCCAGGGGAAAAAGCCTTATTTATAGCTGTAGATCACTTAATTAGTCAGTAAAACGCTCAGAGTCCACCATGTTGCAATATTTACCCCCTAGATCTTGAAATTGTCTGGGGGCATTCCCCTACTGGATATTTTTTTAATCTAGCGAGGGGGAAGTCTTACTTATAGCTGTAGATCACCTAGTCATTAGAGCCCTCATAATCCACCACAAAGCACTTTTCCCCCCTTAGACTTTGCAATTGTGTGGGGTATGTCCTACACAGGGAATCTTGAAATCTAGATGGGGAAAAGACTTACATAGCTATACATAGTTACACAGGAGAGCCCTCAGAATGCATTTTCCCCTCTACATTTCACAATTTTCCTGGGGGTTATGCTCCCAGAAACTCCTAATAAAGTTGCAATGCTATGCTTGCCATGCTGCACTTGTGCCCCCCTGATGTTCAGGGCCCAAATCACAATACCCCCCTTTTTTTAAATCCTGGATCTGCCCCTGATGTATGTGATTAGGAGAGATAATCATAAGCACTTATTCTGAAATACAGGTGTTTGCTGCATTATAGGGTGATGGCTTGCCGACAAACAATGACCATATATCTAGTTACAAGAATACAATCAAACCATTTCGAGGAATTCAGCAGAATATGATATATTGTAATATCTTTGAAATGAAATGAGTTATTTATACTCTCACTTCTAACACTTGGGCCAGTGAGTTTGCCGTCTATCCTTCTCAAATTAAGCACAGACTACTAGCACACTAGAAGTCACTTTTTGCCCTCTGTCCAAAGGTCAGGAGCCAGAGTCCAAAACATTCTCAGTGGCATTTCCTCTTTTAGCCTATGCAGTGTAAGACAATGACCAATGCTTCCTTGTGACTCAGTGTCAACACAACCTAACTAAACCACATGGCAACTTTGCATATGCATTATCCCTAGTTATCCAGCATCTCACCTCAGCAAGCTGACACTTAGCTTGATAATAGAATACTCTTAATGATAGATCCTACGCTGGCTTGTCAAACCGTGCGGATCTGTTGCACTTATAAAATGTCTTCTCATGGATTAATTCTTGGGTTATAAGGTAAGAAATTAATACAAAATGGAGAAATATGTTCGATAAATGCATTAATGTATGTTATGGGTACGCACTTGTGGGTAAATAATGCATGACCCCTCCGGGGTCGTGGATTATTAACCCATAAACCCACTTGTGCGTACCCATAACATACATTAAACGCTAAGTAACACCCAGGGGTTCTCTAAGTACAATTTACACTGAAGGCTGGATACTCTGATAGGGTAAAATAGCTGCTGGGGCAGTAATAGGGCAATTAATAACTCAACACTATAAACTTCAGAATCACTTAGAGAGTGTATTTGGGTACCTAGAGATAATGCACCTGTATGCTAAGGAGGTCAAACCCATTATAGGTGCCGTGCTGACAACTAGGCTAAACCATTAATACTAGCACCCCTCTACAGAATGCAGATGCAATAGGTCCAAGGTATGGGTTTCTACATTACAAAAGTTTACATTAAATAAGCAGGCATGCTCCAATTGCATTGATAAAACTAGTTGCATATCTATATTATAGACCTGCAAATGACCAAATTCTAGGTCTGTACAGGATATTTCCTTACACGTTACAGAAGGCAAGTTACCAATTGTATACAGTAGTAGTGCATGTCTATTAGTTGATGAGAAAGTTGGCTAGGAATTCTTGATATGTGTTTCTCCCACAACTCTACCCACCTTCCCCTCTGCTCACCGAGTGGGGCACCTCTAAACAGAGTGTATAATAATCTTCAATGTGGCACATATAGGGCAAGTAGACCATGAATTTGGGTTTCACCCTTATTCTGGTTCACAATTGCACATGGTTGACTGAGGCTATATGTGTTTAGGTGAGACTGGTTTCATCACACAGTAGTATTATCTGTCAGAGTACTTATCACCCCAGTAGAGATAGCACACCTAAATATTCCCAAAAAAAACAACACACCTCAGTTGATTTCATGAGTGCCAGAAGACTCTACATTCATTGAAGATCAATGATTTTTATTCCATGACACAGATAACCCTTCTGTCGGAGGGTGAGAGCAAGTGGCAATAAATTCTGTATTGAAACCTATATTTCATGATTTATGAATAATGCTAACAGCTAAAGATGTTTACTTGCCGTTCTGTGTGGGCTAAACTGCAACCATGCAGTCTTATCTGCACGCTCTCTTTAAATCAGGCGGATATAAACCCTAGTTTAAATGGTTCACATTTCTTTTATGGGTGTTCTTGATGATTTGCAAGAACACTTAAAGTGTACATAAAATGTATACAAAATATAAAATGCCCCAATGAATGACAGCCATATAATTTCGGTCTCATGACCTAGGTCAAATTCGCCATGAATATGACCTTAGCTGTCGAAATGGCGTTAAACACCTATTGCTCACTCACTCCTAGGTCAAATTAGTAGAAGATAAAAGGTTGAGGTAGGTCTTTAGATTTCTTTCATTTCTATGTGATAATTCATGCATTCTTTTCTAAAGCATAATTCACGGACATCCCTGGGAATTTGACAATGCTGTAAAGTTTCATAAAACCTGCATATAGGTACACACTGCATATTGAATTTATTCTACTAAACGCACTCTGAGTTGAAGGAGAAGGGTTAAGGTGCAAGTCAAGGCCTAATTTTAAACAATTTAGCACTGTTCTACGACATGTATAGTATGATATCATGAATTATAAGGACCTATAAGGTATACCCTGACTTTAAGCACATTCTATACGGAGCCAAAAGGATTGATTTTCCCTTATAAGCCGTGCCTTATACACAAAGCTTTGTGGCATCTGACACAATTTTACAAGGATCAGCTTATTAGCAATTGATCATGCTGCTGCACATTACAGGATCTGCATCCTATCGAACAGTACCAAACTACCCACAACTACCCTTCCAAAACACCAAATAATGAGGTAACCCTTCGATGTTTATTCACAGCTCATGTTTTCCAGTGTGTTTATGAGAATGCTTGAGTAACCCCAGATCTACTGATACTTCTGACTTCTGACCTCAGCATTTTGATGTGTCTCCAGCTGCCTATCAATCGCGGACAAAGCAGCTATGATGTGGACTACTAAAAGATTTCTAATTGCCAGAACTCGGAAACTCTTTAAAGCATATCTTCTTTTAAAGGTGAAAGCCTTGTTATTATTTTAATCATTCTTAGATAGTGGATATGAATTCCAGTGATTTTAACAAGTATGAACAAAAAATATTGAATACATAAAAGGGTTGCGTATATGATTCATCAAAAAGCAGGTGGAGGTTACATCTCAAGCTGGTATAAAAGCTCCAATTAATATCCTTAAAAAGTAAACACCTGCATGATTTCAGCCAGATCAATTGAACGAAGTGGGATACCACCATGCAGTATTTTGTCAATAGGAGGATGGATGTTCTCTCAGTGGCTGCCTTCTCTCCAATCCTGATATGTGAGCACACCATGATCAGAAATAGTGTGGGTGACATACATGTTTGAGTAGTTCTTTTGTCGTTCTTAACACTCACAAGCTTGTCTTTCAGTGTCAGGCATGGCCATGTGCAAAATGGGAAATAACGTCTAGACATAGCCGTGAGTCTTGAAACGTTTTATTGTGCATTTTTTGAAAATCATCTTATGGTCAACTCACCTCATCATTCACTATATTTCATATTTTGGTTAAATTTTAACCGGTAGGCCTAGCATCATTATCCATCACTGTGATCAACAATTGGTGATTGAGGTTATATTATCATAAATGAAGCACAGGATAGCCACTTAGTGCCGCTAAAGTGCTGTAAAACACAAATCAATCATATATTATCATAACCATGAGTGGCTGGGGTGGTTTTCCGCTAAAAAAAAGACAGTGTCCAACCCACAGCCTCGTCTGCATACTGCCCCTACTCTACAGTAGTATGAGAGAGGGTGTAGTATAACTAGATGTGTACTGCTAGGTATTTCTCAAACACTACGATCTGAGTGTCCCCACTACGTATTGAACACCCCCTACGATCCAGTCAGATCGTAGTAAGGGGTAGTGGGTGACCCTATATTAGCTACGATTGGCTATTCAGATGCATACTCTTTCCCTCTATATGTGCACCACTTGTAGTGATTGACCCAGTGTAACCAAGAATTGCCTTCCGATCCAGGTCATGTCATTACGATTTGAGGGTGCCCAAAACTTAGTGTCTGAGAAATGACTTCCAGGTCAATAGAATACAATTGACTTCAATAGGATACAATTGACTTGTACAGACCTGGTTATACTACACCCTCTCTCATGCTACTGTAGAGTAGGGGCAGTATGCTGCTGTCAGTCACCTAACTACATAGGTAGTGGTTAGAGCACTGGAGTCAAAGTCCATAGGTTGAATGTTCAAGTCCCCTAGTGGATGGATGGTTTTAAATCCGTTCATGTCCCAAGGAATAGTGCTGATATCCACTCCAAACAGTGCTGATATCCACCCCAAACAGTGCCGATATCCAACCAAAGCCTGCTGCTATGCAGGGATATCAGAATGGGAATATCCAGTAAAAGCACTGTGGGTCACCTAAGTTCTGTAATAATGAGGGAGTAAGGTATGGGCTAATGTGCACCGAATCGCTTGTATCATAGGATATCCAAATGAGGTGCCTGTTAGCCCATACCTTACTGGCTTTATTACACGATTTATCAATAAATTATCAATAAATAATCAATAGAATATCAATAAATTCAATTTGAAAAAAAAAGATGAACCAGGCCTGGGGGCTAACGCCTGCACCTGGGGTTTGGAGTGCGACTCACTGTGCACTATACCATCGGTAAACCCATCGTCAGCTTGTCACGCTGTCTTACTGGTGTGATTGCCTCTATAATTACATACCATTCTCACCTTGCGCATGTGACAAGCTGGGGTTGGTACTAACCAGTCCAAACCTATAACATTGTAAATATACAGGTCAACACACTCTGTTTCTCATCAGTCCCTGTAGCGCAATGCATAGGGAGGTGGAATTCGGATCAGTAGTGTATGGGTTCGACCCCTACCTTTGACAATGAAATACTCGTAGGTTTTAACATGTGACCTATGACACATGACATATCTACCCCAAACTGTGCTGATATCCACCCCAATCAGTGCTGATATCCACCTTGCATCTGTTCACATTACAGTGCAAATTATGCAGGAATACCAGCATGGGGATATCCAGAAAAAGCATAAACAATCACAGAAGTCGCATAATAATCATGGATACACGCTTGACCTACTTATTCATAAATCAGTCATGGTCTACTTCTGACATTGATCACCTTTAATATGGCCTTGTTTGTAGAATTGACTATAAGTTTCACGCCCACTTACTACAGTGAGACCAGGTACGAGGACACTTAAGCCAAACATAGCTGGCTACATTATACTTTGATACGCATATACTGCAAGAACTACATTTCGGTGTATCAGAGTGGCTGCAGGACTCAGATGTTAAGAACTGGTTTGTTGCATACACCTCATTGTCAGTGCCTAACTGAATTACCTTGTGGGCTTAATTTGTCTCAACCTCTGAAAAAGGTAAGAATTATGACAAATTATAATGCGCAATCTCTTCACTTTCAGAATATTCTTAAGCATAAGAAAATGATAAGAAAATAGCAACTTACAAGTGACTAATATAATTTTCTTAAACTCAGTGTGCACCTTACAGATCCCTGATTGCATTGAAACTATTGAGAGGGTTTCCCTAGCCCACTTAAAAGGGTCTATTTCTCCTCTTTTCTTTCTCTCAGGATGTGAGTGGTGCACATATGCACGGGCACCGACATAATCCCGTGCCATTTTAATCCTCAAAGGGCTTTTGAGGGCATTCCTTTATGCCAGATCACCCCACTAATAAATCCTCTTCTTGTAAGTCCATGATGATAGATCACTTTTATCTTTCAAATCCCTGAAGTAATCTTCAGACCCTCCCAATCTAAATCTCAAATAAAAGCATCTGTCAATTTGCCCCAACACCATTATCATGGAAACAAATCTCCTGCCCTAACACTCTAAACCTGTAGTTCTACCTTGTGGATTGGAAGAGTTCACAACCTACATCTATACAACCTCTGACAGAAAATGCAAATTTTTAGGGGGGGCTTTGGGGTGAATGGCCCCCCAACAGCAAAACTAAGGGAAAATATCACCTGCCCCAAAACCCTAAATCTGTATTTATTATGCTCTAGAAAGGTTTACAAAATAGATCTATGGACCCCCAGGTAAAAATTGCAATTTTTCATGGGGGGGGGGTCTGGGATGAATGGCCCCTGCATTAGAACTATGGAAATGTATCTCCTGTCCCAATGCCCTAAATCTATATTAGTTATGCACTTGAATGGTTTACAATCTAAATGAAAGAAGCCCCCAGTAAAAATTACAATTTCTTTTTATAGGGGGCATTAGAACTATGGAAAAATATCTCCTATCATAACACCCTAAATCTATGTTAGTTATGCTCTTTGATACAATGTAACTTTTTTCTTTGGGATTCTAGTTCTTTCACATTTAATAACCATATAGATAGGAGTGTGATCTGATATATGAAAATTAACCAAGCCCGAATCATTAACATTATGTACATTTGTATAGAAATGATCCAATAAAGTACCTGATTGTGGTCTAGTAGGTTGCGTTATCAGCTGAAAAAGCTCATTGTTAGTGCATAGATTTTATATTTTATAACTCCAATCTCAATATCAACACATAATAATTCATAGTCTTTAGTTATAACAGAACCTTCATTGTCAAATGAGGCTATGTAATGATCCCTTATGTAAAGCAGTAGGCCACCAGCTTTTTTATCCCGGTTAGGATATCTATCTAGTCTGAAAAATTGATATCCAGGAATTTCTAGGTCAATGTTTCTTTTTCCAGGGTGTAACCATGTTTCTACTATACCAGCAATATCAACTGACCTGACTAAGGTAGTAGCATTTGCTCTCTTATCAAAGACAGATCTCACATTAAAACACATTATCAGAAGGCCTTTTTTGTTTGTTAATTCATGTAAGCAGACCATGTGTATGGTGACCAATACTACTTTTCATGAGGTGATAGGAAATGATATCAAGTATGAAGATGATCGCTGTATGATATCTAAAGTTCTCTTGTGGTATGGCTGGAAAAGTTTTTCCGGGAACGCACCCCGAATTTATTGTATATAGCCTGTTAGGCACAGTTATCGTTATGCAAATTATGCTGATATATATATGGTGTTTGGTGAGCCTTTGTACATTATTACAGTCAATGATATAAATGAAAATAGGGACAGAGACGTATAGAAAGTATAACATATATACAAGTGTTAGGGTGGCTACCATTCTGTGCCACTGGGTTAAAGCAATCAAGTCCCGACCGTCGACCTGTTTGCTCCACTTGAGCACCTACTGTATTGGGGTTATATAATGCCACGTTCATTTCAAGTCAGCTGTGTGGAGACTGGTTGGCGAGGTTCTATGGGAAAGAAAATATGTCAACAAAATAAGTATAGTGTAGCATATTGATATATATATATATATATATATATATATATATATATATATATATATATATATATATATATCATCTCATAGCGTTCATTTTTTGTGAGTCAGGGTTTTTAGATGCCCTAGGAATTTCGTTTGGAAATGTTCAGTCTCTGGTTTTAGAGCTGGCTTCTGTTTGGGTTTTTCTTTTTCCTTCCCTTTCTTCTTCATGGCATTTTGTAGCGGTGATATTGGTGTTGTTGGAGTCATTGTAGATGTGATAAGTCCCGTTGCCATAGGGCTAGATACTACTGATACCACTAGTGTAGGGAGGTTACCAGGTGTAGCAGTGTAGGTAGAGGTTGGACTGTGGTGTTGGAGTTCTATAGGTGTTGATACTGCTATAAGTGGTGGTGGTTGAGGTGCCTGTCTCCTGGGTGAGACAATGGAAGTGGGTGTGGTGCCAACAGGAGCTGCTACCGTTACAGCCATGCTAGCATCTGGGTTGATATCCTGGGTTTGAGTCGTTGTACCTTGTGATATGGGGATATTATAGCGCTCTCTCATTGTTCTTCTGACTTTCATGAGAATTTTTCCTCCCATATTCTTACCCCTGTATGTTCCATTGGCCAAGGTTTTGGAGTTTAGACCTACCCCGGCTCCCAGTGGGTGCATGGGGTGGCTTCAATCAGCTTCCTGTCTGAGCTATTTAGGAGCATCTCCCGTAATTCTGTATTCTGCTCATACCTATAATTGTCTTAGCATTGGTTAGTTGGATGTCAGCTGGCAGATCCTTAAGACAATCATGTCTATAAAATTTTCCATTGTACAATATTCCTCTCCCCCGTGCTTTGGCATCAATGCCAGCTTCAGAGGCAAGCTTGGCGATTGTTACTACATCGGATCTTTGCTTTTTTAGGAGTTGATTACCATCTTCAGAGATAAAAACCTTGGTGTATCTTGGTATCTTCAACAGATCACTTTTAATGCCCAGTATTTTGTCTCTACTGGAACACTTTGTGAAGACAACTATAATGTTCCTGTTTATTGACATGGGTGTACCCTGTCTATAGGCAATGTCAATTTCAAAGTAGTCAAAGCTTGGGTCAATGGTAGATAGGAGCGCATACACTTTCTGTTTAGTGTCTTCACCTTGTATGAGAGGAAGGCCTTCAATTATAATGTTTTTGCGTTTTTGAACGTTGTCAAGTATGCTTATTTCCTCTCTATGCTCCCTAATTTCGCCTCTACTAGAAAATTCCTTTTTTAGAGGAGGGGGGCTCTGGGATAACTGACCCCTATGTCAGAGTTTTTTAAAACAAATCTCCTTCCCCAACATAATAAATCTGTAGGTTAATTATTATTTGTGCTCTAGAAAGGATTTCAGCCTACATATAAAACCTCTGATTGATAACATTTTTGAAGGGGGACTCAGGGGTGAATGGCCCTTACCCCAAAATTATTAGGGGAAAACGATCTAACCCAAAACCATAAACGTGTAGTCCTTATTTTTGTGCTCTAGAAAGGTTTAAAAACCTACATCTATATAGCCTCTACTGAAAATGCAAATTTGTATTTGTGGGGGGGGGGGCTCTGAGGTGAATGGCCCCAACAACAGAATTATGAGAAAAAGTCTCCTGTACCAACACCCTAAATCTGTAGTTCTTACTTATGCTGTAGAATGGTTTTAAACCTTAGGTGTAGGTGATCCAGAACAACCCTCATTTCACTTAGGCCTACAGGTGAGGGAGGGGGACCAAGTGAGTGCACTCACTCTGCACAGTCTATTTGTGGATCCAGCCCCACAGTGTGTCTTGGATCACAGCCCCTTCTCTAAACCATTATTCTAAATAAGATACACCTCTTTACACTATTAGGAGACTGTATTTTACTAATAAGAAACCATTTGTAATGTGTGGATAGATGTATGATTTATAGTGGACTATACACACATGGAATAGTGAAAGCCCATGTGCGTATAACATGTAAATCCAGCATGGGGAGAAATAGAAAGGGCACCCATAGAAACATGAAATGCATATACCCTTTATATTATAACAATGCACAATAATACATATGACAGTGGTGTCTACATATATTCAGGTTCATGTGTCTACTACAGTATTAAGAGCCATGGATGGCTATTTTATGTTACAAAGAAAGGGGATATAATTCACCCACCTGATGATTGGATCCTCCTGCCATTTTGATCCTGTTCTGAGAGGCCTCTCAGGGATCCAGTCAATGGGATAACCTAAGGCCACTGGCACTAACCCTTAAGTTTTCAAATCATAGTGGCTGTTTGCAGTTGTAGTACTTAAGGAAATGGTCCCTACTGAGAGTGGCTTCTTAGTGACTACCTTCACTGTAACCCTGGTATGCAAGCTCACCATGATAAGAAAATGTGTGGGAAACACATGGGAGTAGCAAGTAGTTAGCTAGTTGTTTTGTCTTTCCCAACACCCAAGAGTCCCTGACTATCAGACATAACCATGTGAATTTACCATACCCTTTGTTTGGTCTCTGCAACATGTAAAAGAATGTTGTTGCACTGTGAATTTAGACTCAAGAATCATCTGGTAACATATGCCGGAATATTTTCTTTTTCATTCTCCTAATCCCTTTTTCTGATGTGTATTTTATTTTGTGAAATTGATTAAAAATATCATTGGATATCAATCATAAACAACAACATCCCAGAGTTTCATCAAGTAACCATCATTGCAACTTTTTAATTTTTGTCTTATACCTTATATGGTTCAGATAATGAGCGTCATGTGCTGGCTTTATTCCTACATGTCCCATTTTGACAACCCCTTCCTACTATACCATAGCAATTAATTACCAGACAGGAGGAGATCTCTCTGCTTTAAAATGGCATATCCTTGGCATCCTTGGCATCATTGGTGATGGGCATGCTCAATAAATGCACCATTTGGGGTGACTCCACAGGGAGGCTAAGCAGGTTGCCATTATGCGACCTGAGGTAGAAACGGATCACATTCCTGGCATTTCCAATGGGAGGTAGTCACATGACCATCGCCAGCACTTCAGACACAGTGTTGGTTTCCCTTTGGTTGAAAATTATTCAACTTGTGGTCCTCTTGGTGTCAAGATCGGGTAAAAAAAAAGGAATTTTAATTGTCCGAGCATCAGCAAAGACCCAATATGGGTAGATATTGTACATTTATTGGTTTTAAACAGTAGCCCAGGTGCACTAGTTACTCTGTATGTAGTGGCATTATGATTGGACAAGTTTAACTGCCTCTATGAGGTCTTCTTCTATGCACTACTGTTTGTTTGCCCGACTGATCGATATACGAGGTATTTGCATGGTCATGGTAAAATGCTTATGGTGATAGTGAGATGTGTGATGTATTCTATTGTTATTTCATCTATTAGTAAACCTTTTTTACTAATAAATGAAGCCTAATAGGATAGTATTTGATGTGTAGTTACTCTGTATGTAGTGGCATTATGATTGAACAGGTGTAAGTGCCTCTATGAGGTCTTCCTCTATGTACTACTGATTGTTTGCCCGACTGACCAAAATCTGCTAATTGGCAGACCTTTTTTGGCTACAGACCACATGCAGAATATACTTGATGAGTGGTAAATGATAATGGTTTAAGCAAGTGTACATAGTGAGGATGTAATATATTGATTTTCATGCATGTACAAAGAGTTTTAAGCCAGTGAGATCAAAGTTGAGAATGTGTGTTATAATGTTTAGAAAAATGGTAATCATTGCAAAATATGAAATCCCATAATTTTGAAAGTTCTAGTTTTTAGTACACTTAAACTACACTATTTTAATAGTTCGGACATGCAATATTGTGGGGCCTTTAAGCAACAAAAATGCCTTTATGCAGCAAAATAGGATCATTTTGCTGCATAAAGGCTCATGTGGGGCCTTTATGGAACAAAAATTGTGTTATGCAGCAAAAAGCCTTAACGCAACAAGAGCCTTTATGCCACAAAAGAAACTTGCCTTATGCAACAAAACCTATAGGGCGGACTTATGTCCTTGCCTTTATGCAACAAATCCTATATAGTGGCTGTGATTACCAATTAAGGAATAACTTGCTCCACCAACGCCCAACTCGATACTAACTCCCCCCCACCGCTGTATTTACCTCTACCTAATATCCCTTCCCACTACCAGCTCACTCACACATATGTCTTTACTCAATGCAGCTCTCCTGTACACCGAAGCTACATCATCCTATGCTAATGCCTCTATACAGCCTAAATGCATCCAGAACTCCACTATATACCAGTCACTATACACTTATTATATACAACCAAATATGTTAATAAATATACACTCGTTATTATCCTTTAATATACTTGTTCATCCTTGTTTATCACACTTAATAACAAGAGAGTACTCAGGGGCACTATATAGGTTTTGTTGCATAAAGGCAAGATGTTCCTGTACCAATAAGACCACTATATAGTTTTGTTGAGTAAAGGCAAGATGTTCCTGTAGCAATAAGACCACTATATAGGTTTTGTTGTGTAAATGCAAGATGTTCCTCTATCAATAAGACAACTATATAGGTTTTGTTGTGTAAAGGCAAGGTATTCCTGTAGCCTTATTTGGTACTCGCAGCCATTATATATAGGTTTTTTTGCATAAAGGCAAGGACATAAGTCCACCCTTCAGGTTTTGTTGCGTAAAGGCAAGGTATCCCTGTACCAATAAGACCAATATAGGTTTTATTATGTAAAGGCAAGATGTTCCTTTATCAATAAGACCACTGTATAGGTTTTGTTATGTAAAGGCAAGGTGTTCACTTAGCTTTGTTTGTTGCATCAGCAACCAATATATAGGTTTTGTTGCATAACGGCAAGATGTTCCTGTATCAATAACACCACTATATAGGTTGTGTTGTGTAAAGGCAAGATGTTCCTGTATCAATAAGACCACTGTATAGGTTTTGTTGTGTAAAGGCAAGGTGTTCACTTAGCTTTGTTTGGTGCATCAGACCAATATATAGGTTTTGTTGCATAAAGGTAAGATGTTCCTTTAACAATAAGACCACTATAATAGGTTTTGTTGTGTAAAGGCAAGGTATTCCTGTAACCTTATTTGTTACTCACAGCCATTATATATAGGTGTTGTTGCATAAAGGCAAGGACATAAGTGACCAGTCAAGCCAAAACACGCCTCTGCATGGAAATTCATTATCAAACTTCATCCCAAGATCTTTAAAATGAGACATCATTGGTTTAAATATTCCTAGTAGTTATGTCAAAACCCCTCCTTGAACATAGGTCGTTATTCATATCTGAAATCGATGATTAAGCTCTAAATACATTATAAACCATAATAATGTCAAAAAAAACACAATAAATCAGCCTTTTTCATAAAAAATTTATAAAAATATGGTGCTTTTTATCACAGCTTTTGATCTAGAAGGAATTTTCCATTTCTATTTTCAGTTTTGGGTTTCTGGTGAGCATCCCCAAAAACTGGCATAAAAATATGCAAATTTTGATTATTGGAACGGTCGCCATGGCAACCAGGAACAGGCATATAGGTTGATTTCTCATGAAAAATGTTCATTTTACCATCCAAATATGGGTCATTTCTACCAAAAATGGTGCATTTTAAATGAAACCATTAAATTCTGCATCAAAAATTACCTTAATATATTTTCATAACGATTTTAGAGTAATTTTGCCCTCCATTGCCCCCTGATGGCCAAATGGGGAATTAAAAATCCCCTGCGGAGGGGTGTTCTCCCTTGATGGGTCACATATTATTATTATTAAGTCCACCCTATAGGTTTTGTTGCATAAAGGCAGGTTGATTTTGTGGCATAAAGGGTTTTGTTGCATAAAGGCTTTTTGCTGTATAATGCCGTTTTGTTGTGTAAAGGCCCCGCATGAGCCTTTATGCAGCAAAATGATACTATTTTGCTGCGTAAAGGCAATTTTGTTGCATAAAGGCCCCACAAATATGATAATGATAGGGGATTTATTGAAGGAGTTATATGTATTGTAAATTATTTCCATCAGTTGAGCAAACAAGATCATGTATGGTTTTACCACGAGTGTGATAAAAACTGACCCCCTGGGAGTTAATGACTTGAATGAACCTTTTCATAAAGCCAAGATATAGGGCTATCAATAAAACTAAGTCTTATAATATGATGCTGAGTTTGCCTTCCTGACTCCTCGACCATGGTAACTGATATTATCTCAACGGAATCAGTAATATCAACCCTTTTAAGGATCGCTTGTACAATATCGCATCATGCCCATTGGTCATCACGATGCATAAATGCAACCCTGGTAATGTGACAGACCTACATATACAGGGTTGTAATCTGTTTGAATTTGAAAATTGATATAAGCAACTGTCATTCATCATTTAGTGCTGATTCAATGTTTGTATTTCTATGTTGTGTAAATGTTGTTTCAACATTGTATCAACATGATTGTTATGAAGTGATGCTGAGTTGACATGTCATTGTTAACTCTTTAGACCTTCAAACAGCCATGTCTAGTTTCCTCAAAACGGCTCTAGACGGCCAGATTTTTGCCGAATTTCACTGAGTCTTGATGGCATGACAGTAGTAGATATCAATGGTGATATATTTTACAAGATTGTTTGTTCTTCTTTGATAACATTCAGTCAAACTTAAAAGTGAACATCTTGTCATTACCTCACCTTGCAATTGATAACATTCTACAAAGGTTTAAAGTGAGATTAAGGTTGTTGAAATTACTAGTTTTTGGCAAAGATGGCTCAAACTTTGAGGAAATAAAGCATTACATTCTGCCAATTTTTAAATTTCTAAAGGGTTAAATCAGCATTAAAATTCTGTGCCCACTGGGCATGCATTAAAATTTGTCAACTTCTTAAACTTTTTTTTTTTGGAATTTGAGACAAAATAAGCTGGTTAGGTAATTCAATTAGGCACAATATATTTAAAGGTGCATAAAGTGAAACTGCCTCTTACCATCTAAGTCATGTGGCCACACTGATACACCAGGATGCAATTCTTACGATATAAGCTGCTGGTGGAAGTATAAGACAGCTAGCTATGTCTCTATGTCAATGTCCTGATCAATATGGTGTCAATTTGGTAGGTGGATGAGCAAGGTGATAAGTAGTCCTACTACAGTACTACTGTAGTCCTACCACAGTAGGACTGCAGTCCTACTGTGGTCCTACTGCAGTCCTACTGTGGTCCTACTACAGTCCTACTATAGTCCTACTATAGTCCTACTGTAGTTCTTCTGTTTTTCCAACTGTAGTCAAACTGTGTTATAACTGTAGTCTTACTTTAGTAGTCGTACTGTAGTCCTACTGTAGTCCTAATACAGCCCTACTTTAGTCCTACGGTAGTCCTACTACAGTCTTACTGTAGTCCTAATACAGTCCTAATGTAGTCCTACTGTAGTCCCACTGTAGTCATACTAAGGTCTTACTGTAGTCCTACTGTAGTCCTTCTGTAGTCCTACTGTAGTCCTACTTCAGTCCTACTACAGTCCTACTGTAGTCCTACTTTAGTCCTACTGTAGTCCTACTTTAGTCCCAATGTGGTCCTACTACATTCTTACTGTAGTCCTACTCTAGTCTTACTGTAGTCCTACTGTAGTCCTACTACAGTCAGGGCCTCCCTAGCCCACTTAAAAGGGTCTATTTCTCCTCTTTCCTATCCCCTCAGGATGTGTGTGGTGCACATATGCACGGGCACTGACACATTCCTCTGTGAAATTGTGTAATGTAGTTCTCGCCATGAATATGACCTTAGCTGTCGAAATGGCGTTAAACCTCTATTACTCACTCACTCACTCCTACTACAGTCCTACTCTAATTTTATTGTAGTCTTACTGTAGTCCTACTACAGTCCTACTGTAGTGCTACTGTAGTCCTACTGTAGTGCTACTGTAGTCCTACTGTAGTGCTACTGTAGTGCTACTGTAGTCCTACTGTAGTGCTACTGTAGTCCTACTGTAGTGCTACTGCAGTCCTACTGTAGTGCTACTGTAGTGCTACTGTAGTCCTACTGTAGTCCTACTGTAGTCTTACAACAGTCCTTCTAAAGTCCTACTACAGTTCTCTTACAGTCCTACTGTAGTCTTACTGTATCATTACTACAGTCCTACTGTAGTTTTCTTTTAGTCGTACTGTAGTCCCTACAACTGTCCTACTACAGCCTTACTGTAGTCTTACTGTAGTCCTACTGTAGTCTTACTATAGTCCTACTGTGGTCTTACTCAAGTACTACTCTAGTCTTGCTGTGGTTGTCCTACTGTAGTCCTGCTGTAGTCCTACTACAGTCCTACTACAGTCCTACTCTAGTTCTACTGTTGTCCTACTTGTTTGGTGTTTGTTTACTAATAGTAGATAAAATTTAGCAGAGTTACTCTGTTTTATTCCTTTTCTATTTTTCCCTATTTACTTATTGAGCATTGCCTAATACAATCAGGCTTCCTTGTTCCTTGTTTATTTTGTCAAAGAGCTAGGCGTCCCACGTAGTCCTACTACAGTCCTACTGCAGTCTTACTGTAGTCCTACTGAAGTCCTACTGTAGTCCTACTACAGTCCTACTGTAGTCCTAATACAGTCCTAATACAGTCCTACTGTATTCTTAATACAGTCCTACTGTAGTCCTACTACATTCCTACTACCGTCTTAGTGTAGTCCTACTACATACCTACTACCTCTTATAGTGGGGCAGATTAAGTGAGAATATGGGAAACATCTTTTAAATTGTGATGCAAGTACCAAATTTGGACTCGATACTCTCTATATTTAGTGTTTTCAGGAAAAAAAAGTTAGCCACTCAAACATGTGACCTGTGATGACCTTGAGCAGGGGTCAAAGGTCAAAGGTCACCAAAAACCTGATTTTTGCAGTTTTCTCCTCATTATTCTGGTTCTATGAAGGGCAGCAACTTCAAACTTGGTCCACACATGCCCTCCACTGGCCCCATGATGTGTCTGAGTATGAATGACCTTGGTCCAAGGTCAAGATCATTTCAAGGTCAAATATCATGAAAAATCACTGAATTGGAGCACATTTCACCCTTTCCTTAATATGATAATACCTAGTCTTTGAGAGATGTTTATCACATATATTCATATGCTCTGATACATCTGTAGAGGTCGGCAAAAACGTCTATTGGAGAAACGGGGACTCAAACCCTGGACCCTCCAACTTCGAAGCGGAAGCTCTTCCTCTGAGCTACTTCCCAGGCCTGACATACCCTGTCACCAACACAGCCCCACTGACATTTCCACCTTCCACCTACCTCTGGATCGGTATGGTATACATAGGGGGAGTGACCACCAAGTGAGCTGGCCTCTGGAGGCTCAACGCACCTGTGGAAGGAACTAACCCCTACACATCTATCCATTCATACCAAATACATTCTTGTGAACTCTAGACGTCTGCTTCAATGGAATGTGGGAAAGAACATTTCCTGACTACTTTTTCAGGGTTCCTGCGAAGTAATCATCCTTAAGCCAGCATTTATTTTTCCTTTTAAGAACAAATATAAACTTTATTGGTCATAAGAAAACATATGTGACAGGATCTGCGAAAAAGGGCCCTTAATGCAGGGTGCATTAAGGTCCCTATTCCCAGTATATGTCACATATGCGTTTACAAGCATGTGATAATGTTATATACCAGGAAGTACATCACACAATTTGAACAACTAGCTCAGTGAGCAACTTCATACGTAGTATAAAGAAGACAGAGCTAATGTTAGAGTAGTGATGTGGTACATATAACAAGTTTGACTTAGACCAATAAGTTCATGGGTAGGGGCGTATCAAAAGATATAATTATGCCCCCCTATGACACATATCCAGGAAAATTAAAGATTTCGAAAACATCTGTTTGACAATAGACATATACAAAGTGGCATACACAGAAATATTTAAACTTCTGGAGTCAAGTTAAAAAGAAAATTGTAATTGTTGAGAGGAATAATTTTTGACAATTCATACATAGTTTCAGAAAGTTGGCATGTTCATGGTATGGTCTCCATCAAGTTAATTTTCATTTTGTCCTTGAAAGTACCAATTTCTTTTTTATTCCTAGTAATACTTGGCAGTCCATTCCATAATTGGGCACATCTGACTTCTGGACTATTTTCATAGGCTGACCAATTTAAGTTTTTAAAAGTAAGTACAGGGGCATCATGTAGACGAGTTTGCCTATAATCTGGTCACAAATGAAGGCCTATAATTGGCTAAGGGGGTGTGGTCTTTTTTCCGAATAAGGAGCTCACCACGCGTGGTGTAGGTCACGTGGCCAAAGGGGGTGTGGCCTATTTTCCAAATAAGGAACTCACCAAGGGGGTCCAGGTCACATGACCAAATGGAGCACATGACAATATATGGGCATGCACACCACTAATTAGGTCAAGCTCAAGGTCACATGACCATATATGGGCATGCACCACGGGGGTTCAGGTCAAGTGACCAAGTGACCTCTGGTTGGCTGCATCCTGTAGTTAGCTATAGCCCTGTTCCCTAATTAGGTCAAGGGGGTGTGGCCTATTATGCAAATGAGGGGTCATGTGGCCGGGGTAATCCCCTAATTAGGTCAAGCTCAAGGTCACATGACCATATATGGGCATGCACACCCTTAATTAGGTCAAGGTCAAGGTAACATAACCATATATATGGGTATGCACTACGGGGGGTCCAGGTCACGTGACCAAATGGAGGCCTCTGTTTGGCTGCATCCCCAGTGAGTAATATCCTGTAGTTAGCTATAGTGCCGTTCCGATACATACTATACTACTAGGAGTCAATTTAGTAAGATCTAGTTGGACTCAGTACAGACGCTAAGATTGGAGCCCACTGACATATTAAGTCTCTTGATTGCACTTCTGCTTCCCTCCCCTCAACCTCTTGACTCTCACCAACATGCCACTCAAAAGGTAACCATTTGACATATAGAACAGTGCCTGTCATTGGTTGAGGGCAGGCCTGCAGGGTTAACAGCGGGCCTAACAGTTAGTGAAGGGTGGGTCCAGAGATAAGGGCAGACTTTAGGACAGGTCCGTGGGTATGTAGCCCGCAGGAAGGGTGGGTAGTATTAAGGGCGGATTTAAGCACAGACTGTACTGTAGAGTTTATGTGCTGATAGTCTTCCATAGCTTCAAGGGCACTGACGAACACAGTGACGCCCTGCTTCAAGGCTCTTAAGTGTTCATGAAGGATCACAGGATCTTATAGGACCTTATCAATGCCCAAACATTATCCAATACTAACATCTCAGGGAGGGAGTATGCTAGGCCGTTTTGAAATAAATTCTGGAGAGCATATAGGGCCCAAGACAGGTAAATTTGACAAAGGGATAAAGCCACTTCTTAAAATCGACAAGGGACATGGGTTTGGGTGACAAGGGACAGAACCACTTCTTAAAATCGACAAGGGGACAAGGCCTCTTCTTAAAATTGACAAGGGACATGGGGTTGGATGACAAGAGATAAGACCCTTTTCTTAAAATCGACAAGGGACACAGTACCCTGCTGTCTAGGGCCCTGCATATGCCCTCACTACCTGCAGAAGACAAGATTATGTGCTACTGCAAAAAGAACCTGATTGGAGAGTGCAAGTTATTTAGATATCTGCATTACACACTAACTCTAACAGCTTATCTGTTCTTTGGCTTTTGCTTTAGGAGATCCATCTATGTTTTGATACAATAAAAATTTTAAACAACAACGAAAGAAACAACATGATAGGCATGGATTTGACTAACATAGGAGGGTTATATTTGGCTGTTTGGAAACGGCCTCCAGGCCAGTTCTGATAGTGTTATTCATCAGATTTTAGTGACTATATTTCACTTGCAGTCCAAAAGAGGGGGATATTTGATATCTGAGTACAATTTGTATAGAAAACATCTGTATAAGAGAGATGTGTACGCCATTTGTGTGCTAGAAGGCCATCTCTAAACAGCTGATAGAGGGGATCTGTCCAAGCAAAGGGACAGTGATTCCCTCATGCGGGAGGATATTGTACTAACTACCGTCACTACTCACCTCATACACGCAGGTCTAGTGGTAAATCAGCAAAGTAGAAGCAATGGTATGCCTGTAACATGCATATGGGGTTTTACCTGGTGTGCAGAGCATTAGGTCAATTCTTTCTTATGGAAAACCATATTCAGTTCTTACATATCCTGTTCCGCAATTGTCAAATTGCATTAGACCTAAATGCAACCTTGTTAGGAATCTAAAATGTCCATTCTCTACAGCTTACACCAATTCAGCTTGGAATAAATTTCCTTTTTTTTTTCTTTGTCACTGAAAGTAGCACCATTTCTATACAGAATATAGTATTGAAGTGCCATCTGTATTATTTTTGTCTCTATCTATAATCAAAGTTACTTTCTAGAGCTAAATTCAATAAAGAGAGATACTCCTCCATAAGCATTGTCATAGATTTTAAATGTTTTTTTTTTGCTACACTACCAGTGTATACATCTTTTATGTTGATTTGTGTGCTTGTTAATCTCAGTAGTGTTAGGAAATTCATGAGACCCACATCTAGTTTGATAAAACTGCTGCACACTGGTCCAAGATAGCTTGAAACAATGGTAAATTAGTTAGTTCTGTTTTGAATTAAACTCTAGGACAGTGGCAAATCAACACTGGACAAATACCAGCAATTTAGAACCAAATACAGCCAACTTACACCAAGAGGACATCAGCCTTCAAATTAGAATCATCTGTTTTAGAAATGGCAGCTTATAAGTATGCAGCAGCTCTGCGCACCCTAAACAAGAGCACCCATCACTCAAGGTGGATAAGTAGAATGATCTCATCGACTACCAAGGATGCTGCCGCAGATGGAACCAACATACATGACACGGATGTTCTGTCTCATAAAAGTGAAGCTGTAAAAGCATTCTCTGAAATGCCAGGGCCAAAAGGGTTGGCTGCACTGAAGACTTTGCCTTTCATACACAAAGGTAAGTGATAGTGAAATTAAAAATATTAGGGATTAATAGTGAACCAAAGCAGTTTTGTTGTGTATACAAAGAGGAAATAACCTGCCTGTGGCATGCACAGTGACCAATACTCCTAAGCATTAGGGTAGATTAACCTAAAGATGACCGTTCCTGTGCAGGCCTTCAATGAGGAATTTGTAGTGGGTAATATCTCTGAGAGTCTTAGGTCCTCAGACTTCCAAAAGGCACTGAATGAAAGATACTTGTTTAGGCTTTTGTACCTGCTATATCTTTAAAAAGCTATGTGTATTATATATCTAGTTTATCACCCTACCTAAAAACATTCCATTTAAGTCATTTTCACCTTGAGATGACCACTTTGCACCTTGAGACTACCACTTGATACACAGCCTTAGAATGGGGCCATTTTCATTAAGCCATAATTTCAAAAAAGAATAAGTGTCCTACATTAATATATAATATAATGTTACTGTTGATGGTGCTGTATTGTAATGAAAATGTATGTTTTGCAGAAGCTAAATTAGAAGGGATATTTCAGTAAAGATTATGATAACTGTAGTTACTATTCCCATCCCATTAGAGGTAATAATCCTAGCCCTGCATTAAAAAGGCCTTGTTTTATAATAATCTATCGATATCCACCAAAATAACATTTTGCTTGACTTGGCACTTATGTTCTTGATGTCATATAGTTCCTTTGCATACTACTCATAATAGGAAAACAGCAAAGTTTAAAACCCATGCATAGAGATATCATCTAGAGAATGCAATGTCCCAAGATATTATGGATATGAATCTTTTGATGTAATCCTACATAGTCAGTGCTTTATACTCAATTAAAGGCATAACTCTCTGTGAGTGGTGGTCGACTCAAAGTGAAATGGTGGTCATCTCAAGGTGAAATTGGCATACCTGGGAAAATGAGTCCTTTGTTTATGTCATCATTTACTTATGATATATATCCATGTCTAGAATCAATATTTGGTACGTGTGAACTATCTCAATGTTCAGAATCTGCAACTAAATCGAAAGATTTCTGGAGAAATGGCCAGTTGGCCATGATAAAAACCAGTCAAACATGGGTACTTTTGTTTTTGTTATACAATGATAACTACTCAACATATCATAGGTGGCCAGTCACTATTCAGGAATATTAGAGGTACAGCCCCATGCAGTAGATGTAAAAGTGAGAAAAACAAGGTGGCAGGTTGTCAACTCAAGGTATGTGGTCGTCTTTAGGTTAACCTACCCTAAGGTCCAAATATGATCCAGTGGTGCAAGCCAGAGGCACATGATTTATGTTTATAGGGGTCTAACATAAAACGGAATGCACCCCTGGTGAGTCTCCTCATTACGGATACATTCACACATAATGATTCCTTCATGGGGTTGTTAAATGGGAGTTACTCCCCAATGCAGCCTTCAGGATCATGTCTTCCAAATTATACAATGCACTATTCACCCTATATGGGATACCGTAGTCAGAAATTCACTGGACTCTCTGCATTTCAGTATTTTTTCCAGTTGAACAACTACATTACCATCTGATTGAGCAGTATAAACATTATGGACCGATTTTCAAGGTAGCGTTTGATATTTTTGTATTTGAACAATCAAGTATAAGGAAATTGCATGCTTATGATATCTTGATGATCCTAGAGTGCTGAGAAGAGACTGTCAGAGGGTATACTTAGTGTAAGACTGGCTTCTACCTGCCTTAAGTGCTGGATTTGCTGACCAAAGACCAAAAATGAGCAAAAAAGTAGTATATAGGGGTAAACTCAGGGCATAGCTACAGCTACTGAAATCCGTTTGACCTATTTACGAACCAGAGTGACCTAGTTTTGAGACCGGAAGTGACCAAATATGGGTATGTGACCTAGTTTCTGGAGCTCTGATTGGCTGAGAGCTATGATCACATGATCACAATAAAAAACGTAAACAAAAACACACCAACCACGTGAATTTACCAGACAGCAAAAAAATATAGATAATCAAAGGGACCTGCTTGCACATACGTTTCTACTACATTGTCATGACGTTGGTTGTTACACATGTGAAAATCAACTCAAAGGCTTTTTTTTGTGATTTTTTCACTTTTTATTTTCACTAGGCACACACACACACACACACACACACAAAGGTGTTCTTTTATATAAATGAAAGAAATTTACCTAAATTTCCACTTTTTACACACACAAGATTTTTCTTTCACCAGAAATGCTACAAAAATTTTACATATTTACCTAAATCTTACAGAAATTCCATTTTTTACACACAAGATTTGACTTTGCAACAAGACTTTAACCTATGTATTCTTTTCACAAAATGAAAGCAAAATTCTATGGAAATGTTACAAAATTTTCGTACGATTTTTAAAATTTCCCAAAATGTTATGGTAATTTCCCAAAATGCTACTTTTTACACACAAGATTTCACCGTGTGCAACAGAAAGGAGAGAGAGATTTTCAAATTTCCAAGGGCAAAGTGCTTACTTCGTCTTGACACACACCTCTTTTGATATACTGATAACTTAATCTCTGTTTCTTTTGCAAATAAGTACTGACTTGATGATTTACCACTCTGAAAACTTTGTTGGTCACTATAGCGCTTTCATCAGCTTTCAACACCTTTTCGTAGTCTACAGCTGTTAATTCATTTTGTTTTTGAATCACTCCTTTCCAGCTCATTTTCTTTTCGACCCCTTCTCCACTTCTTATGTAACATTTGGAGTTTAAGGCCGTCATCTTGACTCCACTTTGAAAAGACCTGGAGTTCTCTTGTCGAACGCCAGACATTGTTTACAACACAGGGGGGGAACCAAGTGTACCTCAGGGTTTTACATCCTATGTAGCTTTCCCAATGATAAGACTCTGAGGCCAACCATCTATGACGCTCGCTGAAGAAATCTCTTCGTCTCTTGGGTTTGACAGCTTCCTCTAGACTTTTCACGCTCAACGCAAAGTAGAAACTGTCAGTGTCCATTTCACACATTTCAAAGTTTTGTTTTTCTATGAATTCCAGAAGGAAGTCATAGTAGAAGGCCAGTATTTTCAATTTGGTGTACTGATACACGTCCTTTTCTTGCGCACCCAAAAGAACGTACGGTGCGGTGTTAGGAGAAATGTTTTCAAAGAGGAACTTCAAGGTGAGACTGGGCAAGGTCAAGCAGTCTTTGAACATGTCTACACTTCGCTCTATGAAAAAGTGTTCATTGATGGCTTTCATGAAGGGAGCCACGTCCAAGTTGTTGTAATACACCAAGTAGTCCCTCATGACTGCATCTTGTGTTCTTACCGGGAGCGTTGGCAAGTTTCATACTCCTCGGGCGATATACACGCGCCCGTCAGAGAACTGTAGAAAGCCGTTTTTGGCCGGCAGTTGTTTGTTTTCCAACTTTCGCACGTCGTCCATCCACTCGTAGGGGAAATAGCCCTTGGCCACTTTCCCTTTGAGGAAGGCTTTCAGGTAATTGGCGTAAGAATAGCCTGGAGCCAGGTAGTTGAAGAGATCGAGGAACAGCAGGTTTTCAGAGTACACCGCTATGTACTGGTTGCATCTTTGATGATTTTCACTTCCTGCTTATCCCATTTCAAAAAGAAAGAGTGAAATTCTTTCTTTATCAAGTTCAGGTCATACATTCCCCAGTTGACCTATTTACGAACCAGAGTGACCTAGTTTTGAGACCGGAAGTGACCAAATATGGGTATGTGACCTAGTTTCTGGAGCTCTGATTGGCTGAGAGCTATGATCACATGATCACAATAAAAAACGTAAACAAAAACACACCAACCACGTGAATTTACCAGACAGCAAAAAAATATAGATAATCAAAGGGACCTGCTTGCACATACGTTTCTACTACATTGTCATGACGTTGGTTGTTACACATGTGAAAATCAACTCAAAGGCTTTTTTTTGTGATTTTTTCACTTTTTATTTTCACTAGGCACACACACACACACACACACACACAAAGGTGTTCTTTTATATAAATGAAAGAAATTTACCTAAATTTCCACTTTTTACACACACAAGATTTTTCTTTCACCAGAAATGCTACAAAAATTTTACATATTTACCTAAATCTTACAGAAATTCCACTTTTTACACACAAGATTTGACTTTGCAACAAGACTTTAACCTATGTATTCTTTTCACAAAACGAAAGCAAAATTCTATGGAAATGTTACAAAATTTTCGTACGATTTTTAAAATTTCCCAAAATGTTATGGAAATTTCCCAAAATGCTACTTTTTACACACAAGATTTCACCGTGTGCAACAGAAAGGAGAGAGAGATTTTCAAATTTCCAAGGGCAAAGTGCTTACTTCGTCTTGACACACACCTCTTTTGATATACTGATAACTTTATCTCTGTTTCTTTTGCAAATAAGTACTGACTTGATGATTTACCACTCTGAAAACTTTGTTGGTCACTATAGCGCTTTCATCAGCTTTCAACACCTTTTCGTAGTCTACAGCTGTTAATTCATTTTGTTTTTGAATCACTCCTTTCCAGCTCATTTTCTTTTCGACCCCTTCTCCACTTCTTATGTAACATTTGGAGTTTAAGGCCGTCATCTTGACTCCACTTTGAAAAGACCTGGAGTTCTCTTGTCGAACGCCAGACATTGTTTACAACACAGGGGGGGAACCAAGTGTACCTCAGGGTTTTACATCCTATGTAGCTTTCCCAATGATAAGACTCTGAGGCCAACCATCTATGACGCTCGCTGAAGAAATCTCTTCGTCTCTTGGGTTTGACAGCTTCCTCTAGACTTTTCACGCTCAACGCAAAGTAGAAACTGTCAGTGTCCATTTCACACATTTCAAAGTTTTGTTTTTCTATGAATTCCAGAAGGAAGTCGTAGTAGAAGGCCAGTATTTTCAATTTGGTGTACTGATACACGTCCTTTTCTTGCGCACCCAAAAGAACGTACGGTGCGGTGTTAGGAGAAATGTTTTCAAAGAGGAACTTCAAGGTGAGACTGGGCAAGGTCAAGCAGTCTTTGAACATGTCTACACTTCGCTCTATGAAAAAGTGTTCATTGATGGCTTTCATGAAGGGAGCCACGTCCAAGTTGTTGTAATACACCAAGTAGTCCCTCATGACTGCATCTTGTGTTCTTACCGGGAGCGTTGGCAAGTTTCATACTCCTCGGGCGATATACACGCGCCCGTCAGAGAACTGTAGAAAGCCGTTTTTGGCCGGCAGTTGTTTGTTTTCCAACTTTCGCACGTCGTCCATCCACTCGTAGGGGAAATAGCCCTTGGCCACTTTCCCTTTGAGGAAGGCTTTCAGGTAATTGGCGTAAGAATAGCCTGGAGCCAGGTAGTTGAAGAGATCGAGGAACAGCAGGTTTTCAGAGTACACCGCTATGTACTGGTTGCATCTTTGATGATTTTCACTTCCTGCTTATCCCATTTCAAAAAGAAAGAGTGAAATTCTTTCTTTATCAAGTTCAGGTCATACATTCCCCAGTTGACCTATTTACGAACCAGAGTGACCTAGTTTTGAGACCGGAAGTGACCAAATATGGGTATGTGACCTAGTTTCTGGAGCTCTGATTGGCTGAGAGCTATGATCACATGATCACAATAAAAAACGTAAACAAAAACACACCAACCACGTGAATTTACCAGACAGCAAAAAAATATAGATAATCAAAGGGACCTGCTTGCACATACGTTTCTACTACATTGTCATGACGTTGGTTGTTACACATGTGAAAATCAACTCAAAGGCTTTTTTTTGTGATTTTTTCACTTTTTATTTTCACTAGGCACACACACACACACACACACACACACAAAGGTGTTCTTTTATATAAATGAAAGAAATTTACCTAAATTTCCACTTTTTACACACACAAGATTTTTCTTTCACCAGAAATGCTACAAAAATTTTACATATTTACCTAAATCTTACAGAAATTCCACTTTTTACACACAAGATTTGACTTTGCAACAAGACTTTAACCTATGTATTCTTTTCACAAAACGAAAGCAAAATTCTATGGAAATGTTACAAAATTTTCGTACGATTTTTAAAATTTCCCAAAATGTTATGGAAATTTCCCAAAATGCTACTTTTTACACACAAGATTTCACCGTGTGCAACAGAAAGGAGAGAGAGATTTTCAAATTTCCAAGGGCAAAGTGCTTACTTCGTCTTGACACACACCTCTTTTGATATACTGATAACTTTATCTCTGTTTCTTTTGCAAATAAGTACTGACTTGATGATTTACCACTCTGAAAACTTTGTTGGTCACTATAGCGCTTTCATCAGCTTTCAACACCTTTTCGTAGTCTACAGCTGTTAATTCATTTTGTTTTTGAATCACTCCTTTCCAGCTCATTTTCTTTTCGACCCCTTCTCCACTTCTTATGTAACATTTGGAGTTTAAGGCCGTCATCTTGACTCCACTTTGAAAAGACCTGGAGTTCTCTTGTCGAACGCCAGACATTGTTTACAACACAGGGGGGGAACCAAGTGTACCTCAGGGTTTTACATCCTATGTAGCTTTCCCAATGATAAGACTCTGAGGCCAACCATCTATGACGCTCGCTGAAGAAATCTCTTCGTCTCTTGGGTTTGACAGCTTCCTCTAGACTTTTCACGCTCAACGCAAAGTAGAAACTGTCAGTGTCCATTTCACACATTTCAAAGTTTTGTTTTTCTATGAATTCCAGAAGGAAGTCATAGTAGAAGGCCAGTATTTTCAATTTGGTGTACTGATACACGTCCTTTTCTTGCGCACCCAAAAGAACGTACGGTGCGGTGTTAGGAGAAATGTTTTCAAAGAGGAACTTCAAGGTGAGACTGGGCAAGGTCAAGCAGTCTTTGAACATGTCTACACTTCGCTCTATGAAAAAGTGTTCATTGATGGCTTTCATGAAGGGAGCCACGTCCAAGTTGTTGTAATACACCAAGTAGTCCCTCATGACTGCATCTTGTGTTCTTACCGGGAGCGTTGGCAAGTTTCATACTCCTCGGGCGATATACACGCGCCCGTCAGAGAACTGTAGAAAGCCGTTTTTGGCCGGCAGTTGTTTGTTTTCCAACTTTCGCACGTCGTCCATCCACTCGTAGGGGAAATAGCCCTTGGCCACTTTCCCTTTGAGGAAGGCTTTCAGGTAATTGGCGTAAGAATAGCCTGGAGCCAGGTAGTTGAAGAGATCGAGGAACAGCAGGTTTTCAGAGTACACCGCTATGTACTGGTTGCATCTTTGATGATTTTCACTTCCTGCTTATCCCATTTCAAAAAGAAAGAGTGAAATTCTTTCTTTATCAAGTTCAGGTCATACATTCCCCAGTTGACCTATTTACGAACCAGAGTGACCTAGTTTTGAGACCGGAAGTGACCAAATATGGGTATGTGACCTAGTTTCTGGAGCTCTGATTGGCTGAGAGCTATGATCACATGATCACAATAAAAAACGTAAACAAAAACACACCAACCACGTGAATTTACCAGACAGCAAAAAAATATAGATAATCAAAGGGACCTGCTTGCACATACGTTTCTACTACATTGTCATGACGTTGGTTGTTACACATGTGAAAATCAACTCAAAGGCTTTTTTTTGTGATTTTTTCACTTTTTATTTTCACTAGGCACACACACACACACACACACACACAAAGGTGTTCTTTTATATAAATGAAAAAAAAATTTACCTAAATTTCCACTTTTTACACACACAAGATTTTTCTTTCACCAGAAATGCTACAAAAATTTTACATATTTACCTAAATCTTACAGAAATTCCACTTTTTACACACAAGATTTGACTTTGCAACAAGACTTTAACCTATGTATTCTTTTCACAAAACGAAAGCAAAATTCTATGGAAATGTTACAAAATTATCGTACGATTTTTAAAATTTCCCAAAATGTTATGGAAATTTCCCAAAATGCTACTTTTTACACACAAGATTTCACCGTGTGCAACAGAAAGGAGAGAGAGATTTTCAAATTTCCAAGGGCAAAGTGCTTACTTCATCTTGACACACACCTCTTTTGATATACTGATAACTTTATCTCTGTTTCTTTTGCAAATAAGTACTGACTTGATGATTTACCACTCTGAAAACTTTGTTGGTCACTATAGCGCTTTCATCAGCTTTCAACACCTTTTCGTAGTCTACAGCTGTTAATTCATTTTGTTTTTGAATCACTCCTTTCCAGCTCATTTTCTTTTCGACCCCTTCTCCACTTCTTATGTAACATTTGGAGTTTAAGGCCGTCATCTTGACTCCACTTTGAAAAGACCTGGAGTTCTCTTGTCGAACGCCAGACATTGTTTACAACACAGGGGGGGAACCAAGTGTACCTCAGGGTTTTACATCCTATGTAGCTTTCCCAATGATAAGACTCTGAGGCCAACCATCTATGACGCTCGCTGAAGAAATCTCTTCGTCTCTTGGGTTTGACAGCTTCCTCTAGACTTTTCACGCTCAACGCAAAGTAGAAACTGTCAGTGTCCATTTCACACATTTCAAAGTTTTGTTTTTCTATGAATTCCAGAAGGAAGTCATAGTAGAAGGCCAGTATTTTCAATTTGGTGTACTGATACACGTCCTTTTCTTGCGCACCCAAAAGAACGTACGGTGCGGTGTTAGGAGAAATGTTTTCAAAGAGGAACTTCAAGGTGAGACTGGGCAAGGTCAAGCAGTCTTTGAACATGTCTACACTTCGCTCTATGAAAAAGTGTTCATTGATGGCTTTCATGAAGGGAGCCACGTCCAAGTTGTTGTAATACACCAAGTAGTCCCTCATGACTGCATCTTGTGTTCTTACCGGGAGCGTTGGCAAGTTTCATACTCCTCGGGCGATATACACGCGCCCGTCAGAGAACTGTAGAAAGCCGTTTTTGGCCGGCAGTTGTTTGTTTTCCAACTTTCGCACGTCGTCCATCCACTCGTAGGGGAAATAGCCCTTGGCCACTTTCCCTTTGAGGAAGGCTTTCAGGTAATTGGCGTAAGAATAGCCTGGAGCCAGGTAGTTGAAGAGATCGAGGAACAGCAGGTTTTCAGAGTACACCGCTATGTACTGGTTGCATCTTTGATGATTTTCACTTCCTGCTTATCCCATTTCAAAAAGAAAGAGTGAAATTCTTTCTTTATCAAGTTCAGGTCATACATTCCCCAGTTGACCTATTTACGAACCAGAGTGACCTAGTTTTGAGACCGGAAGTGACCAAATATGGGTATGTGACCTAGTTTCTGGAGCTCTGATTGGCTGAGAGCTATGATCACATGATCACAATAAAAAACGTAAACAAAAACACACCAACCACGTGAATTTACCAGACAGCAAAAAAATATAGATAATCAAAGGGACCTGCTTGCACATACGTTTCTACTACATTGTCATGACGTTGGTTGTTACACATGTGAAAATCAACTCAAAGGCTTTTTTTGTGATTTTTTCACTTTTTATTTTCACTAGGCACACACACACACACACACACACACAAAGGTGTTCTTTTATATAAATGAAAGAAATTTACCTTTTTTCTTTTGCAAATAAGTACTGACTTGATGATTTACCACTCTGAAAACTTTGTTGGTCACTATAGCGCTTTCATCAGCTTTCAACACCTTTTCATAGTCTACAGCTGTTAATTCATTTTGTTTTTGAATCACTCCTTTCCAGCTCATTTTCTTTTCGACCCCTTCTCCACTTCTTATGTAACATTTGGAGTTTAAGGCTGTCATCTTGACTCCACTTTGAAAAGACCTGGAGTTCTCTTGTCGAACACCAGACATTGTTTACAACACAGGGGGGGAACCAAGTGTACCTCAGGGTTTTACATCCTATGTAGCTTTCCCAATGATAAGACTCTGAGGCCAACCATCTATGACGCTCGCTGAAGAAATCTCTTCGTCTCTTGGGTTTGACAGCTTCCTCTAGACTTTTCACGCTCAACGCAAAGTAGAAACTGTCAGTGTCCATTTCACACATTTCAAAGTTTTGTTTTTCTATGAATTCCAGAAGGAAGTCGTAGTAGAAGGCCAGTATTTTCAATTTGGTGTACTGATACACGTCCTTTTCTTGCGCACCCAAAAGAACGTACGGTGCGGTGTTAGGAGAAATGTTTTCAAAGAGGAACTTCAAGGTGAGACTGGGCAAGGTCAAGCAGTCTTTGAACATGTCTACACTTCGCTCTATGAAAAAGTGTTCATTGATGGCTTTCATGAAGGGAGCCACGTCCAAGTTGTTGTAATACACCAAGTAGTCCCTCATGACTGCATCTTGTGTTCTTACCGGGAGCGTTGGCAAGTTTCATACTCCTCGGGCGATATACACGCGCCCGTCAGAGAACTGTAGAAAGCCGTTTTTGGCCGGCAGTTGTTTGTTTTCCAACTTTCGCACGTCGTCCATCCACTCGTAGGGGAAATAGCCCTTGGCCACTTTCCCTTTGAGGAAGGCTTTCAGGTAATTGGCGTAAGAATAGCCTGGAGCCAGGTAGTTGAAGAGATCGAGGAACAGCAGGTTTTCAGAGTACACCGCTATGTACTGGTTGCATCTTTGATGATTTTCACTTCCTGCTTGTCCCATTTCAAAAAGAAAGAGTGAAATTCTTTCTTTATCAAGTTCAGGTCATACATTCCCCAGTTGAATCTATTGAATGGCACCTTTTTGATGTAGGCAAGCAGTTTCTTTTTCACCCTTTCTCTGCACGTTGTTTTTTCTCTCACCGATTCGAAAACTTGACAAGCTTTCTCCTCCATGTTTTTCTCCCTCTCTATCACCTCATCCAACTTGTCTAGTATTTCTCTTAAAGCATCTTTCACTGCAGTACCTATGTTTCGACCTAAATTGATTACATATTCCTTGAATGTGGTGCTTCACGAAGAAACTTTCAAAGTCAAAGACTATTTTATATGGGTATATTTTCAACTTTTTTATGCCCAACTCCTCCAAGATTTGAAAAACGGATCTCACAGGTTTATAGATGCCCCCTTTGAACCTGAAAGTCACTCTGGTGCAATTTCTTTTCACACCCCTGTGCCTTGTGAGAGAGTAAACAGTAGTGGACAGCTTATGACATAGCTTGCAGGGGTAAATTTGACCGTAGCGACCCATGTTCATGATGAGGCTGACGTGAGAATTGTAGACGTTGAGGTTCATCACGTTTCTCCTGTAACACTTTTTGCTTCTCACTACTTGGACGGTTATCTTTTCTTTCCTGACCATTTCAGAGAAAACAATCTTATGTCAACCTCAAAAAGATTCTCTAGTCTGTCCAACTCATCGACGCTTACGCCTTTGAAGGTTTTCTCATTCACCTCAGCAAAGGCTTGCTGGTAAAGTCCTTCAGTGTGTTTCAGAGAGTGGTACTTGTGATAGGAGAGGCATTGAAAGAAACACAAATGATCGTCGTAAGGTCTTTTACTATTTGGCTCTCTGTGAAAGTTTATCATGCCTCGCTGTCTTAAACCTGAGCAGATCGAGTTTAATTTACCCTGTAAGAGTCCTCCCGCCGAAGTTCTCAAGAAGGTGATGTTGGCGTTGGTGACAATGCGCCATTTGGTAGAGGGTTGAAGCTTGTCCTCTCTGACTTGACTCCTTATGTGGTCCACACAGTCCTCAAAGTCTTGTTCATTTCTCATAAGAAAGTAGTGGTCTCAATGGTTGTGGCTGTTGTATAACAAGGACGCGTTGTTGGCAGAGGCATGAAAGTACATGACTCTGGGCAGTTCACCCTCTTCTACGCTGCATAAAGGTCTACCAAAAGAAACGGTCGCTCTGTAGGCATAGACTTGATTTTCGTGCATTCTATGACTTTTTCCACTGACGAATCGCTATCCGAAGAGGTGAATCTGACATTGAAAATGCTTTGCACCGTTCCTAAGACTGGTAATCCCCCAGCTATAGACTTGAAGCTGTCCTCTTATGTTTCTCTGTAAGCCAGGTCTTTGTCTATCACTTCAGAAACATAAGTGGTTTTCGTTAGTTCTTCTTATACACAGGTGGGCGAATGACATAAAGTTTTTTGGCTCTTTTGCATTGTCAAAGGTGGCGGTGGTCTTGGTGTGTCACACCTAGTACAGTGTGTACATACTTTTTTCTTTTTTCAGAGCCATTTTTTTCTTTTTTGTTTAAAAAAAAAGAAGAAAAAAGACGACCAAGTCGACCACTGAAGCTTTTTACACTTCAATGCGGTCATCCTCAGGCGTACAAGGTCTATTGTCAGGGAGAGTCTTCTTTGCATGATTAACTTGTTGTTGCTGTAGCCGTTGCTGTTGTTGTCGTTGTCAGTGCTGTTGTCCTTTGCGAATTTGAGTTGGTCTAACGTCTTCTTTTTTCAGTTGTGACAGGAGCAGCAGCAACTGCAGCAGCACCACCAACAGTATCAGTAGGCACAGCAGCAGTAGCACGAGCAGCAGCATCAGTGGCAATGACATCAGTATCATCAGTAGTAGCAACAGTAGTAGTAGCAGCAGCAACAGCAGCAGCAGCTCTCTGATATCGGGACTTTTTTGAAGTGCCGTTCCCCTGTTGTGGGGCAGAGCCACAGGTCGACAACTTCTACAGAGGGCCAACACAAAAGCCAAGAGGTACATAAACATGCTTTCTCAGCCCACTCTGGCCAAACAACGTGTGACCTGCGTAGGTAAAGAATGTGCGCCGAAGAGGAGAAAGCAGTAAAATAGACGCGGTACTCTGTTTTGAAAAAGAAAAAACGGAACCTAAAATCCGGGTGTGCACCCTGGGCAAGTTGGACCTTCACACTCTGCCTGTCACTTAGAAGGACATCGTGAAAAATCAGACCATCTCCAAAGCCCCGAACAATGCGCTCACTCCACAAGCAGAAAGTTTTGACTTTACGTTCGAAGCCACCGCCCTGTACACAGATCTAAGCAAAGCCGAACTGTACCTGAAATTGGAAGTGGTAGCCACCAACAGAACTACCCACTTGACGGTGACAGACGAGGCGGCACCGGTCAACAACACTGCGAAATAAAGTTCAAGCAGATGACAGTCGACAATAAAGTGGTCGACTCTCACAATAAATGTGTCATCGATCCAGAGTTCGGACCATTCAACTACTACATATTGAGGTGTAAAGTGACCAAGCACATGCTGGAAGGTGGTTCGCAAGACTACAGGTGAACTCAACCAGACATCAGTCAAATCCCCACCCGTTTGATCCTACTTATGGTCAAAGAGACGGCAACGGCAGGAAGCAAAACTGAGAACCCGTTCAACTATAGGCACTTCAACCTGAAAGAGGTTGCTCTCAGATTCGAAGACCAAAAGTTTGGATTGAGAACGGCTTTCGACATTGATAACTGTGTGAGAGCTTCCCACCAAATGTACACCGACAGTGGACCCTTAGCACTTGGACAAAACTCAGGTTTGCTTCTCCCACCACCTACGCCATTTCGGCCATCCTGTGTTCCTTCTACAAAAACAACATCCAATTTACGGCTGACAGACTATCACATGAACTAGGAATTAAAATTGGCGACATCACCGCTATGTTGAAAAACCACCCGCACACAAGAAGACACTACCCTCTACATGGGAACGTTTTTGCACCGACAAAAACTCAGAAACCCTCCACATGCTTCAAAAGCAACACTGGATGTAGTTTGCTCAGGGCATCCCGTATGTGTATGGATCAATTACACGCACATGGTCGACGATGTGCAACAAATAAAAGTGTGAGTGGAACTAGCCCTGGAACTTGTAGACAAGTTGGTGAACAAAATGACCGCGTTGGAGGAAAGAGTGTGCATGTTGGAAAATGAAACATCGCCAGCAGTGAGAAAATCGGGTTGTCCTTGAAACTGTTCTAAAAACTCTATTAGCATGTAGAATGTGTGTGTGTGTGTGTGTAACCCCTTTTTGTAGGGAAAATAAAAGAGAGAGAAAAATTGAAAAAAAGCCTTCCAGTTGTTTTTCACGTGTGTTAGCAGCATAGTAGAAACATTGTAGGTGCAGAACATATGGTGCAACCACACCCATGGGGACTATAGAAATAAACAAGCTACAGCCAGCTGCCGGTGTGTGTACATAGGGTAAAGCTCTGTTTGTTTTTGTTTACGTTTTCTGGGGCAACCATGCCAACCACATGGTCGGTTTGTTTTTGTTTACTTTTATTTGTTGTGATCACGTGATCGTCACGTGATGACGTCATAGGTCTCAGCCAATCAGAGCTTGAGAGAGAAGGTCACATGCCCATTATGGTCACTTCAGGTTTCAAAACTAGGTCACTTCCAGTTCGCAAGGAGGTCAACCGGATGTCAGTAGCTGTAGCTATGCGCTGAGTTTACCCCTTTATACTACTTACCTGTATTTCATTTCAGTGGATACCTCCCAACAAAAAGCCACTGAGCCCTTAACTAAAACTATTAAAGTAATTCATAGGCTTTATAGAATTCAGATAATTGTTTAATACTATATGATATACAGGACTATCTGGGAGGAGAGACAACTGTCCATGTGTTCGATCCTGAGATGACACAGCTTGTGTACCGTAACGAGGGGAGGATGCCCCTTGTTTCCCCTCTACTGGAGGCATCCAAGCGCTATCGCAAATATAGAGACATGTCTGAAGGCCTTGGAAACCTGTTAGTTGGGACTTTTTTTTACTTTGTCCAAAGGGGAAAATGCATGTATACGCATAAGGACTAGTCAAAACATACCCTATGGTCTTTAGTAAGCCTTCTTGAATAACATGAGTATTGACACTAAGGTTAAGTGCTAAAAGTTGCAACTTGCTTTGCTACCAGTCTTGTATTATGCACCACAGAAACCATGGTTTGGAAATCTATACTTAAGCTCTTGCACCCTTCAACGGCTCATTACCATTTCTTAGTCTTAATAGTAAGAGAGAACTTACCATAGTCCTTTCACATTCTAACTGTATTGAGTTGATCTATCATCAAATGATAGGAATGGTGAGGAGTGGCTACGTCTTCGTCGGGCAGCACAGCCCATTATGTTGAAGCCAACATCTGTGTCTACATTCCTGCCACATGTGGATGAAGTGGCAACTGACTTTGTGAATTTCCTTGAATCAAGGAGAGAACAATACACAGGCAACGTGTACAATATGTTTGATTATCTGAAGAGATGGAATGTTGAGTGTAAGTATGTTATGTGTATCTGCTTGTACATTGTGTCTATTTAAAATCCTACTTATGGAAGTGTTGTTGTAGGCTCATAGAAATCCATTGTCCACTGGGATCTAGTTGTAAATATCGACTATATAAAACCCTGTAGATGCTATCCGAAATTTTCAAGAAATTCAGAACTTCATATATCTATTGAGTAGAAGATGTACGTCTTCCAGAAATATCAGTTTTATTGATTTCTAGTTATGCTGAGTATAAAGCTGTAGATAGAATTATCTTTTAGAAAAGGACAACTTTATTTTGCAGCTACTGCCCTTACATGTTTTGAAACCCAGGTTGGAGCTCTTGAGGGAGATGTAGCAAACAAAAGAACACAAACAATAATCACAGGCACTGAGAATCTGTTTCACCATGGTCTCAAACTCAGGTTTGCACTCCCTTGGTATAAACTCCTGGGAAGCAACACCTGGAAACAACTTGTCAAATCAGAGGATGAATTCTATGCGTAAGTTAACTTTTATCATTAAGCCATCATCACAATAATAACTAGCAGTGTAAAGGCTGTCAATTGTGTCCCCTATTTTCCTTAACAATTTCTGATTAATTGTTTATTGCAGATAATATACATATTAACAGGTATATGATATAGGTCTATCATACTTCTCTCCATGTAACAGTGAGGGGAATGAAATGGTAACTGATGCTATCAAACAATATCAACAAATGGATGCAGAAAATGCACAAGCTGAGGGCAAATTTGCACTGCTGTCGACCTGGATGTCTAACAAAAATCTGAGCTACAATGAGTTTGTAATTACCATACTCACCATCATTGCAGATAGCCAGACCACGGTAAACATTAGAATTTCTTAATTCATAACCCTAAAGCATTAATGCCCATTGATTGTCATAATACATTTAAATACAGTCCTGATGAGTGACTCGCCAAGGATACATTCAGGCATCATGCCAACCCTACAGGGCCAATACACCTTGGCGATGTGCATGATGCTCAAATGAAGTACTGGTGAGCAGTTTCACCAGTACTTCATTGCAGTATACTATCTTCGCAATGCCCTCACTTTATAAATGTTGAATCTACACTGATAAATCACTGAAAACAACTTTGATTTATCCATTGTGAAGGTAATAATATTCTTTTTCTTCTGTAATTGAATACAGACTGTCCCTTCTTTGGTGAACCTGCTCTATTGTCTGAGCACGAGCCCTTCAGCACAGGAGCGCCTGTTTAAGGAGATTGCATGCCAGGGGTTGAGGCCTGAGGATCCCATCGGAACAGATACATTTAACAACCTACATTATCTTAAAGCATGTATCAAAGAAATGCTCAGGTAAAATATTTGTTCAGAATTAATGCATAATATATCTTTTGCACATTAACCCCTACGTGCACAGTGGTGGAAAATGGCCATTTTTAAGCATCCTTAAATGGGCCATTGATTTGACATATAAATATTAGGTCCATAACAATCTATTATATACCAAAGTTTGTGAATTGAAATGAGCTTTTTGTTGATGTCCTCATATTTTATATCCAGCCAGTAGAAGGGATTTTAGAGTGATTTGAATCAAGCAATGAAAATCATCTGACATTTTTTGCAAACTAGTTGTGGAGGCAGGTATGGCCACTATCCAGAACTAGTAGGAAGGAACCACTTTTTCTGTGTAATTCTTTGAAGATGATATAACAGGTGCTATACTTCATATGACATTTCCTTGAAGCTATTGTGGTGGGCTTTTGATAAAGTAGGTAGCAACATTCTATAAGTGAACTGTTATGGGTACCATGGCAACAAAATCAACAAATCCAACAGAAAAACAGACATTTTTCACTATTCTCACACTTGAGTGGCATATTTTCAGAAAAAGAATGATACCTTTTGCAGCATAAGATGTTGATATGATGGGTTCCGGTCATTAAGAGTCAGTTTCCATGGCAACATCCCCTATCATTGGAATATAGGGGTCTATCTAGTTAGGATGAACAATAGATGTCACTTCCTGTTGAATATTGTCAACGGACGGTTACATGTGGTGAAGTGAATGTACACGGAATCCAGGGAAGTTCAGTTGATCCTTTTATTGCATAGCTGACATGAGTGTTTCATAAAGGTGGTAACAATGATAACACTCGCCAAGATCTAAGCTCTGCCTCCGATCCTATAGCTCAACCTGTCATAGGTTCTAGGTATAGGTGTAAGGTGTAAGTTGGGAGAGATGATCTTAGAATAGATAGCTTAGCATAGATAGCTTGGAATAGATAGCTTGGAATAGAAGATTGGGAGCTGCTCAAGCTACCTTATATACTGAGGGCCTGAGCAGCTCACAGTGTTGTGAAATGTTCTGTACATGTGGCTCAATAGAATAGTGACACATGTCATAAGGAGAGAGTGCCACCTGTGGGTAGATTATGTTAATGAGGATTGAGAGGAGATTGTGAAATATCCTCTCATTCCAAATATGGCACCACAGGTGGATCGCACTTCCTCCAGTTGGACTGAATAGATAAGGTTGGAATGTTATTACATCCTTGTACCTTATGTCACAGAGTCTAATAGAGGAAGTGTGTTTGTGATGACTAAAGGATCCTGGTTCCTATTGAGGAATACAGGAGATTATTGAGTGTGGATCATGGGCAGAGCTTAGGCTTTATATGGCGAAGACTGTAGTAAATATGAGAAATAATAATAATACCCAGAATGGTCCATTGACAAATCCCCACATTCCTACTCGTCTCTGCACGAGTGTAAAGGGAGAAAAATAAGTAGAAAAGATGAGGCTTTGCCAAGTCCATTGACAATTATGGGTATTATGATACAAATACTGGGTTTTGTTAAAAACCTGATGGGTTTGACATTATATGCAGTATAAAAAAAAGGGTTCCTTTATGGAATTACAAAAATAAAGTCTTTGTGTGGATCAAGTGACTTAATGTATATATACAGGTTTTAAATGCCGGGATATGTACAATGCTTAAAATATATATGTACCGGTATGTTATCGTGGGAAAATGAAAATTTTTCTGATTTGATAACATGTTGGTTTTATACAATAAACACTACCAAGACTCATAACTGAAGTTGTGTAGCGTCCGCTACACAGTCGGGTATAAGGTATAAGTCAAGGTGGTATTCAGTGTTACTGTTGACTAGGAACATGGTAATTTTCATGAAAATATACAAAAATGGGATGTATACAACCTGTTGATTATTGATAACTGATTTGACTAAAACTCATAAATACATGTCATAGTTGAGCTTGAAAAACAGTGGTAAAGGTGATGAATTTTATAGCACCTAGAGAGGCAAGCCAGAAGGATATTTTTGGTGTGTCTCTCGTAAAATTCATCAAAAATTATAAATTAACGTCACAATTGTGTCTCAGCGATTTGGATTTAAAATATGGTTATACAAAAATTCGTTTTGAAAAGTGTCTATTTGTGTTTCTTGAAGTGTCAATTTGGGTGTATACTGCTGGGAAATAGGTCCTGATGTTCCTTATGGTGATATTCTCATTTGTGGCCTGAAAAGTTCCATGGCGAGGAAACTATTGGTTTATAAGTTGCCATGTTGTTTTGGTGTTAGTTGTTTCTGGACTTGATGGTACTGGTCCTTTCTCCTTGGGTTTGGCTTCTGGCACTGAAGGAAACGATGCTGTGTTGGTGGTAGGCCTGTTGAGAAAACAACAGGAAGAGGAGACAATTCATCGACCTATAGTTTGTCTGTTATGGGTTGCAGACAGGCCATGGTCAATACAGAAAAAGGACGTGAGATCAATATCATTTTGTCAATGTACAAAACCTAAGTACAGAGCTCAATTGATTTATTTGGCTTAGCGCGGGTCCTGTATCCAGGGACGCTATGGTTATTTTATCTAAATTCCACCAGGTGGTGGTAGCGAGCTGGCGCTGCACCATAATGGCGAGAATCAGATAAGTTATGGGGATTAATACAGGTATGACCTGCTCAGGTTGACTCCTACCTGTCTCAAGTATGCTGAAAATGAATGTTGATTGAAGGAAAATTTATTTTTGGTTCGAAATGGGGGGGGGCGGAGAAAAAAGAATTTTCTTTCCTGTGTCGCCAAAATTTTGATCCGGGCTGTTATAAAAGGGGACTCGTCCATCTGTGATGTCATAACGTTACATAATCGCCGCCATGGAGGTGTATGAGGTGAACCTCATTATGCCTAATGGGACCCAACTCCACCTCACGATCACCATGTCGGGCGGATTGTAAGTACATTCTGATTTACAAATAGGCGATACCTCAATTTTTGACAATTTTGAGGGTCAAGACGTGGGGCGTTTTTTTGGTCCAATTAGCTTCTTGGATTGTATTTCAGCATCACGCAGATCCAGTGGGTGATCGTTCCGCCCGGCGGAGCGATCAATGGATACTAAGGTAAGTTTGATCTGAGCAAGTTAAAGTGTGAACATGTGCTAATGTTGTTGTTATTGTCGGGGTGCCACGTGCGGGTGTCACATGACCGATGGTAGTCATGGTGACGGCCGTGACGTCTGTCAGTTTCGGTAATTAAAACGAAACCAAGATGGCGCCGGGCTGCCGCGTATGGCGCGAAAGTTGTCGGACGAGACGTTGCAGCTGGTGCCAATACTGATGAACATTAGTATAGGCCGGTCTATTGTATAGTTAGGCTTAGCTGTGGCTATGATGTTGTTTTAGCTCATTATGTGTGATCATGGCTGTGTATGGATGTGTTTTGGGTGTCTGGGGGTTCATGGTGGGGTGGGGGGGGTTGGGGGTGAAAGGTAGGTTAGATGGGGGGGGGCGATCCCCACATAAGCGTCTTTGCGGCGTATGTGTGAGGGCTACCTGCCATCCCCACATAAGTGTGATGGTATCTTCCAAACGCTACTGACATTTGGGTATAACCTTGGGACGGTCCTAAGTTATATGATTGTGGGGGTGGCTGGTAGTTAGCGAGGTGGGATGGTAGTTTCCATCATGAACCGAAGCCGGCCATGTTGGAATGGTGAGTCGAAATTTTACCTACCATAGACTATGTATGTGGCCCTCTCAGCCAGGTTGAGTTTAAACATATATAGATAGTTGGGACACTGGGCTTCTTGGGGTTTCGCAGAGCCCTAAATGCTTGCCGCCGTTTGGGCCCGAGCCTTCTATCTGCTATGCTCTCCTGGATCGGGGGACGATGCCGTGGCTAAACTCGCCGGGCATTCACTATTACAGCGTGGGGACACCTGTTCTAAAAATAGAGCGGGTAATTCCCCCGTTGTTATGGTTACGGGTATACTGGCAAAACGGTTTGTTTTGATTTGCCAGTGCACATGTACTCTACTGCAATAGTGACTCATACGAATTTTGATTCGGGGGGGGGGGGAAATGGGGCTTGGGTGGTTGAATGGGGGGGGGGCTTGGTTTTGTGTGAGAGAAAAGGGTGGGGTGTGGGGCGTGGTGAATTTTGGGAATTTTGGGTTGGAAAAATGAAAGGTTTTATACAAAATTTCGGGGGGTCTGTTGTTTGGGGTGAGTTGCTAATAGGACACTGGTAGGCATAATTTCTAAAATAGACTAGCTTGTTAGGTTAATCTATGGCTAGTAATTGATGTATTTTTACCCTGACTCTTTTGTAAGAGTTTTTAGTGATTAGTGAGCTAAGATGGTTCAATACAGTGGTGGGGGGCGTTTGGCTTGATAACAATGAACAGCTTGCCAAACAGATCCATGGCCTTACTCCTATTTGCCATGTGGGCCTAGAAGGCTATGGATGGGCCACCCTGGGTTGAGTCCATATGACTTTGGTGCCTTAAGGCTTAAAAATTGGTAATAAATAAATGGGTGATCTTATGTAGGATGGGTTGTGTGTGGGGTGTTGCCAAAAGGTTAATAAGTAAGATCTAAAGTGGTCAGGTCGTCGTAGAAAGGTATGAAGTGGACTGCGAATTCAACTATCACATTTTACAAAGCACTCTGGGCGCACACTACCATTGGCATGTAATGGGTATCTGGGTCACATGATGGCATAATCCATCATTGTCATGCTAGAACGATTGATGACGCTACTAATGGACACATAAGACAAAAACCTACCTGGGCTGGTTGCATGGCAGCCTCGGCATTTGGCCCTGTGGTCTCCGGATACTTGCTCCAAATGGTGACTGGGTTTGGTAAGTTTGGTATATTGTTTGGGAAGTGGGAAAGATGGGGGTAGGGTGAGGCTTATAAGCACTTCATGAGGTTGGCTAATTCCTCATTACATGCCTCCCGATGAGGTATGTCTCACCCATATATGGCACGAGGCCTAGCTATTGGTTGGTTTGCATACACCTGATCAGCGTGATATGCAAATTTAATGGACCTTTATGGGGTGCGGATGATCATTGGATGATCTGAATATTGTAGTTATGAAAGGGGGGTTGATGGTTGTGATGCTGAGATAAGTCAGCCTGCCGGGGTGCACTTGTTCCTGTTATGTTAACACAGCAGGGAACCATGCTGAAATATTATTTTATTAAGTGTCTCACCAAATATTCCAGTACCAATGGTAAACAGAGGTATAAACACGGATCAGGATGCAAGAGAACTGCGCTCCTACAGTAGGCCGTCATTTGGTAATACCTTAGTATATAGAGGAGCTCTGAGCTTGTAACAAACCGGCGCATGCATGCCCCAATTTAATGGGACAAAAACCGACCGTACGCTGTGACCGTGGGTAATTTATGTGGCGTGCCAACCAGATCATCCAGTTTACGGCTGCCTGAGCCTTCAGAAAATTAAATAAAAATTTTGGCAATGTCACCCACTTAGTTGTAGTACTAGGGTTTTGATGTGTTGGAGGGAATAATTGGAATTTTGTGAAAAAATAAAACATAAAAAAAAAACTGAATTTGGTGGTTCTAATGAGTACTCTCCATTGAAATAATATATGGGAAATGGAGAGGGAACATCTATTACACGAAGAAAATATGCCTATAGTGTCTAAGTGGTTCTATGTATGTCTGTTTTAAGGGTGGTAAGAAGGTTACCATGGGTGGGTTTGTTAGAAATAATAGATTGGGGTGTAGGGCTGGGGTGGGGGGGCGGTGGGGGGCAATGCCTATACTCTGACTATAGACATTGTAGGATGTTTTTGGAGGAAAAGGGGTTTTATCAGCCAGTAACACTGTGAGTCTAAGGTTCCTAACATATTTCAAAGTATGTGCTTGCTATCCTATCAACCATTTCTGGTTAATAAAAACAAGGAGGCGCCAGAATCAACGAGAGCTCTATACAAGTGGTTGTTCATGTTAACAGATACTGCACTCTTAGTCAATTCTGTATCAACGAAAATGGCCTTACCTTGCTGTCCATATTGACCAGACTTGCTTTTAGGCTCCAGAATCGAGGTATCCTGGCTGTGTTTTTCATCGTCAGTGCAAGAGTCCTCGAGGTCTGAGAGTCAATTGAGAGTTAACTTCTGGAGTAGTGGTGGGCGGTCGTGGTCGGGTCCTGTGGGGTCGGGGTCGGGGACTATAGGTGCTGTACTTCCGTCCCTGAATCCTAATTGATGTGACTGTTCCTGGGGCTGTCGCTGTCTGTGTCAGATTGTGGCGCTGTATAGCTCCTACCAGGAATGGTGTTCCTTGGGGTGTCGGGTGGGTATAGCTGGGTCATTTTGAAGGCGTCAGGTGATGAAGTTTGCCTCTGGAGGGGATGTGTAGTATCACTTGTGGGTTGGTTGGGCGCGTCTAGCCCAGGTGATGTAAAGGTGCGTTGTTTTGAAGCTGGCTCCTTAGGTGATGTCTCACTATTGCTCATGTTTAATGAGAGGTTGGTAGTGGGATATTCTTGGAGGGTTCATCCACCATCGTGTCAACGGACGGTTACATGTGGTGAAGTGAATGTACACGGAACCCAGGGAAGTTCAGTTGATCCTTTTATTGCATAGCTGACATGAGTGTTTCATAAAGGTGGTAACAATGATAACACTCGCCAAGATCTAAGCTCTGCCTCCGATCCTATAGCTCAACCTGTCATAGGTTCTAGGTATAGGTGTAAGGTGTAAGTTGGGAGAGATGATCTTAGAATAGATAGCTTAGAATAGATAGCTTGGAATAGATAGCTTGGAATAGAAGATTGGGAGCTGCTCAAGCTACCTTATATACTGAGGGCCTGAGCAGCTCACAGTGTTGTGAAATGTTCTGTACATGTGGCTCAATAGAATAGTGACACATGTCATAAGGAGAGAGTGCCACCTGTGGGTAGATTATGTTAATGAGGATTGAGAGGAGATTGTGAAATATCCTCTCATTCCAAATATGGCACCACAGGTGGATCGCACTTCCTCCAGTTGGACTGAGTAGATAAGGTTGGAATGTTATTACGTCCTTGTACCTTATGTCACAGAGTCTAATAGAGGAAGTGTGTTTGTGATGACTAAAGGATCCTGGTTCCTATTGAGGAATACAGGAGATTATTGAGTGTGGATCATGGGCAGAGCTTAGGCTTTATATGGCGAAGACTATAGTAAATATGAGAAATAATAATAATACCCAGAATGGTCCATTGACAATATGGAAAATGTGGAAAATGTGTCTTTCTTGCAGAAAATGTGTCTTTCTTGCTGACTTTGTTGATTCGGTTGCCATAGTAACCAATATCTTTCCAAAATTGAACATGTCAACCAAAACCCGGACCATACTCTTGTGGTATGTAGTAGTATTATCTTATGAAGCATCAAATGAGGGGCAAGAATCAATCAAACGAACTGACATTTGCCAGGTTTTTTTTATGCACAAGTTTTCACTCAAACTCACCTAGAGAGAAGTTTGTTGATTATGTTGCAATGGCAACCACAACAGTTCACTAATAGAATGTTGCTACCCACTTTATTCCAAAGCCTACTGCAATAGCTTCAAGGAAATATGATATGAAGTATATCCCATGTGGAGTTATCCACTTGTCATATCATCTTAAAAAATAGTAATATCACACAGAAAAAATTGGTCCCTTCCTAATAGTTCTGGGTACGTAAGGGTTAACCTCACACTACATCGTAATAAAAGTTCAAATGTAACATCTATGTAGTCCTTTGATATACTATAGGCTGCGTGAAATAAATATAATGGTACTATGTATCTTCTTCACTAGTCCCTTTAAATAGTATATTTTTGTTCAGATTGTACCCTATTGGTCCGGAAGTGTCTCGCTATGCATCAAAGGATATGGAACTGGGTGGTTACAAGATTCCTAAAGGGGTATGTATGATTATCTTGTGTATTAGAAAGCATGAGGATGATGTTAAGAAAAATTCAACTGAACTGAAGAAATGGAAGTGAACATAAATTATAAAAAATGCAGTCAAAAGTGAAGTAGTGTAGTTTCTACAATGGAGCCCCAGATTGCAGTACAGTGGTACAAGTGAAAATAACAACAGATCTCTGTCAACTTTGGGAAAAGGATCTGCTGTTAATTCGATGATCCTTGTATGGTGCATGTCATCTGTTTCCGAAATCATTCTATCATATTTCTTTACCCTGATGAATTTAAGTCACGGCAATCAGGTTATTGACAATGATATATCCCTTTACCGCAGTGTGCATTAAATATTCACACCAATCTGTTGCTGAGGTCTGAGGAGTACTTTGAAGATCCAGACACCTTTATACCTGAGCGTTGGATGCGAGGAAACCCCCAGGAGGCTCATGTACATCCCTACCTACTTACTCCATTCAGTATAGGGCCCCGTATGTGTATAGGTAAGATGTTATATATTATGAAGTATATAGCCAATCTGCCAACGTTTTACATTGGGCCTCTATAGAATTGCATCTAACCGTGGATCTTACTCAAAACTAGCAAGACCTTGAAACTACTAGGAATATATCCCCTCATGTAAAAAGCATTGCACATATGATTCTTTTTGCACTTTTATAATCCTAGCATATCCAAAAAATGTTATCTAGATTTATTTGAGATAATCAATGGAAGATAATCAATGGAAGCCTTATCATGAACTCAATAATACTGCAAGGGCTGATTCGGCCCTGCTGGTTTCTACACAGCAAGCGTATTGCAGAAAACTTCTTAGATTACCGTAATATTCCATGTACAAAATGTATTATTCAGGATGATTTGTTAATTTTATATGTAAGCTGCAGTGAGAGAACTTGTACCAAAGTGTCCTCCACTACATTTCGAGCTTGAGCTTTAATAGAAGGCCATTTTTAGGGAATGCTTACTGGTCCTCACATAATTATAGTTAATATCAATGTCTCAAAGTTTGTCCTCCTCCAAGGAATCATGGAAATATTTAGTTTTAAATTCATAACCCTGTTCTCCCTCTCCAGGTCGTAGATTGTCTGAGCAAGAGATGACAGTGCTTACCTTCCGTCTGATACAGAAGTACAAGGTCAATTGGATTAATCCAGAGCCACTTAAACAGGTGTATCGGGTTATCATGCAGCCCAACATCAACCCTCATTTCAGCTTTATAGCAAGAAATTGATGTAGCATGCAGGTTGAAATGAAAACCAACCAGTTAAGGATTGAGACTGGAATATATGAGTATTGGTTGATATTCTCAGAATTTCAGTTTTGAGAATACCTCATGTTACGGCCCACCCTGAGAAAAACAGTGACGACACCTACCACTATAAATTAAAATATCGTGTTTCAAGAGGACTACAGGGCATTTTGTAAACAAAAATGAAAGAGTGTGATTTAGTTTATTCAGAGAGAACTCAGATAGTTCATGTCACACAAACAAGTTGTTAGGAAACTGGTCTAGCTGTGGTAGCTACCATGTGCTATGGGGCTAATAGTGTGGGTGGATCCAGTATTTTTCAAATCACAATACAACAGCTTTGCTTCGAAGGCACAACAGCAACTTTGATATTAGTATCACAGTTACTTCTCTAGTATTTAATAAAAACATAGTGTTTCAAATGGGATCCTATTTCGGTCAACATAAGGTGATGTGCCTTTTTCTCCTATTTGTCTCATCCTTTTTCATTGGCTTCTATATATGTAGTCTCATTTGAATGTAGCTGCTTACAATTATGGCTAGGGCAAATAGGTAAGATAATGTACGATTCAGTCGATGTGGCTGCATTTATAAGCAGACCTACAACTTATACCCATGTTGATTGTATCTAGACAGATACTGTAGTATTGTAATAAACACTTTGCTGATAAATTTCTGATTTTTAATGATTAATAAACTAAGTATCACATGATGCAGCGCATATTCCTTCATAGAATTGAGAGTGCTTGTGATAGTTATTTAAAATAGTGTAAGGAGAGTGTTGTTATAGCTAGCAGAATCATCTAAACGGTCATGAACTATTGTTTTCTTTAAGCATATTGAATGAAATTGAACTATCTACATATTCCATGAATATAGATGTAATAATAAATGCAATTTGAAATAAAACTATTTGCAAAGGATAATGATATGTGGCACAGGGATGCAATAAACGAACAACGAAATTGATGGAACTCTCATTGCATTTTGTATGTTTTAAAGTAAACTACAACAGTGAATATATACATACCTTTAGATAATTGTAATTTTCATGAGACTTTTGTCATGAAATATCAGACTGGCCAAGCAGTAAAAATAGCCCATGCTGGGTCGATAGACTATTCTGGCTAGCTCACTTATGTGTACATGCCCAGGCTTATATAACTTTTCTTAAGCCTATTGATAGACAACAACTGTATTGTTCTCACTTAATTGTTATATAAACAGATGTCATGACTAACAGCATCACATCTCACATTTCATAGCACACATAAATCCTTTTATGACAACGAGGTCCATTACCATAGATCCTTGCATATAAAGTGTAGCTGATGCATGATGATAGTTCTAGCTCTGCTCTCTACCCAAAATTGTGACTATAGGGTGTAACCTTTTTAGATAGAGAGTTCTAAAGGTCCCAAAATTCAACCTGCAGCAGCAGCCAGTAGCCTTGCCTTCAACTCAGAGTGCCCCTTATACCATGTGTCTTATAAACACACAAGGTATTATGGTAATAAATATAGCCCTAATCTGACTCACATTGAGACCAAACTTTTGTTACTGTTGCACACTGGTACAAAACAAGCACACAGGGAAGACACCACACAACCAACAGGCACTTAGTACCGCATACTAAGCCTGAATTTCACTTTTACCAAGAGGACATCAGCAATCAGCTCATCAACTGAGAAATGGTGGCCTATAAGTATATAACAGGTGTCTCCATCTTCAGAAAGAACACTCTTAACTTAAGATGAGGAACTAGAATGATTTCATCGGCTACCAAGAACAATGCTACAGAAGGAACTGACTCAAATGTCCTGTTGCATAAAAGTGAAGCTGTTAAAGCTTTCTCTGAAATACCAGGACCAAGAGGGCTCGCTGCACTACAGACTCTACCTTATATACACAAAAGTAGGTTGTAAAATACTGATGTTGTTGATTCGTAACATGTAATTCATCTCCATTGGTTTATGTGCCAAGACAATTGGTCTATAGACTTTATATCAAAGATAATTGTGATCCATGCAATTCATGAAATGTCTTGGTTTTTTCCTGAAAATCAAGAAAGGACAGGGCACATGGACATGGGTGAAAATATAGTTATATTTGACATGGTCTTTCATAAAACCAATATTCAACATGGGGGTGCCGGGCAACACATGATATGACCTTTTTGGAATTGGCAGATGTCCCCTGTCTAGACCTCCATAATGGCATTATAATCATGCAAAGCCAGTGTGAATACAGCATGATCCAGTGACTTCACAGATTTATTAGCCTAGGAGGGCATGTCAAAATGATTACACTGTCAACAGTCCCTAAATACTATACCAGTATAAATGCAGCTTTGGTGAGTCTACAATGTTATCAGGGCTTCTTTATCCTGACCCTATGTTGACTAATAGGCAAGGTTCATCAATCGGTTTAACATGCTTAGGAATGTACTGGATTGTTTGTATTTCAGTATTATCCCCAGTTGACCAGCTTCATTACCATCTGATTGAGCAGTATAAACGTTATGGACCGATTTTCAAGGTAAAGATTATCAGATTCTTTGCATTTCAACAATCGAGCAGTAGGATTATATCTTATTCATATAACATATCCCTATTCATCTGCTGGTCTTTAGCATGATCACTAAAACAAATTAGATATTAATTACAACTCATAATGGTAATATTAACTTCTTAACAAAGGAAAGGGGTTTTGAATGAATTGAAAGTCAATAATCGCTATTAAGGTTTTTATTTGCAAAAGGATTAGTTACAGTGTGAGTCTGATAATAAGCTAATCAGTATTGGGTCAAAGGAATCTAAGATGACATAAAGTGGTGTAGAGAAGGAAGGGGGTGCTATATTCTAATATATACACATACTGTATAGAAGGCCTGATCTTCCTTATTTATGGGGGGATGTCAGATGACCAAATATTGCAAGTAGTCAGTGCTTTGCAGTTCATAGGTTAGTCCTATGATCATAAAAATAGCTCACAAGCCCAGCACTAGAATTGAATTCACTCCACATCTAGGTCCAATAGAGAGCAGGTACAATGATAATGATGCCTTCAGTAAGCCAGACGACAAAAATGACTACAACGACTTTTATCTAATTTCATAAGATCCCTTTTTCAGATCTTTGATATAACAAAGGAAGCTAATAGTTTCTTAATGATGCTATTGAAAGGGGTTGATAAACGATGAGATGAAAAACAAGAGCTGGACTTTTATATTAATTTAGTCTACCATTTCAGCTGCAGAAACAGTTTTCCCACATACAATTTCCCTCTGTATGCGGAAGGTGATAGCTACATCAATCATGTTGACATAGATCTAATTTATTTCTATATGCTATTTATGGATACAGGAAAACTTGGGAGGAGAGCCCACTGTCCATGTGTTTGATCCTGAGATGGCCCGCCATGTGTACCAGATAGAGGGGAGGATGCCTCTCACTTCCTCCCTACATGAGGCATCCAGACATTATTGTAGATACAGAGACATGTCTTGGGGCCTTGGAAAACTGTAAGTGAGACTTGTTTTTACCTTTCTTTTTTTCATATAAAAATGGATAAATGAATATGCATGTCTGTGCTTGGTTTTACCCAAATAATCCCTGCTGTCTTAGATAAGTCCCTTCCTTGAAAAGGTCCATTGGCTATCTGGGTTTTGAAAGCAATACTAAGCACTAAGAATTGTTATTCAAATCAACATCAGTTTTCTATCAAGCTCCAAAGATACAGAGGTTTTGAATTCTATACTTAAGCTCTATAAGGCAGAGCAATATCTAAATCTTTGTCTCAACAGCTATTGAGAACTTCGCATAGTCTTTTCACATTTTAATCATTTAGTTGATATATATATATATATTCAAACTTTAGGAATGGAGAGAAGTGGCTTTGACTGCGTAGGGCAACACAGCTCATCATTATGAAGCTATCGTTAGTATCCACATTCCTGCCACATGTGGATGAAGTGGCAATTGATTTTGTTAAGATTATTGAATCCATGAACGAACAATACACAGACAATGTGTACAATATGTTTGATTATCTGAAGAGATGGAATGCTGAGTGTAAGTATATCATCTATATTTTCTTGCATCTATACTATTGTTGATTAAAGTATCATTTTATACTAATCATCCTTTTCATGGCACTCAAGTCCTAGTTCTTAGCAGAACTTAAAGTCTATTCTTAATGTAACAAACACACTATTGATGCTGTGAACTAACGATAAGAGATTTTTGAGCAATTTTAAACTGAAATTAATTTATCTTTTAAGTACCTTCAAATGTATGTTGTGACAACTGAAGGTTTTTTAGGACACTTCAAAAAACAGAACTTATAGCAAGAATGACTCTCCAATTTTGCAGCTACTGCCCTAGTAGTATATAATATATCGGAACGGGACTATTGCTAACTACAGGATATTACTCACTCAGGATGCAGCCAATCAGAGGCCTCCATTTGGTCACGTGACCCATTGCATGGCAACATGACATACTGACTTTTACTCCTGGATTCTTTGTGCGTGATGATGATGAGTTGACTAGTTTTAAATAAGATATGTATGAAATGAAACACAACAAAATAAGTCATTTTCATTTTTTTTTATTTTCATGAATCATCTTTTTATCATTTTTAATCAATCATTTTTTCTTTCGTCCGAACAGTGCGCAAAGTCTCACTTTGTCAGTGTCACAGTCACTAACTCTCTCCATCATACATTGCACTAGTTTGGATAAAGCCACCACTATTTCGGCCAGATATAGGACCTTTGTCTGCATGAATTGTAGACGCTTGCAGCACCCCGTTTCCTCTTTTTCCAAATTCTTCACATCATCATCATTGCGAGCCTCTGACCCACCGACTGGTCGCTTAGTTTTGGGTTTTTGCTCATCTGCATGATGCATTTCTTGGGGTTTCTTGTTCTACATGCTTCAATCAGGAAATGTACGCAATGAGGTCCACAGGTGTCAGCAGTAGTATCTTGGAGTTGAACACGTTTTTTTTGCCACTTGAACGGAGCAGAACGCTTCCGGAAAGATAAGAACTCTGCGCTCAGCGGAGGTAAACCGAATGAATCAAAATAATATACCTCTCCTGTCCTAGACATGTAAAACGCCACCCAATGTTGACCTGGAAAATATTGAGGATCCGTGTTACTCACGAAACAAGTGTCCTTGATAGGGTGCTTGGGGATAGTGTCACAAGAGAAAACACCTAGGAAATGGTGTTTTGTGTGAATGTTATCCTTCAACACTTTGTCTATTTCAAGTGTGTTCATGTACTTGTCTTCAGTTCATGTGGTAGTCTGTGATGGGATGTCGATCTCTGGTCAGCTTGACGATGTTGTCTTACACCAAGTAGAGCAGTACCGTTGTGGTCTCCGCCAGCGGTGGGCCAAAACTGAGCTCTACCCTTTGCTTACCAGCTTTTATAAGGTTCACTCTACACTCGTTGTGCGATCTGTCCGGAGTTAAATCCAGGAAGAACAGTGTGTAACCGTTGTAGGAAAGCTGCAGGAGCGTGAACCCTCGTACATCCCCGTTTCCGTGTGTAGTGCTAGATACTCCCTCACCGCTTCCCTTTTGGCAAAGTCGGAGACTTAGGCGTGGTTCGGCACCTTCTGGTTGTTCACTATCACTGGAAGCGAGTTGACGTTGCAATGTTTCAGTTCGAACGGGTTCTTGGCGTAATTTCCATTGAAGGCGTGGTGGTCCAGGAAACAAATCATCATGGACTTGGGAAGTTGACCTGTGTTAGAGTGTGTGTAGGTGTGATCTCTGTTGCCTGCAGGGAAGGCGTAGGTCATCACCTCCACTCTGTTTACTGTGTGGTCGAAGGGACCCTGTTCTATCACAGCCTTTTTGTGCGTTTCCCCCACAGAATCAGCTAACTATGACCACTTGATGCACATAGAGCTTAGCTTTGTGGATTTTGAGTTTGTATGCGGTGGTGCCCGCGCTCATCAGATGGAAACCAGGGGCAGCTTGTTTCAGAGTGAGGTTGATTTCCGTCCCTCCAGCTATGAACTTTGGTTGATGAGCTAGGTCAAAGTGTAGTCTCGCCATCAGGGAAAAGCATCCGTTGGAGATCAGTTTTTGGTGAGCCTTGAACCCTGGGTTGTCATTGTTTAAGGCATCAAAGTGACCAGCCCTGTCTTAGTGCTTGCATTCCCCCTTTCCGCTGTCCGCTTCTGTCGACTGCGACGCAGCGTAACAGAGGTATGTGCATGTCACCCACTCGTCTGTCTTGAATGGCGTTGGTGTATACGTACACAGAGTACACGTCTCTGAAGGGGTCCATGATGTAGACGCCGGTGGTCGTCGTCATGAAATGAGTCTTTACCCCAAATATAGAATGTGCGCCAGATGTTCAGTGACGAGGACTCAAGTATGTCTAGGCATGTTGATGGTGACGAGTCTCATCAGCGAGTTGTACAAGAAGACTGCCTTAAAATTTTCGGGAAGTTCTGACCTTCTAAATTATCTGTCAGGAGATGGTTCAAGCACTTGATGAACATTGTTTCCCATGAAAATGGCTGTCACAAGGAATATGTTCGGCAGCAACGATCGCACGCATGTTTATCTCTTCATGTCTTGAACAATGGTTTGTGCCAGACTCCTCATTTTTCGCCTCTTGTTTTACGTCGTCAGAAATTGCTGGTATAGGGAAGAATTTTCTTGTGTTAACGTGACATACTTTGAGTTCTTCCCAGGTTTCAATATCTGCTCCTCCAACTCTGGTGTTATTTTGTCGACAAAGTTCTGCTCCGTCCTAGTCAGAGGATTAGTGCTTCTGATGATCTTCTGCAGGTTCACCACTCTGTCCACCGTTCTCCAGTCCACCTAGGATTTTTCTTGAAGTTTTATCTCTCAGTGAAAACTCTTTTCGCCTCACCCAGTGAGCTCTTTGTATGCAGAGGAACGATCATGATCAAGTCGTCATCTCACACATTGCTCCATTCTGTCGGGAGGATGATTTCACTGAGAGCCGCTTCATGGTCCACTGATAGGAGCAGGGGTGAGTCAAAGTGGGTTCAAAAAGAGGTCAGAATGTTCTGAGGGAAATAGTCCATAGAACTGTTGCTAGGTAGGATGATGTTCATAGTGTCCTACGAGATTCTCTTGACAGGAATCCACTCATTGAACTTGTTGCCATAACCTAACCAACATACGAAAGCTAAGCATTTACCCTTGACGGTCTTGTAGTGCAACACCTTGTCTATAAGGTAAGTCTTGCTGTAACGACTCTTGGAGACCTTCTGAACCTCCTCCGGATAAAACACGCCCTTTATCTCCTCTCCGATGTCATCTTTTAGCTCGAACCCTCTGCTACCCAACGTTTTAGTGAAATTGAACACTTCCTCCTTCCAATTTCCCTCGCAACCTTTGTCAAAGGGTCCTTTAGCTCTCAACATTCTCACTCTGTCGCCTGGAGCGATGACGTTGGTGTCGGAGCGTCGAGGGTCCGTCTTTTTCCATATTTCATCGATTTGTTTCTTAGTAGGGAAGTCCTGTCTGTAGAAAATAGTTTCGCTGTATTTTTACATGCTGTCGTCAGCAGGTGGCATTTTCAACGTCTTGTGTTAGAGTGCGATTGTAAGAAGACACTACCTCTTCCAGTACGTCTGGGTACCAATACGTATGCTCGTGTGTGAAATAGCCCCACAGCTTCTCCTTCAGACTTTGATTTAAATGCTCCACTAGACTAGCTTTGTGTCATCGTTTTTACTGGTGAAAAACTCTATTTCTTTGCTCTTCAGATGATCTTGGAAGGTCTTGTTGAGAAATTCTTTCCCCTTGTCTGTTTGAACAGAGCAGGGGTGTCTCTCGGCAGTCTCGGTGACAGCTGCACCGCCTTTGGGTTTGATGGGAGTAGCCCACGCTTACCTGGAGAAAACGTCTATGACCGTGACCATGTACCAGAAACCGTCGTTGTGAGACGCTAAAGCTTGCATGTCCATCAGATCTAACTGCCACTGCTGATCGATTCCCCCGGTTTTCGTCTTGTTCCTTGCAAATTTTTTCCGGATGGGTTTATGTTTAGTGTAGGCTTCCAGAGACCCCAAGGCATCTCAGATGAAAGTCGAGTTTTGGTCGCAGAAATGATGTTTCTGGTGACGCTGGTGAAACTAGAGGTTGCTTTGATGTCGGTGTATTTAGCCACCACTCATCTCTTTTCTTTTTCCTTCTTGGTCAGTTTCTTGGACCTCGCCATCTTGGTGAGTCAGAGTCGGAATACAATTGGCGACTGCATCCTTTCTTTTTCTTACTTTGATTACTTGTCCTGACGGAGGAAGGACGAGGTGTGGCAGGGGATCTGTTGAAAGTCGGAGTTTTGTAAACGTTGTCGACGTAATCGTCGTCCTTACGACGGGAAAACGGGAGACAATACAAAAAAGAAATTTCAGGTCATTTTGATAAAAAATTAGGCATTTTGTGATGCTTTGAAATGTGTGCATGTAAATTAACATCTAGATTAAATTTAGATTTTTCCTACTTTCTTTTATGGCTTATGCTTATAACCCTCAGATGTTCTAAACGAAATTGTGGAAGTGATTATAATGCTCAGAATATCCAAGGGTATAGCTCGAAACCATATGAAGAGTTTAGTTCCAAAACGCAATAAACACGATTTTGAAAAAAAAGAGGCAAATATTTCAAAAGCTTACAGATTAGAGGTACTAGAATGTAATATCAAAACTATTTCTTTGAGAAATATATTTCTATTTAGGAAAGATTTCATTAGGATAGCACTAAAATTAATTTCAGGGGAGCACTACAAAAATGGGTGTATGCTGAAAATATGAAATGGATTTGTTGCATTTTGGAACCAAACACTTTATTTTATATTATAATAGATGACTTTTAATACTGCCTTCAGGCAAAAATGTTATAATATTCTGCCAAATTGACCTCACTTCTTCCTAAAACAGCACTGTGATTAATGGTTGATATGAAGTAAAATGAAGAAATGTTCACTATTTTTCTCATTTTAGAAGAAAAAAATGAAATTTTTAATTTTCAAAATTCCATATTTTAAAAAGTAGCTCGGTACCCACCATTTGTCTTTTCATTATTAAATTTCATATAACTTTAGCTGCCTCTAAACCAAAAATAAAGATTTTCTGATGATTTAAGGTAAAGAGTAACGACCAACCTTAATGCCGTAGTTAGACAACACCATACCTGTCTTACTTGCTTAACACTATCATCATTTTCATATTATCCAACAGATTGCAGGACTGTAAATGATACTGGCATATTGGCAGTGATGTCTGTTTCTCACACTAGGTAGCGCCAAATACCCACACTGATAAAAACAATGTGTTTTACAACAAAAACATACCTTCACCAGAGCTGCTTTTCTGTGCACCTTTCCCAGTCGAAGCATTGAAGGTGCGTCTAAAATGTTGCATAAATGTACCATTAAGGCGACTCTCCATGCCAGTATTATTGCATTGGTACATCTATAGGTTTCCAACCCCAGTCCACCTCAACGGGGAAGTAGTATGTGGATCTTAAATGTTTAAGATCCCAGCCAAATTTGAAAGTTACCTCTGTCGACAAATGACATAACTTCAAAAACGGCCTTCATTATGTAAGATTTTCATGTTTAGGCATGTATCTGTTACTAGAGAACAAATATTGTAAGATTGGAAATTGACTTTGTCTTAGGCCAAAAAAAAATGTTTCCAGTAACATATAACCTGAACTGCTAGGGTCGGTAGGTTGGATTTTTTTTTTTGTTTACTGAACCATATTTGGCTCATATGTTAAAATGTTATTATGGATAAATATGAGCCTGCCCTGTGTATTAGCCTGCCCTGTGTATAAGCCTGGTCAATTTGCCCCTTAGTGCTTTTACAAGCCCGGGCATATACACAGGGATTTACGGTAATCAATTTCTCTATCACACCAGTCAAACCTTAAAAACTTGGGCAGAACTAACTTTTGACCCTTGAGAAGGGGGGGGGGCAGTATATTTTTCGCACCTCCACGCACCAACCCATCACCATCCCCGCAGTTGTTTAAAAATGAGCATCCCCTAAATGCACAAAAATAGTGATTAGTTTTTAAAGATCTTAAATTTTTATCCATCTATGGAAAGAAACGTCATATAGTTCACTGTTAGTCAATGACGGATTTAGATGGGGGCGCGTGCCCCCTTCTTATCCCCTTGTAAAAGCCGCATCCTGACTTTGATAGGAGGCTATATGCCTTATTTGGGGTTCCAGAATTGGCATTTTAGCACTTTTCTATGGTGTCAAAACCCCTCCTATAAGCCACACCCTAAGTACAGGAGGATCTCAGAAGCTGTACATTTCACCGGGTTCATAGTTCTTGTATAATTTCCAAAAGAAATGCCAGCCACCCTCTTCTGAGGGTCAAAATTGTCAAAATTCCCCAGTGTTGCTGCTACTAAAAAAAAGAAGAAATCGGCCCTGTTTTGCTAGGGTCGGTCGGGTTACTGGAAACAGACCTTTTTTTTTTCTTTTTGGCCTTATTTATAATGTTCATTTCTTCCCACCTCATCCATCAATATATCTCCATCACGATTTGACAATTATCAGGTTTCCAAAAGTTAAAAAAATAATCAAATTTCCATAAGTTTAAACTTTAGCGCCAGTAAAAACATCAAAGTTTCAGATTTCAGCAAACAATTTTTGGGAGTTGGTGCCTTTCATATCAACTTCAGCGATAGGTGGGATTTAAACTATCTGTCTCTCAGTTATCAAAATCTACTATGTAAAATCAGGTGTGCTTATAAGTAGCTCCATTAGCTTTACAAACTGTTAGCAAACATATTGCAAATAACAAGCACCACACTGTGTTTGACCTTTATTTTGAAATGGGCTTAGCCCGATTTAGGTCATCAAAAATCATCCAAATGATCCTTCATATATGTAAGTATGCCCTTGCAATGAGAACAGCCCTCAGCTCTGGCATGGGTGAAAGTCTACCCTTTCTACATTTATTTTTAGAACAAATCATGACCTTGGTTTTGACCTTGTTTGGACCTAGTTATAGGAATACAAAACTCAGATACGTAATCAGTACCCTCAAATTACCAGACCCTCTGCTGCTCTCCACACCAGGTCATCTTCCTCTATCCATACTGGCCCCTAACTAGATAGAGGCTCCGAAAGTACAGGGAGAGTGCCACCCTCTTGTGTGAAGGTGTTGTACTAACTAGAGCCACCACTGAGCTCACCCACGCACCTATCGGAAATTTAGCAAAGTAGAGGTAGTGATGTGCCTGAGTAATCATGTTCACTTTTAGCACATAAGAATTCCCAATACTTTTTTGTAATGGTGGGTTAGCTGTCTTTAAAAGGTGGAGAGAGATACATCAGATTATGACTTTTTCCAAATCGAATGGGGACAGTGTAAGTACAAGTTTGTTTTCAAGAGAGCAATGTATGCAATCAAGCACAGATGTTTACCATTCATACAATCAACATCTTCCATAATAAAAAGAAATCATTCAAAGCACCATGATTAAAAATGAAACTCTTTACAAATGATAACGGTATGCTGCACAGGGATGCATAAAACCACCAAATAGAAAATAAGGGGGGTGTTATTGAACTTTGCTTATTTTTGTAGTAAACTACAAAAGTGCACATAAATTACTATCATATAGATTTGTATCCTTACAATTTATGGTATTGTTATGATATGATGTGAGCAGATAAGCAGTAAGGGTTCCCTGTGCTGGATTCATCAATACAGGCACATTAGCAGAGGGGGAACACGCCCCTTAATTGTATCTTTTTTCTTTTGCCAAGGAGACATAAGAAGTCAGCTTATTACAGTCTTATGAATTTAGAAATGGTGGCATATAAGTATACAAAGGGTGTCCTCATCTTCAGAAATAACTTAAGATGTGTGACTAGAAAAATTTCATCAGCCACCAAGAACGATGCTACAGATGGAACTGACTAGGATGTCCTGCCAAGGAAAAGTGAAACTGTTAAAGCTTTCTCTGAAATGCCAGAGCCAAGAGAGCTGGCTGCACTGAAGACTCTACCTTATATTATACACAAATGTAGGTTGCACAAACAATTAATATGGTTGATTAGTAACATGTTATTCACCTTTGTTATGAGATTATTATATGTCAATATAATTGGTCATTCGACTTTATTTCAAACACAAATTTGCATGGGGTTCATAACATCCATTGGGTGTTCCTGAAAAAATACAATGGACAGAGAATGGGGACATGGGTTCAAATTCGTGATATTTCGCATGGTCACACTGATATCAAAAGGTTAGTGTCAATATGTTGGGAAATGAGAAGTTGAAAACATATGTGACATGGGCTCCCAGGTAGCAAAACAGGTGTGGCCCCAATTTGGCTTACAGCGGGTGCCCAATGTGGGCCAAACAGGGCTGGCCAACGGGCACTCAATGGGTTTTGTCCTCAGCAAAGTGTCTGGGCCACACTGGGCTAACCAATTTGGGCACAGATCAGTCCCTCCCCTTACCAAGTATACCAATACCCTGTGATACTCATCTATTCCATTGCAATGACGATTGCATCCGTAGAGTACATACATCAATTTGCACTCAATAGACCAAGAAAAGTCACTGTTAGTCTAGTGACATCCTAGCCTTCTTTAGTGCCTCTCTTCATACATTCACCATTAAGAAGCATAAATCAGAGCTTTTATTTACAAGCTCATAGTGCCTTTTGTAAGCATGTTTGAACCTTATACCACATTCAATAGGAATGGTTTAGTCACTGTAGTGGTTCGTCTTTTTAGTTAGATGTCAAATCATAACAAAAAGAGAAGAAGTTTCCAGGTAGGCAACCAAGTGTTTTATTCTTATCCTTAGTTACATATGATCACAGCCTATAGAGACTACATGCCAGATGACATTCAGTTACCTGTAGGTAGCAGTAGCAGGGTGCTGAGCAGTGATAGGACCACTACTAAAGAACTACGCTAGGAACTGCCCTTATATATAAGGGGACAATATATAGGGGAAAAGCCCGCGAAACTCAGACCGGTCACTTGATGTGTGACGGACGAGTGGAAGGCCCCTTGGTGTAAGGGATACGAACCTGGAGGCAGGTGCTGCCACCTGCCATCCAGACTCCCCCATCACACCCGGAGACCTGAATCTGAGTCCCACGGGTACATGAACGTTACTAGAGTAATATTACAATACAAATTACCATACCCCTACATCACTTTATAACTGCTAGGATGACCTTGATCTGCACATTCTTTAGAGGGAATGTCTAAGGATTTCCAAACTATGATAAAGTCTGAAATTAAGAGAATCAATTTTGCATGGGGAATAAAATTGTATGTGAGATAGATAGGCCATTTGGTGTCAAATCACAAAAGCTGAAGGTGTGCTTGCCCTATACAAACCCACTCTCAGCCCATATTGGGTAACTTGTCATGGAATTGATCTTCACCCATTTTGGGATGCCCATTTTCAAACCAACCTGTGCCCAATGTGGTTGCCCATTTCAAAACTGATCTGTGCCTGAATTGGGGAGCCCAATGTGGCCCCAACCATTGCCTTAGGACAAAATTCATTAGTAGCCTAACATGCTCAAGTCGGTTTGCCAGTTTAGGGCTTCCCACTGTGGCCCGGACTGGAAACTCAGCATTTGCCCAAACTAAGGCCATGTACTGAATTCTGCCCACCTTTCTCGACCCAGATAATTACAAGCTAACTGTAGAATGGGAACAATTATGCAATGTGAATGCAGTATGAGGGCACCAGGAGGGCAGTTTCAAAATAATGTTCATCTTACTGTAAACTCTTCTTAAGCACTGTATATGAGCATAATTGTGGCCTCATTATGCTCAAGAATGCACTGGACTGTCTCCATTTCAGTATTTTTCCCAGTTGACCAGCTACATTACCATCCGATTGAGCAGGATACATTCAGTAAGGGCCCCCGCATGCGTATAGGTAACTCTGATTCATATGGTGATACACATTAGTTATAGTTGACCAATAATCAATGAATCAACATTTTATATGTTTCTATAGGGATGTCATTGATATTAACTTTTTTTTCTGATTACGATCACAATTTTTGTGTAAAGGGGCTAATTATTGAACATGCAGCCTCTATAACATTCATTGTAAAAGTATGGACTTGGTTATTGTGGAACATTATTCTACATTCTTTTAATATATTCATTGAATATCAGATTAATACATAGGTTGTACACTAATGATTGGGCTGGTATGACTGTCCTTCCAAGCCCTATGGAATTTCTACATTTATAAGTACTGATTATACAGGACAGTCAAGAGGCATTACTTACGATTGCCCACTCTTATTTTCAAATTCATATATATGGTAGTTCCAGTGTGAAGTCACAGTCACTTAAGAAATATCATGCTGATCAGCCAATAGGTGAGGCTCCACTACGCGATTTTTGCTGGAAATCGGAGCTATTCTCACAAAAGCAGACTCAAACACAGATAATAGAGTGGTATTTGTTATTATTTCAAGGTGTAATTAGAAGATTGAGAGAGCTTTCTGTTTATGTGGGGAAGGCTTTGTGTACAATCTCAGGCACATTTTTGTTGCCAAAAGATGTTTTTGTTTACTAAATCAAGTTGACCTTATGTAAATACTGCAGACTTTCACACTGATGACTCTCTGCAACTAATCAGAGACCGGTGATGAATAATGATACTAAATGATGAGACATTGTCATTTGAAACGCATTTGGATGACTACCGGGCAGGCTTATTTTTTTATGAATATCTCAGCTATAAAGGTCATTTTCTATTGAATATTAAAAGGGGAATGGGCTTCACCTTTGCACCTGTTACCTATATAAATTACCTGTTTGCTTCTTTTAGGGCCATGTCCTCTCCAAAACACTCAGTTACGGACGTCTAGCACGCCAGCACTGATGAAATCTCAGCCTTAACACTATGGGAGTTTTCATTACTGTCTTAGCCACAGGCAGCTGTATGTACACAACAAAACATGATTATTAAATTTTGATTCATAATTCATCCCAAATCTTTTAAATTCCATTATCACAGCACATCGGTATGTATCTATATAGGAGAGACAGGAGGCCCATCTGGCTGATAGAGTGCCCTCTTGTGAGTGAGGGTGAAACAGGGGATAATTGACAGGTCATTTCCTACACATGACCCCCAGCCAACCCCTGCCTACCCTGGTGCCCTGACGTATAACCCCTCAGGGCACCACCGTAAAAGAAAACCCAGGGCATATTGGTTAACCCTGCCACTCCTGGATTTCTGATACCCTATGGGATTTACGTGCAAAACCTGTTTTATGGGATGGAAAAAAATTTAGGTGACAGACACATAATGGTAAAGCATATTGTTTGTTATCTGCGCATGTAACTTATTGTCTAACTCTATAGGGATAGCAAATTAATACCAGTGTACAATAACCCTTTAAGAAAGACGTTTGTACATTAATGCACCATGACCTTTGGTTGCCTGATACATGAAATGCAGCATAATATTATTAGCGACTCATTTTGCCAGAACCGCCCTAAAGCAGCTATTCCACTGCCGTTGGTCGTCCGAAGTTTTGCTAATTTGACCAATTTTGTCTATACTTTTGCATAATTAAAAATAATCAGTGTATTGAACTTTTCCGCTTAAATTGTGCAGCAATTGTTGATAAACTGGCAAGAGAACCGCCTCATGAAGTGCTAACGAACAGACAATGCATCACGACAATAAAGAAACATGACCCTGGAGGCATTGTGTAGCCCTTAAAGGGCTTTGGACATGAGCAGGAGGCTAGGATCGAAACTAGTAAATGATTGAAGAGATAACACACACCTGCTGTCATGCAGACCCAAGTGTCACACGCCATTATGCCTTACATAATACAAATATGGACATCTTTACATTTTCTCTGCTGTCAGTAGACGACAGCTTTCACACCTTAATGAGTTATATACTTACCATATATGGACATCCTTACATTTTCTCTGCTGTCACAAGGTGACATCTTTCACAGCTTAATGATTAATATACTTACCTTATATGGACATTTTTACATTTTTCTGCTGCAAAGAACCGACTGCTTTCACACCTTTAAGCTGTGAAACCTTGGTTCAGCCAACCAGCATCCATGTAGCATTAATTACCTGCCAGTCACCATGGAGACACTGACTTTCTGTGTTGCCCCAGGGTTGGGATATAAACCCTGGTGCAGCCACTGGAAAGGACCACTCTCAGGACTCAGTACTTGGTGCTCTGTGCAGGTGACCTCTTATTATGCATTTCTAATGTACAATCAAATTAATCACCATGTAATTTTCAACACATACTCCATCTCCGACTTCATTATTGGTAGTAGGTGGCACTTCCATGCCTAGATAAGCATATGGGATTGAGCACCTCCCTCAGCAACTCAATATCATTGAATGACTTGACAGGCAGCCTATAAAATGTTCAGGTAAAACTATCATTAACAGAAGAGTTTGATCTATAAGCTGTGGGTTTAAAATGTTGAAAAATACAGTCTCCATGCTTAACTACAGACCTGGTCGTTTTCAACATGAAATGAGTACGCATTCATGCGGTTGTAAGGCATTCTAGAGTATGACAGGCCCATAATCATGTAAATGTAGTAATTAATCACATAAAACTTGACAGAGCTGCCATAATACCAGACCCTGGGTCTAGTATTAACTTTTAAACCAACGCTAAAATGAAGATGACGGCATTTTTTTTCCCTTTAGAAAATGTAATTTCAAGGATAGTCAAATGCAAAGGCAGGTAAATTGACATTGCGGCTGCTTATACCCTCTGGGGCGTAAAAACAATAGCCCCTTTGAAGTATGGTAAGACGAATTTTTAGTTCCAAGTTGGGGAGTCGAGTTATAGGTGAGGTTTTGCAATAGAAATAATATCCATGAAGGTTGTTTCTTATCATCCCTTTTCATACATTCGGGCATAGATTTGGAGCTAGATATGGTATCTTTATGCTTTTTTCAGTGTATGAATCTCCATAAATCATTCTATCAGTTGACATTATTTCTATTTGGAATATAATTTTGCTTGCAATGGCAACACATTCGCCTGAAAACCCTTATTTAGGCCTTGTTTTGGATTTAAAGTGTTTACATTCACAATAGACCGGAAATGCAAGGAAATAGAATGTTTTTGAGAAAACTGCCTTTTTCTGTGTAAAAAAGTATATAAAAGCTATTTTTTTAGTCTATTCCTCACATTCCTAGCCTTTGTAGCTTCCCTAGTGGCCAAATCCAGTACTAAAAATCCCGCAGTGACGGCCCTTTCCCCCCATCTGCCCACATATGTGACCCATCCTAACAAAGTGGTACTGAAGTCGCACATTTAGAAGCCTAGATATAGGCTTCTCAAGTGGTATAGTGTCAAAAATATCAGATTTTTTAAAATTGATATTTTAGCATTTTTCTAACCTATGGGTAGATATCTTTCAGAATCCTTGCCTACTAAACTGAATTTAAGCCCCAAATGCCTAAAAGACATAGCTATAGTTTTCTTGGTTATGTAGAATTACATGGGAATTATATAGGATTCATAAATTATTATATGTTTAAAATGTCAATTATCTCAGTTTAAACGATTTTTAATTCATCCGACTCAATTTACCGACAGCAGATCCTTAGAGAACCACCTGGTTCAAATATGGAAGTGTTATATACCAAATGAAAGCTCTTGATGAGCTGTAAATGAATATGCCAATAACTAAACATTTTGTATGTGCGACTTCCGTACCATTTTGTAAGGATGGGTCACATATTAAGAAAAATAGTGTTCCAACGAAGTGAAAAAAAAGAACAAGTGTGCATATGCAAATCAATAGGGACACAACATTGGTCATAGTATAGTGGTTACACACAGCCTGACGTTGGCTGTCGACACAGTGACACAAAACCATCCTATAATAACATTATCAGACGGCATTTATACCACTCCAATTTCCTGTGGATAAGCTGCGTCCTGTGCTGATTCCCGAAGGAGCCCGATACAATTACGTTGGGATAATCTCGTTTGGTCTCCTCTTTCAATTTGACTAATTTTTCTTCGTTTGAGGGACTAGCGTAATCCACACTGGCTTACATTGGACTAATGACACAAGCTTTGTGCGGTCCTGGGGCCATTATGCGTTGCTGTAGAGAAAGGCAAAAGTCTAGATGTGTTTTTTGGTTTGTAGCATAGTGGCATTTAGTGTATAACTCCTCAATAGTTATTATTGAATTTAATTTCCATCAAATTTTAGTGTTTTTTTTTCAGTCTGGCTTCTTTTCTTTAAAAATGCATTACCAGCTAATTTCGGATGATTTTTTAATTTCATCATGTTTCTATAAACCATGTACCTGTAAGTCTATATCAGAGATTTGGAGCCTGCATGTCACTTCTCTTTTAATCTTTAATGATGAACATAAAGCATGCAAAATATATAAGTGTGAGCCGACAGTTATCAAAATCAGCAAGGGGTGCATTGTGAACAATCACAACATGTATAGGCTTTCACAGTGTATATACACAGGTCTACTAAAGAGATGACCTCAGCCCTGAGTTTAGTATTTCCCTTGAATCTCATCAAATATGGCTTTCCTACACTAAAATTTTAATGATCTTGTCAATTAATAAAGAAATGGATAATATAAACCTACATGTATAAGTTTATTTCATAATATGATTTTGGGTCGATTGAGGTGGAAATGTATTTTTAATACAGTAAATTAATGCTGGTGCCCTCGAGGCAATTGACCAACATCTGTGATATCGATGTTCTTTTGATTTGTTTCTTCCTGGCTTCAAACTGTGATATAGGCCTCCCTCATGTGAAATCGTAACATACATGTTGCATCTTCAGACTTCGGGGAAAAGATACTCAAGTGGTAATGTGCAATAAGAGTCTATACCAATGATAAGATTCAACTTAAAGTTAGTAGATCAACATGTATGGTATATGATAAATGTCCTTTATCCCGCGGCAAAATACTTTGGGATAAATTAAGCGGTGATATACAAAAAATGGGTACCAAAAAGGAATTTATGTCAAAGGTATCGTAATCATGCTATATCATAAGTAGCTACAATATGTAAAGGCGACCGAGTCTGCAGTTTGACTTTATCTCATGATAAGCAATATACTACACGGACCAGTATTACATCAATGAATGCCAGTCGGCGATGTGAAACATCTACCATGTACCTTTCTTGTAATCCGATCGCAGCGAATGTCTCATTTCTCTTTGATTATTTGATTTTCTTTCTTTTGTTTGGCAAATCCTGAAAAGCTTCCTTTGTATGATGCTATTGTGCCAATAAAATTGTTAAACTCAAATTGTTAAACTCAGAGTCTACTAGTTACACTTGCCTCATTTATTTCAGGTTGCTTACGTTGGGGACCCAAATTTATACAGGGTCCACAGCTGAACAATGAGTGATGACAGCTAACAGGTATAAAGCCCTGGTTCCACAGTCGCACAATGGGTCAGATTAGCACTAATCCACCCATTGTATGCCAGTGGAATCAGCGCTTAATACACTTGCAATATGTACACTTGTACCTGGTACCCTTTCCATCCAACTCAGAAATACCCAAAATAGCAAATCCAGTATTCACCTTTATTCCAATCTCTACTCTACACAATAAAACCCAAAATCGATTCGGCACAATTTCGCAACCCCAAAATGCCAACTCAGCACTTAATTTTATGTCCACTTTCTGTACACAATAAAATTCTACATTTAAATTTTTCATCAGTTCTTTGCCCCAAAATACTAAATTCAATGTATACTTTTATTGAAATCTGCACTTGATGTATAAACAATGTAACCCAATAACCCTAACGGCAAAGTTGAACTTGAGATTGGGGAGTTTGGGTTATCTCTAGAGACAGTTACAGCCTAGGCATCAGCTGGAGAGCTTGTTACACTGCTTGTCCATGACCTGCTGGATCGATATGATTGCCCAACCAACCACTTACTTGTTTAACAGATCATTGGTGCAGAGTACCCACAGGGCTCCAAACCGCTGAACCCTGAGGCAAGGAAATATCACTTTCCTTTGAATATCTCTTTCTTTCTCTATATTTTCTTTATTTTCCATGAATGGAATGGGAGGAAGCAGAGGAAAGGGGCAAGGGAAAGCGTAAACTCAAATTCAGGCGGACAGCTTGATAGGAAAAGAGCAGCATGTAGGGTACAACCTTTTGTGACCTAACGGCACACAATTACAAAGAAATTTATTTCCTTCATCTTCAAGCCACACCTGTCATATGTAACAGGAGTATATAGGACCGCCTTAACCCCCAAATTCCTGTTTCAAAAGGTCTCAAATGAACGCCAGAATTATTGTACCTATTGCTCCACACTCTCAGTCCCACAATAGGCTATAAAGGCTACTGTACTGGGTACAGGGCAACCCACATTGGGGCATTGGATTTGTACTGACACCAACTAATACTGTTTTCTAAAAAGAGAAGCAGTCTACTGTGAAACCCTTTACACTGTCTAACAATGCAAACTGCACTAGAAAGCTCTATTGCTGTACTATATAGTTCAAAGTTCTCCCTCTAGGTGGCTGGATGAGTGAGGTGGAGGTGGGGAGTGTGGGTAGAGTCGGGGGTGTGGACCGACCATAGCGACCAGTCATCCCGGGGCAGTCAGTACTTGGGCCAGGTGCAATACAGTGCAGAGTAGCTCACGCAATGTAACATGTAACGGGGAGCAGTTCCTTGAGCAACTCCCCTCTACCTGCTGCATCCACTCCAGCCAGTCCACCAACCTACCTCCAGGGCTGAACAGCTCACTCAATATTACTAACCTGTTTGCATGCTACTGCAGTGAGCAGGTGGCTACTGGAGGACTATAATATATCTACAATATATAGACTCTTAAAGGGAGCAGTCCTCCAGGGTTTTAAGAGATACACATATAAAGCAGCAACACCAACACTGAACAACCGACCAGGGTGTTACTCTTAAGTGGTGTACATTTACTCTTCCAGAGCCTTCCTCATCTTAGGGTAACACTTTGAGATGACACTAAGGGCAGTGGAGAGGACCGACCTTTAATGTCCACTAGGATGTTGTGGTGGCAAGAAGGGGTGGATTACTACTACTCTCCAAGCCCCAGAATCATCCTCAGACCATCTGTTAGGAAATCAGACAGAGGAGCACCAAAAGGACCCAATCAAGGCACATCCTACCCACCTTAAGTAGGGACTCACAGAATATAGAGAAAAGACCTGAGTGACGGGAGAAAAACAGAAACGTTTCAATCACCTACTAAAAAACTTTGAAACTCCTTTAATTCCGGATTGTTATTTCATCCATCATTTATGCGTTGTTTTTGGGCAAGGAAGAGTCAGATCCATCAGGCTGAAACGTGAGAAATCAGTGCACTGTCTAATTTTCTATTGAAAACGTCATTGTCAAAGGTGAGGTTTTATATTCATTTCATCTCCATAATGAGAGGTGTAACTCTATATAACTGAAAGTAGGTGTATTGAGACTGCTATTCTTTTCTTACACAGATTTTAATATATTTCATATATATACAGGATACTCATATTGTTTCAAGGTTGCCTGAGGATATCTGTTGCAATTGCCAATATCATTCAGGCCAAAATTAAGGACAGAAATGCGTGTCTGGTTAGCCAACCAAGATTAAGAAAAAGGAAACGTACCCAGCTTTTTTCTTCAACCTTGACCTTTCTCTCTAGAACTTCATTATATAGAAAATGTAATATTATCTTCCTTTTTTGCTCTTGTAACCGCTCCAAATCTTCACTTACAGAGCATTTATGATTGAAGACAAATGTTCACTCCCATTGGGCCTGAGTCAACTTCGGCTCGTGAGATAACACTGATCCAGACTCAGACCCAATTTGAGTGAACCTTTCCATTTATGTCATATGATTTTGGTGTAAAATGTTTAACCCAGATTGCCCTACTGTCCTACATGAAGGACCCCTAAGTGACATCACGGGAAGAGGTCTATATCCGCAAGTAAAATGGAAGTAAAATGTTGCATCCTATAGTTCTAGGCCCAATGCTTCCAAAAATTCTCCATACGGGTGTTCTTAGGTTCTTTTATAACATTACACACATTTCCCAAAACACTTATTACTTAGAAAATTACCATCTGGTAAAGATTTGGACCTTTTCAGAGGAGACAGACACCCAAAGTCCTACTGTCCGACATGTAGGACGGTGCTAATCTCTGGATCCGCTATAGCTAAAGCATTGAAATTTCTTGTATGGCATGAATGGCCATATATAAGCTTATTTGTTAGTTTCCGGCACTCTCGTACAGGAATTGCAGTTTCCATGGCAACCAAAAGAACACAAATTTCAAAAGACAGTAGTCCTAAGTCCTACTGTCCTACATGTAGGACGGTAAGCAATCCCTCATATCTCTGGACATGGTGCAGATAAAGGTCAGACATTTTTAACAGGGCATATTTAGTAATATATATTAGTCTACTTATCAATTTTTATCACTCTATGACAAAAATTGCCACTTTAGGGTTATCTGGGTTAAAACTATTTCGAAATGACATTGCTTAAAGGTTTTATAGTAATTTCCAGTGCTGTTACTGGCAGTGAGATACAGGAATGTCTTATCTCATGGGGGAGTGAGATACGAGGCCCTTAGGTTAAAACTATCGGGCATGCATATCCCACTGTTCCAAAAATAAAATAAATTCATTTATTTCATGTTAGCGTCAGTTGAATAAAAATGGTTTATCATTGGACCTCCGTATTTCACACCCCTGTGGAATAACGTGGTGCCGTATTCCAAGGCCAGTAACATGATGCTAAACTATCACTAAACATGTAAATAAACATCTATTTGTGTCATTTTAAAACTTTTTTCTTTAACATATTTGACTAAGATAACATGGAATAGATACAAAGGACCACTCGGATGGCTTCACCTCGTGAGGTAACCCTCAGTCAGACCCCATCCTCGTGGATCCGTCTCTACATATGTTCATCTCTATATATGTAGTAAATCACATATTCCATTGTCAATGGGAAGGTTGAAGTACCCTTAATGACTTTCTGTTGCCTCTGCCAGTTCTAAGTAACCTACAACAGTCAGCCAACAATAGCCTGTAGGTGATAATGCCCATACACCTACCAGTATAGATTTATTGACAAAGTTGGCAATATAAGCTCAGTGTACTGTGAGTGTGCATGTACACCTACATATTTTATACATGCCACTTTATTACCCTCACTTACTGACCTAGACAAGTGTATATCTGACTATGACATGTTGGTCACTACCTTTCAACATTGATTCTGAAAAGGTCTGTACCTACGACGGAAAGGGCACAGATCTTTGAATTAACGTCGAAGTAATATTGATCATTTTTGATCAACGTTGTTTCTACATTGATCCAACATTCTGCACCCACTTTAGATCAATATGGATAAGAAAGGGGACTTTTTTAGAGTTTGTTGACTTGTTGTCCTAATGAGAATGCAAATATTGGCAAGCCAACAGTGGAGCACATAATATCAATTGATTCCTTCCTCAGGCATCTATATCCTGTAGAAACCCCATAAAGGTTTTTATCTTATACCTTAATGTTCTTGGTTGCTTCATACCACAAGACTCTACTAGGTAAATTGCACTGTGATTTTCTCATAAGACAACGGTGAGATTTTGAAAGTAATCCTTATAAATATGATAAAAACTGAAAAGATATTTCGTCCCAACATGAGGGGAAAAACAAAATAGATATATACAAATTCAAATTAATACATGGCAATGTCCACTGTGAAGTACAAAAATACATAGCAAATACAAATACCCTCCTTTTTCAAAGGCTTCCACAAGAGTGCTGGCCATGGTATAAGGCAGGCCCTGATGGAGATTCCTCAGACACCTTGGCCTTAGGGGTAGTAGCCAATTGAGTGGCGTGGGAAGGTAAAAGGTCTGTAAATTAAGTTATAGTCAGGAGCCCATATGGCAGCCTGGGATGTATGGCATATAGGCCAGCATTATGGAAATAGGGTAGGAAGGCTCTCTTCACAGAGATAAGTCATGGAAGTGAGTGTTGAGTGACTGATGGGTTTACAAGCTTGAAAGAGGGTATGAGCCACGTAGATTATATATATATATGGGTGTTATAATTATCTATCCTACTAGTTATTATAATGGTATATATTGTAGCGGTTCTGCTACTCAGGTGTCTGCTACACTGGGACTCACATAGGGGGCAGGCCTGCATAGTCTCATCTAAGTCACCTGACCCCCTCCCAGGTAGCCACCACACACACAAGGAGGCCACCATATTGTTTTGGTTGGACCCCAATTTTTTCTTTGTGTTTTCTTAATAAATTAAGGGCGTTAAGAGCGCCAATTGTGACAACTTAATTACTGTTTGGTTATATATCCTTAGTTAAGTATAGCGGTCATATATATATAATCTACACACACACACATATATATATATAGATATATATATATATATATATATATATATATATATATATATATATATATATATATATATGTGTGTGTGTGTGTGTGTGTGTGTGTGTGTGTGTGTGTGTGTGTGAATCAACACGGTAAAAGTTTTGATCCACATATATATTGGTCTGAGTGAGGGTTACCTCACTAGGCTAAGCCTCCTGGGATGGCCCTCACTCAGACCAATTCTTCTTTTTTTAAGGACTAGCCCTAATTTGAACACTGTTAGTAAAGCTTAAGATTGATATTTACTTCTCTTGTACCCAAGGCTTTATCAACTTTGAAACGGGTGCTTATTTGAATGTTGTTTTAAATAGATTGATTTCAACAACACTGTACCTCTTTTGCTTATTTAAGACTGGCACATATTTGAGGACCGGGCACTTAAACATACCAAATGCATTATCAGAAAAGGCAAGCCTTGGCAAGAAATACAGTTAGAGGCAGCTATGTGTTAATGCTCACAGTTACACAGCAGGAGTGTAGGGCAGGGTTACACAGACATACCAGCTTATGGCTTGTAAGCATGCAAGTCATGATAAAATATACATACTATGGAATGCGGAAAGTCGTTTTTACTGAATAGGACCATGGTACAGAGCAACTTCACCAAAATGTCAGCTTGGGAGCAGGACACGCAGTGCTTTCTCACTGTCTATGGTCATTATGAGGAATGAAGAACTGCTCTTTTTGTTTTGAGTTGCTCATGCCAGTTCTAGGTCTACTCCAAAACCTTTAAGCCTCGGTAGCCGAACTCTACAGCAGCCATTACTCTTTTAAATATGAGGTTTTTGGATGAAGAATGTATAGAAAGTGCCACACGGTCACCTTTAGAATTCCAGCAGTGGCTACAAAGTGGCGATCACTGTTGTGAAATATTTTTATGCATAGACCTGGAGGGCATTTCAAAACCATAGCTATAGATGTCGTTTTAAAATGCCCTGCTGGGTGGCATCAAGGACCCATTCACTTATCTATTTTTTTTTAATTTGGTGCTTATGTAACATTTTGCAAAAAAAACTGCATTGCTTTAGTGCATAATGTTAATCTACCATTGGGTTTTGTTTGATGCATGCATGCAGCACTGGTATTGCAATATCCATTCCTTATGATGAGAAAGGGTCAGGGTGCATTGTAAAATACTGCAGTTTTTAATCATTTAAAGAAAATGAATTTAAACATAATGCAGCCTTTAAAGGGTCTAGGCTCAGTTCTTGTAGTTGTGCCACCCACCAAAGGATCAATACATTCACATAGCTGTCCACTGACCGCTCCTTTTGCACTCAATCGTCCAAAAACCTTACCCCCTCTTCGACATGTTCAACTACCACACCATCTAAACCTTAGTCGGGCTTCCCATTGCTCTTTACATGGCTGAACAAATTCCTCTGCTTTTCTCAAGATGACTTTTCTTTTTGTGTTAATCATCGACATACAGGCTATATAATAGAGAACCAACATGCTATATGCAATAAGCTATATTTCTTAATGGTAAAAAACAAAAAAAAAACAACTTTTATGACAAAATCAGGTCAAATGTTAAGATAAAGTTATGAATTATAGTATTAATATGCAATAAATCTGTCTACTTGTCGTCACTCATTCGAAACCTTAATCAAACTGACTATCATAGACAGTCAAACACAATCTAATTGTAAATCTAACTGTGTTTTCAACGTCCTTTTTCAGATACAGACTTAAGCATACAGTCTAGGGGCTGATCAACCTGTGATCAGCTTTGACCTTATCTCAACCATCTTCCCCAGGCGGCTTCAGCGGCCTGGATACCTCGGTCGCCCTGAAGACCCTGGGTAACCCTCGCCGCCCTGCTCCCCCGACCTGCAGACCCTTTACTTCTCGTCGTGTAAGCTCCTCCAGCGACCTCCTGGATTCCCAAAGTGACCTCCGGCCCCTCTCCGCCTCGCCTTCCTCCTCCATAGCCAGTATCAGCTCTGCGGTCTCCGGAAGTGGAAACGTTGGCACTGGAAGTGCAAGCCGGCTGTCCGCTCGACATAAGCGGCAGCGGCAGGTCCAGCAGCACCAGCAACAGGCCAACACGCGTCTCACCACGTCGTCTCAGGCCTCAACGCGCAAGGACCAACAGGCGCAAAATGGCGACATCTTTGGCGTGCACCACGTGCCTAGAAACCAGAAAAACATGGAGGCTGCATGTGACAATGGCTCCATGCCCACTTCCGGTGGTGGTGGAAACAACGAGAAGGGAGGCCGCGGGGAGGGGGAGATTAAAGAGGTTTCTGGGGCATTGCCTCCAGGCGCCTACCTGCTTAAGACTTACTATCTCTGTGCCACCATAGGTAGCCTGGTGGCTGTAATATTCATGGTGAGTGCCTTCTCCACACCCTATTGGGAGCACATTCAATATGAGAAGGACAAGGTTGTGGCAGCAGCGGCCAATAATCCAGACTACTCTGTGTTCTTCCCCACAGACCCTGTGGGTTCAGGTCAAGATGGCTACTTCACTGTCACAAATCTGGCAGCCTTGACCACAACCACATCCAGTGCTATTACAAACTCTGCAAGTGGAAGTAATTCTACAGCGGCGTTGACGACGATTGGGTCAACATCGATTCCCGCTATCCTTCATATCCCGATGAGGAAGCATGGCGGCCTCTGGTCGACCTGTGATACCATTCCAGGTAAGTCCATTATACCTTCTTCATCAAGTTTTGAGTTCACTGGTTGAGAAGGTCATTTCTTAAGACGCTATGACTGCACCATCTTTAGTTCTACTAAAGTTTCATTTATTTCCATAGCAAAGACCATAGATCTTGCAGTTGAAGGGTCTTTGTTCAATCATAGACCTTAAAATGAGAAATGACATGATCACAGTGACGACACCTATTACCGTAATTCGAATTACGGCGATCAAAGATGGCGGCTGGTGAGTTCACTTCATTTCTTCTCTATTGATTTATAAGATATCTATGGTTATTTCAAGCAACTTGTGTGGACAGATTGAAGTATTGGCATTCCTGCTTAATACCCAACCCTTGGATTAACTTGATGTGTTAAGGCAGGAAAAGACCTTTTTAAAAACGCCGGTATTACCATAATTCAGGAAGACGAATTACGGTGATACCATGTTTTGATAACAAATCGAATTATGGTAATACCAGTGAAAACTGGTCATGTCTCCCACACACAAACTATGGTATAAAGAAGATAACCTGGTTAACCCACGGATAGACATGTCTCTTAACCAGATGTGTATCACCTAGGAACAGCTAAAACAACCTCTTTATATGCTAAATGTCACCTCTTGACTTTGTTTACAAACTCACCAGCCGCCATCTTTGATCGCCGTAATTCGAATTACGGTAATAGGTGTCGTCACTGTGATGATTGAGGACCACATGATCCATGGTCCTTTTCGCTAGAGGTGATATGATAATTATGGGTGGATGTCATATCCAAAGAGAACTGAAGAGATCTTTGAATAATTTTCTGAAGATATCTTAGGAATTTGGTATCTCTAATCCTTTCATGAAAATCATTGCATGACAAATAACAGCAGCAGGGCAATACATAAAAAAAAACTGACGACCTTTCTTGGTATAAATGATTAAATGAGAAACGACGCCTTGCTTCTGCTAATTATTAGTAAAGATACGCTATCATCTGTGCAAGGGTCCACTGATTCTAAAGAAAGTAAATTTTGATGATATCCGAAAAGTTATGTTTAATGTTATTTTTATCTGTGTTTATCGTTAGTGAAAATACCTCACCACCCATGAAAAATACCTCAGACGATACCTTCCGGATCCTGAATCTCTATTGTCATCAGTGAGCAGGATGCACTATGCAATGCCTAAATGATTGCCTATGCAATCTTACCGGTTAACGTTTGCTTCATTGATGTACCTTATCGATGGGAAAGCTTGTGGTTTTGTAAAGGATACTTCAAAGATCACTGAGACGTGTGTACTCCTTCGATGAAAGGGGCGGCAGTGTTTTTCCCAGAAAAATAGATATAGAAGTGCAGTACTTGAAAGATGATAATCATAAAGGCTTTGACCCTTTGAGGGCTGTTTAGTGCTTGAAGCTTTTGAGTTTATAATGATACACCAAATTTAGTCCTGCAAAGTCTGATCAGCAGCATAATTCATATCACTCGTACCCTTTTGGGGGTTTATCAATCACATATGTTAGATGCGGCCCTAGCTTGTAGACCAATCAAGATTACACCTGACTGATTAATGGGGAGAGTTGATAATGCCCTCTGCTACTTCTAAACAGTCAACGTCAAACTATAGGCACATAAAGATGTTGTGGCAAGCAAAAGGGATAGTCCATGAGAGGGTAAGCGCAACATCATTATTTTTCTACTTACCTACTCAAGATTGAGGCCGCGGGTCTCAGGAGGCCATTTCTTAACACACTATGACTGCTGTTCTTCAAATCGTAGTGTCTGGCCTTAAAATAAGGCCATTACAGTATCATGCATGTGTGGGTGCTAATGCCTGCACCAGTACGACTGCTCTACCAAACCCTATGTAATTCTGCATAGGTGCTGATCATACAGAGCAGTCATAGGGCAGTACCTCCGATCACCTGCCTTATTCCTGGGGGTCCCAGATTGTAGTGGTGGTATGTAGTCATAGTACCTTAAGAAATGGCCTCCTGGAATCCTGTTTGAACTTTATGAACTTGACACTACTTAAATATCTACTAATAATTTATGCTCTCGTTTCATGTCATGCCAGGGGAAGATCTGTTACATAAGATTGATTGAGCTGTTGTATTACAGTAAACCCTTTAAGGCATGAGTCCACTGTGAGACTTAACCTTATTGCAACTTAAAATTCCATTGGGTCTGCAGTTGTACGAGACTAATTCAAGTTTGATAATCATGTGACATGTATTTCTGGATAGGGGGTCTAATTGTACCCTGCACTACCCTTTTCATGGAACACCTCAAATTTAGCTTTTCAAGCAATTGCAGAGACCCGTTAAATAAAGAATGATTACAATACCAAAGGTACAAAATCGTTAAATAAAGATTCTACCCTAAATAAGGTACTGTAAACCTCTCATAAGTTTAATTCTCGTAAATCTGGCTTTACATCCTACGATACTCTTGTTACCCAATCATTAAATAAAGAATTACAATACCCACTTCTTGCATTGAACTTACAAGAGGCTAAAAAGTGTTAAATAAAGGAGATTTTACTCAACCAAAAATCTTGACACAAATAAGAAGGAAATGTATATAAAAGAGAAAGGACAATGGAGGTAGTTTGTGTATTATATGGTCATTGTATTCACCAAATTGTGTAGGTCTATATTGAATATTCTGGTTTATATGAAGGTTTATAAGTCAATTTTGGACTTTTTCTTGCTTCCCATACATACTTTCTATTCCCTCTTTGTCATGTTTGTTATACGAGACCCTTCTTCTCGGAAAAAATACAGTTTCCCCTGGTAACTTACCTATCGTAATCACAATTTACCTCTCGTAAAAATAATATATTTATTTAACGGGTCTCTGGAAGGACAATTTTTATAGTAGGGTTCACTATGCAACAGACCATACAAGTCCCTCATGTGTATCTATTTCTATACAACTAGCTCAAAATTGCACCCTATGTTGCATATTGGACTCGCAGTTTCAAGGACCAAATATATGCGAATAGTTGCAGAATACCACTGAATATTAGTTAATTCTGAAACTCACAAAAAAATTATCAGCTTGACATAAGCATGTAGCGAATTACAATACAAAGTTTGTATGTCCTTCATAGAAATGCAGGCATTATGTCGTATTAAGGCTGCTATCATAGTATGGCTAGAACTTAACATTACCCAAACTCGTGAAGCACGACAGGGAAGCATGTATATCCTGGGGGGGGGGGGTTCTCATCCTGAGTTTGGGTACCAACCCCTTGAGGCTGTGGCTTTTGATGTGTTGACAAAGGAAAAAAAAAGGGGGGGGGGCTCAGTATTATAGTCAGATGCAGCTCAACGATAAGAACGCCGACCACCGGTCGACCAGCCCTCCACCGGCATGCAGCTTTAATAGATGAAAAAAAGATAAGACCCGCATTGGGGCTCCCTAGTGACCACTGGGTTACATAGCTATCTGTTTGTCTTTAGTGTCTGTACATGTAAATTCATATATCGAGGTAGCGGATCGTCTAATGGGTGCAAGCATTGCTGGAGCTGATTACCACTGGTTATCACTGATGGCAGTTATCAGATGGGTACTGCCTGCCCCCAGAGGACCGCAGTGAATAGTTGGTGTTATTGTATTGGATGATAATTAGGCCAGCAAAGTTTGTAGCATGGAAGTTTTTGAAGAAACATCCAAGATCGACCTGAGTTGGGTGTGCCTTATACATATTTGGGGTTTTCTAATTTCTCAACAGGGAGAAACTCTTATGGGAAATTGCCAAGCTATATCCTTATAGGTGGGGGTCACCTTAAAAAATACTTTCCCAATCCACTGAATTAGCAAACAGCACAATGTTGTTTTTTATTTAGTTCTTAGCTTGAGTGGAGTCACTCTTCTTCACAACAGTGTTTATACCATCGTTCCCCGTCCCCATATATATGGGCTAACAAAAGAGCACAGGGTGCAGTTGACCCCGTACAGTATTCAAGAGTTATTCCCATGAATGTATGATTTATGCTTGCTTACTATAGAAGCAGTGTGCCCCCCCCCCCAGGAAAAGGGAGAGAAGGAAGAATTACCTTACAGTGCACACTGAGAAAATATTGTTACTCACATGAGTCTAGATCCAGACTCAGGCAATGTCGCCAAAATGAGATACTCAGGCAGATCCTGAGACTGATCCTTGGATGATACCATGGCTTTGCCTGAGTATCATCCAAGGGTCAGGCTGAGTCTCAAATTATACTCATTTTGGCGACAATGCCTGAGTCCCGATCTAGACTCATATGAGTAACAATATTTCTCAGTGCACCTAACACATGAGTAGCCCTAAGAGCCCTCAAGGACACTCAACAAACATCCTCCCTCCCCTCTATAATTATGTATGCAGCAGGCTATTCACTCTTTCAAACAGGAGTGTTCCCTATATGTGCTTTTGTACTCAGGTTAAACCAATATGCAATTCTTTTACTAAGACCGCAGTGATCTTAGCACTGGAAAAGCAATAGTGAAGTGATCTCAGGACTTGCTATTCCTGACAGGCCTGCAACCACTGCATTAGATAGGGTAGACTGGAGCTTAATTCAAAACATCCTGGGATCCCAACCCAAGTGATCTTAATGTAGGCACATATCATAAGACCTGGCTGGTCTACCCTATGTAATGCAGTGGTTGCAGGCTTGTCCAGAATAGCTAGTCCTGGGATCACTTCACTATTCCATTTCCACCACTAAGATCACTGCGATCTTAGTGAAAGAATTGCATAGTGGTTTCACCTGAGTACAAGTGCACTTACAGGGAACACTCCAGATCGAAAGAGGGAACAGCCTGCTGATTACATAAACAGGGGACCTTGAGGGCCCTTAGGCCTACTCATGTGTTAAGGGCACTCTAAGGTAATTCTTCCTTCTCAAGTTTTGAAGTGAAGTCCTACCCCACTCCCTTTGGTATCCTCTTGCTGCAAGCCAGACTCTGTCTTTGGGGAATTTCATCTGTCTCTCTCTATTGAGGTAAGATATTTTTTATTTTATACTGGTTGGACATTTGCATTAAAGTTACCTTATTTACAGATGGAATCTAATATATTTCTTAGCCCATATGGGGACGGGGAACGATGGTATAAGCACTCTTGTGAAGAAGAGTGACTCCACAGCTATTCCTTTATTTTGGGACTCTTACCCCTGTGCCCAGTAAGTACTTCTTGGGATAGTGTAGGAGGGCTGAGGCTAAGATCGATGCAATCTTAGTGCTGGCTAGGATATGTGAACCCAGTCAACTCTTAAGATCGCTTAATAGGATAAGGCTGATTTATTCCTAAGATCGCTGGGGTTGTGATCCCAGGATGTTTGAATTAAGCTCCAGGCCATGTCTTATGATATGATATGTTGGTTTGGAACGTTGTTTTTATGATATGTTGGTTTGGAACGTTGTTTTTACGGCGATAGTCTCAGAGTGTCTACAAGAGGACCCCCTCCACCTGCCTTTAATTCCCCTATTCCCTTTAATATGGACTATCAAAACTCGCACCTCTATTATTTCATGACACATACATTGTACCTCATTGGCATTTTCAAACAGACAAATCCGACAAGTTATAACCCTTTTCCATTTACCTTGAGTCAAGTGTTCTAACATTGTGTCAGTGTCGGAGGTGGCTTAGAACAAGTCAGCTTCTGTGTTGATACTTTTCTAAGAAGAAAATCGACAGAACGTTGACATGGGTTGTTGCTATAAATAGAAGAAATTAATATAACAAGAGTGACTCAGATTCTATATAGGCACTAGGCATTCTTTATGTTTTTATAAGATTTATTTTTGTAGTCAGCTTACAAAATGGGCCAAGGTATTCCCAGGGCGGGATTGTCAAGCTTTAAGTAAGGAGATTCTAATAGAACCTTGATTTGCATAAAACTATTCATGAATATCAACAAAAAGAACGGTTCAATGTTTGGACAGTCTTTGTGGTTGAAATCATGAATTGCTCTGAGCCACATTATACCAAATAGTGACCAACCTACCGCCAAGTCTCTTGGTGTCTCAAGGCTAACTCGGCACGATACACCAATGCAATTGCCAGCACTGCTTTGGTGCATCATGCTGTCTCTTCAGGATTGTATCAGTGTGTATCAGCCATGGAGGTTCGACACGATGCATGGTTGCAGCAAAAGGTTCCAAGGATTTATATTTGCTTGGGTATCTATTCAATATATGTGAGATTTTGGCTGGAATCATTATAAAGAATTGTTGAGTTTTCCAGTTTGGCCTCAGTTGCATGTATCGTGTCTCTCTCTCTCTCTCTAAAGCCTTTCCTTTCCCTCCCACCCCATCCAAACTCTCATTCCCTCCTATCCTCCTACCTTTATCTTTGCCTCTGTGCCGATACTAGCCCTCAACAACTCCCTACCCAAACTTTACCCCCCCTCCCCGCCCATATTATATCTACATATCAATATATGATATAATCCATGCTACAACTCCCATACAGTCGATATGTTCAACATGCAGTTGACAACAATCTGACCCAGCCCCAACTCAATCCCTTCTCCCACCCCTTCACCCATCCTCACATGCCTACTTAGGGATGAGTCATTTATTGCCTTAGGCCTCAAACGGGTATCTATTTGAGGCCTAAGGGCAGCCACGGGCCCTTATGCCACAAATGTGGCACTAAAGCACAACCACCCTTATACCACAACCGCCCTTATTCCACAACCGCCCTTATACCACAACCGTCCTTATACCACAACCGCCTTTATACCACAACCGCCCTTATACCACAACCGTCCTTATACCACAACCGCCCTTATACCACAACCGTCCTTATACCACAACCGCCCTTATACCACAACCGCCCTTATACCACAACCGCCCTTATACCACAACCGCCCTTATACCACAACTGCCCTTATACCACAACCACCCTTATACCACAACCGCACTTATACCACAAGCGCCCTTATACCACAACCGCACTTATACCACAACTGCCCTTATACCACAACCGCCCTTATACCACAACCGCACTTATACCACAACTGCCCTTATACCACAACCGCCCTTATACCACAACCGCACTTATACCACAACCGTCCTTATACCACAACCGCCCTTATACCACAACCGCCCTTATACCACAACTGCACTTATACCACAACTGCCCTTATACCACAACCACCCTTATACCACAACCGCACTTATACCACAACCGTCCTTATATTACAAGCGCCCTTATACCACAGCCGCCCTTATACCACAACCGCACTTATACCACAACCGCCCTTATAACACAACCGCCCTTATACCACAACCGCACTTATACCACAACCGCCCTTATACCACAACCTCACTTATACCACAAGCGCCCTCATACCACAGCCGCCCTTATACCACAACCGCACTTATACCACAACCGCCCTTATACCACAACCGCCCTTATACCACAACCGCACTTATACCACAACCGCCCTTATACCACAACCGCCCTTATACCACAAACGTCATTATGCCACAACCACCCCTATACCACAACTGCTATTATACCACAAAAGACCTGATATCATATTTGTTGTCCTGTTTTTACCTCTCATGGGAAGTCAATGACAATAAAACTCATTAGTTCTAGTAGTACTAGAGGTCCTATATTGTGACAAAACATGGACAAAAATCTAACATTACAGGGATTTAGTGTTATCTATTGCCACCAGGGGGTACAACCATTGCTGAACAGTATAAACTCACACATTGTCAGTGAACTTTCTCCCACTTACTCTTGTCAGATTTTGATGATCCATATATGAAAATGATCATTGACATCTCCTCATTCCAATGAGAACAAGGATGGTTTAATTAGTTCATTTGGTTTATCTTAGTCTGCTCACTCGAACAAGATAGATATGTCAGAACTAAGAATATCACAGTATCTGTCAACCTGCACACTTCATATCAGTGTTCGGCATGATGACATGCTATTTTTTCTATTGTTAAAGAGGCTTTTGCCCATTATTCGGGATCTTTAGTTTTCCAAATATGTGGGAAGACCTATAGAAAGTATTCTGATAGGTTACAGTAAATATACCTTCTGGTTCATTTTGGCTGTGTCACCTAGAGGCTATGATTAGCACTAAATCCCCGTAATCGTAAGTTTTCTCAGGTATTGTCACGATTTGTGAACTATAGATGATAGAGGGATATGTATACATACATTTGTTTACATATTGTCCATGAGATTTACACTTCTCTTAAGCAAAGGGACATTCTTTGGTAGGGGAGTGCCTTCTTTCCAAACTTTTCAGGAGGGTGGAGGGTAAAGGGGTTTAACCTATTGTTCAGGGGGGACAAAATAAATACTTATCCATATTCTTTACAGTGGGCTAGTTGATCAATAAGATAGCTTTAGTCTCTAGAGGGCAGGGCACATCTATGCTTATACCCTGCACATTTGTGGCTATAGCCTCTCAATATTCACTTGTAGAACGCTACAATGAAAGGGATTCTGTAGTAATGACATATTTTTTAGATGGTAGTGTGTCTAATTTGTAAAGTCAACTGATATGTCTACCATCGATGCGTGATGAAATGCTAATGATTGACAATATTGATATTGCATTACTGACAAAGTGTTGATATTGCATTACTGACAAAGTGTTGATATTGCATTACTGACAAAGTGTTGATATTGCATTACTGACAGAGTGTTGATATTGCATTACTGACAAAGTGTTGATATTGCATTACTGACAAAGTTTTGATATTGCATTACTGACAAAGTGTTGATATTGCATTACTGACAAAGTGTTGATATTGCATTACTGACAAAGTGTTGATATTGCATTACTGACAAAGTGTTGATATTGCATTACTGACAAAGTTTTGATATTGCATTACTGACAAAGTGTTCAAAGCAAAATGCTCAACATCGTCAAGACAACCATTTTAACATGGGATCGAAGGTAGACTGCCCTCTACACATAGCCAACCTATTCTCAACTTTGATTCACCATTTTCTCCCCACTTGAATGTGGATCATTGTGAACAAAACATTGATGGATAGATATAAGCATACCGTAGTGGCCCTTTTAATTGCAGGTCTCATATAAGCACAGGGGGTGGCATTAAATGCAAGTTAATAAGTGCAGGTTGCCGAATAAGTGCAGGGTCAGTGTAGTCACTGGCAGGATGTATTCTTTCAAAGCTAACAAGTACTGTTCTCCATATGTTTTTTTGTAATTTTCAGGGTAGTTTTTAGACTTATTGTCATAGAGCCCATATGGGAACTCAGGGATTAGTGCAACAAGGTGCTAAATGCATTGTCAGGAGAACACATTGGGGGGGGGGGGGGGTTATTGGCGTTGTATTAGATTTTGGAGTATACCAATTATCTTGCATCTAAGCAGTCTAAAAACTATAAGCTCAAGCTCTCAAGTAAGACTTAAAATTGATAAGTGTATGTGCACGTAAACGGGCAATTACGGTAACATAGTTGTGGTACACTTGCAACAATCACTTTTGGATTAACACACAACAGGACTCAGTTTTTCTTTAATAATATACATGTATATTATGAAACTTTATTCTCTGGCCCAGTGTAACGGCCATACCTTCTAAGGAATGGCAAATGGAACAGTTCATACTGTCAATTCAAATGACTGAGTTAAGATGACTCTTATATAACATGCAACTCTAATTGCGGTGTCATTAGGTAAAATATCATGTTAAGAAAGTGTCACAGTGTATACGCAATGGCTTTAGTTATAAATAGTTCACTCTGAACATGGCCATCTGACTACATCTACAATTTAGATATATGTTTCTAAATATACATTCACAATGAGTAAGTCATGAGCCAGTATCTAGTCAATATCATGGGAGTCATGCCTGTATGACTCCCCTTGCCATTGTGTTGGTCTAAATCATGTGTCACTGCTTTTTTCTTTAAATCTTTCTCTCTGTCATTGGAATCGACACCCTACTCTGCAATCCACCCATGCAGTGTTATCTGGAAATAGAACTGAAAGAAGACAACATCAGTAGAAAGAAAATGTCCAGCTTCCTTATTAGTTGCTCTAAGAATCTCACAGCATAGGGAAGCGACTATACATTTTGCACACTAAAGTTATAATGTTTCACCAATGGAAGTACATCTTTTCACATCATTTGTTTTTCCTATTTGCTTTTACTCTAAAAAAACACATGACAGATAAAAAAATGATGTTCATCCTTATCACCCCATCACCAACAGCCAAATGTGATCAACCATCATGTAAATCATGTCCTCATTTAGCATTAGCTAGATTTCAATTAGAATGAGTTCAAACAACTTGAACATGGACTTGTGACTAGATCTAGAGAACATGTTATCCAGATTCCCGCTACCGTTTCAGCCTAAAACTGAAGGAGCCATACTGGCCCTCTAAACCTAGACTAACATTTTTTACACAAGTGACATGCCCAAACCTGTAAACATGACAGAAGATTTCACACCTTTGAACATCGTCAACTAATTCACTTCTGATAGCAGTTAGCCTAGCTAAAGTTACATCAGTATAGTTCTAGAGAACAGGTCATCCAAATTCCCGCTACCGTTTCAGCCTATAACTGAAGGAGCCGCACTGGAATCTGCCCTCTAAACCTAACCTACCATTCTTGAATAGTTGGCAAGCTAAAACCTGAAATCATGTAAGAACTGTGCAACACCTTTGAACATCATCATCTAATTCATTTCCGATCTCTAAAACACGACATTTTCTTTTTTAATTCAGTGGGGTATTGAGGACAAAACTAATTGTTTCACTATGTAACCAACAAACCAGAGTGGATGCTTAATGTTCCTGAACGGTGTTACTTTTAGTTAATCAACCTGTATCGTCATCCCAATCATCCTCTCCCTCTTGCAGAAGATATTTGTTGAATTCCTCTGTGTCATCCTCATTTAGGTAGAGAAGCTGTCCCAATTTGAACATTTTCCAGAACCTCTGTACTAGTTGAGTTATGAATAAAACTGTATACATGAGACTACCTAGCCTACAACAGAAGTCACCATAACAACCCATGTGCATATAGTCAATGACATAATACACTTTCCCATTTAAATTCCTTTGAGGTATAGTTACAAATAACCCTTCTTGCATCAAGTAACCCCAGATACCAGATGTATGATTGACACTTGTATAGATTTCCTTCTGTTGCTAAGGTGCTGGACATGTCGATTTTACCTAGGGTATTTATCGATTCCAAAAATGATTCCCTTAAATGTCTTTCTGCATTTGTGATTTCAGTTTTGGGGTACCTATTAGGATCATATACTTGCGTGTTATTGTCATGGTGGTCGTGAGGGGGGAGGTGGTTTTTTGACAGACACTTTATTGTCTTCATCATCATGAATTCTGTCTAGAAATTGGCCATATTTATCAGATAACCCTGATAACGATCCTGTTTGACAAGCATCACAATGCTTGTCATTTTGTTCATCTTTAGTGGTAAGATCAGAAATGTTTAGAATGGAGCCATCTGCATCACTGTGGCTATTACTCTTAGATCTAGTATTTGAAGCATCTGCGTTTGGGCTGTTAGAAAGAACAGGATTTGTGAATGCATCAGAAGAGGGGCTTAGTTGCTGTAAGCTGATATAATGTACCTTTCTACCTTTTTCTTCTGCATGACTTAGGGAAGTGACATTTGTTACTGAGTGCCATTCATGTTTGCGTCTATTTTCAGTTTCAGTCTTAAGCCATCTGACGTCCTCTCTATAACTGTTGTCACTTTTGACATTGGAAGATTGGAACACCTTTTGCCAAGACTACCCCTTGGTCTGTATCAAACACATTCCTGGAGCTTAATTCAAAACATCCTGGGATCCCAACCCCAGCGATCTTAGTGTAGGCACATATCATAAGACCTGGCTGGTCTACCCTATGTAATGCAGTGGTTGCAGGTCTGTCCAGAATAGCTAGTCCTGGGATCACTACACTATTCCATTTCCATCACTAAGATCACTGCAATCTTAGTGAAAGAAATGCATAGTGGTTTCACCTGAGTACAAGAGCACTTACAGGGAACACTCCTGATCGAAAGAGTGAATAGCCTGCTGCATGCATAAAGAGGGGAGGGAGGACATTTGCTGAGTGTCCTTGAGACCTCTTAGGGCTACTCATGCATAAAGTGCACTGTAAGGTAATTCTTCCCTTCTCTCTCTTTGTCCTGGGGGGAGGGCACAATGCTTCTAATAGGCAAGCATAAATTATACATTCATGGGAACAACTCTTGAATACTGTACGGGGGTCAATTGCACCCTGTGCTCTTTTGTTAGCTCATATGGGGACGGGGAACGATGGTATAAGCACTCTTGTGAAGAAGAGTGACTCCACAGCTATTCCTTTATTTTGGGACTCTTACCCCTGTGCCTAGTCAGTTCTTCTTGGTAATAGTGTAGGAGGGCTGAGGCTAAGATCGATGCGATCTTAGTGCTGGCTAGGATATGTGAACCCAGTCAACTCTTAAGATCGCTTAATAGGATAAGGCTGATTTGTTCCTAAGATCGCTGGGGTCGTGATCCCAGGATGTTTTGAATTAAGCTCCTGCTCCCCAACCTCATATACACTGACCCGGTTTAACTTAGCAAAGTGACGCTTCATTTCCTCAGGAGGTTAATTCAAAAGGCTCTGCCATCGCTACCTATGCGATGTTAGCGTAGGCACATCTCTTACCATCTCATAAGACATAGTGTTACTACAATGAAATAGCTAGTGGTGTTAGGCCAGTTACAAATAGAAAGTACTATGCAGTCCTTCACTATTCCACTTCCAGTACTAACACCACCCCTTAATTTATACTGAGAAACAATAGTGGTTCCCCCTGAGTTCAAGAGCACCTGTGTGGGGGACGTTCCTTGTCACAAAAGTGAATGCACCTGCTGAAAGTCCTTGTGGGCTATTGAGGCTACTCATGCGTTAAGGGCATAGTAACGTAATGCTTACCTTGTCTCTCTTAGTTGGTTCACTGTACTTCTAAAAAACAAGCAATAATTTGATCATACAGAAACCGGTGACTTACCAGTTCCTAGGCCCAATGTGACTGACCAAAAGCTCTCATGCACCTCTTGTTCTCCTTTCAGCCCTCCTTGAGAAGAACCCTTCTAAATATATTATACATGGGTGATGCACTTCAGGGTCAAGTGCACCCAACAGGGTATATATAATTAGCAGAACCCCATTGCAGCCACTGTTGAGAGAACGAGTTTTTCCACTGCTATTTTTTTACAATCCACTGCTATTTTTCTCTGTGGACCTGTTGCCACAGTGCTCAATAAAAAGCTCTGGCTATCAGAAAGGAAGGCAGGCATACCTTACAACAGCAGTAAAGAATAAGGGAGGGAAATCACTAACACCTTATAGGTAGCGATGACAGAGCCTTTTGAACTAACCTCCAGAGGATTTGGTGCTTTTATCCATTAACTTTTGTCTTTCCACTATAAAAAATCCTGGGTTTTGTTATGTTGGTCAGTACCCCGTTTTATTCCAACATAGCATTCAGAGGGTGACATACCTATAGATCTATGGAACCCAGTGTTATATTGCTCTTGATATTTGTCTAAATTCTTTACCCAAATCATATTCCATTTTGGTTTTCCAGGTTCCTCGCTCCTCTCAATCTTACTCTGACTTTGGGGATGGCATGGTCTACTATGTATAATTTTTGTTTTTGTTTTTCCCAATGCAGAAATCGTGAGTTTTACCATGGAACTCTGAGCCCTTATTACAATTGTTTAGGAATTTCAATATGCATGCATTCATCAACCTCACTGTGGGGGCGCACAATTCGTCACTCTTTCATCAAACAATTTACATCTTTGCCTAAGTATGGGTCATGAATGAGCAGAAGTGGTCCTTTCTTCCTTAGAAAGAGGATCCCAACGGAACGAATTCGTGTCTTTCTGGAATTAATTACTATTAGGTGAGGCTCCACTACGCGATTTTTGCAGAGAATTGCAGCAATTCTCAGAAAATGGGAGACAAACATGGGTTAAAGAGTAGTATTTGTTAGCATTACACGGTAGAATGTGTAAGTTGAGGGAGCTATTTGTTTATCTGGGGATGTGATTGTGTGCAATCCCAAGCATGCTTGTGTTGTCAAAGAGATGTTTTTGTTTGTTAAATCAAGCTGATGTTATGTAAACATTGCATACTTTCACATTGGGGAGTCTCTGCAACTAAATATCAGACAGGTTTGATTTTTACAGTACTAGACCCTGCGATCTGTGTGACTGCTGTGTTGTTATTTGTATTTTGCTGTGTTGGTTTATATATTGAACTCCAACCCAATCACAGAGTCTATGCAGGTGCAGGTTAGTTTGTAAATATAGCACACAAGGAGAAAGATCACCCATGAAATGACCCCTGAAATCTCATGTTTACATTTCTGAATCCCATGTTTACAATATAGGAATATAGGCACTATAGGGATAGCAGTTAGTGAGAATGTGCCAGAAATTGCGTAGTGAAGCCTCCACTATTGCTACTCTTACTTACCTTTGTAAATCTTACAGAACTCTCTGCCAAAGCCTGGTAAGAGTCAACATCTGATGAGTCATCTATCCTGGATGCACAGCAGTTTGATGCAATAACTATTCTCCATCTGAGGTCCATGACCTGAAAAGAAATTCATATTTTACACACTTTTTCAGGTTCTCAGTTTTGAGACATTCCATTACAGTGTCAGTCTACTGAAATCGGTGATTGCAATCAGGCATGATTATGATTTCCCCAGCCTGTAGTATCTTTAAAACTAATGAATCCACATACATCTTGGTTCCTGATTTCTGTCATAATTGTGCAAAAGATTTTCCATTACAGTTTATTTGCCTCTTTCTAGCCTAGAATTTTGTCAAAACTAGGAGCTGAATAAGGGGCACGTCCCCTCCTTTTCAAAATCCCGGATGCGATCCTGGAGGGTCTTGCCAAACACTAAACGTGAACCCAAAAGGAAAACGTGCACGTTTTTGTATTGCTAAAAGATTGTTTGGATAATCGTTTAGATGAAACGTGCACGTTTTTTCAGTTCTCAAAAAACGTTTTCCATGCATTCTGCTGTAATTTTCTGGTCAACACTATGAAAACGAGTTAAGCCACACACGTTTTCATCAGTACTCTCTGAAAAGATTTATAGAGGTTCTTCCTCGTCTTCTTTTGGCAAGACCCTCTTGGTCAATTGAATTTTTAGTTCTCACAACTTGTGATTCCACATGCATGAACACTTTTAGGAGGGAGAGGAACATTTGGCAAACCCAGTGAGGGGTGGGGGTGGGGGGCATAATAACCTTTACCAACCCCCAACTAACAATAAATGGCTAGTCCATAAATCAATGCTCTCCCACCATTGCTAGGTGGGCTGAGCAAACATGGTAGCTTTTTGCTGTTGCCGCTGCAATCAGCAGTCTAGCTTGTAGACAAAGCTGGTGGCCGGAGGGACAAACAGTTTTCTTGTAGGCTCATATTTGTCACCGGCGTGTCCATGTCCACTGGTAAATGGTCAGGAAATGATCAGCCCTGCAGTATTCACGTGTGGTAGAGCACTCTGTTTTATCCATATTGTATTTTTTTTTCAATTTGTCATTCTTCGTACAGCCCCCTAAAGCCATTGCCTGGAAAGCATTTCTCAAGATGGTACAATTAGCTTTTTCATAGTGGGATCCCTTACTCTAATACCATTAGAACCCTGCATCTAGTGGTCACTTATGATAACATTAGTACAAATGCCCTACCAAATTCTCTGTGGTTATTACATTGAGCTGATCGTACAGAGCAGTCATAGTACATTACAAACAATTACCCACTTTAATTTCTATATATTGGCTGTGCTCACTCGTACCATATGGAGAAATGTCTTCCCGGTGTTGACTAAGGGCATCCAGAGGGCTCTTATTTTCTCTGTTTTCTAAGAGCCTGTAGAAGTGATTAATCACCTAGTCAGGAGTACAATCTATGTTTGTATAGTAAACTGCTGATATGGCTTCTTTTAGTGGTTTTGGGAGACAATGACTGATTGTAAATTGAAGGGTGGGGGGGGATAACAGTAATATCAATTTGCTCTGACTAAGGACAACATAAAAAAGCATGTGTACACGACTTCAAAATTGTACTTAAGTTCAAGCATTGTAAAGCTTGTACATGACTCTACTGATAAGACAGGTTCTTTACCAGGAGTCTGGCTTGTTCTCAGTAGAAAATAGGCTTATCCTAAACTTCAGGCTATAACTACTAGGCAGGGGAGATCTTCAATACCTATTTGTATGCATTTACCTGTTTGAATCACTTGGTAAAGGACCATGATTATCTTACGATCGCTATTCTTAGAAGTGTTGAAATTTCTGGTAGATCTCCACAACCTTGAAACTGACCGTGCACAATGAAGTTCCTCTTGAGGGTCTCTATCCCTGTCTTTCCTTGCTCAAGTGCACAGAAGATAAATGCAGAATGTACACTTAAAATCCCATTAACAAATAGTTTCACTATCTGCAGCGTGTCGGTGTCAATAGCTTCAGGTTATAGTTATGGCAGGTGCCAATTGCTGTGTGCCATTCAAGGTGCAAAGATATAGTCTAGTCAAAACCATTCTCTGTTGCACTAGTTGGTGATGTTCCTTATATCATGTGAGAAGCAACTTAAAGGTAATATGTTATCACCGAGTAAGAACAATATTCAGTACAATAATAATTTTGGAGTGGATTGGGGGGGGGGGGGCTAAGGGGGAATTACCAGGTGCGCCTAATTAGATCAGCTCCAAGGGTGAGGACGTGAGCAGAAGCTGACCACGTGAGCAGCTCCAGAACTGCTAAGTTCATTTCCCTATGGTGGGTCGTGTTCAGAATGAGTCCTGGAGGGTGTTGTTCCTAGAGTAAAAGGAAGAGCTGGCTAAAATTGCCCTCATTTCAAGTCCTTTCTTTTCATGTAGCTATAACTTGTCCCTTTTGTTGCTCACAAGTGGTCATTCAAGTATGGTGCTAAAAAAAGGGGATTTGAGTAGGTACCTAGTTGGGAGAAGTCCGTCAGTATAATATACCATAGAGTGTGTGACATGAGTAGGTACCTGATAGTGCAGTTCTCTCTGTTTTAAACAAGGCAGGTGACTTTTCAGACTAATGTGGTGAGTGCAAGTTGAATGGTGAAGCAGAGCGTGACTTCTTTTGAAAAGAGGGTACCTACTGACAGCTGTTTTTACCATAGGAGCAACACGCTCCAGCTAGAACAGCTTAGATGTACTACAGTATCTCCAAACCAAAGGGTTCTCTGTGAGCCACCATAGTGGCCCATTTAAGGGCCCGGGTGCTTACGTTATTGATGTTAATACCTCTGTAGCCCTGATTCTTATTTGAGACCGGAACTTATTTGAATACTGTTTTATTGCTTAAGTTCGATTTCAATATCCTAACCCGTGAAGTTCATTTGAGACTGGCACTTATGTTTTAGACCTGGGTGCTTTAGGGGGTCTTAAGGGGGAGATTCCACAAAAACACCTTTTCATGCAAAATAAGTACAAGCCCCATCAAACCTGTACATAAATATACATGGTTGGAATCGTAATCAATGCCTTTATCCATTTCTTTCCATTTTTAGCATTTTGTTATTCATGGAATGTAAATGGAACATGAACGTTCTTTTTTAGTTCTTTTTGCTTTGAGCATCATCAGGAGATAGAAGGTTGTCATAATTCCCACTTTTGATGAATGGAGAACAGTTGTTCAGGGATTTATGAAGGCATCTTTTTTCTTTTTTCCATACTCCAAATGTAAACGGCTACAGAGCTGTTCAAAGTTCATAAAATGCAATTCTGAGGGAAAGGGGCGAAAATAGGTGAAAATAACTATTTGAACAGCTCTGTAGACCTTAATAATTGGAGTATCAGCAAAAGAAAATAGAATGCCCTCGGAAATCCCTCCAAAATCATTAGAAGTAACATATATTATGAGAAATGTCCATTCCATAATGATGTTCAAAGCAATGGAAGCTAAAAAAAGAACTTTTTGTTCCATTCACATTCCATAGACAACAAAATATTACATGACTGAAGGAATTCAATTAAGGCATTGTATTTGCTTCCAACCATATATGGTTCATCCAGGTTAAGTATGATCATCACTTATTTTTCATGTTAAAGTGTTTTTGTGGAAGCTGACCCTTACGACTCTTAAGAAGCAATAGCTTTATGTCGTGGCAGATACAAGCTTTACAATAGCATAGTACTGTAAATTTCGTATTCAATGGGGGGATGGAATACAATGTGGCCGTATTCAATGGGTGTCCGCCATCTTGAATTTTCAACAGATCTGAGCAGTTTTTCTTTATATAAAGGCAAAATAACCCCCTAAGCCATGACATAAATGCAAATGTCCACTCCAGTGAATAATTTTGCATCGCATTCACCTTGGTGAGGCCTGTCCGCATTCAATTCTGCCTATGAGGCATCGTTGAATACAGACAGCCTCACCTCGGTGAATACAATGTAAAATTATTCACTGGTCCCGAACATTTGCTTATGTATTGACCTTTTAAACCATCAGGGACAAGTTGTTCACGATTCTTCTCAGGGGGATTCCTCTCGATGCATTGCTTTATTGCAATCTTTTATTGGGCATCATTTTAGCAATTGTACTGCTGATCAGCACATCACAAATTTGGTTGTATTATACAGTTGACACAGATGCCTCAGCCCCCAATTCATCCTACGGCTCTGCATATTTCCATCGTCTAACCCCTTAAAAGCTTTATGCACCTGAACCCTGTCTATAAACACCTTTAATCGACCAAATTGATCTTAGACTACCTGACCTGTGCAACCTACCAGATTCATTTTCATTTTCATAATCAAATTTCAATTGTTGATTAATGTATGGGATCCTATAGGCGCCTAAAACTATATACACAGAAACTCTTGTTGTTTTGGGATAATAATACCCTAAGACCTATCACGTAAGCCACCCACAATTTGTCATTTTAGCTTTATTTCACTTGTGGAGGGGGGTCAGCTTATAAAGTAGGGGTTTATCAAGTTTATTATACATGCTCAATGGACTCAAATCTATATAAAACATGTGAGCTTGTATCGCCCGGAGTTCTGCCTATATTTTCCCCTCAAAGTATGGGTCCACTTTTATGTGAGATCATATTTTGTCAGAGGTCAATATTGCAGCATGAAAAGACATGAGGGTATTGCCTAAACCCCTGCCAGGGTAAGGAGGTCTCTTCCAGAGGGCTATAAAAACTGCGGAAAAATCATCTGGAAGAAATAGGTTTCATCCGTTTTAATGTGAAAGAAATGGAAGAAAATAGAAACACTTTGAAAAATGCTCCAAAACATTTAGAATCAAACCTAAAATGTCACTAAAGACTGATTAGAGTATGTACGGTATAGGTACTTCAAAATTATGAAAATGGCCCCTACCATAAACAATTGCTATAGATTGAACATTGACAGTCGTTGAATGTTGTGTGTACTTTGCCCTATTCGTCTAGTCCAACTAGGAAGCAAATAGACTGACTTGTAACAGTTGAATAGACCTCTTAACTTTTATAGAAAAGGCAGTGTTAGCAATACCAAATTGCTGATATCATTATGATATTACCCCGAGTGTCAGAATCCATTCATAGACCTCATCTAAATTATTCACACCCACTGCTCCATTGTATTTCCAATAAAAAACAATTCACTCCCTTATCAGCCAAACTGATCATGACATGAAAGGACAATTTTCAGCATTACAAAGAGCCATGGAATTTCCCAAGTGAGACCGCCCCGGCAAATAATTGTATTTTTTCGCCACTTTCATTTGTCTGCCAAAGGCTGCACTGCCAAGCACTTTATGACCGGGGTGTGAGCAAATGTGTCGCAAGTCTCTGAGGACAGGTGGGATGACATTGGGCTCATTGAGCCAGGACAGAACTAAATTATAGTATCAATTGGTCTTTCACAAGCTAGCATAACCCAGGGGTACCGAAACCAGCATAGGAAAGCGCTACAGTGCAAGAAAATATGAGACAAGAATGTAGTGTTTCTTATTCTTGTTTCATCAGGCAAATAGGAGAAAGCTGTTATCCTTCCAGCTCAATTAACTAAACCTGGTACACTATATTACCATGATTAAGTGCCCAAATGTTGATAGATTTGTAGGGTTAGTTTCCCTGCTCCTTTACAGGCCTAACACTTATTTAGAATTTGTTTTAGTTGCCTAAAATGTAATATCAATGAGAATGTCATCTGATTTTACACAATGCTACACATTTGACTAGCTTCCAGATGCACCATTATTCACATTTTTCTAAGGTGGGACTACTACTTTACAATCACCCTACACCTCACCCATCCATGCTGTTGACATTGCAAGTCCCTTCTCCCTTGACACGTCGCTCCAATTGCTGTATACTGTTTCATAAAGGTCATACTACCACATCCTGGGTACTAGACAAAGGTCCACAGGCCCCTAAGGGGTGCTTGGGCTAAGGTAACACCCTTCAATTTGTTCTCATGTGTGCCCTGTGAGGTACACATTGGATGAGTTATGTACATGGCCAGTGCCTCGCTGTGAAAGGTTTACCAGGAAGGCATTTCTCAAGATGGTGCGACTAGTCCCTTCAAATTGTAGTGGGACATGTCATTGTAAAAATTGCACTGGTACCACTGTTCTACCAAACCTATGTAATTACTACACTAAGTGCTGATCCTACAGTACAGTCGTAGTACATTACCTATGTTTATTACACGTTTTCTGTGATTTTGGGTGCTTTTTCTGGATATTCCCATTCTGATACCTGTTGATATTGCACCTGTTGATTTTGCACCTTTGTAAGGTGTGCTGTTATCCATGGATAACAGGCAACCAGTGCTGTTATATGTGGATAACACAAACGTCTTACATGTCATATGTCACATGTTAAAACCTACAAGAATTCCATTGCCAAGGGCAGGGGTGGAACCCATATATACCCTACTGGTCTGTAGACCAGCTCCCTATGCATTGTTCCACAGGGACTGACGAGAAATGGTTTGTTAGAACCAGGTCTGTATAAGTCAATGATATGATACAAAGCCCAGGGAGGTCACTCACATATAACTAGTATACACCCAATGTGGGAAAATATCCTGCCTTCTGGGTTCTGACACCACCCCTTCCCTGCTACAGTGGCCAGTGCTGCTGTCGTATCCCAGAAGTTGGCGCATCCTAGAAGTTGGCTGCGCATGTGCAATACTTGTTTAAGCCTATTATCGCTCACGGGCCACAAACATCAATGAAAATAAATAATATTTTGAAAACATAAAAACCATGATAACATCCCTTTCTTCTTATAGAATTTGAAAGGACAACAACCCTAATGATACTGTCCCTACGCCGTAGAAATATGAAATGGGTAAAGTTATTTTGAAAATTACGGCCAACTTCTGGGATGCTCGACTTTCGGGATACGACACTGCCTCTCCCATAGCCGCAAACAGGGGTGGTAAAGCTGTCTACTTCTGGACGCGTTCATACCAAACCAACAGCTTAAGGGTGGGGAGGTATGAGAGCACCAATAGTGTAGTGGTCAGCAAGTCACGCTGCAAACCCCAGGTGCAGGTGTTCGGGTCCTGGCCTGGTCCACCTCTTTGGTAATGGGGCAGACAGTGAATGAGAATTTTTCAACTTGTATCTATTGGTATTCTATTGATTATTTATTGATTAATCATGTAATAAAATAAGTAGTCAATGCCTAGCATGTGACATGTCAGATATATGCACCAATAACGCATGAGGCGTGTAGCACCTTACTCTAAGGGTTACTAATAGTAGTGGGCAATCCTACCATGTTGAGAAATGCCTTCCTGACAGTTCATAGTGATGGTGGGTCATCTTTGAGGCCACAAAAGGACTATTGCTACTCTTTACGACAAACAAAATGTGGAAGGTGATGTTTCCTTCTTGTGCCAATAATGTACTTCAAGATAAGTTCCTACTGTGAGATGTGAACTCGACTGTGTTGACTTCAGAAACTTCTTCATAGTATAAAACACGAAAGAGATCCACCTTCTGACCCTCTGATGTGCTCAGTTCTGACATAAATGCACAAATTAGGATTGTCGAAAAGGTTATTATATCATCTTTAAAATGGTACCAAAAGCTTGAGCACTGTTGTTCCATTCAGGGTAAAGTAGTATTATAGTTCACAGTGCACGCATATACCTACATAAATCTTGTACAGAAATTGACTCAGAAGTAGTCTGACACTGCATATGGATGATGAGCAAAAGTGAGAAGATCGTCCCAAGATAATCGCTTTCAAGATGTTGTTACTCATTCAGAGGACCCTTATGAACAAAAATATCTCTTAGACTGAGAGGTAGATGGGGGTGGTCAGGAGCTTAATTCAAAACATCCTGGGATCACAACCCCAGTGATCTTAGTGTAGGCACATATCATAAGACCTGACTGGTCTACCCTATCTAATGCAGTGGTTGCAGGCCTCTCAGGAATAGCAAGTCCTGGGATCACTTCACTATTCCTTTCCCAGCACTAAGATCACTGCGATCTTAGTGAAAGAATTGCATAGTGGTTTCACCTGAGTACAAGAGCACTTATAGGGAACACTCCTGATCGAAAGAGTGAATAGCCTGCTGCATACATATAGAGGGGAGGGAGGATGTTTACTGAGTGTCCTTGAGGGCTCTTACACTGTTAATTTGGTGTTTAGCAACCAAACACCAGTGTTTAGGATCTAAACACATAGCTAAACACATTTTTGTCCCACTTTTCTAAACACATTTTTTGGCTAAACACGTTTAACTTTAAACATGTTTAGCTATCAGGTGTTTGATTTTACAAGTGTTTAGTTTTGATAGGTGTTTAGCTTTAAGATGTGCAGCATGAGTAAATGTTTAGATTAGTAGTGTTTAGCTTTAGGAGGTGTTTAGATACATACAAAACTACTGAGTCGTCAGGAAACTGGGTGATATACAACTATAAAAACGATACTATCCTTTTACTCATTTCATACATATTATACTTATCTTATCTGCTTATGCTTCTTATTAGATGGCTAAACACCTGGTGTTTATCTTTCAAATACATGTTTAAGACTAAACACATAGAGACTGGATGTGTTTAAACTCAAACACCTAAACACTATGGTGTGTAAGTGTTTAAGTGTGTGAGAAGTAGGTGTAGTTTTCAGGATAACTGTTTAGAATCTGATGGTGTTTAGCTGTAAGTGTTTGAATAGCATAGATGTGTTGGAATCACACACCAGGTAGATAGTGTGGTATGTATAAACACACACCTTTTTTGCAGTGTAGGGCTACTCATGTGTTAGGTGCACTGTAAGGTAATTCTTCCCTTCTCTCTCTTTGTCCTGGGGGGAGGGCACAATGCTTCTAATAGGCAAGCATAAATCATACATTCATGGGAACAACTCTTGAATACTGTACGGGGGTCAACTGCACCCTGTGCTTTTTTGTTAGCCCATAAACAATGGTATAAACACTGTTGTGAAGAAGAGTGACTCCACAGCTATTCCTTTATTTTGGGACTCTTACCCCTGTGCCCAGTCAGTACTTCTTGGAATAGTGTAGGAGGGCTGAGGCTAAGATCGATGTGATCTTAGTGCTGGCTAGGAAATGTGAATGCAGTCTAATTATAGAATAAGGTAGAATAATTCCTAAGATCGCTGAGGTTGAGATCCCAGGATGTTTTGAATTAACCTCCTGAGATCATCGTGAGGGATCTCAGACCAGAGGCTGAAAAGAGGTTGTGACTTTGAGTTTGTGCGCTGGAATTTACAGCAACTTACCCATTTCGTTGTAGTATGTATACAATATTAGTTTACAAGTTCTCACTAAAGGTTAGTCCAATGTAGCTATGATTGGTGCCTTTCAGGATCTAAACACCCATGACCAAGTGGACGAATAATTTAGTTAGCATCTTCAACGTGGCTTTCAGCTATTATTAGATAGACTTTAGATTATTGATTAGCTTATTGGTTATATAGTGTTGTAAGGGATTCATAATACAGGTGATGATTATGAATTTAACACTGTTTACTCCTCCTCCTATAGAGTCATGTGTTAAGCACCATATAACATTCACTAGAATTATGTATGACCTTCTATGAAGCTGTACCAGTACAGACTCTGGGTTGTCCCTTAGGTTCACTAAGCAATCGATTTGGCCCCATACTGGAAAGCTCCCAACTGCCACTACTGATAGTTGGCCCTTCCTCCTCAGACACACTGTTAAAAACTGGGACTAAAATACTTATAGTTCTGTGGACATTCTGTGATACTGCTATTGCCACTATTTCTACAATGATTCCCCTTGGTATAGTGCTTTACTATGCTATTTCCTGGGCTTTATTGTAGAAAATACACTGTTTCTATGCATCACCAATATGGCGGATTCATGTACAGTTTGCAAGGATGCCTGGTAGATACAATGACCATTTCCTAGAGTGCACTGCTTCCAGTCAATGTATCCCTACGAGTTTGCCGTCCCAACTGATACCTTAGATGCGTTCAAGGAACCTGCAATATAACTTTAAAGCCCTGATAGCGGACAAGGAATGAATGATTGATGGGTGCCATCTTGAATCGTCATAAAACTCAAGCACCACACTTGGTGAGCCTAAAATAGTTCACAGTGTTTACCACTTTTTGAGGTTCTTTTTTTGTGAGTACAAAAGATCAATTCTTATGTTAATGTTTCCTTCGACTCTTGTTTTATATGGTCTTTTCTATGTATACCGGTCCACTACAATCTTGATGAATCTCAGTCAATTCAATTGTCATACAACATTCTGTTAATACAGCAAATGCCATTGCAGATATGAGTTCAGTGGATTCTCTCCTATCGGTAGCAACCATCAACAGCAAAAGTTAATAAAAAATGCATTATTCAATGAGAGATCATTATCTTTGGCTTAAAATAATTGGCTACAGGCCATTAAATACTACAGCACCAGGCTAAATTCATTTCTAATTAATTATTTATGCCATCGATCCATACACGAGCCACTTCCTTCTCTGTGTTTAGAAAAAGGCGTCTAAATTGAAGAGTGTGCTGGATGTTAAAGACCATCCTTAGAGACCATAAACTACATTTTTATAACACTACCTCTAAATGGAGTTAGGTGGATACACTGTTCACTATGAGTCGCTATTCTTATGAATTAAATCATATAAAGAGGCTTTTAGATATGACTTAGATTGTAAGACTCGTTACATACCCATGCCTCGCATAAAACGCCCTGAACGGGTTGATAGCGTATAACCTTATTTATTAAGGAAAACCATGAAATATGTATCGCAAGGTGATAAAATATACTGCATTATTTTTTATGCAATGTAGGCAGGATTTGACATTATGGTCTGTAGTAAAGGAGTGTTGGGAGTAAACATCTTTTGACTGTTTATCGACCATCATCAGTTTAGCCAAGGACATGCTTCACACTGTCAATCATCTATGAAATTATTCAGTCTAAAGTTGAATACTGCAGCCACGTAGGTTTCACCTTGTACCCCTGTATCGTACAACCCCATATCTCATGCCAAACTGTATTTAATTGAACTGATCATCTCGAGTGCATGTGAATGTTATACAAATGCATTGGCCAAAGCGGATTAGAACATACTCGAGTAGCTGTTCAAATGCCTCTTTTTCTCAAATTCTGAAATGCCAAATGTTACACGTCTTATCAGGCTGTTTAGAGATACTGCTGTTTGCGCCAGTTCTTACACATCAATAATATTGAACCACAAAGTATCCCCATAAAACCTATTCAGCAGTTGGAGTATGTAAGTCTACACTGTAGAATATGAGTCTGTAAGTTTGTCCATTTCTTTCTATCTTTTTTTGTTTCTAGCTTTATATATATATATATATATATATATATATATATATATATATATATATATATATATATATATATAAATTGATGAATGTATCGCTTGTGACTTACTAGCTAGGTATACACCATGATTCATGATGACCGATGAGAATAATGCCTCGATGCATTAGAGGCTTCTAAAATTATTGGTTAATATAATCATGAGTACCTCTCCACATTGCCAACAAACAGCTCCTACTTGACACATGATGATGCTGTCACACTCCATTGGACTTCTATATAAGCAGTTCACTTCCCATATTGAGTGTAACTCAAGCCTGTCTGACTACATGCAGGAATGCCCATCAAGTGTGGTTTATGAATAGACAAAACCTCGCAACCTATATGAAGTTTGAGTGCAGCTAATGTATACCGACTTAGCTAGTTTATTTATTAGCCAATGAAGTCACACTAACTATTCACTGTGGTCCTCTTGGGGGGCAAAAGGTACCCATCTGATAACTGTTATTAGTGATAACCGCTGGTAATCAGCTTCAGCAATGGCCCCACCCATTGGACAATTCGCTACCTCTGTATACATAGGGTTGACGGTAATTGGTAGATCTGTAGGGGTTATAAGGTATTCACAGGTTTTTCAGGTGCAGTGACCAGACTGAGTATTCATCAAAAATAAGTCACCGATACCTAGCCTTAAGCTCAGCATCTGAGAGTCATGTGCTTTGAAGTAATCGGATAATGTTTACTCTCATCGCCTTAGGGTGATGAAAATGATACCGCATGGGGGGGGGGAGTCTTAACGTGGAACTATAATTAGCTTGCAATAAGCCACTAGTGATGTACATATGCATGCACTATGGCAACCCTTCGGAATGATGCTGTAGAGATGAGCAGACTCGCAAATGCTTTATCGATGTATCATGACAGCCCATGGCTATGCTGCATTAATAATAGCAGGCTCTTGAGGGTCGTATGATAATTCCTCTCAGTTTATGAAATCATTTACAAACTGACTGACTCATATTATTGGACATGAAATTTTATTTTATTTTCACTTTTGAGGGATTTACTTTAATATCTTTTATATGTTTAAGGCTCATAATGCTGTGTATATCTGGTTTTAAAAGCTCCCATCAATATGAGATTTCCATGTCAATAGAAATTCAATGTATGTGCAGGTGCTTCATAACGATTACTCCGACATCTGTTAACCTTGGAAAAGGCACCCCAAGGTGGACTACAAATTTGTTTTCTTGATGGAATGTCTTATACACACTGAAAACATGGAAGATCCGAAACTTGTCAGCGGTGACCACTTTAAGTCCTCAAGTTGACGATACCTAAAACTACAGCTTTAGGTAGTCAAAATGACGACTTTAGGTCGTCATCCTGACGACCTGAGTCATCAGGATGAGAATACTGACAGTACAGAGTCGTCATATTGATAATAATAATTTATAAAAAGATTAATTTCTAGAATTCTGTGCCAGCCAGATTATTTAGTGTACAAAGAAAAAGGTATGTTGTGAATAGTATAGAGACGACCATCTGGCTTTTAGGCATATACTGACAGTACAGAGTCCTCCTATTGATGACTCAGGTCGTCAGGACGACGACCTAAAGTCGTCATTTTGACTACCTAAAGCTGTAGTTTTAGGTATCGTCAACTTGAGGACCTAAAGTGGTCACCGCTGACTAGTTTCAGATCTTCCATGTTTTCAGTGTAGTTATATCTTCATGCTGTTTTGGTCAATCTTCACTGAAATTGTCACGTATGTGTAGAGCTACACCTTATCCTTGTTCCTTACCTCAGAGAATAATAAATGCTGTAGTAATAAAAGCTAATGTGACACGACATTATACATATAAAATAGTTTCTATTTAATCAATAGGCCTCTGACAGAAGCCATGATGAAAAAGAGGCTGACATTTTCTTTACACTAATGCCAAATATAAAGGGGATGACTTTATGTTCATTAGAGAACTGATTTAATAATGATGAATTAGTATATATAGATCCAATGAGAGATCATATTAAGGAATTACACCCGATAATAGCCAGCCTCCCCACCTTCTAGTCTGAATAAAAGATAAGGAGAAATTAAGCACGTACCTCTTGTGCAACTCTACCATGACTGATTGACCAATAACCCTTTATCTGCTTAAGCAGGCCTCCACTTTCATGCCTCTTGGTCAGCCTAATGCACCAATGCACGGCTGGTGATTCTATACTTGCTGGCACTGCATTGATGCATCATGCTGCTGACCTCCTGTAGTGTATCAAGCCAGAGCATCCACACTGACCAATAGGCAGCCGAAGGGCATGGTGCATTAATACATAAGGTGGTACTTATGTGAATAATGATAGATAAGGCCAGGTATCGTGTTAGGCTATGTATTAGCAGACATGAGAGGAAGTGGGAGGAGTGCGGCATAATTAAAGGAACTTAGGTAGGTGTGGTGAGCATGGAATGTGCTCGAGTACTGGAGGTATTTTGCTGAAAAGTACAAAAAAATCTCAGTGGAAGGGGAAAAAAAGAAAAGATAAGGAAAAAAGAAAGAAATAAAGAAAGTATTCCCTCGCAAAACGGGAACCGTATTTCAATGATACTGACAACCCTCAAATTATCAAGAAACATACAACGTGCCATTACATGTACTGTAAATCCCCTGTCATAAGCCGGATTTGTTTTTCTATTTTGGGCCCAAACCGGCTTCTAAATTTTTCCCAAAGTCCTCCCCTGGCTTATGACTGTTTTTTTTACTATAGAATAAAGAGAAAATGGTAAAGATTTGACCCAAAAACCGGCTTTTATTTTTTTTTCCTGAACTCACCCCCGGCTAATGACCGGGGCGAGCTTGTGACCGGGGATTTACGGTAGATCCATTATGACCATACACTTTGCATTAGGGGGTCGTATTACACAGTAGCTTTGTCATACATAAGGGCCGTATTACACAGCCTGGTCATGGGACCTCTTTGATGACGTCATAGAATCAAAATGGCGATGTAAACAAGCCGTGCAGTGAGTTACCCACATCTAAAATGGTCATTTCTTTTTGTTGTCTAGTTGTTGTCGATGATGTAATCATGCCCCAACGATGTAATTCAATGATGTAACCATGGAATAAATGCAAAGGAGCACTCGTGGGAGTCTATCTCAGGGTTATCTCACATGCAGTGATATTCCCGATACGGGCGCCGTGCAATACGGGAACATCACTGCAGGTGAGATAACCCTGAGACAGACTCCCACTCATGAACCTTCGCCTATATACTTTCAAACTTAAAATCACTGATCGCATCTACAAGGTGGCTACTCTAGAGAACTGAAGAGAGATTTATAAACATACATCTATGATTCTTGATATATTATGGCTCCTAAAAATAGGCTTCATGGTTATTCAATGCAGGCTTCTCTAAATTGCAAATTACCATCGACTCAATTAATCATTGATGTGATTTAAATAGAATTGCACATCTGATTATCTGCAGGGTTAGGGTATCAAGATTCATTTGCGACTACATTTTCAAATTACTATTCCCCTGATCAAATTAGGCCTTGAACCATTAGACTGAGTAAAGGGAGTATGGACCTTGATTCCTTGATTTGAAGTATAATTATAGCTTGAAATCATGTCTTATTTTATCCATGAGTAGGCTAATTAAGATGATTCGGTTAGTTGTGAGAGTAAGAATCCCACTAATCTAATCATGGTCCCACATGGTCCTGCTGTTATTGGAAACCAAAATGCCACCATTTACATACCCACACAGACATTGCAGGCATCGGTTCACTATAGTTTAAAACCCCCTGGATACATCTATGGAAAAAACTTTTATAAGTCATAATCAAAACTAAGCATTTTACATGAATTATGCATGACGTCAAATCAAAATCGCACACACGGGCCAAGCAACGTGTATCATCCTGAAAGTACTATATTATAGGAAATTTACTGTTGATCTCTAGGATGTCAAGTCTGGGCTTTGTTGACAGACCACACAGGTTTATCTGGAGTAGGTACACATACTTGATATAGATTATAGATCATGCATTTAGAGTTGTTTACTATTGCACACCATGTCCAAACACTTTTCTGAAGACTCAAAGTATACGTAATGGGGAATGCTGTCAAATCCGATGACACTAGTCGAACATTGTGTCAAAATGATGCCTCTTTAAATTTACCAGAAGAATCAAATTTAGATATGAGTTTTGAGGCTATTTGAGGTGATGTCACAGTTAATTTAAGTACCAATATACTGTCCTTTCACATACCTTTAGAGAGATGTGAGGTTTTGTTTCTACTGTCATGAGTAGACAATTATTTTCATCTGCGATCTTTTGCCAAAACAGTGAACAACACACTCCCAGACACCTACTAATTATGTCCTCTAAAAGTGATACCGTTCTCCAGCACTCTCCTATGCCTGCCATTTATTCTATTCCTACTACCTCTAACCTTTAGACCTTACAAGCTCTGCACATCATTCATTTCAACCTGTTCCTGGTTCCTTCCTATTTTCTGCTGTTTTAGCACCAACACTGTTTTGTGCTATGTTAAGTCTAGTCCCGGGCAATGCATTCGTGCGTCTAGAAATGCATCAAGCTATGTCACGCGGATGCGACACTTGCGGGAAGTTCACATTGCTGCACTACTGCATCATGACAACCAGAAAACCTTCAATTTGGAAATCTGGCTATCATCAGTTTTTCCAATGTTGACCTGTGGTTAAAAACACAGAACAAACTGATCATGATATTGATATCATTGATATGATATTTTCTCAAAGTTGATTGTCACTGGCTGATTCAATGTTGCGATAACAATGATGAATCAACTATGAAAAAAGGCGGCATCGGTTCAATGATCACATAACGAAGGTTGAATTAAGAAAAAAAAACATTTCATGGTTGATTATTGTCTTCCTGTGACCAGATTTTGCAAAAGGAGACGGTTGACAACACCCCAGTGGACACATAACTTTGAATGAACGTTGAAATAACGTTGATCAAGCATCATAAACGTCGATCCAACGTTCTGTGATCACTGAAATACAAATTGACATAGCTGAAAAGTGGTGAAAACAGACAAGGTTGAGAAAAAGTGGTGAACGCAGATCTATGGATGGATCAATAGTGTCAACAAATTAATTAAGTTTAATCATTATCAATATAAGCCTATGGTCGGCATTGATTCAACATTCTGTGCAGTGTCGGATTTAGAGGGGGCGCGGGGGCGCAGCCCCCCCCCCTTTTTTCCAGTACTTAAAAGAAAAGACCACCCTATTTTCATGTTGATTTATTTTGATAGCCTTTGTACTAATAAAAACGATTTTTGCCTACTCATTTAACTATGCACTTACATAAGGGAGAGAAGCAGGCACTTTGCTGAATTGTATGATGTCACAATTGACCGTATGCAGCAGAACTGTAACTGCACAGCACTGTTGGACTACAGTCAAATGCTCTCCATATCCTTCTCCAGACCATGGTTATTTATCTATTATGATAATTGATATTAAATGGCCCAGGGGAGGGTTCCTAAATGATATAATAATATTTTGCACTTCAATATTTTATTCATAAACATGCTTTACAACAACCTCCATACAAAATCAATGCAGTACCTGCTGCATTTGGTCAATTGTGATGTCATACAATGCAGCAGAAAGAGCTTCTGCTCTCCCTTATAGAAGTGCATAGTTCAGTGAGTATGCCAAAACTGTTTTTATCAGCACAAAGGCTATCAAAATACCCCAACATGAAAATAGCGTGGTCTTTTCTTTAAAGAGTTTAATTACATATTTCCAACCCCAAAATTTGCTAAAAATCAAGGGATGCGCCCCCTCCTTTTGGGCCGCGCCCCCTCCTTTTCAAAATCCTGGATCCGCCACTGCTGTGCTCATCAGGCGGTGGATCCCTAAAAGGGTTAGTAACCTCAGACTGTAACTATCACCCTAGGTAATCCCCAGTGCCACAAACAGGCCTTAATTATTAACATGTGGGGGCAGCCACTATTGATAGGTGGAGGGCGTTTCCTTTTCAGATATTGAAGGTGCGTGCTACAAAGTCGATAGGAGCGGGCAGGGTGTGTATGTCCAGGATTGGCTCCATGGGGAGGGGTGGAGGTTCAGGAAGTGAATCTAACCTTGGTAACCATGCCTCGAAGTTGATAAATAGAACTTATAAAGATTTTATCATCCCTCAAAGCTGAATGAATAGTCGCAATTTCCCCCTCCCATTGCATGCCTTTAACAAATCAGATGATTGAACTTTAGTTTTTTCTCTGTTTCATTTCTCGAGCTATATTTATTACAATAACTCTTGAAATGGCATTGGGCGTCAAATCCTATACCCTCTTTGCCTCAGTTGCATTTGATTGATTTGTATCTGTTTCCTATAGTTTCCTCAGACATTATTTTTTTTTTCTTTGAGTTGATTAGATATCTAAGTGGTTGGATAGCAATACACCGTCTGTGCAACCCTGCACTATCTCAAATGATGCAGTGAAAGGAGTATGCTAAAATATCATTAGACTGCCCCATACCCCATCCCACCACGTACTGTACATACATGCGTGTATGCATCCATGACCCCCACAGACAATCGCGAGTGTCAGGATAAGCAAACACAAAGCATACCCCACGGGCTTTTGCATGGGCTATCCTTTTTGGTTGCCTTCTCAGTAAAAGAGCCATAATACATAGTTATTGTATCCAACAGCAAACATAATATTCACACTGTCTCTATAATGGTGATGTTGTATGCTACAGTCATTGTTGCTTGGTTTCTACCCTATACAACATAGGCAATGCCCAATACATACATTGTTTGAGTAACAGCGCAACTTTCTGAGAGAGCCATTAAATTATGCATAGTAATTGTTATGCTGTCGTGGCATAACAAAGGATACCTACCGCAATACCCCTCTGTAATGCCCTCTATAAGGCCTGTGTTTATAAATAAAATAATTACGCACAAACAAACTTCTCATACAGGGCGATCCTGACTACAAGATGCACATAGAAAGTTAAAGACTAGATGAGTGTCTACACAAGACCTGGAGGATGTTGCGAAAGGTTAGGGATCAAGTTCTATTGAGGTGAACAAATGTTTAGGTGGAAAACTCAGCAAAACATAATTCTAGGACCACTATTTTACCGACAACGGTGCATTTCAGTGAATGTGCACTTTTACAGTTCCATACCTTCAACAGTGTTCATCGTCCCTTCTGGAGGGCATTTCTCAATGATGCCAATTGATACTATTGAGAAATGCCCTACTGAGTTCAGACCTCAAATTGAGATGTCAATAATGCATCAATATTATTATGTCTACAAATTTCAGGCATTGCCTTTATTACTAGAATTCTCCTGATCCTCACCCTCTACTGACATCTAAAAGTTACAACGAATCCCTTACTATCAACTGTGTGTCTGTGTTTCAGATGCTCTGCGACAACAGCTGATCCAACAGGCGTCTGGTGTCCTGTACCCTAAGTGTATGAGTCACCTCAAGTACTCCGTGGAAGACCTTAGCAGTAGCGTCCACCTCGATATGCGTAAGTATAAACTTGTTATCCCTTGAAGGTGGCATAATGCCTTGCGATTCATATTGGTCGATCGAATAACACATTTTACTTTGAATGTACTTTAACTCCTCAGAAGGATATAATTATGCTTCATAGTGTTAGACTGTCAAAGGCTAACCTTTACCCCTCTTCTCAGAATGGCCCTCTCCGCCAAATGGCTATTGGACAACCAATATCTGGGATTGGCATGAATTATAACTACACTCAGCTCCCTAATTTGGTCATCATTCCGTCTTTTCAAAAGTGACGACATTGGCAAGAGGAACACATTAGAGATGTGACCACAAATAGACAGTTGACTGTATAGCCATAGCAAATATCTTGACGAATTTAGGATCAGTATTAGAGTGGTCGATCATGTGGCTGTGAGTTAGGATGTGTAAGGAAATCCCACAGTTGTTGAACATGATATCTAGCATACCTTGTAGAGATCAAGGCATCAAGGCAAAGTGGAAGACTTCTTTTCTGTCAGATTTTAGCCAGACCTGTGAAAGCCAACCAAATAAACCTAGCTACTTTGGATTCTTAGCAGGACATACAGCTAAACTGATTGCAATTGAATATTGAATGTTGTTAAATTCCTAGAATGTGACACACAATAACATGTGATGTAGTTTTTTTTGGGAAAAAACAATAAGCAGCCAACGCTATGTGTTGTTATACACTTTCAAAGTTCGATATTAGCTAGGCCGGTGATCGATCCGCACTGGCACTTAATCATTGTGGTCAGACCTTTAAAGTTACACCATGCCCCACATAATTCCTGTCCCTTTGTCATCATGATCCACCAGCGCAGTCTTGGGGAACCTACTCACAAGCACTGCATTGATGCATCAAGATAACCCTTTAAACCTGTCCTGATCTATGAATGCAGCTCTGGTCAGAGGACACCTAGGACTGCATTTATGTAATATAATGTCCCATGGGAATGACGCATATAGCTGCGGATGCGTAACTGTAGAGCTGCTAAGTGTTACAACACTGCTAACTGTTACAATGACACTTAGCAGTAACCCATCCAACTGCTAACTGTAACAAAAGAAAATGCTAGGTGTATGCTAAGTGTTATTGTAACAGTTAGCAGTGTTGTAACACTTGGCAGTTCTACCGTAATGCATCCGCAGCTATGCGTCATTCCCATGGGGCATTATGTAACATAAATGCAGTCCTGGTGAGTCTTCTGACCAGAGCTGCATTCATAGATCAGGACAGGTTTACAGGGTTAGCACACTCTCTCAAATGGTTGTACATGAGAGTTATTGTACCAATTAGTAGTGTTGTAACACTTAGCAGTTCTAGAGTTACACAGCTCTTTAAGGGCGGCTTATGCAGGAGTGAACCATGCCAATTGGTCGTCATGATGCATCAATGAAGTGCTCGCGAGACTGCTCGCGAGACTGCAGACGACCCTCTGGGAGTTAATGTATCAATAGGGTGCTCCAATGAAGTGCTGGCAAGCAGTCTCACCAAAACTTCATTAGTGCATCATGACGACCAATGGGTATGATGCATGAATGCATCTGGGAGTTTGTGTATCTACTCCATAGGGTCGTCATGATGCATGAATGCAGCCCTGGCGAGTTACTCTGCATTCATGTATCATGGCGACCAATGGCTATGATGCATTACTGTATGATCAGCGGTCCTTAAAGGGTTATAGATCAATGAAATATTTATCAGCGAGGTGCTTTAGTCTATAGTTTGGTGCTCAATAACGATCCCTGCCATCGGTCTGGCAATGCCGCTGATCAGAACAATGGTCAGTTCCAAATAGAGACCAGGAACCTGCCAATAACCTATGAGTAGGCAGTGAATGAGAACGAACCAAGTGAGCAGGAATGCAACAGGTATGAAAAAAAGTCGAAAAAAAGACATATGATTTTCAAAGTTTCTAAATACTTTGTAACGGTTTCCATTAAAATATCACTTTTAAATGGGCAAATATGTAAGAAGCAATTTTTTAATAGGTAGGGGACAGGGTTGGGGGCGGGGACTTAGTTGGGTGCATACTGTTAATTCATCTAGCATAGTTTTATAGTAAATGAACGAACTCCAATAATTGCCCTCGTCACTTTTTCCTATTCCAGGGAAATTATGTTTCTAAGGCAAAGTATTTGATTAAGAAAGTGCATTTCATCAAAATGAACAATTTGTTTCAATGGTCATAATTTGTAAAAATTAGAGTAAGAGACGTTTTCAAAAGAGACATTTTCTACACAAATGGTGGCCTAATCCATCATCTGTTAATGACATCTACTGTGAATATACCGATATTCTACGGGCTATTGCGAAAAGAATCAGAATCGGATTGTAACCTACCTTCTAGTTCCTAGCTGTTCTGCTGCTCAGAACCAACTTGTCATCTTACACTCAGAATCAATCGTTTAAGTGTGAGTCATACTGAGAAGCATTCCCCAATTCCTGAAAACTTAAGAATCAATTCTATAACCTTATTACCTTGCTGCAAAACAGGGGAGGAGTCATTGCCTGAGGGTAGTCAGTTCCCTTTTGGAAATAGCACCTCCAACAGAATTGAATTCCTATCGTTTCGCAACAGCCTCCTGATGGGTTGTTCCACAAAGAGATATTTGAATGCATTATTGATGAGTAAAACACTTGTTATTGCTTTGAATCATGTGCAGCCACTTCGAATGTTTTGCCATATCATTTAACCAGAGCAACATGGTAATTATCCTAAGAGGAAATAGGTCTGCCCTCATCTGTAAAAACACGGGTGAGAATAGATTCGGCTATATGGTATCCAGGCAACAAGCCAAGCAGAAACACATCTGATCACTTCCGGTACCAAACGGAAACAACCACTGATTGGCTGTTTTTGTCGATTGAATCAATGAAACAGGAGGGAGGGTAATCAATTCTTTAATTTGATTTTCTTTTATCCTGCTTTTTTCCCCAATCTTCCTCTGGATGTGATACTAGGGTGGTGTCTGCGCAGTGGGGGCCTGGTTCTTGATGAGGGGGGTGTGGGGCCCTTATACCACAAACATCCCTTAGGCCTCAAACAAATAAATGCCCTTATACCACAAATGCTGTTACACCACAACTGCCCTTATACCACAAATGCCCTTATACCACAAACACCCTTTTAACATGACCAACACTGTACAACAAACACCCCGGCATCACCTACGATACTTTGTTTGTGAGATATATGAAGATAATTTAAGTTAAAGGCTGATAGATCACGTGATAAGTGTCAGATTTTGCAGTATTTGAATGCCATAGGCTTTGGGGCAAGTAATTGTTTGAAGCCAGTTTGTCATACAATGTTATGGGTTTCATGTACTTTTGTCCTATATGCTTCCCCAATGTATCACCCTGCTTTTTTCAAAGCAGAAAATCACTGTACTTTTGGTCCCATGTGTTCAAACCACTACACACCAGAACTCTTCATTTCCCCTTGACCTACTGATTATGTGTTAGCCACTGAGTAGTCTATACCTTCTACATTATTTTTGCCTAGTCTCCAAAATGGACAACTACAGCCTTATGCCATAAGCATGAACAAAGATCCTTACACCATAGGGGTGGTTCTGGCATAAGGTTATTTGAGGTGTAAGGGTATTTGCAGTTTGAGTAAGTCAGTGATATTCCAGGGTGTTTGTGTATGCTTGTGGCATGGTGTTTGTGGTATTAAGGCATTTATGGCATAAGGGCAGTTGTGGTGTAAGGGCAGTTGTGGTAAAAGGCGTTTGTGCTTTAGTCCCATGTTTGTGGCGTAAGGGCGAGTGGTTGCCCTTAGGCCTCAAACAGATGCCTGTTTGAGGCATAAGGGCTGTTTGTGGTATAAGGGTACGAAATGGGGCGTCCTCCTGTAGGTGGGCCATGATTGCGCTCATTTTACATGCCATTTTGGCCAGAGCTGCACATGGGCTATATGGCATGCCGATTGTGTACAGACTCCTGGCAGTGAACTCAAAATAATTGGAGTTGAAGGGTCTATGATACTAGCAAAGATGTATTGCTTTATATAGATGAGGCAAGAACTGGGGTACTTTGTAAAATATTGAAAATGGTACTTTTGAGTTGAGAACCTCTGAATAAATCACCATCTACTATAGTTCTAGGACATGAATAATTGGCGCTATTATAATGTTAATTAAATTGCTCAGAAAACAGGAGTGTGAAGAATCATTATAGATATACAATCACTGGTGAAAGAAAACACCTTCGAAATAACAACAAATCTTTGGCAACTTCTGGGCACAGCTTTCACCAGTTTTCCCGGGGTTCACTGTAAAACAATACCTCACCGTACCGTTTTGGGGATTCTTGTTATATTCACATGTCATTTCCTAGAGTGTCCTAACACACGGAAATGGGCTTTGGCACGGATAACAGGGCATAGCCTTTGGCACACATCTAGCCGGCATACCTTGAGCTTCCTCCCTAATCTTCTCCTCCTTCCCTCCCACCCAGACCTCATACACAGGGTCTCCATAGCAGTGGGTGCGCCTGATCTTCTATCAGCTTGCGTGCCAACTGATTGAAGTATTCTCAGGTTTCCTCTATTGAGGCGAGTCACTTGACTTGGACCCCAATGGCCGATCTGACCATTGTTACCAATTCCCACTACACCTTCCAAGCCACTCGTTCACCCCAGAAATCACCAAGCAACACACAATGAGAGACTTAATCACTGAGTTCAGTTCTAGATATACCCAACCTAGTAGTATAAGTCTTACCATAACTCCTGCCACATAAGACAGAGGCAAATGCTCAATTCTTGTCAGACCTTTGAAGAACACATTGATTCACCATTTCTTCAATATGGTACTACTTTATACTCTAGGTACAGCCTAGATTTAGGAACTAATATGAGAAATTTGAAAGAAGAAAAAAAATGGACTAGGTCACCTTAATGATTTTCCTATCTCAATAATCTCCTGAGCAGGCATCGTTCCTGCAACAACCGATTCTACTTAAGGGTACCAGGCAAACAAAATCTCGAAGGAGCTGAGGTTCCGGTGGAACATTTGTACATTTCATGTTAAGTTCATTTGAAACCAGAGTAACAGATAATGTGCAAGCTCAACAACAGGATGGACAGACAAATAACTGTTACTGATACCGTGGTACAGGTGCATAACATAGATATACATCTTTGAAATTGAGATAAGGTATCCCGAGGGCTAGCCAGCGAAGCCTTGACCGCTTGTCAAGTCACCAACAACAGTCACCAACAACTCGGAGATTTTGTTTCAACATTATGTCACCTCATTGGACAATAATCTGACAGCGTACCTGGATCATCTGTAATGGATACCAGAGAAAACAGGCTTCTTTGTTTTTGCCATAGTGAATTTAATCATCCCCAGGGTCTTGATTTCTGTCATAGACCCCTCAGGAGGGCAATTCCAAAAAGATGACGATTCTTTTGTGGCCATGTCATGCATTTAGAAACAACCATTTAAGAAACAGAAGATGGCCATATTTTTAAATGATTATACATTCACAGTGTTACATATGCCAATTGTACTTTAGAAATTATGTAGAAAGGTCACTTAGGAACTTGATCACACCTGATCTGAAGACCTTTGTGTTCTGACGATATTTGTAATTCTATATCGTGAGCTTTTAAGAATCATCCTCCTGGTATATTTTTTGCACAGTTACTACAGTTTCTGTTTTACCTGGTCATGATTTGTCGTGGGCAGGTGGACACAGGTGGCCAGGAGTGGGAAGCTATCAGACCCCAGTGGTCCTTTGCACAGAGGGTGAGCTATATTCACTAATGAACTGTAGACATGAAAAGAACACCAAATGTGACCCATCAAGGGAGAACACTCCTCCGTTGGGGATTTTTTATTCCCCAGGGGTCATTGGAGGGGCAAAATAACTCTAAAATGATTATAGAAATACATTAAGCTAATTATTGATGCAGGATTCAATTGTCCCATTTAAAATGCCCCATTTCGGGTAAAAATGGCCCATATTTGGATGGTAAAATGAATACATTTCATGAGAAATCGACCAGATGCGTTTTCTTTTCGTCGGAATTCTGCATTTACTGCCTATTCCCTGACAGATGTCTGAGAGTTTCTTTATGTAGGAAGTCACCTGTTATACCATAGCAATTCAAATTAATGTAGGTGTAATGGGTGGGCTAATATAAAGCTCTGGAAGTCTTTTCCTAATTACATACAGTCCTATGACATGAAATCTCAATGTGTCTCCTAAAGAACCTTGGAGGCTGCAGCCGTAGTATATTAAGGAAAAGCCTCCTGGCTAGCCCCCACACCCCCCCTCTGCCTTCAATCCTTTAGTTTCGTATTGGTATCCCCTGGACCACTGTACAAGGGAGTATAAGAGAAGAGTAGTTAGAAACGGTTTATTGTAAACAAGTGTTAAATGTAATAATGTACATAAATATAGACAGCAATCCATAAAGAGTTGGCATAATCCATAAAGGGTTAACATAGAGGTGGAAGATGACTGGGGAGAACCACACCTGCAAGATAAAAAGAGATGGGTAAAGGTTAGAAGAATCACGTAAACAGGATATACCATACACCCTCCCACCTACACCGACCAGCCAGGGAGCTTGTCCAAAAGGTAGTACAGTCAGAGAATAAGAAGGCCCCTTACAACTAACATAATAATAAGATAATATTAACCCACATGAAACTACCAGCATAAGCGGCCCAAGGTAGTAAACCGGGCCAAAGTATGATTATAAGTTATCAGGGGCATAAGGGGTCCCTACCTGAAGAATAATGAACTAGTAAAGGGATAGAGGAATACACATAAAGGACGGTAAAGGAAGAGATATATTATTATTGGAGTAAGATAACACACGAAGCTAGAGGGTCAGCAACTGGGCGATATACTCGCGGAATTAATCCAATAGGAGAGTGCACCAGCTGTATCATCAGTAGCACTATGTAGGATTACGAGTGTTAGATAAAGCTGTAACTTAAACCTCAGTGGTTACCAGCAGAGGTCTCACACACACAGACATGAAGTCGACATGCAATTGAAATGTATACATATGTTAAGGGTTTGGATGAACTCTAATAGACCACAATAGGAGTTAATGTGACTATAGATTGTATCTTCACCTGGAAATGGAATGTTCAATAAAAGGTAACATGTAATCCAGACTTATGATTGTTGATTAGGTGCATTAGTATTCTACCAGAGCTACTCCCTCTATAAGGCGCTGATAATGATTGTACATCATAATGGAGCAGATAAGGTCACCCAAAGTCTTATAGTGCACCAAGGCTGGGTATAGCTGAGATTGAGGACAAAATGTCGTCAATAATATTGGTCTTATTGCAGTAAAGGCCCAAGATTCAAAGCAGGGTAAATCACATAATTCTTACATACACACTCAGATATGATTACACATGCGTGCACATGGCCTATGCACATTGATTGATATTGATATAATAACTTTGATGACGACCGGAATATAATAACTGCATGCTTTCACAATGCGATCTGGATGCTGGGTAAGGCCTTTCCATTGTAATGGATAGATTACATATCAATTGCTTCTTTCAGAATTTGACAGATTTACTTCAAACATTTATTTCAGACAGAATTAGGCTAAAATCAGTAATGACCGAATTTACCCTTAAACTCATTATTAGGTGTGAGTAGTATAATTATGGAACTACTAGTAATAGGATGGCTGTGGTATGAAAGTCCTAACCATTGGACACAGAACGGAGAATCAACGTTTAGCTAACGTTGATCAAGCATGATTATCGTTATTTCGTTGTTGATTCAATGCTCTGTGCACACTCAATATGAACATGATCAAACAGCACAGTTTCAAACATACGATAGGAATTAGGCAAATGGAAAACTTAGAAGTCTAGATTGATTCGATTTTATCTCTATAAGGAAAAAGGGAAGCGTGACATAAAGACGTCCTCGTTTGTTATTTTGGAACGTTCAACAATTATGTCACCGGTATTTAGGCATTTTTCATGTCCCACCCACCCACATGTCACTGGACCTATAGAGGAACCCAAACCCCCTTCCCCACCCCCTAAGCAGTGAAGTACTTGTTGAACGTTCCATCTCTTATATATCTATTCATTCATCTATTTATATCGGAAATGAACAGGTGTTGTTGTGATCTCTTTTCATCAAGGTTATAATTTGATTGAACTCGATGCTTGCGTGATAAAGCTTTGATAGTTTGACTTTAGCCTCACATAGGAAGCCTCGCCAATCAATACCAACTGCGTGACCTTGACCAAACTATGTAATATCTCATGACATGAAGATTTCAAAGGTTTTTCTTTGTCCGGTAAAGCATTTACTATTAAAAATAAAAACTGGCTTTGGACAACCTTGTAGACAAATTAACTTTTTATTATATACAGGAAATCAAACTTTAAGTACAGAAAAGTCTAAATACCAATAGGTGCATTTTTTTTATCTTAAAAGTTTTCTCCCTTTTATTTGTGTGTACAAACTGCGCATTCTGACTATGATGTGTACCCACATATAGTTCACCGACAAATGCTCTATATCCCACAGTATAGATCTGTGGTAGACAAGGAGGACAAGAGTTACTGTGAATAATCCCAAGACTTCTCAGACTCCTACACCATACACCAATCGATATCCATTGTGCCTATACCTCCCTAAAGGGGCTAACTGGCAATGTCCCCACAAACCACCCAGTGTAATGTCCCCATACACCCTCATACACACCTCACCAAAGGTCCTTACACTTTAAGGGCAATCTACTACCCTCAGGGTCATGATATTTTCATGTCATGATGCATAAATGCATTCTTGTCAGCACTGTTTGGTGCATCATGCTGACCAAAAACATCAATGCATGGGATCGGCATGATGCGTGAGTGCAGCCCTGATGGGTAGCATTCACGCATAATGACCACCAATAGGCATGATGCATTTAAGCGATATGCGGCCATTAAAGGGTTAAACTTAACGCTTCATATCCACCCATTATCACCCATAGGGGCCATATAAGAGAGGCAGCCCACTGAAGACGTAATGGCCCCCAGTGGGCCTCTTACCTAACCAGACGGAGAAGCCACCACAAAGACCTGCTCAGAGTCCATGGGAGTGTTACTCAGGCCTTATGACTTTGTATAAATTAGATTCCCACGCTTTGATGATTAAATATTTATCCATGACTGCACATTTGGAGCTGGTGGTACACAAGGGTCTGATGGATTTGGGGTTAACCCTGTTAGCCTAGTAACACTTGGGAGTGGGGAACCAGTGTTTAATGATGCAATACCTGTGATGTTGTCAGCTAGTCATATATTAAGTCATTTAAGGTGAAGGACATTTATGGTGAGATCACATATACACTGAGTGATCAACACTGGTACCTTTATTAATGGCTACATGGGCCACGGGGACAGGGTAACATTATAAATAATGTGTCAGATTGAGTTAGTCTCTCCATCTGTTCAATTACTAAAGCCATTTACACAGTCTCTGTGAGTAATGTTTCACTTTGATCTCAATATCGCTAGGTTATATTAATGGTTTATGTTCAAAGACTGGTACACTTTACTAGAGAAAACGCCAGGGGCCGAGTATATAATAGCTTTTTTTCAAAGAAATGTCAAGCATTGTTCAGGAACTCGCTTCAAATGTTGTCTTAGGGACTGGCAGTAATGGAAGAGCAACAGGAAAGGTGTGTGGAATAACATGATATATTTCATATAATGTTTCATCGAGACTGAACTGGTTTCCTGGAGCACAACATGCATGCTGATATCAGCGACTAGTCTTGCACAAGACTTGTTCCTGGCAAGTCCCACAGTGGGTGGTACCTAGCGAGAAGTTCTGAGATTAGAACCATCATTGCCGGCATCATTGCCACGCATATGCATCGTCCCGAATATGCCCAAAAATGCCAGGATGTCATACTAAAGAAAAGTAGCTGTTCACACTCAAGCCCTAGTTTCAGCTTAATCAGGGATGCACCTTATCTGTAAGGTATTACAGTTATTAAGCAACATTCAGTTCCACCCCCCCCCCCCACTTATAATGGTAATACAGTGCAGCATCATCTGGCCTGCTATTGTTTAAAGCTTACTGTAAGCATCAGTATTGCTGACTTGTATGATATGTAACAGCATTAGGACCAAACAATACACTACAGGGCCAATACTGTCATGGTCCTAGCAGTTATACTGAAGTACATCTGGGGCCCATTTCAATATAACTGACGATATGATCATGAGAAATTACTAAGATCAGGAGATCCCACTGGGGGCGCCTACTGTCGCCAGACAATCCTCTCTGTGATTGGTCCCTAGTTTTGATAAGATATGGTATAGCAATTTTCCACTGCCAAGTATATATAGGCAGTGAGGAAGGTCTGTATTGGAACAAAGTGAACTTCATGACTATGTGACGCCTATGTTGTGACCAGGGATGTTGAAATAGGCCCCTGCGTCGTTACACTTAAACATCCCCACTCACGTACTGCTATATCAGCATATAAGACTAACAGTTGTAATGATTATAATGTTCTTAATATCAAACTAATGATGGCATCACCAGGAGGAAGATACATAAAGACTGACGACATCCATAAGCCATACAAGGAAAAGGGCTAAATAAATTGATTGAAACTTCTTCTTAATTACCAGAGTTAATCAGGCTTAAATATATCACAGGATATTATTGATGATCATCTTACTTTCAACAGTGCTAACATGAGTAGTAGACCCCTTTTCAGACCAAATGCAATCGTTTTAGATAGTATTTCTCAAATTCTAAGATCTTGACCATAGTATTGGTCTATCTTGGGGGCTCTGTTGTGTATATAGACTTGAAGTCATAACTGCCCCCCCACCATCGTCTCCTTTAAAAAAGAACATGTCTATTTCAGCATACCCTTACACCCACCACTTACACAAAATTGGGTATCATTGCCCATTTGGAGCTGTACATGTACATACAATGATAAGGGTGTGGTGTCATAGTCCTGAAATTAGGCTACCTAGATATTCTAATAGCCTACGCCCTATAATTGGTTTTACACTGTGCAACCATAGAGCAGTACAGCTTTTTGATGGCAGGAGATGACACCAGCTATATATAGAGAGGTGTATGCTCCCAGAAGTGCTGATCCAGATTTGCCTACATCCAGTTGGTACAGATCCGCTTTACAAATCATTAAGCTATCGGCATTTAATCCTTAACGGACCGTGTAGCGCAATAATCTTTGTTGGACATCAGGATGCATAAGTAATCAATTATCATTGTCTGCTTAACAGGGCTTAATTCATACATCATGCGAACACCTGGGTGTTAATACTCTCCTTAATGGCCGACATGGTGCTCTAATTTGGTGCGTGCGAGAAGAACCGTAATCACTGCAGAGGTGCATTATGGTCTGACATAGCCTGGACCTGCATGCATCATTCGGCCCTTATATGGTTAACATGCCAGCATTTAAGTAGATTTCCTGAGCTGACAGTGGGTGGTATACTTGTTTACCCATATACATGCACATCTATGGCAATGCTGTATGGACCACCAGAAATGGTGGAGCAGGTCAAAAAGTGTGGGCGATGAGCAGGATAAATTCCTGGAAATTTCACTTTATAAGAAACTGAGATACATAGAGTAAGGATCTCTGCCCTACAACCCCTGGGCACTGCCCCCACTGTTCATTGCCCACAGCACTGATGGGATATCTCAATGAAAGGCATGAATGCAATAATTTATAAATTTGTTAATACAAATGTATACCAATTACAAATGACATTGATCATTCTGCTTCAACTATAGATCACCAAAATCACCTAGACTATTTTTGTATGGGGGTTAGAGTGATGTAATTATGACTACAGGTAGTTTCCTTTTTTTTGCAACACTCTCCGCAGAGTGTCATCTTTTTCAGAATTATATGTGACCTTAGGGTCGTTTAGCTAGAGAAAATCTAAAATACCATCAACTCCCCTCTGGGGCCATGATACTATGACCTTTACATGCAATCAACTAGCTGCATCACATGTGAAGATCGGGTTATTTGGACACCTTCACAAAAGTATAAAGCCTATAACGCTGAAATCAGGGCCGTAACACCCCTCCCACAAAAAAAGAGAGTAAAAGACACTGATAAAAAAAAAGTACAAATGTGCATGTAAAAATAGACAATTGGAACACAGTGAACGCAATTGAACTTTTGATTGATATTAATAAGTGATTGGTCAATGTTGATCAGTTGGCTGGACCATTGTTGACTTCAAATATTGTGTCCACTGACACTCTACATTACTAAACCCCGCCGCCAAGACCCGGCTTGAATTCTATGAACCGGAGTCAACATCTCATATAGTCACTGCTTATACAATGCATTATGTTTTAACCACTACATAGACACATTGTTGTTTTCCTCTCATTCCTCACAAATATGACAAATAAATTCATAAATGTTTTCTTTTTCTTGATAGTTTTGACAATTACATCCCCAAAAAGTAAGTTCATTAATGTTTCCTATTATTTTGTGTGGTTGTACTGGGACTGTCACAGCATGTTGTTAACCTTACAAGTGTCTCATAATGCATTAATGCATCATGCATATAATACATTTATGGATCATGCATATTGGTCACCATGATATATAAATGCAGCGCTCGCTGTACACCAGAGCTTCCATCATGCAGAATTCAGACCTTACGGGGCTTTTATACTCCAAGACAGTTGGCATGAAGCACCAATACAGTGTTTTGTGAGTAAACTCACCAACCCTGTATGGTGGTATCATGGCAATGAAGCATTGTGTGGCACTGAATGGTTTTACCCCTTTAGGGGCTGCTCATGCTTTGCAATATGCCGATTCAGCGACACGATACAGCGCAGACGCGATGAGAAGTCTTCTTGCCAGAATCTCATCGTGGCATCATGCCAAACACCCGGAGAGTATTTTAACCCTATAGGGTTGGCAAGTTGCATGAATATAAGATGACAAGTTACTCACTGGTGATGCATTCAATCAAATGGCATGATTCATTAATGCACAATGAGCCTTTAAAGGGTTAACCTATGCAAACTACTAACATAACTCATACCCAAGCACCCATGTCAATATAAACTAACAAAGCCTACATTTCCAGTCACTGTGTTTCACACAATGGGTGTTCTAGTATGTCCATATACACTGATTGAATGCCAGGAAACAATCAATATTCAGTTGTTCACCTCTAACTACTGTCCTTTCATTTTCTCTCTCCAAATATACCTTCAGTCGTTTTCTGGTGTGATGACTACTTCTCTAACATTTGCATAGAAACTGTTAAACTTATCATATTTAACAATTAAGAAGGAATTGACATCCCTCTCATGGTTCCAGACATATTGAATAATTCTAACAATCCTTAAGTTTTGTAGGAACTAACCACAAACTATTTTTAGAAATGTTGTGATTATTTGTAGAGATGTTGTGATTTGGTACAATTTTCTGTATCTGTTAAAGCACAGACTATCACCTTATCAGGGCTTATCATTTTCTCTGTTCTGCCGGGGGATTAGAAAGATTGACATGGCTATCAGGAGTATAGTATAGGGAACAGACTACCCTAGACCTCCCTCTTCTTCTTATCTTGACTAGAGTGATAAGAATCCTTTTGACTGGTGGCTTGTCGTTGTAGGTGAGCAGCATCTCCCACTTCAAAGCATTTCACTATCAGCTACATAGTCTCTGAGACAATGTGCCTTCACATGTTAAACTTTGGATCTTTCTTGGAATAGAAAGCTATAAATTTACTAACCTTTTGAGACGTTCTCTTTAGTAGTTTAAAGTAGTTGTTTTGTGCACACATATATAATGAGATAGATTTTTAGAATTATTATGGTATTTTCTAAACATCAAAGTTATATAATTGTTTAAATCAGAATTGAAAAAGAAAACAAGTCGGATCGTCTGAGGTTAAAGGACGTCTTATGTTGATAAAAAACGTTTTTCTTTGCGCTGTCAAATGATACTTGAACCCTATCTTAACATAAGGAACAATAAGTATTTATTGTCAGTGTGTCTTAAACCGAATATACAAATGACATGGCATGTGTTTAAAACTATGTTCCCATGTTGCCATACTCTGAAGGAACATATATGAGTATATATATACTGATATAGTTCTGATATCCAAGAATGATCGTATTTTACACGAAAAGAAACAATCTTTAACAGTCATTATTAGTAATACTGAGTCAGAATGGGGCCATTGTTTTGTGGTTTTGGTGATGTGCCACAATGGCCATGGATCCACGATGCCAGCATTAACATCTGCTTTTGGCTCTGGACTCGGCCGCCATTCTCATTTATGTACTGTTGATGGTCAAGATCCCGAATATTTTAAACTCTCTTCAGGAGGCTCAATGTGTATACTGATGAAAATCCGGAGCTATCCAATCCGGTCGGGGTATCCTTGCTTTATTTCACATGTGAACATTATTGTTATTTCATGAAGCAATAGCAATAGCTCTCATCTTCAGATAGTTGTGTGACAACATTTTTGCAGCATGCTAGTTGCCTCATCCAGCCTCCCCCCTCAGTGAATCTGCAACAGCAAGGCAAGAATAGCTCCAGTTTAGGAACAACATTTTGGAATTATGTAACAATGTCCGAGGAAAAGGATTGCATGAATAGCCAGCAGAAAAAAGATGACAGTGGCAGAGCAATGGAATAATATACACTGAAAACCTGGAATATTCGAATGGTGACGACTTTATGTAAAACTACAACTTTATGTGGTCAAAATGACGACTTTAGGTCGTCATCCTGATGACCTAAGTCATAAGTATGACCTAGGTCGTCAGGATGACAAAATAAAGTCTTTTTCTTGACCACCTAAAGTTGTAGTTTTAGGTATTGGCAACATGATGACCTAAAGTCGTTAACACTGACGAGGTTTGGATCTTACAGGTTTTCAGTGTAGGCTAGGAGTTGATCATGCTATAAGTCTAACTAGATATGACTCATGGTCAATCATGGTGATTAAGTTTTTTTTTCAATAAACTACGAACAATCAAACCCCCTAGGCTCGTTTCCATGGTATGTCTGATTTCCCTAGTTCAGTGAAATGGGAAGAAAATCATGTGGTATTTGAATTGAAGTCATACTACATTGACACCTTTTACCGTGAAGGAATAACAAAAGAACTAGCAAACTGTACTATGCTATGTAATAGGGAAACGGTTATTCTGCATTAGGACATCTAGTGTTTTTTTTTTCTATTTGTCTGGATACTCTACGCAATCCCGACACCCACTAAAACCCAAAGAGTAATGATCATAACATAAGTTTCAATACATCCAGTGCAGGCGAGCTCTTCATCTTTTCCATTAAGACAATTATAGATAAATACTAATGATTTCATTTTCCTTTGCAGTGTTAAGTTTGAGTCGGTCGGGTAATGCATGCGCCATTGTGGCCATCATCACTGCTATAACGGCCATGTGCTTGGGCGCCTTTGCTGCTATCAAACAGCAGATCGTTTTTGCTGTCATCACGGGAGTCTGCTTTGGTGCTGCAGGTAAGCCCATTAGCAGATTAATGATAAGTTTTTTTAGCCCTTTAAGGGCCGCTGATGCATTAATGCATCATGTCCTTTGGTCGTCATGATGCACCAATGAAACACTGATAAGACTGCTTGCCATCACTTCATTGGAGCATCATGTTGAGCCTCCGGGAGTATATGTATTGACCCCGTATAGGTCGCCAGCACTTCATTGGTGCATCGGACCAACCAAGCGACATGATGCACTCTTGCATCAGCGGGCTTTAAAGGGTTCACCCTGCAAAGACCGCTAATGCCATGATGCACAAATGCATGCAGCTGTGGGAAGCAAGTCGCCAGGGCTACAGTCATGCATCATGTTGACCCTTTCTGGGTTGATACACCACTAGATGTTCGGCATGATGCCCGAATGAATTCCCGGCAAGTTTGCTCCTCTGGAATTCATCGAAGCATCATGAGGACTTATGGTTGCATTCTTGCAATAGCAGCCCTTAACGTTTTAGAACCAGGTTCTTCTTAATGCATCTCCTGAATATGTTTATATGCAACCTTGGTGAGGACTCTTCAAGGCATGCATTATCGAAACCTTGTAGGGGTGATAGATTCCCCAGGGGTTGCCATAATGCATGAATACAGCCCTAACGACTAGAGTAACCATCACTGCATTCATCGATCACAGTATATGGATGCACTGTAGATCCCTTAGATGTTTAGATTATTGTATTCTGGTGCATCCCACTTCAAGACATTTGTAGTGGTAGCCGTTGGGCTTGTATAAAATGTCAGGTGGTACAACAAAGAAGCACTGAGCGAGACAATGAAATATAACTGAACAATATGAATAAAGACCTGTCTCATTCTATTAGTCACTCTTTTCGATTGCTTTATTGCCAAAACATGTCTGTTCTACCATATATTATACAGTCACACTACTATAACCTACAGTGGAATGGAGCTTTTCCCTGGCACTAAAAAGGCACCAGTAACTGCCAGAGAAGCCCTGAGTTTGGCACTCTCCATGCATAATATGCTCCAGGCAACAGAAGTGAAAACAATATGATTGAGGAGTGAGCAGTATTTCCTGCTCCATTTCCTGTTCCTGTGACTCGTAGAGAGGCCTCCATATTCTAGGACCACTATGCTTTGCTGCTTCCTGTACGATGGTTCCCTGAGGGTTTATACCTCAGGGTACCAGATTATAATGGCAGTGTGCTCCCTCACCTGTCAACCTGATACCAGGTGTCACTAGCTCACTCCTTGTAACCCCTGCTCTTCTGCGCCCTACATAATGGGTTATAGCCTGTACAGGCTATTTAGATGCATATATGTATATCATTGAGCAACCCAAGAAGTAGACCCTATGTGTAGTACAGCCCGATACATGTATTGTGTCATACCTGCATATGTGACAGGATCTGCGAAAAGGGCCCTTAGTGCAGGGTGCATTAAGGTCCCTTTTCCCCAGTATATGTCACATATAGGTGCAGTGGTACAGGTGTGCATTGTACCAGGAGTATAGAGGTTTCATCTAGTATACAAACCTGACAACAACATAATCTCAAACACAATCACATGTGACTATGCATTCAGCTCAACATAACTTGGGCTGAACACCTATGTGGGAATATGAGGTGTTTGTCTACCACAAATCAACAACAGTCCACTAGCTCAGGCAGTAGAGAGTTGAGCTCCCAATATCAGGGAGGTGGGTTCAAGTCACCATTTGTCCACTAGGTCAATACTCTCCATTTTGTAAGAAAATATTACCAGAAACATCACCTCTGCTTTGAAAATCATAGTTTCTTTGAGCAGTCTTCTACACTTATTTTATAGATGTTTATTGCAATTTATTAACACAATCAAAATCTAGAAATAAGATTTTCTGATTCAATAAAACCAGAAGCATCAGGTGAGGCTAGAACTCAGTTACCCTGCATTATGAGTGCAGTGTTCTAACCACTACCCTACTTCCCATTCCCTTCCCATACATAGGGCAGAAGACCAGAGTCTAGGACACTAGTACTTAACTCTGGGACCAGGAGGGTGTTGCTCCTATAGTAAAAAGAAGAGCTGGCTAAAAATGCCCTCGTTTCCAGTCCTTTCTTTTCATGTAGCTATAACTTGTCCCTTTTGTTGCTCACAAGTGGTCATTCAAGTATAGTGCTGAAAAAGGGGGATTTGAGTAGGTACCTAGTTGGGGGAAGTCAGTCAGTATAATAAACTATAGAGCGTGTGACATGAGTAGGTACCTGGTAGTGCAGCTCTCTCTATTTTAAACAAGGCAGGTGACTTTTCAGACTAATGTGGTAAGTGTAAGTACTTAGGTGAAGCAGTGCACAACTTGTTTAGAAAAGAGGGCACATACTCACAGCTCTTTTAACAATAGGAGCAACACCCTCCTGTATGCCTCACCTGTGTCAGTCTGTGGTGACATCTGGTGGAACTTGCAGGAACCTCAATGGATGTGGTGCTGCTTTCTTCTACAGCAGCACTGCCTGTTACCATGGCTCCACTAGAACAGCAAAATATAGTAGATCTAGTCTTTACAATGCTTTGTTGTGCCAACTGCTCCACCGCATAAAGTACTCTCAAAATCCACATTCAAAAGAAATGCACACAAAGGAGTCAAGAAATAGGGGTTCTCACGAAAAAGACAGTATTTTGGTGTCACAGTATGGCTTTCTCTGCTATCAAAAGAATCAAGCAGACGTTATACTGAACTTATTTTCTTCCAGAATTCCTGCAAATTCTCACTAAAAGGGATGGAGCAGTATTAGTAGACAATTGGGATAAACCGTTATGAACACATCCTTCAGTGAAACTTTGTACTTTTGATATCACACTAAGTGATTATTCCATTAATACACTACAATTTACCATTGTCATCTTCTCTCCCTAGGTCTGTACACTCTATTCACAGTCACCCTCATGTTATTGCGGAAGGCGGAGGTGTCGAGCGTGGAGCATGCCATCCCAGCCGTGGCATTGGCAGGTCGTGTCGTCAGTTCAGGCTGGGCCATGTACCTCGGTTGGATGAGCTTTTTCCTATGTGCCGCCTGCTGTGTCTTCTGGATCCTTCTCAGCGTCGAACTCAGGAGGTCAAGACAGAATCATGTTTTCTCCTCCAATTATGACCAGATCTGTAGCATGTAATATGTGGGACAATGGTCAAATGATCCACATGTATCAAATAAAGGGATGGGTGGGTGGGGAAGTTCATGATATTCTGGTGTTTAATGTCATGTTTAAGGCAGCTTCCATGGTTTTGGCCTTAATTTCTTATTCTTGGTGTGTATAGTTTCTTGGACCTGTTGCTCAGACCACTGCTTCCTCATTAAGTGGATTTGAACTATCGAGCGAATCTACTCAAATGCAACCCCGATGGATAGGATAGCAAGCTGTAAGCCAGGGGCTTGTTTCAGTATCCTAAACCACAATGTTGACCCCAAAGTGTCAATTGACTATTCTGCTAATCATAGCAACCTAGATTAGCGTATGTCGTACTTAGATTTATCGAACAAATCTTACAAAGGCACAGAAGCCTATATTATATAGGGAGTAATCTCCAACAACAGCATGGTTCTCCAGTAAGATAACAAATTCTTCAGGTAGTTATCAGGTCGTCACTCATATTGAAATAAGCCACTGGTTTGCATCCATAGATGACCACAAACACCATGCTCTACTACGCAGTTTAAGCAATCACATATATCGCGTAACGTTTTTTCTGGTCAGTATTTTGGCCACCAAATTCAATTATAACCACAGTTTCCTGTTACCTTTACAAGCAGAACTACCCATAAATACTTCTATGAGGAACAGGTCCCTGGTACATGACCTTTGGTTGAAATATTGCCCTGCGAATACCACTGGCAGTAATAAGTTATATTGCATGAACTTCAAGCACTAAGATATCCCATATTCCAGAGAAAGAAGAAAGGACTTGGTGGACTCTCTTCTTAATATCTGTTAGTGTATAATATAGCAAAAAGGTGAAGAGGCAACTGTAAAAAAGGGTAAAAAGATACAGGGTTATGTCCAAACGTACAGAGGGTCAACACCTTAGGGGATTAGGTTGAAGACGCAGAGAGAAAGGTAACAATATGTTGCCAGTTAAGTCATTATGATAGACAAAATATATGTTTGTACATTCATTGAGCGTGGTTAAGTGGAACTGTGAGTATCAGCCTCGTCATACACCAATATGTTTGTACATACGGTTAATAAAAAAAATATCTTGTAAAAATAAATAGGTTATGAATAAATAACTGTTCAGAAAAAGCTCTTTATATAGTTGGGAAGGTATACGTCATCTGTTGACTGATTTCTTAATCACGATTGGAACCAAACCTGATAAGACTCAGTGTGCACCTGTTCACATTATTATCTTTACTTGTATTACGTGTAAATTATATCTTTCTCGTGATTGGGTGGAAATTAAACTTATCTTCTATGATATCAGTCTTCTGCACCTCTGATGTATAGCATCTTGTCTTGATCACACCATTTCCGCCTTCGATGTTTCAAGGTTGTTTTCTTATTTTTTGTTTTCTGTTTTTCATATTGATGGTCAATATGGTAGATCCTATCGTCTATGACGGTTTACACGTTTACTACTTTTCCTACTCATGTACTGTACACATGTGAAAGTGAGAGTACTACTGTACTGCACGATAAACATGACATGTACTGTGTTGTACTATTTTACATTGCAAAAATATTATCATATTTTACCAAGGAGAAATTGAAAGGAAAAGAGATAGGATAGACTCTTAATCCTGCGTATTTCTGGTATTTCATATAACAATATGCCTCTTTATAGGTGTACATACACAAGTATATTCCAAACAGCACCATATAAATAATGCCACACCAAAAGTTAGATAACGACACCAGGAGGTTAGAAGATCACCCTGAATTCCTATACCCAGCACCTCAAATATTATATTTACTACAGCATAGATTAGAACGTAGAAGGATAACGGTGAATCTAGCAGGCATGGGCTGTACAAAAAAAATCACAATTATATTTGTGAAGCATGATACAGTGTAACTTCTGCACTGAGTCCCCAGAAAACAGTACAATATGTCACTGTTTAACGAGGAATCTCTGTGAAAATATCAGTAAGGGACATAACATGTTTTTGACAAAGTTGCTAAGTACTATTTTTGTTTTGACAGCATTTTCTTCAAGCGAATTCCCAAAATTCCTCACATACGGTTCTTGTTCAACTCCAAAGATAGTTGCTTAAGTTTGAATGCAGATGCCCTAGCATTAATATTGTATTCATTCCCAATATGCGTGTATTTATATAATCTATTTTCACGTTATTGCTTTCTCCATCACTGCATGTTAGCGAAACCAAAATGTTATCTTGACTTTGGGGACCATTTGATGGACTCATTTATTGGTCTGAGAACATCCCGCATGTTTGATTTTGAAATTATTCAAGACTTACCTCACTGAAAGCCCCAAGGTCATCAGACTGACAATACCCAAATCTACAACCTTAGGTCATCAGATTGAGTACCCAGGGTAGTCAGTCTAATGGGTTTAGGTCAACACACTCACCCAAGGTAGTCAAACTGATTACATAATGTTGTTAGAGTGACAACCTTGGTGCTGACTACCTTGGGTCCTCAATCTGACTACCCAAAGCTGTAGATTTGGGTATCATCAACTTGAGCACCTAAAGTCCTCAGTGGTGATGACCTTCAGTTGAAAACTGAAGGCCTGATCATCAAACATGAGTGGCACATACCTGACACCTTGTGAGTTTGTTACATATTGTCAAAAGAATGCCATAGACTCATACTGGGGAGAGGTAGACTGAGGTATTTCATTCCCTGTAAGGTGCTGCCCCCTGTCTGTACCTCTTCTGACGACTATAGGTCCTCAACCTGACGAGTTTAAAGATCTGCAGGGTTTTCAGTGCTGTAAGTTGATGTGTAAGTAAGATTATACCGAGGGAATCTAGCTGTAAGGGGAATATAGGGAACCCAGAGGTCTATCAATGACTGTGCATGCATGAATCCACCTCTTTCCAGAAATGCTTAGGTTTTCGAGGGATAATTGATATTTATCAAACCAGCTTTAAACCATTCATAAGAGATTTGATGATTTTTTAAAGTAAAATAACCACATGAAAACAGACCAAAGCATTTTTGTATAGCAAGAGATACACTTCATGTACAAAACTTCCTAAAGAGTATTCCTCATATAACTGCATATATATACACAGTCTTAGAATTCTTATCAGCTTTGTTTTCACTCAGGCTTGATACCTGAGGAAGAACGACTTTTTTTCCATTTCGAGACGGCAGCGGTCGTCTGTTTGTGCCTTTGTACTGTTCACCCTCACTACTAACCCTAATGTTGTATGTATTTACACTGATACATATCACGATATTTCTCAAACAGTCACCCTATCACTGCACGACAGTGCTAGGTACCCTTGCCTTGAGCAGAACACTTTACAAGGTCATAAGATAACTATCCTCTATAAAACATTTTGGATATGTTGAGTATCTCACCAGTTCTGTGTTACTGAATGAGACCGGCTACTTTTTTACAAGTGCATTGGCCCTGTTCACTGGCGTCAAGATACATGAATGTAACTATCGAGTGACTAGCAAGTACTACATTCATGCATCGTAGGGACTGTACAGTGACACATTCCAATTTGTCAGCATGATGCACCAATGCAATGCTGCTGAGATTACTTCATCGTCAGTGCATGCATCGTCACAGAACATGAGTATCAATCTAGATGCTTCGTTCTGCTAAAGGGTTGAAGTAGGTTGCAGTCCTTGAAGGGTTAATGTTTTAACATTAGTGAGGGACTGCAGATAAAATGGATAATGCCTTTTGTGAATAATGGCCAAGGTGTTTGATATAATATGTATCCTGGTGATATAACATTTATTATCTATGATATTGCACTTTCACTACATGGATGAATATTATGTATCTTTCACGAATTCTTACATTACTTTAACCCACTCTTGACAGTTAAATAAACAACCCTGGTCACTTAGATGTTGGTTGGTGTCTTCATTCCCAGTCTCATTTTACATAGGCTAATGTCATTTCCTTGTTATAAAATAATATCCTTTTTAATAATACGACATGGGACTACGTACTAAGAAGCATTTTTAGTAGAGAGAGAGAGAGAGAGAGAGAGAGAGAGAGAGAGAGAGAGAGAGATACAGACAGACAGACAGACAGACAGACAGGGAGAGAGACAGAGCGACAGAGAGACACAGAGAGACAGACAGGGACAGACAGATACATACAGAGACAGACAGACCGAGAGAGAAAATAATAGCCACCAGGGGGACACCATACTGTTTCGTTGCATGTTATAAAGTCCTTTTAGTTGCATAGAGAGGGCGCCACTGTACAAATGAACTGATAACCTGCAATCCCAACGTGTCCCTCTACGACATTGTATATGTTACATTAACTTGAAAGAAGTAGTCCAAAAGATGGATACCATTAGGTAATGATTAGGTAAAGTATGATACTGTTATGCTGTTACTTTTAGCATTATTCACGGTGCAATAGGCTTTAGCTGATTCCATGAAGGTGGGAAATAGTAGGTTGTAAAATATCTTACGGCTTGTAAAATACTACAATTGAACTCAGTGTGCATCATCTATGTAGTGCATGCCTTACATGCAAGGAGTAAAGGTACTTAGACTTCGGTTACAGTCGTCATCTACTTTTGAGCTTTTGTACTGTTAGGAAAACTACTTGGTAAAATGGTCAACTTAAACCTCCAGGTGTCAGCACTGAACTAACTGATTTTGTCTGGTTTTCTGTCCGCCAGACATTAGAAGAAAAAACTATAAAATTACATAAACTAAAAGGTGCCAGGCCTGTTTATGACTGAGTTTTTGAAGATTGTCAACATGCTTCTAGCATTTTATTTGAATACATATATATTTGCAGAAACTAAGGACAGATATTTCAAACAATTGCAAATAACTAGGCTAATTGGTAGATGTGCAGGATACTAGTGTAGAAAATCTGTGTCACAAGTGTTTCCATGTTCGTTATCTAATGATTTCTACACGGAGTAATCTAAACACTAGAAATAATAGATCAAAATGTTCACACCGACCTACAATAGACATTGAACTGCATGCAAAAGGACTCGGTAAATTAGTTTCATCTAAACAATTAGATCAGTATTTTGCCGACTACTACACATGAAGCATTAGGATTAACAATAACTCACATTATGAAACACAGTGAAGCATTCAATGTCAAGTACCCAAGACCTAAGTTAGTATTCGAACCTACTAAAGATAGGGTACCCACATAAGAAAACCAATAGAAATGCACGCCTCCCAAAAGAGCCCAAGGAGGCATTTTCTCATCATGATTACGACTAGACACACGCAGCTACTATGACTCAGAACATCACCAGCCATAGAGAACCGTTATACTAAAATAGACTCTGCTGTGCAATGTGGAGCTGGGAAAACATAATGAGCTCTATTGAGGTAACAAAGTTGCAAAGGATACTTCTGGTAGTCAGAAGTATAACATAAGTATAACAGCTTAATTATATCATATACAATATAATAATATTATTTTCTCTGTATGAAGTGGGAGAATGTTGGGAAATGCCCTCCAGGCCTATAGAGTTTCTCACTGGGAATACTAATGGAGTAGTGGGAAGGATGTTGAAATGGACTTATCAGGGGTTTCAAAGTGAACAAGAAACAGGCATATACAGCTTTAGGTCTGGCTTAAACATAACCTAGATATTGCTTTCTATTTTGCGTGGTAGTTTGAGTGAGGGAGAGTAAATATTGCCATGCACATGCACCTTGTGGGGCCAGATTCATTCTACAAAGTTGTCCTGGCCCAAGAAATGAGTTCATTTTCGAAGCTAAGGCAGACACCAGGCTTCTATACTGCAAAGTTGGCGTTAAAGCTTAAAATCCCTCATCTTTTATCTTAAAAATCCATTAAACTACAAGATTCCTTATCCAAGAAAACCTATAGCATACTGATTAGAATTAACTGGGTATCAAAAACCGCTTAATGTGTGCAGGGGGGGGGGGTTATAATTTGAACACCAGCATTCCGATGATCAATGAACCGATGCAGGAGGGTGTTGCTCCTATAGTAAAAGAAAGAGCTGGCTAAAAATGCCCTTGTTTCCAGTCCTTTCTTTTCATGTAACTATAACTTGTCCCTTTTGTTGCTCACAAGTGGTCATTCAAGTACGGTGCTAAAAAACCGCCTTTGAGTAGGTACCTAGTTGGGAGAAGTCAGTCAGTACTATAAACTATAAATAAACTATAGAGTGTGTGACATGAGTAGGTACCTGGTAGTGCAGCTCTCTCTATTTTAAACAAGGAGGTGACTTTTCAGACTAATGTGGTCAGTGCAAGTACTTAGGTGAAGCAGTGCACGACTTGTTTAGAAAAGAGGGCACATACTCACAGCTCTTTTTACAATAGGAGCAACACCCTCCAGGAATGTGTACATCAACTCTTGTGAGTTACTCACCAGCGATATCTCCATGCAATTTGACGGCCAATATGTGAAATTGGCCCTTCTAGAGTCAATTGGCTCATTTAATAGCATTGACCAACATAACATTATTTGCACCTTTAATTTGTGGTGCTTACCAATTAATGTACGATCGCTGTTGGACATTTCTTAAGATCCTACATACAGCCACTATATACCTCTATGCAGTTAACATGAGGAAAATGGTCTAAATGTGGATCGACACAGTAAAAGGTACGCCCGTGCACCACCTCAAGGGTGTACCTTTTACTGTGTTGAATGTTCTTTACTTGACTGAGGATGAGGGAAGTATAAATTTAGATCTTGAGGCTTTAGTTTAAAGAGACCCTCGGTGCAATTTCAACAGATCAACACATAGTATATTGAAAAACAACATCCCGGTAGGATGAGTACCTATATCTATAGACAGTGCCGGATCCAGGATTGTCTAGAAGGGGGGGAGGACTTAATGAGAGCTGATGAGGTACTATATATGTGGCCCTGTCCACTACAAGCCCCCTATTTGGGCCCGTCTACACTTTTCTGTTCCCTCTTTTTTCACCTTTTTTCTCCTTTTTCCCTCTCTTTTTTTTCTTTTTTTTTTGTGGTGGGGGAGGGGGCAGGCACCCTGGGCCACCCCCTGGATCCGCTACTGGCCTAATAGAGACTGGACACAATATGGTTCATAACTCGTTATATCTAAAACCATATTATTATTTCCGGAGGAATACTGAAGACGGCTTGAGTCTTTTACACTGAAAGAAATGGACCTTAAAGGTGAGAAGCATTAAAGGAACAAGGGAAAATGTGTCAAATTCAACTTGTTAGCCTGGGCACAGACCCGCCATGTTGCCAACCCCACGGCCTGTATTTAATTAGTCGTCAAGTAGAAAAACAAGTAGAAGAACAACTTGTCAAGTAGAAGAACAACTTGTCAAGTAGAAGAACAACGTGTCAAGTAGAAGAACAACTTGTCAAGTAGAAGAACAACTTGTCAAGAGCCTGTGTATGGGATGAATTGAATGTGACAGGTTTTAATTCGTTTATTTCCTGCTGCTCTCTTAGACCCTCACGATCCTTATCTTTTTTGTGTAGATCCGTCACTCGAAAGTTCAAGAACACATTAAACCTTCACAAGTTTTTCGAACTGTTACATCTTTTCATTATCTTATGGTAGCCCTCTACCATATTTCTTGGAGGTATTTCAGAAAATAATCAACTTTATTGCAATATTACAAGTAGAATGCTGACCTGGACTAGGTTTTAAAATGGTCAGCATACGGTTATGTAAACCTGGTATGTATTGGTAATAGAGGTAGCATGTTATCTATAATTGTTGATATGTCTTCAAAAATATACAATATAATTATTTCATGGATATATGATGCATATTACATTACAAATAGCATCCCTGAAGGTTATGACATAAACAACAAATACCCAAGTCAAACATTATAGCACCTGTTACACAAATGTTGCCTATTATACATGTGCCGTTAAACCTACGGCCAGTGGCCATACATAGTAAAACAATTGCTCTAAAATCCCAATCATATCTATAAGTCCATATATCTATAAGCAAAGGAACTATAAAGGTGTTATACAAACAGACACATCCCTGATATTTCTAGCAATTAAACAATCCAACAAACCCTCCTTTCCAATGGCTTGCATATACTGTGATAAAACAACACTATAAAAATATGTAAAGCAATCTGTAAGCAATGCCTAAAGGTTGGAATGAAACACCTATTTGGAAAAAATCATAATACTACGCTATCGGTCACTTCTACCAGCTCAGAAATTTGCAATGTGACATTCCTTCCATAGTACCTCGCATATATAAGGTGCAACTTATATTCGAGGAATCTTAGGTTGTGTCCTATTTTTGATTGTTTATATCACACAAAATCTACTAAACGCCAAAACCCAGCTGTGCCTTATTGTATTCCTCCGAACTCAGAAGAACTGACATTATGTTGTATAGAGGCATTAATTGATATGACTGATAATAACAAATAATCCTTACAATCCCCCAACTCATTTAACCCTTTAACACCCTATACTGCATATATGCAATACAACACTGTTAGTAGTAGCCAGGGTTATTTTTTTAGCAAAATCCCTTGCCAACTTTGGTTCCAATACATTTTGCAGTAAATCTACAGGAGGTGAGTTGCTGTAATTCTACAACACAATCCACAGTAAAAGTAATAACCACTGTAACCATACATAAAGATCATTCAGATCTACAGAAACATATGTTGTAAATTAACAGCAAAATATGTTGTAGAATTACATAAATATGTCTTGTAAAATAACACCAACATTTTCTGTAAATGAACAGCAAGATTTGCTGTAAATGAACAACCGAATATACTGTAAATTTACAGAAACATTTGCTGGCAACTGAGGTTCCATCAACTATTGCTGTAAATTTACAGAAACTAGGAGTGTAGAATTACAGCAAGGGGTGCTGTTAATCTACAGGATCTGTATTGCATAGTATGTATAGGCACTGCTATATAATACTCTACCAGTGTGGTGAGTCCATGATACAATCCCCATAAAATTATTTTGTGTATGCACTCTGTGCACGCATTGATAATATAAACCATGCATGCCTGATGAAGACAAGAATGTCTCCAATCCCAGTGGAGTGCCATCACTGAGATTAGAGAAGTAAACAAACACCTCTCCCAAACCAATTAATGGTTAGTCAGTTTTTAACACAGGACTAACCTAAAGGCAGGTAGGCCTATGTTAGCTTCAAGTTCAGAGTCCAGGCACTTGTATGTATAATTTAGACACAGGTGTGGTGTCTTTGGTTTATATTACTGGTTGTTCCTACTTTCTTCTCAGATAACCTTATACATCATCTATTGTGCACAATGTTAGATTGAACCCATTGAAGTTAGTTTGTACTACAATATTACAATTGATTGATAAGGTCTGGGGATATTGTTGGATTATGGTGGCAGTATGAGCATATACATTCTTCACGGATGGTGGATACTGCTGCCCCCAAGTGACAGAACATACAGGTAAGGCTATTTTGGTAAAGCATTTGTGGGTCACTCTTGTGCAGAGTGACCGACTGGCCTTGGGTATACCAGAGTAATTATACAGGACAATTCACTGTACACATGTGTCTACAGGTAGAAAGCTTGTCACTAAACAGTGACACTCAGTGTATTTGAGAATACTGCTATTTCCCCTGTTGATTTACATAGAACAATCCTGTTATATAACCCCAACTCTTTACAGTGTATAACACTGTATTTGGGAAACACAGGGATGGAAAGGATTAAATGTAATTGTAACAGGTGTATCATGCACCATCCTCCACATATTACAAATCAATCTGTGAACATCTTTTCATATCTATTTGGTAAAGGCCATCCATTTCCTTGGATTGTCGATAAGAATCCGATCAATCTCACTTTGGGTAAATCCACGTGTTTTCATCATTGGTAGGACGTTGGTCAGAATATGGCTGAAGCCATGTCCGCCATATTTTACCTGTTAAAACAATATGGGATTTCAAAATGATTGGGAAATTTCATAATGTATTTCAGTATGTTCTATACCTACCTACAATCTTTGATAGATCCCACTCATGCCGATAGTATACTTCATCTGAGCTATACATCTCAATCATTAAGTGTTCATCAAATTAGTAATATCACAGCACGCCTGAAAGTTTGGATTTAAACAAAAAGGTGATTGCTTAAAGTCACTCTTTAATCATTTCAACGTTTAGTAAAGGCCTCTAAAAGTTATCATGACATTTATCCAATTCTATTTGTTGAATGTATTTACTTATAGAGTGACTTTGATTTTTCTTTTGCTCCCAGCATTTATTAATTAGAGATGAATGTCATATACAGCATATTCTTTTTTAATGGTCAAACCTACCAGTCTCTGCTTGGTGTGAACATCATGTGCAATTGTAACTTTATCACCATATCCATTATCCAAAAGATGGCGTATACGGCGGATACGTTCAGCATCACTCGGCATGTCTACGTATGGGTTCATTTGATAGTGCGAGACCTCTATACCAAACAGGTCATACTCACAATATGCCCCTAGGGCAGCAAACTCCAATAAGTCACTCTCCTTGTCAAATGTTCCTGAATATTGAGGATGAAGGTGAGAGATTTAATAGGGTCTACACTTAATCAAATGATATAATAGGCATGTGAAATGTCAGCTCTGAGTGCGTCTCTGCAAATCACATTGTTTTGATTTCAGTGGAAATATATACCCTTTTGTACTGTAATAGAGGTGTAATTGATTATTAGATTGAAGCACTAGAATTAATTAGCTATCTAAATGCATTTCAATTCATTCTAGGCCTTCATGATAATGGTTAAGAATAATGCGACCTGGAGGTCATTTCAAAATAATGATTGGTTAATTCTAATTTGAAATAACCTCAAGGTATTTGTATTGTACCAATGTTCAGTACCAATTAATATCATTTTCGGAGAACCATTTTTTTTTATCATTATCACAACCTCTATAGCCTTATCCAATGAAATCTACTTGGTAGAGTAGCACCTACAATCTCATTGTTTACTTGATAAGATAAGTTAAGATAAGAAGCAATACTCACTGTCAAGATGGGACATTATTGTTTTGTTTATATCACCACCAGCCTCCTGTAATACTCTTACTATCTCAAAGGGTGCTATAGGGTCACGGCCTGGATGTATGATAACACCACAGCCTAACTCAGCCTGGGCATGGGCTGTAGCCTGTAGAACTTTCTTTTCTGAATCTGTAATCGAAGTATGTAAATTGGCTTGCTATCCCTTTTGTGGAGGGAGGGGGGTATCGGCAACATTTAGTTCTATTTGATACCACACAAGTTCACTGAAAACCTAGAAGTTCTGAAACTAGTCAGTGGTGACCACTTTAGGTCCTCAAGTTGATGATACCTAAAACTACAGCTTTAGGTAATTCAAAATGACGACTTTAAGTCATCATCCTGACAACATGAGTCATCAATATGACAACTCTGTACTGTCAGTATTGTCATCCTGATGACTCAGGTCATCAGGATGATGACCCAAAGTCGTCATTTTGACTACCTAAAGCTGTAGTTTTAGGTATCGTCAACGTGAGGACCTAAAGTGGTCACCGCTGACTAGTTTCGGATCTTCCATGTTTTCAGTGTTATAGCATGAATACCCTGACATTAAAACCCATTCAATTGACAGCCCTCCCTTTTTCCCATATTTATTTGTCGACAGCCACCGCTGGACAGAGTTGGTACCATAGTTGGTTCCCAAACTGAGACTGAGTGCCCCCTGGATCAGGCCTAGGATAGATATATTCATTTAGGATAAGAGGCAAGGAATGGGTCACCTCAATTTCTATGTATTTGGTTTTATCAATTAACTGGAAAGCACCTCATAACCCAAGTTATCAGAGCCTTGCATCTATTTGAGCAACATTCATGTACGATGGTAACAAAATTAATGCACTTAGTCCAATAATGCACAAACCATAGCCCTTAGGTGTTTGATGATGATTATGAATAGGGTAAACAATACTGAATGACAGAACAACCTGTTAGCGGCCAAGTACATCCAATTTCCCCAATTACTCCACATTTGATGTCGGTCCCATCCACTCCGACATCCACCTCCTTGATCATGGACTTTGTAAGCTCTTCCACGCTCATATTGTGTGTTGCTGGCCTTGATGAGTGTACATAGTAACCTATTTCAAAGAGAAGAAGAAAGCTATTTTCTGACTCTATGTAGTTATGGCTTTCCCAATGGCCCCCATGAATGAAATTGACCAAAAGAAATTGTTAAGTGTGCATTATCTTCTAACTAGATTCAAATAATGATTGAGGCTGAAGGGGCTGAGGTGATTATTCTGTTGTTGATTGATGGATTCTTTTTTGTTTCAATGAGTGTACAGACCACTCATTTATTTCTAAAATTATCACATTCAAGACAGGGAACATTTCCGATTCAAGTAACAATTCACCAAAAAGTGCATAATTCAGGTTTTGCAATTAAGCAGTGTTACGCATCATGTGTTATTACACCACAGCTCGTTAGGTATTGTTACAAGCATTGATAGACAGACATAAAGGCGCACTGAAGATTGTCAGAAGGAGCCAACTATTTGAAATAATGCCCAAGAGTGGCAGAAATGTTATGTAAAAAATGGTGAACTGTTAACCCTCAGCCATTTGCCAACAATTCAATGACAAATCTGACCATCAATTTTACAGAGAAATAACACCCGTATTATACAGTGAAGCAAATAAAATTATACATACATGAAGCTAAAATGCTTGAAAGTGTTGTCAAATAGAAAAGGAAAAAGAAGAAAACGATGAAAAAATATAAATATGATTGAATGAATTGATAAATGAATAATTGACAAAAAGGATTAATGCAAATAGAGGTACATCCATAGGGGAACATAGAAATTATGTATTATCCTGACCTGCCCCAGCAACAACATGGACTCCTGTATCCCTGGACACCTTTTGTACATAGGATATGTCCCTGCTTAATCCAATGGTGGAATTTTCCACCATACAGGAACCGCCATTGGCCTACAATAGGATGCAATCTATAAGAAATCATAAAAGGTTATTTATGCCCCTCTCAAGGTAAACAGAGTGGAGGACACGGTGAAATATAATTTATATCCATGTAATGCACACAATTCAACTTCACCTTTAGTTGTTGTATCAATACTGGATACCTGCCTGACAGTTTACATTCTCTTTCTATGGTGGTGGCAATGATATACATATATATAAACATAATCGATAAACTCAATAGTAGGAAATGCTTTTCATGTAATTGGAACATCTGAGAAGGCCATACATTATCATGCAATTACACATAGGTGTTTTGTGAAATAGCTCTCAAGGAAATGGGCTATCGGCAATGTTGTACGCTGTGTGGGAATTTTATCTTCAACTAGGTTTTTCGCAGTCATGATAATGGGACTGTTTAATACGGAAGTGGAAAGACCAGCGCCATAGGCAAAGACCATATATTACCTGGGTATATGCTTCAGAAGAGGCAACGATTAGCACCCCCCCCCATTTTCTGTATCAAACGATCATCTATTGAAGATTGTCCATGGACATTACTTAACCAGTTGCATGATATCTAATTGTCAAATTACATGGAAAAGATTCTTGGGCTGTTCAAACCCATAGTACAAATGGAACAATTGTATATGTATGGTGCGGTAAACATTGAGAAAGACATCCTACGATTTAGTCAGATTCTGTGATCGTAGTGTTATTTTGGTGAACGAAGAGCTATTTGTTGATGGCAGGTTGTTTTGAAACATACCCCTGTATTTACAGCATTATAGCAAGCTGTGTTGGGAGCTTTTTACAAGGATTTCCCATCTTGCAGCTATCTTAACTCAAAAAAGGAAGATATCTGAGGGGGCAGAAATCTCCATTATGAAATAGTTTGAAGGTTATGGCATTCTTTTACCCGATCAATTGCATCATTATGGTGCTTATGAAAAAAAAGTAGGCACGTGGAAATGTGTTATCGTCCCATAGTGTTAGCAAAAGGGTATTTCATAACATACTACGACTGCTCGCTTCAAGTTGTACCAAAATTGTCTAAGGATATTGATTAAGCTTTGCAGTTGTAGTCCCCTGAACTTCGCTGAAATAGAGTCTTCTTACCTTGGTTTCATACATTACCAAGATACCATTTAAATGCAGGTCATATCACAAAGCAGTGGTAAGGGGAAGGTTGGTTCAGCATTAAGGAATCATTTCCTGAAACCAAAACTATACCTTGAAGTTGACCAACTCCTCCGCCAGAATGTCCTCTGAATCCAGTAGAGTAAGATTTGCTCTGTGGCTGTACCTATATTAAAGATGGTACTAAGTAAGAGATCCCCAACTATGATTGTCACACCTGGAAGTCATTACTTGATGTAGTAAGTAGGGTTCGATATAGGGCAGTCGTACTAGTGCAATCATTAGTGACCACTAGATGATTAGGGTGAGGGATCCCACTACAATTCTCGATCATAAGCCGGGAGGATTATTGCTGCTTTGACAATTGGGATTGTCTTGTAAAGAAAGGGTCTGTACAGGAGAAGTCTAGACCCACCATATTCAAATATGGACCCAAATACGGCCCATCTTTCAAATATGGACCCACATATGGAGGTCCATATTTCTATCCAAATTATTACTAAATGCTGAAAAGCAGGCCCCAGTACAGTCCTTAGTCCTGCCTGTTTTATCCTTACATTATCATTAAATCAGATTTTAAAGAATTGTTAAGATTCTTCTTCTTAAAATTACTCTAAGATAAAAAGATTTTGAAACAATACATACGGGTTCTGTCTAATCCAGCCGAGGTTTTCCATTTGAAAAGGGCAGTTTTCTTTGACTTCATCTTTTGGTTTTGAAGGGTGGTAAGCACATGAATACTCCATAGAAATGTGCTCATGGGGGAAGGTGATACCAATGTCTGTAGGATCTACCACTCCTAAAACTGTAAAAATAAATTGAATTCAGCTTCAGAAACTCATAAAATGTAGATATGGGTCAAATGTGTGACCAAATATTCGACACACTTACATTGAATTAATGTGGAAATAACAGGATTATAGTTATAAACAATTGTTATAGTTAAAAGTAATTGATTCATGGAGCAAATATGATAGAATTTTAAAGTTAACACCACGGATTGTGAAATCATGCAGAGGGTTCAAACATGATTCAACATTCACATAGAAATGATGTAAGTTGATTCTTTATAAAACATATCATTATAATTGTTGATTCTATGTTTATATATTAATGCTAAATCAAATCACGATGCCCGTGTTTATTCAATGGTGAGAAATCAATGCAAAACGACTCTATGACCTTTTTAAAGTTGAGCACATGATAAATAAGTAATCGGTTAAAACAATTGAAGAGTTAAATAACAAAACTGAGAAGGCGCTAAACCAGGTTGATTAGCGTACACTGTCAACATTCATCAACAAGTTAACACATATCTTTGATACAACATTGATCACTTTTTTTTATCAATTTTGATCAACCAGCATGTAATGCTGAATCAGCATTTTGTGCCAACTGTATATTGTAACGGGCATAAATTTTAGAAAAAAAATGACTGTCAGACTATAGGTGAGGCTCCACTAAGCGATTTTTGCCGAAAATCGGAGCAATTCTCACAAAAGCAGACACAAACACAAATTATAGAGTGGTATTTGTTATTATTTCAAGGTGTAAATAGAAGATTGAGAGAGCTTTTTGTTTATGTGGGGAAGGCTTTGTGTACAATCTCAGGCACATATTTGTTGCCAAAAGATGTTTTTGTTTACTAAATCAAGTTGACCTAATGTAAATATTGCAGACTTTCACACTGATGACTCTCTGCAACTCAATATCAGACAGGTTTGATTTTTACAATACAAGGCCCTGCGATCTGTGTGACTACTGTGTTGTTATTTATATTCTGCTGTGTTGATGTTTATGTGTTGAACTCCCACCCAATCGCAGAGTCTATGCAGGTGCAGGTTAGTCGGTAAATATGGCACACAAGAAGAGAGATCACCCATAAAATAACCCCTGAAATCTCATGTTTACGATTTTAAATCTCATGTTAACAATATAGGAATGTCAACACCCTATACCTTAGGCACTATAGGGATAGAATTAGGTAAGAATGTACCAACAAATCGCGTAGTGGAGCCTCACCTCATCCAATAGGTGAGGCTCCACTACGCAATTTTTTTAAGGGTCCTGTTTCCCAAATTTTTTGGTTTTGTTTCTCAAATATCCCGTTTCCTAAATATCTTCCCAAATTCCCAATGTCCCATCTACCAGAAAATTTCCTCGTGCAGTCATGTGTATCAAATATACTTTATTATGTCCTGTTTCCCAAAGAACCTGTAGTGCAGTCCTGTGTAGTAGAAAATCTCGTGCTAATAAGATTCTTATTCGCACGGGATACTCGTGAGAGTATCATCCGCCCAATAATAATGAACAAACAGATGGAATATGATCGGCTAAAAGGTGAGGAGGACACTTCATCTTAGCTGATCTTATGAGTGCTCCTTGTTAGTGATATACAACTAAACTGGTATTCAGAAATGATTAGGCTTGTAATTATAATATGAGAACATTAATAGTCATTAAATTCCCTTTTCAGCCAAAGGTTTAGTACACATACAAAAGTAGGCCTATATGATAATTCATAAGAAGTCAGAAATGAGTTCAAGTAACAAACATACATTTAGGGTGGTGGAGGCATATGAACACTGTGTAATACTAATTAAAATAACTACAGCGCGACGGAAAAGAGAGAGGGAAAGACTCATACATTATAGGGGCGACCTGGTTTACATAAGTGAACCATACTAAAAGCATACACAGTTATAGATCTAGCACCAATCTAAGCATTTTCGTACTTAAAACATACAGATTCTTGGAATCAACCTTCTTCATACATGTCTACATATACAGTTTGTTAACACGTTTTACGATTCCAGGGGTTATTTTTGGGCCAAAGGTACGGCCCCTCAAGCGATCTTGATTAGGGATGTTATTTAGGGCAATTCTGAAGAGACAGGGATACATCATTAGACCAATAATGTAAGTTTTTTTGAAAGAATATCAGAATATCTAGACCTTTTGCCTGGAAGAGGTCCCTGAATATTCTGTATTTGACCCCCTGATTAGGGTGGCAAATCTGGGGGTTGTTTGCATATAGAAACGATAGCAACGATTGGAAGTGCCCCCCCCCTTCCCCTAGCTCCTTGCATACGACATAATATGTGTCTGGCCAGTGCCCGTTTGATTACAGTTCCAGACCTCGGGGGTTGTTTGCACAATGAAATAATATGGCAAAGATTGGGCACATTGTATGAGTGCAAATATCAATTTCGAATCAATCTTGAATTTATGCTAATATGTCTTCAGTTGATCAGATGTTGTTGAAAACAAGTGATAGTTGACAACATTGAGAAGGTTAAATGAAATAATTGAAAAACGCCGTAAAAACATTGTGAATATTCATGAAAATGATTTATCATTTTGTGCCTACAGTGTACACATAACTTTGATTCAACATTGGTCGACCATTGATCAACTTTGACCTAAACACATTCAGTGTTGAATCAGCTTCCTGTGTCAAACTGTGTATTGTAATCCATGTATAATATAAGCTCTATCCACACATTGAGGTTTGTGGAAGGGTCAAATCATGAATATAATTACCTCCATTGCCCTGCTGGAGGAGGGGCACTTGCCAGATTTTTGATATCATGTATGAACATGATTTCAAGGTAAAGGGTTATCTTTATCCATTTTTTTGCCAAAGGCATGGGAGCTGATTAGGGGATGGTTTCCTCAATTTTGAAGGGACAGGTAAACTTTAGACCAAAAATATAGATTTGTAACAAACTTCTAGACTTTTTTGCCCATAAGCAAACATTTCCAGGTAGTTCAAATGTACCGTACTGTATGGTTTTATATATATTGCTTTTTTTTTCTGGGAAGATTCACCTTCCTTTGGGATACGTTACTTGGCTTTTTCCCTTGAAAAGAGTCATAAACTTTTGGTCCCTTGGTAATCCACATCGGGGGGGGGGGGGGGTTATGCGCACCCAGAAACTATAGCAACGATTGGGAGTGCACCCCACTCACCAAAGGGCCCCTTGCATTACACACATATCACTGGTCACGCCCACTTTTCGCCAACTTAGCTTGATCCCATGGGACCTGTCCCCGGGGAACTGTCACTGATAGGGACTTCCTAATGCTCAGTGTTTTACCCCTCCCCTATTTACTATAGATAAACCATATCACTAGATTGGAATTCTATATATATCTATATAATAACGAACACAGTTTGAAGCATAGAAATTGGACCTACCTGTCTGAACTTTCCCTGTACGAGCCATGTCTATATTGTAGTAGTGACTGTTTTATAGCGACAACCTGGTATTGTGTGTAGAGAGACAGTAGCACAGGGATGTTCTATGATAGTTAGTGTGCAGGTGTCCTAGTAGTTCTATATATACATGTGTTATACTGGGACTGGGTTAACAGGGGACGATTATATATACAACCTCCTGCCCTACTTCCTGACTCCCAAATCCACCTCCCTTAGGGACTGTCCATAAATGACGCCACACGTGAAGGGGGGGGGGGGTTCTGATTGTGACGACGTGTGACAGGGGTGTAGAGAGTGTCAAGGATTGTGTGACGACACATTTTTCCAAAAAAATATTTTAAGACCGTTTTAAAGGCATCATATGAAATATGATAAATAATTTAGCTAGAAGGGAACTACAGAAGGTCAGCACTACAATGGTAGAGGCAAAATCGGGGGCAGTGCCCCCCAACCCCCCACACATTGTTATGTAAGATTTTATTTTACCCCCGAATCCCCATCACTCAAGTGAAGTTCTCATAATATATCATCATTGGAAGCTGAGTTGAGAGTTGATAGTATGGCTAGAGGGGGGGGGGGGTCCAGGCAAGTGTGACTTAATTTTCGAGAGGGGTGTGACGTAGTTTATGGATAGCCCCTTACTCATTCCTACTTTGTCTAGGTAGTGACTAGTTGGGGGGTGTGGATGGGGGGTCCCCCATGTCACATGTCAATTTTAAGAAATGGTTATGTCACATGTCACTTAAATCCCCATGTCCCATGTCACCTCTAAGAACCTCTCATGTCACATGTCGATTTTAAGAAATGGTTATGTCACATGTCACTTAAATCCCCATGTCCCATGTCACCTCTAAGAACATGTCACATGTCGATTTTAAGAAATTGCCATGTCACCATGTCAAATTTAGTGGTCCACACCCATTAGTTGCTGGAACTGGGAGTACAGAGACAGAAAGGGAGACTGCTGAGACACACTGGGATTTAAGATAACTGACTACATATGTGTCCCCTCTCTGGTACATCACCATCTTTTTAAATATAAACCAAGGACAATTGCTGAGTACAGAATTAGTCCTCTTCCAGGGGGATAAGGGTATTTCTTTATGATGGGGGTGTGCCATGTGACCTTTGAAAGTCGTAGCACCATAAAAGATGTTGTTGAAATAACATTGCAATCCTTGTCCCAAAGTTGCGATCCATCAGAAATCAATTTTTCTAGCAGCCTAATGAACCAGTTTTAAAAAAAGCCTACATGGCAACAATTATCATGGCCGACCACTGTGCTAATTAGTTATTTCCTAATGTACATAATTACCATAAAACCTTGCAACTAAGGCACATCTCGTGTAAAATGTCCACCCCAGGTCAGAGGAAATGCCTTAAGATTCATAACTTTTGTATTAAATAACATATTAGACCACTTTAGGATCCTAGGCTGCACCATTTATCATAACAAACCTATAGATGTACTTTAGAATTAGTTGATTATTGTTGTTATTTCTTAATTTGCATACTTACAATTCAAATTGCATATACCGCACTCAATTGGCATACTGAGTGTAGCAGATGCTAGAAAATGCACCTGTGAGATTTCAAACAAAGTCTAATGGTTATTTGCTTTATCATCCACCTAAATGTATGTAAAACTGATTATTTATCCAGATTGCCATCTGAAGAGATTAATTATGCCTACTTTAAATAGGAATCATTGCTATGATTGCTGCTTAGATATTGTCTCATGTCCCAGCGTTGGCAGAGGTTTGCCATGAATCTCAGTAAGATTAGTTCTTGGACTATTTTCCCTGAGCAAAAAGGATTTCTCATCAACATGAATAGCATTGGTTTAGAATATCTCAAATAAGTGTATGAGTTTACTCCCTTCTTGCATACCTAGGACCAAATACAATATTAATGTGTTGGACTTTCCAAATGAATTGTATGTTCTGCGTCAATGTTGAATTAGGGTTCTGTGCCAACAGGAGGGGGGTTGCTCCTATAGTAAAAGGAACAGCTGGTTAAAAATGCCCTCATTTCCAGTCCTTTCTTTTCATGTAGCTAACTTGTCCCTTTTGTTGCTCACTAGTGGTCTTTCAAGTATGGTGCTTAAAAAAGGAGGATTTGAGTAGGTACCTATTTGGGAGAAGTCAGTCAGTATAATAAACTATAGAGTGTGTGACATGAGTAGGTACCTGGTAGTGCAGCTCTCTCTATTTTAAACAAGGCAGGTGACTTTTCAGACTAATGTGGTGGGTGCAAGTTGAATGGTGAAGCAGTGCACGACTTATTTAGAAAAGAGGGCACATACTCACAGGTCTTTTTACAATAGGAGCAACACCCTCCTGCATTCTGTGAGCCATTTATAATACTACTAATAATAAATGTACTTCTCTCCTTGCCCGGTGCTGGGAAGGGGGCACTTCTCAAACATTTGATTCCATGTGCGGACATGGAATCAAGGGAAAGGGACATTTTCCCTTTTTAAGCCCACTTGGACTTACGGAACATATAATATATGTGTCACTTTCTACTAAAATTACTTTGAAAAAGAGTATCATGTCAACCTTTCATGTAAAAACAAGTGTACTTTTCTTTTAATTTCCCCAAAAATTTACCCCATGATACTAAATATGCTAATTAGGCAGAACTTAACTTTTGATATGACATTCTATACGTAATATTTCTGAGTCATTTCGTATAAAAATACATTCTCTTGCAATTTTGGTGGTTTAGGCCTAAATACACCTCCCTAAATACTGTCTCTGGCTACAGTGACAGTGACGACACCTATAGGGAGTAGGGACAGAAAGGGAGAGTGTTTGGACACAATGGGATCAAAGTGATAACTGGCCACGTCCACTATTTGGTACATCATGATCATTTGGTCTTTTCTTGTTTAATAGATGTAGGCTGTGCATGCGATGAGTCTTCTGCCGGGGGTATGGGGAAATTCTTGATGGGGGTGTGCCGCAAGACCTCTGAAAGCCCAACTTACCAGTTGCTGAAAGGGATTTCGTGAAAAAGGTGACTCTAGGTGAAAGGGATTTTGGTCGGAAAAGTGTGTGCTTTAGAACGTGTATGCTGAAATCTACCTTTGGTAAGAGAGAATTTGTCAACAGTGAACATATTTTTGGGGTGAAATTTTGGGGAAAATTAAAAGAAAAGTACACTTATTTTTACATGCAAGTGTCATACTCGTGATTGGCATGATCAAGTTGTCATATGAGAAATATCATAAGACTAGTGGTATATAGTGTAATTATCTCAAGGCTCTTATAAATAGTGTTATTTCCAGTTATCACTGGTTTATTCAGCTTTAGGCAACATGTAAGAAATATCAATCATACAGTAGTTAGTATGTAGGTAATTTGTACATACAGTAAACATACAGTAATTTATAAAGTACAATGTTCAGTTCCACTCCACCTGTGAGGTAATAATAATACAATGTCCAGCATAGTTCTAGGTGGGTTCCCACACCTAGCTCCTGACCTGCTGCTTAGAGGAATAATGTAATAATGAATAACTTTACCCTCTGGTGGAAGTCTTGAGGAAGATAGCCTCTGGCCACTAATGATGGAAACCCATGCCTGTCTAGCATAGTTTCACCATAGTGCAGTGGTATAGCAGGTAGCAGGAGATGACTGGAGATGTTACCTCTGGAGTGGTTCTTGGTGTTCTGTCCTCCTGGAGGTGCAGACAGGCTATTTGTAGCAAATCTTAAAAAAGCACCTCCAGACTGACTGGAGCCAGCAGCATCTGCCTAACTCTACAATTGTTTGAGGGGAGTCTTTCATGTGTCACAGGGGGACAAAGGACCCCCATGGACGCCGCTGTGTCCCCCTTTGTCTTGGTCGGTTCTGCATCTTCAGACCCTCATAACTCGGTCGTTTATGCGTTTATAACCACCATTTTTCGCATGCGCGGAGTTGAATATGCCAAGTTTATAATGCCCGCTGGATAGGCGCGTAACTCCCGCCGGTTTGTCTGTAGGGAACTCGGAGCTCCTTTCAGTCTCCATGGCATAACTTCCTTAATTATGGGAGTTCCGCCTTGATCTTGGGCTCATTTTGACCGGTTAATTATGGGCTTTCCATAAATGCTTTGATATTTGACCTAGCTTGCTCAGGAGCGACGCTAGAGCGACCGAACGGTTATGGCATCGTGCTTATGTAACCCATTGTTCAGTTATTAGAGTGCTCAGACACTCATGACGGCGTCAGCGGTGCTCAGGCACCCGTGACGGCCGGTTGCATTCACTTACAAGTTATTAATTTGTGCATTGGACCATGAGGTCGCACACTGAGACCCTTATTCTTATTATATTGTGCAGTGAACCATTAGGTCGGAGCCTTTGATGTCATAAACTCTGTCTAACTGACTGTGGCTGGTGTGCAGTGGGGCATGAACGCTCTTATATAAAGTTTGAGCGCTCTTATAGCTCTTAGAACCAACCTATGTATTAATTTCATAGATATTCTTTGATTAATACAATAATATGTTAGAATTTATGGAATAATAAAATGGTATATCATAGAATACTCCCTCTCCCCCGAGAGAATGCGAAACTCCGTCATTTCGCCGAGGGAATGTACAATTTATACAATTTTTACCTTATTTTGGAGTTATATACTGTTTGTAAGAGGATTTGAAGTGATGGGGAGTGGTTCAAATGCAATTTTTGTGGTAGAGCTTTGTCAGTATAAACAATTTTCTCCTGGGTATAAGTACATTTCCGAGTTTCTATATCTTACCATACCTGAGCTTATTTGCTTATGTAACATCAATTTTGGGTACAGTTTTCCATTTTTATGTACAACATACAATTTGGCAAATAGTGTGCCTTTTTGGCATTCAATGTTCAATTTAGCGTGCAAATTGAACATAAATGACAATTTTAGTGTGCAAATTTACAATTTCGCGTGTAATTGCGTTCAATTGACAATTTCAGTATGCAAATATATAATTTTTGCGTACATTTGGCAATTTAAGTGTGCAAATATATAATTTTCGCGTATATTTGGCAATTTTAGTGTGCAAATATATAATTTCGCGTACATTTGGCAATTTTAGTGTGCAAATATACAATTTCGCGTATATTTGGCAATTTTAGTGTGCAAATATATAATTTCGCGTGCATTTGGCAATTTTGGTATGCAAATATATAATTTCGCGTGTATTTGGCAATTTTTGGTGTACAAATATATAATTTTTGCGTACATTTGACAGTTTTAGTATGCCAATATATAATTTTGCATTCAATTGATAGTTTCTGTATGTACATATATAATTTTGCGTACAGCTTGGATACACATAGAAATGTTGATTTTCTAAAAATCTGACTTCAGTGTATGAATTGGGTACAGACATACAGTATAATGTGCAACATACAATTCAAATGTAAATTGGATACAAACTTACAATCTAGTGTGCAAACATACAATTTTTGTGTGCAAATTGGGTACAAGCGTACAATCTGGTGTGCAAACATACAATTTTAGTGTGCAAATTGGGTACAAGCGTACAATCTGGTGTGCAAACATACAATTTTGTGTGCAAATTGGGTACAGGCGTACAATCTGGTGTGCAAACATACAATTTTAGTGTGCAAATTGGGTACAAGCGTACAATCTGGTGTGTAAACATACAATTTTTGGGATTTGAGACAAATTTTTCCGAGGGCCGGAAAAACAAAGTACTTCATGTACAATAGGCTTGTTTGTCTCTGAGTTACTCATTGATTTTGCTATATGGGTGTATTAATTGGCAATTTCGGCAGTGGGCCGCTGCTTAATTGACTTTTCCCCTAGCCTTTTGAGTATGTGTCCCTGAAAGAGATTTATTTGGTGAGTATCTTAAGTAAACATGTTTTATGTCAACAATTTTCTCAACAAAAAAAAATGTTTTTTTTTTCATTCATTTTTCCAACAATTTTCTTGGATACCTAAAGTGTGTTACTTTAAGTAAACCTTGGCATAGTATACAAGTGCTAGTGGGTACAAAAACTGTCTTAGTTATCTACCTGCATTCATGTATATTAATGTTAGATTTGTACAATTTACAATTTGTAATTTGCAATTTCGCAATTCTGCGCGTACATGCGCGCATTAATCATCGATTTTGTGAGAATACCATAGATTTTCATATTATACATCAACAAGTGGCTGTGTATATATTTTTTCTAAATCAATTTTTCAATACTTTGATAATTTCATTGACAGTGGAGGTGTGTGTCATGTGTGAGATGTGTCATCTCAGTATCTCCTGGTGGTGGACTGGGGGCAGTCTAGGCTGTGGGCAGCCTAGGCTGTTTCCACAGTCACCGGGGAGGGCTGGTGGTTTAGAAAATTAGCAATAGTCTGCATGTTTGACCTTGCGGTCTCCTCCTGGTGTTCGTCAATAATTATATTTGTTGTATTTTCCAGTGCTGTCATGGTCACCGGGCTGGTGCCACAATCGTTCTGGAGAAGCATGGAGTAGTACAGTCCTTTGTTTTTAAGGGCTGGTATGGTACTGAACCTAGTGCGCCAAGGTAGGTGTATCACCTGAGGGAGGTGATAAGCAAATTCTCCTCTCTGTGTTGTTATAACTGCTGGTCCATTCCAGGTAAATATAGCCTTAGGTAGTGGGAAGGTTTTAACCACTATATCCTTATAGGTAGGGGCAGCTGCTGATTTAATCTCATCAAATTCATGTGGTATTGGCCTCAAGGGTAGCGCGAAGTTTGAGTCTCCACAATATATTTTAAAATATATTGTGGGGTTTGTGCGCTTGGCCACATTTTTCTTGCCACAGTGTGTCTGTGCAAATTTCTTAAGGTACTTCATTATTCTGTAGGCTGAGTAGATGGTCAGGGTGAATAATATAGCAATTATCAAGGTGTGGGTTTCCTGAATTGTGAGGAAAGGGGTGTGGGTTTCCTCTGTAGGGGTTAATTTGGTAGGATTCTTATCTGGGAGCAATTTGTGTAGGGGCAGCTCGGTGACTAGTCTGAATGCTTTGGCTGTAGGCAAGTAGGCTACAGTCCCTCCTAGTCTGTATAATTTGAGTAGTATGTATACTATAAAAATGTGAGCTGATATCCCTAGGATGAGTGCTAAGCTTTGGAAGATTGGATGCTCTGTAACTCGACGTAGGTATGATTCCTCGTAGCGCGTTTCCATTTCCTTATTAAGGTTGGAGGCATCCTTTAATACTGTTTTGGCAAAGGGCTCTAAATTTAGTTGAGTAATATCATCCATGATTGGATTTTCCTGTAGTTTTTCTAAGGTTCTAGAAAGGTTTACTACTGGGAAATTTGGAAGATTCTCTCTTTCATCTGGTTTGGTTTCAGTGATTTGGTTAAGTGCTGCCATGAATGGTAAATTAATTGTCTTGAGAGTGTAGTGAAATGATAAGGTTGAGTTACAGGGCAACCTTGTGTTTGGAAGAGAAAATTCTCCTACACTGATTGTGCAACCACAGGGTACACCTATGATTGAGTAGGACTGGGCTTTTCGAGTTTCAGACGTTTTACCATGGCAGTTGATAAAGTAATGGGGTTCATTAGTAGTGACCAGATACTCATCTTCAGAAATGGAAATAGCATGGGTGGTAGGTGCTTGCAGTGGTGAAACTGTAAACTTGCAATGTTCCTTAATCTGTTGAGCCTGGTTAGTAAAAATGGCTACAGGGCATGTAGGCCTGTGTTTATAAATTCTACCATTTACATCTCTGCATACCTTTACTGTAGTACCTTCACATGCCTGCATATCTGCTGAGTCCAATTCGATGAATAATGATTCGTCGTAAGATACTGCTAGAAACTCAGTTGTGGTTTGCAATTTTGTGACTCCTCTGGTGGGGGTCTCCTGTGTGTCTATAGGCATGGGTGATGTAATCATTTGGTACAGTTTGAAGGCCGAGGTGGTAGATTGAATTATAATGTCCAGATGAATATATATATGGTGAGCTGAGTAAGTGTATGAGGTCAGCTTCTGTGAATAATAGAAATCTAAGTCATTGATTGCGACTTGTGCTCCAGGGTGTGTAATCCTAAGTTTGTTATTAATGTCAATTAAGTATCTAGCAAGGTCTGAGGGTGGTACTATATCATGGGTTAGGATTCCTGATGATAGCATCCTCAGGGCTGCATTTGTCCTTTGCAGTGATTGAACTGTATTCATTCTTGCTGCTATGATAATTAATGCATCATTTAATACTTGCATTTTTTCCCTTTGAGTTTTCTCGTGCCTTGAATATGAGTCAAGTGACCTGGACATGTTAGAGGCCCACAGGTTGACGGTGTCACCTATGGTGTTGATTGTGCTGTCCAGTACCTTCTTATCTTGGATGTATGCTTTAACAAACTTATCTTGTCTGTCTGTGATCTTTTCAATGAGACTAGCTGCTTCCTGATCTTGTTTAACAAATTTTCTTAGTATTTCATCTATGTTCTTGAGCTGTTCCATTACTTGGTTAACATCTTCTACTGTGGCTAGACCTAGCACACCGCGAAACAGGGGTGCTAGAAAACCCAGTATGGCCTCTCTTTTGGCCTTGTCCAATGTGTTTATGGGGTTGGATAGGAACAATTTGATGGAGGCTAATGTTTCATTTATCTCCTTGTCTGCAATTTCCAGCAAGGTGTCAAGCTCTTTGGCTTGTTGGATAATTTGACCAGAGGTATGATCTTGTAGAGTAGGAGTGGTCAATTGGAGTATTCTATCCCTTATGGATCCTTGGGTAACGGGTGCCCGAGGTATCTTGTAGGGGATAGCTAACAACAGTGTTGTGGTTGTATGTCCATTGACCAATGGTTGGGGGCTAGGTTTGAATACTACTCCTATGTTTTGTCTCACCACAGGTGTATAACCTGCAGTAAGTGGTTCTATAGTATATAATAACAGCATAGTTAGCAGTATGGGTGAAACTCTCAGTCTCCCCATGGTGCTTGTGTAAAGCAAGTTTGCTGTTTAAAGTCTTGTCAAATTTGTAGTAATTTGGTGCTGGTAAAGTCTAAGTGTATGGTGTAACACTTTAAATGAAGTGGTTCAAACTGTACCTTTGCAAGATTGAGCTTTCTTGGCAATATGTCCGGTGAGTCTATAGAGATTGACCAGTAAATGGTGAGGTCAGGTTAAAGGTGAAGTAGGTGTGTTCTTTATCCTAGTGCAGTCTCTCCTAATGGAGAAGTGGGCTGGCTAATTCCCAAGTGGGGTCCTGTAGACTTGAGTTCCAGACTGCAGCTGGATGAAGACTGATGGTGGGCTATGGTCCACAGTGCTTCTTATGTAGCCTACCCTACCCACATCCATTGTGGGCATGGTATTGTTTCTCTGGAGTCAGTGCACCTAATCTCCAGTGTCTGCAACTGTGGGGCTCTATTGTATAATCTGTGTACTGGTAATTAGCTCCTCCTGTCATCCAGGACAGCCATTCATGACCGTCTAGACAGTTGTCTGAGTGTAGCTTATAAGGTCAATTGATCTCTATAGACTGCTGTGTTGGCATAGCGCGCTCTTTCATGTGGGGATTAGGCTTTAGACACTCCATTGTGTTACCCTTACTCTTCTTAGACTTCATGTCTGCTTTACTTGGAGGGTCCCAGTCTTTGACCATTTCAGAGGCAATAACCTACTGATATATTTACAAATTTGATTGGCTTTATATACATATAAGTAATTCATTATCAGTCACACATGTCTTATGTGTGGATGAAGAGAATTTGTAATACATTTTGAAAATCTTATGTTCTTTTGGTATCTCAATCTGTTTTTAATTTCTTGAAACTGCACCACACCTAGATGTTTTTCTTAGTATGTGGTGTGCAGGCCTAGGCTTGATAGGGCCTATGCCTGTGGTTTCTCTTGTAAGGGTGATATCATTTTTGTTCCTTACAATTTTGTTGTAGTATTTGGCTTCATGTGGAATAAGCCTGTGTGCAAATTCATTGTTTCTGACAGCCACAACCTTTTTCAATCTGTCTATGTGCACTGGTCTGGCCACCAATAGATTGGTGTCCAAGTTTTTGAGTTTGGCACTTGTCAAACTAGGTCTATCTACTACAACATATGGTCCCATAAAAAGGGGTTGAAGTTTCTTACACTCTGTGTTGGTCAGGATTCTTGGTATGTTTAGGTACACCATGTCGGTGACCTTGATTTCCTGTGGTGTAAGTTTCTTATCATATCTATCCTTCCTTTCCTTTTGTAGCTTAGCGACCCTTTCTATAGCTTTCCTCCTAGAGGTATCTTGATTTGTTATCATGTTAGCTACATGGTCTGCTACGGTGGATATGTCTTCCTGTATTCCCAGCCCTAAGTCCATTGGGTTGGTTGGGTTTCTTCCATGGAGTAGGAAGAAAGGGGTGAATCCTGTGGTTTGGGATTCAGTGTTGTTTAATGCAAAGGTTATGGGTTCAATAAATGAATCCCAATTGTTTTGGTGCTTTGAGCAGAATGCTCTGAGTGCTGTGCCTATGCTAGCATTGAATCTCTCTACAAGCCCATTTGATTGTGGCCTGTATGGTGAGGAGAATTTATGTTTGATCTTGAGGTGTTTAGTTAACTTTGTGAACTTTGCACCTGTATAACATGTCCCATTGTCTGTTTGAAGAGTGGCTGGTGTTCCATGATGACAAATTATATTCTTGTAGGACTCTGCTGCTGTTGTTTCAGCTTTTAAGTCAGTAGTAGCCCAAGCTGTTGCATATCTGGTAGCATAATCTATGCAGACTTGTATATGTTTGTTTCCCCTGGCAGTTGTGGGAAGTGGTCCCACCGCGTCGAGGTTTAAGAACTTCATTGGTGAAGCCATGTACTCTCTCACTGTCATTGGTGTTTTGTGTGAGTGTACTTGCCTTTTTGCTGTGAGGCATGTGTGGCAGGTGGAAACATATTTTGTTGTGTCTGCTAGCATAGACTTCCAATATACCCTAGGTCGGAGTGCTGACAGCATCCTACTTGAACCAAGATGGCCGCCAGTAGGTGAGTCATGGAAATACTGTAGTGTACTTGTTACCCATTGCTGTGGTATAACAATTTGAAGTGGTACAGTATTGGTTTTTCTCCAATTTATGGGGCATATATGGACTAATGTACCATTTACCAAGGTGTATGTCTGGCCTTGGTTGATGATTCTATTTCCTTGTGCTTTTGGTGCAGGCAAGGTCCCATCCTCAAGATATTGTATGAGGGGCAATAGTTCCTTGTCCTTCCTTTGTTCCAAGCCAAGGTTTGTACCTGAGATGGATGTGTCGGGAATCTGATCCAATAGTTGGTTTATATCTAGCACATGTTGTTTTATTCTGTCTCTTTCTTTTTCTTTTTCATCGACTATTGGCCTATCTTGTGCCTTTTGTTGGGGTGTGTCACTCTTGTTTTGGTGTGTAGGCTCCTTTGGAGGGCCTATTCTTGCCTTGATGGGAGTGGCAATCTTTTTCTTTAAAGGCACAATTTGCTTTTTGTCAATCTTCTTTGTCTCAGAGTTCTTTGACTTAGTTGATGCAGTGTCTTTTGTGACATTTTTCCTGGCAGGTGGGGTTTTGGTAGGTTTGTTCCCTGTGACCTTTTTCTCATTTAGAATAGTTTGTGATTGTGTGGGGGGTTTGGTGTGCCCTCCTGAATCATTTCTCTAGTCTTTGAGTGTGTGGTCATAGGACACAAATGGTTTGATGTTTCCTCTCCCTGCATCGGTTCAAAGAATCTGACTGATTTGGAAGTTGCTTGAGTGATAGCATATATTGTGTCTTCTGAATCTTCATCATCTGAGTCAGGTGGGGTGAAGGGTGGCTCCTTAGGAGTTGCCTTCAGCATCTGATTGAGTGATGAGAATTCAATAGGCTCGAAGTCATTATCTTGAAAGAGTTGTGAGTATTCTCTCTCACAGTGGCAAAACACATAGTGTGTAGATTGCTTCAAGATACCCCTAATGGGTGTCTCTGGCCTTTCAATGGTGTTGGGTGGATCATCCCTTTTGAATGGTACTTTCTTTGTTACTTTTGCAAACTTGGTTCTACTGGCTGCTCTAACTCTCCTTGGTGGGGGTGGAGGGTTAGTCATGGGTCCAGAATCTGGGTATTCTCTTCTAGACATAGCATCTGGTGGTGTGTTATCATCACCTTTCACGTGTTGGATGGTGAATGAAAATTGTTGTATGTCTAGAGCCCATCTGGCCCATCTATGTGTGAGTCCTGTATTGGTTAGTAGTGGGATTAGGGCTGCATGGTCTGTGTATAATTGGAAGTGTCTGGTCTCTAGATAGTGTCTGAAGTGTAATACTCCATACACTACTCCCAGTAGTTCTCTCTCTGTGGTATTGTAATTTCTCTCATGTTTGGAGAGGGTTCTACCTGCAAAGGCTACTGGTCTGAGCACTCCCTCATTATCTCTCTGTGAGAGTACAGCTCCTAAGCTCACATTGGAAGCATCAGTTGCCAAACTGAACTCTTTCTCATAGTTTGGATATCTGAGAAGAGCATTGGTACAGAGGGCATGCTTTAAAGTTTTGAAAGCATTATCTGCATCCTCTGTCCAGACAAATGCTTTGAGATGTGTCTGTAGATCATACAATGGTCTAGCAATTTGGGCATAACCTTTGATAAACCTTTTGAAGTATTGGCATAGGCCTGTGAAGGATCGGACATTTTTGACTGATTTTGGTGTTGGGAAGGTTTTGATTGATTCCACCTTTGTGGGAGATGGTTGCAGTCCCATGGGTGTCACTCTCATTCCCAAGAAGTCTATTCTGTCTATGAAGTATTCACATTTTGATTTCTTCAGTTTGAGTTTACCAACTCTTAGGCTGTTGAACACATCTTCCAGGTCATGGAAGTGTTGTTCGATTGATGGTGATAATACCAATATGTCATCTAGGTATGGTAGGGCACATTTGTACTTGAGTTTGTTCAGAATTAATGTGACTAGATGGCAGAATCCCGCCGGTGCCGTCGCTAAACCCATCGGCATCCTTTCATAGACATATTTTTTGTCATTTGCTATGAATGCGGTTTTATGCTGGTCCTCCTGTCTTATAGGAATTTGAAAAAATCCCTGTTGGGCATCTAGCTTACTGAATACTCTTGGTCTGAGTGACCCTATCATGTCCAGAGTGTCATCGGCTCGGGGTGTAGATAAGGCTTGATTTATCGTGTTCTGGTTCAAATAACGAAAATCTGTGACGAGCCTATGGCCTCCTGATGATTTTTGTACTAAAAAGGATCTGGAGGCCCAGGGGCCCTCGGCACATTCTCTCAGAATGCCCTGTTGTACTAGCCTTTCACACTCTTCCCCTATTGCGGCCTGTTTTTCTGGTGTTTGTCTATATGGTAGGAAATGACATGGCACTGCTTCAGGCTTCACATGTATTGAGTGGGTATACAGGTGTGTAACACCAATGTCTCCATCTTTTCCTACAAATATATCATCATACTTGGTCAGCAGTGATCCTAATCTATCATGCTGATCTTTGGATGTGAGCACAGATTTTGGTGGAACATTCTCTTCCAATTCTGGCTCGAGGTCATGTGCCTCACTATGTATAGCAGCTATTTCAGAGAGTCTGATTGAGTTGGGTTCAGGGTCAGCATATGTGGACTCACAGTCTGAGTCTGTGTCACTGAATTGAGTTACACCCTCAGGCCGTATGGCTGAGATGGATTGATCAGTGTGTGGGGTAGTGTCTGACACCTGTTGAGGTTTTTCTAAATCAGATTCCTTGACTTCCTGAAATAGAGCTATGATGGCACCCTTTTTGATTTTATGTGGGCGCCTGCTGGTGTTGAGTAACACTAGGGGATGTTTGTTATTTTCCCTGGGGGTTACTGCTGCCCTTTGAACTAGATATGGGGCATTGTTATTTCTTTGGAGGTTATCTACTACTCCAGTTTTGCCTTGCAGTGATTGAGTAGATGTGACCTTACCCAATACTGCAAGTTCAGAGAATGGAGGGATGGTAAAATCCCTCACTGCCCTAATGGGTTTGAGAATTTGTTCAGGATCAACATTAAATTCAATTTGAGATTTTGTAGTGCTTAAGAAATCTGTGCCGAGTACAACGGGCTGTGTGAGGTTGGGTATTACAGCAAATTGGTATTGGAATCTGACACCTTGGATTCTAAAGTTCAGCATAGCTGAATGTCTAACATGACACACCGATCCATCTGCCAAATGGATGTTGATTTTAGATTTCCTCAGTTGGATATGGAATCTCTTTTGGAGGTCCATGAGGAATGATTGTCTGACACAGGTGATAGTAGCACCTGTATCAACCAAACATTGTACATCTGAAACATCATATAGATTTGCATTGATACAGCCATTTTGAAGAAGTACAATAGAAAGCTTGGTACTCTCACCTGTATCCTTTGATGATGAATCTGGTGGGGTGATGTGTATCACTGATGGACGTCTCTGTCTGTTAGATGGTAGATTGGCACTAGCAATTGTCTCTGGTTGGATCCTTGTTGATCCTGATTGATTGTTTGTATTTTGGGTTTCACAGTGCACTGGCCCATCGGCACTGTGACATCCTAGTTTTCCTGGTTCTGTGGGGTGGTTGCGATGCTTGCGACCAGGAGCTTGGAGAGTTGATCCATCACTTGAGGTATTGTTTGGGGGTTACTGTGTTGGTTCCCCTGGTAGCCTCTTGTGTTGGGTTTGTGATCCTCCTGATGTGGGTTGAAACCCTGGTTATAATGACCAGAGTTGCTGTATTGTCCAGAGTTATTAGAACCCTGGTTGCTGTAGGATCCGGAGTTGTTGGATCCCTGATTGTTGTAGGCACCGTTGTTGTTGTAGGATCCACTGTTGTAGTTCCTATGTGGACTGTGGCTCCTACTGTTGGATCCTTTATTATAGGATCCAGAGTTGTTTGAACCCTGGCTGTTGTTGTAGGAACCATTGTTGTTGTAGGATCCAGAGTTGTAGTTCCTATGTGGACTATGGCTCCTACTGTTGGATCCCTGATTATTATAGGATCTGCCATTACTTGGGGTTCTGTCTCTCCTATCACTGTATGAAGAGTCACCATTGTTGGAGTTAGAAGAGCTGTTGTCTTTCCTACTGTTGTGACCCCCCTGGTTGTTGCTGTTGCCCCCCCTACCTCTACCTCTATTGGATTGGTAGTTGGGGTCATAGTTATTTCCTCTATATCTACCGGTAGGGTCTTTGGATATAGCCTTAGCTTCCTGTTGCCTTACATGGGCACTAGACATTAGGTTAACATCTTCATCTGAACTAGTGGTGATTTCCTGGACCTTTTCTTAGTAGGCTGTGGGTTAGACTCTGCATCCCTTGTTTTCCTAGATCTTTCTTGAGTCTCAACCTCTAAGGCTAGGTCTAGGGCTTGGTTAAAAGAGTCTATTTTCTTGTTCTCAAGAGCTACAGAGATCCAGGGACTCATGCCTTGGGTGAATGTTTTAAATAAGGTGTCGTCCTTTAGGCATTGGGCATTACACGCTTTTCTGAGATACATTGCATAATCAGATACAGGTTCATCTATCTCTTGTGCACGGAGTGCAGTCCTGGAGATAATATTGTCTTGAGTAGCAAAATACTCTTTTAGTTCATGTACTACATTGGACCATGTCAACTTATCAGGTGTGGCACTTTCCTTGAAGGTTTCAAACCAAGCCAATGCTTGTCCTTCAAGGTACTTGGGTAAATATGTTACCATGGTGTCACTGTCTGTTAATTTGTACCTGTCCTTCAGATACTCTGGGAATTTGTGATCAATAAATAGTGCTGTTGACATGAGTGGTGATGGGTGAGAAAAAGTTTTGGGTTTGGTTACCTCGTGTTGCCTGATCTTCCTGTCGTCGTGTTGTTGTCTGTCTAGGATCCTGGTCATGTTGGACATCATGGAGATCATGACATCCTCCTTGGATCCAGAGGCAGATGGTGTGACAATAGGTGTTGTGGTGGGTGTGGGAGGCTGTGAGGTCTGAGTTGATACCAGCTTCATGAGGTCTGATATCTGTTGTTGTGCCTGTTCTAGGGCCTTCCGATGGTCATCTTATTGTTGACTGAGGATCCTCTCCCTTTCCTTTGAGGCAAGGGCATGAGCATCATGTTGGGCTTTGTTTGCTTCTAGGGCAGTAACTGCATCTTGGATGGTCTTTTCATAGGCCCTTATCCTTTCAGCTGCCTGATTGGGTTGAGGACCTTCTTCAGTGTCGGCCATGGTGGAAGGTGTGGGATCACTGGTGTGTTGTAGGTATCACTGACATGTTGGAGATCAAACTGAGAATGTCATTGGGGAGACCTCACTGATGTTTGGGAGACCTCACTGATGTGTGGGAGACCTCACTGACGTGTGGGAGACCTCACTGACGTGTGGGAGACCTCACTGACGTGTGGGAGACCTCACTGACATTTTGGGAGACCTCACTGACGTTTGGGAGACCTCACTGACGTGTGGGAGACCTCACTGACGTGTGGGAGACCTCACTGACATGTTGGAGACCTCACTGACGTGTGGGAGACCTCACTGACATTTGGGAGACCGCACTGACGTTTGGGAGACCTCACTGACGTGTGGGAGACCTCACTGACGTGTGGGAGACCTCACTGACGTGTGGGAGACCTCACTGACGTGTGGGAGATATCACTGATCGTGTGGGAGATCTCATTGATGTGTGGGAGATCTCACTGATATGTGGGAGATCTTACTGTTGTGTGAGAGATCTCATTGATGTGTGTGAGATCTCATTGATGTGTGGGAGATCTCATTGATGTGTGGGAGATCTCACTGATGTGTGGGAGATCTCATTGATGTGTGGGGGATCTCGCTGATGTGTGGGAGATCTCATTGATGTGTGGGGGATCTCACTGATGTGTGGGAGATCTCACTGACGTGTGGGGAGATCTCACTGATATGTGGGAGATCTTACTGTTGTGTGAGAGATCTCATTGATGTGTGGGAGATCTCATTGATGTGTGGGAGATCTTATTGATGTGAGGGAGATCTCACTGATGTGTGGGAGATCTCACTGATGTGTGGGAGATCTCACTGATGTGTGGGAGATCTCCTTGATATGTGGGAGATCTCACTGGTGACCTTGGTGGGCATGGTGTCAAGGTCACTGGGTGGGTGGAGTGGGGTTTACTGTGTGTATGATTGTTTTTAGTAATGTTGCCAGCTTTAATTTTTATGAGCTTGGGTAATTTGGGATCTTAGTAGGATGTTCTCCACCACTTTGTCATACTCGTGATTGGCATGATCAAGTTGTCATATGAGAAATATCATAAGACTAGTGGTATATAGTGTAATTATCTCAAGGCTCTTATAAATAGTGTTATTTCCAGTTATCACTGGTTTATTCAGCTTTAGGCAACATGTAAGAAATATCAATCATACAGTAGTTAGTATGTAGGTAATTTGTACATACAGTAAACATACAGTAATTTATAAAGTACAATGTTCAGTTCCACTCCACCTGTGAGGTAATAATAATACAATGTCCAGCATAGTTCTAGGTGGGTTCCCACACCTAGCTCCTGACCTGCTGCTTAGAGGAATAATGTAATAATGAATAACTTTACCCTCTGGTGGAAGTCTTGAGGAAGATAGCCTCTGGCCACTAATGATGGAAACCCATGCCTGTCTAGCATAGTTTCACCATAGTGCAGTGGTATAGCAGGTAGCAGGAGATGACTGGAGATGTTACCTCTGGAGTGGTTCTTGGTGTTCTGTCCTCCTGGAGGTGCAGACAGGCTATTTGTAGCAAATCTTGGAAAAGCACCTCCAGACTGACTGGAGCCAGCAGCATCTGCCTAACTCTACAATTGTTTGAGGGGAGTCTTTCATGTGTCACAGGGGGACAAAGGACCCCCATGGACGCCGCTGTGTCCCCCTTTGTCTTGGTCGGTTCTGCATCTTCAGACCCTCATAACTCAGTCGTTTATGCGTTTATAACCGCCATTTTGCGCATGCGCGGAGTTGAATATGCCAAGTTTATAATGCCCGCTGGATAGGCGCGTAACTTCTGCCGGTTTGTCTGTAAGGAACTCGGAGCTCCTTTCAGTCTCCATGGCATAACTTCCTTAATAATGGGAGTTCCGCCTTGATCTTGGGCTCATTTTGACTGTCTAATTATGGGCTTTCCATAAATGCTTTGATATTTGACCTAGCTTGCTCAGGAGCGACGCTAGAGCGACCGAACGGTTATGGCGTCGTGCTTATGTAACCCATTGTTCAGTTATTAGAGTGCTCAGACACTCATGACGGCGTCAGCGGTGCTCAGGCACCCGTGACGGCCGGTTGCATTCACTTACAAGTTATTAATTTCTGCATTGGACCATGAGGTCGCACACTGAGACCCTTATTCTTATTATATTGTGCAGTGAACCATTAGGTCGGAGCCTTTGATGTCATAAACTCTGTCTAACTGACTGTGGCTGGTGTGCAGTGGGGCATGAACGCTCTTATATAAAGTTTGAGCGCTCTTATAGCTCTTAGAACCAACCTATGTATTAATTTCATAGATATTCTTTGATTAATACAATAATATGTTAGAATTTATGGAATAATAAAATGGTATATCATACAAGGATAGAACGTGAAAGAGACAGACTTTTGACATATTACACCCTTGGTGGAGGAGCTTTTTGAGTGAGTGCCACCCCCCCCCCCCCGGTCACATTATAGGGCCTAGAGAATGAGAGTGGAAATATCAGATTCGGATAAAGAATATGGATCAAAACCTCTCTGGTTACCAGGTATCCATGGTTGCATTACTGCCTTTTACCAATAACAATTTATTCATGAAGTCAAAGTCTATTTTCTCTCTCAAATTAGGATATGCAGTGCAGGTAAAAGAACGTGGAAACACTATAGAAGCATAATATACACTGAAAATATATGGCTTAAAAAGGTACTCTATTGTGATCACCTTTGCTCATCTTGTTGATGATGTCGTGGGCAAGTACTCCGTGATCATAAGGGTGATCATATGACTGTGATCACCCTGGGTGATCACTACAGAGTATGTTTCTGACCTGATCAGAGAGGAGTTTGTGATTTATTTTACATTGATTAAGATTTTTGCATAAATTTGCATAATTAACCCCTCCCTATCCCACACCTAATCATTTATTGAGGGCACTTTAGGTGCATAATGCCACGATGAGGCATACATTTAGATGTTTGTATGACAAATATTAGCTAGTCCCCAATGGTTAGAAGTATGGTCTGAGTGACACAAGACTAGTCAATCATCAAACATCCTTTTGCATTTGATAATAACCTTTCTGATTAATTCCGATTCCGATGTGATGATATCTTTCAAATCATCAATCTTATAAACACTGATGATCAAGAGGATTGTAGATAAAAATCAATAAAGCTCACATAGTGAGCAATGGATGTCTCATTGCTGTATACTAGGGCCCCCTGGTGGGAGAAAAATATTATAAAAGTGATGACCTTAGTTGATCATCATGATTATCTGAGGCCATCAATAAGGAAAGATCACCCTAACTCATCAATAGTGATCACCTTCAGAGAAACCTATATTTTCAGTGTAGATAGGATATGGTGGGGGGGAGGTCAGAATCGAAATTGGAAGGTTAGAAGAAAAAGATTCAAGATGCTGTTTTTCCTGACCTGTGTAGTAATAGGAAAACTTACTTATGGACTTGCGAGGTTGGTGAGAGATTGGATGTGATAATTATCTTATGCAGATAATTTTCCATAGACATGGTGTCAAGCCACCAATTACCGCAGCTCTCTGCAATAAGGTTCCCCACTCTACTCACTGATCGTCAGTCATGCAGAGTTTGGTGCAAGTGGACATTCATTGCATAGCACCTCTCGGGCAATGATACGGAAATTCAGTTCATTTTTATTTAACTAAACATTGTCACGCAGAAAATAAGAACCCCCTAAGGGTTATTATCCCCTCGGGCTTCACCCACGAGTGATACAGTACCTGTCCCCACCCCCTCCCCAAGGTGGATCGATGGCAATTTAAGCCATGAAAGAATGAAACTTAAGCAAATGGACACTTTTTAACTTTCAGTAGCTTTCTCTCTTTGCCACTAGGTGGCTGCTGTTTACTAGACCATGTGTCCCTTCAAAGACTTTGCAATTTTATAAAAGTACATAATAGTAAGAGAAAGGCAGAAACAAAGGTGTGCAGGCCCATCTACGTGCATTTTACATCAAATGAACAAGCATCTTCCTCAGAACTGTCAGTTTCTACATGACCAGATGCATATATAGCACTGTGGTCCTTTTCGCTAGGGGGGTACACAGGGTAGTGATAGTTGAATGCCATTTTCAAAAGGAACTAGACATATTTCTGATTTTATGAAGATATCTTGAGAATTGTTATGGTTTCATTTCTTATGATGGAAATCATTACAACTGTAAGACAAATGACAACTGCTATGGAAGCGAACCATCAAAGTCTATACACCTATATCTTGATCTCAAGGGTTATCTTCATTCTGCCTATCGGTAAAGCATCAGTTTCATTGCTCATGGGTTTAATATTGATCGGATTAAGATAATATTTACACCAATAGACTCATACAGACAAGGGCTTTTCCAACGATACCACATATATCATGATACTGTAGAGGTATTATACTATGATATACATATAGGTGCCGTCTGGCGTGGCGTGTGAGTCCAGTCGCTGGGTGTTCCTAAGGTACCGGGTAGGTGGCAGCACCGATCCGGGCCTGTGGGACATCTGGCGACACCAGGGTCCATATATAAAGACCGGGGCTCAGCCGCTACGTCAGAGGCCCTCCAGGCCTCCGAGCCCATAGATGTACTTTAATCGAGATTAGCTGCCACACCACCACCTTCCGGGTAGCCGCAGAGTATCCTAAATAAAACCGTTGGCATACACTTGAATCACTGCCTTACTCCTTCTTTCCTAATCCGTAAGGCCCGAACCACTGAATTATTCAAACAAAACCATTACAATACATAAGTTATGCAATCATTAACAGGTCCTTTTGCTTGAAATGATGGATTGAAAAAAGGCATAAAGTACATGAGAAGTGCGTCCTCTGGCCATTTGAATAAAGGGGAAAATTCAAAAAATATTGATAAAAATTCAAAAAAGAAATTGATAAAATATTTCTATGTGATTTTCTCCAAGGAATCCAATATAATGGATATTCTTTTTAAGCTACTTATATGCGCGCATATAAGTGGTGATAAATGGGCAGTAGCAGTTCCCAATGTATTACTAGATGTCACCACTTCCATTCAGGTGTTATGTAACAGGTTCCTTCACTGGTGGCCTTTGTAGTCGGCCATATTGCCTAGCCCCAGGTAGGACCACCGGTCTCACATTGGAGAATATGGCCTTCTTCCAAATGTCAAAATAACGCTTCATGAATTGAAAATAGCCCTTTCCCTACCAAAATAAAATAAATTAAAGAAAATTTGATATGCTGGAAACCCTCATCCAAATCAGCCATTTTCAACTTCTTGTGCCATCATCAAATTCTATTGACTCATGTAATACTCTAACCTATGCTTCATTTTATATTTTCTGAAAGCTATTTTACTGCTCTCTTTGTTACCATTTGAACTAGTACTTTAATTTAAACCTGATATGTGTGGTAGCCTCTACCTTGTTAATTTTGTTGAATAAATCAGCTTTCTCAAATTAATTCTGGGCATGCTATTTGGCCAATTCTGAAAGGGTAGGGACATTATTATCACATCCGTGTCACTTTTACCTGAGATGCAAATTTAACAATAGACAAAGCAAAATTCAGTCTGGGCCATCCATTTGTGTGCAGCAGCATGGGATTTTCAGGCCTATATATCCTGAAAATGGGTCCCAAATTCTTTCACCCATGACAATGGCACTGAATTAAAGGGTTTGCTTCTGCATTGGAAAACAAGGACTGACCCCCTAACATACTTTATTTATAGCTAATATTTGTAAGTTAGCACTGCAGCACTAGGCTATATTTAGCTGCTACCAGGAATAGCACAGGTCAGACCTAGCTGACCTCTTTGTCATAGTCTGTTAAACATGCATAGAGTCAGGGATCAGGGTGACCTGCAAAGGTCAAGTCAGCTATATTTAGCAGGGTGGTGGAAATGGTCATGGACCTGCCTCAGATGAAGTCTTGGTCAGCATTCACCAAGGGTACAGGGAAACCTCCTCAATAGAAAATTATTAGGAGGTACTGCTAATAGGCACGAGACTTTCTTAACTAGCTTTTTCTGTAATGAGCTGACATTGTTTTAAGTGGGTTACTTAGCCCACCCTCTTCCATAAGGACACTTTGACTGTAGGGAAGAAGTTGTATGAACCTAAAATGCTCCATATAACAAAGTTCTATTGTATGTGCAAGTGGATATATTTAGCACAGATCTCACTTGCAAAGACCCCACTGACAGCCAAGGGCACCCACACATGCATGCTATATATAGCCAGGGGTCTGTGTAGCATGCAGGCGAACCCCAACCTCATTTTACTGAGCCTCCTCCCTCATAACCTCAGCCCTTATCCACATCTACACACCTATCCTGGCATTCACTAATCCTTTAGGCTCTAAAGAATAGCATAAAGTAGCGTGTCATTTAAAGGTTTCGCCCAAAAATTAGCCCTTTTTCACAAACATTTTAAACCTTTGTAAAATGAAGATGATAATAAGATTTTTACTCTCTGACTAAACAGTATCAAACAAGAACAGCTGTTTTTTTCGCTGTTTTAAGGTCTAAAGTGTTGACTCTGTTTAGTCTGGTCAAAGGTTTGCTTGACACTCTTTCCTTTTAAACTTTACTTGTATTACTTTGAATATGTGAGATCTGTGCTAGGTATCAACTGCAGGCCATACCCTAAACCCACCCCTAATACTGATGTTCAAAAATGACCACTCCAATAGCTGACAATGAAGAACCCAGCAGCAGGTTGGCTCCAAACACTCTTCCTGATCATCAGATCAAGGTTTCTATGGGGTGCACAAGACACTCTTATTCTATATAAAAGCACATATACATTGGGATGGAAAGGTTCCAAATTAGGCATGTAAAAAGAATGTTTTTGGGCCAAAATAGGTATTTTTATTGATTTATGTTGCCATGGAAACATGATTTTCATTCTAAAAAAAGCAAAATCATTGATCCCATTTAAAGGAACATTCCACATGGTTTACTATGGTGAAAGCAGAATGAAAATACCATTTCTAGAATAAAAGTTCATGCTAATTTAGCTAATTAGCATAAATTATGACCAATTAGACGTAGAGCTTATTGACATTAATGAAATGGTCACACCTACCCAAATTTAGCAAGCCATTCCTCCAAAACTAACAGTATGGAGTATCTTCTCATGCATTACACCGCTGTAAAGCTAGTGATTTGAATTTTAAAGTTGACTTTTAGTACGGAACACCCTTTCTCCTTGCCTCTACACATATATATTCCCACTTCCCAGGTTTTGGGTGCCTTCACTCATCCATCACTGCAACTGCAAATTACACAACTCTACCTCAGGTAGAAGGCAAACTTTAGATGGATGGTCAGGGGCCTCCCTGCTGACCCACGGATGAGCTAGTTATACTTTGGAGACATCTGTTGAATAATATTTGAGGGAATACTGGGTGTGGCTTCTGTAGCTCCTGGTGTTGGAAAGTACCAGGCCACTCTCCCCTTTATCATAGGTACCTACTGTCTGTGCAAAAGACAACTTGGAGCTGTACATTTTGCTTATGATCGATATGATGTCATAATGACATATGACCTTTAAAGTTGGTTAATTTATTATCTGTAAATGTTCCCCTTCTATGCACATCATATTCCCGTTGGGCATGACCCACAGATTCAGAGCAGCTAGGTCACTCACGTGCACTACACCCTATAAGCATTACTTTATTACCATTTAACGATACGGCAGTACCCAAATATTGACAGTCTAGCATAGACTGCTTATGTATAATAGTGTATTATGCGCACACACTAAGACTCCAGAAGAGCAAGTAATAGTGTATACACAACATAGGCTTTGGATACTGGGGTCTGTTTCGCAACTGATTTTCAAATTATATGGTGTTGATCAGTCTGTCAGAACTACCAGGAACATGCAAAAAGAAAACAAGCATGCTTTGACCGGTGCAATTGGCAATACAAAAACGAATACCAGTTGTTGATGCATTAAATAAGGCCTATGCATGGTGTGAAAGTTCCCTTTATTTGACCATGTTTTAAGGTGGGTTATACTATCAGGGTGAGATTATATGACTTGTATAATAATTCAGAATATTGAGCCTCATTCATGAAGGTAATCAATCATTTAGATGATGCGGCTGAGTGCGCCACTCCTCACAGTTAGAATGGATACGCTTTCTTTTCTAGATATAACAGATTCGGTTGTGCAACAGTTTCTACACCCACTGACCACCTCTATTATGCAGTATCATGCCTCAATATTGGAAGGCTTGGCTACTCGAGGGGCTGACCCCTTCCTAATCTGTAATATGTAATAATTATAGCTAAGGGGAATGTACAAACTTAACACTGTCAAAAAGGGGTTTAGTGGTTATGCGTTACTTGTATAAAAACTTGATTGGACCTTGTTGAGTATTTTTTTTTTATTATGTAGAGTATGTATAACTCATATTTTGAACGTTAGCAGTTTGATATTATCATTATTACCTGCCTCACTTGTGGGTGATATCTGTTGGACATTTAGAAAAATGTCTCCCCTCTCTATTTATCTTTACTGAATAGGGCACAACCTTGGGCGTTCTCTTGAGACACTTTCATGTGCCCTAATAAGTTAGCAGCTAGGACCGATACCATAGAAACCATTTTGTTAACTGGTGAGGTATGATTGAGATGTTACATCATGGTGGAATTTCAATATTATTAGAGTACTGTGGACGTGGAGCGTGTCAGCTTAGCACATCTGCGAGGTATCTATGTTGCCATTAAAAGACGCTCAACCAATCAAAGAGCAGAGGAACTTTGTAATTTGTCACAATGCTAGTTTGGATGGGAGGTGTTTTAACTAACAGTGTTTAGGATTTACTTAAACTGGCCAATTTAAACAATACATGATAGATTATTTATGAACCACAACATAATAGACAAATTCTTTCAGTTCATCATCTGATTTGGAATCTTTCACCAACTTGTAGTTATAATCTTCTTCAGATATATATCCTTAAACAACCACTTGCATGAAGACACGTGAAAACCATGATCGTGTTTAGGACTAAAACACATTGTTTAGAGCGCATATAGTACCATAGCAAGTGTGCACATGTTATGTTTGACCAGTCAACATAACCCTCTCCATGTCCCTCGCCCCTGATCACCCCTTTAATAAGGGCCGTTAAAGCTATAGTGATCATGCTGCAGGTTACTGTGTTTACATAATTGTACCAATCCCTTCCCTGCTAACCCCCCCCCCGGCCCCATAATACCACCAACCCATTCTTAACTCCCTCTTTGCATAAGTTATGGTTCTGGATAGAGCACAAACTCAAGGCCCTGGAGCAAGACCACCAGGAGGTGGAACCATTGGGGGGGGAGGTATGTACCATAGTGGCACTCTCTCACAGAGATTAAGGCATTTTGTTTATCAACCTCTGGAGGGGCCCACTTACCAGTAAGCCATGCCCTGGAGGACCAGCAAGCTTTAACCTCCACTCTGACTCACTCTAACCTACACCTTCTTCACATGGACATTGAAATATTTCAAGGAGCAGGCCTCAGTATTTTAAAATGAAAATACAAGCTAATAAGAGGCGATTTCACCTGCCTGATTTAGCCTGGCTGCTTTCAGCTTCGGCTTTTACTTTGTTGGGTTTCCTTTGCTCTGTATTCGCTGTGTTGCTATCTGAATGGTTTCATATTTACTGCCTAGAAGATCCAACTATTGGAGCTAAGGAGACCTTCAGGTTTGGACTGTGGGATTTCTGTGGAGATGACCTGAACTGGGTCGTCAATGATACGAAAATAGCTGGAGTGGATGGGGATTCAATCTGGTCCTGTCTGAGTATAGATACCATTGTAACAACAAAGCCAAGTAAGTTTACAACAGCTTTATATGTAACTCTTTAATAATGTATTTTGGCTTAAGTACATCAAATCTTATGAGGTCTGTGGGGTCTTTCAGAAGCCGGACATGATAATGAACATTAAATATCTTTTTCTAAAACTGTAAGATTCTAAACTTACAACTGCAACCATTATCATCTCTCACCAGTCATATAGTTACAGACACAGTAAGATAATGGTAATGCTTTAGAAACACATGCAGTTATAAGCCTACAATCACTATTAAAACTGCTATCATATCTCCTTATGACCGGTTGTAAACATTACCTGCTTCTGAAACACCCCACAGGAGGGCGCTTCCCATAACAGTGTTAATTGGCATTGTTTAGAAATAGCCTTCGGAGTTACTTTGGATCGTGTTACAAGTAGCCAATGAATCCGCATATAAACTGCACCCTGACCTCAAAAGAATGCTATAAGCTGCATGTGGGACCTCCTTATTACAATCCACATACTACAAAAACCCGTGTATAAACCACACCCTTACTTTAATGGGATCAGCTCTTATATATGAAATGCATGGTCTACAAGTGATGAGTTATAATCAGGGTTCACAGTGTTTATCTAAGGTTTCATACATGATTTTAAGTGAGATAGGTGAGGCCATGGTTTCTACAAACAGTGGCTTTGGATTGCATTATTCTTTAAAGCATATGGGCACAGACGCGATACTGATCAAACATTAAGCCTGCTACCTATGGGTGGTTAGTTTAGTCTTAATCAAAATGTGTTGACCACCCCAGTGCCTCAGAGTCAGACATGGGCCCAGTTTTAAAAACCCATTCTCCCTGGGAGATTAAAGCGGGCCATGGAAGTAAAACTTCTTAACATAGGCTGGCATATTAGTTCTTACATAAATACATCCATGAACTTTATAGACACCATTTCACCACTGAGACCTTGTTACGAAACTGACATAGCCCATTGTACAAATATGTCAAGGGGTCGACTCATAACTTTTGAAGAATCTCTTCCACTAAAAGGGCTAAGATTAGTTGATGAGTGAATGCCAAAACAATCCCTGTAGATAGTTTAACTTATGAATCATAATGCTGATTGTTTTGGGTGGTAAATAACATGGCCAAATAAGAGTATGGTTGTTTGGCAATGGCAATAGGCTATGTCAATAAGTTGCACAGGTCTTTCATGATAAGGAGCCATTTCATTGGTAGCCTCCCAAGCACGAATAGCACTACTTCATCTATTCGTTGTCCAGCAATACCCCTTGTATAGACGTAGCCTTTCTGCAAAGTTCTCACTAGATCTAAAGGTAGGACACCAATATGTTACACTCCCCCTCTAAGTCCCTCGGCAATAATAGGCGGGGGAGAGGGCGATGGGGTTCAGGGGGCCCTAGCTACACATAGGAATTTGAATTTGCAAAATTCATTGAGTAGAAGAAAAGTTGAGACATACACTGTAAAAACAGTGTTTAGAGATTAAACACCAGTGTTTAGAAGTTAAACACTTGGTTAAACACTTATTTGTCCCACTTTTCTCAACGCTTCTTAAGTGTTAAATGCGTTCAATTTTAAACGCGTTTAACTAGGAAGTGTTTAACCAAGTGTTTAAATGCTAAACACTTAAACACTTCAGTGTTTAGGTGTTTGAGAATAAGTGTTTTAAAGCTAAACACCTAAACACTTCAAGTGTTTAGATGTTTAAATGTTGGTGTTGAGAAAATTTGGTGTGTATCTTTAAACACCTATATATATGTGACATGTACTGGGAATATGGAACTTAGTGCACCCTGCGTTAAGGGCCTTTTTCACAGATCCTGTCATATATCTATTTTTTAACCCAATCCATGCACAAACTCTAGATGCAAGTTAAAGAAAAACACTACTCTCATTTTATGATAGTGTTATTTGATGTTCTTGGTTCGGTATAAATTACCTATAGTAGACGGTTCCTGTGCCATATCACCATCCTGGACCTTTCGCTATTCTAAATAAAACACATTTTGCCACATCCTCAATGCATAGTTAATGCAGCAACTGATGCATTCCTCTATAATGATACATATTTCAGTAACCATGCCAGAATCTTTTTATTTGACATAACGGCAATCTGAAAGCTGTAACATGAAAATAGAGCATAGTGTTTTTCTTTAACAATGGGTGTGGTACTGCATTACTGTAAAACGCTGCTAATTATTCACACCACATAATTATAAGCTGCTCCCTGACTTTTGGATGGTACCAAACGTGTAATCTGCAGCTTACCAACAGAAGATTGGTTGACTGCGACCATAGCATATATCAAGAAATCACACCCAGGAAGGCATTTCTCAAGATGGTACGACTATACCCACTTTAGATCGTAGTTGGATCCCTCAATATAATGCCAGTACAACCCTGAATCTAGTGGTCACTAATGATTGCACCGGTATGACTGCCCTACCAAACCCTATGTTATTACTACATTAAGTGCTGATCGTAATGAGCAGTCGTAGTGCATTGCCTACGATCAGCAACTTTAATTTTGAGGGTTGCAAATCGTAGTGGATGTGTGCAGTCATAACATCTTGAGAAATGCCCTCCTGAATTCAGTTGTACTCTAGGATTATGTAGTTTACATAGAGGCATTGCGAACATCATGAATTCTTTATAATATGTACATGGGCTTTGACTGAAGGCCCAAAGCCACCAAAGTCCGTTTTTCCGAGGCACGTAAGCTCATGTATTGTGGTGGATTTTGGCACGTAGGCTATTGATCAAAAACTAATGTGACGATGACGGAGTCTATAATCCTCTCCACACGCGTGAATGGGCATATTCCCATCCAACACCTTACTGTAGAGATATTTGCCAGTTACATAATGTAAACACAAGTAAAGAGACCACTTCATATTATGATCCAATTGATCCTTCACCACCTATTGCTTTCTATTGTTAAGTGAGCAGTTGGATTAATGCCTATGGATCAGAACGATTAAACGCCATTAGGTATTACTCAGACGAATTTTGGTACAGCTTGCATCCTCATGGATGTTGTTACAGTTTAAAGTGGAATAAGAAGTTCAGTTGATCTCTGTACTGACTTCACTGGCTAGATTTTCTTTTGTGAAATTCTACATATATTACTGATTGGCAATTCAAGGACTGAGAGTGATAAATCCTATAACTCTACCACTTTATTTTACACAATGACCATTCTATATGCATAGATAACCATCATGTCATACTCATATCAAGGCCACGCTCCTGTTTAAATGGTACATTATAAGATGGTGTTGATTACGTCCCTTTGGGCTAGTTCTATAGATCAATACGACAGGAAAGGGTGACTTTTCAGAGAACTTGTTGAGAAAAACCTTATACATTTCTTTGGTTAAGGTGGCTGGTGGGGATTGTCAGTTCACCATTTGGACACCAGGGGTCTCCTGTGCTCTATTGAAATTATAAGAAATGAAATATGCAAAATTCTAAATGGGTTGAATAGGGACTTGAACTCTAGACCTATTGTGTACAAGGCAGAGATGTAACACATGTGCCACAGAGGCAGTTGGGGTACAGAATTTGGAATGTACCATATAATCTAGATGTACTTATTCTAGCCATTTCCCTTAAGAAAAGTTTTTCAATCATCCAAAACATTAGAAATATGGCTGGGACCACACGTCAGAACTACACTCACTGCAAAGATATATATATTATCTAAGTGCCGTGGAAGTTATAAGAAAATCTAATTACTTTTGGATAGGACTCTGTGGATTTATGTGGCATATTGCTGTATAATCCTATATAATAGTAAAAGTTCTGTATCTCAGAAATGTGCCTGGGACCCTCACATTTGTATTGCATATATGAATAGTACATATCATTTTGGGATTCTGGTGATAATATGGCGAAAGTCTAATTACTTTGATTCTATCCCCGCCAGCCACCTTAAAAAATTATGGACCCGTTTTGAGCTCTATCTATGCTGAGAGCTTTCCCACATACGGTTACGTCTTTCGAGGAGAAGTGCTAACGTGGCGCCAATTTCGCTTGTAAAATATGAGCAGTAAACTTTCGCATATTCATCGGTACCAGGGACACACTTCCGATCATACCGTTTCTCCCCGAAAGGGTTCACACCCACATACTTCTACAGAGCTGCCACACAGTGGTTCGCTGTCATCCCAAATTAGTTACTCTCCACTCAAACAGAGGGCGCCACTAAAGTGGCTCAACTGAGACCTGACTGAGTGTTAACGTTACTCCTTCTCAACTTAAAGTTATTGCTTTGAGAAAGATAGTGTTCTCTATTATATCAACATAAAGTAAAGGGTAAGGTATTGCCTGTGCTCAATCTAACAAGCTCTTTTTCAATAAGGGAGGCGAGGACAAATTTAATTCCTGGGGTCTGATGGATCTTTGTATGACAATGAGCATTATTATATTGCTGACATTTACCTTCCGATACTCGGCTGGATTATTCATTTGAGTTGTAACATTTCGCCTTCATCCTTTTTTTCACAATACATATTCGGGTTTATGGGTAGGGTTCACATGACAGTTCGTGGTTTGCAAAGTATGTTATGAAACAAATGGCAAAAGTAGTCCTTTCCTTAATAATTTCCCATCATCCTCTTTATATACTGAGAATTCGTCATGTGTTGAAGGAGTCTGACATAACTGAAATGCAAGGAAGTGTTTGATGTTAGGAACTGATAATTCAATGAAACGGCATTGCAGCTTGCGTTTATATGTAAGCGACATGGTCGTTAAAGATTTATCTGAGGCGCATATGGAATCGATAATCCCACTGGTTTGAGACACAGTATTCTTGTGCCCATTCCCTTTTTTCATCAGCACTGTAACCTAATCACTTTTCCAAGCTGGCACTGGCAAATACTGCACAGTATAGATTCCTCTATAATGACCCATACACTGCAAAGTATCGTATGTCCCAACAATAGAAGCTTTTATGAGGACACAACATAAAGAATACTGCAAAGGAGAAGCATTCTAAGCCCATTGTTCGTCCACAATGGTAAAAGAGAATCAAGAAGTGAAGCATGTTGGATGGCCGCAAAGTAAAATGAAGAACTCTGAAAGCAACTACACATTCCCTTTGTAATGTGTTTGCAGAGGTTGAGTTGAAAAGACGAGGTATCATTTCTCATATTGCAGAAAGTATTAGCCGCCAACCACAATACTACAAAACATCATGTGTAAAACTCACCTTATATTAAAGGCGCACCCTAACTCAAGCCCAACTAATAAGATGCAGCTAGAGTCGATGTCTATCAATTATAGTGGCATTCTTTTGTTTAAGTCCTCGCCTTTATATAAGGGACACGTCTTACTTTTTTCCGACCCTCTTAGGAGCAGTAATGGCCTATCCTCCGTCCTCACATATTCATAACATGCAGCTTATATGCGGGGTATTACGGTACATTTTATAGAAGGTGACTTGTGTGGGCGGAGCAGGGTTTGATATGACTTGGGGGTAGGAGATTGCTAAGGGCCAATGTGATATCGGATTACAAAATGGGTTCTTATGAAAAAAGTAACTTTTAGAAGTTTACCGTACAGCTTATTCTATGCTTAAATGAATGATTACTGTCCTTGTTATAAGTTACATCCTTTGAACACGTGGAGAGTCCTAATCCCCCCGTATGCCCCCTTCAAAGATAAAAAGTTGAAAAATATTAAATCAATTCAATTTTAATTACACATTTTAATCTCATATGGTCTAAATCCTATTGAACACATATAAAAACACCAAGGGCTGGTGTACAAAATTACTCTGGACCAAAATGAGCTATTTTGAGTTTCCCGAAAAATCCAAGATGAAAATAGCACTTTTGTTCTTAATACATAGACTGAAACATAATCACCAATTAAATTCAATGGAATTTATTGGGCCAAAAAGTAACATACCCGGTAACCAATCCAAGGCGACACTACAATGTCCTCACCGAGGGTGCTGGGGTCAAACTGGTGCTCTGTGCTCCACACTCACTATTTTGTAGCATAATGTTAGCCCTACACTGTGGTCCTGCGCATATTTTACATACACATTACGGCTATCATACTGCCCCTGTCTATTGATGATGCACACTTTATCATCCTCAGTTTCTTAGCTACCATTTCCTGGACCACAATGATGGTTACAAAGTCTTTTTTTTGCATGCACAGTAGGCCTATAATTTTATATAGACTGCCCTTATCGCCCAACCAGGGTGTACATTCATGATAGCTGGGCCCAGTAGCCGGGCCTGACTTTCGGGAGGGGCACGGGAGAAGAGTAGCGCTCCGAAAGAGGCTAGGGATGCAGGGTAGCCCCGGCGTATAGCGATGTTGCCTCGCAACATCTCTAGCCATTGAGTGTCAGACTGTGACATCATTGGGGCTGCACAACATCACTAGTGATGTCAGAGACAAAACCAAAAACATAATAGAGTTGCTACGGTCGCTACGCTCCCCACCGCTCTCCAGCAAGCAACTCCAAAAAACGAAGGCCAGATTCTTGTTTCTCATGATGAGTACCATCTTTTAGGCTGGGCCTCGCAAAAACTTTACGCTAACCACCCCCCCCCTACTTGAATGTATTCTCCAATATTGGATACCCTGAATGATTGACAATTCCACAGGTGTATAGCACACACCAACAGTAAATCAATCACTAAAACTAATTCACCCTATTTGTCCCTTCATTAACTTCTAGCCAGAGGCCTCGATTCCTAGCTGCACTAACATTACCACCATTCATTTACACAATTTGGTGCCCTAATCTGTTACTCTACTTGTTTTCAGCATGGCTGCAGGGTACGCGCTGGTTCGAGGTGTCAGGATGTAGTGCCTGCGGGTCCATCCTAATTGTGATGCTGGTTCATCTATTTATGCCCAGTTCCCAAGCTAAGGGTGCCTCTACAGGTTTCACAGTGGCCAATCTTACTGCAGGTAGGTTCATCGATCCACAGTCGTTTTAGCAGCAGATATTTTACATAAAGATGCTTGTCTGATGATTGACTTATGACACTCCAGGCCAGTGGGCAGACTGTTGAATCAATGTTGAAATAGCATTACTTATGTTTGATCAAGGTTGTTTTAATGTTGATTCAACGTCCTGTGCCCACTGGGAGGTAGGCGCCCAAAAACAATAGTTTGTCAATAATATTTAGCTATTTTCAGTCAAATGTTGACTGAATGGCAAATTTCTACAAAAAGAAAATAATATAGATTGCCCCTCAGTCAACTCTTGATTGGGAACAATCTTTAACAGAAAGGAAACTCCCCCACTAAGGCTAACAAACTTTATATTCCGAAAACACAATCACGCTAGGAAAAGTGAGACAGCTCAGATTGAAAAGGCCAAGGACCAAACAAAGTCTGTCACATTAAAAGTTGACCATAATTAACATTTTCCCATCTACTTTGAATACTTCAACAGACATCCCGATCTTAAAATCAATGGGTCGAAGACAATACCTAGCCCGGGGAGGAATTGCTGTATAATGGAGGAATTGATATACAATACACTCTATCCCTTACTATTGTGAAGGCTATAGTAGTAAATCAATTACTGGTAGTTTGTAGCATGAGCTCCAATCACTTGTGACCTGATTCAATTTGTCAGGCTTCCAAAGTTAGGCGCGTAAACATGTATACATATTATGGTCGTCAATGTACGCAAAAGTAGTACTTATTATAAGCTCTGACTCAAGTCCTATGGAGCCTATTTCCTAGAATATTACAACTGCTCCATTTGAGTCACGCAAACTTGCTGACAAGAGTAGCATACGATTTTAGAGTCATAAGGCTGTGTGAAATAGCAGTAAGCATGGCCTAAGGAAAATGACCCCGATGGTTTTCTGAACTTGGAGTACACAGAGTTTGGATGATCCTTATAGTGTAAAGCAAATGTTCAAACATCCACTACTTTAACTTTCATTTAATCTAAAACATTGACTGGTAATCTTGTTTTGAAATTTCGTATTTACATGAGGCATCAGATAACATCAAACGACAAGGTCTAGTCAAGCCTAACTATTGGGTTTCTTCACTTAATATTATGTTTTAAGTCTGAGTCCTCAAGCCTATTAGTGGCTGCCTATTGTAATGCTTTTATCATTCCCATTTACCACAATAATCCACGGATGGAACCATGCACACTGTAAAGAATAGCTGTTGAATCTACCAGGGATCCTCGTAAAACTGAATAGTGAACCACCGTAATTATATAATAGCAGTGTAGATTTTACAAGAAGCGCTAGGTGGCAGTACAGTCGTACCAGGAATCTCTTTGAAAAAAAACAATGGATCACGGGCAACCTTCGAATGAAAATTCCTTTGCTATTTTGACGAAGTAATTTTTACAGTGCAGAGGCTTAGTAGGATGCACGAGTAGACATTCAATACATTGTGAGTACAACGGAAAAAGTAGCTTGAGACACCATGTGGCTTTGATGTGATAATCCATGGAAAAGCTTACCCAGCAAATTGTCGTGAGTCCTCGTCAACCTGTGTGAAGTGGCTCACACATGTCGCTAGATGGAACACGACGTCGTTATAGCACAAGATCACCAGGAATAGCAATTGCTATGCCACGTGAGTCTAACACACAGTAGTGAAAGATGACGGAATGAGTTATCACTCAAAAAGGAGTCACCATTGATGACCAATCATGGCAACAGATGACGACAATTTGCTGGGTAGTGCCTGGCCTAAAACATTGTAGCTCAACTGTGTTTGCCCCAAACCACAAAGTATTTACATAAAGTCAATGAAATTCTCCTGGCTGTCGTTTTCTGTTAGCATCACATGTAACCCGTAAGAGCAGTTTCAAACACATGCAAAGCAAATTATCAATTTTTGAATTCAGGACCTGGATTCAGTTTCTGTGGAAAAGTCGTTGAGAGAAAAAAACATCTGGTTGACATGCTTCTGCTGAGGTCAGATTGTTGGGGATTGACTTTGTCTATTTTCATGCTCGCCTTTCTGAAGATAAGACTTAGTGATATTGCTGGGTTTGTATTTGAATATCTCAAAACCCTTGATCACCGTTGCCAGACCAATAGTGTTTGGGTCAATAATCTTATCCATGATTTTCTATCTGCTTGCAGGAAAACAGGAAAGGCCCAAAGTCAAACATTATCTTGATTTCCCGTTTACATATAATGTGTCATCTTTCAATCCAATCTAGAAGAGGTATATAAGAAACATGCTAGATCATCACATAACCGTCTGAAGCACTGTAATATGATTGTCTCTCTCTTACTTTTTTCAGCTATTTTCTTCACTGGTTCCTTGCTGACAGTGTTTGCTGTGCAGAACAGACCCCTAAGTATTGTACCTACAGGAGTGTGTAACCTGACTGCTATGCCATCCTCCTATGCTGTAACCCTGACTGCTGTCGCCATTGGAGCATGCGTCTTGTCAGCAGCCATTACGGGTATTGTGTCAGAGGGCTTCGTAGGCACACCAGCTAAAGGCAGCCATGGCCGTGTGGTCCGAGAAATTGACAATTAATGCACACTGCTAGTTGAATTATCTTAAGATGTCCTATGATTGTAGGGGCTTCCACTGGAGGCCATTTCTGAACACACCATAACTCTCTCCATCTAGTCCTAGTGAGAAGCATTGCCATTACAGTATTATACACAGGTGGTAACTAATGGCTGCACATGTATGACTGCTCTACCAAACCCTATGTAATTACTGCATAGGCGCTAATCGTACAGAGCAGTCGTAGGGCAGTACCTACGATCAACTACCCTTTTCAAATCAAACTTGCTGTGTCATCATATATAGTGCCTTACGAAATGACCTTGCTACGGTATATGGAGTGCCTTATTGTGGATGGGAATCTCTGTCATAATAAAAGATGAAAACATATTATACTGCTAATGACTTGGTTACATTTGACTGAGTACTATTCTATTCAAGTCACTTGCCAGTCTTAAGTTTGCTCCTTTAGTTTAAGGTGTAAGGCCTACCAAACACAGTTGAGAACATTCATTGTCTTCAAGAAATTATATCATCACACTGCATTTCACATAATTTATTTGACTGCATGGGGTCGCAATATTCCTTACCTTGCAATAACATTTTTATACTTGTTGGAAATTTTTCTACTTCAACAGAGGACCATGTAAAGCCATCTTGAATTGTGGATATTGTTTTCGTGACCAATCCTTACAAAGCTAATTTGGGATTTCCTTTAGACTTTCACTGCATAGGCCACTACAACAGCTTTCGGAAAATATAATATGAAGTATACATCAAAACAGTATGTTAAGAGACAACACAAAATATTTCAGTGTAATTACTGTGTAGTAAATGGTTGAGATTCCATGAAATGAAGTTATTTTACTTTTGCGACTTATCCCTCATTTTCTAAGGATGGGTCACATATGTACTATTAAGAGATGAGATTATGACCTTTCATAACAAGATATCCTTATTAGGACCATACATATCAATTGCTGAAGACAAATTAGAAGTGAATTCAATAGCATATATTTCCACTGAAAATAGTACAAGCTGTTTTTTTGTGGTATTGTAATAATAAATCTACACATCAAAAGTAGGATCAGGCTCATGCATTGCCTTCATATGTCAGTTCTGATAAATTAATACGGCTGTGACTATGGTACAACCACTTTGAACCAACCCTAAATACAAAAAAAAACTTTCCTGACAAGCTTTGCAAACAGAAGATGGATTTTGGGTTTCTTCTATTCCATCGCAGACATGTTCCTAATTGTCATACTTACTGCGGGGATGGGTCTTGTTTCTAATGGGAAGGAAAATATTCCTTTATCCATACTATGCCATGTAAATTAAAATAATTTTGTAGCATCTTTGGGGCAGGATGACAGGAAGGAAATGTCATTAGATTCAATAATATTTGAGTAGGGATTATGTTCAAATACATTGCTGCAGAGGGAACTCACCAGTGTGGCATAACGATCTTCCGGAATTAGACCTTTTGCCCATGAGCAACACACCCATGCTGACATCAACAACCTCTGGCACCCATCTTGCACTGAAGCTGATTTCAGGCAGACCTTGCTGTGTTTGTTTGTGGTACCTGCATAAGTTCTGTGAGATTATGGCAGTCATGGTTGGCGACAAGCAGTATCCATGGATATCGTTGTGTCATGACTTAAATGAAGACAAAGTAAAATGCATCATGCGGTCTTAAATGGTTTCAAACAGGGATTGAGAAAGTCTCCCAAACTTAGAATCATAATTAAATCAAACTCTGTGGTAATTCTCCTACTTTGTGAATGAGACACATTAATGGTGATGTTGATGCCTACTGAATAACAAAATTAACATTCTACAGATGTGCCCCTAAAAATAAAGCCATTTTTAGTACTGGTTTAGACTAATTTTTGATAAGGAATCCAGTGGTCTGCTTGAAATCATCCCATCCCCACTGAAAACATTCCATTTTTGGAATGTTGGTTGCCATGGAAACATAGAAAATTGGTAGATAAGGTAATTTCTGGTTGCCATGGAAATCACTCCCATATTCCAATAGGGAATTTTTGTCACAAACTCTTTTTGAAATTCTTTCAGGAACCCAGAACCGAAAATAGAGCTCAGAAATTCCCTCTAGAACCAATTTTATGACAAAAACATCACATTTCTTTGGTTATTTTTCTACAAAACTGTACTTTTTTGCATTATTAGTGTTTATGATAAGATATCATGCATTTAGAGCTTATTTTCAGTTGTACACACTAACCTGCGTTTGACAAGCAATTACAGCAAAACTACCGGGGATATCGTAGCTCAAGATATCTCATTTCAAAACCCATGACTCAAACGTTAAAAAGCCATTCCCGCCAGGAGGCATGTTTTCCCTCACCTGGCCACATGCTAAGGTACATAAACCCCTGTGGGCGTAGCCGCAGTGACGGAAACCCTGTCACCTTCTGCAACTGCTGGTAGTAACTTCTACTTAGACCTATGTGCTTCTCTGATAGTTGCCTCCAGGCAGCCGAGCTGGTGTAAATCAATCTGGTAATAAACCGTTGGCATACACTCGGATCCCTGTCTCAGCTGTTTTTCCATAACCAGGACTAGAACCATCACACATTTATGATATGATTATGTGGTAGTTTAGCTTGGTCAGTTTGTAAACCAGATCGTGTCACAAATGCAGTCCTATTTTCTACATACTCTAACAATGTGACAATTCTCAAAGATCAAAAGGAGGTTTAGAAGAGATACTGATAACATGATGTGTAGAATACATTATAAAACTGGTATAATGGAGCTTTGTTTAGAAATTTTACCAAAAGGGACTATGGGGACTATTATGGAATACTACAAGGTGCAGGCCCATTTTTCAGCTCAAATGGATTTCCCTTCAACATTGAGGAACAGTGAACATTTGGAAATAGTAAAACTATATGTAGGGTACTATATTATAAATGGAGAATCTTGTATCTAGTAGAATGTCCTAAAGGATGATACAGAAATCCATTTCCAAATTTACTAAGGAAGCTTACGGGGCTCCAGTAGCATATGATAGTTTAAGATATATATATATATATATATATATATATATATATATATATATATATATATATATATATATATATCATTATATTCATATAAAGAATCTATTGTTCTGATAAGGTGTATTTTTGTGTATCAGCATTGTCTATTTTCACAAGAGTAGAATCTTATAAGACCTTTGTAGAAGGAGTTGGCAACACTTTTTATAGGGGGAGATAATCCATACACAGAACTATAGTAAAAAACCACTATTCAGCTCTAATGGACTTTCCATATGAAATAACCTTTGAACAATAGCAGCCCCATTTTCATGAGAAAGGCCCCTCTAGAATAGTGAATGAATCCTAGATTAACAACAGGAGACCATTTCTATATATGCTGCAACTAGGCATAGAAGGCCTCTGGTCAAATTAAGCAGCCCTACTAAATGGCAGCTCTCAACATCTATATATATATATGCTCAGTTCTTAAAATGGCATCAAGGATTTATGGCTCACTCACCCTGTCATTCAAAATGGCGTAACACCGGATGGGTGGCAAATATCATAGAGCGTTATGAATATATAATTATATCTGTAACCTGTATGCATGCTCTAGACTGCATTGCACTCGTCTGTACATTATGTTTCTGGTAGGAGAACTCTAGCCGTAGCATGTTATGAAATGGCGTCTAAATTTTCTTATTTTTATAAGGTCACCTAGCTACCTTCACTGTTTTCTTTTTTTTTGTGCCAGCACTCCTACATGTTCCATTGAAGATAAAGACTTAGTGCACATTGCTGTTCTTCACTCTAATTGAAAATGTAAATAAGGTACTTGTTTTCATTTATGCAGCAACGATGGAAAGAAAATCTTATTTTCTAATTGAATGCATGTGCGCTCCAAGACAAAAGATTGAGGATCCAATCCTATTGAGATACCTTGTATGTAGTTTAGGGTTTACGGCTTCGATCTTAAAAAAAAAGCAATGACCATGGAATATTTTTGCATTGATTTGCCGAGGTGAGGCTGTCCAAATTCATAAACAATGTCTATGAAAGCACATCTCTTTTGCAAATAATTCATTAGGTGACCTCATGTATTTCATAATCATGCCAGATGAAAAATAATGTGGAAGAGTTGAGAATTCTATTCTAGGAATGATGCTATATATTCAAAAAAGTCAGCCCTTCTGTGAGGTAGGGAGATAAGGACTGTTTAATGAGGTAAGAAAGAAGCACATCGTCCCTAAAGATTCATTTCTTAAAGAAAGAAAATTGTCCTATGTAAAAAGCACTCTTATCTTAAAAGCCGAGAGGAAGAATGACAACTGTAGTTATTGACTGGAGATAAAGAGGAAGTAAAAGGATGCGAAGAGTTCACATTACCAAGGCTTACTTATATATCTAATGACAACGTAGGACTGTTCATGCGTCATCACATACAGACCTACATTAGTACTAGTATGACAGGAGGGCATTTCTCAACATGGTAGAACTAGACGCAACCATCTGCACTAGTCTCCCAGCACAGTCATACAGAGCAATCATGGCAGAGGCCATGGGTTCTATATAGCACAGATGGGTTGGGGACACTGTAAAAAGAAATGTAGTTAGAAAACGGGATTTGTCGTTAATTTCACAAAGAATCCTTGTACCGTATCGGCATGTATAAGTGCCAGGTATTTGAATTAGCGGCAGTCTTGAATAAGCACGAGGGTACAGGGCTATCGAAGTTTGGATATCTACTATAATCTTAGTCTTGAATTAGTGCTGGTCTTGAATATGAGCTGGGGGTAAACTACTTGACTTTAATGAGCGCCCCGGCGCATATATACAGTACATTTATGTGCCACCATACTGCCACCTGGTATGTAAAAACACAATGATTCCATGCTTTACAATTATATATGATGGTCCAATTTTCAGTTTTAGGAGGATCACTGATATATTTAACAGTTAGTCTTTGCAGTGTAAGCTATGTGGAGTCAGTACGGGAGACCGTACGATAAATCATTGATCTCCATATTCAGTTGCTAAGGATTCTTCTAATATGTGAGGATGCAAAGATTCCATCCTAGAAGGCATCCGATCTCTTTCTAGAAAGATATCCTAATCCTCAGTGAATTTTCAGATTGTAAGCGATGTAGAATTAACCAACAATTATTGAGAAAAGCCCTCCTGATCTGCAGTTTGATACAGGTGGAGAGGACTATGCCAGGCTCTGTTGGTGGGAGGGGGGGGGTAAAAGTTTTCAGTGCAGAGCGATTTCTTGATTATGCTGATTGGCAGAATCAATTCCAACAGAAAATTAAAATAAGAATATAGTTACTTTACACAGTGTATCTCTGTGTTTTTGGAGCATCAGTTTTTGCTTCTCATCAGCTTTTGCCATGCTGGCTTCTACTGACACAACTCTTTTTCTGGCAACCAGCAACTGCTAAGCTTTAACAAACTTCCCATTTTCAATTGCACTTAAAATAAGCTAGTCCTAGCCTCTAACCATGGAAGATCCCTTTTCGGCAGAGGAGGCATACTATAATAATCTAATAACTAGTCCCTTAAGTTAATGTATAATCTATCGGTTCAGTAGTTTTAGCCTTCTACTATTAATAGGTTGTGGGGAATAACACCACTTTGTGTATTTTATGTTCAGCTGCCAAGACTAACCTGTTTCTTAGTACGCCCTAAGATTGAATGATAGTCCCTGGATCATGGGGTGTACTAAGAACTTAGTACACTGTTTTATCATCAAATTTCTCTTACTTCTTCATCAAAATACAGAATTCTAAAGTCACCTAAAGTACATGGGGACTATATTTTATATATGCACTTTTTTACAGAACTAAAATCAGAATATTCCCTGAGAAATAGCTATATGTATAAATTTCCCCTTAGTCCTGGTATAGTAAAATCTATTTGCTAATTTTTTGTTAAATTTGCTAATAAATATGAACCCACAAGATTAAAAAATAAATAAATGCCTACAAAATGACGTTTTCATTTTAGCCAAGTGTTATTTAATAAGGGAGTAAATGTATCATTTAATGTAAATGTAAGTACAAAATAGTGGAGTGGTTTCACCATCCCACCTTTGACCCCAATAATGTATGCACAGGTAGGTGTCATGGTCCAGTGACCAAGGTTCTGATTGGCCCAAACACCTGCTGAGGTGAGTGTCATGGTCCAGTGCACACACAAGTGTGCTAAATACCAGTACATCCTAAGACTGTACATGGTATCAGAATCTTAGTACAGACTAAAATCAGACTCTTGTACTATGATCCTGGTGTGTCCTAACAAGATATCCCCGTCTACAACCTAAAGAGAAGAATCTGATATCTAAAAAAAGATCTTGCTTTGTTCATCACTGCAGCTTGTGTCTTTATAGCTGACAACAAAATAGCATAATGCGCAATCACAGAAGATCTATAATAGTGCTGCTTTAACTAGGGCTTATTTCAACATGTTTGAACTATGAAATAAATTAAACATAACATGTGTTATCAGGTAACAGCAGACCTGAAATCTTGCATCAGTGTGAAAAACCGGTATGGCACCAAATCACACGTCACACCAGGGTGTGAAACCAATATACTTTAATGTGCCTCTTCGAATTTTAACCTTGGAATTAGTGTTATAGAGGAGAAATGTTGATTCTTCCCCTGAATTGTGTCCTAAATTCAGTACAACACATTTTATTTGCTAATCCTTTATCCTCTTTGCTAAACACTGTAATATGTGTCAATAATTAAAGCAACATCCCAGTAAGGTACTGACAAAAAACAAAGTGATTCAATTGGTCATTAATGTTAAAAGCCATGTTACTCTACACACTTGACAGTTAAAGACAGTGCAGCATAGCAAGATTTCCTACTGACATCTTTTTGTGCATCATCAGTTTTCTTACACTGATGTGGAAAACTGCATCACCCCCAGCAAATTGTCGTGAGTCCTCGTCAACCTGTGTGAAGTAGCTCACACATGTCACTAGATGGAACACGACGTCGTTATAGCACAAGATCACCAGGAATAGCAATTGTTATGCCATGTGAGTCTAACACACAGTGGCGAAAGATGACGGAATGAGTTATCACTCAAAAAGAAGTCACCATTGATGACCAATCATGGCGACAGATGACGACAATTTGCTGGGCCATGTTAGTAAACCAGTAGGGAAAACAGTGTCAGGGTGTGATTTCACGTCGGTGCGTGATTTTCATAGTGGCTCAGACCTGTTTATACCTGAATACATATGAACTCCCAAGCATAAGTTAAGGGAGTTGTAACCATGATTTTAAACAGTATTTTACATAAAATAAAAGTAATGGCAATAGGTTTTATTACAAACCTACATGTTGGATCACGCTGTATAATATACAGCGTGATCCAACTATATCATAGTTAAGAGCTGAGATTTTTAAGAGAACTAGGTTTCATTTACCATCCCTGCATATCTGTACTAGCACACCTCTTTTCAAACAACAAACTAAGACAATTGTTGATCAACACAGTAAAAGGTATGCCCACGAAGGGGTGCGCAGGCATACCTTTTGCCATGTTGATCTATAATTGATGCACGCCTAATGTAATTCTTAAGCTAAAGGTCAAAACACACCAGAACGATGCCCATACTATAAGACTAAAGACCATGTAAAGATGGAGCCAATCAAAAAGATTTAGACCCCTTTGAAAAGAAAAAGGAATTTAAGTTATGACAGAGTGTGTTCAGCAGCATTCTTTACATTCTTCTTATGATGATAACATGTTGGCTTACAAAATATGCTTTCTGTGGCAATCAGCAACTGCTAAGCTTTAATTGCCTGTCCATATTCAACTAGCACTTGAACCATACCAGTTTCATCTTCCTATGAAAGGACATTGAACAAAGATGGAAGACATTTAAAAAGATTACTCCTCATAATCAGTCCATCAGGTTAATGTTGCCTCCATTGGTACAGTAGTCCTCAGCATGCACTTTGCTATTGATAGGCTGTCAGAAATAATGGTACCTCTGTGTTTTATGTTCAGTTCCCAATAAGGAGCATGTTACCATTATAAATTGGAGGAGGCTTACAACAATATTATTTCTACCAACCATCTCATGACAATCGATTTCAGTCAATCAGAGGCACATATTTTTGTCTGTAACAACCATAATGACAAGTGGCAAGTTACATTTTTTCTCATTGCAGAAAGTGTGTAAATACAATCTGAGTTAATTAACTGACAATCGCTTCCAATGTATAATGTTCAGTCAAACCTGATTAACATCAGATCCCGAGATATACTCTCAGTTCTGATAATGTGAAAGAATGGTATGGGATGATAATAATTATTGTGTGTCTTATTTAATGGAACAGGAATATTAATTCACTTAGCAATTTGGCTATTCAGTGATTTGACCTTTCAATGCTATTACTGAACAGAAATCCGATGACACCCATAGTGGCCTACACCTAGGACCTACATTAGTGCTTGTGGTGCTGCGACTTCACTGTCAATTCCTATAATACCATTAGAATTACATGAGGGTTTGTGCACAGGTTGGGGGTATACAGTTACCTGCTATAAATTGGATTGTTTTAATTGGCTGTCACACCTACACTACAGTAGGGTGTTTTGAAGTAGCCCTGGCTTGTTCAGGTTATGCTGCTAATTGAATGGAAATCGATTCAAGTATATTCATTCATGAATAAATCTGGATAAGAGATTTCCCATTATGTTGAGTTGAATCATCATGCGCTCGGGACTATTGGATTTTATTGCCCAATGTGACTCTTGACTATGGTTGTACCTGTTCATTGAATGTAATGTCATAAGTGGAAGACTGCAAGGACTCCATGTTAAGGCATGTTAAAAGATAACAGCTATGCCTATGCTGATAATTTTAGGGCCTCTCAGTTCAGGCTATCTTATGTTGGCAAGATGAAGAGTGTGTGCTAGTGGCGGCATTACCTCTCTGTGTATGGCAAGAGGAAAGTAAAAGTAAGAGCAATTGTGAGAGTGTGACAACCTATCATTAACCTGATCCAAAAAAAAGTAAAGTATCTTCATACAGTAAAACTTCGTTATAAGGAGGACCTTAAAAATTGGGAATTTGCTCCTTATAAGCAAGGTCTCCTTATAAGCAAGGTCGTACTACTTAATGGGATGTGTGGCTGTTAGCATAGCATTATGCATATTCGGAACATCTCATTGATAATACAAAGGGAAATACATTGATAATAATGGTTATTGATTTATTTTAACAATTTTAGACATACACTATAGGGTGGGGTAAATCCTACACAGTCCCCTGGACCTCTGAGGGCAGGAACATCTAAGGGAAGCCATGTGAGATTTTTGGAAGCTCCTACCCAATCCAATGGGCCTCTGAGGACGGGACCCTTCTAAGGGAAGCCCAGTGAGGTGTTTGGACACCCCTACCCTCTCCCCTGACCCTCTGAGGGCGAGGTACATCTAAAGGAAGTCCTGTGTGGTGTTTGTGCGCCACTTCCCAGTCCCCTGGCCCTCTGTAGGCGGGGTACATCTAAAGGAAGTCCTGTAGATGTTCTGACACCCCTAACCTCTCCCCTGACCCTCTGAGGGCGGGGCACATCTAAAGGAAGCCATGTGGGGTGTTCTGACGCCACTGCCCGCTCCCCTGACCCTCTGAGGGTGGGGTGCATCGAAAGGAAGCCCTGTGGGGTGTTTGGGCGCCACTGCCCGGTCCCCTGGCCCTCTGTAGACGGGGTACATCTAAAGGACGCACTGTGGGGTGTTCTGATGCCACTGCCCGCTCCCCTGACCCTCTGAGGGCGGGGTACATCTAAAGGAAGCCATGTCGGGTGTTCTGACGCCACTGCCCGCTCCCCTGACCCTCTGAGGGTGGGGTGCATCTGAAGGAAGCCCTGTGAGGTCTTTGGGTGCCACTACCTGCTCCCCTGACCATCTGAGAGATGTAAGATATGAGAACTCCAAATCAATATTTTGCAATTTCATCTAAAATGTATACACTTTGTGCCATAATTTCCTCCTTAAAACCGAGTTTGGAGAAAAAGGTCTTCACTATAAGGGGGTTTTGTTACAATAGAAATGTATGGGAAAAGATTGGTGCCAGACAATTATGCTCCTTATGAGCAAGGTCTCCTTATATCAGAGCTCCTTATAACGAAGTTTCACTGTAATAATGGACCAGGTTGGGATATGACCATATTAGGATCAGTTGTAATGGACTTAATGCGTTCAATGAAGGTTGCTTCATACCACTAACCTCTCTATATAAAAGGCCTCTTTTAGTAAGGAATTAAGTCACTTTTCCATAGTCTCACAGACTGGGCATAGAGTCAGTTTTTACAATGACTTAGGAGTCCCTCTGCCATCAACAAGCTTCATTCAACAGCAACTTTAACAAGGTTTAGATTTCCCTTAATGTACTGGATGTTACTAGGTGTACCCCATGAACAGTACTGAAAGTTTAAAAAATCAATACATATTAAAGGTGATATATCTACAGCTATTAAACACAAGTAATTTCAATCATGTCCATTATTGCATGAGTAGATAAACTATTAAATTTGTATATACTGAAGGGTGACACATATTGCTCCTGACTTTAAGGAAAAGAGAACCCTATGTTCATGATGACTTATATATGGTAAGTACATTACTTACTGGCAGAAGTAGACAAAAGTCCCAGATGAATACTAGGCCTGGAGCTGGTGACCTGCATGTGTTGAGTTAGTTTTATAAAACGACTGTAGGGGGCTGTTTCCCATGCTCTCTGCCCAAGCAGAGACCTTGTTTGAACTAGTCTCAGGGCAGAAAGGGAGGGCCAGGAGGAAGGGGGTGGAGTCAGAAAATTAAGCTATATGACCACAAAGCTGGGTGTAAGTAAGTTTGTACATAGGTAGTAAACCAATATGAGGTGCAAATGAATAAATCATTTCCTACACTGCAAAAATGGTGTTTAGATCCTAAACACAATTCTAAACATATTCTTGCAACGTTTTTGTAATCACCTTAATTTCCTAAACATGTTTAGCCAAATAATATGCTTAGCTCAAGTGTTTAGAAATGCAGGTGTTTAGGTTAAAACTTTTGTGTTTAGGTGTTTATGAATTTTTGTGTTTAGGTGTTTATGAATTTTTGTGTTTAGATGTTTAAATGATTGGATGGAGAGTTAAGGTTTGCAGACATGTATGCATTAAAAAACAGATATATATATATTTTTTTCTCATTTACTGGGGGTAATTTACTTGTCAAAGTCTCCCAAGATGTCAGCCACAGCTATATATGTGTACATATATTAAACACTGTATCAGAATGAGAGACTTGAGAAAGTACAACAGCTTGGCAGGAAGGACATTGCCTTATCTATTCCAGAATAACATCAAATAGGTGTCAGTCATGGAGTCTATTGATTATTTTATGGTAATGATGGTGGCATGAGGTGAATCTAGTCAATTTTCTATTGCCCTTTGTATTCACATGACATTCTATGAAATGAAACTATGATAAACATGGGATTTGGGGACATTTGTCACAACAATTGATTATAACTGTGTGCAGATAGTCCATTCAAAGGTAGTGCTGCTACCTAGTGTGGATTCAACATCCAAGTATCTAAACATATTGATGTTTAAATCTAAACACCTATTATTCAACTGTCTCAACTCTAAACATCTAAACATGTTTAGCGTAAATGTTTATGTAGTTAGAATAAAAGTGTTCATTTCCTAAATGTGTAGTCGATGAGACACCTAAATGACCTATATGTTTAGGTTTTAAACGTGTTTAGACCTAAACATGTTTAAAATCTAAACACCATTTTTGCAGTGTAGTGGTCACCAATCTTTCTCCTGGCTTTTGATCGTCTTCTCACTGGTCAGCAGCTGGAGACTGACAGGTTGCTTAAATACTAGTCCACAGAGGTCAGGTCTCCAGTTTCATAAGTGTTGGAATCAATGTTCTTAGTGTCACTTTCATCGTCCATGTACTGATTGCTTGGTGACATGGGTTGGCACATTGATGGTCGGAAGGGATAGAAAAGTGTTGGGGTCAAACACCCAGGGGAAGAGAGTCTTGCTGTAGGCACAAGGGTAAGCAAAACCCTCTGGCTTGTTGTAGCATGGTTTGCACAGTGCTGCCGCTGAAGTCTGACCTTAAATTGGAGTGCTGAAGGTTTTGTTTTAATTTCTGTAATACGGTGGTATAGGTGTTCATGGTCTTCTCTTGGTTTGTAATTGGAGGTTGAGGTGCAATGGTAGTTTGCGACTGGGAGTGTGGAAGACTCAGTGTCTTCCTTCCTGCTGGGGCAATTGCTTTACAGACTTGACTGGGGCCTGGGGACACGTCTGACTATTGCTTTGTGAGTGAGGAACAAAAAAATAGGGACACATCCTTTAGACAATAAGTCATTCAGTATAATTCACAAGAGGTCCTTATTAATACTATAAGGCGGAAAAGCAGCGTTTTGACAGTTAATCACAAAGTTATATAGCAAAAGTGCAAAGGGCCTCTCCAATGAGGGTAAAGAGAGGAAAGACCAAGCACAGATGAAAGGGGAAGCCCTGTGCCACAAGTTATAGACCGACCACCCTAATGAGAGACAGGATAAGTACCTCTTGATCGAAAGGAACGTGGAGGAAGTGAAAAAAACAGTACCTTTCTATGACCAATTTCAAACTGGAGGCTAAATTCACTTTCTGTAATGGCCAGTCAGAACAAATTCAGAAACCTTGGTCAGAAATCTCCCCAAACCTATTTGCATCAGATCAATGAGACAGAGCCATCTACTACTCCCTCACCCTTTTATTCAAAAAGGCACCTACAGAGATAGAAATAATTTTCTTAGCAAATAAAATAAACTTGATTTAAGAAATATAGTCTAGTTATGGGGAAAAGTTCTGTTTAGAAGATTTATGTATTGAATATTATCTAACATGCCATGTAAGCAAGTATTAATTTCTTGATATTAGAAAAAAAACACACATTTTCTCCTAATAGTGTCAGCACTGTCTGTTATGATGATTTCCTCACAGCCCAGAGAACAGTGTCAATGGACCATTCTGGGTATTATATTTATTTTCCATATTTACTAAATTCTTTGCCATATAAAACCTGAGCTCTGCCCATGATCCACACTCAACAATCTCCTGCATTCCCCAACAGGAACCAGGATGTATTACTCATGACAAACGCGCCTCCTCCATGACACTCTGTGACATAAGATACAAGGATGTAATAACATTCCAACCTTATCTACGCATACACAGTGTAACTGGAGGAAGTGCGATCCACCTGTGGTGCCATATTTGGAATGAGAGAATATTTCACAATCTCCTCTCAATACTCATCAACATGACTAACTCACAGGTGGCAATCTCTCCCTATGACACGTGTCCCTATTTCATTGAGCCATGTGTATAGAATATTTCACAACACTGTGAGCTGCTCAAGTCTTTCATATAAAAGGCAGCTTGAGCAGCTCCCAGTCATCTCTCCCAACTTACATCTTACACCTATACCTAGAACCTACGACAGGTTGAGCTATAGGATCGGAGGCAGAGCTTAGATCTTGGCGAGTGTTATCATTGTTACCACCCTTATGAAACACTCATGTCAGCTATGCAATAAAAGGATCAACTGAACTTCCCTGGATTCCGTGTACATTCACTTCACCACATGTAACCGTCCGTTGACACGATGGTGGATGAACCCTCCAAGAATATCCCACTACCAACCTCTCATTAAACATGAGTTATAGTGAGACATCACCTAAGGAGCCAGCTTCAGAACAACACACCTTTACATCACCTGGGCTAGACGCGCCCAACCACCCCACAAGTGATACTACACACCACTTCCAGAGGCAAACTTCATCACCTGACGCCTTCAAAATGACCCAGCTATACCCACCCGACACCCCAAGGAACACCACCCCTGGTAGGAGCTATACAGCGCCACAATCTGACGCCGACAGCGACAGCCCCAGGAACATTCACATTAATTAGGATTCAGGGAACGGAACTACAGCACCTATAGTCCCCGACCCCGACCCCACAGGACCCGACCACGACCGCCCACCACTACTCCAGAAGTTAACTCTCAATTGACTCTCACACCTCCAGGACTCTTGCACTGACGATGAAAAACACAGCCAGGATACCTCGATTCTGGAGCCTAAAAGCAAGTCTGGTCAATATGGACAGCAAGGTAAGGCCATTTTTGTTGATACAGAATTGACTAAGAGTGCAGTATCTGTTAACATGAACAACCACTTGTATAGAGCTCTCGTTGATTCTGGCGCCTCCTTGTTTTTATTAACCAGAAATGGTTGATAGAATAGCAAGCACACATTTTGAAATATGTTAGGAACCTTAGACTCACAATGTTACTGGCTGATAAAACCCCTTTTCCCTCCAAAAACATCCTACAATGTCTTTAGCCAGAGTATAGGCATTGCCCCCCCCCCCGCCCCCCACCCCAGCCCTACACCCCAATCTATTATTCCTAACAAACCCACCCATGGTAACCTTCTTACCACCCTTAAAACAGACAAAGAAAAAGTCCACAAAAAAGAAATAGATTTTCAGAAAACACACAATTTTTTTTTCCCTCCTTTTTCACCCCAGAACACCCACCACAACCCCCCCCCCCCACATTTACACATACCCCCTTACCTTCACCCAAACCGGTGGCAATTTTGGCCACGTGTTATTTCATGCAGTGATGTTTTTCCCCCACAATTTTTTTTTTCATTTCATCTTATTATCCAAACCACATACCAATTACCTTTAACGTCACAATTTCTACACAACACCCCAAAAGCCTTCTGGCTTACTTCTACTGATGGGACATTGTCAAGAATTTTATCTAGGATTTGAGACTCAGACAGTCATATAATGATTGATTAAGGTTGGCACGCCACATAAATTACCCAAGGTCACAGCGTATTCTCGGTTCGTGAATCCTAATTTTAGGAACACGCATGCGCCGGTTTGTTACAAGCTCAGGGCTCCTCTATACCTTAAAGTATTACCAAATGACCACCTATTGTAGGAGAGCAGCACCTAGACATCCTGATCCGTGTTTATGCCCCTGTTTACCATGGGTACTGGAATGTTTGGTGAGACACTTAATCAAATAATTCAGCACAGTTCCCTGCTGTGTTATCATAACAGGAACAAGTGCACCCCCACAAGCTGACTAATCTCAGCACCACAACCATCAACCCCCCATTATAACTACAATATTCAGATCACCCAATGATCATCCGCGCCCCCCCTAGGAGGCCCATCAAATTTGCATATCACAATGCGCAGGTGTATGCAAACCAACCAATAGCTAGGCCCCGTGCCATATATGGGTGAGACATACCTCATCGGGAGGCATGTAATGAGGAATTAGCCAACCTCATGAAATGCTTATAAGCCTCACACCACCCCCATCTTATCCACTTCCAAAACAATAACCAAACTCACCACATCCAGCCACCATGGAGCAAGCATCCGGAGACCACAGGACCCAAGTGTCGGGACTGCCATGCAACAAGCCCAGGTAGGATCGGTCTTATGTGTCCATTAGTAGCGTCATCAATCGTTCTAGCATGACAATGATGGAATCTACCATCATGTTGCCCAGATACCCATTACATGCCAATGGTAGTGTGCGCCCAGAGTGCTTTGTAAAATGCAATAGTTGAATTTGCAGTCCTTTTTCAAAACCATGTATGGCAGTCTGACTTTTCACAACCTTATTTATCAACCTCTTGACAAAACCCCCCACCAGCCCATTCATCTGTCTTAGTCTAACAACGAACCTATCAAAATTTTTTTTTTCTCTCACTATTCACAACAGCCTTAGAGCCCCAGAGATTAGACATGGAGCCAACTCAGGGTGGACCATCCACAGTCTTTTAGGCCCAAACGGCATCAGAAGTAAGGCCATGGATCTGTTCGAGATCAGAATAACTATTATGGAGCACAAAGACATGATCAAACGCATATCCAGCGACGACTTAGGTGTATACCTAAACAACAAAACAGTTCAAAAAGAGCTCACCCTACAAGACCCAATTGTATTGTCGGCCACCAAGGCCATGATATTCGATCTATGCAAAGATTTCCCCACAGTCCCATTGTGGGACAGATTCAGTGAGGAAACATCAAGCTATATAGCACTCCTATGTGCCAGGACTCTGATTACCACAGAGAAACCACTTAGAGAGCTACCAAGATATGAAAAGGTATCGGCAGATACAATGTCATTATCCAATCAACAAATCTTCAGACTCAGCTGGCAGCGTTTGAGATGGCTAGATACTCCCACTTATACAGTTAAATCTATCAACCCTGAATTGACCCATTCTACCCCCCCCCCTTTTTACACATTTACGACATGAAAAATCAATTACTCCCCTTCAATTCATCTCCCCTTTCAATTCTCACGACCTTTTTACATGACTAAGATGGAGACATCCTGCTAGTTAAGGCATCAGCCTAGCAAACTGATAACCTTTTAAATAAACACGTCCAAAAGCGCCACATTCACACTACACTTAACCAAGTACACACCCAAACACGTATAGAACGACCACCGCCCAATCTACACAAACATACCTCACAGAAAGCCAACCCCCCCCCAACCCCACCCTTAGAACACCCAACTCACCCCAGACAACAGTCCTATCTCAATCTCTATGATCAATCTCTCACAAGCTTATCTAAATTTCTATTTTTAGGACAGCAGCCTCCTTGGCAGCACTCCTCCTAATTTTGTGCGCCCAGACCCACCAGTCAGGAGCACAGGATTTTGTAACCAATGAAGAAACCATCTTCAGGCCAAACTATGGTGTTTTATTCACTAAAATACCCCAGAAAATGATCTCAGGATATATGGATTACCCATTAGTTTTCACTTTAGACCTATCCTTCAATCAATCCTTGCAGCGACCAGACAAATTAACCTCCCTAATCAGCAAAAATGCCCCAAATTTTATCTTGGAAACCGCCCAAACTTTAGACCTAATTTTAACAAATCTCTACCAAAAATCTCAAAAATCTTTAGCCCTATTAATAAAATTTTTGGAACATCCCCAAACTAGGTCACCCAGAGGCGCCCCAGGACAAATCATAGGTGATATTTTAAGAGCATCAATTGGCTTGAGCACGCAACCTGAAGTAGACTTGTTGAATTCCGAAATGTCCGACCTAGAGAAAACTCTAGCCACCAAAATGCACGTGGTAGAATTAGCCACACATTTTCTCTTGAACATTTCTGAATTTAATTATCAATCTTTGAGTATTTTCTCCAGCATGCAAAATGATACGGATGACGCCCTGGCTCTGCTCAGCTTCAACCTCCAACTGTTGACTAAGAATGTATCGAACATCTTATTCAACCTGGAACAACAGAGCAGACAGGACACCTATCATTCGATGTTATTTACCTCTGCTAACTCTCAAATTGAAGCGCTAATGAATCTGCAAAATGATTTAGACACCCTACTGGACTCACTAACCACTCTAATGGAAGGCGAGCTACCTCCAAAATTAATTCCACATAAAGTCATGGAAGATGGACTTAATAATCTATCAAGCTCTTTGTATGAATCCAACAATGGTATCAAAATTCTAAACGTACCCACCGGTTTCTACTACCAAAGGAGAGTGCATGTGCACTGGCAGGACCAAAACAAACTTTACATCACAGTGCCTATACCCATAGGGCTGGGGGACAACATCTACTCCATATATAGAGCGGAGGCCTTCCCAGTCCCATTTGATACCACCAATGTAAACACTACTGGGTTTACACGAGTACAGCCATTGCCTAATTATATAGCCATGTCTGCGTCCCAGTCACACTACATTGAACTGGATCACTCTGACTTAGATCTCTGTGACGTAAATGTTTTCATAACATGCAACCTGCCCCTGCCCATGTTATCTCCTAGGCACCCCACCTGCAGCTTATCCTTATTTTTAGACCTACCTGACGCTGTACATAACACCTGCAATTTTCGGGTCCACATGACAGCACAAATTCCCAACATTGCTAAGCCCATCTCCCAAAACTCCTACTTGCTCATCACTAGCTTTTCACCTTCAATAATGCAATGCTCAAACTCAGGCCAAATTGAGATCAAAAATGCAGCCTACTCTATTATTTCAGTACCATGCCTCTGCTCACTTAAAAACAGAGGCATGATAATGATTAATTCAGACCTGTCCTGCGCCCAAAACTTTACTTTAGAACCTATCGCCAAAGTGCCCTTCAACTTGCCTCTATGGCAGCATTTTGGTAACCCGCCAAACAACATATCAGGAGTAACCATAGCAACCACTCCGACCCACCTAGACCTACCAAATTTTCAGTGCCTGAGGCGCCTTCACAACCAAAAATTCCTACCCCTATTCAAAGACATTTTAGACTTAAAAGGCGCTGCCACCAAAATTCATGATAAATCATCCATCCTGAGCACCAACTCACTCATACATCTAGGATATCACCTGGAGTTTTCCCCTTGGTTACACCTGTTGTCGCCAGCCATCGCCATCTTGTGCTGCCTGATCACGTGTCGCATACACATGCGCGTGGTATACTTAGCCCAATTAGTGACCATTCACAGTCGAGCAACGATGGCTGACGCAGCATCTTGGAATAAGCTCAAAGAGATGATCAAAAATACCAACCAAAATTGGCCCACGCGGACCACACCCCAGGAGATCACTACACCTGACTGGATTCAGATGCCAGGAAGGTATGATTCCATGATTGCCTTCCTAGGCATCATCCTCAGCTTGCTATTCATCAAGGCGGCGGGAAGACGCTGTCTTAGGCATTGGCCCTACGGCAGACAGGACCCCGCCCCCGGAACACCGAGATTCGTGCTGAAGATACACTCTGGAGGGCACACATATGCCTTTCCAGTGGGATTAATGGTGTATGGAAGGAACCTTTGGCCAACATCCATCTTGGCACCCAAACTAGCACCACCCAGGTTAACTTTCCCCCTAGCCCGTCATCTTGATGCGCATTGGAAGTCGGACGTCGGAATGATCATTGGTGGAAGACTGAGGGCGGTGAGGCTGGAGAGATACCCCAGTTGCCCTTTGCTCTGGCGGATCCCCCTCACAATCATCCTCAGATCCAGACCCCATACGGTCACCCTGGCCATTGTACAGGAAAACCAGCCCGATTTCCAACTCACACCAAGTGAATACGAACTATCAGCCAGCTACAAACCAGTGCCACCTCTGACACAGAGAAAAGACCTAAGCAGGCGGGAAGCCCCTAAAGCCTCCACCAGCGGGACAACTCCGGCAGAGATGGCCCTGCTACAACTCAGGGAAACCCAACCACCCAAGGATCTATACTTATTCGACGCTACACTGGCTGAGAGGGCCATTAACACCATAGATGGTAGGTTTTCTTTAAAACTTTAAACCATTAGTTTCGGCTGATGTGGGGATCGTTGGGTACGCTCAGCGTCCTCATCGACCTCCACCGGCCACCCCCCGAGGTTCCTCCCATAATGGACTGTCCCCAGCGCCCACAGGCCCGGTGACAACACTGGACGGTACCACCACCCTTATGTGGGGATGGCAGGTGCTGAACTGCGCTACATAGCAGACCGGATAGCCCTGAGGCGCTGATGTGGGGATCCCCCTCCTATCGGGCGAGATCCCCCCGAGACCCCCCAAGGACCCCCCCCATAGGGCCCCATCCCAACCATACATAACCATACCCACAGAATCGCAATATCCGGCCATTGCTTCACTTTGCACATCACTAGATCTTATCAATGACGACGCAAGGCCATTCCACAAACCATAAATGCAGTCATAACGTCTGCACTAAATTTTCGCGCCAGTCGCGACCCGGCGTCGCCATTTTTAAAGAGCTTCGTGATATGCAAATGTCCATTAGTTTTGGTCACATGATCGTCGTGACTCGATACATAGACTGAAAACAACAACATCAACACGTGCAAACAACCTAGCTTCATGATAAAAGGGATTACTCACGTTTTTCCTAGAAGCCGTTCACTGCCGGCACCTGAGGCGCCAGCAGTAGGTAGGTGACCTGATGTATCCTACAAAAACAGATCAAAAATTGAAATTACCAAAAAGCCCGTAACAATTTTCTGATTCAAAATTTTCCAAAACAAATTCACACAACCACCAATTCAAAATTACTTACGTCCCGTCCTCATTGATGAACACCGTGATCAACAGAGCGCGACCGTCCGGGAAATGGAGAACGCCTTGGACGATCTCCATCTTGCGTAACTACTGATAAGATAGCCGGCACCCATATCTTATATAGGGCCAAGGCTATAGGCATCAAAACTCAAAATTTATTTCAAAATCTGCGACCCCCACCCTCAAATTCAGTTAACATACCATATAACAGAATGCCACAACTCAAAATTTTCCAAGACCTTTAGACCACTATTCGAAATATTTTTCAGGATTTTTATCTGAATAATCAGGTTCAGCACGGTGAAGCGACAGCTCGGTACCGCCACCCAGCGTGATACAAATTAACCAACTAAGCTTGCTTAGTTACACTTACCGCGTTCTATTCTTGCAATCAAATTGAGCTCTGTCAAGTTAATATTATGTGTCAAACAGCTGAAATTCATAGCACCTATTGGTTATCCTGTATTGACAAGGCCACCAGCTGACCCAAGCAGGATTTCACACCTCTGTTAATGGTTTGTTTTCACGGCTCTCTTACCTACAGACCCCTCCTCTGGAGACCTGGCAGCCCTACTGTCCATCGGCCCTCCAGCCCTGGAGAAAGACGAGCTGGGGCTATCATCGTCAAGGAAGGCGACAGGAAGAAGAAGCAGCATGGAAGAGGTCAAGCCAAATCCAACCCCACCAGCCGCGGACCCCGAGCCCCAGCAGCAACTTCCACCAACCAGTGGAGGGAGCCAGCTAGGAAGCCCCATCTAACACCCAGGGGAACCTATGTGTCGGCAGCTTGTAGGCCTGGGACACCCATGCCCCCAACCTACAGGCACAACAATAATTACTGCCGCCACATCAATGGGCAGGTATCCGCTGCCAAACTCTGTATACCGTGTTACCATCAGCCAAATGGGTTCCTGTGCCCTTGTGCTTATGACAATAAACCCAAGCCAGGCGGCAACAGGCAACAGTCCCCACCCAGAACCATGTGGAGGCCCATGCCAGCTCGACCTAGCCCCACCACAGAGACAGACACAACCTCAGAGGACGGATCAGATGTGGCCACTGCTGGTGACTTAGCATCAGTATATCTAGACTTTTCAGACATTACCATCTCAAAATTCAGACCCATCAGATCCAGGAACCATCGTAAAGCTGAGGGCAGGTTTAAGAACTTCAACATTAAAAAACACCAAAACCTACCTCCAAATAGCATACACCCTAATCGACATTTCAGAACACACAAATAGACTTTTCACAGAAACAATTCTTGTACTACCCAACCATTGAGATACGATTGTAAACAACCCCCATGCCTATACGTATTATTTGTTTTCTGTGAATGTAAAAATTTTCTTTTTCTATCAAGTATGTCAAACCCTTTTCACTGGATTCTTCAAAGCCTGTTTTGTTTAGGCCAAATGTATATATTAGCTTAAGATTTCTCTCCTTTGATGAACATTATGAGACTAAAAACCAAAATGGCCTCCTGGTTTAACTCTAGGCGCTATAAAGTTCATCACCTTCACCATTGTTTTTCAAGCTCAACCATGAAATGTATTTATGAGTTTTAGTCATAGTAGATCCTTAGCAATAAGCTTTTATTTACCCCATTCATATATATTTGATGAATATTTTGCGTCCCTGTTATACACTACTCCACCTTAATTTTCACCTTGTAACTAACTTTGCAAGATAAACTTGGTAGTGTGGAGCCAAAAATTCATCACCATTGTGCTGATCTTTGACCCCACAGTACCAAGAATTACCGACCCCAGTTAATTTTCACATGGACAAGTCCTGGCATATCAATGCGCCAAACAGAACTTGCCACCAGACAAGAAAAATTCCCATATTTTCAAAATAACAGGCATACGCACACATTATAAGCATATAACATGTAACCTTTATAACCTGTACATAGATTAAGTCACTTGATCCACACGAACTATATTTTTGTAAACCCAGAAAGAAGCATTTTTATTATACCGCATGTTATGTAAACTCGTCAGATTTTCACAAAAACCTTGTATATGTACCATAATACCCATAATTGTCAATGGACTTGGCAAAGCCTTATTTTTCTGCTTATTTTTCTCCCTTTACACTCGTGCAGAGACGAGTAGGAATGTGGGGATTTGTCAATGGACCATTCTGGGTATTATATTTATTTTCCATATTTACTAAATTCTTTGCCATATAAAACCTGAGCTCTGCCCATGATCCACACTCAACAATCTCCTGCATTCCCCAACAGGAACCAGGATGTATTACTCATGACAAACGCGCCTCCTCCATGACACTCTGTGACATAAGATACAAGGATGTAATAACATTCCAACCTTATCTATGCATACACAGTGTAACTGGAGGAAGTGTGATCCACCTGTGGTGCCATATTTGGAATGAGAGAATATTTCACAATCTCCTCTCAATACTCATCAACATGACTAACTCACAGGTGGCAATCTCTCCCTATGACACGTGTCCCTATTTCATTGAGCCACGTGTATAGAATATTTCACAACACTGTGAGCTGCTCAAGTCTTTCATATAAAAGGCAGCTTGACCAGCTCCCAGTCATCTCTCCCAACTTACATCTTACACCTATACCTAGAACCTACGACAGGTTGAGCTATAGGATCGGAGGCAGAGCTTAGATCTTGGCGAGTGTTATCATTGTTACCACCCTTATGAAACACTCATGTCAGCTATGCAATAAAAGGATCAACTGAACTTCCCTGGATTCCGTGTACATTCACTTCACCACATGTAACAGTCCGTTGACAACAGTTTTCTAGCTGAAACTGGGTCTTAAATACCTTTTCTGTAGACAAAAAAGGGTGAGATTTCCCAGAGCATTATATTAAGTCAAAAGACTTCAAAAAAGGTGCTTAGACATTACTAAAAACGCCTTAGTCCAAAAAATTGTCTTAGTCCAAGAAGGTTGTAACCGACACTTTGGCAAACACGAGTTTCCTTCTGTTTTAATCTTAATCTGGCTAGATCTACAATGAAAGTACTGAAGCTCTGTCTCTAATATATATATATATATATATATATATATATATATATATATATATATATATATATATATATATATCCCAACAGGCTCAAGTGCAATGTTGCTGTATCTACTTTAAATCTTGCACTAAGGCAACGATTGAAAGAAGTTAGAGAAGAACATTAGCATTTCTTCAAACTAAATGCACATGAGGTTCAATGCACCAGTTTTAAGATTTATCAAAGTACTCAAATTATTTTAGAGAAAATAGATGGTATTAGGTTTAACAAGAACCTGCTCTTCTTTTCTACATAATCCCTGCGGGTATGTTAGACTACATCTGCTTTGCAATTATTTCATTGTGTATTCATACATATTCTAATCAAGTCAGATTACAGACACTGTGAAAAAGTGGGAAATTATGCTACACGTTTTAGAAAGAAAACCTGTCTGTCAGGTAATGAGATAATGAATATGATGATGAAAGTAGCATATTTTCCCATGGACACACATCTCAAAGGAAAAGCAGAAAATATATGTCAGAGAAATATACATCAAAGCAACATCTACAAAATAAGATCAGATACAAGGTAGAGTGAACATGTCCGAAATTCAAGGATTTTAACCCTTTAAGGGCTGCTGCTGCCCTTAGGCAGCACCTTAAAATTACCTTGAAACACTAACACTACTAATAAACAATGTAAAGTTTTTCCACATAACTACAACTGTCCTCGTCAGAAAAGTAAAAAATCCTATCCTAGATTAACTATCTTACTCATAAGGTATTATGAAATGGCAGAATAATATGCCCACTCTGCTGCCCTTCCACATGGGGCCGGCAGTTAAGTCCCAAATGACATTTTAAAGGGCCGGCATGTTAATGGACTGGTTACAGGACATATTTGTTATGGTACTGATGTTATAATAAAACAACTTATTGACACAGTGTAGAAGAGAAGGATATTTCTTGTCGATGCTTATTAACAAAGTCAAACCACTTCGAAAATACAAATCAAATTATAATTATGGTGTATTGTGTGCATCTATGCCTTTTAGAACATTAGCATTATTTGCATTTTAATTAATGATAGTAATCAGAAAGTGATAGGCTTTAATGGCCTTCAACTACATTTAAACCATGCCAGTGCCTTCATACTATGTATGACTCATTTTAAGGTGGCTGGCGGGGGTCTCTGTGATACATTGAAATCTCTCTGAGTACACCTGATTCGGTATGATACACAAGGGGGGAGGCAGCTTACACTGGCTAACCAGCCCCTGAGTGCTGGTGCAACCGGAACAGGGCCGATGGCCTACTGCCCTGTGCCACAAGTTATAGACCGACCACCCTAATGAGAGACAGGATAAGTACCTCTTGATCGAAAGGAACGTGGAGGAAGTGAAAAAAAACAGTACCTTTCTGTGACCAATTTCAAACTGGAGGCTAAATTCACTTTCTGTAACGGCCAGTCAGAACATATTCAGAAACCTTGGTCAGAAATCTCCCCGAACGTGTTTGCATCAGATCAATGAGACAGAGCCATCTACTACTCTCTCACTCTTTTATTCAAAAAGGCACCTACACAAGGGGGGGCAGCTTACACTGGCTAACCAGCCCCTGAGTGCTGGTGCAACCGGAACGGGGCAGATGGCCTACCGCCATGGACTTACAGCCAGAGCTGGCCCCTACAAGGGACTATGCTGGGATATGACCATATTACTTACCATGTAGGGGACCTGGAGCTTAATTCAAAACATCCTGGGATCGCAACCCCAGCGATCTTGGTGTAGGCACATATCATAAGAACTGGCCAGTCTACCAAATCTAATGCAGTGGTTGCAGGCCTCTCAGGAATAGCAAGTCCTGGGATCACTTCACTATTCCTTTTCCAGCACTAAGATCACTCTGATCTTAGTGAAAGAATTGCATAGTGGTTTCACCTGAGTACAAGAGCACTTACAGGGAACACTCCTGATCGAAAGAGTGAATAGCCTGCTGCATACATATATAGGGGAGGGAGGACATTTGCTGAGTGTCCTTGAGGGCTCTCAGGGCTACTCATGCATTAAGTGCACTGTAAGGTAATTCTTCCGCGATGCGATCTTAGCGCTGGCTAGGAAATGTGAATGCAGTCTTATCTTAAGATCGCTTAATAGGATAAGGTAGAATAATTCCTAAGATCGCTGGGGTTGCGATCCCAGGATGTTTTGAATTAACCTCCTGGGAGCGTGTGGGAAGACCAGACTTGTACTGGAATGAAGGTTATTAATCTTGTTAGTTAACAGGTTGAAAATCCGGAAAACAATTCAGTAACATGGAAGTTTTTTTTGTTTTTACTTTTAAACTCATGTTTCCCTGAATGGTGTTTCAATAGTTTCCACGACAGGTTCAGCCAGCTACGACTGGAGATGGGTCCAATCTTAGCAGGTGATCTTAGGAATTTGACCTTGGTGACTAAATAGCTGGCTACATTACTTGGTGATCATACTGCCTGCTGGCTAAATAGCCACCACAGCAGTGACTCAATAAGGGATGTTGGTATGACAACCCTCCATGTGAATTATTAGTGGGTAGCCTTAGCTGCTGCCCACTGCACTCCTTTGCTCAAATGTACGCAATCTAGGCTCTTTACACCATAACCCTGTGGCCAGTGCCTTTGGCTCTGGGATGGCAGTTTTTTCCCTAAAGAATAAAATATCATTTGGAAAAGCGTGGTGTTTCACCTAAGAATTGAGCATTTCATCCACACATGGGCCAACTATGTAGTTACTAGTACGCAGTCGTATAGATAGAGCACTAGGCCTTACAAAGCTGTTATGCCTGTCATACCCAACCCTCACCCTCACCCTTCTGGAAGGACAAAAAAAGAAAGAAGGGATTGATACAGGAGGGGTGAGAGGGGAAACCGCTACCGGGGATTCATTCCCCTTCTCGAAGGATAGCAAGTGTTTTATTCGCTTGGTCACATAGGCAGGGCCAGACAAACCATAGCCTTCGATTGCTCACACTTGGTTCACTTAGGGGGAATCCCATGACAAAAGACAAGCATGTTAGTTTGGGCCCGCACATAATATATGGACACCACCTGCCCACATGTAGGTCCCCACTCCACAGGGGAAGGTGTGCTTATTTAGAATAAATTCATGAATACGGTAAGGGCCCGGGTAAGGGGGATGTCATCTTTCTGATTGGGACTGAGAAATGAGAAGGATTATAAATATTCAAGGTGTAACATTATGTCATAATGAAGCAACAGCAATGTCTCTAGATACTGGTTCTCCTTCGCTTGGGCTCCGGTAGGGGGACATGGGGGCCTCCTGCCCCTTCCTCCTCTCGGACTGCCTTTCTGGACTTTTTTTTAGCTTTCAAATGCATTCTGGAAATTCTGTTATTTATCCTGTTTCTCTCTTTCTGTTTTTCCCAGGAAGGGGAGCCATGGTCAGGTTTGTTAACCTGTTCAGGAATAGGAATGGGATTACCATCTTGTCCATCCCTTTTTGAAAAGAATGATGAATATTTAAGAAAAATATAAATACATGTTGGGATTTGTGGCCATTAGTGGAAAACATTTTTTTGCAGAAAAAAAACCTGTAGGAACAGAAAAAAAGAATAAAAAAGAATGGTTCAAAACAAAGTGAAAAAATGGTTAAGGCTAGGTCACAGCCCTAAGTTTCATATGGGCCACTGTATTCTAGGTGCAATACTAACCTTTGCTATAATAATAGCTGACAAATAGTAATTAGGCCTAAAAAAATGCCCATAAAAAAGTTAGGCTAGGCCCGAAAAATTAGCGTAGGTAGCATGACCTGAACACAAGAATAGGCCTTAACATCGGGGCACATGGTTCATTCTACTGTTCTATGGGCTGTCTCTAGATGTAGATCTACATGTATACATACGCTATTACGCTGTTTTGGGAATAAGAAAGGTGAATTTTAATTATGATGTGAGGAAGTACTTTCAAGAATTTGTCAAACAATTCTAGCGCATAGTCACTGTACGGACAGGTACTAGGGTAACTGCAGTGAGCCACCTTTCTTATCTTTTGTGTTGGGCTCCTGTTAACTGATGGTCAGGGTCGTAAAATCCTAAAAACCGATTTCCTCTGAAGTTTATTGTACCATCTCCCCAGGGATTTTAGTCAATATTTTTACATTATAGTGAATTGATTAAAATAGTTAAGTGGACACTTCATACCACCTTATATTTATAAAGGGAAGCTTAGAACAATGATGTGGATGCTTTAATATCTCCACTTTGGCTGACATTAGATCCAACATTGGGCAAAATCCAAATTCACTCCCACCCCTCATAAATGCTCATTTTCTCAGTGGATTTGCACAGATCTCAGGAATGGTCCTAGAAACCACCAAAACCACTGAATTCAGCGTTTCAGCTTAGATTTCACACCCCTGATGGTTGAAACAGCGATTATCCATTAGGCTATTAATGGATAATTGCTGTTTTGGGGGATAAGAAAGGTGACTTTTATTCATGACGTGAGGAAGTACTTTCCGAGCTGATTCTCCAGTCTCAGGATTTGTCACCGCCCTTTTGTAGCCTTTATGCTTGTTTAATTAACTCTGTTATTCTGGTATACTAAATAGTCTTTGGTCGACAATAAATGCAGCAACTGCATTCGTAAGTTTACCCATGCCTCCAAATCATCAAGCAGGAACGTCCGTCCCGGGAGCGTGAGTGGAACATTGAAGGGCAATTGGTTCGTCATCTTGGAAAAGAAAAGGAAAGAAAGAATATTTAGATATGCAGATTTTGAGAAAGAAAATAAAAAGAATAAAAGTTTAAGGGTTAAAGTTATCAGGGATAAGGAAGTAGGGATGTAAGTCAGACTGTTTGAAAAATTCTGGAGAGACATTTAGAAATCCAACATTAAAACCCCCACCCCCTCCGGCAGTCAATTTTTTGCACGGAGAATTTTCGCGCCCTATTTGGTTTATAGTATAGGGATGGGCATTTTACGCCCCCCTCATCAAGAGGTGTAAGTGATGTAGCATAACGGGGTGGACCCCTCCAAGATGGAGGGTAAAAAAAAAGGTTTGACCACTCCCTTAAAAAAATTGAAACAAGCCCCCGAAAAATATTTTAAAAGGGACAGCGGTGTTGGGCTTGAGGGGGGGGGGGATTCGAACTCTTATAGCCTCTTGTTAGGGAGTGGTCAGTATTCATCAACAGGGAAGTGTCAAATTTTTTTGCGACCCCCTCATAACAGGGTAGTTTTCACGCCCCTCTTTGATCTAGTATTGTGCTGGCTACATTTTTTTAGCCCCCTCTCATAAGGGGTTTGAAATTTTTACCCCACCCTCTCAAACTCACTCCCCCATTGATAAATAATGGCCACTCCCTTGGCTAAAATACGACTAGATCTAGATCTATGGCTGAAAATTTCCAGTGTAGGGGGATAATGTTGAGGGGAAGAAAAGATGAGATTGTTACAGTAAAGGATAAGAAACGATAAGAAACAGTAAGAAATGCTGATCTCAGTCAGTCTGGCGGGAAAAGGAGGTTGAAAGACGTCAAAAATTACAACGTTGAGAGACTAAAACTTTGATTTCATACAATTAGGAGATAGAACAGAACAAAATAAAGACGTATACTATAGGAAAAAGACATGGTGCTTAAATAACCTTCTGTGAACTTTGAGAGGCTTGACAAGACATTTTTTGTTCAATATTTTAAGAAAATGCAAGAGAAAAGGGACATATTTTCCTACCTTGCCGCTTACGAAATCCAATATGGTGGGGGAGGCACGCAGGGCACCAGCAGCTGCAGGATTAGTTAAGAAAAAGTCCAGGAGAGGGCAGTAGAGGTATGGTCTTTCCGTGCGAGTTAGGGGGAGTCTACACCTGATAAGAAAGTGGGAAGTGATAAGAAATGGACAATTTCGTACTGTTTCGTACCCAGTGGGTGCCTCTTAATGTATTGGAGGGAAAAGAGGGGCAAATTTAGCTGTAAAAGAAGATGGTTATGAGTTAAAAAAGTAGAGGGGCTGGAATAAAAGAATATTTTTGGTCTAGCCGATAAGAAACAATAAGAAACTCTAAGGCAGAAAGGGATAACATTATTTTAATTTGAGAAGGGGGAAGAAAGGGGAGGGGAAATTAAAGATAATGGTAGAGATTGAAGAGAAGTACAGGTCAGTTTGTGAAAAAAAATAGAATATATTTCTTACATATCCCATAGGACCCAAAAAAGGGATTAGCCGATAAGAAACGATAAGAAAGCTGCCTCAAAGTTTGTACGATAAATATAACTACCTGAATTTCTGGTTTTGATGATATTGGGATCTGTGAAAGTTGGTTGAAAAACTATACTCCCAGTTCAGATTTATATATCTCAGGATATACTCTACTGCAAAATGCTCTTTGAAAAATCAAAAAAGAGGTAAACAAGGTGGGGTAGCATGCTACTTAAGTAACAGATTTGTACCCTATACAGAACTAGTTTCAGAGTACAGCGTGTCAAATGGAAACATAGAGTCATTATGCTTGTAAACTAGATTCCCTGGACACAAACATAGAGTTGTGTATATTGTTTATAGACCACCTGAAGGAAATACTAAACTATGTTATGAAGAAATTACTTAATGTCTTGATGCTGAATGTTTTTCTGGATTCAGAGATTTAGGTTATTGGAGATGTAAACTTGAGAAGTAGGAACTCTACTAAATTTAAGCATATGACTGCATATTGTTAATGCTAGAAAATACAAAAATTATGACTCAACTATTCTAAAAAAATATTTTTCCAATTGCATTGAGCAACTAACTGATATCAAAGATCCCAATACTGTATATAAGGTTGTAATAAGGTGCATCAATGACTTTTTGGATATATATTGTCCTATAAGGGAAGTCAGGATTAAAAGCGGTAACCCTTGCTTTGATGGTGAGATCTGTAAGCTGACTCTGATTAAAAAGAAATACCTCCGTCGCTCACTGCATATACCTAGTAGTGTACCTAATCCCTACTTGGCAATGTCTAAGGGTATTATTGTGAGAATAAATATAAACTTAGTGAGAAAAGAAGAAAATTTGTGTGCTCTAGACTTTCCAAGTATAAAAATGATCCGAGATGATTCTGGAAGGAAGTTAACTGCCTGTGGAAGGGTTTTAGTGCTATTCCCCTGATTAATTTGTGTTACGACCTGGGTACGAAGGTGGATCATAGTCATACTGCTGATTTTATCAACAGGTACTATGCCAATGTAGGACCTATTTTATCAAGAAATATTACTCCATGTGGCAATCCTGATATCCTTGGTGTATTACAGCACCCCAAGATCTTTGACTTAGTACCCTGTGAAGAAGATAGTTTATCGGTAATAATCAACACTATTGATTTAGGGAAAACAACTGGTATTACTGATGTAAAGACTAAAGTCATTAAAGATGTGCTAAATGTTCATCAGTCTGTATTTGTTAAACTAATTAACAACAGCTTCACTACTGGTACTGTACCTGATATATTAAAGGTTGGAACTTTTGTACCCCTTCCAAAGAGTGGATCTTTACGTGATGTGTCTAACTGGAGACCCATAACCTTAGTGAACATCTTCTCAAAACTACTTGAGAAGATTGTACACAGACAATTTATATCATATCTACTTGGACATGGTTGATGCTGTATATCATCTGATACAGGAATTATTAGAAAATAGAAACAAAGGAAATTTCTCAGCCATCCTTTTTTTTAGATCTTAAAAAAGCTTTTGACACTTTTGACCATTCAATTCTTTTTGATAAATTAACAAAATTAGGATGTAGTGACAGAAGACTGCACTGGTTCCATAGTTATTTAAAAGATAAAAAAACAACGAATGAGAGCTAATGGAAAACTGTTTGAAAGCATTGAAAATGTTGAAAGCATTACCTGTGGAGTGCCACAAGGGCCTGTTCTTGGCCCACGGCTATTTATTGTGTATTTCAATGATATATGTTTGAATATCAAACACTGCAGTTACTATCTTTATCAGGCTTGGGAAATCCTGTAAATCCCCCAGTACCGGGTAAAATCTGAGCACTGGATTCTGTGGCAGTGCTGCATCTTTACCCAGCCATGGGAAATAAGTCAGCACTGGCAAAAATGCTGGTGCTCCCCCATATCTGCAGTGATCACTATGGCAACCAGGAGATAAGGCCATACAATCAGGGCTCTAGCCTGTGTGTTTCAGGGTGGGGGGACACTCCCTATACATCCTACAGTAACCATGTACATAGATATATTAAAAGAAATTAATAACACAATGGTTGAGGAGGAGAAGGAGGAGGCTTTTCTTCTCTTTTTTTTTTGCCTCTTGATGGAAAATATAAGAAGTAGTTACCCACAATAACATCATAGATGTGGAAATTTCTTCATATCTTTTTATTTCAACTTGTTAAAAATATAAGATATTTAGGATGCACATTGTATTGTCATATGAGAAATATCATATGACTAGTGGTATATAGAGAGTAAGAACATCAAGCTCTTATCTAGTGTTATTTCCAGTTATCACTGGTTTATTCAGCTTTAGGCAGACATGTAGGAATATCAATCACACAGATAATAATATGCAGGTAATTTCCACACACAGTAAATATACAATTGTTTATAAGGTATAATGTTCTGTTCCACTCCACCTGTGGGGTAATGATGATGATGATAATAATAATAATAATAATAATAATAATAATAATAATAATAATAATAATAAAAATAATAATAATAATAATAATAATAATAATAATAATAATAATAATAATAATAATAATAATAATAATAATAATAATAATAATAATAATAATAATAATAATAATAATAATAATAATAATAATAATAATAATAATACACTGTCCAGTATGGTCCTAGGTGGGTTCCCACACCTAGCTCCTGACCTGCTGCTTAGAGGGATAATATATAAATGTGTAATTTTACCCTCTGATAGGTGTCTTGTAGAAGATAGCCTCTGGCCACTAGTGGTCTAGTCCTATGCCTGTCTGGCATAGTCTAAGCCAGCATAGTGCAGAGCTATAGCAGGTAGCAGGAGAGTTGACTGGAGATGTTACCTCAAGGGTGGTTATGGTGATTCTGCTTTCTAGAGGGAGCAGCCAGTGGTATAAGTACCATTTCCTGGCTTGGCCCCTCCTGAAGACTGACTGGAGCCAGTGGCATCTGCCTAACTCTGTGATTGTTTGAGGGGAGTCTTTCATGTGTCACTGGGTGCACAAAGGACCCCCATGGACGCCGCCATGTCCCCCATTGTCTCAGTCGGTATGGCATGTTCAGACCCTCATATCTCGGTTGTTTACGCCGCTACAGCCTTCATCTCGCGCATGCCCGGACTTGAATATGTCAAGTTACCACTGCCCGCTTTCCGGGTGCATAACTTGCGCTGGTTTGTCTGTAGCTCATTCGGAGGTTGAAATAGTCTCGGTGGTGTAACTTCCTTAATAATGGGAGTTTTGCCTTGATCTTGGGCTCATTTATGGCTTTTTCATAAATGCTTTCAGCGACCGGAAGGTTATAGTGTCGTTACTTATGTAACCTATTGTTCAGCCTTGGGATGCTCAGACACCCATGACGGCGTCAGCGGTGCCCAGGCACCCGTGACGGCTGGTTGCATTCACTTACAAGTTATTATATTGTTCACTGGACCATGAGGTCGGTCTCCTTTGACCATTAGATCATTATATTGTGCAGTGGACCATGAGGTCGGTCTCTTTGGTTATGTAACTTATGTATATTTGACATAGCTGGTGTTCAGTTGAGCATGAACGCTCTCCTAGAATGTCTGAACGCTCTCCTAGAATGTCTGAACGCTCTCCTAGAATGTCTGAACGCTCTCCTAGACATTCTATGTATTAATTTCTTATATATTTTTTGATTAATACAATAATATGTTAAGAGTATCTACAAATTAGAGGGTGCCCCCCAGGTATGCTTCAACCCTTTAAATCATTTCTCCCCCCGTTGTTCATGCATGGATTTGCTTGAAAAATTGCAAGATTCTAGAATGGACATCCATCTTCAGTTTAGAGGTGCACAAATTGGTAATTAGTTGCACAAATTGGTTATAAGTTGCACAAATTATTATATAGTTTTAAATGGTATTGATGTTTGATGTGACCACCAGCTAAAAAGCCAGTGCAGGCATATCCCCCAGGGCAATCACTGGGAAAAATGCCGGTGGTGCTGTCTCTGCCAGTGATGTCTTATCACCAGCATTTCCCAAACCTGTTTATGCTGATGATCTTGCAATAGTAGTCTAAGGTCAAACAGTAAATATAATGGCAAGACAACTCCAGGTTGACATTAATAACATTGGTGACTGGTGTCGTAAGAACAAGTTGACAGTGAATATTAAAAAGACACAAACTCTGTTGTGTTATCCAATCAACACTAGACTTAACATGGATGGATGTAATTTAACACTGAATGGGTCTGTACTAAAAATGTCACATCTTTTAACTATCTTGGTGTAGTCATTGATAAACATCTGAATCTCAAAGAGCATTGTAAAAAGGTGGACCATACTGTGCATGTAAAATATTTACAGTTGTGCAATATCCGAAAAATATATGAGCAAGGATGTAACACTAAAGATATATAGACCAGTAAATGGTACTTCCCATACTGGAATACTGTAACTTCATCTTGGAAAGTGGTCCAGTTACAGGTGTCAACCACCTACAGACCCATCAAAACAGCTTCCTCAGGTTGAGTCTTAGAATCAGATTACCCCCGGATGTACATGTTCTATATCTACATGATACCTGGGAATTTGAATACCTAAATGTGAGACGTAAACGAGCTTTGTTGAATTTAATCTACAGGGTTAGTAGACATGAGACAAACCTTATGGTTGCTGTGACAAACCTGAGGAGCAGTAGCCATCTCAAGTTAAAAATCGCCAGACCCAATTGTGAATTGTATAGACAAAGCCCACTGTACAGGGGTATGTTATTGTGGGATTTACTACTGGAACAAGTTCAAAAAGCCAAAGATCTACAAATTGTTAAGCAGCTTAAAAAGAAAATGATTGTGTAATGTAATGGTGATATGTTGCAATGTATGTAACTGTCACGTATCTGTACTATAAGTATTATAATTGAGATTAAGGATAATGTACAGCTACAGCTCATGGAAACCACTGAAATCAGTCTTGGTACCCAACATTGTCTTTCTTCCCCCATACATATCACCCATAAACTGTACTTGTTATATGTATATACTGTGGCTGTAAACTGAAACATATCTATGTTATAAGCTTTATGGCCAATAAACCTTTGAAACCTCAAACCTCAACGGGTATTGGTCCAGAAAGGTAACTATTGGAGGATATATCTGGGAGAATAACTTGGATATAACTACATTGGTATGGAGAATACAAGGTAAGCTTTAAGACCTCTTTTACACCCGAAATTGACCCCGGTATCCCATCCAGCGCAGTAGTGATGATAATTTATACCATCCTCCTTTGTCCCGTGTATAGGGTAAACTGTCCCCTGTATAAGGCAGGCTGTCCTGTGTATAGGATAAAAATAAAATTGTCCTGTGTATAGGGCAGACTGTCCTGTGTATAGGGTAAACTCATTTGCAGAAAAAATTACTGAACTTGAGTGGGATTCGAACCCGTGAGAGTAAGATCTGTGGTCAGAAACATTATCCATTATACTATGGAGGATGTGCTAGAAAAGGCACCAGAACACATATACCATCCTCCCAAGTATCCCGTTTATAGGCCACAATGTCTCATGTTTGTGATGCTCCCTTGTTTAGGGTTTACCCATGTTTGCTATGGTCCTGTGTATACGATGGCTTGGGTGGTGTCCGTGTATATGATGGTCTGGTTTGTGTCCCGTGTATACATGCAGCTCGCATGTATAAGACCGACTATACCCCCAGGGAGCCTGGGCGTAAAGTGCTTGGCATTGTGTGGGATGAACAAAATATCAAGGTATTTGTTTCAAGGCAAATGAATGTAGGGAAGTATGACAGTATGGGGAAAAAAACAACATTTCGAGCTTTTCCGATATTGCTGTGAATACAGGGGGCTCTATTCAGATGACTGATACTCAACCGACACACTACAACACCCACCTCAAGCAGAAGTCATAATACAGATGATATAAGAGGATTTAGGCGAAAGCAAGATTACAAACATCTCATCTTGGTAACATGTCTAACGCTCTCCTAGACATTCTATGTATTAATTTCTTATATATTCTTTGATTAATACAATAATATGTTAAGAGTATCTACAAATTAGAGGATGCCCCCCAGGTATGCTTCAACCCTTTAAATCATTTCTCCCCCCGTTGTTCATGCATGGATTTGCTTGAAAAATTGCAAGATTCTAGAATGGACATCCATCTTCAGTTTAGAGGTGCACAAATTGGTAATTAGTTGCACAAATTGGTTATAAGTTGCACAAATTATTATATAGTTTTAAATGGTATTGATGTTTGATGTGACCACCAGCTAAAAAGCCAGTGCAGGCTTATCCCCCAGGGCAATCACTGGGAAAAATGCCGGTGGTGCTGTCTCTGCCAGTGATGTCTTATCACCAGCATTTCCCAAACCTGTTTATGCTGATGATCTTGCAATAGTAGTCTAAGGTCAAACAGTAAATATAATGGCAAGACAACTCCAGGTTGACATTAATAACATTGGTGACTGGTGTCGTAAGAACAAGTTGACAGTGAATATTAAAAAGACACAAACTCTGTTGTGTTATCCAATCAACACTAGACTTAACATGGATGGATGTAATTTAACACTGAATGGGTCTGTACTAAAAATGTCACATCTTTTAACTATCTTGGTGTAGTCATTGATAAACATCTGAATCTCAAAGAGCATTGTAAAAAGGTGGACCATACTGTGCATGTAAAATATTTACAGTTGTGCAATATCCGAAAAATATATGAGCAAGGATGTAACACTAAAGATATATAGACCAGTAAATGGTACTTCCCATACTGGAATACTGTAACTTCATCTTGGAAAGTGGTCCAGTTACAGGTGTCAACCACCTACAGACCCATCAAAACAGCTTCCTCAGGTTGAGTCTTAGAATCAGATTACCCCCGGATGTACATGTTCTATATCTACATGATACCTGGGAATTTGAATACCTAAATGTGAGACGTAAACGAGCTTTGTTGAATTTAATCTACAGGGTTAGTAGACATGAGACAAACCTTATGGTTGCTGTGACAAACCTGAGGAGCAGTAGCCATCTCAAGTTAAAAATCGCCAGACCCAATTGTGAATTGTATAGACAAAGCCCACTGTACAGGGGTATGTTATTGTGGGATTTACTACTGGAACAAGTTCAAAAAGCCAAAGATCTACAAATTGTTAAGCAGCTTAAAAAGAAAATGATTGCGTAATGTAATGTTGATATGTTGCAATGTATGTAACTGTCACGTATCTGTACTATAAGTATTATAATTGAGATTAAGGATAATGTACAGCTACAGCTCATGGAAACCACTGAAATCAGTCTTGGTACCCAACATTGTCTTTCTTCCCCCATACATATCACCCATAAACTGTACTTGTTATATGTATATACTGTGGCTGTAAACTGAAACATATCTATGTTATAAGCTTTATGGCCAATAAACCTTTGAAACCTCAAACCTCAACGGGTATTGGTCCAGAAAGGTAACTATCTGGGAGAATAACTTGGATATAACTACATTGGTATGGAGAATACAAGGTAAGCTTTAAGACCTCTTTTACACCCGAAATTGACCCCGGTATCCCATCCAGCGCAGCAGTGATGATAATTTATACCATCCTCCTTTGTCCCGTGTATAGGGTAAACTGTCCCCTGTATAAGGCAGGCTGTCCTGTGTATAGGATAAAAATAAAATTGTCCTGTGTATAGGGCAGACTGTCCTGTGTATAGGGTAAACTCATTTGCAGAAAAAATTGCTGAACTTGAGTGGGATTCGAACCCGTGAGAGTAAGATCTGTGGTCAGAAACATTATCCATTATACTATGGAGGATGTGCTAGAAAAGGCACCAGAACACATATACCATCCTCCCAAGTATCCCGTTTATAGGCCACAATGTCTCATGTTTGTGATGCTCCCTTGTTTGGGGTTTACCCGTGTTTGCTATGGTCCTGTGTATACGATGGCTTGGGTGGTGTCCGTGTATATGATGGTCTGGTTTGTGTCCCGTGTATACATGCAGCTCGCATATATAAGACCGACTATACCCCCAGGGAGCCTGGGCGTAAAGCGCTTGGCATTGTGTGGGATGAACAAAATATCAAGGTATTTGTTTCAAGGCAAATGAATGTAGGGAAGTATGACAGTATGGGGAAAAAAACAACATTTCGAGCTTTTCCGATATTGCTGTGAATACAGGGGGCTCTATTCAGATGACTGATACTCAACCGACACACTACAACACCCACCTCAGGCAGAAGTCATAATACAGATGATATAAGAGGATTTAGGCGAAAGCAAGATTACAAACATCTCATCTTGGTTGCTTCCAGGTAAGGCTTACATACTCTAATTCAGGTCTACATAAATTCAGAAGACGGATGATTGCACCTGGAGGAGTATCTGTTGTAAATGCTATGTGGTTGAATTGTATATGTACCTTTCTTTAGGCAGAGAACAAAAAGATTATTTCCCAGGAACTTTCCCCACTGCAGTCGGGGGAACTACGGGAGAGAGAGAGGAAGAGGGGAGAAGCAGACATATGGATGGAAAGAGTGACACACAGAGACAGACATACAGAGGAAAACAGAGAAAACCACATGATATAGAGATGGTGCAGTCATGAAGTACCATTTACTATTTGTGAAGATGTAATCATTGCTGCCTTGTCCTGCCTCCCTACTGCAGGTCTTAAAGCATTGCACCTTAACAACTCGTTAATGCATATATTGGTCATTCTGCCATTGTTTGACTGGGGAGATGGCTGTTGGACATGTCTGCATGCGCCTTGGTGTCCTACCCATCCAGGAGCTTTCAAATTTGGTGTGGTGCTGAATCAATCCCATCCGTTCGGCATTCTAGGGAATACCTCTCTTCTCTCTTTCTGGGGAAGATTACTATGATAGGTACCTGCGTCCAAATAAGCACTACAGCAACCAGCATGCAAACTACCTTTACCTGCACTGAGAAAACATTCTTACTCACTTGAGTCTGTATCCGACTCAGGCAATGTCGCCAAAATGAGTATGATTTGAGACTCAGCCTGACCCTGTAGATGATACTCAGGCAGAGCCGGAGTATCACCCCAGGCTCAGCCTGAACCAGCCTTAGGATCTGCCTGAGTATCATCTACAGGCTCAGACTGAGTCTCAAATCATACTCATTTTGGCGACATTGCCTGAGTCGGATACAGACTCAAGTGAGTAAGAATGTTTTCTCAGTGTGGAACCCCTATGTGGCAGGGACGACTCACGCTAATGGTTGAGTTGGGGCCAGCTTGGTGCAAATTAATGTTGGGAAGTATGGCAGTATGTGAAAAGGCATTTATGATATTGGGTAACATATTACAGAATACTATGTACATAATATTATGGTTGTGATCTCCACTGTCAAAACATGAAATAACTATCTGTAGAGATTCACTTGACCACTGTTGAAGGGCTCCTTGCCGAATACTTCTTAGAACATTGGAAACAAAATACTAATGCACTTAGCTCTTTCTGAAGATCATATTGCTTTAATACTCATGAATGAAGGAATGGTCAGGGGCAGTTCCAGTCAACCTTTAGCTGTCTAGTAATTTTATAGGATGTTACTTAGGGATTAGGACGGAGGGCAGGCGTTGGGCATGCTCTAGACTGTACTTATGGCACCCTATTCACCATAATTTATATCACATTATTCCAGATAAAGGTAACTATAAAGGTGTAATAACCAGCCTTTGATTGTCTAAAATGAGTTTTTGCCAAGCCAGACAACTTCCATTCAAAATAACAGGAAATGTATCAGCAATCAACTATCTCTAATACCCAATCATTAGAAAGCACCGGTCAATCAAAACACTTAATTATATATTAATTACCCAATCATTACAGTCCGACTTTAAGGCAGACACATGAGGTAATTCAAACATATTGCATAGTAACTGCATGGCCCTTTTTCCTTCCATTGAGATGCACGGCCACCAACCAATCAGATGCCAATATATTGGATGATGCACTAAGCAAGTCGTGTTCTGAATAGGATTTAAGCATGGCCTGAGATGATTGTGTGAACTACCATTATCCAGTGTGTTCAAAGTTGTTTCTCTTGACTAATTCACATCGACTTAACTTCTACACTCAAGTAGACATTTACAAATTATCATTCGTCATAAAGAGAAGGCACTCCTATGCAGACTCGCCTAATGGAAAAATAGTCAGGGGTTGTTTTTAAGACCTCAGTAAGACACCTAAGCCCCCTGCACTGATTATAACTGTATTTAAAGAACTATAAACTTATTGAAACATCAATGTCTATAGGATTCAGTAGAGCTCTAATAATGATGCAGCAAAGTCTATGTGAATAACGATCAATTCATATTACTGAGCACATCAGGTTACATATCATGTAAGCTTGTGAGTGATGTACAGTTAGGGTATAGTGTATAGTTATGTTTTAACATTGCCTGAACTCTTTTTTTCTTCACAACAGTGAAATCTAATGTGCTGAACAGGTGCCAGTGTGAAAAACCGCTATGGCATCAAATAACACATCACACCAGGCTGTGATTCGGGGGTGCTGTGGGATAAATGTGATCACCAAAATAACCATTTCAAAGATGATTTTGACCAATCTGATTTATATTCTAATGGGTATAAACCATGCTAATTCTTGAAACAAATATTCTCTGTTGTACCTTTACAAGTTTTACCCTTAGAATTAGTTTATAACAGAGATAAGTCGATTTTCCCTCTGAATTCTGTCCTAAATTCATCACAACCCATTTTGTATATAATTTGCAAATACGTTATGCTTTTAGCAAAACAATGTTATGTGTATTAATTATTAGAGCAACATCCCAGGGGTCTGTTACACAAACGATGCCCGTTAATTTGTGCTCATAACTGAAAAGAAATGTTTACAATAATTATCATGAGTCAGAGTAAAAATAATTCTGTTTCATAATGTGTGTTTGTCCACACAAGCACCAAATGTATTCATGTTCAATTATTTTCATGTCCTTTAATTATTTCATGTTAGTTAATATTGGTGCTCTTCCAGAAAGTGTGGGGTACATGGTAAACTACACAGTTTTGTGTACTACATCATCACAGGGCACATAACACTTGTAAAAATAAAATGAATTAATTAAATAGTATGGTGAATTATAACTTTTTTATTTATTTACAAGTTTGACCCATAATTATAGTTTTAGTTGATATCATAAGGGGAATCCCTTGTATTGTCATTAGCACACGGGGGGAATCCCAAGATAATACATATGGGTCAAGTCGCCAGGAACCATCAACTTTTGGGGCAGATAGGCAAGAATTACAAAATTAAGAATAACACTTTCAAACCTAATTAGATTTATACAAGTACATCTCCTGTACTCATAAATCATCAAAATACTCTCAAACTCCTAGCGGTTCAGTTTTTATTGCTGCACAATGAATACCTTACTTGCAAATGTCCTGTCCGGGTCAGAAATAAATGAAACATCAAGGTTATAATTATCTTCAAACACTGTACATTAAATTCTGAGCCACTCTGTCGAAGCAAATCCATTAAAATCAACACACATTATCTTCAATACATCTATTTACTATACTAGGTGCCCTTTTGTGCATATATAGTATCTGTTTCTTACACCATGCTCCATAATAAGTTGCTATAAAACACTCAGACAGGACAAAATACTCCACATTTCCTTATACAACCATGATTTTCGTAAGATACAAGTTCTTATAGTGATCCAATCATCACCAATCCTTATTTTGACACAGAAAACACATGCATCCTTAGCTTAAGCCCAATAAAGTGATATTTTTACACATTTTCTCCATATTGTTCACTTAGAAGAAAGAAGAATTTACCAATTTTGTCGCATTTCATGAGATACAGAGTCATCTGAAGAAAAGCTATCCCAAACTTCTACATAACAAGGCATACTATATGCATAGCAAACCTTTTTCTACTCTCTTCCTGTCAATGGTTTAGCTTTTACAGCTTGACATTGAAAACCCCAACTATGTCCCGTCCACAAGCAAAAAATAAATAAACACCAAGATAACATAAAAAATAATAAATATCAATATGTACCCCTTATATGATCAGGCAAACATGCCTACTATCTATTCAAATAGTAATTAGGATTATCCTATTATGTTCATGCATATAGCAGCCAAAGTCAGGTGGTAAAAGGAGAGTTGTAGTCACTTTCCTACTTGGCTATACTATGGGTATAACTCGGATGGGACATAATGTGAACGGCCAAAAGTAGTGATGCATGGTGAATAAATTGTATCAACATTATGTTAAAACTTCATGGCAATGCTACCTCTGACCATTATGCTGTGCAGTATATTAATTTGAGATACTCTGACCCTACCTTGCTATAGTATAGGATATTTCCCGATTCCTATCAGTAATGATGTACCCATTATAAAATGATATATTATTTGCATTTCCGCAACATCAATAAAATCTAGGGTCTAGTCATAATAAGTGTTAATATTGCCATCTAACATCTTTTCCATTGTGGTTTTAAAAACCTCAATAGCTTTCCAACATAGAACATGTTTGGAATATGCCACAACACTAGTGATCAGTGTTGTGATGTAATCACTGGCATTTCTGCCTGTGCTCGCTGATCTGCCCTGGAAGCTGTTTTTCCACATAGACATTATATAGGCACATGCAGAGGGTCAAATGTGGGACCTATGTGGGATTATCTTTTATATCAAAAAAGTTCTTTTTAAATAACCTCCGTGTAATGTCCGTATATAAAAGCTTAACATACGGAAATTAATTGATAAATACGGATTTATTTAGATGGATTCAAGGCTTAATGATAAAAATAGTCTACATTCCAGGAACCCCCTAGCGCATTCCCTAAATGACGTCACACATACAGGAGAAATATAGGAAGACTGAGAGATGATACTACACACATATGGGACCATCATTTTATGATATATTGGACTATGAAAGGTCTAAAACCCTTAGAGTGTTGGGAGGTGGTCTATATAGAACCACGCCAACCTAGCCATTTAGGGGTAGCATGCAGTCAGTACTAGCACAAGCTCACTAGCACTACTCCAAATTCACTGTACTACATGTATATAGTTATCCTCCAGTAGTTTCACTCTGACAGGCTGAGCAGGGGACTGCACCTTATATGCAAGGTAAATTGAGAAAATAATTGCTCAATCGTGGTGAGAGCAGCTTAATTCTGGATCCACCATTCAAAGATTCTGTCCTTGGGTGGCTAGAGACAATCACTTCCAATAATAATATTTGGTAAAACTTAATGTACATCTGATACTTGCAGTTCTGATGATGGTTTGGGATAGTAATAATTATTTTGTGTCTTATTTAATGGAATAGAGACATCACGTCACTTAGTAATTAAGCTTTAGTGATTTGACCTTTTAACGCGCAATTACTGCACAAAAATTTCCCATCAAGTTGAGTTGAAATCAATAGTGAGATTACATTTAACAATGTATTGGATTTTATCACATGATGTGACTCTTAGATAGGATTGTTGTAGTGCATTAAATGTAATGTCACAAATGGGAAACTGCAAAGACTCAATGTTAAGACATAATCTAGGCTTTTGCTGATAGCTTGAGGGCCTCTCAGTTAAGGGTCATCAGGTAGGGCTATCTGTCTGGGCCATCTTATGTTGTCAATACAAAGAATGTGTGCAGTCATGCTAAACATCTTTACTTAATGTGGTTCACATTGAACACCCTAGTGACCTTACACAAATGAGTCTTCAGTAAAACTCTCAGTGTATGGCAAGAGGAAAATTAATACCAGTAAGAGCAAATGTAAGAATGTGACAGCCTATCATTAAACTGCCCACAAAAAAAGTAATGTATTTATATAATAAGGAAATGTGTTGGGATATAACCATATTGGGATCGGCTGTACATGGACTTAATACGTTCATTGAAAGTTGTTTTATACCACAAACTTTTCTATGTGGAAGGCCTCTTGAAGTAGGGTATGTAACTTTTTCTACAGTCTAACAGACTTGGCATTGCATTAGTTTTTACAATGACTCAAGAGTTCCTCTGCCATCAACAAGCCTCCTTCAACAGTAAGGTTTCGATTTTCTTTAATGCACTGGGTATTACTACCCTTGGGTTGTTGAACAGTAAGTTAAAAGATCAATACATATCATAGGCGATACATCTACAGCTACTAAATGCACGTAATTTCATCTCTGTCCATTATAGCACAAGTGGTCCAACATTGTAAACCTTAGATAGAAGCCAATACTGAACGGTGCCACATTGTTCCTTAATTAAGACTTGAATTTGTCTGGTACATGAAGCGTTAGATCTGTGTGGTGTTTCACAAGTTGGCAATATTTACAACCGATCATAACTAGATGTGATAGCAATGGCAGGTGTTTCTATAAAAGTCATCAGTATGTTCTAATGTATTTCTCTGTATGACCATGCCAAGATAGGAGTGGTTGCAACTTTGCAACAGTCATAATTTGGTTTTAGAAATGAATATTTTATGACCATTATTATCTTTGGCTTGTGAAACACCCCACTGTTTTACTGCCCTATTCGTGACTCCCCTATTTACCTATCAGTGGATACCCTGTTTTCTACTTTACTACTAATTACTATTGTACATTAAACTACATATGTCATCCATTATCGCCCACTACACTGTGATAGCCTATAATATATGCAGTAGTACCACACCCTGCTGCTAGAGTAGGTGCCGATGGTCATTGTGTATGTACTTCCAGGTGGTAGTCCACCTGCCATCTTTACCAACTACCTACTCCCTCAGTAACCATCTAACCAGCTTATACCTATGTACAATAAAGCTTTGTACATAGGTATTATACACTTATCACCAACTTCCTGTTATTACTATATTCATACAATAGCTATATCAACCCCATAGCTAGATATGACAGCACAGTTGCAGCATCGTTTGCCGTAACCTTGCGGTGTTCTCTCATGAGAGGATTTTCATGGTGAAAATATCGGACTTTTGGTTTTAATGAGTTGCAGTTTGCATCTCAGCTTGACAGGTACTGTAAGGAAAACCCCTGGATGATTGGCAGCTGTTAAGAGGAAATGCAGCTTGGGGGATAAAATGGTTTTGGTGATGCCATATAGAAAAAGATTTAGGTGCTATTCGTTGGCACATAAGAGAGTGACATTTAACAGGTTTGGCTGGAAACAAGAGTCTTGGCATGAAGTGTGCTAGCATTAACAGGACATATGATTGTTGAAGATTAATTACTACATTTTGTACACTCATTAAATAGAGTGTACAAAACACTGAGAGCAGACTGGCTATTGGTATGAGTAAAGAATATAGAAATATGTTTGATACCTTCCACTTGGCTTTACCTTTGTTTATGTTGCCCTTCTCAAGACTTCAAAAGACACATACATTCTCAGATTTGATCGATTATATTTGAGTTTGTGGTGCTGTTTCTCCAGTTAGAATATACACAAATTATATATATGCTGACACATCAGAGTAAAAAGAAGGTTGATATAGTTATGATTGTATCTATCTATAATCAACATAACTTCTTCCCAGCTGCTAGTTCACAATTCTTGATTGTTGTGAGTTGCCCTTTGTTGCCTACAGGTTCCCAGTTGTGGTTACCAGTTGCCAACCTTCGGTGCCAGTTGCCACTGTGAATGGAAGGCTCGTGGATGAAAGACTCATGTGAAATATTGCCATTTGATGATAACTGATAACATGCACAAAGAATGTTAAACTCATTTTCCAAGTACCAGTTCTCCACTGTGTAATCATCAAATAACCAAAAATCAACAGTATACTTTTTCTTTGAAAACAAATACACTTGAACACTGTTGAAAAGATCCTTGCTGAATACAATGGTAAAGGTGAACGATGACCAGTTTGAGCTGACCGTTTGTTCACGAGCGTGTCCTGCCCGTTCCGCACGAGGCCGGTAGGCCGAGTGCGGAGCGGGCAGGACACGCGAGTGAAGAAACAGGAAGCTCAAACTGGTCAGAGTTCATCTTTACATTTATGTCAAGGTGTTTGGGTTGATAATTAATCGATATTTCATCAATATAAACCATAATTAACTCTAATTTACCCATCGTCATCGCGAAATCCTGACCGCCGCCATCTTGAATGTTTACGTTTCAAAAATGATGTGCATGCGCGGTGGACCTATGACGTCATCGTGCGGATTTGGCGCCGGTTATTTAACGCAGGGGTACAATACGCGGTCTCAGTGCATTGTCAATGGGGCATCGATATTCACCTTGACATAATAAATCCTTATTGACCTCAAATTAGGATTTCACTCGGCTCTGTCTCGTTATATCCTTTATGCTCATGAAGAATCAATCTGGGGCGGTTCTGGCCATCCTTTGTTTACAAAATGGTATATTGGAGATGAGCATGGACTAAGAGGACTATGTGAAATACCAGTACCCTGTCTGATCTCGTGACTAATTTACATAGACTTTACTTCTGAATTCAAGTAGACATTCAAATCTGAGAAAAAAAGGAAATATCATTTATCATACAGAGAATGCACTCCTATGCAGATTCTGCTACTGGAAAATCCAGGAGTACCTTTTAAGAGCTAGGACAGCTAAGGCCCCAGCACTGTACATGTGACTGTATGAAGAACTATAGACATCTGGAAACATCAATGTCTATACAATTCAGTAGAACTCCCATGATGATGCAGGAATTACTATCAACTCATATTAGTGAACACATCAGGCTACATTCAGAACCCAATAAGGTTGTGATATTTATGTTTTAAGATTACCTGACTTTTGTTGTTATTTTCACAACAGTGACGTCTAATGTGATTTTTGATGAAGGAGTAGGCAACATCTTCTTTGAGGAAATTTGCATACACAGGACTATAGTGATGAAGCACCCTGAGGCTGTAATGGACTTTCCTGGTTCAACCCCAGCTTTTATATAAACAACAGTAGATCATTTTATAAAAGGAAACAACTAGACACTGCAAGTATGACCAACCAGATGGCATTTCTCCTCATGAATATTACTTCATACTAGTTGCCAAAATGGTGTTAAACACCTAATTACTGAGTCGTTCTTTTAATCAAAATGGCAGCTGCATTGCACCGGGATGCCCATTACAAAAATATGTATTGATAGCATATTAGGGAATGGCCTCCAGGTTGTTGTTGCTTGTCTCTCACAGATGACTTGGAAAAGAGAGAAGTTATGTTTTATGAATATGACATGTTTTAAAAAGAAGGTCCCTTTGTAAGTCAAGGAGGTAAGGACTGTAATGAGGTATTAATGAGTACCAGAAACACTTTTCAAACAAAACCCTAAACCAATGAAAGCATGCGTAATGTAAAAGCTAAAAGGGAGAAATCATCAGAATAACGCCCATACTATGAGACTAAAGGTCATGGAAAGAGAAGAAGTACGTGCTGCTCTCAGGTAAAGGTAAGAATTGTTTCCGCTGCAGAAGGACAAATTTCTTGATGGAGACAATCAACAAATTTCAGACCCATTAAGAAATTGAAAAAGGAATTGCAGTTACGACAGAGTGTGTGCATCAGCATTCTTTTCGTTTTCCTAATTGTAATCACATGGTGGGTGATGGAATAAGCTTTCTATGGTTATCAGCAACTGCTAAGCTTTAATGGCATTTCAATACTTAATTACACTTGAACCATGCCAGTCCCATCTTACTAGTAAATGCCCTTTTAAACAAAGAAGGAAGCCATTTTGAAAATAAAAACATCTCATAATCAGTCCATCAGGTTAACGTTGCCTCCATTGGTACTGTAGGGGAACGTGACTATGTGAGTCCCCATGCCCAGGGTGGCTGACCTGAAGAGGCGGGTCACCGGGTAGTCACATGTCCCCTGTCGGTATCACACCGATCCAGGCATGGGTGGAAGGCAGAAAACGTTGTACGGGGAAGTAGCTCAGTGGTAGAGCAATCGTCTGAAGGCTGAGAGGTCCCGGGTTCGAATCCCGGTTTCCCTTAACGTTTTCGCCGACCCCTACAGTGGTAGGGAAACCGAGTAGTCCTGACCCGCGTGAGGGAGGGCTACGGAACTCGGTTCCTGGGTTGGTGTGATACAGCAAGCGCTTCGACCTGCTAGCGCTGGGGTGCCCACAGGCCAGGTCCTTCCCTGTGTGTGACTCAGTGTTGGTTAATTCGGTGGTCGAAGCTGGTTGGGGGCTGTGTAGGGGAACGTGACTATGTGAGTCCCCGTTCCCAGGGTGGCTGACCTGAAGAGGCGGGTCACCGGGTAGTCACATGTCCCCTGTTGGTATCACACCGATCCAGGCGTGGGTGGAAGGCAGAAAACGTTGTACGGGGAAGTAGCTCAGTGGTAGAGCAATCGTCTGAAGGCTGAGAGGTCCCGGGTTTGAATCCCGGTTTCCCTAAACGTTTTCGCCGAACCCTACAGTACATTAGTCTTGGGAGGGTGTTGCTCCTATTGTAAAAAGAGCTGTAAGTATGTGCCCTATTTTCGAAAAATGTCGTTCACTACTTCACCATTCAACTTGCACTCACCCTATTAGTTTGAAAAGTCACCTGCCTTGTTTAAAATAGAGAGAGCTGCACTACCAGGTACCTACTCATGTCACACGCTCTATAGTTTATTATACTGACTGACTTTTCCCAACTAGGTACCTACTCAAATCCCCCATTTTAAGCACCATACTTAAATGACCACTTGTGAGCAACAAAAGGGACAAGTCATAGCGGCATGAAAAGAAAGGACTGGAAATGAGGGCATTTTTAGCCAGCTTTTCCTTTTACTATAGGAGCAACACCCTCCGGAATGGCCTTCACTATCAATAGGGTGGCAGCAGTAATGGCTCCTATCTGTATGTTATGATGATTTTACAATAGGGTACATCCAACTATTACAAATTGCAGTATGTTTTTAAAGGTAGTGCTCTCTTAACAATCACTCCACTAACCAACCAATAACATGGATTTCAGTCAATCATAGGCAGGCAATATTTGTGATGATAATGATTGTGGCGAGTTACATTTTGTGGTATCTTTTCTGTATGTTCTCATTGCAGACAATCTATAAATACAATTTTGGTTAACTAACTAACAATTAATTCCCATCTATAAATACACCGAATTGCCAGGTATAACACATTTGACAATTACGGACCTGGAATCATCTTGAGGAATGTGATGAGTATTATATCCACTGCTGCAAATCCTGTCCTTAATCTTTTATCATAATAAAAGAGAAAGAAACTTATGTTTTAGTAGGTATTTATCGAAAGTAAATATCACGGGTGTTGTTGTCAACTACAATGCAAAAATGGTGTTTAGATCCTAAACACAATTCAAAACATATTCTTGCAACGTTTTTGTAATCACATTAGTTTCCTAAACATGTTTAGCCAAACAATGTGCTTAGCTCAGGTATTTAGAAATGTAGGTGTTTAGGTTTAAAATTTGTTTAGATACCTATGAAATTTTGTGCTTAGATGTTTATGAATTTTTGTGTTTAGATGTCTATGTGATTTGTTAGGGTTAGGATTTGCAGACATGTATGCATTGAAAAAATAAAGGAATACCTTTTGTTTGCTTTCTCATTTACTGGGGGGACATCAGCAGGTATTTATCTACATGTCAAAGTCTCCAAAGATGTCAGCCACAGCTACACGTATACACATGTATGTACACATTATGAGAAACTTCAGAAAGTACACCAGCTTGGCAGCAAGGACATTGCTTTATCTCTTCCAAAATAACATGAAATAGGTATAAGTCATGGAGCATATTGAATATTTTATCGCACTGATGCTGGTGTAAGGAGAATCTAGTCAATTTTCTATTGCTGTTCCTATTCTCATGACATTCAACAAAAAGAAATGACAATAAACATGGGATTTGGGGACATTTGTCAGAACAATCGATTATAATTGTGTACAGATAGTCCATTCAAAGGTAGTGCTGCTAGCTGGTGTGGATTCAACATCCAAGCATCTAAACATATTGATGTTTAAATCTAAACACCTATCATTCAGCTATTTAAACTCTAAACATCTAAACATGTGACCAGGCAAGCAAAAACACCCATCTGCAGGGAAACTCATTATCAAATTTTATCTGAAGATCTTTAAAATGAGACATCATTGGCTTAAATATTCCTAGTAGTTATGTCAGGACCCCACTTTAAACATAGGTCGTTATTCATATTTGAAATTGATGATTAAGCTCTAAATACATTATAAACCATAATAATATCTAAAAACACTATAAATCAGCCTTTTTCGTAAAAAATACATAACAATATGGTGATTTTTGTCATAGATTTTGATCTAGAAGGAATTTTCCATTTCTGTTTTCAGATTTGGGTCTTTATTGAGTTTCCCTAAAAATTGGCATAAAAATCTGCAAGTTTTGATTATTGGAATGGTTGCCATGGCAACCAGAAACAGGCATATAGGCTGATTTCTCATGAAAAATGTTCATTTTACCTTCCAAATAGGGGTCATTTCTACCGAAAATGGTGCATTTTAAATGAGACCATTGAATTCTGCATCAAAAATTAGCTTAATATATTTTTATATTGATTTTACAGTAGTTTTGCCTCTCCAATGCCCCCTGGTGGCCAAATGGGGAATTAAAAATCCGCCACGGAGGGGTGTTCTCGCTTGATGGGTCACACATGTTTAGCAAAAATGTTTATGTAGTTAGAATAAAAGTGTTTATATCCTAAATGTGTATTGATGAGACACCTAACTGACCTATATGTTTAGATTTTGAACATGTTTAGACCTAAACATGTTTAAAATCTAAACACCATCTTTGCAGTGTACTAGCCCTGCAGACACTTAACTTACTGCAGGTTAATCACTATGTCATCATATATGTCTTATTCAATGGAATATGGTCCTCATGACACTAAGTGACTTTAGCTCCAAAGCATGAACTTACAACCATTGACCTTTCAATGCAACTACTGTACAGAAATCCGATCACACCAATAGAGCCCTAAACCCTGGGACCTACATTAGTGCTTGTGGTGTTAAGGCTTCGCTGTCAATTTCTATATAAGGATTACATGAGGTTCTGTGCCACTTTTACCCAATCAAAGTCGCTATAATTAGCTTAAAAATGGCCCATAGCTATCAATTGAAATCTTCATAGCAAATACCTCACTTTGATAGTGTACTGAATCAGATATGATTTTATGCTGCTTTCCCAAATAGAACATGTGGGAAGAAAATATGTGGCATGTATGGTTCTTCACTGTGTGACTCCATTTCGAGAGACTGGACCATTTGTCCTTGACACATACAGGAAAGTAAGACCAAAGACATTTAAACAATGAAATAACACTCGCAACAAAACATTCCTCCTCTGGTGATTAATCAAGTAAGAAAGTAAGAAATAATACTCATCTGATACTGAAATCATTAAATAAGACTGTATTGTTTGGCGAACAACTGCTTTTTGTGGAATTTTCACCTTAAGTTTTGACCTCTGTCTTGATTTACCAACATTATTTTTTTTATATGTAGCAGACTCAACTGTAACTTATTAGGTTCAATATATTCTTAAGGAATATGTTTTTCATTAGAACTGTTGTAAAGCAAGACAGACTCTAAGTTTGAGTAAATGAATTTCCCATCCAATCCATTTTACATTTATTAGAGTGTTTTATGTCAACATATTCTCTCTACTTCCTCAATGATGCTTACAACATCTTTTGATCTGGGACAATATTACAAATGACCCTGCATGTACTAGACTAGCCTGGCCAAATCGTTCACCTGGACTTACTTCCAGACTTACAGCTTCAAAAGTTCTTTACTTTTAATGTGCCTCAAGGCTATCATATATCTATACCTACACCTTTTTACTAAATCTCCTTTCCATTGATTCATTCAGCCAAGAGGTTACAATATCTCAATCCACATGACAATTGAAAAGCTTTTATGATACAGAGAAAATTGTATCTGCCTGAGGGAGTTTATTCTAAGAATGCCAAGTGTATATGCTTTTTGTATCCCCCATCAGGCAGAGGACACAGAGGTTAGTTTTGAAAGAGGCTTATGCCAGGCCTTCTTTACATGGGAAGTGATTTACTCAATATGAAGGATTTGAATGTAGTGCCCCTGGGTTTCAACAATGTACCCCTGGGACTGTTTAGCTACGCAGTGGCTCGGGGCAATGGTATTATGAGCTAGGATATAGTGCACATGGCAATAAGGAGTATGCTGAGGTTCCTTATGTAGAGCAGGTTGTTATGTAATAAAGTGATGGCAAGTATACTGGATGAAGAGCACACACAGACAGGGAATTGTGACAGTTCATGACATGACGACATCCATATTTGTGGCTAAACAAGGGGACCGTGTGGGGTTTTTAGTACTAGTTTTAGCCACCAGGGGGGTTCACAGGGCTAAATAAGTGGAACAATCATTCCAGGCCAATCTTTAATACTAAACATAATGAAACTGTTTGTGTTGAACACATTCCATTTTGGGAAGGTTAAAAGAATATTTTAAATCCAAAATGGCTGCTTTTGTCGATTTGTGTTGCCATGACATTGAACTTTTACTACAAATTGAAGAAATCAAAATCCACCCTGAGGAATTGCCACAGGCATGATTTTGGTAACAACAGAAAGAAAATCCAGATCAAAACTCATTAGCAAAAGTGAAAATAAATCGATGTTTATCATCCTATTAGCATAATTATGCTAATTATATGGAATATCTTCTGAATTACCAGTTACAGAACATATTGGCAACAGGGATAGAATGGTGGCTACCCAAATTCATATGCCATTTCTCTAAAACTAACCCAGCAAATTGTCGTTATCTGTCGCCATGATTGGTCATCAATGGTGACTCCTTTCTGAGTGATAACTCACTGCGTCATCTTTCGCCACTGTGTGTCAGTCTCACATGGCATGGCAATTTATCACAACAGTCACCAACATGATCTCACTCACTGCGTGAGTATATGCCACCCCTTGTCATCCCTCACAAAGCATGGTGACTTATCACCACCATCGCCAACATGGATCTAACTCACTGTGTCAGTATGTGCCACTGCCTGTCAACTCTCACTCAGAATGGCGGCTTATCACAAGCATCGCCAACATGGATCTGACTCACTGTGTGATTATGTACCACTCCCGTGCCACTGGCATCAACTCTCACACATAATGGCGACTTATCACTACCATTGCCAACATTGGTCTCACTCAATGCGTGAACTTGTGTCACTCCATGTCAATGCTCTCTAAGGATTGCATCATCTGTCACTCACTCTCACTAAGAATGGCAACTTATCACCACCATTGCCAGCCTTTGTCTCACTCAATGCGTGAATTTGTGTCACTCCAAGTCAATGCTCTCTGAGGATTGCATCATCTGTCACTCACTCTCACTCACAGTGGCAACTTATCACCACCATTGCCAAAGGTGTTGAGACAGCACCACTGTTCCACATGTAGCCTATCTAGGAAGTGTGGGCATGAAGTATAAGTCCCATACGTATCAAATGTGCTTTGTTTCACACTGATTTCCATGTAATACTTCAGAGTTGAATCAAACAAGATTATATAGAGAGAATATCAATTGAATTTAGATAGAGGTATCTCTAAAATGAAAGCAACTATCCATAAACACCTTTTCTCTGGTTACAGGAAAAATACATAGGGAAATATCAACATGAACACCTTGTCTGTGGTTAGAGGGAAGATACATATGGCAATACCTTCTCTGGCAAAACATACTTTGATCTGGCAGATGTGAGGCTGCATGATTACCAATGTCGATGATCATGAGCTTTTCATCTAACAAGGTGAGTGATCACCAGCGTCGCCATCACTGGTGAGTCTGAGTGATCGCCACTCTCGCCATCCATGGTGAACCTGCGCTATGATGTAGTGCGCGTTTCATCTAGCGAGGTGAGTGATCAACCGCCTTGCCATCCCTGGTGAGTGTGAGTCATCACAATCCTCGCCAGCCGTGGTGAACATGCGCTATGGCATGGTGTGCGTTTCATCTAGCGAGGTGAGTGATCACTCGTGTCGCCATCCCTGGTGAGTGTGGGTGATCAAGATCCTCACCATCTGTGCTGAACCTGTGCTATCACGAGGTACGCGTTTTATCTAGCGAGGTGACTGATCAAAATCCTTGCCATCCGTGGTGAATGTGCATTATGACGAGGTGTGTGTCTCATCTAGCGAAGGGAGTGATCACTCATGTCGCCATCCCTGGTGAGGATGAGTGATCACTCATGTCGCCATCCCTGGTGAGGATGAGTGATCACGATCCTCACCATCCCTGGTGAACATGTGCTATGACGAGGTGCGTGTTTCATCTAGCGAGGTGAGTGATCACCTGCGTCGCCATCCCTGGTGAGTCTACGTGATCACCATCCTCGCCATCTGAGGTGAGGCCATGTGATCACCACCATTGCTATTCCTGGTGATCTTGTGCTATAGCGACGTCGTGTTCCATCTAGCGACATGTGTGAGCCACTTCACACAGGTTGACGAGGAGTCACAACAATTTGCTGGGAAAAGACAGATCCTCTATTGTAATATACCATTGGAAAGCTTGCTCATTTCGGGGGACCCTTTTTCCATAACTGTTCACATAATAATTTCCAATTTTACCTTTTACTCTAAGGTATACAAAATGACCAGAATCAAGCACCTACTATGTGTGAGAAAGACAGAAAGAGGGACAGAGGGAACGCGAGAGAGAGCGCGAGAGATAGAATGAGAGAGAGAGACAGCAGCAAGTACAGTGGAGGTTGGGTGACAACATAGAACCTGATGGTATATACTGGCATATCAAGGGGTATTTATTTCCTTTGTTTGGAAGGATATATTTTTAAAGAGAATAGACCCTTAGCAGATATTGCTTTGAGGTTTGTCTTGCCATACCTCCCCATGCAAGGTCTTGAGGCATTGCACCCTGGAGGGGCTCTACTGACGGTTTGCAGGGGAAACTACTTACAGCTGAGAGCACAGAGCCTGTAAGGCAATAATAGGGATTGTGTTTGAAAAAAAAAACTCTGTAGGCAGGGAACTTGGCGAATGGCTACTGGTACCATTATCTGCAACTGAAACATTGCAGGATCCTATAGTTCTATATAGGTAGCCATTCAATTTATGCCACCTTCTGTCAATGTCTCCTTGGCATTAGGCATAATATAATTGATGTCAATAGAATACAAGTTAAGTCCTGCAATGAATAGTGTTGCAGAGGAAGCTCATATTTCTATTATTGGTGTGAGAGTCATTTAAAGTCCGCTTCATGTGATGGTAATTGCTATCAATACATCCATTATTCATTCTCTCATTGATTTAACTCTTTTTCTCCCACATTCTACATACATAAAAGGTCTATCAAAACCAATAATTCTAGACCTTATTAAGGTGGGAATTTTATGAATAGGATATGATGTGTGCTTACAGAAACTGAAAGAATCTTCTAGATATTTCAAATATAAGAGAAGTTATGGTGAAATATGCTGTCTCTAATAATCAAAAATCGGCTCGAGCTCCTTTGGTGTATAAGAGACCTTGTACGCATGTCTTGACTATGGACATTTGGGTGGACAGTCCCGTATATTGTGTACACTCCTCGGGTCACTTTCCGTCTATGGGCCGACTCGTCTGGAGTCCCGTGTATCCTTTGCTCCTCGGGCATATAAGGCCCTTATTTTACCCAAAAAAATGAAAACATTCATCATGTTTTTTCCACATTTTCCCGCTTCATATTGCTCAGAATCATGGTTCTCAAAAGTAAAAATCATCAAAATGTGTAATTGGTACAAGGAGTGTTAAGGCAGGGGTGGGAATAAATATTATGATTGGGTCTAGACATCTAGATACCGCTGGACATCCACCTCATCTAGTAGCTTTCACAAATGGTTGATACTGAATTAGATGATTGGCAGCTATTAGGAGGCAAGGCATAAGGGAGGATGATGTAGATTGGCCAACACTATACTGCAGGAGATGAGTTGTTGGCACACTGGTGTGTGATATTAGTAGGTAAAGATTTGCGCTGGCATAAAAACATTGATGCAAAGAAGATACTAGTATTTGTACGGTGAATGTTAAACTCCTTTACTGCATTGGTGATTCAACCGTCTATGAGCAAAAATGTAAATAACATTGAGAAATCATATCCAATGCCTATTTGACAACTATGGAAAAAATCTCTATTTTCTGAACCTTTAATCATGTACTCTTTTTTTGTTGTAGTGTTCTTTCAACAACAATTACACATACTTTAATACTTTTTGTCACATCTCGTCATATCAAATGCATTCTTTTCCTCAGATTTTTTTCATGGACAAACTATAAAACTGTTGGTTTCTCTTCACTATTGTACAATTGCAAATACATTTATTCTTTTTATAGCAGAATAAACTCAACAAGTGATCCCCTCACACCACTTTTCCTTTTACTAAAGAGCTGACATTGCATTGACTGTCAATGCTTGATATGGATATGTTGCCCTGCATGCAGCGCTCATTGTTGATGAAAAAGTAGAAGATGAGATATGATATGCAAATCCATACATCCATGCAATCTCACATTGGGATAATATTATACAAAAAAGCTTTCTGTTCAAATGTCTCATATCCAATGTTTATAATCAAACAGTATTATGTGAAACTAGGGTTTAAGACCAACGCACTGCATTTGAAAGTGAGAAAACAAGCTAACAGGTGGTTGACTCTAGGTATGTGGTCGTCTTTAGGTTAATCTACCTTAAGGATAATTCATGGTACTTAGCACAACTGACTATGAATCATTGGCACTTTATATTTGGGCTGCTTTTCCACACAGGGGAGTAACCATGGGAAGTCCAACTGCATTGCACCTCCGATGGATTGTTTTTTCAATATCTAAATAATGGGAGCATCATAGTAGAATATAATTTGTATGGCTACTCGTTCACATGACATGCTATATTGTACTGTTGCTTTACCTTCAGATGGTTATCCCCCTTACATACCATGAGGGGAATATCAACATTGTCAGTGCCTGTAGGAAAGATGTATCATCACTATCTCTCAGTTTGCTTCTAGTGCCAGTGTAAAAGTCTACAATTTCCCAATCAGTTCATGAGAGAGAGAGTTTGTTCCCCTTCGGGTATGTATGGATAGTGAGGTGATGACCTAAATAGTTGTATGATGTACTACCTTATCTCATTGGCATTTTATTAAAAGAGGCCAGAGAAATGACACTTTGATTGTATGTAGGCTATGGGTTTTTTTTCGAGAGTCCCAGCATTGCTGACTAATTTTAGATCTTAAGATGCTGTTCCTAAAACTCTGTTAGACCTAGTATTGTAGATAGTGTAATGTTAAGCTGTACTGCAAACACCTCTAGTGATCTACTTAAAATGGTCTTTTTAAAATTACTTTGACCTGGCGTTGCAAAGGATGCAATATTGCACTGTTTTTCAACTGCTAGTGATCATTGTCAGCAAAAGTTATCATGTTAACTCACCACTTTCATAAGTGGAGTTGTTATGTACACCTGAAGGCAAAACATCATCTAATACTGTGTATTTTAAAGGCGAGTACTGTGAAGTTAATTCATTAGATCTCAACAGCTCGATACTGATGTAATAGGAAATTGACACAATTGCAGTTACAAAAGAGTGTGTGCATCAGGTTCTTCTCAGCATCAGCATTCTCTAACTTTCTGTAACAATGATAACATACTGGCTACATAGTCTCTGTGGCATTGGCTGGTTCCTTCATCAGGAGATGCATGCATATCTATTCATCACCATATATCCCCTGATTAGATATACAGCCATCATGACATAAACGTGAGGTATCCAGTATGGCTGTGTTATAGTTTGTTAGGAAATGCTCTCCTGAAAAAAGTCCATAACACAGGATCAGAGACTAGGTAATGAGAAGACTTAATGGACTGAATGTAGGACATATTTGTTATGAGCTTAATGTTGTCATGGTGCAACCTATTGCCAAAATGCCGAAGGATATTTCTTGATGATGCCAATTAGCTTTATCCTTCAAAAATACAAATGAAACTACAGTGGCACTGTATTATGTGCACCTATTTATTTTGGAGCATCAGTATTCTGTACATTTCCGTAATGATAATTACATGATGGAGTATGGTAATCAGTTCTACTAAGCTTTAACCCAGATTATACTAACGACCTACATGTAGGTCACTTACAGTACCATAAAGGACACATATCCCTACTCTTGAGAAAATAAGATGCATTACATATTTCAATCATATTTAAGAGTTCCTCCCTCAAAGATTCCATATAACTCAAAAGTCAAGTAGCCAACCAATTTCTTGTATGTTTGCCATGGCAAACAAACTACTACATAATCTGAAAATATGCAAAAAGGCATATAAAAAAAAAAGAATCTGGTCATTTTAATAGAAAACTTAGTGCCTGATATTCAAAAGTTAGTTGTCTCAGAAAACTATTATACAAGTTTATGCATGCAAAATTGGTTGTCATGGAGACAAAACTTCCTAAGATATGGCCTATTATTCAAAAGCGACCTTCATGTAAGATAGGGGCCTGGTTTCATATGCATAGGTATGTAGTTTGTATAGATATGAATATGGGTGACCTTCCTCAAGGTTAAGGTCATAAGGCTTGACCTTGAATATACACAGTTTACTATAAGGAGATTCCTATGGCCTATGCAGTTCCATACAGTGGATTCTCTAACGACCTACATGTAGGTCAGTATTGAAAATCTAATATCATGGGGCATTATCATCCGATCACCACAAAATTTGAAATGGTGCCTATTTAGGCATCCAGGACATTAGGTACGAATTTGCAATCCTCTTATGCCAAAACTCTGGCTTTAGCATAATCTGGGTTAATGGTATTCCATATCTAATTACATTTGAAGTGTGCCAGTCCCGTCCAACTTTGAAAGACCTTTTTTTTGCACACAAGAAGAAGGTATCTTAAAGTTCCTTCTCCTAATCAGTCCCTCATGTTAGAGTTGTCTCCGTTGGTACAATAGCCTCAGTGTATCCTTACCTATCGATAGGTTATAAGCAATAATGCCTCCAACCCTTATTAATTTATATTTCTACTTCAATCTTCCTACTAATCCAAAATATGGATTCAAACATAGAAAATTATTATTTGCCTGTAATGAGCAAGATGATTCGGCCAAGCAACCCTTAGGCCTGTCTTTTCTCTTTTTTTTGTTTTACATATTTACTATCTGCATTATTTGGAAAAGGAGGTACTTATCTACTATCTGCTATAATTGAAAAACGACCCCCTCTACAATCTTCAGTATGATACCATAGGTCTTACCATAGGCATTAAATAATAATGGTATTGGATGTAATGGATATCATATGTCTCATCATATGTATCATATGATAAATAGAACAGGGTCATTATTACACTTTGCAGTTAAGCTTTATAGAATGAGCTCATATCCATTGACCTTCCAATGAAATTACTGTAGAGAAATATGATGCCGCCGATAGTGACCTACATCTGATACCCACATTAGTGATTGTGGTGCTGCAACTTCCCTGTCAATTCCTATATGAAAATTACATGAAGGCATGCTGTGCATGAGGATGTAAATACAACTACCTGCTATCCTATGGATCATTTTAAACTAGGTGCCATGGGTACATCAGAGTGTTTTAGGGTAGCCTATATTTGTGCAGGTTATCTTGCTTGATTGAATGGACAATATATTTATAACAATTCTGGATAACTGATTTCCCATAAGGTTAAATTGAAATGATAATGAGAACAAATTCTACCTGGTACATTCAGTCTGGTCATATTGGCAACTGTAGCTCTTGGGTAGGGCTGTTGCTGTGCATTGAATCAAATGTGACAACTGAAAGAGTAGTTTAAGAGGTTACAAGGAATGTTACCTTACTACTGACAACTCCAAGCCATTAAAAGATATTGCCTGTCTGGAACAGAATTTTCACAGTGAAAAATTTTATTCCTGGGGAATCTCAAGATTCCCCCCCTCCAAAAAAAAAACAGTCCGCACCATGGCAGACAAGTTTAGATTGACAGGCCTGAACTCATTTATTCTATTATGTAGATCATAGCCATTCTACAATTATTGTTCTGTGTGAATTAGGCAGATTTCTAATGAATGAACTCGAGATCTCTCTGGATATGGTAAGAGGAGATCAATGGTGGTAGGAACAAAATATATGATGCTTTATTTGCATTCAAATTGACGGAGAACACAATAAAGCATTTGCATAATAATGGGAATGGGAATACATTTGGATATGTCCTTATTGGATTCTTCATCAGCTGTAATGGACCTTATATGTCCAATGGTGGTTGTTTCATACTGACTATTTTCTACATAAACAGACTCTTAGGGTAAGAGATCACTTTTTGTACATGCAGTCAGACTGCGCATGGAGTCTGTTTTTACAATGACTGTATAGTATCTTCTATCACGAACAGGTTTGTGGTATAATACTTAACATATGCTGACACAGTACAATGCCACCTTAAGGCAGAAGTTTTATCACAGAGGATACAATTTGACTTAGGCTAAACCAAGATGGCCACATTTCATCTCTGTTGCTTCCAGCTAAGGCTTACAACATGCAGTTCACCCACATAGATTTAGGGAACATGAATAGTTTTACAGAGAAGACTGCATCTGGAGGAGTCTCTGTGGTAAATGCCATGTGGTTAAATTCAATATGTGCCTTTCTTTAGGCAAAGGACACAAAGGTTGTTTCCAGTGAAACAAAAGCGGCTTATTCCGAGCCCTTCCTCCATGCAGGCAGGGGAAATAGCAGAAGGAATATGGTGGATTAAATATGATGGCGCAGGGCTTTAACAGTATTCTCCAAATAATTTGCATTCAAGTTTCATTGAACTTCAATGCTTCCAGTACATAACATATCCTAAATGAGAGCTTACCTAATAATGAGAGACGGTAATAGAGAGAGAGAGAGAGAGAGAGAGAGAGAGACCAACTGATGGACAGACATAGATAAAAGACATACTGTACAGAAGGTGCATGATTATAAAAATGAAAACATCACTCTCAAGGAATATCTAAACAATACAGTCCTTCTATACTTTGCTATGACAGGCATCCTGGAGAGGCTTTAACAGTTCTGTTGGCACTTGGCAGGATAAATCGTTTACATGGTATAAAAGCACAGAGCTGGAAAGATAGGGAGTGTCTTCAATAGCAGCACTATAAGCAAGTAACTTGGATCAATGGTCTCTAGTCAGTCCCAAAGTGCTATATCTGTAATCAACACATTTCAGTATCCTACAGTTCTATTGGTAGCCACATAATCTATCCTTTGTTCAATTCCTTTGTTTCCCCTCCACTTAGAACATAAAATAAATGCTGTCAATAGAATATAAATTTGATCTTGCATTACCATAGGATAATGTTACCTAGGTAGGGGGGAGATAGATGAGATTTGGCTCTACATGCTAGAGGGTGCTGTGTTCAGGGTCAGAACTGTTAGCCCTGAATGCTGATTTTCTGAAGGGCTAAAACTGATAATTCATGAGCAAAGGATATCGGCTAAAACTTCTTCAGGATAAGATGTTGGATGCAACTGAGTGCAACTCTGGGTGTGAAGGTTTATGCACAGGAGATTTCTGACTGGTTTCTGACAAGACATGGGATTGCAGGGAAATTAAGGTTTGTGACCAGCTGTCAGGAAATCCCCTTTTTTCCTGGTAGCTATAGTATAAACTCAGAAGTTTTTAACAAACAAACTGTAAATGACAGGGATTTAAAGGTTTAAGATGCCAGGCATAAGGTAGGATGATGTAGATTGGCCAACACTATACTGGAGGAGATTTTAAGTATTTAGCTGCAAATGATAAGGATATCACTCATCAATCACTGTGTTAATATAAAAATTATCCACAATGCCATAGTAATCAAGGTAAAAAGAGCTCTGATGGTTTCAAGATAACAATAAGCATGATGAATAATATGTCATGAATGACAATGATCTAATGTAACAAGCGCATTTTCTTACCATCAATTATAAATGATTACAACAGTGTTCTCTTTTTGCTAGTCAAAGTATAATGACAATTGGAACAGAAAAGCATATGTCTTATTAGACACTTGTGCATTATAATATCCATAGAAAAGGTAATGAGACTTTCAGTGAAGTGTCCTGTCAGAAAGAAAGTAGGATTGTTCTTTATGCATGCAGATATGGTGAATCATTATCCAAATTACACTTCCAAACTTAGTCAGGAAGGCATTTCTTAACATAGTACAACCATACACAACAATTATGATTCTAAACCACAAAATACGAATGGTTGAACATAGGTTACACAGTATGGCCGCTCTGTATGATCGGTACTCAATGTAGTTATTACATAGGTTTTGGTTGTGCAGTTGACCAAGTGTAATCAGTATTATCGACTTATGCAGGGTTGTAATCACAATGTCATATTAGAGGCAGGGATCCCACTACGATTCTAAAGTGTCCAGTTGTACAATCTTGAAAAATGTCTTCCTGAGCTACAAACCTCAATTAGTCAGATGATATCCATGCTGTTAGTGGTATGAAGCATGTCAGGACATGTCTCTGAGGAAAATATGGTAGAAACCTAGCCCTATAGATTCCGTAGTGGGTGCCATAGATATGAAAGCAGGTTTCCTAGCTATATATCTGCATGTGAGAGTCCCCTTCCTGACACTTATGCTAAAGAAAAAGTAGTTTTCCTGTAGGTAACATTGTCTTAATTGGACTCACAACATTTGAGATGTCGCTATCAATAGACCCCTACATATAGTTTATATCCAGCTGTAACCTCTTCAGACAAACTAATTCATTAAACTACTGAAGATCAGTCATGCGACGTCATCATCTAAAGGTTTAATGTTGATATAAACTGTTACTGATAGTAAGTTTGCATTGATTCTACAAGGGCTGATAGTGGTGGATGATATTTTTTTTCTCCTGGTGATTAATGTACTGGTTGTAGGATATCCATAAGCATTTTGGTTATAATTATTATGGCACTAGTAATATTCCTGCAAAACATTCTGAATCAAATATTGTTGATTTAGACAATGATGATTATGGCAGTGGTAGTTATACATACTAAGAGCAAACAATGCTATTAAGATACCTTGAAAAAGCCTCCCATCCCATGATAGATATCTGAAAGTTCCTCTATCTATCACCATTCTTTAATGTGGATAAAATTGCATATAAGAGAATCTATTTTGAGATTAGAGAATCATTTGAGATTAGATAATCAAACTCTTAGAGAATGCTGAGTGTATGCCCTCTGTTTGTACTGCCTTTCAGGAAGTAAACAGATTACTGTTGTTAAACGAGTAAAAACTACTAAGCCTTTCATGAGATTCTGCATTATGGAATGTAATAAGCAGTAAGACAAACAGTTGGAAATACTAGCCATCTTGAGGGACCCGAGAGAACGTTTTCCATGACCTCATCTCTACATATTTGCATTTTTGCATATTGTTCAGTGGAACACATCAACGTAAAGCTTGGTAGCTTAGCGTTCATCATGTGGAAAATCTGGTCCTGCAGTGATATCATAATCAAGAACATCATTATTTCTAAATGGCAATCTGTTGGGAATTGGACTCAAATGATATCCATAATCATTAAAGGTGTGCGATTGGCCTTGGGACTTGTAGCATAAAAGAGGTTTCAAAATGGGAAACTTATTGAATTCTTTGCAATTAAAGACTCTAGAAATAAGAATGCAAAGGCCTAGTGGAGGTCAGGCATTTCAGAATCAAAAGCGAAAATCATGATGCTGTTTTCAATATATAGGGCGATATCAGACTGCTAATTGTAAAATAATTAATAATAGCCTGTGGGCATCAATTAAACTAATAGAAAGCCAAAAACCTTTGGCATCCTCTCTGATATTCTGAAACACATTGGCAGCACTGGCTAATATGAGTGCTATCCTGACATAGATTATTACAGTTTTTTTTATGTCAGATTTTATATTGGATGAAAGTGACCTTGGGAAAATGTCAGGTCGGATGTTGTAATGAGTAGTTGCTTATGTATTGGTCCAGGAAACCCTTGGATGATTGGCAGCTTCAGACTTATTAGACAGAAGGGTTCATTGGCGTTTGGGCAACAGCATATATAGGAGATGGTATGTGTTGGCATAGTGGTGAGTGTTTTTTTTTTCAGAGAGGTGTGAGCTCGGATAGAGGTTTGTGTTGTGATACTAACTTAGAAGTTGCAATCAAGAGACCAGTAGTCTTCCTAACATCACTTGGTTGTGAAGAAAGTCAAATTTGTTCTTCCCATAAATAATTGTTTCCTAGTGGATTATATAGTGTAAAGATTACTTTAAAGAAATGAAACACAGACCTTCAATGGGACATTTTGACCCCATATATATCATGCACTCTGGGGAAAAATGTCATCAAACAATTGGTGATATCCATGCCTTCAAATTTTTCTGAGATTCCCAAAAATGTTCAAGGAGATTCCCTTCACCACTGTACTGCCATCTGGGACTTAATTGTAGAAATTACACTGCTTCACTATAAAGTTAACACACTGTTCATGGAAGTGAAAGTACATCCATGTCTTAATTGGTAATTTGAGAATAAAAAGAAACTGAGCTTTGTTAAAGTAGGTATGTACAGAGCACACATGAAACCAAATATCTTTAACAACTGAAACAGGAAATGGTCAATTCTTAGAGACTAAATGGATTCGTGTAATCTTTTCTGCAAAGTTTATGAATAAGAAATTTATATGTAAAAATCATTGTACTTACTGTCCCTCTTCTTAACTCTTCCTTTACCGATTATGCATTATTGCGTAGTTTGGGCCGACTCTGGCCGATTTTTTTACCGATTTTGAGTAGCCTGTTACTCCCTCAATATCACTTGAAACTCTTCGAATTTTTTCCTGGTCCCAGGTGGAGTTGAATCCTCTACAGAACCCAAACAATTAGCCTCTACCTCTTATACTCTCTATTTGGCAGTCTTGCAAACCTTGAAATCTGAATTACCATGAAAGTTTTCCATGGATTTACTTACTATTTAAGCTAAAAATCATGAAAGATGTCAAAATATAATATCTTTTTGGTGAAAATTGTATTTTAATGCATTATTGACCATTTTGGCTGGTTACCATGGCAATGTATATGCTAAAAATTCTGAGTTTGCATACTTTTGGTTGCCATGGTAACCAAAAAGAATGTTTTCTAAAATAATTTATTTACCATAATTCCCAGACAAATTTAATATTCCCTACAATATGCACTCAATTTCATCACAATTGATATAGGGAGTGCTGAGATATTACAATTTGAAGTTTGATTGAGTGATCACTTTTTATCATCAGAATCCCATATTGATGATGACATTTCTCAGTAATTAATGTATATAAAGAAATTTGGGTCTTAACTTTTACATGCCCAGAATTATTTGATGATTTTCCATTTATTTCACATGTACATCACCCCAGTGATAAAGACCATGTATATATAATTCTGAACAGGTATTTAATATGGAATTCACATTATGCAACTGGTTCTTTTTTTTACTTAAACCTTCAGTTAAGAGAGGAATTTCTGAATGAGTGTGGTTACCATAGCAACCAAAATGTTCCTTTTGTTGTTATTCACTAGTATATAGCCTCTTTAGTGCTGTCATGTACTAATTGCATATAGTGTGTAATATTTGCATAACTATACCCAACTGGTTCTGCCTGTGTGTACTACCAGGGTGCAAAATGTCTTGGTCACAGTTTATGACATCATTTACATGGATATGAACAATAAATAGATTAGTTGTAAGGCTGGCAAGTCTATCAAAGGTGTGGCAATAGGGAAAAAATGATCCAGCATCACCTTGCTATCATGCTAGATCCTATCTCCTTGGCCGATTCCCTTCCAAAGAGTCACATGTATGACAACTAGTTTACAGGTTTTGACTCACTGTGTCTGAGGTAATGGTGATACAGTCAAATGGATGGTCTCATTGGAATAAGGGGGTCATGGCCGTTCTCATGAGGGTATAACTTTGCAGATTGGACCAGTAGCTGTTCCTGGATGAAAATTTGCTTCAATGTGCATGTATTTAAGCCCAAAACCGTGCATTTAAGCACGCTTGGGCACCTAAGGGTTAAACTTTCTGATCAACTAGCCTAGCTTAATCCATCACCATTTCCTTTCTAATTAGAATATTCACATAATTCAAACAGTTTCTGAGATGTCATGCCACACACTACAACTCTCAATTTGTCCTAAAATACTCTGGTAAAGGAAGAGTTAAATATGTAGCAAAGGTTGTGTGCATGTATAGCTAAACAGTGAACAAGTTGCTCACAATAAATCAGATAAGGGTGGTCTTCTTACTTCCTTTTTCGTCTTTTCTGTTGCAATGATCCGGATGGTACTTGCAATTTTGATGTCTGACTTGAATCATACCTGTTACACCTGCAGGATCAAGGGCAAATGTACTAGATATTCCACCAGAAAATTGACGGATAAAACTGACGGATAGTCCATCCGTCGGCAGTGGATGCACCCCTTTACCTAGCAGAGTGATCTTGTGGCAGATGCATAACAGGCTCAGGAGAGCTGGACTGGAGATGATGTTTCTGAGATGGTTCTCTGGATACTGACTGGATGGAAGGTAGGGTTGATTTTAAATAGCCAACCCTAGCATCCTTCCTCTACACTTCAGCGGCCCATAACTCGGTCGTTCATGCAACTGTGCACTTGTAACTGTGCATGTGAGGGGCAATAGGTGTCAGCTCCTTCTATTCTGTTGTGCATGCGCACAAGTTGTGCCGGTTTGACTGTGGCGCACCATGTTCATTATCTGGGCCATGACTTCCGTGAGATATATAGCCTATTGTTAGTGTATGGTGTTCAGCGGCCTGTGACAGTGGTCTGGCTTGTCCCTAGATAATTATATACAGAATTGTCCAAGGTCATTGAACCATGAGGTCGGACCTTTTGGACCTTATACAATTGTTCATGTTCAGTGAACCATAAGGTCGGTTGCTTTTGGTCCTTCACACTATCATTTAAGGTATAAATGGATTGATGCAGGCTGTGTGGGGTTAACCCCTTCTCCTCTTATAGGCAGGTTTGTAAACTTCCAAATAAGGTACTGGAGGCCTCCAGTTACATTTTCTTTTTGCCTAGTACTGAGCCCTGCATAATGCTCTATGCTGACACTGAAAGCATTGTTGTGTTCAACAACACCCCACTGCAAAACACATTGAAAAAGACCGTTTTGTTATATTTATATTACAAAATTGTTTGGCTAACAACTAATTTTGTGGAATTTTCCCCTCAAGTTTGGACCTCTACTGCTCAGATGAGCAAATTTATTATGTTCAATACTTACTTAAAGAATATATTTTTCATTCCAGCTGTTGTAAAGCAAGCCATACTATAAGCCTGAGTAAATGAATTTCCAATCTAATCCAATTTACATTTACTAGAGTGTTTTATGTTCCAGGATAGTATGGCAAATGACCCTGCATGTACTAGGCTAGCTTGGCCAAATGGTGCACACCGACGGTCCATCTGGACTTACTTCTAGCCTTACAGCTTCAAAAAGACTTTCTTTTCAATGTGCCTCAAGGCTATTATAAAACACTCTCTATACCTACACCTTTTCAGTAAATCTCCATTTCCTTGTTTGATTTTCTCTAGAGGTGGCAAAACTCAATTCACATGACAATTTGAAAGCTGTTATAATACAGAGAAAGTAAAAGAATGTCAAGTGTACATACTTTGTATTTCCCTTTAGGCAGAGGACACCGAGGTTGGTTTTGAAAGAAGCTCATGCCAGGCATGCCTTTGATGCATGTAAGGGAAGTGATGAGCTTAATGTGAAGGATTTGAATGTAGTGCCCCTAGGTTTCAACAATACACCCCTGCGACTGTTATGCTATGCAGTTCTTCGGAGACATTAATATTATGAGCTAGGGCATAGTGCACATGACAATAAGGTATATGCTAAGATTCCTTATGTGGTTTATGAAGTTTGTTAAGTAATAAAGTAATGGCAAGGATACTGGATGAGGAGTACACTCAGACAGGGAATTTTGACAGTTCATGACAGGAAGGCATCCATATTTGTCTATTTCTAATTTTACCTTTTACTCTTATAAACAAAAGGACCAGAATCAAGCACCTACTATGTGTGAAAAAGAGAGAGACACACAGAGAACAGCAGCAAGGACAGTGGAGGTTGGGTGACTTCAAATAGTACCTGATGGTACATACTGGCATATCAGGGAGTGTTCTCTTTCCTTCATTTGGAAGGATAGGTTTTTAAAGAGAAATTAATCCTTGACAGATGTTGCTCATACTTAAAAAGGTTCAAATGTCAGATGATGACAGGGGAGTTAAAATTGACACACTGTTAGCTCTTGTATCACTCATTTTCAGGATATCATTCTGGTCAGCAAGTGTTTTATTCTAAAATTGGGATTGGTCTTGCCATACCTCCCCATGCAAGATATTGAGGTATTGCACCCTGGAGAGGCTCTAACAGCTCTGTTGGCATGTGGCAGGAGATACTCTTTACAGCTGGAAGAACAGAGCCTGTAAGGCAATAATAGGGATCGTGTTTGAAAGTAACTCTGTAGGCATACTTTTAGATTTTCTCCCATAACCATTTTGTCTGGTCTCGTCATATTATATGGAAATTCTTTTAGCAGAATTTTTTATGGAAAGACTTTTCAAGTAAGCCATTCGTTTCTCTTCATTATTGTACAGTTTGATCACTTTATCCTTTTTATAGCACAAAAAAACACTTCAAGAGGTCATATGTTAATTCCCCTGCCCCATTTTCTTCAAAAGCGGACAGAGATCTTGGAGCAAAGAAAGGTGGAAGGGGAGGTGACGACTCAATTCAATTCAATTCAATTTTAAAGGTTTTTATTGCTTGACTTACAAATACATGAATTTCAGTAGCATTATTGGCTCGGCCATGCCTCAGTGATAATTTTACTTGTATATATATAGCCATTGCTATTAGTACAATCAATATATAGTCATCAGTATAATTGTGAACATTGCCCAATGCATTATAAATTTATAATCACGTATTATATACGCTCTAATATATCCATTATGTATGAATCGCTGTTTCAATCAGCACGTTTAATGTGTGTGGTGTATGTTCACAAGTAAGAGGTCTATAATTATAGTAGTGCATTCTGGTACATATATACATATTCAGTGGCAATTCACTCGTCTGATCACCAGTCCAGAGTGTCATGCTTTAGTATACACCATACTTAGCTAATGTATGGATATGTCTGCTGTGTTCCTTGATACGTATCTATCATATAATAATTAACATGTATCCGATCCTAGCAGTTATGTAATGTTAAACCAAATTTTGGCCATCTGACAGGGGGTTATGTGTCCATTTCGCCCATCTGACCTAAGGCTATATGAATTAAAGGCCATTTGGCATTTGGGCCAAATGACATCTGGCTATTTGTCATGAGGCCATGTGTCACTAAGGCCATTTGGATGGGACCCCTTCCGAACACCTTTGTTTATTGCCAACTTGGATCCCCTGCAAGGTCACAAACTTTTGTCCCTAACAAAATGGCCAGGCGGCCCTATTTATTGACTCACAATGTATCAAGACACAATAGCCAAACCTTTTATTGAATTGTTTTGGCCTTGTAACAGGGAATCCAAGGTGACAATAAACAACGGTGTTTGGAACATAGGGAATCATTCCAGCTAGTGCTGAGTGAAGGGACTTGTTAATCCTTATTACGTACTGTGACAGGAATATAAACATTGTCAGTGCCTATAGGGAAGCTGCATCATCACTTCCTGGTAGTGTGTTGCCAGTGCAAAAGTCAACAATTTCCCAATCAGTTAATGAGAGATAAATTGTTCCTCTTTGGGTATGTATAATGAGGTGATGATTTAAACAATTTTTTTATGATATACTGCCTTATCTCATTGGGATTTTATCAAGAGAAGCCAAAAAAATGACACTTGACTGTAGGTAGGTTATAGGTGTTTTGGCAGTCCTGCCATTGCTGCCTAAGATTCATTAATTTTGCCTCTTAAAATGCTGTTCTTAAAACTCAATAGACCTATCATTGCAGACGGTTCAGACATCTTTAGTGATTTAATCAATACGCTCTGCTTAAAATTACTTTGGTCTAGTATTTCAGGGGACGCAATATTGTGCTTTTTCCAAGCTCTTGTGATCATTTTCAGCAAAAAACTATCATGAAACTCACAACTTTCTTAATAAAAATTGTAAGGTACATCTGAAGGCAAAATATCATCAAATATGCACGTTTGAAAGGTTGGTACTGTAAAGGTAATATCTGAATGCACTACAATCGCAAACAGCCCTTCAACTCGAAATCCTAATGATATTATCATGGGATTTTTCTTTTCTTACCATTTTGAGGGTGCAATCGCAGTTTGTCTAGAAATTGGCTCCAGACTAATCGTTGGATAGTAACAGTTCAGTAGTGAAAGAATAGGACATTAAAAGCCCCACTGAACAAGATCCTGAGAATTACTCAGGAATTTCTCGAGTCCCTATTTATGAATACAACAAGAATTGATAACGTGATTATCTCCTGAAAATGTAGACACGCCGAAACATCTTACACTTTAAAAAGTTCTCTAGTCTAGATATCGAGAATGGTTCAGGAATTTCTTGGGAAAGACTTTTGATATTCCCAGGAAAGACTCCGGATATTCCCAAGAACTGGATATGTTTTTTTTTCTCGAGTTATAAGATGTCCTGGCGTGTCTACATTTTCAGGAGATAGTCGCGTTCTCTTTGTCCAAGTTGTGAACATTCCCAACATGAGTCCTGTTCAGTGGGGGCTCTTACAGGCATAGCCTAAGTTTTTTCATTGAGAGGAAATCCATGAAATGCCAGAAGTTCTTCCCCCCCTTGATAGATGCATTATGTCCACTTATGCTTTTTCTAGCCCATCACCGGACCAATTATATTTTATATCCCATGTACTTGAATATATATGGCTGTAGTCTGTATGGAAAGCCTTTCACAAAAAGCTCTTGACTTAACCTCAAATTTCCCTCCATATCTCATAAACTACAAAAGATATGAATATGGGGTTTGGTGCATTGTCTCTCAGACAAATCAAGCTTTCTGTTGGTGTAGCAAGATTATTTCAATAAGGGGGTAATGACCTTACAATGTATCTTATCGGTGTTCACCCATATAGAAATTGGAGCAGAAAAACCTTATGTCTTATTAGACACTTGCATTATCTCATTCATAGAAGAATGTTTCAACCTGTTATGAGACTTTGCACAAAGTGTCTTGTTCAAAAGTAAGTAGGATTTTTCTTAATGCAGGTATGGTAAATCCTTTTTCAAACTACACATCTCACACTCGTCAGAGCTACCAACCCATATTAGTCAGATGATAAGGATAGAACCCTTCTGTTAGTGGTATAAAGCATTTAAAAACTGTCTCTGCTATAAGAAAAAAAATGTGTTATTAAAAAGGGAGTGCTCTAGATTCAGCAATTCAAGTTTTCTTACCATCATAATTATCTGTACGTGGAAGCCCCCTGCCTGAGACTTAAATGCTGAAAATAATTTGTTTTCCCAAACGTATGTCTTAATTGGACTCACAGCACGTGATATGTTGCTATTAATAGACAACAATATAATTACACTGACAGAGTGATATGCAGTGCCGTGTTCCACAAGCAATATTTGCAATATTGTCATGAATAGATGTGGAGGCAATTAGCATATTCTAATGTATTTTTCTGTATAAATGGATGAAATTGGGTTTGTTTCAACTTTGCAACAGTCATAGACCTATTTTGGTTTTAGAAATAGATACATTTTGAATATTATTATCTTTGGCTTGGAAAACACTGCACTGATTATATCTGTTCAGACACCCAAATTCCTTAGAACAGCCAAGTGGTGCCATTGTTTAATTCTTATGCCGATAAAAGTTGTTTATGTTGCCAATGGTAAGCAATAGTATGATTGACCAAGGCCATACATTTACCTTTTACTATATTCAAAATCGTTGGTGGGATTTCAGGCCAGTGTAATACCTGGGTAGAGGGGTAAGCATACATTCAACCAGGGTAGCCTCTTTTCCTTCCTCAAAACTGATCACTAGTTTGCACTTGTGGGATGCATCTGGCAAAATTCTAAAGGATGTCTTTCTCCTGGTGATGAATCTACTATAGATGCAGTTTATCTATAAAGCGTTTTGACGATGTGATGGTACATATTCTAAGTACAGTCATGTATATTCCTTACAAAAAATATATTGAAATGATATTTACCTAGACGGTGTTACATATGAAAGTGGTAGATAGGTTGTAACAATATTTTTGAGATACAAGTCTCCATGTGAATAAGGTCTTGGGGAAATTTACAGGGGTGCTCTTTCTTTGCATTGCTTTCAGGACAGATAATTACTTAGAAAAGAGATGGAAATTAAAATATTTACTGAGCCTTTCACAGGGCTGTGCAAGCAGGGAATGTACTGAGCAGCAGGACACACATCTGAAAATACTCGCCAACAATATTTGTGAATTATTCTATCGATGAGGGAGTGGGAGAAAATATTCCATAAACTAAAATTTAAGGATTTGTTTTGTCTTAAATTGTTCAGCTCACAACAGACAGGTAGAGCTCTGTGAAATCCAGATCATGTAATAACCTTCTCACCATGCAGAATTTCTGGTCCTGCAGTGTTATCATTGCAATGAAGATGAAAAGAAGGCAAATAATAATCCTAAAATGGCAATCTGTTGGTAATTGGCTAAACTCATCATGCTACCAATAATCATAAAAGGTATGCAATTAGCCCTGCATTAGTAGCATCAGTGGGGCTTCCAAATTGGGAATTAATTGAAGAGTGATTGATGGAAATCAAATTTTCGAAATTCAGATTCAAATCAAACGCAATTTTCATGATGCTATTTAATGGAAGAAGGTGATTTTAGAGATATCTTGTTAGGTGTCAAGGTTGAAGTCATATCCTGTCACTGTCAATAGAACTAATAGAAAGGCAAATACTATTTGCAGTTCATTTTTGACATTGCTAACACCGACCTATATGGGTGCTGTCCTGACATGAACTGTCACATGTCTTATTTTTTGTCAGACAAGATTTTCTTTCAGATGAGCAAGACCTTGGGAAAATGTCAGGCAGGACTATATTATGAGTTATAACTTGTGCATCCACCCGACAGGTGCTGAAAAGAATCCCCGCGATGACTGGCAGCTATAGAGTTATCAGCCGGAAGGGGTATCGGCATTTAGGTGAAAGCATGTAGTGGGTGGTATATGTTGGCATAATATTGAGTGTTTATTCCAGGGGAAGTAAATCGTCAGGTTAGCCTCACTTTTAAATTCAGTTTGTGTCTTTAATGCTTACAGGGATTTAAAATTAACAAACTAGATGTACACTTAGCATCACCTGGATGGAAAAGGTCAATTGTTCTTTTCATCTTCCCATCAATTATTGTATTATAGTGCATTACATTGTAATTGTTCATTGTTAAGAAATAGAATGATCCATTTTCTACATTCGGTAATGTGTAACCATTAAAACTGGTACTGTTTTGGCCCATACAAATAAGTGCTGTATGCAACAGAATCTCTCATATAACAGACCTTTTATGTGGCATTTAGAAATGAAAGGGACATCCCCTGCATTAGTTGGCAATTCAATCTACAGGCTAAAACTATGTTCCTTAAACAAGTTATAATTACAAAAAGCACAACAAAGTTTTGACATTTCTCTATGTCTCGTGCAACCTTCCCTGGATGATAAGCTGCTTTGTAAATGTACAGACCACACATATATACAAGCATCACAAATGACAGAAACAGGAAACAGGCAATTCATAGAGACACAATGGATTCATATCATGCTTTGTACAAAGTTCAGAAATAAAAAAAGATAATTTTATGAAATGCATTGCCTAATTGCAGGAACCGTCTCTATACTGAAATGCATAGCAACATTCATTGGTATATAACATCGGACATGGATGATGTTGTTTTTGCTTTTTCTTTCTGTTGCAACAACTTGAATGGTACTTGTAATTTTGATGTTCAATCATTGGCGAAAATGGAGAAAATTAAACCATAAAACACTGAAATTACACTCTTGGAACATTATAAATTGTAGTCTGAATGAGGACATTTTCATTCATGCTATGCAGGGCTTAGCATTCAATATCTTACCATTTATGGGCTACTTTATTCTCAACCTACAGTAATTCATATCAGATATATGCCTTTATACAATGAACTATCTTACCTTGGTGGGATAGGATACATCTATTCATGGTATCAGTCTGCAGAATGCATTTTGGCCCACTTGGCATAGGTAATACTGCAGTTGTACACAGATGGTACAATCCAATTATGCGATACGATTGCAGCACTGACACCTGATGCCTTGTTAGATTTAGTCTTCTCTTTAAAGAGAATTAGAATGGTTGTGTGGTGGCACAAAACAGGTAATAGGACTGGTAGTGCCAGGCACTCGTGAACAGCCAGACTGGTTATAGGATAGCCTGGGGTTCTACACTGCTAGTGCTAGTTTCACCAGAAGCTGCTGGCAACTTTTTGGTTCCGAGATCCTTCACCCTGTGTCTATGGCACAGGAAAATGACTTTTCTTTCATAGAAAACATAACTTTAGCCATTCAATTGAGATGTACATCATTATTTGCTGTGAATTACCAGCAATTTAAATGTGTTTCACAGTAATAAGAGTGACACATCCTCATTTGAGGTTAGAATGTATGTTACAGCAGTTACTTGAATAGGCCTATCAATAGATACATGATGATAAACAATAATTACCTAACATTCCATATTATCCAAACTTTGATTAGTTTGTAAAGTGGAAACATACATATATATATATATATATATATATATATATATATATATATACATATATATATATATTATATATATATATATATATATATATATAAGTTATTTCGCTGCCAGGGAATAATAAATACCGGTAATAACGATAATAATGTTGAAATACAGTGATAATAAATATGACACAGTAATAATAAATGATCATATCACAGACACATGAGTTTGGTGGGTTACTGACCTTGGGGTTATCAGCACCATACATGCCTTTATTAAAACAACTATAATAATTAGTTGACAAAAAGCATAGTCAGTAAAATGCATAATATAATAACAATAGTATAGTAATAACAATAGTAATAGCAATAGTAATAACAATAGTAAAAATTTAAAATTCCAGGGAACACCCAGCGTGGTGTTACCTGTACAGGTGAAACGAGCCAATTGACGGTTAGCTTGAACCCGCCCACTTTTATACCAGTGGGTTGTTGACCATGACGTCATACTATGACATCATAGATACCAATGCGCGCTGCAAGTAGTCCCTAACCGTTCGCGAATAATTATATAAATATACACGAGTGTATATAGTTCCATAAGTTATTTCGCTGCCAGGGAATAATAAATACCGGTAATAACGATAATAATGTTGAAATACAGTGATAATAAATATGACACAGTAATAATAAATGATCATATCACAGACACATGAGTTTGGTGGGTTACTGACCTTGGGGTTATCAGCACCATACATGCCAAAAACACATAAAAACACGCCAAACACATGTGAAAACACATACCAATTAACAATGCAATTGAGATTGGCAAAGTCTATCTAATTCCAAAAGTTCATTTTCATGATTATGCAAATATGTAAAAACAGAATTAGATTTCCAATTCACCTTCTTCTTAATAGAATCTACACTAAGTCCTGCATCCTTTAACATAGTAGCACCACCATGCCTAAGTGAGTGAGTGGAGACTGAACCTTTGATACCAGCACGTATAGATAGAGATTTCAACCTCGAATTAATATATTGGTACTGTAGAGGAACACCATTAATTTTGAACAATAACTCACTTCCACCCCTACCTGTGCACAATTTTCCTAGGTCCTTACAAGGACATAACAGTGAAGTATCATCCCTACATAAATACACATTAAAAGAATGGCAACCCAGCTGGTCCGTTTTAGAAGTTCTAATGCGAAGACTAGCATAACTTTTACATACTTTAATATCACCTACCCTTAGTGTATGTGGAGAAGATACCACATGTCCTACCCTGAGGACACCTCTGTAACATAAGAGAATAGCTAACCAAAATTTCAAGTCAGCCCTGCTGGAGAGATCCAAATAAGATCTAATACATAACATTTCCTTCGGACTCAATGGGTGAGTAACCCTAGAAGGGACAGAATAATTCCTCTCAATACCATCCAACACCTTTTTTAGCATGAAATTACCGCTATGGTCTACGCCACCATTAATTTTTTGATGATACCAAATGGATGATAAATAATTCCTCACAGAAGAAGGTTTCATATAACTAGATAAATATACTGCATATGTAGCAGCCTGTGATGGAGAACAAGGAAATTTAGGTAAATTAAATTTATCACAAAATTTTTTGTACCTGTTGAGTTGTTGTTTCCTTGCTCTCCTCGTGTTCTCTGACACACCCTTCGCTAAAAGACACTCTTTTCTTTTTTGTAACCTTTTCCATTCTGGAATTAAAGCAACACATATCATTTTCATGGAGAGAAGTTATACATTTACCAGGCATACCCTTATATGCAAGTCTCGACAGTTGGTCGGCCAGGATATTGTCCTCTGACCTAATATAAGTTGCATACACCTCCACATTATTGATGAAACAAAGCCAAAAAATTTCTCTAAGCCATTCCATACAAAGCTTATTTTTTGACCTACCGGTATTTACCATAGCTAACACTTGCATATTATCAGTGATGCAATGTATTCTTTTATTTTTACAGCCAGATATCCAACGTCTAAGTCCCATAAGAAGGGGATATAACTCGTATACATTTATATTTCGATGGTGGTTTCTCAAATTGTCTAGTATTGGTGGTTGGGTAAAATGACCACTACCTAGGTTGAATTTATCGTAAGAAGTCCAGTCACCATATAAATAATCTTTACCCATCCAAGCCCCGAAGCCTTTTATAGATGAATCTGAGTACATAGGTGTATTAATATCATCATTTAGAATTAACCTCTTACAGTTAAAAACTCTACAAAAATCCAACCACCACTGAAGGTCACGTTTGGTACATTCAGAAACCCTTATATAGCCCCTAGGCTTAGCTCGAGCACACAAATCGAAGACTCTCCTGCTGAACGTTCTACCACCCTTAACCACCTGTGAGCAAAAAGACATGTAACCTCCAATCCTCTCCAGGTTCTTCTTTGAAATAAATTTCTTGTTAACATTCTCTATCAAAATACTTCTCATTTTAGTCACCTTTTCCTCTGGTAAGGATAACTCCAGATTAATAGAGTCTATATTAATACCAAGAAATTTACAAATCTGAGACGGGTCGGTCACCTTTTCTCTGGATACTACAAAGCCCATGTAGGTCATACATTCCATCAATAAATTCCTTTGTCTAAGACATTCATCATAAGTATCAGCAATTATGATAAAGTCGTCTAGATAATTTACAATTTTTTCTACACCGTAGAATTTTGCCACCTCCACAATAAAATCAGAGATCTTATTAAAAATATAGGGGGCACATTTTAGGCCAAAGGTCAACCTGTTGCTTACATAATAATCCTCACCATGTCCAAAATCCCATCTGAAACCCTGCATGGTCGTGTGAGGTGCATACACATTTATAGACCTATAAGCTGACTTTAAATCCACCACACTCATGAAATCATTCTTATTCAACTGAGCAGTCACCGTGCTAATATTATTATAAGAAAATGTCGAACTAGTAGTATCCATAAAATTATTAATAGAAATTTTATCAGGCATGCTACAGTCAGTTATGGGTCTTAACTTGCCATTTGATTTCTCTACACCACCTAAAGCATGGATACAACGGGGTTTATCTACACTTTTCGAGACTAGACCAGCTTCTAGTTCATCTAACAATATACCACAGTACTCATTATAAAACTTTCCCTCGAGGATTGACTTATAATTTTTACAATCGTAAGAGGTATTACAATCAGGATCCACTATCCTGAACCCCTCTACAAAGCCCCGCCATAAAAATAATGCTTCTTTATCATTTATACTAATGATACCTCTCTGAGTTAGATAAGGAGCAATCCTGCATGGCTGAATTTGAGACCTTTTACCATGAATATAATGTACACAATCGCACACACCATTTATACAGCTATCATACACCTCGATGTCAGGTAGATTTTCAATAGCAACAGTAAACAATGGTTCAATATTGCCCTGTACTGGGCCACTATATGATATATCCAAACAAACCGTGTTTGATTTAATATTAATATCATTTTCAACACTACTATGTAAACTTGGTACGCTGATATCATTCAGAGAGACCAAATCTACTCCTCCAGCATTAAATACACCAACACCCCGAGCTGGAGCAGCGGGTGGAGGCGAGCTAGAGTCTACCAAACCTACTATACATGACTTTGACATCGACACACTGTCACACATAGGACCCCGCTCACCTGTAAAATCCTAGTCAGCTTTGTTAGCTTGACAATCCAACTTATTATGGCCTGATTTGGTACACAAACTACAAACATGCCTATATTTGCACGGGTCCTTAGAGCACCCATCTGCTCTATTGAATGCGTAGCATGAGTTTGTAGATACCCTAATTTTACCAGAATTTTTTGACTTGGTTGAATAAGCCCTCTGGGCCTGTACTGTCCCGTCATAGGACAAGTGACGGAGGATATCCGAATTTTCAATCATTGCAAAGGCATCTAAACCATCGAAATTAGCCCTGTCCCTAACGGACTTATCATATGCTACCAAGGCTTTTATAGTGAAAATCTTTGTATCAGATTTTTCAACCAACATCTGGAGATGTTTGAGCATTCCTTCTACATCCTCACCGTCCTTGTAATAATCTACAATGAACTTGATGTTGACCAGTACTAGCTTCTCAATGCTATCTACTTTATCGCGTTTTTTAACAAACTGTTCGTGGTCAAACTCACCAATTTTTTGCTTGGCATGATGGCGAGGAATTGACGAGTCCATTGACGACCCTCTTGACGAGCTGGGACTCCTGTGACGAGCGGTATGAGACGATTTCGATCTCATTTGACGACCCCTACGTCCTGCTCTGGTCCACTCGCCGCCATCTTGGTTGCTATGGACGCTGTCGTCGTCATGCTCCCGCTGCAGACCACGCCCCCGTCGCCTTGGTTTCGCGTCTCTCAAATCTTGTTTGTATACAGATGCACGTGCTCTCGCCACCCCGCTGTCCGCTCCGCTCAAAAGGTTCATCTCGTCTTTACGGGCCCCTTGGTTAGCAATCACATCACGTAACATCTTCTTTATATCCGAAAGGTCCTCCTCCACCAAATCCAGTCTCGTCTGGTCAACAATCTCACTCTCTAAGGCCTGTGGCGTATTAGGCTGTAAGGGCTCCAGACCCCTACCAAGAGAAGTAAGACTGCTCGAAGATCCTAAATTGGCCGATTCATTGCCCATTTTAGCCGATTTAGCCGATTTTTTCGACGAATTCTTCTTCTTAGCACCCGCAGTAGTTCTTTTCCCCATGTTTGTGCCAGTTTCTAAGCACCAATCCAGAAAAAAAACACTTAAAAAATTTAAAATTCCAGGGAACACCCAGCGTGGTGTTACCTGTACAGGTGAAACGAGCCAATTGACGGTTAGCTTGAACCCGCCCACTTTTATACCAGTGGGTTGTTGACCATGACGTCATACTATGACATCATAGATACCAATGCGCGCTGCAAGTAGTCCCTAACCGTTCGCGAATAATTATATAAATATACACGAGTGTATATAGTTCCATATTCATGATAGAATCCCAATGTGTATTGCCTTACAGAATGTAGGCATAAGTAAGTAAGCCTAAGTAACATGTAAGCCAAATTTTATTTTGGTTTCCCCTTATCCTATAACCTCTTCATATCAGACAAAAGGCAAATGAGCCAAAGACTGGCATGTTTTTGCTATGAAATCCAACAAAAATAAGCGTTTCACATTGAATATTGACTCCAGTGAAAAATTGAAAATTTAAGCTATGGGATACAGGATTTGATCCCAGAGGACAGCAAAACTAACCATAATGCCAGAAGCTTAGTTGCCTTGGTCTGTCAGCTGTGTGCTGTGCATAGGGTGTTATACAAATCTATTGGATAGAGTAATCTCAAAAGGAGGCTTCACCCCTGAAGCATAATCTAAAAGGAGGCTTCAACTCTCAAACAGATTTGAGAACTGTTCCATTATGAGAGAAATAGGCTTGTAGTGAGCTTAATGTACAAATTCATTAGAGGTACGTTGATACGAACCATAGTGTTGGGTACCGTCTGACGTGGCGGGTGAGTCGAGTCGTTGGATGATCCTTAGGTTCCGGATAGGTGGCAGCACCGATCCGGGTCTGTGGGGACATCTGACGATGAACACCTAGGTCCTTATATAAAGGCCAGGGCTCAGCCGCTACGTCAGAGGCCCTTCTGGCCTCTGATCATGTAAGACCTTTTTAATATCTATTAGCTACCCTTATACCACCTACTGGGTAGCCGTGAGTATTCCTATAATAAACTATCCATTGGCATACACTTGAATCACCGCCTTGCTCCTTCTTTCCTGATTAGTAAGGCCCGAACCACCAGGTCCGTAAGACTAAAACCATTACACTATGTAAGCTGTGTGTATGCTAGATATACTCCTGTTGCATCAAGTCAATATCATGTCTTGGAGCTGTGGGCTTTGCCCTTGGCTCCAATACATGATATTGCCTCTCAGCCCCACAGAGTATATCTCATATGTAATTCATGCATTCATTGCGACAAGCCATGTATACCTAATTCATTAGCCATGATGAGGAAATCTGATTGTTAAAATAAAAGCAAATGGTTAAAAAGTGATTTTGGCATTCTTTACAATGCGTATCTTGATTGAAACATCAAGAAATAAGCTAAAAATGCAAACCAAAATTATTAAATCTATAGCAGAGAGACCATGCAGGGTGATTTATCACAATGTCTGACTCTGGATCCATTTTGGGTCTTACTGAACATTAGATAATTATATTGCTCCTATAGAGATTACTGCAGACGTGTGCACAGTCCCCAACAGTGTACGCTATGTCAGTGTAACTCTACTATACAAAACTGACTATGCCTCACAAAAATGACTGATATTCAGAGTATGCGCACATCGAGGACTAGCTGTCAAAAGTGGATTAAATGTGGGGGGAACACCTTGGGGCAGGGTTGTAAATGTTTCCAAGGCTATTAATGGAAGAGGCCCCCTTTGCATTGCATTTTGCCTAACATTTATGCATGTTAATCCCCTATAGGAAGTAAGACACAGTAAAGAACTCTCTCAAATGTAAGCATACCGTTATCATGAAAATAACATATTGCTTAATGGCACTGGCCTTTCACCAGAAAATGTTATTATAGAATCCATAGCTATGTTAATAGTTGGCCAAGCAGCTTGTTACATCTCATCTTTTTTTCAACCTTGAACAATGTCATGTCTGTTGAAATAATTTTATATGGGCTGACCTCTGTTGCATATAGAAACGGTAGCTACCCTGCATATACCTCATTGCTGACAGAAATTAAAGTAAACTCTTCTGTGTAATCCTGTAATTCAATTTATGAAAATGTTTCATGTCCGAAGTTTATGACATAGAAGAACGCAGTAGTACTATTGATCAAAGAACAACAGTATTTTTCTTTATGCCTCTTTAAGATTACCCTCCAAGGTATAATTGGCAGTTGTGTGGGCTTGTATCTTCTAATGCTTTCGAAACCTGTTATCTTCCTTAATACCTACATGAAGGAAAATTAAGATCACATACAAATCGTATACATGCATAGAAGCCAGACAGCTCACATTAAAAAAAGAAAATATACAAGTTGACTTCCAAATGGGCATGGGTTTAAGACAGAGAGTATGTGGTCAAAATGCCAATATGAACCCTGTCTCGCAGAAAATGAATGATGCTCACAACAACAAGGTTATATCTGGTTGCCAGTCAAGTAGGGAAGTGTGTGAGTGCAGAATGAGCTGTAGTATGTGTTAGAATGGTGGGCACTACTAGGAATGTCTCCATTTGATGGCATCAGGCGACAAAGTGAAATTGACTGGACAAGGATGGCTTTAGCTCTGCATATATATATATATATATATATATATATATATATATATATATATATATATATGTATGTATGTTTGGCCTAACTTGTCCATCAAAGGGCTCTTAGATGATTGATAAAATCTACATAAAGCTCCCCTAGTGAGCAGAATAAATATACTGCTGTTTCTTCTACAAATTTGATTAATATATGTTTACATGTACAATGGGATTGTACTAAAAATATGCCATGGTATAGGCAAAGGCTATGAGATTCAATCCTCAATATTCCATTAATGACATAGCCACCAAATTCATACTTATGTTAAGAGAGAGCTTAGTTGTAAAATGTAACTGGATAATGCATGGACTACAATGCTTTTACACAAATGCACTCAGTTGAAAAAGATGAGAATATCTAATTGGATCACAGACAGATTTCTATGATTGCATAGAATATGCAGAATTGACAAAGCTGGCTATACATGCTGTAATCATTTTTTTTTTGTTGGACTTGCTCATTGCATTAATGAACTGCTATGTTCATTTAAATAATGCTATAGAGCAGACCAAGTTTTATTGATTTTCAAAGGAAAGAACTTCATGGATCTTGACAAATGTCAATATGAACACAATCAGCAGATGGAAAAATAGGGACTGGCAATATTCACTCAATAGGTTATTAACATAGAAAGTACAGACAAACAAATTAAAAGCAAAAAGAGATAATTAGTAAATAATATATCATACATAGAGATTGGTGTGTCTACACATTATTTCAGTACATCATGACTACAGCTAAATACACCTTGTCTTTAGTTCAAATAAGTGATGATTAGAGTTGGTAGAGTATGCTGTTAGATGCATATGGGAACATCAGCAATATCAATACGGATATAAACATGAAAAAGGATATGAATGTGAGTATGAATATGAATATGAATATGAAGCGGCACAGTTTCGACACCTGCTTCTCATTATCAATTATAACCCAATTTCAGGTTCAACCTTCATCACACCCTCTTTGAATTTTACCTTTGTCGTAGCTTTCTGAATCTCCTCAGGTAGAGTATTCCATGAAGCTCTAGTTACATTTTTGTAATGTGAGACAAAATATGTACAATAATTGATATAATGATCAAAATAACAGCTCCAGTAAGGTGTGTTTGTGAGGAATCTGTTCTGGATTGGACATGATCTCATTTTGATATTGATAATCTTAGGGGTATGTCAATTACCCTTGGGGTTTGAAGCATTTTGAAGGAATCTAGATTTACTTTTAAATGAGATATTGAGAGGTCTGAACACCCCAGTCTGAAAGAAAGAATCATACAATTTATAAAGACAACGTTAGCAGTCTGTTAGATATTGACTGACATATTGCCAGCACTGACTGATGCGATTTTTTTCTTTTTCTATCAGAACAGGAGTTCTTGTTAGAATATAGATACCTTGAGAAAATGTAAGGTAGGAGCATGTAATGGGTTGTAGCTAATGCATCATTCTGAAAAGTACTATCAAGGAAACCGCTGATGACATAACAGTCAAAGTGGGATGACAACATATAGATGATGATGGTGTAGGTATAGCACATTGGAGAGTGTAGGAACATTTGCATTCTCAACAGGTCAACCTGGTAAAAGGTCAACAATTTTATCAAGAGCTTTCCACCCATTCTTGCCGCATTGACCTATTTATCGCATCAGTTATCAGTTCATTGCAGACTATGAGTATCACTTCATTCCAAATCAGATACTTTATTTATATTCAAGTTGATATTGGCCAGTCCCACCTGACATAGAACTGATTTTACCCTAAAGGCATAATTACATCCCAATAGTCATGTATATTTTAAGGAATAACCAACGAAAGCAAACACTTTGAGTGAAACTGATCTTACTTATGTTTCAACTATCTGGATAAGTTTTAAGCTATACTTAAATCAAACAACTTTGATTCAATCTAGAGTTTACAAAATCCCAATTCATATAAGCATGACAAAATAAATGCTGCTCTAATACAGACTAGACTTGTGTTTGAGGGATTCGATTCTAAGAATCTTAAGTGGATGCACTTAGAGGACACAGAGGTTGTTTTTGAAAGAGGCATATGCCAGATCTGCCTTTGATGCATGCAGGGAAAGTTGAAAAAAAAGAAAAGGAAGAACGACATGTCTATGTATCGTGTCCCCTATTTGAGGGGTGGGTCACTTTCCTAGAAGGTGGTGGTCTAGGAATGTTTTTTTTTAAAGTCACATATATTCTATTATCTTTATTTCAGCCCATGCAGTTTCTCCTTTTTGTTTCCCTATCGCCTCTAGTATAGTTTTTTCTGGATTGTCTTTTTCTTTATGCCTTATGGAGACAATAATGTCAAGGTAACAAGAGACATAGTGAATGGCTGGTATGAATGCATACAGACTGGCATATATCATCCATCATGCCAAGTACATGCAAGATTATATATAATATAAAATCTTATTCTACTCAATTTGCTAATTAGTAAAGAAAAGATTAGAATAGAGAAACCCTTTTTGCAGATTGTGTCACAATTGTCTTATAATACTAGGGCTTCATTTTATTCACAAAAGGAAGCTTTTAATAGCTGAGTGTCATGTTCTATAAGGTAGAAGTAGGCTATATTGGGAATCCTTATCCGAACTACAACTACAACCTGAGTTGGGTGGAGTCAATGAGTTATACGGGTTGACTCCTGTATTGATTGTCAGAGGGCACCACTCTCCACCACCTGACTGAGACACTTGACTGACACACCTGAACCAGGTCAGACCGGTGTACATACCTGAGCAGGAAGGCAGGCAGGCAGAACAGACTGTTTTATTTTTTTCTGGAGTCATGGTGGTATGCGACTCGTGTAATCATGAGTACCATGGGAACAAGGAGGCGTGCCCCGAGTGCACTTGTCCAAACCCACATTGGAAGGCAGGCGATCAAATCGTGGGACATAAAGCTCCGGGAGGCTCACAAGGGACCGGGGACACTGCCGGGGCCACGGACAGGGCCACCAGGACTACAGACCAGGTGTCCGGGGAGAGCGACCCGGAAGGCGGCCTCCTGGCCGACAACACTGGTTCTGATATGCAAGGTGACTATTTGGGGAGCAACACTGATTTATTACATTAAATTGAATTGAACAGAGTAAGGAAGCATAAGATTGAGCAACTGTCTAAAAGGAAAGAGTTAGAACTACAGTTAACAACAGGTCGTTGAGGGAGGTAAATGATGGTGTTCGTGCTTGGCATGGTGCTATGAGTGTGTTCGATACCCCAAATAAACTCCTTACTGCTGTTCCTGCGGGCCTGGGCCTGGCTGAGTTGAAGATGTTGCGGGCCCAGACCAGTCTGGCTCGAAGATGGTACACAACCAAGACCGGGACCCAAACACACCCATCAGCCAAAATGACCGTACAGGCCAAATGAACAAGTCGCTCTCCCACGTGGACATGTCGGGTACCCGGTACAATCATTTGGGGGAGGTAGCAGGGCCTACTCACTCATCTCAAGGTAGTGTCCGTGCACCCTCAAGTGTTGTTAATATTCACGGTGGTAGTATGAACTCTGTCATGGGCCGGGGGGAAGTAGCAGGGCCTACCAACACCAACCAAGGTATAGTGTCAGTGCACCCCTAGGTTCAATCCCTCAACCACCTGTGGATACTTCATATAAAGCCTATCTGAAGTTGGTGGAACAGCAAAACCCTCATCATCCACCAGCACAACCAGCACAACAATGTCTGCAGGCAGTTAACTTGCAGTCAATGCAATAGCTGATTGCAGCACAACAGCAGCAGCTATTATCAATGCAGCAGCTACTGAAAAAGCTGCTGCTTGGCTACAGCTACAGCTACCCATTCCAATTAGTCAGATAATAGTACACAAACCTGCTGTGAATGATCTGAAGCTTTTCTAAGGAAGGATAATGTGGCTCTACTATGATAAGAGAAACAAGCAATCAAAAATGATCTACTTCAGCTCTTATGGTTGGTACATTCCCCGAGTTAAATGGAAAAAAGGAATGCTGCTTCACCTAAAATTAAAATGTGCTTCTTTAGAAATTCAAAGTTCTTGATAACACCTAAACAGACCATAGCCCAAAATGTAGAATTGCTTCTCCATATTTCTATATATGTGATTTATGACCACCCGCCTTAATACCCAATGATTGCATATGAAAGTCACATGCAGCGACTGTTGTAAAGCTGATTTTGCCAATGGTTCACCTAGAAAGCTTTTTAAGATTCGAGGTATTCCTGGACCAAAGAACCTGCTTTACTTCTAATCAGGGGTAGTAAAATTACCGTAAAGGTTCTTAGGAAGTGTGTTCCAGTATTGCTGAGTGGATTTACTTTATATTCCCCTTTAAGCAGAGAACATTCTTAAAAGAACTAAAAGAGGCTTATACAAGGCCTGCCTTTAATTCACAAATGGAACATGGTGAGCAAGATTTGAAGGATAAGAAAGAATAATAATACTTCAGGGTTTCAGCAGTATAACTCAAATTGTTCAGAGGACATCACATTTTCATTATATTTCCCAGCATCCTGTATTTTATATTTTAGAAGAGAGTCTTGGTCATTACGAGAAAGTAAACTCCTTTGTGATCCCTAGACTTGCAGTGATGCACCTTTGTTTTTAAGTGCCAAACCAATACTCTCTTTAAAATGAGGAATATCACTTTTGAGAGTATGGTACACCTGTAAAGTAATGCATACAGGATGGAGAAATATATGAAGACAAATCAACAGTTTCACTTTTGATTTCCTTCTGAAACACTGATACTCTTGATTCTGTAAGAGTGATGTGTCTCTATGAGAACATTATAGCCAATGATTAATCTTAGGGTGCACATGCTCTCCTTGTCAAGATCAATTGTAGATAGGCCTTATGAAACAGAACTTAAGGGCAGGGAGCCATGGTGGTATGAGCTGATATGTTTTGCCTACCAGTTTCCAGTTTTACCTATTTGCATAAGGAAAAAAAAGAACCGTAAAGTTAGATTAAAAAATTGGGCATGGGCAAAAGCATTCACAATTTAGTGAGACTATGGTAAAAAAAAGCGCACATGAGTCTCTTGCCATAAGGAATGAAGCATTCCGACTTCTGGAAAATCCGGCTCATTGTGAATTGGTTATAGCGACCACTACAGCAAGAGTTGTGAGGAATTGGTTCTGAATTAGACATGATCTCTCAAATTCAGAGAAAGTGCAAAAAAGGGGGAACACAGTGGTTTCTCACCTTTATTTAGCCACAGAATGATATATAGCTAACCTAATATTGTCTTTCCTGGTCTCATTTAGGCTTTCAGAAAAATATTAGTTTAGGTCTGTAAGGCAAAAATTCCTCAAGTAAGCGGGTCGCAAAGTTCAAAATTTACTCATTGAGGCGTCCGGGACAATAACTAAAATGTGTAAATAAATGCATAAATGATATATATATATATATATATATATATATATATATATATATATACACAATATCTTTTATACCCTCCATCTAAAGCTTCTATAGGGGTGCTAAGTTGACAGAAATATCTTTGTGACCAGCCAACTATTTTCTGATTTATGGAGAAAAAATCAGTTGTGGACTGAGTTTCCATCTCAGACGCCTCATTAATGTCTCGGATGCTTCACCAACATCATGTTATCCTTTGCAGATAGTTCTATGGTGTTGAAATATGTGGCAGTATTGAATAACATTAATAGTTAATGTTTCTCATACATATTCAATTTTATTGATGCTTGATACTGCTGGGGCTCATAATAGGGTGGCAGAAATATTGAGGTGTCCAAGACATTAACTCTTTTTTTAAATATTTTACTACTGTGGGCCTCCAAGCAACAGGATTGTCTTAATAATTATTATTGTTTATCCAGATAGGACACATATTGGCCTGATGGAGTGAAGATGTGGAAGTGATATTAAGACATGTTTTCATGATCAAAAACTGGTGTAGACTCAGGAAAGTGTAAAGAAAAATATGATTAAGAACAATTATTTTTGAAGTCATCATTCATGGTAAAAATGCTTGAAAAATGATGGCCTATTGACATGAGCACCAAGCGTTGACTCTTTTCTGTTTAACTTTATTGTTTAAAAGGGTTGTGAAGATGTTAACTAAGTGAAGCATGGCATATACAATCTTTTCAGGTTTTTAGGCGTCCGCGATGTTAACTTTTTCTGTGTATTCAGGCAGTGCAATCTAAATATGGGACTATGCACACTTAAACACTGATGCTTTCTACATAGCAGATATACTGAAGATATACTCCAGTAATTTTAGTAACAATTAGAGTAATTTCAATGAATAAAGGGTAAAGTTGTTGATGTCAAGCAAAATAATCGAGATTTTTCAATATTTCTTACTTTTCCTCAGCCTATAAAATAGAAAGTTGATGAGATAGCATTATCATACCAGACATACCTAGTCCCCAGCACTCTATATACTTGCAGATAGAATAAGCAGGTGCTGGGGTGTATTATAACATTATATTAATCAATTTGTAGAGGTATTGTCTCGGACGCCTCAAGAAAATGGCTCACCTTTAATCGACCATGAATAAAAAAATACAGTTTTCAGAGAGAGCCAGTCCAACAGGGGTTTTCATAGAGCCAAGATGTTATATCATCACAGAGAAAATATTGATACTCACCGTGAGCCTTATGTTAGCCTCAGGCAAATGTCGCCAAAATGAGTATATTTTGATACTCAAGGTGAGCCTAGGGTGTAGGCATACTCCAGCAATACCTGGCACTCTACTCTAGATTGTTTATGGCCTAGCTGTACACTCTCTACTGTCCCACTCTCACAGTGCAGGAGTCTCTTTAGAGACAGGCTCAGGGTCAACTGGAGTAATATAATAGAAGAGAATAGGACATTGCCTGAGTATCTCTATGAAGAGGGTCAGGCAATGCTGGATCCTACCTGAACAGGCTCCACCATTGCAGGACTCTTTCTTACCAATGGTGTAATGCACTGCCAGAGTATCCCAATACATAGGATCACACTCTGCTGGATTCTACCTTCAGAGTGAGTCCAGCAACACCACCCACACTTAATGAGTTACTAATCAGCACTGCATTGTAGGGCTTACAGACAGTCTAAATTGTAATGGTTATGTAGCCCTGCATTTGGAGCCCTAATTGAAGTACTAAGCTGTAGGGTGTATTAAGCCCAACACATAAGTGGTTTGTTAAACACTATAAAAAAATATAGAAATTAAGGTCACTCTATGACAAAAGCCCGTTATTTCATACACACAAGGATTTCAGATGGTCAAACATTCAACTTCCTAAGGCAGTCTAATTAATCGATGAATAGTTTGTGCGTTCCTGGTTTCACTGTCCTTATTGCTCCTTGGTGGGATTTGAACCGGGTACCTCCTTATTGTGACTCCTTTGTGCTCCTATCTGTGCTAGCGGGGCAGGTGTTAAAAGTGGCACTATCAATATGATATTTCAACCATAGACCTACTACAGTGAGATGTCATTGGTCATATGAGGCCCAGTAGACAAATAGGAAACACAGACTGGAGTGACCATAGTAAGGAAAAATGCCCATAGTAGGGAGGTTTAGCAACCACGGGGTATGTCCCCCATAGCTCATTTAACGCAGACGTACAAGTGCTGTAGGTATGCTGCACGTCTGCATTTTATTGCCCACGCAGTTTGTGCTAAACCTCCCTAGTAAGTACAAATTTCCACAATGTCCTCAGTAAGTATGGCACAGTCCTACTTATATGCCTATTGCAAACTGGCTCACCAGTTGTAGAGGTGGCACAGCGGTGGGATTCTTGCTTTGCATGTGAGGGGTCTCAGGTTCAAGTCTAGGTGGTGCTGAGGAACATTTTTTTTCAGTTTAATAGGAAACATCTCTTCTATTGTAGTGTATTTTTCTAAGACCTAACTTTGTAACTAATTGAAATAGATGCTTGCTTGAAAACTGACAGAATGTTCAACGTCTGCCAAGTCAGAAAATAGCAAGAAACAAAGAATTTCGGATTGAAAACTTACTGCTTTTGAAGAGCATCCCTGGGCTGGAATTGAACTCAGGACCTTCTCATATGAAGGTAAACATGTTACCACTACACCATCTTGACTGTGCTGAAAGATCTCCACTTGAAATCTCATATGATCTGCTCCCTCTGTGTGTTGAAAACTGGTATTCTACTTTTTTTCCAAGCCCCAAAACATTAGAAATGTGCCTGTGACCATATGTCACTTTTACATTTACTGCAAAGATATGATCATACTCTAAATGTTTTAGTGATTAATTCCTATTATGTGCAAGAATGGGTGAGGGGGGGGGGCTTAATAGGGAAAAAAATCTTCTCACAAACCCATTATGAATGCATATCCATGCTCACATTGTAGCAATAAGATTTACTTACCGAGATTGACTTTACAAAAATTCTAAATGGGGCTTGAACTCACCACCTTTAGATGCTGAGTTCAGTGCCTTATCAACTGAGCTAATGAGGCACATGGTGTGGTTGGTGCTAGGATATGATATAATCTCAGACATCAGTGTAGGGGTTAGACCCCTGCTTTGCTGGAGTATTCAGTTAGATTCAGACTGAGTATGGCACCATGCCTGAGCCTTGTGCCATACTCATGCTGATCCTTTTTCCCAACGGGTGGCATTGAAGCAGGCTCAGCATGAGTATGGCATGTCAGGGGAGAGCCTCTAGCAGAGGCTCTCATGATACTCAGGCCGCGCCAGAGACTAGGTGAAACTCAGACCGATCCTCTTTTTTCCCTCAGTGATATCAATATAATAAGGTTTTGTTATGTTATTTTGACTTTTGTTATTCTGCACTGTGTGCCCCTCATTTGTGCACTTTCTCTGCAATTGACCCTGAATTTGATGTTGATGATACCTAATGGTATTGCAATTACCCTTAGGATTCAAAGCATTAGGAAGTTTTCCAATTTGCTACCATTTGGATAATGAAAGGTTTAAAGACCCTAGAATGCACAGGACCAATGCGAGAAAAGTGATCAAATCAACTCCAATCATCTGTTTGCATATTAAATTTTGAAAGAACAATCTTATAATATGAAAAAGAACAACAGGAAGGCAGTTCACAAAATGGTACAACTGGAAACAGCCACTACGACTTAGAAACCTTCAAAATTAAAGTGAGTGATCATAGGTGATGCACTACAACTGCTATATTTAGCACTTAACGTACTGGTTATCAAAGGGTTTGGTAGTCATACCAGTACAGTCATTAGTGAACATTCAGATGCACAGGGATATAATGGCATTATAGTAAGGGACCCCACTATGATTTAACAGGGGTCCAGTCAAACCGTCTTGAGAAATGCCTTCCAGTAGCAGCCTGTTGGATGTTAACCAATATATTTTCAGCACTGACTGAAGTAACTGTTAATGGTCTGTTTGTTTCCATTAGAACAGACTGTTCTGTTCTCTTTGAAAAAAACATCAGGTGGGAGCACAATCATAATGAGTTACATCTCATTTCTTGTGGATCATTCTGAAAATAGTGGAGGTGGGATGATAGCAAATAGAGGATGATGGTATGTATTAGCCTATTGGACAGGAGGTAAATCCTTGCCAAAGATTGTCATCACTCAAAATATTTGAAAATGGGGAAACTGAAATCAGCATAGCGTCAGTCCTCTTAATGATTTCCTTTTGAAAATCTATCCTTTCCTTACCATTTACTTTTTGTATATTGTATATTAAATCACATTTAACATTGAATAAATCAAGGCATACATGACATTGTGTACTTTAAGAATGAGTTCCTTATCTCATGGTGGAAGCAGTGGAATGCAGTAGTCCCATAGGCTTAATCTTACAGCTCTGTATTCCACCCTCCCCACGGAATAACCCTGTTTCAGATTCCTCTGCCTTTAGTGGTGGCCAGGGGCTATATTCTACCATCCACCTACATCTATCAGTTTACTGTTTATTAGTCATGTGTATTGTCACAAGTTTTGATAAATGAAATATATCAGGAGGCCAGGAGCTAGGTCGTGGGAACCCACTTAGAACCTATATTGGACAGTGGCTTATATGTACATGAGGAACACGCATTATGATTAGTGTGTGTGAACTACATGTACATTGACATTTGTATTACTGATACACAACTACTGCCTAAACCTTGAATAAACCAGTGACAACTGGAATCTATATAAGAGCTTTATATTATTTCACATTATAACCACGTAGTCTTTATATGATATTTCTCATATGACAAATTGATCATACACATATCCCTTGTATGACAGTATATTGAATCACATTTAACATTGAATAAGGCAAGGCATACATGTGTACTTTAAGTATGAGTTCCTTATCTCATGATGGAAGCAGTGGAATACAATATGTAGTCCCATAGGCTTAACCTTACAGCTCTGTATTCCACCCTCCCCACAGAATAACCCTGTTTGACTGCCTTTAGTAGTATCCACCATGCTCATCGGAATAATTGGATGTATATAATTTGCACATTTTCATTTTTTAGCTTTTCAGCTTTGAGGAACTTTGGTAGACATATTCCATTTATCAAAACTTGTGACAATACATATGACTAGTAAACAGTAAAATTTCATTATGTCATCATTCAATTGTGGAGGTCACAGAGGCTCTTTTAGAGACAAAGGTAGGGTGACAGTCTGGTTATGGGGGTTAATCTTAAAGAAAGTAAATCATGACCTCCACTAAAACCTATGTTATGCACAATAGAAACAGAAATACAGAGGTGTGCCATATCTCAGTGTTTACACTTAACTAGTGTTGGGTATTGAATCTATACGTCCTCTTGAGGAGGCACTAATTTCTATATTCCTGAGATATAGAGTAGAGGCAAAAACACACACGTCCTTTGATCATATTATATCGGGTTTTTTTTTTGGAAGTACATATGGGGCTAATTCTAAAGTAATTATCTACAATACTGCACTAATAAAATTTCAACAGTCAATGATAAAGAGAAGGCACAGAGACTTCTAATGGTCTATATGGAATCCATTCTGCTAGCGTGCCACCTTCAAATGAAGGCCTTTTTAAATTGAGAATTTAGACCTTAATGACCAATACTATCCGTTACACAGATGGACCACTTTTCCTGTACATAATTTTCACTATAGATACATTAAAGACATTTATATGCCATTTAAATTTCCTATAGTTCAGGGACAATTAATATTTTTAAGAAATTCACAACTTTTTTATTTCAACCATGACCCCCATTTTTCGTCTTTTAAAATGTTTGTAAAGATGTCTTTTTTTATATTCAGAGAGCCTTGTAGATTAATCAACAAAAGACCATTTACTATGATGCAAAATATGAAAAAAATGTTCTTCCTATTCATTTCTATTCTTTATATATCAAACTAATAATTTCCAGGGTTATTTGAGATTATCAATAAAAGATCTATCATTGATCAGCCTGTAGCATTTGTCTTTTATGACATTATTAGTCAAGCATGTGCCCTCAATCCTAATGTGTCTGCTCCTTTTATGCACCTGAAGAAAAAAAAAACCATACTATCATTCTGTTTGGAATATCTCATTGAACCATTCAAATCAATTTGAAGACAGTTTGAACCCATGCAGAGTACAAGAATTATGTGTAGCTATATAATACATAAGTTCTGTCAGCACATATACATCTATAGAAAGTAAAAAAATAAAATGTTGCTTCTTTGATGATGATGTAAGATGTAAAGCATACAGTGTGTTGCAGTCTGCATTCAAGTGCAGGTACCGTGAGGAACTTTTAGACTGAATGGCATCAGTCAAAAGGTGATCTGAACACGTTGCTGCATTGGAAGATAACAGAGATAAAACTAGGTCTGTACATTAAAGGTGTGAAATATCCATTGTTTTGTTGAAGAGTAGAAAGACTCCCATGGTAATTATTATTGCAACAAGCACTGTTCTAGCTTTAGGACTAAGTATGATGTGCATAAACAGTGTATTGATAAGAGGAGCTGTTCCAAGGCTTTGTCAGCTGACTTGGAACATTATGCATTGGGTAAAATTGATGTCGGTGCTGTGTTTTTTTTCCTTTACAGAAATAAGGAATCACCTCCAGACTCATTTTTTCCCCAGGTTAAGAAACTTGTAACCATTAAAATTGCATTTTTAGAAAAGGCCTGTTTGTAAGCTGAATAAGTTGGTTTGTCATTATTCTATGAATGTCTAAAATATAACAGTCACTGTGTTTATGTCTTTTAGTCTTGTCCACAAGTTGTCCTATCTATTTTTCTTACAATTTTGAGATTTGCCTTCATACAATTTTCATTCCCACCGTATGAGTCTACTTTTATCAAATAAAAGAAAGAAATGTAGTAGAGGAAGCTGAGAATCAGAATGTATTTTTGTCCATTATGATATGAGCAATGCTGCTCTTACACTGATAGGTGGTGCCATCACACTGTACAAATCATAGAAATAAATTCCTCAAATTATCTGATCCTTTTTTGGATTAACACTTCAAGACAGTGAGTTAGAATAGTTGCAAAGTGGAAGAAAATGGGAAAAAAAAACAGTGCCTGTGAGTCTCAAAAGGTCAGACTGATAATAGAACTATCTACGTCCTACTTCTTAAACTGTAGTAAGCTTAAAACAATAGGATCTTGTGTCAGTCATGCTTGTACCTCTCAGGGCTTTTCCACTTTTTAAGTTCACACCTCTACGTAAGGTATTTCAGCTGTAGCATGAATGTGAATCAGTGGCAGTGGATTGCCTTCGTCCTATTCTACTATATTGACGTATAAAGGAATTCAGACAGCCCATCCTTCCCACCTCTATGAGCTGCTCTCCCAATGGAATCAGATGTTTGGCATTTCAGAGTGAAGTGACCTAAATATTTGAGTGTCTGTGAGTGCTAGATTTACATCTTTCACAAAAAAACATCAGTTTGCATGGAACGCCTTTGCACCTAGTGTAATATTCAAAGGAGGCATGTGAATATTACATTTAGATGATCTTCCCAAGGCCTCGGAAAATGCATGCCCAACCACACACTCTCTATATCCCTAAGGCCCTTAGAATTCTTTTTGATACAGATCTGTTGTTTGAAATCCTGACCTTGTAAGGCACGCCCACAATTTCTGTACCCACAAGGTACATCTTAGATGCTGCATCTTCTATTTGATGTATTAAATCAGTATTTCTATTATCTTAGGTTTAGTTAAATTTCTTAGGGATTTTTGTTCTATTTATCTTCATGAAATATTAGGTGACTTTACTAAGTCATTCCTAATAGCCTAAGCTCCTTACAAGAAAGCAGCATCTTAAGCAATTACTTATGTATTAAAGTCAGTGTGTCATGGTGACTTTGAGGGAGAGGGAATTCGAACTTTTGTGTTTCTTATTAGAATATTGTGTTTCTAATTAGACCGCCACACCTGCAGTCAATTTTTCTTATAATAGAGTCACTTTTTTCTGTTATCTGCAACTGCATTACAAGATGTGGTGAACAGGTTTAGGACTAACCTGTTTCTTAGTACACCCTAATTCAATGATAGTCCCTGGATCATGGGGTGTACTAAGAACTTAGTACACTGTTTTATCATCGAATTTCTCTAACTTCTTCAGCAAAATACATAATTCTAAAGTCATCTTAAGTACATGGGGACTATATTTTACATATGCACTTTTTTACAGAACTAAAATCAGAATATTCTCTGAGAAATGGCTATATGTATAAATTTCCCCTTAGTCCTGGTAGAGTAAAATCTATTTGCTAATTTGTTGTTAAATTTGCTAATAAATATGAACCCACAAGATTAAAGAATAGATAAATGCCTACAAAATGACGTTTTCATTTTAGCCAAGTGTTATTTAATAAGGGAGTAAATGTATCATTTAATGTAAATGTAAGTACAAAATAGTGGAGTGGTTTCACCATCCCACCTTTGACCCCTACCACAGGTAGGTGTCATGGTCCAGTGACCAAGGCTCTGATTGGCCCATACACCTGCAGAGGTGAGTGTCATGGTCCAGTGCACACACAAGTGTACTAAGATCCCAGTTTATCCTAAGACTGTGCACGGTATCAGAATCTTAGTACAGACTAAAATCAGACTCTTGTACTATGATCCTGGTGTGTCCTAACAAGATATTTCTGTCTCTAACCTGGTGAAATATCATCTAAATTTTCAACAATTCCATGTGAATCAATGTCATTCTGAATGGATCCTTGAAGTTTAATCCAAGCTGTGAAGGACCGTCATCTGTCATGCGGTAAACAATCTTGAAGGTGCATTACCTAGGCAGATTTCTTTTTGTAAAGTGGGTTTTGAAAGTAACAGGATATATATATATATATATATATATATATATATATATATATATATATATATAAGGGGGATAACCTTCAGATGGTTATCCCCCTTACCTACCATGAGGGGAATATCAACATTGTCAGTGCCTGTAGGAAAGATGTATCATCACTATCTCTCAGTTTGTTTCTAATGCCAGTGTAAAAGTCTACAATTTCCCAATCAGTTCATGAGAGAGATGTTTGTTCCCCTTTGGGTATGTATGCATGGTGAGGTGATGACCTAAATAACTATATGATGTGCTACCTTATCCCATTGGCATTTTATTAAAAGAGGCCAGAGAAATGACACTTTGACTGTATGTAGGCCATGGGTTTTTGAGAGTCCCAGCATTGCTGACTAATTTTGGATCTTAAAATGATGTTCTTAAAATGATGTTCTTAAAACTCTTAGTATTGTAGATGGTGTAATGTTAAGCTGTACTGCAAACACCTCTAGTGATCTTCTTAAAATGGTCTCTTTAAAATTACTTCGACCTAGCGTTGCAGAGGATGCAATAATGCGCTGTTTTTCAACTGCTAGTGATCATTGTCAGCAAAAGTTATCATGAAAACTGACCACTTTCATAAGTGAAATGGTTATGTACACCTGAAAGCAAAACATCATCTAATACTGTGTATTTGAAAGGCGAGTACTGCAAAGGTAATTCATTAGATCTCAACAGCTCGATAATGATGGAATAGGAAATTGACACGATTGCAGTTACAAAAGAGTGTGTGCATCAGGTTCTTCTCAGCATCAGCATTCTCTACCTTTCCGTAACAATGATAAGGGCGAATCCTGTGAGTTCGCCCACCTATCAGGGTCAGGGGCCCAACATGACAAACTCAGGATTACATTTCAAGACTTTATTTTATTGATAGCCCTATATCTTGGGTGTATGAAAAGTTCCATTCAAGTCATTAACTCCCAGGATGTCAGTTTTTATCACAGTCGCAGTAAAGAGGTATAAATCGTGTAACGCGCTTGATCGATATTAATTCTCATGCATAGAACTTCTTCAATAATGTATCTGTGATAACCATATTCAGTGTCCAAACAACTATAATAGTTATGAATAAGTGTACCAAAAATTAGGACTGAGGCTTGAAAACTTTTGAAGTTATGTGACATAACGTTTTAAGAAGATTGAGATTTTTCATAAATTTCTAACACCAAACCTTAACTTTACCCTCACAGGCTTAATATCCATTGTATATGCATGTAATTCAAGTTATTATGTCTTCATTGTCTATATTTTCTTAAACAATCATCATTCTTCCATTCCTACAGTGTTTTCTTTATGTGAGCAGCTGTCTAAAATTACTCGTAATTGGCCAAATAGCGATCAAGCGCGTTACATACAGTCACTCATAGATAGAGGCTCCATAGAGGTACTTAGACCTTTCATATCATAATGCTACTTCATACACAACTACTTAAGCAATGGGACTACTGTTTAAAACCAAGAAATGTACAATTAATACCTATTTGGGGTCTCCCGTATGCCTCGGAAAATAAAATTGCACTTTTTTGCGACTAATTTTCTTACATCAATCAAGCCAGAAGGTCCAAAAATTAACTTGGAGTATCCAAACAGGCCTAAAATACCAGCCACACATGTCTAGTAACATATTAAATAGCAGTTGTACAGCTCAGATAACTCTCAGGTTGCCCACAGCCAATGAAGGAATACCATGTCAAATGCCCTCCGCGCAGGCGGATACCGATCAAGCGCGTTACATACAGTCACTCATAGATAGAGGCTCCATAGAGGTACTTAGACCTTTCATATCATAATGCTACTTCATACACAACTACTTAAGCAATGGGACTACTGTTTAAAACCAAGAAATGTACAATTAATACCTATTTGGGGTCTCCCGTATGCCTCGGAAAATAAAATTGCACTTTTTTGCGACTAATTTTCTTACATCAATCAAGCCAGAAGGTCCAAAAATTAACTAGGAGTATCCAAACAGGCCTAAAATACCAGCCACACATGTCTAGTAACATATTAAATAGCAGTAGTACAGCTCAGATAACTCTCAGGTTGCCCACAGCCAATGAAGCAATACCATGTCAAATGCCCTCAGCGCAGGCGGATACCGATCAAGCGCGTTACATACAGTCACTCATAGATAGAGGCTCCATAGAGGTACTTAGACCTTTCATATCATAATGCTACTTCATACACAACTACTTAAGCAATGGGACTACTGTTTAAAACCAAGAAATGTACAATTAATACCTATTCGGGGTCTCCCGTATGCCTCGGAAAATAAAATTGCACTTTTTTGCGACTAATTTTCTTACATCAATCAAGCCAGAAGGTCCAAAAATTAACTAGGAGTATCCAAACAGGCCTAAAATACCAGCCACACATGTCTAGTAACATATTAAATAGCAGTAGTACAGCTCAGATAACTCTCAGGTTGCCCACAGCCAATGAAGCAATACCATGTCAAATGCCCTCCGCGCAGGCGGATACCGATCAAGCGCGTTACATACAGTCACTCATAGATAGAGGCTCCATAGAGGTACTTAGACCTTTCATATCATAATGCTACTTCATACACAACTACTTAAGCAATGGGAATACTGTTTAAAACCAAGAAATGTACAATTAATACCTATTTGGGGTCTCCCGTATGCCTCGGAAAATAAAATTGCACTTTTTTGCGACTAATTTTTTTACATCAATCAAGCCAGAAGGTCCAAAAATTAACTAGGAGTATCCAAACAGGCCTAAAATACCAGCCACACATGTCTAGTAACATATTAAATAGCAGTAGTACAGCTCAGATAACTCTCAGGTTGCCCACAGCCAATGAAGCAATACCATGTCAAATGCCCTCCGCGCAGGCGGATACCGATCAAGCGCGTTACATACAGTCACTCATAGATAGAGGCTCCATAGAGGTACTTAGACCTTTCATATCATAATGCTACTTCATACACAACTACTTAAGCAATGGGAATACTGTTTAAAACCAAGAAATGTACAATTAATACCTATTTGGGGTCTCCCGTATGCCTCGGAAAATAAAATTGCACTTTTTTGCGACTAATTTTTTTACATCAATCAAGCCAGAAGGTCCAAAAATTAACTAGGAGTATCCAAACAGGCCTAAAATACCAGCCACACATGTCTAGTAACATATTAAATAGCAGTAGTACAGCTCAGATAACTCTCAGGTTGCCCACAGCCAATGAAGCAATACCATTACAGATATCGGTCAAGCGCGTTACACGCAATGTCATGCAGTTAAACAATTCCTAGATGGTCTGAAACCTTTCATATCATAATGCTGCTTCATACACAACTACTTAAGCAATGGGACTACTGTTTAAAACCAAGAAATGTACAATTAATACCTATTCGGGGTCTCCCGTATGCCTCGGAAAATAAAATTGCACTTTTTTGCGACTAATTTTTTTACATCAATCAAGCCAGAAGGTCCAAAAATTAACTAGGAGTATCCAAACAGGCCTAAAATACCAGCCACACATGTCTAGTAACATATTAAATAGCAGTAGTACAGCTCAGATAACTCTCAGGTTGCCCACAGCCAATGAAGCAGTACCATTACAGATATCGATCAAGCGCGTTACACGCAATGTCATGCAGTTAAACATAGGTACAATACAGTTTGGGTCTTAGTTATAGTGGCCAAAGTAAAACAGGTGATAACCGGGATCAATGACATCTAACCAGTGCACTCGCTGCGGTACTTGAGAAGCTTCCGATCAGCCAGTTGGATGGTGAGGGGATCAAGTTTGTAGACAGCGTTCTCAGTGTTGCCATAACGACTTGGCTTGGGCAGAGTGACTCTGCCAAGAACGTTGAGGGGGTGGACCCTAGCTGGGATGATCTCCTTCCCCCACTTGAAGCTTCTCTTGTCCGACGCCATGTAGCGCAGCATGTAGTGCACTTGGTAGAAGTCATTGTCCTTGGCTATCACCTTACCCATAAACCACTTGTCCTTTGAGCTGGTACTGGCCAGGCTGGCAGTGATAAGAATGTCACCTACATGGTACTCATCCTGCACCAGTACCAACTTCCCTACACTGTCCGTTGGTTGTACATCCTCCTGAGGGAGGGTCGAGGTCGGTGGATCCTGTCGTGCTCGCTTGGTTGTAGGGACGGCGACGGCACGCTCCGCGGCACGCTTTCGTGCGGCACACGGGGCAATGTTCTCCTTGTCAGCCGTGGCAGGAGTTGGCACCCGGTCACTTCGAGTGTGCTTACGTGCCACGACTGGTGAGCCGTCCCTGGTGCGCTTGCAGACAGTGGTGCGCACAACAGGATCAAAATCAGGGTCGCTGGTGCGGGCATCCGCGTCGTCCACCTCTGCAGGGACACTGGCAGGCCGCGTTTTCTTCTGCCGTGTTTGCTTTGGTGGGGGAGGCTTCTTGTTCTTGTTGAAAACCAGCTCATGCTCAATCCATCCGGAGCAGCCAGTAACGGACCTAAGGTCGACCCAGCAGCAGGGGTCAAAACAGGATTTGTCACGGACAGCGAGTGACCTTCCTTCCTGTTTGACCATGGCAGCATGGACACTCATGGTGCCCTCTACTGACTTGTCTGCTACCACTGAGCCGAGAGTGAGGCGGGCGGAGGTGACATCCTGCAGAGGGACATGGATGTAGTGAACGCGGCCTTCAAGTTTGTTACCTTCGGCCGCGAACTCCTCTGCATTGTTGATGACGGGATGTCCTTCCTTGTTGCGCTTGACGATGTTGTCAGCGTTGCGCTTTGCAGCAGCGCCGACGCCATCGCAGGGGCCCTTTCCATGACCCGCCTCGAAGTAGGTCCATGTTGCCCGTAGTCCGTCAAGTAGTTCGGTGTGGCGTACGAGTATCGAGAACACCGAGATGTTTCGATACTGGCTGGAGGGTGAGTCAGAAGCATAATGGACCACCTTGACGTGTGGCAGGTTCTCCCTGATGAATGCTGCCAGGCAGCGGAGAAACGCCAAGATGGCGCCAGTGTCGTGCTTCCGGTCGTCAGTGCACAGAGCGACAGAGTGGTGGTTTGTGGTGCCAGTGTCCTCATCACGGTAGTGGATGACTGCAGGGTGCAGGGTCACTGGCTCCTTCGCGTAATATGTACTCTGTGGAGCATCGGGGTATGATACCATCCAGTTTTCCGCAAAGTCCATCTGGATGGTAACTTCCATCGACGACATACTCGCTCGTAGCTCACGTACGATGCGGTGTTGGTTGTGAGCACGGTCGACATGGGCAGCCATGGTGATGAACTCCAGTCTGGTTTTCTTGATGAAGTCCGCCTTGGATGCAATCTCTGTACAAGGGCGGAGCTTCTTGATGGTAGTCTTCTTCTGAGTTCCATCCTTGCCTGTCGACACATACTCATAGTCCACATTCTTCCACACTTCATACTTGACATTCTCGGGGGCTTTGTCCTGGAGAGTCTGTTCGAACTCTGCCCAGGATGTCATGAACATCTCATCTTTGAAAGGGATACTGACAGCAGCAAGCCGGAGTGCAAAGTTCTGGTGCTTCTGGCAAAGGCACAGATCAGTGCTTTGGAGATCCACGGGGATGAACCAGGGAAGGTGTTCTTTCCTGATGCTGTAGAAGAGTGACCGTGAGACCTGCAAGTGAGGAGGTTGTGTCGCCTCGTACCTCTTGTGGAGCACATGGATAAACTCCCTGAGGTACATTTGCTGGTGCTTCACCTTCTTCAAGGTCTTAGTGTCTTTCTTACCAGGTCTCATTTCGGAGTTCTCTGGGTCAGACAAGAACTCCTTGACACTCTCTATCTTGGCCTCCTGATTCACCACACGTGGAGATGGCTGGTCTGAAGGGGTTTTGAGTAGTGACCGCCTATCCATGCCAAGGGTCTTTGCCAAGCTCACCGCGATCCGCTGTTCTTTGATCACGACGGGCGAAAGCACCTTGTTCATGATGGCGGTTTTATCCTTGCGAGGAAGGTTGGCCAGCCCTTCAAGCACAGCCTTCACACTCCTGTCATGCGCCGTCAGCTGTTCCTGTGCAGCTGCTGCAACGCGCTCATCCACGTGCGCTACAGCAGGTTCCCCATCCGGTGCAGCTGCTGCAACGCGCTCCTCCACGTGCGCTACAGCAGGTTCCCCATCCGGTGCAGCTGCTGCAACGCGCTCCTCCACGTGCGCTACAGCAGGTTCCCCATCCGGTGCAGCTGCTGCAACGCGCTCCTCCACGTGCGCTACAGCAGGTTCCCCATCCGGTGCAGCTGCTGCAACGCGCTCCTCCATGTGCGCTACAGCAGGTTCAGCGACAGTTTGATGGTTCGACTGGGCATGGGCAAGCTGAGCCTGCAACTCCTTGATCTGTAGATGTGCCTCAGTCAGGTCTCTGTTCAGTAGCCCTTGTTTGTAGTAGTAGCGGTTGGTTCTGGGAGAGTTGGTCTTCCGTTGCTGTTTCTTCAGGTTTTTAGGAGTGGTCAGTGTCGGTTTGGTGGTCGGTCCTGGTGTCGTCATCTTGTGGTCGGGCTGTGCACGCGGGCTGCAAACAAATGAACAATCATTAATTTTCAGTTTCATCATGCCCCATTTATTTATAAGATACATGTAAGGCTACTACACCCCTGGGGTCCCCATGATATCATTTTGATCAAGCGCGTTACACATTGAAATGGCCTTATTCTATGATATTATACACAGTTATTCATCATTTTTGCCCTAGTAAGGCTACTACACCCCAGGATATATCATTTTGACCAAGCGCGTTACACATTCAAATGGCAGTACATGTATGTACAATAATCTTAATTCTAAAAATTCAACAAGCAAGGAAACATTCAACATGGAACAAACTATTCTTATCTCAGATTTATTATGATAATTACATTCACTGAGGAACACTGTCTTTACGGACGGTGGCACTGTAAATTGATAACAATTAGTCAAATGTTATCATTTAACAAGTTAAGTTAAATAGAAGTGTGGAATAAATCATACTAAGTAGCACTTTACTGATCAAGAATTTTAGGGCCAATTTTAGTTTTAGAATTATTATTTATAAATTTATGATTCTTCACAGTTAAGAACACAAAAGAAGGGACTATGATTCAAATACTTACGCGATGTCCTCGAGCAGTCCCACATTGAACCCCGGTGGGGAGGCCTCCTGGACCCGGCCACTTCGGCGCCTCTCTGGGGAGACGCGCCGAGCAGCCTGGCGAACGGGCCGGGCCTCCGCAACCGGGGCCCCCTCCTGTGTTGGGGCCTCCGTAGGCGGCTGTGGTGGTGCGGGCACTACGGGGGCCTCCTCCTCCTCGGACAGCAGGAGGGGGTGCTCAGGGACATCGCCTGCCAGCGTCCGTCCCTCCTCCTCCTCGCTGGAGATTACCTCCGGGTCTTCCGGCGTCTCCTGATGTATAGAACAAGGAAAATATTCATGAATAACATTTACACGATGCACCAATGCAGTGCTGATGAGTTACTCTTTAAGTACATAATTCTACTTTGATAACCAATTACCAAAATAACAGTGCTGATGAGTTACTCTTTAAGTACATGTATAATTCTACTTTGATAACCAATTACCAAATGACACTTTTAATTCATACTTACTCCATACTCCTCGTAGGCCACCGACCCAAAGGAAGTGGTAGGGGAGCGGGAAGAGAACAGCGCGACCGGCAGGCCGCGCCCACGTCCACGCGCTGGGCGACCTGCCGGTGTCTGCTTCTTGGACGTCTTCCCGCGCCCCTTACCCTTGCCCTGGGCCGGTGGCTTTGGAGTGGCAGCAGTCGGGGTGGCGGTCTTGGCGGCGGTCTTGGGGGCGGTCTTGGCGGCCTTCGCCGGGGGACCAGCAGCAGGAGGTGCAGGGGCGGCAGGAGGTGCTGGGGCGGCCTCCCCGGAACACCCTTCCCCGGCTGCCTCCCTCTCCGCCGCGGCCTCCGCCTCCTCGCGGGCCATTTCCGCATCTACCCACTGAATAAGAAAAGGGTCACAACTTGCATTTGTCAGCAATACAATACAGGCATGTTTATGCTATACTAGAATTAAGAATTAAGAATTCATAGTTACTTTACATACATACATGTACATTACATTTATAATTTACATTGGTTGAATGTCTGCTATGGTTTGCATTTTACATGTACAAGTTTAATTTCATCAATTCATACCTCAGCCGCATTGGCATCTGTCCATGCCGGCGGTGCGACGCCCCGGCGCCGGGCATCATCCACGGCCCTCTTCTTGGCGGCCCGGAAGGCCCCCATCCTCCTCTTCCTCTCCTTGCCCTTCTCCGAGCGCTGGGCATCGCACCGCCGTGCACTCTGGGCCTTGCGGAGGTTCTCGGCCCGCCGCACCACCTCCTCTCCCTCCTTCTCCTCCCTCCTGGCCATGTACGCCTTCTGTGAGGCGGTGTGGCTCACCGCCTCACCCTCAGGCAACTTTTTGCGACCCATTCTGAAAAGGAGAAGAAAAGCACTGAGAAAAGAGCAAATATCAACACTGTAACATGTACAACAAATAGGTGGAAATATGTCTATATTCTAAAGAATGGATGTATTGACCATGCCAGGATACTGTGCAAGATTACTGACACATTGGGAGACCTCTGGGAAGCGACATGTGTATTGCAACTGAGAATTTATCAAAAATTGTCCTACCCCAGATACATGTTGAATTTTTTTTTTTCAGAAATGAAAGGATGACCATTCCACATGATAGAGGTACCATAGGCGCACATTGTGTTAATTTTTGGGGGGGCTGACTACAGGATAGGTGCCTTTTTTATGCATAATAGTGGTTATGTAACGCGCTTGATGAAAATAAATTCTTCCATAAATCATAGTAATTAAAGTCTAACACACATCATATTAGGTCTGGACATTACATAGTAGTCCCAAATAATATATTAACACCAAAAATACACGAGTTTGCTATTACAGTGTACAAAGGAGGGATTTTTGACTCGCCGGTAACGCGCTTGATGAAAATAACATCTAACGTCTTCTGGTGGTGACTGTGCCAATATAATCAAACCCAGCAGCGATGTAACACATTTAGACAATAAAATACACATAGAGGAGGTATCATAACCACAGGAATGTGTGTAAATAGTGGGAATATGGAGAAAATCGATCGAAATGGTACCTAAAACAGTGCCAGCAGGGAAGAGAAAATGATTTGGCATGGGTGGGGGGGTCCAAAATGGCGGAGAAGGTACCAAACCTGCACTAAAACAAAGCCAGGGCCTTATTCTATCGTTTTAACCATAGTTATTCATCTATTTGCCCATATATGTGCCACTACAGGCCATAATATCATTTTCATCAAGCGCGTTACCGTCGAGTTGAATTTTGGTCAAGCGCGTTACATGCCAATTGTAAGCCTACAGAAGGTACCGAGACAGTGGCAGCGCTTGTATTATCGCCCACGTCGATCGTCTAACATGTTTTCTACACGATTTACACACTTTCGGTACAAAAAAACCACATCAAATACATCAATCGACATTCAACATCAATATTTCATCAAGTTTCCATCAATATCACTCACCTCTTTGACAATATTGTCGAAACTTTCGGCGTTAAACACCTGAGACTTGCCGTCCAAACAAGTTGAGACAAGCAATAACAACTTCCGGGAAGTTCCCGGATGGAGGCGACTTCCGCCCGGGTAACAGGAGCTGTTTTTCTTCTCCCGCCATAATTTTGCCGAATACCGATCAAGCGCGTTACATATGATAAACGACCATGGTTTGGGGCAACCGAAGCATGTAGAGACCCGATTTTTTTTTTAAACCGACACCTCAACAATAGATACACACTATATAATAGGTGAGATTACCCCTAGATGATTTATATAGGCTGCACAGAGGAAAGTGTTGCTTCAGGGGGAGTGGGGATGACTGACTTGAAAATTACTTGAATGTGTATTGCGCGCACAGGCCGGGAGATACAAAAAAAATTTTTTTCCTCAAAAATACCCCATATGCTCCCCCTCTATGCTGATAGATGAGAAACCATATGCAACAGTTATAGTATCTATTATATTGATTTTCAATTTTGATCAAGCGCGTTACACGTACTATTTCAACTTAGAAGACCTGATGTTAAAAAATAATTACTGGACATGTCACCTCCAATACACATGGAATTGTTAGATAGGACCCCCAGCTATGAAATAAATAATAATATGGTGGACTACTACTGCTTTCCTTGATGATATTTGGTCTGGAATAAGGTGGAAATTGAAAAAAAAAACAATTTTTGGCAATTTTCCAACTTTGGGCCACCATAGCTCAAAAAATATTGGTCCGACATACGCAAATTTGCCCTCGTTTTGAAGCTAAACATGTTTTCTTTCAAATGAGACCATAAATAAGAAGATTGGTTGAACAGTTTTTATTCTGGAGCCACATGTATCCAAAAAGACCCCAAAAACCCAAAGGTGGGGCAGTTCACAGGAATCACCCATAACATACTGGCTAGAGGAATATTATACTTTCTGTGGCATTGGCTGGTTCCTTCATCAGAAGATGCATGCATATCTATTCATCACCATATATCCCCTGCTACAACTTCCCTGTCAATTCCTATATAAAAATTACATGAAGACTTGCTGTACATAAGGATGTAAATACAGCTACCTGTTATCCTATCGATCATTTTGAACTAGGTGCCATGGGTACATTAGAGTGTTTAGGGTAGCCTATATTTGTCCAGGTTATCTTGCCTGATTTAATGGACAATATATTTAAAACAATTCTGGATAACTGATTTCCCACAAGGTTAAGTTGATAATAACGAGAACAAATTCTACCTGTTACATTCAATCTGGTCTTATTGCCAACTGTAGCTCTTGGGTAGGGCTGTTGCTGCGCATTGAATCAAATGTGACAACTGAAAGAGTAGTTTAAGAGGTAACAAGGAATGTTACCTTACTACTGACAACTCCAAGCCATGAGAGATATCGCCTGTCTGGAACAGACCTTTCACAGTAAAAATTTTTATTCCTGTCTGGGGAATCTCAAGATTTCCCCCCCCCCCCCCAAAAAAAAAAAAAAACAACAAAAAAACAGTCCGCATCAAGGCAGAAAAGTTTAGATTGACAGGCCTGAACTCATTTGTTCTATTCTGTAGATCATAGCCATTCTACAATTATTGTATTGTGTGAATTAGTCAGATTTCTAATGTATGAACTCGAGATCTCTCTGGATATGGCAAGAGGAGATCAATAGTGGTAGGAACAAAATATATGATGCTTTATTTGCATTCAAATTGAAAGAGAACACATTAAAGCATTTGCATAATAATGGGAACGGGAATACATTTGAATATGGCCTTATTAGATTCTTCATCAGCTGTAATGGACCTTATATGTCTAATGGTGGTTGTTTCATACTGACTATTTTCTACATAAACAGACTCTTAGGGTAAGAGATAAAATCACTTTTTGTACATGCAGGCAAACTGCGCATGGAATGAGGATACAATTTGACTTAGGCTAAACCAAGATGGCATCATTACATCTCTGTTGCTTCAAGCTAAGGCCTACAACATGCAATTCACCCAAATAGATTTAGAGAACATGAATAGTTTTACAGAGAAGATTGCATCTGGAGGAGTCTCTGTTGTAAATGCCATGTGGTTAAATTCAATATGTGCCTTTCTTTAAGCAAAGGACACAAAGGTTGTTTCCAGTGAATCAAAAGGGGCTTATTCCGATCCCTTCCTCCCTGCAGGCAGGGGAAATAGTGAAAGAAATATGGTGGATTAAATATGATGATGCAGGGCTTTAACAGTATTCTCCAAATAATTTGCATATGAGTTTCATTGAACTTCAATGCTTCCAGTACATAACATATCCTAAATGAGAGTTTACCTAATAATGAGAGACAGATAAACGGTAAGAGAAAGAGAGAGAGAGAGAGAGAGAGAGAGAGAGAGAGAGAGTGAGACCAACTGATAGACAGACAGAGATAAAAGACATACTGTACAGAAGGTGCATGATTATAAAAATGAAAACATCACTCTCAAGCACATTTTCTTACCATCAATTATAAATGACTACCACAGTGTTCTCTTTTTGCTAGTCAAAGTATTATGACAATTGGAGCAGAAAAGCCTATGTCTTATTAGACACTTGTACATTATATCATCCATAGAAAAGGTCTTAAGATGTAATGAGACTTTCAGCGAAGTGTCCTGTCAGAAAGAAAGTAGGATTGTTCTTTATGCAGATATAGTGAATCATTATCCAAACTACACATCCAAACTTAGTCAGGAAGGCATTTCTGAACATAGTACAACCATACACATCCTTTATACAATTACATATCTTACCCTGTTACATCATTCAAGGACTATCATTTAGGGTAGGAACATTGGGATTGATGCAGGTTGTGTGGGATGAACCCTTTCTCCTCTTGGGCAGGTCTGTAAACTTCCAAATGAAGTAATGGAAGGGCCTCCAGTTGCAATTGTGTTTTACCTAGTACTGAGCGCAACATACAATGCTCAAAGCTGACAGAAATTGAAGTAAAGTCTTATGTGTAATCCTATAATTTGATTTATAAAAATATTTCATATCCAAAGTTTATGACCGAGAAGAACGCAACAGTACTATTGATCAGAGAACAAAGATTTGTATTTTCTCTTTATGCCACTTGCAACAAAACATTTATCCTCGAACCAATAAACAAGAAAGAAAGTAAAAAATAATTCTTATGTGATACTGAAATCTTTGTTGTTGTCTGCAACAACATCCCACTGCACAACACATTAAAAGCAAATGCGCTAACTAACACATAAGCCACCTGGTGGCGAAAATCAAAACCTACCAATTTTACTCAGTCATCTTGATTCCTCATTCTGAATGATCTAATCTACCCTGGACAAATATTTGGAGTCAATTTCTAATTATTGTAACTATGTAGAATGCAACTATTGCCTGTAGATGCCCTTTATATCTCCAGATAACCTTAAAGATAAATCAGTAGACAGACCTTAGATATATAAAACCATAGAAAAACACATTCTCCCATTCATTTCTATGGTTAAGCTATTTCCACTTAAAATGCTCATATAATAAAAGTACCATAACATATATTATATTTTTTTTTGCGTTTTTCTCATTCTTAGTACATCAAACTAATATAAGCTAGAGTTATTTGGGATTTCAGTACCGAAACCAAACTCCTGGCATGTGGTCACCTTTGGCTTTAAATAAGCCTGTATTGTTATATACATATTACGACCTTGTTTGGCTAACAACTGATTTTGTAGAATTTTCACCTCAGGTTTGGACCTCTATACTTGATTTACCAACATTGAATGTGTAATATGGAGCAGACACAACTGCAACTGCTCAGATGAGCATACTGAGTGAGTGAGTAATAGATGTTTAACGCCATTTAGACAGCAAAGGTCATATTCATGGCGAGAAATAAATTACACAATTTCACAGAGGAATGTGTCAGTGCCCGCGCATATGTGCACCACACACATCCTGAGGAGATAGGAAAGAGGAGAAATAGACCCTTTTAAGTGGGCTAGGGAGGCCCGAGATGAGCATACTTATTAGGTTCAATACTTAATGAAAGAAAATACCACCCTATTTTCATGACTATTTCATTTGGTAGATGTTTTATTGATTAAAATATCTGTAGTATGCTTTGTGTCACATCTGCTGTCATAAGGGCAGGAGGCAGGCCTTTCTGATGCAGTATATGACGTCACAATTGGGTCAGTGCATCACAATATTGACTGCACAGCACTGCTCATCTACAAATAAATGCTACTCATAGGTGCCTTTTAACCCTGCATGCATATTTATTTAGATAATTAGCATTATATAACCCACCTGACACACATTTTATAATACAGTGATGATGCACACAACATTTTAAGATTTAAGAACATAATTACAATAGCCTACACAGGGGCGTAGGAAAAGGGGGGGCCAGGGGGGCCTGGGCCCCCCCAATCATAAAGGAGGTGGGGCCTGAGTATGTCTGGGCCCCCAAAAAATTTACCCAGAATTCATAATGAATTGAACAAGAAGCTTAAACTTTCCATCTCAAATCAGTTTCATATAGTAATGGGATAGGGAAATGGGGGCCTGGGCCTCAAATCATATCTAAAATTCATCAAAAATTACTTTCCTATACAAATTTTATATAGGTATGTATAGGCACTATTGCGCTTGAGCCGACAATTCAAGCTTGTCGAGGTGGGGCCCCCACTGGGCCCCCCCCCAATGAAGATTTGCTTCCTACGCCTCTGCTACAAGATTGGATGATGCACTGTTTGATGCATTTGGACCAATTGTGACGTCATACACTGCATCAGATAGGCCTGCTTCCCACCCTTACAACAGTAGATGTGACACAAAGTACAATACAGCAGTTTTATCCATTACAAAATCTACCAAATGAAATCATGAAAATAGGGTGGTCCTTTCTTTTAAGGAATAAAATTATGTTTTTGTTCCAGCTGTCGTAAAGCAAGACTGAGTAAATGAATTTCCAATCCAATCCGAGTTACATTTACTAGAGTGTTTTATGATAGTGTCATTAAATGAATTCCTCTACTTCCTCAATGATGCTTACAACAACTTTACCTTCAGATGGAAGGATCTTCAATATGGGGTGTTAATGTAGACATCAATGTTTTTGTATATTTTTTTAGTCTAGAGTAGAATCTTGCTTTATGCAGCATTGCAAATGCCATTAATGATCTCAATCGGTCTACTCTTTTTTAAGGAACTGGTAAAGAAATCGCCTAAATGCTAGATGTTTATTCTGTACACAAAAATTGTGACCCGGCAAGCAAAAACACCCCTCTGCAGGGAGATTCATCATCAAAGTTCATCTCAAGATCATTAAAATGAGACATCATTGGCTTAAATATTCCTAGTAGTTAAGTCGGTACTCCACCTTGAACATAGGTTCGGGCTTCCCTAGCCCACTTAAAAGGGTCTATATCTCCTCTTTCCTATCCCCTCAGGATGTGTGTGGTGCACATATTCGCGGGCACTGACACATTCCTCTGTTAAATTATCAACCTGTGAAGCACGGGATAGCCACTTAGTGCCGCTAAAGTGCTGTAAAACACGAATCAATCAATCAATCAATTGAACATAGGTTGTTATTCATATCTGAAATTGATAATTCAGCTCTAAATACATTATAAACCATAATAATGTCTAAAAGCACAATACATCAGCCTTTTTCGTAAAAAAATACATAACAAAATAATGATTTGTATCATAGATTTTGAAGTAAAAGGAATTTTCCTTTTTTGTTTTCAGTTATGGGTTTTTGGTGAGTTTCCCTGAGAATTAGCATAAATATCTGCAAATTTTGATTATTGGAATGGTTGACATGGCAACCAGGACCAGGCATATGGTTTGATTTCTCATGAAAAACTTTCATTTCACAATCTAAATAGGGGTCATTTCTATTAAAAATGGTGCACTTTAAATGAGACAATTGAATTCTGCATAATAAATTAGCTTAATGTATTTTTATAATGATTTTAGAGTAATTTTGCCCCTCTAATGTCCCCCGGTGGCCAAATTGGGAATTAAAAACCCCCTGTGGAGGGGTATTCTTGCTTGATGGGTCACAATTATGTGATCAATAATCCATTATACAAACTTTTGGGATATATTAAACCAGGGAAGTCCCTCCACTCACCACTAGGTGGAATGCTTCCCATCGTCCAAACACAATTTTTTATTGTCAACTTCAATCCCCTGCAAGGTTACAAACTTTTGTCCTAACAAAATGGCCAGGCAGCCCTATTTATTGATACACAATGTATCAAGAAAACAATAAACAATGGAACATAAGGAAGCATTCCACCTAGTGGTGAGTGGAGGGACTTAATCCTTCTTACCTACCCTGACAGGAATATAAAAATTGCCAGTGCCTATAAGGAAGATGCATCATCACTTCCTGGAAGGGTGTTGCCAGTGCGAAAGTCCACCATTTCCCAATCAGTTAGTGAGAGATAATTTGTTCCTATTTGGGTGTGTATAATGAGGTGAGGATTTAAACAAACTTTATGATATACTGCCTTATCTCATTGGGATTTTATCAAAACAGGCCAGAGAAATGAGATTGTGACTGTAGGTAGGTTATAGCTGTTTTGAGAGTCCTACCATGGCTGCCTAAGATTGACTTATAATTTTGCTTCTTAAAATGCTTTTCTTCAAAGTCAGTAGACCTATTATTGCAGACGGTGCAAGTTTAAGCTGTACTTCAAACACTTCTGGTGATTTACTCAACATGGTCTGCTTAAAATTACTTTGATCTAGTATTGCAGGAGATGCAATATTGTGTTGTTTTTCAAGCTTTTGTGATCCTTTTCGGCAACAACTATCATGAAACTTTTACAATAGAAATTGTTATGCACACCATCATTTAATGTGTGCATTTGAAAGGTGAGTACTGTGGAGGTAATTTCTTAATGCACTATAATAGCACACAACCCTTCAGCTTGAAATCCCAATGCTAGAATCTTGGGATTCTTTTTTTTTTTTTATTTGGAGGGTCCACTCGCAGTATGTCAAGAAATTGGCTCGAGACTAATCGTTGGATAGCAACAGGTCAGTAGTGATGGAATAGGACATTGAATGCTCTTACAGACATAGCCTAAGTTTATTCATTGAGAGGAAATTCATGATATGCCAGAAGTTCTCACTCCCCTTAATGTGATGTAGATTGCATTATGTCTATATATGCCCATTTTCTAGCCCATCACCGGACCAATTATAATTTATATTCCATGTACTTGAATATATAGGAAATGAATACCTGGGTGCTCTAGCATATCTTTCCTCTGTCTGATAAGAACAACTTTAAGGTAAAGCAGGAGCACAACCAAGGGCAGTGCCAGTGTGTGCACAGACCGACCACTTTCTGTCTGTAGTCCGTATGGGAAGATTTTTACAGAAAACTCTTGATTTAACCTCAAATTTCCCTCCATATCTCATTAACTACAAAAGATATGAGTATGGGGTTGGCTGCATTGTCTCTCAGACAAATCAAGTTTTTTGTTGGTGTAGCAATATTATTTCAATAAGAGGGTAATGACTTTACAATGTATATTATCGGTGCCACCCAATGTATATCACAATATGATAGGATACACCCACTGTATATTCAAAGGAAGAAAAGACAACTAGAGTCATGAGGATTTTGCGGTAATAATAAACATTCATGAATAATAGTATGATTGACAAAAATCTTTTGTAACAAGGACATGTTTTTATCATCAGTTATAGCTGACTGCCAAAGTGTTCTCTTGTTGCTAGCAGAAGTCACATGAAAATTGGAGCAGAAAAACCCTATGGTACTTGCATTATATCATTCATAGAAAAAACTACACATCTCGCATTAGTCAGAGCTACCAACCCATATTAGTCAGATGGTAAGGATAGAACCCTTCTGTTAGTGGTATAAAGCATTTAAAAACTGTCTCTGCTATAAGAAAAAAACATGTTATTAAAAAGGGAGGGCTCTAGATTCTGCAATTAAAGTGTTCTTACCATCATAATTATCTGTATGCGGAAGCCCCCTGTCTGAGACTTAAATGTTGAAAATAATTTGTTTTCCCAAACGTATGTTTTAATTGGACTCACAGCATATGATATGTTGCTACTAATAGACAACAATATAATTACACTGACAGAGTGATATGCAGTGCCGTGTTACACAAGCATTATTTGCAATATTGTCATGAATTGCCATTAGCATATTCTGATGTATTTTTCTGTATAAATGGATGAAATTGGGTTTGTTTCAACTTTGCAACAGTCATAGACCTATTTTGGTTTTAAAAATAGAAAATTTATAAATATTATCATCTTTGGCTTGGAAAACACTGCACTGGTTATATCTGTTCAGACACCCAAATTTATTAGAACTGCCAAGTGATGCCATTGTTTAAGTGTCATGCCAATAAAAGTTGTTTATGTTGCCAATAGTAAGCTGTTGTTTAACAGTATGCAGTCAAAGAGCAAGGATGGTACATAAGAGGCTGCAATAATGACAGTTTAGGCCGTAGATTGAGTCCAAAAGCCACATAACCAATAGAAGTACATAGAACACAGGCCAGCTTGCACTGTCACACGACTCTCCTCTTAATTTTCTACCTCTTTGATGAAGATTTTTGGCATGACGTTCCCTCACTTTTGTACACTTGTTGCAATAGCATTGCTGCCAAACACCTGGTGGAACTGACGCTATAAGTTACGTATGTAACTACCTCTGCAGGGAGAGTGACAGGAACGCCCGTATGACGGATCCAGCAATAGAAAATCAGATATTGGTGCCAGTGGCAATATCACCATCTGCTCTTGTTGCTATGTAACTTTCAGGGTTTCTCGTATCGCTGTTAGACCATGTAATAATAAAGCCTTAATATATGCAGAAGTGACAATCTTCCTTGGCTTAGGCTTTTGGATTTCTCAGTTAGTTGTGGGGTTCATGGTCTAACAAATTAGGTGATTTATTTGAGGTACAATAAGGTCCATAATAACACTTTTCATATGGACTATTGTAGAATTGAAAAACGAAAACTTTGACACCATCAGAGCTCCTTTCCAATTATTTTATTGTTATTTATAAGGAAAAATGTAGTAACATTTGCATCACCATACGTAGGTACACTAGAATGAGTATAAGTCAAGGAGAAAATCCTCTTGGGATATATAGATGTCTCAGTTTTTATGGCTTGATGGGAGGCAATATGATATTAACATAGATTATTTCTAACATGCATATGTCATTGACCTATAGAACTGACAAGCATGTGGTGTACTCCTTAGCATCACCGTAGTAGGTACATTGAATCATCGATTAAAGGAGAATTATTAAAATTTAGTAAATTATTTCATAACATGTTAATAAATGTGGTCCAGGGAAAATCCGTGCATAATATTGTCATAACTGGATGAATACATTACAACCTATTGGGAGAAATCATGGAAATATCACCGTACATAACTAGATCACCATGCATTGGTCCATAACTGAAACCTATGTCATGGAATGATAGAAATAACTAATGCTATCTATAAACCTGTTGATATACTTCAATTGACTAAGGATGAATACTATGGACCAGTTACATTACCAGAAATCAATAAATTTGTGAAGATAATGACTGCAATGCATAGATATCACTGTAGATACATCACCATACATAGGTCCAGCTCCATGAGTGGGTATAACTAATTGCAGCATAATCTATTGTTATCATAGATATAAATGATAAAGACCCCTAGCCAACATGTTGTTACGACTGTATGAACAAAATATATCAGTTTTCTTGCAAATAACTCTATTTTATAGCAACCAATGTAATTTGTTCATATACAAGATTCATCACCGTACGTAGGTCCACCAGTTTTCTTCCTAAAACTGTCATAAAATCTTTAATTTTCATAGTTAGTGTTCCCAATTTTGTGAGTAATTAACATTTTATGCAGCCTTTCAGCCCACAAGAAATACAAAAACATCTGAGCAGTTCAGATTTTTTCTCCTCCTCGGCCATATGCTCCATTTTCATGAGAATAGACACATACAAAATAACCAATTGGCCAAGAGTAACTGATGGTCTGCATAGTTCTGTATCCTTAGAGTTGTTCTGTAAGAGCTTAGAGTATGTAATCCTGCATGGATCCTACTTACCTCCAGATCTATTAAATAATATTATTGCCGCATACTGTTGGGCGACAAATGACCAATGGGCAGCTGCCATCACTGTGTGATGTCATGACCTCATGACCTCATTCTGCCATGTATGGACTTCACTTTACCACCAAGACTTACCTAGGCCATGAAGACAACATCTGTGACACGATCTGCGAAAAGGGGTCTTAGTGCAGGGGGCAATAAGACCCCCTTTCCCAGTACATGTCACAACTGATGAAAGATCCCATGGCCTTAATCGAAGGAGATCATCAAAGGCATTAAGGCTGGAATGACTATTGAGAGGACTGGCACAATAATTAACTTTGATGGATGTTAAAGAATCTAACATTACACAAGTGGTTTGTGGTTCTACAAACGATTAAAGCTATTATCATGATTATGATTAGTGGAGAAAGCTTGTGCCAGCATCAATTTATGACTAGTGGAAGGCTCACATACCGATTGCAGGCTGAAATAACAAGGTTATGGTATCGATTATTGCCAGATCTCTGTTACTTCACTTGAGACATCTCTCCTGAATCAACTTCACAATGTTTCCAGTTTTTGAGCTGATAAATTAAATGTGAATTCCCTTATTTTAAGTTCTTAAAGAGGAGGAAAAATCCTTGATACATGTTGTTTGACGGTTGACATCAGATGATTCAATGTTGGCATTCTGGTATATGGAATAACCTCTCCGCAATAATTTAATATTTTCATTATCAATGATTACTGTTCCTCTATATAATAACTATCTACCACACCGAGTCCCCAAGTCTATACATTCATCAAGTATCAAACACCACTGCTATGTGTACATGTTGTATACTAGCTGACATGCCTCATGCTGCGCTATATTTCATGTGAATAACAACTCTCCATAGACTCAAAACTAGATTTTCACACCCCACACCACCATTGGCATAACATTTCTTGATTTGCACTGCTGATCATGTTACACATTTAGATGCTAAATTTATAAAATTTAAAATCAAAATAACATGCAATACGTACAGAACTACACTACCTGGCATACATTCTCATAGATCCACCACTTGGGGCCTGTCCTCTCCTTCGGGTGGCTCGATGAGAATGTATACGCCAAGAAGGGCAATTTATAAAAACCCACGATGTCAAAGAAAGGCGACGATAGAATTGTCAATTTCGTCAATAGATAAGAATTTCTGAAATCAGTACAATTAAGAATTGATATATCCTTCTAGAATGATTGTTTCTAAATGCATCATTTAAATCTAGATTGGTCGTCAGTTTTATGAATCGCCCTCATGGTCATCTATTTCTGTATATGTCTCTCTAGCTTCAACCTCAGACTGATATACATATTATACAGGTCATCACTCTGTAGCATTATGCAGGAATAAACATTCCCTTCTACAGACCTGAATGGAAGTTTCTCTAGATATTTAATGCATTTTCTGATAGTAAATCACAGATTACCATAACATGAAAACCTATCGACAATCGGAAATTTCATTGAAATAATCCCCTATCCAGCCCATTGATTCTAGGGAATGGAAAGTAGTCATATACGTTGATAAAACACTCTTGAGAGGACATTTATAACGAAAGGCACAGCTGGTTTTCCTTAGCAACAAAATAAAAACGCCGGCTACCACAGTGAATAACAACTCATAAAAACACTTGACACTGTTCCAATATTGAATGACCATATCAGTCCTACTAAAATCCCAGTAGACTTGGGGTCTGTCATTGAGAACAGGGAACCTTCTGTTTTTCATGATAATCCCTATGCCCCTCCACATTGTCCTCCATCAAAATACCCAAGGGATTCCTCCAGTCACAAGTCACTATTATGCTCGTGTAATGGAAGCTGATTCAGAATGATGTGACAATAGGAGATAAGCAAGAGCATCAATAAAAAGGGCCAAGTGTGTTCTGTCATCTCCTTCACTTCAAAAAGTAGTTACAAAAAAATTGTGAATTATGAGTGCATGAATGTGTTCTAAAGCAACTTACTCAGAAAAAGATAGGTACATGCACAGGGATCATTAGTTTATAATGCCTCCAAAGTACTGATCTCCTCTATTAGTGTAAAGATATATGCCAGAATTAGCAGAAATTATACTCTTCACTTTGACTTGTAAACATCTTGAAGCAATTATTTCTGATTTGAGATAGCAGAACATGTAATCAATGATAATAAGAGTTATACTGATGACAAGTAGATATCATTCATTTAACTTTAAGCTAGGAGTGATTTGGGTTTTATAATTACCATGGGCCAGGTTTATTATAACGGTAAGTATAATGTGTAGCTGAGTCTACTATATCAGGTTTGTGCCACACTAGGGTCTCACCCATTTGGTCACCTGGGGGCAGGCCTGTACATACTCATGTGAGGTCACCTGTCCCAGGTCACCAAAGTACACACACGAAGGACCACCATCATGTTGTTGGTGGATCCACAGTTTTAATCAAAAATTTGTATTTCCATTCAAATTTGTTTCACCATTGTTTCAACATTGATAGTTGTAAGATGATTCTGAGCTGGAATGTAAACTCTAAAATCAGCATTGAAAATGACATTGTTGATTCAATGATGAAAAAAAATCAATATTGAATAGAGAATAATATTTCAGCATTGCTATGTTAGTTTTTGATCTGGTTTTGAAACGTTGGTGGCTGACAAAATTGAAATGGTAGATATTTGAAATTCTGTTGAAGACAGTTTGATTACTTTGTCAACGCTTATCAAGGAATTATCTCATTGATTCAATGCTCTGAACCCATGCACTGGGAAGCCTTGATCAACCTTGTTTTGTGATATAAAGAGCATGTCTTGAGAAAAGTAAAACTACTTAAGGAGTCAAATTAAAAGATTGCTTAGTATGTATACCATATCCTGTATTCATAACCTATTCCGGTGAAAGATGTCATATTTCCATGGGAGAGTGTCCTTTTTGCAATATCAGAATTACAGTATGAAACCTTTTATTATTGATAGTCCTATAGCTTGGCTCTTTGGAAAGGTTCATTCAAGCCACTAACTCCCAAGGGTTTAGTTTTTATTACAAAATATTCAAAATTGTGATGGATTAATGGAAAAGCTACTTGCGATTTTGAATACCTCAAACTGAGATGAAAAATGAAACCAGCTGTCTAGACATTTAATGTTGAAGAAATGACGGAGAAATCCTTCACCACAAGTTGTTAGACAGAGTTAGTGATCCATCATTATTTTCATCAAAACATGTACTCAGAAAAAAAGTTTTTTGACATTTTTAAGCGTTTTTATTTAGGTTAACGTGTTTTTATTGAAATATAAAGACATTTTAAGTTTGAAAACCCAAATGTTGAAAATATGTTTTTTTTTGCCAAGTGGGTAAGCATTACTTATATCAAACAACTTTAATTCAAACTAGAATTTACAAGATCTCAATTCACATGAACATGACAAGTACAAAGCTGCTCTAATACAGACTAAACGGTCTTGTACCTGAGGGATTCCAATTAAAGAATATCAAGTGGATGCATTTGTATCTCTCTTAGACAGAGTACACAGAGGTTGTTTTTGAAAGAGGCTTATGCCAGGCCTGCCTTTAAGGCATGCAGGGAACATTGAAAAAAAAATGAAAAGGAAGAGGGCAGTATAAATTTCTGTATCATGTTACCTGTTTCAGGGGTGTCTCACCTTATTTAACAGTTGGTGGTTAGGGCTTATGTTTTAAAAGATCATACATTATTCCTTTTTTCAGCCCATGCACTTTCTCCTGTCCGTCTCCAATTAGTCAGATAATAGTAGATATCCCTGCCGCGAGTGGTCTGTAACTTTTCTAATGAAGGATAACCAGGCTCTACTATAATAAGAGAAACAAGCAATCAAAAATGATGTACTTCAGTTCTTATGGTTGATACAGTATTCCCCATGTGAAATGGAAATAAGGGCTACTTGATCTTGATGGTCTCTTGATCAGTATTAACAATTTTACATCTTACAGATTAGAATGCAGTAGGGAGCTAAAATCTCAAAAGAGGCTTAGAAATCACCTAATGAGGGACAGAATGTTAGGGGGTGGCATCCATGCCAGACTTGAAGTATGGTCCATACTGATCAACTTTCAGGTGGATGCCACGCGCACAAATCATTTTTCTCTGAAATAGGGCCAGATAAAGGTAGCCATTACCGAAATTTCTTGTTTTTGCTATAACTGATGCTAGACATTGATGCTAGACATTCATTTATGCTAGATATTCTGGTGCTATAACTGAGGCTAGACATTCATTTAAAGTGTCTACTAGCACATTTGCATTATTAGTGCCGAGAGACACTCACTTCAGGTGGCTGTATCCACATTTTCAGGGTCCAGGAACATAATAGGGGCATTTCTTTTCCTTAACATAGTTTGCATATTTCTTTGCTTATCATTAGCTGGGGCAGGGTAGCCATTACCGATATTCACTGAAATGGAAAGTCATTTGTTGCACAGTATATATATATATATATATATATATATATATATATATATATATATATATATATAAGTATTTTTCATAGTCAAGAAACAAAATTGACCCAGCAAATTGTCGTCATCTGTCACCAGGATTGGTCATTAATGGTGACTTCTTATTGAGTGAAAACTCATTCCGTCATCTTTCGCCACTGTGTGTTAGACTCATGTAGCATAGCAATTGCTTTTCCTGGTGATTTTGTGCTATAACGACATTGTGTTCTATTTAGCAACATGTGTGAGCCACTTAACACATGTCTGTCTTCTGTCATGGGTTGTGAGGAATATTGTTAACCTAGCCAATTACATCCATTCATTTGCATTTCCATTTGAGGGTAATGTTTGATTATCTGATTCTTGTAAGATGCAGCAAAAGTAATTTACCAAGTATTAGGCAAATGTACTTGTTATTATCCAAGGTGGGGAGAATAAAGCAAAGTACTAAACATAATACCAATGTTGTTTTGTTTTGAAGGATGACATGAAAATTATTCCATAATGGAGATCTGTGAACTTGTAGGTCAATAAACATGATGGGCAGGACTTTGTATGGATAACTGAAGCACAAATGTATACTATTTCTGTACAGCAGGAATGCATTCTAGAATGATTGCAAAGATATGTATTGTTGTATTTTCTTGTATCGCTTCTTTCCCCAATTTTCTAAAACCATCATTTTACATTTCATACCACACATAGGTTACCTCCCTTGGAAGAGTTATGGACTGACTACAGTGGTCAAAATCCTACATAATTAAGGTGAAGGTATTATATTCATTGAATTGTTTATGGTTGAAAATCATAAAAGGTTTGCATATGACGAATTTGGAGGTATTCCAGCCCCTACTCTTCAAGTTTTAGTTTCCCCCTCTATTTCTTTGGCTCAAAGTGTCAGGCTGGATGAGATCTTCATGTTATATGGGTTTTGATGGTCCTATATGCATATTTTAGGCTCCAGGAGGGTAAAATGTGCCCAAAACGACAAAAATTGTCTGGGCAAAATTGTGTCTGGGAGAATGACATTTGAGTTACAAACCATGTTGAGGGCTCAATTTCCTACAGAAACATTATCAGTTATGTCAGATGTGTCCTTGCTATTGTAAAAGAAGCATACTTATAAGAATTCTTTTGCTGGGCACATGTCTGGGCGAATGACATGTAAGGCCCCATATGCACACTTTCTATGATTTGTGACCTTATGATGAGGCACATAGGAAGCAGTCATTTATTGATAGGGTCCAAGGATTTCAAGCTCCTACCATTAGCCCATTCCCCTACCAAAGGTTATAGCCACACCAGTTCATGTGTTACACAAATAAACATACAGTGTACAAGCATATCTCCCTGGGCTGCTGGTATAGCCTGCATGCCCGCATATAGTATTATATAACACATCTCCAACCTGTTGTGTTTTCATACATAAATGGCACTGCAGCTAGCTGTTAGGCCATCAGTGAGTGTTTTAAACCTCTGTTATATATTGAAATTTTTATCTAGACCATCAAGATATGACATCTCTCAACTCGCCCACTGCTGCCTATAACCATTTGTTATTGCCTGTTGGCACCATAGCTAGCTCTTAGGCCATCACTGAGTGTTTTAAACCTCTCTAACCCATCCACAAAGTCTGCCTGGGTGCCAGGACTTCCTTGGTACATCCCCTCATATGCAACCCCCCAACTCGAAATATCAAATACACGCCTCCTTGTTTCCAGGGGAATTTTCATTTATCCTAAAATGGTCACACTACTTTTAGTATTTGGGACCATTTAAAAAACTGCATTTTAGTAGGTACTCAAAAAAAAGCAGTCACAAAAAAACAAAAAAACTAAATAAGATAGATATACTAAGGGCCTAAGACAAACATGGATATGATAAAAATAAGGACTGATCTTATTATTACATCCTAAAAGTATGGATTTATTTAGCATAACTACATATCTTTTGGATGTATGTTCAGACATTAAGTAAAGATTGTGAATCTTGGTAGTTGCTCTCATGGCTACCACTGCTCGAGTTAAGACCTTTACAAAATGTAAAAGTGTTGTAAAACTGTGTAATTCTCTTTGGGATGCTATGCAAAGATGGTGTTTAATATTTACATAGCATTTACCTGACCTTTACATTGGTTAAAAATTGCATGCATTTTCAGCCTTTAAAATTGTAGAGTAAAGGATGTGAAAATCGATGTAATTCCCATCAATGTTTACTTAGTCTATAATGATGAGGTAAAGGTTCCTGTAAGTCTGTGTAATTCTCAATGTGATTTACTATGGATTTACTTTGTCTGTAATGATGATGTAAAGGTCATGTAAATCTATGTAATTCTCAATGTGATTTACACTGTATTTACCATGGATTTACTTAGTTTGCAATGATGAAGTAATGGTCGTTTAAACCTCTGCAATTGTATTTAAGCATGAATTTAAATTGTCTTTATTATCTCATATCATTAGCAGAATTAGAATTGTACAATAATGATAATAATTGTACCTTTTACCTTTACAATAAGAAGCTGGCATTGACAAAGGGATCTCAGGGTCAATATGCAGGTGGCAGAGGCCAGGATACAGATGATACACAAGAGTACCGAAAGATGCAAATGTCTTCTTATGTCTCAAAAATGATGTTTCAAATGATTGAAATAAAGAATATAATCATGGTGTCATTACAGGGCCTTACATTATATGTAATTTTCATATTTACATGGGGTGTACAAGGCCTCACAATATGTGTAACATTGGTATTTACTTGGGCTTTACTGGGTCTTACATTATGCATAATATTAGTATTTACAATGGCTTTACTGAGCCTTACATCTTCTGTAAAACTGTATTTATATTGGTTTTACTGGGTTTTACTTGAAGTGTAAATACAGAAATTACGACCTTTGATCTGGCAGTAAAGCCGATGCAAAGAGCGATCTTCATCAACTTTACAGAAAGTGGAACTTTCGCTGGTAAAGTCTGTAAATGTCTGTAGAGGCTGTAAAGGCAATGTAAAGCTCAAATTTCATGCATTGTACCCTATATCTCAGGGCTAGTATAGGCCAATAATTAGGTAAAGGAGAGGAAGATTAATGCCCCTATCATGTTCCCAGACCCTGAAAATGTGGACACAGCCACATAAAGTGAGTATCTAACGGCACTAATAGCAAAGGTATCGTGAAAAACATGAATTCCAGTAATGGCTTCCTTGTTCAGACCTATGATAGGCTTATATATATGCACAGGAGAGGGAGAACAATGCTCCCATCATGTCCCTAGACCCTTATCATGTGGATAAAGCCACACTGAATGAATGTCTATCAGCCTTTTTTGCAAGGCCATTGTATAGGACTCAGTATGGAGACCTAGTGGAGCCACCATCTTGAATTCGCTGGTTGATCTAAAACCCACTGATAAGACATACCATGATGGTACCTTGTCCCTGGTTAACACCCTCTGTGAATGTGGTTCTTTAGAAATTCAATTCATATCAAGGTTATTGATAACAATTCTCACACTAAAACCGAATACAGTCCAAATTTAGAATTGCTTCTACATATTTTTTATGTCATTTTCACCTGGTTCCTAATGGCATTGCAATTACCCTTGGGATTTAAAGCATTGGGGAAGGTTCCAATTTGGTATCAAGTGGATAATGAGGGGTTTAAATAGCCTAGAATGCACAGGGACATTGCGATAGAAGTGGTTAAATCTTGAAAATTCCAATCATCTGAAGGAACAAATCATATAATATAAAAAAGAACAACAGTAGCAGCCTGTTGGATGTTAAGCAATATTTGTCAACACTGTCAGAAGTTACTATCTTAGAATTATGAGCAGATTTATTTTGGAAGTACATATGGGGCTTATTCTAAAGTAATTATTTACAATACTGCCCTAATAGAATTTCAACAGTCAATGATAATGAGCAGGCATGGAGACTTCTATAGGGAATTGATTCTGCTAGTGTGCCCCTAGTACCTGAGCCGGCTTCAAATGAAGGCCTTTTTAAATTGAGAATTAAGTCCTTAATGATCTTATATGTCTCTCTGGTCAAGAATAGGTAATTGTTTTTTATGACATTACTAGTCCAGACCGTGCCAGCAATCCTAATGCTTCTGCTCCTTTTATGCACCTGAAGAAAGATACCCCTGCTATCATTCTGTGTGAAATATCTCATTGAACCATTCAAATAAAATGAAGACAATTTGAACCCATTCAGAGTCCAAGAATTATGTATAGCTCTACATAAGAGATAAGCTCTGTCAGCACATATACATCTATTGAAATTAGAAAGTCGTCTTCCAATGACGGAAGAAATATTGCTTCGTTGCAGTTTGCTGCTGATACTTACTTGCTTCCCCTGACTGAAAAGTAACCCCAATATTGCCATTGATAGTAATGATGCATCACTGCTCTTAATGCATCAAGCGCAGGGTTAGATGCACCTCTCTGACGGTGCCGAGGGCGGGAAAACAAGTTCCGCACCAATGGCGCCACCCTTGCCTCCCCTCAGAACTAAATTTGCAGCATCCCGGCCAGTTTGCGTCATCCTGGACTACGGTGCCGAGGGCCCCTTTTGAATCAGCTGGGGCACAGGGAGGATGTGTTCAGACTTAATTTCATCCATCTTAACTTACTTAGGGTCAGTTTTATCAGTTTTAGATAGGTAGGTTTATTTTACTACACTTGGCAGAACCACTAAGTGATCGCCCATCACTAAGTGATCGCCAATCAAGTGACAGTTTGAAAAAGTTATCAAGTTCAACTTGGAAGTTTTCCATGTGCTTGGCACCACTGACAGCCACAAGTCTGTCAGTCCTGAAAGTCTGACACACACCAGTTTTCACACCAAAAGGAGGATAGTTGCTGGCACTCCAAACCAGATCCAACTTACCAGTTTCACCAGTCTACAAAGTGCAAAGGGAAGTTTTTGATTTTAAACATTCTTACTACATCACTGTTGCCACTTGACTCCTGTACAACCACACTTTGCTTTGGTCTGGGGCTAAAAAAACACCACTGTTTACTCTCACTGCACTAAACTTTTGCACCTAACCTGTGCACAGCTTAAAATAACAAAGACTTTAGGATCTGCACACTCTTTCTTCAGTTATAAGCACATCTTGCACACTAAACCCTTTGTCATACTAGAGATTTGTGTATGATCAAGTTGTCATATAAGAAATATCATATGACTAGGGATTATAGTGAGTAAGAATATCAAGCTCTTATTATGTATTCCAGTTATCACTGGTTTATTCAAGGTTTAGGCAGAACTTATGTATCAGTAATACAATGTCAATACACAGGTAATTTACACACAGTAAATGTAACATGAGTATAAGTAAGTGTTCCACTCCTATGTGTATTAATAATAATAATAATAATAATAATGATAATAATAATAATAATAATAATAAAAATAATAATAATAATAATAATAATAATAATAATAATAATAATAATAATAATAATAATAATAATAATAATAATAATAATAGTAATACATTCAATATAGGTTCTAGGTGGGTTCCCACAACCTAGCTCCTGGCCTGCTGATAGAGGGATAATATAAATGTGTAACTTTACCTCTAGTAGATAGATAGAAGAAGATAGCCTCTGGCCACAATTGGGATGTAGTCCTATATGCCTGTCTGACATAGTCTAACCCAGCAGAGTGTTCTTGGGGCAGATGCATAGCAGGCTGCAGGAGAGCTGGACTAGGATGTTGTCACTGAGGTGGTTTTCTGGATACTGCCCCAATGGAGGCCAGAGGCTGGGTTTAAGTAGCCAACCCATGGCTTCCTCTCCCCAGACTAGCTTGAGCCAGTGGCAACTGCCACTGCCCTTGTCCATTAGTGCAGAGTCTTTCATGTCCATGGGGGTACATAGGACACCCCCATAAGCAGTGTGGTGCCCCCATTGTCCTCGTCTGTTTGGCATGTTCAACGGCCCATATCTCTGTCATTTATGCAACTGCGCCTTTGTAACAATGCATGTTGAGAGGGGAACATGTCAGTTCTCCTTGCCCTTGTATAATTTATCCATAATACCCTGACATTAGTTTACCATAATGACTCACATAGGACCTCATAACCTGTTTTTGTAGCAAAGATAACCCTGATGAAGGCTTATATAGCCGAAACTGTAGGTTCATTACTGCAAATGAAATGTCATAACAATCTACATGTTGAAAGAGTAGTTGTGTTGTTTTAGTTTTAGAGCTTAGGCTGTGAAAAAAAAACAATTTATTTTTATTTGCCAAAATTTTGTTTGCCATTTTATGGTGCTAGTCTCTCCTTTTCAAAACAAATCAAAACATCTCAACAATGCCACGCTCAACTCACAACACCACAGCCACTACTGCCGGCGATGCTCCTCCGGCAGCTACTACTAATGGGGGCCACAACTACCCACTACAGAGTCTTGATGGTTACTAGTGTATGTGAAGGCGGCCTATGCTGGTCTGAGCATACAGGTAGGATGCAGCCGGCAGGCAAGGTAGCGACTAGGGCGATCCCTATGATCGGTATGTGTAACTATGGGGGAGGTGTGGACAGTGTACACATAGTACTATGATATACAATGTATAGTGATATAGATATGTATAGAGTTAACATTTATATAAAGATAAAAGATTTCCATATATAACATAACTCCCTCCTTTGTAAAAATTATTTGAAAAATAATTTAACTATGCCACAGTGTATTGCACTGTAAGTCGCATTTACACAAACATGTTAAATATTATTACACATACCTAAATACATAATTATATGGTAACCTTAAAATGACACTAAGCATCCTCTTGTTAATGTTCCTAAAATTAGGTTTGAACTGCTGTAGAACATGTAAAAACTGTGAGTTGAGAACCAATTAAGATTTTGTATGTGGGTAGCTAGTCATTGATAGAGTAAGGTCTTATAATTTTGATCTAGTGGTTTCAACTCTGTTTCATCCAAAATTCTTATAAAGTTAAGTGAAACTTTTACAACTTCTTATGTAGGCTAACTAATACAAAGATCTATTTAACTAATTTTTACAAATCCTTGTGTGCCTATCGATAGCATCAACATTTATGTTCTTTAATCAAAGCTTAAGTCTACTCTGAAAAGGAAGAGGTAGAATTAACACTATGAATCAGTCCTTCAGCGATTATGAATTTACACCCCAAGGTTGCATGGCTTGCCTTAAGTCAAGATATAGCTTTATGAAAAAATCTGATCCAACTATGCAATGGTGGTGTATAAGAATACACAAAACAAATATAAAGATTTTTTAGAGTAAATATGATGTAAGAGATTATATACAACTATACAGCTTTTGCTGTAGGGTGAGTCTGCTCCGCATTTTAATTTTATGAATTATCAAGAAAATATTCCAGTGTCTTTGTAAATGAATGTGAGACATTTTCTCGGATTCCAATGTCAAAGGTCTAAATATGAATATTTATATATTGTCCTTCTTGTGTATGCATTGTCTTCTGTTGTAAAGTTCATGTATCTGTATATTTAATAAGTTTGTCTCCAAACTGGATACTGGAATGTCTATTGTTGATTGTTTATCGACTATTGGCTCTGGTGGTTACTGAAAGCTTGTGGTGTATTAAAAACCTCTATTTCTACACCAAACAGGTATTTCAAAATTTGCCCTCCAATAGCCAGTAGAGAGCGTCTGTGATGCTGATAAATGTAACTATCCTTAATCAGATTAATAAATAGATTAATTTCCGTCTTTATCATATCTAATTTCTCAGACTGCTTGTGACATTTTGATTACAAATATAGTTAGACGGCTTCAGTTTCACTGCTGTTGTGATGTTAAAATTTATAAATTGTGCTAGGTTTGGCGAACTTTTAGATTGGGGATAGAATACAACACAGAAATTGTGACGTAGCACTAGTTGGTGTACAGATATGATCATCTGTACGAGAGAGACCACAAGACATAGCCTGTTAATGAAAAAATACAAAAAAAATACAACAATGTAGCGCCTGTATTTGTCCTCCTTGGTAGGCGTGCAATGTCTGAAAATCCAAAAGGACACGGTGTATCTTCAGCCAAATGGCAGGCGGAAAAACATCAGGGTTCCTTACCAGATTTCCAACAGAAAGCCAGGTCTGGACTCAGCTGCACCCCCCCCCCGGTGCTAAAATGTTCAGATTTTGAAGTTTTTAGGCCTTCGCTGGTTGATCTGTTGCCCCCTGGTACCTAACAGACCAGGGTTTGTTGAGTTTTTCGTCTTAAACCGGCAGAATCGCTCACAATTCACTCACATATCGCTTGGTAAACCTCATCCACCGAGGACCTACGCCGGAGCAAAATGCCTTATAAATGCCCGCCCAGGCCAGACCCTCGGCTTGGTGGCTGAGCTGACTAAACCGCTGGGTTAGTTCTGCCAAACGCCACACAGAGTTCTGGGGACCGTGGGTTTGAATCATGTCCATGCCTGGTTGGTCCAGACGTGCTTCAGACCCCCAACTCGGGAGCATTTATGGGTCAGATGCTGTCCTCCATGATGTTGCAGATGATGCAGCAGGTTCAGGCCCAGGCCACGGCACAGGAGGAGGAGGAGCCAGACAATGTCCAAGAACCAGAGGCCCCACCTGGTAAACTGCAAGACCTTATAAATGAAAGGAGCGTCAAGGAAAAAGAAAAATCCAAGAAGGGGTCAGTGACTTTCTTGAGTCCCTCTTCTCCGAGAAAAGAATGGGGCTGACCTTGACCTTGTCCATGGTATGTACCCACAACCAGACAATGCAGCTAAGCTAGTGGCACCGGAACTGGAACCTGCACTACAGGCACTCCTGAACAGGCCCGGCAGTACAGAGTACCTCAAGAGGGACGAGGCGCTGAAAAAACTTCCAGCGCATTTGGTGAAGGCCATGCTGGCATTCTAGCCAGTCATTGACCTTTGGCTCTCGAGAGGCTCAAGTGACCTGAAGCTAGACCACTGTGGTGAGTCATTTATTGACGGAATGCAGCTGATCGTCAGCATGATCAACGCGATTACGGCTCGTTGGAAGGACCTCCTCAAGCCTGCATCATGCCGAAATATGGGGAACACCTGCTAAAGAAGGCAGGGAACGACCCTTAGTTTCTGCACAGCGGCAAAAACCACAGCAGAGACGGCCTTACCCACCGAAGAGGCCTAACAACATGCAACAGTAACTGTACAGATAGACAAAGACTTATATCATCAAAATGTTCACGTCTCTGTTTGCTGAATATAACTGTCGTAGTAAAAGTTTTGTTTGGTTTTTCTGTCGGGGGATTCAATTGCTCTGAAACTCTCATAGGTTTCCGGAAACGCTTAGGTTTCCGAGGAATAATATTATTCGAGACCTACCTGTAAGTTGAGGTATGATTAAGATTATACTGAGGGAACCTAGGGGCTCAGGGAATATAGCTGTCTGAAACCTGACTACACAAAGAGGTCACAGGGAGATTTATGGGTCAGGTCGTCAGAAAGTGTAAGATTTTGCCCTTGAAGGCCCTTAAAAATTAATTTCCTAAATTCTTTATATAACCCTAACAAATTTGTGAAGGGACATCCCCGCAGCTCAGAAAACCAAAAAATACCGACTTAGGACATTGGGTTCCATTTTTATTGCTTGTTTTGTGTCATGTAACGTCCGGTACCAAAATGATGAAATATGGAGGTAATTAAAGTTGCTGTCAGTAATATAGAATGTCCCATTATGCATAGCAAACACATGCAATAGCAAGGCCAATATGCCTATTATTGACTTCAATTACGAAATGGAACAAAATTTGAGTTATGCATGCACAGTTGACTGCCTCTTACATGATGATAAAAGTAACGTCTTGTACTTTTATCAGAATTATTTCACATAAGCTGTTCTCACATGGAGACAAATGCTGATAGACACACAATTTTTTCACCAAAGTAGGGGATAATAGGTCCCTTTATATAGGTAATAACAAACATGGTGAAGCTTTATTTTTTACACTTAGTATAACTGATTTAGATTTAGGTACCGGACATTACAAATTACAGATTTCCATTTTCAAAGACAAGTGATGAAAAAATCTCATTCAGTAACATGCCCAAACCTCATGGAAATGATACCTATAACCATATACAATATAAGAAATAACTTTGGGATACTCCAGATGTTCTTTATTCAATACAGGACACTTGTAAACAATACAAAAGGTCAAAAAAGAACAAATTTGGCCATTTTTTTCACTTTGGCAGGCTACAAGTCTGCGAGTTTTTGATGCATGACCACAAATCAACATCTTTCTGATAGCCCTAAGTGTCTTCTATCAAATGAGTCTATGTAAGACAAGATTGGTTTGCAACTTCCTTCTCCAGAGCCATAAGAGTCCAAAATGACCCCAAAAACACTAAATCTGCTTTCTGGCGACTTGACCCATATACCCCGACTACCTGTGGGGCCAGGACATGCTAGTTCAGTATATAACATGGTTATAGAGTTTAGGCACTGATTTAAGTTCCTAAAGTGGATAATATGAGTTCTAATATCTAGCGATATAAGAATCCAAAATTGACGTGGACCGGACATACCTTGACAACAAGTTTACACCAAAGTAATTACTCAATTTTTGAAGCTTATGTATGAAATGTGACGACATGCTTTGGACATAACATAGTTGAAACCATATTCTACCTCCCTGTTGACTAGATTCCTTGATATTATGGCTGTATTTGATATAGAAAAAATTAAACTTTCGAAGCCAGGGACTGGCCATGCATGTTCGCCATTCTGTCAACACTACAGATGCCACTGCCTGGAGTGTGCATAATGGATTAGGCTATAGAGTGGCGCAGCTCTGTCTCAACATATTTGCGGTAGTAGGCCTACGAGAATGGGAGTTGCAGGAGGTCGCCAGCTTAACCATACGTTAACATGAAACCAAAATGGCCGAGGGCCATCTCGTCGACTCGCAAAAGAAAACAATGGGTTCTATCAATGGTAAAAACTTTAAAAAAATTAATGGTGGAAACTATATGCAATATGTAATGATCAGACTTGAACTCCTTGACTTCAGGGGTTCGATAAAAGTATTTGCCTACTGCTTATGCTTTTACCACCCCCTAAAGTCAACTTGTTCATGTCTAATCATTATATATTACATGTATTCATATGTGTCTGCTGGTACCTGCAACTAGCCCTAGGGCCAGGGTGCATTGTTATATGGGCCTATTGTTCTATGGTCGCACCTGTAGCCTTATGACAATATAGGTGCCAGTCTGGCTATTCACAGCCTCTTACCAGACCACTGACGACCTGAAGGAGTGGTAAAAAAAAGATTGATGGGGGGGGGGGAACTGTGAGCTGAAAGGTGTGATTACAGGGGATTAGCAGAAGAGGTGTTACAGTAAATAGATATTTTCTGAAATTACTGAAAATATGTCCCCATAAATACTTTCATCTTGCTCTGTATTGAATTCTGAATATATTGATATTTTTCTGTTCCCCCATTGACAAACCAAAGCAAATTTCCAAAGGCTAAATCAAAGATCAATGGACATTGATCCCTTCCTGTACCCCACCTACCCCCTTAATCATTAATAGAAACTCTAGAAACCATTTAAACTGCCCCTGACACTTCCTATCCATTGTCCCATCCACAATACGATAGCCATACTGGACGGAGGCCCCATCCTTCCCCATGTCAATATAACAGAATATTCCCCTATCCAGGCTGTCATAAACTCGGGATAAAGGTCCCATACTTTCCCTGGTCAATATGGCGGAATATTCCCCTCTCCATGCTGGCAAAATATGGTATAAACCTGGGGTGAAGGTCCCATCCTTTCCCTAGTCAAAATGACGGAATATTTATTTCTCCAAGCCGCAAACTTATGGTATCAACATGGGGTGAGAGCCCCATCTTTCCTCTGGTCGAAATATGATGTAGGACCCAGGTGTAGGACCCTGTCTCCAACATCCCGCCCCCCCGATGTAGCCAGTATACTCTGTAAATCCCTGGGAACTCCAACTCCAGTACATACCAACGACACCTCCACATTAAAATTCCTTGGTTTGTGTTGCCAGTATTCTCTATAAATCTCAAATGGGATTTCCAAGGGAATACATACTCCAGCATATTCCAAGGCAACTTCAAGATAGGAAGTTCCATGGGATTTATGTAGCCAGTATACTATGTATATCTGAAACGGGATTTCCATGGGAATGTATACTCCAATATATCCCAAGGAAATGTCCACATAAGAAGTTCCTTTGGATTTACATAGCCAGTATACTCTGTAGACCTCAAATAGAACTTCCACAGATAACTAAACTCGATTATATTATAAGGAAACTATGAGACAACATTTTACTTGGGATTTTTGTAGCCAGTTTACTCTGTAGATCTCAAATGGGGTTTCCACAGAAAATTAGACTCCATTGTATTCCAAGGAAACTTCCAGATTAGAGTTTCCTTGGGATTTACGCTGCCAGTATACTCTGTAGATCACAAACGGGATTTCCAGGGGTACCTATGTTCCATTATACCCCCAGGCAACCTCAAGGCAAGAAATCTTTTGAGTTTCCTTGGAATATATGTAGACTGTATATATAATATACCTCGACTTTGGTGCAGTGTTTGAGCTTGTATAATACAGATTTTATCTTAGGTTTTACGCCAATGTTGACATAAAAAGAAACCTGATTAACACTCGATTTTAAAAACGTTTCTGCAACGTTTTAATTTCTAGATAGTACTCATTGCGTGAAAGTGTTGAGAAATGTTATTTTTAAGAAAAATGTACTCTTTACAAACGTTACCTGCACCGCATACACATGCACTGTAATAAGGAAGGAACTCTGAATCAGCAGAGTCTGCATAGATAGGTCCTCCATATTAGTGCTCTTTAATGATATATAGGATTGAATTATTAATCAAGTTTACAAATTCCGCCCATGGTGGAGGGACACATGGTTAATTGAACAAGAATTGTCTTTTTATGAACGTTTCACATGTAAAAAACAGTTGTTTATTTGCTGGTAGCTCTACTGCAGGAATTAAAATACTAGTCAACTCAAAATCATGACATTCTACCTTAGATTTAACTTAACTACTACCTAGATGGAGCTAACAGATTTGGAATCAGCACTATCAAATACCGAAATCCATACCTGAGTATGATTATCCCAATAGATATATAGCTATGGTAGTTTGCACCTGAGGTGGGTCATGTCAAACATTTCCTTCAGTCATTGAGATGATTATCGTTCACGGGACAGAAGTGCCAAGATAGCCATTGCTAAAATCTTAATATTTACGATTTTGTAGGTCAAAATTAATACTTTTCTGTGCAAAATCATGATTCGGTTTGTAGCATAAGAAATCTGCTTTAGATGCACACAGTTAGGCCTACTTTTAAATGATACAAGGGGCATGATGAATCCTACATCTGTTGAAATTACTGCATTAAAGGGTCAAAAGATTGACCCTTGTGATTCTCACAGATCCAATGAGAAAACTTCTTTGCTATTTTGAGGCTATGAAGTACCAAAAGAGCTGCAGCCCTGTCTTCCGACCAAAGTCCACATTGGCCAAAATGAAATCACATCCCTGGATATCTCAATAAACATATTTGGATGCCCTTCCATACAAATATTTACTCATAATTATCTACCCATATATATATGCAAGGATATTTCTAGGTTTCCAACTATAGTATTCATCATTGGACCCCTTCCTAGACGAGAAACCCGGGACTTCTTTTGAATACCTAAAAATCATAGTGTTACCCCTAAAAGGGTTAAGAAATCGTTCAAAACAAACACTGAAAAATCCTAACACTTAGTAGCTCTGACACATAGATATAGAGGCATCGATTCCTTGTTTGACAGAAGATGAAAGAAAGACTCTTTCACAACACGTTACCTCTTACAAAAGGGTGTGGATGGCTGTTACAAAACGTTACAATAAATGTTGGGAAATTGGGCTAACATCTAAATTTACATGGTACTTGCCATTGATCATTTAAATGATTTATACGTAAGAAATTCATCATAATATAATTATTTCATTATCTGTACATACCTCCTATTTATATCCATTTAAACTGGGAGAAAGTCTACAGGTTTCTTATAGGTAGCCTCCTTGAAAGCCTCGTTGATTAGTAACTTCAGGCATATTTTTGTGTATATTTTCAAACTGCAACTCAACTGAAGAACTTAATGGACTTTTAAATGCAACTGGACTTATACATGTATGTCTTTGGTATCACATCATATTATGTAAACCTTGGCTTTCCACCCGTAGGCTCCTTCCTTTGTCCAAACACTGGACAGTCATAGAGATTGTTGATAGGGGATAATCAGTACAAAGTACAATACACAAATTTATATATTGTATTTTGTGTTAATGTTTGCTAAAAACTATTGTATCTTCATCTATTCCAGCCCGGGAGATGGCAGTTCTGAAGGATCAAAGGTGTAATAGCTCAACAGTCTACTATCAAACCAGGGCAGGCCATGCCTCATTCTCCCAGTTGAAATAAAACATTTCAACATTTAAAAAAAAGTTTTTATTTGTTAAAAAAGAAATATGCCTTACAAATTAGAAACCAAACTTTTTTTTGTAATTTTAGAGAATTTCCATGAATTTTTGAGATTTTTTTTCCCGTATTATGACCAATTTTTCATGGATACATTCTTTGGATGTAGGTACAGTTAATAACTTTGTTAGGCATAATCTTTGCGTATTAATTTTTTCCCCACTTTTCTCATATGACTTGTTTTAATTGTTCTCTCCACTATTTCAAATAATCAGATAGACCTGCCCATACATTTCTAAACATTTTTTTTAAATCAATAAAATAAAACACGACCTACCGACCCTGGATATTTGAGTCATGTAACTGGAAACACACAATATTGTTTTTGCCCTGTCCATCCTGATAAACCCCAGTGGATCCTGATACACCCCACTCTGTCCTAATACACCCCTGTCCATCCTGATACATCCTTGTCTGTCCTGTACACTCTTGTCCCATACCTTTCTACATTGATTATGCAGTATCAAATAATGAGTTTTTCATCACAGGTCAGATCAGGGCAAAGACCCAGTCCACAATGCCACCATGAAAAGAATGCATGTTAGTGACACAAGGAGATGACAAAAATGATATTCAAATGATGACAAATAAAGACCTGACCCCAAACTACTTATCTAAACCCTTTTCAAGCTAAACACTATCTATCTAAATGCCTTTTAAGCTAAACACTATTTATCTAAATGCCTCCTAGAGCTAAACACTATCCATCTAAATGCCTCCTTAAGCTAAACACTATCTATCTAAACCCCTCCTAAAACTTAACACCAAGTATCTAAACACTTCCCAAAGCTAAACACATTCAAAAGCTAAACACCTTTAACCTAAACATGTTTAAAGTTAAACGTGTTTAGCAAAAAAATGTGTTTAGAAAAGTGGGATAAGAATGTGTTTAGCTATGTGTTTAGATCCTAAACACTGGCGTTTGGTTGCTAAACACGAAATTAACAGTGTATACCCCCTCCCTCCTCAGTGTGTCCCCTCCTTCCTCATTGCCTCACTTCCCTCCTCATTGCATCCCCTCTCTTTTCAGTGCGTCCCCTCCCTCCTCAGTGCGCCCCTTCCCTCCTCAGGAGGCTGTTGCTCCTATAGTAAAAGGAAGAGCTGGCTAAAAATGCCCTCATTTCCAGTCCTTTCTTTTCATGTAGCTATAACTTGTCCCTTTTGTTGCTCACAAGTGGTCATTCAAGTACGGTGCTCAAAAAGGGGGATTTGAGTAGGTACCTAGTTGGGAGAAGTCAGTCAGTACTATAAACTATAAATAAACTATAGAGTGTGTGACATGAGTAGGTACCTGGTACTGCAGCTCTATCTATTTTAAACAAGGCAGTTGACTTTTCAGACTAATGTGGTGAGTGCAAGTACTTAGGTGAAGCAGTGCACGACTTGTTTAGAAAAGAGGGCATATACTCACAGCTCATTTTACAATAGGAGCAACAGCCTACAGTGCGTCCCCTCTTTCTTCAATGTGTCCCCTCCCCTTCATTGCTTCTCCTCTCTCCTCATAGCTTCTCCTCCCTCGTCAGTGCGTCCCCTCCTTCCTCATTGTCTCCCATGAGATCCATGAAATGCCTAAATGTGGCCTAAACTGATGATTCATTTGATGGAAATAAACAGAATGCTGTGTTCCCTGGATGTACCACAAATCCCATTAATTGATGAACCCCTAGGTAACATACAAAGGTTTTACAGTGTGATATCTATGTGTTTATAGGGAGCTATTCAATGTATTTACCGGGGTTTACTAGGCCTTACATTGTTTGTAATTGTGGAATCTACATTATTTTTACTGGGCTTTGCATTAGGTGTAATGTTGGTATATACGTGGGTTTTACTGGGTTTTGCACTAGGTATACTTTTGGTATTTACGTAGGTTTTACTGGGCTTTGCATTAGGTGTAATTTTAGTATTTACCTGTGTTTTACTGGGCTTTGCACTAGGTGTAATTCTGGTATTTACGTGGGTTTTACTGGGCTTTGCATTAGGTGTAATTTTAGTATTTACCTGTGTTTTACTGGGCTTTGCACTAGGTGTAATTTTGGTATTTACGTAGGTTTTACTGGGCTTTACCCCATTGTAAATATAACCATTACGACCTTTGATCTGGACATTTTCCTGTAATTTTCTGTAAGGACCTATAAGCTTCTGTAAATACAGAAATTACACCTTATGTAAAGGTATTGTAAAGGCCAAAACTGGTGCAGTGAAGCATTCCACTAGTGGACCCCCTGAGTTGCCAGCATCAGCCTGCCATGAGGGAGAAGGCTGCCCGCCTCGTCGAACAGAGGGGCCTGGAATGGGTCTCGCCTGCCCTTCCTCACCCTCTCTTCAGCCTCATTTAACTCTTCCCACAGGTACTTCCCTGGGCCAACAGACAATAGCCTCTTTCAATGCGGCCGTATCTACCCACACCACTATCAACAAGAACCAGCAAGCTACATTCTACTTAATATTTTTGCCATCCACTATGGCGTTGACATAGTGGATCCCACCATCACAGACTCATCGCTGTTCCAGCAATTTCTGGCCACCTCTCTGAATTCACCCACTTCCAGAGGGAACTATACCTCTAAGGCTAAGCTCTAGATAGAAGAGCAGGGGGGGGGTGATGCCTCCTGTCTCTGGACAGGCCTACCAACCCAATGCGGTGGCAAAAGGAGCAACAAACCGTCACCCTCACACACCATCGCCTACCCATGCTTTGCTGCCCGGAGACCTGGTAAAACTGTGCTCCTCTCTCCAGCGAGCCCATGACAGCCCGGTACTCATAGCCTCCCTCACCACAGGTTTCTTCACCTTCCTTAGGGCCTCCGATCTACTCAGCCCATCCACAACAATGTGGGCTGCACCTCACACCCTCTCAAGGTCCAGTATACAACTCACAGACACGGGTCTTCTTGTACTCATTAGATCATTGAAAACAATCAGACCGAGCCCCCCCCCCCCAGTGGTCCTGGCATTGCCCTGGATTCCGGGGTCCCCGGCCTGTCCAGCAACCAACTGGGCCATATACATGTACATAAACATCACAACAGCTTCACCTCACTCCCCATCTTTAAAGACGGTTCGCCTGTGACACCCGGGCAACTCTCGACAGTGGGCAGGTTGGTTCTCACCCAACTAGGCAGCCCCTATGGCTTAAATTTCTCAGACCATTCCCTCTGCCAGGGAGGCTCACAGGCGGCTGTGGCAGCCGGTTGCTCTGAACAGGATGTTGCCACCCATGGCACTTGGAGGTCCTCAAGCCAGTTATCATCACGGGTGGCTGCTTCACTAGCAACCCTGTCTGGACCACAACAATGACTGCCCATTACCTTCCACGGTAATTTTATACTGTGACCCTGTGTGTTCTATTATACTTTGTGTGTTATCTCACAACCAACCAATACTCAGTTGTAACACTCCGTGTTTCATGAGTTAGTTTACTCACTCGTTTATTGTGCCTTAGTTTTCACACTTTATAAAGTCGTACCACAAACTGTACTGAAAGTTCATACACTACAGATATTAATAAACTCTCCATATTCATCAACCTCGCATTTGGTTTCATTGATAGAAGGTGTTTAACAGTGCCAGGCAGTCTCAAACATTCAGACTTGAAATATTTCTGTCTACGTGCTACTTCTGTCAAGCGATGAATTTAATAAAATAAACTAGCAACTCGCCAATAAATTACAATATCTTTATTGTTAAGCAGATGATAACGCTCCATCACTGACATAGAAGGATGTATCGTTTTGCGATACATATTGATAGTTCATATTGATCTAAAAGTAAATGACAATTGACAAGCTTGATACACTGAGTTCCATGTTGGCCTTACCTCTCAAGATATACAGAATCCATCATGAGTGTCTGATGAATTGATCCCTCAGTTCTACATGGAGTGGTTGTGTGTAGACTGGCTCCAGGCTAACCAACTGTATCTCCTACTCTAGCCCTGCGCACTCTGACTCTGGGTGCCCTGTGCTCATTGTTTATATTACTCTTATCCGGTGAAGGGATATTCCCTAGGTTTCTATTTCATATCACTATCCGATCCCTTAGGATAACAGGCTGGAGGGCTTGTCATAATGGGGAGAGTATCCTATTATTTAGGATACCATAGTGTAAAGTACACCCTTATGGTGAGTGTAGGTTTTAAATAGGCGATTAATAATTGGTTATTAATTTAGTGCAATCTATAGTCTAACATATCTTAGACTGTAGTGAGCTTGAAGCTGCATCATCTTTTGTGTCAGTTGTGCTTGTACCTTTAGGTGCTTTCTCTTTCTCTCCCCCTTTCTCTCTCTCTCTCTCTCTCTCTCTCTCTCTCTCGCTCTTGGTTGGGCCAGACCACACACTCACCTCGTCATTACTTGTCCAGATTCACTACTCTAATAAAGATGTGGTAAAATATCATCTGAATATCATTTATCATCCATGCTAAATTTTCCAGAATTCTGTGTGAATCACCGGTATTTTTTTTTCAATAGATCCTTGAACTTTAATCGAAGCTGATGCACAAAACTAATAGAAGAAATACAATACTGCCAGAGGCATGCCTAAAAAGGTTGCCAAATAACATTCAAGAAAACGGCTGAATGCATTTGCGAGGTTCTTCAATTAGTCAAATAGTGTTTTATGCAAAATTTGATGAGATTCCTTTCCGACAAAGAAATGTCAGAAGTGAAACACCCTCTGTCATGCAGTAAACGATCTTGACATTTTTTTTTATAAAGTGGGGTTCATGGAATATCCTGTCCAGAATAATTTAGTACTTTAATCATCAATCTTTACTGTACCTTTTGATATTCTATTTATCGCACCGGGCTACCAAATCTATACATTAATTGACAACTAATTTTCATAACATACAAACCTACCATCAATTGTAAGTTTCATTGAAAATAAACCCCTATTCAGCCTAATGATTCTAGGGAATTGCAAAATAGCAATAACAATAATGTCTTGATAAAACACTCAAGGACATTCATACTGAAAGTCAAGCTGTTTTGCATCAGCAACCTAGGAAAAAAGCTGGCTGCCACAATGACTCGCGACTCATAAACACTTGACAGTCTTTCAATACTTAATGACCACAGGAATCCCAGGAGACTATAAAGATCTGGTATTAAAATCAGAAAAAAGGGAACATTCTTTTCTTCCATTATGATTGCAATGCCCCTCCTCAGTGTCCTCTATCAAAATGCCCAAGGGATTCCTCTAGTCAGAGATCCCTATTATGCTTGTGTAATGGAAGATGGTTTAGAATGATGTGACAATAGGAAATGGGCAAGGGCAATGATAAAAAGGTGAAAGTGTACTCGGTCATCTCCAACAACTCAAAACATAGTTACAAATTACTTTTAAGGTATGAGTGTACATGGATGTTTTTTTAAAAATACTGAATCTGAAAAAATGAAAGAGGGGGTGCAGTGATCATTACTTTATAATGCCTTGAAAGTGCTGATGTACACTGATGTACTATTAGTGTGTAGAAGTAGAAATATCAGAAAGTGCATTATACTCCACACTTTGACTTAAAGTCTTGAAGCAATGTTTTCTGATTCGAGGTAGCAGAAGATGACAATTAATAAGAGTTATGATAATACCAATTAGATATCATTCATTCTAGTCTAATCCAGTAGTGTTTCAGCGTTTAATCAGTATTTCCATTGTTTGCATATCAACAGCTGATTCAGGGCTGAAATCGACACAGGATAATCAAACGAACTTCTAACAATCAGTCTTTAAAGATTCAAAGTTTGTATTTTTCACGTTTATTCAAATTTGTTTTATAGTTGTCAAGTGACTCTGAGTTGGAATGCCAACGTTGAACCAACATTGGAATTGATATCTTTGATTCAATGGTGACAACATCAATACTGAATAAATGTTGAATTGAGAACAATATTTCAATCTGTTGAATACAGTTTGACCAACTCTATCAACATATATCAAGCAGTCATCACAGTGATTCAGTATTTTGTGCCCAGATTGAAAAAAGCATGTCTTGAGAAAGGTAAAACTACTGGAAGAGTCAAAATCAAAAGCTTGTGTAGTGTGCATCACTTATCCTGAATTCATAACCTATATAGAAGTTTGATGAAGGAGCCTACTTACACTGTAAGAAGTAGACAGGGTTATTTTACAGCAAAATCCCTTGGCAACTTTGGTTCCAGTAAATTTTCTGTAAATCTACAGGAGGAGAATCATTGTAATATTACAGAACAATTCAGAGTAATCATACAGTATATGTAACTGTGATCATATAGCAAGCTCATTCAGTTCTACAGAAGCATATGCTGTAAATTTACAGCAAAATGTAAATATAATAACAGAGAAATTTCCTGTAAATAAACAGCAATATGGTCTGTGAATGGACAGCAAATTATGCTGTAAATGATCAATAAAATATACTGTAAATTTACAGAAATATTTGCTGGCAACTGAGGTTCCAGCAACTATTGCTGTAAAATTACAGAAACTTGAATTGTAGAGCTACAGCAAGGGGTTCTGTTAATCAACAACAAATGTATTGTATATACTGGTATGTTATAAACGACACTAGCTACTATATACTATTGGGGTCAGTTCTTGGTAATCATCCCCATGATATCATTTATGTGTGCGCTTCATGCATGCATTGATACTATAAACCATGCATGCCTAATGAAGACTATTGAGAGTAAGAGAAGTAGAGAACCATCTCACCCAAACCATTTCATGGTCATTCAGTTTTAATATTGAAATAACCTAAGGGCAGATTCTGGTGTCATGTATGCATATCATTGGTTGTTCCTAGTTTCTTCTCAGGTAACCTTGTACAATATCATTGGTGATGCAATACGGGAAAAGGTAACATTATGGGGATTTAGTGTTATTCCCCACATCTAGATGCCACAACCAAATGATATAAGAAGATAATTTTGTTGTAATCTATCAGAATACATTTTGTAGGTCGTCCTACATATTTGGACAATCGCAGACCCTGAGCAAAGACTTCTTTTACAGCACAAATACCTATGTCATCATACCCAAAACTGATATTATCTGTGCAAGTTAACAGAAATTGTAATATTCCTTGTTCAGGTATGTCTATCTGATTTAGGTAATCAGTTGACAAAGATAATATCCAATGAACTCATTAAACTACATCTGTTTCAATTGAAATGAAGAGGTTTTAGGGATCATTTTGGTATATGGATGATCAAAATCTCACAAGGATAGGCCAAGGAAAGTTCCCTGACAATGTTAGATGTAATACAATGTGCAGCATTTCTGGGACCACCTGGTGGCCATAAGTAACACTACTCCCCGTAATGTTACGTTTTCCGACGTTTAATCACATTGGTGCACAATGCTAGATTGAACCTGTTGAGGTTATTATCATATTGCAATTCATTATTAAGCTCTGGGGACAATATTTGATTTGGGTGTGCAATATAAGACTATACATACTAAACATAGCTGGCCTAGGGCATACTGCATACAGAGTAATTATACAGGATCACTCACTGTACACATATATCTACACCTACAAAGCCTTGGTATTACAGTAAGAGTCACGGTATTTGAGAGTACAGCACTTTCCCCTGTGAGCTTACAAGAGACATAAAACATAACCTTCGTACAGTGTACGTCTATAAATACCTCAACTGTATGGTGATAACTGTGGTGATGGATGAAATCAGCTGTCTAGACATTAAATGGTGCACATAAAAAGTTGTTGCTAGCTCTTTGCTAATCTACAGATAACAATCATAGCTGATTCCAGAAGGCTTAAGAAGTGTGTTGATTACAGAGGTAGCTTGCAAAACCAACCATTCACGTAGACTCAAATTCACACAGGTTACCAGAACGGACAAAAAACACACATGCGTTCATGTGTATTTATATAACATATCCGATGGTAAGCTGTTGCGTTAAGCTTCATTCACAAAATTAATATACACTTTGATAGGATGTTGGATAGGATATGACCAATAATCATGAATTGTCCAGAAGTGGGCTGGCAGGGGGTCCCAAAAATATTCTGGACCAGCCATCCAATTAATATATGTCGATCTAAATATATTTCACCAAAACAATAGAATCCATAGATTCATTGTCTATTGATCAAATAAAACTCTGATACATCATTCATATATCCAGTGTAATGCTCATCATTGGCTTCTATAAATAGAGTATCTATGGATCATCTCCACCACAAAGTGGCAAGTTTAAATTTGAATTCAGAACTTTCTCCATACCCGACGTATTGAACAAAGAGATAACCAAATTATCATGTAATACGCTTTAAATACCCCAGTGTGTCAATCTCTTTGAGATGATTATGATTCTTCTTAGAATTGATTTGATAAGATGATCTGTTATCAAGAACCCACAGTGATCAATTATTGCATGAGCAATATATGATTCCCAATCACTGACAGTCATGACTATAATCATTATGAAGGTATGGTCGTAGACATTAAAGCGCCTCGATGTTAATAATATATGAGTGTGGTGATAAGCTAGAACAATTTTCCGTACCACCAGTGCATGATTATTATAACAAAAAAAATTACAAAGAAACACAGCAACCACTATAGGGACACTTAAATTGCGATTTATATGTAAAGGAATGTGTCTTAACGTTTTTGGCTATTCTATGGGAACAAGCTCAAAATCTGGAATAAATCTCGTTTTGGAAACAAACTCTTCATCTGTCAAAGAAGCTGAAATCACATCACTCTGACAGGTGAAAAGTCATCTTCAATTCACTGCAGACAATCACGTCTACTCCAAATGATGTTAACTTTCTATTCCGGGCCTCCCCAGCCCCAGGCCATCATTAAAAGGGGTCTATGTCTTGCTTTTCTATCCTCTCTGAGTGTGGGTGGTGTCCATATGCGCGGGCACTGGCACATATTCGTTCCTTGAATCTCCTCTTTCCTGTCCCCTCTTTCTTACATGTGTCTGGTGTCCATATGTACGGGCACAGGCACATGTGTTCCTTTGTGACGTGATGTCTAATGTACTTTTTCCGCCATGAATATGACCTTAGCTGTCGGCTTGGCGTTAAACAACCATTACTCACTCACTTTCTATTCAACCTGTCTGTACAGTTTTGCATTTCGGAAGTTATCTCCCAGTCGATCGTCAAATACTGCTTTCTTCAATGGAGAAATATGACACTCCTTTGAACAACACACACACACGTACATAGTCACATGAAAATAGGCATACCTATTTGTACTTTCTAACTTCAGGAAAATAAACTGACAAAAATAGTTATTCCCTGTTAGAGATAATAAGGATAAGTACCATTCTGTATATAAGACACTTGTAGCTTGCTTATCTGTCACTGCTACGAAAGCTGGAATATGTATACCAATCTTCTAAGTAGAACACCTGTTTTCTGGAAACATGTCAGCCTCAAAGAAAAGGGACAGCTAATATTATCTATCCGCATGACCATGACATCTCACATTGTTAGATCTGTGACGCAATATCAAATTTATGAGATGTATTTCTGACAAATAAATCACCAATGTGAAATCCTATTCACCAGTACTAAAGCCCTTGATAAGTCATTGATATGCGAGTGCAGCAATATGATTATATCTAATCTAGAGTATCTTTGTTTGATGTAAAGGTTTTGAATTCTCAATATTAATACCTACTCAGGCATGGTTACATTTTGTTTGTTGATTTCTATTTATAAATCTCTTATTAGAGTCTTCTTCTTGTCAGATCTTTCAAGTTCACTTAGTAGAGTTATCTTGTATCAGAGATATGGTGTTCATCAATGCGTAAATATAAACTTTGTTAAATCCTTGCATAAAACACACACTACCTAGAACCTGATGCAATTTGATGAAAGAAAGATGGTCCATGAGATCAAAGAGAGTATATTAAACCAGAGTATGCTCAATTGAAGGCTAGCCACTGCTAGAACCTGAAATAAGCTTTGAGATCATGAAATTACCTGGGCAAATGGATAGAGGTTTCAGTATTTGCCTTTGAACTCTAACTTTGTGAACAGAACCTGACACACTTTTTCCCCAATGGCAATATGTATAATACCATTATAACTCAAGTTTATACACAAGGTACCCTAGCTGGACAACATTGCTACAGGGGTTGTATTCTGCACAATTACCTAATGATAAATCAAATGGGACACATTAGGACATTTGATTCTGGTGCTGGAATTAATGCATTGCAAGATATAATGGGAAAAGGGGCCTTATTTCACCCTGCACTAATACCCCTTTTCACAAATAGCGTCACATGTGTGTATTACAGTGAGTGTATTTGTCATGAAAATACATCCTGTGATTGCAGAAACTTAAGATAGGCAATTAATTGTTGGTTGACAACCACCCAACCGGGGAAAAAGTCTTTTACCTCACCATCAACATACCATATTTATGAACACAGCATTAGATAAGCACAAAAAAACATCTCATTATTTCAATTCATAATGACCACATTTGTCTCTTGAGTTCTCTTGAGAATTGCTTCAACAGTAACAAGAAAATATGTGCACACTTTATGTCATTGTGGTTCCTATGCCCATCTTTAAAACAGTTTCCTCAGGGATTCTTCCAGTCATAAGTCCTCACATCCGCAGGGAATCATAGATTAAAGGCAATTTCCTTGAGGAAAGGATTGCTGAAATAAAAGCAGGTAACTATTGTGTACAGGGTGTTTTTCATCTGTTGTTACAAGTATATAAAAGTGCTTCATAAGCATGAGACTTTCTCTTAGAATACAACCAATTTGCAGAAGTCAACTGCAAGGTGAATAGAGTTTCTATGAACTATATCTATTATATGTCACTGGTGAGGCCTGTATTCCAATGAGATGGTCAGCATTAAGGCCCTTGCCTAGTTTCATGGAAGTTCTAGCTGGACACATTTATTGTAGGCATGTAAGCTACAACGCGATATAACCATCCAGTGCCCTTTTGGCAGCGGCCCAATTTTATCTAGTTATGTGGTAGAATATAAATGGAACATCAGCTAGAAAGAGAATAAAACATTGAACAGCAAATGACCCAAAGAGTAGCTTCCAATCATTAGCGGTAAAGATGATGTTAGGATTTTTCCCTATACGCCTGCTCTGAGGAAAAAGAGGAGCTGAAGAGAACAAATGTTTCAAACCTTACCAGATCTTACAAGGTCAAATGATGTATAGTTTGTAACTTAAGGGCAGGGGACAACAAGGGAACAGAAGAACAGAATAACCCTTCTCTTTAACTGGGTTATATTTTACTCATTTTCAAAATTTTACCAAATATGCCATAGATAGATATCGGATGTATGGTAATCAGTCTCCAAAGTCAACATTTAATTGCTACACAGATGTTATCTGACACCATATTTTTCGCAGATATAGGCCCTTGACTTGCTCGGCTTCATGATGTTGAATTTCAATTCACAGGGCAAAGATGCCATACCGATATGCCTTATTACAAGAAGAGAAACATAGAAAATAGGAGGGCCATGTGAATCACCATGTGGACATATATACGCCTATGTCATTTGACCATTTATGCCCTGCAAGAACTTTCAGTGCCTTGCCTCTAGTAGATCCAGAGATAAGAATAAATTTTCTAAGTAGTAGGTGTTCAGGAGCTTAATTCAAAACATCCTGGGATCCCAACCCCAGTGATCTTAGTGTAGGCACATATCATAAGACCTGGCTGGTCTACCCTATGTAATGCAGTGGTTGCAGGCCTGTCCAAAATAGCTAGTCCTGGGATCACTTCACTATTCCATTTCCACCACTAAGATCACTGCGATCTTAGTGAAAGAAATGCATAGTAGTTTCACCTGAGTACAACAGCACTTACAGGGAACACTCCTGATCGAAAGAGTGAATAGCCTGCTGCATACATAAAGATGGGAGGGAGGACGTTTGCTGAGTGTCCTTGAGGGCTCTTAGGGCTACTCATGCGTTAAGTGCACTGTAAGGTAATTCTTCCCTTCTCTCTCTTTGTCCTGGGGGGAGGGCACAATGCTTCTAATAGGCAAGCATAAATCATACATTCATGGGAACAACTCTTGAAGTTGAATACTGTACGGGGGTCAACTGCACCCTGTGCTCTTTTGTTAGCCCACATGGGAACGGGAAACCATGGTATAAGCACTCTTGTGAAGAAGAGTGACTCCACAGCTATTCCTTTATTTTGGGACTCTTAGCCCTGTGCCTAGTCAGTTCTTCTTGGAATAGTGTAGGAAGGCTGAGGCTAAGATCGATGCAATCTTAGTGCTGGCTAGGATATGTGAACCCAGTCAACTCTTAAGATCGCTTAATAGGATAAGGCTGGTTTATTCCTAAGATCGCTGGGGTCGTGATCCCAGGATGTTTTGAATTAAGCTCCTGGAACATGATTGTGTGTACACGTAGGACAGTAGGGCTATGCAGATAAAGCCTTACATCACAGTCAATATGGTATGATAGTATAGAGTTCAGCCTCAACTAACATGGAAACAGTTCTTTCAGGTTTACTTATCAGATTAATTAGATACCGGAGATATTATGTTCATCAATTCTTATGTAAAACCTTTGTTGAATACCTGCATAAAACACATGACACTTACAGCTGGCTGCAATATGCTGCATTAAGGATTATTCATGAGATTCATGTAAAGATTTTCACAAAGAGAGTATGTGAAATTGAAATGCCATACATTTCTCCAGCATCTGTGAATCTACGTTTGATGTCATATCAAAATACATGGGCACATGAATAGAGGTTTTTGATATTAGCCCTTGAACACTAACTTTATGAAAATAATCCGACAAAGTTTTATCCCCAACTGCAGTACTCAGTGTTATGGGTACTACAATAATACCTCAAGCGTAGCGTAGCTTTAGCATTTACCATAAAATGTCCGCTCCTGTGCAGCTTTTCAATCAGAACATCACAGTTAGTCCATTTCCACCTTGTGCAGTCCATGTCACCCCTCGAGCTGTCTACTTGATACACACCCTTTTAATGGAGATATTTTGAATAAACCATCATTTGAAAAATGAATGAGAGTCTCAAATGAGTATGTAAAGTAATGGTATTATTGATGGTACTGTATTGTATAAGAAAATGTATGTTTAAGTTGGAGGAATAATTGTAGCAAAGTTCATTCCCATTGTAGTTGTAATTCGCATCTCCACAGAGGTACCTAATTATCACATCGCATTATAAGGGACCGGTTTTAGACCAAAACATATTTTCATGTGTTTAAGTCATGTTACTGGAGATTACGCATTGTGTACTAAGAAACCTCTATTTCAAGAATATGTGGGGCCCAGGCCCACAGAATACATAATTTTATAAATAAAGGTGAGAAAAACATGGTCACAGGTAGACAACTCGAGGTATGCGGATGTCTACCCAAATGTCATGAAGACCTTTGGGGTTGAGTGGCATGGCACCAATGTGGAAAAAAATGCAATTCACACTATGGTGCTCCTCGATCACTAGAATAACCTGACAACTACACCTGCAAGTGATTTCCCTCATGAGTCAATTTTCCACCTTGAATTTGAAAATTGGATTGGTAGGTTGAATTCCTTACAGACATGAATATACTATGAACACATAGATATACTTTCTTTCTGGTATATGATACTCTAATAGAAGATATGATTGTGAAATATCAATATCAAGACTGAATCATTCATGTTTATTCTCAATGGGTCCATGAACCATAATCCCAGCAGATGCACACAACTAGTAGAAGAAATTAGCCAATCCTGCTGCAGGCAGGCATTAAACACTTTTAAAAGGTTTCTAAAATAACATATAAGAAAATGGCTAAATGCACTTGCAAAGGTTATTGAAGTAGTCAAAAGGTGTATTTATGCCAAAGTTGGTAAGGCTAAAACCATGATTCCAATTGACATGACTTTTTTTGCATACAGTTCTATTTCAGCCAAAGAAATGTTAGGAATGAAACACCCACTGCCTTGCAATAAACCATCATGAAAGTGTGATTTAGCTAGGTTGTTCAATTACCTTATTGGTTCTTATAAGCTCATCTGCTCTAATAAGCGCACCCCCCTTTTGACCTATAGGTGAACCCTGAAATCACAGAAATAGAGTGAGAATCACAACTTTTATTGTCATTCTATTACCCCGATGGTAATGGTGCCTACGGAAAGTTGTAATTTGTTATGTTCTTGGCTAAACTACGAACAACTACAAATAAACTGTTGACAGCATTTACGCATAATAGATTAGTAAATTCATGATCAGGTTGTACATTTGTATAGATTAACAAAATTAAAAGAAAAACACATGCATTCAGGTAAACTAATACAATATATCCAAAGGCAAGCTGCTGCATGAAGCTTAATTGATTCACAAAACGCATATAACAATTACTGTCTTAGTCACAATGATTGATATAGATCTAGGAGCAAAATGCAGCTGCTTCGTCTTGTCCACAATTAAACAAAGTTGAATGGTATCAAAGTTGAAGGCCATCAGCATGACTGTTCACTTCAAGTGCATTATTTCATTGCAATTCTTTGTTTTTCATTACAGTTTTCATTTATCATCTATATTACACTGCATGAGGGATGCCTGCAGCCACAAGTCCATACAAGAACATGGAATGGAGTATGAGAGACGATATGATGGACGAAGATTTCCAGATCTTCATCTAAATATGTCATTACAAACATAAAATGAAAGGGTAAGGTATTATTGCCTTGCCTTGAGCAGATTCAGATATAAGCACCATCCTAAATAATTACCCTTGCCCATCTGTCCTTTGCTCAAGGGCTAATATCTTCTGAGTGGCAGGTTTGAAATACTCAGTATCAAAATCAATTACTTAAGGTCGAATCCCACATGACGAAAATTGGCTAAAATATCTTTGCGATTTTGTCCCTTGCATTGTATGGCCCTTGTGGGGGCCATAAAACACAATGATTGATAAACTAATTTTGAATCCCACAGTGGTTTAGGGTCAAGTTTGCAGTAGTCTTTGTGTTTTATGGCCTCAACAAGGGTCATACAACACAAGGGATAAAATCGCAGAGATATTTCAGCCATTTTTCGCCATGTAGGATTCGACCTTTAGCCTCACAGTCCTCGGGTCTTTCAGGTTCACGTATCGGAATAATCTGATGTAGTAGATTATGATGATACTCAATTCTTAGGTATAAACTAAATTGAGTACCTGCATAAAATCCAACCCCATCTGCAGCTGGATGCAATCTGTTGCATTAAGAATTATACATGAGATATTACGTGAAGGTTTCCCCCAAATAGAAAATGCTGAATTAAATTGCTAGACACTGCTCCAGACAAGTAAAGTTATGCTCCTTTTGATATCATGGCACAGTGACAGACTTTCGGTAGTTGCCCTTGAACTCTAACTTTGTGAAAAAAAAAAAACATCTGAAAATGCTGCAATATACCCAGCAAATTGTCGTGAGTCCTCGTCAACCTGTGTGAAGTGGCTCACACATGTCGCTAGATGGAACACCACGTCGTTATAGCACAAGATCACCAGGAATAGCAATTGCTATGCCACGTGAGTCTAACACACAGTGGCGAAAGATGACAGAATGAGTTATCACTCAAAAAGGAGTCACCATTGATGACCAATCATGGTGACAGATGACCACAATTTGCTGGGTAGATACTACTATAATACCTCAAGGTTGTATAAGGCCCCCTAGCTCTATAACATTGCTACAATGATTTATTCTAGTATAGACACTTTAACTAAGGATGGATCATATAGAATACACTTTTTTTTTGGAGTTTTTATTGGGTCTAATAATACATATACAAATAAATAATTGATATGTATTAAACCTAACATGGGCGCATTGCCCTACTTACGTTAGTACCCCTTAATATTTCATATATAAAGTCTAGTCATTATACCAGGTAAAGCGGGAGATAATGCAGTTGCTAATACATCTTAACTGAAGTACAGATTATATATGATACATTTTTGGGATGAGATGAAATGAGATGAGGGATTTTTACAGATTTTTCTAGATGAAAATACCAGTAATAAGGAGAAGATAACAGGTCTCCTACATGAAACAAGTGGGATAGTCTGCGAGAATTTTCTTTTTAAATATCTTTGGACATGCTATAGTGGTATATTCAATTTTGAGATCATTCCATCTCTTAATGGCTTTGTAGTAAGACCCCCTTATAACCAGTGGTTTCAATGAATGTGGTAGCGTTAGCCTAATGCCCTGATTTCTCCGTATAGGGAGGTTTCTGTTATCTACTAGATCTTGATTATTTTTTAATCTAAAGGCATAATGCCAGAAGGTGAATATCTCTTCTATCAATTAGTTTTTTACATCCACTTTTTTCATGTAATTGTTCTGTTGTATACAGGGGGAATTCTTCAATCTTAACCTTATATACAGTTCTCAGGCCCTTATTTTGTAGGAGCTGTAATTCTCTTGTTTCGCCTCTGTAATCTCTGTCCCAAACATAGTCGGTATAATCAAGTACTGGTAGTACCAAGGTTTTATATATTATTAGGGCTGTGTCTTCATCGGTGTACTTTCTAACTCTATACAAGTCATATAGATTTTGCCTGAACTTTTTACAAGTATTTTCTCTGTGGGTAGTGAACGTTAGACCAGTGTCTATTGTCACACCTAAATAGGTAAATTCATGAACCTGTTCTAAAACTGTATCGCCCAGAGTAAAAACAGGTAGTGGGTCTTGCCTTTTCTTATTAAATACCATCCATTTTGTCTTTGCACAATTAATAGTAAGACTATTTTCAAAACACCATGTCGATATAAGCCTTAAGGCTTCATGCATTTTTACACTCGATGTAACCGTTATTACAGCATCGTCAGCATAGAGGGATATTTTATAATCATACAAAGTAGCCAGAGGGTTAATATATATGGAAAAAAAGTACAGGACCCAACACAGACCCCTGAGGAACACCATAGCTTATTGTCTTTTGTGCTGATAGTGTATTGTTAGCTAATACTTGTTTTGATCTACCAGTCAAATAATTTTTTTAAAAATTACATGTATTTTTACTAAGTCCAATTTTTAAAAGTTTATAGTTCAAGAGTTCATGTGATATAGTATCAAAAGCTTTTTTATAGTCTAGATATAGGCAAAAGCTTGGTTTGTCATGTATCATATTATTAGTTATATCCATTAGGTGTTCATCAATGGCAGTCTGTGTAGAGTGTCCAGCTCTATAACCATGCTGATTTTTACTAAGTACACCATTAGCATTAATAAAATTATTCAATCTTTTACATACAATCTTTTCTAGAATTTTTCCTGGAAGGGGTAGGAGACTAATGGGGCGTAGGTCATTTACACCATTAGAGTTTGGTTTCTTATGTAATGGTTTTACCATAGCCGCTTTCCATAAGTCAGGGAACTTCATTTCTTCGAGGCATTTATTATATAGGCATTGAAACACCTCAGGTATGGACATAAGACAATCTTTGAGCACATAGGTTTTTACATGGGAAACAGATGAAGGCTTGTCTATTTTGATACCTTTTATAATCTTGATTAGTTCAATGTAAGAAACAGGGTACAATAAGTTGCCACCTTGGGCTGTCTCATGTCGTGGGGGTCTATAACCTTGATTAATATTAAATCTTGGTAGAGCGTCAGCTAATTTTTCACCAATAGTTGAAAAGAAGTTATTTATATAATCTGCACAATCAGAAGGGGGTATAATCATACCTGTATCCGAGTTCCTAAGTTTTATTTAAGTGGCATTGGTCTTATTAGGAACTATTTTTCTAATTGCTTGCCAGAAAGATCGAGGGTCGTCCCCTTTAGTCGCAATTAGTTCCTTAATTCTATCTTTTCTATTATTAAAAATAATTGTTTCAACTCTGTTCCTATGAAAATTTGAGATTCTCCAATCATCAATGTCTCCTGTTTGTCTGGCATGCTTATATAGTTCATCTCTAACTCTCATAGCCTCTATTACATTAGGTGTCATCCACTCTGGGGTAAACTCAGGCAAGGTCAATTTTTTCACAGGGCACATTTTGTTCAAAATTGATAAGATAACTTTCAGTATTTCTTCCCACATGCTATTAGGATTAGGTATATTCATTATTGTATCCCAATTATAATTATTAAGTGCATTTTTCAATGTAAGGAAGTCATAATTCTTATAGCTACGAGCTTTTACTTTTTTCTTTGGAATTCTAGTTCTTTCACATTTAATAACCATGTAGATAGGAGTGTGATCTGATATATGAAAATTGACCAAGCCCGAGTCGCTAACATTATGTACATTTGAATAGAAATGATCTAATAAAGTGCCAGATTGTGGTCTAGTGGGTTGTTTTATCAGCTGAAAAAGTTCATTGTCAGTACAGAAGATATTCACCATAGAGTCATCAATGTCTTTCTGATGTAGCAAGTTAACATTGAAGTCACCCATATAGATCAGCTTTCTATTTCTTGTGACATTGGCTTTAAGTAATGTAAGCTTATTGTAAATAGCTCCTTTATCTACATCGTCGTCTGGAGGTCTGTAACATACGTAGATTTTATATTTTATAACACCAATCTCAATATCAACACATAATAATTCATAGTCTTTAGTTATGACAGAACCTTCTTTGTCAAGAGAGGCTGTGTAATGAGCCCTTATATAAAGCAGAAGGCCACCAGCTTTTTTTATCCCAGTTGGGATATCTATCTAGTCTGAAGAACTGATAGCCAGGAATTTCTAGGTCAATATTTTTTCGTCCAGGGTGTAGCCATGTTTCTACAATACCAGCAATATCAACTGACCTGACTAAAGTAGTAGCATTTACTCTCTTATCAAAGATGAATCTCACATTAAAACTCATTATCAACAGACCTTTTTTGTTTGTTAATTCATGTAACGAGACCATGTGTATAGTGACCAATATTAATTTTCATGAGGTGATAGGAAATGATATCAAGTATGAAGATGATCGCTGTATGACATGTAAGGCTCTCTTGTGGTATGGCTAGAAAAGTTTTTTCGGTAACACACCCCGAATTCATTGTATACCAACCGTTAGGCACAGTTATAGCTATGTATATTATGCTGATATATATATAGTGTATTAATGAACCTTTTGTGTATTATTACAATTAATGAGAAAGAATCTAAGGGACAGAATAACGTGTAGAAAAAAGAAAACAAATATACAAGTATACAAGTGTTAGAGTGGCTACTATTCTGTGTCACTGGGTTAAAACAATCAAGTCCCTACCGTCGACCTGTTAGCTCCACTTGAGCGTATCCTATATTAGGTTATGTAATGCCATGTACTTTTCAAAGTCAGCTGTGTGGAGACTGGCTGGCGAGGTTCTATGGGAAAGAAATATCTTAACATGTTTAGTAGCCAGATATTATGTCATTGGGTGACAAACAGGTAAGGATAAATAAGTGTAATATATCAGTGTATATATTTCATCTCATAGCGTTCACTTTTTGTGGGTCAGGTTTTTTAAATGCCCTAGGAATTATGATTGGAAATGTTCAGTCTCTGGTTTTAGTGCCGGCTTCTGTTTGGGTTTTTCTTTTTCCTTCCCTTTCTTCTTCATAGCCATTTGTAGCGGTGATATTGGTGTTGATGGAATCTTAGCAGGCGCTGTCATAATAGTTGGTGAAGGTGTGCTGGCCATTGTAGATGTGATAAGTCCTGTTGCCATGGGGCTTGATACTACAGATACTACTGGTGTAGAAGGATTACCAGGTGTAGCTATGTAGGTAATGGTTGGACTGTTCTGTTGAAGTTCTGTAGGTGTTGATGGATCAATCAGTAGTGGTGGTTGAGGTGCCTGTCTCCTGGGTGAGATAACAGTGGGTGTGGTGTCAACAGGGGCAGCTACAGTTGCAGTCATGCCAGCCTCTGGGTTGGTATGGGTCGCTGTAGTTTGTGAGATGGGTACATTATAACGCTCTCTCATTGTCCTTCTGACTTTCATGAGAATTTTCCCTCTCATATTCTTACCCCTGTATGTTCCATTGGCTAAGGTTTTTGAGTTCAGGCCTACCCCAGCCCCCCAATGGGTGCATGGGGTGGCTTCTATCAGCTTCCTGTCTGAGCTGTTCAGGAGCATCTCCCGTAATTCTGTATTCTGCTCATACTTTATTTCATTGAGTTCTTCAACTAGTGCTTCGTCATGATTTTTCCAAGCAGGGCATATGACTTTTTTTGCTATATTTTTTTGCACCTATAGCTGTGTAACAGTCCTTGATTTTTTTTGCCCTTGCATGGTCTCCTGCATAGTCAGCTTTTTTGAAACAGAGAGCCTGCTCCACTGATGAAAACATGTAGCCATCTACCAGGATTTTACATGGAAAGAAATTGCTAAAAGGTGCATGCTCTGATTGATAGGCAATATAATCGTCGCCTATAACTGTCTTAGCATTGGTTAATTGGATGTCAGGGGGTAGATCCTTGAGGCAGTCATGTCTATAGAATTTTCTGTTGTATAATATACCTCTCCCTCGTGCTTTAGCATCAATGCCAGCTTCAGACGCAACCCTAGCAACTGTTACTACATCAGATCTTTGCTTTTTTAGTAGTTGATTTCCATCTTCAGAAATGAAAACCTTGGTGTATAGTGGTATTTTCAACAATTCACTTTTTAGGCCCAGTATTTTGTCCCGACTAGAACATTTCGTGAAGACAACTGTAATGTTCCTGTTTGTTGACATAGGCGTACCCTGTCTAAAGGCAATGTCAATTTCAAAATAGTCGAAGCTTGGGTCAATGGCAAATAGGAGTGCATACACTTTCTGTTTAGTGTCTTCACCTTGTATAAAAGGAAGGCCTTCAATTATAATGTTTTTGCGTTTTTGAACGTTGTCAAGTATGCTTATTTCCTCTTTATGCTCCCTAATTTCGCCTGCGTTGACACATACTTGTCGCTCTGTACTGTCAAGCCTACTGTCAATGGCTGTCACAGTGTTATTTATTTTGACACCGCTCGTTTGCAGATTTATTACATCAGTCTGCGTGAACTCTAAAGAGGTTTTGTACTCACTTAATGTTTGCTCAACTGATTCCTTGTTGGCCATTAGAAATTTTAGGGCAACTCCTATCCTTTGTAGGTTCGGGTCTAGGGCTATACATCAGATTATGCTGCTGGAATTGATTCAAGTAATAGTTATTCAGAGCTTAATAGTATAAACAGCAATAGCTGAACCATCACTGTTTAGTACATTAAAACATTTTATGCATTTGTTTTGGCAATACTTCCCCTGATTTTAAAAGCATTATAAATAATATTATAGCTGTTTAATTATCGGGCTACAGCCATCTGTGCAATTGGGAGAAATCGTTTTACCTTTCCACCAACACAACCTATAGTTTAACACAACAATGAGTAAATACATAAAACATCTTATCATTTCAATTCATTATGTCCACATTTGTCTCTAGCGATCTCTAGAGAATGGCTTCCAAAGCAAAAGGAAAACACTGGTATGTTTTATGTGTTTGTGGTTCCTATGCCGATCTATCTAATATATTCCTGAGGGATTCCTCGAGGCATTAGTCCTCACATCTTTGTCTAATGGGAGATATAAAGGCAACTTCTATGAAAAAAAGGATGGTTGAGATGATAGTACGTAACTAATTGGGTACAGGGTAATTTCATCTGTTGATATAGGTATATAAAAAGTGACTCTTATACATGAGAATAGAAAGAATTTGCAGACGTCAACTGGAAAGAGAAGAGAGTGTCCTGGAATTGTATTATGTCACTTGTATGGTCGATATTCCACAGAGATGGTTAGCATTGGGGACCTCCTAAGGTTTAGCATATGTATTTTGGTGGGTTTTTTTGGACACATTCTCTAGCACCATTTGACACATGTATATATTTTAAGGTATATATGCCACAACACAATGATAACGATCTGATGCGTTTCTACCTTGGTCCCATTTCATGTGGTATGACAGTAGAAAATAAAGATGACGTAAATTTGGACTCCTCATTGTCAGCCTGAACAGAAAAAAAGAAAACCGAACCTTAAGAACACAGCCATTAATCTCTAATGAATAAAAAAACTCCCCTGTCCATGAGGTTTTATAAAACTGATTTTAATCAAATTCACATAAGAATTATATTCATGAGAATTGTCAGCTTGGGATATGAATCTCATTCATAATTACATTAATTCCAATCAAATTTTCAAGATGAAATTTGTGCTACTACGTTTTCAACATCTTCAAGGATGCAGCCCACAGTATCCTCTTGAGCTACACCCTAAATATTGTGTATTGAAGGGAAGCGGGAAAGAAAAAAGGAACATTAACATTATGTACCATGCTATTGTTGCCTAGAATAAGGAATATCATCAGTTATTAAGGGACAGTCCCAATATGAGTTTCAGATGCGCACATGTTTATATCAATAAGTCCACAAAAAGGGCCCCAGCTGCCATTAGTATGCACAAGGCGAAGAATAAGAGGCTCATGGGGAGGGGTACATGTTTACTTTAAAGTATGGTTTCACATTAAAGTATGGTTTTAAGACATCACATCAGATTTAACTGCAGACAAGCCTGTCATATATGTCTCATCCAGAGACATAGATGGCTTTCCCTATGGACCAAGGTATTTCACGGAAAGGACAAAGAGAAGCCAGGAGACCATTTCTTAACACACTACGACTGCTACCCTTCAGGTCGTAGTGAGGGCCCTTCATTTAGTGCCATTACAACCAAATAGTATTGGTCATGTAATGCCTGCACCTACGATTGCTGACATTAAGTAGGGTAGATTAACCTAAAGATGACCGTTCCTGTGCAGGTTTTCAATAAGGGAAATGCAGTAGCATTATCTTTGAGTCTAGTAGGTCCTTAGGGTTCCCCAAGGTACTAAGTGAAAGATAATTATTTGGGTTTTTTGACCAATTACCTTTCTCAAAACCACTCGTACAGTTTATCTATTGTGTGTCATCATTTCTAAGACCATCTTAGTTAGTCTTTTTTCACCTTAAGATGACCACCTTGCACCTTGAGCTGACCACTTGATAACTACCTTTTTAATGGTGCTATGATCATTAAACTATTATTTGAAAAAAGAATAAGTGTCTTCTATAGATATGCAGTAAACTGGCATAATTAAATGTATTGCATCATAAGAAAATGTATGTTTTTACAGTGACTCAATTAGAATGGAAATTGGAGGCAATTTTATGGCCATGGATATTGTAAATCTCACCAAAATAGAAGTGGTATTTCCTACCCTGGAGGCCATTTCACCGCATTTATTACAATAAATGCGGACGTCCGTATATTAAATACGGACGTCTGTATTTCAAGTTTATGTCAATATTTGAATACCTACTGCCCCTACCCCCCTCCACATTTGCAATATGAAGCATATTTCAAATGCGGAGGGGGGTAGGGGCAGTAGGTGTTCAGATATGGGCATAAATGTGAAACACGGACGTCCGTATTTAATATACGGACGTCCGTATTTAATATACGGACGTCCGTATTTATTGTAATAAATGCGGTGAAATGGCCTCCTGCATGAAGAGGCTCTGTTTTTAATTTTTTATAGACCTTGAATATGGACTATAATAATCCATTCCTTAACTTTATCATCAAAATCTCAGTATCAAATACTTCCTCTACACAGTAATAACCATAGCATTACAGTAAAGATTGAAATGTTTGCATCAGAGCATAATCAAGTGAAGATTTCTATCTCAAACTATTCTGGCCATTAATCTTGTGATGTAATCCTACATAATCATTGGTTTCTATTCAATTAAATGTACAAATAAGTGTACAAGGAGTGGTCAACTCAAGGTAAAATGGTGGTCATCTCAAGGTAAAATCGGTGTGTTCTAGGAAATAAGATCTATACAGAAGGTATTTAACATTTCCACTTTTCCTTATGCTATCATTTAGCAAAGATATTTATCAATTCCTAGAATCAAAATGTTGTATGTGAGCACTTGTCATCTTCAAATTATCGAACCAAAGTTGGAGAATTCTGATGAAATGACCAGCTGGTCATGGTAAAAACCATTCAAACATGGGAACTTTAGTATATTATCAAACAATGACAATTACTTCATATATTCCAGGACATCATTCTATGGGGTACTATAACACCTCTATTTCAATAGTATTAGGGTTTAAGACCAATGCAGTACATCTGAAAGTGAGAAAATCTAGGTGACAGGTGGTCGACTCTAGGTATGTGGTCGTCTTTAGGTTAATTTACCCTAATGGGGTTTTTCTTCTCCCCTCACACACCTCAAGCCGTCATCCATACAGCTCCTATCACTGTCAGTAGAGCGTCACGGGGAGCATTAGCAGGCCCTACTCAGCGACGCCATACCGGTAGCGGGAAAGGGGGGTTATTTTTTGGCTCTATGAACGGATCCTCCCTGATCTGTTAAAAGGGGCCTAATTTGGTTGAAAGGGGGTAAAATTTTCAAGTGCTTTCGAGCGGCGAAAGATTTTTTTTATAATTTCCAACTAGAACCAGAGTTGCAGTACAGTTTATAATGGAGTGGTCATTTTTGTGACCCTATATGGGTGCCAGAAAAAGGGCCGTGTCAGTGTGTCAAACTTTAGCTAACTGCTGCATGTTGCATATCTATTTTTATGTAATAGCATCAGTACTAATATCAGCTGTCTACTCCCGTGTCCGGCGATTTCTTAAAGGGGTGTGTTCTGAACAACCCCCGTAGCGCCGTTTTTAGGCACGTTTTTATGAAGAGGGGTTGGTGGTGGATTTTTGGGTGGAAATTCTTTACGCCCTCCCCCTCCACAGAGCCCAACTTTTTTGTGGACCCCCGTGCTGGAGGGTTTTCGCCCCCCCCCTCTTTGATCTATAGCAGCACAGGCTTTTATGCTAAAAAAGGGGGTGGTGGGTTTTTGCGTGGACACATGCTACAAAAATAGGCTAATTCTTTTAGCCCCCGACCCCCCCTGTTAATAAATAATGACCACTCACTTATGTTCTTGTGGAGATCTTTTTTTTCTCCTTCATTCACTACCACATACCACTAGTCAAAATTGGGAGGGAAAGGGGTACACCATTGTATCAAGAACCTATACTATTCTTGATTGTATTACAGGATGCCGAAATTGAGAGTTGGTCAAATAGGTTTTGTTACACTTTGTAACAAAATGACCAAAACCCCTCCCTAATTTTGTAACACTGGTCACCCCCCCCCCCTTGATATCTTGGTGCTGGTGGTGGATTGTTATCAATTGCATTTTGTTTTTTGCTTTCAGAAACGTTTCATATAACTGTCTTACTGGGCTCTTGGGTTTGTGAATGAAGTCCCAACTCAACATGGAGGCGGCTGTTGGATTAGGAGTCAGCTGTCAACCTCATGGTTCTCTGTGCACAGATAGAAATGGAACATGTAAGCACACTATTCTCATTCATTCTGTCAGCATCATACAACTATTTTGAGCAATTTAATATACCCATACACTATTCCTATTCATTCAGTCACTACCATACAAACATTTTAAGCAATTTATAGATCCATACACTAATATCATTCTTTCACTAAATATCATACAAATATTTTATGCAGTTCAATATACCCATACAGTTCTATCAACATTTTTTTTTGATTGATGATTTTACTTCCATGCTGATCAATCATTCTTTTGTTTTTATTTCTCTAGCACACAGTCATCCTGATGAGCTACGTCAGGCTCTATGTATGTCTCTTGTTAGATATGACATGGAACAGGCTCTCAACCAACCTGCGAGAGATCGCCTCATAAGGAATTGCTCGCATCTTCATCTGACATTTCGTTCAGAAACTCTCGGTGATGGCAATTGCTTTTTTAATGCTGTAGCTGACCAGCTCTTGCGCCTGAACCTGCCATTGACATCTCCTTCTCACCTTAGGAGAATGGTGATCGATCAAATCCGATATACTCCTGTCATTCCTGTAAGTTGAACTAATAATTCCCAGAGTTGCTTTATATCTTATATATATGCCTGTAAATAGTTTAATATTGGTCGTATTGAATAACTAAGCACATTAGTGGATTTGTATCGATCAACCCCAGCAAATGGCCATAAAAAGGTAGACTGCAATGCGATTATAAATCAATCTGCTTCCCCTGCAATGGTTAAGCGTAGGAAAACTGCTCACCGGAAGTACTGTATGTTGGGGTTGTGCATGCATCTAAAAATCTGTACTCTCACTGATGGTAGACTTGTATAGCCATACTCCTGGGGAGGCATTAACATTGGACATCAATGGATGGATTTCTAGCCCTGAGAACTATATATTATCCCAGAGGACTAAAAATGGACTGGCCTAGCCTCTAGCACTAATTACTTTAGTCCTGAGGATTATACCTTACTTAAGGTGTCGTACTTTAGACTGGGCAGATAATTGTGGGCCCATTCCTTCAGCCCAAGGACTACACGTTTAGACCATAGGACTAAAGGTGTACTCCTCAGGTTGGAAGAATAACCTGAGGTAATGAATATTAGTGAGGGATAGAAAACAAGGCAGCCTATCCATATTTCGTACCCTAGAGTACTCGATTAATAGCCCCTGGGACTGTGTGTTAGTCCAGAGGACTAACATATATATATTTGCCAAGTTCTCATGAATGATACGTAGTCCTCCAGGCTATAAATTCTTTCTTTAATGTCTAATGTAGTTGAGACTATAAGATCAATGTATTCCCTAGGACTAAAGATCTAGTCCTCAGGACTTAGCCTTGACCCCTTAGGACTATGCATTTAGTTCTGAATAATTTGAGTCACTCATATCCGAAATGCATATAGCCAATGCCTTCCAATATTAAGTGTTAAGTTTCAGGGACGTGTGCCATAGTCCCAGGGACTGCTCTTTTTGTCCTGAGGACTGAAAATCTATTTTCCTGGTCCTCAGAAGGAATATGTGTGCTCCTCAGGACTACGATTTTATTCATTGATGTCTATAGTAGTTGAAGCGATGGATTTAGTCCCAAGCTCTGTGGTCTCGTTCTGAGGACTTATATGCGGTCTCCAGGACTATGCCTGTAAGCCCTAGGACTATAAAACTCTATAAAGTAGTCCATGGGACTAGTTCGTTAGTACTGGGACTAGTTGATGGTCTACAGTCTATCCCCTTACAACTATGGCTATACTGTTGGTATATTGTTGGTTTTTCCCTGAGAATTAAAACTGTAGAAGTCAAGCCCTCGGGATGAAAGCATAGACCTGAGGACTAGATCTCTAGTCTCCATGACTAAGAATAAGAGTCCTAGGAATAAGTTGTGCATTCCTGGGAATTACATTCTAGTCCCAGGGACTAGAAATATACTGGTTTAGTCCAGAGCACTAAAACTTGTCCTGGAGATCAACTAAAGTTGTAGTCCTTCGACCTCGGCAGATAGTGGGTTTATAGCCCCTGGGACTATGCACAATAGTACCTGGGGGACTATTTGTTCAATGAAAAGTCAGCAGCATAAAACTCTGTGTCTAGGCCGTGGCTTTCAGACCTCCAAACAAAGAGAGTGTCTCAAAGTTTCCAGATACTAAAGAAGAGTACCAATATCATATTTTGCAAGCCCCAAGGCACGGCTTATACAGGGTGTTAGGGTACATGCATCCCATACTGTAGGTGCAGGTGGCATTTTGCTGACTGCTAGTCCTGAGGACTACCCCTGACCGTTTCCCTTAAGCAGCGTCAGCATACCTAGGTCAGTGCAGACACAGCAGGCACCGTAGTCTGCTTTTTGATTGCAGCATTACAGTCTTCAATAATAAAAACATTTTTGTAGTGGGTATTTCTGAGTGCTCCTTTTTTTGACAATATATCATCTCTAGTGTCGCCTTTTGTCAGCACAACAATTATATTCCTGGATTTCTGGTGAGGTGCCCCTTGCCTATAGGCATAGTCAATAGAGAAATAATCAAAGGTAGGCTCAGTGGATGACAGAATACTATACGCAACGTCTTTGGTTTTTTCACCAACAGTGAATGTATGTCCTTCAATCAATAAGCTGCGATGTCTCAGGTTATTATCTAATACATTGACTTGTTGAATCGTCTCACTTATGTCACATTTATTGATTCTAGCCTGTCTTTCTGCCTGAGTGAGTCTGGCATGAAGGTTGCCCACCTCAGTTTCTAGGCCTAGGGACTAGAACATAGTTCATGGGAATGTCCTCATGACTAAAATACATTCTCCAGGACTTACTTTCAGTCTCTGGGCCTAAAGGTAGTTCTGTCAGAATGATAATTAACCCTGAGGACTACGGAAAAGTACTCAGGACTATATATATATAGTCTTAGCATGTGGCTAGTATGTGGGACTACATGAGTAGGATATGCAATTCATTTATAATACCTCAACAGATTAATTCATGATGCTCCTTAAAGGGCTCCTGACACGTCCCATACAACTTTAGTCAATCCATTTTATCAGGAAATGTTAGGTTTATTGGTCACTATCTAACTTAAGTGTGCTACAGGTTAAAGAAGTAATATCTGTGAGAAGTACCTCACCACCATAACAGAGCCGGCCAGGCTGCACCAGGTAGCTAGGAGTTTGGACCCGTATGTTACGTCATCAGCGTCAGTGTGTGGCGGGGAAAGGCAGTCAGACAATGGTAGCCTTATGACAGCTTCAGCTCACCACCTTAGGTGTTACCTGTGAAGTGCATAGTTAGGCCACTTAAAAAGGATTTTCAACTTTGCAGATACTGCCTGCATCATCTCAAAGGGGCCACATTTTAGCTTTTTATTCTGATTTTCCCTGAAAAAGTGTAAAAAATTCCCGCATCCACTGCATGTAATTCTTCCCAAGACAAAATAATTTGCATCCCTGGACACTCTAAATCCAGTGAAATAAAGAATAAATCCAGTGAAATAAAGAATAAAAAGCATCCCTCACACCCCCCTTTTTCTACAGAAAAGTATACCTGGTATGAAAAGCTGAAAATCGTTTTTAATCGGCCTAATGTCCACTGTACATAACATAGTAGTTGAGAAAAAAAACATGCCGAAAAAGAAATATATATACATTATAATGTGGGTGAACTTGTTTTTACCTCTGGCTGCCCAAAATACCAATTCAATAATCCAAGTTATCATATAAACATGACCTGAAGGCACACTGGAAAGATATATTTTTCTCTAAAAATTCCAGGACCTTATCACTTCTGTATTTGAACATCTAAAATAATGAGGTAGTATGCAGAGATCAGACCCCCTAACTTCATATACCGTACATATCTACCAATAGGAAAGGCAAAAGAGTTTGTTGTGCAATCGGATATTCTTCTCCAGAGAAGATAAAAGAAAGTAAACGAATGAGAGAGAAAAATCAGACTTTTACTGGAAACCTATCCACACTAATTTTGGTCACCTAAGTATAAAAGTATTATAGAAATGTATAGAAGAAGGTTCTGTGGCTGTCCCATCCATTTGTAGGACTATGAGTTGCATGGGAGGTGGGGTTCCAAGGACAAAAATTACAACCTTCGGGCATTTCATCCATGCTATAAGCCAGTATGCACCTGGTTTAGTACATTTAATTTGAAGTGTCTTTTTCAATACAAATTGATACCATTTTGATACGATTTTTGGGATAGTGCAACTTGTTATCTGTAAAAATGAATATGAGATGCTATATCTCTCTACTACATCACCTCTGGTGACGTCACAACATGGCTAGATAAGGAATCTGACTGCATGGGGTGGGTGGGGGCAGGTGGGAAATGTGTCGGCCCACTGTGGAGTAATGGTGGGACTGATTTTGCTGTAAGACACACTAAGTGCATGTACTATTCATGTCCTGTACACTGAATATATCGATGGAAACGGAAAAATCGTATCAGGAGCCCTTTAAGACCATGAATTTGTACTTCCCAGGGCTATGGATCTATAGTCCTGGGGACTAGTGTCAAGCCTCTAGGGCTCATTCCTTCATACAACTACATGTTAGGTCCTAGGGACTAAAATATAGTCCTGAGGATTTAACAAGGTCCTTAGGTCTAAAGCAAAACTAGACTGGTGAGACCATGAATTCGGTCCTTTATTGCACAGGGCTGCATCTGTAGTCCCAAGGACCATCTTTTAGTCCCTAGGGCTGCAGGATTTAAATCTCAGGGATGCCAGTCTTCCATTTCTCAGGAGGCCATTTCATAAGGTACTACGATCACTCACAGCCCTACGGCTACAAAATGCCAATGGGATTCCTATGGGGATTTTGGTACGACCTGAAGGGTGTAGTCGTAGGCTGAACAGAAATGGCCTCCAGAGGTTAGGCTGGATCTTATTGGTTATTAGGTGGATCACCTTTATCAATGTATATATCATAATACCTCGATCATAAAGACGACTGTCAGGGTATGAGGCCTAATAGCAGAATACTGTAATAAATATATAGATGTATTAGCTAGTGCCTCCAAGGCAAAAAAAAGAAAAAGAAATCCAAGTTCAACTATAAAACCGCACTAACTAAACATTTAAAACTAAGACCCTAGGTGTCTTATAGCTTTCTTCGCAACTCTGAATCTTATATACAAGATGCACCTTATGGAGATTTTGTTAATTAGTTTTATTATACTTTACTGTGTAGGAGAAAATATAGATATAAGATACTAATAACATTAGTGCTGCTGATATTGACATACAATATTTGATTGTATAGACAAAGATATTACTCACCCTCCACCTTTTTAAGGTCATCCTTGGAATTGATGTTCTTCCACGTTTGTAGATCATACCCTATATAGAGAGCAGTATGATAATCAAGGGAGGAACCTATTTTTTGAGATATTCACTTTTGTGAAATTTTCCAAAAAGTACATTATTTTTACTGGCTTGGCCCATGCAATAATGGAAACAGTGTTGCCGAAACCTGTTCTGTTCCAGGCCAAATAGGGCTGCGTCTTGGCATCTTACACAGGCCATTTCCATCTCAAGCAGACCAAATGGCTATTGACATTTTAAGGTCTTGATATAAACTTAATCAAAAATGACTTTCCACCGGGAAAAGCCAGCGTCATTTCGGCATGACTAAAAGGTAATATCATATGTATGATATTGTGAAAGGTATCTTGATATAACAATGAAATAGGTCACCATGATGCACCAACGAAGTGTACCGTAAATTCCCAGATCAAAGTGAGGCTAATAGAATGTGCTAAAATGAGGGTGAAGCTTATATGGGGGTATTTAAAACTATAAAAGTACTAAACTGCCAGTTTTCTAGCCACAGGGGCGGCTTAAAGCTCATTGCAAGTCGGGAGTGCAGCTTATACACTGCTCATAAATACAGACTGTGGATTATGCTAGAAAATTTACAGTAGGTCAATGTGCTATAGGGAAAGGACTAAGCATAGGCGCATATAGGGGCACGTGTGCATCAAAATAACCAATTTACATGATGAATCCACTAACAGGCGCTGAATGTGTGGCAGTAACATAGCTAGAGTACAATATGAGAACTCGTTAGGTACTTAATGAGAGCGAATGGAGTATGGAGGATCATAAAGGGTGACTTTTGAAAATTGTTTGACAGAAAGGAGAGGTCCATACATTGATGAAATATTTTTTTGTGTACAGAATATTCATGAGGGCAAAAGCTGGAGCTATAGGAAAAGTCAACCGACATAGGGTATGGGGAGGAATATACTTACATATGCATAAGGGTTAGATTGAAATAGGTAAGGAAAACTCATGACATGATTAACAAAAATAATTGAGATACATAATAAATAGATACTTTGTGCTCAATAAAGCTGTCAGAGATGCCAGTGTCCAGTGTTGAAAATGTTGGAAATCTAAGTAAACCTTTACCCAAGCTAAATAGTTTTCCACTCATTCGGCCCGACACAGGAAAATACAGTGAATACAGACAGTTCGTGCTGGGTTTCATGCCCTGTAACCAGATACCCCTTACTCATAGTCCTTCCTGCAGCCACCCCCCCCCCCTCCAATCCCTGCACCTCCCGCTACACACAGCATCTGACACACAAGGTCGGAATGGGTCTCTACCTCTCTAGATTAGATTTCCAACTCCAGAGTCCTGTGGCTGCATAGGACCATGGTACCATCGGGTAGTACAAGAAGGGGCACTTTCTATGTCCGACAGAATACCCAATTACACTAACTATGCACTGGGCATTTAACTCAGAATATTAAGGTAGAAATAATATGTAATTTTTTTTTATTTTCCTTCTAGATTTTGTGAAAATCAGAAAATTAGAAATAAATAGAAGACTGACATCCCTGAGCTGTAAACTGGTTACCTTTATTATAGGGTGCAGTGGATGAAGCCTTCTTTTGTGAGTTGGATGCAGCTTCTCTAAACATAAAAAGGAAGGAAGTAAAAGCTTTGAAAATCTCTACCTATGTTTTATGGGAAAGGAAAATATCATAAGAAAGTCGGTAAGATTTTAAGATGCATAACAGAAATTACATGCTCGACATACAAGGGTTGGTGGGGTTGTCACACTGTTCTACTAGTAGGGCCTAAGTATAGTGCAGTCATTATGTGATTTGGTTTGGTACATTCGGCAGAAATCATGAAATCTGGTCTACAGGGGTTTTTGAGTATGCTGAATCCAAATCTAAGTGGAAACATTAATTCTGATGAAGGTTTCTCCATGTAATGTGACATTGAAGTTATAAAGTATAAAATTCCTATTCAATCTCTTCATAAACACATGTATATAAATTATATTGCAATGATTTCTATGTGGCAGGTCAGGTAATAGGCACTGTGCATGGGGTTGTAGCAGTACTAATTCAGGAGACCACTGATTACCTATTGCAACTCATTTACATATTTCAGACATACTGATTTGCCACTGCTTGGTATAAGGTGCTTATTATACTCATGGTTTTAGTTCCCTGGGTCTACAAGGGGGGCAAGATTTCTCTTTTGATATTTTACACTCCCCCTAAGCTCAGGGGGCCTTAGCTACACATAGCTTTTTGAATTCTCAAAATACACTCACTAGAACAAAAATTATGAATTCTTTTTGACTATTATAAAACTGTGTGTGTATCATATATGCAGGATGTGCATATGCCTTATACATTGGAGTTAATAGTAGTAGTGATAACAGATAACCACAGATAAGCTAAACGTGTGTATGAAGGTGAGACATTACTCACTGCCAGTAAGTAGGGCCTAATGTAATGGACTCTCTAATAATTCTTTCTTTGTTACAATCATGACGATTTTCAAATGCAATTTACAATGACTGATCCACTGTTTTCTCACTGCAACATCAATGCAGCTGTCATACTACTATAGCAAATCTTTATCAGTAATGGCTAATGTTCCCCTCATGCTATGGTAGTGGTTACCCAGTACTACTAATTTGATACTTCCCTAGTCCCCTCCTATATCAGTTACGTACACACACTACTAAGAAGTAAATGCAGCTACTTATAGCTGATGGGGAGATAGCTCAGAGGGCTAATGCACGGGACAGTAATCAGGGGGTCATGAATTCAAGTCCTCGCAGAAGCAGAAACCTTCTTCAGTGGAAGGTCAGGTAGCAAGAGCAATGCACACAGGAGAGACACTAGTGATAAAGTGGACCAAGTACCCAGTCTTCTTCCTACCCCGGCAGTAGCTCTGCAGTGATCTACTGCACTGCATATGGGGCTGTAGCAGTACTAAATCAGTGGACCACTGATCAACTACTGCACCTCATTTGCATATTTCAGACAAACTGATTGACTACTGCTCTTGCACTGATATCACACTGTTCTACTGCTGGACCACTACTGCCCTGCTCTGTGGTGTTTGACAGTAGAATGGCAGTGGTTTCTGAAACACTAATGTTCCTCATACTGATTTGACACGGAAACACTTCTGCTAGACCACATTGTTTGTATACTGCTTAGGTACTGCTTTTCCACTGCATTCTGGCCCAGAAGCTGAAACACTACTGCTTAACTACACCGTTCATGTACTGATTTTTTACTGTTTTTCCACTACATTCTGGCCCAGGAGTCTTCCATCAGAATGTAAACTCTCAGCCGTTCAATGGCAGAGCTGCATACAAGTACTTACCTCACTTCCATATGCAAATCATAATTGCTGTTTTGATTTAAACATCACATGATATACTTTCTATGGTTAATTGTGCATGTAATAAATGATTCCCCATGTTCAGTTTTGCAAATTAACCTATTAGAGTGAGTACTGAGTAATAGATGTTTAACGGCATTTCGACAGCTAAGGTCATATTCATGGCGAGAACGTCATTACACAATTTCAGAGGAATGTGTCGGTGCCCGCGCATTATGTGCACCACACACATCAAGGGGATAGAAAAAGACAAGACATAGACCCTTTTAAGAGGGCTACCGAAGCCCTAACCTATAAGATAAAAGACAAGGGATTTTTATAGAATTATTCATCATTTTCACACAATCTATATTTGACATCAATTTTAGAGAGGAAAAATTCTTGAAAATGAATGTATCCACTTGGATCTCATTTCAACATTATCTAAAGTCCCTGTATGCAAAGTTTCATGATTTCAGCCAGATGTGCCAAAACCCCTGGAATCCTTTACGTAATGATTGCACTTGTATGAAAAGAACTCAAAAAGAAATTGACTTTGAGGTGCAAACAGTAGGCTTGACTTATCCTTTGTCCTTATAAATATATAAACTGCCACTTATTCTCTGGCCCAGTCTAGTTATTGTACCATAATCTCCCGCCTATAAGGCGCATCTTATATGCGAGGTTTTATTTCTTCCTAGATCCGCAAGGGGGACACTAAGAGCTTTCTTCTGATATGTTACACTCCCCGTAACTCAGAACATGACAGAGGGGGTCTTAGGTAAAAGGGACTTACGGTTGTCTGCATGGAGAGGGGGTGGTTGTTCCTCCGGCTTTCTCTTTCTCTGTGATGGCACTGTTAATGTGAATACAAGAGCAAAAATTTGTTGAATATTCACAAGATGCAATTTCTTCAGAATAAAAAAAAAAAAGCACAGTTACTGTTGTGAACACTTTTTCACAAGGGCCGGCTTATACTTGAGGTAATACTTTTGTGAAAACACATACAATGAGTATGGTATTTTATTGTCAGATATGTCGATGGAGAAACTTGGGATTAGCCATGTCTAATAACACACATCCACCTGTTGACAAACCTAATAATGCATGGATTTAGAGTATCAAATAATATTTGTCTATAAATTTGTTTCTAATTGGAATATTTTCAAACGTTTTTCAGCATTTGAAAGGGGTTGATGGATTGATGATATGAGACAAAATATTGTATCAATATGATGTGTCTTTTGATGTGATTTGTGAAATAACGTTACATTGATACCATAAGTATGCATCACTCCTGAAGTGTGGGAAAAATGGGAAGTGCAGAAGAGATACATGTACACACCAGCTTTAGGTGAACATGCTCCGGTTTGCTTTCTTTGTACGTTTAAGAAGTCTTTGCTCTCTTTCCATTTTCCTGAAATAAAAATGATGGGGATTTAAATGGAATATAACATGAAAAGACGATGTGCTGTGTAGAATACATGGCTCAGGGTATGGAGATTGACAGTAGGAGTATTTCCCTAGCCTGCTCGCGTAAATGGTTCATTGCAGGAAAGACTAGGTGTCAAGCACTAAGGGAGTGGTCATTTTTTAACAACTGGGGGGAGGGGTTGATGATGTTTCTTTTGGGGAACAATAAAATTTCAGACCCCACTTGGGCGGGAAGACAAAAAATCTTTTGACCCTTTTGAGCGAAAAAACCTGCAGGACACAAAAGAATATAAGGGGAAGGGGGCGGGAAAATTTTAGAACCCTCAGAGGGGGGGGGATTTTTGCCACTCATGCGCAGAATTTCACCAACTCCCCCCTGTTGTTAAAAGATGACCACGCCCTAATGATTAAAAAATACCAAGGTAGGACTATTGTTAACATTTTTTAGAGTGAGTACCCGGTAAGTAATAGAGGTTTAAAGCCATTTTGACAGCTACGGTAAATATTCATGATGGGAACTACATTACACAATTTCAGAGGTATGTGTCGCTGTGTGAAGACATGACAAATGTTTGTTTGATTGTATTTATAGTAGAATGTGGTGCTGAACCGTGAAGTCGGCTTGCTGCAAAGAGTGTGAATTTGGCGGGTTGCAAGGGGAAGTAAAAGTTGCAGGCGGGCAGTGCTGGTGCAAGACGTTGTAACGGGTAGGAACTTTTTGTGAACGATGATGCGATGCATGCGCCGGTAATGCGGTTGGCTGCTTAGTCCTCAGGACTAGCTAAACCGCTGTCATCGGTATTCAGCGTGTTCGACTATAGAATATGATACAGAGAGTGATCCCCCTCTTTCCCATGGTTTTCAGTTACAGTATAAATATGAAATTTATGATCACAGTTACATACTTTAACATTTTACTGAAGATGTAAAATTTATACCATCTATAATTGCCCTCACCATGTATTCGGATTCATGTTCAATGAACTTTAAATGCGCTCAGAATTATTCATTGAACATAATTTTTTTAGAATCCAAAATTCATACTGAAAAAAATCCATGTCTTACCATTTACATAGTCAAGCAGATACATGTTGAATTTTTATTAATCACCCCCCAGTTCAATGTAAATGTTAGATATATAATATGAGAGAAATATGTTGCTGGATATGAGTCATTTTCAGCCTGAACTCAGAAAAGGGTTAAACAACTTTATCACACATCAAACCATTCTATTCATAGGAATTTTTTTTCAGATCAAGTATTCAAGAATTCAGTTGTCTGGCTGGCTTTGCATCATCATCTGAATGAGATAAGACACCAATCAATATTCTTGGTAGTGTCATCTGGGAATTGGGTTAATAAGATCGCTGAAGAATGCTCTCTTATCATTCCTGCTTCTGCCAGCATATCTCATCAACCTGAATCAGCCCCCTAATGAATTAATGGCTCTGGGTGGCAACAAGGAGATTACCTGTATAGAGGAGCTCCCAGGGCCCCAGAACGTGATCTCCCATGTACAAGGAAGACTTTCGAGAGTCACTCTTTCTATCTATGCACTCTGCTTCACTGGTTCAGGCAAAAGTCATGAAATTAATCATATATCTGGTCCATGCGTACAGGCAGTAATATAAATATCTCTATAATTCATTTCTTTATCATTATTTTAATAAGGAAATATCAGATTCGTTTGCGAGGTTGAAGATTGTACTTCCACTTCCTTGGACCTGTTAAAATTGCTATTGAATTTTGTGTAAAGCATGGACACAGACTATAATTATTTACATAAGTTTGGAAGTACATTTTGCATGAATCGAACAAAGTGGCTTTCTATCCTTACTCAATGAAGGAATCTCTAGAGTTAAGGCATTGAACTTCTTGATTCTCATTCTTCATAATTGAATTTCGACTTGATTGAATCGATCTCCATCATGTAGTTGACATCAAAGAAGCTTGATGTACCTTTGTAACATTTAACTTTTATTGAATAAGGACGTTTATGATGCTAGGTCTCTGTCCAAGTTCTTCTTAATATCCTATTACTTCTCACTAAATGTGCAACTTTCCAATAGGGATTTAGGTGGAAGAGCAACAAAGAAAATATTCATCAAAGGTTAGATACATCTGTATACATTTCACATTAAAAGGTAAAATTGAGTATGTAGGCTTGAAAGATCTATTAACACGATTGCAATGGGTAAAACATCTGTGCCACTGCAATATGTCACATTATCAGCATTCAATATCCTTAGGCATATCAGAATAAAAAGGGGGGGGGGGTACAAATGAAAAGATGGTGGTACAATGTTCAAAGTGGGCAGTATGAAATATCTAACATCTTCTTTGCACCTCGGTGTCAACTTCAACCTAGGTGTCAACCTAAACCTGTGAGTAGCAATTTGTTATATTTGCCAGATAAATCATTGAAAGGTACATTAAAAATTCTTCTTCTAAATGACTGGTTGCTTTCTTGAGTGATAGGTAGCAGAAGGTAATGGAAATAAGGTATGCCCCTTTAGTTCCTACCGTAACCTTCTCGATTTGTGTGGTTAGAGTATGCCCAGTGTTACCCAATGCTGTATTATGTTATCTTTTATATTCATAGGAGGACTTATAAAATACCTTTAAATACAAACCTCAATTACAAAAACCAAAGAAAGCCATTTCACAACTCCTTGGTATTTGGAGTGCAGAGTGCAACATCAGTCATAACGTTATCAGTTGTATGTTTATTATAATTATAATGGATAAATAGAATTGGCAAGAGGGGTGGCTGGAGGATCGAAGGAGAATATCTATATAATGTAAGACAGGTGGAAAGGAAAAACAAAATCTGTAGCTTAACCAATAAAACGATAGAGGAAATAAACAATAGATATTTAGAATAGTAGAATTAACAGTTCACATACCGTGCTGGGGAAACGTTGGCAAGACTCCTCCAAAGGAGGAGGCAAAAACGTTGGTCCATCCCCGAACATTTCTGGTTGAATTTCATATGCTGTAGGGCTAAGAATATAAAAGGCAATTTATGCAATGCAATAATGATTTGTGCAAAAATGCGGTGGACCTGTATAATGTTAGACCTTGCAATTATCCAGGTATATGTATGTATGAACACATCCAAAACAAAGTTGTATATGATGAGATTTGCTAAATTATTTCAAATTATGCATTTTCGGTACCCCCTGCCTCACCTCCCCACCTGCATTACTCCCACTGTTGGCAGATGGTCTCTTGTCAGCCATCGCTATGGTGATCGGGATATAAGATCTAACAGTGTCTAACAGTGGGAATTTGTGAAACAGTGCCCCAGGCCCCCTCCACATACAGTTTTATTAGTGGGGATATGGCCAACGTATTTCTCAAGTCCACTTTTACGACACGGCACACCATTGTGTTACCCTTTCCCCAGCCAGATAACCCCAATAAATATGCCTCTAAGTCTGGCGCTGTTTTTTTCAGACCACGGGTCTATGACAAGGGCTAAATAGAAGGTGATCAGTGTGGGGTTGTAGGTCAATTTTGAACACCCCAACTAGGGGCTTTTGTGGTGCCAATTTGCATGCCAGTTCTGTAATACTGCACTTGAGGGTTTTCCCAAGATTGATTTAGTTCCTGCTTAGCTCCAGTTCATGACTTAGACTTGCTTATGTTACTAATGCAATTTACATTATTTTTTGGGACAATTAATTTTCTGACATCTGAGACACAAAAAAAAAACGGCAGCTGCTGTTTCTCAAGAGGCGGTTATCGCAATATCTAATAAATGTATAAAAACAATCCCATGTTTTAACCCTCTATGCCCATGTTGGAATCACAGTAGAATAAGAGATATATTATTAAGGATAACACAGGAAAGAAAAAAGAGTATGTTTTCCATTACCATTCCCATTTCCTATCTCGATCAGGATGCCCAAGGGATTTACATAGTCATACTTATTTACACGATTAAAAACGATTTACCTAGAGACAATGGGCAAAAAACATTGATTAAAAAGGTCATAGGGAACTCTGTCATCTCGACTTTTTAAAAGTAGTTACGAATAAAATGATGAAGTATAAATGCTTGCATGTTTATGTTTATTCCTAAGACAGACAACTCAGACAGAAATTGATGCCATACTAATTGGTTTATAATACCTACGCTGTAAAACCTAAGAAATGTGAATGTGCACGATCACATGGATAGAAACTTTACCATTGTGGTACCTGCAACTCTTTACCTCATGGGAAGATAATGTAATTTGTCAAGCTGAATCTGCATTAAAAAATACTATCTGAAAGAGCAGAGTAATAGCTGTAGGAAATTTGGTAGCACAAAGATGCCGTATCATAGGGGAAGGGGGGGCGATACAGGAATAATGCAAGTTGAATTAGCCACATTGATGTAAAATGTCTACTATTCTTTGCAATTAAATGTCTTTCTAAAATGAAGCATAATTATTAATTTCACCTATCTCTAGCAGTTTGAAATCCCATACTATAGGAATCTATTACTATTGTCACAAACAGTATTGGGGGTATTTGAAAATGAATTGCGGTTCTTACATGCTTGTTTAAATCGACATTTTGAATCACTGGCCTAACTCCTTCAGCTTGCAGGTCAATATTACATCGATGATGTGAATTCTGATGGTGTTCCATTAAAGTGTTGCTTAAAGCTTTTTTGTTACAGTTTCCCTATGGTCTATGGTTCTATGAGAAAGAGGTTTTGCACTGATGCAGTCTGATGATTAATTGTTTAACTATGACATCAAGCCAAGAGGAAAGACCTGGTTCAATAAACACATGCAGCTAGCACCACATATTCTAGCACCCGTATATGCCAAAAGTGTAATGCTAAAAAAATACCTGCTCATTGGGGACCAACATGACTTCGTGGATGGATGAAGTACTTGTCTTAGTCACGTCAGTAGAGAACAACACATCAAAACCGAATAGCAGGTTAGAATGAACTGGTAGGGAATTCCCCAAAATCACATATTTTTCAACCTCCCTTTTTACTACTTATTATACTAAGTGCTGAGTGTAAACAGCATCTGAAGGCAATAATTTAGGCCCACCTACAGTTGCTGAGTTGTTTCAAGGCTACTCCCTTTTTGATCTCTTATCACCTGGCAGTGTCCATTTATCCTACAATATCGTTGTCCTCATAATCTTATTAGTTCTGCACATTAACAAAGATCAATCGAGTGGCAATTTTGGTGGTAGCATGGACCTATTGTTCCCTGATTATCTTGTGCTCTCTATTTCTCTCTCAGTACCTACATTTCAGAGCACCCATCATGATGCATACCTTATGCCCTCCAGTGATTGCTTCGGGTGTGTTTATCACTGTGTGCATTAACACAAAGGGAATGCCTATCTAACAAGAAGGGGCAGAGAGTAATGGATTTCAGTCGGAAAGGTTTTGACACTGCAGGGTGTAGTAGAGGGCAAAGGGTTTCAATGCTTTTGGAAAAGTCTACATATTCTCAAAGGGATCAAACAGAACAAATTTGGTCGCTCTTCATAAGTGGGTGGCAAACCCTCCTGTTATATATTATAAGCACCCTCCGGCTCCCGTACTGCTGTGTAATCACTCATTATTCACTTTGTCATTTTATTTGTTACGGCACATTCAGGAATCTACATCATAGGCACAAGCTTTGCCGAAACAGCTCTGTATTGTGTATGAGTTTTTTGTAGGTAGTCCAAAGACTAATTCCTGCTTTGTATGTGTGTTTTGACAAACCTTCACTCCAATGCTGATAGAAAAGGATAGTTGCAAGTCTTAAGACTGATCTTATATTTGTTGCTGATTAGTATACTTTTGGATAACTACGGAGCCATCATACTGCTTTCTCTGTTATGAGTATTACTTATCATCCAAATTGATTGCATTAATGCTAAAACATTTTCTACTAGAGAAGTCAATGTTTGCCACCTATTGTCGTACGATGGGAGCCTGCATTGTTATACATATCATCCAATTTATATAAAGCTAAGCATATAGCTCATACAGTGAAGTTAAGTGCAAAGAAGGGAATACACATTTTGTCCACTGATATTGAAAAGCCTTATAGACCATCTACTTGATCTGGCGTAAAAGTTATCTATGACCTCTATGCATGGTTTACGTTATGATGATCTTCACAAAACACCCACGTATGAAAATCATAACTCTCTTTCAATGCCATTTGAAAACATTAAAATATCTTGATCCCTTGGGGTGTTGGGACATGTATTTTTAGTCTTCAACAGAATCTAGATCAAGATGATCTGCTATGGAGAATTAAACAGAAAACATATACTGCAAGAATGATATATGAATGACAATGATAGATTGATAGAGTGATTTATACTCTATTTTGAATATAGAAGGTGTGCTGTGGACACTGTGAGATAAAAAACCATAGATGCCAATTCTACAAATTGCCCCCCCCCATATTTCCATCCATTCAGTACATTATTATCAGTATAAAACACAATGTATTCAGATGATTACAGAAAAGTACAGCAACCATAGCAAATTTGGAATTGCAATTTAGACAAACAGTCTAAACTTTTTTGGCCATCTATAATACTGCGGTCAGTTTAGACTAAGGGAAATAATCTGAATCGGTCCAGATGGGGACCTCGATGTACTGCTATCACAAATGAGCACAATATTTCTGTTTTCAGTTTTGGATTTTTGGTAAAAATCACCAAAAATTGGCCTAGAAATTTGCAAATCTGCAAATTATAGGCAGATTTTTCATGAGAAATTTTTATTTCACCTTCAGATTATGGGACATTTATATCCAAAATGGAGTGTTTTAAATAAAACCATTGAATTCTACTCAAAGAAATTAGCTTAATTTTATGATGATTGTAGAGTTATTTTGCCCCTTCAATGCCACATGGTGGCCAAATGGGGAATTAAAAATCCCCCGCGGAGGGATGTTGACGTACTAAGGTAATTTCATACCTTTCATACCTTGTTGAGGCACAGTTGTCGTTTTTTTTCAATCAGCAAAATAGAGCCTCAACAGAAATCAACAGAAATGCCCAGAATCACGAATAAGTAATCTATGTAATATCTACTGAATACATCCTTTTCTTTTATTCGCATTAATGAGTAATTCTAACATTGTTTATCAAAATTATGTTCCACTGGTAACCTTTTTCACGTTCATTTATATTTTCATACCTTCAACACATGAATGTAGACATCACCCAGAGAAGCATCTGGTTATCTGAGATTTTGGGCCCAGCATTTGAGAAATTAACTGTTTTGTGTGTGTGTGTGTGTTGATTCATAATATACAACCTGTGTTAACCTAGCACCCGGTAAACACACATGTATTCGTAAATAGACGTTGCACGCTGGTATGCTGCATATAATTTTGGTGCAAACTACATAGATTTGCTTGGTATGTGGAAGTTTAAACAGTTAAGTTACATTCTAGGTATGTAGATATCAGATATGGTCAAAAATGGTTCGCCAGTGCTGTGCAGAATCACTCAAGGAAAGAGAGAATATCCAACAGATTACAGACAAAGACTTTATCATTATATTCCAAGAGAGAAATCTGATTAAATTGTATGACAATGACACCATATCTACATATGAGAATAATTAGTACGGCTCCCTTTACAGTAAAAGTCCCCACGCATGGCTCTGCTAGATATGAATGCTTTAGGGGATGTGCAAAGATCCGTATATATACTGCTAAATCAGGATGGCAGTGTAGGGTGCCTGACACCAGCGATGTTAGGATGATACATTGCCTGCAACCTCGCCAATATACCAAGTCATCACTGGAAATAACTAGGGAATTAGGAAAGTCAGGGGCTTGGCTCTCGTCCTCTCATGTTTGGTAGCTTATATGCTCCAACCGGAGGGTGTTTTAGACACGGCCCTATCATAATGGTCTCTATGTGTGAGAAATATTGTGTAGACAAAGATGTCTCAATAATGCCTGCTGTCTCTCTCTCTCTCTCTCTCTCTCTCTCTCTCTCTCTCTCTCTCTCTCTCTCTCTCTCTCTATATATATATATATATATATATATATATATATATATATATATATATGTATATGTATAAAGTTTGAAATTGATTATTCATTGTAATAGATTAGATGACATTCTTAGTGGAATCATACAATTGTGCTGTATTGCAGTGTCCCTAGTACCTATCTCTATAATATGTGTTTCTTAATTGCAGTCTCAGTCTAGCCCATGAAAACACATGGCATTATACAGAAATGGCAGAACATTATCATGCTGACGGCGATAATACAAGAATTCGCTATATGGATGGACTAGCTGTTTTCAAGGGTTATGCTTAGCTATAAATAATTAAGATAATTTTATGGGATGACAAAAGGACAATTTTCATGATAGCTAATACTGACTTTGTCGTTATAAGGTTGAATGGTTTTATTTAGTTTGGTCTTGTTAGCAGAGGGCACCCTTTACAGCATTGCCTGATTTCATGCCTCTATGGCATACAACGTAGTGTGAGTAATACTTCTGGCATCAGCAAATAGCAGGTGTGGGACCAGGTGTCTCTACTCCTAATAGACAGGGGAGGGAGAGGGGTGAGGGAAGAGGGGAGAGAGTGGTGATAAAAGGGATAAACATTGAGGAAGGAAGAGGGACAACAAAGGTCAAGGGAGGCAAAAAGTAATATTAATGCATCATAATCCTTTACATATAAATCAGTAAAAATAATATTGAGATAAGAGGAGTAATGTTGTTTGCTTTAGAAGAATAGGATATTACACAAAATGTCATGAATGATGACTAACATTTTCATTCAGATGGATTAATTCATTAGTAGTACTAGGGACTAGTTAAAAGGTTATGTTCTAGACTCTTATAAATAACCAGCCATATAAGGAAGTGCATAAGGAAATTTTACATGGGCAAATAGAGTATTAGGTAAAATTAACAACCTTATCACACAGCAGGGCTTCTCCTATTTATAAAAGCCCTACACTGGTACACCATTTTGGCAGATTGAAACCTGTTTAGACATTAACGTCAGCCCATCTAGGCCTCCTTGGTTTCTGCTCTGAGCAGGATGCGTTGGCCCATAGTTTGTCTGGGGTCCTGATGTACATCAAGCGGCTGCCTTCAGGGACCCAAGACCTCTGGCAGGCTGAGCAACTGAGATTTGTACAATGGCACTTGGCTCAGCACAATTCGAGGACTATATTTACAAAGCACTTACTACAGCAGCTTAGTGCCTCTGTTGCCTTCTTATTTTTCAATTTAACTGTTGATGTCAAATGAATTCATGTTCCTCCTTTCTATGTTAAATATCCCCTTTCAGTGAAAAGGATATTTAGACACATTTTGCTTGGGTGAACTTTGATGATGCATGCTTTTTCATTTTGAGGACAGATTGGAAGTCATATTTGACCTCTAAGCAGGTTCTGAACCAACTATGAAAATTGCCATTAAAAAACTCTCTGGAACCGTTCTAGTCATTACTGTTCCTTCAATCAAACAATATAAAACACGCTACATACCGTTGGGTATAAGTCTAAAACACCCACTGCAAGAGATCCATTGTCCACAACATTAATCACTTGCACATTTAGAATTATGTTTGAAAGAAATAGTTACCAATGACTTGACATACAACAAAAACGAACTTCGATGAAGAATGGCATCTGCTAACAGTGTTAATGCGTCCATTTTAGGCTGATAGAATGCTACAAACATATATTATAGGCAGCCTTTTGGCAGGATTGACCCATGTGCTCTTTAAGGATGTAGTGATTTACTGTATTCTACCCATTGTTATAGTATCACCCCACTCTCTATACATATAAGGCCTAACAAAAACATGGAAAAGCATGCATCAGAATAACTGGTGCCCCGATGCAAATAGTACATTATGTTACATCATTTACCACACAAAATGCCAGAATGTAGGCACAAAGTAGTAAGAATATCTATGCTATCCTGAGTGCAATTCATAAAGAAAATCCTTTTATATCAGCAGGATAGCTGATTTACAACCATTACTAGACAGGTGCTGTTGTCATTCTGCTGGACGGATACCTCTCATAATGCAAACGAACTACTGTGTCATAGCTCACATGATGAATCAAGCCATGAAAGTATAAAATCTAATTTGAAAGCTCATCCTCTTTATGAAACAAACAAAAATAACTACTACTGTCCAGTATGGGTTCATTAGATAGAAAGTCTAGTTATATAATTTACTGACCTCTACTCTTCCCTCTCACAAGCACATTAGGAGCAAATTCACTTAGAAGCAGTTATGCCCAAAGCCTTTAACTGTGACAGTTACATGCCTCGTCATTGAAATTGGATTTAATGGAAAACAAGATAGCCTTCCTACTCTTATTAACCTTGAACTTACTTCCCACGCTTTTTTGATGTGTTAACTTATATTGAATATTGAACAAATAGTCTTCAAATCATCACAATGCACATAAAAGTGGGTTTAGCCAAGTAATCATTTTGTAGTCCTTTGCCCAATAGTTTTGGGGAAAAGGGGTACCCGATAGATAAGATAACTGCAGACATACTAATTTATCAATGGAATGAATAGAGAGGAGGTGATAAAAGGAGAGGTAATATCAGGGTGGATGAAGAATGGCCTATAGATGCAGGAGGGTGTTGCTCCTATTGTAAAAAGAGCTGTGAGTATGTGCCTTCTTTTCTATACAAGTCGTGCACTGCTTCACCATTCAAATTGCACTAACCACATTAGTCTGAAAAGTCAACTGCCTTGTTTAAAAATGAGAGAGCTGCACTACCAGGTACCTACTCATGTCACACGCTCTATAGTTTATTATACTGACTGACTTCTCCCAACTTGGTACCTACTCAAATCCCTGTTTTTTTAGCACCATACTTGAATGACCACTTGTGAGCAACAAAAGGGACAAGTTATAGCTACATGAAAAGAAAGGACTGGAAACAACGGCATTGTTAGCCAGCTCTTCCATTTACTATAGGAGCAACAACCTCCAGGACACACAGTTTTGCTACTCCCAACAAGGGGCCATGAAGTGCTGATGTGCATTATGCCTAAATAACCATAATATCAATATAATCATGCTCGGGTAAAAAACAGGTATACCTGAGGTGTAAGAGGATGCCTGAAGGGGCGGCTTTGTTGCTTTTAACATATTGGGTCACTTACCTTAATCAAATAAGCACCTTCGCTTAGCACCGACATGTACACAGGATTTGGAAATTGAATTATTTCTCTATTCCTATGTCACATATAAGGATATTTCTCAAGTGACTGTATTAAACATATCCCTAAGACAAGATGCATGCATATCTCATCTAAGATTACTTTGTTTATATTCAAGGTTGTGCACACCCACGTCCATTTTATGCAATTCCTTTTCGTTTTCGTAATTCATCATGGATTGCAATTTAATCGTATTTTCTATGCACATCCATTCATTATTGTACACATATAGGAATCAATAACAAATTAATTGAACAGAAAGATGCTGATACAGCACCATCTGCCCATTCAAATGGATGAACAGCCTCCTCATGAACATATCACCCTGCAGAACTCTCAGTAGGAAGCCTTGGACCTTAATGTTGCCTGAATAGGGTTTTCAGGTGTAGAGTACATTAAATCTTATTTGGTTGGTTGGCTAAACCTTTGAGACAATACAATATATTTTGATTTTGTGTCCCTACCAGTGACTGATCTAGACTTAAGCGCTGGAGACATAAATGATCATCCCATTGGCCCCTTTTACTAAAGGACCCTGTATCATTTTGCTACCAAGACGGTATCCTATGTATTTAGCTATTTACAACCTGGAAAAAATGCTACATAGCAGATCATGATGCAGAAATAAATGCACGTGACAATCAGAAAACCTGATGATTTTAGGGGCCACTGATTATACAATTAAATTGTCCAGAAGACAGTATAGTCTTTTCTTTTCTTTGTGATACACCAAGTCATGGAACAAACTGAGGTCCATTCATGTGTATTGCTCATAACTTTGTGTTCAAATGGCCTGCAGCTGAGCTTTAATACAAACATGTTGCAATGTGACTGCACCTTCCTTAGTCATTACAATTCTGCGTGGTACCAACAAGTAACCTCAAACAATGCTGTACTGGTGAACTATCCTGACCTGACCCTTATGTAAGTTTGTTATGAGGCATGAATGGAAAGTTGTGAGATGGTCACCTGTGCTGCTCTCATGCAACATAAAGATGCATTTATGTTGTTGTTAAAAGTCTTGAGGAACAATGTCTTAGAAAGTATACCTAAATTAAAGTATAAACTGTTTAAAATTCGTAAAATGGCATTCTACTACCATGTAAGGCTCCCCGTTAGCTCACACTGGAAATCGTTAAAGACAGAAATCGCTCAAACAAAAGGGACAAATTACCAAACAGATCACATATAGGGTCTTTATAATAGTGTCACACAAACATTTTTAACTCTTCCTTTACCAGAGCAAATCTTGGGTTCAAGTAGGTGTCATAAGCTTTCAAAAACTGTTGGAGTTGGGTGAATATTCCAAATAGAATGGAAATGGTGATGGATAAGGCTGGGCTAGTCAATCAGAACGAGCAACACCAAGGTGTCTCTGTGTCATTTATGCATGTTATGAGATATAGCATAAGAATCATGGTGTTCTGATGGGAAAAGTTAATCATTCAACCAAACTTCAAATTGCGATATCTCAACACTCCCTGTACCGATCGTGATGAAATAAGGTGCATATTATAGGAAATCTGACATTTTCTTGAAAGATTGGTAAATGGTGAAATTTAGAAAATGTTCCTTTTGGTTACCATAGCAACCAAAACTATGGGAAATTGGCATTTATAGCATATATATTGCCATGGTAATTAGTCCAAATGACCCAAAATGCATCATAATACACTGAAAATTTGAATGCTATCTTGTTGCACTGTCCTGCCAAGTAAATAGTTCATCAGCAATGGACAACAGGACTTCTTCTGACCAATCGCATATCTGCTCGCACTGATAATCTTTGCCTGTTGTTATGTCCATGATATGCTCAGCGATACGGGGCTTTTCTTGGGGCAGGGTACGGCAGTCTTTCATAAGCTGTGACAGGCCAAACAAATAGTCTAAGGGTTCTAGGACAGTTAGACCTGTTTTAATATGTGTAGGGCCACGGAAATTGAAGTCATGGGCATGAGTAGCCTTACCCTTGATGGATGACAGCTGATGTGATGTGGAGGTTAGAATATTTGCTATCTTCTCAGTGACAGGAGCAGGAACTTTGTCTTGGTAGCTGAGTGGTAGAGGATAGGATTTCTCACCTGGGAAGGTATCCATTTGACCACCCGGCAACCGCTAGTTTGCTGTCAGAATGCGTCCAGCAGTATCACGGCTGTCGTAGCTATGGGAGAGGCAGCTCTGGAGCTTAATTCAAAACATCCTGGGATCGCAACCCCAGTGATCTTAGTGTAGGCACATATCATAAGACCTGGCCAGTCTACCCTATCTAATGCAGTGGTTGCAGGCCTGTCAGGAATAGTAGTCCTAGGATCACTTCACTATCCCTTTTCCAGCACTAAGATCACTGCGATCTTAGTGAAAGAATCGCACAGTGGTTTAACCTGAGTACAAGAGCACTTACAGGGAACACTCCTGATCGAAAGAGTGAGTAGTCTGCTGCATACATATAGAGGGGAGGGAGGACGTTTGCTGAATGTCCTTGAGGGCTCTTAGGGCTACTCATGGTTAAGTGCACTGTAAGGTAAATCTTCCCTTCTCTCTCTTTGTCCTGGTGCGGCGGGGCACAATGCTTCTAATAGGCAAGCATAAATCATAGATTCATGGGAACAACTCTTGAATACTGTACAGGGTCAACTGCACCCTGTTCTATTTTCTTAGCCCATATGGGGACGGGGAACGATAGTATAAGCACTCTTGTGAAGAAGAGTGACTCCACCGCTATTCCTTTATTTTGGGACTCTTGCCCCTGTGCCTAGTCAGTACTTCTTGGAATAGTGTAGGAGTGCCGAGGCTAAGATCGATGCGATCTTAGTGCTGGCTAGGAAATGTGAATGCAGTCTGATCTTAAGATCGCTTAATAGGATAAGGTAGAATAATTCCTAAGGTCGCTGGGGTTGCGATCCCAGGATGTTTTGAATTAACCTCCTGGCCACTGTAGCAAGGTAGGGGGGTCACAACCCAGACTGCAGGATATTTTCACACATTGAATGTATACTAGTTTTATGTAAGTGACCTCCCTAACCAGGTAGAACCTGGTTAGGGGAGAAGGTTATTTTTTGGTTGCCTGGTAACATATAAGCCATTTACGTGTGCGAGCAATGAATACAGATTTTGTCACATAATGCCAATCCAGAGATAAGCACCGCCCTACATAAAGGACAGTAAAACTTTGCCCGTCTGTTCCCTCTTTAAGGTCAAAATTCATATGAAAGGACTGGCTTGATTTAATTTGAATGTTAGAAAAAAAATTTTCAAGTCATATTTTTCTGCAATTACACACTTGCTAATACTGGATGTCAATTTACAAGTATGGAAAAAGGAATTTGGCAACTTGCAGCTTTTCATACAGAAACACAATAAAGGTAATAACTAGTAACTATAGGAGTGGCAGAAACTTGGAGTAGACTAAACTTGACATAGCTTTCAGAACACCAAAAGAAAGAAAGTCACATGGATTCAGGTGAACCATTTCAATATATTCAATTGCAGGTTCTTGCATGATACTTCATCCACACAACTCAAATGAAGCTTCAGAAAGACAGGACATTGAAATTGCATCTATAGGTACCCTAGCATTCCGGCTTTAGTAATAGTATGAAATAAAATGATACCCCTCTGAGTAATATGAACGTGTACAGTCACATGGAAAGAAACTTTACCAATGTGGTACTTGCAATTAACCTCTTTACCTCGTGGTGAGATGATATTACTTCTAAATTTGAATCTTCAGCATTAGGAAATCCTATCTAAAAGGGTAGTGCAATAACTCTGAGTTGTCAGACTTCTCCTGTTTTTTTTAGTGGGGGATTAGGTAGCACGAAAGATGCAATAACATAGGAGACGGGAGGGAGCATACACTGAAACCTACGGGATCCAAAACTCGTCAATAGTGACGACTTTAGGTCCTCAGGTTGACAATACCTAAATCTACAGCTTTAGGTCGTCAGGGGGTCCTCACAGGTGACGACTTTAGGTCATCAATGACGACCCAAAGTAGTCACTTTGGCTGCCCTTATGATCATATCATCCTGTGTAAAAATGACATAATTATATAGTGTTGTCTTTTACATTTTCCCAATATTTTCTGTTGAATCATGTCTCATCCCCTCATCCACCAGTAAAGAGTTTATTGTGGGTATTACCAACCCACTATCATGGGTTTAGTGAAACATTGTGGTGTGTAGGTACATTGAGAGAACAATCATCTACATGTGATATACTTTAGGCACACTGAAATAAGGAGTTATACTCTAGCAGTATCCATAACAGAGGTGTCATTACCAGAATGGTCTATCTTTTTTCTCCCTCTTGTACTTAAAAGTTCCTATCTTTTACAGGTACATTTGTACCAAACACTGCTTATATTCCCCTTTTCATAGTAAACCATACAACAAAATTGTTGTAAAGATAAGATCCAATACAACCCTCAGGGCACATTGTTTCTATCATAGAAACACATAGTGGGGACCTCTCATGGCACACACCCAAACTAATAGTAAAACCAAGGTGGTCAGGATGATGACCTAGGGTAGTCATGAAGCCCTGACGACCCTCTGACTACCCTAAACTCGTCATATATGACTAGTTACCAATAACGGCGGGTTTTTCAGTGTACAGGAACAAGTAGGCTTAGATACATTGATGTAAAATGCATACTTTCAGTTGCAATTAAGTGGTCTTTTTAAAATGAAACATTTATTTTACCTTTCCCTAACTAGCAGTTAGAAACCCCATACTATATAAATTAATAACTATTGTCAAACAATATTAAAAGGATGTGGCAATTATTGGAGGCATTAAAATGCTTGTTTCAACCCACATGTTGCCTTACTGGTCTAACTCCATCAGCTTTTGAATATTATACTGAGAATGTGGATTAAGATATTGTTACATTTAAGTGTTGCCTGCTTATCTAGAGCTTCCCTTTGTTGTATACTTCAATGGGAAAGTGGTTTTGCAATTATGTAGTGAAGTGATTTTTTTTGTTTTGATAACTACATGTTAATCATCACGCTTTAAATAAAAGATTTCTACACTGTTGTAGCTCTTAGGAAGTGCCCTAGTTGCAAGATGTATACAGGTATCACCACATATTTTAGCACCATATCTGTATAGGTCAGTTGTTTATTACAGTTTTTAGGGTGTTTCCACATAGGCAACATGCCATATTACCTTCCCATTTTCCCTTTAGTTAAGGACCCCCAAAAGTGGAAAATGGCCCATTATTCCATTTTCTTGCCATTTACTCCTCATTTCAGGCCATGTGTTGTCAAGGTTTGCTTTGCACAGTACCACACTTTCACTACCTTATTGGGGGGTCCTATCTAATATTTCCATGTTGAAACTATTCCCAGCAAATTGTTGTGACTCCTCGTCAACCTGTGTGAAGTGGCTCACACATGTCGCTAGATGGAACACGACGTCGCTATAGCACAAGATCACCAGGAATAGCAATGGTGGTGATCACAATGGCCTCACCTCAGATGGTGAGGATGGTGATCACTCATCCTCACCAGGGATGGCGACATGAGTGATCACTCATCCTCACCAGGGATGGTGACATGAGTGATCACTCATCCTCACCAGGGATGGCAACATGAGTGATCACTAATCCTCACCAGGGATGACGACATGAGTGATCACTCATCCTCACCAGGGATGGCAACATGAGTGATCACTCACTTTGCTAGATGAGACGCACACCATGTCATAACACATGTTCACCATGGATGGCAAGAATCGTGGGATGGTCACTCACAGGGGATGGTCACTTGGCTGATTACTCACCTCGCTAGATGAAACGCGTACCTCTTGATAGCACAGGTTCACCACAGATGGTGAGGATCTTGATCACCCACACTCACCAGGGATGGCGACACAAGTGATCACTCACCTCGCTAGATGAAATGCGCACCACGTCATAGTCAGGTTCACCATGGATGGCGAGAGTGGTGATCACTCAGACTCACCAGTGATGGCGACGCTGGTGATCACTCACTTTGTTAGATGCAAAGCTCATGATCATCGACTTTGGTAATCATGCAGCCTCACATCTGCCAGATAAAAGTATGTTTTGCCAGAGAAGGTATTGCCATATGTATCTTCCCTCTAACCACAGACAAGGTGTTCATGTAGATATGTCCCTATGTATTTTTCCTGTAACCAGAGAAAAGGTGTTTATGGATAGTTGCTTTCATTCTAGAGATACCTCTATCTAAATTCAATTGATATTTTCTCTATATAATCTTGTTTGATTCAACTCTGAAGTATTACATGGAAATCAGTGTGAAACAAAGCACATTTGATACATATAGGACTTATACTTCATGCCCACACTTCCTAGATAGGCTACATCTTGAACAGTGGTGCTGTCTCAACAACTTTGGCAATGGTGGTGATAAGTTGCCATTCTGAGTGAGAGTGAGTGACAGATGATGCAATCCTCAGAGAGCATTGACTTGGAGTGACACAAATTCACACATTGAGTGAGACAAATGTTGGCAATGGTGGTGATAAGTCGCCATTTTGTGTGAGAGTTGACTGGGAGTGGCGCATACTTACGCAGGGAGTGAGATCCATATTAGCGATGTTGGTGATAAGTCGCCATTCTGAATGAGAACTGACTGAGAGTGGCACATAATCACACAGTGAGTCAGATCCATGTTGGCGATGGTTGTGATAAGCCGCCATTCTGAGTGAGAGTTGACAGGCAGTGGCACATACTCACGCGGTGAGTTAAATCCATGTTGGCAATGGTGGTCATAAGTCAGCATGCTTTGTGAGGGATGACAAGGGGTGGCACATACTCACGCAGTGAGTGGGATCATGTTGGCGACTATTGTGATAATTCGCCATGCCATGTGAGACTGACACACAGTGCCGAAAGATGACGCAGTGAGTTATCACTCAAAAAGGAGTCACCATTGATGACCAATCATGGCGACAGATAACGACAATTTGCTGGGTTGTTTTACAGCAAATGCAGTAAAGACTTACCTTTCGGAAGTCAGTGACTTAAATTAACCTCTGCATAAAGTCATGGGCTGGGACAAAAAAAAAGGTATCATAAGCTTTTAAAAGCTATTGGAATGGTGTGAATATTCCAAATAGAATGGAAATGGTGACCCAGCAAATTGTCGTGAGTCCTCGTCAACCTGTGTGAAGTGGCTCACACATGTCGTTAGATGGAACACGACGTCGTTATAGCACAAGATCACCAGGAATAGCAATTGCTATGCCATGTGAGTCTAACACACAGTGGCGAAAGATGACGGAATGAGTGATCACTCAAAAAGGAGTCACCATTGATGACCAATCATGGCGACAGATGACGACAATTTGCTGGGGATAGTTAGGGCTGGGCTAGTCAATGAGTAAGAGCGATACCCAAGGTTTCTCTATCTACTTTATTTTGTTAGATATATGGGTCAAGAATGTGGTGTTCTATTGGGAAAAGTTGACCATTCAACCAATCGATTAAAAATCAGCCAAAAGCGGCCCAAACTATGCGTGATTGGTAAAGGAAGAGTTAAGTGGTGCATTGCAAAGATGTCTTTACACCCAACCCTACCTCTACCCCTCCAGGAGTGTTTTGCTTCTATAGTAAAAGGAAGAGTTGGCTAAAAATGCCCTCATTTCCAGTCCTTTCTTTTCATGTATCTATAACTAGTCCCTTTGGTGCTCACACATGGACATTCAAGTACAGTGCTCAAAAAAGGGGGATTTGGGTAGGTACCTAGTTGGGGAGAAGTCAGTCAGTATAATATACTATAGAGTTTGTGACATGAGTAGGTACCTGATAGTGCAGCTCTCTCTATTTTAAACAAGGCAGGTGACTTTTCAGACTAATGTGGTGAGTGCAAGTTGAATGGTGAACCAGGGCGTGACTTCTTTTGAAAAGAGGGTACCTACTGACAGCTCTTTTTACCATAGGAGCAACACGCTCCAGGGAGCAGCCGGGGAACTGTCAGGTAGCTATAGGTTGCAAAAGCTGTAATACTATCAGTCTTGGTTACTACATAAGCCGTGTGTCCACAGGGCAGCAGAATTGGTGAGCAACAGAATTCCCGAAGACAAAAGCCCTTTTGTCGACCATTTCCGACGATAATATCTAACATGTTTGATTTTTAAAGCCGTTTTATCACACTGTGGACACAAGGCTTTATGCTATTGTTCTGACACGCTGATCTTTGATGGTATTTTCTATACACAGCCATTCATGGTCGGATAGTGGACAAAGAAGCTAGTTGATTGTACAGGAAAGCTCTGACACAGCACCACCTGTATATCTCAGATAGTTTCCGAAACTATGCACAGGCAGTAGAGGGCGTCTTCATAAACTCACATTACCCTATGGTGCCTTTGTCAGCATATCAGAATTCAGATGTATTGATGTTGGATGAATAGCTATTGTGGGCATGGAGTAGACCTATGGACTGTTCTTTGTCCCCATTGTAAGGACTAGCTTCTCTCAACTCCAATTTCAGAGCATTCATCCCAATGTGTTTTCATCTATGGATCTCTTGATATCACTTCCAGCAAATAGATCACCTTTCTTTCTAATTAGGTCCAATATCAGAACAAGCATCATTAGTCTTCATGCTGTGGACTTCTATTGGATGGTCTTCATAAAACACAAGGCTATATACTCAAATGTACAGCTCTCTGGGGGAATAAGGCAATCCTACCACCCGCTAATACCTGAAAAAAAAACCTGCTATCTTCCTACTTAGATTATATATACGATAATTATCATTAGGATATTTACACAAAGAAAACCGTTTTAGGAACCGATGTTAATTATGTAATTGATATGTCCAGTATAGACGGTATAGTATATTTGTCTTGACAATAGGTCCTTTGATTGAACAATCTAGAGATCTATAGAAAGTTGACACGAAGAGGCTACAGCTATACTTCACAACCAATATAATTTTAGGTTAGCTGGTATGTGTAAGCATTCATAAAATATCAGAGCCATTTAATTCATAATGACCACGTCAGTGCTCTTGTGGTCTCAGAGGTATAAAGAGATCTACTATTGAGTGTAGAGCTGGAAAGAATTAAGGCATATATTTGCATCATTGCAGCTCTGATCCCTCCTCTTTTTATTGAACATTTTTGTGTACGTCTTTCTCCCTCTAGACCACGACCACAAAAGCTCCCAAAGACCACTTGAGAGGGCCCAAGTCACCAGCCTCTTTTCCCAAGTGTCAAATCTGCAAATCTATTGGTTTATATTTGTTGTTTGACCTAGATCAGCTCTATGCACACTGACAGTCCCTGCTGCTAATGTGTTTGTGATCCCTCACTGACTGAAATTAGGGTCAGTGAGTGTGAGAAAAGTCTTAGAAATAATACTTCTGTATTCATTTCTGCAATTTTATAGTAAACTCACTATAGTGAAGTGGGACTGCCCAGGTAGAAAAATACTATAGTAAAACTATGATATTTACTATAGTATACTATAGTAAATTTACTATAGTGTTTTCACTTACTATAGTAAATACACAATAGTATACTATAGTATATTTACTATAGCATACTATATTATATCATAATATACCATAGTACATTTACTATAGTGTCCACTATAATATTAACTGTAGTAAACTAGAGTGCTTACTGTAGTTTACTATAGTACACTATAGTATATCAAAGTAAACTATAGTATAATATAGTACATCTTTTATACTGCCCACTATAGTAAACTAGAATGGTTACTCTAGTTTACTATGTTAACTATCCACACTACAGTAAACTAGAGTGATTTCTGAGGTTTACTATAGTCAAGTAACTATAATGTTTTCACTATATACTATAGTACTTCCCATGTACATATTAACTACAGTATACTATAGTATTCCCCAGTATACTTCAGGATAATGTGGCATGGAATTTTTCTGGGGTTGTGAGGCATTCTTTATTCATCCATTATGTGAGCATGAGTTTGATATCATCCATCAGGTAGGCAGGTGCAGGAGGTCGGCAGGTACAGAAGGAGATGTCTTCCCATGGTCAGTCAGTAGTGGACTGGGGAGCCTACACCCTATCCCCATTATATGAAGGCTGCAATGCAGATCACATGACCACCTCCTAATTGGCTGAAGCTTATCACGTGACCTCTAATGTGCAGTCAAGTGGATCAGTGTGCCACTGACCACCATGGAATACAGACAAGGATATCCTAGGGAGGAGGATAGGGGTTTGTGTAGCCCCTATTGCCAACCTAGACGGTAGAAATAAAAAAAGAAAACAGAAGCCCCCTGCCCCTGTACTCCTACCTAGGTTAGAAAAAAGGAGAAACCCATAGTATTAATACAACATAACATCAGGATGTCCGAGAAATACTGTAATAAATTGTAGTACAACTGTAGTAAACTATATAGTGGCAAAGACTGAGAAGCCCCCTGCCTCTCCACTCTGCTCATAATCCGTTACTGAGTGGTAAGTGTCACTTTGAACACCTGGACAGGTGTGTGTGGCGGTATGGGTGCTCAGAACCCGTTACTGAGTGGTAAATGTCACTTTGAACACCTGGACAGGTGTGTGTGGCAGTATGGGTGCTCAGAATCCGTTACTGAGTGGTAAGTGTCACTTTGAACACCTGGACAGGTGTGTGTGGCAGTATGGGTGCTCAGAATCCGTTACTGACTGGTAAGTGTCACTTTGAACACCTGGACAGGTGTGTGTGGCTGTATGGGTGCTCAGAATCCGTTACTGAGTGGTAAGTGTCACTTTGAACACCTGGACAGGTGTGTGTGGCAGCATGGGTGCTCAGAATCCGTTACTGAGTTCTTGGTGTCAACTAGAATACCAGGACAGGTGAGTGTGGCCGTATGATTGCTCAAAATCTGTTTCTGAGTTGATAGTTTATGTATATATAACATTTATGATTGCATTCACGATTAAGGTATGTGTTAATGCTTGTTCCTAAATATTATGGCAGATCGTGTTACAATGGTAAACTATATTAAGATTATAGTAAACTACAGTAGCAAATACTAAAGTATAGTATAATTAAAATCAGGTTGTATTAGTAATACTATTGTAAACTATAGTACAACTAGAATGAACTCCAGTAACTAATACTATAGTATACTACAGGATCAGGTTGTTGGGGAATACTATATTAATATAAAGTACAACTATAGTAAACTACAATACCTAATACTATAGTATACTATAGGATCAGGTTGTATGACTAATACTACAGTAAACTACATTACAATTAGGCCTATAGTAAACTACCATACCTAATACTATAGTATACTATAGGATCAGGTTGTAAGATTAATACTACAGTAAACTACATTACAATTAGGCCTTTAGTAAACTACAATACCTAATACTATAGTATACTATAGGATCAGGTTGTATGACTAATACTACAGTAAACTACATTACAATTAGGCCTATAGTAAACTACAATACCTAATACTATAGTATTAGGTATTGTAGATCAGGTTGTATGACTAATACTACAGTAAACTACATTACAATTAGGCCTATAGTAAACTACAATACCTAATACTATAGTATACTATAGGATCAGGTTGTATGACTAATACTACAGTAAACTACATTACAATTAGGCCTATAGTAAACTACAATACCTAATACTATAGTATACTATAGGATCAGGTTGTATGACTAATACTATAGTAAACTACAGTACAACTAGGCCTACAGTAAACGACAATAACTAATACTATAGTATACTATAGGATCAGGTTGTAAGATTAATACTACAGTAAACTACATTACAATTAGGCCTATAGTAAACTACAATAACTAATACTATAGTATACTATAGGATCAGGTTTATCAATTATTAGGGGGATCTATACCAATTCCAACAGGAATATGATTTGTATACAATACTACATGATTATGGTACATGAGGAGGAAAGTACATGATGCCTTGTGCTAAATAGCTAGATTACATATCACATATATTCCATAATAGTAATGATAGGTGTGTTGTGTGGAAGGATATTATTGAAATGATATTAGTAATACTCTAGTAAACTATAGTACAGCAGTACAGCTGTACAGCTATTGTAAACTACAGTAGCAAATACTGTAGTATATTATAGGATCAGGTTGCTTTAGTAATACTCTAGTATGCTATAACACAACTACAGTAAACTGCAGTGGCAAATACCATAGTATACTATCAGGTTGTTTGGGAATACTATAGTAAACTTTATTAACTTATACTATAGTATACTATGGGATCGGGTTGTTGGGGGATACTACAGCGAACTATAGTACAACTATAGTAAACTACAGTAACTAATACTATTGTATACTATAGGATCACATTTTATGTGTAACACTACAGTAAACTGTGGTAAAACTATATCAAACTATAGTACCTATACTATAGTTTACTTAAATAACATGATATTTACTCCATTACTGGAGTATAATATAGTGCACTATGGTAAACTATAGTACAATGTGCAAGGGAATACTATAGTATACCATTGTTTACTATAGTACATTATAATATACTATAGTTTACAATAGTTTACTCTAGTACATACTATAGTATTTTTCTAGCTGGGTGGTAGGGTATGGGAGCTGTTGTGCATTTTCCAAATGCTCAAATTTGTTAATTAAATTATTTGAACAAAACAACTGATAAATTAACCACCTCCCTATTTATTGTAAGGAAATGCCTATATCCTTATGTAAGGGTTTGTGGCCTTACGGACCTGGGGGGTTCGGGTCTTACGGTTCGGAAAGAAAGAGTAAGACAGTATTCCAAGTGTATGCCAACGGTTAGGTTTATTACTTAATGCACACTCACGGCTGCCGGATGATATCAAAGAGGGAGCTAATATTAAAAGACAGTGGTTTACATAGTGTGGAGGCCAGAAGGGCCTCTGACGTAGCGGCTGAGCCCTGGGCTTTATATACGGACCCAGGTGTTCGTCGTCAGATGTCCCCACAGACCCGGATCGGTGCTGCCACCTATCCGGAACCTGAGGAACGTCCGACGACTCGACTCACCCGCCACGTCAGACGGTACCCAACTCCTATGGTTTAGTAAAGTGTACCTCTACACTTACTAGCTTTTGTGGTTTCGACCCTTTTGGTATGAGATGGATGTGACAGGAATGAGAAATATGTTAACTTAATACATTATTTATAGACGATTTTTATGTTTGCCTGCTAAATCTACATACCGGTTGTAATAAGGTATGTCATATGAGATATTAATATAAACATATTATATGGAATAAACAAAGAGACAGTAGGTTTGGTGGGAATTGAATTTTCCTGTCAATCCATACATGCCAACCACCAAATCCGCCAAACACAATGGATACTCCATTCCAATTACAACATCACATCTAGCTTTAACAGACTATTCTTAGATTCATGCAAACATCTATATACTGCAGATGACCTCCAGTTTGCACGTTTCATAATATCACTTATACTTAAGCCAGCATCTTTTATCAAAGTTGCACCACCATTTTTAGTGAGTAAAATCATACATTACTGTTAATTCCACAAAGAAAAGATATAGCCTTTAATCTCGCATTAATATAATGATACTGTAGAGGGGTACCATGTGTAGTGAATAGGAACCTGCTGTACTTATAGGATTTCCTTACAATATGCAATGAATGCCTAGTCGCTCGACATAAATCAGAACTGTCATCACGCTTTAGATATAAGTCGTATGGGTTACTACCATACTGGTCTGTTTTTGAGGTAGAATACATTCATCATCAATTACTACATCTCTAAATAACAAGTTATGAGGTTAATCAACCACGTGGCCAATTCTCAAGACTCCACGGTAACACAATAGAATAGCAGGCCAGAACAATTTATCTTTGCATATACTCATGTCTAACCTAGACTTGATATCAATCATTTCCTTTACAGAAAAAGGATAAGTACTACTACAGTCAGAAGTGCAATTCCTCTTTATTCCATCAAACGTCTTTTTAACCATGAAATTGTTACTGTAATCCATGTAACCTTTTTAGCCTCTGATAATACGATATCGCAGATAGGTATTTCCTAACAGATACTGGTTTAACTTTATTTGATAAATTTGCTGCATAAAGAGATGCCTGAGATGGTATGCAAGGAAAGGTTTTAAAATTTTTTTTATACCTTTTGTACTGCTGTCTACGTGTACATCGAATGGATTCCGCGACAACCCTATGTAAATAATATTTCCTTCTTTCTCTCAAGCTTCTCAATTCTGCAAGTAAAACGGCACAAAATATTTTTATCTATGTTTTAACACATTTTGTGGGTACACCTTTGTAATTCAATCTAGACAATTGATCAGCTAAGACATTGTCTTCTGACTTGATATAAGTGGCATATAATTCAATGTTATGTATAAAACATAACCAAAATATCTCACGAAACAACTCCATACAAACTTGTTCTTTGATCTTCTGGTATTTACACTGATATTTCTATGATGAACCTTTAGGTTATCAAGCCTAGGGGGGCTGTATAGTGGCCACATGCACTCTCAAACGGGTCAATATCTGACCAGGTATACCTTACAGGTAATCCTTATTGAACCAAGCATCAAAACCCTGTATACAGGAGTCAGAGTACATTGGTGTCTTCTCATTGTCATTTAATATGATATTACAACAATTAAATACTGCAAAAAATCTTTCCACCACTTTAGATCTTTTTGAGTTTCCTCATCTAGCCTTATAACACCTCTTTTTCTTTTACCCATACATTCATCTAGAGCTAACGTCATTTTATCCAATTTTTTCTGTGGTGAAGACAATTCTATTTTTTTGTGAATTTATATTTATACCCAAAAATACACAGACTTGGCTGGGTTCAGTAACATTTTCTTTTGAAATTTTAAAACCCATATACTCCATACACTCAATGAGAAGATTTCTTTTTCCTCAAGCACTCTTCTGCTGTTGCAGCAATAACTATTAAATCGTCCAAATAATTTACTACTCTATCAACACCATAAAACTTTACAACTACGGTAATAGAATCTGAAATTCCGTTGAAAATATATGGCGCACACTTCAGACCAAACGTGAGTCTATTGCTCTCATAAAACTCTTCACTATTACCAAAATTCCATCTGAAACCTTGGCATCCTATGTGTGGACCATAAACAGTGATACTATGGTGTGCTGATTTCAAATCTACGACGCTCATAAATTCGTTAATGTCTAATTGAGACTACCTTCTAAAATAGACTTACAAATTTTACAGTCATAAGTGGTATCACAATCTAAATCCACTATCCTAAAACCCTCAGTGCATCCACACCACAAGAAATCGGATTTTATCTGATTGATATTGATAATATCTGCTTGCTGTAAAAAACTGGTCGCTGTACAAGGTAGTATCTGAGGGGGGGCACTTCAATATCCTAATGAAGGCTTATAAATAAGCCGAAACGTAGATCGCCCATTCTTAAAAATCACCCAACTGTTACAACTCTGTACCTGCCATTACACACAAATGTAATAAAAGCCACCATTGATTATACTTGACCGTGTCTGGTTTTGTGTGAATTCCAACTAGACAGTATTTTTTTATACGGGTGTGTGGCTGTCCCATGACAACCCTTACACCTGCTAGGGCACTCGTTCGAGGGGTTTTCCTACGAAAGCCTACCCTTGCTAGGGCACTTTTGACTCAATAATCCCAGTATTTTTCAAAATGTCCTAAATTTACACTGATTGAGGAGAAGATTGAATTTGGTTCATGCTATTTTTATGAAAACTGTGCTGATCCCAATGAAAGTTTTAAAATTTCCCGCTTAATCAGGCTATTTTGCTGAAGTTGACCCTTGCTAGGGACATTTGTAGCTGAAACAGGAGGCTTGCTAGGGACTTTTCCTTGAAAAAGTACCCTTGCACATATGTGTATACATTACATAAAGAGTGCCCCCCACCCAGGATCTGAGCCTTCCTACGATATATAAAATATTCACAAGAACATGTACCGTTGACACAACTAGAGTAAACCCTGATGCTAGGTATACCAATACAGTCCACAGTGAAAAGTGGATCCAAATCACCCTGTACTGGGCTACTATATGACGTGAGTAAATTCTTGTTATTACTACAAGAATTACTACTAAATTTATACAGATCTCTCATTTTGATTACTGTCTCGCGAAATGGGATTAACAGGGGGCATAGGTAGGTCTTACTACATTATGTAAAGGCATCATATCATCGATAATACATTCAATAGGACCTTGCTTAAGTAAAACTCCCTACTCTTTTTTATATATGAATGGAATGATCTTTCTTATTCTTTTGACAATTATCCTGGGAATGCCCTGCCATGCCCATCTCACACACACTACAGACATGCCTAGAGCGACATGGGTTATTCCTGCACCCCTCAGTACTGTTATATGCATAGCAATTGTTTACTGATTGTTTAGGTTTTCTGACCCACTTCCCCTTTGAACCTTGTCTGTTTTTGGCCTGTACAGTGCCATCATAAGATAATACCGTAGTATGTCAGAATTCTCAACGTCCTTGAACGCCTCCTCTCCTACTCTGTTAGCCCTGGATTTTACTGAAGGATCGTATTGACTTTGATAGAAGATTTTTCTACTAACACTTCTTTGTGTTTGATCACATCAATGATATCCTCACCATCTTCTAAAAGCTGTTTAATCATACGAACATTTACAAGCAGTAATTTCTCAATTGAATCAATCTTCTCAGACTTTATTAGAAAGTTCTTTTGGTCGAACTTACCCCAACTATGATGCCTACGATGTGAGGCCCTAGTTGAACAGGCAGAGGAGGATCTTGATGAGTTATAACTACTCCGACAACTTGAAGTAGACCTATCATGATGGTTGGATTGAGCTGAATGATGGCGATGTCATTAGACGCTGTTGCTACGAAAGCCTGGTATCTTGGTGACCTTTGATGTGCCCTGCCTTGTCGCTTAGGAACAGCGTCCTGTGACGTCATCATAGATCGTTGTTGATAAACAAGGTCATGTGCTTGGTCTGATTCGTCTTTCCTTGTCTGATCACCTACCACAGCCCCCAACATGTCTTTTATCTCTGCCAACTGTCCATCTATGTCGGTGGTATGTTCCCCTAGTCCAATGTACGTCTGGTGGCTGTTGCTAAACCATTGGAAGTCACTTCTGTCGGAGGTGTACTTCCAAAAGCGGAAGGCACTCATCTTTGGTAGAGTATAGTCTCTTCTCTATTGCATTGCCAAATGGCACTTCCCAACAGAAGTGGTCCAGAAGTGGTTAGTAACAAACCCTCAACTGGAAGTTGCTTCCTACACTTTGTCACATAAGTATGTAGGTGTGGGCAGTCTGGGAAGCACTCACATGTGGCCACTTTTCACAACACAGTTTGATTTGAGGGAAAGTGACTACTTCTGGACTACAGTGTCAGAGGTGATTCTGAGTGGTTAGGTAGAGGAGGGATGTGGGAAGTGAGGTACCTACCCTGACGAGCAACCCCTCAATCTTTTCGCAACAGCCTCCAGGTCAACAGCACCAGTCCCTGACTCAGTAGCAGTGGGCCGGGAAGGCTCCAGTCCAACCTCTAGGGAACCAGTGCTGCTCAAGCTCCTCAAGTTGGCCGCCGATTCTTTCCTTTTTCTTTGTCTTTTCTTTGTTAAAATACCCTAGAAAACAGCAGATTGAGACTCCAGGCCTGCATTCAGTTCATTATATAGTATGAAAATCATTCATTATCAGTAAGTGAAAATTCACAATAAATCTGTTGAAAATGTAGGAGATACATACAGTTATGCTGAGCTTGTACTCCTCAGAATTGGATGGTTAGTAGGAATGGGAGATTTAAGTTTTCTAAATTGAGTATGGGTTGTTCAGCTCAGACATGCACATTGTAGATAATATTACTTCATGAGACATTTCATTTCCTGAAAAAATAAATTTGGTTTTTAACTCTGTACATTTCTCGATCAATACAAGTGGATTTATACTGTGCGTGATGATGAAGGATTCTAGTCTATCAAGGTAGGATAGAAAATCCTTACTACATTGCTACTTTAACAAGCAATTAATTTGATGTTTTAATCAAAAGGGCTTTATCAAAAGGGTGGATATTAACTCCAGGTGCAAAGTGGTCTCAAGTTAAAGTTGAACTCAATGGAATGTTTGTAGTTTTCAAAATATAACAGGTACAAAAGCCCAAACAATTATCTTTAATTCAGTGTATTTTGGAAGTCTGAAGACCCAAAACTTCCAGATATATTAGCAACTACACATACCTGATTAAAAGCCTGTACAGGAACGGTCGTCTTCAGGTTAATCTACCCTAGTCCCTGTTTAAGCCCAGAGTCTTTCCCACAAGAAAATTCCAATATGTATAATATATGAACCCTCCTTATCAATAAATTAACAATTTCTTGACATAAAACATGATTAAATGTGGCTTCCCTAAGAGTAGAGTTGGTAAGGCTAGGTGGATGGGGGTTGGACTCACACCTTAGTACCTGCCACTCAGTAACAACAACTCATGTTCTGCTTGGGTGCGTTTTGCAAAAGGACAGGAAGTCAATTCTGTCGGAGGTGCTATTCCCAAATGGGAACTGACTACCCTCAGGCAATGACTTCTACCCTGTTTTGCAGCAAGGTAATAGGTTATAGAATTGATTCTTAAGTTTTCATGAATTGGGGAATGCTTCCCAGTATGACTCACACTAAGAGGATTGATTCTGAGTGTATGGTGAGAAGTTAGCTCTGAGCAGGGAAACGGCCAGGAACTGGAAGGTGAGTTACGACAGTGAGAATTCGGTTCCGATTCTTTTCGCAATAGCCTCCAGGGGAGGGTGGGCATGGTCCAGTGGTCACAGGGAAGCAGGGTCAGAAATGGCCCTGGGTATCCTTCTTAGGCTGTAGATAGATGTGTACATGTTGATACTTTTGAGTACAGGGTATCTTCAAAGTTTGGGGCTACCTGTCAGCCTTGGCTCAGACTTGACTACAAAGACATGGACCTCTGCTAATGTAAGGTTAATTACATTATTATGTTTAAGTTGTTTTACATTGAATCCACTTTACATTACATAGCACGTTATGCAATTGAAGGAGTTAAAAACGTTTTCATGCACAGATGTAATACACATTATATCATTTACATGAGAACACTATCTCACAAATTACATTACTGAAAAGTGAGTGAGTGAGTAATAGATCGCATTTTGACAGCTAAGGTCAAATTCCTGGCAAGAACTACACTACACTACACAATTTCACAGAGGAATGTGTCAGTGCCTGCGCATATGTGTACCACACACATACGAGGGGATAGGAAAGAGGAGATACAGACCCTGTTAAATGGGCTATGGAAGCCTGATTATTGACAGGTTTATGGGAATCAGGAGCACATACAATCTCATAAGCCCACCTCTTTTAGTACAACTATAAAGCAGCATAGATCTGAACAAAGCATGCATGGAATGGAAGAAGCACCACAACTGCACACGGCCAATACGATTTGAAACTCGAACTTAGTGTCAACGATCAATGGGCATGTGTGATGTCATTACATGAAGTTTGCTAGAGAAGTCATAGTAGGTACTGCAACCACAACATGACCATCAATATTACACTGCAATGACACTTATGAGTCAAGGGTAAGCAGGCATAGTGTGTTAATAAATGGCCTCCAGAAATACCCTTTGTTTGCAAGAGCCTATATGTGACGCCATGTATCTGTCTCTGTCACTGTCTCTCTCTTTCACTCGCCAACAGTTAACTAAAGGATGGCTTTGTTAAATACCCTACACAGTGTTTATTTCCATAGTGGCCATGCATGCGGTTTGCTTGCACCATATGTGGATCAACACGGTAAACGGTATGCCCGCGCACCCCCTCGCGGGCGTACCTTTTACCGTGTTGATCCATATATGTTTCTACTATGCTGCTAAAATACTTAAGGGGTGCCACCACCCCATAGTTTTCCCTACCTTACCCTACCCTACCCTTCCCTATTTTACCTACCTACCTACCTACCCACCTACCTATTTTAACCTAATTTATCTTTAGTTATTAATTTTTATGTTGTGGTGGGATGATGTTATGATGTAGGTGCTTAAAGTTAACACTTTTTTTCTAATCCATTTTGCATACGGGGAGGTGTAAACTTTAGTTTGTGCTTTTTTGTTTGAGTCTTTAGAGACACCATTTGATTTAATTTCATGATTGATATGGGTTCCATTGTTTAAGCTGTTCTGTCCACTGACGACTTGTCCATGTAACCCCAGAGGGCTGTCTGGAACCCTGTGCACCACTTGTTTTGATATGTTTACTCGACTTTGCGCATGCACAGAGATAGGTTAAATCCAATTTAATTTAACCTATCTCTGCACATGCGTTAAGTTGATAAGAACGTATGTCAAACGTTGTCTGCCATTTTAAATTTAATCTCTGCGCATGCGCAAATTGGTACGGCAGCGAGTAATGATATTTTCTTCAGTGGACCATAAAGCAGAGAAAATAGCTTCAGTTCTAACAATCGTATTCACACATGATAAATAAAAAAAATCAGAAAAGTTCAAGACTCCAGGCACTCGCATTATAGTATTGGTGAAACCACTCAGTGGTCTTGGGGAGGGGGAGGGCTGCGGGGGGTGAGGGATGAAAGGAGATTGAAGATGTGGAAGGAGTTTAGTGTGTTGTCCTAGTGTGATATTTTACATCCTGAAGTATAATACCTGCAGCTCATAGAGACGCCAGTACACTCAGGTTTGGCTCGATCAGTGCTGGAAAATCTACATATATATGTATATATATATTGCTGTTAGCACAGTGACATCAACATAGGAACACAGATAGAGGGAGGCAAAAGAAAATTATCATGAGGAAGAGATCTAATACTGTGCCTGGAGTATTCAACTTAGTATATGGTATCTTGAAAAATAAGATAAGTCTAGTGAAATGATATGTAAGTGTGCATAGTATGAACATCTGGCATAGTAGTAAATACTACATTACCAAAAAAAACCTCTCATCATAGGAGAAAAGCCCATATCAATCTTGAGCATAAATATCAGTTCACTATAATGACTGTGGTAATACCACATGTCATACCCTAGGATAAAAATAGAATGCAATATTAAGGACATAGATATAGATATGGAGAAACAGTAATACAATGATAATATCATAGATAATACAGCATGAAAAGACATAGATAATGACACAATGAGCAGTGGTAAATAGCAGCTGCTACAGTGGCAAATTATAGGATTAAAACTATGATGAAAATAGAATGTAATATTAAGGACATAGACATGGATATGGAGACTCAGTAAAACAGTGATAATACCATAGATAATACAGCATGAAAAGACATAGATACTGACACAATGAGCAGTTATTGGTGTTTTCTTTGCACCTGATTGTCAACCTATTAATCATGTTAAGCCTTTTCTTTGTTAGAAGAAAGCTATAGAATATCTGATGAATCCCCTAAAAGCATTTGTATTTTGAGAATTATTGGTAACCACTGATGGGTCCCTCCCTAATGTGACAAGTAATTTAGTGCAACATGTTGAAGGAAATGCACTCCTACCCTAAATTTTGATAGCAGGAGTATAATTATGTGTAATATTACACTGCTGTACTAAGTGTTCTGTTTATCACGATTGGAGATATCATGGAAGCTCTTGAAGCAAGAATTTCCAAATTCAAGGGAAAATGATTTCAGAGTTAGTCATATTTATGCTTATTGCATGTATGTTAATAACATAATTAAATAAAGTAGAAAAGAAAAATCTTATCCAATGAAATTTAAAAGACAGAATACAAACATATACAATCGTTATAATTGATGAAGACCAATGAAGTTGGTCGAAACGTAGATCATCATACAGAGTGTTAAAAACCAACCAATCTACATCTGACTATACCTGCATGAAGATTTATCTATTGAATAAATACCAACAATTTATCAAATTGACAGTGTCTGGTTTTGTGTGATTTTCCAACTATAGTATTATAATTGATTGATAGAAATAATACCAGTTATAACAAAACTAAACGGCCTTCCAGTCTGCAGGTAATGGCTTCGTCAGACGGCCAGTTGTACATAGATCTAGTGCTAGACCAAAGGTCAGCTAGGTGCTCTTGTAGGCCAACCGGACGTTACAGCAGTGCTGACATGCATTTGGTTTTAATGCAAACCATGAGTCATTATTTTATGCTCAAGGAAATAAGATAAGTTGACTTGGCTGTTTCAACTGTGAGTTGCAATATACTGTTTTGCCCTACCATATTCTCTATTAGCTATCCCTATCCTACCTTGATAGACTGGAATCCTTTGCCAATGGTCACAGTATCAGTCCACTTCATTGATAGAGAAAGGTACAGAGGGCTAAAACCCAGAACGTAATTTGCCCAATTGGCATAGGCCATTCACCTCTCACCCTAAAAGATGATGCCATAACATTTTATAGGCCATAGAAACACCAGCCTTGCGTTGTCTGATCCATTTTGTTTTCTATTAGGACTCCTAGAAGGTGAATTAGCATAGTTGTGTGGTAGCACAAAACATCTAATGGGAATGATGGTGCTTGGCAGTCGTGGAAATTGACTGATTAAAGGAGAGTCTGGGTACTACTTTTTCAGCAACCAAAACGTTGTAGTCTGATCTTTTCTTAGTTGTCTCTACATTTCTCTTTTATTCTCATTACAGCAGGGTTCCTCACTCTCCTATATTCTGTCTGCTACAAAAATAATAATGTGATGTCAGAGAGCGGACCTAAAATACCTTTAAAGCTTGAGGGTTAGAGTACACGTCTGTGACAGATTTAACCAAAAAAAATCTTTCTTAATCCTATGATAGCTCCATCAGTTATTCTACTGTAAACTTCAAACAGGATTTTGTGGGGGTTCATTATCTGTATAACAGAAGACCTGGGTTCTAAGTGCGTATGGAAGATATATAATGGAAAACCTCTGCGGACCTAGAGGATTTGCCACAAATCCTTCAGGTCCAAGGAGGATTTCTGACTTATACTCCATTCACAAAAGTTTTTATAACAGTAAAACCACCATGAATATAAGCATATTTTGATATAAACAGTACAGGCCTAGAAGCAGATTTGAATCCACTACACTGGCTGTGATACAAAGCTATGATAAATATATGGTGTTCCATGTTACAACCACCAGCAGTCCCAATAGTATAGTGGTTAGCTTGTTTGACATTTGAATCACAGGATGTGGGTTCAAGACTGCATGGGGAACATGTTTTTAATATATGCATATAATGTAAAAGGGGTATCTGCAAAAGGCCTCCCTGAAGCCCCTTTTATTTTGTGGGCATTCAGGGGATATTCATTATATTATATTATTTTTAGAATCTATTGTAAATAATGACAGTGGCCAACTGAGAATAAAGATAAAATCACACCAGGGGTTTAAACCTGTGTGGTCTAGATTTCTAGTCCCAAGCCTTAACAACTACACTACATTGACTGGTCAAAGTTTCAAAGTGAAAGTGCCCTGTCAATTATTCAGTCATAGTAGTAGCATATTACCACTCAGCTGAGGACTCATGGTGTAATGGTTAGCACATGAGACTCAGGATCCCAGCACTCTCTGATGCAAGGGTAAGAATCCCATATGGGACATCATTTTCTCAAGAATTTCATCTGCTCTTCAAAAATCAATTGATTCATAAAACCTCCTGCTATGCTTGGCCTGTTTCACAGAACCTCCTCCCAGACCTGACCCAATTCACAAAACCTCCTGCCACAACTAACCTAATTCATAAAACCTTCTGCTGGCCTTCCCAACTGTAGAATGCGGAAATAAACCTACAGTAGGAACAATGGGGTACAGAGCCAGGTGGAGATGAAAGGAGCTTCCGTGTGCACACTTATTGAATCCTGCCTTTCCAAATATCCTTTTCTTTAAACAATGGAAAAATGTGTTTAGTTTAGGTGTGTGTCTATACGATACCTCAGCAAAAAATATAGCTAAAATTGGGCAGATGTAATTCGATTTCAAACCAACCGCCCCAACGTTTTCAATCAATATGTCTTCCTGTTTTTTTTCAAAGGGCCCCTAATCTAAAAAGATTGAGAAGTTATCAACATATTACTTTCAAAATGCATAACACAGATAGTTTTTTTTATGGTTTTACAGTGGGAAAAAAACCTTGAAAAAGAAAAATATGCCACATTTTTTTCTTTTCAGTGAGATTTCCTGTGTGATTTACTATCATAGAGAAATCGAAAGTCCTTGAATAGTGGTGGGAGCTGATATCTAGATTTAAATCGAATGTTTCACTAGTATTTGTTGTTTTGATAAATATCATGTATCTAAAATGTCAAATATTTGAGGAATGAAAAAGACAGCCAGCAACTGCATTCTGACATTTTAATACAACAGCCCATGAATTGACCAAGATTTGTGGGTTTTATCCCAGCTTCTCTCCAAAGGTTCAAAAATGTTCCTCTGCATTATTCAATTATTCAAACAGAGTATTTACGCAAGATTTGATGAAGCCAAAACCTTATTTTATCTGAAATATTGGCATGGATCCTTTTCTGATGAACGAAAGGTCAGAAATTGAACACCCTCTGCCATGACACTTCCTGAAGGTGGGCAGTTCAGTTGCAATATACAAATACATGGCTATGAAAAAGTGTGAGCAACCAAGGAGTAAAGAAAACTCATGGAGGGGTGCATGAATAATCCTTTTTACTTGCCTGCTCACAAATGAGTATTCACCACCAGCCTTTATATTTTGCAGAAAGAAAATGGAGATCTACTGTAAATGTTTAAGGCAATCATCATTCATCATTGTGTAGGGGTATGGTACTTATAATGTGAACCAATTATATCATTATAATATTACACTCGTTACATTCATGTACCCGTGGGACCCAGGTCTCCAGGTGTGATGGGGAGTCTGGATGGCAGGTGGCAGCACCTGCGTCTGGGTTTGTATCTATTACACCAGGGGGCCTTACACTCGTCTACCACCGGTTACTTGGTGGGTCTGAGTTTCGCGGGCTTTTCCCTTTTATAAGGGCAGTTCCTACGCTAGTTCAGCAGTAGTGGTCTTACCACTGCTCAGCAAGCTTCTACTATTACCTAAGGGTAACCAAACGCCACCCGGCATGTAGTCTCTATAGGCTGTGATCATATGTAACTAAGATTATATAAAAGCCTGGTTGCCTACCTGTAAACTTCTTCTCTTTTTGTTATGATTTGACATCTAACTAAAAAGACGAACCACTACACTGGTGCTGTGAACAGTTGTTTTCACGGGTATGTGCAGTCAGCAATGACTATGCTGAGCCTAGTAAAGGGAAATGGTCCCAGCATGGACCTAGATTCCCCGATGGAAGATGGTGAAATAAGATCACCAGCCAAAGGGTGGAGAGATCCACAGGAACACTACCCTGATGAGGTAGTAGATTTTGAAAATGTAAGAAGAAACTTACATGATGACCTGGATGAATTTGAAAACTGCCTATTTATTTAGGTCATGATTAATTCAGGTCATAGCTAGTTGAGGGGTGCCCGCCCCAAAATCTCTCTCACCAGTTATATCTTAAGAAGGTTGTTGTGTGAGAGGTTGAGTACACACTGATTAGGAATATTTTCTTAAGGAATGTTGTAAGCATTTTTTTCTATATAATGATGGATAGTGGATTTAACAATACTTCGTATTAACTTGTACTATGACTCAGTATTGTTATATGCTATATACCATTTGTAATTTGGAGTGTTGTTCTTGTTACAAGGATTGTTTCCAAGCTGTATAAGCTTTTATCTCTGTAACCAGTTTAATATAAAGATAAACGGGCTGGTGCGAATGCATCATTACCTATACACAAAAAAGGTAGCCGCTATAGTCTCCAGAAGATCCTTGATATCTGCAAGCTGGTCTTCCATTACCGTAGTCCTCTCCTCCAGATTGACGAACGTCTGGTCAGCAGCTAGACCCAAATTCTTTCCTGAAGCTTTTGGAACAGGTGACACCGGGTCAACCATACTTGGATCAGAGCTGCTCGAAGTCCTAGAGTTGGCCTTATTCCTCGTATTTTTTGGTATTTTCTTAGTACCAGGCTTGGTAGAAGCTCCACCGGTTGATTTCCTACCCATATTGCAGGGTATTATACCGTAATGTTCGAAAAAACCAAGATTTAAAGTTAAAATTTCCGGCACCACCCAGCGTGGTGTGTGCCGATCGGAGGATATACGCCAACTGACGGTTAATTTGGATCCCGCAGCTTTTATAGGCGCTAACTGTTTACCATGACGTCATAAATACCAATGCGCGCCCCTGGAGGAAAAGTAGATCCAACCACTGCACATATTAATTATATATATATATATATACACGGGTGTATATAGTCCCATTAACTTGTACTATGACTCAGTATTGTTATATGCTATATACCATTTGTAATTTGGAGTGTTGTTCTTGTTACAAGGATTGTTTCCAAGCTGTATAAGCTTTTATCTCTGTAACCAGTTTAATATAAAGATAAACGGGCTGGTGCGAATGCATCATTACCTATACACAAAAAAGGTAGGACTACAGTATGGTAATAGTAGGGCTGTATTAGGACTACAGTAGGACTATAGTAGGATTGTAGTAGGACTATAGTAGGACTAGAGTAGGACTAGAGTAGGAATACAGTAGGACTACATTAGAACTACAGTAGGACTGTAGTAGGACTACAGTAGGACTACAGTAGAACTACAGTAGAACTACAGTAGGACTGTAGTAGGACTACAGTAGGACTACAGTAGGTCCTAATGTAAGACTACACTAAGACTCTAGTAGGACTGTAGTAGGACTGTTGTAGGACTGTTGTAGGACTACAGTAGGACTGTAGGCTTAAGCTCATGAGTTTACAACAAATGAAAGTGAAAAAAAAAGTAAAAAATATTTTTTTCTTTCTAGGTAATTTCTCAATTGCAATGGAAAATATAGGTCTTTAGGGACATGCACATACAATTGCATTATACAGCTATGATTATTTCTTAGGAAAATCATCCTGAAAATTTTATAAATATCCTGGTTGTCACTAAAATCAGAATATTTTCAAATAAAAGGGCCTATTATTAAACAACAATTTGGAGTGGAACAAAATGAATAGCACCATTGGATTCCTTGCTATCGATTTAGGGGGGGGGGCTAGGTGTCCTTAGATTCTTCATAGGATGAAAACTACTGAAGCTAGGGCTTGACATGTAACTAAATTTCCTTTGATTCATATGGCCCCATATAATGCAGTATGGCATAACGGATGCATAACAGACACCCTTAACGTAGCCTTTTTGTGACATCGACTTTAGAAACTTATGAAAATGCTGAAAATACATATTTTTAAAACTTAAGAGTGTCTATCAAAATCTACGGAAAATTTCCTATTGTTCTATATCACTTTTAACTATTGTTTATATTACCTTCAACTATGTGTTCATCTGTTGAATATTTTTTTATGAATTTCCTTACTAAAAAAGGAACAAATGAATTTTTTTCTTTATTTTCACAAGGTTTACTACAGTAAGACAAGGTAGGACTACAGTCGGACTACAGTAAGACTACACTAAGACAGTAGTAGGACTAGAGTGGGACTGCGGTAGTACTACAGTAGGAATACAGTAGGACAGTAGTAGAACTTCAGTAGGACTTCAGTAGGACTACACTAGGACTAAAGTAGGACTGTAATAGGAATATAGTAGGACTACAGAAGGACTGTAGTAGGACTGTAGTAGGACTGAAGTAGGACTGAAGTAGGACTACAGTAGGACTACAGTAGGACTGTAGTAGGACTGAAGTAGGACTGAAGTAGGACTACAGTAGGACTACAGTAGGACTACAGTAGGACTAAAGCTGGACTACAGTAGGACTACGGTAGGACTACGGTAGGACTACCATAGGACTACAATAGGACTACAGTAGGACTACAGTAGGACTACTGTAGGACTACAAAAGGACTCGCATAGGACTACAGTAGGACTACAGTAGGGTTGTTTTAGGACTACACTAAGAGTACAGTATGACTACAGTAGGACTACTGTAGGACTACAGTAGGACTACATCAGGACTACAGTAGGACTGTAGGAGACTACAGTAGGACTACAGTAGCAATAAAGTAGGATTACAGTAGGGCTGTGTTAGGACTATAGTAGGACTACACAAAGACTGAAGTAGGACTGTCGTAGGACAACAGTAGGACTGTCGTAGGACTGCAGTAAGACTACAGTAGGACTACAGTAAGACTACAGTAGGACTACAGAATCTAGGTGAAATCTGATATGCTAGACCAAATCTGACATGCTAGGCCAAATCTGACACAATAAGAAAAAATGGTTCTCTGTTCTCTCCTTCTGAGATTTAATTCTAAACAACCTAAACATTAACTTTACCCACAAGTGCATTACTCTTTGGTTAATTTCTACCATCCTAACATTATTTTTACTAGCTGTAATTCCATCTAAACTGACACTCTAGGTGAAAAACTGACACAGTGAGAAAAATGTCTCTCTCTTTCCAAACTCTGAGATCTAATTCTAGATAAACTATACATTTCTCTTACCCCCTAGTGCATTACTCTTGGACGAATTCCCATGGTCTTTCTACTACCTGTAATCCCATTAGAAGTTTTTAGGGCGAAAAACTGACATGATGGGCGCAAAACTGCCATGGATGGTCGTTTTCGTTTTTTATTTGAAGGTGTCACATATTTAACTGAACCCCATATGGTAGATTAACCTAAAGACGACCACATGATTAGAGTCGACCACCTGTCAGCTAGATTTTCTCACTCTCACATGTATTGCATTGGTCTTGAACCCTATCATTGAAATAGAGAGGTGTTATAGCGCCCCATAGACTGATGTCCTGGAATATATGAAGTAATTGTCATTGCATGATAATACACTAAGGTTCCTATGTTTAAATGGTTCTTACCATGACCAGCTGGCCATTTCATCAGAATTCTCAAACTTTGGTTCGATAATTTGAAGATGACAAGTGCTCACATATACAACATTTTGACTCTATAGATCTTCTCACCAAGTATGGTCTCAAAACTTGCCTAAAGTTTCCCTGACCTATTTTGAAAAGTCAATGATAATTTCCTAACCCCTGGAGCTACATTATTGATATAGGTATCAGGTTAAAGCTCAGATAAAGGGCTATGTGAATGTAGGATCATTACTTCAATATCTTGAAAATCATGTTAATTGTTGCCATCGAAACCATCCCCCTTGGCTCAGTGTGCCTCATTGTCTGTCTGTATATTATCATAATCTATCCATAAACGAAACTCAGATATTATGATAAACTTTTGTCTAGACATACCTGCCTTACATACACAGTCTAATTCAGAAGGTTTGGTCAATTTTGTGGGTGCCAAGGAGGACTAGGACCATGAGAACACTTATAATGCCAAAGTCAACCTTTCATGTCCATGGCTACTTATGAAATGTACTGTCATTGCTTATTTTGAACTGATGCTTATTGCAATACTATTTTTAGTGCTTAAGTATCTGTTTTCTGCAGACACTTATTTGAGACCAGTGCTATTTGATACCTCAGTGCTTAGACAAAGCACTATGACAGTCATGTCATGCAGAGGCATAAATATATATATATATATATATATATATATATATATATATATATATATATATATATATATATATAAATATATATGCCTATGCATGACATGCCTATTGTTTGATAATGAGTGTTCCCTAAATTGATATGTCATCATTCATATAGATTGAAGTCTTGAGGGCATTGTCTTTGGTACCAGAAGTTCAGTAATCTACATTATCAACACTAGCTTTGCATGTGGAGTTTAGTATTGTGCTGAGTCTTTATGTAGGCAGTTTAAAGGGTAATTCCAGCTTAGTATGTGTGCTATCGACACACCCTTATCAAGGGGATCTTGTCTAAATATGTCAGAAGGACATGTATGGCAGCTAAATATTTATCTTATGGTAAATATGTTGTAATGCTGAGCTGCCATAGAGATAGCACTACCGGGCTGTGTTACATCGGGATTGTGTAATACCTGCGTATCCCATGTTTAGGTCCAGTGGCTATTTGATGACATCATAGCATGAAATTGTAGTAGTAACCAGGCCAACAGTGATTCCGTCATGTCCATTTTGGTAAGCTTTATTGTATTTTCTTGATAAATGATGACTTGCAGTCTGCCCGCCGCATCGCAATCCGCCCTGCCGGCACCGTTTAATACTGGAGGCAGACTGCATGTGTGATACACCTACCCCATCCTTCCCACTGCTGAACCTTTGCCTATGCATCTATGTCCTGATAGGTAATTCTAAGATGGTGTAAAATAGATATCAAATGAGAAGAGTACATCAATACATGTAGGTATGATAGAATGAGCCATAATGAATCAAGTAGGAAAAACACACATTGTTTTCAGATAAATGTGAATAATATATTATTCCATCAGTGACTGCAGAAGACACTAACATCCATTTGTTATGGTGCGAAGGGATTTACTACACCAACATTCATTGTTTACTTCCCTATTTTTATGAATTATCAAACATTGCCTTTTGATCACACGTTCTATGCACAGCCATTTATTATTGTATATAAGTAGTAGGTACTGTTTGATGGCATAGATATCTGCTTATACAGCCCCCCCCCCAGCAAATTGTCGCCATCTGTCGCCATGATTAGTCATCAATGGTGACTCCTTTTTGAGTGATAACTCATTCTGTCATCTTTCGCCACTGTGTGTTAGACTCACATGGCATAGCAATTGCTATTCCTGGTGATCTTCTGCTATAACGATGTTGTGTTCCATCTAGCGACATGTGTGAGCCACTTAACACAGGTTGACGAGAACTCACGACAATTTGCTGGGCCATGTAGCCCTGTAGTAGTTCAACATAGGTCTACCATAGAAATGACAATTTCTACGACAGATTGCCAGAAACTGAAAAGGTTTATATATGACCATGAATATATATTATCATGCCCTATAAGAAATTTCAAGGCTCTATACATAAGTTAAAAGGCACAGGCGTGGACTGGTTGTCAGGTTTAGTCTGTGTAGGTGTTATCCATATGCTATAGAAGGGTGTGAAACTTAAGGGAACAGTGCTGCCCTCTGGTGCTTTTATTTGCTATGCACAGACCTTGATTACGGAGGTGAGGGATTACTTTGGCAAAATAACCCCTCTCCATTACTTTAGTTTCTCACCCTTCTATAGCATATGGATAACACCTACACAGACTAAACCTGGTAACCAGTCCACACCCCGTTAAAGGGAATACAAAGGTACATGTTAGCTAGTACTGACTTTGTGGTGTGACTGAACCGTTTTATTTGGTGTTGGTCTTGTTAGCTAAGGGCTCTCTTTACAAACATGTGCTGAATTGATGACTGTTTGGCATACAATGTAGTGATTTTGGTACTTCTGGCATTGCCACGTGGCAGGGACTAGGTGTCTCTACTTCTGTGCGACAGGGAATAGGGGGAGAGGGTAATAGAAGGGGGAGTGGGAAAGTAGAGAGAAAATAAAGGGCAAAGGAAGCAAAAAGTAAAACAGATAGGAGTAAAAAGGACAATGAAGGAAACATCACATCTCACAATTGGAATTTCATGCCATTTTCTTTTAACTGTCTAGCTTTAAGTTGTCCTAGCTTTAAATGGACACACACATAATTTCCATGATAAGCTGGCGAAGGCAAACTATCAATTAGATCAGTATTCCACAAAGCCACCCCTAATTCACAGTATACTCAAGATTTGATTTTGTGGAATATCTGTCATATGCTGCTATGACATCAGTACTATGATGTAGTCGTGTGTGAGACTATGTTCACACCAGATATATCACAAGGTATTAAGTGAATCAATGTCAGGAGGCCATTTCTTAACATAGTATGACTGCTCACCTTTCAGTAATAATGGGAACCATGAACCTAGTGACATTTCAGCCTTGAAGTAGGGGTTAAATTGTGCTTGCAGCACTACGACTACCCTACCAAGTTCTATGTAATTACTACATTAAGTGCTGATTGTACAGAACAGTCATAGGGCAGTGCCTACGATCCCTTTTAGGTTGTCAAGTGGCAGTGGCTGTATGCAGTCATAGTCCCTTGAGAAATTGCCTCCAGCTGTATCTGCTTAGCTGAGTTTTTTTTGTGATTTGTCCTTTTATCTGAGAGATTATGAGTTCAATTCCCATTTTTACTAAAATCTGATACTCTTATTTCTGTCACTCTTTTTTTTTTTTTTTTTACATAAGAACACAGTTGATTTAAAGGGTTTATTGAGTATTCTTTTAATGTTGTTAACATGAAATACCTGATCTTAACTCTAATAATTGTATTGTATTGGTCTAGTCATTCAAGGCCCATGTATTGCTAGAACCAACAAGTGATATGTTGCTGGTCAGCAACCAGTCGTTTTACATAAGAATGTCTAATTAACACATGATCTTTTCCTCTCCTTCATTAACTCCTAAACCATACAAATGGATAAATTAATCTTAATATAAGGGACTTGTGAGAATTCTAAAAGCTATTTCTGAAATTCAACATTTCCCTAATCAGAGATAACTATCATTGTGGGAAGGTGGATCAGATAACTCTCTCTAAATGAACACGTAGAAAATCAAGGGAAAAAATAACAACCTATCACTTAGCAGGGCTGTGCCCTTTTTAATCCCGCTTGCAGAACTATAGAAGAAGTAGGGAAAATGCACTGTCTGTAAAAAGCATTGCATTTTTAAGATTCTAATTCCAGACACCCTGTAAAAGTAGAGATTAGGGCAATGACTGACTGATTGATTACGAATCAAATAGTGTTATACAGCATTATGTACATTATGTCCTAAACTAGCAACTTCAGAAATTATATTTTTTCTTCGGGTAAAATGAAATTATTCTGTGTATAGGTTCAGGTAAATTGATAAAGTGATGCTCACTAGCCACCCACCGAAGCATGGACAGCTCTTATATTGAATAATACAATGTATAAAATGCTTTTGAATGTTGAACTATCAGTACCAATGCATCTACATAAACCATAAAATCAGTAATCTGAAGGATTTTTTATTTTTATTTTTTTTATTAATTCTACTACATTATATGAAGAACTTAACAATTGGACCTTCCTATCACCATAGGCCACCTAATTCCGAGTACCTTGTTATATATAAATATAGATAGATATACTGCTGATTTGTTTGTTATAGCATGGCTGTCTATTAGATGAATTTAATTCTATATCAGTAACATCGTCGGTCACCAGATCCTAAAGGTTTGTGTTGAGGCCCTTCATACTTATCCTACCCAGGGATGATGTATGTTTATACCAAGGATAATGTTTGTTCAGATGATCTTGTAGGATGATGAATTCCAAAGAAAATCTTGTTATTTTACATTAATCTAATGGATGATTTCACTCTCCCGAAATAGGAGCCTTTGTAACATATTGAAGGATCCATAATTTACAATGAAATATCATACCTATAGGAAAATGATTCTAATACATGATAGAATAGATAGAAATCCTTAACATGTCAACAAGTGGGGCTAGTCAGACATTAAGTCTGCTAGAAACTTCTAGCTGTCCGGAAATTGGGTCCTTTAATCTAGATTCAGTACTGATATTTGGGAAGGTAATTCAAAATTCTCAGCTCATCCGATAAAAACATAAAATTGAAAAACCTGCACAATCGTTATTTAGATTTATACCAACAATAATTATCATGTGAATAGCAAGCATATGTCTAAATCTGGAAGTATTGTCTTTGTCAAACTCTCCATCATAAAGACAGAGTGTTAGCCATACGTAGCATGTCAGGTTTGCCTTTCCCCATCAAGGGGCTATGATGGTATTGATGTGCATTAAATTTCAATAACCATAATGCCAATATGTCATATGTCAACACGTCAAACAACAGGGAAGACCTAGATAAACTTAAGTATGAGCCTGACACAAACAGATACAAGTGTCAAGCTGCCATAATGACAGCCATAATTGGAGGAACGGGAGGATGCCTTAAGGGCAGCCTTTGTCACTTTTAGCATATTGGCCCACCTACCCTAATCAATTTTTGTGTTAATGTTATAGATGGGAATGCTGATTCTGGCACTAATATCGATGAAAATATGGATTATATATCAGATTTTAGTTCTTTACCAGGCCACTTGTCCCTATCAGATCCAGTTGCCTCCTAAACAAGCAATAGTTATTTGGTAAACATTTCTGAAGCTCTTAAATTATTAACTTAAACTAGAAGCCAGAAGAAGGTTTTCATGTTAACTCCTGTTCTTCCAAACTGTTATTGTCTCAAAGTGTTGTTTAAATGTAGCCCTTTTTTTATAATAGTGTACAGTTTTTTTTTCATATTCTGTTGTTGCTTGCTACCTTTACTGGTAAAGCTTTGAGATTTCTGGATTGCACCATTTATTTTACATTGCAGAAAGACTAGGAAAGAGGAAGGGGACCTTTTCTCTAACTAGTGTGATTGGTAACAATTGAGTAGATCTTATGTCAGCCCTGTTGAGAATAAGTAGTTTTCCTATCTACTGTATCCATACTAGGCTTTATCATCTTCAATTGTATATAACTGTTAGAACCTGTGGCTGGGCATTGGGATTAAGATGAAAAGTCAGAGCATACAATTTTCTTTTTAATCAGTCATTCTCAATACCAGTACTCCTTGTTCATAGGACACCTTTAGAAGACAAATATGGTCAATGTGGATTAAGGGACATGGATGTTGTAGAAGTAGAAGTAGTAAGTCATGCTAATGGTCATGCTAATGGTCATCTACATGGTAGATGGGTGGTAAGGTAACAGAACTGCCTTCAGATTTTATGATTAAAAGGACAGCAATGCTGGGAGGATAGAAAACAGATAGGTCTCGTCACACACAATAAGGATGACGGTTCATTCTAAGATAATAATAAAGGATTTTAGAAGCAAAGTTCTTTTATGTAAAATGTAAAACCTCGACTCAGTTGTGACCACATTTGAAACTGAATTTCTACATATGACTTATCATTTTAAATGCCTTATTTCTAAATGGCCTATTTCCAATCAGTTTGAAAAGTTAGGGAAATCACCTGTCAATTAATTGTGCATCTCTGGAAGGTTTAAACAAGAATACATTGCCAATAACTATCAGAAGAAAATGTGAAATGTTGATAGCACTAATAATCAAGAAATGTAGTTTGTATGTGCATTGGTTGGTGCATTGAGTAAACACAGGATGACCTCATCCTCTGTCCTATTGCATAAAATGTTTGTTATAAATGATTTGAGAGTCATTTCCAATCCTTTGAAAGGTTTCTGGTCAATTGCATATCCATTTAAATTATTTTTGTGGCTGTTGTGTAAAACACTTATTTAGGTCAGAAGTTCCACTGCTAATCTAGCTTACAATGCATAGTAACACAAGATGGCAATGCTGCAATAACAACTCTACCCTAACATTCTATTCAGGAGCTTTGCCATCCCTGATTACAATAGGTATATTATTGTATAATGTTGCCATTAAGGTTAAAGGACATTGTACATTGTAACACTTTGTGGACAATGAACAAAATACAAATGTCCATTACACACAGCTAGCTCTAGGTAAACCAACGCATTTTATAGTTGCACTTGGGATTTCAGTTGTAATGAGAATTCAAGTTTTACCTTGCATTAATTCAAATGTCAATGGAATACAGATTCCATTTACGATATGTTATGATGAGGTGATTACAGTTCATTAATGATTCAGAGTCAGAATCTCCAATTCATTTTGTGTGAGGTGAAGCCAGATAAGTTCTTCAGCACAGACATCTATTAAAGCCCCAATAATGTTTACTGTGCATGATGGGGATAGATGCTACACTAACCTAACATAACCTTTGTAATAAGATAGTGCTTTCTTCCTATGATAATAATCCTGCTTGCTAATTTGACTGTACAGGTGAGGCTCCATATACAACACACCTGTGCAGGCCTGCTTTCCCTGTGACACACCGTCTGTTATTGTATACATGTAATTATAGTGCATTGTCGTATGCTTTGTGTGTTTCTCCTAACGAGCAGATGTATACAATGACAGAACATGTGCACAAATGAAACACTGGGTTTCTGAGGATATCATAATGCATATATATCCTGACGGGGAATCATGTTAAGCAGATTGTTAAATATTTGAGAACGTAAGAAAAGGGACGTTATACTCTTTACTCATGCTTGACGTGGTCAAAATACATTATGTATTAATATATTAAAATGACCAATGACTTGACCTAATCTGCTTATGCAAGGTGTTTGTGTTCACTGCAGAAATACGCATCAATCGGCCTATAGGTTACAAAAGCTAATCCAGACCAAAACATAAAACACAAAACCAAAACACGAAGCGCAAATATGACAGAAATATTTCATAAGCCAGCAGCAGCTGATTCCCAAAGCAATATTTCTGTATGTTGGTTCAAACTTTATCACGATTATTGTGCAAAGAAGTGTACATGATTTCATGGAGATGAGAAAGATAATAGGGGTACAGTATTCCAGGGAACAGAACAGATAACTTAAAATATTGACACAGGTGGTCCAAGGGTTAAGTTTGATTATGGGACTATATACTCCCAGGTATATATATATATATATATAATTAATGAGTGATACGTTGGTACTACTTTGTCTGGGGCGCATGATTTTTCTATGACGTCACACATAACATTTCCTCCAGTATATAAGCTCCAGCAGTTGAACTAACGGTCAATTGGCTTCATATACTCGGACAGCATACACCGCACTGGGTGGTGCTGGAAATTTTAAACTGTTTTATCCAGTTTGTCGAGTTAACACAGTATCCACCCTAACACTATGGGTAGGAAAGGAGCAGCTGGTGGCAGACCAAGGTCTAAAACCAAGAAATCACCTAGAAAAACTAGGAATTCGAGCGGTGTGAGATCCAATGGGGGTGGTCAAGGATCATCTTCCCCAACTGCTACAGGGGTTACATTGGATTCAGCCGTTGACCAGACGATTGGGGATTTGGAGGATCGTACTGCTCGTATGGCACAGCAGCTAGCTGATATCAAGTTCCTATTGGAGGGGCAGGCGCTCAGTCGTACAGCTACTACAGCAGCGGGTGGCGAGACGGGGACAGGGCAAGCACATGGTGATGTTTGTAAACATTCGATTGACAACGCAGTAACCAAGCAACGGGGGCGTGGCCGGCAGCGCTCGCCTGACTACCGCGGGCTCCATAGTGACAGGAGAACGCGGCGCCATCTTGGATCTTCGAGCAGGTCGTCTTCATACCGTAGTAATTCATCAAGTTCCTCGGGTTCTATTGGGTCAGTCTCAAAAGAATAAAAAGGATTAGGATTTTGTTCTTAGGCAGGGTCCTATGTTAAAATCTGATATATTGGTGCCTGGTTTTAATATAGTACATACGGTAGATCCTCCTGAGCCTCCCGTTCCTATCATTTCGGGTGAAAATAATAAAAATGATATTAATGATTATGGTGTAGATGTCAAGAATCTTTTCATGACCCATTGTGGCCCAGTACAGGGTGAGTTCGAACCACTGTTTACTGTGGAGTGTATTAATAGACCCAGCATCAGGGTCTATGATAGTTGTGTCAATGGTGTTTGCAAGTGTGAGCATTTCATTTATGGTAGAAAAGCTCAAATTTTACCTTGCAGACTGGCTAGTTTCCTGAGACAGTCAGATATTATTAGTATAAACCAGGTACAATCTGATTTTCTATGGTGTGGTTTTACTGAGGGGTTCAAAATAGTTGACCCGGGTTGTGATGCAGCACATGACTGTAAAAATTATAAGTCTATTGTGGAAGGTAGTTTTTATAGCGAAATATGTGATATTATTAGGGACAAGTTAGCCCAGGGCTTGGTTACAAAGACAGTTTATAAACCAAAGTGTGTTCATTCTTTAGGTGGTGTAGAGAAGTCTAATGGTAAATTGAGGCCTATCAATGATTGTAGGATGCCTGCAGAAATATCTATTAATAATTTTATGAACACTATGTCTAAAAGTTTCTCCTATAACTCTATTAACACGGTTACATGTCAGTTGGATAGAAATGACTATATGTGCGTTGTAGATTTTAAATCTGCCTACAGGAGTATCAATGTATATGGTCCACATGTGGGCTATCAAGGTTTCAGTTGGGACTTTGGTAATGGAGAGGAATTTTTTGAAAGCAATCGCTTGACATTTGTTTTGAAGTGTGCTCCATATATATTTAATAGAATATCTGATTTTTTGACTGCAGTAGCAAAATTTTATGGTGTTGATAGAATAGTTAATTACCTAGACGATTTCATTGTCATAGCCCAAACTGAAGAGGAGTGTTTACGTAAGAGGAACATCCTTATTGAATGTATGGAATATATGGGTTTCATTGTGTTGAAGGAAAAAGTGACTGAACCTAGTCAAATATGTGTATTCCTAGGTATAACCATTGATTCCACCAGTATGGAGCTGTCTCTACCCCAAAAGAAATTAGATAAAATGAGTCTGGCACTTAATGAATGTTTGGGTAAAAAATTTGTATCCAAGAAGACCCTCCAGAAGATTGGTAGTTTAATGTCCTTCTGTTCACAGGTAGTACGGGGTGGTAGAACATTTAGCAGAAGGTTATTTGATCTCTGTGCCAGGGCTAGAACTAGAGGTGTTATTAGGCTGGACGATGAAACCCAGAAAGATTTGATGTGGTGGAAGGATTTTTGTGGAGTTTTCAACTGTAGGAATATCATTTTGAATGATAATGAATGTACCCCAATGTATTCTGATTCCTCTATACAAGGCTTTGGAGCTTGGTTCGGTAAGGATTACCTCTATGGCACTTGGAATGATACTGACCCTATGTTAGATAATTGTGGTCATTTTACTCCTGCCCCTAAATTGGACAATCTCAAAATTCACCAAAGGAATATTAATGTATATGAACTTTATCCTGTTATGGTGGGTGTTAAATGTTGGTTGAAGGGTTTTAGTAATACGAGAGTTCATTGTATCACCGATAACATGCAGCTCTTGGCTATGTTAAACACAGGTAGATCCAAGAATAAATTGTGCATGGCTTGATTAAGAGAGATCTTTTGGATATGTTTTATCCACAATATCGATATATATTCTACATATATTAGGTCAGAGGACAATATCTTAGCTGACCATTTGTCGAGACTAAATTATAAAGGTGTTCCAATGAAATGCCAAAAAGTGTTGAGTGAATATAATATGTGCTGTTATGATTGCAGACCTCAAGGAGTTGGAGAGGAGAAGGAAAAAATTCTTGTATAGGGGTGTGGCTGAATCCACTCGTAAAACTCGTACACAGCAACTTAGTAGGTACAGGAAATTTTGTAAGAAATTTAATTTTACCCCTTTTCCGTGTTCTCCTTCTCAAGCTTCTTTGTATTGTGTGTACCTGTCTGATTTTATGAAACCTATTTCAGTCAGGTATTATTTGTCTGCTGTGTGGTATTACCAGAAGCTAAAAGGTTATATAGATTATAGTAGTAGCTTTGTGGTAAAAAAGACCCTGGATGGGATAGAGAGGATGTGTAAGGGGTCTGGTAGTACAACCTACCCTCTGAGTCCTAGAGATATGGTTCAAATTAAATCGAAACTTAACTTTAATCTTATGGAAGATGTGGTATTTTGGTCTGCTATATTGCTATGTTACAGGGGTGTTTTCAGGATTGGACATGTAGTCCAGTCGCCCCATAATTTCTTAAAAAGAAATGTTAAAGTGTCTTCTGACTGTATAGAGGTCAGAGTTATTTCGTCTAAAACTGACCAGTTTGGCAAAAAATCTATATGTTGTGTATCTAAAAATGAGATGATAGTTCTGAATTGTGCCCGGCTAGATATATTAACATGTGTGTTAGAGCCTGTAAACATAACAGGTTTCTATTTTCTTTTCAATCTAGACCGTTGCAATATAACTATGTAAATACGAGGTTAAAATCTATTGCCTTTCAATGTGGTTTGTCTGGTAAGGTTTCTAGTCATTCTCTTAGGCATGGTGGTGCAACTCTGTTAAAAAATGCAGGTTTGAGTGTTCAGGATATTATGAGGCGAGCCAATTGGAAATCTAATGCTATTTTTAAATATCTACATGAATCGAAGGATAGCTTGCTGGCTTTAGATGTAATGATTTAATGCTATACTACTATAGAATGTGTTACATTGTGTTTGGCAGTTGTTGGCATGTATAGGATTGATATTGACAAAGTCAATTCTCACCAAACCCAATGTCTTCCTAATTATTCCATATTTATTGTTATAATGTTTCTATTAATATAACGATATAGTTATTATTATTACGGGTACTTCGAATCAACACATTAACTTATGGGACTATATACTCCCAGGTATATATATATATAATTAATGAGTGATACGTTGGTACTACTTTGTCTGGGGCGCATGATTTTTCTATGACCTCACACATAACATTTCCTCCAGTATATAAGCTCCAGCAGTTGAACTAACAGTCAATTGGCTTCATATACTCGGACAGCATACACCGCGCTGGGTGGTGCTGGAAATTTTAAACTTACTGTGATATTGTAATTTTTGTATATATTACTACCTATTGTATTATATTGTTATTCTGTATATTGCTATGTTATTTTGTATTGTAAATTATTGTCTTATTTAATAAAGGCATGTATAGGATTGATATTGACAAAGTCAATTCTCACCAAATCCAATGTCTTCTTAATTATTCCATATTTATTGTTATAATGTTTCTATTAATATAACGATATAGTTATTATTATTACGGGTACTTCGAATCAACTCATTAACTTATACAATCATAACAAAAGTAATTTTTGCTCCAAGTCTAGAAACATTGACTTTGTCAGACTGACTATTGTCGTACTAGACATTTACAATGTGAGCCAAGTGGGATTGGAGGTCAGCTTTGCTTTGAAGTGTAAGCCTGATTATGAACAAAAAGAAGTGTCAACCTGCCGACACGGTGTGCCAGTTGTAGAGGTTATAGGAGGATGCCTGCATGGGAGATGCTGTCTTGACCTGAAAGGGTGCAGAATTATCCTCTTCTCAGATAAACCCTTCAATTTTACACCAATTCAGTGTAATACAAAAAACATTCAAACATGCCTATTCTGTGTATGTAGTTTGCTGCTTCTTATTTTCCTGTTAAATCTAATTTCTTGAATGAGGATAAAATGTGTGTCTCTTATTTAGGAAATTTATATTTTCCTTAATAAGAATGCTTGGTCACTCTGTTACTCTCTTAATGTTGATGTAAAAGTAAATCAAAGACTACTATATAAGCGTATAGGAATGCTGAATTTAATTCATGTATCAATTACAAATAAAATGACTCATAGACTGTTTGTTTTCAATAGGGCGCATTACCAAATGTTAATGAAAACATAATTTGTATGAAAGTGACAGGATGTAAAAATATTATAGGAAGTGAAAGATAAATTGACTGAATACATCAATGGAAGATATATGATAGGACCCATGAGCTGAGCAAAAGCATGTCAAAGCTTTTCCATCATGCAATCAAACGAACTATTGATGGAAGAGTTAAAATGCAGTACAAACTGAACTTTGTCACATTAAATTGGATACAAGGCTTAAACCGATCAAAAGGCGTCAACGATTTGCTTCCAGAACGTTGCTCTACAAAAAGAGGAAAGTAAAGACCTCTAACAAGCACTGCAATACAGTCTGAAATTGATTATTATTTCAGGGGCACCCTGCATTTTATTTTATTACATTGCATGGGAAATCCCAGACACATCTAACATCTGCCATCTGGCAGTCTGTTTGCTCTTTCTTATGAGTTTGTAGATCTGTTTTTGTAGACATGGCCACTTTTTATTTGGTCATTGTATATATATATATATATATATATATATATATATATATATATATATATATATATATACACCTGTTAGTACCATTACATCTACTCTTAGTCCATACCTTTCCAAAGGGATTATGTTTTACCAATTGATTGTTTCAGCTATCACACATTCACATTTGGATTTGCTTTGAACGATTTAGAGTCTAGTGTTACTTTCACTCATGAAAAAAAAACATATTAATGAAAACAGATTTTTTGTAGATGAAAAAATCAAAAGATAATAAGTACAACACACATTAGTGCTTAACTGGGCTGCTGTGATTAGTATTTCGAACTAGCTAAATCACAATGGAGTGACCCATCTTAATACTGTTAAAGAAAGGCTTGCTATTTACCTAAGAGTACACATTGAGGCAGAAGATACAAATGTGCAATCAAAGAAGCAAATGAAATAACTGTATTTTAAAAAGAGTGGTGTTGGGTTCCATTATGTCCACCCATTCCGATGTATCTGCCAGATCCTTAATTCCGTTTAGTCCACCAGGTTTTGTTCCGAAATGTCCACTAAAATTTACTTATTCCATTGTGTTCACCAGGTTTTGATCCGAAATATGCACAAAATGTTCCAAATTCCATTTTGTCCACCAGTTCTTGTTCCCAAATATCCGCAAAATTGTCCAAATTCCATTGTGTCCTAGTTTTTTTCCTATGTTGTAAATGGCAGCATGTTTTTATAAAGAATCTTTTACCTGGTTTGTTATGGACAATAAATAAAATTGGCTAATTCATTCAAAATCAAGGTTTCTGACCGGGAAGGTTTCTGCCCATTTAGAACATAATTATTCATATCTAGCTTAAATTCTATAATAAAAAGTAACATTTTTTTCTGTCAAATAACCCCTGTGTCCAGACTTCCAGTGACAAACTTTTCCCCACCCTTTTTATTAATGACAGAATTGGCTTATTTGTTCGGAATTTGGTCCTATATTTGGAAAAGTTGTAGGAGTCTTTAAAGGCAGGATTTTGATATTTCAAGAAATAATTCTGACAGTATATTATTACGATTAGCTCTAAAAGATAGTGGAGAAAAAATATTATTTATGTCTTTTTCCGTGCATTCTGCATCTATTTCTACTGGTCAGAAACCTTGATAGTGAATCGAGGTTTCTGACTGGTCAGAAAACTCGATGATCTGACTTGCATTGGTTTTATGAGACTGAGTCATATGATGATAACAATTCTCTATAGTAGTAGCTCAAATAAAGCTATCCATCCAATTGTAAAAGGATTTCAGTGGTTTTACCATTTACTAAAGCATCATCCAGACCCTCCAAACTGTTTTGAATGCAAAACATTTCATGTGAACAAAGAAAGCTTTTTTGCAGATCTTTACATGATGATTGTGACAAATCTTTTGATACCAATCTAATCAATGCATGTTTGGGAACCTCTTTGAAGAGTATCCGTCAATCTTAATTAAACCATCTTAAAATACAGGTTGTTTTTGACGTTTTAAACAAGTCATACATGTGCATGATTACAAAATCAAATTGCATAGAAAAGAGAACAGGCATTCCGTCATTCAAAACAGAGATCACCATGATATCTATTGGTGAAATGCTGTCAAAGAGCCTCTAGGTGGGCTTTAAATGTGGGAATAACTAGCCCAGTTCTCCTCACAGTAAGAGTTAAAGCACTTTCTACACATTGCTTTCTAGATATGAATGATGCAGGGGACTTGCGATGAGCCGTATAGTGCTAAGGCAGGATGCCTGTCACCACTGGTGTCAGGTTGATACATTGCCTGCAACCTCCCCCACATAACAAGACAGCAAGGGAACTAACTTAGGAATCATGGAAGAGGCTTGGCTGTAGTCCTCTCAGTCTCACATTAGGTAACCTACTGCATGCCCCACATAGACGAGCAAACATACACATGTGGCTCGTGTATAATTAAGGCCTCTATAATATATGTATGGGAAATATATACAAAAACCTTGGCACAAGAATGCCTATGTAGTGACAATGACAATAGATTATTCCTTGTCATTAGAGGACATACTCAGTGGAATCATACAATTGTGCTGTAATATAGTATTTCCCCAGTATGACATCTGTGCGATTCTTCTTCTCCCTCAGACAATTTGTGTTTTTTCCTGGTGCAAACATATACAATGATGACAGAGCAGTATTATGCCTGGGACGATTTTACATGAATCAAAGTAATTGCTGATCGTTATGATCATGCTTAGCTATAGATAAGTTATAAAAAGGAAGACAAAAGGACAATCTTCATGATAGCTACTACGGACATTGTGGTGTGACTAAACAGATATGAACAGATATGGACACACACATGTTTTCTATGGTAAGCAGCAAAGCTATTGATTTGAACAACATTCTACAAAACTAACCCCTGAACTTTCTGTAATGTGTTACTATGGCCATCTATATAAATTGGCATGACAGACGATGTTCATAGGTGATGTATTGTGAGGTATTGTGAGTGTTTCCGTGTTAATCCAGCTTTAGCTGCTTGGCTGAGTGCTAGTGTATTGTCTTCTTATTCGAGAGATGAGAATTTTAATTTCCAGGTTCACCAAAATCCAATACCCAACTTATTTCTGTCACTCTTTTGTTTCATAAGGAAACAGGTTTCATTTGAGCAGGTGAACACACTTTTAAAAGCAAATTCAGATACTTTATTCATCTTCTTTTATCTTCATTAAAATGAAAGACCCCTTCAGGAAACATTGTACTCATGCTCTATGATATGGGTACTAGAAGGAAATCAATTTAAACTACATTCACATGCATACAAATTTTACCAGGAAACCTCCACACCTGCAAAAACATTCAATTATTCCAAAGTAACAACTTGTGTTGATAGCCATTCTGCCATTTACAGGCCTATATAACTTGATAAATATTTAGGTCAGGTGTAAAGCATTTCAGACATAATATCTCCAATTTATGGAGGGATGCTCAACTTTTACTAATACTTATTTACACAGCAGTTATCCAATATGAGATGTGTGACAAAGTTACTCAAATACACTGATTGATAGCCTTGCCATAGAAGCATGTGAGACTATGCAATATGATGGGCTAAACCATTTAACTACAAGTCTGATTGCTTTCAAATCTGAAACATGAATACTCTGTACCATACTCTCTTTGTGCAATCATCAAAGGTATGCCATGAAACAGACTGAGGGGCCACCTGGTGGCAATTATAGGACAAAATGCGGAAGTTCCTGAAATCAACCCTACGAAACAAACCCATTTATGGTCTCATAAGGCTGAAACCCATAAAAAGGTTCTATAGTTTGGGACTCAGACCCTTTTCAAATGGGGTCTGCTATTTCTGTATCTTTATACATTTGGCTTCCAGGGCCTTGGGAAGATGAGGCTCTTTTTATAAAACACTGCACTCCTACACTGAGTGGAGCAGCTAAATAGCCTAGACTCTATGGAGGGACTGTGTGTAACCCCTAATTTTGGAATGCGTAGCTTTTATATATGATGATTCTAGACCCTTCAAGCCTCAGTGTAAGGTGTTGAACTTTCTTTTATTTTTTCAGGTACTATATTTTTACAGTTTCTCTATTATTAAGATATAAATATGTCAGACAGTCCCACATATCAAAATGAAGCTTGAAATGCTTACTGATCAAAAGTTCTGACATTTTTTATGTACCCACTATGGTGATTTTTGCAAGAGCTCTCCATGGGAGACACAATAAAATTACAATGGGGAAAACATGGGACAAAATGAGGAAGTTGCTAAAATTAGTACTTCAAACCACACCCATTTATGGCCTTATCACCCCACAATATCAGACAATGATGGTAACTTGTGTTAGGTGGAGACTCAGACCTTTCCATAATGGGGCCTGCCATTCCTGTATCTATATCCATTTGGCCTACAGAGCCTTTGGAAGATGAGGCAATTTCAGTTAAAGTTCCAAAATTTCATGTGAGTGTGCCGCTCCTCTGGGGTACCTACTCTGAGCAGGATGACTTGCGCATGGTTTGCACAGAGACTTCATGTACATCGGTGCTCTGTCACCCTTATGTATGTCATTTGGCTTTCAGGAGGGTATTGCTCCTGTGGGAAAAGGTATATGTTATACTGGCCAAGAAGTGCCTCTTCTGCAGAACTGGCTTTCCATTTAGTGATAACATTTCACTTGTGTTGCTTACAAGTGGTCATGCTAGTACAGTTCTTGTAAAGGGTGATTTGAGTGGGCACCTAGTTGGGAGAGGTCAGTCAGTATAGTTAGAGAGTAATGAATGGGCTAACGGGCACCTCATTCAGTGTATCGTTCATATATGCTATGATACACTGAATGAGGTGCCTGTTAGCCTTTCCTTACTGTCCTTATTACATGATTAATCAATAAAAATCAATAGATCATCAATAGAATATCAATAAATTCAAATTGAAAACAAAAATCGTTCCCCTCCACCGGGACTCCAAGCCTATCATATCGTATCTTCTTTTTCGCCCGGAGCAGGACTCGTCCCGCCTACCTCTAGCAGCTGAGCACAATGCGCTACCCACTAGACCACCGGTACACACACCTTGGCGCCCAGCTTGGTTTGGTTTGAACGCATCCTGCATTCATCGCGGTTATGGCAGCAGCAGCGAGAAAGCTGGGGGCGGGTCACAACCCAGACTGCAGGATATTTTCACACATTGAATGTATACTAGTTACATGTGAGTACCCTCCCCAGGCTTTGTATCACATCAATGACTTATAGAGACCTGGCTCTAACCAAGAATTTCTCATCAGTCCCTGTGGCACACTGCATAGGGAGTTGGATTTGGGATCAGGAGGCTGCAGGTTCCACCCCTACCATGGCAATGAAAATTTCGTAGGTTTTAACATGAAACATATGACATGCTAGGACATGACATTGTTAGGTCATGTTAGGACATGTAATGAGTGCTGATATCCTGGATATTGGTACTCCTAGGAGTGCCGATATCCAGGATATCAGCATTCCTAGGACCTGCAATATGGACAGGTATCAGAATGCAAATATCCAGAAAAAAAAGCACCCAAAATCACAGAAGTCATGTAATGATATAGTATAAAGTGTGTGACACGAGTAGGTACCTGATAGTGTAGCTCTCTCTATTTTAAACAAGGCAGATGATCTTTCATTCAGACTAATGTGTTGATTGCAAGTTGAATGGTGAAGTAGAGCTTGACTTGTTTTGAGAAGAGGGCACACACTGACAGCTCTATTTACCATAGGAGCAACACCCTCCTCAGAACCACATCCTCTGACGGGCAGAAAAAAAACCCAGAGATTTCCTCTAATGGCACCTGGCTCACATCATGTCTAAGGCTATACTCATTGTCTGGCATAGCTGTTCCTACAGCAACTTTGTTTGCCTGTTCTTCTTCTTTTTTTTTCAATTTAACTATTGATGTAATACAAATTTCTATTTTGTGTGTCTGTGTTAAATACCTCCATTTCATGAAAGGGTAAATATTTAGATATCTTGCTGCGAGAGAATTTTGATGATGTGATATACGTTTACCTTTTGAGGAAAGATACAATATAAACTTCAACAGTGGTTACTACCTATGTCATAAGATAGTGTTGTACATATTTTATGATGTGGCATACTTTTTTCTATTGCCAGATTCCACTTTTGAAAGATGAATGAATATAGTTGAAATCACCCACAAATGCAAAGCATCTTCTGAGAAAAAAGAATCACATATCAGACAATGGATAATTGTGAGAAACTGGCACCACAATTGATAAATTTTCTCATTTTAAACTTAAAAGAAGTGTATAGTCTCCAGGTTGGTGGAATATGATCTGGGTGTGGGATGTTGCTTTCATTATTATAGGTAACCATAGCAGGTAGTCTTAGTAAATTCAAAGCATAATAAAACCTGCTATACTATCAACTAATTCAAAGTTTATACTTTCTCTCTAAGTGCAATTATCCCCTTTCATAATCAAACCAGTGTAACAATAAAAGCCGCTTTTGAAATCATAGAAAATGGGCTGGGCTTGATATCATTGTTATGAATGCCCCCATGATCAGACTAAGTCACTCCATCTCGGGGCCCTTGCCGGACCGCCTTCGGCGATCCAGGCCAGGGTCCCTTGATGTCGTAACTTGGTCCCAGGCCTACTCTATGGGAGCCATGGTTAAACGCGTAGTTCAATCATGTCAAATGTATAAACCACAATTCAGTTATAACCACATTTTTCAAAGATTGTTCTAACTATGTTATTGTTTTGGATGGCTTATTTATAATTTGTCTGCTTGCAATCCGTTTGTGAAGTTACATGATTTGCTTTTCAACTACCTATTGATGTTGAGAAGGTTAACAAAATTACATCGTGAAAGCGAAGTCCATAGTTAGCTAAAGAAAATGGGAAATGTTGATGGCACTCTTTATTAAGAATTCTATGTTGTGTGTTGATCAGATCTTTCATTGAGTAAACTCAACATGACCCCCATCCATAATTCTATTGCATTACATGTAATCCGTAACTTATGAGGAAATTCTACAGATCATTGTGCTTCATATTGGTAAGTCCCAATATGAACCAGAGTCAACAATTTTCTTTTTAAATGAGGGATACCTTGGTGAAGCCTTATAAGGGCTTTAGCATTGACATGTATGGAAGCGTCAGTTACCTTTACTGTGTGTGCTGGGGAGACTTGGCTATATATTGCATTATCCCAATGTAACCATTGTAATGAGATATGCCTTCCGTCCTATAATGATATTCCTGCCTGCTCATTTGATTGTATAGCCAAGGCGCAGTTTGCAACACACAGGTGTCTGTGTCCATGCAGTCCATTGTCAGTTATTGCGTGCAACATATAGCGCATTGTGTTATCCTATCTGTGTCTTCAGATGTAAACAATAATGGACATACCATGTGCCGCAAGTGGAGCCCTGTGTTATTCAGGGTATCATGAGTATATCCTGACATAGCTCATATCAATCCAATTGTTAAACATTTGATATGTCATACTCTTTGTCCACTCTTCATGTGGTCACAATGGACTATTTTTTTTAATATCAGAGAACAAACCACTCTGGTGGCACCTGCTGGGGTGGTGGGGGTTGGTCATTACCAAATAGTTTTGTAAATAGCTTAAGTTTTAATATGCCATCTCTTCAAATAATAATTATATAAATTGTCTCAAGGTCGTATCGATTAAATATGGATTATGTCCACACATACTATGCCTTAGAGTTTTTGATATCATGGAAATGTCATGGTTGTATTAATGTGACATTTGTAGTAATGTGACAAATTGAGCAATGAATTTACATACTGTCATACTAGTGATTGTGCATGATCAAGTTGTCATATGAGTAATATCATAAGACTAGTGGTATATAGTGTAAGTACATTAAGCTCTCATAAAATAGTGTTATTTCCAGTTGTCACTGGTTTATTCAGCTTTAGGCAACATATAAGAAATATCAATCATACAGTAGTTAGTATGTAGGTAATTTGTACATACAGTAAATATACAGTAATTTATAAAGTATAATGTTCTGTTCCACTCCACCTGTGAGGTAATAATAATACAATGTCCAACATAGTTCTAGGTGGGTTCCCACACCTAGCTCCTGACCTGCTGCTTAGAGGAATAATGTTATAATGAATAACTTTACCCTCTGATGGAAGTCTTGAGGAAGATACTCTCTGGCCACTAATGATAGAAACCAATGCCTGTCTAGCATAGTTTCACCATAGTGCAGTGGTATAGCAGGTAGCAGGAGATGACTGGAGATGTTACCTCTAGAGCGGTTCTTGGTGTTCTGTCCTCTAGGAGGTGCAGACAGGCTATTTGTAGCAAATCTTGGAAAAGCACCTCCAGACTGACTGGGGCCAGTGGCATCTGCCTAACTCTGCAATTGTTAGAGGGGAGTCTTTCATGTGTCACTGGGTGCACAAAGGACCCCCATGGGCGCCGCTGTGTCCCCCATTGTCTTGGTCGGTTGTGTAACTTAAAACCCCCATATCTCAAAAGTTTACGCAGTTACAACCACCATTTTGCGCATGCGCGGAGTTGAATATGCCAAGTTTAAACTGCCCGCTTGATAGGCACGTAACTTGCGCTGGTTTGTCTGTAGTGCACTCGGAGGTCGATTCAGTCTCCCTGGCGTAACTTCCTTAATAATGGAAGTTACGTCTTGATCTTGGGCTCATTTTGACCGTCTAATTATGGGCTTTCCATAACTGCCTCGATATTTGACCTAGCTTGCTCAGGAGCGACGCTAGAGCAACCGGACGGTTATGGCGTCGTGCTTATGTAACCCATTGTTCAGTTATTAGAGTGCTCAGACACTCATGACGGCGTCAGCGGTGCTCAGGCACCCGTGACGGCCGGTTGCATTCACTTACAAGTTATTAATTTGTGCACTGAACCATGAGGTCGCACACTGAGACCCTCAGTTTTATTATATTGTGCAGTGAACCATTAGGTCGGACCCTTTGATGTCATAAAGTGTGTTGTAACCGACCTGGCTGGTGTGCAGTGGGGCATGAACGCTCTTATACAAAGTTTGAGCGCTTTTATAGCTCTTAGAACCAACCTATGTATTAATTTCATAGATATTCTTTGATTAATACAAAATATGTTAGAATTTATGGAATAATAAAATGGTATATCAATACATAAACGGTACACTTTGAAAACAAGAGAACCATGCCATATACATATTTACTGTTATTCCAGCTATGTGCAAAATATGATTAAAAACAAAGTTAGTATGATCTGAAAAAGTAAATGACCTTTTTTTTACTACTCACTTGTAAGTATTCAATACTTGCCTTATGATATTACGTGTATCCTTATAGTATTACCTGACAAGTATTCATTGCTTAAGGAAAAACATTGTTTATTGTGGATATTGAACCTCTTTCTAATATTCCCTTGGTTCCTGCTTGCAGACTAACACATACGATCCTCAATAACATTCCCCCCTTGTACTGCTACCTGGAGGAGGACTATGACATTATATGGCATGCGTTCGAGGAGCTCATAATACTATGGACAATGTAGCTAACCTGCTAAGTATACAATACTGCATTTCTTCCCTCCATATATCTTATTCAAAATACAGAAAAAAAAACTAATAAATTTTAATATAGATACGTGTTATGGTAGCCCAACAGCGAAGTTTCTTTCTCCTCACTTATATGGGAATGTCAGTCATTCAGGCTACAAGGAATGTATTAGTTTGTATAGGAAGTAATGGAATCAGTACTTATGTGAAAAATAGTATCACATATTCATCCATCGAGTAATTGGATATACCTGGTATGAGTAGGCTGGTCATTGCTAATATATGTAGACCCCAATGTATAAAACATTAAATTCTACTAATCAAATTCAAATTTGCCAAGATGATTTTTACCAAGTTGTGCTTGGGCCAACTTTACAAGACAATATGTAGAATTTGATCCCTCTTGCATTCACAAAAACGGTATTATATCGGGCAGTCACTCAAATTGTGTTCCCTCCTCCGCGGACCGGAAGTCACTTTACTCAAGTAATGTCTCCCTGACTATAACAACCACTTGTGCTAGAGAAATACATAATTGTCATGAAACATTAATATCTTAGAGCTCTCATTCTATCTTCAGATACTTCTGGTAGGCTTTGGTTAAGCAACAAGCAAAGGAACATTTCATCAATTCTGATTATCCACTGCTCAGATAAGAAAAAAAAGGAGTCTAACAAAACACAAAAACATTCATGTTCCATACTCTTAAATCCCATTGGTCCCAGAGCCGTTGCATGTATGTGTACCTACCAGGATGGCATTTATGCATGCATAATACGTCCCCCGTCAGATTGATACACTCCCAGTGGGAACATATATACTAAAAAGTACTTCGTTTATGCCTTATAAATGCCAACCAATAGATGTGATGAATGCATGCATTAGAAAGCCCTAAAGAACTATTACCAAGCCTGGGTATGTCCATCACAGCTGAACGTTAACTAATCTGACTCTCAGAATAACTGACAATAATATGACCTTCAGTTTTGCAATATTCATGCAATATATGTGAGCCAGCAAGCAGAAATGGGGGTTCCTGCGGGATTTAGTACCTGTTTTAGCCACCAGGGGGCACCACTATGGGCTAGAATAAGAAAAATATGCCTAAAAATACTATAGGCTACTTTTTTGTGGAGAATTCAAAGATTTTTGATAAAACGTTCTATTTTTTTTGGGAAAGCTTCCATATTTGGCATTAAAAAGAATGTTTTTGGGCCAAAATAGGCATTTTTGTTGATTTCTGTTGCCATGGAAACATGATATGCGTTCTAAATAAGAAAATCGATGATCTTATTTGAAGGAACGTTTCACAAGGTCCACTATGGTGAAAACAGAATGAAAATATCATTTCTAGATCAAAAGTTATGTGCAAAAGAATGAAAATTTATGCTAATTTAGCTAATTAGCATAAATTATGCTAATTATAGTTGTATTGCATGACCATGAAGACGTAGGGCTTATTGACATTCACAAAATGGTCATACCTACCTGTATTTAGCAAGCTATTACTCCAAAACTAACAGGCGTATCTTCTCGTGCAATATATCACTGTAAAGCTAGTGATCTGAATTTTAAAGTTGACTTTTAGCATGGAGCACCCTTTCTCCTTGCCTCTACACATATACCTTAAGTAGCCAGATCTATGTTGGTGACCAAAGTCGGATTTTAGCAGGGGTTAATGTTCAGGAGCTGAAATAAAAAGAAATATAATCAGGAAGGGATTTACCAAAGATTCTCTAAGCAATATTTGTGTTTGTTCAATCTACATCATGATTGATGTGCAGAAAATGTATTATTTTATGGTGATTTGAAGATGAGAAAAAGATGGTGCAGTGTTACACGGAACAGAACTCTTAGAATATTGACACAGGTGATCTAAGGCTTAACATTAATAATACTATAATGGCAATAGTTAATGTGGCTCTTAGTCAGACTGCCTATTGTAGTCTTAAACAGGAGTTATAGGTCAGCTTTGCCAACTGCAGTTCATAGTGGTGTACCCATGACAGTTCAGTGATGTGCATTAAGACTTAATGCTAACCTCATGCCAACATGCCCTGCCCAGAGCAGACAACAAAGAAGACCTAGAGGCACTGATGTGTAAGCCTAATATGAACAAAAAGAAGTGTCAACCTGCCAACACGGTGTGCCAGGTGTAAAAGTTATAGGAGGATGCCTGCATAAATTCATAAATTGATATGGTAAGTAGAATTGCCTCTAACAAAATGTGTCTCTCTTGTTTATGAAATTTCTATCGTTGTTAATAAAAAAAGCTTTTGATCACTCAAAAAATGTTAATGTAAAAGTAAATGAAAGAGTCCTAGTGTATACTGTAGAATTACTAAATTCAATTCATGCATAAATCATGAGGAAAATTACTCATAGGCAGCTGTGTTCAATTAGGGGAGACAGCTAGATGTGGATCAGAAAAAAAGCTTCCATGAAAGTGACAGGATGAGAAAGTAACATAGCAGGGGAAAGACAAATAAATTGATTGAAGTACTGAATACATTGACGGAAAATGTGTGATAGGACCTAGGTGCTGAGCGAAAGCATGTCAAAGCTTTTCCATCATGCAATCCAAAGAACTATGGATGGAAGAGGTAAAATGCAGACTGTATAAACTGAACCTTGCCACATGAAATTGGATATATGGCTTAAAAAATCGAATAGGCTTTGGCAACTTGCATCCAGACTGTTGCTGTACAAAAATCGAAAAGACATCTAATGAACATTACAAAAATGTTAGAATTGGTTATCAATTCAGGGGCCCACTGCATGATTGCGTGTGTGACCCCAGACACATCTAACACCTGCCACCTGGCAGTCTATTTGCTCTTTCTTATAAGTGTGTAGATCTTTATTGTAGACATTACCAGCTTGGTTGTTATACAGAGATACAACTATGTAATACCATTGCATCCACTCTAAGCCAATAGCTTTCCAAAGGATTATTATGTGTTAACCAATTGATAGTTTTAGCTATCATACATATTTACTTGGATCTGAACAATTTTATCATGATTTTATTCTTTTTTACATTGTTGATCACAAGAAGTGTATTGTGAAATTGATCACAAGCAGTATTGTATCATGACAACACTATACCCTTTAGAGTCTAGTGTTACTTTCACTCAGAGAAACATATCAATGAAAGCAGATTATTAAATTTTGTAGATGAAAATATCAAAAGATAATAGTTACAACAAACAAGGGCTACACTGTGAGAAACCCCCATAAACTATATATTGTTAGAATCGTGAGATCAAGCCTGATTCAATGCACTTGATAATTAGTGGGTCTGACGCACAGGATTGGAACCGCTCTACGTGCTCGGCAACAAAACTGTCAGGCAGACAGTCAGATCCTGACGATTCAAAGTTTGCCAGAAAGTAGACGCTCCAAGGATTCTAGATCCAAAAGAATTTTTCAAATTGGATGATTCTAACCGGTCCATATTGAATGTCTAACTGAATGCACCCAAAGATATGGAGGCAGGCTCTATGTAACATTTAGTGGCCATACATAGCTCCATGCCCATGTGTTCTCAATTGTCGGTGCTGTATCATCAACTTAACCACATATGAAATATGAGTATATAACCCAGTGAACTACTGCACAGGTCGATTTCCTATTAGCTGTCCCTCCCCAGCCCTATTGTGACTTAATACCCAACACTGGTCAAGGTTTTGTCAGTTCGTAGGGGTTAGACCTTGTGCATCTTTAGACTTCGCCCAGGTTTTAATATGTCAACATCAAGTGTCAGTGATCAATGTGGGGGTGCTGTATCTATTCCAACCGGTGTACCACTGGTCACAATGGAGAGCAACTCATCTGGGGAAGGGGAGGCCCCTATGGACTGTAAAAACACTGACAAAGCAGCGAAAAAAAGAATGCTTGAAGAAGCAGGACTGTCTAATGAAGATACTGATAGAAAACTGAGGGTCACCGAAGAAGCCCACCAGCACCAGTCTAACGGCGGGGTAGCTGGTACTGCTAGCAAACCTACACTAACCCAGAACATCAACCCTGAGGAGCTGAGTTTACTCACGCTAGCTAGAACTTTAGCCAGGATCGAGGAACGGCTTATGAGAGTCAACAACACTGGTCAAACTACTGCAAACGACATCAAGGAATTCAATGATAACCTTTCAAGTGTGGCGGAGGATGTAGAAATTAACAAAGGCGACATCCAGGTCCTGAAGGAGCAAGTCGCTAAGCTCCAGACGGATCTAACGGTAACAAAGAAACAACTATCAGAGTCGAAAACCAGGCTGGAGGAAACTGAGATACAGGCTAAAGGAAATAAGGCTCACCTCGAGAGAAATGAGGACAACACCATCAAACAGGAAGCGTACTCAAGAAAATTGAACTTACTGCTGGATGCCCTTCCAGAGCGTGAAAACGAAACATCTGAAAGTTTGAGGGCAGAGTTGGGAAGAATCTTCTGGCGCCATGCAAAAATGGAGAGTAGCTGCATTGACGTGGCTCATCGCATTACGAGGAACCCTGGACAAGCTACAAGGCCTGTAATAATAAGGCTGAAATTCCTGGATGCAAGAAATAAATTGTGGGGGCGAAGAGCACAGTTTAGGGACTACAAAGTAAATGGTGCCCAACTCTGGCTCAGTGAGGATATCCCCACCAAACTGAAAGGGGAACTAGCTAAAGTTAAAAAGACGTATTGGGTGGCCAAGAACCATGGCACTTACAGAGAGGTGAGAATGTCGGGCACATCCCTGTACCTCGATGGCAAGCTCTACAACAAAGAAAACTGGGACACTCTTCCTGAATATGTGGGACCAGAGGCTCTGGCTACACTATAAAATGAGTACACTGTAGTTTTCTTCACCAAGGCCTCCCCTTTTAGCGACCACTACCCTGCTACATTTAAGATTGGAGACAAGACCTACACATCGATGGAGAAATACCTCGCCATACGAAGGTGCATTATCGCAAGGCGTGAAGACTTAGAGAGACAGGCATGGCGGCTGGATGTGCCTGCCAAGCTAAAGAGCATACTACACAAGTGCAGGGAAGAGCACAAGGACGAATGGATCGCTAAATCCAAGTCCATTGCCATGGAAGGGATTAGGGCTAAGGTCCAACAAAAATCCACTCATTCACCAGCTTCTCCTTAGCACAGGAAACAAGGTTATTGGTGAAGCCTCAAAAGACGCTGTATGGGGCATAGGGATGAGACTGACTGATAAGAATGCCTTAAACCAGGAGCTATGGTCTGGAAAAAACCTGCTTGGTAAAATCCTCCAAGAGGTGCGCTAGGAATTTGAGGATTCTGCCTAACTTACTCGACCCCAAAATGTGTACATGTATATGTATATGTGTGTATTGATGGTAATGACTGCAACAACTGGGTATAACCATGTAGTGCTCAAGATTCATTCAACTTTGGGATGGATTGCAATAGTCTTAAATAAAATACCCAACAAAAATGAACATATAATCAAACAGCTCTCTCAGTTGCATGAGACGCATGGTCTATGGAGCAACTAAATATGGATGCTCTACTTTTCTCTTTTTGTGTGTTTATGTTTATCTGTTCTTTGTGTGCGCAAGATTATGTACATCATTTTGGTAGTTGTGTTATTGTATTTTGTTTCTATGAGGTGCCAACAGAATGTTAGCAAGGCTTATATAATGATATATGAGTATTGTACCCTCACAGCGTGGCTGTGGATGATTGTAAGACAACTGAACCTAAAAAGTAGAGTTATTGGTACCCCACAAATTCTGTGTAAAACCAAATATAATATGACCCTGATTCTGAATCCAAAAGGTTATGACCAATAACACAAGAGTGATTAACCTATGCTCTTTTAATGTTAAAGGCATAAGGGTGAGAGATAAGCGAAGAGCTATTTTCAAGAAGCTAAAGGATGAAAGTTATAATATTGTCTTCCTTCAGGAAACCCACTGCACAGCAGAAGTAGAAAAGATTTGGAAGGCTGAGTGGGGTGGTGATATGGTATGTGCAAATGGCAGCTCATCATCCAAAGGTGTAGCCATACTCTTCAATAGAAATTACCCTTACAATTGCCTAGAAAAGACACTGGATGCCAATGGGAGGTATATTATATTGCACATCGAGGTTCAGGGAGTGGATTATGTCTTATGAAATATTTATGCTCCAACACAAAACTATGAAGCAGACCAGATGACTGTATTAGATGAAATATCAGATAGATTAAAAGGCTATGAAGTCCAAAACTTTCTCCTTGGAGATGACTTTAATGAAACCCCAGACCCATATATAGTCAGAAGGGCAACCAATAGTATAAGGGCAGCTAATAAGTAGTATAGGAAGCAAATATACAGTCTACAAGATACTCTCAGCTTAGTGGATATATGGAGAGTTAGACACCCTAATTTACATAGATATTCTTTTCATAGACAGGAGCAAGCATCCAGGATAGATTTCTGGCTAGTGTCTGAGAATTTGACAGGCTTTGTTCATAAAACAGATATCCGTCCTGGAACGCTATCTGAGCACAGTAAGGTAACACTGGGAATCTCCATTGCTGACCAGGACAGAGGCCCAAATGTGTGCAAGTTTAATAATACCCTTCTCTCAGATAAAGACTATGTGAATCAACTTAAGACTATGCTTGGAAAATGTAAGATAGAATACCATGATCTGGCACCCAATGCAAAGTGGGAGATTCTGAAGAATGAGATAATGAAATTTTCAATTAATTACAGCAAAAAGAAGAAGGCAGAGTCTAAAAAGGTAGAGAGGGAGTTAACAAAAAGTCTGGGCAAATTGACTGCAGCCTTTGATGAGGGCCATGATGTAATTGATGAAATAGAAAGTGTTAAGAGAGACCTAAAAGATATTGAATTAAAGACAGCTAGAGCCATCATGTTAAGGTCAAAAGCGAATTGGTCCCAGGTAGGTGAACGACCAACCAAATACTTTTTGAATTTAGAAAAAAAGATTTTCATGGACAAACTTATGACTCAACTGAAAGATCAAAATGGGCATATAGTCACTGAATGCAAAGATATCCTTAGCGTACAGAAGCAATTCTACAGAAATCTATACTCAGATAGCTATAGAGAGTTAGATGATATTGATGACAGTTGTCTTTTCATAGATACAAACAACTTAGCTGTCTTGTCTGACAACCAGAGAGAGATGATAGAGAGACCCTTATCAAAGTCAGATTTTCTCAACAGTCTTAAATCCTTAAAGAATGGGAAGTGCCCAGGCACTGATGGGCTAAGTGCAGAGTTTTATAAGTTCTTCTGGACTGATATTGGGGATGATGTTAGTCAAAGTCTACTCTATGCCACGGAAACGGGTAGCTTGAGCCAAGAACAGAAACATGGCATTATAACCCTTATCCCTTAAAGGAAAAAGATGGACTCCAGCTAGGAAACTGGAGGCCGATCAGCCTGTTGAATACAGACTATAAGATCTACACCAAGCCCCTGGCAGAAAGGATAAAACCCCACCTCCCTAGTATTATAAGCTCAGATCAATCTGGATTTGTTAGGTCAAGGTATATAGGAACAAGCATTTGCACAGTTGAAGATATATTAGCATACACCACAAAGTTAAGTCGCCCTGGTATTCTGATGGCGGTTGATTTTGAAAAAGCATTTGATAAAATAGAGTGGGAGTTTATCTTTAAGGCACTTGAAAGGTTTGGATTTGGGGAAAAATACATCTCATGGGTCAGGATATTATATAAAGACATTGTTGCCTGTGTCATAAATAATGGGTACACAAGTGACTGGTTTGAACTTGCATGCGGAACCAGACAGGGATGCTGCCTATCGCCTTTTTTGTTTGTTATTGCTGTAGAACTGTTAGCTCATAATGTACGCATGAATGTAGATATTAAAGATATAAGACTTGGTACTAGAGAAGTAAAGATGTGTCAATATGCTGATGATACCACTTGTTTTATAGAGTCAGCAGCAGCTCTACATCACCTGCTGGACTGTTTGAGAAGGTTTAGGAGGTACTCTGGTCTGAAAGTGAATAGATATAAGACACAATATCTTGCACTTGGTGGTATTGACACTAGTCAGACCGGATTGGAGGGTCTTGCATGGAGCGAAAGTTTGATAGGACAGAGGCCCAAAATTACTCGTGGAACTTTGAACCCCAGATACAAAAAATCACCAGCAAAATGATGATTGGAGGCACCACAACATCTCACTCAAAGGTAAAACTATCATCATAAACAGCCTGATGCTACCATGTGTGATGTTCCCGGCCTCAGTCACCACTACACCATCTAGAGCAATAGATGAAGTCAATAAAATTGTTGACAGATTCCTATGGGGCTCCAAAAGGAACAAGGTAGCCAGGGCATGTGTTCAGGCGCAGACTAAGCATGGTGGACTTGCTGTAGGCAATTTTAAAATGAAAATCATTGTATTTAACATAAACTGGATCAAGAGGTTCTATTGGGATACCACCATGGTTCCATGTGATTTTATTAAATTATTTCTCCATTAACCCATTGAGGGCTAGCATCGACTATAGTCGACACCATGGTAGGCCTAGCATCGACTATAGTCGACACCATGGTAGGCCTAACGTCGACTATAGTCGACGCCAATTATATAGGATTTGTATAGGAATTGGAAACGGGCTCGTCCTCTAGGAACTTTACTTTTTTCAGAGGCCGTCCTCATGGCCAGAGCAATAATTTTTGCTCTGCCCTTAAAGGGTTAAAACCCCTTCCACCCCATAAAGCAGGATTTGCACATAAATCCCATAGAGTAACAGAAATTCAGGAGTGAAAGGGGTCTGACTTGAAACTGTTCATTCATACAAAATCAGATATTAACATACCACGAGAAGCAAGCCCATTCTATTATCAGGTTCTCAAGGACTGGCATGAATTCCAAAATGTCTCACTAGTAAGAGAAACGGAGGTCCGTAATGAAGTATTGTGGAAAAATAAGTTTATTACTATCAATAATATACCAATATTTTGGAAGTCTTGGAGGGAAGCTGGTATTGTCAGGGTTGAATATTTACTGAATAATGGAAGTTTTATGTCAGACACTCAAATTTCTCGAAGGTATGGTATTATGATATACCATTTTATTATTCCATAAATTCTAACATATTTTGTATTAATCAAAGAATATCTATGAAATTAATACATAGGTTGGTTCTAAGAGCTATAAGAGCGCTCAAACTTTGTATAAGAGCGTTCATGCCCCACTGCACACCAGCCACAGTCAGTTAGACAGAGTTTATGACATCAAAGGCTCCGACCTAATGGTTCACTGCACAATATAATAAAAATGAGGGTCTCAGTGTGCGACCTCATGGTTCAATGCACAAATTAATAACTTGTAAGTGAATGCAACCGGCCGTCACGGGTGCCTGAGCACCGCTGACGCCGTCATGAGTGTCTGAGCACTCTAAGGACTGAACAATGGGTTACATAAGCACGACGCCATAACCTTCCGGTCGCTCTAGCGTCGCTCCTGAGCAACCTAGGTCAAATATCAAAATATCTATGGAAAGCCCATAATTAGACGGTCAGAATGAGCCCAAGATCAAGGCGGAACTCCCAGTATTAAGGAAGTTACGCCATGGAGACTGAATCGACCTCCGAGTGAGCTACAGACAAACCGGCGGGAGTTACGCGCCTATCCAGCGGGCATTATAATCTTGGCACATTCAGCTCCGCGCATGCCCAAAATGGCGGTTATACAAGCATAAACGACCGAGTTATGAGGGTTTGAAGATGCAGAACCGACCAAGACAATGGGGGCCATAGCGGCGTCCATGGGGGTCCTTTGTCCCCCTGTGACACTTGAAAGGGTCCCCTCAAACAATTGTAGAGTTAGGCAGATGCTGCTGGCTCCAGTCAGTCTGGAGGTGCTTTTCCAAGATTTGCTACAAATAGCCTGTCTGCACCTCCAGGAAGACACATCACCAAGAACCGCTCTAGAGGTAACATCTCCAGTCATCTCCTGCTACCTGCTATACCACTGCACTATGGGGAAACTATGCTAGACAGGCATTGGTTTCCTACCATTAGTGGCCAGAGGCTATCTTCTTCAAGACTTCCACCAGAGGGTAAAGTTATCCATTATTACATTATTCCTCTAAGCAGCAGGTCAGGAGCTAGGTGTGGGAACCCACCTAGAAGTATGCTGGACACTGTATTATTAATACCTCACAGGTGGAGTGGAACTGAACATTATACTTTATAAATTACTGTATGTTTACTGTATGTGCAAATTACCTACATACTAACTACTGTATGATTGATATTTCTTACATGTTGCCTAAAGCTGAATAAACCAGTGACAACTGGAAATAACACTATTTATAAGAGCCTTGAGATAATTACACTATATACCACTAGTCTTATGATATTTCTCATATGACAACTTGATCATGCCAATCACTAGTATGACAAAGTGGTGGAGAACATCCTACTAAGATCCCATATCTCACAGGCTCATAAAAATTAAAGCTGGTAACACAACTAAAGACAATCATGCACACAGTAAATTAAAGCTGGTACCGCATACACACAGTTAGACCCACTCCACCCACCCAGTGACCTTGACCTTGACACCATACCCACCAAGGTCACCAGTGAGATCTCCCACATACCAGTGAGATCTCCCACATACCAGTGAGATCAGTGAGATCCCCCACACATCAATGAGATCTCCCACACATCAGTGAGATCTCCCACACATCAATGAGATCTCCCACACATCAGTGAGATCTCCCACACATCAATGAGATCTCTCACACAACAGTAAGATCTCTCATATGTCAGTGAGGTCTCCCAAAACGTCAGTGAGGTCTCCCAAACGTCAGTGAGGTCTCCCAAACGTCAGTGAGGTCTCCCAAACGTCAGTGAGGTCTCCCACACGTCAGTGAGGTCTCCCACACGTCAGAGAGGTCTCCCACACGTCAGTGAGGTCTCCCACACGTCAGTGAGGTCTCCCACACGTCAGTGAGGTCTCCCACACGTCAGTGAGGTCCACCACACACATCAAGGCCTTATCAGTCAAGCTGGCAGAACAACACACAAAGACCTTACGTAGTCAGGGGCCTGTTGAAGAGGTCTCCCTCCCACCAAGATCTAGGAGGCCCACAGGAGGCAAACCAGCCTCCAATACAACAGACCCACACTCAGTAGACCCCACACCACCCACCCTGTCTACTCAGGGAACAACCAGTTCTCAGGGATCCAACATTTCCCAGGGATCTCTACAGGACGCCCAACTCACGCTATCTACCTCAGGGGAAGAAGGATCTGCCTCAGGGGGTGGATCCACACCCTCATCTAGATCCTCCACCCCAGCTCCAGCCTTTGACAGCCACTCCTCCAGAGACACCTCCCCCACACCCTCCATCATGGACACCGATGAAGGCCCCCAACCTAATCAGACAGCTGAGAAGATAAGGGCCTATGAGAAGGCCATCCAAGATGCAGTTACTGCCCTAGAGACCAACAAGTCCCAGCAGGAGGAAAGGGAGAGGATCCTCAACCAACAACTGGCGGAGAGGAATGCAGCAATAGATGCCCAACAGAAGGCCATGGAAGATCAGCGGAAGTCCCTAGAGAGACAACAACAACAGATAGCAGATCTCATGAAGATGGTATCATCCCAGACCCCACAACCTCCCACACCTGCCATCACACCTGTTGTCACACCATCTGCCTCTGGATCCAAAGATGACATCATAATCTCCATGGTGTCCAACATGACCAAGCTCATAGACAATAAACAGCAGGACGACAGAAAGATCAGGATACATGAGGTAACAAAACCCAAAACCTTTTCACACCCATCACCACTCATGTCAACAGCATTATTCATTGATCACAAATTCCCAGAATATCTGAAGGATAAGTACAAAGTGACAGACAGTGACACCATGGTAACATATTTACCCAAGTACCTCGAAGGACAAGCACTAGCTTGGTTTGAATACTTCAGGGAGAGTGCCACACCTGATATGTTGACATGGACCAATGTAGTGAATAAATTAAAAGAGTATTTTGCTACTCGAGACAATATAATCTCAAGGACTGCACTCCGTGCACAAAAGATAGATGAACCTGTTCTAGACTATGCATGCCATCTCAGGAAAGTGTGTAATGCCCAACGCCAGAGTGATGAAACCCTAAGCAAGGCATTTACCCAAGGCATGAGGCCCTGGATCTCTGTAGCTCTTGAGAACAAGAAAATAGACTCTTTTGACCAAGCCCTAGACCTAGCCCTAGAGGTTGAGACCCAAGAGAGATCTAGGAAGGTAAGGGATGCAGAAACCAACCCACAGCCTACTAAGAAAAAGGTCCAGGAAATCAGCACTAGTTCAGATGAAGATGTTAACCTAATGTCTAGTGCCCATGTAAGGCAACAGGAGGCTAAGGTTGCATCAAGAGACCCTACCGGTAGATATAGAGGAAATAACTATGACCCCAACTACCAATCCAATAGAGGTAGAGGTAGAGGGGGCAACAACAACAACAACCGGGGGGGTCACAACAGTAGGAAAGACAACAGCTCTTCCAACTCCAACAATGGTAACTCTTCATACAGTGATAGGAGAGACAGAACCCCAAGTAATGGCAGATCCTATAATAATCAAGGATCCAACAGTAGGAGCCAGAGTCCACATAGGAACTACAACTCTGGATCCTACAACAACTCTGGATCCTACAACAACAGCCAGGGTTTAAACAACTCTGGATCCTATAGTCAAGGATCCAACAGTAGGGGCCAGAGTCCACATAGGAACTACAACAGTGGATCCTACAACAACAATGGCGCCTACAACAACCAGAGATCCAACAACTCCGGTCAATACAGCAACTCTGGTCAATATAACCAGGGTTCCAACCCACGCCAGGAGGATTACAAATCTGACACAAGAGGTTACCAGGGGAACCAACAAAGTAACCCCCAAATACCACCTCATGTGATGGATCAAATCTCTAAGCTCCTGGTGGCAAGCATCTCAACCACCCCACAGAACCAGGAAAACTAGGATGTCACAGTGCCGATGGGCCAGTGCACTGTGACACCCCAAATACAAACAATCAATCAGGATTAACAAAGATCCAACCAGAGACAATTGCTAGTGCAAATCTACCATCTAACAGACAGAGACGTCCATCAGTGATACACATCACCCCACCAGATTCATCATCAAAGGATGCAGGTGAGAGTACCAAGCTTTCTATTGTACTTCTTCAAAATGGCTGTATCAATGCAAATCTATATGATGTTTCAGATGTACAATGTTTGGTTGATACAGGTGCTACTATCACCTGTGTCAGACAATCATTCCTCATGGATCTCCAAAAGAGATTCCATATCCAACTGAGGAAATCTAAAATCAACATCCATTTGGCAGATGGATCGGTGTGCCATGTTAGACATTCAGCTATGCTGAACTTTAGAATCCAAGGTGTCAGATTCCAATACCAATTTGCTGTAATTCCCAACCTCACACAGCCCGTTGTACTCGGCACAGATTTCTTAAGCACTACAAAATCTCAAATTGAATTTAATGTTGATCCTGAACAAATTCTCAAACCCATTAGGGCAGTGAGGGATTTTACCATCCCTCCATTCTCTGAACTTGCAGTATTGGGTAAAGTAACATCTACTCAATCACTGCAAGGCAAAACTGGAGTAGTAGATAACCTCCAAAGAAATAACAATGCCCCATATCTAGTTCAAAGGGCAGCAGTAACCCCCAGGGAAAATAACAAACATCCCCTAGTGTTACTCAACACCAGCAGGCGCCCACATAAAATCAAAAAGGGTGCCATCATAGCTCTATTTCAGGAAGTCAAGGAATCTGATTTAGAAAAACCTCAACAGGTGTCAGACACTACCCCACACACTGATCAATCCATCTCAGCCATACGGCCTGAGGATGTAACTCAATTCAGTGACACAGACTCAGACTGTGAGTCCACATATGCTGACCCTGAACCCAACTCAATCAGACTCTCTGAAATAGCTGCTATACATAGTGAGGCACATGACCTCGAGCCAGAATTGGAAGAGAATGTTCCACCAAAATCTGTGCTCACATCCAAAGATCAGCATGATAGATTAAAATCACTGCTGACCAAGTATGATGATGTATTTGTAGGAAAAGATGGAGACATTGGTGCCACACACCTGTATACACACTCAATACATGTAAAACCTGAGGCAGTACCATGTCATTTCCTACCATATAGACAAACACCAGAAAAACAGGCCGCAATAGGGGAAGAGTGTGAAAGGCTAGTACAACAGGGCATTCTGAGAGAATGTGCTGAGGGCCCCTGGGCTTCCAGATCCTTTTTAGTACAAAAATCATCGGGAGGCCATAGGCTCGTCACAGATTTTCGTTATTTGAACCAAAACACGATAAATCAAGCCTTATCTACACCCCGGGCCGATGACACTCTAGACATGATAGGGTCACTCAGACCAAGAGTATTCAGTAAGCTAGATGCCCAACAGGGATTTTTTCAAATTCCTATAAGACAGGAGGATCAGCATAAAACCGCATTCATAGCAAATGACAAAAAATATGTCTATGAAAGGATGCCGATGGGTTTAGCGACGGCACCGGCGGGATTCTGCCATCTAGTCACATTAATTCTGAACAAACTCAAGTACAAATGTGCCCTACCATACCTAGATGACATATTGGTATTATCACCATCAATCGAACAACACTTCCATGACCTGGAAGATGTGTTCAACAGCCTAAGAGTTGGTAAACTCAAACTGAAGAAATCAAAATGTGAATACTTCATAGACAGAATAGACTTCTTGGGAATGAGAGTGACACCCATGGGACTGCAACCATCTCCCACAAAGGTGAAATCAATCAAAACCTTCCCAACACCAAAATCAGTCAAAAATGTCCGATCCTTCACAGGCCTATGCCAATACTTCAAAAAGTTTATCAAAGGTTATGCCCAAATTGCTAGACCATTATATGATCTACAGACACATCTCAAAGCATTTGTCTGGACAGAAGAGGCAGATAATGCTTTCAAAACATTAAAGCATGCCCTCTGTACCAATGCTCTTCTCAGATATCCAAACTATGAGAAAGAGTTCAGTTTGGCAACTGATGCTTCCAATGTGAGTTTAGGAGCTGTACTCTCACAGAGAGATAATGAAGGAGTGCTCAGACCAGTAGCCTTTGCAGGTAGAACCCTCTCCAAACATGAGAGAAATTACAATACCACAGAGAGAGAACTACTGGGAGTAGTGTATGGAGTATTACACTTCAGACACTATCTAGAGAGTAGACACTTCCAATTGTACACGGACCATGCAGCCCTAATCCCACTATTAACCAATACAGGACTCACACATAGATGGGCCAGATGGGCTCTAGACATACAGCAATTTTCATTCACCATCCAACACGTGAAAGGTGATGATAACACACCACCAGATGCTATGTCTAGAAGAGAATACCCAGACTCTGGACCCATGACTAACCCTCCACCCCCACCAAGGAGAGTTAGAGCAGCCAGTAGAACCAAGTTTGCAAAAGTAACAAAGAAAGTACCATTCAAAAGGGATGATCCACCCAACACCATTGAAAAGCCAGAGACACCCATTAGGGGTATCTTGAAGCAATCTACACACTATGTGTTTTGCCACTATGAGAGAGAATACTCACAACTCTTTCCAGATAATGACTTCGAGCCTATTGAATTCTCATCACTCAATCAAATGCTGAAGGCAACTCCTAAGGAGCCACCCTTCACCACACCTGACTCAGATGATGAAGATCCAGAAGATACAATATATATGCTATTACTCAAGCAACTTCTAAATCAGTCAGATTCTTTGAACCAATGCAGGGAGAGGAAACATCAAACCATTTGTGTCCTATGACCACACGCTCAAAGACTAGAGAAATGATTCAGGAGGGCACACCAAAACCCCCCACACAATCACAAACTATTCTAAATGAGAAAAAGGTCACAGGAAACAAACCTACCAAAACCCCACCTGCCAGGAAAAATGTCACAAAAGACACTGCATCTACTAAGTCAAAGAACTCTGAGACAAAGAAGAATGACAAAAAGCAAATTGTGCCTTTAAAGAAAAAGGTTGCCACTCCCACCAAGGCGAGAATAGGCCCTCCAAAGGAGCCTACACACCAAAACAAGAGTGACACACCCCAACAAAAGGCACAAGATAGGCCAATAGTCGATGAAAAAGAAAAAGAAAGAGACAGAATAAAACAACATGTGCTAGATATAAATCAACTACTGGATCAGATTCCCGACACATCCATCTCAGGTACAAACCTTGGCTTGGAACAAAGGAAAGACAAGGACCTATTGCCCCTCATACAGTATCTTGAGGATGGGACCTTGCCTGCACCAAAAGCACAAGGAAATAGAATCATCAACCAAGGCCAGACATACACCTTGGTAAATGGTACATTAGTCCATATATGCCCCATAAATTGGAGAAAAACCAATACTGTACCACTTCAAATTGTTATACCACAGCAATGGGTAACAAGTACACTACAGTATTTCAATGACTCACCTACTGGCGGCCATCTTGGTTCAAGTAGGATGCTGTCAGCACTCCGACCTAGGGTATATTGGAAGTCTATGCTAGCAGACACAACAAAATATGTTTCCACCTGCCACACATGCCTCACAGCAAAAAGGCAAGTACACTCACACAAAACACCAATGACAGTGAGAGAGTACATGACTTCACCAATGAAGTTCCTAAACCTAGACGCGGTGGGACCACTTCCCACAACTGCCAGGGGAAACAAACATATACAAGTCTGCATAGATTATGCTACCAGATATGCAACAGCTTGGGCTACTACTGACTTGAAAGCTGAGACAACAGCAGCAGAGTTCTACAAGAATATAATCTGTCATCATGGAACACCAGCCACTCTTCAAACAGACAATGGAACATGTTATACAGGTGCAAAGTTCACAAAGTTAACTAAACACCTCAAGATCAAACATAAATTCTCCTCACCATACAGGCCACAATCAAATGGGCTTGTAGAGAGATTCAATGCTAGCATAGGCACAGCACTCAGAGCATTCTGCTCAAAGCACCAGAACAATTGGGATTCATTTATTGAACCCATAACCTTTGCATTAAACAACACTGAATCCCAAACCACAGGATTCACCCCTTTCTTCCTACTCCATGGAAGAAACCCAGCCACCCCAATGGACTTAGGGCTGGGAATACAGGAAGACATATCCACAGTAGCAGACCATGTAGCTAACATGATAACGAATCAAGATACCTCTAGGAGGAAAGCTATAGAAAGGGTCGCCAAGCTACAAAAGGAAAGGAAAGATAGATATGATAAGAAACTTACACCACAGGAAATCAAGGTCACCGACATGGTGTACCTTAACATACCAAGAATCCTGACCAACACAGAGTGTAAGAAACTTCAACCCCTTTTTATGGGACCATATGTTGTAGTAGATAGACCTAGTTTGACAAGTGCCAAACTCAAAAACTTGGACACCAATCTATTGGTGGCCAGACCAGTGCACATAGACAGACTGAAAAAGGTTATGGCTGTCAGAAACAATGAATTTGCACACAGGCTTATTCCACATGAGGCCAAATACTACAGCAAAATTGTAAGGAACAAAAATGATATCACCCTTACAAGAGAAACCACAGGCATAGGCCCTATCAAGCCTAGGCCTGCACACCACATACTAAGAAAGACATCTAGGTGTGGTGCAGTTTCAAGAAATTAGAAACAAGATTGAGATACCAAAAGACATAAGATTTTCAAAATGTATTACAAATTCTCTTCATCCACACATAAGACATGTGTGACTGATAATGAATTACTATGTATATAAAGCCAATCAAATTTGTAAATATATCAGTAGGTTATTGCCTCTGAAAGGGTCAAAGACTGGGACCCCCCAAGTAAAGCAGACATGAAGTCTAAGAAGAGTAAGGGTAACACAATGGAGTGTCTAAAGCCTAATCCCCACATGAAAGAGCGCGCTATGCCAACACAGCAGTCTATAGAGATCAATGGACCTTATAAGCTACACTCAGACAACTGTCTAGACGGTCATGAATGGCTGTCCTGGATGACAGGAGGAGCTAATTACCAGTACACAGAGTACACAATAGACCCCCACAGTTGCAGACACTGGAGATCAAGGCCTTGACTCCAGAGAAACAATACCAGGCCCACAATGGATGTGGGTAGGGTAGGCTACATAAGAAGCACTGTGGACCATAGCCCACCATCAGTCTTCATCCAGCTGCAGTCTGGAACACAAGTCTACAGGACCCCACTTGGGAATTAGCCAGCCCACTTCTCCATTAGGAGAGACTGCACTAGGATAAAGAACACACCTACTTCACCTTCAACTTGACCTTACCATTTACTGGTCAATCTCTATAGACTCACCGGACATATTGCCAAGACAGCTCAATCTTGCAAAGGTACAGTTTGAACCACTTCATTTAAAAGTGTTACACCATACACTTAGACTTTACCAGCACCAAATCACTACAAATTTGACAAGACTTTAAACAGCAAACTTGCTTTACACAAGCACCATGGGGACACTGAGAGTTTCACCCATACTGCTAACTATGCTGTTATTATATACTATTGAACCACTTACTGCAGGTTATACACCTGTGGTGAGACAAAACATAGGAGTAGTATTCAAACCTAGCCCTCAACCATTGGTCAATGGACATACAACCACAACACTATTGTTAGCTATCCCCTACAAGATACCTCGGGCACCCGTTACCCAAGGATCCATAAGGGATAGAATACTCCAGTTGACCACTCCTACTCTACAAGATCATACCTCTGGCCAAATTATCCAACAAGCTAAGGAGCTAGACACCTTGCTGGAAATTGCAGACAAGGAGATAAATGAAACACTAGCCTCCATCAAATTGTTCTTATCCAACCCCATAAACACATTGGACAAGGCCAAAAGAGAGGCCATACTGGGTTTTCTAGCACCCCTGTTTCGCGGTGTGCTAGGTCTAGCCACAGTAGAAGATGTAAACCAAGTAATGGGACAGCTCAAGAACATAGATGAAATACTAAGAAAATTTGCTAAACAGGATCAGGAAGCAGCTAATCTCATTGAAAAGATCACAGACAGACAAGATAAGTTTGTCAAAGCATACATCCAAGATAAGAAGGTACTGGACAGCACAATCAACACCATAGGTGACACCGTCAACCTGTGGGCCTCTAACATGTCCAGGTCACTTGACTCATATTCAAGGCACGAGAAAACTCAAAGGGAGAAAATGCAAGTATTAAATGATGCACTAATTATCATAGCAGCAAGAATGAATACAGTTCAATCACTGCAAAGGACAAATGCAGCCCTGAGGATGCTATCATCAGGGATCCTAACCCCTGATATAGTACCACCCTCAGACCTTGCTAGATACCTAATTGACATTAATAACAAACTTAGGATTACACACCCTGGAGCACAAGTCCCAATTAATGACTTAGATTTCTATTATTCACAGAAGCTGACTTCATATACTTACTCAGCTCACCATATATATATTCATCTGGACATTATAATTCAATCTACCACCTCAACCTTCAAACTATACCAAATGATTACATCACCCATGCCTATAGACACACAGGAGACCCCCACCAGAGGAGTCACCAAACTACAAACCACAACTGAGTTTCTAGCAGTATCTTACGATGAATCATTATTTATCGAATTGGACTCAGCAGATATGCAGGCATGTGAAGGTACTACAGTAAAGGTATGCAGAAATGTAAATGGTAGAATCTATAAACACAGGCCTACATGCCCTGTAGCCATTTTTACTAACCAGGCTCAACAGATTAAGGAACATTGCAAGTTTACAGTTTCACCACTGCAAGCACCTACCACCCATGCTATTTCCATTTCTGAAGATGAGTATCTGGTCACTACTAATGAACCCCATTACTTTATCAACTGCCATGGTAAAACGTCTGAAACTCGGAAGGCCCAGTCCTACTCAATCATAGGTGTACCCTGTGGGTGCACGATCAGTGTAGGAGAATTTTCTCTTCCAAACACAAGGTTGCCCTGTAACTCAACCTTATCATTTCATTACATTCTCAAGACAATTAATTTACCATTCATGGCAGCACTTAACAAAATTTCCGAAACCAAACCAGATGAAAGAGAGAATCTTCCAAATTTCCCAGTAGTGAACCTTTCTAGAACCTTAGAAAAACTACAGGAAAATCCAATCATGGATGATATTACTCAACTAAATTTAGAGCCCTTTGCCAAAACAGTATTAAAAGATGCCTCCAACCTTAATAAGGAAATGGAAACGCGCTACGAGGAATCATACCTACGTCGAGTTACAGAGCATCCAATCTTCCAAAGCTTAGCACTCATCCTAGGGATATCAGCTCACATTTTTATAGTATACATACTACTCAAATTATACAGACTAGGAGGGACTGTAGCCTACCTGCCTACAGCCAAAGCATTCAGACTAGTCACCGAGCTGCCCCTACACAAATTGCTCCCAGATAAGAATCCTACCAAATTAACCCCTACAGAGGAAACCCACACCCCCTTCCTCACAATTCAGGAAACCCACACCCTGATAATTGCTATATTATTCACCCTGACCATCTACTCAGCCTACAGAATAATGAAGTACCTTAAGAAATTTGCACAGACACACTGTGGCAAGAAAAATGTGGCCAAGCGCACAAACCCCACAATATATTTTAAAATATATTGTGGAGACTCAAACTTTGCGCTACCCTTGAGGCCAATACCACATGAATTTGATGAGATTAAGTCAGCAGCTGCCCCTACCTATAAGGATATAGTGGTTAAAACCTTCCCACTACCTAAGGCTATATTTACCTGGAATGGACCAGCAGTTATAACAACACAGAGAGGAGAATTTGCTTATCACCTCCCTCAGGTGATACACCTACCTTGGCGCACTAGGTTCAGCACTATACCAGCCCTTAAAAACAAAGGACTGTACTACTCCATGCTTCTCCAGAATGATTGTGGCACCAGCCCGGTGACCATGACAGCACTGGAAAATACAACAGATATAATTATTGACGAACAACAGGAGGAGACCGCAAGGTCAAACATGCAGACTATTGCTAATTTTCTAAACCACCAGCCCTCCCCGGTGACTGTGGAAACAGCCTAGACTGCCCACAGCCTAGGCTGCCCCCAGTCCACCACCAGGAGACAACACATCAGAGACAGTATTCAGAACTTTTCGGACAATTTGCCGGCCCTGAAAAGGGCCTTTGGGATGGCGGGTTTTTACACCCTAGGTTTCAGTCAGTCGGGATCCTACCACAGATCCTCGGGTTCAACATCAATGGGAGAGTCCAGGGCCGAGTCCGAGCCATACATATGGCCGTGATCCTGCTCCCATTCAGCGAGCCGGGCCTCCAGCATCCCCAGTCCATACTCGGCAGCCGTGGATGGATTCCCGGATGCCGCAAGATCGAGGAGGGATGCCGCCAACAAATAATCCCATAGCACTCGCTCCCGCGGCCCTAGGTTATAATCCATGGGCCAGAAACCCATACTGCCCAAGGCCCTAGTCAGAAGGGCCACAGTGGCCCCCCGACGCAAGGCTGAGCCCAGGAAATAATGGCAGGAGTAATTACAGACCATCACATCACCATGCTCAATGATCTCTTTGAAATTACTCGCTATGTACCCATAATGGATGGTCTGGTTAGACTCAACCAGGGCCCTAGCTGGACTCCCCACCTCCATCACCTGGGGGACAGGCAGAGCAAAGAGAGCTTGTAGGTGGGCCATGGTACTACAGCAGTGACTTCCAGAGAGGAACTGATGCTCCAACACCAGCCACACACTCCTTAAATGGACACACACCCCCCCCCCCACCCTGAACTGTCCACTGACACCAAGCTAGGCACTGCCACAGACACATGCCAAAATCTGGCACCTAACACCTCAAGTGCCACCACTGCATGAGCACACCAGGGAGGAGACTCACATCTCACTCCTGACACACCTCCACTGTCAATGAAATTATCAAAGTATTAAAAAAAAAAAAAAAATTATATACACAGCCACTTGTTGATGTATAATATGAAAATCTATGGTATTCTCACAAAATCAATGATTAATGCGCGCATATACGCGCAAAATTGCGAAATTGCAAATTACAAATTGTAAAATTGTACAAATCTAACATTAATATACATGAATGCAGGTAGATAACTAAGACAGTTTTTGTACCCACTAGCACTTGTATACTATGCCAAGGTTTACTTAAAGTAACACACTTTAGGTATCCAAGAAAATTGTTGGAAAAAATGAATGAAAAAAAAAAAAAAAAAAATTTTTGTTGAGAAAATGGTTGACATAAAACATGTTTACTTAAGATACTCACCAAATAAATCTCTTTCAGGGACACATACTCAAAAGGCTAGGGGAAAAGTCAATTAAGCAGCGGCCCACTGCCGAAATTGCCAATTAATACACCCATATAGCAAAATCAATGAGTAACTCAGAGACAAACAAGCCCATTGTACATGAAGTACTTTGTTTTTCCGGCCCTCGGAAAAATTTGTCTCAAATCCCATAAATTGAATAATGTAATCTAGATTGTACGCTCGTACCCAATTTGCACACTAAAATTGTATGTTTGCACACCAGATTGTACGCTTGTACCCAATTTGCACACTAAAATTGTATGTTTGCACACCAGATTGTACACTTGTACCCAATTTTGCACACAAAGATTGCATGTTTGCACACTAGATTGTAAGTTGTATCCAATTTACATTTGAATTATATGTTGCACATTATACTGTATGTCTGTACCCAATTCATACACTGAAGTCAGATTTTTAGAAAATCAACATTTCTATGTGTATCCAAGCTGTACGCAAAATTATATTTGTACATACAGAAACTATCAATTGAACGCAAAATTATACATTGGCATACTAAAATTGCCAAATGCACGCGAAATTATATATTTGCACACTAAAAATTGCCAAATGTACGCGAAATTATATATTTGCACACTAAAATTGCCAAATATACGCGAAAATTATATATTTGCACACTCAAATTGCCAAATGTACGCAAAAATTATATATTTGCATACTGAAATTGTCAATTGAACGCAATTACACGCGAAATTGTAAATTTGGACACTAAAATTGTCATTTATGTTCAATTTGCACGCTAAATTGAATATTGGATGCCAAAAATGCACACTATTTGCCAAATTGTATGTTGTACATAAAAATGGAAAATTGTACCCAAAATTGATGTTACATAAGCAAATAAGCTCTGGTATAGTAAGATATAGAAACTCGGAAATGTACTTATACCCAGGAGAAAATTGTTTATACTGACAAAGCTCTACCACAAAAATTGCATTTGAAGCACTCCCCATTACTTCAAATCCTCTTACAAAACAGTATATAACTCCAAAATAAGGTAAAAATTGTATAAATTGTACATTCCCTCGGCGAAATGACGGAGTTTCGCATTCTTTCGGGGGAGAGGGAGTATTCTATGATATACCATTTTATTATTCCATAAATTCTAACATATTTTGTATTAATCAAAGAATATCTATGAAATTAATACATAGGTTGGTTCTAAGAGCTATAAGAGCGCTCAAACTTTGTATAAGAGCGTTCATGCCCCACTGCACACCAGCCACAGTCAGTTAGACAGAGTTTATGACATCAAAGGCTCCGACCTAATGGTTCACTGCACAATATAATAAAAATGAGGGTCTCAGTGTGCGACCTCATGGTTCAATGCACAAATTAATAACTTGTAAGTGAATGCAACCGGCCGTCACGGGTGCCTGAGCACCGCTGCCGCCGTCATGAGTGTCTGAGCACTCTAAGGACTGAACAATGGGTTACATAAGCACGACGCCATAACCTTCCGGTCGCTCTAGCGTCGCTCCTGAGCAACCTAGGTCAAATATCAAAATATCTATGGAAAGCCCATAATTAGACGGTCAGAATGAGCCCAAGATCAAGGCGGAACTCCCAGTATTAAGGAAGTTACGCCATGGAGACTGAATCAACCTCCGAGTGAGCTACAGACAAACCGGCGGGAGTTACGCGCCTATCCAGCGGGCATTATAATCTTGGCACATTCAGCTCCGCGCATGCCCAAAATGGCGGTTATACAAGCATAAACGACCGAGTTATGAGGGTTTGAAGATGCAGAACCGACCAAGACAATGGGGGCCATAGCGGCGTCCATGGGGGTCCTTTGTCCCCCTGTGACACTTGAAAGGGTCCCCTCAAACAATTGTAGAGTTAGGCAGATGCTGCTGGCTCCAGTCAGTCTGGAGGTGCTTTTCCAAGATTTGCTACAAATAGCCTGTCTGCACCTCCAGGAAGACACATCACCAAGAACCGCTCTAGAGGTAACATCTCCAGTCATCTCCTGCTACCTGCTATACCACTGCACTATGGGGAAACTATGCTAGACAGGCATTGGTTTCCTACCATTAGTGGCCAGAGGCTATCTTCTTCAAGACTTCCACCAGAGGGTAAAGTTATCCATTATTACATTATTCCTCTAAGCAGCAGGTCAGGAGCTAGGTGTGGGAACCCACCTAGAAGTATGCTGGACACTGTATTATTAATACCTCACAGGTGGAGTGGAACTGAACATTATACTTTATAAATTACTGTATGTTTACTGTATGTGCAAATTACCTACATACTAACTACTGTATGATTGATATTTCTTACATGTTGCCTAAAGCTGAATAAACCAGTGACAACTGGAAATAACACTATTTATAAGAGCCTTGAGATAATTACACTATATACCACTAGTCTTATGATATTTCTCATATGACAACTTGATCATGCCAATCACTAGTATGACAGTATTCAGTGTAACTTTCTTCAGGCTATACAAATCCGACAAGGTATACCAGGTAGCTGGAGAGCTAGCATATCCAGTGACGAAATTCAAAGGCCAAATGACTGTATTTGGGTCATTGATAATAACCCAGATGTAGTTAATCTCTTTTCAACATCAAGCAAGGAATTGTATTGGATAGTTCTATACCATCACTCACAACAAATGTCAAGGAATGAAATAAAATGGGCAAAGGTCTTTCCTGAGGTCCAATTTACAAAGGTTCCATGGTATGACATATATATATATATATATATATATATATATATGTGTCCATACCAAGTGAGTAGGGAAACAAAGTTACAATCATTTCAATATAAGGTACTCCATAAAATATTAGCTTGTAACAAATACTTGGTTAATATATGTGCAAAGGAAAGCCCAGAATGTGTATATTGTGATGGTAAGACTGACACTCTTGATCACTTCCTTGTGAAATGCCCCCCAGTAGCCTACTTTTGGAAGTCAGTCGTACAATGGATAAACACTGTTGCTAAGATTGATACAGGGAATTTAGATGAGCATGAATTCATACTTGGATTATGTAGAAAAATTCCAAATGGTGATATCATCAACAATGTAATGCTTAGAACCAGGTTTTACATTTATAGGCAGCGTTTGTATCACAAGTGCCATCTTGATCTGTTGCAATGGATAGGAGAGTTTAAATACTCTCTTCTCTCAGAACAATTTATATGCAGTCTAGAGAACAAGCAAAAGAGGTTTAGGAAATGGGAGGCTATTTTGGACTCAATGTAACCGCTATGCATACACTGAAAGAACCCTAGTATCTCACTCGTAGCATACTTCCTAGATAGGGGAATGGAGCTGCGAAAACTGTATCGATGTAGAGGTATATCAGTATCTAGTCTCTATCACTAGTCATATAGAACACATCTATTGTCATACTCACTATAATAATGCGCTATGTATTGTCCTGTGGTGTTTATATAACAAAATATCAAAAAATGTAGCGAAGACCTGTATAGCTATAGACATTCTTTTTTCTTTAAATAAAAAATTAGCGCTGCTCTATATAAAAAAAAAACAAAAAAAAACATAAGGGCTTAAATGGGCTGCCGAAATAAGTATTTCAAACTAGACAAAATTACTACACAATGGATTGACCAAGCTTAAAACTATGAAAGGCTTGCTATTTGGCCCGGAGTTTATATTGATGCAGAAGAGACAAAAATTGTGCAATCAATGAATCAAATGAAGTAACTTTGACCTGTATGGCAACAAAGAATGGTCAATGATACCTTGGAAGATAGTAAGCCAATTGCAGTTCATATGTGTTTACTTCGAACCAGTGTCTGCCAAGCTTGATGTGGTGCTAGGGTGTTGTTATTGCTTGCCGAAGAGCATTCCAAAACAAGATATTACAGTACTATCACTTCTTTGGTCCTAATGGACTCCTGTAGAGTTGCACGTAAACTGAAATATAAAGATGAGTCCTGTGCTTTATAACTAGGGGCAGATGTCTACAATGCTATTCAGAGTTTTATGTCCGATTGCTATGCCTATGAAGTTCTCACAACGGAGACGTAGTCATGCGACACCATCCCATAATGCATCAGTTCAGGATGTGATCCCACAGCAGCTACACGCACATCCAAGTGTGGGATTATTCGCATTGATTTCTTCCAGAAATCTACAATATCTACAATCTTTCAATGACCATCGGTTAGGTACCAACAGTCTAGTTACTGTTGGCTTCCTTTTGGCATAAACAGACTTTGCTAAGCTGCTTCATAAGACTAAAACCACCGAGTGCTCTCAAGCCGGTCCAAGTCAGTCGCAATGACCAGTAGGTCAACTCGTGCAATGGCCAGCAATGGCGGCAACCCTGACCAAAGCACTGACCAGGGGGAAACCTCTACAACCACTGCCACCACTACCACACAGGTAGTGTTGCAGTCTACTGAGCAAATGGCTCAGATGATGTCTATATTGAAGGGAACTATTCATTCAACAGTCAAAACAGTGGTTAAAGATATGGTTGGAAAGCGCAAAAAAGACACTGTCAGTAGTGACGAAGAAGACCAAGATGGTGATGGTCAGGGCGCTGACCACAACAGCGGCAAAGATGGCGCTGACCCAGATTCCAGTGATGACCTGGAGGCTTTCTACAAGAGCATTGAGGCTCAGTTAGAAGCTGGAGACCCTACAAGCGAAGATCTCCCAGAGAGATTCGTTAGCATCTTCATGAAGGCTTGTGGGTATAAGTTCCAAAGACTGGCAAATGCGCCGGAGTTAAGAGTCTGAACCACTCTCTAAAGTGTGCTGCTTCAGCAAATGCACACGCACTGGACAAACGCATGGCTGAGCTTCTGGAGGCCATTTCTTAACACATTATGACTGCTGTCCTTTAAATCGTAGTGAGACTCTAACAATTTGGCCATAACAGTACCATGCACTAGTAGTCCCTAATATCTGCACCAGTACGACTGCCCTACCTAACCTTATGTAATTACTGCATAGCTATTAATCGTAGTGAGCAGTAGTAGGGCAGTTTCTACGATAGCCTGGCTTATTCTTGGCATTTTTAAATCATAGTTGCTGTGTGTAGTGGTAGTACATTAAGAAATGGCCTCCAGACCAATATGTCCGCCACTATGACAGCCATGGCTAGGCAAGCTGCCGTCATGGAAGAGTTCAAAACGTGGGCTAAGTGGAATACTGACCCTGCTGTAGGTGACAAGACTGACAGTTTCACCAAGTTAGTCTTCAACGCCTGTGATATAAACATTGTCATAACCAGGACCATGTCAGACATGACAAACCTGAGACATGACACCCTGAAATTGGGGCTGTCAGAGAAGGTAGGCAATCTGCTCACCGATGAGAACCCACCAACACCTCAGTGGTTGGGTGGCGATGATATTATATCAGCCATGGACAAACTTTAAAAAAAAGACAAAAATGTCAACAAATTCAAGAATCACCAGCCTGTGGACTGGAGAAACAGGCACTCACTCACGCTGGGGGGGGGGCTCACTAGACTAGGTGAGTGTTAATAATGCTTTGCATGAAAACAAAATACCCCCCACAGTGCAGCAAATGAAAAGTTAGGGTTTGGTACATTTGCACTAAAAATCATTTAAACCGATGGTTAAAACTAACCCACAATCCCTTCATCATTGAATCTGTTCAAGGGGTGAAGGTTGACTTGCAAGAAACCCCTATGCAAGAGACTGCTCCTAGGCCCTATCTTGTGTCTGAGGAAAATTGAGAAATTACTGACCAAGTTGTGAAAGAACACCTGGACAAAGGCATAATAGAAATATGCAAACCAGAGCAAGAACGATTTATTTCAAACATTTTTCTTAGGACTAACCCAATGGCAAAGACAGACTAATTTTAAATCTGTCAGAACTGAATTCTTCCATAGTCTATAGACATTTCAAAATGACAAGCCTACAGACAGCAATAGACATGGTGCAGAAAGACGCCTTTTTAGATTCTTTAGATCTTTCTGACGCTTATTACAGCGTACTGGTATCAGATACTGACAAAAAATTGCTTAGGTTTAAATGGGGGGGGGGTTATATCAATATACATGCCTGCCAAATGGACCAGCACAAGCACCAAGAACTTTCACTAAAGTTCTAAAACCAGCCTTCACAGAATTGCAAAAACAAGGTCATTGCTGTTTTAGGTACATAGATGATACATTCATCATGGGAGAAACAGCACAACAATGTGCTGACACCATAGCCAAACTACAGTGTCTGTTGGTAAGCCTAGGGTTCAAAATTCACCCAAACAAAAGTGTAGTCACACCAACCAAAAGGCTCACCTTCCTAGGGTATGTCATAGACACCACCACTGTGACAGCTAAACCTACTGAAGAAAAGGTCAAAAAGTTTAAAAACCTAGCACAACAACTCTTGAATAAAAAAGGGTTGTAGTCGGATAGGTAGCAATACTAGTGCGTCTAATGGTAGACTACTCCAAATGCCTAGATTATGGGAAAGCCCATTATAGACGTCTTGAATCAGACAAGACTAGAGCCCTAGCCAAAAAAAGAGGTAACTTTGAGGCAAAGATGGAAATCTCCCGTGAGGGGCAAGAAGTCATTTTCTGGTGGTTAGAAAGACTAGACACATGGTATACAAAAATCAGACTACAAAAGCCAGTGACTACAATCATAACTGATTCCTCAGACAATGGATGGGGAGCGGTGTGTGGGGAAGATAGCACAAGGGGCCTATGGTCACTCAAAGAAAAGGAAAACCACGCTAACATTAAAGAAAGTATGGCAGTACTGCTTGACCTACAAATATATGCCAAAGAGTACCATAGTAAGACAATCAGGTGTTTATCTGATAACACTACAGCAGTAAATCATAAAGGAGGATCAGAAAAACAGCCTTGTGATGATATCGCAAAAAAATATATGGGAATTCTGTGAGTGCAGAGACATATGGGTAAATGCAGCCCACATTCCAGGGAAAGAGAATGAGGAAGCAGACAGGGAGTCTGGAACTGCAGGGCACACTGAGTGGGAACTACCTGATTCAACCTAGAAAACTATTACATCTGGCTACCTGACCCAGGGGCAGCTGACACAGATGCATTGTCTTTACCGTGGCCTAATGACAATTATGCTTTCCCCCTTTCAGCCTGAACCTGAGAGTCTTACAGAAAGCCCTAGCAGAGGGCGTGGAGGGAACAACTGTGAAGCCCAACTGGGCGGCACAACCATGCTACGGCCTCCTGAAGAGGACAGCAAACTCGATAATGAGACTCCTCAAGACACCACTGAGAAATCCAGTCACCGGGAAGCTGTGGCACCTAGACCTTGTTGCATGGAGGATCTAGAGCAAGCACTTCAGGCTCAGGGTGTCACGCCTATTACCATCTTGCTATACATAGAGTCATGGACAAAAGGCACAAAAACCCAATACAATGTGTATTTGGAAAAGTGGACAAAGTATTGTGTGGAAAATTGGGTATACCCCATAAAACCCACACACATAGAAGCAATGAACTTCTTCTCTAGCCTTTATGATGAAGGTTTAGCATACACCACTATAAACACAGCTGGATCTGCACTATCTGCTTATGTAGAGTTAGATCAGTACAGTAGAACTCTAGGTTCACATCCAGACGTATGTAGACAACTCAAAGGAGTTTCAGTGGTTAGACCTCCCAAGGCTCACACTTGGGACGTAGACATAGTACTGACTATGCTTAAGTCTTGGCATGTGCTGGAAAGCTTATGGTATAAACAGTTAGCATACACAACTGTGTTACTGCTGGCACTAGCAACAGCTCAAAGGGCACAAATATTACATGCCTTTAAAATGACGTTAATAGTATTCACAGACAAAGAGGTAATACTAAGTGTATTATGGGTCATTTTGACTGTTTTGAAAAAACATTCTCACACTTTTTAACCACTTCTGACTCCGAGGTCATGTCATGTACTTCTTATATACAGACTAGGGCACCTCAAATACTCTTTCTTTACTAGGCACATAACTCTATAACTCATTGGAAAACACACAATCAATATAGAACACCACTCAGTCCATTGTGTTCATTCTACTATGATATGTCCACCTGGGCAATGAAATAAAAGACCACACCTTATCTGCATCATTGTATCTTGTACAGAATGAGTTAAATTGCTATTTAAAAGCCATATTTAGACACTTTAGTTGTTTTTTGGGTCATTTTGACAGTTTTAATTATAAATTCTCACAATTCTCACAACGCTTCCAACACTGAGCACATGTCAGGTGCTTCCTAAATACAGACTAGGGTACCTCAAATACTCTTTTCTACAAGCCACACACCTCTATTACTTTTTGCAAAACACATAATCAACATAGAACATAGCTCAGGTCCATCATCTACTATGAAACACCCAAAAACATTGCATATGTGAGGTTTTCGATAGAATTTTGCTCGACCTGAGCAAGCATAATAAAAGATCATACATCATCTACATCACTATCTTGTATGGAATAAGTTGAATCACTATTTCAAAGTCATATCTAGAAAGTTAAAGTGTATTATGGGTCATTTCCATTGCTTTGAAAAAAAAACTCACAGTTTTACAACATTTCTCACACTAAGTGCATGTCATGTGCTGCTTATATACAGACTAGCGTACCCCAAATACTTTTTTTACAAGGCACATAACTCTATTACTCATTGCAAATATTACTTTCTCAAATATTGAATGTAGCAGCTATGACTACACACTTTACTGATGAGATCTATGTGTGTTCTTGAGAATAGGAACACTTTAGAAGTTCATTGGATGTAATGGCTCATTTTAAGAGGCAAAGGAGCTCTTAACCTTTACTTTGTAACAATTCAGGTTCCAGCCAAGCTGAAAACATGTATCAGTGTGGAAAACAGGTATGGCTCTAAATCACACGTCACCCCTGGGTGTAATTTGGGAATGGTGTGTGATTTGGCATCACCACTGGTCAAAATAACTATTTCAAAGATTATTTTGAGCAATCTAGGTTATATTCTAATGGGTATAAATCATGCTAATTCTTGAAACAAATAATCTTTGTTGTAGCTTTTCAGGTTTTACCTTCAGAATTAGTGTTATAGAAGAGAAAAATCGATTTCCCCCCTGAATTGTGTCCTAAATTCATTACAACCAATATTTGCTTATCCTATATGCTTTTTGCTAAGCAATGTAATGTGTATCAATGATTAAAGGAACATCCCAGTAAGGTACTAAAGAAAAATCAAAGTGGTTTAATCAGTCATAAAGGTCATGTTACAATACACATTTGACAATATAAGACCATGCAGCATAGTGTCAGTAGACCATTATGGGTATTATATTTATCATATCTATTTTTCACCAAGTTTCCAACATGTAACACAGTATCTGATTCTACCCACAAGCCAGCCACACCTATAGGCCCAAGGTTGGCGGGGTTAACTGCACTCAGTGACCCTGCCTCCTCCAGCACTGAGCCCTGGCCCAGTGCTGGAGGACATGCCCATTAATCATGAGCAGCTCACATCACTGTGGGAAATTCCAGTAGCTATATTTAGACCCACCAGCTATATTTAGAATCACACCCGACTGGTTACTTCCAGTGGCTATGTTTAGATCCACCTAACCATCACACTGGAAGTTCCCAGTTACTATATTTAGCTCACCTGATGCTATTTCAGGATGAGCTGGGTGAGCGGCTGCTACTATAAATACTCCTTGGTGGAGCAGCTCATTCATCTCTTTACATTCATCCATACTTCCCTCACACACCCAAGTGGGATAGGGCTCCCAGCTAAAGGCAAGGCTTGGACACTAGTCATAACCATATACTGTATCACATCACAGAAGCTCCGCGGACTTAACTGAATAAAGTGGATATCAAACTGGATCCCTGATTCGTCTCTGTTCATCCTCATGTCATATATGGATTCGTTGACAATAGCAAGTTTTTCTACTGATGTGTTTTCTTGCACTGATAGTTTTTTTGCACTGATGCAGGAAAACAGTTTGTAAAACAACAATGGCGTGTGATTTCAAGTCTGGGTGTAATTAAGTTAGTGCCTCAGAACTAGTCGTTGTCTGTAATTGCGTGCCTAGAGGCTATCAGGTTGCCATCACACATCCATACACAATTTAGCATACAAAGTAAAACAAAGGAATTTGCTTTCATATTCACCTCCTAGGCGAGAAAGCAAATTTAGCGTTCTAATGACTGCAATCTTCACCTGAGATCAACCAGTACCTATACCATTTCTAGCAGGTAAGTTTATATCAGCTGACTGGGCCACTGTAGTCCTCTCTGAATTTCTGTTTACAGATATTTCCAAAACTAATATTACATTTAATATAATTTTAAACGGACAAAAATGATGTAGCAAAATAATTCATTTGGGATAATCTGGATTCCAATGAAACAGCTTTGATTGGGAATACAGTCATACTATTCCCAGAATTATTGTGGGAAACCAATTTTTTTCTTTCGTTGAATGGGATTCACTTCTTGATAAATCTCACTTGACTAGATGGAGGTGTTCTGCTGTGAATTTCCTGGCACCCGAATACATATTTCAAGAACATTTCAGTGGATATTCAACCATTTACTAGCCAATGACAATGTAATGTAGTGTGCTATAAGAAATATACACTAAGCTTGTTTGTAACACCTGTTTATGAGGCATGCGATCCCAGCCCTATACGTGGGTGTTGTGCTTAAATATGTCCTTAATTTATCTGTAGCATACACAATTATCTTACATCTTCCCTGACCAATCAGTTGTCTAATGCATAGGAACATAGAATCCTTTTTCTTTCTAATTAGTTAGACCTTTACTCTTGTCTTCTGTCATAATTAAACGTAATTGAATCAAAGAATTAACTTTTTGTAGGATGCCATTTAATCATGGGAGAGCAATACGTTTTAAAACGTAGCCTTTCCATCATCACCACAAGAGTAGTTCAAGTCAAATCAAATCTTATATTTGCACTGATATTCTATAAACACTAATGAGATGAGAGAGTCTGTATAAAAAAGTATGATATGCTATGATAGTGTTTCAATACTTCTTTCCCCATGTTCACATTGACATGTGATTTTAGCTACTCTCGTCTTCAGATGATGCAGTCTCAATGTCCCAATTAACAACTAGTGACAAGGCTAGGACAGGGTTGGCAGATACCTTACTTCTTGTTCTAAGCTAATTATATGTCATTAGAATCCCATTGTTCTTCATCTACATAAAACTGCTTATGGCTGCACATAGCCTATATCCTGATGGTATATAATATATCTCGTGGTTGTGTTCTTAGAGCTCCTTTTTCTCTTCCTATCTAGATAATGATTGATTGATAATAACTTTATTGGCCATAACATAAGTGGACAAATGAAAGTGTGTCATTTTCACCCTAATTTAACTCTTTGTTATGAATTCTATTTGTGCTCTCGGCAATACAGCTACCCATAAAAAATCAGAGGTAAATAATTTTAAAATGTCACTGTATAATATCAAGGCTGCAAAAAAGGGAACAAATGAAAGGGCTAACTGGATCTGTTGCCACAATTTGTGGGCCTTTAGACAATCTAAATTTCAATAGAAAGGGTGCAAAAGAATGGAATCAGGTCAATGCAATTAATTCACTAATTGACTGTTTCAAGAACCTTTTACCCATTAGAAATCAACATAATGCTAAAGGCGCATTAGGGTTAAAGCACCCTATTGAAATATTGTCAAAGACACTATAAGGCCAAATAAAAGAAAGGTTTCCAGTTACCCGACTGACCCTAGCAAAACAGGGCTTCTTATTTTTATGAATTTTTCCTGAACATAATATGTGGGTGTACAGTTAATAACTTTACTAGGCATATCTTTTACATATTTATTAACATTTCTCATTTGTTGTCCATGTTCTTACCTTGAAATCAAAGAACCAGATAGATCTGCCCATATAATTTCTATACGAAATCAAAATAAAAAAGATTCTGACCTACCGACCCTAGCTATTTGAGTCATGTAACTTGAAACACATGAATTTCTTTTTGCATAATTGTGGCTGCATCTATTATCCTACTGTCTGAAAAGAGACTAGAACTCATATTTTGAAATGCACTGTAAAGGTCGGCCACTGCACAAATACCCCTTTTTTGCAGATTGTGTCACGACTGCAGATTGTGAAATTCACTACCAGCATTGCCATCTTGATTGTTTATTTGCTCGGCGGTATTCTCTAACCAGATTGTTTGTACATACATTTAAGCTTAGAGTGAACGTGCATACATGTGCCTACGTGATGTATCATGCTCACGCAGTCTGATGTTTGGTCATGTGATACCAATAGCAAAAAGTTCTGCTAGGAGAGTGCACTGGGACAGAAGGAGCTTGACCATTGTTCGACAGAGAGTTTACTTGGGATAAACTAGCTGAAGCTTATCATTAGTGTGGTGGTCACGAGTCGCCTCCAGGGAACTTCGATATATGTCGAAGCTTCCCATTGGCAGTGTCAAGAACACCTCTCTTACCCGACACCTGGGGGTGATGGAGTCCAGTGCCACGTCACCTTAGGGTCACATGGACCTCGACTCTAGCATATATTAGGCCATTGTACGGCCTTCCTCGGGGTCAGTCTGGCCGTGACGGACCATCTCACCAATGGTGATCGGCTGCCCGACTACCATGTGTTAGTTATTCTTCTGTGCTTCTGCATAGGGGAGGTTCATGTTATTTCCTTTTTACCCGGCACTGGTCGACTGAGCTAGTCGACTAGTGTCCGATTGTTAGTGGTTAAACACTATTGCCTGTAACTGTCGAGAACGGCTGGTGCCTAGTGCATTGTTGACAATAAAGCTTTAACTGGAACCTGATTAGTTGTTCTTCGTTTTCTATCGAAGGATTTGATTAGTATCAAAGGGGTAGAACACTACATTAGTCTACCTCGGGTAAACAAGAGAACTTATACAATCAGAGGCAAGGAATCACTCCAGCATATGCAGCATAGCTGGACTTTTCTTTTTCAGTCTGTCTACCTCAGGTAAACAAGCGACAGCTTCTCTACCTGGGGTAAACAAGGGATGTCTACCCCAGGTAGACAAGGGTCACCTTCTCTACCGCAGGTAGAAAAGGGATCTTTACTCCAGATCTCTACCTTAGGTAGATAAAGGATCTCTACCTCAGGTAGACTATAAACTGCTTATCTACCTCAGGTAGATTGGGGCCAGCCTGTCTACCTGAGGTAGACTACTGCCTGTCTACCTGAGGTAGACAGGCTATGGACTGCCTTGTCTACCTCAGGTAGATTAGGAAAAACTTGTCTACCTCAGGTAAACTTTTGCTTATCTACCTCAGGTAGACTAGGAACTGCATGTCTACCTCAGGTAAACTAGGAACCTGTTATTTAAAAATTATGAATTCAATTCTAAAGAGTTTACAGGAGGTTCTATAGTATAAAACAAGCCCGAGACTCAGTGTCAGTGATATGGTGTCTAGGTATTGAGCTGTCAATTCTGTTGTCTACCTGAGGTAGACTCCTAATGAGTTTCTGCTTGTCTACCTGGGGTAAAGTCTCAGTCGAACAACGGCTGACCTGCGGGACGCAATGTACATATTGACAGTCATGCCAATAAGACAACATCAGATATTTCATAAAAAGGGAGCATTGTCCTCATTCCTTCCAAAATCTCAACAAGTCCTTCAGCAATGAATGCAGTTAAGTTTCATGTCTGATGGGGCAAATGTCCTTTAGATCTGCTGAGTATGCAGTGCATGATAAGATATTTGAAAACGCCTTCACTAAATTGTTGAATGGTTTTCCTTTGTGCCATATCAATATTATAAGTATAACTACAGTTTACTCATGTGACACTGATCTTCTATGTTATCATGCTGACACTGTTTGATTGTCGACATTTAAAAGAAAAATGTACAACTGTTATCCTATTAATGAGATATCTGTGATTTGACAAAGGATAGACTGCCTTCATCTTCAACATCACGCTGTAGACTACTTTGGGCTAATAAGGGAATATTCAAACTCATGTGCATACTCTTATTATGGAAACATGTGATTTCATCAGGGAAGACTCTCTGTGGGTGGATAGTTGGGGCTCTGAAGATTGATCCCTTCCTAATGATTTCATTTTTGGTTTTCCGACCTTATAGCTTTCTTGTCTACCCTTCAGACTATATTTGGCCTTGATGTGTCATGCATGCATGATATTGCAGTTGATGTTCAGTGTTCACCTATCATTCCAGAGAAAAACAGCGAAACAATCCATTCCACGTGGGAAGGCCGTGGAAATATGCATGTCATGATTATTGGAATGTTATTCAAATTATAAAAAAAAAACTATAACATTACTCAGAGGGAATACTAGGTTTGCCTTCAAGCTTTTCAGCCCTCTTTTCTGGTTTAACACATAATTTGTGGAATAAACACTCTGGAATGTCAAATTAATGAAAGCTGTTTACACCCATAATACAAAGGAGGCATTGCTACCCAGATCAATCAAGGCTCCTACCAGGGTTAGTTATAATATGTAAAACAAGATTAAACAGGATCTGATTTATGTAACAACACCTCTACTTAAATTTGTTCACTCCCGGTCATAAACTCTTGCATACCTACAAACGATAACTTACCGATGCTTTATTATGCCACAAAGAGTGCATTAAACCTAAAGGAGCAGAGTTATGCCTTAATATAGCATTGGTGATGCAGATGTGATGGTATTTGTCCGTTGCCTTCTCAGGTTATATGGATGGCCAAACAATTAGGTTTCAGTTGTGCCTAATTTTAAGCAGATTTAATCGGACAGTGCCGCCGTCAGAATTTTTTTCTTGTTTCTTTACCCTCTACATTTTTCACCTCACAAAGTATGACTAAATTGAGCCTTTGTTCGATCCTAAGAAAAAGGAACCTGACGTAGCAAAAAAAAGAAAGAAAAGAATCTGACATACCGATCTTAAAGTAAATGTTTTAAATCATGTTACCAGAAACACACCTTTGTTTTTGGCCTAGGTATGGCCACCAAACAACATACATGGTATGGTAGATGCACCCACTTCGGACGCTCTGACCACACAGGAGGTGGCCATATTTAGTGCTCAAATCTAGTACCTTTAAAAGTCGTGAATTCTACTTTCCATTTCACCAGTTGATACATGATAGGTTACCCTCAAGATCCTCGAATAAATTTTTAATGAAACTCTCCAATACATATGAATAAATGAGCTGTACATATTTAGTCTCCAAAACATCAAATTGAACCTCAAGTCAGACAGCTCATGCCAGAGGTGACCCTAGAGTCAGACACTATGTTATCTAATTGATACAGACACAATGGGTCACTGTATCTGAAATATTCTTTAAAGGCACATGGCATATGACACTAGGGAATCCAAGCTAATGCAATACTCCTCTCCAGGATAATCTCAGATGTTTAATTTTGCATACTTATAACAGGTCAGTCTACAGGCCCAGATGAGCATGACTTCTATGGGCACATGGAGTAGTGATTAGGTTTAGGTGTTAGATACTAGGTAAACCAAACACAGATTAAATATTCATATCTGGGAGTACAGGTATATTATGAAGGATTATGTTTGTAACGGAATGTCCATTATATTGAACTCATGATATAATTGTGTCCCAGGTGGGGTGTAATTGGTGTAATATGTGTAATATGAAGGTCATAGAAGAATAACTCCCATATTGTAACATGAGGGATGTATTCAGGTTTGTCAAGTCAAATTATTAGCAATAATGTGTATATTGCCATTGACATGTATAGAATTCCTGTAAACATGAAGGTTAAGACATGACAAATTCACAAATCAAACCAGGATCTCTATTCACTCAGCATTCTTCATCCTCGGAATATACCAAAGACACCCTGGGGTTGTAGAGTAGTAAAACCATTTAAGTCAGGGGTTTTACATGTTATTCCCCATTTGTTAGAGAGTATGATATCTGGAGGGTGTTGCTCCTATAGTAAAAGGAAGAGCTGGCCAAAAATGCCCTTGTTTCCAGTCCTTTCTTTTCATGTAGCTATAACTTGTCCCTTTTGTTGCTCACAAGTGGTCGTTCAAGTATCGTGCTAAAAAAGGGGATTTGAGGAGATACCTAGTTGGGAGAAGTCAGTCAGTATAATATACTATAGAGTGTGTGACATGAGTAGGTACCTGGTAGTGCAGCTCTCTCTATTTTAAACAAGGCAGGTGACTTTTCAGACTGATGTGATGAGTGCAAGTATTTTGGTGAAGCAGTGCATGACTTGTTTAGAAAAGAGGGCACATACTCACAGTTCTTTTTGCAATAGGAGCAACGCCCTCCTGAGTTTTCATGTCTAATCAAACTGATAACTGAATGTTTCATATCTATTATGTAATTCAATGCAAAAGGTGTCCGACTTTAGGTGTCGGCCTGATTCAGGCTGCATATTGTAGGCACTTACCTAGTTTTCAAGGCTTTGTCCCATGCATTTTATCTTTTAAGCAATGGATAGATCTTATCAATAGAAATGGATTTGCTCTTTAAATGAAGTCTTTATGCCAAGTATAAGGGAAGTTATGAATGATCAAAGACCCCAAATCGAACCCAAAATTCTGCCACTGTTAGGAGTTTAAATAGGGCCCAGATTTGTGATCAAGCATATATCTGATACAGGAGTGGCTACATCTCTTAAATCATTATTTTGGACTATTTTCTTTTCATGTATGGAAGAGTTCTCCATAAAAGGTTGAAAATCAATGTATCATATCAAAATTTAACAATTTAAAAGGATTTTTTCTTGACCTAATATTATCTGTGATTTAGCGATCTCACAGAATTGGCGCAAAATTATGGAGTTGATATGAGATCTTTAATCGGTCAGAATTTCCCTTTAAATTGATGTAAAGACTTCATTTAAAAAGGAAATCCACTTATTTTTATCAGCTCTATCCATTGCTATATAAATGATATACATGGGATTGGATTCTAGCAAACAGACAAGGACTTAACATGGAGAAGCTGGTGGAAAGGTGATAGTGGATGGCACGCTAAAATTTTTGTGGGGTCTGGCAAACATCCTGTTCCCCTATGAAATGAAAAACCCTAGACAGTTTCTAAACAATTTTTTTCTGTAGAAAGTGTGGAAACTATTCTCTTTTATGTGAGATTTGGCCTTTATACCAAAAAATGCTTTCAAAGTTATGGGGTAACTTCACTTGTGAAGAATGGGATGTTTCTCTGAATCAATTATTTCTCAAATAGATTCTTATTAAACCCTTAATCAATCCCTTTGGCCAATTTTGGATGGACTTGACGACAGCATAGAGATCGCCACCAAAAAGGAACCAACAGATGTAGCTGAAAATGTGGTTCAAGAAGCACTCCCCCATTGGCTGATATCGGCCATTTATCAGCTAGTGTGGCCGATATTAACAGTGGAAACGTTGCAAGTAGCAGTGTGATCGCAGCACAAGAGAAACGGGAATGCCTAACAGAACAAATGCGCGACTATGTCTACCAAAAACACAAATACAGTCAAAAAGACCAAGCAGGTAGGTTCATCATTATGCAGATGTTCTGGTAAGGGCAGTAACGCACCAGTGCTTACATTTATTCACTGTATAATAGTGATAATCGCCATAAAACTCGTTGTCGCAGCTAGCACAAAAAGTAAACAAACCCGACCTAGTTATGGCCGTAACCAGGTCAGCGTCCCAAAAATGCAGAGTTCACCATAGCGCCTCGCCACGCAAGGTACTGCTATGGCATGTCCCCTGTACAGGGTTTCCCCCACACATCAACTTTGATAGCGATTGTATTTAATTGAATGTTAATATTATTTTTGTAGGTAATTACTGCTTTCCACAAGTGGCTGACCAAATTTTGCAATAAGGAGAGGACCATAGAAAACATCCCTCTACCCGAATTAGACCAATTTATGTGCAACTATATCATACAGAAAAAGAAGGTGAATGGGGAGGAACATGAACCCGACACACTCACTTCCATTCATAGAGGCATATTGAGGTATGTTTGATTATTAAACTATTTAGCAAGGTTTAATATCTAGCTAACTATTGCTTAACAGTCGCCCTAATATCTTGTGTGTTTAGTTAATTTTATATTTTTTTTAGCTTTCTGTGGATGCACGAGTAAAAGATTTTGGTGTTTTTTTTTTAAGCTAATTATTGTCATTATGAAACTCAAAAAGTATTTTATGATTTATGCATTGACAGGTACCTGAAGGACCATAAATATCCAGCTGACCCCCTTAAAGATGAGATTTTTTAAATGTCCCATGAAGTTCTACATTCAAAAAGAGTAAAGCTGAAGCAAATGGGTAAAGGAAACAGACCTTACCGGGCAGAAGCCATAACAGATACAGAAATGGAGGCACTCTGGGAAAGAGGAGCCTTGGGCATTACATCACCAAAAATACTACAGGACACAGTTTATTTTATGTTTGACATGGGTTTTGACCTCAGAGGCACCCATGAGCCTGAGCAGATGTGCTGGGGAGACGTTGAATTAAAGCTAGACAGTGATGGCATACAATATCTGGAGTTTACAGAAAAAAAATAACCAAAACCAGAGGTGGTAATACTGAACCACGAGCGTTTCCCTAAAAAATCTGGGCCACAGGGGATGATAGATGTCCCATTGCCTACTACTTGGAATATAAGAAGAGGAGACCTGTGGAAATGTTAGACGATCAGGCTCCCATGTTTCTAACCCCCCAACCCACCAACGGCATAGAAGACCAAATTGGCTACTCTAGAGCCAACATGGGCACCAACACCATGAATGCTTTGGTGAAAACTGTCTGCAAGAGAGGCGGGATTGTAGGTAAAAAACAAATCACTCACTCAGGAAAACCAGCATCAGCGGGGCATGTCTTACATCATCACAGGCTCAAAGAGGTGGAAATTAGGCCTACCTTGTGATGCCGTGCCAGCCGTCCTGGGCCCTGACAGAGATGGTAATTCCTCCAGTGCTTTAATCTACAGCAAAGTCAGTAGTACTCCAGTCCAGAATAATAACAAACAATACACAAGAGCAAGCAATGGCAGGTTCCAACGTAAATCCAAGCCTAGTTCTGCTCTGGGATGAGCCCCTACACCGAGCGCCAACCTATCCACCCCGGGGGAAGCCATCGGGGTACATCCCAGGGAAGATGAGGGGCGACAGGCGGTCTCCTCACATATTCATGGCGACAATATAAATTGTCTAGCATCTTCCTTCAGTGGAATGTTCGCAAATGCCAACATATCTGGAAACATTAACCTGATAACACAAACAAGACGACTCAACATGTTGAAAATCAGTAAATATTGTTATATTTCTTTATTTAAAAGCAAATTCATCCTTAGAGCCATATAATAAATGCAAATGTCAACTCACAGTGAATAATTTAGCATTGTATTCCCCAAGGTGTAGCTGTCCCGTATTCAACAAGGCCTTATAGGCTGAATTGAATGCGGGACAGCTACACTATCTTATGCTTATGTATAACATACATGAATATAATATTAAATGATATGTACGCTTATATTCTCAATCTGATACACTGAAAACCCACCACAGCTGGAAAGTCATCATATATGACTAGTTTAGGGTCGTCAGGCCTTCATGACTACCCCAGGTTGTCAAACTGAGCACCTTGGCTTTTATTACTAGTTTGGGGGTCTGCCATAAGAGGTCCCCACTATGCATGTCTATGATACAAATGATGTATAATGGGGTTGTATATAGTGTAATAACCAGAGTCGACACCATATATAAAGAATGGAATATAAAGTTACAGCCGTTGTTGTTGTTTTATTTCTTTGGAGCCTTAAGGACTAACAGCCACTTGTCATCAGTTACTTGCTTATACTAATACTTATACTTATACTTGCTTAGAGACGCCACTCTGTTCGTGGACTAGAAGCCAGCCACCGAACTCCCTTAAGATAGCTTACACGTAGGCCACCTCAGTGTCTGATCGCGTCTGCTATAAAACCACCGAACACCGCGTTTTATAGCCCCCGGCTGCCGACGGTGACGTCCCAAGGCTGTGACGTCACCGCCGACGCGCCACCTAGCGGCCACAGCGGGAACCCACCACCGAGCTTCGGTGGCCACCGCCGAGCCGCCGGCCAATTTTTATTACATCCCTCCCACCTTACTTTATTCTATGCGTATAACTTTTGTAATAAACATTACTCGAGTGTCCAACAATGGCACCCGTGCCGTACAGCCTAAGGACTAGTATTACTTTATTTAAACCTAGATTCTCTTTAATCCTATAATTACCGTAGTATGTACCAGGTGAGTATCCCCCCCCCTTATTATCATGATTAGTTACAATACCTATGGGCTCCAACAGTGGACCGCCCGTCTTTAACTCCCTAACTGTATAATATGTCAAGGCTTAATTCAAGGCACCTACAGTGGGCCGTCCCTAAGGTAATATTACTTAATCCCGACTAGAGCGTGAACGACTTAAAATGACTTATAAAAAAATGACTTAATCCAGACTACCAGCACCAACAGTGGGCTGTTCCTAATTTACTATGCACTGAACGAGATATATACAACCGATCCCCGGAAATCCACGGTCTAGAAGGGCGCGGTAAAACGATGCAGGAAGTGGGGCCGTCTCTTCCTTGTCCTGGCCACGGGGATCCTCCCGACTCTCTGGACCGCCAGCCCTTATCTTATGCTGCTTGTCTTATGCCCTGGGGGCTTCCAGGGATGTTCAGGGCCTGGGTTTCCTGGCAGGTACTCAATCCCCCACCAGTACTCCCTCTTTCCCCTACTAACCCCCTTCGCACCCCCCTTCCCGGCTGTCTTTCAGCTTCCCGGCTGCGCCCTCCGACGTCCCTGCCATCCCTTCTCACCGGCCACTGCCCGTCCCCTCTTCCTTCTCCCATCTCCCGCTCACCATTTCGGCGACCGCTCTCCCCGGCTTCTCCTTTCTTCCTCCCGCCTACTGGCTCCCCCTCTGCTGCTCCTCCCTCACCATCCGGCGAATCCGCTCCTCCAGGTCGCGGCTCAAGGGTGCCTTGGCTGGTCGCGGTGGCGGTGGCTGCGGGGTGGCTCTGGAGGGCCCTGGGAGCGGTGGGACGAAGGGTGTGAGGGTCTGGTGGCCATATCTCCCCTGTACCTGGGATGACGGTGGCGGCAGACTCAAGCCCGATCCCTGGGGCCCGGCTGTCCCCATTGCTCCTGACGCCTGGGTGGGCGGTCTACCCGCTGCAGCCGACGGTGGAGGTCGCCCCACTCCCGGAGGTGGAGGTGGTGGTAGGGGCACGCCTCCCTGACCCATCCCTGGGTCGTACCTCTGAACTGTGGTCGCGTAGTAGTGCGTACGCCACAGGGATGGGCCCACCAGCTCCACCCACCCGTGCGCCCGCCCGCCTACGGTGGTGTATTCCTCGCCCAGGTCCGGGGATGGAGCCAGCCTCACCGCCCACTATTGCAGCTTGTCGGGGTTGTCCACTCACCGCCAGGGGATCCGCTGGTAGTTTTCCCCGATCCACAGCGGCCTCCCCGCCAGCGGGTCCATCTCCTCCGCCTGCGGTAGCCCCGGAACCTCCGCCCCAGGGATCCTCTCTCCCCACTCTTCCCTCCACTCCTCTCTCCTGGGCCCCGGCCCCCGGCGGCCCCTCTCCTCCTCATACCTCTCCTCAAACTCCCGGCGCCTCCGGTACTCCCCGTAACTCTCACTCCTGTGGGGGCCAGCCTCATACCGCTGACTCCCCCGGCCCTCTCGCCTCGTCTCCTCGTCCACTCTTCTCTCCTCCCGTCTCCTCCTCTCCCTTTCCTCAGCCTGTCTCTCCTCCCTCTCTCTCCTATCCCGGTCCTTTCTCTCCCTCTTTTCATGGGCCGCTCTCTCCTCTCTCTCTTTCCGATCTTCCCTCTCCTTCCTCTCCCTCTCGTCCTTCTCCTTCTTCTCCTTAGCCCATCGTTCCTCCCTTTCCTTCTTTTCCCTAGCAGTCCAGCGACACAACCTCACCCTCTGGGGTTCGCCACTGCCGACGCTGCAGGGCCTCCACCAGCAGCTGCCGCTGGTACCGCCTCGCCATCTCCTGAGCAAGCTGGCCTGTATGTCGGAGGAGACCCTCTCCGACCCTGGCTGGGGCTGGGTCGCCCCCCTCGCTCTGCAGCAGCGACCCTAGCAGGAGCGGGTCACCCTCTCCCCCGGCGGAGGGGGCCTCCAGGACCCAGTCCAAGATGGCCTCCGCCTCTGCGCCCAAGGTCGACTGGACTGGCGTGAGCCGCCCCATCTCCTCCACCAGGACCCTGGCGGCCTCCTGGTCCTGGCACTGCTACGCCGCGCCCTGGGCCTGGGCGCCCACGGCCCCCGTCCGGGCCACCTTGCTTGGTGTGACCACCTCGTCATCCCCCTCCCCCAACTCGATCCGGGGTGGATGGGTGTCCCACGTCTCCGCGGTCACCCTCGGCTCCGACTTCCGCTTCCAATCCCTCTGCGGCGAGCGGCTGTGCTCTCCCGGCTGCGGAGCCGGGCAGACCACACTGTGCAGCCGCCGGGGCGATCGACGCGGGCTTGCGGGCATGGGAGTCCTTTCTGTGGCCAGGCGGGCCGCCCGTCGGGTGCCACTGTGGGAGCGAGGCCGTGGGGAGTCCTGAGCGCTGCCGGGGCTGGCCGCCGGGCTGTCTCCACCACTCTCGGTGGCCCTGTCCCCGGTGGTTGCCTCCTTAGCGGTCTTCCCCCCGTGGTCGGTGGCCTCCTCCACACGGTCGGTGGCCGTCTCCGAGGCGTGGCCCTCCTCTCCTTCAGGGTCCGCGCTAGGGCCCTCCTCGGATGGCGGTGGCTCCTCCCCGGTGGTGGTGGTCGCCGCATCCATGGAAGCCGCCGAGTCGCCGGTGTCCCTGTGGTCGGCGGGAGTCGCCTTGGTTACCGCCGTAACACCCGGATGTGGCCACTCCCCACCGGCGGCAGACCCCGCCCACCAGACCACCTCCGCAGGCTCCTCCCGCGGGGCCTGGGTCTTTTTCAGCAAGTTCCAATTCAAGGTGATCTCCCAAACTGGGCCCCCCAAACTCCGGATGATCGTCCATGGGCCCGACCACGGCCACATGAACTTGGGACACTTGCCTACCTCTTTCTTGGGCAGTAGGTAATACACCGGCAGCCAGGTCCTCCCCCCTCACTAGGGTGGAATAATTTCTCTCCTGCCGACGGACCGCTTCCCCCATATGCTTCAAAGCGTAAGCGTGGCCTTTCGCCATCCGGACTTGCAGTTCTGCGACGGACCCCTCCCCATCCCCGGCTCCCTCCAGGTGGCCACCTTCTGGCTGGGGGTAGATGAGGCTCCCAGGTAACAGCGTCTCCCTCCCCATCATCATGAAGTTGGGGGTCTGATTGGTCGACGCCTGAACCGACGACCGATAAGCGGCCATGACGAAAGGTAGTTGCAAGTCCCAATCCGCCTGGTTCTCGTCCACCGTCATGGCGAGCATGGCCTCCACGGTGCGGTTGCACCTCTCCACCAATCCATCTGACTTCGGATTGTAGGGACAGGTACGAGTCTGCGCCACCCCCAAGAGACGGTGCACCTCCCGGAACATCTGGGCCTGAAAATTCCTCCCCTGATCAGTATGAATCGTCCCAGGTGGCCCCAGCCGGCAGACCACCTCCGTCACGAAGGCCCGGGCGACCGTTTCCACCTCCTGGTCTGGCAAGGGGATAGCCTCTGCCCACTTCGTGAAGTAGTCCATTACAAGAAGGATATGCCGATTCTTTCTCCCCGTCCTCGGCAACGGCCCCATCAGGTCCATGGCCATTCTTTCCAGCGTCGACGCTACCGGCACATGTCTCATCATGGCCCTGGGGGGGGGTGCATGGCCCCCTTTCTGCTGAGGCATTGCGGGCAGGTCTCCAACCACTGTATAAGGTCCCTTCTGTAGCTGGGCCAGTAGTAGGTTTGCTGTAACCGACGTAGGCTGCGGGCCCTCCCGAAGTGACTGCTCAGGGGAGCCCCATGCACCTCCGCCAGCACCTCCGGCACCCTTCCCTCTGGGACCACTATCTGGCCAAAAGTTCGGCTCCCCGGTTCCCACCAGGCTCGGGTAAGCACCCCTCCCTCTAGTCTCAGTCGCGGCACCGCCAGTGCCCGCACCACGTAGGGTTCCCCGGCCAATTTGGCCGATGCGGGGCCCGCGTTCTCCGCTACCCACCGCCGGCAAGAAGCTTCAATAGATAGGAGGTGAAACTCAGAGCTTTACCTATGGACACAGTGTAACAGCCCCCCCTCTACCCCCCCTTTAAAGTAGGCTCCCTTTTGTGTTCAGTATTGAGTCCTATGTAGGATAAGGGGGTTTATAGAGATGTCAGGAATCTTTATCAGAGTGATATCAAATGGAAACAAGGCGCCACCTTTACCAAAAAGTCCTGCTGAATCCATAATTTGTGATCTTGATTCTCAAAATTTGAGCAAAAGTACCTAAAAAGGAGGTTTGATTATGAGAATATTTTAAAATTGTACAAAAGTTATATTGAAAATGATTGGAACTTTTATAGATGCAACATGCTAATCAAAGTCAGTACCTCAATCTACATATCCCAATGTCTCCCTATCTCAACCTGACAAGTACTCTACCTATGTTTTGCTCTGCCTCTCCCACATGCTGCCTATCCCTAAGTCTACCTATCACTCATACTACCTATCCCTTGAAACATCTAGAGTTATATTAGGTTTTCCCTCAAATGCTTACAAGATCAAAGTTTACCCCTCACCTTTGTACCTAATTTTCTCTGTACATTCTTACCATTAGTCTACCTATCCTCAATCTGCCTATCATTCACTTTACCTATCCCTCATGGTGACTATCTCCCAACTCTTCACATCCCTCATGTTTTACAGGCGCATCTGTGATATTACCTAGCACCAATGTATCTTTCGAATATGCTCACTTCACAAGGTACTCTCTATGCCTATCTCTTAAACTGTTTATTACACATGCTACCTATCCTCCTTGCTACCCATCCTCTTCAATACCTATCCCTCATGCTCACTTTATAGCTTTCCTACCTATCACAGCTTGTTCAGCTAGGATAGCTCACAACCAACCTTCATTTTGATCTCTTAGTCAACCTATCCACTTAGGAAAAAAATTAACAGTCTACCTCACGCATACATCTACCTATCACTCATGCTATATATCGTGAGGTTACCTTTTCTTCAAGGAGGATGGTCTTGCACTGCCGCCCAGTGTTCCGCGGAGGACAACGTGGGACCCTCCTCCTCCTCGTCCCCCTCCGCCGCCCGGGACCTCCCGCTGGCCTCATCAGCCTCTCCGCGTCCGCAGCCGCCTCCCTCCGTGTTACTGCCCTACATTCCCCCGGTTGGTCGAATAGGGGAGAGCCACCCTCCCCCTCCATACCACACTGAGTGCATGGCCGCCTGGACAACCCATCCCAACCCATGATCCCGGCTGGGGCGGTGCTCGATCACGTGATAGAATGTCTCCAGGAGTTGCAACCACCGTGCCACCTGCCCTTCTGGTTCCCGGAAACTCGCTAGCCACTTAAGGGCTGCATGATCTGTGCGTATCCGGACCGGCCGCCCAACCAGGTAGTGCCTAAACTTTTTCACTGCGAACACCACCGCCAGCAATTCCCACCTCGTCACACAGTAGTTGCGTTCGCAATGGCTGAGCGTCCTACTGGCATTGGCCAACGGTCGTTCCTGCCCCTCCTGCATCTGCGAGAGGACGGCGCCTAACCCCATATCGCTGGCGTCCGTGTCCAGTAGAAGGCGCCCCTCCGCCCTCGGATATGCCAACACCGGAGCCTCACTCAGCTTTTCCTTCAGACAATGGAAGGCCTCAGCACAGGATCTGTCCCAGCGGAACTTTTTGTTCTTTTCGGTCAATTCCGACAGGGGCCGTGCGATGGCTGCGAACCCGGGCACAAAACTGCGGTAGTAGCCACACAACACCAGGAAGGACCGTACTTCCGTCACCGAGACCGGGGTAGGCCACTCCCGGACAGCTGCCACCTTCTCGGGATCGGTCCCGATCCCCGTCTTATCGATGCGGTGGCCCAGGAAGTTGACCTGCTCCCTCACGGACTGGCATTTACTGGCCTTGACCTTGAGACCGGTGTCCTGTAGCTGCTTTAGTACCATCTCCAGTCGGGTGGCATGTTCGGCGAGGGTGGACGAAAACACGATAATGTCGTCCAGGTACACGAGGCAAGTGGACCACTGCAGCCCGCGCATCACCACTTCCATCAGGCTTTCAAATGTCCCGGCCGCGTTGCAGAGCCCGAGAGCCCGAATTGGAACAAGCCCCGGTGCGTCACAAACGCCGTCTTTGGCTTATCCGCCCCCTCCATGGCCACCTACCAGTATCCTGACGCCAAGTCCAACGTGCTGAACCAACACGCCCCCGCCATCGAGTCCAGCGAATCGTCTATCCGTGGCAGTGGGTAGGCGTCCTTAACCGTCACCGCGTTTAGACGGCGGTAGTCCACGCAAAACCGCACCATCCTATCCTTTTTCTTTACCAGGACCACGGGGCTTGCCCACGGACCCGTCGCCGGCTCTATGACGCCCTTTCTCAACATCTCCTCCACTTCATTGTCAACGACCTCCAGTTGATGCGGCACCAGTCATCGGGGAGCCATTTTAATAGGGGCCGCCAGTCCCGTCTCTATGGTGTGCGAGACCAAGTCAGTATGCCCCAGGTCCTCATCCCCCTCCTGGAATGCCGCCTTATTCCGGGCAATGAGTTGGATCCACCCCTGATCATTCTCGACCTGGGGTTCCCCCTAACAGCTGCTCTACAAGCGTCCGGGACCCCTCGCGCGGCCCCTTCTCGGTCACCATACGGCACTCCTCCCCCCGGAGCTCCTCCTCCCCCACAGCCTCGGCCACGGCCAGGTGCATCCCCTTGTACAGGACCACCGGGTTAGGACCCGGATTACAGACCAGGACCGGCACCTCCCCCATCTCGGGCGTCACCAATGACCTGCCTATTCGAATCCCCCTCGCCATCTCCACCTTCTCCACTCCTTCCACCAGCATGTCCGTCTGCCCGGCCGATTCCGGCATCCAAGCCTGTATGACCTTCTCCGTGCGGCCCCTCACCCATTCTGTCTGCGAGCTCACCAGTCGGCAGGGCTGAGTCCCTCGCTCCTCTTCCGGCCACACCAGCCTCTCCCTGGCCATGTCGATTGTCGCCCGCGTCTGCCTCAAGAAATCTCCACCCAGCAGGCCCGGGGTGGATATATCGGCCACGACGAACGATTTAGTTTCCGCGCGGCCCGCGCACTGTAGCTCCGTCGTCACCCGACCCTCCACTGGCAGCGGCTTCCCGTCCGCCGTATGGAATGCCGTCATCACCGTCTCAAATCCCCAGGGGACCCCTCCGCCTTCCACCATGCTGTGGAGAGCAGGTTGCTGGTGGCCCCCGTGTCCACCACTAAGTGGATGTCCTTACCCCATAACTTCCCTCCGACCTCCAGGCCGTTCCCCTTCTTTTCCTTCCGACCCAGCCATTCTCTCCTCTTTTCCACTCCATGGGTCTCCTCCCGGCTGGAAGAGGGGACCCTGTCTAGTTTTCCGAAGCCTTCTTCGTCGCCTCTCTCTTCCGAGCGGCCTCGACCCGCTTCCTCCAGGCAGGGCAGTCACGCTTGAAGTGATCTGGAGCCCCGCACTCAAAGCAGCCCCGTCCCCGACTCGCCCCCTCCCCCTCTGCGGCTACCGGGGCCGATCGGGCAAGGGACTCCTTCATTTGGGTGACCGCCACCCGCAGCTCCCCCATCTCCTCCGCCACCGACTTTGTGGCGGACCTGACCTTCACTGCCTTTGCCCGTTCCTCCTTAAGATAAGTTTCCGCCCGTATACCCCTTTCCACCGCCCGTAGGAGGGTCGGGATCTCGCCCTGGTATATCCACTGTCGGAGCTCCTTATCCTCCAGACATTCGACAAACCTATACTTAGCCATGCCATCTACCATCTGGGCGTCTGCATTAGGGTAGGACAGCCGCAGCAGTCGCAGGATCTCCTCAGAGAGGGTTTGTAACTCCTCCCCAGGCTTCCACACCCGGGTGCGGAGCAGAGCCTTATACAATTCTACCTGACTCTTCGGCTGGAATCTATTAACTAGCCCGTCCCGCAACTTCTTATATCCCCCAGGAGCAGCCGGCCGCTCTGACGCCAACAGCCGCCGGGCGACCCCCGACAGGCTAATTCCTAGAAACGTCCCCGACTCCCTCTCCGTCCATCCGTTGGCCATGACGCAGAGGTCAAAGTGCGACAAAAACTCCTCCAGGTCGCTCGACCCGTCATACTTGCCTGGCATAACAATTGGCTTCCGGGTGGCCCCTTCGCCCCCGGGCCCCGGCCTACCCGGGTGTATCCCGCAACCTGGTGCCATCGTCCCCTGCGTCTGATCTATCCCCAGGGGCGTGGAGGTCCTGGCCCCTTCCACACTCTCTGTCCTAGAGCTAGTTCTAGGGCTGCCCTGCCTCAGCCATTCCGCTAACGGGTCTGTCCCCTCCCTTCCAACCGTTCCATGGCCCTCTCTGACCTCCCCATGGGCTCTGTCGGGGCCTCAGTCTCACACAAGCTCCTCTCTCTGGTGACCCTCCCTTGCCTTATCGTTCCCCGCTCCACCGAACACCGAGCCACCGAACTGGCCACCCACCGACCCGCCGCCCGGTCCACCGAACCGGCCACCAAACTCAGTCTGGCCCATCTCACTTTCCACTTTAGCCGCCGCACCAAGAGGTGCCCGGTGACTAGCCACGCCACCTGTTACTCCCACTTCCTCTCCAGGTGTTGCGTCCTTTGCTCTCACGTCCGGCCGTTCCTCCACCACCCACTTCTTGTAATAACCAGAGTCGACACCGTATATAAAGAATGGAATATAAAGTTACAGCCGTTGTTGTTGTTTTATTTCTTTGGAGCCTTAAGGACTAACAGTCACTTGTCATCAGTTACTTGCTTATACTTATACTTGCTTAGAGACGCCACTCTGTTCGTGGACTAGAAGCCAGCCACCGAACTCCCTTTTAGATAGCTTACACGTAGGCCACCTGAGTGTCTGATCGCGTCTGCTATAAAACCACCGAACACCGCGTTTTATAGCCGACGTGCCACCTAGCGGCCACAGCGGGAACCCGCCACCGAGCTTCGGTGGTCACCGCCGAGCCGCCGGCCAATGTTTATTACAATAGGTTCATAAATATAAATTGTTCTGATTGTATTGATACCATGGTAAGGGAAATATAATGAAATCTGATAAAGATCTACCTGTAAAAAGATGGAAATATTTAGATGGAAATGTAGAGAGGAAAATAGATTCTTCTGCTAATGATTCCTCTCTTATGTATAGGGCTGGATAATAAGTCCATATCTATTGAATGTCTAAGACATAGTAGATGGTGTACTCACAGCAATACATACATGTACTGTTCAATTGAACCCATGATGGTGGAATCAGAAAAATAAATACTGATTGATGGGTGAGGGATAAGATAAATATGTTACAGAAAGAAATCCCCCTAAATAAGACCAGTTAGGAACAATACGGGTACTACGATATATCTAACTACTGCACAGGATGATATGGCTGTAAAGGGCACCTGTAGTGACTAATTTAGGCCATCAGTGACGAGCCAAAGTCGTCACCTGTGACTACCCCATGACGACCTAAACCTGTAGATTTAGGTATCGTCATCCTGAGGACCTAGAATTTTGGATCCCATAGGTTTTCAGTGTAGATGGTACAGAAGTACATGTATGTAAGTTAAAATTTCTTTATGTCTGACATTCCAAGTTCATATCAGAGGCGTAGGAAGCTTCTTTTTTTGTTATTGAGAGGGGGGGGGGCAATTTGTGGGTGCCCACGATACCTTCATATGTAGGCGTAACAATTCTAGGGAGCAGGTGCTCCTAGTGCCCCAGGCCAATGCCACATTGGGTCCAGAACGTTGAAATAAAACAGATGCTGCCCTGCCTGCCATTCTTGGGAGCAGCAGTGATGGTATACCAACCAGTGCGGCCTTTATCAGCATTATCTCCCTACTGATAAGAATCCTCATGAAGTTGTTGTTGTTGTTGAAAAGAATTTTATTGACCAAAAGTACACACATACAATTGTGCTATTTTCATCAAGGTCAATGTTGTATATAAACACATGCAGCCTTTTCCTTCATGGACAAATAATAACACACATAATATATTCAATAATATGTGACCCAACACGGGAAAAGGTAACATTACAGGATTTTGTGCCATTCACAACAATATATGGGTGGCATGTCTTTGGGACATATTCTAACAACCATAGACCCAGAATAATGGGCATAGGTATTTTTTTATGACACAGACATAATCTTTCCGGACCCTGACAGTGCCTGTGTTGGTCAATTGACAGGAGCTGTGACTTTTGTTGATTTAGGGATATCTTACCAACCCTAGAAAACAGCTGTTCTATGTAACATAGATTGGATTCAGTAACCAAAATATATAAGCTTTGAAAGAAAATGTCTTAGGGATCATGTAGGTATATTCATTATCCTGATCAGACAAGGAGAACTGGAATAAACTCTCCTGGCAATGTATGAGGGTATAATATTATGATCTTTTGCCCTGTGGTGCCACCTAGTGGCCATGAATTACACTCATTTCCCATAATGTTATGTTTTCCCACGTTTTGTCAAATATGTACATGCCAACTTTTTATATTAAGGATCACGTTGGATTTCTAGTAACACATCCATTCATATATGGTAATACCAGACCACTTCAACACTTCTCAGACTAGGAATAAATTACATTGGCAAATGGGTTGCACTTTAAGCGCTACCATAAATTACATTCCCTCATTGTAGCATACCACTTACCGCAGGGCGATATAATCCCCAGCACTGTGCCATAACCTATTCATGAAGAAATAATGCCTCACCTGTCCTTCAGACATCTATACACGCATTTCCATCAAACTCATATTATCAACAGTTCAATAAATTACAATTTATCAATTCCCATTATTCTCATTCAAGTCCCTTTTTAAAAGCACCTATATCCCAGGCTTTTTGGTTGGTGGCATTCAGGTTCATCCATAGTTGGCTGCCTCTATACAGTGGGCTGCATCTAAACAATGCACTATGAGGTCTGTCCACCTTCAGGCGTACCTTGTCACCTCCCCGCGATACCCTTGGTGGCTGAGTCACATTGCTGTCATCACACGATAACCTGTACATACCATGTTTGGTACATAGCAGGTGTTCGCCCACCCGCTGAAGCACATCCCTACGAATGTCCCTACATTCTTGTATTCCTAATAGACATGTTCTCAGGTAATGGTTTTGGATTATTTTTAAGACATGCTATGTCATCAACAAAAGATCCATCCACCACAATATCACTGTAGTCTAAGATTGTCAGCACAATTTGTTTGTAGACCTTGAGAGACAGAGCCTTGTTCATGTACCTATGCAAGCTTCTCAGCTGTTTTAATCTTCCGCGTGCAGATGTTTTTACCTTCACACAGTGCTCTGAGAAGCTCAGGTACCTATCCACCATTACTCCTAGATAGTTAAAGCACAAAACTCATTCAAAAACTCTACCCCCGAATGTGACAATCACAATCACAATCAGTTAAGTCAGGTAATGCACCCACAGTACGTTTGTATTTTTCGGCGTTAACCGTCAACCTAAGGGGTTTTTTTATATAGGAAAGGTGTTAAAACCCTTATCAGAAAAGATCTAAAAAACACATAACAAAATGCATTACAAAATCTGAAAGAAATTAAAAATTTGCATCGCATACTTGATGAACTATTTTCTCATCCAAATATTATAAAAGAAAATGGCAAAAAGGTTCCTTTTCCTAGTACATTGACTATCTAATTTGACCCTTTGCCAGGTCCCTAGCAACCAGGGTTCTGCTCCCGAGAATGGCTACCTGCGCCCACCTCTTTCCCCACCGCAGTCCCCCCCCCCAACCCCACTGCCTGCTGGTGGACGAGTTGTCCAAGCAATGGTGGGCGACTTGGAGAGTGGACGAGTTGTCTGGCAAGCGCTAATTGTATGTGGTTAGAAGCCCATTTTTACTATCTACATATGGCTGGTTATGGTTGCACATAGCCTATATCCTAAAAGTATCTAAGAGATCCCTTGTTGTGTTGCAAGAGCTTCTTATTTTCTTCTTATGCAGATAGTAGATAAGAATCGTGTCCTTTTGACTCAAAGGTAACTTTTTGGTGTCAAATCGAATCTTGTGATCTCAGCAATTAAGCTGCCTACTTAGTCAGCTTTAAATCATTTCAAAACTTCACAGTGATTACTCACAATTTTAGAAGTATTAGTTTATATAGGATGGTTGTAAGGAAAAGCAAACATATAAAATAGGCGTATAAAATATGTTTTGAAACATTACTCAGATTGAGATAGATAATTCAAATCTCAAACAAGGGTGAAAAATAATGGAGCGATTAGGTCAATTTAGTCAAAACATTTATTACCTGTTTTTCACCAATTTTATCCAAATGTGAAATTTAATATCTGGAAGGCATTTCTCAAGATGGTATGACTAGACCCCCTTCAAGTCATAGTGAGATCCCTCAGTTAGACACCATTACAGCCCTGCATCTAGTGGTCGCTGATAGTTGTACTGGTACGACGGCCCAACCAAACCCTACATAAATACTGCCTTAAGTGCTGATTGTACAGTGTGTTAACTACGATCGCTCACTCTGATATTGAGGGTTTAAAGTCATACTGGGTTATCTTTAGTCATACCATGTTGAGAAATGCTCTCCTGACATAAAGACCCATAAGGGTCATGGCACACCAGAAAAAAAGGAAAACATGGATGTAATTTGTACCATTTCTTCAATCTCTTTGTTGGCTGATTGAGCGTGATTGCATCTCCTTGAAGTTCTAGAATTTCATATTGTCCAATTAATCGTGTCCCTTCCCTGTAATCACATGTAGAGATTTAAAAAGAAATGCCTAGATTCTGTTTCACCAGACATTCTGAAATATTAGATCCAGAGTAATGAAAGAGTACTAAAGAAATATTCATCATTTGGAAGGCATGTGATTAAGGTTGATGAAGTTCATTGTGATATATTGTTATAAGGCTTAATATGATACCTTCACTACAAGTTAATTATGCTTGTCATAAATGATAACTGGAGAGTAGCAGTTGCTAATGGTCAACACAGGTGTCATTCAGGTATGCATTACATAACTAGGTACCTATACTAGTGGCCACATGGTTATCAGCCATATTTTGTTGTCAAACTCACAGGGAGGACCATTTCACTTCACTCTGAATTTTCTTTGTCTTTAGCCACTCTTCTAGGCCTGCTTCAATCGTCTTTTATTGGCTAGGTCCAATAGAACATTACCCCCAGCATAGATTGAAGTAGTCATATTTCCATTCATACATTAACACATACTATCAGGATAGATGTAAAACACAATGGTAAATTTACTAGCCATCCCCCCCTTACACCATACACTAAAAGTCTCGTGGAGTTCCAGGAGCTCCTTTAACCAAAGAGCACCTCCTAATGCATGACCAAGTGGAAAAAAATTCACAGCACAACTTCTGCTTTTGTGAATAATGATGAACTGCATTTTTCCAATGGTAAGTCAAACAATGAATTTCTCCTGCTTGGCGAATTATCCTAAAAATGGCATTTTTACATGTTTACATGGGTCTTATTTGGAAATTGCTTGGCTCATTTCCATCATGTCAGTAGAAGAGGCCCAACCTTGTCGACATTGATTCAATATTGAACTTGATTTGTCAAACTGGGTCAAAGTTTTTTTTTGTTTATGTCAATATCAATTATTCACTTTTGCTTAGCTGATCAAAAGAGGTTGTCTTTTTTTTTCTTACTCCGGCTCAAATGTACACATAGACCATTTTCACAAATGAAAGCTATAAATTTACCACAATCTTAATACTAAACTTTGTATTAACAAAGTATACAAAAAAAAATATTCCCTGAATGATTCCTATTGTATATTATGGTGCTGAAGCTAAGGTTTTGGGGATGTACGGTTTTTCTGCAATGTCAATAATCAGACCTTGATAAATGTTGGATAGAAATATCATTAGTTTACAGCCTGCAGTTCAGCGCTTATTCCTTCCTGGTAGTAGGAAATGATATATGGTTGGTAAGTACAGACCTAAAAATGCAATATGATTAAAGTGGAAGATCATGCTGTGTTTGTTGAATGAACAAACCAATTCAAAAACAACTCTTTTAGGAGATCTACACCTCTGTGCCCTTTGTTTTCATAATTTGTGGCCCATGCTTATTTTTATTTGTTGATATAATTTTTGTTGCATAAATTTCAGACTTCAGATTTGATTAATAAGAGGATAAATCCCTAGTGAGATTTCACTTTGCACAATGTTAACACAGTTGACATGATCAGAGATGAGAAATGCATTAATTTGGAAGCGTGGTAACCTTCTCATGCATTTTGTTCATTTCTTACTTATAAATAGAACCTTTGAGGTTCAATATGTATATATATATATATATATATATATATATATATATATATATATATATATATATATTGTTCTTTTGCAACTAATTTGGAGTTGGATTTAATTTACTTACTAATTGACATACACCAAAATAAATTTTCCATATCAATCAAGCGAGTATTTGCTCGACAGATGTATTCAAATACATTTTTAACAAATGTGTAATCTTACCAATGGATTGGTATCTATCTGACTGTTGCTTTTAAGCATGACCAATGCCCAAAGTTCTAGAAATCAAATAATCCTTAACTAAAAAGTTGTACTATAACTGAGTTGAATCTTACAATATTCAAGAGCAATTGACACAAATCAAGGGTGAAACATCTAGGAGGATATTAATGCCGTAACCTTTATCGGGATGTCCAATATTCAGCCTTAAGGTTTCTGGAACGTATATGCAAGTGTATGCAATATTTTAACCTGGTTTTATATTGGCTGCAACATAGGATCCGCTTACAATTGTTTAGTGGAGCAGAAGCTTTGGACAAAGATCCTATTATCATGTTTGTTCACTGTCCCCCATCAATCAGGTACAAATTAATGTTTGCTGAAAATGTGATGGCGTTAACAAACAGCCGGAAATGACAACGCGAAGGGCTTTAGGAGGGCAGATGCCAAATGCGGCAAACTTAATTAACCAACTCGCTATATTTCAGACTAGATAATTCAGTGAAAAATATGAATGAAAAGCAGCACAGATGGTCCTCTTGGATTACCTAATGAAATTATTATCACTTCCAATTCTGGTCTGACCGTACATTGCCTTTGACACTAGTAGCTGGGATTACCATTGAAAATAACACCAGAAGTCCTATTATATTAGTGACTGGTTTAAATCTTGTTAGATGTTTGTTTCAATTAAAAATGGCTGCAGTTCTATCTATAGACCAAATTGTACAACAAAACCGAAGTAAATACCATTTCTTATATATCACGGTATGGATAGTGATATCATTGCCCATAATTGGTGCATAGGTGAGATGGGATAAGAGATTATATCCTCTGTACAGTATACTTTGAATACCCTGTGTATAAGGTGCAGCTAATACATGTATGATGTTAGAATCAGCCTCGATCATCCAGTCTCTATAGTGGGACTGGACCATTCCTTATCAACTCACTGCAACACATTCTTAAAAATGGTCTAGGATCCTGGATCATTTTTTTTTCATAAGGTAGTGGCCTTACTGATTGATGCATTCCCCCATATGCCAATGAATATGTATGAATGGACCTTGTTCCCCTGTGACTGTACCTGTTGCAACTTCATTACTAGAACCAGCAGGTTCGATGCAACTGCAAAGCATCAGCTGGGGCTTGGATTGTACTCCTGAACCCTGTATTTGAAAACATTTGTTCTCCTGACTGAGCTAACCAGGCAATCAATTTAACAACAGCAAAGGGAATGACATCCTCTTGGCTGTAGATATAAGGTTCCTGTAAAGAAAATGACATGAGGGCTTTCAGCAGAACAATTTACATCAGTATCTGTATTACAGTGGTAGCAAGTTTGGAATGTGGGAGGTCCAGTATTCAAGGCTTCACCTTTTTCATGTAGATTTTCACTAGTTACAACCTAGTATTTGGATGTTCACATACCAAACAAGTCTATATACTGCCACCTAAATTCTATGTAGATCCAGGGTAAGTATACAGTATATTTGAGTTTTGTAACACCTGTTTTGACCTGTGACAATGTCAGTGGATCCATACCAATTCTTCCAGACTGTATATGGTACAGTCTGGGGACGTCCGAGACTGGTTGAACTGAGGCAACCTCCCACCCCATGTACACACAGGGTGGACAGGCTCACCTGACACGGTCATGTCCCTGGGGAAGAGTATAGGGTCTACTCTCCAAACACAACTATCCCAGTACATATTATATATATAAAAATGGCTGGGGCAAACAATATCGGTGGTAGGAGAGTGACACAGACAGGTTAATAGAATGATGCAGTCATTCATGCACTAGTGGTAGAACATGTCAGATGTTGTGTTAAACACTGTGTCTTAGAGAAGCTGCAACAGTTTAAGGTGTGTCTTGTAGGCAGCGATTAATGGTATTACATTTTTACCAACATGTTCAAAATCAAAGCCTAGAAAATTGGACAAGTTTCGCCATGAAATTTGCATTTCCACATAGGGGGTTATTTAGCGGTCTGAGAAGTATTAATTTAGTGATCAAGACCCACGTTCCTATCTTTCAAAACTATTTTGAACATATCTCTTTTGATTTCGCAATGTTATCAATTAATAAGTCAAATGACCATATTTCAAGAGAGATGAAACGGGGTGAAAATTGTCATTTGCCAGTTATTTCCAACTGTGAGCAAATTTCAAGATCATGAAATTTAAAAACCTGTCAGTTTGAAAAGCTGACATTTCAAACTTGAAGATTAAAGGAAATATCATTGTCAGGTTCTTGATTTAAGAACTTTGAATTGAGCCTGTAAGTATTTCATGTCACTTCCTGGTTCGTGTTCCTTTGTGTGTATTTGTTGTCAGCTTGGTGACCATTGCATTAAAGGGCAGTGCCGACACATCAAAGGCGCAATAATCTGATTAGGTTAAGCCACACTCTAAAGACAATGCTTGCAAGTAAACTAATAAAAACACAATTCAAGAAAAAATGTGTTTGTTCTTATACAATAAACCAACCAATTCCATTATGTCAGATAGCCTCTTTTTTTCATGATTCCTATCGCATTTCACACAGTCACAATTGGAGTTAATTGGGAAACCCACCTTTTTCATCCGCCTCCTTTTCTGGTTTTTCTCACCTTTCCAAACTGCAGATTTGGTTGCTAAGCCGAACGCTGTTTAATTCCTTTCAGCATTTCACGGGACAACTGCATCCAGATTTGTGTTGGGCGTTCAAAAGAATTAGGGAATACGAAATCCATATCAGCATAAAATGGTGCCCCTTTCCGGGAATAGTCTTATTTTAGAATATCTCTAGGTCAACATTTATTACCAAACTTTAGTTGCGGATATCTTCAACCAATCCACCAATAATTGATCCCTACAAAGTGGTAAGGGAAGACTTCATCTCTCTCTCTCTCTCTCTCTCTCTCTCTCTCTCTCTCTCTCTCTCTCTCTCTCTCTCTCTCCTCCTCCCCCGAAAGAGATAATGGTAAGTATGATCAATTGATACACATAGGGTAACAAATAAAATACCCATCTTGATTAAGAAACAAATAGCATTGAGCATTAGCAGCAGAGAGATTTCAACCCAGAGCTAGCTATCTACAATGCATCCCATGTATCCCTACTCCATAGCAGCCGGAGCTCATTAGCTGTATTGATGCGCGTGTAGTCCCTCTCCCGGCTCCCCAACCGCTCACTACGCCTCATGACGGCCTCAGTGACTGCTGGTTCCCTCCCTCCGTGGTATACCACTGCCGTGTTAAAGGCGAGCAGCTCCCGAGCAACAAGTGAGTTATTCCTACCCAGGCAGACCTGTATGGTGGGGGGCGGCGAGCATCTGCGGACACCGGAATTCAGCAGCAGCTCACTAGGGGTCACCACCATTGTGCTGAGGAGCAGCTCACTGGGGAAGATCGGGTGAGTTGCTCTTAAAAGTTGGGCGCAGCCCCTACCTGCAGTTACTGCTCACCCATCGGCTGGTGGCAAAGGTAGCAGCAGTCTGTGGAGGGAACCAACATATGGAGGAGGAAAGAGTCTTTTGGAGCAGGCAGTTCTATGAGCTGCTCAATGAGTTGGAATCTGCTGATTTCTTTACAAGAAAAGGTGTGGAATAGTTAAGGACACTTTATCTCAGCGTGAAGTTGCCAGAAATATCTGAAATTGTGAGGAGTTTAAATACCCTTTATTTATGTCCTGCTTCTCTAGTATAAACTTCACTGGGAATCTGATTTATATGGACTATGAAAAAAAATTAAGGACGTACAACTTTCAAATTACATTCAATGTAGAGCGGTTTGGATTTCACTAAAAGTGACTCCAGAAGGGCGGAGTGAGCACAGCTGCAGGTACAGCAAATTAACTTAATCATTGATAATAAATTGATTCAGACCCGCGCACTGGTCATTTGTTAGAATCCTTAAGTTGGACTGAGTTACAGACAGAGCCAAAGGTAAATACTTTAACTAAACCTTTCTCCTGATCGCCTGCAGAGTTGCCTAGCCATGCCAGGTACATTCCTGCAAGCTACAGTGCACTATGCCACAGAGGCCATAGCATCCGCCAGGGGCGGCGGCGACCGCCGCTTCTCCGGCGGGGAAGCCCTCCTGGCTTCCGGTGTCGTCCACCCTGGAGGAAGCCGTGACACGGTGGAAGTCCTACGTCACAACATGAGTTTCTCCAGCACCCCAGTGGGTGTGGGCTACAACGCCTCCATGGCTCCAGGACTGGCAGCGCCTGGAGAGGATGAGGATGATGGGGGCCTACCATTAGTGCGCCAGCCCATGGTAATGATTGTTCTCCTCTCAGTAGCCTACTCCTTGGTGTTTCTCCTGGCCATATTTAACAATGGACTGGTGGTCATGGTGATCTACAGAACCCCACAGATGCGGAACGTCACCAACTACTTCTTGGCGAACCTGGCCGTGGCAGATATTACAGTATCCTTCATCGTGCTCCCAATCACTCTGCTCTCCAACATATTTACAGGTAGAAACTTTTAATAATTCTTTTTTTTTTCTTTTCATTATCTCATACACCTTTTTATTTTATTAATGGTTCAGATTGTCCACCATATGTTAGAGTATGGATAAGTGCCATGCATGTGATGCCGTACAGCTTTGTCCACGACAGCTGGATCATAGGAAAGCCCTATGCTTCCTCCTACATCCTATATACCCACTTCATGCCTACAGGCAAATTTGGTTTGACTTTGACGATCACTACATTCGAAGCGTTGGCGTGATATCTCTTTTCTACCTGTTATTATATTTCACTCCCTTCTATATTGATACATAATACGCTATGAAATAAAAGGACACGAACCTCAAACAACAGCCAGGAATATCCAACAATACATCTGGTTCCTCTCCTTATTCATGAAATAATATCGGATAGGTTAAATGCTACAGTTATCATTAACAACATGTGAAAATACAACCAGACAGTATTTCAGCTTTATGCTGTTACACTTTGTTGCTACATCCCTATTTCTACTCACAACATTTAATGGCCACTTCATAAAATGGACCAATTAAAAAAGTAGGTTATTTTAGCAGCAATGTCACGTCCAATGAAAATACTGTTGTATCGATTCTGCAACACTTTAGCAGCACCGACAGAAGACTGAATTGCAAATGAAATAAAAATCGATATTGTGCCTCTTTGTCGTGAGCTGAAAGTCGGAGTCTATATTGCATCGTCAATGTGAACATAGACCACTCCCTTGAGGCTATTCCTGCCTAGGTAGACCCTCAAGTTAGCAATGAGAGGACGGTTTCTGATCACAAGCCCCACACACCTACTAATTCTCTACTCAAACATCCTCGTGAGTTTTCCTCATCAAACCTGCCCTCTGATTGGTCTATCACGCCCACGTGACACCCTACGTGACAGATGCTGCGTGCGCAGAGGAGGACTAATTATAGAGAGCCGCGGCGGAGATAGCAAGCAGTCAGCACCACCTGTAGGGGGTTTTAGGTACTTTAAGAGTCACAAATTGCCTCCAGGTCAATGTAGCCTAATGCATGTGCCAATGTACCCTCTTAAAGGCTGCATCGAGTGCCCATGGACTGACCATCTGTGGGCTTCATCCTATTGATATATCATTCATTTCTATGGGGAAAACAGAAGAAGAGACACATATGGTCCGTCCATGGATATTTGATGCGGCCTTTTATAGCACTGCATTGGAGCATCATACCAGCACTTTGAAGAGGCGTTCTATCCCACACAATGCTGCTCAGTGAAATGCATTAATATTTTTTTAAGCCTAAGGGCCGTTTTCCACCATCCGATAGAGTAGGTATATCCGCCGATAGGCACTGCTGTCGGCCGACAGGGGGACATGCCTCACCATTGAACTTTATGGGCGCCCCATCGGCCGGTGTGGGCGTGTGGTGCCCCTGTCGGCCGTTAGAGTGATCATATCGGGTGGTGGAAAACGGCCCTTAAGGCCCATATGTTTTTCTCAATTGGGCAAAAGTGACAATGCTCCACAGGCGAGGTTCACTCTAAAAGCAGTCAATGGGAGCTTCATGAATGATATACCATCGCCTGTAATACAGACTTAACTTTGCATCATATCCATTTTAAATGTTTTAAAGCTCTGCAGCCTTTCAAGGGTTATCGTTGGTCTTAATTCAGAATATGTAGAGGATGTTTGGACTTTCCATGAATGATGAGCCTAGACCAATAAATTCGACATGTCGAGATTTGCTGAAATCGATTTGGCCCCAGTGACATGGTTTATGCACATTACTTGAACCTGACAGTGACATGTGGGCATTCCTGATTCGGGGAGCCACATAATCTGAAAGGCCATTATTAAACACGTTTTTCCCTTCTGGAAAGAACCTATTGGGTTGGGGGAGGGGCCGTAATATAAGTTATTCTGAGGTTTCATCTTACCAATTTAAATGTTCATTTTAATCAGAACTATAGCCATATTGTGTCTCCGTATTCAGTGTAGTCCCAGCTAGCAGTGTTTCAGTGATGAGTGTCCCTTAAAACTAAATCACCATCCATGACACAGCTATGGAAGCAAAGCTTAAATATTCCCGTTTTTTCGTCTGTAATTTCTTTAAGATTCCTTTTTTTTCTTTTGGACTGATTAACTTTAAGGACTGCTTGATACCTTCACAACCATGCCACTTTGTCAATTTAACACATTGATAAGTATTCTTGCAAACATTATCTGCAGGACATTTCTGACCAGATGGGCCTAACAATACATGATTGGCATACTGATATAAATACGCTGGGGGATTTAGTGCCAATCAAACATATTTTCACCTATTGATCATTATTGAAAATAAAGTATCAACTAACAGAATACTGTGATTTGGGAACATAATGAACTATAGATCTTCTCACCACCAAGTATGGGCCTGACTTGTTTTGAAAGGTAATTTCCCAACCAATATTGATCTAGATATCAGGTTAAAGCTAAGATAAAGGGCTACCTGAAAGTAGGGTCATTTCTTCAATATCTTGAAAATCATGTGACCAGTTGCCATGGAAACCATGGTAAAAGTTTTCTCAAATCTTCAAATTTTCACTACCTTTCATCACTCTCACAGCCATTGAAGAGAAACATATTTGTCTGTGTACATGGGAAGTCCACAGAAGTTGTAAAACAAAATTCTGCTTCATTTGAGACTATTTTAATAACTGTAGCACCTTTACTTTAAAAAATATCAGTCACCGAACAGCCACTCATTTTGCCGGAAATTGTCATTTTTCACTAGAACCTACCCTGAGAATCATCCAGACTGTACACATTCTTCCCTTTTAAATACATCAAATCCTCACTCAATTGATTGCCCAGGCACTGAGAGATTTGTCAAAAGAGTGCAAATATGTTATATGACAATCATTGGACAGAAATGTTAAAATCTCTTAAGGGTTACTCCTTCAGACCGTTAAGGAGGTGCAAAGATGAGCCAGTAGCAAAGGCTATAACCCCAATGGGAGATGTGATGGTTGGGGGATGGAGCTTCCCGAAGGGAAGGAATAGGCTTCTATTGGCAGCTGAAGGACCTTTTTTTGTTATGCCACTGGGTACCTACAATAGGAAAACAATCATAAGAAATCTGAGCATAATGTAGCTCAAAGAAGTTTTGATTAAAACTACAAAATCTCTGTTAGATGCAAATGGTTTAAACGTACAAAATTGCTTTTAAACTGAAAATCTCCTTCAGTAAAGACTTAGATCAGTCCTATACTTGGTGGGAACATCTTTAGTTGTCTTAACTCATCCACCAAGGTCTCCTCCTCATCATTTGCTCCAGGGGATTCACAATCGCCGCTGGATACTCGTCTGAGGATGCCATTTTACTTGTCTAGGCCCTTGTGGTGAGAGGTAATTTCAACAAGGTACAGCAGTCTCCGCCTCTAGGTGGAAGGTGGTCACTACCTCACTCTACACAGTATGCTGCTTGTGTCATCCCCTAATCCTCCTTAGGATCGAGAAAGCCGGACATATGGGTGGAGTGCTGGGCTCTTACCTGAAAACATGTCTAAGGGCTAAGACTAGTAAGAGCAACCACAGGATTTATCCCTCAAACATGTCTCCTAAGCATCAAATGCTCTTATCCCTCAAGTGTTTTCATCACTCAACTGCTTTTATCCCTCAAAGACTCTTATCCTTTGCATTTGATGGATAAGAGCATTTGAGGCTTAGATAAATGTTTTGGGGATAATTCATCTGGTTGCTCTTAACCCTCAAACAGAAGCCGGTTTTAGAGTTAAGAGCTGTTTTGAGGGATAAGAGCAACACAGGGTGCTTTTTTTGGGGCTCTGCTAGTATAATCCGTATACACAAAGAAATATGGAGAAGTGGCAGCTGGTTCTGATTTTGTAGTTCAGCAATAGCTGCCCCCTGATAGCTGATTATGGAACCTCTAATTGATACTCATAATAATGTCCTTATATGCAGAGCTATTAGCATATTGCAGAGAAAGCTAGCATCCACCAACGTCTGCTCCTCTTCAGAGAGCTCCATTTGCTCCAGGGCCCTCGCAATGGCCACTGACTGCTCCTCTGAAGACACCATGTGTTACCTGTCTCAGCCCTTGTGGTGATAGGTAATTCCCACAAGGTAAACCAGTCTTCTCCTGTAGGTATAAGGTGGTCAATACCTCAGTCTACACAGTCTGTTGCTTCTTGCCTCCCCTAATCCTCCTTAGTTGGATGAAAGCTGGCAACATGGGCAAAGTCTTTTGGAGGTAAGCCGGTAGCATCCATATAGAAGGCAAGAAAAAAGGGGAAGTGGTGTGGCACTTGGTGCTACTTTGGCAGGTCAGCCGTAGCTGGCCCCTGGAGCATGTTGCTCCTATGGTAAAAAGAGCTGTCAGTAGGTACCCTCCTTTCAAAAGAAGTCATGCTCTGCTTCACCATTCAACTTGCACTCACCACATTAGTCTGAAAATTCACCTGCCTTGTTTAAAACAGAGAGAGCGGCACTATCAGGTACCTACTCATGTCACACACTCTATAGAATGTTATACTGACTGACTTCTTTGAACTAGGTACCTACTCAAATCCCCCTTTTTAGCACCATACTTGAATGACCACTTGTGAGCAACAAAAGGGACAAGTTAAAGCTACATGAAAAGAAAGGACTGGAAATAGGGCATTTTTAGCTCTTGCTTTTACTATAGGAGCAACACCCTCCAGGTGGCTGATTATGAAACATCTAGTTGATATACATTTAAATCTCTTATATGCAAAGCTATAACCTTATAGCAGAGAAAAGTCTCTAATCACCTAAGTCTTTAATTGAATCAAGGAATTACATTTTGTGCCTAGTATCTTCAAAGATGGGATGGGTTTTGCCATTTACAGCATGAAAGCAGACTTTCAGAGAATGACAGGACTGTGTGTCATTTAACTGTTGCAGTCAGATGTAGACAGTTTAACAAGTTGGTCTGTTCAAGACTCAAAGCGACTTTCCCAGCTACATTTTCAAAATGATATTCAGTTCTGAAGCAACTGTCACCTCAAAATCATCCTTCAGCTATAGATATTCAAAGGTTTAAATATTTGCTTACATGTTGAAAAAATGTTAAGGCTGCTTCAACCAAACAGAGATCCTATGGCACCAGGGACCAGAGGCCTGAAATAATTTGGAAGGGTGCTATTGTCGAGTCTTGAAGAACAAACTCATCAAGACCTTCAGGCACACAATATGAGGATTTACTAATTTTCCTAGATCCTTTTACAGATAAGTGAATCCAGCAGTGGTAATGGCTTTCTCTTTCAGCACTACATCTATCTTCTGACGGATAGACGTTTAAAGCATAGTAAAAACTCTTTTATGCTATATATGACTGATAATCACAGATCATCGTCAAAACCATTCAATCAATTCTAAAAAAAAATAAAAGATATAGTTGTGTTATTTATGTATTCTGTTTGTCCAGCTTTAGGGTTTGAAGGGGAACCATGGTTTTGCCTATCTGTGAAGCATAATAAGTGTGCTACAGGTGTCAGAACAGCCAAAAAGGGTGATTTTTGGGGTAAAAATGAGGAACAAATTTTTTCCTCTTGCTACCAACAAAAATAAAACATAAAACATAAAACCTTTGGTGTAATCATCGTGAGGACATGTCTACGTCCTTTTTCAGGTTGTTTTGCACCATGAAAGACACAGTGGATGGACTAATAAAGTCTACCAGGTAGAGACCTTACATGTACCTGTGTTGCCCACAAAAAATACTAAATCTTCCTATAAAACTGTAAGTCCCAGAGGCTATGACTTGATTTTGGGGTAGTTTACGCCGGGACACATCTACAACCATACATGCACTCATAGCTGCTAAGTGTTTTATCCTAATTATGTCGCCCTTATACCTCCATGTGACACCAATAAGCCTTGTAAGTTTGGTTAATAGATCCCACATAGAACCAGAGATATCATAAATAAATTATTAACGCGGACACGTCTACGACCGAGGACACGTCTACGACCGCGGACATGTCTACAGTCTTTTTTGAAAGGTGCTTGATATTTGACTGTCCATGTTATGTATGAAATATACCTTAATATGAAAGGAATATTGATATAATACTCAGACTATTCTGTCTTAATCCAACTCTAAGCTATGGCATTGAATAGAAGTGCATGGGCACGTCTACAACCAGGGACACGTCTAGGACCATGTCATGCACTCATACTGCAAGATGCTTTTTATTTAAGTGTAATCATTATGTGTTAATTATTCCTTGATATGAAAGGAACGTTGCATATTAGTGAGGATATTCTGCCAGACTGCAACTCTGAGCTATCCCCGTTAACATGAAACGTTAAGTGAACGTTGATTACCATTCACTGATGGTTAGTTGGACTAACGTTTGCCAAAAAATGTCGTTTCAACATTGATTCAATGTTTGTAAGAAAATTTTTTTTTTCATAGATGTTGGTTTAACGTTTAAAGAATGTTCAACAGTCAATGTTTTTCCAGATAACCTTTGATCAATGTTGATCAACGTTCAGAATGTGGACTCAAAACAACGTTGATTAAACATTATTCTTTGATTCCAAAATGACTCACTAGATGGCAGGAAATGTTTTGGTAGGACTGGGCTGGATGATACATACAGGCATCTGTCTAATATGAATAATAATGATGATAATATGATAGTAGTATTAACTTTATTATGAGGATATATCCAGGTGAAGGAATATCCATTAATGAATAAGAATTGTCCATGCATAATGAACACCTTTATTGAGACATTTGAAATTTGTATAACCCGTTCCTGTTTTATCTAAATACACTGCTCCTCTAACACAAGAGGCACATAGTCCCTTTGCAAAGGGGGATAAATGTAAGATTGGAGCATAAATAGATGTGGGGACATGAATTAAATACATCAGAAACTTAGAAATAAAGTAAATCTCCTATGGCATTATTATACTGGCTTGGTAGGGAGTAAGGGAAGGTTGCTTCAGAGTTGATTTAGCATCATTTCTATGAAAATTATTGTGCTTAATCAACGTTTTTTTAACATTTATTTAATGTTGGTTTGAGTCCACGAAATGGAGTCAAGCTGAACCCTCTGTGAACGTATTTTCAACTCGGAAATGACGTTGATTGAACGTTAAAATAGCCTCATTTTGTTACCTGGGATGGCATTGAATATGAAATGCATGGACATCTACGACCATGTAATTTGGCATTATGCTGGGGGTAGGTTATGATATATATTTAACCTTCCCCCATATATGGGCACTATAGCCCAACATATATACATTATGTACGCAAAAGGATTTCACCATACTGCAAACTTTTTTTTTGACCCCTCTGACCAGCCATTTGACGGTCGAAAATCATAGAAGGTTTGCATATGAAGAATTTGGAGGTATTCCAGCCCCTACTCTTCGAATTTTAGTTTCCCCCTCTATTTTTTTGGCTCAAAGTGTCAGGCTGGATGAGATCTTTGTGTTACATAGGGGTTCTGATGGTCCCATATGAATATTTTGGGCTCCAGGGGGGTAAAATGGGCCCAAAATTGTCTGGGCGAAATTGTGTCTGGGCGAATGACATTTAGGGGCCTAAGTTACAAGCCATATTGGGGGCTTCATTTCCTACAGAAACAATCATCATACCTCCATGAAAATCTCAGGTCCAGACTATTTCGACCTGTAGATTAAGAAAATCACATTATCATTTATGTCAGATGTGTCCTTGCTATCATAAAAGAAGCATACTTATAAGAATTATTTTTCATGATTCTGGGCACATGTCTGGGCGAATGACATGTGAGGCCCCATATGCACACTTTCTATGATTTGTGACCTGAAACGATGATCTATGACTATTGATCATATATACATAATATTATAGGCTAAGAAGGGAACTTCTCAATGATATTGAGAACGCTGAACAGGAAATTCATAAAGTGGAGTTTTATTACACTAAACTAATGAGATACCAGTTTGTATCTAGGAGTTGAATATGTAAAGGAGGTAAGGCACTAACTTGTACCATAATGATTATGTTACCAACAATGGACAAATGTTCAGAGTCCATAGTATAAAGTTTGAGTACAATATATCAAGGTGCAAATAAATCTCTTAGGCACTGTGAGATTGATAGGGTATGTTGACTCGGTACATAAGGTCTCCTACCAGAAGTGGATGACCAGGTGCCGTGGTGTGAGGCAGCCTGTTTGTCACATCCACTAACTAGAGCCGATTGAAGACCACCTCTTCTGAGAGAGTGGCCCGTGATATCCATGGCATATGGGCACTCAATGTCTAAGAGTGAGGCTCTGGTAATGTTGGTGAGTTGGAGATGGGTAAGAGGTAGTCCTGAGGGACGACTGAAAGTCGGAGCAAACTGAGATGATGGTACATAGTTTACATATTCTACCCAGGCCTTAGCAGGGCAGGCTGGAGATAATGCAATGGAAGGTAGGGATATGGCTACAGGAGCAGCTCAATAGTTTTTGATGAGCGTATCACTATATCAATACCGGTTTCAGTCAGTATTACATCTCTCCAGAGTAAGGTATGTGGGCCAGACCACAGTGAGGCATTGGGGGTGAGGAGATTAGAAACTCTAGGAAGGCAAAGAAGCCCATTGTAAGGACTGCTTTGTAGTGTAATGTGTTTGGTATAGTATCCAATAGTGTGCTGACTGCAACTAAGTGCTGGGGTAGTAATGGTGGAGCTGGTACCGTCTCATGTGGTGAGAGTCTACCTGCTCCCTTAGCTACCCCTACTAGTAGAGCAGCAACTCCTTCAAAAGAGCCATATTTTAGGAGTTTAATTCTTAAGATTACTGATAGCTATAAGTTGTTTTTTTATGTTGTCCAATGTCTCTGGGTATGGAAAAGTGATGTTTGACCAATGAAAGCTCGTGCAGTCACTAAGAAATCTGCAATTCTATTCAACCATCTCTTGAAATTTTAGCCTCGTTTTTAAGAGCTAAAATACATATTGATCACCCTGTTCTGGCACTAATATTCATCTTACAACAATTCCAAAGGTACCTACCCCCCCTAAATTGGACCTAACGATCACATTGGAGCTAACCATTTGTTGCTAGGACAAGCGGTTACATAGCAACAGCTGATTTTAGCTAGCAATGGACCCTTTCCAAGACAAAGAAAGACCATTCCTAGGAATGACTTACAGAATGGAGATCATGGATACTGTTTCTCATTTTGCTATTCAGAAGCTCCATGCAATTGTAAAAAAGGCAATATTGTACCAAAATACAGTGTGCTGATCAGAAAATATAGAAAAAAAAGATAGACCTATAGCAAGTATGATGAAAACATGCGACTTCAGCATTATCCTCTATTGGCAAAATATTGTTTACTAGACAATTGTAGTGTGTCTTATATCCTGAAAATGATGAAATGAGAATACATCTGAGGTTTTACTCTACTTGTGGGGCAGTGATTCCTTAGCAACAAATTTACATAGCAACTTATACAGAGGAGCTTGTTCATAGAAGGTTGTGAAGAAAGTTAACCATCATTGGACTCAATTTATTCAGAACTGAGTAGATCTTGTTAGAAATATCCCTAATGTAATAGGAAATGTGTCAGATAGTTGTTCAATACTCAAAGAGTTGGCACTTGCTTAAACCTTGCTAGCTTTTGTTTAGCAAGTGGTGAAATCTTGCTAGCTTTTGTTTGGCAAGTGGCTCATTAACAGACAACTGCTCTACTCAGATATGAAAACATGATTATGGAAACCATCGATTTATAAAGAAAATTTATAAAGAAAATAATATTGCTAGACCTGTTTACATCTTAGCAATTAAATATTTGCTAAGGGGCCATTCAAATATTATGTAACACAGTAGGGGAGGGGGGTCATGAAGTTTGTTACACTTTGTTACAGAGGGAGGGGGGTTTGCCCAAGTGTTACATGATAAAAATGAGGAAGACATCACATGGCTAAATTTGACAATTTACAAGCATTTTAATGTGATTTTAGAGATCTTCCTATAATTCTTGTTAAATTGAGGAGGATAAAATAAATTTAGGAATATTGATTAGAAGCCCCATATTGTTACAAGGGGGGAGGGGGGTCAAAAAGTGGTCAAAATTGTGTTACATAATATTTGAACGGCCCTTAAGCAGCATTACTCTAAATTATTTTATTTATAATATTACATAGATTTTGATCAGAATTAGATATAATGTGTGATGATTATTCTGTCACAAACCTTCTCTAGAAGTTCTACTCAGGAAATCTAGCAGCATCAGCTAACTGTGATTGCATGGATCTTACAATTGATATCATCATTCTGTCAATGGTGAATTAGCTGCTTTATAAGATTACTTCTGTTGGCAGAAGTGGACCTTTCCAGAGCCTTACTGGTAGGACTCAGCTATAAGGCCACAAGTACCAGCCATATGATTCAACAAACAGAAAGTGCCTAGCAAACTAACCAAAAGACCCTACCTGTGACCATTCACCTTGCTGGAAGGTCATGTTACAAGACATTAGCTAGGACTTTATTTTAGGCCATAGATATGATCTTAACTCTTTCCAGCCAGCTCTATCATTGTTAAAAGTCCCTAAAATACAGCAGATTGAAGTCCCGGGCAAATATATATTGATACATGGTGTAAGGGTGACCTCAGGAATAGAACCAATGTTTGTGAAATGTATACAAAAATGACTGATTTGTAATCTGTATGTAATTTCCTTTCATATGATACCATGATACCTGACATTACTTATTGAAAATAATTATTGATGGGGCCCAGAATAATGTTATTAGATACTTTAAATGCTCTCCTCATAGTGCATTAATGTACTAGCCATATTTGACCTAATGCACTAGCTGGCTGGAAAGAGTTAAAAAGACATAGACCATCTGTCTGTCACCAGCGATCATCATCTACATGAGGGAAACATCCATATAACAATTAACATTCTATCCAGATATGTTCAAACTGAAGTGATGGAACTACTAAAGCCTACATATTTCAGGGCATTGCCACATGTACATCCATAATATGCTTTAGCATTTGAATATTCATTTTTACACTCCACCTTCTCAGTTGGTACTGAGGTACTTGGAAAGGTTGGCATGATACATTGATGCAGCATTTGCTAAAGGACGGACCAGCATTTCATTAGAGAAGAATGACATATGAAGGCATTGAATGACCATAAGGAGGTAATTTCATCACCCTGTACACACACCCAAAGTCACAGACCAATACTGTAAGCATTAGCCTAAGGTAATTGACTTGAGGCTAAGGCTACGAGGCACAGGGGCATCCTACATTGTATATGACAAGACAAGGGTTGGATTCATGTAGAAGCCATGCCATTTACACATGATTCTATGGTAGTATTAGGTACATAAGGAGTCCCTTCTTGTTACAGTTCCTATAATTCTAATCCTTGGTTGTTAACTTATTCTAATAATGTTGATAAATATCACTCAAAAGGATTATTTGATAGGTAGATACATACTGGAAGCAAGGTATTTACCAAGCCTTGGATTACCCAAGATATTCTTTGTATGCTTTAGAATGAGAGAGTTCAAGATGGTGATTATGTGTTCTGTATGATGGCATGTAACATCACACAGGGGCAATATTTAATTTTAGCCTTACCATTTTGGTGGGAGAGCTTTGATCATTATCAGTAGGTAATTTGAATCAGTCTGTATATTTGATATGACTTTGTATAGACAGGTATATGCCTTGTGGCTGATTGAATCTATGGTTAATATAGCTCTTGATAGCGACTTGACTTAACATGTTAATGTTGGTAGCATTCCTTGACTTCTCCTTGACAGGAATGGAATGATATCAGTGATAGTGGGTAGTTAAGCACATAGGCTTTATGTCACACTTATTATAACAGCAATTACTAAGGTATGGCAGGTTACCAAATGACACCCAATGAAATATTAGGATATCATCTGTGTTCTGAGACTCACATGAGATGTACATAAATCGCAGACTGACCTGTCACCTCACCCTGATACATAAACTGCTTTCAATGATACTTTGCTGATGTTATCTTTAGCCAAAGTAGTGACAGTTGATTTTGTATTTAAGTCTGCAGAACCTGTATGAAGCTCCTGTATACGGTGTGGCTTATAGGTCATTTCAGGCTCTGGCTGCAGCTCAAAGTATATTACTCAAAGTACCATACTATAGAATAGTAGTAATCTGAATATTTGTAGGCCACTAGGTATGGTTTATATTATTTTCCAAAATAGAAAAAGGAAATGAGTTGCTGGGTGATTTCTTTTTTTTCTATGGGGACATTTTATGATAGGATCATATATTTCAAGCAAATATAGCTGACCAATATTTGAATCTCATCTCATTGGATCTACATATACACATGTACATGAACTTGGCTATCACATGGTCCTTGGAATGTGGTTGGTTTACAAACAATACACTCATGATGTATCTTACCCAGCAATAGACATCACTAGTAAAGAAAAACCTGTGATCACTAGAATACCTGGCAGATATCTTTTCATATCTGGAGCATCTGTGTGTCAGTTGGTAGGCTACTTGCTATGCAAAAGCTAGTACTTTCTAAACAATAACCAACTGCACAATTGTTAATTATTTCTTATTTTGGGGGGTATTTTGAGGTATAATTGTTTTCAAATACATTGAGTCCATGGATGCTTAATTCTCATCAAATCCAAATGTCTTTTTATGAATATACTTCTCAATTTTCTTAGGTTTGAAAAAGTGTTTATTTGAACTTCTCACAAAAATTAAAATGTGGATAATCCAAGTCCAGCTTGCATCATAAATCTCAATATTACAATTAGTTCTAATTTTAACTATATAAACCATCACATCAGCTGTTACTTAATATTCATTACATCAAATAATAGAATTTTATATACGCACATGAGACGCACAAGGACAATGAGGTATGTGAGTAGGCAATTATGACATATGATAGACACAAGGGCATTGACATACAGACATAGAAGACAGCCCAAGAAAGAGAACATAAGATATAACAATTTAACACCATCTACCCCTGTTCCCAATAAATTGTTCATTAAAGACCACGAAGCTTAAGCTCAAGAGAACTTATAATCCAAGAACAATATATTCATTCATCCGGTAACTTGTAGCTAGTTCATATGGACATGCAATATGCATTATGCATTATGTTAATATAGGTTGCTAAGTAAATTTGTTGTTGCTAGTCAATCAGCTACTCTAGGAGTAAAGTGAAAGCCTCAGATGTTTTTGAGGATATAAGACACACTACAATTATCCAGTATATAATATTTTCCAATAGAAGATAATGCTGAAGTTGCATGCTTTCATCATACTTGCTATATCATTTTTTTTTCTACATTCCCTGATTAGCACATTGTGTTTTGGTACAATATTGCATTTTCTACAATGGCATGGACCTTCTCAATACCAAAATGAGAATCAATAGCCATGATCTCCATTCTGTAAGTCATTCCTAGGAATGGTCTTTCTTTGTCTCAGAATGGGTCCGTTGCTAGCTAAAATCAGCTGTTGCTAGGTAACCGTCTGTCCTAGCAACAAATGGTTAGCTGCAATGTGATCATTGGGTCCAATTTAGAGGGGGTAGCTACCATTGGAATTGTTGTAAGATGAATATTAGTGCCAGAACGGGTAGACCGATGTGTATTTTAGCTTTCAAAAAACGAGGCTAAAATTTTAAAAAATGGTTGTAAAGAATTGCAGATTTCTCAGTGACTGCACGAGCTTTCATTGGTCAAACATCACTTTTCCATACCCAGAGACATTGGACAACATAAAAAAACAACTTATAGCTATCAGTAATCTTACGAATTAAATGACTCCAGAGGGCCCCCTGTGCTGCTCCTCTATACGGATTCATAATTATGATAATAATGAAGAGGGGTTGCCTCCATTTGTGCGTATCCAAAGTTTGGCCCCCAGATATATAGTTCCTACGGGATGAGGGCGCTGCCAATGATTTGGCCAGATATTGTTGATATAGGGCAGCAGCCTGCGGTGATGGGTGTAATATGTCGGTGTTGTAGGACACAGCAAAGGTTAAGTAATAGGTAGCTTGTCAAAGTCTGTTTACTGCCATGGCCTCTGAAACCAAGACCTGGAATGAGGCTATAGCCTGGTCTCCCAGAGTAAGGCCTGAAATGTATAGTATCAAATTATATAAAATGTAGGGGTAGGTAGGGCGGGTTTGAGTTTAGTGAGATTCCTTGTTGCAATTTCAGCTAGAGCATCGGTTATTTTAGCTGGGGTCATGTTAGCAGGACAGTGCCTCTGCCATAGGTATGAGTTTACCTTTCTTGTGTCTAATATCTAGTGTGTGTTCATTTGTAGCAGCCTCAAGCTACAGCAGTCTTGCACACTTTGTCTTGAGTTCTGCCTGAGACTAGGGCCTGTTGAGATTCTAGGTTGTCCATATATATTATGATCCTTAATCCATGTACCAGTGTACGATAAGCTATAAGCAGATTTACAGCTGTGTGTCTATGTATGGGCTTGTAGGCTTCTATGTTTGCTAAGTCATATTGTAGTGTGTAATAGTGTTGGTCTGAGTTGCCACCCCTGCCCACCAGTGTACTGTCATTCTAATGAGTAGGTTTCAGTGGGTGGTAGTAGGAAGAGTATGCCATTAGCTAGGGTGGCATACTTAACAAACCATGATATGTCAGATTTGCATTGGTTGTTGAGGAAGACCATGCCAGTATCTGGAGCGTTTCTTCATGTCTTCAGTACCCTACACATGTACCTCATTGAGTTAGGAATGAATTTTGAAATGTGAGATAATTAATTTTGCCTACCAACGACTGAAGTTGCTTCATAGTGAAAAGTTTGGCCCTCTCCCAGCATTTGCACTCATCAATAAACTCTTGCAGTTTAGAGGCAGGTATAGTAAGAGTCATTTCTACCATATTAAATCCCAGCCAGTCCATGATCTGGGTCAGAGGTTTACACTTTTTAGGGGACAACTCGCCACCTAGTTCAGCTGTCAGAAGTCTGAATAAGCCTGATTAGCCTCATTTAAAGTCTGAGCTGCCCCACAGAAGACATCGAGGTAGTTCAAGGAAAAATTCCCTTGTTTAGCAAAGAGGTAGGCAATAGCCAAGGTAGCGCACTTACAGGCTAAACTGGAAAGCTTTGTCCTGCCAATTAAATAGTTCATCAGCAATGGGAGACAGGACTTCTTCTGACCAATCATGTATCTGCTCCCACTGATAATCTTTGCCCGCTGTCCATGATATGCTCAGCGATACAGGGCTTATCTAGGGTATGGCAGTCTTTCATAAGGCTTGACAGGCCAAACAAATAATCTAAATGGTCTAGGACATTTAGACCGGTTTTAATATGTGTAGGGCCACAGAAAATGAAGTTGTGGGCATGAGTAGGCATACCCTTGATGGATGACAGCTGATGTGATGTAGAGGTGAGGGTATTTTCTACCTTCTCAGTGACACAAGCAGGAACTTTGTCTTGGTAGCTGAGTGTTAGAGAATAGGATTTCTCACCTGCAAAGGTAGCAGCCTGTATGGCCGCAGCAAACTCGTCAATGATCGGTCCCACAGCAGGCTGTGATGTCACTGCAGCCGGGATGGCCGCAGCAGCTGCAGCGGCGACATGAGTATTCCTAGACGGAGTCTGTACTACAGGTACTGACTCTGTTGAAGTGATGTCCACTACTGGGATCTGACTGACCTGTGGCTGTACTTTTGTAGTTGTAGGCTGTGTAGCAGCAGGTTTAATGCTGTTTATAGCACCAAGGATTTCATTGTTTTGAGACTGGATGGCGAGGACATTGTCCTCGAGGCTTGTAACATGGTCGCCTAAATTGTCCGTAGAATTCTTTTTAGCCTTACTGCCTGCTTTCTTTTTAGGTTGAGCAGCAGTAGATGGTGTAGTATTAGTTCGCTCCATCCTGGAAGTGGGATGGTCGTTTTAGATGGTGATAGTGATGGATTAGATATGTAAAGTTTCTAAGGTAAAGTGTGTTAACCGTTGCAACCAGGGGTTGATTTTTTAGCAGAAGGTGGAGCCACTGGGCTAAGTCCTTGAGAGTCTGGTGAGTACTTGGAACCACCACTAGGTGCAGTATGAATTTGCTGTCAGTCTCATTACCCGCAATATTTCAATGTACTGGGACAGGGGCCCTTATTCCCCCTGCACTAAGGGCCCTTTTCACAGATCGTGTCACAGTTACTGATAATGAAAATGACATACTGCTATCTCCATATGGCATAATTGAGAGTTGACCTCCTGGTATATGAGCTAGTGCATCATAAACATTTGCACCTCAAACAGGTGCATAAAATGACATCACATTTCCTCAGGACTTCAAGCAAATGTATCAAAATTGGCCCTTAATTATCCTAGTAACCAAACATTTAAGCTTGCCCCAATATCTTTCACATCCATTTATTTGCTACAAGACAGGTTACCTTTCATAAATGGGTGTCAAATAAGCAACCGATTTTTGTAGCAGTAGGTTTAGAGAATATTCTGGGATTTCTATGGGCAATAAATATGCCAATAAAATTCAGCAAAAAGGAATTTGATAATGATTTGAGCCACATTATATTAAGCATAATGAAAGTATAAAGTATTTAGGAAGTAATATTGAGGCTGTAGTCAGGTGTTTAATTGTTGTTCTATTTATCAAATTTCACAATAAATTGCTGCTAACTCCATCCTGAAGATCAGTGTGAATTTTTTTTTTCAAATTTAAACTTACATTGGGGAGTCATATGGTGAAAACTATTTTCGACTAGTTCTAAGGGAGTGCACATTAAGAACAAAAATAAATGAAAAAAAAACAACCAATAACCATAAAGGCTTTGTCAGGGCTTGATTTCAGACAAAGGTATGCGTTTTAAGTTTGTTTTTTTTATTACTGCTGTTGTACTATGGGGTATTCAATAAAAATGTGAAGAGCTTGTTATATCGGTAGAGGTTGTACAAAAGCTATTCTAACCTCTTCGAATTACCTACGAAATGGTTTGACACCAGTATTGGTTTCTCTGATAGCTGACAAATATCACACCAGGGATGGGTAGAGTTGCATACAATGAATTTCTAATTTGGTCCTATATTTACCTGTTGCTTTACAGTTAAGTGGTTTTGATCTAAAAATATAATGCTTTGAGATATTTTGAGGAGTTGACATTAAAGTACCATCTGTAAAAGTGTGGAAATAATAAGGCTTTTCAAAATGTCAAAGGCAGGCCTTCCAGTGGAATTTGAGTTTTTCCCTCAGACGTTGGTGTAAACAGGGGCAGAGTGAGAAGCGTAGAGAAATTGTCCCAGACTGCTTGGATATTACTTATTGTGCAAATTCTAAAGAAGATTTGATGTTTGGTTATATGAATCTACCATTGATACCAAGATCCGCACCTTATAGGAAAGTGGCTAATTGAATTCCAGGTAAAGATCCTGAAATAGAAGGGTGCATGTCAGCACTAAACAACTCCTATAACTGATGAACTAGCCCTGTTTATTGCCTTTTGCTGTTTCCTAATAGTTCATCAATGATAGCCTAAATTACAGAAGAGGCACTATACTTGTGTGTACATGCTTTAATATTGTGGATATGCCCTTTAATGTCAGGGCATTGATTTGATTTCAAACGTCAATGTTGTTGATGCAGTTCTAAACGTACCACCAGTTACCACAATGACCTATGATTCATAATCTTATCCCATACATAAAGAGGATGGGGATGATTAATGTTTATAAATGTCCCTTTACAAAGCCAGTCAGCACATCTTTTGTATGTCCTGACAAAAGGCCTGTGGGTGAAAGGGAACAAGCCTTGTGGGCGTGCTCAATGCAGCCGATTTCTCAGGAAGAATGGGAGGCCAGAAAGAGCATTCAAAGGCCGGTTGTTGACTACTTTGGAGAATTCATTTGCCTTTCCAATTTTTATTTCTTATTAGTGTCTAAATGGTCCTAAAAAAAAAATTACATTTTGTCTTTGTCTTTCGGAGGGAATTAATTTCAATAAGATGTTTGTGATTTTATAGCACACTTGCTTGTTGCCCGACGTTTCTGACATGAGAATGTTATCATCTATTTCAAGTCCCCCCTTCCAACCACTGATATGACGCTCTGGTGCTTTATTGGCAGTGCTATTCATACCCGGGTTGGTCAGTAGAAGGAGACTTGCATTTTATAGAATAATCACAATATTCGTTCGACAAATCTGTTTGAACTCAAGGGTTTCATACTCACAACCTGAAAATCATACACAGGTAACTGATTAGTGACTTAATGCCAGCAATATACAGACCTTACGGGACAATGTGCACACTGATATTAGGAACTTTTGGCTCTGGTCTCGCCCTGCTGGTTTCAGGCAGACGTTGTTGTGTTTGTGTACGGTACCCATGCAAGTTAGAAGTTCCGAGATGAGAACTGTCATGGCTGCACACACACATTAACAAGAAACCTCTCTATAAAATAAGGGATTGAATAATTGATCATATTGAAATTATATTTGGGTGCGCACTTACATATCTCTCTCTTAACTAGTTATGTTGGGATCTGTAATAGGGAGGGAGATTCCCAACTACTCGTTTTAGGATCTCTGATAGGGTGGGAGATTCTGGGGCGCTGGCGAGATTTGATGAAATCGTGTTCCCTAGGGTATTCACCACCCAAATCCAGGGGCTTTAGTGTTAACAACAGATTGTAATACCTAATTAAAATCCCCCTATTTAGATAATGTGTGTGGCAATATGATTAGTTGAAAACCATTTGAAGATTGTCACACCCAGTAGGGCTTGGCCTATTCAATATTACTGACAATCTGAAAATTCAGTGATTATTTGGCTGTCTTACCAGAGATACATGTTTTCGACATGGTATCCTTTTCCAGGGTGAACATACAGATTGGATTTTGTAGAGCAGTCATAATAGTTTAAGCACCTAGGTAGCTATGCATACATGCAAAATTTAAAGTGGATAATAATTTACTTGCCCATTTAGTCATTATCTTTAAGTCACACAGTAGATTAAATTGAGCAATTCAAAGAATTATTTTGTCATTTATGGCCAAATTTGTGCATCCTAGATTTCCGTCCCCTAAGTTAATTCAGCCAAACATATCTTGAAACATATCTCAATCAAGCATATCTCAATCAAGCAGAATCGCAAACTCTATCTCCTACTCATTGTGCAATTTTGAATAGTAAGATAGAATAGTAAGATCTACTGAGCTAATTTTCTCCCAACACATATAGTTATCTCCACATGTCTGTACCTCCATCAGGATTGCTACATGAAACCCCTAGCTGAACAGAACATGTGCTTTTATTTTGCCATATCCTTTTATACTACCGAATGAACCGGAATGATGTGTAATTAGTCTGGGACAATGTTTTCCCATTGGACCCACACAGTCAGTTGTAATCTCCCCCCCCCCTACTTTTCCACTTATCAAAAAGCTGTCTCTAACAGCTTTTAGCCTTTGTCATGTATCCATGCGCTGACAGCTGGAACAGTGGCACACAGTAGTAATATTAGCAAGTGTCTAAGAATCCTTACAGCTCAAAGATACAGGCACATCAGCATTTTACTCTAGTTCTCCTGGTTGCTGTAAAATGAGGTCCTACACCACTAAGTATGGTACATGAATGTGTTGTCATATATAACCCTATAGATAATCATCTATGTTGTAGGTACAGCCGAGGGATGACACATTCTTTTTCTTATAAAAGTGGATAAACATATATATATACATATATATATATACATATATATATATATATATATATATATATATATATATATATATATATATATATATATACCTGAAAATGTTTTGTTTTGACATTGAAAACATTACCTGTAAAAGAGTTTGGATAAATTAAGTATACTTGTCACTTCAGAGGATCCTGTCTACGACATACCACAAGTTATTTTGATATAGTAAGTCATATCCCTGGCTCAAAGATTATAGATTAGTACTAGAACTGCCGTATTCAATGGGGGCATTGAATACAATGTGTCCGTATTCAATGGGTGTCCACCATCTTGGATTTTGAACAGATCTGAGCTGTTTTTCTTTATTTAAAGGCAAAATAACCCCCTAGGCCATGACATAAATGCAAATGTCCATTCCAGGGAATAAATTTGCATCGTATTCACCTCAGTGAGGCCTGTCTGCATTTAACTCTGCCTATAAGGCGTGGTTGAATACGGACAGCCTCACCTCAGTGAATAAGATGCAAATTTATTCCCTGGTCATGGACAGTTTGTTTATATATTGCTAAAGAATATGACCTACATCTCTTGTTTCAAGTCGTGGCCTCAATAAGCCTCTATATGGTGAGTCATAGCTTGTACTCAGGAATCTATGGCAGATGTATGTGTATTTGTGTGGGAGGCAAGGTTGGGCAGGGGCTGTTGAGTACATAGATACTATCTCACGGCTAGCTAAACTGACTATGAGACATGCCATGCTATGTGATATTTACATACACACAGGATGTGTGGTGTGGATGGGGCTTTTAGTGTCACACAGAGCTCTTTACATGCTGTCCTTGCTGCCTGTCCTGCTGCCTAATCTGAGCTTCTATCAGAAGATGACAGCTAAGCATCATTTGCCCAATAGGGGTATTAATCCTCTTGTATTTTTGTGTGTACACATTGTCCTAATTTCATGGCAGAGTGATGCCACTGGGGTCAATGGAGTTATCAAGTCTATATAGTAATGGTCCCTTACGAACTCAAATCACCCACCTCTGGCTAGCACCACTGGTCATATTTGGATCTTAACACTATGGGACTTTGATCACAGTGCAGGCCAGAGGCAGATGGTTGTAATCAAGCTGCAGGTACAGGCAGGCGATTCCATTGGACCCACACAGTCAGTATATGCCATAAATGATTCATCCCGCCTGGAGTATGATTATTTGGTTCGCTATTGATCCCAAATCTTTTGAATTCCACTATAACTGCCGACAGGCGGCTGACGGGCAGCCGATGGGCAGCCGACGGACAGCCGATGGGCAGCCGACGGGCAGCAGACGGGCAGCCGACGGGCAGCCGAAGGGCAGTGGAAATCACCTGCCTGTAGCTGCAGTCATCTGCCTCTGGCCTGCACTGTGATCAAAGTCCCATAGAGTTATTTATTTATGGTCCAAATAATATGATCAGTGGTGCTATCCAGAGGTGGGAGATTTCTGTTCAAAAGGCTGAGTAATGATGAGATCCAATTAAAATACTTATTGTGATGAAAGAAACCATAAATATGATCATTCTCAAGTACTTTAACATAATAATGTGCATTATCTTTACTTGTATTAATGTAGCTCATATAGCCGACATTTAGCATGTAACAAGAAAGACGATTTAATATAAAAGATTGAAAGAATGAAATTTAGCAACAGTCATTCAGTTTTGCAAACAAATGTGAGGACATGTCCAAAACATATTTAGGCATAAAGTGTTTTTAAGACTAAAATTTCGCCTCAAGGATGTCATTACATTTCAAATATTGTTTGAATCATGATAACATACCAATACCTATAAAGATAAAAGTGAAATGATGATGATAATAGCTAAGCATATGGGAACAAAACGATGTAATCCCGATTGTCTCTATTTATATCAATATGGGAGATAGGGCTACAAACATTCCAGCTGTCATACTTAAAATCAGACAGAGGCAGACATACCTTGCAAAGCATCTAATGCCAGCCATATCAAAGATGAGGTAAGTTTGATCTTTTGAAATATATTTCTGAATTCTCTTGAACAACTCAGGTCTCTCCCTGCACAAGTTATATATCAAGATGTCTGATGTGGAGGGTAGGGCACTGGCAGAGAGGTAAAACACGTTATGCCCCCCACCACCGAGGGAGTTCTCTACCCACAACAAAATCTTCAGGTTGACATTAGATTTCCATCTCTACTCCTTTTAATTCCTTTGGCTAAATGACAATCACAGGTAGGCTAGATTCTGTGAATTAATTGCAACATTCACAATCTCCTTTCAGTCGTGGGATGGAGTTTTGTAGATACACATGTCTTTTACATTGCTTTTGGATTTGCTACGAGGTACTATTTAAAGGGCGTCTGTATGAGTGTGAAAATCGTAATTCAATTTTCATGTGGCATTAGATAATATTATAATTCCAAAGGCAGATCTGCGGTGGGGTGACTAGATCTCTAGTCCATCTCTCACTATCTGTACAATCTAGTAAAGAGAAATGGGACATGGGAGTTATGAGAGGTATGGGGAACGGGGGGAGATGCAGAGGGAGATAAAGTACAGTACCGTGCAGGATGAGAAAAATAGTCCAGGAGGGTGTTGCTCCTATTGTAAAAAGAGCTGTGAGTAAGTGCCCTCTTTTCTAAACAAGTCATGCACTGCTGCCCCATTCAACTTGCACTCACCACATTAGTCTGAAAAGTCACCTGCCTTGTTTAAAATAGAGAGAGCTGCACCACCAGGTACCTACTCATGTCACACACTCTATAGTTTATTATACTGACTGACTTCTCCCAACTAGGTACCTACTCAAATCTCCCCTTTTTAGCACCATACTTGAATGACCACTTGTGAGCAACAAAAGGGACATGTTATAGTGACAAGAAAAGAAAGGACTGGAAATGAGGGCAATTTTAGCCAGCTCTTCCTTTTACTAAAGGAGCAACACCCTCCTGCTCTGCTTCGATGTTTTGTAAGAAGTATGGGGACATTGGGGAGAGCGTCAGGGTATTTTCCTTGTATCGTGTAATGGTTCCAAAACTTAATTTATACCCCTTATAAATAAAAAGTCTCGGGGACAGAGGTACGCATTATTTCCTGGAAATGTTCTATCACGTGCAGGTTTATAATGAGTAGCTTAACAAATTATTCACTCTACAGAGTCAAGATATGTGTGGTAAGAAGAGAACGGAACGAAAAGTTTCTACTACTAGAGGACATCTTATTAATTATTTGAGATAATCAACAGAGCTCTAGTCCATGAGATAATCAAGTTCTTTTTTCCTCACAGCATATAGACGGCTGAATGCCAAGTTGAATACCCTCACCTGTTTGGACAAAATTGCTAGTTGTTCTGCCCGCCATATAAGGGTATGTATCATTATCCTAATTCTCTAGAGATAAGAAAGAAATGATACTTTGTTCACTGCTGTGATTGTTTTCAGAACTTGAATAGGTATAGAATGACTTGAGAGGAAAGTGATAGGGAAAACAACACCCTGCACGATAGAAATGCAAAAAAGATCCATGATACAGCCTGGTTCAATTTCTTTGATAGGAGAGGCTACAAGCAAATATTTAAAATATATCACATTCACAGATAGCAAGAATGGCACCAATGTCAGTACCTGATGTGAATAAAGATGAGCATTTAGATCTTATATACAAAGCAGAGTGAATAGAAGGTCAATCTAATTGGCTCATTCCAGCTAGGTCAAAAACTTTTATGATCCTTTAAACATTGCTTAAGAATAAAATTTAGATGTGTAGGCTCAGTTCTCTGCAGGCAAAACTCATCTAGAATTTATGAAAAGCTCTACTACCTGAAGTCTGCTGCAACAGGTACTATTCCCTTCCTGGTTTGTGAATGACTGGTGACCATAAATAGACTTAAAGATCAAAGAGTTAATTGACTCCACTACACAACCTTTTTACCTGTCTGTGAGAATTAACTAGGTATCTCTAAAAACCATCCACCTGTCTTATTGATTGCTGCATTAAAGTTCTTGCATCAGAATAAACTCTTAATGAACCAAACGAATTAGGTGGGATTTGATGATGGGTTATCCCATCCAAACATAAGGTCACAAAGGTGGAGGACTAAACACATCCTTAGCTCATTGACCAGAGGTCAAACATCTTTTAACACTGCAATCTAAGTGCTCACCTAATAGCAGCATCTACATCTATCTTTTAAAGGATTGATGTTTTAAGTTTATGTTAAAACAAGTGGATTTGAACGGTCTGAGAGCATCTATCCTGCCTGTGCAGAGATTAATATGTTCATACAATAAATATGTATAAGGTTGTAGACCCCTCTGTAGGCACATCGTGTAAAAGAAAGGGAAGCCCGAGGAATATCAATGTGTAGCTTTGGAGTTCCCATTGACATAGTAAACAGTAGGTTAGTACAGGGTATTGGCTACAGCTGTGCAAGACTATGAAGTGAACATCGTCTAGTCAAGGGTGCATAGTAAATACATCTTATTAGAAATGACTTCTTAGATATAGACCCAGGAGGGCACTGCTATATGAAAAAAGTGGTCTTCACCCATTAGTTACAATGAATTGCTTTATTCCACATGTCCTAGACTTATCACAGAGGATGAGTAGCCTGTTTGTTACCAGACTAAATGTCATTGTAATTTCACCAATACAGAGACAATGGTGAATTGAACATTTATGTCACTAACCCTTTGCCACAAGTAGCAATGTGCTATTCACCTAGACAAAATGTTAAACTATCTTAACAGATTTTTACAATTTCTGTGACAGGGTATTGCAATTGGGTCTACGGAAACACAGGATTACCCAATTTTAATGTTCTCTTGCATTACTAATATTAATCACATTCGGATAGCATTGGCAATGTCCCAAGTCTGAAAGCATCGGAGATTCTCAAATGTTATCAATCCCACTGATGAAGATGTTAACAAAGATATTTAGTAAAATAAGATAACTTTATCAGTCATTCTATAGTAAAAAGGTCATTTTCACTACATAGACAGAAAAAATATACTTCAACACCCGTTGCAGCAATACCTTTTTTTCTACTTCTATACAAAAATTAAATTAAGGTATCTGAGCTTTTGGTGTTAATCTTGACACATTGAGAACATTAGGCCTCTGGTACATTAACTCAGTATTGTCTTTCACACTAACAGCTTCTTTGTTGACCCTGGAGTACATTTTCCGCCCCTTCTGTCAATCATGACTGGAAATTTTAGCCTTCCCTAGGTGTATGCTATAGACACAGAGATCCCACTGGGTGAAACCTTGGAATGCAGGGGTGGTCCTCTAGTATCAGGTAGCACCTTTAGGCTGTGTGTCATAGGCGTACTTCTGAGAGAGGTCCTGACCCTTGTTTGAACTGAAATAAAGATGACAGACCCTTATACACTGTTCAGGTCATAGCATGTGACCTATATGTCAGAAGTTACAGCATACTGGTGATACCCTACCCGACCTATGCCATAAGTTGTGTTTGGTTGGACTTGACATTTGGACTACAGAGTAGTTCTTGAGAGGAGTTGTCCTTGGTTCCTGCTATATGCATTGCATGTCCTTGTTAAAGCATTTATGGGGTATATTTGAAATGGAATCGCCCTCAGAGATGTTTCTTTCCCAAATGTCATGCTATAGAGTTAACCAACTTAGGTGACCTTCCCTCGGAGGCCCTACTGATTCTAAGCATCAGACTACACAATTGTAAAATTATTCACACTGTTGATAAATTCACCTATCATAAAATTATGTCTTTTCTAAATCTTCAACTAGATTCAGGATATGAACAATAGGACATTAGAAATTGTAGCATTAGTGTACATACTAGTCCAATCCATATATATATATATATATATATATATATATATATATATATATATATATATATATATAGGAGGGAAAAGAGATGCATGTGAGATAGATAACAAAAAAAGGCCTTCTCTATCATAGTAAGACTGTTTTGGTTCAAGTAAATCTGAAGCAAAGTGCTCCTCTATCATCCCAGGGTTAGCCCAAATGGGCTGTGATGTGCACTGGTATGGCAAGGGGAGGGTACATTTACAGGGTCTGAGAGATAGCAGTGCTTTTAGTGTCTTGCCAAATGCTCTCTTTACACAGTTCCTGATGGACAAATCCTCTTTTATTTGCTTTTGCCCTGATCTATTAGATCTAAAGAGCAAGGGTTTGTTTTGAGGAGATATAGATTCCATGGGCAATGAGCTGCACAAGTTGTACTTGTGTGGATTCCTATAATTTGAGTTGTTGTACCATGTTGAATGTAAAAGATGACATTTCTTCTGTTAGCTATATTCTTGCTATTCACATTGCAGTTCCTGACCGTCTTGGGTGTGTACCATGAGATTGTTAATCACATGTAATTTATACTAATATGTGGATCAGCACTGTAAAAGGTATGCCCACGAGGGGGTGCGCTGGCGTACCTTTTACCGTGTTGATCCACATATATCTTGGCAGATCAGGATCATATCTGAAGATAGTCACTCCCTTCACCATTTTAATCCTAGTTCACATTCCACTTTATCTGATATATGGCACCGATACTAATTAACATAAACAACCAAAATTAACAATGTTCAGCATGGTAGGGTTCACTAGGTGACTGGCCAGAGGATCCTTAAACTAAAAAAAAAACTTTAAACTAAAAAGACGTGAATGCACATTATACTATCTCACACCATACTATAGGTTTCCCGAATCCAGGGTAATATGCAAACAGAAACCTTGGCTGTATATTTATTCTATCTATTGCAATTATGCTGACAAACCCCATCATACCCTTCAGTTATTAGATTCTCTTACCAGTGGAATGTGGTCATAAAATCAATCCACTTCAAAAGTTTTCAACAATAATCTGCCTAGACGTATACCTCTAGCTTCGAACCTTTTAGTTGTAAAGAGATACAAATAGGGCTGGGGTTGAGAGGTGGCAGATAGTGGTAATGATAGCAGAGCAATAAGAGCTTCTCTTAACAGTGTCTAGATACTCCAAATTATGACATTGCCGAAACATCATGGATGATGTCTACTATAGAATAGCTGCAAGCATTGACATAATAATTATACAAAAGGAATATAAGGATTGTCTTATGAAACAAACTTGTTGTCTAAAGTGTAGCACCTCTCACATGTAGTGTCAGAGGAAATGTTTATTTTATATACATTTTACCATAGCATTATTACAAGCGCTTCTGTCTGTCAGAATGAGTTAGTGTTTGAGACCTGTTCTATGCTGGGAAAAAGAGTAGTAATGTTATAAGACATTGCTTGACCAAATGAAGGAGATTCAGTAGTGTTTGTATATTTAGAACTATAGTCAAAAGCATTGACAAGCGGATAGATTTAGACACATTTAAATTTATGTGCTAAAGGCCAAATCCCACAACATGAAAATAACCAGGGAATCCTTGTGATTTTGGCAGCTAGTGTACCTTAGCCGATATTGGGTGGCAATATCACCTAAGGAAGAGCTATAAAGGCTAAGAAGCCTTGCCAAAGTGTTGATATTTTGGAAGTGGATCATATCAAAAGTTTTTGATATTTCCTTCACAAGATGCTGGAAATCTCTGTGATATACTGAAATCCTCTGTGATTTAGGGGAAAACAAGAGTACCTAGTAAATCACAAGAGGTTTGTCTTTGATAAATCAGGATCCAAGTTCCACACACAGGGGTTATAAGAAGGCTCTGCTTATGATTTATACATATGATGCCATTACATTTGTATTGCAAAACCAAATAATTAAGACAGAGACAGCTGTGATATCAATATCAAGTACTCTATCTCTGTCAATCAAACTGGTAACTAGCCTATACAAAAATAAAAAGAGATTCCCTTTGCAATATTGTCTAATAGTGAGATTTGGGGAAGGGGGACGTTGATAAGAATCTTTGTGATTTACAACATTGACTAGAGTCCAAGGCTGCCGATATCCATAAACATAGACATTTCAGATCCATTTTTCACATAGTGGGATTTGACCTTAACAGAGCTAACAAGAGGCTCAGGTGTTCAATACACATGAAACCGTTAACATCATTCACTGTGCATTCTAGAGAGTCACCAAGGCTCAAAAGTGTACCAGGTAGTTTAGAAATTCCCAAATAGCCTTCATAGCATTACTTTGGACAGATTCTGCTTTGTTCCTCAGTGCCATCCTTATAATCATCACATTGGTCAGAAACTTCTAAAATGGGTTGTCAAACTGCATGCTATCCTCATTGTCCACAGTTGAGGAGGCAAACAAATATCTAACAACCTTAATGATTGATCCACTGCACCTACAGGAGGACACAGCTTAAATGACTGGAAATATATCAACTATTACCACAGGAGCTTTACTGACTAGAATATTGCATCATAGAAAATAACCTCTTGACGTATCTTAACGTATGAACCATGTCCTAGTTCTAGCATTCTAGACAAATATGAACATGTCGGCTTATTAATACATACATTGTCAGAACAAGAAGCATTATCAAGGATCATGTAGACATGCCTTGCAGACTGTTGGTTTTGCCCTTATAATGACAGAAATATATTGGGAGTTGACTGTGACTGAAAAAAAATCATTGTTTTGTCCAAAGTCAAAAGCTTGATGGGGATACTACTGCAACATTTACTCAAGTGAGATGTAAGTGTTGTAGTTCAAAAAAAGTCAAAGATATCAGGCCTACTTCTGGGCGGGGGCAGATTCCACCTTGGTCGGAAACCTATGAAATGGGTTGTCAAGGTGCAGGATAATGTCCACAGTTGAGGGGGCAGAAATATATGGCAACTGCAAACCATATACCATCCATCTATCGTGAATATGTCAGGACTTCACATAATAAAGCAGTTCTTATGACTTTATACAGGCCTGTTGACAGTGTCAGGACAGAATAGCCTTAATAATATATACAGCGAAGTTGCACCTTCGGCCGTCTTTATTTAGCAGATAATAGGACAGTGAGGAGTAGTGTAGGGGCAGAATGAGGCAGTTGGACTATAGTGTGTGTGTAATGTGTGGTGTAATAACAGGGAAGGGTAGTAGAGGGATTAAGTGTGGTTACGTCTTTCGAGGAGAAGCGCTAACGCGGCGCCATTTTCGCTTGTAAAATATGAGCAGTAGACTTTTGCATATTCACCACTGGAACCAGGGACACACTTCCGATCATACTGTTCTCCCCGAAAGGGTTCACGATTAAGGGTATGGGCAGGTGGCGACGCTAGGTGTGACACCAATGACCCCTCCTTCATGCCCTACAGCGCTCATGAGGAACCCATTAGTGTACTTTTAAACTGGCGTAAAGAAGAGTATTGGAGGGGCAGGCTTGGAGGAAATTAATAACATATTTATTGATTTATGATAAGATAGTGATCATTGAGATTAAATTGATTAACCACAATAAAAGTATGTGTTTTAAGATAACAAGACAATGATATGAGATAATAAAAGATAATTAAAGTAATGTATATGAAAATAAGTGCCAAGCCTGCAAAGTAGAGGAGTGGTGGGTGGCAGAAAAACAACTTTATAAGTTGTAGATATGAACTATTAAGAGTTTATAGTTTATATATGTGACCAGATGGGGCAAAACCCGCATCTAGGGGGAAATGGCTTGTCAAAGTTGAAGTCGTGTGCTTTAAAATGAGATATCTTGAGCTAAAATATTCCAGGTATTTCTTCTGTAATTGTTGTCAAACCTAGGTCGGTGTGAGCAATTGAAAACTGCATTTACTATAGTGATAATGCAAAAAATACAGTTTTGTGGGAACAAAACAAAGGAATGTGATTTTTTGTTAATATCCAACACATCTGTGGCAAAATTCCCATTTAGAATAATTGAGTGGTTTCCATGGCAACCAGAAATTGCCATATTATACCAATTATCTATGTTTCTATGGCAATGGATGTCTTTTTTGCATTCCATAAATGGAAAATTTTCAGTAAAAATATAATAATTCTTACCATACCATTGAATTCCCCATCAAGAATTGATCTAAGCCATTTTTTGGTATATTTTTCAGTCTTTTACTCATACACTGCCCCCTGGTTACCAAATGCAGAACTAAAAATCCCCCCCACCGGATGCATGTTTTCTCCAGATGGGTCACATATAAATGAACGGATAAAGTCTTGTTTACTTTAGATTTCTTTGTTCTATAGATATGAGTTCTATGCATGTTGGAGTTCCATGGTCTGTATCTTTGCACATCCAATTCGCTCATAACACCGTCGTAGGCTTCTGTAGCTGCGGCCTTCTGGATTCCATGCAGACTGAACTGTGATGCTCCTAAACCTATCTGCTGTAGTTGGTCCCATCAGATGATCTTTTTTTTACAAATGTCACTGGCACAGCATTCCTAGTGTCTGGGAACATTAGGAGCGGGTCTGACTGGTGCTGTTTGGGGGTTAGCCGGATGGCTTCCCTGATTGCTGAGCATACACACACTGATTTGCTGCCATTAGGGTGAGCTCTCTCCTTTGGTCTAGTCTCTGAATTGTGTTTTCCTTCAGGACCAACGTCACACTGTCCTGGTTCATAGACACATCGCCCCTGGTCAAGTGTTTTTTTGCTTGAGAACTTCTTGACTGATGGGGGTGAGACTTCCCCCTTTCGTAGCCCTGCATAAAACTGGATGAGAAGTGCGGCTCACACAAACTTGAGGGGTATTGTTGAGTGACTGTAGTACCTGTCTGAGTACCCCCATCGGCACAAGCTCCTTGATGTTGGGGACATAGTTCTTGTGCCGTTTGAGTGCTTCCTGGATCGTGTTTCAATAGTTTCCAAGACAGGACAGCCTCAAATCATAGTGGAACGTGTAAGAAATGGCTCTATAGCAGTGACTACATAGTGAGCTACAGTACAGGCCTCAAAATAGCAGCTGTTATTTATTGACTACTGACTCAATACACACCACTATGAAGTCATAGCACCCACTCGAAGGAGCCACTATTGGCTACATAGTGACCAGTCATACCTCCCTCATGATGTAGTTTGCACTCCTCTGTTCAAATGAGCATAGGACTGCAGTAACTACATCTAGGTGATCCCACCTGGTCACAGTGTCACACACATTGTCAATTCTCATGGAAATGGATCCTAGTTTTAAGTAAGGTCAATTTTCATGATTCTGCATACTGCTTCTGTTACTATATATATTATATCATTAAGATAATATATTTTCAATCTCAGACCCATATTGCACCTCAGAATGCACCCCATGTCTCCCAACTGCACTGAAACACAAGGCATACATCACAGAGGTTGTTACCTACCTGTACATATTTATATATGATAATGAATCCATTACAAATGCACTTTGAAGAATACATCACATCAAAGCTGGAAGAGGGATACTGTAGGTTCTCAACCAGTTATAATGCACACTGGTCATTGTAAGCTAATAGCATGTTAATAGCCATAGCAGAATGCCTTCTTTAACACTGACCTGGGGTCAAGACCATTTGGATCATTAGTCTATATAGAAAGAGAGTACTGATATGGATACAAATAAAAGACCACAGATTGGGTACATTTGAGTAAAGGAGTGTAGAGGGCAGCAGCTAAGACTACCCACTAATTATTCACATAGAGGGCTGTCATACCATGGTCTCTTATTGAGTCACTGCTCTGGTGGCTATTTGGCCAGCAGGCAGTACGATCACCCAGTAATGTAGCCATTAATTTGGTCACTATAGCCAAAATCCTAAGATCAGCTGGTAAGATTTGACCCATCTCAAGTCGTAGCTGGCTGAATCTGTCGTAGAATCTATTGAAACACGATCCAGAGCTCTGGCCACTCTCGGGTGGTCCAATTGTTCTGATGAGCGTCCCGTCAGACGGACGTAGATCCTCACATGTGATATGTTGTTTGCGATTGTAGCTAGGGCAGCTGACTGCAGGTCCTCAAGCAGTTTACATGAGCTCTCTGTGGGTTGCTTGCCAGGTAAGGCTGAGTAATTGGCAATAGCTCATGCTGGACGTGACACGCTGCAGGGGAATGCAATAAATTGATCGTACAGATATTGGTGAGGGGGGTGCTTCCTATGAGCAAGAATTTAGAAGGAAAAACCACTCTTGGTGTTAATGAATATGGTTCCGGGCTAAGATAAAACAACTTGAAATTTGGGGGATCCTTATCATTAAGATATTCTCTCTCCTCTAATGCCTTACAGGGGTATTTCAGGTTTTATTTTGTCAGGTTGAATTCAACTTGACAGAAGTCAAATCTTTGTAAGAATATCTTCAAAAATATTCCAGTCCCTGAAGGCTTACTTCAACTGTTATGCTAAGTTTCTTTTTAAATTCTCTTTCAAAATAGTTGGTTGGAGATAGTTATGTAGAATTCTGTAAAATAATGAGGACCGGCTCACAGTACAATCTTGTTGTAGAAAGTGTAGCACCTCTCAACTGTAAAAGCTGTCTTTTATGGTAAACTTTTATTTCATCTACATCATACCATACAATAATATTACTACTGGCTGTAAGAGAACATGTTACTGCCAATACCAGAAAAGTATTTCATGCTAGCAAAAGCAGTAGTGATTTAAAAAAGGCATCAATTAACTCGGATAAAGGAGATTAATGTATTGATCATATAATTAGCACATCTATATTATGACAGCCTTGACAGGAGGATCGACTTTGAAATATTTGGAGTTAAATTCCTGATATAGCCAACATGACTGTCTAGATTCAGGTGTTCAAATACATCATGACATATCAGTATCAATCTGTGCATATATACAGCAGATTCATTGAGGCTCAATAAAGTGCCCCAAAAGGTAGTTAAAAATATGTCAATGTTTTCAGATCAATACTGTACTTTTCATAGATTATATCATATACTAGTATTATAGCTCTAATAATCCAAAGGTGCGAGGCCCTGTCGTACTGCTACGTGTACCAACACTGCTAAGTGTAGTAATAATACTTAGCAGTCAACCATCCAAATATTAACTGTAACAAAAAGAAACAAGTGTAACAAATTAAGTGTACCAAAGGTGGCTATCTGTAACAAATCACCCTTCACTCCATTCACAGCTGGGGGCTCCATCCCTTAAGTTGATACCTTAGTCTTACCATGACACACATCACTTCTGACTAGCCCATAATGGCCATAAAGGTATTCAGACCCATAGCACCTGTGATACTTCAGCCCTCTCTGTCAGGATTTCATTGGATGAGAATTGATCATTTCTTTATGCAAAACACCAAAGGCAATCTATCAGCTTCGAAGCTCTATGGATTCATTGGATCGAGTTGAGATAACATTGGTGGGTGGTAAACTTAATGAACATGTTTTTGTCTTATCACACTAAATATGGTAAAGTTGAATCAGAAGACCCAATAATTGTGACAGACCCACTTGAAATAACCCCTAGAACACCTGACCTGCAATTTGTAAGGAGAGCACTAAGGTCCTTTTTTCCCATCTGTCCATTAATTGAAGGGTGGACTGCTATTGACTGCTTTAAATACTAGCAGTGTTTCCAAATAAACCCATACATTGCCACAATTTATTTCTCAATTTATTTCTTTTCCTAGTAAGATGAATGAAGGTAACATAGCTTCAGAACTCCAAAGTCCAAAGCAGGTCCTATGTCGGGAGGCAAATTCAAAATGACTGTGGCATATACTGGGAATATGGACCTTAATGCGCCCTGCTCTTTTCGCAGATCCTGTCACAATAATGTTGTCTTTTATTGAGTGATCAATGAGATTGTTGTTATGATGCAGAGCTAAGCTGATAACTTGTGAAGGCATACTCAACGACAGAGATGATTTTCTGCCAATGATGCATCCTCATTTGCTAAGGAACGGCAGATGCAGACATATCTGCTCCTTAAGCTACAACGTCATGCATATATTGTTCATTCATTATTGCCCTAACCAACACTGCAACTCCTCTCCCCATAGGAATCTCCGCTAGGATCGTGTCTTTCTTACAACTGTTGACATCCGACCATGCCATCCATCTTTTATGAATATGATGTTGACAGCATAATTTATGTCTAAAGACATTATACAGTCCTGTTCTAATTTTTAACGGAGGTACATCCGATGACAGTGAAGTAGAAGCCACAATGTCAGAATAGATCCAATATTGTTCAGGGAGGTTGCACCTGTGTTCCATCAGCCTGCTATGTATTTAAAATGGATCTAAAATGGACAAAAATCTCTCCATGCAAAAGAGGTATATTCATAATTCTTACAACAGCTAGAAGCTATTAGTAATTAGTTGGTACTGGTAGAAGATCTTTTTCAGACTATATATTTTTGTGGCTGAGTGGTTTGGTTAGTTAACATTCATCAAGGATTTGTCCTTTTTGTTAAACAGTGGAAGAGTCTCAGAAGAGTTTCTCAGCCACAGGGCAAACAATTGAGAACTACGAACTTTTGTGATCTACACCCACATACAAGACTTACATACAGCCCGTGGTTTGGCCTATAGAGAAACAAACTGAACATCAGATTCTTTCAAGCCTTGGTCACTGTTGGTATATTCTTTTAAATGAGAACCAATACTCCACTTCAAGCTGGGAAATATTTTCATTTCTGGATATCAGGCCTAGGTTAAGGTTCCACTGGATTGATACCAGGAGGGTCTTGCCAAAAGAAAACGATTTTTAAATTTTCAAAACGGGCACGTTTTCGCCTTGCCAAAAGTATTCTCATCTTATCAAAAAGTGAAAACATGCATGGATGCTTGATCCTCAAAGAGTGCACGTTTGCTATAATGTATGTGTTATACTGGGGGTTGTTTGGCAATGCAGTCCAATCGAGTTAGACTATGCTCCCACAGATCAGTGATCTCTGAAAGAGAGTCTTTTGGCAAGACCCTCCCGAGCTCCTATCACTTGAGACTATACTCAGCAGTATGGGGCATGGCATGAGAAAGCCAAAAGCAGAAAGCTGGTCTGTTATGATTACTGCATTTTGAGACAATACCCATATATTACTTACGGAGGTGATAATCAATCAACCTTCAATGCCATGTTATTGAGCATTATTGGTTGGATGCTTGGTGTCACATAGTAAACTACAAGCCCATTAGCAATTGTTCAAAGATGGTGATATTTGGCTGAATGTAAATCTTACATAACCGAGTTAAGTACTGCCTGTTTAGATGAAGAGCTTTGTAGATGACAACATTAAACACCACCAATAGCAGCAACGACACACATCTTAGAATTCACCTGAGGATAATATTGGTTTCAATATAGAACTCTCATTTTGCAATCCAATCAATCTCAACCCTGAGATTAGAGTTTTGATGAAACTTGATATTGCAAGATGGCAATTTCAAAATGAGCCAGACCAGTCAAGTCATTTATCATTCGTACCAATGTCCATGGAATATTAATGTTAGATGAGATAAAGCTTCTTAAAAATGTTAAGCTGTAACACTGGCTGAGGAGGGGCCAAATATTACTGAGTCATACTGAAAGAACACAGATGTTTTATAAACTGTTTAGCTGGTCTAGTATATATCTAGTACAACCCCCAGGCCGCATAGTGTGCAGTGCCAGCCAGACAGTTGATATAGATAAACATGGAAAAGAGAGTACATTTCTGTAGTCTTACTTGATCACACTCAAAATGGAATCGGTTGTATTTAAGATGTAATCCCCTATCAAGGACACCTGTACCTCTACCCATAAGGTCGAATCCCACAATGCAATCTAACCCTGAAAAGTTCTTGCAATTTGGGAACTCTTGCAGATAGGGGGACTTGCCTTTACTGCAAATTGCAAGGCTTCTAACATGCCATTGCATTTTAAAAATCCAACTGTTGCAATTAAAATGACCCCTAACCCTTGCAATGTAGATCTGTAAGCTGCGCTAAGTTGCAATGCCATTCTCCTTGATATTGAATTTGCAAGTTGTTGTAAGTAAGCACAGTGCAGAATGAGACAGAAATTGAACTCTGTGTAATTTATACAGACATTTTGCATACAAATTGCAGGGTATGAGGCAAGTTTAGATTGCACAGTGGGACTTGGGTTGCAAGTTGAAGTGAACCCACATCCATTTTTGTCAATGACTTTATCCACATTTCTGTAAACTGCAAGCAAGTTCTGTAAATTGCAGAAACTTTTCACTTAAGCGATGGAAAATATCTAAATATAAAGATTGTAACTTCAGTGGAAATCTACAAGGGATTCCTTGCCGTTAAAGCCCCCCGTAGCCATTATAGGTCTTGCAATATAAGGAGAGAAACTGTTCTGCCAAAATTGCATCGTGGGATTTGACCTTTACCACCATGGTGTAAAGTGGTCTTTTACTCATCAGTTATAGTAAGATGGTTTGCGGTTTTCTTCTTTATCAGGGCAGGTGAACTACTGTTGAGGAAATGTGTAAGTTCTAACGGTCAGACTCCATTTACCTAACTGAGGAAGAGTAGTGACCCTAGCAATGTTTCCTTTTGTATATAATTTAATCAGTTTTATTGGTTGTCATTGAGGTTGATTTTTTCATAGTTCATATATGCACATATGGGTGCTATAACTGCTTGTCCCCAAATACTTTGCAAAATCGTAAGTAGTTGATCAATTAAGGGCTTTTCTTTACAAAGCTGTTATATAGGAAGCACCTACAACCACTCACTTTGTTTGTTGGATGCTATATTAGTTAGTTGTGAAATCGGCTCCAGGCTGCAATACCTTGCAGGTGATTTGAGGCCTCCCAAATCATAGTTGGTGTGTTCTGCAGGGTCTTAGCCCGAAGCACAAAGGGTCTATATAAAAAAAACTCTATAGGTGACCCATCCCAACAAAGTGGTACTGAAGTCGCACATGTAGAAGCCTAGATATAGGCTTCTCAAGTGGTATAGTGTAAAAAATATCAGATTTTTTAAAATTGATATTTTATCATTTTTCTAACATATGGGTAGAAGTCTTTCAGAATCCTTGCCTACTAAACTGAATTTAATCCTTCAATGCCGAAAAAACATACCTATAGCTTTCTTGGTTATATAGAATTACATAGGAATTATATAGGATTCATAAATTATTATATGTTTGATATGTCAATTATCTCAGTTTAATCAATTCTTAATTGATATGACTGAATTTACCGACAGAAGATCCACAGAGGTACACCTAGTTCAAATATGCAAGTGTTATATACCAAATGAAAGCTCTTGATGAGCTGTAAATGAATATACCAATAACTAAACATTTCCTATGTGCGACTTCCGTACCATTTTGTAAGGATGGGTCACATATATTAGAAACCACAAAGTGACCACCAAGATCAAAGCTCCATTGAGAACCTTCCTCAAAGGAAGCCAAAATGAGCAAACTTTTACTAATCACTTTGAACCCCCTAGGGCTTGTAGTCCTTGCATTACAACTAGATCTGTTTGAACATCATGACTACAGAATTGCCATATAATCCATTAAGAAGCAATGTTTATACTGTCAGCCCCTTGTTGTTTGATACTCTTTTGTATACATCTGAGATGCAGTGTCATGCGAGCCTCTTTGAGAGTGTACACGATAGCTTATTCAAATGGAAAGTAGGTCAAGATACCTAGTGCGCCCCGCCCCATCTTGCATGCTATCCACATCTCCTGATACACAAGTTCATTATTATCTCAACATTCAGAGACTAGGCACAGCCATGAGGCATACCTCTGTAGTGGCACCGAGTTGAAAATAATCTGCACAGGAAAGCGTCTCCTCCATAATAACCAATGTTATGTGGGCCAGACTTGGCATCCCAATGCCATCATTTTGTCTGTTGGCCTGGTATTCTATTTTTATCATGTTTGGAGGGTCTTGCGAAAAAGGAAACATGTACCCAAAAGGACAACTTGCACGTTTGTGTATTGCTAAAGGATTATTTGGATACTCGTTTTGATTAAATGTGCACGTTTTTCTCACTTCTCAAAAAGAGTTTTCCATGCATTCTGCTGTAATTTCTTTTGTCAACACTATGAAATCGTATTAGGCCATACATGTTTTGCTCAGTACTCTCTGAAAAAAATTTGCAGAGGTTTTTCCTCGTCTTCTTTTGGCAAGACCCTCCCAATGAGCCAAAAGATTACAAATTTGAGAGGACTTCCACCTGTCAGCTCTTTCACATGATGCTGGCATGAGGGCTTTGCTCTATAATCACCAGACACAGAGAGTCAAAGCTGTCACTGTCACTGTTCACTGCCCTAGGACAACACTAGTCTAGAGTATGACTTGTCAATCATCAATGGAAAGAACAACTTCACTAAGAATGATTTGGAGGTTCCTCTTCTATTGTCCATCCATGTGCTTTGCTTCATAAGCAGTACTGATTAGTTGCAAGGCTAAAATGATTTGCCTTTTAATGGTGAGAGACCTCCCTCAGGACCAGTGACCCATGATAAGAGCAGCTTGCTTAAGTCCAGTCTACAAACCTGTATCTGTTTCATCTAGCTAGGTTTTAAGGCACTTGATAACATGTCAAATGGCTACATAGAACAACTCTGTATGGACATCTTAATCGATTCACATACTCACACTCAATAGTGTTTTCTTAAATACCACAAAGTCTGACACAGTCCTATTCATGATGATATTATGAAATTGGAATCCAGTATAGAAACATGGATGTCAGATGTCATTGCCAGGTTAGAGTAGTTGAATATGTGAAATCAATTAATGACCTGTTTGAAACACTATAGCCAATCACATAGAGTGTGAGAAAATGATGAATATAAGGTCTACACACGTAGGGCCAACTATATTTCATGGAATTGTAGATAAGAAAATGAAAACTTTGAATTGGTTCTGCCAGGGTGTATAGGATTCTATTACTCTGAACAACAACCTTAACTATGTTCGAATACAGTAAAACACATTTGAAATACATTGTGAGTAATCGTTACAAAAGGGTTTTAGGCTAAAAGATAATTTTAAAATGAAAAGAAATTTGGTCCTTTATACTTTGATTCTGATCTTCATAAGTATGTGCAACCAATATCGAAGAAATATTCTTCATTTTGAAGATAATCTTCATATTACAGCCAATACCAGCTCTGGGCAAGTATGTGCAATCTCTTATCTTACCACTAAACTGACACTGGTATGGAATAAACTGCCCCGTCTGGTGCTTGTTACAAAAGTGACCTTAAAATTGAGTCTAATTGACTCAGCTTTATAATTGCGACTAAAAAGGGCACCTTAAAAGTAAACTAGAGGTTTCCATCTCCCGCTGTCAGTCATGTTATTCACTTGTCTTTCCCATCACCGTTTCTTACTGCAGGCAAGAGCGAGTGATTAATATCTAGACTCCACTGCATGGAACCTAATATGTGGCAATTGCCCTCCACCATTAACCCCTGCTTGATTGGTCACATGGCATATTACTTGTGATGAGTGTCAGAACCTCTGCTCCCACTTAACTAAGGATATCGTATACCATACCAAGGTCAAAACACCTGACTTATGGACTTGAGGTGGCTTGAAGCTGATGGTATATTTTTGCCTCTAGGCTATATTAGGCTTGGCTCAGTGTTTGGGTATGGAATACATATAGGTTTTATCTAAATAATCTATTCCAGTATGCAGGGTGTGTACCTCTTGATTGAAATAATCGTGCTACATCATCCATACCAATCATTAGAAAGGTCAAGATCTCTGCAAGAAAACACACCAAACCCCTTTTTGATATATTTTCTATTTTTTTGAAATATTGAGAAGAATGTGAAGAAGGTCATGCTTTCCAGTTTCCCATACAAACTCTAGGCAGACAGTGGTCGTTCACGACACACACTGGCAGCACACTGAGTGGCTCTGAAACTGTTACGTCAAGTGCTACTGGACAGGCAGAAATTCAAAGACATATTCATGGCCAGATACGATGTAAAAATGTAGCCTGGAGGGTGTTGCTCCTATTGTAAAAAGAGCTGTGAGTATGTGCCCTCTTTTCTAAACAGATCGTGCCTTGTTTAAAATAGAGAGAGCTCCACTACCAGGTACCATCATGTCACATGCTCTATAGTTTATTATACTGACTGACTTTTCCCAACTACTCAAATCCCCCTTTTTAAGCACCATACTTGAATGACCACTTGTAAGCAACAAAAGGGACAGGTTATAGCTACATGAAAAGAAAGGTCTAGAAACAAGGGCATTTTTAGCCAGCTCTTCCTTTTACTATAGGAGCAACACCCTCCTGTAGAGCCTGTAGTGGCACAATAAAGGCCTACCTGGGCAGTAGGTCTATATTGTGCTATTACAGGCTCTATAGAGGCTGTTTTTTGCAGCACTCAGCAGTGCATATACACGTCCTACAATAAGTAAAATGCATTGATCCTGGAAAGAGGCTTCATCAGTTCCCAGTAATTAATCCATTCACACCGATTGTGCTCAGCCTGAACACAAAGCTAATAATTTCCCCTTAACTTCACAAGAACTTGTTGTATTTTAGGTAGGGATTTTAGCACTTATTCTGCATAATCTTTACTGCAGCAGCTTCACTCCACACCTATTAGTCTAGGCCGAAATAAGAAATGTTGTGGCTTAGGTTGCCCACCCTTACCTATAGCACAGCAAGGCCAACCATAAACATTATCATTAGATCAATATAACTGGTCTTTTGGTAACCTCAATGACACGTGAGTCGTTGATTCACGTGTATTCATTTCTGAAACTGAAAGCCCAAATATATCTACCATAATTGTGTACACCATGTAGCATGAATCACCTTTTCCATTTGCACCACCACCATCACACGCTCTCTTTTGAAGCAACCTCCATGTATCAGATAACTAAGCACTTAGCACTATTAGTCAATGCAAGTGCGAATGGGTGTATCGCCTGCAGTTGACAATGAATGAGTAATGGCTTTTCAATGGCAGGGTGGAGCCAACAAGGAAAGTGTGTCCAAAAGGTCCTCTGGGTAAAGAGCTATAGATCAGGTGCTGCAGGTCTAGGAAGCCATGCCAGGTGACAGGAAATGAACCTGTCCTCATAGAAGATGGCATCTGCTCGTCCTTACCTGCTCTGAGCAGTTCACTGCCACCAAGCAGCTTAACTGCCTTTTTTCCCAGTTGTTTTTTTATTATATTTCCCTTCATTGATGTACTACAGAGACTAAAGCAGAAGACCTCCAAAATCATTTTCTACACATGTCAGAGGATTCATTAGAGAATTATGTCTATATCGCAAGAGCTGGTGTTCAGACGGAATTAAATTCACTGTATGCATATCAGTTATATGGTGCTATGGTGCCTAAAAGGTTTCTCTTCTTTTAGAGACTGAGATAAAAGTAGTGGAACTGTGGTCCTGTCTAGGGAATATTGGCTTGGACCACCCTTAAATGTGGGCTGCCAAGGCATGAGCCATTGCTCTACCTAGAGGGGCTATTGATGCTATTACCCTGACCACTGAAAGATCGTATCCCAGCTAAAATTTAATCATTTTTTTTCAGTCATACCATATTTATAAAGGGTAACCATGCCTAAATGTATTCCAAACTTTCAAAACATTCTTCAGTGTTTCTGAGCTTGAAATATGCATATTTAGACTCAGAACTTTTACTGTAGGTCGACAGTAAAACAACCGGATAACAAAGCATAGTATATAGGTTTCTTCATGGCTCATTAGTGGCACCTTGTGGTTGAGAGATGCACAGCTCACCCATGGCATGAATGGGGATATTATGGTAGGGGTAAGCTGGTGGAGCCCCCTAATGTTAAACTACAATTAGCACAAGGCCTTGGATTTCCCGCCTTAGAGAAGAGATAAGCTATATTCAAGTGTCCTCTATTTACACACAAAGGTTGCTTTCATATCGAAATATCATATGGCATGTAACAGGGAAACAGGTTACCTTAGTCAAGGTGTCATTAATCAATCATTTTCCATTTGGAGAATTTTAGGTCAAATTGCATCTTGAAGTCAAGCGGTAATTCTAACTTTGTACTACCCCCTTATCCAGTTTCTGTTCCCTCCAGCAGCTAACTTGGGGATATTGATGGTTGCCAACACTGAAAACATGGAAGATCCGAAACTAGTCAGCGGTGACCACTTTAGGTCCTCAAGTTGACGATACCTAAAACTACAGCTTTAGGTAGTCAAAACGACGACTTTAGGTCGTCATCCTGACGACCTGAGTCATCAGGATGACAATACTGACAGTACAGAGTTGTCATATTGATGACTCAGGTCGTCAGGATGATGACTTAATTTTGACTACCTAAAGCTGTAGTTTTAGGTATTGTCAGCTTGAGGACCTAAAGTGGTCACCGCTGACTAGTTTCAGAACTTCTAGGTTTTCAGTGAAAGTGCATTTAAAGACACTAGAGCGATGTCCACCAGGTGTTTGATATGCACATGCCAAGCAACTTCGTTCATACATAGTTTGGATTCACAATGAGTCAGACATGACTGTGCTCAAAGTTGTAGGACAGTCATCAAGTATTATGTTACTTAACAGCCATGTATCTGACTGATGGTCAATCCATCCTTTTTGACAGGCTGTGGCAGCTCATCTAACACCGGTAGATGATGACTCTTATAATCTGATAGGAGTTTCATGTGAATGAACATATTTATAGAAAATCTAGTGCAGACTTTAGAGGTAACTACCAGTGTAGCTAGAAGAGGATGGAGGCAGATATTTGTACATTATAACGACAAATGGGGTGATGTAGATAGGTCATACTGAAAAGAGCAACTTTAAATATAGGAGAGATTCTTATAATGAACTCTTAAATTATTTATCCAAATAAACTAGCTCTGAATTATTCCTCGGACAAACATACTGAAGAAAATAATACCCAGATCACTTCTCCTCTTGTCCTGCAATTCATCGTGATTCAAGGAATCATATTTCTGAACAGAGCAGACTTATTTCCTCTGAGCGATGATGATCAGTTTCAGGTTACAACGACAAAATTATGAATGAACTCATTGAACGAAGAAAGATTGAAACTGCTTTTTAAGGTTTGTGGTTATTATTATATCACTGTTTGTATTGACAATCAAAAGAAGTATCTAAATATGAATTGTCATTGTAAGCTTGCAAATGACATGTCATCTTCTAGATATTGATGAACTAAATTCCCTTTCATTCTATATCTGTACAACCAGCCAAACTACAACAGAATTGCCCCAGGCCTCAAATAACCAAGGCTTCAAGACATGCAAACAGCCTAAACTGGACAATCATGTCATTTGACCTAGCAAAGCCTGTCCCCTTGATGTTGATAATGATGCCACTGAAGCCTCACAACTAGAAGAATGAAAAAGAAAGCAATGCTCACTTGTCAATGCTGTTTATTGATTGAGTATAATACAATCAGATAGCTAAACCCCATGGCAGTGCTTGATGGAGAACTCTGTCTCTGCAGCTCAAAGCAGCTCCCAAATCCAAGCATCTCATCGGGATGGTCCTCTCATGCAGTCAAAGGGAATCATAAGAGCCCTTCCCCTGGAATAGTACATTACTTATTTGGGAAAGGGGGAGATTACAAATAATAAATGAGTGTAGGGCCAGCTCTGGCTGTGAGTCCTTGGCGGTATGCTATCTGTCCCCATTCCCTGGTTGCACCAGCCCCCAGGGGCTGGTCAGCCAGTGAACACTGCCCCCTCTTGTCATACCGATCCAGATGTAGGTGAAAGGTAGAGAACATCAGGTCTGGGGATGTAGCTCAGTGGTAAAGCGCTCGCTTGCAAGTTGAGAGGTCCCGGGTTCGAAACCCAGTGTTTCCAAGTATGTTTTCGCCAGCCTCTACATGAGCAAAGGGTGAGGATGTCTAAGGGCATAAGGGAGATGGAGACAGACTTATGTATATTGGGGGGAGGCAACTCTTCACTATTGACAATTGTCCGTGTCCGTATCGCTGCATTTTGCACTTCTTTTCACTTATATATGGTGTATTGAACATGTCACTTATATATGGTGTTTTGAACATGTCAAATACTAAGTTATATATATATATATATATATATATATATATATATATACATATATATATATATAAATATATATATATATATATATATATATATATATAATATACACACACTTTATCTACAATGTGAAGTTGGTTTATTTACATGGTAGATGAAGGGGAATGCTTATATGTTTGTTAACACTCAGGTTAAGTGAGAAGTATGATTTCAAGTTAAAATTCAAGCCTGGAGGATTAAAATGCCTTATCCCTACACAATGATTATTCTTGGTTAAATGATTATATTCATCTGTTTTTGCAGGTAAGAGACAGTTTGCAGTCAATGGCTGGTGAGTATGGTCTTTGTGCTGTTGAGTATTAAACAAGGATCATTCTTAAAAGCATGTTGTGTATAATATTTGTTTAGATAGTTATTCAAATTTGCCAGTGACCTCTTTAGAGTGATGAGGACTGCAGCCACCCATTTAAGTATTACTTGAGAAGGAAGAGAATGTCAGAGGTGAAAGCATTGATGATTCATAGCTACAGGAAATACTATATTGATGGATCATTGACAACCTTTTAAAGAGGGACTGTTGCCACACTCAAGATGAAGAAAAGAATGGTCACTTTCAGACCTGCTCAGAGCAGCTCACTGCCATCAATCTGTATCACAGCCCATTTCCAAGCTGCTCGTCATTGGTCCTTTTCTTCCTTACTTGCTGCATTTTAGCACCCTCACTGAAGCTGATTTTTTCTTTTCATGTGTTAACCATCAAGCCTCCAACCTCCAAATATAGGGCATACATTTTGATTATATCCCATTGTTGCTCAGAGGCTTGTAGAAAATGACCTAGGTTGAGCCGCTTGCCAAGGGTTTCTCGGCTGAAAATTAAATTTTAAACATAGGTTTTTACTCTGTTTTTCAACATATATCCTGTCTTCTTGTTTAAAGTGATAATGAACTATGTTTTCACAACGGCATATGTTAAGTGATTCCGCATCAATTGAATATAACCTAGGCTTTCTGGGAGGTGTGTCAACCATCTGTCACAAATGTGATGCGATTATTCTTAGGCTTGAGAGCGTTAAGTGCTGATATTAATTTTTTTTTCATCATACAAATAAAGACAAATAAGGGCAATCCTTAAAAAACGAGGGACTCATCCTCTTTCAGAACATTATTACAGACATTCAAAATATTAGTTTGCCCAAAAAACTTGGAGCTGTCAGTAATATTGCTGTTGAAAAATATGATATCGCGATTTTTGAACACTAGCATAAAATGGAGTGTTTCAGCTTGCAATGTAAACTAATTTCAGAAATCTCTGTTGATTGCAGATGTTGCAAATTGACGTGGTGTGAAATTACAAACAGGAAAACCTAGCCAGTAAATGATCAAGAGCCATCAGCAGATATATCAGAAGAAAGGAAAGGGCAGCTAGGGAAAGAGAGAGAGAGTAAGGGAGAGAGAGAGAGAGAGAGAGAGAGAGAGAGAGAGAGAGAGAGAGAGAATATTTTCAGATATCCATGACTTCCTGTGGTATGTTTTTATAGTCTCGTAATGAGATTTCCCTACTTTGTAGCCCTACCAATTACACAGGGTTCTGATATTGTGGTAAGGGAATTGATCATGTGAAGGCCTTGGAGGAGCCCATCATCCGTGAGTAACTTGTGGGAGCAGCCCCTGTAGAGGATTAGTTAGGATACACTCAGGCAAAGGATGTGCTTTCTTGTAACTACACCATAACAACATTAGAAGAATACCTTGCAGCACTAGGAACTATGGATGCTCATACTTTTAGAGTAGTGCTAACTTTGTTGTTTGCACAGTGTATATTATTTACTAACCTCTCAAGGATTAATTTCCATATAATTATGAACCTCCAAGAACTTTGACCATTTGTTTATTGTTCCTTTTGAAATGATAAGAAATAATTGTAGTGTATCTAATAAACCACACCTGTTATAATCACATTTCCCTATGGGTTTTAAAAGTCTTTGGAATTGACTTGGATGACCCACATTCTAACGCTTATGTTCCACTTGTATTTGTTATTCAACTTTTAGATATGGTTGAGTAGAAATTGATTAATTGAGGTTAGAAAAATATATTCACACTACCATTTATGTGATTTTACTTTCCACATGGAATAAAGGTAGAGCCATGTCATTCAGAAGATGGCAGATACACTGAGACTCTGCCTTGGCCTTTACAGTATCATATAGCGGTCATACAATTTTAATATAATATAATTTAATTCTGTTGTTCACAAACAGGTTTTGAATAGTTATGTTTTAAGCATGGCTTATAAAATGGCAGTTCTTTCCTTTGTTTCAAAGTCAAGAGAAAGTGATCACACATGGAAACAATCCTGTTTTATTTCTAAGGTTTGTAATGGGTCTAGACCCCTAAAATCGACAGTGTGACATGGCCTTTTCTTAAAATCGACAAAGGACATGGAGCTTCAAGTGACAAGGATATGGGTCAAAAAAGGTAGTGACAGGACCTTTCCTAAAATCGAAATGTGACATGGAGCTTAGTGACAACCTTGGACAGAGGAAAATACAAATTTAGTGACATTTGACACGGGCTTTTCTTAAAATCGACAAGGGACATGGGGACCCCCCATCTAGACCCCCTTTGTAATTTAAACAATGCAGCAAGAAAATCTGAAAAATGTTTTAAATTTATTCATGTTGTTGCATTGGAATCAAAGATGGAGGTGAAGAAGTAACATGGGCAGCAGATGGGTTAAGGCTGAAATAAAAGATCATTCTTTTGAGGAAAACTCACCCCAAACTGAAATAAAGTGCTCTGAAGAACTGAATAACACCTGAGACAAAAGCAGGGAAGGATAAGAACCAGACTGCTTATTTTTTGTTGGACCATTCACCGTAACTTAAGAAAAATTATATTTGTAACCTTAAGTGTTTTATTTCCGCTGAAACATGACAGGCAGCAAGGGGGAACTCTTTTGGATGCTTTAGAACAAATCCACTGTGGTTTGCATAAATCTTTAGGAAGGTTAAGACAAAAGTGATCGCAAACGAAAATGGTGGTTCCAGGTCTTAACATGCAATCAGTTTTGACCAGACATTATATCTTCTGACCTTGGCCATGATGATGATGATGATGATGATGATGATGATGATGATGATGATGATGATGACGGTGATGCATTGACGTGTTATGACAATCAAATGTACCTAAAATATTATCTGACCCTTGACAGGTTAACACTCTGTCATGGCAGCAGTCAGAGGTGTTTTCCTGTCAAACACAATACCAATGCTTACTTTTCCTCAATGCCAGCTCCTCCATCACATCTGATACAAGATGCGGAAAAACATACCCATACGTGAAAGCACCTACAGTTGTGTATTTCTTTTTTCACAGAACAATATTTGAATTTGGTTAAGATACATAATATAGCTCAATATAAGGTACCATAATATGTCCCTTATAAGGCACATTTTATACATGAGGATGGACCCCTGGTGCCCCTTATAGGAGAGGAGATTATTTTGTCTGACAGTTCCTGAAGGCCTTGCAACGTCCATAGAGTAGTGTAGAGGGTATGGGGAGCTTCAGGCTCCCAATATGTTTTTGAATTTTGAAAATATATCGAGCAGAACTGTCGACCCAAGTTATGTCAATTTTATTTTTTTCTATTGAACATATCTTTGGGGAGGGATAGATACTGGTAGGGCCTTGGTGAAGACAATAGTTTTCTGGTGTTGCGGGATTCATTGGATCAAGTTGAGGGACCACTGGTTAGTGGTAAGCTTAATGAACATGTTTTTCTTTTATTTTACTAAATATGGTAGAAGAGAATCAGGAGAGCCAAGAAAACCTATGTCTCAGATGAAAATTGTGCCAGATCCACTTGAATGAACCCCCAGAGCAGCTGCCCTGCAATTTTTAAGGAGAGTATTTTGTCTTTCAATTACTGAGGTCCTTTTTTCCATGTGCTCATTACTTAAAGGGTGGACTGCTGAACATTGAATAACAACACTTCCCAGCAAATTGTCGTCATCTGTCGCCATGATTGGTCATCAATGGTGACTCCTTTTTGAGTGATAACTCATTCAGTCCTCTTTCGCCACTGTGTGTTAGACTCCTGTGGCATAGCAATTGCTATTCCTGGTGATCTTGTGCTATAACAACATCGTGTTTCATCTAGCGACATGTGTGAGCCACTTCACACAGGTTGACGAGGACTCACGAAAATTTGCTGGGTTATTTGAGCAATTACAGCCAGGCTTTACTTACTAGCAGTATTTCGATATAAACCCATACATTGCAGCAATTTATTTCTCTATCGTGTGCAACATTCAGATTCAGGAGAATGAATACTTAGACCGCTTCTATAGGTCACATGATACCAATGCAGGCTATTTAAATGATACCAGCATTTGATTATCTTTTGAAGCCCTTTTACATAAGGTTAAGGAAGGTAACATAGTTCCAAAAGTCCAAAGCAGGTCTTACCATATTTTCTCATTTATAGACTGGGCCCCATGTTGTAGCGTGGCCCATGTATTAGCCGGGTTAAAAATGCACCTATATCTAGAAAATGGGAAATAAGCTCTAAATGCATTACATTCTATCATAAACACTAATAATGCAAAAAAAATAAAATCCAGTTTGTTGGAAAATAACCAAAGAAATGTGATTTTTTTTGTCATTTAATTGGTTATAGAGGGAATTTTTGAGTTCTGTTTTCGGTTCTGGGTTCTTGAGGGAATTTCAAAAAAGGTTTGTGGCAAAAATTCCCAATTGTAATTGGGGAGTAGTTTCCATTGCAACCAAAATTTGCCTTATCTATCAATTTTCTATGTTTCCATTGCAACCAACATTCCAGAAATGGAACATTTTCAGTGCAGATGGAATAATTTTAAGCATACCACTGGTTTCCTTATCAAAAATTAGTCTAAAGCTTTTTTGTTAGCATATTTGTCAGTGTTTTACCCATATACTGCCCCCTGGTGGCCAAAACCAGTACTAAACTCCCCCCCCCCCCAGAGGCATGTTCACATATAAGGGGATGCAGGGGATCTTGGGGATTGAGATTAAACATAGGTTTTGAATTTTGAAAATCCATATGAAAAAAAATCAAATGATGTTTTTCTTTTTCTGGGCAACTTCACAATCTCTCAACAGTCACCCCATGGTTTGACGAATAGAGAAACAAGTGTGAACATCTGACAGGCCTTTCTCACTGTTGGTATATATCAGTTTGAGGTCTGACTGGATTGATAAGAAGGCTGCTATCACTTTAGACTATACTCATCAGTACAGGACATGTCACTAAGAAAGCCCAAAAAACAAAGCTGCTCTGTTATCAGTATTGCAATTTGAGACAATACCAATGAATTATCAAAGGGGAAAAACTGCTTGAGGTATAGAGGGGTTTAATAAATGCCTCCCTGTTTGGTAGTGACACAAAGGACAGAGCCTTATAAAGCAGGGGGTGATTGGTTCGTTGTTGGATATCAAATACCAAGCATAACCTTTGACGAGTCTGAAATTTCTGCTTTTCTCTTCCCTGATGACTCAGCAGATAGTATCGAATGGATCAAAAGTCTCATTGACAATGTTCTACTGAGAAATTAGATGAGGAAATCACCACCTCAAACACTAAGCATTTAATTCATGAAACACCTGTCACTCTCCAATATCTCTGTCTGCACTTCAAAGAGTCACCAGCTTACAGCTAGCTCTTTTATCCCATTTCATAGAGAGATCAGAAACAGAATCTCGGCCTTTTAACGAGATTTAACTTTTTACATTTTCGTTTGTGGCAAAAGCAAACCACTGACAAAATATCAGACTGAATTTAGGAAGTAAATAGTTTTGGAATCCAAAGATGTTACATCCTGTGTTGGGAGGGGACATTTGGTATCGTAATAAGTTAATGAATTGGGAGTTTTGATGCAAAGCTAGGCTGACTGTCTGTGATGAAAGGTTCCAAGTACACACAATAATTTTCCGAGGGTAATTTTCATGTATAGATTGAAGGAATGTATTTAACTGGGAGCTGCAGACATATTTAGTAAACTTATATCATATCACTTTGAGTTATGTACCATCATGCATATCGCTCGTTATATCCTATCACTTTGAGTTATGTACCATCATGCATGCCGCTCGTTAAGCAGTGTCTCAATCCACCATTGACCTCTCCTCCTTTTGTGAATGTCTCCTGTGATCCTACATTCCTTAGAACTGTAAGTCTCACCATGTCATCCATCAGTCATGACCAATGGCAGTATAAAGCAGGTCTTAAGACTTCGTGCAGGCCTGCTGCAATCTACACCAGAGGCATGACTGATGATAGCAAAGTAGCTAATCCTGTGGGCCAGAATCACCATGATAGTATTCAGTGCCCTTGTGCCAGTGTTCTATCAGCCTACTATGTCAGGATTTGGGTGGAGAGGGAGGGTGAAGCTCATGAGAAGGCCACTGGCTCCAACCTTGTAAATGTCACAAAAGCAGTTACCAAGTTTCATTTTGAAAATATAATAAGAATAATTGTTGATATCCAAGGACAGAGATAACAATTTTATGAATTTTGTTTTACAGAAAAAAAAACATAAAAAAAAGTAAAGAAAAGAATTATTTGTTGCTTTTTTTCTCAGAAAATTCATCAAAATATAAGACAGATGAACACATAGTTGGAAATGATAAAGTAAGATAGGAAATTTTCCGTAAATATTGATAGACACTTTTAGGACTTAAAAATATGTATTTCCTGCATAGATATAAGCTTTTAAATCAATGTCACAAAACGACCATGACTTTGTTAAGAACGTCCGTTATGCATCCATTACACCATATGAAGGACAGGAAATTTTAACATTTGGTGGGCCCTAGCTTCCTTAATAATAACCCTATCAAAATTCTAAGGTTACCTATTCCCCCCCTCCTAAATCCATGCCAAGGAGTCCAATGGTGCTATTAATATTGTTCTATTCTAAATGGTTGCTTAGCAATGAGCCCTTTCATTTAGACAACTGTAACTGCATTTGTTTACAGAATGTTTGTTCAGTACAATAAAATATTGAATTGAAATTGAAAATATACCAATCTAATGGCAATGAGGAAAAAACATGGTTTTACTAGGTATTTGCATTATAATATTTTTCCAAGAAATAATCATAGATATGTGATGAAATTTGATGTGCATAGTCCTGAAGACCTCTATTTACCAATGTAATTGAGAAATAATAAGCAAAGTTAGCAGAAGACAAAGGCTGGATATCGCCCCAACAGTACGGTTTTGTCAAAAATAAAGGGACACCAGACGCAGTTTATGATCTACTAAATTACCTTTATGAGGCCAGAGATGAAGGCAAGCTAACCTGTGCTGTCTATATAGATTTCAGCAAGGCCTTTGACAGTATACATCACACTCTCCTACTGAAACGGTTAAAAGACATGGGGATAGGTGGGGCCCTACTAACCTGGTTAGCGAGTTACCTGGGACACAGAAAGCAAACCACCTTGCTGAATGGCTCATGGTCAAGTGAAAAGGATGTCTTGTTTCGAGTCCCCCAAGGGTCCATTCTAGGCCCCCTGTTGTTTATATTATATTTAAACCAAGTAGTCTCAATTGTGGATCATTGTAGAGTCATGTTATATGCAGATGACATAGTTATATTGTCGAAAGACAGCGACCCCATACGGATTAAAGAGCATGTACAATCTGACCTTGATAAGATAGTTGGTTGGTGTACCACCAGTGGCCTCACTATTAATGCCAGAAAAACGCAAGTAGTTTGGTATGGTGGAAAAGAGAAAGCCTGTGTTGCAGGGTTACCAAACATTACTATTGTCCGAACCATTCTAGAGTGCCCAACCATGTATAAATACCTAGGTGTCAAAATTGACTCTACTTTGTCCCTAAATGCCCAAATGGCCAATACTAGATCAGTCATTGGGCAGAAATTTTTCATGTTCGGTAAACTGCGTTACCTCATGACAGAGAAAGTTGCGAGTATAGTTTATAGACACACGATTTTACCATTTTTTGATTACTGCAGCTTTGTTATTGATGGCGCAAATGCTGATCAAACCACAAAGCTCCAGAGGTTGCAAAACAGGGGGCTTAGAATTGTTACAAAGTCCTTCAACATTAAAACCAGTACAGTGGTCCTCCACACCTGGTGTGTTTGTCATACTAGTAATTGTGCATGATCAAGTTGTCATATGAGAAATATCATATGACTAGTGGTATATAGAGAGTAAGAATATCAAGCTCTTATTAGTGTTATTCCAGTTATCACTGGCTTATTCAGCTTAGGCAGTATTGTTATGTATCAGCAGTACAAGTGTTAATATACAGGTAATTTTCACACACAGTAAATATACAGTTGGTTATAAAGTATAAAGTTCTGTTCCACTCCACCTGTGTAATAATAATGATAATAATAATAATAATAATAATAATAATAATAATAATAATAATAATAATAATAATAATAATGATAATGATAATGATAATGATAATGATAATGATAATGATAATGATAATGATAATGATAATGATAATGATAATGATAATGATAATGATAATGATAATGATAATAATAATGATAATAATAATAATAATAATAATAATAATAATAATAATAATAATAATAATAATAATAATAATAATAATAATAATAATAATAATAATAATAATAATAATAATAATAATAATAATAATAATAATAATAATAATAATAATAATAATAATAATAATAATAATAATAATAATAATAATAATACGCTGTCCAGTATGGCCCTAGGTGGGTTCCCACACCTAGCTCCTGACCTGCTGCTTAGAGGGATAATATAAATGTGTACCCTCTGGTAGTTGACTGGTGGAAGATAGCCTCTGGCCACTAGAGGGATGTAGTCCTATGCCTGACTGGCATAGTCTAACCCAGCATAGTGCAGAGCTATAGCAGGCAGTAGGAGAGCTGTTACCTCAGTGGTGATTCTGGAGATTCTGTTTTCTAGAGGTGCCTGCTAGTTGTATAAGTACCCCCTCCTGGCTTGGCCCCTCAGACTGACTGGAGCCAGTGGCATCTGCCCTAGTCTCTGGTTGTTAGAGGGGGTTCTTTCATGTCCATGGGGGTGCATAGGACGCCCCTATGAGCCTCCCAGCACCCCCATTGTCCCGCTTGGTACCGCATCTTCAGACGCCTGTAACTCGGTCGTTTATGTGTCTAGAGCTTCCAAATTGCGCATGCGCAGAGGTGAATATGTCAAGTTACCACTGCCCGCTTTCTAGGTGCATAACTCAAGCCGGTTCATCTGTGGTGCATTCGGAGGTCGAAACAGTCTCGGTTGCATAACTTCCTTAATTATGGCGGTTACATAACTGCTTTCATATTTGACCTGCGATACAAAAATACATTGGACGTTCCTGTTGTTTCCCGTATACTCACACTAGCATCTCATAAGTTAGGCAGTACCAGTAGATATTTGTTGTAAGATTTGTGTGACACATAGGATTATCAAAGATTCAGTAGTACCACTGATTGAGAACAGTACAAATTATTCTCAGATTATAGTATAACATTATATAGCAGTAACTGAGAAAACAAGCAGGTATATTAAGCTTATATGGCAAAAAAGATTTACCCCCAAAGATTTAAAAAGAAAAAGATTAGGGACAACAGTTGGTCTCCAAGTCATAAGATAGTATAATATGTACCATCACGTGATAAACTGCACATATTTATCATACATTATGCTTTTGGCCTTCTCCTTAAAGAGGTCACGGTCTCTGATATTGCGTAACTCAACAGTTAAGGAGTTCCATATTTGTCCAGTAGTAACCTCAGGGCTATTCTCGTTCGCCTCTCAGTTAATTTTACTATATTTAAGAACTGGAGCTGAGGAGAACCGGGTAAATCTAACTTTTTCTTGACAATATATCTCTTTCATAGATCTTTTATGAGCAAATATTTTTAAATGACACTCTCTTCTATCTGATAACATTGGTACATGAGTAGTATTATGAACAAACTCAGTGGGAGTTAGTATGTGAAGATCCAAACAGGTTTTTAAACACTTATTTTGCATACGCTGAAGTTCTGCTAGTTCAGTATCCCTGGAACCATTATATAAGACATCACAGTCATCTATAACAGGCAATACATGAGACTTATACATACGGAGTACGTCCAAATTTCTTCCTGAAACGTATAAAACTGAGTCATCTGCAAATAAGAGAGTTTTGTAGGTGTCTTCCGGTAAATTACAGTCATTAATATAAAGGAGAAAAAATAGAGGACCCAAAATTGATCCCAGGGGAACCCCACGGCATAGAAAAACCTTGGTTGATTTAACATGATTAGTATTGAACACTGTTGTCTGCGTGATAAATAATTTTCGATAGGAGTTAAGTTCCGATTTCTTATGCCATATTCTTCTAATTTTTCAATAAGATAAAAAAAAAACATTACAGAGTCGAAAGCCTTTTTAATATCAATAAATGCAGCCAAAGTAATGTTACCCAAATTTCTATTATAAAAAATATATCAACAAGGGTTGCTATAGTGTCCAATGTGGATTTCTTTTTCGGATACCCACCCTGTTGTGGAGCTAAAATATCATTTTCTACCAAGGGCTCTGAAATTTTTGTATGAATGAGCCTTTCTAAAGTATTCCCTGGTAAAGGGAGTACACTAATGGGTCTGTGGTTACTAACATTAGATGGATCACCTCCCGTGGGTAATGGTGTTACAGGAGCAATTTTCCATGAGTCTGGGAAATACTACCTTGTAGACACCTCTCCAGTATTTTTACAAACTTGTCAGGTTTATGAAAAATTGCTTTCTTAATTATTCTAGTTGGGAGATATTCAATTGCGGAAGATTTATTAATATCAATATCTTTGACACGCGCCAGAATATCATCATCTGAAAAATCCAGCTCAGGAATATCGGTAATACATCTAGTACCATTGAAATTGAAGTCAATGTTATGCATCTCAGCTAGCTTGGGTCCAATCTCAGAAAAAAAAAATCATTTATAAATTGAGAAGTGTTTTGAAGTTCAATGGAGATTCCCTGGTCATTTACCAGATTGATCGCTTTAGAGCCACATTTAGAAGAACTTCGTTAACGGCAGTCCAAACTTTCTTAGAGTCCCCTTTAAGGGATTCTGTCAATTCAGAATAATATACCTCCTTAGTTATCAATTTCAAGATTTACTGCATTACGCAGAGTACATGCTCTGTGCCAAGTAGGAAAACAAGCTGATAGCCTGGCTTTCATAAAGTAATAATCTTTTGTCATTTACTCGCTCTAGTAATTCATTTGTCATCCAAGGCTGTGATCACCAGGCATTGGGTAACCAAATATCGTTTCAATAAATTTTCAAAAATATCCTTACATTCAGAGGCATCTTGGTAAATATTAAATCTATACATATGTTGGTGCCAAGCGTGGTTCTATTTTCGTTTATAAGCTGTACAAGATTGGTGATAACATTTACATTGAAGTCACCAAGGACAAAAAAAGTTGTCAGTTTACAAAAACAATGCTTTTATAGCATCACAAAAAATAACCAATGAACCATATGGAGGCCTGTAGACATTGCAAATTATAGTTTTCTTATTATCAATTTGGCTGGAAGCTAACCTAATGTTTAGGCATTTTTCCCCTAATTTTCATATTTTTCCATCAAATCTTTCGTGATGTTTATCTAGGTTCTCAGCTATTGGTATACGACCATTTGTCATGAATCTTCCAGAAGTGGGCTGTTCTTGTTCCCCTTTTGATAAATTCTTCAAACAAAGTTATATATGTGTCTTTATCATTTGTGAGCCAGCAAGCAGAAAGGACAGTTACTGCGGGATTTAGTACCAGATTTAGCCACCAGGGGGCACCACTATGGACTAGAATAGGAAAAATATGACTAAAACTGTTCCAAATTTGGCATGTAAAAAGAATGTTTTTGGGCCAAAATAAGCATTTTTGTTGATTTCTGTTGCCATGGAAACATGATTTTTATTCTAAATAGGAAAATCAATGATTCCATTTGAAGTAACATCCCACAAGGTTTACTATGGCGAAAACAGAATGAAAATACCATTTCTAGATCAAAAGTTATGGGCAAAAGAATAAAAATTTATACGAATTTAGCTAATTAGCATAAATTATGCTAATTAGCTATATATCTAATGACCAATTAGACATAGAGCTTATTAACATTCTTGAAATGGTCACACCTACCCATATCTAGCAAGCCATTCCTCCAAAACTAACAAAACTGCTATGTATCACTGTAAAGCTAGTGATTTGAATTTTAAAGTTGACTTTTAGCACGGAGCACCCTTTCTCCTTGCCTCTACACATTTATTCTGGTCAGGATGTGATAGAGCTACAAGTGGTATATGGGTTTTGCCTATCTACGATGCATATTTAGAGAGCTGGGGGCCTAAAACTGCCCAAAATGAGGGTTTTTCAATAAGAAAAAATAAAAATCTGTACTGCAAAGTTGCAAAAAATAAAAATTAAAGGTCACTGGGTCCCCTAATTTGTTTTGTTATTTCCCCCATAGCAAATGGAAAATTTTAAGACCATAAAGGTGTATGTAGCCAAATAATGTTTTATACTGGGGCCAGAAATGTATTTGGGCAGTTTCGCGTGGCTCCCGTCAGAGACCCTAACATGGCTCCCTTACTCTATTTTAAATATAGCAGGGGTATGAGAGAGATATACCATGCAAAGCCTTAACATGTCTATATATGCATACAAAAAAAAAATTGGGCCTATCTCTAATATCCTACCTTGGGTGCTCCAATGAAACATTTGGGGTAGTTTTTTTGCGGCACCCGTCAGAGACCCTACGGCTCCCGTCAGAGACCGTACTAGCAGTCCATCTCTCCATAATATATATAACATATTTAACTAATGTGTTATATATGATAAATGACGTTGTTACCAAGGTATTTCACACAGTAAGGATCAACCCCATCCTCCACCATTGGACAGAGCTATGCCAACATCACCTCGTGGCGCTGGCGGCTCCCGTCAGAGACCCGGCACCCGTCAGATACCCTAGCAACTTCGCCGCTCTACCCTGGATCACAAAACGATATTTAACCTACCCAAATATATGGAGCCTAAGTCCCAACACCTATACTATATGTACCCAAAAACTTTTTAGGCTGGTCCTGATTTGATTTTGGACCCCCCTGCCAGCCTACTTCTGGATGATTCTGTCATACTAGTAATTGTGCATGATCAAGTTGTCATATGAGAAATATCATATGACTAGTGGTATATAGTGTAAATACATCAAGCTCTCATAAATAGTGTTATTTCCAGTTATCACTGGTTTATTCAGCTTTAGACAACATGTAAGAAATATCAATCATACAGTAGTTAGTATGTAGGTAATTTGTACATATACAGTAGTTTATAAAGTATAATGTTCTGTTCCACTCCACCTGTGAGGTAATAATAATACAATGTCCAGCATAGTTCTAGGTGGGTTCCCACACCTAGCTCCTGACCTGCTGCTTAGAGGAATAATGTAATAATGAATAACTTTACCCTCTGGTGGATGTCTTGAGGAAGATACCCTCTGGCCACTAATGATGGAAACCAATGCCTGTCTAGCATAGTTTCACCATAGTGCAGTGGTATAGCAGGTAGCAGGAGATGACTGGAGATGTTACCTCTGGAGCGGTTCTTGGTGTTCTGATTTCTAGGAGGTGCAGCCAGGCTATTTGTAGCAAATCTTGGCATTGCACCTCAGACTGACTGGGGCCAGTGGCATCTGCCTAACTCTGCAATTGTTTGAGGGGAGTCTTTCATGTGTCACTGGGTGCACAAAGGACCCCTATGGACGCCGCTGCGTCCCCCATTGTCTTGGTCGGTTCTGTGACTTCAAACCCCCATAGCTCGGAAGTTTACGCCGTTACAACCGCCATTTTGCGCATGCGCGGTGTTGAATATGCCAAGTTTATAATGCCCGCTTGATAGGCGCGTAACTTGCGTTGGTTTGTCTGTAGTGCACTCGGAGGTCGAATCCGTCTCTATGGCGTAACTTCCCTAATAATAGGAGTTCCGCCTTGATCTTAGGCTCATTTTGACTGTCTTCTTTTGGGCTTTCCATAAATACTTTGATATTTGACCTAGGTTGCTCAGGAGTGACGCTAGAGTGACCGGACGGTTATGGCTTCGTGCTTATGTACCCCATTGTTCAGTTATTAGAGTGCTCAGACCCTCATGACGGTGTCTGCGGTGCCCAGGCACCCATGACAGCCGGTTGCATTCACTTACAAGTTATTAGTTTGTGCATTGAACCATGAGGTCGCACACTGAGACCCTCAGGTTTATTATATTGTGCAGTGAACCATTAGGTCGGACCCTTTGATGTCATAAACTCTGTGTAACTGACCTGGCTGGTGTGCAGTGGGGCATGAATGCTCTTATACAAAAGTTTGAGCGCTCTTATAGCTCTTAGACCCAACCTATGTATTAATTTCTTAGGTATTCTATGATTAATACAGTAGTATGTTACAATTTATGGAATAATAAAATGGTATATGATAATTCATGACAATTGGTCATACAGTTCTTAACAGTTGTTCATATCTTTTACATGTACTTCACATTTCTTGCATTTTTTTCATAATTCTACTCTAAAATCATAGATTCTGACATCTCTGCCTCTACATTTCTATACCAAATAAAAAAAATAAAGAAAAAAAAGAAACCGACCTTCCGACCCTAGGGATTTGAGCCATGTAACTGGAAACACACAATGACTTTTTTGGCCCTATCGTCTCATTGTTATGGTATTACATAAGGCCATGCAGTACACACACCGTCGCCCTATCCCACCTCCTGCAGGGGGGTGGCCATAACGTCGTCTTAGTCACATAGTTTACCGAGCCTGATAGAGTATGCATAGAGTTGGCATACCATAATCTTTTTTCCTTAGATAACCAGTTATATCAGTCTTTTAGTACATATTTCAAATAATAAATGTGATTTCTCTTAATATTGCACTTAATCCTTCTTTACTGTATTGCTCCAATGAAGTCAGGAATATGCTTTCAATTGCAAATTGCAATAATGGTAGAATCAACTACCACATCCCCAAAATTATTATGGTTGGATAAATATTTTATTATGTATGTATACTGTTCTACTTTTGCAGGTAAGAGACAACTTTTACTGAATCATCTCAATGGGCGGTGAGTACTGTATCCATACTATTATTGTATTAAACATGGATCATTCAGATTTGGATTTGGAATATTCTTTTTTTTAGATCAATAATCTGCCTTTTTCTTTAGATATATAGCCTCATATAGCCTCGAGAAAGGATAATGTTGAATGCATAATCACCAATGATCTTACACACAATCATAGCTTATTAAAAGGAAATACAGTACTGATTGATCTTTTTTAAAGCGAGAGAGGTAATGTTGTCACATTTAAGATGATGAAAACAACCTTTCTGTGACTGTTTTTATGTGTGATCTGCTCTTGTTGTTGTGCTCAGGACCTGGAGGCTGTTGCGAAAAGATTTGGAAATGGTTCTGTCGGAGGTTCTATTCCCAAAACGGAACTCACGCACGTCAGGGAATTGATTCTCTTGTGTGTTGCGAAAAAGGAATCAGTCAGAGGAGTGGTATAGGTGACAGTGGTCCAGTGCCGGGATGTAATTTTCTAGTAGGAACCAATTCTCTGGGGAAGTGGATTCTCAGGGTGGGGAAGAGAGGAGAATTGGAAGATCAAATAGCTACAGTGAGAATTCGGTTCCAATTCTTTTCACAACAGCCTCCTGGTTATCCTGGACCAGAAGCATTTCGTACACTCTACTTAATCAACCAGATATGAATAGAGCAGACAACCTACACTCTGTACTGTCATTTTGTAACCTCTATGTGTTTGCCATTTATCAACATTACCCATTCTTACTAGTAGGGGTTCCACCCAGCAAATTGTCATCATCTGTCGCCATGATTGGTCATCAATGGTGACACCTTTTTGAGTGATAACTCATTCCGTCATCTTTCGCCACTGTGTGTTAGACTCACGTGGCATTGCAATTGCTATTCCTGGTGATCTTGTGCTATAACGACGTCGTGTTCCATCTAGCGACATGTGTGAGCCACTTCACACATGTTGACGAGGACTCACGACAATTTGCTGGGACATATCTGTCACAGATCTGGTGCAATCTCTGACTTAATTATTCTATTTCTAGCCTAGAAAGCCATTTTCTCCCTTGTCTGATGCAATTTTACAGAAAACTACCAATTAATGTACTTAATGTAATCAACGTTCTACATGAGTAATACCAAAGTCTAGCTTTCTCTTTTTATCATATATAGTTATTTGAGAACATAGGTAGAGGTAGCCTAAGGTAAAATGCTATTTTGCCTAAGAATGAGTTACGGACAATCAACAGTACTATTGTAGGTTAATCTGAATCAAGTATTTCTAGCCAGACTTTCTGTCTGGACAGTGCTAATGTAGCAATGGAAATTATGTTAGTGTCATAATAACCTACTAATGCCGTTCTAATGACGTTCTCATAAGTGGGGATATTAAAATTTACTTACACCAAATGGAGTATTTCAGGTTGTCATTATGAATGTAATATTTAGAAATCTCTGTAGATGAACTTTATCTTGCAAAATGACATGATGAGAAAGTTTAAAGAGAAAACCTGGGTAGTTACAAAGAGCAAGAGAAGACGAGAGAAAGAGAGAGAGAGAGAGAGAGGAAGAGAGAATGTGAAGTCTTTCAGATGTCCATAAATACCTGTGTCATTCACCATAGTCTCTTTGGTGTGCTTTGCTTACCGTGTAGCTTCCCCCCTTACTATACTACTCAGACACTGTGGTATGTAAAGTAATTGGTCATGAGAAGCCCTGGGAAAGCTAATTACCCATGTGTAACAGTTACTCTTGTGTGTAGCAGCCCTATTACTAATTAGAGGAGGGGTTGGGACACACTCAGCTAAAAGCAAGCATAACTTTTCGCTACACCATATTATAGTGACATTGCAAGAGAAACTTTCGGCATTGGGCAGTGCATAACTATGCTCATAACAATAGAGCAGTGCTGACTTTGTTTGTGCAGTGTTTAATACTTAGAACCATCAATCAGAATGAGAAATAAAGATTCCGTTCCCTAGGATCAATTTCCTTTTATGAGCCTCCAAAAGCTTTGAGAGAATATGATCACACAGCCATGATCCTGTTTTACCCTTAATGTATGTAATTTACGTGATGCAAAAAAGCTCCCGGTATACTGTTTTAATTCATTCATCTCATTCAGTTGAAGAAATTCCAGAAAGTAGGATATGCAGATCTTCTTCATGACAAATCATAGGAAGCAGACATGTTAAGCCTAAAAATGTGTTCTTATGAGGAAAACCTTCTCCAAACTAAAATAAAGTACTGTGAATAACAACACTTGAAACAAGAGCACAAAAGGAATAAGAACCAAGAGTGCTTTTTCATCATTGATACATTTACCGTAATTTAAGAATTAACTCTCAAATTACAATTGTAACTACAATTGTTTTATTTTCACTGAAACGTGACATGCAGCTAGAGGGGACTGTTTTGGATGCTCAATTTTTAATAAAGCGAGGAGGTTACTTCAAAAGGCTCTGTGATCGCTACCTATGTGATGTTAGCATAGGCACATCTCTTACCATCTCATAAGACCTAGTGTTACTACACTTAAATAGGTAGTGGTGTTAGGCCAGGCAGTAATAAGAAAAAAATCTATGCAGTCCTTCACTATTCCATTTCCATTACTAACACCACTATTTTATTTTGAGAAACGATAGTGGTTTTACCTGAGTGCAAGAGCACCTGGGTGGGGGGACATTCTTCGTCACAAAAGTGATTGCACCTGCTGACAGTCCTTGTGGGCTATTGAGGCTACTCATGAGTTAAGAGCACTTGCATGGATTTTCTCATAGTCCTTGAGGGCTCTTGAGTGTACTCATGCATAAAGGGCATACTAACGTCATGCTTCCCTTCTCTCTCTTAGATGGTGCCAGGGGTGGGGGGGCACTGTACTTCTAAAATACAAGCTATTATGTGATGGTAACATCTGGTAGATTTATATTTCTCCTGTACATATAGGTGGGAATATACTTAAATTTACATGCATTTTAAGATTTGGAAGAGCTGGGTTACATGTCATATTGTGTTCTCAAAATATATTCTCTTTCTAGACTATACGTCATATATAGAAAGCTTTCCCCCCCTTTTTTATATGGTGTCTCTAAATCCATTTACCTTGGCTCTTAAATTTCTTTTTTCATTCCTATTCCTAGGCCCATGGTGACTGTACCTCTTGTTCTCCTTTCAACCCTCTTCGAGAAGAACCCTTCTAAATATATACATGGTTGACACACTTGAAGACATTTTAGGGTCAAGTGCAACTGGCAGGGTATAATTAGCAGAACCCCAGTGTAGCCACTCTTGAGAGAACTAGTTTTTCCAATGCCATGTTTTGTCTTCCACTGATATTTTTTCTCTGTGGACCTGTTGCCACTCTGCACAGTTATTTCCTGCTTGGAATAGTGAAAGCAGGGCTGACGCTAATAGCGCTCACTAAAAGGTAGCTGGCTATCAGAAAGGAAGGCAGCCTGGCCTTACCAGCGCAGTAAGGAGTAAGGGAGGGTAATCATTAACATCTCATAGGTAGCGATGGCAGAGCCTTTTGCATTAACCTCCAGACCCCTCCACTTTAAAATTTTGCAACAGTCTGCCTACATCTTTAGCTCCTCCCCTCTTATTACTACCTTCACTATGCTAGTGACACAAGATGCCAATAGTAGGTCTGGGGTCAATAGTTGGCAACAGTGGTATTGACAGGAGAGAATAAGATCATCTGTCGCCATTGGCTAGACATTGCACATTATACCTGCTGTGAGGTAGCTGTAAATGAAGAAGGACAAAAAGGACTGCCTTATGGAACAAATTGGTCATGTAGAATGAAGCACCGCTCAAATGTAAAAGCTGTCATTTATAGGAACGTGTTATTCCATCTACATTATGTCATACCGTTTGAAGGGGACAAGTTGTTGGTTGCTAGATAGCAAATAGCAAGAATAACCTTTGATGAAACTGTAATCTGTCACTCATATGAACAGAGATCACGTACCTCTCACACTCAACCTCAGATCTCAGAATCCCATAGTGTTATGGTCCCAATGAGATCAGTCCGTCATGCTAAAGGCTGGGATGTTAACACAACAAAACCACCGATTCACAGCCAACTGATGGCTGTCAGTTACTGACAGATGGCATAGGGGCAGTATCCTTAACCCTTTAATTGTTTCTAGTTATTTTAGAGCTTGTAGAATGATTATTTGGTTCACTATTAATCCCTAATTTTTTTTAATTCCACTATGACTGCACACTGGAAACCAACTCCAGACACCAGCCGGCCGTAATCACTGCGTGTGACATCATGACCTAATTGGATCTGAAAACGAGGCCCGCTGAAATCATGTTGTGGGATTCTGAGAGGCACGTGATCTCTGTTCATAGGGGTCAATGTCTGCTTTTCCCATCACTCTGATAAAGATTCCTGACATCTCTATAAACCCCCTTATCCTACATAGGACTCAATACTGAACACAAAAGGGAGCCTACTTTTAAGAGGGGGGAGTAGAGGGGGGGCTGTTATATTGTGTCCATAGGTAAAGCTCTGAGTTTCACCTCATATCTATTGAAGCTTCTTGCTAGAACCTCATAGCCGGCATTGAGCATGCAGTCATCATCGCTGAGACAAAAGCTATGTATGGTTCGTTTTTTAGGGCCTCTGCTGCTACACCTGTACACAATAATTATAGTTAGAATTTCACCTCTCCCTTTGAAATCCTCATAATTATAAACAAGTAAGGCTCCATTTATCTATCTTTTATGCTGACTAAAACTAGCTAAAAAGATCATCTCGCTGAGAGATCTCATATCTTTGTTATAGTTTTCAGTCTTTGATTCACACCCAAGTTGTTGGTTATGAGTATATTTGCACAGCAGGAGTGTTAACACCTTTTTCTTAACCCCTCCTAGTTTGCTAATTGATACTGCATTGTTATGATGTTAACAATAGGTCTGAGGTTGAGGGGTGTCAACAGTGGTGATATCAAAAGGGGAATCTCACTAATAAGCCTAGACATAGTACATTACCGTAATGGCCCGTTTAAGTGCCGGGGTCTCAAATAAGCGCCAGTGTCATATAAGCACTGGGGTACAGGGTCATTGAAATTATTCTTAAGCACTAGAAGCAGTATTCAAATAAGCGCCTGTCTCATAAGAGCGCCAGGGGTTGAGTAGGAGTGAAATCAATGAGCGCACGGGCACTTACACAGGCTACTACGGTACTCTTACTATAGAATAGGGCTTTCAGGATAGGTGTCAACATGGGCAATGACTGGAAATGAGCAATAGATTATGGGAGAAAATTTAGCATTTAACCTACCCCTATATATGGATATTATTGTCCAACCACGGTAGCATACACCTTTACATATACTATCATATTCATTTTTTGGTCCCATACAGCCCAAATCCCAACAAGTTGTCACTATTGGCTGCATGCACTAGTCAACACTGCGAAAGAAGCTATGTATGGTTCTGTTTTCTTCAGGCATCTACTGCTATACCTGTTCATAATATATGACGCGATCTGCGAAAAGGGGTATTAGTGCAGGGTGTTATAAGGCCCCTATTCCCAGTACATGTCACATATATTTAAAATACCATATTTCCCCTTGAATTCCTCATCATTTATATTTCTTTTATACTGACTAAGATTTGCTAACATCTTATCAGTGAGATATCTCATATCACAGCAGCCATGTCTACACCTTTTGCTTCACCCCTCTCAGTTTCCTCATTGATATTGCATTGTCATGATGCCAACAGTGCTGACAGTGGTAATATTAGAAGGGGAATGGCAGCCTCTTTCATTAATAAGCCTAGACATAGGATGGGTGTAAGCATGGGCAATGAATGTATGCAAACCAAATGAATACTAATTATTTTCAACTCACAAAGCTCAGTGAAGGTAGTCCCCTTTAAATCCTCTTTTGTTTCTGTCAAGGTCAGAACAGAAATACATGAATTTACAGTTGAGTGCCACTAAGTGGTAAGTCTGAGGTAGTAAGTGATGTTCTTCTAAAGGTACTATTTACAGAATTTGCACAGCCTCTGAGACAGAGTTGGAACATGTTATATGGAACCAGCTGCCTGCCTTATTTGCACAATCTACAGTGTGTGCATAATAATGTAACTGTGTCCGGTTTTCACTCTTTCTAGGCATGATGAAACTACAAAATTCATGTCTGTAGCTATTGAAGTTATTGACATAAGGAACACTTTGAATTCAGGAATTTAACATGCTTAAAGAGATAGAGAGGTAGCAAACCTAAGTGAGGAAGGCAAATTAAACCTTGGTCTTATATTGAGTTGTCAATAACATAAGAGGTCATGCTGATTGTTTGTGATTAAGCATTCTGGACAACACATAGATGATAATTTTCCATGGTGTGTTCTCATATAGTTAGGGAGAGAATGTTATATAACTATGCTTCAATTCAAATACAGCTACGAGAGAAAGGTCAGGCTGTGGTTGGCACAAAAGATAGCTAACAGTAATTTGAACGTCTTTTCTTATGCCTTTGTGTTCCCTCGATAGAACCCATGGTTTACAGAAACAGATACATTATATTCCTTTCTATTCTGTATGGGTTTGGATACCACTGTGCTGGGTATTCCACTGCCATTGGTCCGGGGACCTACTGCAGTGGTATAACAGCTTAAATGTTTGCCCAGAAAACTATACTAAGGAATATGCCAATTTCTCAGTTACCTCTCAAACATCGAACCCTATGGGAAGTAAGTATAATGTACTCTTACTTCCTTACAAAATTAAGTGAGGCTACCTATTTTGTTGATTCCAACCATGGCTTGCTCACATAAGCACAGTCAGAGACATCATATCTTAGCTAGAGTCATTGATTTCTGGTCATTTCTATCCCAGTTGCTTGCCCTTCAGAAGAAACCACTGGGAGGAACTGTTCATGCCCCCTAACCAGGTAATGTACGATTTCAAAACTAGATGATCCTCAGTACTAGGTAGTTGAGTGTATTGAAGATTTCCCATTTTTCAGAAATTAGTTTGCAATAATATTTTGTTGAAGACTCAACTCCTAGTTGTCCATAAATTATCAATGTTAGAAGGGGAAAGTTCCTGGAAAGGATTATGCTGAGGTGCTGGCTGAGGAGATCAATTTATAATGTACAGTGGCTTTTCTTTTCTTAAACTACATACTGTACATGTCCCTATGGATGCTTTATTTGGTTCATTTGTCACTACTAGGGGACACATAAGTTGTCTACATATATTTTCTATACATACTGAGCCTCATCTGCAGCAGGGTCCTAGCACATGTACAACAAACAATTAACTCCGCCTCTACGTATTTGTAATATGTGCTGGAATAAATCATATTTACTGCCATCCAATCATGTATATTCTCCTAATAAAGAATATTGTACTAAAAATAGCGTTATGTGTCATTTGTTCTTTCTTTCCATAGATGTAGTTCTGAACAACATTACATAATGGTAATAATTGCCATCATTCTTAAATGGCCTTTAGGCCACCATCCTTATTCTGCGGAACAGTAAAACGACTATAATACAGGATTGCTTTCAGGGCAAAGGGACATGCCCTTTGAGGAACACATCTAAAAGAAACGGGTGCATCACCAGCAATGCTATTATGTCTTGTTGTATTCTGCTCCTGGAGGCTATTTCTTAACACACTACGACTGCTGTCCCTTAAATCATAGTGAGAACCTAACAATTTGGCCTTAACAGTACCCTGCACTATTAGTCCCTTATGTCTGCACCAGTACGACTGCCCTACTAAACCTTATGTAATTATTGCATAGCTGCTAATTGTAGTGAGCAGTCGTAGGGCAGCTCCTACGATAGCCTGGCTTATTCATTGCACTTTTAAATCGTAGTGGCTGTGTGTAGTCGTAGTACATTGAGAAATGGCCTCCAGATACAACTTCTTCAGAAGGCGATTTTCTTTAGGCAGACAGCCAATACTATTTGAAACCCCATAATTTTGTGTCGTAGGTAGTGCCCTATGACTGCTCTGTACGATCAGCACTTATGTAGTAATTACATAGCTTTTAGGAGGGCAGTCGTAGTACTGCAGACACTACATGACCAATACCACTTGGCTGTAATGGCACTAAATGAAGGGTCCTGACTACCACTTGAAGGTGAGCAGTCGTAGTGTGTTAAGAAATGGCTCCCAGAAGAACAAAATATTACGTTTGATATAGATTTAATAGTGAGAGACTATCAGCTGATACAGATAACATAAATTAAAAATCTTACCTGATTCAGTCTATGTCATAAAGTATTCAAAATGTCCTGTCTTAGCTGGTCATAACATATGATAGGATCATATTTCAGAGCTAACGGTGACTCAGATTTGATCCCTGCCACACAATAGTGGGTGTGTTATGCTGTATTGAACCACACAGCACAAAATATCGACATAACCAGATAGCCGACCTCTTATACCCTCTCACAAAAAGACCACCAAAATCAGGGCTCCACTGACAAACTTCCTCAAAGGAAAACAAATTGAGCAAAGTTTTGCTCGCATGACTGAGCGCTTTAAACCCTGTGGAGCTTTATTCTGAGTATAACAATAGATCATGCATATATATTGTCACCCCGTTGTTCATCAATACTCCTTTGTATACTCCTATATCTCAGGTACAGAGTCATTTGAGCTGATTTGAGGTTGTATATGATAACATATTCAAAGGGAAAGCATCCACCATACCAATAAACCCCAGTTGAAAACATCAACTCCTATACACAACCATAATGCATACTCTTCACTCAGCCGTACCAAGTGACACATACTTTAAACCAATAGCTGATGTTCTGTCATTTTGTGTATCGGACTGATAATCATGCATGATGCTACCATATTTGAGGGGACAAAAGATTAGGTTGCTTTTTCTGATTTGAGAGGTTTTCCCCTTCTCATATTTGATGGTTAGTTGTCTGAAATTGGTTATTGCAGTTGGAGTCAAAATAAATCTGTTAATATCCAGCATTTTTAATATTTCAATTTTGCCATTTGCCGATCAGATCTGTAATTGACCTCGTCTCTGACCTACGTTGTGCATGATCCATGTGTAATTGACACATGACTCATGCATAACAGCACACAGCAGCTCCAAATACAGGAAGAATCCAACATCTGGACAGATTTGGCTACAGAGTTGGACCCACAAAAGGTTGGAAAAAAACACTGAGGTCAAAAGAGGGTCGACTGGACCCAATTTTCTCCTGATAGTCCTTCCACCATTTTAGTTTTTTTTTGCTACTCAATAGCTATTGTGTTGACATAGACTTCTGGATGAAATCCATGATACTAATTTGCCAAATTCTTAATTTGACCTGTGTTTCTTTTTAAATGAACAAACTATTCTAAGGGCAAGGATATGTGACAGAACACCAATTGAATGACTACAGGGGTTATGTGATACGGACTCATCCTTCCCACTCACGAAGTCAACCCCTCCTGGTGCTTGTTAAAAAGTGATATGAGGAAATCGTATTGAAATTGACTAGGGAAATACAGGTCTGCTATATAATTGTGCCTATAGGGCACCTAAAATAAACTACAGTTTTCCATTCTGTACTGGTCTCATTATTTAAATGTAGGATAGCTTTCCCACCATCGTTTCTCACTGCAGGCACCCACACATGTTTACCATCCACTAGATGAACCCTGAGATGTGACAAGTGTCCTCTACCATTAGCCAGTGTCTGATTGGTTGCATGACATTTTTACTACTTCTAGCAGATGTCAGGACTTCTGCACCCACTTAAATAAGGCTACCAGCACTGTACTGTGTATGCTCTACCAAGGTCAAAACTTGTGACCTAAGTACTTGAGGTGGCTTGAAACAGACAGTTTATGAAGAGTTTGGTTCCAAAACGCAATAAACGCCATTTTTAAAAAAGAGGCAAATATTTTCAAAGGCCTATAGGTTAGAGATGGTTGATTGTTATAAAGAAACCATTTTCTTTATTAGCCACATAGCTGACATAGGTAAGCTGGTATAATCAGTCACCCCTTCTACGAGGTTAATTTGTGGAAGAGGATTTGTATATTCTGTAATTAGTCATTTGTTTGTTGTTCTTTTGTTGATGCTTTTTCACATGTGTATATATTCATTGTTTAAGTATTACATAAAATTAAACTTATAGTTTGTGGTGTTAGTGATTTCAGGGAGAGGAGGGGACTGGTAATTTCATCAATAACTTGTTGTAGTTTTGAAGACAAATATAATGAAATCTATCAGATATTAGGAAGGAGTGACATAATATGTCTACGTGAAACCTGGCTAAAGCCTGCCTCACCTGATGGCCTGATTAATAGAGAGGATAGGTTACAGTATAGGAATGATAGAATGGTAAAAATTCTGGAGGAGTTGGCCTAAGTGTGAGGGCTGGCCTGGGGCAGTATATTAGAGTTGTAAATGACTTTACCATATAGACCATAGATTATGAAAGTACTGCTATTATGTTAAACCTTCCTGTTGAAAAGGATTTTTTGATTGTCTCTATCTATAGAATCCCAAATACGAATGTACCAAATTTTATCAATTTCCTACGATCCATCGCTGGTAATGAATATAACAACAATCCTGGTAGACATGAGACTTGGATCTTAGGTGATATTAATCTCAATATGTACGATGGAAATGATGCAGGGTGTGAAAGTTTCAGAAATGTGTGCAAGGATATTGGATGGAAAATACTAATTAATGAGGTGACGAGACAATTTAGTGGTACTTGTATTGATAACATAATTATAAATAGCTCAGATGTAACTAATGCAAGTACGGTCTCTGCCCTAATTTCTGATCACCTCCCAGGTTTGGGTTGTAGAGGACATGAGAATATCAGTTATGTTAGCACTAAGTATAGAGTAAGAGATTATAGAAACTTTAATGAAGACAGATTTAAAGATTTTTTAGAATCATGTGACTGGAAACCCTATTATAATATTACTGATGATCCTGATATATTATGGGATATGTTATTGATTCCGTTAATTGAGTATTTGGACATTTTTCACCCTCTTGTTGAATGATACATTAAAAAAAGTAGGAGATTATGGATTGATGATGAAGTTATGGATTTAGTATTTGAAAGAGAAGGATGGTTACATCTCTATAGTGCCAATAAAGGTGCTCAGGAAAAGCAAGCCGTAAAGGGTTGTCAAAGAAAAATTAGAAAGAAAATTAAAACAAATCAAATTGGTGGTGTCATGCAAGAGTTGCAAGTATGCTATGGTAATCCCAAAAAATTCTGGAAACACATAAATGTGTTTATATTGACATTTGTCAAGATCTATGAAGTTATTGTACTGTTTCATTTGTAACTTTCCTTTGAAAAATCAATAAAACTTGGTTTTCTCTATAGCATTATTTAATGAACATAGCAGTTCATTAATACAATGAGCAAGTCCAAAGAGAAAAAAAGAGCTGTCCAGAGTCTACATATTAAAGATTTTATTTAGAGGAGCACTTCAGAAATGGGTAAATGCTGAAAATCTGGAATGGATTTGATGTGTTTTGGAAGCAAACTCTTCATATTTTGGCCTGTTGAAAGAGTGGATTTCTTGGCTATATCAGGCTCAGCTCGAGTTTTTGGTAAGTCATATGAATTATTGTTTACCGAGTTTATTTAAGGTAAGGTATAGCATTAAAATCAAGGGTAGAGTTTGGGAAAGATGGTTGAGCAAAATAATCTACTCACTAAAATTAAATGCATTGACACTAGAAGAAATTGCCCTCTTCTCTTTCCCTAGCTCTGCCTCTTTCTCCCTCTAGCAGAAATATATATTTAAGATGTATGTGGTAAGGACCAAGGCATTGACCCTCTTCTAGTAATGACCATGCAGACATGATAGGTATAATCGTGTGAACATGAGCCCACAGTCAGGTAAGAGATGAGGTTACACATCCATCGTCCATGGGCCATGCCTTATGTTCTATGTGTTACCACTACACCACCTCTCCATGTAACACTTAGCATCTCTCGCCATCTTTTTAAAACGGCAGCCCATTCACTGATGCATGATAGAAGTGACCTTAAATGCAGAGGAGTACAGTGCATGCCTGAGCAAGGTCACATCTTGTCTATCTTTTCAGTGGGACATGAAGAATATCGACATGAAGAATATCGTTGGCTATTCTCTAAATAATGAATTTGGGGAGACATTGAGATCTGATGGCTGTAATCACTGGCAAATCAGGTACCTGAGGTTCCCAACCTTAGAAGGCAGACTGTTCTTTCTAGCTCTTTTTCAGAGGCTTTTTTTTCACTGATTAGACAATATATTTTACTAGGTAAAATCATTTGATATTTTCTCAACCAATGTTCATAAATATCTTTCCCTCTAATTCAATTTAGATTTAGAATTAAGCCTTGTGTCTACAGGGCCATATAATTGGTGGACGACAAAATTTCTGTCTTGTCATCGGGAATGGACGGCAAAAGTGGTTTTGGTGTCGGAAATTTTGTCTCTCACCACTTCTGCTGCCCTGTAGAGGGATAGATTTTCCTTTTTATGATGATCTCCTTCTGTCTGGAGTCAGCAGGTTCTTAGACTCTTTTTCATACATCAGCCTAGTTAGGACACTAAATTTCATGGGTCATTATGAGAATAGCAGTAAGTTACAATGTCAGAAGTTCTTTGAAGATGCAGAATTTAATGTTTCTGAAATTTTTAATTCCCTCATTTTTATGGATATCCTTTCTTAATGGGTTTAATCAGAGCATCTTGAGAAATGCCTTCCAGTAATGATGAGGACACAAATCATAATGCTTTCAAAGCCCAAAAGCAGATGTCAGAGGTACAGTGTTCAGTATTAAGTCCAGCGAAAATGATGCAGGTCTGCAGTGAGCAGACACGGGATGAGCAGACACGGAACAGATATTCTTTCCATTATTTGCCTATGATGGCCACATACTTTGAAAATAAGGGACAAATATGGTACTGTGGCATAAAGCACTGCCTTTGAACTCATCAAATCATTAGTTTCAGCTTTGAATTTACTCTTATGTCCCACATCTGCTCATTTGCTCATCCCGCGTCTGCTCATTTATGGAGCAGCTCAACAGTTTTTAGCCTTATTCAACCACAGTTTTTTTTATCCAAGGGGTCTGCATGGTCTCAATGAATTTCAAATGACCATATTTGTCCCATATGTTACAAAAATATGGATATCATAGGTAAATAATGGAAAAATATCTGTCCAATATCTGCTTGTTCTGTGTCTGCTCGTCCCGCGTCTGCTCACTTCAGACCTGCGTTACTTTCACTGGACTTGGTCTCTTGAAATATCCTTCATACTTATGACATGAGTGAAAATCTGAGATCCATGCCAATTGCAAAACAGTGCTATCGCGGCCTTACATTGAATACCGTGTGAAACAGACTGAATTGACCATAAGGAGACCTCATATCATCTGTTGTAGGCTTCGTTACCTATGCATGAATATATAATTTGTCATGCCTATTGGCATTTTACAAACATTTGTGAAAAATCAAACGTTGAAATTAGGTAAAATAGCCATGTCCCTGAGTACCAGAATGTAGCCATAGCATTACTCTATTTGACCTGTATATCTCATTCTGCTACCTTTAATAGTTTTTATACAAGGCTCACCTATTCAAAAGCCCTTTGGGATGTTCAAAATCAGGGTAACGAATGTATTGCCCTCCTATCTGTTACCATAGGAGTTATTTTTTATCACTGTGCCATGGCTTAGATAATCAATCTAACACTGTCCCCTTTGGGATTAGAATATGCCATCATACATATGAATAGGTTCTAGAGTATAAAGCATACATTTTCAAATTTTAATTTTTGACACATTTCCGACCCAATTGGCACGGATCTCAGATTTACACCCATATGCTATATGTATGTTTGGATGGAGGCAAAGAGGGTAACCACTAAAAGATGCTGACATCTAATCGGTTGATGTAAATAAATCTTCCCAGGCCTCATTTAGAAAAGAAGATTCTGAGATGCAAAGCCTTATAAAGTAGTGATTCATTGCATCTCTGAAGCTATAAATTCCTTTTTGTAAATCTGAAGAAGTTTTAACTAACTCTTGCGAAATTCCACATGTTACTGGCTGAGATCTTACCTACACCTGGGTAAGAAGTATCTGACTGACTATTTCACTTCTGCTCTACTGATCTGACATGTTACAAGGAAAAAGTTGATCGATCTGAAGATGATACGAGGGTCAGGTCGCCAGAAACCATCAGATTTCTGATTTCAAGGACAGACAAAGGAAAATCAGAGGTTTTTTATACATCCTTATTATATTTGTAAAGGGGCATCTCAGCTAATTGGAAACCCCTTTTATACTGACTTTCTCCAAGTGATTAAGTCTTTATGGCTTGAAATCGGAAAATCCATGATATCACATATGAGACCTGTGTACACTTCCTGTTTTAACACTTATAATGAGGGGTGAGTTAGTTACCATGTTTTAGCTTACTGCTTGTGTGTGGTGGGAAAAAGTCTCGGACATGACGACACAGCCGAGACTTTTATCAGTATAAATCTATTTAAGTGACTGTCAATCAAAGACATATGAGGAAAGAAACACAATTCTTTCACCAATTAAAGGGACCAAATGGTGCTACACAAAGACCATTAAAGAACTTGCCACCTTACAGCCTAACCACATGTTTGATTCAAATAAAAGTCACAGACGTGACATTACATGAAAGTACAGATGTAACAATGTATGGTGAAAATGTCACTGTGTCCGATTTTAAATGGTTTATGGTAATGCTCTCTGTGAGAATAGACTAAACAAAAAATGACTTCTAGATATAATAATATGAATTGAATCAAAACATGGTGCTGTAAAGTTATAAAAACAGCATTTTTGTCCACTTTTTCAACTTTGAGGCACCATAACTCAAGAAATCCATGATGGATCGGTATCAATTTGTATTTCCTTGATCGCACTAACTGTTCTCTATTAAATATGGCCAAAAGGAATATTATTGATTAATAATTATTTTATTAATACAGAACCATCAGAGCTCAAAATGGGCCTGAAAACACAGAATCTAATGGTTTCTGGCGACCTGACCCACGATCTAAATTTGAAAGGTAAAGTTCTACTATAGGATATTGCTGAGAAAGAGAAAAAGAAAATGTTTACCAAACTCAGAATTTCTCTTCTCTAGATTAGATAATCCTGGTCTTTAAGTCAAGTCTATTATTTCTGAACGGTTGTATCATATGCATTTATTTTCTAAGCAATCTTCCTGTCTCGGTATGATATAAAGATGAAAAACCAATGTTTTTTTGTACAATGTTTACATTGAAATAGTATTTTGATTCGACCAACCAACATCACATAGTACATCTCTCTTTGAAGCATACTCCATGTCTAACATTACCTGCCTTAAGGCCCTTATCAACACTCGTACATGTGGGGGTGATTTGGTGGAAACGCTGAAGTTATAGGAGAGTCATCATGTATCATGTTTCTTTAGAGCCATGCATCTGACTAATTGTCAGTCTACCTCATCCAAACATGGTAGCTCACCTGACCCCATACTATAACACTAACCCAGGAATTTGAAAGACATGGGAAGGCACATTTACCTGCAGTCAATAGGCCTTAAATAATCAAGGCTTCAAGGGTTAACATACAATCAGCCTTGAATGGATGATTATGTCATTTGACCTAGCAAAGCCGGCCCCTTCATGGTGATAATGATGAAACTGATGCTTTACAATGTGAAGAATGGCAACAAAGACAATGCTTACATTTCAAGGCTTCGTATTGATTGAAATACCAGAGTATAATATAATTAGATGTCATACCATGGTTGCCGCATCAAATAGCTAAGCCCTATAGGAGTGCGTGATGAAGAACCCTGCCTCTGCAGCGCAAAGCGGCTTACATGTCCTGGCCCCTTATTGGGATGGATTCCTCATGCAATCAAAGAGCTTCACAAGATCCCGTCCTCCCCCCTTTTGGGTACTATGGATTTGGAAAAGAGGGAAAATTACATAACAAGTCACAACAGGCTCAGGATGTCTGAGGGTATAAAAAGGAGATGGAGACGATTACTGTATATCAGGTTGGCATATTACACTAAATTCAGGTTTCTTGTTCAAATATACTTACTAGTACCTTTTGTATGATGTCTATAATGTTGTAGAATTGGGAACATGTGTGTGCCTTATCCCAGGACCTTAGTGCACCATGTATCACGGTCCTTTTTTGAAGGAACATCTTGTCACACATTCTGGTAATCAAAACTTTAAATAGATTATTTGAGTTGCCAATCTCAATAGGAATATAAACATCTGAAATCATTTAGTTTTAAGGTAATCAAATAAATGACTTAGCAACAGTAACCTTTTGTAAAGGGGGGAGAGTTAATCACATTGTTTAATCCCGAAAGTTTTTCACAGACATATTACTTCTTATTAAAATCTTGGAGCTGTGTCTAGCTCCTATTTCAGGCAAGGGGGTAGGTGCACCTGAGTAGTATATGTGTCTGGTACCTACTTAGAGACCTTTTACTGCAGACTGGCTTCTTCCTCTGCCAGTCTCCAGAAAACTCCAGCCATCTCATTCATGATAACACCTTACTGGTAACAGGCCTTAATCTATTTAGCACTGGACCCTGGCTGACTGAGCATTATATCACAACAGTTCCCAGCAAATTGTCGTTATCTGTCGCCATGATTGGTCATCAATGATAACTCCTCTTTTAGTGACAACTCACTGCGTCACTTTCGCCACTAGGTGTCAGTCTCACTTTTGCCACTAGGTGTCAGTCTCACATGGCATGGTGATTTATCACAACAGTCGCCAACATGATCTCAGTCACTGCATGAGTATGTGCCACCCCTAGTCATCCCTCACAAAGCATGGTGACTTATCACCACCATCGCCGACATGGATCTAACTCACTGTGTGAGTATGTGCCACTGCCTGTCAACTCTCACTCAGAATGGCGGCTTATCACAACCATCGCCAAATGGATCTGACTCACTGTGTGAATATGTGCCACTCCCAGTCAGTTCTCACTCAGAATGGCGACTTATCACCAACATCACTAATATGGATCTCACTCCCTGCGTGAGTATCCATCACTCCCAGTCAACTCTCACTCAGAATGGCAGCTTATCACCACCATCGCCAACATGGATCTCACTCACTCCATCAATATGTGCCACTGTCTGTCAACTCTCACTCAGAATGGTGACTTTTCACCTGCATTGCCTCATGGCTCTTACTCACTGCATGAGTTAGTGTCACTCCTAGTTAATCTTCTCTCAAAATGGTGACTTATCACCACCATCGCTGACATGGATGTCACTCTCTGTGTGAGTGTGTGCCACTGTCATCAACTCTCACACAAAATATTGCAAACATTGGTCTCACTCAATGCGTAAATTTGTGTCACTCAAAGTCAATGCTCTCTAAGGATTGCATCATCTGTCACTTAGTCTCACTCAGAATGGCAACTTATCACCACCATTGCCAAAGTTGTCGAGACAACACCACTGTTCAACATGTAGCCTATCTAGGAAGTGTGGCCATGAAGTATAAGTCCCATACGTATCAAATGTGCTTTGTTTCAAACTGATTTCCATGTAATACTTCAGAGTTGAATCAAACAAGATTATATAGAGAAAATATCAGTTGAATTTAGATAGAGGTATCTCTAAAATGAAGGCAACTATCCATAAACACCTTTTCTCTGGTTACAGGAAAAATACATAGGGAAATATCTACATGAATACCTTGTCCACGGTTAGAGGGAAGATAAATATAGCAATACCTTCTCTGGCAAAATATACTTTTATCTGGCATGATGTCAATGATTATGAGCTTTTCACCTAACAAGGTGAGTGATCACCTGCGTCGCCATCACTGGTGAGTCTGAGTGATTACCACTGTCGCTATCCATGGTGAACCTGCGCTATGACATGGTGAGCGTTTCATCTAGCGAGGTGAGTGATTAAAGTTCTGCCTTGCCATCCTTGGTGAGTGTATGTCATCATGATCGTTTCCAACCATGGTGAATGTGCGCTATAGCATGGTGTGCGTTTCATCTAGTGAGGTGGGTGATCACTCATGTCGCCATCCCTGGTGAGTGTGGGTGATTAAAATCCTCACCGTCTGTGGTGAACCTGTGCTATCACGAGGTACGCGTTTCATCTAGCGAGGTGAGTGATCACCCAAGTGACCATCCCCCGTGAGTGTGACTGATCACGATCCTTGCTATCCGTGGTGACGTGCTGGTGTACAACTCATCTAGCGAAGTGAGTGATCACTCATGTCTCCATCCCTGGTGAGGATGAGTGATCACTCATGTCACCATCCCTGGTGAACATGCGTTATGACAAGGTGCATGTTTCATCTAGTGAGGTGAGTTGAAATAGGGGACATGTAGCTTTGGTTTTAATGGAAAATTTAGAAATTATTCAAATATTCTTATGGACTTTGAGTAAAATTGTCATTTTGATGACACACATATGACCTTCTAAAGAGGGATGCTCTAAAATATTGTATACAACATATGAAAACATCGGGGTATTAACCAGGTCATTAAGGATTAAACTTTTACAGTTAAAAGTACCACAAAAATCCAACCACCAAGGCATATCCTGCCTGGTACATTTAGAGATTTTAATGTAACCCCTAGGTCTAGCCCGAGCACACAAGTCAAAAATCCTTCTACTAAACGTTCTGCCACCTTTTACTACCTGAGAGCAAAAAGAAATGAGACCACCAATCCTCTCAAGGTTCTTTTTGGAAATGAACTTCTTATTAATATTGTCTAATAAGATGCCTTTCATTTTTCCTACTTTATCAATAGGTAGAGATAATTCCAGCTCAACAGAATTAAAAAAATTACCTAGAAATTTGCACTTCTGTGCTGGTCTGGTTACTTTTTCCTTAGAAGTTATAAAGCCCATGTTTTCCATACACTCTATCAACAAATTTCTCTGACTGAGACACTCTTCATATGATTCTGCAATGACTATAAAATCGTCTAAATAATTAACAATCATTTTTACACCATAGAACTTTGCTACCTCTGCAATGAAGTCAGAAATTTTGTTAAATATATATGGGGTGCATTTAAGACCAAAGGTTAGTCTGTTACTAACATAGTATTCTTCACCATGTCCAAAGTCCCATCTGAAACCCTGCAAAGTTGTATGGGGACCATATATATTTATAGACCTGTAAGCCGACTTCAAGTCAACCACACTCATATAATCATTCATATCTAATTGAGCAGTAACAGTGCTAATATTATTATAGGTAAAAGTTGAGCTAGTAGTATCCATAAAATTATTAATAAAGATTTTCTCAGGCATACTATAATCAGTTATGGGTCTTAACTTGCCATTAGATTTTTTCTACTTCACCAAGAGAATGGATACACTGGGGTTTACTATCAGTTTTTGAGACAAGACCCGCCTCCAGCTCGTCCAATAATATACCACAAAATTTATTGTAAAATTTTCCTTCAAGAATAGACTTAGAATTCCTACAGTCGTAGGTAGTTTTACAATCTGAATCTATAATCTTGAAACCTTGAACGAAACCATGCCATAGAAAATCAGCCTCAATACCACTAATATCAATGAGATCTTTTTTGTTGAAGGAAATCAGCCACCCTACATGGCAAAATTTGGGCTCTCTCCCCACCAATAAAATGAACACACATACATGTATACACCTTTTATACAATTGTCATACACCCTGATGCTAGGTAAACCTTTGACATTCACAGAAGAAAAGTGGTTCATCATCACCCTGTACTGGGCCATTATATGTATCACACATATTATTTACTTCAATATAATTATTAACCCCATCTATATTACCCAAAGAATTAATTTCTTGGAATACACCCTGACTTAAAATGGGTTCGAGTGCATGAGGGATATCATCAATCCTATCCGCATTTTCCACCTCCTGTAACGGAGCTTGTGGAGGTAAGTCGATATCTACCACACCTACCATAACTGGATCGGGCACCAAACACATATAGCCGCCAGCTATAGGACATCGACCACCTACAATTTCCTAATCATTTCTGACTTTTTGGCAGTCAGTCTTACCATATCCAGTTGCATTAAAACCGCTGCAGATATGCCTATACTTGCAGGGGTCTCTCAAACACGCCTCTGCTCTGTTGAAAGCATAGCAAGAATTGTTTGAAATTTTTTGTTTGGTCCCATTTCTAGTTTTGGTGGCGTATGCTTTCTTAGCCTGGATTGTACCATCGTACGAGATATGTCTAAGAATGTCACAATTATCAATAACTCTAAATGCCTCGATACCATACTTGTTAGCTCTAGTTCTAACAGATTTGTCATAAGCCACCAGGGCTGCCACTGTATACATTTTAGTCCCTGCTTTTTCTACTAGAACCTGTAAATGCTTTGACATACCCTCCACATCATCATTCTCCTTGTAACAATCCAATACAAGGTTGACCAATACTAATTTCTCTACTGTATCAATCTTATCACACTTCTTTACATAGATCTCATGGTCAAACTCACCTTTTTTGGTACCAACGTGTAGCTTAGAAGATGTGGAATCTAATGACGACCCTCTTGAGGAGGTATGCGCCCCGTGACGAGCAGAAAATGACGATTTCGACCTCCGCTGACAACCACGGCGAGTGACCTCCTCCCATCTTGAACCATTGCTATGGACGCTTGGAGAACGCTGTCGTCTCTCCTTGGAAACGCGGCTGCGTCCTTGCCGACCTGACGTCATCGCCCGCTTGTAAACATCAGCATGTGTATGCCCTGCCCCCTCAGTCGAATCCAACATCGCGTCTCTCCTGTCCCCTCTAGTAGCATAGGATAGTAATAATTTACCAATATAAATATCTTTGTTTCATAATAACCTACTGATGTTAATGACATACTGATAAAAATAGGTATATTGACTAACATCAAGGAGTTCTTCTGGGATGACTCAAATTATAACATTAATTATATATTCCACTTGTATATCTTTCAATCTTATAGATATAGTCAATTGTATATGGGTAGAAGATATTCACATGTTTGAAAGAATCATATAATTAAGAACCCTACTGAGAACGCATAAATTTGGAAAGACAGCGCAGAATCAGAGGGTCACATGTACATTTAACCTGCTGGGAGTTGCCTTTGGTTTTGCAGTATCAGAAGGTCTTCTTTAATCCAATAGATGCAATTTCACTGTAATAAAAATGTATTATTTGCAAACAGGTTTTGAAAAGTTTCCTTTTAAGCATGAATTGACAATTCTTTTCTTTGTCTTGAAAACAAGAGAATGTGATCACACAGAAAACGGATCCTGATTTTTTGTCCTTAACGTATGCAATTACACGATGCCTCAGAAAACACTCCATACTGATTTAATTTCATTCATCTTTAAGCATTGAAAAAAAAATGGAGATGAAGCAGAAATTCAAAAGAAAAGAAACGGTAGATCTTAATGCATGACAATTGAAACAGAGCAAACATGAGAAAAAGAAAATGTACTCACGAGGAAAACTTACAACTGAAAATACTCTGCAGAAGCGGATGACACCTGTGACGAAAGCACAAAAGAAAAGAGAACACAAAATGCATATTTTTCTTTTACCATTCACTGTGATGCACTCATTCTCAAATAACATTTGTAACCAGAATGGTTTCATATCCACTGAACGTGACAGTTTACAAAACCGGAACTGCTTTGGATGCTTGAGGACAAAGGCATTGCTATTTGTAGTTGGACGATTCTTATGACAAGTTACTAGGTTAAGACGAATAAGTAACACACTAAAAAAATTGTGCCAAATGATTTCTGCTCACGAGCTTCATCATCATCACTTCTAGTCCTCCTAATGAAGGAATTGATTGGTTGATGGGTATCAAAAAGCAAGCATAACCTTCTGAAAGGTCTGAAATATTGCTTTTCCCTCCCCTAATAACTAAGTCGATAGTATCCAATGGACCAAAAGTCTCACTGCAACTTTCCACAGAGAAATGAGATGAGCGAACCGCCACTTCCATTACTAATCATCTAATTCATGAATTGGCTGTGACTCCCCAATATTTCTGCCTGCATTTCAAAGAGTCGGCAGCTTACAGCTGGCTCTTTTAGCCATTTCATAAAGGAATGAGAAACGATCTCCACTATTCTATCTACTCAGTTGCAGGGTTAAGCTTTGGCTGGCAACCTGCCTCTATATTGGGACATTATAGCAGGCAGGCCATGCCTACAAAATCCCCTGTCAATCATGCCCTGTTGTCACCCTTATCCATAAGAGGGCACCAAGGTAGCTGTAACATATGTAATGGGGTCAATATCACTGCACTGGCCTCTCTCCTATAGAGATGTTTGGTACAGACACTGTGCATGGAGTTTATATAATGCCATCTTGTGGATGCCAGATGTACTTATCCCCACATCATGGGGAGAATGCCATCAGGCATGGTCAGCGGGTACTATGTCCTCAATACCCATGGGCACCAGCGTATGTTAAGCTTACAGCCAACAGCTTACCTAGGGTGTGCAGCGGTATTATCCATTACTCCCTATGTGGATTCGAAATGCTTGATCTGACACCTGGTAAGAAAAGCTCTGATAACAGCTATCCTAATGGGTACCAGTTGTATTCACAGGGAATTTAGGCAATTTTCTTACACGTTGATTATATTTCTCTAGATACCTAGGTAGAATATTCACTGATAGTGTTTTTCAATCCTGCATGACTTGGTATAAGACACAGCCAAGTCTCCATCGGCCCTTGTGCACTGTGTCTACACTCTTTGTTGACGACATTGGTGGTGAATGGTCATTGAACATTCAGCTTTGCTATCTATCCATTTGCCCTATGTCTAGCCCTTAGTTGTTTCTTAAATATAGAGCAAAGAGAGTAAGATGGAAACAAAGTGTGTGAGACTAATATCCTATCAAACATAATCTTATTTGGTGGATACCTTCCCTTTGGAATATACAACAGAACAGTGACAAAGGCCTGCCTCTTGATTTCCAACCTCTAGCCCGCATTGAGCCCCTTTTTGTGGATTTCTGTGGAGCACTGTTATCACTTATATCTAAATGATCTTAGTATTGAGTGTACATGTACTAGTGATCACTGAGGAAATGTAAAAAAAAGTATTTATATAAACGGTTGTCCCTTTTTTGCACCTACAGTCTAAAACTGTACATTATAAGGTTTGTATAGCATTAATCCCTTTGAAATCCTCCTCATAATAAACACGTTAGGCTCCTTTTATACTTAATAATACTTGCTATCAAGATTCACTCAGTGAAGCATCTCTTATTCATAGCTATAGTTATCAGTTTCTGACCCAAGTTGTTGGTCATGGAATACATTTGCACAGTAGGAGTGTCTACACCTTTTGTTTCACCCTTCTTAGTCTGCTCATTGCTATTGCATTGCCATGATCACAGTAGATCTGAGGTTGAGAGGTGCCGGCAGTATTAATATTAGAAGGGGAATGACAGCCTCTCTCAGTAATAAGTCTAGACATAGTACGTTACTAAGGGAAGCTGTAAGCACAGGCTATGAAGGGAAATGATCAATGCATTATGGGGGAAAGCTGGTTGTGCATAGTAAAGAAGTTGCATGTAGCCAGTGTAATCCGAATGAACAATAAGTATTTTCAACTCACAAAACTTGTTTTATTTTGTAAACTACCGACAACCTACAGTCTATAAAAAACGTTTTTCCCCCCACAGGCCATTCGGTTCTGCAGATGTTATTGTTCTGCAGGCCCGGACTGATTTTAGCAGGACCGGATTCCTCAAGATCACTATTGTCAAGAAAGAAATGATAAAAAACAACACTCAACTCACTATTTTAATCAATTACCCCTTTAAATCTTAGTAAAATGAAATGCCTTTCGTTTCAGGCTGTGAAAACTTAAATAATCGTAAACCAAGCCCCCAAGATTTCAGTCAGACATTCAGTCCTCTGGTCTGGTCATTTCTGCAGGCCCGGAAGTGATTTTGACAGCAATGGCCTTGGTACCATGAGTTCTTATATTGACTGAAATTACATTGGACATCTATTAAAGGCTTAGTTCTGTGTCTACTGTCACTTAGAGTTACCTTTAGCCCAAGTGCTTATGCCATACAAAATGTTCTACCTGTGGCTTGTAACATATAATTTGCTGCCTGCCTATGTAATGATCATTGTTTCTACACACTCTATTGACACAATTAGGGCATATTAATGTCACATTGCTTGTATTCCACTATTTCCTAACATAAAAGGAGAACAATACATTCTTGTTTGTAATTGAATTTAGACACTTAACCTATTTTTGAAATAAAAAGTAGGACACCCTAGATGTGGGGAGATCTTGGAATTTGGTATTATATAGGGGTGGTTCAGAAGATGGGTGTTTTTGATAAAGAAAGAGGCTGATTGTCAGTGATGAAACACATAGAGATTAATTTTCCATGGTGTATTTTATGTATACGTTCCTCCCCTCTAAAAATGAAATATACAATATTATCATTATAGACCGGCAGCTGCAGACATATTTGGTCAACCCTAACCATATTTTTTTTAGCTATACCATCAGATCTATTGCTCATTTAACAGTGTCCCAATCCACCATTGACCTCCCATCCTTATAAGAATGTCTCTGAGGCTCATGCATTTCTTAGCCTCACCATGCCATCCATCACTCGTGAATATGGCAGTGTCAACATAAAGCAGGTCTGCGACTGCTGCAATTTACACCATAAGCATGACTGACGATAATGAATTATCTGTCACAAGGCCACAATCAAAATAATAGTATTCCGGGCCATTGCACCTATGGTCTACCAGCGTACTATGTCAGGATTTGGATCAAGAGAAATCGATCATCTCACCACAGAAAACTTAGTGCTTGACCCATGGTGCTTTCAGTAGCCCTCTGAAGGTATTTAGTTGAAGGAAATTCTCAGAAGCTCTGTGTGGTTTATAGAATTGTTCCTGTGGTTTTGAGGAGGTCCTTTTGGAACATTGCCCGGCGAAAGATTTCCTTAAACCATGATTATGTTGCTTCTTGTTCAGTCAGTCTTATATACCTAGTACAACTTTTACATTTATCCAGAATGGTTTACTTTTGCATGGACAAATATTTGCATCCCATCCACACCCATGGGTATTGCATCTGTTTCTGATACATGAAGTCATTTCTCAAGGCACTACAACAACCAAGAGATTGTAAATATCAATGCAATTTCTATCATAGATTATGAAGGGTTTGGAGGGTGTGTAATGCTGTGTTTTAGCCATATGGAACATGTGTGAGGAGCCTTTCAGACATGTGTGATCTGGTGACATTGTGTGGCACCCTCTTTTATCATTATGTGAGAGGGGCGTATGCAGTAGTTTGCCATGTAGACACTCTGTGCTCTGTAGCTAAAACATGGCACAGTATCATCATTCTCATTATACCTTTCCATTACATTTAAGGTGCTCTACCTAAATTGTTACGCCACAGAGGTGCTCGAAGCTCAAAACATATTACAAAAACACAGTGGCGGATCCTCTAGTAAGGCGGGGGGGGAAGGCCTGGTAAAATTGGTGAAGTACTACATGCCCCAGAGCACCACATATGAAGCACAGAAGATTTTAAGGGAATAGACTTGAAATGGTGCGATTATATTAAGTCTCAGGTCTGACATTTAAAATTTTAGGTGGATTTGAGACTTGGCCTCCTAAGGCATTCTGGTACCGGTACACCATTTACATTGGCATGTACTCTCCTACCCCCATTCCCACCCCAACGTAAATTAAACTTGGCCTTTAAAGTAAACAATTTTCTGTTGCGAAATCCTGTTTATATGTGGGGGTCCAGTGACATTTTGCAATCCTTGAGGCCAAATGGTGCATTCTAGTGTTTTCAGGAGGCCATTTCGTAACACACTACGAGTGCTGTCCTTCAAATCGTAGTGCTATGTCTTATAATATTGCCTTTACAGTATCACACACTAGTAGTCACTAATGCCTGCAACACTACGACTGCCATACCAAACCTTATGTAATATCTGCATAGCTGCTAATCATACTGAACACCTACGATCACCTGGCATATTCCTTGCAGTCTCAAAATCTAGTGACCGTGTGTGGTCGTAGTATGTTAAAGTGCTGGTTCCACAGGCATAAATCCGTCGGATTAGCACTAATCCGACCGATTTTTTTCTATACTTTTGATATATTATAAATCGTCGGATTAGGTCTATTCTAATCGTCGGATTAGGGCTATTCCGACCGATTGTATGGCTGTGGAACCAACGCTTAAGAAATGGCCTCATGAGGATGAATTGGAAATCAGTGTGTAATGAGTTTAAAGGAAGTGTGCATCAGAGGTGGTACCAGAGTGTTGTTATAGTTATATACTACTCTGGGTGTTCAGTCAGCTTTCAGTGGGTACATGTACTTCCCTCTCACTGCAACCTGGCCATGGATTTAAGAAGTCATAATGGAATTGTTTAGCAGTGAAAGGGCAGTGGGACAGCAGTCCTGAAGCAGGCGGTCCAAAATATCCAACCTTAGAGAAGAGAGAAGACTAATCTTTTCAAATTTGTGAAAATTTCAATTTCCATAGCACATAATATATGATAGGGCAACAGTTTATTTCCTTACAATCTAAGCTTTCTAACAGTATAATATGGAACACTATATTTAAATATCTGCCTCCCTCTCTCCTTCCCTCTCGTTCTCTTTTCCTGCCCCCCTCCTCTTTTCTTTCTTCTTTTTTTTTTTGTCGGGGGGGGGGCAGGCCCCCTAGGCCCCCTCTGGATCCGCCAATGATTTAGACATGATGCTTAAAATGATCCTGTGCCCTGTGGAATGATGCTGTTGGGCAATTCATAGGTCTCTTAGCTTTTGTAAATAGCAATCTGCTAGGCCCTCAGGGGATGGAGATTGCCTATAATTAGACAGAGGGTGTTCCATCCCGAAAAAAGTATGCCTATTTCAGTCCCTAGAAAATCACCAAAAGTAATCATCTCTTGTGATAATTCCCAACACTAATGCACTAAGACCATCTTCATCTAGATTGACATTTGGTTTGGCTTCTGGTAGCTTGTTTTGCCCGGGAAGGCATCTGATGGAAATGCGGGTCATGTGGTTTAGTAGTTCCCCTCTAAAACCTCCTTTGCAAACGAGTTCATACCAGAAATACATTAAGAGTTGATTTTCACTAAATGGTCACATTGATGGTCAATGCCAGATATTTGATGGCATAAGATTTACAGTTAGCCATTACTTCGTAGTGAGATTACTTGTTATTACCCTGCATCTAGTGGTAACTAAGGATTACACAGGTATGACTTCCATACCAAACCCTATATTTCTACTACATTAAATGTTGATGATACAGAATAGTTGTAGTGCATAACCTTCAATGACTAACTCTAATTTTGAGGGTTTAAAATCGCAGTGGCTGTATGCAGTCATGCCATTGGGAAATGCTTCTTAGGAGCGAGTCTCCAATTAGTCAATAGCTATCTGGTCTAAACCTCAGTCCCAGTTATTAACCTTTAGCTTCCGATAAATAAGCAAATTACGGTACCTATTTTGTTGAATCTGACCAAGACTTGCTCACATTAGGACAGACAAAGAAATCATATCTTTGATAGGGTCTTCAGTTTCTGGTCAACACACTAGTTGTTGGACATGAAATACATTTCTGATCCAGTTGCCTGCCATTCAGCAGAAACCACTTGAAGAAACGTTTGACGCATCACCACGAAACAAATAAGTAAGGTAGTATTTGATTCCCTGGTTCAGTCACCAAATGTAAGCTACATACTGTCATATTTTTCCCTATTGTAGAATAGCTTTCCACCACAATATTCGCACTGCAGGTACCCACACGTGATTGACATCCAGGCTCCACTGGATAAATTCTGTGGCAAGTGTCAACTACCATTAGCCAGGACCTGATTGGTTGCATGACATTCTCACTACGTCTAGTGGATTTCAGGACCTCTGCACCCACTTAAATAAGGAAACCGACATTATTCTCTACTAATGTCAAAATTTGTGACCTATATACTTGAGGTGGCAAGAACCAGGTGGTATATGCTGACCTAGTGACAGAGCTGATCCTTTTGCTATAATAGGCTAGGCTCAGGGTTTAGGTAAGGTATAAGCTCTGTCATATAGATAGATACTCGCTGTATCTTTTTTTCCATTTTTCGCTCTGTCTCTTTCTCCCACTTGCAGAAGTATATTCAATATGTATGTGGTAAGAGCCGAGGCATTCACCCTCCTGTAGAAATGAACATGAATACATGATAGGTATAGTTATGTAAACATAAGCCCTGAGTCTAGGCTAAACAAAAGTTTGTTGCATAGCCTTACCTAGCACACCAGCCTTACTTAGCACAGCAGTGACAACCATAAACATTAAACTCAGATTTGATAATTATGGTCTTTAATTCAACTCTTACAATTTGTGAATGGTTTCTTTATATGTATCAATTTCTTATCAATCTACATGTCTAAGAGTGATATAAATTTGAAAAATCCAATGTAAATTTGAAGGCAATGGAAGGAGAATTTACCTGCAGTCCCTAGGCTCAAATAATCAAGGCTTTAGGGGTTAACATACAATCAGACTGAATGATTATGTCATTTGACCTAGCAAAAGAGTACCCCTTTATGGTGATAATGATGAAACTGAACCTTCACAGTGTGAAGGATGGAAAGAAATGCAATGCTTACATGTCAACGTTTGTTATCAATTGAAAGAACTGAGTATAATACAATCAGTGGTCATAACATGGCTGCCGCATCAGATAGCTGAGCTGCATGGCTGTGCATGATGAAGAACTTTGTCTCTGCAACTCAAAAGCGGCTTCCATGTCTTAGTCGCTCATTCGGATGGTTTCCTAATGCAATCAAAGGACATCATATGAGTAAGCAAAGGGTGAGGATATCTGGATCGTGTTTCAATAGTTTCCACGACTAGACACCCTCAAATCGTAGTGGGAGGTGTAAGAAATGACTCCATACCAGTGACTACATAGTGAGCTCCAGTAGAGGCCTCAAAATAGCAGCTGCTATTTATTCAACTACTGGCTCAATACACACCACTATGAAGTCATAGCACCCAGTCGTAGGGGCCACTATTGGCTACATAGTGACCAGTCATACCTCCTTCATGGTCTAGTATGCACTCCTGTGTTCAAATGAGCATAGGGCTGCAGTAACTACCATACTGTCTCATATAAGAGCTGAGCCTTGAATAGCAGCCTCCCTTGAATAGGGGCTGGGGTAGGAGGGCTGTCAAATCAATAGGGGCCGGGCCTTGAACAGGGGCCTGGTGGGGCCAGTTTTAGGTGGTTTTAGGAAGACAACCAAGACCCCCAGCCCAAAAGATGTATAATTGTTCTAGATAATTCCCTTTCAAATCACATATGATAGATCTATATCTGTGACATGTGCTGGGAATAGGGCCCTTAATGTAGCCTGCACTAAGGGCCTTTTTTGCAGATCGTGTTACATAAATTTTAATGACCTATTTGTGTATAAAACAATGTACGCTCTGTTATTCTTTCTTAATAGTAGGGCTGAGGTGTCAGCTAGGTGTGATATCCTTTGTAATTTTATTAGAAGGCCATGGTGGGTGAGGGTTGGGTATGACAGGCATGACAGCTTTGTAAGGCCTAGTGTTCTATCTACACCACTGCATACTAGTAACTACATAGTTGGCCCATGTGCGGCCATAATGCTCAATTCTTAGGTGAATGTCCACAATTTTGCAATGATATTTTATTCTTTTGAAAAAAAAACCTGCCATCCCAGAGGCAAAGGCGCTGGCCACAGGGTTATTGGTAGTAGTGTAAAGAGCCCAGATTGGGTACATTTGAGCAAAGGAGTGCAGAGGGCAGCAGCTAAGGCTACCCACTAATTATTCACATGGAGGGTTGTCATACCAGGATCCCTTATTGAGTCACTGCTGTGGTGGCTATTTAGCCAGCAGGCAGTACGATCACCCAGTAATGTAGCCAGCTATTTAGTCACCAAGGCCAAAATCCTGAGATCACCTGCTAAGATTTGACCCATCTCCAGTCATAGCAGGCTGAACCTGTCGTGGAAACTATTGAAACACGATCCTGAGGGTATATGGGAGATTACTTTATATTGGGTGGGCTAACTCCACTGTCACCATCATGAATAATTGTCCATAGCCCTGCATTTGCACTTCTCATCCAATACATCTTGAAAAGTTATATATGTATATCAATACACTTTTATTGCAAGGGAATGAATATAAGACGAAATCTTTCGAAAATGGTTTGGCAGATCTCATGACTATCAATAACATAATATATACGGTTCTTACACATATTACTACAGATTTCACTTCTTTTTTTTTTATTCATATTAAAATCTAGGTCTCTTGTCATATACACTTCTGACCTTTGTATGATTTCTATCATATTTTAGAATTGGGAAGTAGTTTATTGTTATCGCAGACTTAGGAGAATGTTTCATAGTTTGGTTTCTTTACCAAAGATGACTTAACGTGAGTTCATTCATTAAACACTGATACAACAGAGCTTAACTGTCCGTCACCTGAGATGTCAGAAATGGAACTTTTCTTTTTCCTTGTTACAGGGTAGATCAGACTTTTTCAGCAGAAAGTCTGTCAGTGGAAGTCATTAAAACGTCATCAATAACTCAAATGTAGACAGTAGTTTATTTGAAACTATTAATGTCAACTGATTTATTTTCATCTTGCAAATATGCTGTCAGCTATCGAATTATTTTCTTCTTATTGTAGATGAACCTTGGCATGACATGCCTTTAAAAAAGGACTGGCCAATCACATTCAGAAATAACATGATTGCCAAGCATCCAGTCACATAATTATTAACTTACTTTCATCACTGAGGGCTGAACCAAACATATATAAAATACTTGATCAATTTGATTAAACTTAAAACCAAATATTTTACACTTTTGAAATGGGCGATGTAAAAGAAATCTACTTAAAATTTAATCATCATAATCTGTGATAAGATGTGCCTGCCAAAAAAATATATATGGTGGACTTTGGTCCCTTTCCCAAGGATAAACCAAACATATGAAGATATATTAGAGTGGCTGTAGAAGAAACTCCATGAGAGCAATATCTTGTGATCTGATACAGAAGTCACACAGTAGTGAACCTAGATCTATATGCATCCTCCGTGACTACTGCATGGTGTCAAAGCACTAAGGCCATCTTGTTCACCTGACACCCTGGTCTAATGGCTAGGAGGTAGGACTTGGGGTCAAGTTCGTAAGCGGTCGAGTCCACCTCAGGCGATGCAGTAAGACAAGGGTTAAAAATGCATTTCCATCTAAATGATTATATTCATATTGTTTGTCTGATAGACATGATATATAATATGTCATTTAAAGATATATATGTAAATTGAAGACATCAAATTCCAACATATGTGCCTCTATATAGCGGGAAAGAAGGACCTTCACTGTTGTGCACATGGACCGAGAGGCTTATACAAAAGAACATAACGCTGTGGTAGAAGGCATAGGGTACACACGTAATATATGTACCTTGTCTCACACACTAACGGTGAGAACACATGTAGGAATCATATCATCTGACACATTGAAACATCACAGATGTTCTGATGCTATTATTAGATAAGAATGCAGTTGAATTGACATAAAATGAAAAGTGATATACAATATAATCCATCAATACTTAAGAAAACCAAGGTCCACTGATGATGATCTACCCTGTGTGCACCTAATCACGGCACTATGGTATAATAGGATAGTATGGTGAAGTGACCAGATGTAAACTCAGGGGTCTGTTACACAAAACTTGATGCCTGTTAAGTTGTGCTCATAACTGAAAAGGATATTTAAAATAACGATCATGAGTCAGAGTAAGTAATACTTTTTTTTTATAATGTGTGTTCATCCAGACAAGCACCAAATGTATTCATGTATATTAATTTTTATGTTCTTTAATTATCTCATGTTAGTTAATATTGGTGCTCTTCCAGAAAGTGTGGGGTACATGGTAAACTACACAGTTTTGTGTACTACATCATCACAGGGCCACATAACACTTGTTACATAAAATGAATTAATTAAAGAGTATGGTGAATGATAATTTGCAACTTTTATTTCTTTACAAGTATGACCCATAATTCTATTTTTAGTTGTTATCATAAGGGGAATCCCTTGTGATGTCATTGGTCACAAAGGGAAACCCAAGCTAGTACATTTACTACAACGAGCATGATGATAGGAATATGAAATCAAAGAACACCAGATATTGAGCAAATTTACGGTACACAGTAATATACCAATGATAACCTGATAAATTAATTTACTATGGTTATTAATCTATTTTCAACCTCACAGTGTTAAGTGCATTGACCAGGCTATTGATTCTAGTGTTTTGATATAAAATAAAATGGCGCAGGTTTTCCAAATATAAATTGTTGTTAACAGAGGGAATAAATTTCATGCGGATTTTGTGAATCTCTCTGTATTGGATACTAAATATTTACCTCTATGTGGTCTATCTGAAAGGCGTATTGATATTTATTTACACAGAAACTGAACAGGTTCAGGACTAACCTGTTTTTTAGTACACCCTAAGATTGAATGATAGTCCCTGGATCATGGTGTGTACTAAGAACTCAGTACCCTTGTTTATCTTCAAATTTCTCTTACTTTCTTATTGAAGTACATAACTAAAACTGGAATATTTTATGAGAAATGGTTATATTTACAATCTTCCCATCAGTCTTGCTATACTAAAATTGATTGGCTAATTTTTTGTTTAATTGGCTGATAAATATGAACCCACAAGATCAAAGAATAGACAAATGACTACAAACTGACATTTTCATTTGAGCTAAGTGCTGTTTAATAAGGGAGTAAATGTATCATTTAATGTAAATATAAGTACCAAATGATGGAGTGGTTTCACCATCCCACCTTTGACCCAAATAATGTATGCACAGGTAGGTGTCATGGTCCAGTGACCAGGGCTCCGATTGGCCCATACACCTGTGGAGGTGAGTGTCATGGTCCAGTGCACACACAAGGGTACTAAGATGCCAGTACATCCCAAGACTGTGCATGGTATCAGAATCCTGAACAGACTAAAATCAGACTGTTGTACTATGATCCTGGTGTGTCCTAACAAGATAGTCCCGTCCCTAACCTGTGAATGATGAATGATTTATTTGCTTATTGAAAGGTGATAAGATAGGAATGTAAGAAAGAAGTCTCTATCTGACTATAAAAGACATTTGATGTGCTGCATTTGATCACTTTGCAAAACATTCCCACTGCTGCCTCCCATTCTATACAGAATATCGTTTGATAGAAATGTCCAGGACAGCTCTGTCAAATCAGCTCAAATTAAGTGATCTAGTTTGGCTGAACATCATTTCATGTACTAGTGAAAAAAGACATGAGGGATACAAGAAGAAAAAAATAGATCTTGAAAAAGCATTGCTGTATGTATCAATTCAAAAGGTTTCAAGATAACACTATTTTGTAAAATGCACTTTACATTCATTCAGCCATTTCATGTTTACAATTGTACCAGTATCTGCTCTTCATCGCTATAGATAGCTATGATCGAAAGAAGAGATTAGTAGGGCTCACCCATAATTCTTTGTGGGCAGCACCAATGCTGAAGACGAATATGTCTCTGATGAAAATGGAGAACATATTGGCGCGGTCCATATCGCTGGGAAGTATTACCCGCAGAAACGGTATCAAAAGATAGGTCCGACAGACAAGAACAAACCAAGTAACCCTAAACCTGTGGTTTGTAGACCATCCGTAACGAAAGCTACTACTCCAACAGTCGCAGCGTCAGCTGAGCCTAGGGATTTAGTAGAGACTCTGGTTACCAGATTAACAGAAGCCCTCAGATGTCCGAGAGTGGATAAATCTCAGAAAAGATGCTTCTGGTGCCAAACTTTAGGGCATTATTCTGCCAAATGTATGGCAGAGAAACCTGTGCCTTGAACTCAGGGAAGTTTTATTCTAGTGTGAAAACTGAGGAAAACTAAAAGGGTCCCTTAATGGCCAAGCAAGGGGATCCCAGTGACACTACTTGCCATAATATCGTCATCCGTAATACAGACTCACATAAAGTAACAAATTTGCCTAGCACTGGTCCGAAAAGAGATGGCCAGAAGGTTAGGGAATCCAATATATCAGGTGCCCACAGAGCACACGGGAAACCTAATATCAGAGAAGAGGTAGGATGCTACGAGTTAGCAAGGGTTGGTAGTGCCCACATACCCCTGGGTCATCCTTGTCTGGAATTCCAGGAAAAACGAAGAGGCATACTATTAACTTTAACTTTCTGTCAATATTCCAGAGAAGCGCTTGCTGTGAATTGTGTGACTAACACTAGGAATTTTTTTTTTTTCGTTTTTTTCTTTTTCTCCCATGGTCTCCCTTGATAAATAAAGATGTGTAACAATAGAGGCTGAGGACACCTATAGCTTAACTCTGATCTGCAAGTTTTAAAAGTGACCTTTACCCATCACTTACAATGAATTCCTGCTTCCATGAGTCCCCAAAGAGGATGGCTAACCGACAGTTGAGTGCTAACTAGAGTAAAGGTCATTGCAATTTGGCCAATACAGACACAATGGTAATTCAAACAGAAGCGTACTGATGATGTTTTGCCCAACCTATCCCATCGGTTATGTCTATCTGGGCCTGGCCTTTGGACTAGACATTATCTTTGGATATGGGTTGATCTGCTATACCTGCATTTCCTTCGAACTTTGGCTTATCATTGCTTCACAAGGTGAATGCAAAATAGAAGTGGAGCACCCCTTTAGACGCATTCTTATCAGAAATGCCATATGGGTTAGACAAACCTAGGTGATTATGCTCACAATAGTTCATTTTAACAAATGCAACATTGGTATACATATGATTTGATCCTTAAAATTGAGAAAGAGAAGGCTGTTTTGCAAATGATTAGTATAGATAAAGTTGCAGTATGAGCATACGGATACTAGACTTTAAAATGCCCCCATGACCCCCATAGAACTTGGTTAAATAGAATAGATTTGGGTTATCAGCTAATACTATATTAAAGAAAACAGCAAGCTTTCTCATGAATGTTCTGTCTTTTCAGTCAGGTCTATCTGGATAAATCTTTTGAGATGCTGCACTTTTTTCAAATGAAAGGGGTGTTACTCATACTACTACAGCCTCTCTCACTAATATGCCTAGACATACTCAATTACACCTACTATATTGTAGCCGTCAGCATGGGCAACAATTATAACAATGAGGAAGGAGAATCTTTTATGGGACAAATGGGTTCTGTATAACGTAGTACTTATAATACTCCTTGGAGTCCTGTCTCTTCCTCTCCATTCTCCTCCTCCTCTTAAGAGTCCATGTGAAGAGTGAGAGGGTTTTGTACTATTTGGAGTCCTTGGTCCCACGGTAAACAGCCTGGGAAAATCCTTATAGGAGGTATATTATATGTAGCACACACCAAGGCCCTCCATATTTGCACAAACTGATGGTTTGGGATGGATTAGCATTTGGTTTGGCTTCTGCAGGTTTGCACTGTCTGCGTTCTGCCTCAGACACTTATGAAAGTCATTTCTAAGCAGGATAACACTTTTTGGGGCTATGGCAAAGCATTGACATATGTTCTTGAAGAGTTAACACTGTTCCCAGATGGAAAAGTAGCACCAAAGATTTGGTCCTGCAATTAGTGGTCATTCAGAGGGGTGTTGTAAAACAGAGCTAAGCTGATTGCGATGAGATGATAATTTGTCTTAGTGTCCTATTTTAGAGGGGATAACCATGTTTTTAATTGACAGCTTGAGACATAATACAATCTGGTACATACTGAGCATAGCACTTTGTGCACCTCCAGAACACATAATAGCTCTTTAGGCTTTGTACTAACCCTTCATCAGTGTCTACTCCTTATGAGAATATCTCTTAGAATTCTTCCATAGTCTCCCGATACCATTCATCACTTGTGAATATGGCAATCACATGGAGCAGGTCTTAAGGCTCAATACGGACTGCTCCTATTTACCAAAGAAGCTGATGGGAGTGTAGCTGACTTGGTTGTTGCGACCCAGAGTAGTGTAATATCTTGACAGCAGGTTTCATAAGTCCACCTCAGGACCGAAGAGTGGATAATTTTACAGTTTTTATATTCATAAGTTTATGCCATATAAGACTTCAAAGCTCAAAACGTATTCCAGAACATAATGCGTTAAATAATGCTGTAAAATAGTATTGTAAACCTTCATGTAGGTTTCCTTATAATTATTGCCATATGCAGGTGTACTGTAACCAGCAATAACTTCCCTTGATGACCCTGTGAGGTTATTGCGCACGACGTGGTAGAAGAGCACAGAAACAACCTTGAACACCTGGAGGATGTTGCTCCTATAGTAAAAGGAAGAGCTGGCTAAAATGCCCTCATTTCAAGTCCTTTCTTTTCATGTTGCTATAACTTGTCCCTTTTGTTGCTCACAAGTGGTCCTTCAGGTACGGTGCCAAAAAAGGGGGATTTGAGTAGGTACCTAGTTGGGAGAAGTCAGTCAGTATAATACACTATAGATTGTGTAACATAAGTAGGTACCTGATAGTGTAGCTCTCTCTGTTTTAAACAAGGCAGGTGACTTTTCAGACTGATGTGGTGAGTGCAAGTACTTTGGTGAAGCAGTGCACGACTTGTTTAGAAAAGAGGGCACATATTCACAGCTCTTTTTACAATAGGAGCAACACCCTCCTGCACCTCAACCCTGACCACCTGATCAGTAGCTTTTAAGGAGAGCACTCACCTATACGTTCCACCGAAGTCTTTTGCTGCCTGCCTTCATTACTTTGGAATGGGATGGGGGACTACTTGCAAAAGATGCCCGCCACTCATTGATAGTTCTGTGTGGATTCTAGGATGTACAGCTTACATATAGCTTTTTATCAAATCACTCCAATATGCAGTATATGCTCTGATTTATCAGTGCCTTTTTTGTCTACACCTCGGTTACAGTGCCCAGCTTTCAGCCAATAATTTATTTAATATGAAAAGGGGTAGCTACATGAACAACATTTCTCATCACAGGCCTCAGATCACATATACATTCAGCAATGACTTCCATTCATTTGCCTCACTTATTCCTCAGTGAAACTCAAACATCCATTGACAGCTGTAGGCTAATGAGGTACACATGTGGTGTACGGCTTTAAGCTACACCATAATGCATACTGCTCTTTTAGCAAGCATTGTCCCTTGCTAGCATCCACCTTTCCTACATGTATGGCAATGTCTCCTAGGATGCTGCTCCCTATAGAATTCTACCATAGTTTCACCATGGCATTAATCATTTGTGAATATGGCAGCAACAGCACGTCTCAAGCATTTACACAGGTCCCTTCTGATTTACACAAAACACACTACCGATGGGAGTGAAGTAGCAGCCACGGCGCCACAATGGCCATAACAGTGTGCAGGGCACCACGTTTGAGAGAGAGAGAGAGAGAGAGAGAGAGAGAGAGAGAGAGAGAGAGAGAGAGGGAGAGAGAGAAAATACATCTAATAATACATATGTTACATAGGGGCATTCAGATGTTGGATATGGGACCTTTTGACCTTCCTAAATGGAGAGGCTCTGCTCTGGTATGAATACTGTATATGAAGTTGACTCTATTTCAATTAAAGTGAATGACTTACCACATACTCCAACACATGTGGAGTGCCTTCAGCTAAAAACTGCACCTTTTCAGTGAAAATTGCTGGTTTAGTACTATTCTTTGTTTTCAAACCTCAGCCTTACATTGCATCCTAAGTTTAGGAATCATAAAATTTATGAATGACACTAGTCACCTTTCCAAAAAGTAAGCTGTTAAATGGTTGGTGGTTTTGGATAGTCGAAACTCACATGTGACTCAGAAAGTTAGGCATTTTGTCTGACTAGGATAGGTTTGTTTTCTGTGTGCCAAAATTAAGCCATCTCTTCATGTAAATCTCAGATGTGGTCTCATTGTGGAATCCTGTGGGATTCATAGATCAACATCACTATGTTTTTGGGGCTCTGTAAGTGTGGGTACTGATCAGGCTTGGTAAACGTTGGCTATCCTCCTTAGGAGGAGGGCAAAATATTGGCATATCCCCCAACAATTATTGTTGAATTTCAAACACCATAAAGTTGTGCAAGGCACTAATAATTTGTGCAAGGAATTAGACCTGTACAGTGGTAGACCTGATAATTATCCAGGTATATGTATGAACACATTCAAATCAAAGTTGTATATGATGTGATATGTTGCATTTACTCTATCAGAATAATTTCAAATCATGCATTTTCTGTAGACTCTATACCCCTTCCCTCACCTCCCCACTTACATTACCATCACTGTTGGAGGATGGTCTAACACCTTCACTAATCTCTTATCAGCCATCATTATGGCAACCAGTAGATAAGGACACTCACTGAGGGCCAGTGTCCAGCAGTAGAGAGTTGTCCAACAGTGGCCAAGGCCCCTGTTGTCCACCAGTGTTGTCCAACAGTGGTTCAGGCCCCTGTTGTCCACCAGTGTTGTCCAACAGTGGTTCAGGCTCCGTCACATACAGTTTTATTAGTGGAGATATGGCCAACGTTTTTCCCCAGTTCAGTGTTGGCATTATATTACTTTTTCCCAAGCCTGCTGATAGAGATTGTTTTGCAGGCAATAGTTCTCTGATGCAATTGGTTGAATCACGTCGATACTGCATTGCCAGGAATTTACACACAGTACATACAGTGCATCCCTAATTCTGAGTCATGGATATAAGCTTTTACATGTGTATCAGCCTGGGGACTGAAGTGACAGCTTGCAGATCTAGACATATTTTGGCAGGACCAAATACGGAAGATTATTAGTTGTCAAGAAAAAAAATTAATAAAAAGGAAAGGAAAAAAGAAGAGTTTACACAATATCTTATCTATTTAATTTGTAAACCCCTAAAATCAGTAAAGTTTTTTTTTAGCTACTTATATGCGCGCATATAAGTGGTGATAAATGGGCAGTAGCAGTTATCAATGTATTACTAGATGTCACCACTTCCATTCAGGTGTTATGTAACAGTTTCCTTCACTGGTGGCCATAGTAGTCGGCCATATTGCCTAGCCCCAGGAAGGACCACCGGTTGCACATGGGAGATTTTTTTTTTCTTTCTTCTGTGTTCCTTAGGCCTGGTTATGTATGTTTATTGGCCAGGTCCAATAAAATATTGGTGCCATACAATTCTATAAGACTATTCTCTACTATAGCATAGAGTTCTGTAACTTGCAATAGTAAGTATTGAAATCAGTATCTATGTATAGAACAGTGTTCATTAATTCATAGAATTTGGTCAGCTGTAACAAATCAATGGTCAACATAATGGTATACTATAATATTTCAAAATCTAATTTACACTACTGGTTAGTTAGATATTACTGACTTCCAATTAGGACATAATTTAGACACGATTTCAGAGTAAGAATTTTTCAAGCCACAACAACTCTCAATTTGCAATCCAATCCGTTAAGAGCCCTGCAATTAGACTTTTGATGAAACTTGATTATAGAAAATGTCAGTTGAAGAATGGGTCATATAGGTTCAGTCATTTCTCATTCGAACCCATGTCTATAAAATATTCATGGTAATACGGAGCCCTGGAGGTGCCATGGTCATCTTTTTTTCTCAACTACTGCAACACTTTTCCTAAAGTTTGTTTTCCTATGTTAACAAATACCCCGAGATAATTGTTATCTCCGGATAAGGAATATCTCAAGATAACAAATATCCAGCAATAACCAATCTCCAAAGATAAGAAATTTCTAGACATAAAATATGGACTAAGGGGCCAGCGAATGAAAGTAGACAGGGGACTGGGGGTAGGCAGGGAACTGGGGGTAGACAGGTAACTGGCGGTAGATAGGTAACTGGCTGTAGACAGGGAACTGGCAGTAGACAGGGAAATGGCGGTAGACAGGGAAATGGCGGTAGTCATAGAACTGGAGGTAGGCAGGGAGACTGGAGGTAGGCAGGGACCTGGAGGTAGGCAGGGAACTGGAGGTAGGCAGGGAACTAAAGATAGGCAGGGGACTGGAGATAGACAGGGGACTGCAGGTAGAAAGTAGACTGGGGTAAACAGAGGACTGGAGGTAGGCAGGGAACTGGAGGTAGACAGGATACTGGAGGTAGACAGGGGACTGCAGGTAGAAAGTGGACTGGGGTAAACAGAGGACTGGAGGTAGACAGGGAACTGGAGGTAGACAGGGGACTGCAGGTAGAAAATGGACTGGGGTAGACAGAGGACTGCAGGTAGACAGGGGACGGCAGGTAGATGGGACTGCAGGTAGACAGGGGACTGCAGGTAGACAGGGGACTGCAGGTAGGCAGGGGACTGCAGGTAGACAGGGGACTGCAGGTAGGCAGGGGACTGCAGGTAGAGGGGACTGCAGGTAGACAGGGGACTGCAGGTAGACAGGGACTGCAGGTAGACGGGACTGCAGGTACTGCAAGGGACTGCAGGTAGGCAGGGGAGTGGTGGAAGGCAGGGAGTAGAGGTAGACAGGGAAGACAGGGGATGGTTGACTTCATGGGAGTGGGGAAAACAGAATGGGATGCACACAGGGTATGATGTTTCCTTTTCCACAGATAACAATTATCCCTAGATATTTGTTATCTCCAGATAATGAATATTTCAGGATAATTATTATCTCAGGATAGCAAATATCCTGGGATAACTATATCTTGAGATAAATTATATCTGGAGATAACAAACATCCAGAGATAAGCAATATATCTGGAAGTGACATGGCCTCACTTTTTTTCTCTTATAACATGCAACACTTTTTTTGTTTTCCTGAGTTAACAATTATCTCCAGATAATGAATATCTCCAGATAATGAATATCTCCAGATAATGAATATCTCCAGATAATGAATATCTCCAGATAATGAATATCTCCAGATAATAATTATCCAGAGATGACAAATATCCTAAGATAATGAAAATCCAGAGATAGCAATTATCCAAAGTTAAGAAGGCAGGGGATGTTTGGATTTTTAGAAAGTGTCAAAAAGCATTAAGGAAATGTTAAAAAATGTTGAAGCAATGTAAAAAAAACATTAAATCAACGTTGAACTTAAAAATACAGCTAGACCTTCAAAATGATGTTTTCATTTTTAGAAAATCTCCTAAAACATTAAGGAATTTGAAAAAAAGCTACAGAAATGTCAAAAAATGTTAAATCAACGTTGAAATTAAAAATGCAGCTAAACCTTCAAAATGATGTTTTCATTGTCAGAAAGTGTCTCAAAAAATTAAGGAATTGTCAACGAACCGTTACAAGTGGGTGAAGTGATTTATTAACACTAAATCCAGAGAAGTTCATTTGATCCTCTTCATTGCACAGCTGACATGAGTGTTCATACAGGTGGGAACAATGATACACTCACCAGTGTCCAAGCTCTGTCCCTGAGCCTATAGCTCAACCTGTCCTATGTCCGGATATGTACGGAAGCCGACGTGTGCCACCATGTAGACATGCCTCTGTCCCTTAGTGATTCTGCACATATATAGTAAAGAGACTATTAAGGTGTATGTGGTCTTTGCTGTCAAGTGTAAAAATCTGCTGTCAGTCTGTCAAGTACTGTATTCTAGTTTGCTGTCAAGGGAAAGAATCTGCTGTCTGTCTGTCAATTTCCTTATTGATGCTTGTGACAGGCATCCTTTAAGCCTGGAAGAAATAAATGCAGGGATACTGGATGGGAGGAAGATAGGGAAGGAGGGGATAGGAGGAAGGAAGGGAGGGAATGAGTGGAGGGAATGAGAGGAGGGAATGAGATGAGGGAATGACTGGAGGAATGAGTAGAGGGAGGGACAGAATGTGTGAATGGCTGAATAAATGAGTGAGTGAGTGAGTGAGTGAGTAAAGGGAGGGAAATAAAGAAGGGAGGAAGGGAGTGAGGGAGGAAGGGAATGAGTGAGGGGAAGAAAGGAATGCAAAAAGCAGTGAAGGACTGACAGAGTGAGTGAGGAAGAGGAAGGGAGGCAGGGAGTGAGTCAGGGATAACAAGATGGTAGGAGGGAAGGAGTGAGTGAGTGAATGAGGTGGAGTGAGTGGGTCAAATAGAGTCAGTTGGGTAAATTGGGTCAATATGAGTCAATATTTATCTTTTGGCCCAAGATTTAGCCAAATTATATCAGATCGAACCTAAGATAAGTTAATTAGGTCAAAACAGGTCCATAGATCTAGGTCAAACTGGGTAAAGGTGACCAAAGCTGGGTATATTAGGTCAAAACGGGTTAATCTAGATCAAACTAGGTAAAAGTGGCCCAAATTAGGTTAACTGGGTCAAATCAGGTCAATATGGTCATAATTGACCTATGCGAAGCAAAGTGGGTTAAATCAAGGTCATATGGATCAAAAAAGGCCAAATATGGGTTAATTGTATAAACTGAAGTCATATTAGGTCAAAATTAGTCAAAATAGGTCACATATAGTCAGGTTGGCTAAAATTAGGTCAGTTCCATCAAGTTAGTTCCTATTAGGTCAAAGTGGCCAAAAATGGGTCAATCAAATCAGGTGAAGTCAAAATGGGTCAAAATAGGTCATTATCAGTCAAGTTGGATCAAATTAGGTTGAAAATGGGTCAAGTGCATTAAATCAAGTCAAAATAGGTTAAACTAGTTTAATTAGGTCATATTGCACAAAAATGGGTCAATTGCATTGAATTAGGTCAAATAAGGTCTAAATAGTTACATGTAGGTCATATTGGGTCAAGTTTGATTGAGTCACCAAAAAATAGGTCAATCACATTGGATGAGGTCAAATCAGCTGAAGATAGGTCAATTACATCAAATTAGGTCAAAGTAGGTCAAATGGTGACAAATTAGCCTAAATTGTGTTAATTAGGTCAAAACAGGTCAGATTGTGAGGAAAATAGGTCAATCATTGCAAATAAGGTCAAAATAGGTCAAACTGTGACAAACTAGGTCAAATTTGCTGAAAATCGGTCAATGAGGTCAAATCAGGTCAAAAGGGTGCAAAATAGATGATTCGAACCTATTATAGTCTATTTTGACCTACTTTGACCTAGTAAGTCCATTTTGGCCAATTTTACCTTCTCATGATAGAATTTGACCAATTTGACCTAGTTTGACACAATTTGACCCAATTTACACCAATTGATCTATTTTCCGCTAACTTGACCTAGTTTGTCATAATTTGACCTACTTTGACCTCACTTGGTGTATATGACCTATTTTCAGCTAATTTGTCACAATTTGACCTACTTTGACCTCATTTGATATAATTGACCTATTTTCACCTGATGTGACCCACTTTGCTCATATTAGGTCCATCTGACTTAATTTGACCCAATTAACTAATTTGACCTATTTTTATGCATATTAATCTGATTTGACTCAGTTCACTCCATCAAACTCAAAACTCACTCCACTCCATTCTTCTCACTTGATTCCACTCAATTCAATTGGAATTCAGTGAGTGGGATCAACTAACCTGCACTTACCTTCAGTCATTCCACTCCACTCAACTCAACCACTCCACTTCATTCCAATCCACTCCACCCAATCCCTTAATTTCAATTCACCTCCACTCACTCCATCTGAGTCACCTTCACCACTCTACTCCATCCCTTCCCTTTCTCCGTCCCTCCCCTGACTCACTTGTTCCCTTCCTCCATTCCTGACTCACTCCCTTTCTCTCTTCATCTCTCCCTCACTCACTAAATCATTGCCTCCCTCTCTCCGCTCATTCCCTCCCTCCCTCTACTCATCCCCTCTCTGTCTTTTCCATGCCTGCCTGCCTGCATGCCTGCCTGCTTCCCTGTCACCCTGTTTCCTTGCCTATCTGCCTCCTTCCCTCCTTCCCTCACCCCCTCCGTCCTTCCCTAACTCCCTACCTCCTTACCTCACTCCCTTCCTCACTCACTCAATCATAGCTTTGACCCTTGATCATCCAAGGAAGTTTGTTATCTAGAGATAATAAATATCCAGATTTCTTATGTGGGGATAACGGTTATCCCATGGTATTCATTATCTAGAGTATTCCTTATCTGGAGATAATGATTATCCCATGATATAGATCTAGAAATCTTGGGATAGTGATTATCTCAGGATGTTTGTTATCTCTGGATATTATTTATCTTGAGATAACAATTATCCCAAGATGTTTGTTATCTAAAGATGATCTCTGGATGTTGGTTATCTAGAGATGATGAATATCCAGAGATATTTCTTATGTGGGGATAATGGCTATCCCATGATATTCGTTATCTAGAGATATTCCTTATCTAGGGATAATGTTTTTCCCAGGATCTCTGAATATCATTTATCTCAAGATAACGAATATCCTAGAGATATTCCTTATCTAGGGATAACGATTATCCCAAGATGTTTGTTATGTCTGGATATATTATTTATCTCAAGATAACGATTATGCCAGGATATTCGTTATCTAGAGATTTTCTTAATATAGGGATATTATTTATCTGAAGATAACAATTATCCCAGGATGTTCTTTATCTAGAGATATTCTTTATCTGGGGATAGCGATTATCCCAGGATGTTTGTTATCTCTAGATATCATTTATCTAAAGATAACAATTATCCAAGGATATTTGTTATCTTTAGATAACAATTATCCTGAGATAACAATTATCCAGAGATACAAATTATCTGGAGATGAATATCTAGGGATAATTGCTATGTGTGGTAAAGAAGACGTCTGTCTACCTCCAGCCCCCTGTCTTCCTACAGTTCCCTCTCTACCTCCAGCCCCCCTCAGTCCCCTGATCTACCTCCAGTCCCCTTGCCTACCTGCAGTTCCCTATCTACCTCCAGTCTCCCTCCAGTTCCCCAGTCTTCCTGCAGTCCCCTGTCTTCCTCCAGCCCTATGTCTACCTGCAGTCCCCTGTCTACCTCCAGTCGCCGCTGTCAACCTCCAGCCCCCTGTTTTCCTACAGTTCCCTGTCTAACTCTGGTTCCCTGTCCTCCTACAGTTCCCTGTCTACCTCCATCCCCCTGTCTACCTCCAGTCCCCCTTTATACCTCCAGCCCCCCTGCATACATACAGTTCCCTGTCTACCTGCAGTCCCCTGTCTCTCTCCAGTCCCCCAGTCTACCTCCAGTCCCCTGTCTTCCTCCAGTCCTATGTCTACCTGCAGTCCTCTGTCTATCTCCAGTCGCGCATGTCTACCTCCAGCCCCGTCTTCCTAGAGTTCCCTATCTAACTCTGGTTCCCTGTTCTCCTACAGTTCCGCCTACCTCTATCCCCCTGTCTACCTCCAGTCCCCCTGTCTACCTCTAGTCCCCCTGTCTACCTCCAGTCCCCTGGCTCCCTCCAGGCCCCCAGTCTACCTCCAGTCCTATGTCTTCCTTCAGTCCTATGTCTACCTGCAGTGCCCTGTCTACCTCCAGTCGCCCTGTCTACCTTCAGCCCCCTGTCTTCCTATATTTCCCTGTCTAACTCTGGTTCCCTGTTCTCCTACAGTTCTCTGCCTACCTCTATCCCCCTGTCGACCTCCAGTCCCCCTGTCTACCTTCAGTCCCTGCCCATCTGTTTTCTCTAGATATTTCCTATCTTGGGATATTGTTTATCTCTGGATATTTATTATCTTGAGATATTCATTATCCTGAGATGACAAATATCTCAGGATATTTGGTAACTCTGGAAAACAAAGGTTAGAAAAAGTGTTGCATATTAGGTGAGAAAAAAAAAGATCACCATGTCACCTCCAGGGCTCCGTATGTTAAAATATCCATCCAAAATCTTCTACAACAAATTGTGTCAGGCGACCGATGTTAATCAATCACACTGCAAAGTTTTGTAATTAAATGTTTTATTTCAATATAACTGACATTGTGAATTTCAGATTGTTTGACTCTCTTCATGAGAGATTCTTCTCCAAACTTGATTAGTCTTTAAGTCATTACCATATGTAGCATGTGTTTATTGCATCTAGCACTAACTCCCTTTCCACAGATCCTGTCACATATTATATTGGTATAGTACGCATAGCACTGCAGATCTATCCCATTGTCGGTTGCTTTTCATGATTGGCGCATAGTGAAACAGTTTTGGCCAAGAAGCAGCATTAGGGCACCATACAACACAAAACATAGATAAAACAAAAATGAAAGTCAAAATGATATCTCAAATAAAATCGGGTATTGTTTTTTTTAGTGTAGGAGGGAGAGAAAGAAAGATGTGCAAATGAAGTTCTTTCAGGACTTTAAAACGAATCTGATGTCTAACTTACTCCTACAATCTGTATCAAAGCTGATATTGGCTAGAACACTTTACTCCTACGAGTTGGCACAACATGCAGAAAGATCCAAGAAGGACAGAATTAGGTCCTGTTAGTCTAGGCCTGACAAGGTGTACATACAAGTGTGCAGGTCCTCAGAGAACAACATACTAACTTAACACTGCCTCCCCTCCCTTTTAGTGATTTTAATGAAAACAAAGAGTGAAGCCTGAACTAACTTAACACTTCCTATCATTCAAATTCTATTTACACATCCTACTCTGTGTGTTAGAAATAGTCACAGGGAAAATATCCTATAACATAGATACCTAACAACAGATGCATAAATTATGTTTCTTGTTCTTCGTTTCACTCCAGGTTCCAGAGTCATTAAATCCCATGTGGTTGCAGATTAATATAAACTGCAACCACATAGTTAGGCATGGGCTTACATTCAACCTATTTACTACAGTCTTTGGAGCATACACTATGAATGGATAATAAAAGCCATATTGTTCAAAGAACAGAGCTGTGTGAGGTACTCTTATTTTTGTGCTCATGAACTGCCCTTCCTGCACTAGAAGGTTGCTGACCCTACATTTGATTAACAAAACAGATATAAGAACAGTCACCTTATGTTTGTGTGGTATCAACTTGTCATCTCAATGAACCCTCAGTCCACTATCTTGGAAACAATATTATTCGTTGTAAATGTTTTGAGAACTTGCCATTTTCATCTTATCCTTTAATGAGTGTGTGGATAAAGCAAATATGGAGCTGGGAAATCTAGAAAAGTTATCGAGACAGAGCAGTGTTTAAATGAATGTGCCCAAGATCCCCTATTATGAACATCTTCCACAACTAGCACAATCAACTGTCTGGAATGTTTAACTATCCTTCTGTTGGTCTCAGCAACTTCACAATCATCAATTAGAATGGCATGTAATTGGAGCGGTGATATAATCTGAGTTCATGAGAGAGGATAAATGTGCCAAGTGCACTCATTTTTGACTTGGGAGGAGAAGCAGGTTCCATGAAGGGGCTTGCAGACTTTCAATTAAGGGAATGTGAACCCATTAACCCTTTTCAGTGATGTATTGCAAATTGATGTGACATGTCTATCCAAGCGTAGTCTATCCAAGCGTAATAGACTTTAGGGTTGATCACTATCAAGGTCACTAGAGGTACCCCCCTAAAGGATTTGATTTTACATTGATCATAAAGTCTTAGTCTTGACTTTAATAATTCAATACACTGTGGGTGCACAAGGCAGTTACAGATATAAAGGCTTCCTGAGAGTCTCCCATATGTTTCCCAAAGTCCCAAAGATTGCAGCTTACAATATTGCTCCAATAAGGTAAAGAGTAATGCTTATAAAATTCCCATAACATGATTTTTCGCTGGCTAATTGAGTTGTTTAACTTGTGCAGGTAAGAGAGAGTTTATATATATATATATATATATATATATATATATATATATATATATATATATATATATATATATATATATATATATTGACTCGGGCTTCTGCACCCCCCTAACCAAACCATCCCTGTCAACAATCTCCAGAGTCAAATATAGGCAAATCATGGTAAGACCCCGTGTGTAAACACTGGAAAATACAATGTGTGGGTCTGATGTTGACAACTTGCAAGCATCCTGTGATGCCTTGGCACACCCTCAAAATAGGTATCTCTGTGTAGTTAGGATGTAAGCCCCTATCAAGAACACCTGGACCTCCACCCTCACCACGTGATCTTCATGGTGTTAAGTGGTATTTCACCCATCAGCTACAGCAAAGTGCTTTGTTATTCTGTTCTGTGACTGATCCTTCCAGGGAAGGGCTTAACTACCCAGCAAATTGTCGTGACTCCTCGTCAACCTGTGTGAAGTGGCTCACCTATGTCGCTAGATGGAACACGACGTCGCTATAGCACAAGATCACCAGGAATAGCAATGGTGGTGATCACATGGCCTCACCTCATATGGCGAGGATGGTGATCACTCGGACTCACCAGGGATGGCGACGCGGGTGATCACTCACCTCGCTAGATGAAACACGCACCTCGTCATAGCACATGTTCACCAGGGATGGCGAGGATCGTGATCACTCATCCTCACCAGGGATGGCAACATGAGTGATCACTCATCCTCACCAGGAATGACGACATGAGTGATCACTCACTTCGCTAGATGAGACGCACACCACGTCATAATACACATTCACCAGGGATGGCAAGGATTGTGATCAGTCACCTCGCTAGATAAAACGCGTACCTCGTGATAGCACAGGTTCACCACAGAGGGTGAGGATCTTGATCACCCACACTCACCAGGGATGGCAACACGAGTGATCACTCACCTCGCTAGATGAAACGCGCACCACGTCATAGCGCAGGTTCACCATGGATGGCGAGAGTGGTGATCACTCAGACTCACCAGTGATGGCGACGCTGGTGATCACTCACCTCGTTAGATGAAAAGCTCATGATCATCAACATTGGTAATCATGCAGCCTCACATCTGCCAGATCAAAGTATGTTTTGCCAGAGAAGGTATTGCCATATGTATCTTCCCTCTAACCACAGACAAGGTGTTCATGTTGATATTTCCCTATGTATTTTTCCTGTAACCAGAGAAAAGGTGTTTATGGATAGTTGCTTTCATTTTGAAGATACCTCTATCTAAATTCAATTGATATTCTCTCTATATAATCTTGTTTGATTTAACTCTGAAGTATTACATGGAAATCAGTGTGAAACAAAGCACATTTGATACGTATGGGACTTATACTTCATGCCCACACTTCCTAGATAGGCTACATGTTGAACAGTGGTGCTGTCTCAACAACTTTGGCAATGGTGGTGATAAGTTGCCACTGTGAGTGAGAGTGAGTGACAGATGATGCAATCCTCAGAGAGCATTGACCTGGAGTGACACAAATTCACGTATTGAGTGAGACCAATGTTGGCAATGGTGGTGATAAGACACCATTTTGAGAGAAGATTAACTAGGAGTGATACACACTCACGCAGTGAGTGAGAGCCATGTGGCAATGCAGGTGAAAAGTTGCCATTCTGACTGAGAGTTGACAGGCAGTGGCACATACTCACGCAGTGAGTTAGATCCATGTTGGCGATGGTGGTGATAAGTCACCATGCTTTGTGAGGGATGACAAGGGGTGGCACATACTCAAGCAGTGAGTGAGATCATGTTGGCAACTGTTGTGATAAATCGCCATGCCATGTGAGACTGACACACAGTGGCGAAAGATGACGCAGTGAGTTATCACTCAGAAAGGAGTCACCATTGATGACCAATCATGGCGACAGATAACGACAATTTGCTGGGTACTGTTGAGTGAATGTGAAGGTGCTCCGATTGAATAACTTTGGATGAATAGTGATTCAAGCTAAGGGTATGTGATGAAATATAGTTTCATATATAAATCATGCTATATTCTTGAGGCTAATATTGCTACCAAGTAGTTTTTAAGAAAAAAGAAAACAGGTCCTATGTTCTAATCTTGCATGATATTTGGAATACCTGGTTGGCGGGAGCATAGCGACTATTGCAACTGGTTTCATCTTTGTCCGTGGACATGGTAATTGTGGCCATAACGTCATTTGTGACATCACAATTGACGTCATATGCAACTGTGACAACAGTCATTAGTGGCGTGTCCAGGCAACACATTTTGTGACGCAGCATGAAGCAACGTGCCCAGAATAGGCTCAATGTGCTACTGCTAGCTGCTTTGAAGCATCAGGCCTACAGGAAACCGACATTGGCCTCCTGCACAGATTTGAAATGTCTCATACTGGGGTCTCATGTGACCACTCAAATCCACCTTATAGTTATACTGCCTATGCACACATCATCATCGTCATAGTGTGCTGTAATAAATAGGATGTCATTGGGCTAGGTTCTATGTCCTATTCTGAGTATCTATAGACGTTGGTCCCCCGGAAAAGTGGTGCAGTCCTCCCTACATCAGAGTATTACCTTTGTGAAGTACTAAGAATGCTGATGTTATGGGATCTAAGAAACGCGTCACAAAAAAGAGCACTGAGATACAGGTCCTCTAGGTCGGCTACTCTTTCCTGGGCTGAACCGCATGTACAGAGTAGTGATACAAGAGTTGCACAGTCTGGGGGGAGGAGAGGAGCTACATAGGGCTAGGGTAGATTAACTTAAAGATGCTCCTGTATATGTTTTCAATAAGGGGTTTATGGTTGCTGATATCTCTGACACTTAAAATCCCTGAGGATCCCCTATGGTACTAAATCAAACGTAAGTGTTTGGGCTCTCATGCCTCTCAGATTACAGAAATCCTTGCGTAGGGTTTATTTCTAATTTTTTCCCCCCTTTCTCAAAACATTCCATTTAGTCAATTTTCACCTCGAACCTTCCACTTTGCACCTCGAGCCCTCACTTAGCATCCACCCTTCAAATAAAGCCCTTTTCTTCAAATCATCAATTTAGATATGAATAAGTGTCCTCTATGAATATGCACTAAAGTGGCATTTTTAAAACCACTGCATCATAATGAAAATGTAGGTTTTGTAGTGGCTGAATTAGAAGGAACATCTGACACAATCTTATAACTATGGATTTTGTAAATCTCATCAAAATATAGATGGCTATACTAATCCTGCATTATTGAGGCTTTGTATTAACTACATTGTAATATGCTTTCCCTATAAACTATAATAATCCATTCCTAGAATTTATTACCATGCTTCCAGTATCAAATAGCTCCTCTTTATACCACGATTTCTGGCTTACACAGTGCTTTTTGGGGTCTATTCCCATTCACATATCTGTCGATATTGCACACCCTGTAGGCTTTACCATCGATTTTGTAAGGCATGCTGTTATCCATGTAAGGCATGCTGTTATCGATGTAAGGCGTGCTGTTATCCAGGATAACAGCATGCCTCTCATGTCCTCCCATGTCATATGTTACATGTTAAAACCAACAGACTATTTCATTGCCATGGTAGGGATCAAACCAGCAGTCTCACAACCCAAATCCAACTCCCTATGCACTGCGCCACAGGGACTGACGAGAAATGCTTGGTTCGAACCACGTCTCAATATGATATGGGAAGGAGTCGACTGCGGGCTGTCCGCTACCATAACCGCCCGACGCATTCACAGATAGACAAGCCGAGATGGCCGCTGAAGGAGGAGACGCGGTGGTCTAGCGGTTTGCGCTTTGCGCTCAGCCGTCAGAGGTACATGGATCGAGCCCCAGTCCGGGCGCATCTTTTTTCGCCGTGTGCGCTGTAGCTGTCCGCTGGTGGGCGACGAGGTGTATTATACACAAACATAGCCGCGAGAAGCTTTTTTTCGCCGTGTGCGCTGTAGCTGTCCGCTGCTGGGCGAGGAGATCAAAATATAGATGGCTATACTAATCCTGCATTATTGAGGCTTTGTATTAGCTACATTGTAATATGCTTTCCATATAAACTATAATAATCCATTCGTAGAATTCCTACCATGCTTCCAGTATCAAGTAGTTCCTCTCTATATATTGATAACAGTAGGATTACAGTAAAGATTGAAATGTATACATCGGAAGTTTTCTGTCCCAACTATTCTGGGGTTGAATCTTGTGATGTGATCCTACATAGTCAATGGTTTCTATTCAATTAAATTCACAGATAAGTGTAATAGGAGTATATATTCTTCTAAATTCAGGAACCCAGAACTAAAACGGAGCTAAAAATCCCCTCTAGATCCATTTTTATGATAAAAACATCACATTTCTTTAGTTATTTTTTCCACAAAACTTGCATTATCCTTATTTATGATAAGATATAATACATTTAGAGCTTATTTACCTTTTTCAGTTGTACACACCAAACTAAGTTTGACAAGCAATTACAGTGACACTACCGGGGATAATTTAGCTCAAGATATCTCATTTTAAAGCCCATGACCTAAACCGTAAAAAGCCATTTTCCCCCAGGAGACACGTTTTCCCTCATCTGGCCACATATTGGAGCTCTATCTAGCTCCTATTTCAGGCAAGGGGTTAGGTGCCTCTAAGTAGTATATGTGTCTGGTGCAAGATGAGATGCCCTACTACACCCTACTAAGGTCAAACAAGTAGCTGGCTGCTTCCCAGTGGGCACAGAACGTTGCATCAACGTTGACAACCCGCTGATGTTGTGTTGGTGATGTTGATCAACCTGTCTTCAACACCTTTTCAATGATTCTATTTCAACATTGTCAACCAACACCATTTCAACATCCAATCAACAGTTGACATATCAATGTTGAAATATTGTTCTCAATTCAATGTTGACTCAACATTGATTTGTCAATGTTGAATCAACAATATTGATTTCAATGTTGATTCAATGTTGATTCAATATTGACATGTCAACAAAGAATTCCCTAACAAATATCAACATTGTTTCAACATCATATCAATGTTGTGTCAATGTTGTGTCAATGTTGAATCAACATAGAAATACAAACGTTGAATCAGCGCTGATGGTTAGATGTTGAATCACAGTTGATTTTGATTATGTTGTGTCAACTTTCAAATTCAACTATATTTCAAGCCTATATCAACCGTTGATATGCAAACATTACAAACGTTGTCTCAACGCTGAATCAATATTGATGTGCCCAGTGGGTTGTGGTGTTATAGTGAAGGTACCTCCAGACTTCTGATAAATGATAGGGTCAAGAAAGCAGCCTGTTGCTGATACAGGGATGACACACAGTTCAACCAAGATAATAGGAAAGGCTTCTTGAGGAGGGAAAGAAGGAAAGATGTACACATGAAATGCCTCCTGCACTTTAACCAGGGTGGGTACAACAAAAGATTAAATCCGGTGTCTTACCTACTTTTACAATCTGTGTTAAACCTGATATTGGCTAGAATACTTTACTCCCACTGGTCAGCGTGAAGTGGAGAAAGAGTCAAATAGGACAGTATTAGGGTCTGCTTGTAATTTATTATAGACCTGACAAGGTGTATATTCTTGCAGGTATACAGAGAGCAACATCCAAAATTAAGCAGAATTCTGCCTCCCCTCCCTTTTAATTGTGAGTTACCGAAAACCAAGAGAAAAGACTTGACTTACTACTTCACAACATAAACCTTTTCTTGACATATCCTACTCCATGTGTTAAACAGAGTCACAGGTGAAATACCCTTTGTAGATACCTAACAGCGGATGCATCAATTATTTTTCAAGGTCTTATGGTGATTTAATCCCATCGCTATGAGCAATGCAACCACTGAGCTAACCGTGTTAGACTTACAATAATCTTATTTACTACAGCCTTTGGAGCACTCACTACACATGGAAAATAAAAGCCCCATTACTCTAGATCCTGGTGAGGTGTGAGATACTATTGTTGTTGTGCTTATTACCTGCCCTTCCTGCACCAGCGCCTAGTTGCTGACCCTAACTTTAATTAACAAAACAGAGATAAGAGCTTGCCAACTTGTCACCTCAATGTAATTGTCTGGCTTTGGTTATTTCTACTACAGGACATTAAACTCCCTCAGTCAATACTTCTGTAAGAGGTAGGAGAATGCTAGGAAAACAAGACAACAGCATTGTCACATTTGTATGTAAAAATATCTTGCAAACAAGGTTATTCATTGTGGATGTTTAAAGAATTTGCCATTTTCATTTTATTCTTTTTAAGGTTTGGGTGGATAAAGCAAATAGTGGAGCTGGGAATCTAGAAAAACAGTGTAATTAATGAATGTGACCAACATGCTATATTATGAACATCTCCAACTAGCACGATCAACTGTCTGGAATGTTTTCCATCCTTCAGTTGGTCTCAGCAAATTCACAAACATCAATTAGAATGGCATGTAATCGGAGGCGTGATATAATCTGGGTTCATGAGAGAGGATGAATGTGTCAAGTGCACTATTTTTTTGTCTTGAAACTAGAAGCAGGCCTGTTCCATGAAGGGGCTCGCTAACTTTCCATTAAGCATATTTAAAATCATTAACCCTTTCAGGGTTGTAGAGGGAATTAATGTGGCATATCTAATTAAGGATAATGCACTTTAGGGTTGATAATTCTAACAGTAGAGGGACACTTGAAAAGGGTTTACACTATACATCAGTATGCTGGTTTATGATATTGTCAGCAATGCTTTGACGCATCATGAAAAATAATGCAATTTGGTCAAGAAGCAGCATGTTTAACCAAGCACAGAAGGCAGTTATTCACCTTTGATGACCATTCTAATATCCTATTTAATCATATAACACATAATTGAATGTGTTGGTCTTACTTTACATTGTATACTGTTTGAGGGGAAGGCTTCATTATTATATGAGTCCCATTCATCGACACTCAGCAGTCTCTGACCTTGTATAAGATGAGATTCAATCAGTCCTTTATGATACAAGGCTACTGTTGTTAACATCTGTCTTGGTGCTTTAATTCTTTCAAGGTAAATAAATCTTTATGAGTGAAATGAATTGATATTCAAAGCAGCTGCACATTTTAAAAAATAAAAGCCAAATGCGCAAAGACATAATGCAGACAATGCCAGAGGCAGTAGTAAATGTGCTAACACATCTATTGTTAAATATCAGACAAAATGATTATTTGCAGCAAAAATGAATGTTTTGAATCATAAGTTAGATATCTTGCTTCATGACTTTCCCATTTAGAAATGGTTTATCAACCCTGCAGGGAAATTGTTAATGATTGTGTTGATGTAGGATGTATACATGATTAAAATGGATGGGTCCCTTATTCATGAACATGGGCTGAGTTATTCTCTTATTAAGGAAAGTTTGTTTTCTAAGAAAGCACATATCTTTTTTGTGCCTCATATATGGTTCATGTTAAATACTTAACTGCTCAAAACATTTTGGCTCATGCATGTGCACATGCTGTTTATATTTATCCCTGTTATTTAACCGTATTCCCCATAAATACAACAGTCTGTGTTTTTTTGGAGGACATAACTATATTATTCTTATAACACATAATTCAAACAAAAAGGTACGTTTTTCACATGTCTTACTTGACTCTCATAGTTATATTACAAAAATAAAGACTCCTTGAGTACCTGTCATGTTTCCTAAAGATTGCAGTTTATTGTATTAAGTAAAGTAAAGAATAATGGTTCCAGGTAAGAATTGGAATACTGGTTGATTCGCCTGACATATACCCACATTATGATTGTTATTGGCTAATCAGGTTATTTACCTTTTGCAGGTAAGAGACACCTTTTAGTCAATGGTTGGTGAGTATGGTCTTTGTGCTATTGAGTATCGGACAATGTTATAAGAATGCTGTTAGTGTCTTTTAAAGTGCATTTTTAGATTAACTACCCCAAATACGTATAACCTTTAGAAAAAGGAGTAAGTTTGCATGTGAAAGTTCTCAAAATGTCCAGAGGGTCAGGCCAACAGTTTTTAGCAACGGACCTTAACATCTCATTTTATCACTTAACAGGTATGATGGTGCAGATGGCAGAAGCTAGGTTCTGGTAAATGAAGTTTACTTCATGCATAATGATCATAACCAGGATTTTGGGGTAATTGACTATACGAGTTGCACAAATTGGCCTTTAACCAATGATAACTGCAAGCAATCAAACATTATGATGTACATTGATGAGCACTGGTTATTTCTCGAGTTTCTGCTGCGATGCAAAAGGTTTGCTCCTCATTTTTGCCTAAAAATATTGACTAGGTTTTCTGCCGACCCTTCAACTGGGGACTACCAAAGCATGAACAGCTACTGCACATGCAGCTAGGGGTTATTGAGGAGATTAACCTGGCAGAGCCTGACTTGGTGAAGATCAGAAACAAAAGCAAAATGAAAAAAAGAGAGGCAAGATGATGAGATACAGAAAGGGGCATCCTGCCTCATTCACTTTATTCCTTTTTGTAGATACGGTAAATTGAGGATTAAAAGGAATAACTAACAGCCCAACTGAAAAGACGTTTCCATAATACATGCCATAAAGGCAGGTCATTGTGAATCAGAGGATGGCAAACGCATTAAATTTGCTGGGAGTTGCCTTGGGTTTAACAGTATTAGGTGTTCTTCTTTAACCTTTCTTCTTCAATCCTATAAACATGGTGAAATTTCATTTTACTTGAATTCAATTATTCACAAATAGGTTCTGAATGGTTATGTGTTAAGCACTGCTTATCAAATGACTATTCCCTCCCTTGTTTCAAAATCAAGAGATACCGATTGCACATGAAAAGGCTCCTGTTTTATTAATTGAGGTATGTAATTTACACTCACACAAAAGGCATAAGAATCCAGATTGCTCTTTTTTTGTTGGACCATTCCCCACCATATATTAAGAACTATCTCTCAAATTACGGTTGTAACCATAAGTGATTTATTTTCACTGAAAGGTGACAGGCTAGAGGGTGGGGGGAGGGGCATTTTGGATTCTTCAGGACATAGGCATTGAGGTTGTATAGTCCATATGAAAACCTGCCAGCTATTGCAGGCAGAACAATGGAGACTGTGGGGCCAATTAACTTGGTTCAATTTGCACTATATGCAAGTTTTAACCGCGTGTAAATCAAACCATCATTAAGATTTTAGTGCAGAACAGAAATCGTGAATGTTGTGAATGATTTTACAGAGCTCCTGCAGAATAAGAAAAAAAATGCCGGACTGAATATCCTGCATATTGAAAATCCTTTCAAATAGACTGTTTGTGGTTGAAGGAGGAGGGGTTTTCAGGTCAAGACAAAAAAAAATAAACTTAAGTATATAAAAGTAAGATAATTTCTGCTTTTAAGTGTAGATGGGTTCAGACAGTAAAAACAAGTACACTATTGAAAATAAGAATAGTTATTGCAGCATTGCAATGAACTATGTTTCAATATGTAATAATTGAATCCCACCCTGGAAGATGAATCATTATATGATATATCAAATAAAATGAACGGTTGCTTGGCCATAACCACTGTTAGTCAAATGCTACTCTCACCAATAAAGGGAATTTTAGTCAGTCTTTGAGGCTAAACATCTCTACCTACAGATACCAAGCTTGTACGAATGGTGGATTCAAGGCTTAATATGCAATTAAATTTGACCTGATAATTTTGCCATCTTACCAAGTTAAGACTAACCACTTGATTCAGATAATGGTGAGACTCACGATTTGCAATGTGAACAACAACAACAAAACCATTCAAGCCGAGTTTTTTTTTATCAAATAAAATATCATAACATGACATTATCAGTGGTCATATATTAGCTGCGGCATCAAACTGCAAAGCCCCATTGCTGTGGATAACGAAGAAGTATGTGTGTCGAGCTCAAAGCATGTCACCACTTATTTGGATGGGCTTTTTATACAATCAAAGGTACATGAGGTTAGGGGTTAAGGAAAGGGAGGGGGGGTAGGACATATTGCGTGAGCACAGGGTAAGGACATCTATGGGGTGTTTCAGAAGCAGGTAATGTTTACAACCGGTCATAAGGAGATATGATAGCAGTTTTAATAGTGATTGTAGGCTTATAATTGCATGTGTTTCTAAAGCATTACCATTATCTTACTGTGTCTATAACTATATGACTGGCGAGAGATGATAATGGTTGCAGTTGTAAGTTTAGAATCTAACAGTTTTAGAAACAGATATTTAATGTTCATTATCATGTGCGGCTTCTGAAACACCCCACTAAGGTGTAAAGGAGCTTAAGATATATTGTGGTTGCACAGAATACGGAATTATAAGACACATGAACATACACTATAGCATATTGGGTGGGCTAACTACTGTTGTAAACAATGACTATTTGAACATATGATAATTATATTGCACTTCTAAAATAAGGTGCAACCTAGGTTCATGTCAAGCCTTTACCTCTTCCTTTACCGAATACGCATTAATGCATAGTTTTGGCCGAATTCTGACCGATTTTGAGTAGGCTGTTACTTCCTCAAAAAACTCTTAGAAGTTTTCCCTGGTCCCAGGTGGAGTTGGATCCTCCACAGAGCCCAAAGGATTAGTCTCTATCTGTCATACCTTTTATATGACAGTCTTGCAAACCTGATATAGAAATTTGAATTACCATAAAAGTTTTCCATGGATTTAATCAATATTTTAACCTAAAAATCATGAAAAATGTAAAAAAAATAATACTTTTTGGGTGAAAATTGACTTTCTACATTTTTTCATGCTGAACAAAATGAAATCAATATGTTTGATGCATTATTGACTATTTTGGCTCGTTACCATGGCAAAATATATATGACTGATAATCACAAATCGTCGTTAACTGGCCTGTTCTTGTTCTTCCTTCAACAAAAACTTGAAATAAAGTAATATAAACATCTTTATCACTTATTCTGGTCGGGATGGGATAGAGCTACAAGGGGTATATGGGTTTTGCCTATCTATGAGGCATATTTAGGGAGCTAGAAGGCTAAAACTGCCCAAAATGAGGGTTTTTTCGAACAAAAACACAATAATCTCAAGTGCAACTTGCAAATAATAAAAAATGCTGGGGCATGGGTTCCTGTTTTGGTTTTGGTATTTCCCCTAGAGCACAGGGAAAATTTTAAGACCAAATAGGAATATGTGGCCACTGTACTTTTTATGCCTGGTCACTGAAGGTACATGGGCAGTTCTACACTAGATCCTAGAGAGACCCTAACATAGCAACCATGTTCTATTATTCCAATAGCACAGAGATGAAATAGATATACCATGCAGAGCCTTGACATGTCCCTATATGCATGAAAAAAAAATTGGAAGTCTAGCTCCTATATCTTGGCCTGGGGTTTGGGTGACAGAGTTGGGGTAGTTTCGTGTTAGACCCTAGAGAGACCCTTAATCACCATTTATGTCAGTCTTGCCCCAGTGTATAATATATTTAACCATCGCCAACATGGATCTAACTCACTGCGTGAGTATGTGCCACTGCCTGTCAACTCTCAGTCAAAATGGCAGCTTATCACCACCCACGCCAACATGGATCTCACTCACTCCGTCAATATGTGCCACTGTTTGTCAACTCTCATTCAGAATGGCAACTTTTCACCTGCATTGCCACATGGCTCTCACTCACTGCGTGAGTTTGTATCAATCCTAGTTAATCTTCTCTCAAAATGGCGACTTATCACCACCATTGCCAACATTGGTCTCACTCAATACGTGAATTTGTGTCACTCCAAGTCAATGCTCTCTGAGGATTGCATCATCTGTCACTCACTCTCACTCACAGTGGTAACTTATCACCACCATTGCCAAAGTTGTTGAGACAGCACCACTGTTCAACATGTAGCCTATCTAGGAAGTGTGGGCATGAAGTGTAAGTCCCATACGTATCAAATGGGCTTTGTTTCACACTGATTTCCATGTAATACTTCAGAGTTGAATCAAACAAGATTATATAGAGAGAATATCAATTGAATTTAGATAGAGGTATCTCTAAAATGAAAGCAACTATCTATAAACACCTTTTCTCTGGTTACAGGAAAAATACATAGGGAAATATCAACATGAACACCTTGTCTGTGGTTAGAGGGAAGATACATATGGCAATACCTTCTCTGGCAAAACATACTTTGATCTGGCAGATGTGAGGCTGCATGATTACCAATGTCTATGATCATGAGCTTTTCATCTAACAAGGTGAGTGATCACCAGCGTTGCCATCACTGGTGAGTCTGAGTGATCACCACTCTCGCCATCTATGGTGAACCTACGCTATGACGTGGTGCGCGTTTCATCTGGCGAGGTGAGTGATCAACCGCCTTGCCATCCCTGGTGAGTGTGAGTCATCACGATCCTCGCCAACCGTGGTGAACATGCGCTATGGCATGGAGTGCGTTTCATCTAGCCAGGTGAGTGATCACTCGTGTCGCCATCCCTGGTGAGTGTGGGTGATCAAGTTCCTCACCATCTGTGGTGAACCTGTGCTATCACGAGGTACGCGCTTTATCTAGCGAAGTGACTGATCACAATCCTTGCCATCCATGTTGAATGTGCATTATGACGTGGTGTGTGTCTCATCTAGCGAAGTAAGTAATCACTCATATTGCCATCCCTGGTGACGATGAGTGATCACTCATGTCGCCATCCCTGGTGAGGATAAGTGATCACTCATGTCGCCATCCCTGGTGAGGATGAGTGATCACGATCCTCGCCATCCCTGGTGAACATGTGCTATGACGAGGTGCGTATTTCATCTAGCGAGGTGAGTGATCACCCACGTCGCCATCCCTGGTGAGTCTGAGTGATCACCATCCTTGCCATCTGAGGTGAGGCCATGTGATCACCACCATTGCTATTCCTGGTGATCTTGTGCTATAGCGACGTCGTGTTCCATCTAGCAACATGTGTGAGCCACTTCACACAGGTTGACGAGGAGTCACGACAATTTGCTGGGTAGAGAGACCCTAGACCCGAGAGAGACCCTAGACCTCAGAGAGGCCCTATAGTCTGTCACCAGTGTGTAATATATCTAACTATTATATCTTATATGACAATGGACCTTTATGAGGGTAACCTGGCCTGTTAATATCAACATCTTACTCCATTAAGGCTTAGAGTTACGGTACAATCACTAACAATTGGGCCCTAGAGAGACCCTAGACCCTAGAGAGCCCATAGAGACTGTCACCAGTGTATAACATATCTAACTATAATATCTTATATGCCAATAGACCTTTATGAGAGTAACCTAGCCTGTTAATATCAACATCTTACTCTATTAAGGCTTAAATCTATGGTACAATCACTAGCGATTGGACCCTAGAGAGACCCTCAACTTTGGTCCCATGCTGTGGTGATGATATTTAAGCTACCCACATATATAGACTGTAAGCCCCAACACCTGTACTATATGTACCCTAAAACTTTTTAGGCTGGTCCAAAATATTTTTTAGACCCCCCTGGCAGCCCAGATAACGACGATTCATGATTATTGGTCATATGCTAAAAATTCTGAATTTGCATAACTGTGGTTGCCATGGTAACCAAAAAGAACATTTTCTAAAATTCATTATTTACCATAATTCCAGAAAACCTGATATTTCCTACAGTATGCACTTAATTTTATCACGATTGGTACAGGGAATGCTGAGATATTATGATTTGAAGTTTGGTTGAATGACCACTTTGTCTCACCAGAACCCCACATTGATGATGCCATTCCTCCGTAATTACTATAGATAAAGAAATTTGGGTCTTGCACTTTACCTTAATCCATCACCACTTTGTTTCTAATTCCAATATTCACATAATTACAACAGTTTCCGAGAGGTCATGCCACGCACTACAACCAAAAATCTGTCCTAAAATACTCTGGTAAAGGACGAGTTCAGGGGCACCTATTGTCAGTAAGTTTAGTACAAATCTATAGTAGTGTGTTACATAAAAAAAATAATCGATTGTCTCACATATTATGCAAATAGTAAATGTGATAGAAAAGATGTACTAATGCAATGTGAAAAACAAAATGATGATATCTTCAATAGGGAATGGTTGAGAGCTGTTCAAAATTAAAGAAATGACAGATATGGGAGCAGTTGCACCTGTTTGGGTGCAAAGTGGACCATGCAACACACTGCCTGTAGCCACAGGGCCAGATAAACACTGATAAATAAAATACATCATTAAGAGCTTGCAGAGGGAATTGGATGTTGGAAAAGTGATGGTATAAACAAGAATAGTATAGGTTCCCCAGGATATGTTACTCCATAGAGTCCTATAGTGCAAGCCACCCCCCTCTCCCCCCGTTAAAAGAAGGCTACCTTTTGTGTTCAATACTGAGTCCTATGTAAGATAAGGGGGTTTATGGAGATGTCAGGAATCTTTATCACAGTGATATCAAATGGAAACAAGGGGCCACCTATACAAAAAGAATCCTGCTGAATCCAAAATTTGTGATCTTGATTCTCAAAATTTGGCCAAAGGTACCTAAAAATGAGGTTTGATGATAAGAATATTTTAAAAATGTAAAAAGGTTTACCTAGCACCAATGTATCTTTTGAATATGCTCACCTTACAAGGTACCCTCTGTGCCTATCTCTTAAACTGTTTATTACCTATCCTCCTTGCTACCCATCATCTTCAATACCTATCCCTCAAGCTCTGTACATTCTTACCATTAGTCTACCTATCCTCAATCTGCCTATCATTTACTTTACCTATCCCTCACGGTGACTATCCCCCAACTCTGCACATCCCTCATATTTGACTGGTACATCTGTGATATTACCTAGCACCAATGTATCTTTTGAATATGCTGGGTAGCAAGGAGGATAGGTAGCATGTGTAATAAACATGCTACCTATATACCAGTGATAGACATAGAGAGTACCTTGTGAAGTGAGCATATATTCAAAAGATACATTGATGCTAGGTAATATCACAGATGTGCCAGTCAAACATGAGGGATGTGCAGAGCTGGGGGATAGTCACCATGAGGGATAGGTAAAGTGAATGATAGGCAGATTGAGGATAGGTAGACTAATAGTAAGAATGTACAGAGAAAATTAGGTACAAAGGTGAGGGGTAAACTTTAATCCTTTAAGCCATTTGATGGAAAACCTAATTAAACTCTAGATGTTTCAAGGGATAGATAGTATGAGTAATAGGTAGACTAAGGGATAGGCAGGATGTGGGAGAGGCAGAGCCATACACAGGTAGAGTACTTGTCAGGTTAAGATAGGCAGACATTGGGATATGTAGATTGGATTCAGCAGGAATTTGTATAGGTGGCCCCTTGTTTCCATTTGATATCACTCTGATAAAGATGCCTGACATCTCTATAAACCCCCTTATCCTACATAGGACCCAATACTGAACACAAAAGGGAGCCTACTTAAAATTAAGGGGGGGGGGTAGAGGGGCGGGGGCTGTTACACGGTGTCCATAGGTAAAGCTCTGAGTTTCACCTCCTATCTATTGAATCTTTTTGGTATAAATACTATGGTATAAAGTACTTATGTAAGTATTATTTGCAATGTGTAATGGTTAATTCATTTAGGCAGCCTTTTGGACAATTAACCCTAGTTTGCCAAGGTATATAAAGGAAGGGATGATATAGGCCTATTTCTGCATCCAGTATGCAAGAGTTGTGCAGAGCTATACTAATGGGTAAAGTGCATTCTTTTACTAATTGTGTGTAGTTCAATAGTGCGGCTACACACTTTCCTACTCATTATTTTCAATTGAGCTTTTAACCTAAAACCATGTTTTTTTTACCTAAACATGGCATAGAATGGTCACTACTGGTCATTATAAAAACTGCGCAAATATTTGTCACATGACCTCCCAAAATCACCACTGGCCTGAAGCAGGGTGTCAGTGCATCATCACCTGTCTCAAAGCATGTGACGCCGTCATCACTGATATACTTCAGGCACATTACGATCTGTCCATAGGGGACTTGCTTTACACTTGTACTTACTCCCTGAACAGTTAGGTGCAGTGTCTGTTAATACCTTAATGCAAATGTTCAGCTTCAGTGTTGAATAAGAATTGTTGGAGGATGTAACTATAAGAAAAGCAGTCCCATGTTTTTATCAATGTATCTACTCTGAAAATCCTTAACATCCAATTATAACATGATATATTATATCAGTATAGATTTAAGAGTATCTATCTAGAGCAAGAAGGTTCTTCGTAGACAAAATTTCACAAATGGCAGTAAAGTTCCTTCTAGCTCCTATTGCAGGCAGTAGAGAAGGTGACTAGAGGTACTAAATATGTGTCTGGTGCATGCCTCTTCCTCTGCCAGTCACTGAACGGGAAACTCCAGCGATCTCATTCAGAGTTATATTTTACTGCAAGAAGCACGTAATCCATACCTAGCACGGCTCGACTGCTAACTGAGTTCTTAATGAAGCAGCCCCCACTACACATTGGGACAGTGTGAGAGGCAGTGAGTTACTCCTGGTGTCTAACTTTGCAAGAGTAGTGTTAATGCCTACTAATGCAATTACCACCTGCACACTAATTGTAATAAAATCATCTCCAATCAACTGGCTCAAGCAATCTACGTGACATTCTGCAGAGGGAATGCAACAATTTGACCACAGGAATAATGGTGGGGAGGGGGAGGAGTCCTTACAACTAGCAGGAATTGCAAAGAAAGGAGCACCCTATAGCAAATAGGCAAGTAGCCAAGAGTATATATATGAAAAGTAACTGTAGGCCTCAGATAAAAGACAGGAAACTAAAGACAGTTAATTTCTGACAGAACATCATTGATTGATCAGATTCTGTTAGTGATTGCCTGAGTACCATACCACGTAGAATCTAAGCTTTCTAGGTATTCAGCCAATCACAGTTGATGTTGATAAATAGACTCATTTGGCCAATTAGTGGTAGAAAATTGAAGTTTATGTGATTCAAGTAGAGCATTATCTGTATGAGTATACACACAAAATAGATTCCATCAAAGAAGATTAGTTGAGACAACAAATTTATTAAGTCAATCAATTTCAATTGCATTAACATTGCCAGGAATCTCAGTGAGTTGAATCATACTAGGTTTTTATTCGAACAAGCATCAGTGCACTTGTTACCTGTAGCGTGGTAAAGTGTGTTTTCATTCTTAAACAATTACAATAAGTTGTTTACATTTATCAAAGAGTTGATAATAAATTGCAATGGGATTTCTAAAATGTCTTATTTGAGTGTGTCATACAATCATACCTTATGCATTGGTTATGGGTATAAATGTATGCAATGATATACCTTCATGACTTCAGGTCCCCTTTTCAAAATTTAAGTAAACTGTATAAATATTGTCACCTAGCTACAATCGAGGAGTCTTTTCTTTTTGTAAGCCAACGGCAGAAACGTGCCTCCAGAAGTGATTTTTAGTATCGGTTTTGGCCACCAAGGGGCTGTTTATTGGTAAAAAATTAAAAAAATAAGAAAAAATGCTTTAGCTCAATGTTGATTGGGAATCCAGTGGGACTATTCCATTTCCACTGAAAACATTCCATTTTTGGAATCCAAATTGAAATTTGTTGCCATGGAAATAGAATCGAAAACAGAGCTTTGTTTACTAGTTTATGATTAGCGAAAGCCATATAGATGTGATATCCCCCCTCCTTCATCTTTAGTCTCCATTGTTCTATCAAAGCAGACTCCAGATATGAATTATTCAGTGACCAAGGAGTATGTAAAGAGACATATTGACCCCATCACAAAAGTCGTGTATGCATAATGAAATCCCTGTCAGTATAATCTCATAATCAGTTTTGACAAGGTCATGCAATTGCTTATCTTCCTTTATCCGTCACTCCATTGTTAAAACTATACCTCAATACAAAAGCAATATAACCCTTACTCCCAATCGGACACTGTATCACATTGTAAACACAAATTGAGTAGGTTTATTTTATTGTAATAGACATTGAAGGCCTAACTAGATTTAATACAATGTGATTGATACATTTTGCCATTTTGCCAAGGGTTAACATACCAATCACTTTTGCCCTCTCTTTACTTGTGATGGATACAGGTAAAATCAAAGAGGCATTATAAACTTCAAATTTCTGCCACTATGTCTGAGATCCCATAAGAAACAATTGCTGAGAATTGTGCTATGTCCTTTCTTTCATTTTTTCTTCATAACTGTATCTCCCAATAACAAAAGAGGCTCAGGACATCCAAAGCTCCATTTTGAGCTGCAAGTTTTAGAAGTGGCCTTTACCAATCACTTTTAATGAATTGCTTTGTTTCCTCCTTCCGTTACTCCACACAGCGGATGGCTAACCAGCAGTTCAGCTGGAGTAAAGGTCATTGCAATTGGACCAATACAGAGCCAATGGTTACTTGAATGTCTGTTGTCAAAGCCATTCTACAACTTGTTCGCTCTACATCTCTCAACAGAAGTACTGATGTGCAGCAGCAATATGTGTTATGTCTGCTAAAAGATTATTACAAATGTAGCAATTTCTGTTATAGTGGCATTTGGACTGGAGGACCACAGAAGTGCTGTATGGAAATATTCTCTTATTCTTTTATTCAAAGGCATTTTCAGTGTTTATGAGGCAACAGATGGAGAAGGAGAAGAAGGATGGTTGTGTAAAGTATAGCACCTTTCTCATGTAAAAGCTGCCATTTAATAGAAGCTTTTAAATCATCTACACTGTACCATACCATTATTACCTTCTGTCTGTCAGAAGACGAGTTACTGCCCATGTCAGAGAAATATGTTATGCAGTGATGGTGATGTGACAAGTCATCAATTGAAAGTGCAATATCAAAGAACAATAGCTTTGAGCAAATGGTCAAAAAGGATTCTGAGGCAGATAGACTATTTTATTACCTGCCTAGGTTTGAAAACTGTTTATTGCCAAGTCACAAATTGTAGATAAGTGATTAAATATGACAGTAGAGGTGATGTCTATAGGAGTTTCAGTTGTAAACACATTAGCAATAGTGAAAATGGAACAAGGTAAGAGAATGAAAAATGAAATAAAGCTATGAGGTTAAGATGTTCAAATACACAAGTCATGTATACACCATTGACATTACTCACATGATGCGATATTGCAATTCCTCCAGCTATTCAAATGGCTTAACAGACGTGCTCAGAGGTGAAAGCATATTGCAAAAACATGAAGGTTCAAAGGTTTATGCAAGGTTTATGCAAATTTTTGCATTCTCATCGTATTGTTTTACCACTATGTGAAATAACAAATGTCCCCTCAGTAATAATACCCAGGGCTCTTCCATGTTTCTAGATAGTGAGGTGCCCTACTCCTAGGGGATGGTGATTAACTAGAAATGACCTGTCTTATCACAGAAAAGTTGTTTTTACCACAGATACTGCCTACTCGAATTGCTATAAATCATCCTAATTCCCTAAAGAATATCTTGTCATTCCCATAATTTCCATCACTTGATTATCACTGGCAAGAATACACCTTCTCAAAAATAAGCTAAACTGTTATTACATAGTAGAAAAAGTTCTAAGCAGGTATACAAGATGGCTAATTGGTGACCAAGCTTTTGCTAAAACCTGAATGAATCAGCCAGCAGGGTTTTTCTTAACAACGACTGTTATATCTAAGCATTTGTGAGGATTCTTTGTAGTTATCGTAAATCATTGATATATAGAACTTAGGGAGTTTACATTGTTCAAGATGGAAATGTTTTAGCCCAGTGTGGGGAGGGAAAAAAAGGTTTAGTATTGTACGTGTTGTCTCTTCATTCTTTTTAAAGTGGGATGGGGGGACTGCCATTCACTATGTAGGGGAGAAAAGGTCAGGCTGCGGTTTGGCCAAATGGGAGATTATTTGAACATGTTCTGTTAAGCCTTTGTCATTCTTGGTATTTTCCCTCAAGACAACCAATAATTCACAGTAAAGAGGTTTTCTTTTCTTTGTGTGTTCACGTAGGAATGAGCGAGAGAGGGAGACAGAGAGGGTTGTATATGAAAACGATGCTCATATTTCTTGAATTGAGAGGCTCTGTTTGGTGTGACCAACCCTCTGTGGTGTTTACACAAACCATTTCAATTAATATAATGAATTACCATGAAACCTAACACATGGGCATTACCTTGGGCAACTCACAACCTCGCTTAGAAAGTCAGACATTTTGTCCGACTAGGATAGGTTCATTTGCTGTGTGCCGAAATCTTTTCATCTTAAACTCAGACCTGGTCTCATCGCTCATTCAATAACCTACTGATGTTATTACATGAGAGGAGATCCTTAGATGCTCTGTGTAGTTATACCAACATTGCTATGATATTGGGGACAGGTGAATGCAGGTACTGATAGAGGTTTTTCTGTGGGAAATAGTTCTTTGATGCTAAAAAGTTTTCAATCGGTTGGATCAAGTTGAGACAGCATTGCATGCTGAGTGAGGTCTCTTTGAGCATCATGTGAAGAAACCCAGTACGATTTCTCAGCCACAGCATGAGTAACTGCAGCATCGTTGTGTATAAGTATAAATGCACTGATTGCATGTAAAAAAATAAACTTACCGTATTCTCCCGCGTATAGGACGCACCCCAAACTCAGCAGAGGCATTTTCACGTATAAGACGCACCTCTTAGGGCTCAATTTTGTTAATCCAGTACATTTTTTATAGTAAAATTACCCCTCGTATAAGACGCACCCCCAACTTGAAGAGATCCTATAAGACACAGTATGGATTTGTTTGGCGTAGAGGACGCGTCTTATACGCGGGAGTTTACGGTAGTATGATTAAGTAAGATATATCTACTTCTTTGCCTGGAGGCCATTTCTTAGCAAACTACGACTGCACCCTCCAAGTCGTACCAAAATTCCCATTGGAATAGCATTGTAATTTCAAGTTGTAGTGCTGTGTGCGATCATAGTGCATTAAGAAATGGCCTCCAGACCCTCCTCCTGAAGTGTCTTATATGGTTTCATGACATGCTCACCTCTGGAGGCTGTTGCGAAAAGATCGAGTAGTTGCTTTCCAGGGTAGGTGCCTCACTTCCCACTTCCCTCCTCTACTTAACCACTCAGTATCACTTCCAACACTGTAGTCCAGAAGTAGTCACTTTCCCACAAATCAAACTGTGTTGCGAAAAGTGGTCACACCTGAGTTCTTCCCAGACTGCCCACACCTACATACTTATGCGACAGAGTGTAGGAAGCAACTTCCAGTTGAGGGGTTGTTAGTAACCACTTCTTGACCACTTCTCAACCACTTCTGTTGGGAAGTGCCATTTGGCAATGCAATAGAGAAGAGACTACCAAAGATGAGTGCCTTCCGTTTTTGGAAGTACAATGCCGAGAGAAGTGACTTCCAAGGGTTTAGCAACAGCCACCTGATTTTCTTGTTATCAGAAAATGGACTCCTTTAGCTATGTATACATGTTGGTAGATCCCTGGACATTCTTCGTTTTGTAAGAGGAATTTACACAGAAAACATACAGTGCATTCCCATTAGGTCCACACCAATTTACTTTGTTTCGGCCACAGATCCTCCTTGAGGGTATAATTCATCTATGCCAGATGAGAGAGTATGGATAACCTATCATATTGGAGCTGAAAGAATGTTTCGATCTACATCAATGCTATTTTGAATACTGTTGTTAAAGGGAAGGGACTACCTGAATTATAAATGTATGACATTGAAGTGAAAGTAATTTGAGCAGATAGCTGGTTCATTAATCAGTGTTGAAACAAAGAACAAAGCAATGTGAAGGAGGAATAATTTGTTGGTTGTTGGGTATGAAATAAGACTGACTTTCTGGTATCAAACCTTTGATTTTACCTTCACTACTGATTAAGTGGGCATTATCCATGAAACTAAATTTTTTGCGATAACTATCTACCAAGGAATAAGATTATCAATTTGATCTAGAGAACATGAACACGGTAAAACAGGGTCTCTGATTTGCCAATGGCTATGTTTTCAACACATCAATTACAAAGTCTGGCTTTCAGTTAATAATTTTTCTGAATAGGTAGCTGTATTTAGGTATATCTGTGGTTACTTCTTAACAAACATCTGGCTCCACTTGGTTTCATTATAGTCCTTTGGTTGCCCTGTGCTCCATCATTTCCCAGGCCCAACTTACAGGTGGGCATAGACAAACCACTTTTGTAGTGGGATCCCCATATATAAGCAGAAGCTACCCACCATGCTGTGTCCAAATTTGTTTCGGCTTGTTGGACAGCATATCATTATACATTTTTTTATAATGTGGGACATATAGGGTGGTATGTTGATTATGCAAGGATAGCATTTCTTGGCACTGTATGACTAAACAAGTCATCTTTAATTTGAAGCAGAAAATGTCTATTTTAGCATTTTGCAGTACCTGCAGTCATACTTATGCCAGTGACATTGAACAATGTCTTTTCCCCTGACTCTTTCTGGATGACAGGTTGTAAATGGCTATAGGCCTTGCAACATTCCTGTTAACACCGATTGCTGGGCAGAGAATACTTTCCAATCCAGTCGCTTACGTTCTGGCAGAGATCTAATCCTTCTTGAATGAATGATACAGGCACCAGGAGGGCATTTCTTAATAGCGTTAATCACCATTGTTAAGAAATGCCCCCAGGACTTACTTGGAGAAAATTCTTATGTAGATGTCGGATCAGTCTATACGAAATATTTTTTTCCCCTCTCAGGCTATTGTAGATGCAGATTTTATCATTCTGGAGGCCTGGACTGAATTTGGTAGAACCAATTACCGAGGATTATCAGTTGTCATAGAAGAAACAATTTTAAAATCTAATCTTCACTACTGTTAGTTAAATGTAATACTGATTTCCAATTAGAACATAATCTAGATGTGATTTCAGGACAAGATATTTTTCAAGCCTTAAGAACTCTCATTTTGCAATTCGGTCCCTTTATAGCCTTGCTCCAATTAGACTTTTGATGAAACTTGATACCAGAAAATGTTAGTTTAAGAGTGAGCCACATGGATTCAGTCATTTCTCATTCGTGCCCATGTCTATAAAATATCCATGTTACACAATGGAAATCTTCTCCAAGGGATTATGCCTGGCCACCAATGTTGCTCATTTGCTCCGCAATATCCCCAGTTTTGTCTCTTTTATTCCAATATAATTGACATTCTGAATTTCAGAGATTATTTGGTTTTCTTCATGAGAGATTCCTCCCCAATCTTGATTGGTCTTTAAGTCATTACCATAATTATGTTGTTTTGCTAGAAAATTCATAGTGCTGCAGACACTTATATTGGTTGCTTTTCATGAGTGGCACGTAGTGCATACCAGTTCAGTTTTGAGCCAAGAAAAGACATTGCTGCACCATACAACACAAAATACAGGTACATAAAAGAAAACACATCAGAACCATATCGCAATCAGAATTGCATATTAACATCATTGATTTCTTGTATGTGGGAAGAATAGATAGGTTATGGATTTCTGCATCTGTGGAATACATTTCTCAAATATACTAACCAACATTATTGAGAAATGCCATCCTGGCCAGTAGTACAGCCACAACATGATAACTCCCAACAGTCTAAAGTTGTAGTAGTAGCCATCACATATAATGTAGGTATGCAGTGGTGCTCACCGAGGGGGCAGAAAATCAATCAAGAGTTTTAATGTTAGATTCCAAAGAGGAAGGAAAACGTATGTGTCTGTTCTTTGCAACAATTTCCTATGTAGGACAATGTATTTCTGAACAGTTTACTGAATACATCATGGAACTACCCTAGATTAGAGGAAATCTAGTACAATATACATCTGCAGCCTTTTCATTCCTATCATTGTTGGTTGATTTTTCAAAAGATTTTCAAAGTTTCTTGAGCAATCGTCACTGTCGGAAATCACAAGTCACAATTAACAAAAGCTATCACCTGTCTCCTTCAGATTTGGAGTAAGGAGGTGCTAAAAGGTTTTGACTTGGCCAATACATAATCCTGCCCTGAGTTTAAAAAGAATCTTTATCACTGTTAAATAGGTATGGGAGTCTGATGTTGACAACTTGAAAGCATCTCGTGTTGCCTCGGGAGGCCTTCTTGATCGCACTCAACATAGATGGATCTTTGTGTACTTAAGACGTAAGCCCCCATCAAGGATACCTGGACCTCCACTCTTACCACCTGACCCTCACCCATCAATTGCAGAGAGATGATTTACTCTTCAATTCTCTGACTTATCAGTTGTGGGAACGGATGAACTGCTGTTGAGAGGATGTGAGAGTGCTCAGACTCCAACTGACTAACCTTGGAAGAATAGTTATTCAAGCACAGAGCACTTTATACTATTATGATATAGAAGTAAACGGTATGATTTATATTATAACAAATCTGTTGGAATACTAGGGACCACCAGCGATTTTAACATTACTATATGGGTCAATCCACTGAAAGTGGGCACTTCTCAATGGGAGAGGGTCATTTTTAAAAACTAAGAATTAGATCATGAAACTTAATTTTATTGATAGCCCTATATCTTGGCTCTTAGGAAAGGTTCATTCAAGTCACTAACTCCCAAGCCATCAGTTTTTATTGCAAATATTCAAAATTATGAAAATGTAATGGGCGTGAGCAAAATGAATTCTTCTCTACCTCACAGAAATATTTGTCACAACTACATGATTTTCAGTTAGGATATTTGACAAAAGGTCCCAAAGACACACTATGAAGAAAATAGGAAAAAAGATGGATATTTACAATACATAAGGAAATAATATGAATGTAATGGGCGTGAGCGTAATGGGCGTGAGCGAAACAACTTTCCCAGGCTTCAGACAGCAACTCAGCAATATAACATCACCCAGAATTAATCTAGGCAATAAAAATAATCTAAGAATACTTATAGGATGCATTTGGAATCCATCAAGCCTGCCAACATGCTTGCAGTGCATTTTCTCACGCCCATTACGCTCAGGCCCATTACGCTCAGGCCCATTATGCTCATGCCCATTACGCTCACGCCCATTACATCTGTCAGGTAACCCCTCTTTTTGGCATAACCAAGGTATGTAGTGACTCCAGTCTTTTTTTAAAAATGACTTATTAACAATAGATCTTCAAGTTAGGCTGGTTGAAAGAAAGAAAACTTTGATAGTTTTTGTCCTGGATGCAGAAATTTGAATGTAATGGGCGTAAAATACTTGAATATGTACTGCACAGTCATGCCTGTAAGTAGACCCTAAGTTTCTGTACCAGAAAATCCCCTATGATGACCCTAATCTTGGTGGGAAATAAGAAGATTGAGGGTAGTGTTTTAGTAGGCCTACCAGTGTACTTTCATTTTGCTCACGCCCATTACAGCACCTGTATTTGGTTATAGAAATGAACAGGGGAAAAGGAATGCCAACCAGCGCACCTCCAAACAACATAAAAATGTTAGATAGGACCCCCCACTAAGGAATAGATAAAATTATATTGGTCTGTTGCTGTTTGGCTTGATGGTATAGACCCTGGGATGAGGTGGAAATTGAATAAAAAGGCAATTTTTGGCCATTTTTGAACTTTGGGCCACCATATCTAAAAAAATAGCAGGCCGACATATGTAAACTTGCCCTTCTTTTGAAGCCCAAGGTGTTTTCTTTGAAATGAAACCAGAAATAAGAAGAATGGTTACTTACTTCTTATTTTACAGCCCCCTGTATCCAAAAAAGACCAAAAAGACCCAGGTGCCCACTTTCGGTGGATTGACCCATATGGTATCACACATATGGATTGAAATATAGAGGGCAGGTTTCACACTATGACCTCTTAGCTTCAGAATGGCGATGCAAACAAAGCAAGACGAGCTATTTTATGTCTAATAAAGGTGATTGGAAACCAAGAGAAATGCGAATGAGAACTTGTATGCGTCTGTGGATGGATTATCTCATGTGCAGGGCCAATGCCTTTTTGCCTTGATTTATTGAGCAAGTCATATCGCCAAAGGACATTAACTCTGCCATCTGTCGAGAAGTATACATTATAAAATAACCTCCTGAGGTAATGCTTAAACATGGTATGACTGTACAAAGCCAGTACAAACAAGTCATAGAATACCCAGCTTCTGCTCGAACAGAGACAGTTATAAATGCATTTTACCTTTATGTTGGCTACAAAATGTGTAATAAGACTGTCGAGGTCACCAAATGATTATGTACTTGTCCCTTCAGCTGTCCTATTTAGAAATACATTTAACAGACATTTGTATTATTACATGTGCATTATTCATTTTGACTGAGACGAAATACACTTTGTTTCATAAAGCTGCATAGAGTGTGTTTTCACAAGGTACAAAGGCAGATTATTGAAATCTCCTGGTCAAAAATAAGATAACTCTAAAAGCTGATGACTATTCACTTGTTTGACACAGAAACAAAGTTCCCAGCTTTATCTCCAGCTTGCAACAAGACAAATTTTATATTTTTCTTTGCAACCTTTCCATGTTGAATTGCTACTATGGTAGGTGACATTACGGTACGTTATTGCTGAACATTCACATAGGGAAGTGCACATTTAGAGTTCTATATTTGTGACCCTTCATGAGAAATTCATACTCCTGCCAGAGTAATATTAGGAAGCAGGCCTGAGGCTTGAGCTCCATCATATGACAACGTAGCGGAAATATGACATCCGTCTAACAGCACCAAGCTTTCAGGGTGTCAATATTTTGAAAGGGGATAGATCCTGTGACATATCCCTAGTGTACAGTCTATATTTCTTTCCAAAGCAGTGACTGCTTTGATGTAAAGCTGAAATGATTTGCCTCTTAATGGTGACATAATTATGTGCCTTGGAGTCAGTGACCCATAAAGCAGGCTGCTTTATTGTGTTCAGTCTGCAGGTCCTTGCCTGCTTTTTTTGGCAGATGTTTGCAGATTAGATGATACACAAAAAGGCCGTAACTATAGGCCAATGCATGCTGAGGTCTGACTGTTCCAGACTGGATTGACTATATGTTATTCAATGCAAGAGATGTCCGACTTTAGGTGTCTGTCCAACAGGGTGCCTCTACCTTATGAGAATGCCATCAGATAGCTCCGCTACTCTAGTGCATTGTGAAAAAAAGGAAAGATGCCTTCATTACAACAATGGTTATCTTGCAGTTCTGAAAACAAACCTATCACTTTTGTCTCCATGGAGATCTTTTACAATTATGCACTTTACAGCATATTGCTTTTCGTAGAAATCACACTGCATTACCAGATCATAAATATGGTAATTCGTTGTATGATTTAGATGGATGCCTGGTAGAGTCAATATTCATTTTTTAACAGTCTGTTCTATTAATTTGATAATGGCTCATATGGGACCCAGAGCAAACTGATGTGATTTTGATTATCTAGTGCATGTTTGAAGGGCATGGTCCTTTTTCAGAAGGGAGCCCATATGGGTTATTCAAGAAATAGAATTAAAACATACTGTATGTGCATTAGTAATTATGTGCCTGTGTTGTTGATGAAGTGGCTAAAGAGTATCCCCATCAGGAACAATATTCCTGCCATATATATATATATATATATATATATATATATATATATATAGATCTGTCTTTTTAAACTTCTACCAACTTCTACCAGTGATCTAAAAATGCCTAAAACATAATACAAATCAGGAAGTCTAAAGTTGTTAGTGCATCGGGTTTAGCTTGGCCAGCCTTAAAATGCAGTTAGTAGCAAGTTCCCCTATAGCTGTAAGCATGAAAGGGGTGAACCATAAGAAAAGGGTGATTTGGCAGTTGGTCGGGTGGTGAGCTTGTATCACCTTTTAGACATGCACATCTTAATGTCCAGCCAGCGATCTTTTCCTCACTGCAGTAGAAGTGCGCAAAGACAAAGACACAGCTTGCTATGTAACTGTCAAATCTAGTGCATAATATCATATTGTTGATTTAGTTTTTAACACTTTCATGACAGGACTGTATATGATTATGGAGAGAATGTGAGACACTAAAACAATGTTTGTGTTGCCATGTCAAAGTCTGTTTTATTGAAGCTCACAGTTGGACTTCAAGTGTCACATCAAAAAGTCATTTTTGAGCTCTCTCCATCCAGATCCCGTCTGGGCATGCCTAGAGGACATATCTGGGTAGCATCTGGAGAAAAGTGCAACACAATAATTCATTAGAATTTACATAAATCCAATATTGTTCAACATAGCTATTTGTCATTGTGTTAATAGGTGTTGATGGTCAAAGCTTTACAATAAATATGATGAAGGATCAAATCATAATAGCTTTCTGCAAAAGATACTTGTGATAATTCATTTTTACCCTGCTTAACCACACACCTAAAGCCCTTCAGCTAAACCTGTCATTTCCAGTTGGCTCCATTTAATTTTAAATTTATGAGCCCATCCTTTCATATCTGGTTGATGCATCATAAATCTAAAGAAACCATTATCACAGTGCCTGGATCATCAACACCTTACTTCTGTTAATGACAGCCTCATTTTAGGGTTTGTCAGGCCAGTGTAATTGCTGACCTGCATTAACACACTATAATCTAGATTATTTGACGGCTGAAGAGAGAGCCGTAAAATGCATCTATCTACAGAGCTATGAGGCATAACACCAACTCCATAATCTTCGGTTATGCAATCGGATTGGATTTAGTCAATGGGTATGGACTTTATATCCAACAGGAATTTAAAAATAAACATATAGCTGTGGGTGAATATGGCAATACAATTGAAGCATATGCATCATTTCCAATGTTCTACTTTTTCTACTTTTACTGTCATATTCAGAAAGAGCTGAGGTGACAACATGTAAACTATTACACACCGGTGGCTTTAAGGAGGTAGGACAGGTTGGCCTCGTGACCAAATGCAATTAATGCCTCTTCTAGGCTTGGCTCAATTGTAGGTACAGATAATTGTCATGCCCAGCATTGTATCTATGCCTAGAGAGTTTACTCTATGAACATATGCAATATAATGAATAGTCTTGGATGGTGTACTTACAACTAGTGTAAATGCCTGAACTAATGGGACCCCAGGTATTTTGAATCATGTGTGGTGAACAGAGATTTGGGTTGTGTGACCCCGAAGAGTTTGATTTTACACACTGGATGGTTGTGTTTTGGGAAGGAGTGGTACCTTCTTCAGCCCATGGTCCCATCTTCTATAGTCCCTCATTGTGGTGCCCACCATGGTCCCTAACCATGGTCCTTCTGAGAAGATACTCTTCATGCTCCCAGACTTGAGACCATCCAGGTTACTAGACATTCACCTTGGGATGTACCTGTGTGGGATTGTATCTCTCCTTTGGGGTCCAGTACCGAAGTAGGCCAGCCCTTGAACAACCCTTGCTATCCATTATCCATTTTCAGTTACTGCGAGCTTTTGGAGTAACACAAGAAAAATGAAAGTCTCCAGAGGGAATAAGATATGCCTTTTTTTATGAAGCACGCAATCCAACACCTCTAATTGTCTGTCTGCAATCTGCATTGACATCTTAGTAACTCTTAGCCTTAACAAACAAGAGAAATGTGGCAAGGACCATGGATGGGAGTTGCCACTCCATCACAAGCCACTGTGGGTGACGTCACTGAGGCAGCATGACGTGATCAATGATGTCATAGGTGACAGGGAGAAAACCGCAAACATTATGAAGTTGCAACAGTCGCTACGCTCCCGGCCGCTGACGCGGCATGCAACTCAAGAAAAGTCCTCTGGAAAAACAAGCTTACAAGTAAACAAATTGCAGATGGTGATTATAATATAAAAAATTACGTAATATTGAACTGAATCAAGGGGTACTGATCCCTCTGTAGTATTGGTCATACCAAACATGGTATGTATAACCATGTTAACATTAGCCCAGTGTACATATCCATCACCCATATAATGGATATGTTCACGCTAGCCGCTAGCCAAATTGCCAGTGGCGAAATCAAAGTGCATTTTGGCTAATCATAAAGCATTAAGATTCGCCAGATTGGCGAATTGTGACTTGACCCCAGCTTTGGTAACACACTGGTGCAAAATAGATATGTCATTTATTTTATGTGAATAACTTCTTCCCATAGAGATAGCATTAGGGAGCCGATCCGCACACCCCCAGTGGCGTAACGTGTGCCGATCCACCACAGCGGCCGATCCACCACTGCAGCCTCCTTCTGGGTGCATGTAAACATTCAAAATGGCGGATCGGCGCTTTTACGGGGAACTACGGTACCGGATTTTGATAATTTTTCCTTATTAAAACATCTAAAAACATAAAATAAATATAGAACTAAACTCCCCTGGTGTCCTCGGTGGCTGATCCACCCCTCGTGGTGGATCGGCCACCTCGTACACCACGGTCGTTTAGTTCTATCTATATATCGTAACGAATGTTATCATGTGTAAGTCCTCCCTTCTTTACTGTCTTCTTTAAAACAATCAAATGTTTTACTAAAAGAAAATCAGATTTCTAATTAAGTCTTTCCATATGCCCTACTACCCTTCGGCAACCTGTCATTAATACCATGTGATTGAAAATGAAAGATAGTTGGATTCATGAGAATCTAGGTATATTTTTGCCGATACATATAACTATTCCATGATCCAAGGAGGCAACTTTGGGAAGTTGGGAGTTTAAATTAAAAACTTACAGAATACTCTTCTATGTATTTTAAACACAGGTACTGCCCATTTTTATAATCCTAGGATCGCTTCAATGTATTTATCCGTATATTGTCCACTTGGTATCATCAACCCTGGTCATGAAAGTCCTATATATTATATCACCAAATCACCTGAATCCTTTTTATTTACTGAGCAAACACCCTATATAACCTAAACAAGGTTTTGGGAATACCTTTTTCGAAACATCAAAAAGAAATATTGGCTAATTGACAAAGATTTTTGCTAATCAAGATCTATTCAGGTTCGCCAAATTAGCTAATAAGAAAGGTGTCCTAGCGCTAACCCTGAGTAACATGTAGCACACAACGTCAGACATGTAGATTAATTTAATCACACAACGTCTCTATCTCTTTACATCTCATTCCACAGAGGTGCATGGGTAAGCCTCTTGAGAAGCCGAGATCTGATTGTTTCCTGCAATCACTGATCCCAAGGCAGACCCGGAAATTAAGTACCTGAGATGCCTAGCATTACATAGTAGAGGCTTATTGCATCCCCAAAGCAGGTTTTGTGATCTCTTTTTCTGAAAGTAAGAAAGAGCTTCGATAATTTGAGGTGTAGAATGACTTCAGCATCCAGACGTTGATATTATACTACCAAACATCAAACACCACTTTTGTACATACTTATTAATTTTTCAACCACAGTAATAATCAGACTTGGGCAATCGAAAGATAGGTAACTGCTTTGTAGATGATGTAATCCAAAGTTGGAAGAAGAGTTCTTTTTTTCCTTTTATATAATTTCTAATACATTGCAGCATGTACTTAATTAATAAAGTGCATGTTCAACAATGTATACATGTGAGCCAGCAAGCAGAAATGGGGGTTCCTGCGGGATTTAGTACCTGATTTAGCCACCAGGGGGCACCACTATGGGGTAGAATAAGAAAAATATGCCTAAATTTGCTATAGGGTACTTTTTTATGGAGAATTCAATGATTATTGATAAAACGTTCTATTTTGGGCCTAAAGGTTCCAAATCAGACATGTAAAAAGAATGCCTTTAGGGCCTAAATAGGCATTTTTGTTGATTTCTGTTGCCATGGAAACATGATTTCATTCTAAAGATAAAAATTGATGATCCCATTTGAAGGAACTTCCCATAAGGTTCACTAGGGTGAAAACAGAATGAAAATATCATTTCTAGATCAAAAGTTATGGGCAAAAGAATGAAAAATTAGGCTAATTTAGCTAATTAGCATAAATTATGCTAATCATCAATGTATCTCATGAGCATTTAGACATAGAGCTTATTGGCATTCAGGAAATGGTCATACCTACAAATATTTAGCAAGCGATTCCTCCAAAACTAACAGGAGTATCTTCTCATGCAATATATCACTGAAAAGCTAGTGATCTTAATTTCAAAGTTGACTTCTAGCACAGAGCACCCTTTCTCATTGCCTCTACATCAAATATTCGTTGTTTTGAATTTTTCAGACGCAGAAAACGTTGATTATAGCTATAAATACTGCATGGTAAATGATCTATCCTTTTGTGAAATCTGATAAGCTAGAGAATAATTTCTATTTTAGGATAAAGAATATTGGATCTCTTCACAATAAATGTCCAGCTGCTATCTTCCATTCTATACACAGTTTTCATAACAATATTTAAGACAGCTTTTTCAATGCAGCTCAATTCAATGAAAGGGGATGTGCTGTATGTTTTAATGTAAAAATTGGGAATATATTTCTGGTATCAGAATATCTAACATTTTGATAAAATGTTAATGTATAAATATATGCATTTTCAGCAAGGCCTACCATCCAATAGTATAATTCATGACTGTGGGATTTTAATGATTATACATGACCAGATAATGTGACTAAAATGTTTAAAAAGAAAATGAAGTTTTAATTGTTGTTGATAGATTATTTACAAAAGAAGTTGTATTGGGAGTTTTGAGGAAAGAGTTTCCAATCAATTGTTTAAAGCAATAAAGTGCATCTTCAGGCTCAATTTTACTATTCAACATATTGAAGCTCTTCCTAGCTCCAAATGCAGTGACTAGAAGTAAGATCACGCATCTGGCACCTGCTCAGATACTTTTAACTGTATGGCAGCTTCTTCTTTTACCAGTTGCTGAAGAGGAAACCCAAGCAATCCCATTTGGGTTTACATTTCACTATAAGAAGTGCATTACTACTTTTAGCACAGGTCCATACCATATTTAAATGGGCTCTTAACAGACAAGCTGACATTGCTTGCTGGATCAATGTTAAGTGAGATGAGTTGAACGAAGAGTATGACATTGCAGCCTAGTGAAATTTCAAGCAATGCCATTACCATTTGGGCACCATCTGGGAAAGCAGCCAGTCCCCAAGCACTTGATGTGAGCTTCTTCTGAGTCACCCATCTGTTCAGACTGAACAATTGGCAAGAAGACATTTAAGCCATAACAGTCTGCAGGTAAAATCTATTGGCTTAAATATTCCCAGTAGTTATGTCAGAACCCTCCTTGAATATAGGTCGTTATTAATATTTGAAATCGAGGATTAAGCTATAAATTTATTATTAACCATAATAATTTCTAAAAACACAATAATTCAGCCTTCTTCATAAAAAATACATAACAATATGGTGATTTTATCATAGATTTTGATCTAGAAGGAATTTTCCATTTCTGTTTTAAGTTTTGGGTTTTTGGTGAATATCCCCAAAAATTGGCATTAAAAATCTGCAATTTTTAATTATTTGAATGGTTGCCATGGCAACCAGGAACAGGCATATAGGTAGATTTTTCATGAAAAATGTTCATTTTACCATTCAAATATGGGCCATTTCTAATGAAAATGGTACATTTTAAATGAGACCATTGAATTCTGCGTCCACTGCCGACGGATAGACCATCCGTCGGTTTCATCCATATCATTTATCATTGATTTCTATGAAGAAAATGACAGATGAAGAGAGACGGATGGTCCATCCGTCGCAGTGGATGCACCCTTTATAGTGTATAAGTAAAAAAATCTGTATAGGTAAATCAAAATTGATAATGCATATTCAAGCAAGATTCGGAATTATTGAAAGCCACTATTAGATCACTGTTGATATTTCCAACAAATGCTATTCATATTGCTGAGTATAACATTGATGCGCTAATAAAGCATCTAAATCATGCCTTCATCTATGTTATTATTTTGTCAGTATACTTTGAACATCACCTCATGGCAACTACAAAAAAGGCTATGCATGGCAACTAGTCTGCTGCAAACAGGTAGTTATATGATGGGGGAAGCAGGAATACATAGAGAGGCTTATAGAGACTCCATCCGTCAGCCTGCCCCCTTTTATTATTCAGGTACTGGCTGTTTCTCCACATTATGCTCCTTCTCCGCATTATGCTCCTCCTGTTTTGTGTGAGGAGTATAGGTCTTATACTGTACAATGGTATTGTTCACCGATTGTAATGCTTTGAAGAATCCTATTCATACATCACACCTAGGCTTTTGTTATTTGGGTGTACTGATAAGAGTTTGGGATGGATTTGGTTTGGCTTCTGCAGGCCTGGTTTGTCTGCGTTTTACCTCAGGTACTCATGAATATGAGTCATTTCTAAGCATGATAGCATTTTTAGAGCTGTGGCAAATCATTGACATATGATACTTTGAGAGTTAACACTGTTCCCAGATGGGAAGTACGCAACTCAACGTGGGGAGGAAATTTATGATTTAGTTTTGTGTTCACTGGTCAGTTAGGAGGGCAGTGTAAAACAGAGCTAAGCTGATTGTATGTGATGAGATAATAATGTGTCATAGTGATTCTATTTTAAAGAGGATAAACATGTTTTTAATTTCCAGCTGCAAAAATAATAATTATCATATTTTACATACCTGGCATAGTCCTTTGTGCTACACTATAACAATATAGCTTGTTAGCCTTTGTCCCAGCCGACCATCAATGTCTACTCCTTATCAGAATGGGATGCTAGGATTCTGCAACTCTTAGAACTCTTCTGTAGTCTCACCATGGCATCCATCACTTGTAAATATCGCACCTGCTCCATTTTACACCAGAAGCAATAACTGATCAATTAGGTTGTAGCTGCAGTCATAAGGCCAGAATAGCCTTTATAGTATTCAGGGCTATTGTATATTTGTTCCATCATCCTTTTATATTAGAATTGGAATGGAAGTTGTGAAAGGGCCACGCCATCAAAAACATACACTTTAAAATTAGCATGGTTTTCTTACTACCCCCTGGGATGAAAATGTAAAAAAAATAGACTGCTGTCAAACATGATTTTCACGGAAATTTGAAACAAAGAAATTGCTGTAATAGTTTCACATGTCAACTGGCAGGTTATACATACATACCTGCAGTAAAGTTGATATTTGACAGCAGAAAGAATCATGTTGCCAGCAGACAAAAAAAGAACCATGATATTTCCTCTCTGTCAACTGTCAATTTACAAAAAAATGATGTTGTTTCCATATTAGAGATAGAACATATTCAGGTTGAGCTCTTTTTCAATGTGTAACCCCCCATGGCTTCTGTACCTGTGAGGTCAGTGTGCAGGATGTGCACACAGTGGGGACAACCATGAGCATAACTCGAACCACATGCATACACTCATTTGGAATGCTATACAAATTGGAGGGGTGTGAGTTAGAATATTTAGAGGTTGCTATGTGAATTAAATCCTTAAAGTAAGTGTTCTTTCTGATTGATGATTGCTGACTAAGCTTACAGAATCTAAAAGATCAAAGTTACATTTATAACTTTATACAGAGAAATAGCGATTGGATAAGCAAACTACTACTTGTAAAACCCTGGAAAGGCCTGTCACTTCTTAAAAGCTCAGTGTGGACTTCAAAGACCTTAAAGCTTACATATTATTATAACTCTTTTATTAAATTACATCAAAGGATGAGGAACATAAGCTCTCATTTGTCATTGCCTATCTTGCGTACACTTGAAAAGTAGCGTCCAGCTTTTAGTCGATAACTTACTTAATGTGTAAAGGGGTGGCATGATGAATGCTTTTTTTTATCACAGGCCTCAGAACATGTAGACATTCAGCAATGACTCCCATCCATCTGCCTTACTTCTAATTCCTCAGTGACCCATCAAACATCTATTGAAATCTGCAGACTTATGACATACACATTCAATGTAGTACTCTGAGACACACTATGATGCGTACTGCTCTTTTAGCAAGCAGTGTCCCACTCCAGCATCCACCTCTGCTAGATTCATGGTAATGTCTCCTGGGATCCTGCTTCCTGTAGAACTCTTCTACAGTTTCACCATGACATTCATCATTTGTTGATATGGCAGTGACAGCATAAAGCAGGTCTCCACACAGGCCTGCTCCAATTTACACTGGGAGTATGAATGATTGCAGTGATGTGACAGCCACAAGGCCACTAAGGCCATAATAGTATTCAGGGCTATTGCACCTGTGATCCATCAGCCTTAGAACTTTGTCAAGACAAGAATGTATACAGAGAGAAAGGTTCTGGTTACTCATTCCAATTCAACTTAGTCGAAACATCTAATTAGTCAATTACCTATAAACCAAGCTATCTCATATGTCAATGAGAGAGGGAGAGAGAGAGTTGTATACGAAAATAATGTGATTAAATATATTTCTTAAAGTGAGAGGCTCTGTTTGGGTGAACAACCCGATGCGGTGTTTACACAAACAGTTTCAATTAGTATTCACAAGGAATTACCATGAAACCCAACACATATGCTTCACCCCGGGCAAACTCACAATCTGGGTTAGAAAGTCTGACATTTCGTCTGACTAGGATAGGTTGACTTTCTATGTGCGAAAATCTCTTGATGTAAAACTCAGACTTGGTCCCATCCCATTCATATTGCTGAGTATAACATTGATGCGCTAATAAAGCATCTAAATCATGCCTTCATCTATGTTATTATTTTGTCAGTATACTTTGAACATCACCTCATGGCAACTACAAAAAAGGCTATGCATGGCAACTAGTCTGCTGCAAACAGGTAGTTATATGATGGGGGAAGCAGGAATACATAGAGAGGCTTATAGAGACTCCATCCGTCAGCCTGCCCCCTTTTATTATTCAGGTACTGGCTGTTTCTCCACATTATGCTCCTTCTCCGCATTATGCTCCTCCTGTTTTGTGTGAGGAGTATAGGTCTTATACTGTACAATGGTATTGTTCACCGATTGTAATGCTTTGAAGAATCCTATTCATACATCACACCTAGGCTTTTGTTATTTGGGTGTACTGATAAGAGTTTGGGATGGATTTGGTTTGGCTTCTGCAGGCCTGGTTTGTCTGCGTTTTACCTCAGGTACTCATGAATAAGAGTCATTTCTAAGCATGATAGCATTTTTAGAGCTGTGGCAAATCATTGACATATGATACTTTGAGAGTTAACACTGTTCCCAGATGGGAAGTACGCAACTCAACGTGGGGAGGAAATTTATGATTTAGTTTTGTGTTCACTGGTCAGTTAGGAGGGCAGTGTAAAACAGAGCTAAGCTGATTGTATGTGATGAGATAATAATGTGTCATAGTGATTCTATTTTAAAGAGGATAAACATGTTTTTAATTTCCAGCTGCAAAAATAATAATTATCATATTTTACATACCTGGCATAGTCCTTTGTGCTACACTATAACAATATAGCTTGTTAGCCTTTGTCCCAGCCGACCATCAATGTCTACTCCTTATCAGAATGGGATGCTAGGATTCTGCAACTCTTAGAACTCTTCTGTAGTCTCACCATGGCATCCATCACTTGTAAATATCGCACCTGCTCCATTTTACACCAGAAGCAATAACTGATCAATTAGGTTGTAGCTGCAGTCATAAGGCCAGAATAGCCTTTATAGTATTCAGGGCTATTGTATATTTGTTCCATCATCCTTTTATATTAGAATTGGAATGGAAGTTGTGAAAGGGCCACGCCATCAAAAACATACACTTTAAAATTAGCATGGTTTTCTTACTACCCCCTGGGATGAAAATGTAAAAAAAAATAGACTGCTGTCAAACATTATTTTCACGGAAATTTGAAACAAAGAAATTGCTGTAATAGTTTCACATGTCAACTGGCAGGTTATACATACATACCTGCAGTAAAGTTGATATTTGACAGCAGAAAGAATCATGTTGCCAGCAGACAAAAAAAGAACCATGATATTTCCTCTCTGTCAACTGTCAATTTACAAAAAAATGATGTTGTTTCCATATTAGAGATAGAACATATTCAAGTTGAGCTCTTTTTCAATGTGTAACCCCCCATGGCTTCTGTACCTGTGAGGTCATTGTGCAGGATGTGCACACAGTGGGGACAACCATGAGCATAACTCGAACCACATGCATACAATCATTTGGAATGCTATACAAATTGGAGGGGTGTGAGCATATTTAGAGGTTGCTATGTGAATTAAATCCTTAAAGTAAGTGTTCTTTCTGATTGATGATTGCTGACTAAGCTTACAGAATCTAAAAGATCAAAGTTACATTTATAACTTTATACAGAGAAATAGCGATTGGATAAGCAAACTACTACTTGTAAAACCCTGGAAAGGCCTGTCACTTCTTAAAAGCTCAGTGTGGACTTCAAAGACCTTAGAGCTTACATATTATTATAACTCTTTTATTAAATTACATCAAAGGATGAGGAACATAAGCTCTCATTTGTCAATGCCTATCTTGCGTACACTTGAGAAGTAGCGTCCAGCTTTTAGTGGATAACTTACTTAATGTGTAAAGGGGTGGCGTGATGAATGCTTTTTTTATCACAGGCCTCAGAACATGTAGACATTCAGCAATGACTCCCATCCATCTGCCTTACTTCTAATTCCTCAGTGACCCGTCAAACATCTATTGACATCTGCAGACTTATGACATACACATTCAATGTAGTACTCTGAGACACACTATGATGCGTACTGCTCTTTTAGCAAGCAGTGTCCCACTCCAGCATCCACCTCTGCTAGATTCATGGCAATGTCTCCTGGGATCCTACTTCCTGTAGAACTCTTCTACAGTTTCACCATGACATTCATCATTTGTTGATATGGCAGTGACAGCATAAAGCAGGTCTCCACACAGGCCTGCTCCAATTTACACTGGGAGTATGAATGATTGCAGTGATGTGACAGCCACAAGGCCACTAAGGCCATAATAGTATTCAGGGCTATTGCACCTGTGATCCATCAGCCTTAGAACTATGTCAAGACAAGGATGTATACAGAGAGAAAGGTTCTGGTTACTCATTCCAATTCAACTTAGTCAAAACATCTAATTTGTCAATTACCTATAAACCAAGCTATCTCATCTGTCAATAAGAGAGGGAGAGAGAGAGTTGTATACGAAAATAATGTGATTAAATATATATATTTCTTAAATTGAGAGGCTCTGTTTGGGTGAACAACCCGATGCAGTTTCAATTAGTATTCACAAGGAATTACCATGAAACCCAACACATGTGCTTCACCCTGGTCAAACTCACAATCTGGGTTAGAAAGTCTGACATTTCGTCTGACTAGGATAGGTTGACTTTCTATGTGCGAAAATCTCTTGATGTAAAACTCAGACTTGGTCCCATCCCTCCTTCAATAGCCCACAGGTGGTACTACATGAGAGGACATCCCTGGATACTCTTTGCGATTTATACTAACATTTCTATGATTTTTGGGACTCTTGCATCCGGGTATTGATAGAAGTTGTTCTTCAGGCACTAGTTCTCTGATGTTAAAAGGTCTACAATTGGTTGAAACAAGTTGAGACAGCATTGCCTGCTGGGTGAGGACTGTTTGAGAGTTATGTTAAGAAACCCAGTACAATTTCTCAGCCACAGCATGAATATCTGAGTAACATTGATTCAAGCTTTCATCTAGAATGCATTTCTACTAGTGTATGAGTATAAATGCACTGATTGCATGTCAACAAATGTACTAAGTTTAGTATGATAAAGTAAGATATCTCCACTTCTTTGCCAGACTTCCTCCTGATGTGTCTTGTGTGGTTTCATAACATGATCACCTCTGGTGTTCTCGCTATCAGATAGTGGACTGTTTTAGCTATGCATGTTGGTGCATCCCTAGACGTTCTCAGTTTTGTGAGAGGAATAGAGTGCATTCCAATTAGGTCCATAGCAATTTATCTTGTTTCAGGAACAGATCCTACTTGAGGGTATTATTCAACTATGCTAGGATTGTGTTGATCATGACTGTGATTTACGGACTAAATGATTAATGAGACAGAATATGGATACCGTGTTATATTAGAGCTGACAGAATTCGTCCATCTACATCAAATGCTATTTTGAATACTGTTGTTAAAGGGAAGGGACTACATGAATGAATTATAAAGGTATGAGGTTGAAGTGAAAGTCATCTGAGCAAATATGTAAGTCACTAATTAGTGGTGAAACAAAGACCAAAGCAATATGAAGGAGGTTGTTGGTTGCTGGGTATGAAATAAGAGTGCCTTTCTGGTCTTGAAACTGTTAATATCCCTCCACTACTGACTAAGTGGGAATTATCCATAAGATCAAATTTTCAGTGATAACCATCTACCAAGAAATAAGATGAGCAAAAGAACAGGTTCCTTTGGATGCCCTGTCCTCTCATATTTCCCAGGCCTAAATTACATGTGAGTATAGACAAGCAACTTTAGTTGGGCAGGGAATACTTTCCAATCCAGTTGCCTACTTTTTGGCAGAAATCTAATCCTTCCCTGAATGAATAATACAGGCACCAAGACTCACTTGGAAAAATCCCAATGTCTTTATTAAAAGTTTTTACCATCTGAGGCTATTGTAGCTTGGGATTATATCATTCTGGAGGCCTGGACTGATTCGGTAGGACAGATTACCAAGGATTATTAGTTGTCATAGAAAAAAAAACAATTTCAAAAAATTATCTTCACTACTGTTAGTTAAATGTAATACTGATTTCCTTCGATGAATCTTGATGAATCTTGATACTGGAAAATGTCAGTTACTAAGTAAGCCACATGGGTTGAGTCATTTTTCATTCGCGCCCATGTCTATAAAATATCCATGTTAGAGAAGGGAAATCTTATCCCAGAGATTATGACTAGACACCAATGTTATAATCATTTTGCACTGCAATAACACAGTTTTGCAATATATGTTTATTACAACGTAACAGACATTCTGAATTTCAGAGATAGCACTTATGTTGGTCACTTTTCATGAGTGGCACATAGCGTGTAGCAGATCAGTTTTGGGCCGAGAATCGGCATTGGTGCACCATACACATATGTTAAAGAAAAAACACATCAGAACCATACTGCAATCAAAGTTGCATATTAACATCATTGGCTTCTTACAGGTGGGAGAAATAGGATTTCTGCATCTATTGGAGACATTTCTCAAACATACTAGACAAAATTATTTAGAAATGCCCTTCTGGCCACGATAACTCCCAACCATCACTGCAAAAAGCTCTAAGTCAAATCACCTGTCTTCTGATGAGGAGTAGAGAGGTGTTGACCCACAATCCGTAGTGGCATGCCCGATGCATAATACAGGCTTGGAAAATGCTGGTAAAAAAGACGGCACAAGGAGGAAGGCCACATCCGGCATATATGCTGGTGATTTGCCTTGCTTATCTACCAGTGCTGGCTTATCTCCCGGTGGTTACACCATGCATTTATGATATATAAAACTCCCTTGTAATTTGTGCATTCAAATATGTATTTGTGCATGCCCAAACTATTTTTATCTTCAAGAGAAAGGTCCTTTCTAGGTCATGTATACCAGTTGTTAGAGATTCATTATTTGAATTGACCAATGAGAGAGCTCCACCCAACCTCCCCCCACCCTGCCATCCCTGTTATGGAGAGTGCCATGTTTGTGCACCACCCGAATATGGGACACTTTTATTGAGGCAAATGTACCCCTATCAACGGAAATCAGTTTTTAAAAATACCCTTTCCCTGTGGTAATTTTTATCATCTCATCTCTCCCTCAAAAAAGCATAAAACCTCACAATTTTCTCAGAAGTGGTCTCTGGATACCTCAGACCATTAGTCCCACGGCAGGGTAAAGATGCAGCACTGGCACAAGGTCCAGGGCTCAGATAATATCTGGTACTAGGGAATTTACAGGGTTTCCCAAACCTGTAATCCTACCCTGAGTTATGAAATGAGTCTTGATAATAAGACCCTGATTTTATACACTAGGAAATACACCGTGCAGGCCTGATGTTGACAACTTGAAAGCATCCTACAGGTGCTGCCTTGGTAGGCCTCCTTGATCACACTCAAAGTAGATGTATCTCTGTGCCATTAAGATATATGCCCCCATCAAGGACACCTGGACCTCCTGACCATCTGACCTTTATGGTTTTACAGTAAAGTGATTTATCCTTCTGTTCTTTGACTGATCAGTCAAGGGACGTGATGAAATGCTGTTGAGAGAATGTGCCAGTATTCAAGGCCAGACCCAAATTGATTAAGTGTGGAAGATTGCTTAATCCAGCACAGGGCACATTATATAAATCATGATAATTATGGTTAAACTACATTAAAAAGGCATTATTGGTTCGCTGGCTATAAAGTATAAATTATTGACTGCTTCAGCCTTGAGTACAATTGGGGTACCAGATGAAGCAAAATTTTCCAGGCTATGATGCAGTTAGAAAACTTAGAGTTAAATCAATCAATCGATTTTATTCAAATATATATTTTCAGGCTTTCAAAACCCATTTATTCTCTTTTGATGCGATCCCACTTCAAAATAAACCAACATTTCATATAAAGTACCGGTATCAATTAATAGCTCATAATCTCGAGATAGAGCCTGGCAAGAGGAGGCAAACAGTCTTAAATAAATCTGCCAATGTTTTCTGATACAGCAGAGTACTACTATAAGGTTTTTCCAAATGACTCCTGTACAAACCATGCATGATAAACTTTCTCCAACCGCCTATCAACCCCTGAAGTATAAAAGTGAAATTAGTCAAATTGATCAAGATAATATCGCTCCCTAAACTCCTGAAGTGGAGCCTTCCGAGAGAGTTTGCTTGGAGAGTGATGTTGCTGTACTTTCTTGCATGAAAACACGTCACTAGACAACGTCACTTGACTAGGCAAATCATGTCACTAAGCAATGTCACGTCACTAAGTAACATCACATGACCAAAACAAAATTGCCGGGGAAAGTAAGTTACCGTGAACAGTAGGCCCGTATTGCCGGGAACAGGAGGCCCATATTGCCATGAACAATAGGCCCATATTGTCGTGAACAGTAGGCCCATATTGCCATGGACAGTAGGCCCATATTGCCGGGAACAGGAGGCCCATGTTGCCATGAACAGTAGGCCCATGTTGCCATGGACAGTATGCCCATATTGCAATGAACAGTAGGCCCATATTGCCATGAACAGTAGGCCCATATTGCCATGAACAGTAGACCCACAATTAGCTGTTCCCCCAACCACTAGTGGCAAGTTCTAAAAAAGAGGTCAAATCTAATATCGACAATATAGGAATGGAACCCATTTATATCTAGAAATCCGCTAGAGTGGTTCATTCTGAAATAACCCCTTACACTTCAAAAATGGTGTTTAGAATTTAAACATGTTTAGGTCTAAACATGTTTAAAACCTAAAACACATAGGTCAGTTAGGTGTCTTGCTAACTACACATTTAGAAAATACTTTTATTCTAAATACATAAGCATTTTTGTTAAACATGTTTAGATGTTTAGAGTTTAAACACATTAAAAACTAGGTATTTAGATTTAAACAACAATATGCTCAACACCATTTTAATCTTGGTTTCATTTCATAGAATGTCAAGATAATAGGAATAGTAATAGTTTGAGTTTGAGTTTTTGAGTTTGAAAAGCGTTCATTGGCCAACAATATCTTAACATATTGAAGCTTTTACAATTATCAGCCGTAGGAGGATACAGTCGCTTGATATTAATCAGATGGTTTCCATGAAACAGTCACATATCACATAATATTCACATATACTATAGATCAGGACAATAACAGTTCAGAGTCATATTAACATTTCCCATAAGTACTTCTTGAACTTTTGCAGATTTTCTGCAGACTGAACATGCACCGGTAGATCATCCCAAATGATGTTACCTCTATACAATGGACTCGATCTATATAATTCTATTCTAGGTCGATTTACTCTAATTTTTATTCTATCATTGCCCCTAAGAGGTCTTACTGGGGTTATTATATTCTCCGGTTTTTGTATATATTTATACATCATGCATGTGTAATGGTTCGTATCGACTTATATGTTGGGTGGCTCTTTGGCTCGCTTACCACTAGATGTACCAACACAACACGAATAGTTCGGGTTGGGCAAAGCCCCAGAAACCCCTACCTCTCGGGTAGGACTTTATTAGATCTCTTTGATAACAAAGTACTAGCGTCTGGACTGGACCATGTCCAGTCCCCTTCTGCCGCTCGTCCGGCTCCTTAGTAGGAGCTGGACGCGAGGCATGGTGCTGCCCCCTCTTGTACCAACGAGGTATCGCAAAGCGACACCTAGCTAGCATAGAAGGAACAAGCACCACACGAACACGTCTCTCGGATGAACGGCACTAATATATATACAATGATGCCGGCCCCTACACCACCCCCACTAGACTTTACCTAGGGTTGGGTGTAATTAGTAAGTAACTATTGTTGACTTTATACAGTGGTGTTATAAATAAATAGGTAAGTCTATATATACACAGTTCGTATTAAATATAGAACATTTAAGGGGCATTATAAGTTATATGTACATAATAAGGCATCATCGTATATAACCCGAAGTGTTTATAAATAATAACAAAAATAGGAAGTGGCCCCTTATGGACCATCGACCTATGGTGGTAATGTTACAAGTGTGTTATTATTAAACATGAGACGCGACGAAGAATATTGGATGTGTAGTAAGGTGATATTAATAAATTTTTACAATGTTTTTACCGACCCGAGGTGGGGTAAATAACCCGAGAAAAAATTTTGAGTACTTTTACTTACAAGAATATAATATACGATATAAAAATAGATTTATACAAAATATGAAATATAGGTGTCCTACCAGGGTAGCAGGATCACCCTTACAATATACCGGACTTCCGGCGAACCTGGAACGACTGGTTTCTGCAGCTCCACCCGGCGACATGTGTGTGGTGGCAAACCACGTTGCTGTTATGATGTGCCCTGATGAAGATGGGAAGATGGAGACCCGGTTAGATGTGGTAGTCCTTTGGGTATTCGGGTTAGCGTCCATCCTCGCTGCAGGTTACGTTCCAGGTATCAGGAGTCCAGCGTAAGGAACAGTGCCTCTGGCATACTAAATGCATTTACCCTCGGGTACAAGAAGACACCAACAGATGGACACTCAAAGATCTTCCGGATCTGTGTCCATCTTCTCAGCCGGCTCCACTGAGGCAGATGGAGCCGAGCTGCTACAGCTGCTCGTAGAGAGCGCCGCTGAAGCCTCGCTGGGAGTCTCGCTCCCCAAGCTCAAGGCCCTCATCACTGCGGATGGACTGTCCATTGCCTCGGATGCTGGTGCAGCAACCGTGGCAGTTGGGACAGCCCGGGTGTTCCAAGTGGGGGGCGGGAGCAGGAGAGCTGCCGGAATCGGCGGAGCAGCCGGGACCGGTGGAGTGGCCGGAACCGGTGGAGTAGCCGGGACCGTTGGGGCATTCGGTGGTACATCTGGTGCGAAGATAAGAGACGACGGTAAGCCGTCCCACTCCTCCAGATGTTTCCCGAATGCCAGGAAAAACTTGAGGTCAGCCTCCTTAAACCGATGGATGTATCTGGAGTTTTCAGCTTCGTGAAACTCTTTAAGCTTTTCGGCTTCCTTCTGCTTCCGCCGGCAGGACTCGAGGGCTTCCTCGACCTTCTTCCTTTCCAGCTCCCTTATTTTCTCTTCCTCCCGCCTCTGGATCTCGTAGACCAGATTGACGGTGGCTTCAGTCATCACACGCCAGTAGTCAACAGACTGCTGGCGGTGCAATGCCTGCCATTCTGCCATCAGGTCATTCTGGATCTGAACCGTTCGGACATCGCGGTGGTCGACGAACGTATTCGGATCCTGAAGACCTGACAGGGTACCGGAGATCAGTTCCATTAGGGGTACCCGAGGGCCCGTCGGTGGAACTATCACTGGTGGTGGCGCGGGGGCCTCCACTGAGACAGGCGGGGTGCCTGTTGGAGGAGCAGACGGGCCCTCCACCGTGATGCCTCCTCAGCCTCGGCCACCACCCGGGGAGCCTCGGGTGGACTCCAGCCCACCGCGGCCTCTACCACGGGTTTTGGCCCGGCCCAAGGAGGTAAGGACCTGCGACTCGGGTCCAGCCGGTCCCATTGAAGGGAACTTCGCCGCGTACTCGCTGTACGTGGGGCGCTTGCCGGAGGATCCCTCTCCAGCCCACCAAGTGGAATACCCGGATGGGGGAGCGAAGAGTTCGCCCCCATCATCCAGGCCGCCAGAGGCTTCGCCCGGGCGTTGTTCCGCGGGTGCAGGTGTGGAGGTGGCTGGAGTCGCCGGTGCGGTCGCCTGGCTACCCGACCTGCGGGCCTGGTTGCCAGGCATATCCAGAGCCGAGACTTGTTGTCCCGACTCGCGACGATCAGCTGGGTTGGCTGGTCTGGGCTGGTCCTTGCCACCCGAAGGGCTCACGGACCGGTCTGCTCGGGTCCTCTTGGAAGCAGTAGTCGTGACTGTGCCTCCGTTTGGACCTTTAGAGCGGGCTTTGGCCTTCTCTCGCTTGTCGTCTCCTCGCCACTTTTTCACCTTCAGGTGCACCTCACTGGGCATCCCGAATTTCGTGGACGAGGAGTTCGTCTGGAAGTACGTCAGCAAGTTGCCGCTCTTCCACGAGCAGAATTCGGTCTCGAATGCCTGCTCTTTCACTTCTTTAATGCTCAGCGCGGACCAATTAGCAAGGAGCTCGCTGAAGCACTTGATGGCTCGTTTCCTGGTTTTCTCCAGGCCGATGCCATGGGCCTTCTGCAAGTGCAGAGCCATGTCTCGGCGCCGGTGAGTGCTGAACGAGCCATCACAATGTTTACTCGGGCGGTCCCCGAGCACACACATCATCACAGGCTTGTGATGCATATGGTATTTGACGATGTGCCGAGCGAAGCGGGGCTTCGTCTCGAACACCTTCTCACCCGTGAGAGCCAGCTGGCAAGACTCGAACGGGCACCTTCGGCGGTTGCCGGTTGGTCCCCATTGAGTCATTGCCCACTGGACTTTCGTCCGGGCCTCGTAGCTATAGACTGAGCCTAATTTGGACTTGAGCTGGTCAATCCAAATCAGGTAGAACTTGCCTACTGGCGTATCCGAGGGACCGGACTTCATCCACTCCTCGTCATCGCTGTCACCGTCCTTATTGACGGCGCTCGGACACATGTAGTGGACTGTGTCGTAAGCACAGTCCGCGAAGCAGCGGGGAGTCCGTTCCTTGAACCCCTCGGCTGCATTCTTCCACATCCACTTCTGATTGTCGTCCTTGGGAACATCCGTGGTCATTTCTTCCCACGTTGTCACGGACTCCAAATCAGATTTGGCAGACTCGGGCAGCTCTGGATCGCTTTCGCTTTCCTCACTGTCCGTGTATATGTCAGCTCCCCTACGGCTGGCTCGGCTGGAGGTGGTAGTACCAGTCGAAGCCTTGGTAGAGGACTTGGCCTTTGCACCCGACGTGCTGGCTGCAGAAGATGCAGTAACCGAGGTGGCTACCGTGGTGGTTGTAGGAGTGGGAGCGGGCGTCTTCGGTTTGCCCTTACCCCTCGGCTTGGTGGGGGGCGTGGGCTCTGCCGGAGATGCTTTCGCTCCATTCTTTTTCTTCCGGCGCACAACCTTAGTCGGTTGGGCCGGAACTTCAGGACTGGAATCCGACTCGCGTCGGCTCCTGTCCACTGTCCGAGGGCTCCTCCTTCCGCTGACCGGGGAGTCAGAGTCGGAAGAGATCTCAGCTTTTTGTTGGGCCTGCTGCTTGCGATGGGCCCGGCGAGCCGCGGTGAGCTCCTTCTGCTGCTTGGCAAGCTCGGCTCGCTTTGCCTCTACAGCAGCCTGCTGGCGCGAGATGTCCTCTTCCGAGATCTCGCCAGGTGCCTCCGGGATGTCGGCAGCTGGGTCGGTCTCGGTTATGGACCTCTCGACGGCGATGCGGACATCCTCAACCTCCAGATCGCTCTCGGTGAGAGGACCCTGAGGCGCAGGTTTACGGGTCAATCGCTTGACCCGGTCGGATTCCACCGACGACAAGGTAACTGTGGAGTCTGTATCCATGTCGGATTCGGACTCCCTTAACTCCGCGGCCTTCTGGATGATGCCCGCAGAGATCAAGACGGCTCGAGCTAAATTCTCGTTAGTCGCCATATTCTCCGCCAACCTCAGATAGTTGCGGAGCCAAGAAACTGGCATGTTGTCAGCCAGCTCGTCACTGCATGAGTCCATTACCAGAGTCTTGAGATCATCTGGTATGGGCTCGGGCACGCCCTCTTCCACCGCCATGGGCCCGCATCCGAACATGGAGGCGTGCATAGGGATGTACGTACCCCAGGAGGTGTACACGATACCTTCCTGGCGATCAACGTGTGCTAGACGTCTGATCTGAGTCCTGAATCCCGGAGGATACGTTGGAATGTCCAGGACATCCACTTTGCTACCCGAAGCGGCTGTTGTAGACGGGCGCTCCAGGCGTGGCGGTGGTGGAGGTGGCATTCTCTCCCGGTCGGTTGCCTCGGCCATAGCCGAGAGCGTCCGGGCGGCCTCCTCTGTCGAAGAATCCATAGATTCCTCGACCCGAGACTAGACCTTCGGGTCCGCATCCGAACATGGAGGCGTGCATAGGGATGTACGTACCCCAGGAGGTGTACACGATACCTTCCTGGCGATCAACGTGTGCTAGACGTCTGATCTGAGTCCTGAATCCCGGAGGATACGTTGGAATGTCCAGGACATCCACTTTGCTACCCGAAGCGGCTGTTGTAGACGGGCGCTCCGGGCGTGGCGGTGGTGGAGGTGGCATTCTCTCCCGGTCGGTTGCCTCGGCCATAGCCGAGAGCGTCCGGGCGGCCTCCTCTGTCGAAGAATCCATAGATTCCTCGACCCGAGACGAGACCTTCGGGTCCTCGTCTTGTTCCAACGGAATGTTGGCAGTTTGACGCGCAGCGTCAATCGTTCCCTGTGCCATGGCACCGGGTCCGACTTCCAAAATAAATTGGCAAGTTTTGTTGGACTCCTCCCGAAGGATTCGTCCAACAGAGAAGGTTTGGTTTAGCTAGGCTAACACGACAGCTACAGGCTGTACAACCGCCGACAAATAACTAGAGCAAAAACGGGTGGCGTCTAACCACCACGAGTCCGCTCTAGTTATGACCAGTATGACGTCAGACCTCTCGTCTCGCGAGATCCCGCCATGGCTATCCGGTGACCTAGTTCCGCGCTTTCCCGCCACACCAGCAGCGCCACCTAGGGAACTAGATCCGAACCAACATTCGACTCGACATGTGAGACGCGGCCTACTACCCGAGTGCTATCGTCTGGAGCTTGGCGGTGTATACAACGCTTCAAAGCGAATGTACCGGTTAATCCGACCGCCACTCACGGGATACAGCCACCCGGGGAGGGCGCGTTCGACATCTCTAGCCGTGGAACGTATGTTGCCTGCCTATGGCGGACAACACGCAGCAGCTCGTTGTGTACTGAGTTAGGTTACAGCAGACCTCAACCGGGGACTGCGTCTAACGCCTTCGGTTAGCATTTTATTTTTCCCGGCTTTACGTACGGCCTTTTCTGGATCTCGCTTAGTCAAAGCGGGACCCTTCCCATACGTAATGCCTTCACTCAGCGAGACTTTCTTCCATTTCTTACGATTAGGTCGTTTCCTGGCCTTCGTCTTCTTTTTTACAATAACCTCGTCTCCCGGCGTCTTTCTCGGCCGGCCTCTAGGGCGCTTCGTCGGTACTACCACGCTCGGTCCACTAGGGACAGATACAGGTGGTTTGTAGCCGAACTCCCTCTCCGCCTCTTCGCGCCCCTTCCAGGGCCGAAGTTTTCCGACATTTGTCTTCCATTTTCTACCCGTCAGGCAGTCCTCTATCATCACCGTGGACTCGGAGATGACACGAACGATTTTAAACGGACCTTCCCAAGGCGTTACGAGCTTCAGCTTATCCAGCGGCTCGTAGTACCTTAGTACTTTGTCCCCAACATTAAAACGAATTCGTTTAGCATTGGTGTCATAGCCCACCTTCTGCCACTTCGCACTCTTCAGCAGTTCTTTCCGAACGGCCTCGTATGCCTGTTTGAACCGGTCCCTTAATGACTCTACAAACAGCACCGTGCAGGGCGCCTCCGGGTCTATTCCAACCACTCCATACACTAAGTCGGCGGGCATTATGATGTCCTCGCCGAACACTAGCATGTTTGGGGTGCAGTTAGTTGATGAATGGACAGTGTTGTTGTAGGCATGTACTACAAACTCGCACTGTTCATCCCAGTCATCCTGGTGGGTATTAACCAGGGGCTTTAGTACTTGTATGAGGGTTCTATTGAAGCGCTCTACCTGCCCATCCGACTGTGGTCGGTACAGGTTTGTTCGGGTCTTACAAATGGCTAGGTAATGGCACATTTCCTGCCAAAGTTCTGACTCGAACTCCCTTCCTTGGTCACTGTGCATCATAAGGGGAACACCCAAATGCAGCACCCAGCCTTTCACAAATGCCTCCGCGCATGTGGCGGCTTTGTGGTTAGGAAGGGGGAACACCCGAGTGTACTTAGTATAATAGTCGGTTACGACCATCATACAAGTATTGTCTCGCGGCGTCGTCTTAATCCCACTGATGATGTCTATCGCTACTCGAGCGAATCTGACACCAAACAATTCCTGTGATAAGGGTTGCTTACCCAGGCCGGGTCCCGGTTTGTTTTTACAACAATCCGGGCAAGTGGCGATCCACCGGAGCAGGTCGCCTCTCATACCGGGCCAGTAGTAACGCCTTTGTAGACGCTCTATTGACCTCTTCTTACCGAAATGGCCACTCGTTTGGTGGCCATGGCAATAATACATGATATCCCTCCTCATCGGGGCGGGTATCACTATTTGCAACAGCCTACCGTTGGTGGGAGTTGTCTTCCACCTACATAGTATGCCGTCTCGGATCTCTAGCTCGGTCCATTGAGCTAGCAATCGCCTCGCTTCCCTATCCTCCAGGGAAACTAGAGGCCTTGCCGGTTTAATACCTGACCGTAGGTATTCCATTATGCGCGCAGTGGTGGGGTCTGACTGTTGAAACTTCTTGATGGTCTCCGAGGACCAATCGAGATAGCTGCATACAGCCTCCTCCCAGGGGATACGGGGGGTGGTATAATTAAATACCAGCCCGGCTACCACAGCATTGTGGGCCCCGCAGTCTTCACATGTGGCATTTTGGCACCTTCGGATAGGCCGTCTTGACAAGGCATCCGCATTGATGTGTTTAGCACCGGGTCGGTGCTCTATTTGTTTATGCTCTAATCCGAATTCGGATAGGTGAGCTAACCAACGTCCAATCATCCCCTCGGCGTCCTTAAAGTTAAGGAGCCACCTAAGAGATGAATGGTCTGTTCTTAAAGTAAAGTCACTTCCCCAAAGGAAATGCTTGAACTTCTTCGTATACACCACCACAGTGAGGAGTTCTCGCTTGGTGGTACAATAATTTCGCTGTGTCTTGCTTAACGTGTTGCTAGCAAATGCTATTGGCACTTCGACTCCCTCTTGGACCTGAGAGAGAGCTGCCCCAATCGCATCATTGCTCGCATCGGTGTCTAAGATGAAATGTCCCTCGGGAGTGGGATATTTCAACACGGGTGTATTCCTAAATAAATCTTTTATTTTATTAAAAGACTCTTCTTGCTCGCTGGTCCATGGGAATGGGTCCCGTGCCCTACCCGGGGTCCAGTGAGCTAAGCACTGCATGGGGAAGCTGACACGAGAGTAATTCGGTATGAAATCACGATAATAGGAACAAAATCCTAAAAATGATCTCACCTCCTTAGCACTCGTGGGTCTTTCCCAATTTTCTACAGCTTCTAATTTTTCCGGATCCGCACTCACCCCGTTATGAGTAATGATCCTTCCCAAGTATGTAATGGTTTTCTTAAACAAATTACATTTCTTGGGTTTAAGTTTAAGACCGTTTGATAGTATCCGGTCGAGGACTAATTGCAGATTCGCCAGGCATTCCTTGAATGACTTGCCGAACACGACCACATCATCCAAGTAAACCAGGCATTTCTTCCACAAAAGGTCACTCAGTAAGGATTCCATCATAGCCTCGAATGTAGCGGGGGCGTTACACAATCCGAAGGGTAAGACATTATACTCGAATAGCCCCATATGACTGGAGAATGCTGTCTTCTCCTTGTCATTGGGGTGCATTGGTACTTGCCAATATCCGGACTGTAAATCCAAGGTACAGAACCATTGGTTCCCGCCCAAGCTATCTAAAGTCTCGTCTATCCTTGGTAAAGGATACGAGTTCTTCTTTGTTATACCGTTCAATTTCCGGTAGTCGACACAAAAGCGGATTGTACCGTCTTTCTTAGTAGTCATGCAAACAGGGCTGGACCAGGGACTCGAGCTGGGCACGATTACCCCTAGGTCCAACTGTTTTTGTATTTGCTCTTCACAAATTAACTTCTTCTTGAGAGGAAGTCTACGATACGGGATTTTAAAAGGTTTCTCGTTGCCCACATCTATGGTGTGCAACACCTTATCGGATTTACCCACCGGGCCTCCTTCCCTACCAAAAGCACCTTCGTACTTTTGTAGAAGTCTCGCTAGGCAATCCTTATCGTCCGTATTCTTTAAATCTGACTGATCAATCAGCTTTTGGAATTCTTCATCCATGGGATGCTGACTAAGTGGGTTTAGTGGTTTGTTAAATTTAGCCTCGGCGACATGTTCTACCGAACTCATCCTTCCAACACTGTCGCCTTGCCTCAAATAAACCACCGAACCACTTCGGTTAGTTATGGGTAATACAGACCAAGCTGCATTAGCCACTAATGTATCCACTGAGTCTAACCCGATGCTTGACAAATACACCGTGTCGGGTTCGTAGACTCCAGTTTCATTCCTTTGAGCCATGGACCCGCCACAAAGGACATCGCAAGTGGTACCCGGTGGGATCTTCACCGTATGTATCACTGATGCGACCGAAGACACCTGTCTCAATACGCATTGGACATGCAAGCCATACGGGCTCCGTATACCCATCGTACCGTCCCTCGGGTCCAAGACGGCCCCGTATAAGCTTGCAAAATCCAATCCGAGGATTCCGTCATCACTAACCTCTGCTATAGTTGGCGAAAGAACAAATTCTTTGCCTCCTATACGGATAGGCATAAACGTCCTACCAAATGTACGCATACTGCTTCCGTCGGCCGTGCAAGCATTTACCCCCGTTTTGAGGTTCTCATGGCTGCCGGCCACCGAATCGAAGAATCTTTTGGACACACATGAATGACTAGCTCCAGTATCCACTAAGAATTCCCCCACCCGGCCTTCCACAGATATGGGTACATACCACCGTCTCCCCCCTAAAGGCGAGGGGTTACTGGTAAACTGGTGAAAGTCTCCCGAATCACCAAGATTCAATCCGAGTCCTCTCAGGAATTCCAGACACGGATGACTTGGGGGAAGGCGTGTCCCACACACTCGAATCAACTCTTTGATCCATCCTTCCTCTCCCCTAGTGCGGCCACTCGCCTCCATATGATCGCTCCTGCACATATCAACACTAGGGTCCCTGGCCCCGGCCGAGGTGCAGGGGTGCGCACCCACAGCCACCCGGCCTCCAGGTGTAATTGACTCGAAATCTTCCACCGGGACACCCCCGGTAGCATTTTGGCATTCGTTCCCACTCGGGGCTATGTCAGATGCCGTTGACACAACCCCCACTAGTTTTCCACATCTGTGGAATCCGTAGCATTCTCCCTTCCTACGCCGTCGTCTTCGGCTTCATAGAAGGCAGCCATTACCGGCTTAGTAGCGGTACATTCAGATGAGTAGTGTCCCATGCGCTGGCACCTGAAACACTTAACCGTTCGGCGATCCACCCGGGGTCTTTGCCGATTGGCTTGGATGGCATCTGTAATTTTCTTACACATGTCTTCCAGAAGTTTGGTCATGTCCGGGGACTGACTCTTCGCTTTGTCAGCGCTTACAGTGGGCTTGACCGCCTTCTCGACAGCCTTCGGGTCACTCTTGACCTCGGATGAAGGTCTAGAGTCCCTTGGTTTATTGAAAGATTTCCTGGGAATATACTTCCTACCTGAAGTATTCTTCCTTAATTGCATCGAACAGAAGGTGCCGTCTTCCTGTTCGATATCAATCAACTCGAAGTCGTCTGAGGGAGTATTTACCTCAGACTGCTGGGTCACCGATGCCAGGGGTACCAAGCCGCTGGCATTAGGTATGTCCCCAGCTAACATAGCTCGCTTCTTCACGGCCATATCTATACCATTAAATATGCCGTGTAGTGTTATGCCTTCTTTCCAGGCATCCCTCGCTGCTAATTGTTCATCTCGGTCTCTTAGACCCTTGACGAATTGTGTGATCAAATCGTCCATATACCAGTCCTGGTTTTCAGTACCGGGTCTGGCCTTACTTAGCAGGGCATGGAGTTCCATACCGTATGCTCTGAAAGCTTCATTCGGCTTCTGTGTGCGTTTCTTAAAACGGACCATCGGGTCCTCCTTGACCATGTTGCATAACAGTCCACTAGCAGTTTCTACTAACTGCTCAAAACTCCCAACGAGGCCGTACCAGGTTCGCCATTGCTCTACAGCCATGCGACCCGGCCCGCCTTTCAGACATCTCACCAGATGTGGCTTGGCCTCGTATGGGGTCCATCCATTACAATTCATCACATCGATGAAATCTTCAAACCACTCTTTCCATGGCCGAGTACCGTCATATTCTCTAGGAATAACGGCTACCCTTCGGGCAGAATTGTGAGCATACATCAATCTAGTGCATTGCTGTTTGCTCCATTCAATCGCCTTGGTTTCATTCAAGGTTCGATTGCCCCCTATACCACCGAAGCTCGAATTGCCCGGTGGAGGCGGTGGTGGAGGTTGTGTATACGTCCACTGTGTACCACTGTGGTTCGTATAGCTCGCACCACCCTGGTTGGGGCCGGTACCCGAGGTACCGCTATAGCCTGTGGCACCCGAAGCACCGCCCCCCCCCTTGCGCACCTTGGTAACCGCCGTCGGATGGCTGGTTTCCCGTTGACTGGCTGCCATCGTTCGATGGATTGGGTTGGGTGTTGTCATTACCAGCACCCAGCCCCGGGTCGTTACTCGGATCCACATGAATGTGGAATCCACTGGTCTCCGCACTACTATCGGAAGCCTCTCTAGGGGTATAGTCCGGGTCCAGGTTGTGGACTATGGGCACTTCACTTATCCGGACTCTACTAGTTCGGCCATGCTTATCCTGGGTTCTGATGTAAACGCCCCCTTGATCTACATTCCGCGAAGCATTATCATTTACAAAAGGATTATACTGTGGATTCTTCGGTGTAGAACAGGAGACTGGGTCGCCCTGTTTCACGAACGTCGAGTTCGGGTTTGTATCCCTACTCGCCGGAGGGGCATGCGTTTGCTCTTGCTCCTGTAAATAACTCTCCATAGCAGACTTATTTATTGTGAGGGTAGCTACGTCTGTAGTCAGGTTTCGCTGTTCCTCCCTTAGCTGTGCGTTTTCTGCCAAGATTTCGGATCGAATCTTTTCATTTTCCGCCACAGCTCGGTTTCTTTCTTCTTGGGCGATAATTGCCTCTAACTTAAAAGTATCCTTAAGTAGGCGGTACTTTTCACCCTTCTCTTTCTGAGACTTGTTATATTCACTGGTCTCCTTCCTGATCTCGGCTTGTTCCGAGACCATCTTGGCTTCTGTCTCAGCCTTCCGGAGTTGAAGTTTCTTAAGCTTCTCCTCCATTGCGTGCAACTCCGTTTGTAATTTATTTACATCCCGAGCCTTAGCAACCTCCTCGGCCCTAGCCTTGTCGATTGCTCTAAGTTTACTGGCTTCCTCGATTTCCAACTCAGCCAGCCTTTTTTCTTTTTCCTGTGCGTCTCTCTCCTTCCGCTCCAACTGATGGGATACGGAGGATAGACGATATTTGAGGTCGGATTCTTTTAGAATCGCCTCCTGCTCAACGGGAGTGATACTGCTGGGCACTTCTCTGGCTGGGTGTGTTTGAGTCCCCCACTTGAGATTTTTGATGTATCTGTGTCATTTTGTTTTTATGAAGAATACATCACTAAGGTCTGTAAATACTATCAACAAATGGTTGTGAATTCTATGTCATTGTTAAATTTGGATTTGTTATTGAATATCAAAATAGACACCCACAATCCTGAATTCTTCAACTGGAAAGGTTAGACACCTTGTGTTTAGGTCAGTGAAAATACCAAAAGATTGTATGCTAACCGACAGTCTATAATCTCAGTATCTTCATTACATAGAGACAGATGGCATTGCCATGCACCTCCCTGCCCTTGTCATATGGACTGCATAGAGGTCCTCAGTCAAGTAGAAGTTCTGTAGATAGGAAAAAGTCTTTTTGTGTTGCAGGCCTGTGGAACTATGATATCCTCTGTCTTCTATTATTGGCCTGCTTTGATTGAACAATTGGTACATAGCTATTTACTGCTCTTGACCCTTACATAATTGTCTCACAGTATTACCTAGCACTCAGGTGAATGGATCAGAAATATGTGACATGTCTTTATTATGCATGTCAAGTGGAGTTGACGAACCAAATATGAGAGCTTCGACCTCCTTCGACATGCCTTCATACATGTCATGTGGGAGACAAATTTTGACCTGTGCAGTATGCGTCCAAGTGATCAGTGTTCTTCTCTGTGTGTAGTTACAAATTTGCTAGCCAACCCTTCCACTGCCCTGAAAAGATTCATATTTGAAACTGCATATTGCATCAATATGCAGTTAGGGATCAAGTAGGAGGGATCACATCATTCATTTATCTATGGACATCTGTTAGATGAAGTGTGTACTTACTTTGAGGAGCTTGTTGTTACGATTTCACACAACAGATTCATGAACGTGCAGAAATAAATCCCTGTTTAGTCTATACACATAGGCTCCTTTATAACCATATTATTTACCTATCCCTATATTACTTTCTGTTAACTTATTTAGAAGGTCAAGTTAACTTTTCATCACTCACAGTTCTCGATATCTGACCACACTTTTTCAGGCACCTCCTGTCAAATCTGTCAATTATATCTCCATCTGTTTTCTGTATGTGTAAATCAGCATTACATTCCTCTTATGAAAACATCTTTAATTCATCTTTCAACCAGAAAAGGTTTCCTACTTAACAAAGTACTGTTTGAAATGCACTTATCTTATGTAATAACATTGGAAAAAAGTAAAATTAACCCTTTGGTGCCCAGAATTATTTGAAGATTTTACATTATTTCACAATTGTATCACTTAGTTTATAAGGCCATGTATTATTTTCATCTTCTCTTGATTTGGGCTCTGCATTACACTTTCTGAATACTAATAACTCAGCAAAGACTTTCAGTTGAGGACATGAAATCTATTGGTCAGATCTGGCAGCCATAGTTACCAAAACATTCCGTTTGTTGTAATTTGGTAGTATTTGGTCTCTCCTGTCTTATAATATAGCCCCCCACTTCCCATAGTCCCTGAGACCTCACAGCACATTCAATTCTTATTCTGCCCATAATGTGTACTGCCACCCAAGGAAACATAATGTGCTAGTATCAATGCATGGATTCTCTATGGATATGAACAGTTCTTTTAGAATCTAATGACAGTATGGCACATTGGATATATATGATCCAGCATAATATTGGTGTCATGTCAGGTCTTAGCCCCCTGAAGGGTTGTCCTCTAATAAATCACATAATATGACAGTTTATTTTCAGGTTTAGACTTTCTGTGTTTAGTAAAATGGAGATCAAGCAGAATGATTGGTTGTATTGTAATTGTGACATCATGGCCATTCTAAAGAGGGTCTAACTTTGCAGATTGAACCAGTAGAAGTATCTGGGTGATAGTTTCCTTCAATATACATGTATTTAAGCCCAAAACCGCGCATTTAAGCGCGCTTGGGCACCTAGGCGTTAAACGAGTTCTCATTAATCTATAAGCAACATATCACAAATGCAAGGTCTACCTATATCTTGGTGGTAGGATATTTGTTTTGTTTCACACGGTGAAATGCACATTTCGAACTAAAGGCCCCCCTGGGAGACCCTTATTGTCTTGAAGAGAGAGCACATTTAGGGAGATTCAATCAGACAAGTAGAGCAATATCATTAATTCCATGTCCAGCTATATTTATGGTGACACGCCGTGGACTTAGAGAAATCTTCTGCAATTTTAATTATGTGAAGTGGATTTCAAAGCTATTCATATAACGGATTATCGATATAAGGATTTAAACATACAGTACAACATATAGATGCTAGTTATTCCTCATACTTTAATGTTCTTTGCAGGGTCAATACCTAGCAGCATTCGGATATCAATTGTACTATACGCATGCACATTTGTCATAGTAATATTGAAGACAATTTATTTTCAATTGGGCTGGCATTCCAGTCCTCTTTTCAGAATAAGTGTGTGAATAAGGTTTTCTGCTTTTCTTCGTTTTAGAGGGGGGCTATAAGCATGCTGTTGAGACAAATTCTTTGATATGAAACTACTCCTATTATCGAATTAATCTATTTTGAAAATAACAATGTGTTTTTTGTGTGATTTGATAAAGCATTGAATGTGATACACATACACAAGTCTTATATAGCTAGCACAATCTATGCAGTTCTTAGAATCTTACACTTTCTTGAACTTGGGATGTCACATAATAGAATGCTGTAAGCTTTCTCCCAAGACCCCACCCACACAGTTTCATAAGAGCCTATGCAGACTTACTTGCATTTCACACTCTGCTTTTATTTTATTTCAGAATCCACTTGGGGAATTGAAATACCTTTATATAGTCTAGTCTAATCTAACATTCAACCTTTAGATTGTGCTGTTGATGACATTTTTGCTGAAGGATACTGACCAATGGTGCAGTGTAAACAATATTGACGATCATTATGATAACATTTTGTAAACTTACACAACTACATAACTACACCTCCTCCTCCCTAAACCTTTAACTTCTATCTGATCCTTAATCATGCATTTCTGATAGGCATGTATATATATATATATATATATATATATATATATATATATATATATATATATATATATATATCTGAAAGATGGTTAATCTATCCATCCAATCTGCCATGACAGCTCCCCTGACACAATTAATTTGTGTCTTTCATAGCCTGAGGATAGTATAAAAACTTTCTATGATACTTTTCGTGTGTAAAGGTTAATGAGTTCTATAAGCAAAACTGGTGAGTGGTTCAAAGGCTGGTTTGAACCACTCAAATGAAGGCAGGCAGATTATCCTGCAGAAGAGAAGTCAGATAATACCTATAAGGAAAAGTAAACTCAAATTTAGTACTGGGAAGAAAGAAAAATGGTCAAGCTTACCTAAGGAAAAAGGACCCAAAGCACTGGAAAAAAGGGTCCCAATCACTTATTTTCTTATTTGGTAATCCACAGTAATTTAAAACTTTACTTTCATATTTGTAACAAAGGTGACTTTCTTTTCTGAAACAGCACAACCAGCAAAACTGTGTTTGTGGTTAATGACTAATAAAGCAGGGATTTTAATTAAGAGTTACAAGGTTAATGTAAAAATGACCCTATGAAAAAAGTGTCATAGGACTGAATGTTTGTGTTATTACTGCAGTGGGTAGTGACACTCAAAACAAGTATCTGTGTTTTACTGTGGGTGAAATTATTCCATGACTCTAGTCCATTGCTCCTTCTGATAAAGAGGTCTGTGTTTGGATCTCAAAGTGGCTTTTATGTCCTAGCCGTAATTGGGATGAGCTACTTATGCAATCAATGGGCACTATGATACTAGTCTCCTGGAATAGTACATAGGCTATGGGAGATTGGGAAAGGGAAGATTAAGGACATATGGAGTGAGCCCCGCACAAAGAAATGTGAGCATATGAAGGAGATTGAGAATAATAATGGTTGCATAGAATAAGAAAATGGGATATGGAGACTTATGATACATTTGAATGTAAATTTCAGACACTTAATCTAGCTTGGCATTGAATATTGATAATCTTTTTGGCTCTTTTATGCTAATACTACATGCAAGTCTGAAGATCATGTTGCTTTATCCTCTGGATTTCCAAAGAATCAAAACTAACAGTTAACTACAGCAAGCTATGCATTGTTAAAGATACAGTAGTCAGTGGTCAGTGGAAAATGTCATGGAGAAACCAAGACTCGAACCCGGGACCCTCTAACTTCGAAGCGGAAGCTCTATCCCTGAGCTACTTCCCCTGGCCTGACATTCTCTACCTTCCAACTACACCTGGATCAGTATGATACACACACTAGGGGGCAGTCATTACCTGGTACCGAGCTCTCTAGAGATCCCCCTCACGAGGCGGGACCATTTGGTATCTCCACCAAGTATTGGGAGTTACTGCCCCTATAATAGTTTGCTATCCACATACAATGAAAAAACTATAAATCCTCCACCAAGTTCTGACAGGAGGTGACTGTGCTACTGTACAGCATAATCAAAGTAATAACGCCAAGATAAACCACCATAAATGTCACTGTCTAGATTGCACCCATCTATCTCCAAGGCAGTCCTTCTTGGCTTGCCTTTGAGCATGGTCTAGCTTTCATTTTGAAAGGGCAGAAAATATCAGACTTTTAATTCTAGCATATTGATCTCAAATATATAAGACATAAGTTTTAGGCATAGGATCCATTTGATGAATGAGAATTTGATAGAAGACCCTGTATTTTCCCTCTAAGCCTTGGTAAATAGATTTGTGCATTGACAATGAATGATAGTACTGATCTCTTTCTATGCACATCTGAATGTAAAAATAAAGTATTAGAAATTTTGAATTATTCGCACTAAAAACCTGAGAGGCCCGAAACTAGTCAGTGCAGACGACTTTAGGTCCTCAGGTTGACAATACCTAAATCTACAGCTTTAGGTCGTCAAAATGACGAGTTTAGGTCGTCATCCTGACCACCTAAGTCATCAGTATGACGACTTTGTATTGTCACTATGATGAGTTTAGGTCGTCATTTGGCCTTGACTACCCTAAACTCGTCTTTATTGACGAGTTTTAGGTGGCAGCTTGTTTTCTGTGCAGAAGCAGGAAAGGATGGATATAGTTATAGATACTGAATGATAAATGATCTATTTTCTTTGTGAACACTGATAAGCTTTCTATTTTAGGATGATGAATACTGGATCTCCTCAGAGCAAATGTCCCACTGCTATCTTCCATTCTATATACAGTTTTCAAATTCTAAAATGACTGCTTCCACACCCCTTACACCAGTGTAAACAGACTAGGCTCCATGCATATAATTTCATATAGATATCTAAACTTATCAGTATGGCATATATGAAGTCTTCAGCCTTATTGTGCTTACTCCCTTGTTTTTGGTCACAGAATATATTTTGTGTATTTCTGCCTCCAATATCTATATTCATGACCCTTTACTAAATCATGATACAATCATCAGGATTCCACATGGAGAGTGTCAAGTACCACGACGGAATAAAATAGGGAATGCTACATCCTAGTCCCTGCTTGTATTTTAACCATAATGTGCTTGGAAGAAATATGCATCAAAGTCTATTTTGCATCAAATCACCTTGAAATAGTTTTATGTTGATATGACCATTAAGGAACAGTCATTTTCAGAATAGCATAGTTTTGATAAAACTGACCTAAATATATACTCTGAACATCACCTTCGCAGAAGTTCAAAAAAGACTATGCATGTAAGGGCTAGAGCTGACTATCTCTAGTGGCAGCTGGCCTGCTGAAAACAGGTAGGCCTATGATGGGTGATGCAGGAATACAAGTAGAGGCTTATGTAAAGTCCATCCATCATCCTGCCCCTTCTGCCAGTGGGGTCCTGGCTCTTTCTCCCCATTATATTCCTCCTCTTTTGTATGAAGGGTATAGGTTTTATACTGCGCAATGATATTGGTCACAGGACGTAATGCTTGGAAGAATCCTTATAAGGTCTATAATCATGTAGCTCACACCTATGTCATCCTTATGTGGCTGCACTGATAGGGGTTTGGAATGGATTTGCATTTGGTTTGGCTTCTGCAGGCTTGCTTCGCCTGTCTTCTACCTAAGACGGTCATGAATATAAGAGTCATTTCTAAGCATGGTAGCATTTTTTTGGAGCTATGGCAAATCATTGATATAAAATACTTCCAGAGCTAAGACTGTTCCCAGATGTAAAGTTAACAGCCCAATGTGAAGAGGAAACTTCGTCTTGTATTCAGAGGTCAGGAGGGGTTGTCAAGTAGACCTAAGCTGATTGAATGTGATGAGATGATGATTTGTCCTGGTGTTCCTATTTTAGAGAGGATAACTAAGTTTTCAATTCACAAATGTTGAGATAATATCATTTGGTATATACCTAGCACAATTCTTTGTGCTACACAAAGAGATCCTGCAACTCTTAGAACTCATAATACCATCCATCACTTGTAAATGTGGCACTGGCAAAGAGGAGGTTATAAGGCTCAATACGGCCTGCTCCTATTTACACCAGACGCATAACTGATGAGAGTGTAGCTGCAGTCACAAGGACGGAATAGCCATCATAGTATTCAGGAGCCATTGAACCTTTTTTCCATAAGCCTTCTATGTCAGGATTTGAATGGATAGGAATCAACCATGTCGAAAAACAAAACTCAGAGGTTGACTTGTGATGCTTTCAATTGATGTGGTGAGGTTAATGACAGTGAATGGAATTAGATACTATGAGTGGGCTGGTGGTAGTGATCCAATATACAAGTGGCGTAGTATTTTGGCACTAAGCGTCAGTAATGACCCCTCATGGGTCCATCTTGGGACTAATTAGTTGATAATTTTACAGGTTATTTTGTACGTTTATGCCACACAGAGCTCAAAATGATTGTATCCCTCTTGGCTTGAGGGATTACTTGCCACTGGCAAGAATACACCTGAATGAAATAAGGTGCACACTTCTTTCATGGGGTATGTACCAAGTGCTCATACTAGATGGTTAGAGAGTAACCCAGTAGTTTGCTTTTCTACAATCACTAGGATGAGTCAACCAGATGAGTTTACTAGGACTATGCTATTGGTCATAAGCCAGGTATAAGGTGATTGTCATACTGATAATATATTCTACATAATATTAAACACACTGTGTGATTTAAAGGGGGCCTAGCAGAAGCCTTACACAGCATGATACACATACTTTATAATAATTCTACTTTTTCCCAATAAACTAGTTTGAAAATATCCTATCCTAAATTTCTGTTTTAATGACACTGTGAGTTCATTGTGCAGGATATGGTAGAGTTGTGCACACAGAAATACCCAAGAATACCTGCACCCTAACCATGAGCACCTGATCTGCAGCTCTTAACGAGACCACTCACCAATCAGTTACACTAAGGGAGTGGTCATTATTTATCAACAGGGGGGGAGGGTGGGTTTGAGGGGGGGGCGTAAAATTTTCAGACCCCTCCCGAGGGGGGGGCTAAAAAAATTTTGACCCCTCTTGAGGGGGGGGCTAAAAAAATTCACCCTCTTTTTAGCAAAAAAAACCCGCGCGCTACTATAGATCAAAGAGGGGCGCGAAAACTCTCCGCGCCTCCGGCGCGGGGGGGCGCAATAGATTTTGACTGCCTCGAGGGGGGGGGCGTAAAAAATTTCTGCACGTCCGCGCGAAAACCCACCACCCCCCCCCTGTTGATAAATAATGACCACTCCCTAAGGTCCTTTGTTCCCTGCTTTAGTACTCTGAAGTGGGTAGGGGGACTGCCATTCACTATGTAGAGGAGAAAAGGTCAGCCTATGAGTTGGCCAATAAAGAGGTTATTTGAACAAGTACTGTTGAGCCTTTGTCACTCTTGGTATTTTCCCTCAACAGAACCAATGATTCGCAGTAAAGAGGCTATATTTCCTTTTAGTGTGTGTACACATGTGAATGAGGCTTGCATTCCATCACACGATTGCCGGAACTGTTGCTACATCACTTCAAGCTATTCTGGTCACCATGTCACATATATAGCTGAGAGTAAAATGGTCCTCCGTTTTAAAGGGCAAATCAACATTCATGAAATCTAAAGGTAAAAGGACATTTTAACTAATAGTTTGTTCCCTGTATGTTAGTAACATAAAGGGCTGACCCATGGGATACAGAGCATGATCTGTTGATTGCTGGTTGTTGGTATCAACCAGTAAGACTTAGTGTTCTTTGTTATGGATAGTTTTGGTCTAAAATCTGTGTTTTTCCCTTCATTACTGACTAAGCTGACAGTATCTATAATACCAAAGTTGTACTGATATCTTTCTACAAATATTTTTTTTTATAAAGTGATTGGTTGAGCAAACCAGTACTTGCAAGGGATGAAGAACTCATTCTCTGCTTTGTCAATACCAATCTTGTGTACACCTGGATTCCCGTGTCGAGCATTCAGCTAATAACGTATACTTAACATGTAAAGGGGTAGCTACATGAACAGCATTCATATCACAGGCCTCAGAACATGTAGATATTTAGCAATGACCTTCATCCATTTGTCTCACTTCATATTCCTCAGTGACCCTAAAACAACTATTGACAGCTGCGGACCTATGAGGTACACATAAATAACGTAGTGCTTTGTGCTATGCCTTTATGCGTACTGCTCCTTTAACATTGTCCCAAACCAACGACCACCTCTCCTACATTTATGACAATGACTCCCGGGATCCTGCTTCATCAACAGTTTTACCTTGCCATTCATCATTTGTGAATATGGCAGTGACAGCATTAAGCAGGCTTGATCCTTCTCACTGTCTGCTCCAATTTACGGTAGAAGCATGACTGATGGCATTAAAAGTGGCAGTCACAAGGCACGAAGGCCATGATAGTATTCAGGGTCATTGCACCTTCGATCCATCAGCCTTAAACTATGTCAGGATATGAATGCATACACAGAGAAAGGTCCAAGTTAGTAATTCTATTTCAACTTAGGCAAATACCATATAAGGAAAAGCAGATAATAACTAATATAGAACATATAGCAAGGTCACTCTAGATATTCTATATCTTTTTTTCCCCTTGATTCCTATATAGTATCGAGTAGGAAAAGAAAAATGGCATATAGCAATGTCAGTAATTTTGACTAACCTATTCATGCATGCTATTTTGACTTACAGATTCAGAAAGACAGAAACAGCCAGAGACAGAATTGTACCTTGCCTGCTAGTATGTACTACAACCGAGCAATTGTTGACATGATTCCAAATTGCAGTGGTTAGCATTGCAGGCTATTAGTGGTTATATCTCACCACTGTGGTGTATTTCTGATTGTGAAGGTTTCTGATTGGGAGGTTTCTGACCAAATATGAAAATGCAGGAAATAGATGAGGTCCTCATGGAAATGACAGAACATCTATTCCTACAGATGTTTCAAGTAAAATGAATCTTAAATATCCTCTAAGGGGTTGAAAATTGGTATTATCTATCCAGAAATGAAGGTTTCTGGTCAGAGGTTTCTGACTGGCTGTCATTAAATCTTATCCTCCAGATGTACTATAGGGTGTTCTTCAGTAAATCAATTGTAAATAAAAGTAATTATTATTCTATCAACAAGGATGGTTAAATTGGAAAGCTTTGGCAGCAGTCAGAAACCTTCATTTTACGACAGATAATAGGAAATTGCATCCTCATAGAGGATATTTAAGATTAATTCTTACTTGAAACACATGCAGGATTACGTGTTCAGCTATTTCCTGCAACTTCATGTCCGGTCAGAAACCGGCCAGAAACCTCCCGGTCAAAAACCTTTACATCCAGACTTGCATCACAGCGGTGAGACATAGCTGGCAACAGTTTACATATTTAAGAAAAAATACCTGCACTATCATATTCGCCCTAAAATAGACCTTGAATCTTGATAATGAAATATGGCAAATAAAAAGTGAGCCAGATGGGCTGCGTCATTTGTCAATTGCACCCATATAAATGGAGTATCCAAGGGATTCCTTTCTGAGATTGGTCTTTAGGTGGTCATTAAATTGAATCAGTAGAGTAGTACTAGTACTGCGGACAATAATGTTGGTTACTATGAGTGGTGAAAAATGCATAGCAAATGACATTTAAGCCAAGGGCAGCATTAGTACACCGTGCTAATCAAAACACCCGTAAAACAAACAAAAAATAGAAAGTCAAAACGGTATCTCAAATGAATTTGGATATTGTTGTTTTCAATGTACGAGGAGACGGATAGGATTTCTGCATCCCTGGGGGATATTTCCCAAATAAATTAACGTTATTGTTAATGTCCTCTTGACCATAACGTGGTACCTCCTTACAGTGTGCAGATGTCATAGCAGCCACAAATATGATATAGCTATGCAGTGGAGGGAATATGGACAACATGGCGAGGATTATTTTTCTATCACTCGGCCTAACAAAATGTCTTATCCTGCATTTATTATGGGGTTATAAGGTAAGAAATTAATACAAAATGGAGAAATATGTTACATAAACGCATTAATCAAGTTATAAGATAGCATGAGTGGGTTTATGGGTTCAATATTCCTCGAGCTGGCTCATAACATTGTTTACACACTACATATGAGGGGATGGAAAATCAATCTACTACTTACTAGCTTACTTAGACTTCGCCAAAGCCTTTGATACCATAAATCACACTTTATTTTATGTGAATAACTTCTTCCCGTAGAGATAGCATTGCGCCGTCGATCGCCACACCCCCAGTGGCGTAACGTGTGTCGATCCACCACAGCGGGAGATCCACCACTGCAGCCTCGTTCTGGGTGCATGTAAACATTCAAAATGGCGGACCGCCGCTCGTACGGGGGACTACGGTAACGGATTTTGCTAATTTTCAGTTAATTAGGCTTTAAAAACATAAAATAAATATAGAACTAAACTCCCCTGGTGCCCTCGGTGGCTGATCCACCCCTCGGGGGGGGTCTCCCCCTCGGGCTAACGCCCTCGGGGGAGACCTCCCCCTCGTGGTGGCTCGGCCACCTCGTACACCACGGTCGTTTAGTTCTATCTATATACTCTGCTACAAGCTTATACTGGATTTCATGTAGCCAGTCTTCATTGGTTCAAATCCTATCTCTCAAATAGGACTCAAACCACCATGGTCAATGGTATATGCTCCTCCAAGCTTGAAATACCCTGTGGGGTCCCACACGGCTCGAATTTGGGCCCTTATTATTTCTAGTTTACATCAATGACCTAAGCACCTCATTGCACTTTATGGGCTCACAGTTATAAGCTGATGATACAAATTGTCTTTGAATATCAAGAAAGCCAGGTATGTAATATATGGTACCAATCCAAGATTAAGAAAAAACACAGAGACATCCATTTATTTATAGGCAATCAGTCCATCCTTAGGACCCTCAATAATTATAGGTACCTGGGTTTGGAGCTTGATGCCGAATTAGGCTTTAGGAATCACACCAAAGTTATCTACAACAGCTTATCTTATAAAACATATCTGATGACTAAGTTACGTAAATACATAACCCAAGATGCTGCCAAAGACCTATTAGTTTTAATGATTCTTCCCATTGTTAAATATGGACAAATTTTCTATGGCCTTATTTACATGACAGATTGGGAGAGGTTAAAGAATAATTTGAGACGCCTATTAAACATATGTCCCCATTCCAAGTATTTGTTACAAATATGCACAAAAAATTGAAAATGTTGATGACCGAATTGACTAAAGCTAGACACTATACTTATCTGCTTGTAGCGTTACCCATAAGGTGTAGAATCAATTCAGCATCCAAAAAGCCATATCACTGCCCAAAGTCAAATGTCAGTTTAGTACATACTTGAATAAAGTACATCTTCAACAATGTATGGCGCTGCAAACAATACTTTTGGTAAAGGAGTAAACTGGTTAATAGACAGAGGTGCACATTACCACTGTCTTCATGAGTGGGGTTCATGCTGTTCTCAACGAGGCCATAGGAAAAAATTGGAACATCAAAATTAACCCTTATCAGAAGCATGATCATATTGACAGGAAACCCCAATTGTAGGAAGCAATAGATTGTCAGTGCATGGAGCTTGCAATCTTAAAGATAATAATGAAAAGCATTCTGTTCCAGTTTGGCCTTTGGTATTACAGAAATGAATATGAAAAAATGGTAACCTGGAAGGAATTTGAAAGGTGGGGCAGGATATCAGCTACTGTCACTTAAGACATGCAAATTAAATGGAACGTGAGCCATCTTATCCTCCAACAAGTTCAAAATCAAAATAATAATAGTAGTATATAGGGGTAAACTCAGCGCAAAGGAACAGCTACTGAAGTAGTACTTATTTGCAGAACAAAAAGGGATTAAGTTATCAGTATATCAAAAGATGTGTGTCTCAAGACGGTGTAAGCACTTTGCCCTTGGACATTTGAAACCCTCTCTCTTTTCTGTTGCACACATCGAAATCTTGTGTGTAAAAGTAGCATTTTTTGTGAAATTTCCATAGCATTTTGGTAAATTTGTAAAATTTTACGGAAATTTTGTAACATTTCCTTAAAATGTTGCATTTCTTTCATTTTGTAGAAAGAATACCTAGGTTATAGGTGTGTGTATGTGTGCAGTGAAAATAAAAGTGAAAAAAAAAAAAAAAAGCCTTCAAGTTGTTTTTCACATGTGTAACAACCAACGTCGTGTCAATGATGGTATTATGTTAGCAACGTAGTAGAAACGTAGGTGCAAGCAAGTCCTTTGATTATCTATTTTTTCTATGACTAAAAATAAAAATAAACCAGTGTTCTTAGTGTTGCAGACCGACCATGTGGTCGGTTTGTTGTGATCGTGTGATCATCAAGTGATGATGACATAGCTCTCAGCCAATCAGAGCTCGAGAAAGTAGGTCACATGCCCATATATGGTCACTTCCGGTCTAAAAAAATAGGTCACTTCCGGTTCGTAAGTAGGTCAAATTAATTTCAGTAGCTGTTCCTATGCCCTGAGTTTACCCCTATATACTACTTTTAATTGTATGGTGAAATCATACACCATCTGACTGTCTGCACAACACATTTTTGTCTGTTTACAGACTTTCTGGTGTCCAAAGTGAAATCCCATTGACAGCCATTTAAAAGCATACCATAAAAGGTTAAATAAGAAGTCACCCTTCCACTCATTTTACGTGAGATTGATACGTAGTCTTTGCAAATACAGCATCTCAGTTGTCATTAGAAATAAAGTTTGAAAAATTTCTTCTAACCACCTACACAGTTTCCTGATATCTGATAACTTACAAGCAAACTGTGTATTCTTTATGTGTTCCAGATAAAGGCCCCTTTCTGAAATAATTTTCTTCATTTCATTCTTGTTAAGTCATGTCTAGGTTTTGCAAGTTGTTGAGCTGCAGAACATGAACCAACTTCAACGAAATCTAATGTCAAGGTCTTGATTAAATATGCCATAGAATTTGTATGGAATTACCTGACATTCAGTCCATCTCTTCAGGAGCATACTAAATGTATCAGATTGCCCCCCATGAGGCACTCATCAATGCCGCTGCACAATTGGTTGGGTATCCTGAAGTGGACAATGGATGTATAATGGCCGTCCAATGGCAAGGTGCAGCCAACAAGGCAGGGTGTGTCCTAAAGGTAAACAGTGCTCCAGGTGTAGGGAACCATGTCAGGGCCAGGAAATGAACATATGCCCACAGAAGGTGGCATCTGCCACTCATTACCTGCTCTGAGTGCCTCAATGCCATTAAGAGGCTTGACTGCCTCTTCTTCCTTATTGCTTGTATTGTAGAGCCTAAAGCAGCACTTCCACCATTCAAAAGTTCAACCATTTTGTGATATTCTGATAGTCTCAAATATTCACTAATAAATAGGAAACCAAGGCTCTTCTTACATAGTAATATGAGTCTCTTTATACTGACATAGTAGTAGAGGCAACCAGCTGGAAGTGGTCTGTACTCCAGCGAGCCCACAGTCGGAATGACCCAGATGGCAGGTCTCTGCATGCGGGTGGGGGATTGCCCTTATGTACATGGCTATGTAAAACACTACAGGTAGAGGCTCACTTAAGGAATACAGTCAAACAAGTATGGGTGGCCACTAGCAGGCTTGGGAAAAGGTAATACTGTGCCAACAGTGGACTGGGGGAAAACGTTGGCCATATCTCACCCAATAGAACTGTATGTGGAGGAGCCTGAACCACTGTTGGACAACTCTCCACTGTTGGACAGTGGGGGCCTGGCCACTGTTGGACAACTCTCCACTGTTGGAGACTGGCCCTCAGTGAGTGTTCTTATCTCCTGGTTACCATAGTGTTGGCTGATAAGAGATTAGTGCAGGTGTTGGACCATCCTCCAACAGTGGGGCTAATGCAGGTGGGAAGAAAAGGAGGGGGTATGGGGTCAACAGAAAATGCATGATTTGAAATTATTTTGGTACAGTAAATGCAGCAAATCTCATCACATACACTTTTGTTTTGAATGTGTTCATACATATAACTGGATAATTGTAAGGTATACCACTATACTTTAGCACAAATCATTAATGCCTTGCACAAATAGCCTGTTCTATTCTTAACCTTATGGTATATAAAATTCACCCAGAAATATTGGAGGATAGGCCAACGTTTAGCCCTCCTCCTATTATGGAGGGGAGTCAATGTTTTCCAAGCCTGACTACACTGAGAAAATATTCTTACTCACATGAGTCTAGTTCCAGACTCAGGCAATGTCGCCAAAATAGGTATTATTTGAGACTCAGCCTGATCCTTGGATGTTACTCAGGCAGATCCTGAGGCTGATTCTGGGAAAATACTCTCGTTTTGCCTGAGTATCATCCAAGGATCAGACTGAGTCTCAAACAATATTCATTTTGGCGACGTTGCCTGAGCCTGGATCTAGACTCATGTGAGTAAGAATATTTTTTCAGGTTAGTACACGGTATAATGAAGGTTGAGGATTTGGCTATATCACAATTTGGACTACAGCCTGCTAAAACTTTGTATACAAGATATTCCCTTAATGACTTTTTTTTCACAAAGCTTTCACAAAGGTATGGGATGAGCTTTTTTTGTAGAAAAAAAAACAATCAACCTTTTCCCCACTGGGGGATTTGGCTGACTTTAGTTAACATCCTTTTAGTTAACAATAAGCCATACGAATGTGTTAAATGGCTGAACATGGTCAATCAGTTCTTTGGTGACTGGCATTCGATGAGTACACTAGTTCAGTGATTAGCAATGATTAAGCCTTGTTTAAAGACCATCTGACACACTCAAGTATATCTTCCTTCCGATTTCTCCTACAATGTCAACATCAACAATTTTGATTCAAAGACTAAGCTAAACTTGTGAAACTGTGTAGATCTGTCTGGGAAAGATGGAGTTGGACTTCTGACAAACCTCCAACTATGGTATGCCAAAGCATGCGCAACTGCCGTGACAGAAAGGGCACTGATGTGGTTAACCTGTACTCTAAGGAGTCTTGTAGCAGCCTTTAAATGGACTGGGGGTGCATCCAGAGGTATCGAGCCAGCAATTGTGGTACACAGGAAAGTTGGTTAGAATCCACAAGAAAAGCAAAGTATAAACTATTGGGGGATGGGAAATTCTAACTCTGTACCTCCCCTTCACTCAGTTTCACCTGCTTTAATTATGCTTGAGGCTATTGATTGCAAGGGTGGGTAGGTAGGACATAGGCGGGATGTCTAACAGGTGCTCAATTAATACATTAAATTCATTAGAAATCTCACCATATAGTAATCTCTATAATTATCGCCTCCACTTATTAACCACCCATATTTTACCTTTTTGTGCGATTAGGCCCCCATCAAAACAACTATATGCAGACCAGACTACTAATAGCCCAGAATACATGAAGAGTATATGAGGGATAACCATAAGGTAGGATATCCATTATACAGGATAACCATTATGTATGATATCCCATAATGAGGCACATAGACCAATTTATTCCAGTATGAACCAGACCTAGCAAGCCCATGAGACATGATATCCATATCCTTATTAGTAGAACCAGTAGCAGCCCTGATGGTCATCCAGGTCAGACATGGGTTGTGCAGCGCAACCTTCTGGTATACAATATCATAGCCATGCAGCATCATGTACTGTACTCAATAGATTAACTAATATACAGGCATGCCAAGCCTGGAACCATAGACTTCCTAAGGTAACACTGGAGTGCACGATGGAGATCATCATCATGGGAAGGAAAAACCTATTTATTATATTGTAAATTGAGTATGGAATCAATGTCACCGAGAATCATCATATTAAAAAGGATGTCTCGACCCGACAACTGGAGGCCATTTCTGAAAACATTGCAACTGTTCCCTTGGAGTTCCCCCAAATCCTTGAAGAAATAATTACCACTGGTATTTGTAGTTGTAGGGTAATGAGCAACCATAGTACCAAAAGAATGACCTTCTGAGGAAGTTCACCTATCCATTTTCTCTAAGTGACGGAGAAATTGATACACTCCCAGTTGATGAATTATATTGTTGAAAATAAAATTATCAGTGATAGACAATACGGTTTCATACCTAATAGATCGACTGTAGATGCAACTTTTTGGTCAATACAGTATTTGATTGAAGCTAGAAATAGAGGTGATTACTCTTTAGTACTGTTCTTGGACTTAAAAAAAAGATTTTAATACTGTAAAGTTAAATATAATGATGAGTAAACTACAAAGTGTTGGTTGTGATAATAACTGTTTAAAATGGTTGGAATGTTTTCTATATGATAGAAAACAAATAACCATAGCCAATGACACCACTTCAGATGAAAAGGTACTGGATTGTGGGGTAGCACAGGGGACGGTATTGGGTCCTTTGCTATTCAACATATAAATTTATAGTATAAGCGAGGTAATAAATAACTGTGAATTTTTTTCTTTATGCAGATGATGTAGCATTGGTACTGAATGGTAGAAATACTGAGATTATGAGTAAATTAATGCAAGGTATTACTAAATACAATATTACCTTGAACAATATAAAACTGGCATGTGTTGAGCATTTCAATTATCTTGGTGTTGTAGTTGATTTTGATTTAAACTTTAAACAGCATTGTAAAAGGATGGACTCAATGAGTACTGGCAAGTTAAAACAATTAAGAAACATTGTTAAATACTTGGATGTAGATACCAGCCTTAAAATCTACAATACTATGATTGTTCCTTTGTTAGAATATTGTAGTTATATAGTAGAAAGTGGACCTGCTACCCTAGTAGACCATTAAGACATCATACAAAATCATTGTTTGAGAGCATGTAAAAAGATTCGACAACCACAGGATATACATGTTGATGACCTATTATTATCATGTAATGTGAAAAGTCTTGCAACAACAAGGAAAGGAGTACTTGCATGTATGATGTACAAATATATACAGGAACCGGAGAATAGAATATCCCCAGTAAGACCTCTTAGGGGTAATGATAGAATAAAAATCAGAGTTAATCGACCTAGAATAGAATTATATAGATCGAGTTCATTATATAGAGGCAATATCATCTGGGAATATTTACCGGTACATGTACAGTCTGTGGATAACTTGCAAAAGTTCAAGAGGTACTTACGTGATATATTACTATGACTCTGACTTAATACTTGAACGGGCTTCCCTAGCCCACTTAAAAGGGTCTATATCTCCTCTTTCCTATCCCCTCAGGATGTGTGTGGTGCAGATATGCGCGGGCACTGACACATTCCTCTGTTAAATTATCAACCTGTGAAGCACGGGATAGCCACTTAGTGCCGCTAAAGTGCTGTAAAACACAAATCAATCAATTAATACTTGAAATATTTTGAATTATAATATATATGACTACTATGTGATATGTAACTGTTTATGGAAACCACCTGTTTAATACCACTGAATGTATCGATGCAATTTTACATGTTTGATTGTATCCTCCTTTTTCGGCTGATAATTGTAAAAGCTTCAGTACATTAAGATATTGTTGGCCAATAAACCTTTTTCAAACTCAAACTCAATAGGGCAAATTCAGCATAAGTGAGAAACATACTCCAAGATGAATGTTTGCATTTGTGGCAGATTATGTATTCTAATCCTCTCTTTCCTCTATGTTTCTATAAAGCAGCCCCCTGAAATGTTCTTTGGTAATATTTTCAACCATAGCAAGATTAACCCATCTCTCACACACAATGTGTTAGAATATGGGTGATTACTGTGAATTGCCCCACCTATGGGGGTCAGGGGCCCAACATGACAAACTCAGGATTACATTTTAAGACTTTATTTTATTGATAGCCCTATATCTTGGCTGTATGAAAAGGTCCCAGGATGTCAGTTTTTATCACAGTCGCAGTAAAAAGGTATGATTTGTGTAACACGCTCGACCGATATAATTTCTTATACATAAAATTTTTTCAATAATGTCTCTGTGATTACCATATTCAATGTCCAGAACAGTATATCAGTTATAAATAAGTGTACCAAAAATTAGGACTGGGGGTTGAGAACTCTTGAAATTATGAGACATAACGTTTTAAGAAGATTGAGATTTTTCAAAAATTTCTAACACAAAACCTTAACTTTACTCTCATAAGCTTAATATTAATTGGGTATGCATGAAATTCAAGGTATTATGTCTTTGTTGTCTATACTTTTAAAAACAATCATCCTTCTTCCACTCCTACAGTATATTCTATATGTGAGCAGCAGTCCAAAACTACTCATAATTGGCCAAATATTGATCAAGTGCATTACACACAGTGACTCATAGATAGAGGCTCCATAGAGGTACTTAGACCTTTCATATCATAATGCTGCTTCTGAAGATGAATACACAACTACTTAACAATGGGACTATTGTTTAACACCAAGAAATGCAAAAAAATAGCTAGGAGTATCCAAACAGGCCCAAGATACTAGCCACATATGTCTAGTAACAGATTAGATAGCAGTAGCATACCTCAGACAACTCTCAGGTTGACCACAACCAATGAAGCAATACCATGTCAAATGCCCTCTGCGGAGGTGGATACCGGTCAAGCACGTTAGACACAGTGACTCATAGATAGAGGCTCTATAGAGGTACTTAGACCTTTCATATCATAAGCAATGAGACTACTGTTTAACACCAAGAAATGTACAATCAATACCTATCTGGGGTCACAAAACTGTGACAGACTGAGGCCTTTTGTTTTAGTCTACAAATTCCTTAATAATGGTCTGATTCACATGCTGTAAAACCAAAATGTAGCCCAGAAGGTAATACAAAGTGGCCTACCATCAGTTCTCCAGCTATGGTGGGAAATCCAGGCCTATTGATGTGCCAAATGGTAGTATGTGACTTGCAGGCATTGAAACAACCAGCACTATTGATTTAAGTGTGTTAGGCTGAGTCCTATGGGCTGACACATAATCAATAATTAAAGACCTTGATAATCTTATGTTCCATTTCCAGTCACCCTAATATCCCGCATACAAGGTACATCCCATATATAAGGTGTGCCTTACACATGATGTATCACAGTACATGTATTTCATATAAATTGAAATCAATCTTTTGCGCCAAATAAATGAAATTTGATACATATCTCACTAAAGCCTCGTATATATGCCGCAGCTTATATACCATTTCAGACACAGGAACATAGATTAATTTTCATTAGTACATGTGTTTTAGTTTGTTAAATTTCTTTCATTAGAAAAAAAAGTTGAGATTTTTTGAAATTTTCAAAGCAATTATCAAACACAGGGTGTGGCTTATACGTGGAAGCAGTTTATATGAGAGGTTTGCACATATATTCTCTCCAATTCACTCTGCAAATATGTTTCTTTTGATATTTAACATGCCTATATTTGACAGGTTTCCTCCGAGGTAAAGGAAAGGAGAGCTTTACAAAAAAAAAAAAGAGAAATTAAAAAAGAAAACAAAGAAATTCGATCTACCGACCCTAGCATTTCAGTTCATGTAACTGGAAAAAACACCTTTTTGTTTGGCCTAGCTCGTTCTGATGAGGAAATTTGTCTATGGATCTCAAAGTGGCTTTTATGTCCGAGGCTTTTATCCAGATGAGCTAGTCATGCAATCAAAGGGGACCCGTAACACCATTCCCCTGGAATAGTGCATGGATTATAGTATATTGGGAGGGGGGGGGATTAGGACATATGAAGTGAGCCCTGCATGACGAGATGTGAAGGGATAAAGGAGAACACTTTTGGCTGCTTAGAATAGTGAAAAAGGGGAATGGAAATGGAGACTCCTGTGATGGAAAAACCAATTTGCAAAACTGCCTTTGATGTCTTTGATAAAGTAGAGGTAAGCTAGCCAATATGTTTTCAAAGCTTATCCACTGTTCTTATGTATTTAGCTCTGCCTCAGCTCTGTGATAAGACTCTGATATTCATATAATATGTTACTTACATTGGTATTTGAATGTGACCTTGGTGAGTGTACTGTCTGCCGAGCATGCATCCGTTTTGCTGATCCTACACCATATTATGGTTCTTGATAATATCTTAAAACATCAGGAAGATGCAGACTCTAAGCTCTGCAAATAGAGTCACAAGCACTGCATTCATGCAAATATGGTTGATACTCTACCATTGTTGTGTTCTGATCTGTGTTCTTGTCAACCACAATATCAATTGTCTATCAGTGCCAGCTCCTCTATCAAATTTTATTACAAGAATTGAATGGCTGAAAAGAATATCATGCAAAATGAAAAAAAAGACACAAGGGAAAGTAAAATTCAGACACATAATCTAGCTAGATGTCGAATAAAATGAATCAGTTTAGGTTTTTGGCTCTTCGATAATGTGAGTCTACACTGCCAAAGATTATTATGGATGAAGTTTACTAAACCAACCTTTGCATTGTTTAAGGCATTGACTCCCTTCATTAAACCATATTAATACACGCATTGTGGTTATGATGATTGCCTATGCATATATAGTTTGCCATACAAGTAAAAGACGTCATGATAGGGCCTATATATAATCTCCCCTAAGTTCTGCAAGTAGGGTAGCAGTGCCACAGTATAGCATAATCAATGTAACAATACCACGGTAAACCACCGTAAATGTCACTATCCAGATTGCATCCATCTATCTCCTAGGCAGTACTTCCTACCTTCGCTTTGACCATGGCCAAGCTTTCATTTCCACAGGACAGAAAATGCAGGGTTTTGATTCTAGCGCATTGAACTCAAATATAAGACATTTGTTCTTGACATAGGATTCGTTCATTTTATGACAATTTGATAGATGCCCCTGCCTGGTAAACACTTTGATGAGTTGACAGTGAATGCTATACTGATACTGTATGCACATCTTCTGAACATAGAAATACAGTATTAGATATTACATTGTTATTAATAATTCAGAAGCAGAAAAAGTTGGATATAATCATATATGTACAGAATCATAAATGATCCATTTCCTCTTGAAATCTGATAAGCTCCTTTTGATAATGATGCATTTTGGATCTCCTCTGAATATATGTTCCACTGCTATACTCCATTCTATACAGCTGTACGTAGCTCATAATACAGTGAATGAGAAGGTGACTAAACGTGTTATTAAGTGTCTGCTACCCGCTCATAGGCTTTTAACCATAGAGTGCCTTCTTCCTCTACCAGTTGCCGGACAGGAAACACAAGCAATCCCATTTGGATGTACATTTCAATGTACAAAGAGCATTAAATACTGCTAGTACTGGTCCATGGCTAACTGGGCTCTAAACAGAGCAGCTAGCAATAAAGGTTGGATCAATATTAAGTGCTGCCAGTTGCAAGAACAGTCTTACACTGCAGCATTGCAAAATTCATAATATACCCATACCCTTTGTACACTATCTGGAAAAGTATCATATTAAATCAGCCGGTTACAAGGCCACAAGCAGTTGACATGAGGTTTGTGTGAGTCACTCATCAACTCAGACTGAGCATTTGGCAGAAAGTCAAGTAAGCCATGACAGTCTGCAGGGGAAATCAAACAGATTTATTGTGAGGATAAGGCTCTGGAGGAGAAGACGGGGGACAGTTCATCCAACTAGAAAGAATTGTGAAGCAAGAACCACCCTACTAAACACTTGAAAAAAAGCCCTAAATGGTGACTGGGTGGTGATGGTGTTACAGTGAAGGCGTCCGATAAAGGTCAGGGAAAAAGAGGAAAAAAACACGATAATTTCTGATGAAAGATCAACTGGCAAAGTGGCCAAGTCATGAGATTTGGCATGCTACACGCTATGTCTTTCACCAACAACCTAATGTTAATAAATACTGCAAGTTCTGGTTAAATATAACACAGTTGTACTATCATGATTGACTACCGGGTGAGGTTCCTTCAATTGTTGTGCATCTGTAGCAGAGCTTGCACACTACATATGCCGGTGTAGTGTAAATGGGCACAAAATTGCTGCAATATGCTGTAGCAACTTGTTAACAGTGTTTGCTTTGCTGGGGAAGGGTGAACTTGTTGCAGCAGATACCGCATTGTTAGAGCTGCCAGTGTACAAACCCGTTATATATAAGATGCTGTCAGATAGAAAAGAATATGCTGGTAAATAAAATCCCCCTCCGATGGTTATTGTTGTTTAAATTTAATGTGTTTTCTTTTATATTTTGCAGGTAAGAGACGTCCATGAGTAAGGGGTCGGTGAGTAATATCTTCATGCTATTTAGTAGTCAGAAGAGTTATTCACCAAATGACTTAACTCATGCCTGAGAGGAGTGTGACTACTTTTCTTCCAAGATTAATTTTGTTTAGGTTAACCACTAACAGGTCATCTTTAGACTTAGGAGCAGCCTTTACCAGAACCCGCACATGATCGATAGGAAAAGTCTAATCAAGCAGTTAGTCTCAGATTAAGAGTGCAATTTTTATTTTACTATTTCAAGAGGCAATTTGTGATCAGAAGTCAGTTCCCCTTCAGCATCTGTTAGCATTGAGGGAAAAATATGAGTAGGCTTTTCAAATTTGTTTTGATGGCAGTGCAATGGACTGTGTTGAGTCTAAAGTCTAGCACACCCCTGGTTATCTACCCAGCAAATTGTCGTCATCTGTCGCCATGATTGGTCATCAATGGTGACTCCTTTTTGAGTGATAACTCATTCCGTCATCTTTCGCCACTGTGTGTTAGACTCACATGCCATAGCAATTGCTATTCCTGGTGATCTTGTGCTATAACGACGTCGTGTTCCATCTAGCGACATGTGTGAGCCACTTCACACAGGTTGACGAGGACTCACGACAATTTGCTGGGTACTGACCCATCTCTCTCTGTCTGTCTGTCTGTCTGTTTCTCTCTCTCTCCCTCTCTTTCTTTTCTCTCTCTCTCTCTCTCTCTCTCTCTCTCTCTCTCTCTTTCTACTATTTTACCAATGTAAAAATGGTATTATGAAGTCATCAAAGGCTGTACAATTAAAAACAATATTGCAATATCTGGTCCTCAGAAGTATAGCAACTTAGGTTTAGTATCATTAAGAAATTTGACTACCGAGATTATCAATTAAGAATCTATCCATACTAAACAATGAACATTTTTTCACCATGTATATCTTTTGGGAGGGATTTCCTTTCCTTAAACAGCAACATTATTGTATCGCATTGGTAACACTCAAGGATCTCTGGAAATACCCTTTCAATACACTCTAAAGGAAAAGCGAAAGATACCTTCAATGCAAAATGGTCCTCCTGCAATTTCAGAAACATCCTTTCATTTTTGTTTCCATGGAGATTTAAAGGGCACTGCCTTTGTGGGCTTCACATGAAGAGAACAGACTGTGTTCCAGATAACAAAATATGGAAATTCATTGTACGATTCAGAGGGATGCCTGGTTGATATAACGGTCATTTCTTAGAGTATATTCTATTAATTTGATAATTTTGATTTGAAATAATGTGATTTCAATAAGATACAACAGGTCAAGTTCTTTTGCCAGAAAGGAGCTGATAATGGATTTCTTTAACAAATAAAAACAAAATAAATTGTAGCTGTGACCATTTTGAAAATGTGGTGGTTGAATATGTTTCGCAACTGGAATGATGTTCCTGCTATATGTATGATTTAAAACTTTATATCAGCTTCTACCGGTGATCTAACAATACTACTGATGTAATCCAAAGCAGAAAGACCAAAGTTATTGGAAGATGGAGCTTGGATTGCACAGTCTTAAAAGGCAAATGTGGTCAGTAGTAAGTTCCCCGGTGGCAGTAAGCATAAAAAGAGCTAACCATAAGAAAAGAGTATTTTGGCAGTTTGCTTAGGTGCCAGTTACTGTGGTGAGCCTGTATCACCTTAAGTCATGCACCCCAAGCTATCCGACCAGCCACCCCTTTTCTCCCCAAAGCTCTCCAGCTGAACCTGCCTCTTCCAGTCAGCTCCAATTTCCTTTACAGTCTATTGACCCATCATCTCATATGTGGCTGATCGTATTTCTAAAGAAATATTCAGACAGCCTAGATCTGTCATTAATCCCTCTCCGCTTAATGTCAGTCTCATTTCAGGGAAACTCACACTTACAAGTGTTATTGCCAATCTGTATTAACAAACTACAACCTATTAATTTATTATTTGAAGAGACATCAGCAAAGACTGAACATGCCTACATCACCAGCATAACCTATGGACATATGTAATAAACCGAATTTACTCATTTAATATGAAATTCATGAATCTGTTGCCTTTGCATGGTGAAAATGAATGGTCAATCAAAAGAAAAAGATTGTATAAGTGGTCTGAAATGACAAGGAGAGCTTTGAGATATTTTCGAAGAAATTGTATGAATAATGTTTGTGTGCAAATTTGGAGGCTTCTTCATAACTAATTTAAGTACCAAGTTAAAAGGCGTTTCTTAATCTAAGCGAAAACTACGTTTGAAATAGATTTGTCCTGTCCATAATATCATTATCTACATTTACTGTACTATTCACAAAAGAGCCAGCCTTTCGATCTAAATTCATTGAAAACCTATACCAGTTATAAAGGTAATGTTTTTTGGAAATGTATTGTTTTCAAGGTGTCTGTGAGATTACCAGCTGTAGAGCTGATTATGCTATAGACTAGACCTTTCCAATCCCTGCTTTCTGACTGCCATGTGATTCAATCGTAGAATGACTCTTGCATGCAAGAGAAGCAAACAGGCCCTAGAGGGGGTAACTAGAGCCATGGCAACTGTCCTTTACTATTTGATAACACCTGATTGGTTGCATGACATTTCACTACTTCTGGTCCACGGATGTCAGCACCTCTGCACCTACTTAGATAAGGTTACCTACACTATATTCCCTGCTGAGGTCACAACATGTGACCTATGGCCCAAAGGTGGCTTGAAGGAGATGGTATATACATTGGGCTCATGACCAAATGCAATTACTGGCTCTACTAGGCTTGGCTCGAAGGTAGGGCCAGATATTGTCATGCTGAGTATTGTATTCATGGATAGAGAGGTAACTCTACAAACATATGTGTCGGCCAATGGGGGAAACACGCTTGGTGATTTTTAGTACTGGTTTTGGCCACCAGGAGGCAGTATATAGGTAAAACACTGACCATTTTAGATGGGGAATCACATGGTATGCTTGCAATTATTCCATCTCCACTGAAAATCTTCCATTTTTCGAATGTTGGTGGCATAGGAATATTGGCAGATAAGGCAATTTTTCGTGGCTACGGAAACCATTCCAGAATTCCAAATTTTCTTTTAAAAATTTCTTCAGGAACCCAGAACCCGAAAAAGAGCTCAAACATTCCCTCTATTACCTATTTAATGATGAAACACCACATTTCTTTGGTTATTTTCCCACAAAACTGTATTTTTTGCATTATTAGTATTTATGATAATGCATTTCGAGCTTATTTGCCATTTCCAGCTGTACATGCCTACCTATGTTTGACAAGCAATTACAACAAAACTACCAGGAATATTTTGGGTCAAGAGTTCTATAGATTTTAAAGCCTAGGACTTAAATCGTAAAAAAAAAAATTTCCCCAGGAGGCATATTTTCTTTTACCTGGCCACATGTATGAATGTCCTAATAGCCATTAGTGGTGTTCACTGACTGGTACCACAGCTTTAAATGATGGAACGTTAAATGCTGGAACTAATGAGTTCCCAGGTATTATAATCATGTTTGGTAGTGAGAGCTCTTTCCTACAGAGAGAAAACAATGTTAAAATAGGTTTGAGCATAGGTGAACAGAGAATTTATGCACTGTTTAGCTGGGCTCTAGGAATGATTGATGCCTTCTGCTGCCCATTTCCCATCTACTGTGGTGCCTGGAGGGTGTTGCTCCTATAGTAAAAGGAAGAGCTGGCTAAAAATGCCCTTTCTTTTCATGTAGCTATAACTTGTCCCTTTTGTTGCTCACAAGTGGTCATTCAAGTATGGTGCTAAAAAGGGGGGATTTGAGTAGGTACCTAGTTGGGAGAAGTCAGCCAGTATAATAAACTATAGAGCGTGTGACATTAGTAGGTACCTGGTAGTGCAGTTCTCTCTATTTTAAACAAGGCAGGTGACCTTTCAGACTAATGTGGTGAGTGCAAGTACTTAGATGAAGCCAGATCAAAGTATGTTTTGCCAGAGAAGGTATTGCCATATGTATCTTCCCTCTAACCACAGACAAGGTGTTCATGTAGATATTTCCCTATGTATTTTTTCTGTAACCAGAGAAAAGGTGTTTATGGATAGTTGCTTTCATTTTAGAGATACCTTTATCTCAATTCAATTGATATTTTCTCTATATAATCTTGTTTGATTCAACTCTGAAGTATTTGCATGGAAATCAGTGTGAAACAAAGCACATTTGATACATATGGACTTATACCCACACTTCCTAGATAGGCTACATGTTGAACAGTGGTGCTGTCTCAACAACTTTGGCAATGGTGCTGATAAGTTGCCACTGTGAGTGAGAGTGAGCGACAGATGATGCAATCCTCAGAGAGCATTGATTGGAGTGACACACATTCATGTATTGAGTGAGACCAATGTTGGCAATGGTGGTGATAAGTCGCCATTTTGTGTAATAGTTGATGACAGTGGCACACACTCACACAGCGAGTTACATCCATGTTGGCGATGTTGGTGATAAGCTGCCATTCTGAGTGAGAGTTGACTGGGAGTGGCGCATAATCACACAGGGAGTGAGATCCATATTAGCGATGTTGGGGATAAGTTGCCATTCTGAGTGAGAACTGACTGGGAGTGGCACATAATCATACAATGAGTCAGATCCATGTTGGCGATGGTTGTGATAAGCCGTCATTCTGTGTGAGAGTTCCGGCCACATACTCACGCAGTGAGTTAGATCCATGTTGGCGATGGGGGTGATAAGTCACTATGCTTTGTGAGGGATGACAAGGGGTGGCACATACTCACGCAGTGAGTGAGATCATGTTGGCGACTGTTGTGAGAAATTGCCATGCCATGTGAGACTGACACACAGTGGCGAAAGATGACGCAGTGAGTTATCACTCAGAAAGGAGTCATCATTGATGACCAATAATGGCGAGAGATAACGACAATTTGCTGGGCTGGGACTATATAGTCCCATATATATATATATATATATATATATATATACATATACATATATATATACATATATATATATATATATATATATATATATATATATATATATATATATATATGGTATCCATAGGGTCCAAGACATATGACTCATCTAACCTAACACTATTGTCCAGTTCCGTGGCCTAATAAGATGCAAAACTGTATATAAGAAGGTCCCTGGATAGATCCCAGGCAATGTCGCTCTAAAGCTTTTCTGTCTCCTCTGTCTGTCTCTGCCTTCCTTCAAATCAACTGTGATAGACACATGAGCGATGCGCAGTGACACAGGCAGTCCCCCTATTGTGTAACAGCCTACCTAACGCCTCCTTCCGGCCAATAGCAATTGCCTAGGGAGTGGGGTGGTAGTAAAAATATCTTTTGCAATCTGCATTGATATCTCTCCTTTAGAAATCTTAGAAATCTTAACCTCACCAAAATATCTCTGGAAAACCAACTGAACAGGTATACAGGTTGCAGATCATCAATACAAACTATTTAGTAATATTGAAGTGAAATTTGAAAGGTATAATCATGTTTTAACATGAGCTCAGAGTCAGGTAACAGAGGTGCAGTGTACACATCCATCATCTGTATGACCCTATGATCTGTGTCTGCACTCTACATGATCTATACCAACCCCTCAGTATCCCTTTACCTCTCCTTCTGCAGAGGTGAACAGGAAAGCCACTTGAGACACTGAGATCTGATTGGTTCCTGCAATCACTGAAAAGACCCGAAAAGGAAGTACCTGAGACTTACATAGAAGAAGCTGATTGCATCCTAAAAGTAAGTTTTGGATTTTGTTGTTGTTTTGAGTTAGGAAATTGAGAAAATAATATTTATTTTGAAAAACTAGGCATAACGTAAATATATGTATCACAGTTTAAGATCAAATGCGACTTTAAAAAAGAATATGCTTACAAGTTTGTCAGCTATTGTAATGATAGGATTTCGGAGGATAGTGTCTTTAGGCAATTGCCCTGAAGATGATGTAATCTAAAACTGAAAATAAAGTTATATTTCCCCTGTAGTAGAAATGATTAGATAATCAATGCATGGATTTTGCAATCATGAAGGGTAATGCTGACCAGCAGTTAGTTCTGCTTTGGCAGTTGACATTAAGGAAAGGTAACCTTTGATTTGCTTTGAAGGCAGGGCAAGATGCCAGCAACTTTAGGGAGCTATTTTAACTTAGGTCATGCACACTCAAATGCAAAGCAAGCCATCTTATTCTCCCACAATTCTTAGTTATTCAAATAATAATGGTACGGTGAAGTCATTCACCATCTGACTGTCACACCGGATAGACGGCATAGAACATTTTTGTCTGTTTACTGGCTTTCTGGTGTCTGAAGTGAAATCCTGTTGGCAGTCATTCAAAACCATACTGCAATAAAAGGTTACATAAAAAGTCACCCTTACACTCATTCTAAATGAAAGAGATGCCCAGCCTTCACAGTTGTCATTAGAAATAAGTTTGGAAATGTCCAGCCTACTCAACTATGTAGTTTCCTGATAACTGACACCATACGATGAAACTGTGTAGTTCCAGATAGTATGGCTGATGACGTATGTTTTAGGAAAATCCCCCTGCCAGAGCAATACTTGCAAGGTCATAATTTCAAAATTGTCTTGTGTCAATTTCATAGTCATAAGTCATGAAGAATTTTGATGCAGAATATAAACCAATTTTCAAGAAATGTCAAGGTAGAAGATCTGAGACATTGGTAATCCCTACAACTTTCTTTTTTTTTTGCGCTTCTACCTTCATTCAGTTCATCTGTTCAGGAACATACTTGAATATAACAGATTCCCTGCCCTGAAGCACTTACTAACTTGCCAATCCTACTGCAATTGGGTGGATATCCTACAGTGCAATGGATGTGTAATGGCTTTCCAATGGCAGGGTGCAGCCAAGAAGGAGCGTATGCCCTAAAGATCCGCTGAATGAAGAGCTATAGGTCAGGTGCTACAGGTCTGGAAAGCCATGTCAGGGACAGGAAATGAACCCATGCCCACACAAGGTGGAATCTTCTGCTCATTACCCACTCAGAGCAGCTCACCGACACCAAGCAGCTTGACTGCCTCTTTTGAGCTCTTCTTATTTCCTCTTTTCTCCCTTGCTAGCTGTATTGTAGAGCCGAAGGCTGTACTTTCACCAATTTGTTCATGAGTCAACCATTGGGATGGCAGCCAGCTAGTACTTAGTATACTAGATATTCCTGTATTTATCTTTTTCCAAGTTTTCACAAAGTAAAACATGTCTCTATTCTTAAACTCACAATACAGAGCATTTCTTTGCTGGCTAATATTGGATGTTTACTTTAGTTTAGGGATTATAACACTGATTAGGTCCAGCTTAAAGGCCTATCTGACACTTTCCTGTATACTTCGATTATGGTCTCTCCTAAAATGCCAGAAAGCTGAAATCAAATACTCATTAAAAGACTAAGGTAAATTGGTCAAGCTGTGCTTCAGTCCCAGGAAGATTGACTTGGACTTTTGCCCATGGGCAACTGCTTTAGCTATGGGGTATCGATGTGATTATCCTGCACTCTAAGGACGTCTGAAAGAAACCTTAATGGAGCTGGGGATACACCCTTCGCCCAGTTTTGTTCCTGCTTCCAGTTACGCTTTAGGCAATTGATGGTTTCTAAGGTTACATTCATCGACCATGGTGTTATCCATTCCTCATAGGAATAGCTCATGTAGTTCTGAGGTGGTGAATCACCATATACCATGAGATATGACCTCGTGGGTAACTTAATCTATCTATAGCGTAGATAACCCATTAAATGAGTGTGAGAAATATGCGAAGATGGATAAGATCACACTCACGTAGCATTTGAACTCAGAAAAGATATATCATAGGGCGTAATTATTTAAGTTAACCTCATAACTTAACTCAGTCAAAAACAATATTCTCATTCTATTCAATTAAGGCTGAATATTCTGGAAAGTATTGCATGAACAACACAAAAGACGCCGGTTACTTGTTGATGAAGAAAGTGAGACTGTATCCTAGGTTCATTGTTGTTCTGTTGACCATTATGTACTCCTGGCAGGCGTTTATCTGAAGGATGATGGATCTCCCCTATCCAAAAATGCCATGGAAGCTTACCTGGCACAAATACATGGCGTCTCTTATAAATCCTCATGAGAGCTCCATGTGGGCTTACATATTTCTACAAGAAGGAGAGTAACAATCACAAAAGACACTATTAGTATGTGGGCAAGATTGGGAGCTTTAAGAGCAAGCCTATTCATTGGCTTAAAAGGTGGAAGATGTATCTAGACTAGCAAGGTTCTAAAAGCATTGGCTGCAGGAAGAGTATAACAACAAGGCAAGAATGACTTGCTACACTGCAGATAACTACGATCAAAGATCAGTGTTGATCATGGTTGTATGTATAGTATGCTCAACTATTATAGTACACTGCAGATTTGAGCCTCAGATATTCCAGGTGAAGAGGAAATTTAAAAGCAAAGAGAAGGCAGATTTTATGTATCACAACTAATGAGGACCGATAGTTCGTCCTGTAGAAAATAAGTCAGACAACTCATAAATATAAGGAGATAACACTCTGGACAAGCAAACTGAAGAGCAGGAGGACCTAAAGCAAGTCTTATTCTCTTATTTGGTAAGCCACAGTTATTTTTGAAATTATTCGAGACTTACCTGTAAGTTGAGGTATAGTTAAGATTATACCGAGGGAACCTAGCGTTTCACGGAATCAGTACAGAATCCTAAATAACTAAGAATCTGCTGAACATCCAAGGTTCCGGGGGGAACAAAGGCTGCAGAATACATTCATAACGGTTCCCTGAAGCAGGAAATGCTAAATATCAAGAAGAACCGTACTTACCAGGCAAAACAGTGGTGAACTGTAAGAACTGACTGTTGTTGATGCCGCGTTTTCTGAACTGACTGCGCATGCGCGACTCGTAGGTTTCAGAAACGCTTAGGTTTCCGAGGGATAATCAAGTATTAACCTTCACATTACATTTGTAGCAAAAAGTGACTTTCCTCTCTGAAACAGCACAGTCAGCAAAAAAGGCATTGTGGTTAATGACCAGTAATGGAGGGATTTTAATAAAAAGTTACAATTTTAAGGTAAAAAAAACTTGAAGAAAGGAGTCCGTAAGCATTAAAGGTTTGTGCTCCTACATTGTTCTTTCTGTGGGCATTTTTTTTTTTTTTTTTTTTTTTTTTTCTGCCCCACACCAGGTGAACCCTCCATGGGCGACCTACATAGGGATTTAAATGCCTTTCACCGCAAACTCAAACTTAGACCCTTCTTTGACCCTAACAGAGTAGATCTGGGTCAGGACCACCTAGGTCCCACGACCACAGACGGTACCGATACTGACCCTACACCTGCCCCCCCTGTCTTGGACCCCATAACACAAGCTATTAGCAGGTCAAAGGTCATCAAGAAGGAGGTCCCCTGGAATCCAGGCCCCGACCCTATCCCTCTCAGAGCCTTCTTCTTGGTCAATGAGACTGACCTTAACAAAACTTTTGTAAAAGCCCCCAGATCTCACAATCTCTCAAGAGCTGAAAAACGAGCCCTCTCCCTACTCAGTAATGATAACTCCATAGTTATCAACTCAGCAGACAAAGGGGGCTCCATAATCATCCTTGTTAGGGAAGCTTATATAAAGGAAGGTGAAAGGCAACTAGCTGACCCCAACTTTTATAAAGAAACTGAGGTAGACCTCACTACCGACCATAACAAGGAAATCACTGCCTATCTAGATAAATTGGTAAACAGGGGTAGACTTAGCACTAATCTCTACAACAAACTCATTACCACTAAAACTAGAACAGCAGAACTGTATCTCTTAGCGAAGATACACAAAGGTACCCTTCCGTTACCGGGACGATCTATCGTCTCAGCCAATGGATGCCCAACCGAAAAGATCTCAGCCCTGGTGGACATCTACCTACGCCCATACCTGTCACAGGTAAGATCTTATCTCAAAGACACCACTGATTTCTTACAAAAGCTCGCTGATCTGGGAAACATTCCCAAGGATGCCATATTGGGTACAATGGATATAACCTCTCTTTACACCAATATCCCCAATAGAAACGGTTATTTATCCATATACAGGCTACTGACCCGCCTCAGGACACCTGTTTCTGGAGATTTGACCAATGAGGATATAATGTCGCCTTCTTATCCTCGTACTTACCAAGAACAACTTTGACTTCAATGGTAAACATTACCTTCAAGTCGGTGGCACAGCCATGGGGAGCAGAGTGGCCCCCACCTATGCCAATTTGTTCATGGGAGATTTAGAAAATTGCCGGATATACACCTATCCCAAACAACCCCTAGTTTGGCTTAGGTTTATTGATGACATTTTCTTCATCTGGACACATGGTGATTTAGAATTACAGAAATTCATCAACTATGTAAACTCAAAGGAGGTGAGTGAAACCATTAAATTCATCTGTGAAACCTAACGCGAGAATGTCATCTTTCTCGACACAGTAGTCCACACCAAGAACGGAGGCCCCTTAACCACCAATCTGTATGTCAAACCTACAGACGGTGGAAACTACCTCCACTTCCACTCTGCCCACCCCAGGCACAGCATCAGAGGTATCCCCTATGGACAATTCCTACGCATCAAGAGGATTTGTTCCCATGAGGATGACTTTATCAAACACTGTATTACCAAAGGCCAATACTTTGTGAGACAAGGTTATTCGCCCTGTTTCCTGCAACAGGCCTTCATAAGGCCTTACAGGTATCACGAGCCTTTTTGTTGGCACCTAAGCCAGAAAAGGAACTCGATGACCCCCCATGCATCATGAACTCCACGTACAACCCTGGCTTCAGGGGTCTACAACTGATCATCGAAAAAAATTGGGACATCTTATAGCACCAGAAATATCCACAAGAAACGCTTCCTTTTTGCCCACCGGAAACCTAAATCCCTCCGGAACCACTTGGTCCGTGCAAAACTCAGAGATATGTCATCCACACCAACACCACACACTCACAAATGCATTGCCCGTGGCATTTGCAGATATTGCACACGTCTGAATACAGATGACAGAATCACCTGCACTGCATCTGGAAGGACCTACACAAGTAAACACAATGTGAACTGTTGCAGTTCCAACCTGATTTACTGCCTACAATGTAGGAAGTGCGGGATCCAATACGTCGGACAGACCCAAAGTGAGATCAAAGAGAGATTCAAAACTCACTTTGACAAAATCTCACACCCTGAACGGGACCAAAATGCCAATCAATCAGCAGGCCAATCAGGCTTCCATAGAGCTGATAGCGAGATAGGCACCCACTTCAGATCGCAAGGCCACAACAGCATAGATGATGTAATCATCTATGTGGTAGACTTCATTTATGCACCACCCCTTGCCAAGCGCCTAAGGAACACCTCTGAGTTCAACTGGATCCAGAGGCTCCACACCACAGCACCACTAGGTCTAAACATAGAAGGCCCTAGCCTCAAATGATTTACTCCGAGGCTCGGTTAGATGGGAGACTACACCCTAGCAACGTTACTAAAAATTAGCCTACCCGGCACGTTGTAGTCTCCCACTTCTATCTTCTATGCCCCTCCATGCCCCTTGGGCCTGGAGGGTCCTAGTGTTTTTTATTCACCTGAATAAACCTAGTTAGATACCAGTATAATACCTCTTAAAAAGAACAAGGTTCCTTGACCACATCTTTTATTGTAAATATCCCAATTTACATTATCCCAGTAGCAATTTACACCGACCTAACCTATAGGTCTACGTAAACTGCTACACACCAATTCCTACACTACCCATCTAGTTAGGTACCGCCAGACAATTTTTAGAGTTGGCTCTACACCCTACCCAGCTCCTAAATTGCCATCAAGTGCAGCCTGATGAGTCCCTTGGACGAAACCGCTCACTTTGCTGAATTTCCATATTGAGCAAACACTGTCTGAGTCAACAAACCACACTTGTTGAATCTCCATGACTACTTAGACACTCACACAGCAACCAACCACCATGGTTACTTGTGATGTCACTGGTATCCTTAGCTACCGACACTATGATGTCATAGAGAACATTTCCCTGAAAAGTTCATAACAGCGGTAGCTGCCATACAAGCAGGAGGTCGAAAGATACACTCGTCAAAATTGCAGCTTTCTGTGGGTATTGACAACCAAATCAAGTGTCTGTGTTTTACAACAATTGAATCACATGATGTACTTCTTAGAAAAATATCTGGGATAACAAATTCTGCTTTGATCATCATCAGGATTTCCTTTTTTAATTTTATGATTGAATACCAGATTAACAAAAGGCGACAAACCTGACTTGAGCGTGTGCGTAGCTAGTGTTCATATGCACTGAGCTTGGCCTAGACACTTTTTTCATTGCATCCCTCCTCAGTGAATGGCATCTGAGTTATCAAAGGCTGTGGTTCGTCTGGTCCTGTCAATGGGACCAAGCAAATAAAAGAACATTTGCTATGCTTCAAGAAGAGTAGAAGAGAATGAAGCACCATTAGGGGAAAGGTCACCAGATGGTTGTCTATGGGAGTGACTAAATGATAATGAAAATTTGAAAGAGAGTATTTTATGTTACCTTACATCCTAAATAAGTTATTGGGATGAGTCTATAATTATATAAGTATGTAAAAGTGACACTTTACACCATGCTGCTATATATTTTGTAGTTACCCGGTTTTATTCACCAGGTCAACAATTTAGGTCCAAGTAAAGCCATAAAACACTAGTTCCAATAAAACACAAAAAAAGACAACTTTTGTTCCAGCAATTGGTGTGCCGTTTTTGTTTATTTCTGAACTGCTTGTGAAACTCCTCTGCCACGACCATTGTGTGGATCTGGAGCTTTTCTTGCCAAGGCTTCGTGATAAGCATATGGTCAATAACATTGGCTTTTAGGCTGTTTCTTCTTGGCATGTATTTTATGTGAATGGGTCTTGTTGATTTTTCAGTGAAAACTAACAATACAATAAAGCCCTAGAAATAAGACCTTATGCAATAGATTGCCTTTAGATTATATAAGATAAGATTAGATAGGATTGGATAAAGTGAAGTTGCACCTTGCCTTTATTCAATTTAGAAAGTGGCCACTAGACTGTAGATAGACACTAACTTTCACAGACCGTGGTTACTACAGTTTCAGTTTATTTGTATGCTCCATCATGCTTTTGAAGACATTTATCACATACACCGTGGTATGTTGTTTTTGTTTAATTCCAGGCTTAGTCAAAGCACAATTTTGTTATGCGTACAGCCATTATAGAAACCATTTTTTTTGAGTGGCTTTTTGAAAAAAAAAATTCATGTGATATGAAGGCTGCCCTAATAGGAAGATTTCAAGGGATTTGTCCATTTGTCATAATTACAAATGGCATGACCCATATGACAAATATAAAGCATCTACAGGGAAGGACTAAAAGATCAACTCTTCAGACTTAATCATGGTAATGCAAATGAAGCTTATATAGCAAAACCAGCGCTTCCAAAGAACATTTTGTCTTGTGTGATGGAAACACCAACTTGCAAAGCTGTCTTTGGCAAAGTAAAGATTAGCCTAGGTAGCCAATATGGCTTATCCACTATCCTAATGTATTGAGCTCTGCCTTCCTGTGATAGTGCTCTGATGGTCTTATATATATTATTATGACCATTGGAAGCAGCCTTATTGGGTGTACCTGTAAACAGGGCATGCACCTATTGTGCTGATCATGTAATTATGGTCAACTCTCAGTGTATCAGGATGATGCAAATTGTAATCTTAACAAACAAAGTCACTAGCACTGCCTTCATGCATTATGAAAATCAAATGAGTATGATTTGCAAGGAGCATGCAACACAGTCTGCACTAACACTCTGTCATAGCTGTGTTCAGAACTGTGTTCTTGTCAAACATAATATCAATACTTAGTCTCGGTGCCATCTCCTCAATCAAGTTTGTTACAAGACCTTTATACCTAAAAAAATGAATGTCTTGCTGGAGCTGCAAACTTGAAAAGCTGTCATACTTTTTTTTATATAAAATGATAACACTTGGAAAAGTAAATTTTGGGCACTGATTATAGCTTGATGGTGAATATAAGTCCAGTTTGTTTGTTTTTTGAGGCAAATATAATATGGCATGCAAGTCTTCAATTGTCGAAGACTATATACATGTTTTGTCATACTTTGGATTTCCAGAGAATCAACAAAGAGTTCTTAAAGCAAATTTGATCAGAGACAACGATTACACTTATAGGACGAATGTGCTGGTCGTTACTTGCAGTTCACTACGGCAAGCTTTGCTTGGTTAAAGACATTGACTCTAGTCATTAAACCATATCTATACATACATTTTGCTTATGATGATTACCTATGAATATATAGTTTGCCATACAAGCAAAAATAAAACTCATGTTAGTGTCTATATATCCTCCCCGATGTTCTGACATGAGGTGATGGTACTATCATATATCATAATCAACGTAACAGCGTCATGGTTAACCACCATAAATGTCACTACCCAGATTGCAAGCATCTATCTCCTAGGCAGTTTTTCCTACATTACCTTTGACCATCGCCAAGCTTTTATATCCAGAGGACAGAAAACATTAAGGTTTTAATTCTTGCATTTTGATCTCATATATTATGCACAGTTTTTGACTTGGGGTTGCTTTGATGGGAATTTGCTAGTTGGTCCTGTATTTTCCTTCTAAGGTTTGGTAAACACTTTGGTGTGTCAACAGTAAGTGCTTTACTGATCTCTTTGTATGCACATTTCCTGAATGTTGAGATAAGGTATCAGCTATGACATTGCTGTGTATCATTCATGAGCAAAAAGGTTGGATATAATTATATATACTAAATGATAAATGATCTATTTGATTATTGAAATCTGAGAGGTTGAAGATCTCCATTTGACAATGATGTAAATTGGAACTCTTCTCAATACATGTCCCACTGTTCTCTTCAATTCTATACAGAGTCTTGATGGAAATATTCCAGACAGCTGTATCAATGTAGCTCGATTCAACCTAAGGGGAATTTTCCGTATGTTGATATTTCAGAGGTTGGAATGTATTTCAAGTATCAGAATATCAAACATATTGACTGTTCATTATACAATATACAAGTATAGATTATGGGTGACGAACATAATGAGAAATCTCACTATTACATCTTCTAAGGGGGATAATGTGCAAGATGTATTTGTTGTAAACAGAGCATTTGTAAGTGAGTGATGGCATTTGGGGTGTTGGGTAAAGAATGTTAAATCAACTGTTTAAAATTCATCTGCTGCAAAGTCCAAATTACCAATACACATGGTGAATCTCTGACTAGCCCCTAATGCAGTGACTGAGAAGGTGACTAGAGGTGTTATTATGCGTCTGTTGCCTGCTCAGAGACTTTAAACTGTAGAGTGGATTCTTCCTCTGACAGTCACCGAAAAAGAAACTTAAGCAAACTCATTCTGATTTACATGTGAACTGCAAGAAGTGACTAACTCCAGCTAGCACAGGTCCAGAGCTCTTAACGTAGACGCTCCCAATGCATGTTGGATCAGTATGAAGTCATGTGAGTTGCCTACAGTGTCTACCATTGCAGCATAGTAAAGATTCAACTAAAGACATGTTACAGTATGTGCACTATCCAGAAAAGTATCTAGTCAATGCAGCCAGTCACATGTCCTAAAACTGTTGATGTGAGCTTCATGTGAGTCACTCATCTGCTCGACCTGAGCAATTTGCAAGAAGTCATGTAAGCCATGCCAGTCTGCAGAGGAAATCCAACAGATTTACTGCCGGAATGAGGCAGTGGAGGGCCAATCTGTCTAACCATAAAGAGTTGTGAAGTAAGGACTACCTTACTAGAGACTAGAAAATAATGTTTAAGTGAGTGACTGACTGGTGGGAGAGGGAGTGGCCAAATTGATAGAAAAGCAGTGCTCAACCCCAAGACTGCATGGCAAAATGTGCCTCTACCATACTTTTTTTTTCTGTTTGTTGCTAAAATATAGATATGAAATGTTGGATTCGGATTGCTACATGGCATGGCTATCACTAAAACTTTACACATAATAAACACTGTAACTAGGCCCCTTTTGCTAGACGGTAATTTGACACGATCTGCAAAAATGGGGCTTAGTGCAGGAGGTCTTAAGACCCCTTTTCCTAGTACATGACTGTATTAATGATTGAGTTCATTTTGTATTAGTATTTCTTAATTACTAAAATACGCCAGGGGCAAACTGTGGCATATTCTAGGTTTCTTGACTATATGTGGTCTATGTCTGATGTTTTATACTGCTCCAGTAAAGTCAGTAAAGGAATTGTCATAACGTCAGCATTTTGCAGCTCACCATAATAATGCTCTACAGCTTACTGTAATGCATCTGCGACTAGTGAAGTTGAGTGAAAAACTGCTGCAACATGCTGAAACAACTTACAATATAGAGAGCTGTCAGTGATTGCTTCACTGCGACCAGATGTTGCAACAGATGCCGTGGCACCAGTGCCACCAGTATACTTGTAACATCCCCATAAGTGAGATGCTTTCAAAGAGAAAATTTATGGAAAGAACAGCAGAATCAAACTTCATTATCCTCCCCCCTTCAATGACTATTGTTGTTTATAATATATTTGTTATATTTTGCAGGTAAGAGATGTCGCTGAGTAAACAGGTAGTATGTATATTATGTATTAAGGCTGAATCATGTTAGGTCTAACACAACTTTGTGAAACATGCCAGCCATTTTTCTCTTGCTCCATTTCTGTTACCCAAATAACAATGGTATGTTGAAGTCATACAGAATCAGCCTATTTCACGTCATAGTTATATTCAGTTCTGTCTGGTGAATTCTCCTTTTTATTGGAAATGAAATCTGACAGCAATTTGAAATCATGCAGTAATAAAAGCCTATTCAAAAGGTTAACTTTCCACTTATTTTAAGTGAAAGAGATACCTGGCCCTCACAAATACACCAACTCAGGTGTCATATCGGAAGTGAGTTTTGAAAAATGTCAAACGAATCTGCCGCTACCATACAACTACTAGTTTCAGTAGTTGCTTATAATACTAGTTCCTAACACAGTGAGGGGACCTTTGGTATGACTGGTAAATCGTAGTGAGATCCGAGGACAGGCTACCAGTATATATCCCCTTACGCCTTACTAAGAGGTCCAGTGTTATATTAAATTTGGGTATTCTAGCGCCGTTGTCTGCATACTCTTCACCATGGAAGCAGTATCTTCACTTTATAACCACCAATCAGTATTGATAATAAGAAAAGTTGTGCCTTAGATATTCTAACCTTATCTTTATCTACCATAGCAAACCCAAGCCAGTAATCATTAGATGTGAGAAAAGGGATTTTGGGGCCTTTTCTTTACCAAATTCAGTGGTCTTTAAACCACATCTATGCTTTGCAAATTACCAAGTTACGGCTTCGAAATAATTTGTCACATTTCTTGACTAGGTCTCACTCTTGGATATGGTATTATATGTAATTAAATATTTGAGCATCCAATATACTTGTTTTAAATTTTAAGACCATGTCGTCTTAAAACACTCTTTTTTGTCCTGATCTGGAGCACTTAACACCACTTATCAATGCAGATGAGATTAAGCAGATATCCTGTTGTGGCCAATGAATGTTTAATGGCCATTCAATGGTAGAGTGCACTAAACACGGGGGCGTGTCCTAAAGTGCTGTAGATCAGGTGCTACAGGTCTGGGAAGCCATGGGCAGGGAAATGAACCGATGCCTATAGAAGGTGGCATCCGCTGCACATTACCTTCTCTGAGTAGCTCATTGCCAAATAGCAGCTTAGCTGTTTGTTTTTTGGTTTTTTTTTCAAGCAGCTCTTTATTGTTTCTTTCTCCCTTGTTTACTGTTTTACATATCCCAAAGCATCAGTTTCGTCTAATGGATTCACATTTTGATCACATGGCCCTCATTCCGCTGATATTTAGCCTATTTGAAGCGTTTTATGAAGGTGTAGGAATAATTATATGTCCTTCGTTCATTAGAATTGATGGAGAATTGTTTTCATAGCTGGACCCCCTTTTATTATAGATTCAAACATTTGCTTGCCAACATCTGATCTGGCATCACTCTCCCACAGATTTTTAACAAAAGCTACCTGCATGTCCTGAGAACACGGATACCAACTCCTTATGGTAGTAGATGGTAGTAGAGATAAGCAATGTTAAAGCCTTGCTTGGAATCCCACCTGACACTATCTGGTAAATCTTATTTGTGGTCTTATTCTGATGCCTTGGAAGTCACTTTTCGTTTTAGTGACTTAGCTAAAAAAAAGCCATGAACGTGTAGCTACACGGCAAAAATGGTGTTTAGATCCTAAACACAATTCTAAACATATTCTTGCAACGTTTTTGTAATCACATTAATTTTCTACACATGTTTAGCCAAACAATGTGCTTAGTTCAAGTGTTTAGAAATATAGATGTTTAGGTTTAAACTTTGTGTTTAGATATCTATGAATTATTGTGTTTAGATGTTTATGAATTTTTGTGTTTAGATGTCTAAATGCTTTGATGGAGAGTTAGGGTGTGCAGACATGTATAGATTAAAAAAAAGATGTCTTTTGTTTGTTTTCTCATATACTGGGGGAGGGGGTATTTACATGTCAAAGTCTCCAAAGATGTCAGCCACACATATTTACAGGTGCATGTATGTACACACTGCATCAGAATAAGAGACTTGAGAAAGTACAACAGCTTGGCAGGTAGGAAATTGCTGTGTCTATTCCAGAATAACATGAAATAGGTGTCAGTCATTAAGCTTATTGATTATTTCATGCTAATGATGGTGGTGTAAGGAGAATCTAGTCAACTTTCTATTGCCCTTTCTATTCTCATGACATTTAATGAATAGAAACTATTATAAACATGCGGTTTGGGTACATTTGTCACAAAAATTGATTATAATTGTGTAAGGATAGTCCATTCAAAGGTAGTGCTGCTACCTGGTGTGGATTCAACATTCAAGCATCTAAACATATTGATGTTTAAATCTAAACACCTATTATTCAACTGTTTAAACTCTAAACATCTAAACATGTTTAGCAAAAATGTTTATGTAGTTAGAATAAAAGTGTTCATTTCCTAAATGTGTAGTCAATGAGACACCTAACTGACCTATATGTTTAGGTTTTAAACGTGTTTAGACCTAAACATGTTTAAAATCTAAACACCTTTTTTGCAGTGTAGGGAGGCAAGTAATGCAATCAACCTAACCTATGAGTGAGCCCAAAGGTAGCCTTTAAACGGAAAGCGAGGGGAGGGGGTTCAAAGTCTAACTATCAAAGTGACAGATGTGGCTGACAGAGGGATGGATTAGGATTAGTAAGAGTGGCAAAGTCAAAAACACGAGCAGGGCTCTGAGATCAGAAAGGGGGCAATTCTAACATTGTACCTCTCCCTCACCCTGATTCCCCTCTTGCTTAGTGTTACTCTTGGGGATATTGATGGTTGCTAAAGACAAACAAAGAGCATATTCCGACATGCAGACCCACGCGTGCACGCATAAGGAAACGCTTGATTTTCTGATGCCCTCTCACGTTCATATGTTGGCAGCCAATTGCATATTATACATGATATGCTATATTTGTTTTATGCTTAAGACAAAATTCATCTATAGATACATGAGTGCCCCTCGAGCTTGGCTGTATCCAATACAACAATAAAAAAGACACAGGTTATCATTTACCTGACAATATCGGCATTATGAAATGAAATTCTGTGACCAAAAACATACTTTCAACAGAAATTTGTTTACCCTTCCAATGCAGATCTGTACCAGTTTCATACTTTGAAATGGTTAACAGTGCCAGCAGGATGTTGCTGAAACCATCATAGAACGCTAATCCTTTCTCATGCTTTAATGTGTACTTATATTATCATCTAGTCCTGAAAGTTGACATGATAAGAAAATACAAAGAATGATCATAATTGGTTAGAGAGAGAGAGGAGGAGAATATTTTTATAAGCAAACGCTACATGGTACACAGAAGCCACCTTGTGGTCAAAATCAGTACTGGCCAATCACAAATTACTTACTCGTTTTCACACCCTAGTATTTACTATTCCTCTTTTATGGCAAATTTGCAGCTAATTTTTTTTATCGTTATCAGCTTCTTATACCTGTATTGAACTTTAGCCTTTGTTAATGAATGGCCAAAGCACCCTATAGTTAAGGGAAAAGAAGAAATGTTCATTTCAACCATGAACTCCCACCCCATTTTTCTTCGTTCAAAATGTTTGTATAGATTATCTTTATATATCAAAAGAGTATATAGATCTAGATCTTCTATTGATTCTAAATTAATCAATTGAAGGTCATCAACGATGATGAAACAGACCATGACAAATTAATTTCCCATTTGTTTCTATGGTTAAGGAACTTTCACCTGAATAGTCATACAATGAAAGTAATCATTGTGACATTATTTTTCCTTTTCCTTTTCCTAATATCTTAAATTAATCTTTTTTCCAGAGTTGTCTGAGATTATCAATAGAAGATCATCTACTAGCCAGCCTGTAGTGTTTGTCTTTAAGAGGCAGAGAAACTGTCAGAGAGTGAGACAAACAAAGAAAGAGACATGTCCCTGATTGCCTGTGATACATAACCTAGCCTGTCTGGTGTGTTTCCCTTACCTTATAACTGTATATATTACTGCCTAGTTCTGAGACCGTGGCTGCAGCATAGGTCGCAAAAATGCCCAGAGGAGACTATTAGCCATGAGTAGCTCATAGGAGCAGCTCTTAGGTAGGGATATCAAGGATATATTCATAAGGTTCCCTAGGATGTGTAAGTGAAAGCATAGTCTATGGGAAGAGTGTAACAGGCCACCCCCCTCAAACCCCCTTAGAGTAGGCTGCTTTGTGTGTTCAGTGTTGATTCATATAGAGGATTAAGTGTTTTATGTAACTGTGGTACGCCTTTATCAGGTTGATACCAGATGGCAAGAAGGAACCAACAAAACCAAAAAGTTCTGCTAAATCCAAAATGTATAGTCTTGATTCTCAGAAATTGATCACATGTACCCAAAAATGAGGTTTGATGATGAAAATATTTTGAAAATGTACAAAAAATAATATTGAAATGGGTATAAACCATGCTAATTCTTAAAATGAATATTCTCTGTTGTACCTTTTCAAGTTTTGCCCTTAGAATTAGTTTATGACAGAAAAAAAGTCGATTTTTCACTCTGAATTCTGTCCCAAATTCATCACAACCCATTTTTTTTTATCTAATTTGCTAATACTTTAAGCTTTTTGCTAAACAATGTAATGTGTATTAATGATTAAAGCAATGTTAGTAAGTTACTCACAAAACACCAAAGTGCATTAATAAGTCAATAATGATAAAGGCCATGTTACAATACACACTGGACAATATAAGATGATGCAGCATACCAAGATTTCCTATTGACATCTTTTCTTGCACTGTCTTGCACTGACAGAAAAAAGTCTTCCTGACAAAATGACATGTATATCCATGTCAACTTGATTTGACACATAGAGCACATGTCATTGGGACATGGCACATATGTCATCATGACAACTGTCTTCATTACGCATGTCAAGTGGAGATGACAAACCAAATGTGAGGGTGTCAACCTCATTCAACATGCCTTTTACGCATGTCATGTGGGAGACAATCTTGACCTGTGCAGTATGTGTCAAAGCGATCAGTCTTCTTTTCTCTGTGTACTTAAAGGAAACATGGATGCTAGGTAATATGACAGAAGTCAAACATGAGAGATGTGTGCAGAGTCGAGGGATAGTCACCATGAGGGATAGATAAAATGAATGATAGGCAGATTTAGGATAGGTAGACTAATGGATTGTACAGAGAAAGTCAGGTACAGAGGTAAGAGGTAAACTTTGATCCTTTAAGCCTTTTGAGGAAAAACCTGATTAAACTCTAGATTTCAAGAGAAAGGTATTATGAGTGATAGGTATACTAAGGGATAGGCAGTATGTGGGATAGGCAGAACCATGCACAGGCAGTAGTTGTCAGGTTGAGATATAGGAAAACATCGGGATGTGTAGATTGAGGTTCTGACTTTGATTAGCATGTTGCATTTATAAAACGTCCCAATAATTTTCAATATTACTTTTGTACATTTTTAAAATATCCTCATCATCAAACCTCATTTGTAGGTACTTTCAGTCAATTTCTGAGAATCAAGATCACAAATTTTGGATTTGGCAGGATCTTTTAGTGTGGTTGGTACCTTGTTTGCATTTAATATTAGTCTGATAAAGATTCCTTGCATATCCATGAGCCCCCTTATCATACATAGGACTCAATACTGAATATAAAAGGGAGCCTACTTTGAAGGGGGGGGTACTATAGAACTTTATGAAGTAACACATCCTAGGGAACTATACTATCCTTGGGGATATCCTGTAGCCTAGATTGTGCTTGCTTCTACTACTGCAAGAATATGGCATGCATTTCAGGTGCTCATAAAGATAATACAGTACCGACAATGTTTGTGCGGTATAATAGATATTCAGTGGTGTGATTATGGGTTATAAAACAATAATTTAATTATTTCCCGAATCTAACGTTATTTTCCAAGTAATGAGATAAATTAGATGAATGAGTAAGCATTGTTTTTTTTTCATCAAATATAGTAATTTCATTTTGAAACCTGTATTATCAAAAAACATTTATCAGTGGGGAGCTTCCCAGCAAAGGCAATATAAGATGGTTTTTAATCCTCATTACATGCTGGAATTTTTGTTGTTGTTTTGTTGTATTCATATGTACAGATTTTGAATCATTTAAAAGTTATATTACATAAAAGGTATCAAAATGTGGGAAAGCCCAACATTACAGGGATTAGTGAGCACTATTTACTGCCACCAAGGGCACTGCCAGTGCTTAGCATGGTATAACCTTGTGCATTGTCGTGGAACTTTCCCCCAAATCCCCTTGTTAGATTCTGATGGGCCATATATCAAAATGATCCTTGCGACATTCCTCTTCCAATGAGGACAAGTATGATTTAATTGATTCAGTTGATATACCTTGCTCAACTGCTTACTCTAACCAGATAGATATAGCTGAACTAAGAATATCATAGTTTCTGTCAGAAAATATCTATGTTGGACATGATTATCTGTGTTGTGAAAGAGGCTTTTGTTCGATATCCAGTGTCTGTGATTGTCCAAATATGTGGGAAGACCTATAGAGAGTTTTCTGATAGGTGACAGTACGTATAGCTAGGTTATAAATAGCACTAACCGTAATGTTAGATTCCCCCACGTTTTGTCACATATGTTCGGCTTTTGGGTAAGCCATTTCCAGAATATGAGAGAAAACTATTTTGTATTGATTCATCTTGATGCATTGAAACATCGGTGTATAATAAAAGAGGAAGAGGCATTGATGCAAATGATGAACAAGAGGGGGCAGACTTGTTATCATGAGGAAAGCAAGTTTGAAAATGGGACAGCTTTTCAAGAGGAAAACACACACACACAACTCAAATAAAGTACCGGAACTGAAGAACTGAACAACATCCGAGATGAATGAACTGAGGAAAACAGTACACAGTGCATTCATTTTCATTTTTTTTGGCCATTCACCATAATTCAAGAAATAACTCTCAAATTACATTTGCAACAAGAAGTGACTTATTTTCTCTGAAACGTGACAAGCAGTGAGAGTGGCACTGCTTTGAATGAACCAGGACAAGGACATTGTTGTTGGTCATTCGTAGAGGAGTGAGGACAAGTAACAAAATCAAGACAATGAATGAAATCAAATAAAGAAATAATAGTTTCTAGGCCTGCCCCTTAGGAATGTCACATTTTGTAATGTGTGGTAACGATTGAAAAACAAAGGTGAAATTTAAAGTAGTAATTAGAGCCTTTTAAATGACATTAAGTTGCATGAAATATTTTAAATTTCATAAAGAACTGATAGAACGGTTATTCCTCCACATGCTTTAAGTAAAAATGAATCCCAAATATCCTCTAGGTTATCATCTGAAGGGTTCAGACTGGAGATTTCTCACTGTTTGTCATTAAATCCCATCCCCCTGATAAATCATATCATGTTATTACAAGTTTTAAGTAAAATTAATTTTGATTGATAGTAAACATACATTTAAATTGAAATGAACTGGAAATACCGTATGCCATGGGTACCACTATTACCTAACTACTCTCTTTCTGAAAACCTATATATTATGCTGTCATTTATAATTTGTTTGCTAAAACTTGTGATATCATAATGTAGCTAAGAGGAAAAATGGAATTTCAAAAACCTTAATTTGTTAACAAAAGATAGCCAATTGCAACCTCACAGAGGATATTTGAGATTCATATCTACCTGAAACATGTGCAGGATTACATATCCGTCAATTCCTTATGGAATTCAGCCATTTCCTGCATCTCCATGTCTGGTCAGAAACCAGTCAGGAGGGTATCTGTAAAAGATTAGGAATTGATCCTGTCGGAGGTGCTAATTTCAAAATTGAACTCACTGACCTTCTGGAGTGGATTCCCTATTGTATTGTAAAAAGGGAGTCAGTGATAGGAGTGGGATAGGAGGGGTCCAGTCTCTTATTCTGCAACTGGACCTATTTCCGTGCAGTTCAGTTGTACCAGAGGTCAAGCAGGGAAGTCTGTTCTTAGGGTGAGAAATGTAGGAGAGCTGCAGGATCAAATAGGTACGGTGAGAACTGGTTTCCCAATCTTTTTGAGATACCCTCCAGAAACCTTTACACTCAGAATTACACCACAGTGCTTATCAGTGGAACATCTTTACTGAAGTTTTCTTTCCATTTATCACATATCTAAAACTGGCCATACTACAATATCATCACTGAAATGGTTAAATACAAGGTAAATAGGATTTACCTTCGTTCCCAATGCCTAGATAATCAGGGCTTTAAGTCTCAACATGCAATCCCCTTTGACCAGATAATCATGTCTTTTGATCTAATGGAGCCTGCCTTCTTGATGATGATAAAGATGAATCTAAAGTCTTAAAATGTGATCACTGACAATAAAAGCAGTGTTCATTTGTTGAGGCTTCTTATTGCTTGAAACTGCTGAGCATAACTTAATCAGCGGTCAAATCATAGTTGCCGCATCAGATAGCTAAGCCCCATAGTTGTTCATGATGAGGAAGACTGTCTCTGTGTACAGCTCAAAGAAGATTTCATTACTGAGCCACTCAATTAGAAACCCCAGCACCTCATGCTGAATTACAATTATTGGGCAGAAAGCACACAACCCACAGCTAGCACTTGTTCATGGCAATCTGAGCTCTTAATGGAGAAGCTTCCACTATTTGCTGAGTCAATTTGATTGTGTGTGAAGTGCCCGCAGTGTCTAACATTGCATGAATAGCACTGATTCTAATTGATGCCATTATCATTTGTGAACGACCTGTAACAGGATCATGTCTGGACTGATGTCTACAAGCCCTGTGTGAGCTTCGTGTGAGTCACTTATCAGCATAGACTGAGTAATAAGCAATAATTCACGTAGAATGTGACAGTCTGCAGGGGGAATACAAAGGATTTGCTGTAGGAAAAAGGTAGTGGAGCAAAAAATGGGATATTTCTTATAACCAGCAAGAACTACTCTGCTCCAGACTAGAAAAAGATTAAGCAGAAGGCTGACTGGTTGTGGTGTTATAACAGAGGTACCTGTAGGCTTCTGATAAAGGCCATGAAAATGAAAAAGGAAACAGGTCCTTTCTGATAGAAGATCAGCTGTCAATGTGGCCTGGCTAATAGCAAAGGCATCTTAAGGAGTGAAACATTGTGGATGAAGGCAGTTTTACAAATCGGTGTATGTGACAAAACATGGAAAATAAACAGCAATGGAAATGGAAATGGCATCATTGAAATAGTGTTGAACATAGATTGATCAATTTTGTCAACCAGGTGCATCAATGATTTAATGTTTTGTGTGAACGTCGACCAAATAATAAAACTATTGGGTAAAAGATGGTATGCCTGAATTAATTGGGTCTAAGGTGTAGGGCTACAAAGGGTCTGTGGTACAATTTGAAAGGGTCAGTCTTATGACCCTGAGGAATACACTGCTAGTTTGGTTTTGATCATTTTGGAACTTCTAAACCCACATTATAATAAAATTGCAGACATAAATCAAGACAAACACACACACACCCTGCGAAATATACTTGCCTTGAAACCATCATACAATATATATTTCAAGTGTCAATTTGCTTGCCCTGAATCAGTTAGCATCGCATGCCATTGCACCAATTGTTCAGATATCATGCCTTGGCGATGGATCTATAATGGCCATCCAATGACAGATTGTAGCAAACAAAGGGTCATGAGATGCATGTCATTAAATTTGCCTTCAAGAGAAGCAAGGATGACGAATATATAGGTAAGCGAGAGATAAGAACACATTAACATGGCAACAGGCTCTTAAAGGTGTCCTTTACTAGGAGAGCACAGGTTCAGAAGAGTGTGGAGATCTTGTGTGCCACAATGTGAATTACCCCGTTGAAAATTCACCATGAGAATACTGGGATTATGACATCTTTAGTGACAGGTTGAGGGGGCGGTATGAGGTATCATTCACTAGTGCAACAACATAAACAATCTCACTCTTCCAAGGCTGGTTACAGGCTCAATAGTCTCCTATGTTGTTAAATATAGAAATAAGAATATTCTATGACGACACTGATGGCGACCAACTATATATTGCATATTGTCACCATCTGCTGAACTAGCCCTATCATATACACTAACCTGGAGGCCATTTCTTAAGGTACTACGGCTACACACCACCACTACGATTTGAGAATCCCAGGAATAGGCCAGGCTATCATAGGTACAGCACTATGACTGCTCTGTACGATTAGCACTTATTCAGTTATTACATAAGGCTTGATAGAGCAGTCGTACTGGTGCAGGCATTAGCACCCACTAAACCATGATACTGTAATGGCCTTATTTTAAGGCCAGTCACTACGATTTGAAGTACAGCAGTCGTAGTGTGTTAGGAAATGGCCTCCTGGTCTGGTACACTCAAGTACCTTTCAGGCTTTACAGTATATTGCAAAAGGTTATGACATATTGTCATGGAATAATTACAGGCACATTGTTCGCCTTACCATGTACAATCAAAACAATAAACATATATATGTCTTAAAGGTCAGGTTGGTGAATAGCTGTAGGTCTACAAAGCCATGTCAGAGGCAGGAAATCAAAACCAGTTCTCACAGAAGATGACATATGCTGCACATAATTTGCTCTGAGTAGCACAGTGCAACTAAGAAGCTAAATGTCTTCTTTCAACCTGCTCTTCAGCATTTCTTTTTTCTTCCCCCCTTCACTTAATAGTTAAAGCTAAAGCAGCAATACCACAAAAGCTATTTAGTATATGAGTCCATCATCAGTCCTTTAAACTACCATGTATATTATACTTGATGTTATCTGATTGACAAGAGAGAGAGAGAGAGAGAGAGAGAGAGAGAGAGAGAGAGAGAGAGACGTTTTAGGTACCCATGGCTGGCTGTGGTATTTACCATGGTATATGTGGTGTGTTTTCCTTACCATGAAACCATTCCCATTACTTCAGGGTTCTGACATGGCACTGTCCTTTGGCCTGAGGGTCTGTTATTTTCCCAATCCAATGCAACAGCAAACTGCGCAAAGAGTTCACAATTATTCACCTCAATGGATTCAAAGAATGTTGGAGGTAAAGAAGAAATTCAAAACAGTAGGGGAGGCAGGTCTTGTGTATGAAGATTAACTGAAGGCAGAGAGGTCAGGCTGTAGATGAAAAGTTTGAAAATGGAAGAGGTTCTTATGGGCAAAGCTCAATACAAAGTGAAAGAAGGTACTTTGAAGAAATGAATTACAACTGGAACAAAGATTCTAAACAAATTATGATCCACCACTGATTTTCCTCTTTGGACTTTCACAATAATTTAAGGATAACCCTGCAGGTGGTGCTAATCAAAACAAGTATACATTTGAAGCAATAACATGCATTGCAGAGTTGTGGTTTTCATGTTTTTCAATATAACAATTGACTGCCATGTTACAAATTTTTTCTAGAAAATGCCAAAAACAAGCGGAAGCATTTCTGCCTGCTTACCCTAGGGTTTTACATATCCGTTTCATGGCATAATACGCAATCAACTTTGGACAGATAATCATGTCATCTGAATTAGCGAAGCATTCTCCATGATGCTGATAATGATGAAACTAAAGTTTCACAATTTGAATAAAAATGACAAAAACGGTTCTCTCATGTTAAGGCTTTCCATTGATTGAATAAGCTGTGTATGATATAATGAGCAGTTATATCCTGGCTGCAGCATCAGATAGCGAAGACCCACAGCTGTGCATGATGAAGAAATCTGTCTATATAGCTTAGAGCTGCTTCATGTCTGAGTTACTCATAGCGATGAGTTTTTTCATGCAATGAAAGAACATTATAAGAGCCCCTCCCTTGAAATAGTACATGGAGTATAGGTGAAAGAGATAAATTAGGATAATTGTATGGAGTGAGCAATATAGCCAAGTATAAATTGCACCTCACAAATAGTTCACCCCAATCTACAAGGGGCATACATGTGTCACCAGATTTTGGTTGTTAGAGAACTATTGTATAATATCATATCCTGCCTCTGAGGTATACTCTGAATTTATAATGATTGCCATCTCTTATTTCAGGGAGGGTAGCATCATTTATGATCAATCTTTTTCTAGTATGTTGAGTTTCCTTATGTTAGATGTAGGTTTATTTCCACATTCTATAGTTTGGAGGGATAGGAGGAAGTTTTATGAACTAGGTCAGTTCTGGCAGGAGGTTTTGTGAATTGGGACAGCTCCTTAGAGCTGGAGGTTTTCCATCACATATTCTCCTCAGATCATTAGACTGATTTATTTGCATCTTGCCAATTTGCTATCAGCTTTCGGACCTGTTCACTTCTTCTTTAGATGAACTGGGCTTAATATGTCGATAGCAAAGGATGCCGACTGCCCAAGTATATAGATGTATTCTCAACATGATATGCCTAACAGAATGGCAGCTGTTGACATTCTTTGACTACTGAGGTCTGTAATAAACCATGATAATTGATCCCTTAAAACCTAAATATATATTTGTTATTACTCATGGATAGCTGATGAAATAAGAGATGACAAATTAAGATTATATTATACTGAAAGTATGATAGATGTATACACTTTTCATTATTCACTGTTACGAGATTAGCACAAAGCATAGATGATTATCTGCTGTCATCAACTGAACACTCACAACCATGTAGTGAATATTCAGCTAATGATGTATTTACCTGCAACAGTGCAATTTGTCATACTGTACCCTAGAAGCAAAGAGTTTATATATTCCCTCCCTATTTCAGAGAGGATGTGACAGCCATGTTGCAATCAAAGTAACTACACTATGGTGGTCCCTGCCTAGAAAGCTTCCATCTATCAACTCTAGAGGGTTTCTTACAATTGTGAATTGCCAAGCCATGTGTGTCGATACTCTTATAAGAGTAATGTATCTCATTGTACACATTTTGCAATCAGAAAGTGATCGATACCTTTATACAAACTCTAAAGTTGATAATGATTGGTGTCTCTCTACTACATGATAAATTATTCACATTGAAATGTGATGATCTAAGGATGGAATCTCCTTTTGATAATGATGGATATTTTTTTTTTTTGAGTAAAGATCCATTATTTCAGTTGTTAATACATATATGTTCATTTCTACAAGAATGTTGAAGGAGTACAGTTTAAAGGTAACAGGGTAGCCACCCCCAGTGGCTATTCGTTGTTCAATACTATGTCATTTAGGGAGACGGCTATTTTGCAAACAAGTGGAGATACCTATGTGTATCTATATAAAGGTGTACTCATTTTTGTAACTAATATACAATTTTGTATCAGAAAGTATATACAATAGCTAACATAATACGATGTGCTGCATTTAATCACTTTGCAAAGCCTGTCCTATTGTTACCCCATATTAAAATCGGATTGTTTCGTTGCTGGTAGGTCTACTTTAAGCATTATAATAGAGTTAGGCCTAGTCCTTGCGGGTACCAGCTAATTCAAAAGAGGCTATTGTATTTTTTTTTTTCAAAGTTAATTCGATTTTTTCCTTTAATCCAACCATATTTATTTTTTTAGGTTTTCAAATATGATATAGCTTCTTCCTAACCTAACCATTCCTGGATATATTATGTATTTAAGAAATGTCAGTTCATATAATCTCTACTGAGTAGGCCTATATGGGGACAGCTTGTGCAACATCTGAGAAAAATTCGCCATTTTTTTCTACAACAAATGGAGCATGAGATTAACATAGCTGTAGAATACTCCATTTATGCTGAAATAAACACCTTCTTGGATATGCTGAAGTAAAATTCTAAAACAGGCCATATTCTATCCTTTGTGTTGAATAACTACATGACAACTAAAAATTAATGATAATGTATTCTGATCATGTATCCATCCATCGTTTCTGCATTTTTGTCACTTTGACTCTTTCCGATCCCAGTTTAATCAAAACAACTGAATTAGGAAAGGTATCAGTAATAAGTGTCATGCTCGCAATGCAGTTACCAAGGGAATCAGATACAGACACATGTTTCACTGTGTTTTGCCTTGGGAGATATGCCAGTCATAACAGTAACAGTGTGACCAGGCAAGCAAAAACACCGCTCTGCAGGGAAATTCGTTATCAACGTTCATCTGAAGATCTTTAAAATGAGACATCATTGGCTTAAATATTCTTAGTAGTTAAGTCAGAACCCCTCCTTGGTCTTTATTCATATTTGGAATTGACAATTAAGCTCTAAATACACTATCAACCATAATAATGTCTAAAAACACAATAAATCAGCCTTTTTCATAAAAATCCATAACAATATGTTGATTTTTATGATAGATTTCGATCTTGAAGGAATTTTCCATTTCTGTTTTCAGTTTTGGGTTTTTGGTGAATATCCCTGAAAATTGGCTAAAAATCTGCAAATTTTGATTATTGGAATGGTTGCCATGGCAACCAGGAACAGGCATATAGGTTGATTTTTCATGAAAAATTTTACCATCCAAATATGAGCCATTTCTACTAAAAATGGTGCATTTTAAATGAGACCATTGAAATCTGCATAAAAAATTAGCTCAACATAATTATTTTTATAATGATTCTTGAATCCCAAATGGAGAGTATCAGTTTGGTGAAAGTCTAGACTACCAAAACGATTGATAAATAAGTAACCCCTCTCACTGCTCTGAGACTATTTGTATTAATGTTTACCAGAAGATGACTCTCATCTTATTGAGGAAAGCAATGAGAAATACCAGAGGGAGGTTGAGATGGTGAGTAACTATTAGTTCCCAGCTACCGCTGGAATTGTACATTTAGGCTTAAAGCTTGTGAAGAATGGGGGGGGGGGGACATTATTTGAAAACATGCTTTTTTTATTCAGCATAGATCATGATGCTAGATTCATTTAGCATGGATCAGGGTGACTAATTGTTTCTTAGAGAAGTAGTAACTTGTACAACCTGTTGCTTAATGCCAGGTATGTACATCAGAAACGTACACAGGTCAGTCTGTATTGTACTTATTTTAACATAGCCCTACAGACCTGCCTGTAATGAGCCCATGGGGAGTAGTCCCTGATGCTATAAGAAGATTACAATACATATACTTCACTCCTGAGGACCTAGTGTCAACACTGTAGGACCCATTGTAGAAAGCTATAGGACCTTTCAGGGGTTTTCCACTATTATTGGATAACATGTTGATTTATGAATAGAGCTTGTTAAAGTAGGATAATAGGTGAAAAATGAGGAAATTCACAAAATCGTCATTTTCTTCATTTGGCAACCTCTGCAGACCTTAATAATTGGAATATCCACTAAATGAGAGACGTTTCCTTAGTAATCATCTCTAGATTACATTCAAATCATCATTGATTTTGATAATATTCCATCCTTTATAGCTGTTCAAAGAAAAGTAACAGAAAAGAACATTTCTGTTCCATTCTGTCCCTAGCATCCGACATTCTAGAGCCAGGAAATGGAAAGAAACAAAATGTATGGTGAAAATGAGGTATAATTAAATATGTGAATCTCTGATTCAAATTCACGAATTTATATGCAATTGAATATTCAGAAAATGTAAAAAAAGAGGGGAGTATAGAGTATCCTACCCACCCATCCCAGCTAGACCAGCAAGACACTGAAACCGTTTACCATTTGCCCAATGCTGCCCATTGCCCACCCCCTTCTCTATTGGCAACAAGGAAGTGAATGGCAGTGGCTTTAGACAACAATTTCATTATAACCTTTACAAGATGTTTAATATTTATGAAACAGTGCTTTCCTAGCTTTAGCCTGAGGGATCTTAGGACTGCCCATTTTCATGACGTAGTTACATGCTAATTGTCAAAACACCATCATTCCAAGATTGATGAGCCTAACACAGGCAGTGCAGATTTTTTTTGCGTTGGATGGTGGCAGTATATGAGGGAAATGCCTTTGGTGCAAATGAGTGTATTGCCTGCAGAAGAGATATCAATATCATGGTGCAATTTAGTCATGGTCTGTCAAGCTGGGTGGTCTTTCTGAATGGGTGTTTTTTTTTCCAAATGCAAAGTGCATTTATATTTCATATAATTGTTATTTCTGAACAAATTTCTATAACTTGTTTTTTTATTATTTTTATCTGCTTTGAGAATTCGTAAAAAAGTCGGCCACCAACAGAACCTAGAAATATCCGGGCTGTTTTATGGCACAAAGGGTCTGAAGCAATTTGATACAAAGGCCTTCCCCTTGATACCCTTTGATTGAGCCCCGAGTGTGATATCCTTTGATATCACACACGGGTCATTAATTATCCATTCACTACTTATTTTATTACACGACCTCCATAAAACTGTAAAAATTACCTGAAATGCTAGGTTGAATTCATCACTGAAGTGATATCAGTAGTCGCCATTGTTGTTGTCCAGCACGGCTCAATGAATCGCCATGGAACACCTTGAATTTTGAAAAAATGATAGATGTACTGCATATGTACTGTTTATCCATGCAGATAATGTGCTTTAAGGTATCCATTGCGATTTTAAAGAAACAAAGAGAATCCAATGTGAGATGATATGAACCAGGTTACATGGTTAAAATCCATAGAAGTAGAGATCCCATATTTGATGTTAGTGTCCATGACACCATGACTTATCTTCATCGTAAAATCCCATTTTCCAACCGTAACAAGTTTTAAGCAAGGTGAACACCACATGGTTCATATCGTCTCACATTGGATTCTCTTTGTTTCTTTAAAATCACAATGGATACCTTAAAGCACAAGATTATATGCATGGATATATAGTACATCTACTGTATGCTGGATTGTCTCCGATTCGTCACAATTCTTTGTAATTGATGGAGGTCGTGGACCTGCACTGGGTGAATAGAAGTATTAACCCATTCTTTACCATTGCCGCAACAGTCTAGTGGTAGGACTCTCGCTTTTAAATATGGCCGTCTGGGTTGAATTCCCCAAAGAAGTGTAGGGTTTTAACTATGGCCTACAACTTGTAAGGTGTGCCTGATATCCATGGATAACAGGCACTGGGTGTCTGATATCCATGCATATCAGAATGGTTCATGGCCTGCAATATCAACAGGTATCAGAACGGGAATATCCAGAAAAAGCACCCAGAAATCATGTAATAAAGTAGGCTAATAGTATGTAGTATGTATACAAAGACAGGACTCTGAATAAATGAATAACATCCTTGATGAGCTAACCAAAGAAAATAGTACCCAGAGCGAGATCTCTTCTTTGGCTATTCATCATAATCTAAGAACTCTCATATTACATTTGAGATAAGAAGTGACCAATTTTCGTTGAAATGACTGTGGCAAGCACTGAGAGGGGCACTGCATTGAATGGGTCAGGAAAAGGATATTGTGTTAGGTGGTTGGACAGGAGCGAGGAAGAGTTACAAAGTCAAGACAATGAATCATTGAATAAAGAAAGATTGGCATGTAGGCCTAAACCACAATGACATATGTCAATGAAGTATTCCTTCTATTTGTTACATATCTAAAACGTAGTATGATGTTATCACTGAAATTATATATCACCAAGTCCTTATATATTTAGGGCTTCAAGACATGCAATCATCTTTCATCAGATAATCATGTCATTTGATCTAGTGAAGCCTGCCCCCTTTCATGACTTTAATGATTAAACTAAAGTCTAACAATGTGATCACCAACGGTGAAAGCAGTTGAGGCTTCTTATCGATTGAAACTGCTGAGCGTCAGCACTCATATTGTGGTTGCCACATCAGATAGCTAAGCCCGATAGTTTTGCGTGATGCGGAAGTCTGTCTCACAGCAGCTCAAAGCAGATTTCATTTCTGAGCCACTCATTAGGAAACCCCAGGATCTCATGCTGAATTACATTTTACTGCAGAAAGCACATAATCAACAGGAAGCACTTGTTCATGGCTACCTGAGCTCTTAATGGAACAGCTCCCTGTATGAACTGAGTCAATTTGATTGTCTCTGAAGTACCCATAATGTGTAACACTTCATGAATAGTGCTAATTCTAATAACCATAATGGCCTGATTAAGCACACCTGCACTTATCAATTTCAATCCTATGCTATCCCTGGGTTTATATGAGACCTGCGCATATCTGAGAGCCTCTGCTTATAGTTTTTCAACCGCAAATGCAAGAATTCGAGGGGAAATCATATGAAATATCAACCCAAGAATGACAGGCTCAGCCTATGACTGCCAATTCAAACACTGTTGTAAGGCAAAGCCACACCACTAAAGGGGTGCATCAACTGCCGACGGATGGACCATCCGTCGGTTTCATCCATCTTATTCATCATTGATTTCTATGGAGCAAAAAACGGATGAAGGGAGACGGATGGTCCATCTGTCGCAGTGGATGCAGCCCTTTACAAAGCTTTTAGCACCTTGGTGAGCACAGCTAGGCGTCAGGGTGCAGCACGCTGTAAAAATAGGTTTGAAAACTACTGTATACACTCAAGGTACATACCTTTACAATAAACAAAATAGACAAAGAGATAAAACTAGAGGAAATAATAATAATTCTGAACCAATCTTTGTAATGTTTAGCAGTTTTGTTTTTTGATGGTTGGATCGGAAATTAATGCACCACATATTACTATGAATTAGAAAATAAACTCGAACTGCAACATTTTTTTTCATCATTCAATAATTGATCTTCTAATATATCAAACATTTTCTGTCGTAAAAGTATCTTTCCAATGATATATAGCATGCCTATAATGCTTTGATACAAGTCAAAACAGCTCTATTGCCCATCTCATCTATGTCAGTGAGGACAAGAACACTAGCCTACGCTTCTCTTATTTGATAACCTGCGCTAATTAATTTAGATATGGTCACACACCCCTGCGCTTATATGAGACATGCACTTATTTGAGACGCCTGCACTTAAACGGGCCACTACAGTTATACCATTACTGAACCACTTATAACAGAAACATGTCCAAGCTGCCCTTATGTGCCCAGAACTATTAGGAAAGACCCACTTTTTTCTGTGTGATATTACTATTTTTGAAGATGATGCACCAGGTGGATAACTCCACATGGGATATGCTTCATATCATATATCCTTGAAGCTATTGTGGTGGGCTTTGGAATAAAGTGGGTAGCAACATTCTATTAGTGAACTGTTGTGGTTGCCATGGCAACAGAATCAACAAACATCTCTCTAGGTGAGTTTGAGTGAAGACTTCTTCATAAAAACCTGGCAAATGTCAGTTTGTTTGATTGATTCTTTCCCCTTCTTTGATGCTTCATCAGATAATACCACTGCATACCACACGAGTATGGTCAGGGCTTTTGTTGACATGTTTAGTTTTGGAAAGATATTGGTTACTATGGCAACGGAATCAACAAAATCACAAAGAAAGACACATTTTCTACCATTTTCTCACTTTATTGGTCCAATTCTAACATGTATTCAACAGGAAATGACATCTATTATACATCCTACCTAGATACACCCCTAGATTCCAATGATAGGTATGTTGCCATGGAAACTCTGACTCTTAATTACTGGAACCCATCATATTATCAACATTGTATGCTTTAATAGGTATCATTTTTTATCGAATCGATGTTAGAAACAGGCCACTGATGTGTGAGAAAAGTGAAAAATGTCTGTTTTTCTGTTGGGTTTGTTGATTCCGTTGCCATGGTAACCACAAGAGTTCACTAATAGAATGTTGCTACCTACTTTATCATAAAGCCCAACACAGCATAGTCCATTTGGGGTTTTCCACCTGTTATATCATCTTCAAAAAATTACACAAAAAAGGGGCTCCTTCCTACTAGTTCTGGATAGTGGCCAATACCTGCCTCCGCCACTAGTTTGCAAAAAATGTCAGATGATTATTTCCATTGCTTGATTCAAATTACTCTGAAATCCCTTCTATTCGCTGAATATAAAATATGAGTACATTGACAAAAAGCTCATTCTAATTCACAAACTTTGGTATAGGATAGAGTGTTTTGGACCTAATATTTATATGTCAAATCAATGACCCATTTATGTATGCATAAAAATGACCATTTTCCGCCATTTTCCGCCACTGGGCACCTAGGGGTTAAGACCTAATGCAAGCAATAGTGAGCTACATGTGAGTCATTCATCAGCTAAGGATGAGCAATTCACAATAACTCATGTAGGATATGACAGTCTGCAGAGGGAATGCAACAAATTGACTGTAGGGATAAAGTAGTGGAGGAAAAGATAAGGGGAGAGTTCTTACAACCACTAAGAACTATGAAATAAGAACCATCCTACTACAAACTAGCAAAAAAAAAGTCACATGATTGGCTGGCTGGTTGTTGGTGTTATGGCGGAGGTACCTGTAGGCTTCTGATAAAGGACAGGAAAAAGGAAACAGGTCCTTTCTGATAGAAGATCAGCTGTCAATGTGGCTGGGCTAATAGCAAAGGCTTCACAGGTACAGGAAACTTAGATGAAGTGTATTGGCTCTGCAATGAAGGATGTAAGTCAACATCAAAAAGGGGTGGATCTATCATTCATTATGTTTTCATTTGTTTGATGCTAGACAAGAAAGGTAAGATCCCATGTAGCATGGTACTCAGATAGTCAGTAAAAATGGCCAAATTGGTTGAAGAAGTTGACTCAATATAATTCAATTTGAGCATCAATAGCAATAGAATTAGAAATGGCATCATTGAAATATTGTTGGACAGGGGAGAGAATATGGTAGATGATATTATGAAGGTGGCAATGAGTGGCTGTATTATTTACCACAGCCTATTTGGTATGTTGTCCATTACTCCAGGGTTCTGACATTGCAGACGAATAGGTCTTGGAAACGCCTAATTTAGATAATTATCAATCAGTAGCTCCTTGCAGCAGCTCTTAGAGGGTCAGAACAAGCTCTGGGCAAGGTTGTGCTTGCTTCAAATTAGACCATAATAACATCATAATAAGAGCTTGCAGTGCTAAAGATGATCAGTTTGAAAGAGCAGGGCTATCGTGTGCTTAGCAATGCTGTGCTGTGTGTATAATATATACACACCACAGTAGTGTATCTTATACAGGTGAGATCTCTTTAATCTGCCCTCCAATTGCCTGCCATGCTCAGATCCGCTAGGGTGTCATGCTGTAACATGCACTTGGCTTTGGACAGATAATCATGTCATCTGACATAGTGAAGCATGCTCGTTTGATGGTGGTAATGATGAAACTAAGATTTCACAATCTAAGCAATGAAAACAAAAACAGTTCTCACATGTTAACATTTTCTATTGATTGAAACAGCTGTGTATAATACAATGATAAATATAATCCTGGCCCAGCATCATATAGCTAAGGCTGTGCATGATGAAGGGGTCTGTCTATAGAGCAACTTTCATGTCCGAGTTACTCTTTGGGATACGTTCTTTAAGCAATCAACAGACTGGCCAAAGGACATCAGTACATGCAGTATGGATTTGGAAAAATCAGGATATATGGAGTGAGCATAGTATGAGGATATCTGAGGGTATAATGGTATAGGTTGCGGTTACTCACCGTAGAAAATAAGGGGAATTGAGATGGATTTACGGTATACATTAGGTGGGCTTTCTTCTTTTAATCAAAATCCAAGATATTTGTCCGAAGTCTCTATCTCAGGGGGGTGGGTGATTCTTTGTAAATCTACCACTCTCATCACTGGATATTCTAATTATTCCCATACATATCACTGTAATACTTACCCCCCAGCAAATTGTCGTGAGTCCTCGTCAACCTGTGTGAAGTGGCTCACACATGTCGCTAGATGGAACACGACGTCGTTATGGCAAGAGATCACCATAGCAATTGCTATGCCACGTGAGTCTAACACACAGTGGCAAAAGATGATGGAATGAGTTATCACTCAAAAATGAGTCACCATTGATGACCAATCATGGCGACAGATGACGACAATTTGCTGGGCCATGTAGCAAACGTGGTGTGGCCCTGCTGTGGCTCACACCATATTTAGTGTGGCTCCAGATATGGACCACACTGGGCTAACCCGATGATACAACAAGTTTATATAGCAACTAAATATGTAGACATGTTTAGTGCATGTAGATAATGATTTCAATATACAACAATCCAAAGTAGGGATCTCTGATAGACCAAGTCTGCCTATATGATTCAAAATATTTAAATCTGAATTCAACACCTACCCTACATCCTCGTGTATAAAACGTGGGTTTTACACCAGATTTACATCATCTGCACCCTATAGGATTCTTTCCAACTTTGAGACTATGTGCATCATATAGGACATACCCTAAATAAGGGTGCATCCTCTATGCGGGGGCATCCTATATGCGAGGATTTACAGTATTTGTAAAGTGCAGTATGCATCTTTAAAAGTTCTGGGATATAAATCTCGAATTTTATGTGTCTTTGCACTTGTAGCTACTGCCTGAAACGTAGAGTGGACTGCCTGCTAATGCTTTAATGCAAATTCAGGATTTAATGTTAGTAATTTCTTTACAACTATTGCAATATATCTATATATGGGTCAGGTCGCCAGAAAGCAGTAGATTTTGTGTTTTTGGGTCATTTTGCACTCTTATGGCTCTAGAGAAAGAAGTTGCAAATCAATCTTGTTTTACATAGACTCATTTGATAGATAACACTTAGGGCTATCAGAAAAATGTTAATTTGTGGCCATCCATCAAAAACTCTCAGACTTATAGCTTGCCGAAGTGAGAAAAACAGTCAAATTTGTTCTTTTTTGTTTTTTTGTACTTTTTACAAATGTTCTGTATTGAATAAAGAACATCTGGAGTAACCCAAAGTTATTTTTTTGTATTGTATATGATCATAGGTATCATTTCCATCAGGTTTGAACATGTTACTGAGTGAGGATTTTTCATTGTGTGTCTTTGAAAATGGAAATCTGTAATTTGTAACGTCCGATACCAAAATCTAAATCAGTTATAAAACATGGAAAAAATTAATCTTCATAATCTTTGTTATTACCCATATGAAGGGCTTTATTATCCCCTACTTTGGCGAAAAAATTGTGTGTCCAGCAGCATTTGTCTCCATGTGAGAGCAGCTTATGTGAAATAATTCTGATAAAAGTACCGGACGTTACGTAACGTCCGGTACTTTTATCATCATGTAGGAAGCAGTCTACTGTACATGCATAACTCAAATTCTGTTCCATTCTGTAATTGAAGTCAATAATAGACATATTGGCCTTGTTAATTAATGTGTTTGTTATGCATAATGGGACATTCTTATATTACTGAGAGCAACTTCAATTACCTCTATATTTCATTATTTTGGTACCGGACGTTACATGACACAAAACAAGCAATAAAAATGGAACCGGATGGGCTAGATCGGTATTTTTTGGTTTTCTGAGCTGAGGGGATGTCCCGTCATAATTGTGTTAAGGTTATATAAAAGGAATTAGAAAATTAATTTTAAAGGCCCTTCAAGGGCAGAATCTTACACTTTCTGACGACCTGACCCATATATATAAGGAGTCCTATATCCTCTTTTCCTCATAATGAGATTAACATTATGAAAAAGGATAAAGACCAAAGGTTCGTGTGCTTATATTATCTGATTATTGAAGGTCTACCCTAGCTCCTATGACATTCAAATCAGAAATTAAAATCTAGTAGGGGAAAGTATGTTTCTGGTGCCTGCTTATTTAGCGCCTCCCACGCTGCATAGCGGCGGTACCGCGAAGCGGTACGGGAGTGCGCTATGATGATTGCATTTGCTCCATGTGATGAGGTCTCACAATACAAAATTACTGAATAGAGAAATTGATAATTGTGAAATCTTCTTTATGTCTGCTTTTATGAGACATGTCATCAAACACTGGTATACCGACATTAATGGCGGGAGGCGTTTTTTTACTTGGTCACAACCGCATTTCTTGTAGGCCTTTTATTGTACAGTGACTTCTTCCTATGTCAGCAGCTAAGCAGGAAGTTCCAGAAATCTCATTTGGAATTACGGTTTACGTGGTTAACATTGTAGGAGTAGTATAAATTCCAACTAATGCCATTATCATTTGCACAACACCTCTAACCGCATAATGCCCAAAGAGCCGGCTGCAAGTCCTCAAGCAGTTGATATGAGCTTTGTGTGAATCAAGCATTAGCTAATGGAGGACAAGACAGTCTGCAGGGGGAATGCACCAAAATTAACTGTGGGGATAAGGTAGTGGAGGAGAGGAGAAGGGAGGATTCCTTACAGCTAGTAAACAATTGTTAAGTAAGACACAAGAACCATCCTACTATAGAATATATCAAAAACTGACTGGCTGGTGGTGGTTTTACTGCAGATGTACATGTAGGCTTCTGATAAAGGACATGAAAGAGGAAACAGGGTCTTTCTGATAGGATATCAGCTGTCAAAGCAGCCAAGCTGATAGGTAAGGCTTCTTAAAGAGGGAAAGAAAGACACATGTAGCATTGACTGTACATTAATTAAAGGGGTTTTCCACCATCGATGCAATCAGTTCATACATGAAACAGCTTTTCCACAAATGAAATGATTGAAATACTACGGCTCTAATTTAATTATTACCGTGGAGTAACTGTATTGACAAATTTCATTATGCTTTAGGAGTCCTCCCCTGCTGATATTGTGAGGTTTTATGAATCACCCTCCTTGTACTAAGTTGTATCTCTTACAGACTCTTACTGTACAAATACTAGTATACTTAGTGTAGAAATACCAGAGTGCGTTGGGTACAAAGGTATAACCTGACCCAGAAGCATTTCCTAATTCTAGCTTTTAATCAACGAGACTGAAATAAGAATAGGCAGTCTATTTTTGTGTGCCATCAACTGGTCACCTCAGTGAGATGGTCCGTCTGGGCAGGTGTGCTATATTTACTACCAGGCACTGTTTTCTGTCTACCAACGCTTATGTCAAAGGTGGAAGACTGGTAGGGAAACAAGACCACATCAATGGGTTTGTCACGTTTTGTCTGTGGGCTGATCTCCAAACAATCACTCTTTTTTATGTGTTTCTGTTTTAGAACAAAACTCGGGATGTGCCTTATACGGTAGAGGTTTGTATTAGTATTTGAAGTAGAAGTGTATAAGAGATGAGGATGAGTGAAAAGATTTCTATGAAGCAATTATGAAATAAAAAGTCTACTGAGAGTAAACAGTACACTTCATGATGAAACAGAACCCTTTGAATAACAATTAAGGTGTATGTCTTGTCATCAGTTTCTTCAACCAATAAACACTCTTTCATATTTCACTTCCTTTTGTCTTGCTAACTTCAACTCAAATTTAGTTTGATAACCACAGGTTCTAAAGGACATCTACCCATATTATGTCAGAAAAAAAGCCAAGATACTGATCTTGAAAAATCAGATTTTTTCGACACTATACTACTTCAAAGAGGTATATATAGGTTTCTAAATGTGCAGCTTCAGTGCCACTTTGTAAGGAACTATCTCATATGGTGCACTCCTGAATGGGTCAGCATGGGGCACTGATTAAGTATTAATCTAGTATGGCTCAATTGCCCGGTAGAGTTCTACGAGTTTAACCAAGAATATTAAATTTTCCATTCAGAACAACATGCTAGAACACACATAGGGAACAAAACACTATCTTATGTTTTGTCTTTAATGTACCCGTAGTCCTCATGACCTCATTTACCTGATTTTACATAGGGTTGTTGTAGTTTGTGTGCGTAAATGAAGTGAACTCTGCATACAGGTTTGAAATAGCGACTCATTCTGTTGCACAAAATGTATATATTCTGAAGAATAAAACTCTTTCTCTTTGATATACTTCATTGAGTCGAAGGAAAATGATATCCCCCCAACATATGGCAATACTCTAGACACATACCTAGTGTACAGCTAGAAAGTTGTTCTGAGATTTCAGCACCTGAACTAGGTTAGATGCAGGCCCAGCATTTCTACTTTCTATCTTGATGGCCGCTCCAGGAGTGACTTTGGTGACATGCGATCTATGGTCTAGGACCATGGACTTTGGAAAATTATTGGGGAAATCAAGGTTAAAGGTGACAAGTTGTTGCATCGGAGAATGTAGACAATGCCTAATCATTAAGGAAAATAAGTAAATTTATATAAATTATAGGAAAGAGCTGGCATGACTGATTAATTAAATTCTCATTTTGATGAATCACACATGATTATAAACAGACAGCTGCAAGGATATCTCTAATTTCTAGTGCCTATTAATGAGTCGGATGTTATGTTAGTCCATTTTTAGCATAAAGAGTAGAGGGAAATGCAGCACAATTTAAAAAAATAAATAAATAAATAATCCTCAATATTCAAAGTTCAATCCTTTTGAGGTTTTTTCTTGCTATTCAAAATGACTAAATAAATCAGCCTTACGATTAAAGTAAAAAATAAGATTATGTGCTGTAAATGAATTGATGTGTTGCCTCTCTGAGGCGAACCGAGAAAGAACATAAATAATTCAATAAGGAGCTCACATGAATAGGAAAACTTTAGTGTTACTCTTTGGAATGAGTCAATGCATTAGCAGACACCAGTAGGTGCGTAACCCAGAGCATGCCAAATTACTTAAAACAGGCTGCAGGCTGAATTGCCAGATGGCAGAACCATTCAACTTTCAGAGACTTAACTATTGGGAATCAGCCGCACACTGACAAAAGTCATAATTGCGTATGTGTTGAGGCTGTGAGAGTTGTGTACTTCTCCACACTGAAACAGATGATGGGTCTAGTTTGTAAACTGAGAGAACTCAATCCAATGTTTTTTCCCTGCTATTTCAGTTATAAATACTTACACTGTTCTTCCTTTATCAATGCATTTTTCCTGTACAGAATGAGTAACGCACATTATGATATAAGATTTTCGACGGGTGATACTAATAAAGTTAGACTATATGTAGCCATTTTTGGCCTTCTACTGCCATTTAATGGTTTGTGAAAATGTTGAGATTTGGTCGCATCTGCATGCAGGCCATCTGGTAACTTCTTATATTTATGGATGTAGTGTCAGCGTGTCGATGCAGGGATTTATATGTGTATGTGTATACATACTATGTGCTACCACCCCCTACCACCCCAGGTAACAAAATGAGGTTATTTCAACATTAAATTAACGCCATTTCTGAGTAGAAGAAACGTGCAAAGATGGTTAAGCTTAACTCCATTTCGTGGACTCAAATCAACATTGAATAAATGTTGAAACAACATTGATTTAACACAAGAATTCTCATGAACATATGCATTAAAATGACTAAAATGGATTAACCTTGAACTAAAATGGATTAACCTTGAATGAACCTCATGTTGATCCCTACTATGCCTGTGCATTAACATAGAATATTTACTTTGTTTTACTTTTCTGGTATATTTCATAGGTTAGCTTTAATTTCCTCATCTCTTGATGCTGCAATGCTACATAAGTCCCATTTTGCAATGGAACCATGTTCCTCATGTGTTAGAGGAGCAGCCTATTGATTCCATAAGGGATTACAGGGCTTGAGTGGGTTATACAAATTCTAAATGTTTCAATAATGGTGTCCACCAAACCATGGATCATAATGCAGGGAATATTTCCATTCATTTATACATATTTTTACACCTAGATATATCTAAACATGGGATCTTGATGGCAAGGTTGTTGAATCTATCACATTAACATCATTATGATATAGATTAGACAGATACCTATCTGAAGCATCCAGCCTAGACCTATCATATCATTTCCTGCCATCTAAGGGGTCATCTTGGAATCACCGAATAACATTCAATCACCGTTTTTTAAACCAGTCAAATCAACATTGTTTTGAGTCCACATTCTGAATGTTGATCAACATTGATTAAAGGTTATCTGGGAAAATGTTATATGATGAACATTCTTTAAATATTGAACCAACATCTTTGAAAAAACGTTTTCTTGAAAACCCCAAATCAACTTTGAAACAATGTTTTTTTACAAATGTTAGTCCAATTTACCCTCAGTGAACGTTAATCAATGTTCACTCAACGTTTCTTGTTACCTATGGGACCCCACCTGCGTCGGCGTCCACCTACATGGTTCATTGAACGCCACAGTTGATTTCAAACTTTTGCTTGTTTGTTTAAAAGATTTACTGTTGTTAATTAAAATAAAGGGCAGGTAGATTCAGCCATACGCGTTAAGCTCCACTAGTAATTGTCTTGTCATCTATTATTCATTGTCACACATTAGCTCAAGGTATATACACATGAATGGCATCTGCTAACTTGGGTCAGGGGAGTGATTGTGCCTTATTCATGTCTTTAATCACTTAATGTACAAGGAGCACTGCTTTAGTCAACACTTTCTGTCCCTTCTCAAAATGAATCTGACGGCCCTCATTGTAGACACCACCATATGTCAAATTATATTGTCCACAATTAAGGCCGGGCAGTGTAGCAAATATCTGTTATATTACAGAAGCCCCTTGGTTACAGCTGTTGGCTAATCTACTCCTCTGACAAGCTGTCAAGAGTACTTAGTGTACCTTGTAACATATGATTGCCCAGTCTATGGACAATCAGACATAACTGATTTATCATCAGGGTAGGAATATGTATGAGATATAGCCCCTGAGTACCGAAAGGCAATATCATGTATTGGTAATCATGGATGATTACCATAAGGGAAACCACAAATTTGACACAATATTAGCAGACATGCTCACGCCAGTAAGGTATGATTCTATGGGTGTACGGATGGATACAGTGAGAAGTATACAACATCATATCCACTATTGGAAATACCTTATAGAAATACATGTTCTGAATCTACACACTGACAACCTTGCCCTTTCAAAGTGTTTATGATCAATACGTTTCACTCCTTCTAACTCTGAGCTGAAAGTCCCCATGGGAATGAAACTAATCATCATGCAGTTGAAACAGCAGTGGATTAGAGTTAGGGATGCTATCAATATTAAAGAACCTTATAGAAGACCTGTTGGATAATAACCTTCTTACCCTACAGCACACTAGAAGTCTGTACTACTCCTGCCATTGTACTCAGGACCTGCATATCCTTCACTAGGATCTGCTACTGCACACCACCTTAATAAGCAAGACAGAAATAGGAGAAGCTAGCTTATGTTATTTGTACCATCAACCTGTCAACTCCATGAGATGGTCTTTTCAGGTCATGCGTTTTATGATCATCAACTAACATCATACTTTCCCTCAGCCAGTCAAAAATTGAAAAGTTAGTTTACACATTTTGTCCATTGAGTTTTCTTAGATACGGACAGGTATTTATATTATAAATGTTGTTCTATGTTGGAATGTACTGCAGGATCAGTCATCTACTGTTGAAATTGTATTGAAAATTGGAGAACAATAAGTGTGAGAGTGTGAGACTAGACAGTGTTATATTATAACAGAATAATTAGCTCATAATTATTGCACTGCAATTGAGGGAGTGATTTCAATTGAGTTGATGAGCTGGTCAAGGTGCTAATTGTCTTTTTAGTCCTTAAAGGGCAGGCAAATTCCTTGCCATTACGCAACCTGTGTGGAAGTTGTCAACCTGTACATCATTTCTGTTTGAATTAGTTTTTATTTTACATAATACAATATTGATTGTTTTTATACGATATAGCAACATGGGGGTCGGTCTTCTAAGTGTAGCCCTTCAAATCAAAACATCTGTGTCCATTGTTCATTCAGAGAACACAAGTCTGTCATTCTGATATTGCTCTTGGGGTTGGTTTGTATACAGAAATATATATGTAAAGAAGTCCTACCCTGGTTTTGTGTTATTGGGTGCCATGTTTTGCCATAGTATACTTCCTATGTATAACTCATTAGCTAAACTGCTATTCACCCAAGGTGCTTGCGCAGGAGCCAATTTCTTAATGTACTACGACTACACACAGCCACTATGATTTAAAAATGCCAAGAATAAGCCAGGCTATCATGGGAACTGCCCTACGACTGCTCACTATGATTAGCAGCTATGCAGTAATTGCATAAGGTATAGTAGGCCAGTCGTACTGGTGTAGACATTAGGGACTACTGGTCCATGGTGCTGTTATGGCCAAATAATTAGGTTCTAACTACGATTTAAATGGCAGCAGTCGTAGTGTGTTAAGAAATGGCCTCCTGCAGTATTACTCATGTGGGAGGATGTCATATACTTCATCACTTTAAGGTTTTAGTGAACTCATTTCTGAGGAGGCGGTGCTCTACAATACATTTCATCCTGCAAAAGTGCATATCAAGGAACATCAAAATACAACTCATTACCGTAATACCTGACATATAAGGCTCATCCACTGTGAAAGGCACACTTAGACTTTGTGGAAAATACAAATTGATGTAGCTCCTACTTGAGTCAATAGATATTTGAAATGTAAAGACCTATGACCATCTCGGAACTCCCCAATCCACCTTACCACTGTGGTTGGGGGGATTCCGAACATAGGGGATGTTTTTTTTTGCTGGTCCTATAAGCTGGTGAAAGAATATAGGCTTCAATGCTACATCAAAAAGAACAAAAAAAAATAACCACAGCATCTCTCATAATTATAGTTTTGATAAAAAGTGCATGCTTTTATTTTCTAGCTCGGAAAGTTATCTAGGTGTAGATACCATACACTCCTTGTTAATCTCACTACCTGCATTACTCACTGGTAAAATGTGTCTCTTTTTCTACTCCTCAGGTAACAGATCTGTTTAGTCTACTGGTGGTGAGCAAGGTCCTTATAAATGTACTTGTAATTTGGTCAGGCAAGTACGGAACAGATAAAAAGTATATAGAAACTAAAATGTTCCAATACTATAGTCAAAAGGGTAATCTCTTTAATTCAGATTTGTAGTAGGCCAAGGCCTGTGTAGCATTGTAGGCAGCTTTAACTCCACGTCTGTTTAAGTTTGAATATTTCAGTGACCATTTATGGGATATCCACTGCCTTCTTTAAGTAACTGCATGATGGGATGTGGGGTTACAGTTATTTTCTCCTGATATCAGAGTAACATTGCCACATAAGGATTGGCAGCCTTAGCCCTTGTGTGAAATGAAGGGATTGCATGGCAGATTTATCATATAGAAAGATGAATGACAATAATGCCAGAATATGATTTCGGTAGATAAAAACACTCCTTGAAAAGCATGCCTTTTGTGATAACCCTGGAGATAGAGCAAGCATGCACTGCCAGGGCTACAACAACCATTGGATCTACTGATATATAATCAATATAATTGTGAATTGTGGTCAGATTAAATGACCTGACTCACATTGGAGCTTGTGGAAACAACAGCTGTGTCCCCTTTGAAGTGTAAGCTACCCTTGTTGTTGTGCTCAGGACCTATGCTTCCTTCACTGGGAGCCGCTGTGGGATCTACCTTAATTAATAACAAAACCACAAAAACTAATAACCAGACAAAAATAAAAACAGGTAGTCTATATTCGTGTGCTGTCAACTTGTCCCCTGAACGAGATGGTCTGTTTGGTCCAGGTGTGCTATTTTTTTTCACTCACTGTCGATGTTTTCATGTTGTCAATGCATTCACTGGAGCTGAATGTACTGGGCAAAAACAAGACAGAAATAACAGTTTCCATTGATCTTTTTCTTATTTTTCTCTATTTGGAACTGTTTTGACAATATCGTTTTTACAGCTGAATGATAAAAAAACATGGTAGAAAAAGGTGACGACTAAAAGAGCTAAATGGAATAGATAAGCAAATGCTATGGAAGCAAGTAGTATGCAAATAAATGTTATAGTGGATAGTTGCTTTCATGATTTGACAAAGAATGCACTCACAAGTCCACTTGCTCTTACAAAAATATATATCCCATGAAAAAGCTCAAAGGTCAGACCGCAATACATTTTGGAATGTATTGGGGTGTAGAAATGAAAAAGAGAAATTGTCCCTGTGAATGCACCTGACGAGGCCCCGAGAGGGCTGAAACACTCATAAAAAAACCATTGAATAAAGCAAAAAATAATACTAACTCAGACTGAGTCGGCCAGGTTGTATCCATGATGGAACTTGATCCCATCTTTTTTTACATAAAGTTTTACAAATAAATATCAGAATTACCTCGAGTAGACCTGTAACTCTTTTGAAAATTAAATTTGAAGAAATCTTGGATAAATTTTGTATCTTTTTAGCAAACAACACTGACATGTTGATTTGCTGCAGCCAATGAGATTTCTGAAAATGGTGTCAGGTGACCAGGCAAGAGTGTGAAGCAGCATAATCCGGCCTAACTGAGTCCAATCTGAGTGTAGTGTTGGGGGAGAAAGATCTTCGTCTCTAACATATCTAAAAAAAGAAAATTACTCATTATGAAGCAATACGCCCAGGGCCGCTTGTCAGATGTTGGAGCAGGGACAGCCAGACCCTCTCATTTTGCCACAATTGCTTGATATATGTGTACCAGCTTTGACACAGACTTCCTTCCATCACAAGCTCTGCATGATTACCTAAAAGCTACTGCTCTTAATAATTAAAGAACCAGTACAAACTGAAGGCATCAGATGAATAGCGTTAGGCAATGACTAACTTTTGTTACCGCTTATTACATCTTAAATTGTACTGTTAGGAATCGTGAGAAAGAAGCCAATCCTGTAAAGGAGAAAAACAATGATCCATTGGTGTTATCCTTCTCTTTGCATCTGTTTACAGTTCTACTTTGTCTTTGTCTATTGTGCAAACATTCCAGAGTGTTATCTTGTGCTTGCCTGTCAGCTTAATCCAGAGGCTTCTAATAACACTGGGCCCTTTCAGAATCTTTGAAACCTTAAGATTACACTCATCCTCATTCTTATATAACTGATTACAACGGGTCATAGCTCTCAAATCTTGAATGATTTCTCAATGCAAATGTAATCCAAAGAGTGGGGAAACCATGAGATCGTGTTTGACATTGCTTTTAATGAGAGCAGTGCCACAGATAACTTAAATATGAGGTCAGGGGGGTTCTTCCTCAATAGGCCAAAATGTAGATGCCAAACCAAATATTGAGTCTAAGACATAGTAGGCGCCAAGTCTGTGATATGACACTGCTCACTGGCACATATTTGGAACATGGGCATTATTAGTAATGATTGTTATTATACAATTTAAAAGACATTACAACTAAAAAGGTACCAAAATGAAGATTGTGTATTAAGCCTGTAATTATTGGGAAACGTTTGATGCCCATTCTACCGGTCTTGACACTATCACTATTGGGTTCCACACTACCTACACATTAGATCAGACAAACAGTGGGAGTGGGATTACAGGTGCTGATTGCCAACAAAGGGGCACAGATCAAAGATCAATACTAGAACAAAAGTGGCTCTAATCACTAGTTCACAGCACACTGACAGACCCTGGCAGATTCCCTTGCATGGCAGACATCACTGTCTGCCCATCAAAGACAACTCTTAAGAGTCTCCCGGAAAATTACCTTACTTATTGATCTAGATTTCCAATGTCAGGTTTGATAATTTTTTGTCAGTGCAACTCCTGGTTTCACAAAATGTCAGAAAGTAACACCATAACCACATTTAATCAAATCCAATTTCCAAGTGGTTTAAAGCCACTCAATATTATTTGTACAGACACACAAATGAAGTCCACAAAGCACAGAGACAAGAGCCAATAAATGTCAACATCAGTAGGTAAAGAAAAGTTCATTGGTGTGTTGCAATATTTTTTATACATGAATGCACCATTTTGTACCATGCCTCCATATTTCATATTGCCTGTGTTCTGACAACACAATACTTTTCGTAAGTTCCCAAAGCAATAACGAGTCATGATGGCCTCAAAATACATGATAATAAACATTTTTATTCATGGATCAGCATCGTTCATTTTCCTTTTCACTATAAAGGCTTGTTCAATACATTCACTGTCATGACAAAACATTGGTATTAGAAGATCCTGTCAGGAAAAGTTCAATGAGGAAAAATCAACCTGTTTCAGCAGCATTGGTAATATGTGTCAAACAAAGTCAAAATGAAAACTATTTTACATGAAAATTGAAGAAAAATAGGTTCTAAAGCAATAGGATAAGGCCAAATCACACTATGTGAAAAATGGGTCTGAAATGTCTGTGATTCTGGATATCGGCAACATTGGACTCTTGCTAATTTCCTAAATCACAAGGGTACTCACTGCACTTCTTACCACTCCAAATCCGACTATAGCTGATAGTAGCAGGGGAATCTCTGTGATTTTCATTACTGCACAGATGAGTTGCTAGAATGATTCACAGAGATAGAGTATTTGATATTAAAATCACAGTTGTCTCTGACTATTTTCTGTGGTTTGCAATGGTCTCCTGCATAGCATAAACAAATGTAGCTTGCATAAATCACAAGCAGAACCCCATTATGACTGTAGTATGTGGAACTTGGCTCCAGATTTATCAAAGACACACCTCTTCTGATTTCCTAGAAACTGTTGTTTTCCTCTAAATCACAGGGATTTTGAGTCTATCACAGAGATTTCAAGGCCTTTGTGAAGAAAATATCAAAAACTTTTGATGTACTATACTCCCTAAATACCAGCACTTTGACAGGGATTCTTAGCCTTTATAGGTGTTCCCTAGACAATATTACCACCCCAATATCGGCTAAGCACCCATGTATCCCATTTCACAATGATTTCCCGACCATTTTCACGTTGTGGGATTTGGCCTATAGTGTCACCTTTCCCTTTAAGAGCTGTGGATTCCATTCAAAGACCATTGGATATGACAGTTGCATAGGGGCTGATTGGCAATAGAGGATATCTGAGTCACAGGCTATAGTGTGATAATGTGAGTGGGCCCCAGCAGAGATCGGACAGTTTTCTGTTGATGTGTCCTTTAAAAACCTTGAACCGTGCAGGAAATAGGTCTCCTCCCAAATAAAGAGTGTCTTTTATCAAAGGCTCAGACTAAATTGGCCAAAGGGGGAGTGAGGGATGATATCCTCTGGATATGTCCATGCCTGGTAAGAAGTAAAATCTAGACCTGTTATACTATAAGTTGCCATCATACAGCTCTCACCTTTCAATCCCTCTTTAATTGTTAGCATATTGAGAGAAAAGAAGGGGAGACTTTGGGGGAGGATGGGCTTATTAAATTTCCTTGGATATCAGTGATAACTCAATATGTGCAATATGGCATAAAAGGTGTAACTAGAAAAATGATTTGAGTATCCCTGACCATACATCTGTACATGGGGGCTGAAGTTAGCCTACTTCGAAAACCTTAGCCCCTTCTTTACAGTTTTAAATTCCTAACTCCATGATTATAGACCTTTGTAGAATGTGATGAAAGGATGTTAGGTGTAGCCCAGTCAGACATGGAGGAAAGCGTGATAATATTTTCCGAGCTTTTACATCATTTCTATCATTGGTACAATCGTTATCAATCGCATCAACCCATTAGTTCAGAATTAATGACTTGAGATTAACATCGTTTAGAATCATACACACTCAGTTGTTTGTGGTGTTGATGGCCTACTGTAGCAGTATAATGTGAGCAAGTAAGTGTCCTACTTGGTGGCCCTGCAGACACTCTATTAATCCCACTAACTAGTCTGTACAAATTTTCCTGTTGGCCACATGACAGAGTAGCCGCTGGAAAATGCTGATATGGGTGGTTGTACGAGTGCAGAGTTATTACTCATGATAGAGTAGTTAGTATGTTTGGAGAAAAATAGGTTCCTTAATTTCCCTATGTAGGTACAATTGTGACATGTGTCATTGTACAATTGTATGTCAAGTCTTGTTATTTTTTTCACTGATCATGAGTACTGATAAGATATATTTGATTATCCTTTATTGATAATAATCATGCGATACACATAAGAGAGGTCATAGGTTTTAGTACAATCAGAGCAGGAGCTTGGTGATTCTTGCCAGATATGTCGCATTCTGTTTTTTGGGGTCTTTTTGGATTCATGCTGCTTTAGAATAATTATAGTATTTCACCATTCTTCCCATTACTGTTGTCATCTGAAAAATAACACATGGGGATTCATAGAAAGGGCAAATTTGCATAGGTCAGACTGTTATTCTTTGGGATATGCTGGCCCAAAGCTGAGAAAATGGCCCAATTTATTTGTATGTTTGTTTAAATTCCACCTTATTCCGTGCCCCATAACATCAGGCCAAGTCATAAGAAACCACCATATTTTCATTTATTCCTTATTGGAGGTCCTATATCCCTTACGTGCCCAGAATTATTTTAAGAAAATCGATTTTATCAGCATGGCTTAGATAGTGTGGGCCATGTTCTGTATTACACTAAAATAAAATTGAATTTTTTTAATTGAAGTAGAAGGAAATAGGTAACATCTTTCAAATCTTGAGCAAAGATCACAATAAAATAATATTTATCACCGATGTTTGCATATTTATCAATAACTATGTCAATTTTTGTGGATTTTCTGTCATTTATATGGTTTACCATATATCTGGAGCGTGCACCTCTGTATGCATTTCAAACAGTTAAAATCTTATATTAGGTTACCAATTAATGACCAACAGATATCAATATCATGTATTTGGTATCATTGGAAAGCTCTTCTCATGGCATTCTTTCACTCTTTGATTTATCTCAATGTGATGATTAGTACACCCAGAGTAGCCCGCTGAAGTTTTATACAATGCTTAGAGCTCACTTTTTGTATTCTAGGCACATAACAGATATCACATTTCCATGTAGTCATCTAAGGCTTGTTTGGACATAGAGGACATAAGAGTCACATCCAATAGTCTGGGTAAGTGATAGACCTACAGGGGCTGTTCTTTAGATGTGGACCTAAGTGTCCTTGAGCAGTGCAGGAGAGGGGAGGGATATACCTTGCATCCCAAATAAAGAGTGTTTATTATGTAAGGCTCAGACTATGTTGCCCTAAGGGAGAGTAAGAGATAGAACCATCAACATATTTAAGGTTTCATGAAAGTCTAGACTACCAAAAATGTAGGTTAATAAATAAAGCCTCTCACTCTTCTGCACCCATTTCTTTTAATGTTTACCACAATATGATTCTAATCATATAACTAGAAATGGAATGAGAACTACCATAAGGAATATAGTTTTCATTGGTTTCCAGCTATATTTTGGTGTATGCATAATTTAGTCTTAAAGCTTGGGAAATCAAAGGGGGGAAACAACACTCGATTTATAAAGTGGTTTGGAATAGGAAGCCACATGGTTAAACAATATCCCAAATTCCATTCATTAAATTCCCGAAATGTCACTGAGGAAACAATCCAACAAGATGGACGAAAATCAAAATATTTGTAAAAAAACTTGAGAAGATAAGTTGCATCGCAATGGTTGTTCATGCAGCACAGGACATGATGTTGATCTATGAATAATTGCTAGTCAGATAGGTAGTAAGATCGAAGGTCTGCCAAATTATTGGGTAGGTACATCAGCATCTTAGCCTGGGCAGCCTGCATTGTCATGTCCAAGCAGCCGGCTGCAAGTTCTTAAGCTGTTGATGTGAGTTTCGCACAAGTCAAGCATCAGCTAAGGCTGAACAATTGGCAAATAACTCGTGTATAACATGACAGTCTGCAGGGGAATGAACCAAATTGACTGTAGGGATAAGGTAGTGGAGAGGAGGAAGGAGGATCGCTTACAGCTAGGAAAAGAATTGTAGTAAGAGGCAACCTTCTATAGACTACCGTGGCTGGTAATGGTGTTGTAGTGGATGTACTAACAATATTATGTAAGCAGCTTGTCTACCATGGGTGCACGTGATGAGCTAAAATCATCAGATCTTTTGGCTACCCTGGGTGCTCAACCTGCCGTCCCTCCTCTCCTTAATACCAATAGTTTTTGAGTTGGTCAGGTACGCAAGGAGACATGTGTCTAAAACTGATATCACATGAAGAGAGTGAATCTGAGCCACAGATTTCACCATTCTGAGTGGCTCCCTGGAAGGCTCCTTAGTATTCATGAGCCCTAGCTTCAGGAAAATTCCATTCCTTACAATGAGTCTTGTCTAATCTACCCAACAACAGTGTTGAGACTTGGATGAACCAGAAACCTTTCCTCCCTAGGGTTAGGGCAAAATCGAAAAGGGTTCAAATGATAGAGAAATAGGACCCTAAAGGGACGGAATCTGTGCAAACTTTTATTGACTCTCTTTGACCACTGATATCTGAAATAAACCAAATCATAAAAAAATGATCCATCCAATGAAAGCTTAAGCCATATAATTCATTTTACTCATGACGGATAGCTGTTGTAATCAGAGAGGGCAGATGAGGATATACTTAAACGGGGCATATCATGGATGATCGTCATGGATACACTTTTAATCATTCACTGATTAACAAATTAACATGGGGCATTGACGAGTACCTGTTGTCATCAACTGAACACTCACACCCATATGTACTGAATATTCAATATATATGATGTATTTACATACAGCTATACAATTTGTCATACTGCAACCTAGAAGCTTGTAATCCTTCCCCCAGCGTCGGAGAGGATGTTATGGTCATGTTATAATCACAGTAAGTACACTATTGTTAATTTCACTGGCCATAAAGTATCCATCTAGAAGAATTCTTTCAATTGAGCATTTCCAGGCCATGTGTGATGATACTGACTATGTCTGAGTAATATATCTCTATGTATACATGCTGTATTCAGAAAGTGACCGATACATTCATATGAACTCTGAAATCTATAATGACAGGTATATCTGTGCTATATGATAAATGATGTATATTGAAATGTGATGATATCTCCATTTTAAAAGGTTGGATATTAGATGTGGTGTATTATTTTATTCACCTTATAAAGTCTGTCCCATTGTTATCTTAAATTCTATACAGGCTGTCTACTTAAATATTCCAAACAGCCGTGTCATTTGGGATCATATTATCCTAAGACGGAAGCTCTGATAGATATAGTCTACATCAGATTCAAAATTTGTAGAAGTGATTTCAACTTGTATTTGTAAAATATAGTTTGTATCGACATTATGGTCTTAGATGGACATGTTGCTCTTTTATGTGTGTTTTCTGCATTTGCATCTGCTGCTTGAGGGGTAGAGAGGTCTGTCTGCTATTGATTCAATGTAAATTTAAATATCAAAATTGTTGCTGTCTTCACAACTGTTGAAGGATGTATGAAATAAGGAGTCTCATCCTCTTTTCCTTTAATGACATGGACACCATGGAGAGGCATTTGTGACAAAACTTGAGAAATCATAACATTAGAGAGAAATCCCTATTTACAAATTCATGTCTTGAGCTACATTCTGGTACATTACATGACGAAATATTCAAACTAGCAACAGAAATATAAGATCTGTTTTTGGAGACTGAATTCTACTAAATAAAATATTATCGTTGACATTCACTTATCTCACGCCTTTCACTGTACGCTGGCTTATTCATGTACCAGCTGCTAGGCAGGGAACCCCATCAGTCTCATTTGGAACTATGGTTTACTTTAAGAGGCAAAATGTACACAGCTAGCAGAGGTCCATGAGCTCATGAAGGAGCAATTTCCACCACGTGTTGAATCATTGTGAGAGGCAGTGAGTTGCTCACAGTGTCTCAAAATGTAAAAATAGTGTTAATTCCAACTAATATCATCACAAGACCTATAAAACGATGATGTCCAAGCAGCCGACTGCAAGTCCTCAAACCGTTGACCAATGTGAGCTCCATGCATGTCAGGCACCACCTCAGGCTGAGCAATTGGCAATAACTCACGTAGAACGTGACTGTCTGCAAGGGGATGAAACAAATCGACTGTAAGGATAAGGTAGTGTAGCAGAGGAGAAGGGGTGTGATTTCTTACATTGTTACCACCAACAAATAATCGTGAAGTCAGAAACAACTATTATTGTCTCTGTAGTTAGATTGGATCTTTTCTTTAACTTTTACAAGATAATTAGAAATTCCTTGAATACGGATCATAATATGATGAGCATATTATTATGCTCATGCCTCCCCATGCAAAACACTGACTATTCTTACTTGCATTCTAGGTATTACTCATGACCATTGTGCAGCACACCGGCCATCTTTCACTTCCAGTTTTCCAAAAGTAATGACTTTCACTAATTGTGATATGTTTGGACAATAATGAAACCAATGAAATCCATTCCGTCATGGAAATGTGCTTTAGAAAGAAAAAAAAAACAGGGTGCCTAATGCCATGGTGTACCTAGAACAACTGTTCTCATTTCTTAAAGCAACTTACAATCATTCACCCTATTCTCTGGATCCATGAACAGTTTCTTTGGCCATGTCAACTGACCTAGCCCTTCTTACGCCAATATAATTAACTAGTCAATACCACAGGAACAAAGTGAAACTAAGCAAACATGTTTGCCATTCAGAGTGGCACTTGGGAAAGCTCCTTTGCATACCTGTCATTGGCACAGGCAGACTTCATTCCCTTCTCGAAGGAATAGTTTTCTCTTCATGGGAAACATTATATTAGTGATAGGTTCCTTCATTTACCCACATATGGCTTCGAAGAGCAGAAATATACATTCGACCAGTACTGTAGATTGACAGTACTAGTCGATTGGCAATCCCTAAACATAAAACAAAATGTTTCTGAATAAATCTTTTTGGGGTAGGGATATTTAGTTTTTTTACATGATATGTATATAAGACTAACCCCATTATGGAGACTTAATTGAAATTCCTTGAAAACAGAGTATTAGATTGTGCTTATGCCCCCCTATGCAGAACACTGACTATTCTTACATGCATTTTAGTTATTGCTTATTACCTAGGTACAGCACACGTCATATCTTTCATTTCCGATTTCCCATTGTAATATATATATTAGGAGAATTATGAGACAAAGAAATTCATTTCCTAATAAACATGTTCAGAGAAAAGAACAGACTGTCTAAAGCCGATATTACCGGAACAGACTGAATATAATCCACACGTTTTACCATTCAGAGCAGCTTCTGTGAAAGCTCCTTAGTATTCCTGAGACATTGGCTCAGGAGAATTCCATCTCCTTCTCCAAGGAATTGGTTTTTCGCTGGGGTTCATTGGCATGGCAGAAATATACATTGGATCAGTGCTATACATTGGATCACCTATATAGATATGTCTTCTGAATAATATAATGTTATATATATATATATATATATATATATATATATATATATACATATATAGTAGGGGAGCTACAAAGGCTACAAATGTGAAAAATAGGCCAAAAACTGGTATTTGGTACTTTTTTACACAGAAAAAGATGTTTTTCTAAAAAATCTTCTATTTTCACTCATTTCCTCAATATTTGGAAGGTGGATGGAACGTTTTAAATCCAAAACAAGTCCTAAATAAGGGTTCTCACAGAAATGTGTTGCCATGGCTACAAAAGAACGTTCCAAATATAAAACAAAAATTAGATCAGTCCATAGAATGATTCAAGGGGATTCAAATGCTGAAGACCCTATGTAGATACCATTTCTACATCCAATGTTATGGCCAAATGTATGGAAAACATTGGTCATTTTGTCAATAAATCATTTATATCATTATGCCAATTAGATGCATAATTTGATGGAAATAGTGAATCATAGAGCTTATTGGCTGTATTAATATGGGTACGTCATCCCATCTTCATTAAGCCATATCTCCAAGAACAGAAGGGCTATCCACAAGTGTTAGGCCTCATTTTAAAGCTGATGGCTTCAATTTTAAATGCTACATTTCTCCTCATCTGTCAACATACATATATATGACATGTACTGGGAATAAGGCCCTTAATGCACCCTGCGCTAAGGGTCTTTTTTGCAGATCCTGAAACTATCAATTTGAATGAAAAACTATTATTACCATAAAGTGTTCGTATTGCTAAAATTTCATAATTGTCTGGTCATATTCTCCTGCTCATGAATATTGTTAGTTTTATGAATCACCCTCCTGGTAAAAGGTCTAACCTGTCCCAGAAACATTTCTTAATCCTAGCTTTTAATCAACAGGACTGAAATAAGAATAGGCTGTCTAAATTTGTGTGCTGTCAACTGGTAACCTTAGTCAGATGGTCTGTTTGATTCAGGTGTGCTATATTTACTACCAGCCAATGCCTTCCCATCACTGACACTTCTGTCAGAGGTGGGAGACTGGTAGAAAAACAAGACCGTGTCAATTGGTTTGTCACGTTGTGTCTGAGAGCTTCTCTTGAAAACAGCACTCTTCAATTTGAGGGTTTTTTCTATGTGTTTTTGTTTTAAAGAGAAACATGGGAGGTGCCCTTTACAAACCTTTAAATGATCAAGAAATAAGGTCCATGTTTTTTTTTTTTTTCATCCATATCTGTAACAACTAATCTGAGTATACAGTATTTTTGTATTTCAACCCCTCTTTGTCTCTTTAACTTTAATCTCATTAGTCATAATCACCCATGGTCCATGGATGAACCTTCCCTTGCATAAAATGTATACTATTCCGTGAATAAAAGCTTTTATATGTAAAGCACCTTCTCGGACACAAGCAGACTTATATTCTCTGCTCTGCTGATATACATACAGCTTTGCTTCATATGACTTTAGTATAGGTAGGAACTTATTTTGATGTTTAAGTACGTACTAAATTAGGTTAGATGCTGGCCCGACATTCCTACTTTCACCTTATTGGCCTCTCTAGGACTGGGTTATGGTAACATGCAACCTGTGGTCTAGGGCAATGGACATTGGGATCTTCTTGAGAACCAAGTGTAAAAGTGTAAAATATATCATTGCTGAAATAACAGGGGAATCCTTGTTCCAAAGTTGCAAAACATCCTTTATTATTTCACTGCGACCCCTTGTACTACATAGTGCCATTTGGGTCCTCATTGTAGAAACTACACTGCTTCATTGCAACACAATTATACAATCACAATATTTCTCTGATCGGTTTTATGAGGATCCTGGTAGGTTCAATAGCTATTTCTTAGAATGTGTTCTTGGATGAGAGGATGTAGACAGTGCTCACTCTTTAAGGAGAATAAGTTGATATCATATAGGAAAGAGCTTGCATTATTGATTAACTTAGCGATTGTATTCTTATCTTGATAATCCACAAAATTTAATAAATCAGAATTATAGTAATACCCATCTCTTTTAAGTGTAAGATATTGAAGTTTATTACTCTCATTTCTGTATCATGTGATTAAATCATTGCATTTGATCCTGTGCATGTTTTGTTTTTCTATTCAAAATGACTAAAGTGGGATCTTAATTTCTGCTGTGAATGAGTCAGCATAATGCATGAAGTAAAAACCAAATCACTGTACTGCAAATGAATAAATTCACTGCCTTTCTGGGGCAAAACAAAAATGAAAATGGATAATTCAATAGGACTAGGAAAACATTTAGACTTTAGTATTGCTCTTTGAAATGAGGCAATGTATTAGCAGACATTGGGACAATAGTTGTGTAACCCTGAGCATGTAAAATTGCCTAAAATAGGCTGCAGGCTGATTTGCCAGACTTCAGCCTGTTGAAATTGTCAAGCCATTAGTGCACATCTGCTATTTCAGCTATACTTACACTTTTCCTATTTTGTCCCTTCGTCAACGCATTTCCTGCACAGAATGAGTAACAAGAATATTACATGGGATAGGGATATTCACCAGGTGATTCCAATATTGCAATGAATGGAGCAATTCTGGCCATTGAATGTTTTTTTTTTGGTGATATGCAAAGATGGCATTGCCCTGTTTCATTCTTATTATAGAAATACAGTATAGATGGCTTCATTATCTCATCTATAGGACTACATGGATATATTAGTCGAACATGTCCATGTTAGTGCTCACATCATGGGGGGTTATTTCATATAGTTTATTACAGAAAGTGCAGATGGCTTCATAGAAGGCACACCATAGACCCTGGATACAAGCCATGGCTTATAAACCAATTCAGACCATTGGTGCAGCATTTAGGATCATTCTGAGCTCAGGAGCTTAGTAGGGCAGTCATACTCTTCGTTCGGTAAAAAATGTCAGAACGATGGTCGTTATGATGATTGGGCACCTAAAATTTAATCTGGGAAAATGGATCGTTGTAACATTAACGTAAGGAAACGAGCGATAGTTACGCTAAGAGAAAAAGTTTTTGTAACGGGGGTTTTATTGTTAGGCTATAACAAGAATTTCTGGTTGGAAAATCAGAGCGACTATTTATATTGTAACGCACTTTGCTCCCTACGAGAGTCGTAATGTAACGGACCTGTTTGTGTAACGCCCCCCTGTCATGGCCAAGTTATTAGGTTCTCACTACGATTTAAAGGGCAGCAATCACAGTGTGTTAAGAAATGGCCTCCTGAGTGCAGCTTATACAGGGATTTTTGTATATACTAATGCGACCAATTTAAGGCCCAAGCTGCAGCTTTTAGCATTTTCCCAAAGTCAGTGTGCAGCTTATATCTGGGTGTGGCTTCTACTTTGGGTTTTACAGTAGTTTCTATCAATAAAATATGTATTTTGAACTATCAACAGCTGCTTGGATTCTGAGGGTTTTTATTGAAGAAAAACGTCTTTGAGTTAAGGTTGATTTGCTACTCTGCCACTCATGCAAAATAATGTAAGGGTTTGTGGCCTTACGGACCTGGGGGGTTCGGGTCTTACGGTTCGGAAAGAAAGGGTAAGACAGTATTCCAAGTGTATGCCAACAGTTAGTTTTATTTCTTAGTGTACACTCACGGCTGCCGGATGATATCAAAGAGGCAGCTAATATTAAAGAATAATGGTCTACATGGTGTGGAGGCCAGAAGGGCCTCTGAAGTAGCGGCTGAGCCCTGGGCTTTATATACGGACCCAGGTGTTCGTCGTCAGATGTCCCCACAGACCCGGATCGGTGCTGCCACCTATCCGGAACCTGAGGAACGTCCGACGACTCGACTCACCCGCCACGTCAGACGGTACCCAACTCCTATGGTTTAATAACGTGTACCTCTACACCACTCCCCCAGACATTTAGTAGGGTGTTATAGTTATAATAATATTACCAGGATAACATTTCTATATGTCTAAACCTTTAGTAATAGAGGTACAATTATAGGTATAACGTTAACACCAGGTTAAGTATGAATCGAATGTCATATATATATATTCGATAGTGAATGTAGTTACAAATAACAATTAGGATGTTGAAATATTATACGAATTACTTGAATAAGTGACAGTTGTGTGAAACGGAACTGTTAGTTAGATTACTATACCATATAATATCATATTATATTTATGGTATAATTAATAAGACAAGTAATATGAATCGTATACATGTGATGATGACAGTTATGTGCAACGGAACTGTCGATAATAAATAAATCACATAATAACATCCGTATGTGTTTGTAGTTATTAATACCACATTTGAATATATAGTCTTAAAGAAGACTGTTATAGTAACTTCACTATATAATGACATGTCGTATATTATTAACATATGAATCCATTAAGGATTCCGTGAGTAGTACGAATAGGACCATTTATACCATACACTTGAAAAGAAAAAAATCACGGTGTGGTAATGAATATAATAATATATATGATATCACCGTGTACCAAATAACCTTTATAGCACCAGATCAATATACTTATTATACAATATGTCTCGCAGGACAATAATGTGTGTTTTCTGGTGAAGTTTAGCGGTTCTTATAATATGAATACCAACAATAATCAGAGATCCGTATCAATAAATATCTATGTACCCGTATCATAATATGTATCTAGTGGATATGCACATACATATAATATTATAGAAAAATAGAAATATGACATTATATACAATATGCAGAAATTATAGATGCTGCTGGAGTCCTCTGCTGTAATCCTCCGGGTACTAGTAGGTAGGTGTGGTCAGCTAACCACGGGATGGACGTGCTAAAGTGTATGGTTTCCTTATATAGAGTGAACACGGTAGATGAATTTAGGGCAGCTACCCACAATCCTCTAGTAGTGCTAAAGTTTATGGTATATCCGAATGGCGTAGAATAGAAGTAGAATAATAGTCCGGATGTGTCAACAGTGTAGAAAACGTAATCCTTTTTAAGTTTAGTTGACATAAGTAGAAAATAGTCCAATATAGGTTGATCCGGAAGTAATAGTAGTATTTAGTATAAGTCCATTCGGGAGTATAGATGAGTTGTAGAGGTAAATCGTAAAGTCCATCCTAGTAAGTGGTTAGCACGGGTAACAGCAGGAGTCTGGAACTGGCATCCTGATACGTCTCACAGCAGCAAGTCTACTATCGGATTGTTCATGGGTGAAGTTATAAATCCGAATAGACTATTCAGGGTGCAATAAGGGTATACAGCCTGAATTATACAATAAGCTGGTCATAAGAGGAACCTGGAACACATACTATAGGTGTTCATACACTAGTGAAGAAAACATTCGCAGACCTATAGGGTTCCGCAAAGACTATATCTGGTTATTTGGTGATGGAGAAAAAAATTATGGGAGAAATAACCCGTAGCATGCTTAAGCAGATTTCTTAGCATGCTTCTTCTTAAGAAGAGCTAGAGCCGACTCGGGAGTGCCGTCCCACTCGTCCAAGTCGACTCCGAATACCCTCATGAACTTAGTGTTCAAGTTAGTATTCCGAGTAATCTCCTCTTTTACACGTTTCTCCAGCACGTGCACATCCATAGCTGCCTTTTCTTGGGCAGCTGCGGCAGCCTCCTCTTGGGCCTTCACATCGTCCCGGATGAGGGTCTCGAGGCGCTGCTTTTCAGCATCCGCGACCTCCTTCATACACAACAGGGTGTCGTTTAGGAGTCCCTGATGAAATTCTGTGGCCTTCTGACGGACACACTTCTCCCAGTGGGTGTAGATGGCCTTCTGGACATCTGCCTCCCCTTGGCGAGATTTCTCAAACCAAACTTCCGCATTACCGGTTTTAATGGTAATAGCGTCCTTTGGTTTCGCAGGTGCAGCGACAGCCTTGGGAAGAGTCGATGCGGCCTGTGGACCACTTCCGGGTTTGGGGCTTCCGGACACGCCTGCCGTTGGTACACAGTAGGCAGGGGGTGCGTTCTGCTTCAATCCCATTTGCAGGTACATGTTCAACTGCTCCTGGGTGAAGGTAACTGGCAGGGCGGCTGGAGCGGATGCAGATCCGGTGGCAGCAGGTGCTGTGGTCTTTTTTGGCATAAGACGACCATCCTTTCCTACCACCAAGGTCTGGCTCTCAGGTCCAGGTCCCTGGTTTAAGGACAGAAAGTTACGAGGATTAACTTTCCCAGGCTTAGATACGGCTCCAGCGTATCCGGCAGGTTCGGGCTTCTTGAACACCGGAGTGCCCTGAGCCTGCTCTGCGAGGTGCCTAGTCAGAGGGGACCTGGAACGGTCCTCTGCTCTGACTTTCGGTTTAGCAGTGGTGCTCTGACCATTACCATTGCCACCACGGTTTTGATCTCTCCTGCTCCTTTCACGAGCTCTCTTTGCATCCTTTCCGGATTCCTCGCATTTCTGCCAGAGAGACTCGTGCATGTCCAGTTTACCCTTTTCCAGGAGTCAGGACTATCTTCGCTCGGAGATTCGAATCCTTGGTCTTCGGAACCTCGCAGAGGACTTGGTCCCCTGGTCGGATCTTAGACCAAGCATCCTCGCTCAGACTATCGAACACCTTCATGAGTTCCTGATAAAGCTCCATGATGCGCTTCCGTGCCCCGTCCAAACCTTCTGCGTGGCATTTCTTCTGGTGTCTAGCCAGATCACTACGTCGGTTGTATTGCACCTTCATAGTACACTTCTTGCCCTTCTTACCATAACTCGGATCACAAATGTAAACCGGGTGATGGTGGAAGTGGGCCTCTACCAGATGCCGTTGAAACCGGGCTGGAGTACTCCAGGTCCGGATCGTGACATCACTCGCATCCTGGCAGATAGAGAAGGGACAGGACTTTTGGTCGTCACCGTACCACTTCTCTAAAGCCCAACGCAGCTTCCTCCTCTGGGTATAAGTGTAATACCCTTTGGTGTGGTTTAGCATAAGCCACATCTTTCGATAGGGTTTGCTCGGATTGGGGTCCTCGTCCGAAAGACGCATCCAATCTTCATCATCTGACTCATTATTTTTGTTGACTGAGTCCGGGCAGGCATAGAGGGTAGAGCCGTCCTTCTTTACTCCGTACGCACAGTCGGAGAAGCACGTTGGAATCCGGGTTTTGAATCCGGACTTGGCGTTAGCCCAACGCTGGGCCTCGGTTTGAGTTGATGGAGTTGCCTTCTCATCATACTCAACCGAGGATTCGTGCACCGACTCCTCGTCGGACGACTCCACATCCATGGCAGTACTACCAGTGGCTGAGGTGCTGGGTTTCGGCTCGGCTCTAGCAGAATCCGGGAGATTCTTGAGCTTCCGAGCAGCGTACCTTCGGTTCTTGCTGACCTTTCAGTCTTCCTCCGGTTCCTGGGTTCCGGATGCGCTGGAGGTCGAGGCTTCTACCTGAGTGGTAGTACTGCCGGTGGCTGGTGTAGCACTGGCTGAACTCCTGGTGGCAAGTTTCAGGTCGGGGATAGGAGGTGCGGGTACTTCCGCGGCCCTCTTAGCCTCTTCCTGAGCCTCCTGTTCGGCAGTCATTCGGCGGACGAGAACCGTCCGAAGGGCTGCACCTCGGTCCATACCGGTTAGTGAATTGTTCTGGACATCCACTAATTCTTGCTCGGTTATATAAAAACCTTCATCCCACTGCTCGAAGTTAGCAGCGGCTTCCCGGTACTCCTTTGTGGTCCGGTACTGGGGCCGGGTAGCACAAGGGCGTGGGTAAGTCTGCCCCTCGGAATCCGAGACGCAGCCTACCCAATCAATGTTCGTAGCCTTGACGTTCCACAGGGACTTGTCAGGCTTCGGGTACGCTCCAAGCTCCAAGGCTCGGTTGGCTTCGTACACTGTCTCAGGGAAGTCAGCGTCTACCATAAGTCCCCGTTGGAACCACGGCCAGTCTCGAAGCCACTCGGGAGGCGTCCTGGTCAGCTGATCGGGAACCATAATGCCCTCGACAGCTATCCAGTTCAGGGTGGACATACAGGTAGCGACCATCATACTCTACTGGGAACGGGTTAGCCACTGCTGGCTTCCACTGATCCTTCGGTCCGTCGACTTGTGTGGTCTCTGTCGCTGCGGGTTCAGCACTCGCAGCCGCTCAGGATCCCTCGGGTGGGAGTGGAGATAACAGTTTCTCTGGCTCATTTAGTAAAAATGAAGCCAGCTTCTCCTCGAACGAGCGATCCGTGGATTCCTCCACGTCCATCATCTCGCTCTCTTCCTGTGTTACAGGTGACAAAGCTTCCGGAAAAGCTTCTGCGGACGGAGTCAGCTTATCCGGGTCACCGGATAGCTTGGCTGCAGCTACGGATTCCTCAGCCATAACTGGGGAATCGCCCACGGGAGTAAACTACTCCTTTTTCCGGCTTTTACGGCTCTTTTTAGCCGGTAAAATCCAAGAAGGGAGCGAGCTCGACCGTCTTGGACGTTACCGAAAAACATTTCCCCGTTGCGCGCGGGGTCACGAGAGGTCAGCCGAGACTGGACACTGTGACGTCATGCGGAAACGCATGTGCTACAAGTGGTACATCAACAAACTGATTGTTTTTAGGTAATTATCGCTCACGCCGATGACTCGTCTGGGGATTTAAGTGGAGTTTATGGAAAGCTTAAGCAAATCCACCGGATTATCCGTCCACTACCCACTGGTACATCATGCGGCGGCGACAAATAAGCCTTTCAGGTCAGTTGTCATCCGTTCCTCTAAATGTAAACATTACACCCGTTGTGTATACAGGTTAGGTCACTGCAGTCCTCTGGGCAATTCAAGGGCTGCGACGAACGTATCTCCCCTTCTCGGATAGTTCTTTATCGGACCTGACAGTCTGAAGAGCCTTTTCTAGGTGCTTCTTAGAAACACCTTTCCTCTTCTTTTTGTTTTCACCTGCCGAGACTTTTTTAACTCCCCCACGCTTAATTGGTGTTGGCGTGGGTGTCACTGATTCGGAACACTTTTTAGGCCTACCACGACCACGCTTCACTGTAGTGTTCTTTACATGTTCTATTATGCGATTCTGGTTCAGGATCTTTCCGGATCCTTCACCATACATTTCTGTGGAGGTCTCCCTCCCAGACCATTTCCTTAATCTAGCCACATTTGACGTATAAAGTCGACCAAGGTCAGATTTGATAATTACGGTACAATCACTGATAACTTATAGTAAAGGGACCATCCCAATTAGACGCTAATTTTATGTGTCTTAGTGGTTCATGTAATCTGAGAACTCTGTCTCCGGATTGGAATTTCCGATGCTTTAGATCGGTATCGTATCCTACTTTCTGCCATTTGGCACTTTTCTCCAAATCAATTCGGACAGACTCATATGCTTTTTTAAATCTGTCTCTTAAACATTCCACAAAAACTACATGGCAAGGTAGTTCAGGGTCCATCCCTACGACTCCAAAAACTAGGTCAGCAGGCATTATCAAATCCTCTCCGAATACTAAAAGGTTCGGAGTACAATTTGTACTTGAATGTACCGTACTGTTATAAGCATGTGCCACGAAATGACATTGCTCATCCCAGTCATCCATATGTTCATTAACGAGTGACTTTAGAACTTGGATGAGGGTTCTATTGAACCTTTCTACCAATCCGTCGCTTTGTGGCCTATACGGGTTGGTTCTAGTCTTGCAAATAGCTAAGTATTCGCACATACCCTGCCAGAGATTTGATTCGAATTCTCTGCCGTGGTCACTGTGTAACATTAATGGTACACCGAAACTTAGTACCCAACCTTTTACAAAGGCTTCGGCACAAGTAACTGCTTTGTGGTCCGGTAGTGGAAATACTTTAGTGTATTTCGTATAATAATCACACACTACCATCATACAGGTATTATCATTAGCGGTTGTATTAAATCCACTAATAATATCTACCCCGATTCTTGCGAATCTAACTCCGAAAAGTTCTTGGGATAGGGGAAATTTGCCCATCCCAGGTCCGGCTTTATTTTTACAACAATCCGGACAGGTGATTACCCATCTTTGCAAGTCCCGTGTCATGCCAGGCCAATAGTATTTCTTGGAAAGTCGTGCTAACGAGCGTTTCCTTCCGAAATGACCACTGGTCCGATGTCCATGACAGAAGTACATAATGTCATGTCTCATAGCATGTGGTATCACCACTTGCATGATTCTCTCACCATTATTACATGGCTTCCAACGGTATAACACGCCTTTCCGGACTTCAAGCTCGGTCCATTGAGCAAGAAACCTTCTCATTTCTCGATTTTCCAGAGAGACCTCCGGTCTAACTGGACGTATACCCTTTGGTACCAATTGCAGTAGCTGCGCAGTTATCGAGTCAGCTTCCTGGAAATGTCGTATGTGATCCATAGACCAATCCAGTATACTGGCAACTAGGGGTACGAATGGTCTTCGAATCCCTGCTAACACTGCCCTATGAGCTCCACAGTACAATCCGGATTATCACATTTCCGAATTGGTATTCGAGACAAAGCATCAGCATTTAAATGCTTAACTCCAGGTCTATGCTGAATCTGTTGATGTTCAAGCCCATATTCAGATAAATGGGCTAGCCATCGGCCTAACATTCCTTCAGCATCTCGGAAGTTCAGTAGCCACCTTAAAGAGGAGTGATCCGTACGTAAAGTAAAGTTCGTTCCCCATAGAAAATGTTTGAACTTCTTGGTATATACGACTACTGCTAACAACTCTCTTTTGGTTGTGCAGTAATTGTGCTGAGTCTTGCTCAGTGTATTGCTGGCAAAGGCAATCGGTACTTCTCTCCCATTTTGGACTTGCGAGAGAGCTGCACCAATGCTATCATTACTAGCATCAGTATCCAGTATGAAATGATCCGTTTCATTCGGATATTGTAATACAGGAGTACTCGTGAACAGGTCTTTTAGCTTTTGAAAAGCGGTTTCCTGTTCATGCGTCCAAGGAAATTTTTCCTTGGTACTTCCTGGAGTCCAGTTAGCTATTGCTTGTAACGGGTAACTGACTCTAGAATAATTCGGAATAAATTTCCTGTAATAGGACCTCACTTCTTTGGGTGTTTTAGGTCTATTCCAATTCGTAACTGATTCGATTTTTTCCGGATCAGCCTTTATTCCTTCATCACTAATGATGCGGCCCAAATAATTTATGGACTTTCTAAACATGTGGCATTTCTTAGGTTTCAATTTGAGACCATTAGAAATAATACGTTCTAGTACCATTTTTAGGTTATTAGAACACTCTTCGAATGTTTTTCTGAAGACTATGACATCGTCAAGATATACAAGACATCTTTTCCACAATAAGTCACTTAGAATTGTTTCCATCATTGCTTCAAATGTTGCTGGTGCATTACACAAACCAAACGGCATTACGTTATATTGGAATAGTCCAATATGACTCGAAAATGCAGTTTTTTCCATATCTGAAGGGTTCATTCCCACTTGCCAATAACCTGATTGCAAGTCTAGGGTACAAAACCAACTGTTCCCTCCTAAGGAGTCAATGGTTTCGTCTATTCTCGGTAATGGATATGAATTCTTTTTCGTTACTCTATTCAACTTCCTGTAGTCTATGCAAAAGCGGATAGTACCGTCTTTCTTTGTTACCATACACACAGGACTACTCCATGGACTATTGGAAGGGACTATTACATCCTGTTCCAACATCTTGTTTATCTCATCTTCAGCTACTCTCTTTTTCGCTAAAGGTAACCGTCTATACGGTATCTTAAAGGGTTCAGCATCTCCAGTATCTATTTTATGTAATACCTTATTTGTCGTACCTAGTTTTTCACCAGGTTTGGCAAAGGCAGTATTATACTGACAGAGCATATCATAGAACTCTTTCCGGTGTTCCGGATCTTCTAATGAAGTTTCTTCATACAACTTAAGTAAGTCTTCTGAAATTTCATCATCTCCTGTTACCTTTTGTAAGCTTAGCTTACTATCCGTTACAGTCTCCGAAAGGGTCACGTTTCCAAAAACTTGTCCCTTTTTCAAGTAGATAGTAGTGTTTCCAGTATTGGAGACAGGTACTACCGACCAGGATGCATTCGCTACTATCGTGTCTACAGAATTTAATCCGATACTTGACAAAGTAACTACATCCGGTTCTATCACTGCAGGTTTATTACGCATTGCAGGATCACTTCTTACAAGCACATCACAGGCTACTCCCGGAGGGATTCGCACTGTGTGTGCTACACTAGCCATACTGCTCACTTGTCTCAGTACACACCTAACCTTTACGGGATACGGGTATTTCACACTCAACACTCCTGATTGGGGCTCTAACACTACCCCGTACAGGGATGCGAAATCCACCCCGAGTATCCCCTCATCTGCTATATCCGCAATGGTGGCACTCATGACATAGTCATGTATTCCATCCAATTGCAACTTCACACAACTTCTTCCATACGTTTGCAAAGTACTGCCATCGGCCGTCTGAGCACTCCCTCCCGATTTGAGAGTATCATGTTCATCCGGTATAAGATCATAGAACTTCCTGGAGATACAGGAGTGGCTAGCACCCGTATCCACAAGAAATTCGGCAGATCTTCCGTTAACAGTGAGGCAAACATACCACCGCCTTCCGTTTAAAACAGAGGGCATATCCGTAATGATCGGAACGTCATTGTTCACACCAGGAGTCGATCCACATCCTTTCAGGTATTCCAGACAAGGATGACCCGGGGGCAGGTGGGCACCACAGACCTTGGCTAATTCATAGCCGCCTGCCTCGTTACTGATATTGGGTTTCCCCTGTGCTCCCGTGGCACCTGTTATATCAGCTTCCCTAACCTTCCGGGTGTCTACAACCACCTTGGTGCTAGGCGAGTTTGCTACTACATGCGAACTATCATCATGGATGGTGATATCATGGCAAGATTTGTCACTGGGATCCCCTTCTTTGCCCGTCGGGAGACCCCTCCTTAGTTTTCCTCTGTACTTATTCCAGAGACACTCTCCTGTCTACGAGGGACAGGTTTCTCAGCCATACATTCTGGAGCATAGTGCCCCAGTTTCTGGCATCGGTAACATCTCCTTTGAGATTTATCGACTCTCGGTCTCTTTAGAGCTTCTGTTAATCCGGCTATTAATGTTTCCATCATGTTAGTCGGAGCAACAGTGGCTGACACGGTTGGCTTCGCCGTAGAGGCTACACTGCCAGGTTGAGTTGATCCGGAAGCTGTTTTATCAGCAACAGATCCTCCTCTCCCTCTCGAATGTACCTTCCTATACCGCTTTTGTCGGTAATACTTTCCAGCTACCTGGACTGAACCAATATATTCTCCGTTTTCATCGGAGACATAGTCATACTCCTCATTAGCTTCATTCGATTCAACCGGAGCTAACTGGGAAGTCTCATATAACGGAGCAGGTGTACCTCCGTATTGGAAGGGAGCTGCTCTTACTGGACTAGGTCCAAGACCTACCAATCGTTTCTTCATGTCATGTCCATCGATTGCTATGAACAGGTCACTGAAGGAAGTGTCATCTTTCCAAGAATCCCAGACCACTTGCTTGTGATCCGGATCTCGCAATCCACTGTAGAATTGTATAAACAATTCTTGTAGATAGCAATCATCGTCATGAGCCCAATTTGGACGTGCTTTTGATCATAGGTACCGTATAATCCGTAAGCTGCTCTCCATTGGTTGAGAGCTACTTTTCCGCCTTTATTTAACCAACAGATCAAATATGGCAGAGCTTCTTCTTTTGTCCAGCCACTACAATTGACTTCGTCGACAAAAGCTTGGTACCTGTCCTTCCATGGATCATTAGAATCATATGGAGGGGGTATCCGTGCCTGCCTACATGCCGGATTATTACATCCGCGTAGTCTATCTGCTTCTTGCATGCTCCAGTTCATGACTTCCATGCCGTCTGCTCCCTTTCGGTAGCAGTCAATGCCAAGGTTTTGGATACATTGGCTCCTATCAAAGATGGTTTGCATCCCTGCAGGCATAGAAGTTCTCCTATTTGGCTTCCTGCCATCTCCTCCTGATCCTGATCCTCCGGATCCGGATCCTCCTGGGCCGCCTGGAGGGTTTCCTCCTGGTGGACCATTATTATTATAGTTTCCGGATGAACCGCCAGGGCATCCACCATTGTAACCGGCGTTTCCAGAAGACGCATATCTAGGGTAAGAATTATTTTGATTCCATCCCTGGTTATAGCTATTACCATTTTGATAATTACCACTTCCTGATGGATTATAATTATTTCTATATCCATAGGAAGATGTTCTTGGTTGATACGTACCGCCATTAACATTGTTTTGTGGCGGGTTCGGTCTTGGAAAACGTCCATCAGTAGGACCATTACCAGAACCCGGAGGTGGATTCGGTAATCTTGGCCCTGCTGGTGTACTGTGGCCGGGTTGGGGGAAATATGAAGGTGGTGTCAACATATGCCTCGTTGGTCCGGGTGCTCTTGGTTGTGCCACGGGTGTATTATTGTTAGTCCCAGTAGCTCCATCGTGAGTCGCTTTAATTTTGTGACTCAAATCTGGTATGGGTGGTGCCGGACCTATCGTATCCAGCATCGGAGTTGCTGGTTTAGGTGCGGTTCCATTTACTGCGGTATTATCCGGTTTCTTGTAGATTCCGGATACTACATTCTTGTCAGCCCCATCATCAACGAATGGGTTGTATCTAATTGGGGTTGCATCTTTGGATGTCTTTCCCAACATTGTAGATACCACAGCTGGATCTATATTACCTATAGTTAACTGGGCAGCCTCTACATACTTGTCTAGGGTTATTGCAGTAGTCTGCAATTCCTGAAGCTTATTTGTGAGTTTCTGTCTATCCTCCTCCAGTTGTTTGTTGTAAGCTATAATGCCTACCCGGATGGTTTCATTGTCTTCAGCTTGTTTACTACACTGAAGTTTCAATTTATCCAACTCGTTCTGATAATGGCATATTTCGGATTCGAATTTTGCCTTATCAAGGTTTAGTTGGTCGTTCGTATCTATGTATGTTTGGATACGAGTGTGTCTATTATCATATTCCTTGTTGAATGATTCTCTCATGGACTGAAGTTTTAATTCTTCATTCTCAAGTTCCTTCATGTACTCACTCCTTCTGGCTTCGAATTCTTTTCGCATGCCAGTTAGGTCTTCTTCCAACTGAAGTTTTTCATGGAATACTTCATCTTTAGCTTTGACCAAGGTATTTAAGTTCTCGTTCAAAGTTACATAAGTTTCATTCAACAACAGGACATCCGGTCGTTTGAATTCTTCACCTTCCGGTACCGCACAGGTTAAGTCGCCATCTATAGCGCTGTAATCTAATATTGGTAATTCGGGCCTGGGTAATCTATAAGGTAGTTCTCCGAATGTTACCCTTTTTGGCATTGGTGCCGGATGTTCTGGGTTAGTACTACCACCAACTTCGAACATCGAATTACTTAACTCGTCAACAAGTGATTGTTGGCCTATTAAGTTACTCTGTCTCTGTATAGACTGTTCGCGTCGTACAGAGTCTGGCAGATTCTCCTCACTATCATTATAGTGGGGTCCGGGATCCCTCCAAGATGCAGATTCCGCATCTTGCGAGTTCGAATGGGTTTGGAGCATTAATGATCCATTTCCATTCTCTTGGGCAATTGATTGCCCTGCTGGGTTAGCTTCCCTGAGGGTGTCTAACCCATGTACCAGCCGTTCGGACGTTATAACGTCCAGGCTATACACCGGAATTAACTGGTCACGGCACCAGTGTAAGGGTTTGTGGCCTTACGGACCTGGGGGGTTCGGGTCTTACGGTTCGGAAAGAAAGAGTAAGACAGTATTCCAAGTGTATGCCAACGGTTAGTTTTATTTCTTAGTGTACACTCACGGCTGCCGGATGATATCAAAGAGGCAGCTAATATTAAAGAATAATGGTCTACATGGTGTGGTGGCCAGAAGGGCCTCTGACGTAGCGGCTGAGCCCTGGGCTTTATATACGGACCCAGGTGTTCGTCGTCAGATGTCCCCACAGACCCGGATCGGTGCTGCCACCTATCCGGAACCTGAGGAACGTCCGACGACTCGACTCACCCGCCATGTCAGACGGTACCCAACTCCTAAAGTTTAATAACGTGTACCTCTACAATAATTAAAGGTCCAATATTATACTTTGAGCTACTACTTTTGTTCTCTCACATTTCTACTCCCTATTTCCCATTCAGTTCTCCTACTCTACCCTGTAAAAATATGCATAGTTCATGGTGTCTAACTTCTCGTATTTTTCTTTGATTCTTATTCTCTACAATGCAATGCAAGAGCGATGTCTTGGAAGCCATATTGGGTCCAACAAACATGTCATACATGTATAAATATGGCAAGGACCACTCCTATTCATGGTCCAAGCCACATTTTTTTTTAACTTCGGGAGGGGAAGGGGGTGCTCTCCCTAATAAATATCCAGTTTATCGGGAGTTTATCCCTTGTCCATCTTCCCACTCCTCTCATCCCATCACACCCCCTGCCCCAGAGAGGCCTGGCCTAAGTGAGCATCTTGCATGTCGACGTCGCCAGCTGAATATCTGTGACGCTAGGCTGTGTCGCCATGTTGGATTTTACAGACACGACCCTGGTGCTGTGTTGATCTTTATCCAATGCATTCTGTTGTCAAACCTGTGTCTGTCAATCTTTAAAAGGTGTCTGTCGATTTTGTGTCACTGTGTCAATTTTTTTCCATATCCACTTTCGTAGGTCTATATAACTCCCGTACCAATACCCCTCCCGTAGTGGAAGCATAAGCAGCAGTACCTTGACACAGACGCTTCTGACTGAATGTGTTAAAGACCTACAAGGCTATACCATCGCTCAGAAGCTTCCAGCCCCTTCCAAACTAGACTCGGGCACCCATCTCGATAGCAAGTCTGACGCGAGCATCGGTCTGCGGGTGGGAGACTACTTCCAACCTTGCCTGTCTGCTCTTGTTTTGGTCGCGATGGTCCTTGTCTGCAGTTATGTAACTTACGCAACCAGCTATGGGTAGGCGGCGATGACGATGAGTTGCCCAGTGATGTTGCAGCATATGCAACATCACTGTGGCGCTACAAGACAGGCAACTCCTAAAAAAGGGCGACTTATGAGGGAGTCGCTGGGCAGATTTAATGTACAGAAAGATGAATAACAATAATGCCAGATGATGATTTTGGTAGATACAAAACATTACTTAAAGAACCATGGCAATTTGGATAAAGCACTACTGCTCTGACAGAACTGTAACACACATTGAATCTATAAATACCTGATTGATGTAATGATCATGAATTATGGACAGACTAAATGATCCAACTCACATTACAGATGGTGGAAACAACAGCTGTGCCCCCTTTGAAGTGTAAGCTACCCTTGTTGTTGTGCTCAGTACCTGTGCTTACTTCACGGGGGCTGCTGATGACTCTACCTTAATTAACCAGACAAAAATAACAAAGAGTCTATATTTGTGGGCTGTCATCTTTTCACCTGCACGAGGTGGACTTTTTGGTTCAGGTTCGCCTGCCGATGTTTTCATGTGGTAAATAAAACAGATAAAAGTGATGACCAAGGGAAAGATGAAACAGAGCTCAATAGACTAGATAAGCAGATGCTATGGAAGTAAATGATATTTGGTGAATAAAAGATTGTGAGTAATTTCATTTTCTCAATGCATGAGCAATTTTTTCCTATAAGCAAGAAAGACACAGTGTCTGTCGATGATTGAGACAGCTATCAATACACCATTGCATCTCTTTAATAGGACATGTATGATATAGGTTTTTTTGGCATGTTTCATGATTTGGCCCAAGGCTCTCAGAAGTATCTTATTTAGAAAAATTGCCATTATCTTTATATCTTCACATTATGAAGAAAGGCCCTTTACCTTTAAAAGGGCAATTATCAACCCTTTAACTGCGGGCCCTTCAAAAGATCATTTGGGACCTAACTGCTGGCTCTATGCCCCTGGGCAGCAGAATGGACATAATATGCTGTCTTCAATTAGCAGCTGGGCAGCCTACTGATGATGCCCTGAGGCAGCAGTGCGGTTTCAGGGCCATTTGAGATGTAGTGGGCCTTAACTCTTTCCAGCCGCCTCCACCTTTGATAAATGTCCCTAGAATACGTCAGATTGAGGCCCTAGACCCTGTTTCATGGATATACTGGGTTAGATTGACCATAGGGAAACAATCAGTGTTTGTGAAATGTGTTCTAAGTTGACTGATTTGAAATCTGTAAGTCATTTCCTTTTATATGATACCATGATACCTGGTCTCTTGTATTGCAAATAATTATTAGTTAGACTCAGGATAATGCTATTACATACTTAAAATGTCATCCTCATAGTGCATTAATGCACTAGCCGTATTCTACCTGGTAGCGCATAAATCCACTAGCCAGCTGGAAAGAGTTAAAGGGTTAAAAGCTTTTGCTTTCAAACTGTTAATGGTTGAACAAACATTGACCTTCTCAAAGGTTTCCATCTTACTTGCATTTACCTGAGTCACTAACATGATATTTTCTTGCAACACCAGTAGCCTGTAAAAAATATCAATTCATTGTACCGTGCTCATTCATTCAACATTTTTTAAACAAAGCAAAAACTTTCAATCAGTTTTAGTTGAAGATATTGATTACACATTTTAACATGATGTTTGACAGGATTAACAAATTTAACCATCCATTGCATATAAAAACCTAAACAATTGTTCAACATGCATGCTTTGTTTAAGTTTTGTGTCAATCGATCATTTCTGACAGACCTTGGAACATTATCTTTTTCTGCATAAAAAAAAATTAAAGCAGGATCTGTGAACATGGTACTTCTCCTGCATCAACTGACTTGTACAACATGACATGATCAAACTTGGGTTCATGTTTTGCACATTACATCCATCACTTCAGAAAGTAAATATTCCACATTTTCCAAAGGTTTAGGATCTTCAATTCCTCCCTTCCCACTTAATTTGATGTATTACTCTGAGCAGAATTGACTATTAAACTATCAGCCTCATATTAAATATTACATTAACCAATTTTGTTTTGTTTGGATACCAGGAGGCTTCAAACATTGAAGTAATCATTTCAACTGACTACACACTAATGGTTTAATGTGTTTCTGATTTGGATGGGTGCTGTGGCATCAACATATATTTTGAAATAAATCAATAGAAGAAGTCACTTAGAATACATAATGCAGCTAACAAAGAGACTATTGGACATCACATCATCATTAGCTATAACATTTTTACTTTGCATATCCTGTATTTCCTAATTTATCAACGGTACAGTGTTGGCATTTAGAGGTGAACATCATCCTCAAAAAGTAGTAAAAAATATTATTCAGTCGGCACATTGAAATCAAAAGAAAAGATGTGCCATAATAAACTGAAAACACAGACCCAAAACAAGACAGGAAACTTAATGCATATTGTTGATATAGGTTCTGTTTTTCTATAGGGATTTACATATTGAACTGACATAAAGTTGTATCTTTTAAAACATCAAATAATGAGTATGAACTAAGAAGAGAACAAGTGGGAAATGACAGAGCTGATGACGTTTCATAGGCCAGAAACAACAGCTACACAGTTGACTTGTTAAGCTTTGCTTAAGAGAATAAAAGCTTTGCCTTTTGCATGAATGCTGGCAATCTATTCTGTGCTTTCTGCCATTTCTTTTTACTGAGAAACTATGTAAAATTAGCCAACAATATATCAGTATACTCCAATATGGGTAATATAAAGGTGAATACATTAATACAGCAGTTGGAATATTTATAAATACATTTTCTCTCACCATTTAAAATGTCCTGTAGGCATCGCTTTGATTTTCTCTTTCACAAATTCCTCATAATTCAATGCAGGGTCCAATGTGACTGCTAAATATATGTAACTTGATGCACCAACAACTCTTCTCACAGTTTTATGATTTTCTATTAATACATATTTATAAGCTCAACACAAGCATTTCTTTTGATGACGGTTAACTTTTTTGATAACTAGAATGTGCCTGGGCATCAGTGCATATCTGGTTCTAAAACCCAACACAGGCAATGCTTTGATATTTGATATTTAAAGGGATATATAATACATAAATGTGCAGTGTGCAAATTCAAATCAAAGTTGTCCAATAGATCAGAAAATAATTGATATACAGTTTAAAGTTATGGAGTAGTAATCATCTTTAACCTTTGTTCAGCTTTGCTGACCTTTGGGGTATGAGGATTTTCAGACATTGTTCATAAATTGCTCGGAATGATGTAAGGATATCATTTGCAAGTAATCAGTCACACCTTTTCCAAGAAAAGAGACATGATAAAAAAGAAATTATTCATTTGTGAAAAATGAGAAATTACATTCAATTGATGACCTTTAAGCGGGCTTTTCAAACTGTCATACAGGATTTAGTATCCACTCAGTGACAGTGTCACCTTTGACAGCAGACACATACCTTTTGGGTCAATATGTTAATTATAAGCTTTCTTATCCTGCAGGGTCAGACTTTATAATAGGAGAATGCTGCAAAGTCTTAATACATTTGTTGAAAAAAGGTGGAAAAGAGGATTTATATCTGTCCTTTATACCTTTCACATTAAAATTATGTTATTTGTGTCATTGAACTGTCCATTTCAGACAATATAGCACATTGAGATTTAAGTAATGTTCAAGTGATGCAAGCTTCTTTTATTATGCCATGGAAACAAACATTCTGTTATAGGCTCATGTTGCTCTCTCCCACCAAACCTTAAAACTGCCAAATCATATTGGGCCTCAATTCCGATATAATTAGAGAATAGACGACGATCTTCTTCACATCAAGACTGTCTGTTGTCAAGGAGCTTAGACACAGTAGGAGGGGTCACTGAGAGTATAGTCTATGGGTAGACTGTGACAGGCCACCACCCTCTACCCCCCCTTGAAACTAAGGTACCTTGTGGCTTCAGTGTATATTTCTATAGAGGATTTGGTGGTTTATGGAGCTGTGGTATTCCTTTATCAGGGTGATACCAAAGGGGAAGAAGGAACTACCCAGACCAAACAATCCTGCTGAATCCAGAATGTGTGATCATGATTCTTAGAAATTGACCAAAAGTACCCAAAAATGAACTTTGATGATGAAAATATTTCAAAATGTACAAAAGTAATATTGAAATGATTAGAAGTCTTTTTAGATAGATAAATGTAATCCAGAGTTTGCACCACCTTGGTGTACATGTCCAAATGTCTACCTATCTCCCAATCTGACAAATACTGCATTGCTCTGTCTATCCCACATACTGCCTATCCCTTAGTCTACCTATCACTCATACTACCTATCTCTTAAATCCAAAGCATCCTGAGCAATGTAAGACTATCTCCCAAAAGGCCTAAATACTGAAGCTTACTCCTTACCTTACCTATTCTCCTCTGTAATCACTTTTCCATAGTGTACCTATCCTCAATCTGCCTATCATTCATTTTACCTATCCCTCATTGTGACTATCCCCCAGACCCTCATGTTTAAACTGCATTGTTCATCTGTCTATTTGAGCCTCAATGGTTAACAGTACATTGCTTATAATGTCTACTATTTTGATCTTATCTATCCTTCATAATTCCTATCATAAAGTCTACCTATCTCTCATTGAGCCTATCCCCCAACTGTGCACATCCATCATATTTTACTTGCATATCGGTCCCTAGCACCCATGCTTTCTTTCTTTTACATTTGCTCATCTTACTAGGTACTGTCTGTACCTATCCCTCAAACTGCTTATTGCACATACTACATACCCCCCTTGCCACCCATCCTTTTGAATACCAGGACCTATCCCTCATGCTCTCCATATGACTTTCTTACCTATCTCAGCTCAGCTCAATCTAGCCAGCTCTCTCTCTATATAGATCTAAAACTGTGTTCAATTCCTACCACCTATCTCCAGATCTAGCCTTGTGATATATACCTATCCGCCATTGTGCCTATCCTCCATTCTACATATCACTAATGTTTGATATGCATATCCCTCTGCATATCCCTGAAATACAATGGGGGTGTATGTTTCATTAAACATCTATTAAAGTTACTAAGAAAGAGCAAAATGTGAGTGGTATAAAGAGAGTTGTTTAGGCAGACCAGGGGATATGTACACTATGAAGAACAGACAGACTGGGGGATAGGTAAACTGAATGGTATGCAGCATGAATGATAGGTAGATGTATGACAGCTATATAGAGAACATGAGGGATAGGTATTTAAATGGATGGGTAGAAAGAGGGATAGGTAGCATGAACAATAAGCAGTTTAAGGGATAGGCACAGACAGAACCTTGTAAAATGAGCAAACATAAAAGAAAGAAAGCATGGTGCTAGGGACCAATATGCAAGTTAAATATGAGGGATGTGCATAGTTGGGGGATAGGCTCAATGAGGGATAGGTAGATTTTATGATAGGAATTATGAAGGATAGGTAAGATCAAAATAGTAGACATTATAAGCAATGTACTGTTAACCATTGAGGCTTAGATGAACAATGCATCTTTAACATAGGGTCTGAGGGATAGTCACCATGAGGGATGGTGAAATGAATGATAGGCAGATTGAGGATAGGTAGACTAATGGTAAAAAGGAACAGATAAGCTAAGGTAAGGTTAGAGGCAAGCATGAGAATCCAAGCATTTTAAGAGATAATTAGATTTAACTCTTGATGTTTTAGATTGAAAAGATAGGCAGGATGAGTGATAGGTACACTAATTGATATGGTGTATGTGGGATAGGCAGAGCAATGCACAGACACAGTATTTGTCAGATTGAGAGATGGGCATCATTTGTGTATGTGGGTTGAGGTACTAACATTCATTGAGATGTATCTTTAAAGATTTCCAATTATTTTAAATATCACTTTAGTACATTTTCTAAAATATTTCCCCCACCAAACCTCAAATTTAGGTACTTTTAGTCAAAGTATGAGAATAAAGACTATCATTTTTGGATTTTTGGATTTTTTGGATTAGGTGGTCCCTTCGCTTGATTTGATATCCCTTCCATAAAGATACATGATAGCTCCATAAACCCCCTTATCCTACATAGGGCCTAATAGTTAAGACATAAAGTAGCCTAGTTTCATGGGGAGGTAGAGGGGGGTTGGCCTTCACTATAGGACTGTATGGAGTAACCTATCCTATACTGTACCATCCTTGCTGTTGTCCTATTATGCACGAATGCATCTGATGCATCTATTGTCTTTATAAAACGTACATTTCATTCCAATCAGCTAAGTGCCCAATTAAGGTATGTCTAGACCAATTAATGGCCCTTGACTTGTTAACAGCTATGATGACCTTGCTCTGGTGTGCACTACACTCCTACAATGCACTCAAGGTCACTTCTATCGTGCAGCAGAGCACTGCCAGCCGTTTCATAACTGATAATAACGAGTCATATGCTTCAGATTGTACTGATTTCTTAATGCGGATGTTAAACAATGGGTCGGACAATTTTTGTCAAATCACTAAACATGTGTTTCACATTGATATGCCTGAGGGCAACACTAAAGGACAGCTTGTAAGATCTCAGAGGTATTTCTCCAGTGTCAAAAGGCCAAAATGAAAGGTCGATTCCAATCTGAGTTATTGAGTCTATGTTAACGAAAGCACAAGGCCAGTTCTGCAATGGAACATGGCTTAGTAGTTAATTGTTTGAACTGAGATAACACTGCTCACTGGCACATATTTGGCACATGCACATTATTAAAGGTGAATGTTATCATATTAACAAAGAAACCCGTAACCGAACATCTGATACTTGTTCTACCTATTTTGTCACTAACGCTATTGGGATTCAAGCTATCTGCACATCAGACCAGACAAACAGTAAGTGGGAGAGGGATTACAAGTGCTTATGGCCCACAGAGAAGCACATATCAAAGATCATTACCGGAACAAAAGTGGCTCTAATCACCAGTTCACAGCATGCTGTCAGTCTCTGGCAGATTCCCATACATGGAAGACATCTGGCCATCCACTGTGGCTCTAGGACACTCCCAGCAAATAACTTTATCGATCTAGATTTCCTCAAGTCAGTTTTGCGATTCACTGTGCAACACAACATCTGGTTTCACATGCTTTTAGAAAGTAAGACCATAATCAGAAGGGTTTCATCAAATGTCATCATTTCCAACTGCTTTGAAGGCACTCAATACCATTGGTACAGGGACACAAATGCAGTCCATGAAGCAAGAACCAAATGAATGTCAGAATCTGTAAGCAAAACAGATTTTATTGGCGTGGCATGAATGAAAATGTCTTGTACCATGCCTCTTTATTTCATATCGCAATACCTTTTGAAAGTCCCTAAGGCAATAGTGAGTCAGAATACATTTTTTTTATGAATGGATGTCATTTCCCTCTTCATGGTTAACTCAAGGAGGTGTCTAATTATGCCTTTCTCCTGTAAGATTACTGTTCTGACCAGTGTTGATTTGCATCTGTAGGCAATCAATATTGAGTCAGGAAATAATTCTTTTTAAGGAAGGGTGTCATTTCCCTTTTCTGACCCACACACTGATCCAAGAGATCAATGTATACATAAAGTAAGTTGATCATGCTACATAACCAAGGTATTTGAGTACACCATATTGTCAGCATTCATGTCTGAGCTGCAGAGACCAGCAACTGTGTGGTTTATTGTTCAGCTACTTACACCAGCGGACCTCAAGGGTGACAGGAGCAAGAACACCTGAGTAACAGTATCAAAATACCAACAAACACGCAAAGAAACCATATACTTGGTGGCAAAACCTTTGGCATTCCTCAGCTCCATCTGGTCCAATGATAGCCCAAACAACACAGATCAAGAAACACAGGAATGAACGTATGAAGTTACTTCTCCAGACTAGATCTGCCAGGGCTGCAGCTATGCACTGTTGCATCCAAAGGCGATGATGTTCTCATGTGTGAGGGGTGCTTGAATCGATGAAAGGCCTACATTGGTAGCAACTTCTGATGAGACAAGTGTGAACTATTCAGGGAGGATGGGGGACCACTTTGTCACAACATCCTTCTCCAAACATTACACACCACGCTGAATAAGTGACAAGAAAGTTTTGTATGCTTGCAATGTTCTATCCATTTTTTCTTCAGATATATTGCAAAATTAACAATTTACAGTATCCTATGCCAAAACTTGATAAGCTGTGATAAGCTGCAGCGTCCGTTAGTGGCTTTCATATAAGCTACACTTTGGGTCTAAAAGATATATAATAAGCTCATGTTCTAGTCGAGTTCACTAGAGAATATGGTTGGGCGTAACTCTCAGATAGCTCAAGATATGAGCAGCTCCTCCCAGGGGCACTGGAGATTAGCAAGTTATGAAAATCCCAACTTTGTTCAGAATAAGTACATGTTTTGGCTTAGAAATTCGCTATGAAGGGTTTTCTTTACCAAATAAATGTATATGGCATGATTGTTAAAAGGTGAAAATTCATCATAACAAGGTTTGTAATAATATTAGTAGAATTTCACTGTTTAAACTAAAATGGTAAAATAGCATACCTTTGCTGATGGTCACCCGATCTGCACTAATATTGCCCCTCAGCACATTGATATTCTCCTTTTGATCTAATCTGAATGAGTGTATGGCTTTCCTTAGAAGTGGAGACATTGGTCCTCCAGCTGTACAAAAGTCATATTGTAGAACAACAGGTGCTCATTTCTATGGTATGCATAGGGAGCATCCTCTTTAGTCATAACTGATGAGGTTGGGGCGGGGTCCACTGGGTCTAATGGTACTCAGCTGCAAAGATGCAAGGTGTCTCAGAAATAAAATAACATCATAATATTATGTTAATGCGTACATTCATCTTTAATATAGGCACTCTGCCCAAGAGTTATATTGCAGATACAGAAATTCTTGTTTACCCATGGAGACTGCACTGTGATGCTACCAAGGACAGCACAGATATATACGTCTAGTGGTGTCGAGTTGCATACAGCCATTTGGAAGTGTGGTTCACAGAACTAAGAGACAGGATCTCATGCCATTTTCTTTCTTTATCTAGCCTGAATCAGAATCCACTAAGACCTCATATCAATCATTTGATTTTTTTACAGTGCACTTTAGTTTTGTGTGATTACCCCCACAAGAACGACATACATGTGGGTAAGGGCATTCTTTGGCGTTACAACCATTATCTCCGTTAAATGCATAGCAACAGTGAATTTCATCTGACTTTTTCTTTTTGTTCTTTTTTCTCTTACTGCTGGATCGCGCACTAGCACCAGCACCACTTTGTGATGATGGAGGCTGGATACCAAGAACATTACTTAAGTGCTCAGCACTCAGATTCTCAAGACCAACACTATTTGAGAAGATGTCGTGATCGAAATAACAGAATGTGTGTTCACTAAACAATTCTCCCCATTCACACATGCTTTCTTGTCAGTTAGGAACTTAACATGTTTACCATAATTTTTACATAGGAGGTTTCTAGCCAACATGCTATTCAGAAGACCCATGCTAGCAGAAATAACATCATTCAAGGCAGGTTTTTTTACTTTGTCATGCAGCATGTGCTGTTCAATGTCATAAGTCACAAACTTACTGCCACTGGCATTGTTAGGTGAGAATATTACTACTGGAGCGCCTTGGGCCTGTTGTTGTAGTTGTTGGTTAGGATACCATGCTGTTGGGTTTTGTAGAAACTGAGATTGTTGCCCAGACTGAACACCGGGAGCCTGAAACAGGGGTTGTTGACCCGATAGAATTCCCGAAGCCTGGTATTGTAGTTGAGGACTAGGAACAACACCAAATTGATACACAGCCTGTTGTTGTTGGGATGTTGGCACTGGGACACCATACATGTGAGAAGCAGTAGGGGCACCATATACCATAGGTTTAGGTGGGAACTTGAGCCTGCCTTCTGGTGCCCTAAATTGACCCATACCAGGCCAATTGACAGTCTGACTAACAGGTGTGACAGGTGGGGAATAGGGTGTGTCATCTTTGTAAAACAACTGAGGAACAACATTTCCCATAGTGGGTTGGGATGGAAACACACCCTGAGTAGCATAAGAACTAGTAGAACTGTCAGTTGCATGATATTGTGGATCAATACCACCAGAAATGCCTGAAGTATTGTTTTTAGGAGCTATACCACCATTTCCCCATTGTTTGCACAATAAGAATTCCTGATAATCTTTGTCTAACTCACCCTGGAAATGTGTTTCACCCATTGGATGGTCTGGTTGATTCTCCCGGGGGACCGCGTGATTGTACCGGGAAGGGGACTTGTTTTCGCGGGTGATCGACTTGTTATTTTGGGTATTCTGGTCTCCTGGAGGCAATTTTTTACTCAAGTTGGGTAAATAAAACATACCTGAGCTGGATTCAAGGCAGGATTGGCCTGCGGAGGGTCCAATAACACTAGAATTAGGCCTTAAAACATTGCTTGCGGCCAAAAACCGACTTTCCGGAAGTCCAGGGCGGCCATTTTGGCCTCCGCATTGAAGGATTGAACTGGCTTGTGATTGGCGGGTAATAGCAGAAAAATTGACATTTGGCCCCTGTAACATGGAGTCTGTGGCATTGTGGCCCAGAGATAGATCATTGGACCCATTTCCCATAGGTCCAGCATTGGGTCTAACAGACCCTGCCGGACTAGTGGTACCATCAAGAGCAAAAATTACCCCTCTCCATGCTCTTTCACCGTCTTCTAACTCATGCAATGATCTCTTATTTGCTGCTCTGATGCTTGCCAATTCTAGCTCTAATTCCTTACTTTGGGAAATACAAACAATATCAGCTTTTCTAGTTTTCTCAGTTTCAATTTTGTGAAGCAAATCAGCGTTTTCTCCCAAATAATCTGTAGAGTCCTCCTCAAGCTCACCATGTTGGCCGTCCTTCCCCCGATGCAGCCGGTCGCTCTGCCTAGCCTACGTGGTACCGGTTGCTCCCTGCTTGTCACGGTCGGCTGAATCCCCTGAATCCGGTAATGATTCCGAATCCTCCGGAGAATAACGTTTCCCCAGGTTGGCCACCCCACAATTCGGGCACTTGGCAACATTACCATGGTAAGAAGTATCGCAGGTCACACATTTAGTCATGATGATTGGTACATTCAGAAAAAAAATCTCCAATATGCAACCAGTGGTCCTTCCTGGAGCTAGGCAATATGGCTGACTACAAGGGCCACCAGTGAAGGAACCTGTTACATAACACCTGAATGGAAGTGGTGACATCTAGTTATACATTGGCAACTGCTACTGCCCATTTATCACCACTTATATGCGTGCATATAAGTAGCTTCAAAAATGAAATCCCTGCACCAAGAACTTTTTATTACACCTCATCGCTAAATATGGAGATCACTGGAAGTTTTGAATATGTAGCCTAGCATTCTAGACTTTTCCCTCATACCTTTAGAAATAACTAGATCTCTTTCATTCTTCATTGAGTTTGCAATTTGATTTTTTTTCTTTTTTTATTGCATTTTCTTTTTTTTTTCATTTCTAAATGTTGGCCCTCCTGGGCCACTGTACTGTACATCTACGGTAGTGAAATGCTTTACAAGTAAATGGCAAAGCAGAAAATGATGACAACAAAGTAATTTCTTCAGCAGAATATCATTGGTACACACAATGCATGCACAATTCTTTTTGAGGGATCCTATAGGGGAACATCTTGGGATAACACATGAAGTATGTATAACTGCAGGCAAGAGTGTTATTCCCAGCAATGCCCCACGAGAATTAGGTTATCGATACATCCATTATTGCTCATAACATATCATGATAACATAGCTTTGCCATAGTTTAGAATGTTGTTTAGATGCTCATTATTAGAAACCCCATAACCAACACTATAGTAGCGGCCATTCTCACTTTAATAAGGCATATTTAAATGCATTAGGCAGAATACTCTCTTCTTCAATTTCCCAGGATCAGGTAATGAAAATAACCTAGATACCAATACCCGTTTTGAAACCAAACAATGGAGTTGTTTATATAGTTAGAAATTCTACCAAGGTTAAAGGACCCGTCAGTCTTGCTGAATAATGATCCTCTTGGCCTAAGGAACCCTAGAAGTGTGAAACTCCTCTGCCATTCCACTTAATTAGGACCTGCATATCGTTTACAAGGAGCTGCTCCTGTACCCCACATCAATTAACAAGAAAGGAATAAGAGGAGACAGTACAAATTGATTCTTGTGTTTTATGCTTATGAAATACCAGCCAATACTTTGCCTCAGGCAGTCAGAAATCTGAGACTTGGTTTGTCACATTTTTCTGGAGAGTTTTCTTGGATACAGACAGGCATTTATATCATCAGGGATGTTTTGATGTTGTTCTATGTTTCTTTGTAAAACAGGATCATACCTCAAAAATCAAAAGTGTATTTAGAGTGGAGAAGGATAAAAGATGTGAACGAGTCGGAGAGACAATGAATCATGACACCTGAAATCCATATATGGTATTAGACTTCATGATATAACAGGATAATTGGCTCAAAACTAATTTGTTTGTATTTCCACTTCCTTTGTTTATTCCTCATGAACTTAACACCCAGAAATTAGAATGCCCTGTAATTGAGGGAGCAATATCAATTGAATTGATGATGATTAAGGTGTCAATTGATTATCTAGTCCTAAAAGGGCAACAAATCCCTTGCAATTGCTGCTCAACCTGTGTGGAATCTGAAGTCGCCAACCTGTGCATTTAAATGAATTAGTTTGAATTATGCATACTGCATTATACTTATTCATTTTTTTTTTAATTCAGGTTATTTTGCTGAAGGCACAAGGTATTGATCCTATGGTCCTCTTTTCACTTGGCTCCAATTAGGGCCTTTGTTTAACAATATTTCAATTATCAAGTGAGAGAAGCATGATGCTTACTTGGCTTTTCAGCTTGAAACTTTGGTGTCTACAGATGTGAGTTTAAGATTATTGTGCATATAGAAAATCTCAGTACATAAAAGATAAATAGTTGAGAGGGGAAAAAAATGACTGTTAAATATCATTATGCATAAATGCAGCCTTGGAGTAAGTTGTCTATGTGTAGTGCACATTCTAAAACTCCTTACTCCATCGTGGATACTAAGAACAATATAATAAACTTTGATTACATTGCCTTCGTGGTTGGTTCGCATACAGCAATATATTATGTAAAGAAACTACTACATTGGTTTTGTGTCTCTAGGTGCCATTTTTTACCATAGTATACCTTCTATGTGCAGCTCATTAGGTAAACTGCCATCCATCCAAGCTGCTTAGTCAGCAGTAAAATCTAAAATGGTCTCATGTGGGAGGATGTCATTATCTATACTTCATCCTTTGATTCCTTTGTTCAACTCATTTCTGGGTAAGAAGGGGGTGCTCCACAATTTATTTCATTATCCAACAGCATATTTAATTAAAAACACAACTCTAAGGGTAAATGTCTAAACCCCATCTAGTTATGTGTATGTAAGAATACAAATCTATGTATAAAGAGATATGGCTCTTTCATTGTTTTAAGATAGGCCTAGAAATACATTTTCTACAGTCCCCATAACCTTACCGTCATCTGCCCACCTAAATTACTCACTGGTAACATTATGTCTTCTTTCCTTTGCAGGTAAGAGATGTGGTCAGTCAGCAGGTGGTAAGTAAGGTCATTATGCACATCTTTGTTGGACAAGTATGCAACATGTAGAAAATAGACCCGTGGAAAATAAAATGTTCCACATATATAGTCAAACGGGTATTTTTCTTTTGTTATTTGGAGTAGGCCAAGGTCTGTATAACATTGTATGCAGCTAAACTGACTGTTTATTTTATTTATGTTTGAATATTACAAAGAGTTTGAGGTATTAAATATTGTTGTCTCGCCACCTACTCATCCATGTAACTATATAATTCATAGGGTTATGGTTTACTCTTTTCATAGAATAGAGTAAAATTTACACATAAACCTTGGCTATTGAGTCAAAAGCAAGTGACTTATCAGGGGATCGCTGGGCAGATTTATCATACAGATAGATGAATAACAATAATGCAAGATAATGGTTTGGGTTGATACAAAACATTTCCTAAAGAACCATGGCTGTTGGGATAAAACACAATTGCACAGACGGAACTGCAACAACCATTGAATCTATTAATACATGATCTATGTAATTGTGAATTGTGGTCAGACTAAAGGACCCAACTCACATCGCAGATGGTGGAAACAACCACTGTGCCTACTTTGAAGTGTAAGCTACCCTTGTTGTTGTGCTCAGGAGCCATGCCTCCTTCAGTGGGGCTGCTGCTGACTCTACCCTCATTAACCAGACAGAAATAGAACCAGGGAGTCTATATTTATGTCCTGTCAACATGTCTGCTGCACGTAATGGTCTGCTTGGTTGGGTGTGCTAAATTTACCACCTATCAATGTTTTTCATGTGTTCAATACATTCACTGGAGATGAATGTACTGGGCAAAGAAAAAAAGACAGAAATAGTTTCCATTTGATTTTTTCATCTTTGCCTCTATTTGGAAATCTCTTGACAATATTGCATTTGCAGCTGTAGATTTAAAAAGACAAAGACAGAGATGGGAAAAGTAATGACTAAAGGATAGCTGAAACTGAGCTTAATGGACTATGCTATGGAAGCAAATGATTTGCGGATAGATATAAAAATGAATATCTGTGATTATTTTCACTGTCTCAATGCATGAACAATTTTCCTGCCAAGAAAGTCACGGTGACTGTCAGTATGCTAGATAGCTATAAAAATATTCATTTCACCTCTTTCACAGGATATATTTGATAGAAGTTGTTTTGGTGTTTCTCATGATTTTACCCAAGGTTGTCAGGATCTCATGTAGAAACATTGACATCTTCTATATTGTAGATTCACATTATGAAGAAAGGCACTTTACTTTTAAAAGGACAAGTATCAAAAGCTTTTGCTTTCAAACTGTTTATGATTGAAAAAATGTTAGCCCTTTCCCAGGCTTCCATTATAATTGCATTTCTTGAGTCACTAACAAGATCCATATTTTCTTGCAACAACAGTAGCCTGTACAAAATATCAACTGATTGTAACATGCTCATTCTTAAAACATTTTTAAACAAAACAGATATTTTCATTCAGTTTTATTTCCCACATGAAACATCTCTTAAACCAGGCTCTGTGAACATAGTATTTCTCCTGCATCAAATGACATGAACTGCATGACATAGACAAACATGGTTTTTCATTTCGCATATTAATTCCATCATTTCAGAAAGTAAATATTCCACATTTTCCGAAGGTTTAAGATCCTCACTTCCTCTCTTCCCACCTAATCTGCCGTGTCAATCTAAGCAGACTTCACTATTAAACTATCAGCCTCATATTACATACAACATTTTATCAATTTTGTTTTGTTTGGATACCAGGAGGCTTCAAACAGTGAAGTAATCATTTTAACTTAACACTCACTAATGGTTAAATATGTGTTTCTGATTTTGATATGTGCTGTGGCATCAACATATATTCTGAAATAAATCAATAGTAGAAGTCAGTTAAAATACATAATACAGCTAACAAAGAGTGTATTGGATATCACATCATTATTAGCTGTAACAACTTTACTTTGGATATCCTGTATTCCCCATTATTTAAAACTACAGTGTTGGGTTTTAGAGGGGAATATCATAGTCATAAGGTGAGATATATTTCATTCATTCAGCTCATTGAAATCACAACGAAAATGTGCCATAGATAAACTGAAGACACAGATCCAAAACCATGATGACTTGTATACTTGTAGACGGCAGCTTCACACTCTAGAGAATAAAAGGTTTGCCTTTTATATAAATGCTGGCAATCATAAAACCTCTATCCTGTGCTATCGGCCATTTTTTATTGAGAAATATCAGTCAACAATGTATAAGCATACTCTAATATGGGTAATATAAATGTCATCTACAATCATGTAGCGGCTGTGGCATTTATAAATACATTTGCTCTTCCCCTTTGATATGCCCTGTAGGCACCTGCTTTGATTTGCTCTTTCACAAATTCCTCATAATTCAATGCAGGGTCCAATGTAACTATTTTCTCACTACTTATTGTTGATTCATGATTTTTCCATTGACATGTGTAAGCAAAACACATGGATTTGTTTATTATTGATGTTTGACCTATTTTTGTAACACAGATTATTAGAATGCCCCTGTACATCAGTGCATATCTAATGCTAAAACTCAACACAGGCACGGCTTTGACAATTCTTTTTATGATAAGTATCTGCAGACTTGCTCAGCAGAATTGTATCATGTTGACCACCTCTATGATACATTATGGCATTAGGCATCTTTTAAAGGGCTATAGAATGCATAAATATTATATTCAAATCAAAGTTGACCAATAACTGTCCTTTACACCGTTCACATTAAAATCGTTTTATTCATGTCATTGAACTTTCCATTTCTGACAATGTAGCAAATTGAGTTTAAAGTAACAGGTGAAAGTAAACTAACTTTGCATTGGAGATGTAAAGTTCTAAATATAACTCACGCTGTCAGAAAGTCATAGAGTAATTGTCAATGCAATCTCTTTTTTGAAGTAAATAGTCCTTGAGAAACAAGAATCTCACTGACTTAAATAATCCTGGTAGCTACATTAGATACATATATAATGGGATATCTGTATCTGTTATTTGTGAAGTGAATAGTCCCTGAGACGTCAGAATATCTTTGACTAAAGTAATAATCTTGGCTCTGTTTCAGATGCATAATATTATAATGGGGTGAAAATAATCTTTTTATTGTAGATATGGTTAGAATTTGAAAAGATTTTATAAAAAGTTCTTGTCTATGCTCAACTGGGTAGAGCAGATACCATTAACCCATGCCCTATATCTTTACCATGGGGTACCTTTTTTGACTATAATCTTTGGAATCATGAGGGTCCAAATAGATCACAATTATTATTAACCTAAGGTCCATTTGGCTATTGACTGGAGACGCTGTTACCATATACTGTTGAAGAGTGCAGTTCAATTACTTACCCCCCCCCCCCACAATTGGCATTAATAGGAGGAGTAAAAATACGAAGTCATGTTTCTCAATATTGGGGACCTCCTTCATCATCTCAGCCAGTATGAGCAACTTGCCTTGTATGGCAGCCTTCCTTATACTAGGCCCTTCTGGTGATTATTAGCTAACCTCAACATGTCTTTGATGCTTATGAATAAAGGAGAGACGCTGAATAGGAAATCTGAGCTTAGCCCGCAGAGTCAATCTAGACCTTCCTTTGTACATAAATATGTGGTGGTACCACCCTAAATCAGGTCACTTCCAGGTAGAATGGTGAAAGTCCTGCACGATATACAGTCAATGTTTTCACTTCTAGGCCTATAAAATGGGTTCTAAACAGGCTGTCTGTGTATGTATTGGCATTAAAATTATCCTGGAGGCTTGGAGAATATTTTTAAAAAAGATTGGAAAAGAATGAAAATGATTTAGATCATTTACTGCAGACAAAAGGGACCTATGATAGATGTGTAGTGACTCAGGTGGCAGACCACAAAATCACATTGGTGGTTTCCATGGTGATTTGTGAAAAATCTGATTGCACTTTGTTATGATTTTTGCCATTTCAAAAGCTACAATCTGGTATATTTGGCTTAGTTCTGAGGAAATTTTAAGTATTTGAAATATTTTGTCAAGCGTCAGCGATAGTGGATTTTTTCGGGTCGCAGCGCATATTTAGGGTGGTTCCACCTTAACAGGGGATAGGATTTTGCAAGGATCAGCAGAAATCTGTGTCATTTTTTTCCCTTAACCCTATTTTTTTTTTAAAAATCATCATTAGCTATTAGTGTTTAGGCCCTGTCCAACATGGATAATGAGGTGTTAAACTGTAGATTTGCTTTGATTTGACCCTAAAACCGCATGATTTTCATAAAATATAGGCCCCGAAACTGGCTTTTTACTGTTCAGGCCATTGAGGATATCTCATAGGGAATTTCCAGTTCATAGCTAAATTTGAAAAAATGGGTACATTTTTTACAAGGTACATGTCACCTTTGACACTGGATATCAAGGTATGGGTTAAAGCAGTAGATAGGGTGCCTAATTGATCAGAATTCTATTGTTTGTTTTTGGTTGCCATGGCAACATAACAGCTTGTCATTGCTCGTTATGCCCAATTTAGGCCCAAAAGAGCCATTTTGGCTTCAAAATACCATCATTGGGCACTTTTATTGTTTCTACTGCTTTCCCTAATTTCCTGAGAGTTAAGTGAGATATTCTGGCATAAAATAGATGGTCTGAGGCACGTTTGGAGGTACATTTGCCAGGACACAGTGCAATAAGATTTTTTGCTACATTCAAGATGGATACCCTATCCACACAGATGTGCCAAATTTCCCGACATTCCACAAGGCTATCCATGGCCCATTATTTACCCACCAATATGCTCTGGAATGGAGCTCATTAGCACTGTAATCATTGCTCATCACTTACCTCACCTCAAGCTAACTGCATAATTCTTCCCCTCTATTGTCCACTTGGCAAATCCCATCTACCCGTCTCTCATCTTAATTTCTACGCCTGCTCAGTCCCTCAAACAGCAAATCTATATACACTGCAGTAGACTTAATTAACACCCCTGCTCTAATTAATTTACACCCCCATTCTGCATGCATGTTTCCATAGGTATGCTAGAACTAAATTTCCTAGCCCTGCTATAGTACCCTGATTATTTGTATCTATTATTATACGCATGTTGTCCTTTTGATACCCTGAATGTGAGATTCCTTGATACTTTAGACCAACAATACTGTGGGCAATTTTAAAATGTTATTTCACTATCTTAACATTTAATGTATTTCAACTCGACACCTACTTCATATTTGCAGATCTTACTGAGCCTCCCGCCCCGCCATCACTTGGTTTTAATCCCTATGATTTGACCTATCAGAAGTTTATAGGACCTGTCGTGACAACCATAGACAGTTTATGTCGGTTTGTTTTATACACACGTATAATCTATATCAAAGGTAAAAAAAAAAAAAAAGAAACTCATCATGTTAATTTGGAAGTATTAATGCCTATATTCACTCTAACACGTAGATAAATCATAGATAAACGGACAAAAGGACTGAGTAGAAGCCCAGCCATGCATTATGCCCTTATTATACTTGCCTATTTTTGAATTGCATTGGGAGCTCATATCAAAATGCCAATATATCAGTTTACATCTTAATGTCTGCAATAAAAGCATCCATAGCTAATAACAAGAACTACTGGGGTGTTTTCACCTAGGAGCACAGTCCCCATTGTTGGTGGACAGTGCCATATTGAGTTGGAATTTAACAGGTTTTATTAGCCAAATAAGATCATACAGTTGAAGATTTTCGGAAGCATATATTTAACAGATGCACAATTACGAAAAAAGGAATAAATAAATGATTCGTTGCACAATAGGCAATAAATTGGTGGTTCCTGGTACAGTTAGTATGAATTCTGCATTTATTAAAATAAACTACAAAAGTGACGGTGTATATTGAATGCAGACTTGAAGTTACATAAATAGGCAACTCTTAGTAACCTAGTGCATATTAGTACTTAATTATTCAATTTCAACATTGATTCCTTTTTAGATTCCAGTTTTAGCACATCACCGCTTAGCTTTTCCCATAGCACCTTCCTTTGCACAAGACGGCTTTTATCATTTACAAGACAGGTTGAACAACTAAAATTCAGTTGTATTTTTGAGTTACCCCACAATGCGCGTACTGCAACATGGACATTATTTTGATCTCGGGTGGCCTCTTACATAATACCAAGAAGGCTCTTATCTCTTCTGATTTGTTGCAACTCACACTTAGCCCTCACAATTCATGGACTGACATTTCACCAGGAACATTGATTAGGTATCATAGATGCAGACAGTGATTCTGCATGGTTTGCAATTTTTGTCACCATAAGATTGGGGCCACATTTCTGCATGAAGTTAGCATGTTCTCTTATGTTAATAGGACAAATTGTGAAGCAATGGTTATGGAGGTATACGTCAACCAGAATAGATGCTTACCAGTGCTTGGAAATGTTTAACTACTTTCTGACTCCTTTTGACACCAGGTGTGTTGATCATTATTATAGGAGCTCTGAGAATTTATCTAATTACCATCAGTTCCTTCTAAAACAAATTGGACAGTTGTAACCTCTTGAAGTAGTAACCTTTTAGATGAACCTAATAAAATGAAGAACTGAGGTTTGTAAATATGAACAAGAAGTGCATATCGCCATTAGTTCTACATACCTCTGTATCTAGCAATGTATCTCAATTTTCGAGAACGAGACACAGATCCCTGATCATTAGTAGATCCAATGTCTCTTATCACCAGATCACAGCAAGCTATTCCCCTCTGGCAGGTTCTGATGCTAGATAGACATCAGCCTCTTCTCATTCACCCCGGGCCTATGTGGGGTGTTCATGTAAATCAGGTCAAATTATCTTTCTTTTTTTTGCTCAAGTCTAGGTGTCATCAATTGTGACTGAGATAATCTAACTAGTGCTATGTCTCCCAAGCTGTGAAGATTATTTCAGAAAATAACCCTATCATCAGATCAGTTTTTCTGTAATGATTATGCTTTCACCTTTTACATTGCCAGATTATTGGTCATATAAGCTGTAAAAGGATATCCAGCTTAATCAGTAGTTCCACTGCTGTCGGTCAGCCTTTATTTTGCCAATCTGAAGATTTTTATGATATTGCAAAAGTATAGAAAAATATCAGTTGGATTCATCTAGCTTAAAGCTATGGAACCAATACCGTTGGGGAAGGTGGAACAGATGAAGTCAATAGAGATATGAAGACTACAAGTGAAACTGCATTGAATTCTATTCATATCTACCATAACCTAAATACCCAAGGGTATCAACAGATAATTGAATCACTGCTCTTAGAAGGGGCAGGAAGAGAATATCAAACAGCAGTTAATGGTCCGAATGGTTTTTTTAATTAACATTGTTCAATTAGACAATCCTTTATTAGACTGCCATATCAATTATATTATTAATGGAAAAGAGGGATGGATCTTCTATTGTTACTAATGAAAAACCTTACCATAATATTTTTTATGACATGATGCATTTGGCGTAGAGGTACAACAATTATTTGTGATACTCCTGTTTGTCTCAAGGTTGACTTGGTACACCATAACCCATTCATGCTAAAATACACAATTTCTTTGACATGGTGAAGTAAGCATCTAAAACTGGCCAACAAGTAGCATTCATGAATGTTTGCTGAAATTGCTTGCCACTTACGAAAGAAGGCAAGTGAAATCGGTGTGATCATGAAATCACCATTTAGGTCATAATAAGAGGGGGTAATGAAAAAAATCATATCAGAACCATATTCATCCTGTCTGCTGACCCTCGGGTAAACTTGATGTGTGATTTGCAGGACAACTCAAAACAACACCATGCCCTGCCCTGTGCAGTGATGAACACTGTTTTTGATAAAGAACCTTTCATAGAGTCACCTCTATGAATATAGTTCTGTTTAACAATATGTGAAAGAGACAGTAAGGTCATAACAACAAGAAACATGCCCATTACTCCTGATTTACTTCTCCAAACATGACCTTATTATGTGCAAGAGAACACCTAATAGATAGGTGGCATATATATATATATATATATATATATATATATATATATATATATATATATATATATATATGCATGATCACATATCCATTCTGCTATTGTATCTGCTTCTGTCATTTCACTCATTGTCATTCTGGTTTAATCAAAGCAATCCTAATGAGAACAATGTCAGTTATGAGTAGCATGCTGATATTAAGGTCTTAGTAGTTGCCAAGCCAATCAGATACTGTGACCCCCCCCCCCCTTTAAGACTGTGCATTGCCTCGGGAGAAATATCAGTAATAATAGTTACCTGAGGCTCTTGTAAATATTGAAAGGTCCTTCCCCTCGCTGCCTACGAATTACCCATGATTTTTTAATTGTGCCAGCTATTCTCCCTTTGATCCATTGATATTACCATGCTTGAGAACCACCCTCTATATAGTGTGAAGCATTGCAACCTGACAAGGTTTTGTGTTATTTACACCCTTGTCTGCAGAGGGTCGAAAAGATTTTCCATGCACTTGAGTATCTCGTTTCCTATAAGCATCTTTGGAAAACTCAGCCAGTATCACCATAAGATCTATATATAATTACAAATAAAGACCGAGATTCTCACAAGGGGGAGTGGACCCAAGTTATTATCAGCAGCCCATACAGTTGCTCAAAGAGTCCTCACCCCAAAGATGCCTAATATGCATCACTTTTTTTCACAGAGATGTTCTTATTTTCACATCGATTCCTTGTAACACTTTACTGCTACCTAGCACTTCTTGTAAACATTTCACTCTCTACCTGCGATATAATCACGGTGGTTCACTGTTCAGTTTCACAATGACCCCTTATAGATTCAACAGTTATTTGTTAACAGTGTGAGACACCAGGGGATACGTGGCCAATTTCGAGGTTTTTGGATATATTCATAGATTGAGATGTTGTCCACCTCTTGGCACTGTCATTTACATTGAAGAGATATTTTTGATCGAGTTTTTCATTCTTTTTGTTGTCATATGATTCAACTTGATGGGTCCATATCATAGGAGAACTGTGTTTCCTCACAGGAGGGGGCCTTAGTGTATGTGTATGGAGTTATAACTAGTATCAGGACTGCCTACAGTTTGCCCAGTAGGGCCCTTATGCCTTTGGACATCAAAGGGGAGTGAGAAACGGTTCGACCTTTTTGAATTGTTCATATCATTAGCCATGGGAACTGAGGTTTGCAACACCTTTTGTGTAAAGGGTACTGTTAGGTATGGAATTACCCAATATATTATTTTGTGTCCTCGTTTGTTATTGCACCCTGCAAGTTATATGGCGTAGATCTCTGTGGTAGGCTGGTGCTATGCACCCCCTGCAGGTTACAGGCCACTCTGTGCATGCACAGGAGTATGCAGTGCCTCTTGGCCCAGGAGGGTGTTGCTCCTATAGTAAAAGGAAGAGCTGGCTAAAAATGCCCTCATTTCCAGTCCTTTCTTTTCATGTAGCTATAACTTGTCCCTTTTGTTGCTCATAAGTGGTCATTCAAGTACGGTGCTCAAAAAGGGGGATTTGAGTAGGTACCTAGTTGGGAGAAGTCAGTCAGTACTATAAACTATAAATAAACTATAGAGCGTGTGACATGAGTAGGTACCTGGTAGTGCAGCTCTCTCTATTTTAAACAAGGCAGGTGACTTTTCAGATTAATGTGGTGAGTGCAAGTACTTAGGTGAAGCAGTGCACGACTTGTTTAGAAAAGAGGGCACATACTCACAGCTCTTTTTACAATAGGAGCAACAGCCTACTGATTAGTTCAGTTCATTGCCACTGCAGCAGTATTTGCAGCATTGGTGCAGTGAACAAATCTTCTGGGGTGTAATACGCACAAATGTAGAATTGTTGATATTGGGTTTTTTGATCTAATTTAAAAAAGATATCTTATCTTAAGGCCTAATCAATCGTAATCAAGTCCAGAAAATGACACTTCTGTTGTCCTTTAAAGAGAGATAAACATTAGAAATTTACAACACAAAGGAGACGCTCTTATTGCCGATACGTCCCAAGTAGAAGTATCAGTGATATTGTAATATGTGACACTCCATAATTACTAAGGAAAATATGCAAGCCACAATTCAAATTAACATGCCATGACAAAATGAAGTATCATCCCACCTAGCCACCATGTACCCAGTCACTAGCATACCCCTTTGTCTATTGAGTGGAGTTCCATACTCTTGTTGGTGATTATGAGTGTTTAACTTAGTCAGTACACCATAATTATACGAATAGATGAAATGTACCTAAGGCTAGTTTTGTCAATAAAAGAAAGTGTTCACCTTGAATGTACACCCAGTTTGAAGTCTGGAAAACTTAACTTGATTTGCATCAGCTCAGTTTCCTGAACTGTTCTGCATACCCATTGCCAGAGATCGTTCCTGAGTTACAAAAATTAGTTTGAAGGTTTTGTTACAGATAATCAGTCACAGAAACCAGAATTTATTCTAGGTTTCATGTCCTGTTCCTGGCACCTAACACTCTCTAGCCACAGTTCTCCTGCAGTTATTTGTCCATTAACTTTTCTATTATATCCGATATCCACTTACTGGTTAAGAAAGTGCTTTCAATCTGACGCACCCACATGGGGAGACATGTCACAAAGACCATAAGGCAACAGTGCTGACAATATCACCTTTTAGGTAACTGCAGCAACCAAAAGGTCTCCTATCCCCTGAAAGCCCCGTGGACAAAAATCAGGACCCTGGACCCTGAAATCTGGCCGCTAATGGCAGCATTACAGCCCTCAAGGGCCCAGACGGCCAACTGATGCCCAGCTTTAGGCCAGTGAAGAGAGCTAGCTTCGTTTTGAGTCCAATTGGGCCATAAGGTCATGATGTCACACACAGAGAGGTCAGCTGCCCGTTGGCTGCCCGTTAGCTGGCAGTGTGCAGTAATAAAGGAATTTAAAAGATTTGGGATGAAGTGTGAACCAATGGAACTCCAAGCTCTAACAGAACTAGAAAGCCAGGGAGCCTAAGAATACTATCAGTCGGCCCTCAAATTATTTTTTTTTTGTATACAAACAGGAAGAGAGCTCATGACGCCCACTGATGGCATGCTCCATGGCCTTAACAAAGTGTCTATAAGAAACCCTCTGAGATAAGTATTCATGATTGAAAAATATTGAATGCAACTGAGCCTATATCTGTATATTTAAAACAAACAGTCTACGTTGAATGTTAAAGTTTCTGTGTTTTTTTCATCTGGGGGATGAAAAGTCATTCTAGGATAACTTGACTTTCACCATGATTAGTTGACTTTGAGAAAGGGGCTAAGTTACAATGATGGTAGAGGCAGTGTATATTCAAGCTACATTTTAAGATTAGAGTGTATCAATCCTACTTATAAACCTACAAAATCAAGAAATCTAATGTCCCAAATTTATTTGAAGAGCTGAATTTAGAAGCTGCAGTACTAGGGGTGAGAACGTGGGCCTTTTATCATTTCATCACGGTACGATAGGACCAACAGGTCATTAGTATGTGGAAAGGAAAGTTGGCAAACAGGAAATCTGAGTTTAGTTAAAACCAGTGTAACAGATGAACATAATTTCACTGTCTTCTTATTGTTACCAAAGTGTGCTATTGGTATGCACCAGTATTCCAGCCTGGGTTAAGCATTGGGGGAAAATAACCAAATGTCAACATACCTCTACACAAAAAAAAATAATGTTCAAAATCTTAGTCAGATGTTAGTCAAAAAGCCTCATTCTAACAAAACCTAGTCAGAAGCAAGTGCCTAAGTGCCCAAGTTTTTCTTAGTCAAATACGACTAACCATTAGTCAAAGTGCCCAACTTGCCTTGGCTTGCCTGATTTTGACTAAGATTCTTTAGTGGGTTTGACTAAGTATGCAATCTAATAATGGTAAGTGTAAGCTCTGCATAGGATCCACATCCCACAAGTAATTATCTCATCATTTAGGAAGCATACATGTGAAATGCCTCACATCATTTTCATTAGAGCCCCAGAGTCAATTACTCTGGGTTTCCCACAAAGAAGCAGATATATCTGTGGATATTTTACTTATTTAGATTCCCACAGAAAAGGTGTAATTATCTGTGACAAATCATGGAATATCATAACATTAGGGGAAAATCCCTTTTATTGAAGTCATGTCTTCAGCTACATTTTGGTACCATTCATGTTAAAATACTCCAAATATCTACAGAAATATAACATCTCAAAGATGGGATGTCAGCAAAATGAAGAAATTCAGGATAGGCCGTAATTCAATTAGGTGTTGATATATTGCTGAATAACTCATAAAATAGCTATCATTGGAAAATATAACAATTTTAGTAATAGTTATTCATAATTTTGGAACTAGAATTGATAATTTTATTTTGTTTTCAGTTTTTAAAACCTAATGGATGGGTTAATAACATAGGGTATATTTTTATCCAAAAAGAACAAAATTATGGTTTCCATGGCAACCAAATGTCAACAAATATGTTAAATTATGGGAAAAACGTTCTTTTTGCCTACTAAATAAGGCCTATTTAGAATAAAAATAGAGTTTCGGCCATAGCATATTCTGATTCTTCAGGAAAATTAATCTAAACTTGTTTTCTTTTATTTTCTACTCTTTCTAGCCATATCTCCCATTTAGAGCATATGTGGGTATTTCCCTTAATGTTATGATTTTCCATGTTTCGCCTAGTTTATTTAACAAATCATTAAACTATTTGACATATTTTGCCAAGCTTGATGTTATATTGAATTGTGAAAGCCTCAAAATTATACAGCGCCTGAAAATCACCATCATTCTGACATCCATCGAATAGTTTATGGTACACAGCTACCAGAAAAATCCTGTTTCAAACCACACTGCCACCTGGTGTGTAAAGGCAATACTATGCCAATATAGCTTAGTCAAAGTCATTAAGAGATCTTAGTCAAAGTGACTAAGTGACAGTGAGTAAGATGAGTTAGCTTGCCTGAAACTCCCAGCAGATACCTTATTCAAGATTGTGGTTGGAGAGAGAAACTGATTTGGGTAGTCAATGTGACTAAAATAAACTAGACATTGTAACTCACACATTAGTCATATGTACTAACTAAGATTATTTGGGCGTTTTGACTAAGTTAAGTTAGACTGACTAACATAGATTTTTTTCTGTGTAGTTTAATGGTCCTTTGCTTTTCAACCCAGTGCTTGGATTAAGGTGGGTCGCTACCATTGAAATTAAGTCTACTGCGCAGGTCCCTGCTAGAAAAGCAGTTAATTACAGCCCTTACATCAATGAGACAATGCAGTAGAAATGGTAGGCCTTTCACAGTGACCGAGGGCATATAATGGAGACTTGCCGGGTGCAGTCGTATCATGTTAATCCTTACGTGCCTTAGCACCCTTTAAGGCACAGTTTTGGGCTAAAGATTTAAATGCAAAATATTGAAAGATATTATTATCCAAATGTTTCTTCTGGTCCAATCTTATGAAAGAACCCTTGCAGAGCTCTGAAAAGCACAGGAAATACATGCACTGTAAAGGCTTTGGAGGTTTTGGCAGTGGGTGTAAAGAGGGTACTATACATAAGCAGCCTAGCTCACTCCACACTTCACGAACATGATGTTGCAATAAATCACCGACATCTACTCAGTCTATTCAGGTCCAAGATGAAAACTATGAAGCACAGGGATTGGTTTAGTATTGAGGAGAGAAAGAGAGTACCGCACCCATATGCAGAACAAAATGTGACCCATCTGGACAAAACATGCATCGGGGGTGGATTATTATTTTTGCATCTCGTCCCCAGGGGGCAGTGTATGAGGAAAATATACCAACAAGTGCCTTAAATTAATTTCTGATGCTAAATTCAATGGTATGCTCAGAATTATTTCATCTCTACTGAAAACGTTCCATTTATGGAATGCAAAGAAGCACCTGTTGCCATGGAAACATAGAAAATTGGCATTTATAGCAATTTCCGGTAGCCATAGAAATCACCCCATTATTCTAAATGGGAATCTTTGTCACAAATGATATTTGATATTTACATAAGGAACTCAGAACCGAAAACAGACCCTAAAAATTCCCTCTAGAGCCGATTTTATGACAGAAACATCACATTTCCTTGTTAATATTAATTACAGAAGAACTGCCTGGAATATTTTAGCTAAAGATATCTGATTTTAAAGCAAGTTACTCAAACTTTAAAAGACCTTTCCCCTCCTGGATGCAGGTTTTCCCATATCTGGTCACAAATATCACAGCCATACTGGATGACCTGGACCCATCAAAGTAGCTACTAGTTTGAGGGTTAGTTTAAAAAGAAAAACAACCCTACAAAGGGACTGTGATGATGAACTAGGAATTTCAATCATCCAACCTCAACTAACTGTATTCATTTACTAAAATGAAAATGTATTAACATCAAAACCTTGTAAATAGATTGGGAAGACTTTTCAAATACCAAATCGATTTGATTAGTTACTCAGGCCAGAGTTGTCACAAAACAGTCCCATTCAAAGACAAATGAATTTGATGGTGATGGTGATGACCTACCCCAACCTCCATTTTCAGTTGCAGGGGTTTCAGTTTTCTATTATAATTATTATTTTTTTTTAAAATCTTGATATCAGCAATTAAAATGAGCGCAGTTTCTTCAACCCAGTTCCCTCTAAGAACCACTTGCCTTTCCCTGTGCCACTTAAATCCAAGAATGGGTCAATTAACAAATTAAATTAAGAGTTTTGATAACTGTGCAATAAGAAATGATTCATCTTCTTATTGGCACTTTTAGCCAGGTTCTTTCATCTTCTTTTTCAAAAGTCGTTACTTTCTCCTGGATCACTTTATAACCTGTTAGTGCCATAATAAAGCAAAGTGAAAAACGCCTTGATGGCCAAGGCATTACTGGGAATCATTATCTTAATCAATATGAGCCAAATTAATGAGAATTATTTAAATTGATGAGATTCATTACATTAAAACGTTAAAAAGAGTGCAATACAAATGCTTTGAACCATACACTTTCTCAGGCAATTGGTACACCCATAAGGAGAAAAAGAACATTATTATAAAGTTATAATCATGGCAATGGGTTACTATGACTTTGGTAGTACAGCTACTACTTATGGGGATGCCTTCAACCACGAACCATCATTGGCTGTAACTCCAGATACTTATTAGCTGTGATGTAAAATCTAAAGTGAATAGGTTGGGATGCTGGGTGGAGAAGGAGTTGGTTGTCTACCTGACATCAAGTCATCCTCTCTCCACACAGAGATATTGCAAATACAGACTTCAGACTTCAGTAATGCTGGAAGAAGAGTACCATTCCCACCAGGCATTCTAGATACAAATTATCTATGTTGCAGCGAATGTTGCCTAGAATTCTTTTTTTTAGCCTGAGGATTGTTATAGACCCATGTAGAAAGACTGACATTTTTATCAATAACATTGTCTAAAACCTCAGCTGATTTCTCATTTATCACACACATCTGTTGCCAAGATGGATAAATGCCAGAGACTGACCAAGGTTTGTGAAAGCTGCATTCAAGCATCCTAGTGGACCTATACATTTATAAAGGGTCTTCATGATGTATCAATGGCATTCTGTCTATGATGCCAACCATAGAACATGAATAAGGGGACACCATCCTTTCTTTCAAGGGTTTATAGTGAAAGGTTCTCTCAGCAGGCATGTCTGAGGTTCTTGTCTGTGGCTCCAAAGTAACTAGAAACATGAGATGAAAACTACTTTCATGCAATATATTGTCTCATTACTTTACAAGTTGGGGAGAATCCACGCCTGAACTGCTCGTCACCCCTTATATTTAGACAATACCCAGGGGAACCCACACACGTACTGTCACTTGCTTGTTAGGAATACGGATTAATCAAAAGGGGAAACTATCGACAACTCAAGTAATTGGAGTTGTGGCTTAATACCCCTGCATACCTGCTTAGCTGCCCAACAGGCGGATACATTTGTTCTTTAAGTGGAACCATGAAAGGGTGGGAGGCATAAGGGGAAAACAAAGATTGGAAATCCTCATTGTACGGTGAAATATAGTCCTGATTTGCACTCAAGGTGGGGGGGGGGGAATTGTATGTTTTTCGTAGGCTCAGACCTATGGCTGATTGTCTGTTTTTTAGTTAAAAAGGGATAAGTTATACAACCTTTGAAAAGTAATCCAATGTTCTTAACCTAAAGTGCCAATGTTTTGTAGTTGCAATATTTTTTTTCTGTTCAAAAGCTTTTAATTCAATAATACTCATATCAGTAAATCTTTTCCTCGCGACGGTTGTAATAAAAGGTATAACAATAACATGGCCTTGCATGGTGTAAAGGATTGATGAACTTTACTAATTCGCCTTGTCAAAAGCAGTGTATGAGTTTCCTTTAACCAGGATAAAGAAATCCACAAAATATTATGAAAAATGAAACACTTTTATCCAATGGCCTAATGGCAATTTAAGGTTAAAAAAAACCCTCTTATTAAAAGACAGAGTACAAAAATTAAAGGAAACCAGTTTGAAATAACTGATTAATAACCATATCTTCTTTCTCCTTACAGAGTGGATGTTTGGGGCCTTCCTGTGTAAAGCCATCCCCTACATGCAGGCTGTGGTTGTATCCGCTAGCGTTAATACACTAGCTGCTGTGGCAGTAGAACGGTCAGTATACCTTGTTATCTCTCAAATGTCTCGTAAGTTTTGATGTGATGAAAGTCGATCACTCAGGTAGCCATTTCTTAAGGTACTACAACTGCAATAATAACCATTACATAAGGATGGTAATGACTTGGTTCTCAATGTTTCAAACTGGAGAGCTCTTGCTGTTGTTAGACCATCACTAACCTGGTGCTGAAAAATGAGATTTAATACTTTAAGATGTTTCTTAACACAAATTATACTTAAGCTAGAGTTTTGGAGAAAAAATATTGAAAGTTGGAATAAAGTGCCTTGTGGAGCTAAATATGCACCATTTCAAATTTTATGGTGATTGGATGAAAATGTCCAGTGATAAAGGGATTTGAATACTGACCTCTGTGGAGAATCCATGGTTGGATGTACAGAGCTTGTGTGTCATATTCAAAAGGCTTTTATAACTGGATATTACTGAACTACCTGAAATACTTGTTAAAGGTTGATCTGCCTCTTCATTACAGAAATATGGAGTTACACATTTAGCATGCTTAGTACTCATTGTACACAATACTGTCTGTTGCAATGGTAACCATTTACGTTGGCAACGATGAAATGGGCCCAAGATCACCCTAAATGAACAAGTAAATGGTGTACATTCAAGGTCAAATTTAATGACTTCGACCTTGGCTAAGGTCACCCATATTACATTTAATATTAAGGCTCATATAGCATATACAAATGCATAAACCCTTATGAATGTATGAAGTGAAACCATACAAGTCATGTATGTACATATATACTTTTTTATAGGAAATCAGATGACCTATCATCCTAACAGCCAACATGTAGGTCACACTTAAACAAGAGGCCATATCTCTGGAACTTATCCATGGCAACCGAATTTTGCATGCAGACATTTGTATATGAGTTTTACAGATCTAATAGATTTGGATACCAGCCACTAATTTATCAGATCAAAGTCATTTTTCCAATTTTCCAATTCGTCTCTTATTAGTTTTTTTGTTCTTTTGGTTGCCATGGCAACCAATATACATTGGTTGGCATTTTGACTTTTGAGCTTTTTTTGGAAACTCTAAGGCAGAAACTTCAAAATATGATTTAGATATATAATGCATCTTATATCTTTTGTTTTAGGAACTTGTATTTTATGGTACTCTAAGTGACCTACATTGCTAGGTCTTTAGTATAATCAGGGTTATTCTAATTATTTAAGTATTTATGTTCAAGGTCCGCTTGAAGTCCAACACTTACAGATAAACCAAACACTAATAGTTCCTTCAACAAAGAGAACTTTAGATTCAATAGAATATAATTAAGCAATGCCACACATAATAGGCATTTCTCAAGCTGCAATGACAGCCAGTAAGATTCAGAGTGCCTATCATTTAACCATTATTCACATACAACTGTTTGGCCATCCCACCTTTCTTATGATGTGTTGTTTCAATAGACAACCAACTTCATTCTGACTGGACCGCTATTTTATGTGAAAACTTACATGGAATGACCTATCAAGGGCGAACCATTATTACTTGAGGTGGTGTGCTAATTCATAGTGGTGGCCCTACGTATGAGTGCATCACTATACTTCATTGTGTGTCAAAATGTTGCCACTTGCATGCAGTCATTTAATCTATCAAAGTTATGTGCATTGTGTGTACATATTTCCATGCTACTTTCCAAACTAAATAGGTTCTAAATGATACATTCTAAGAGATACCATGCATGTGAGAGCTTGTGAAATCATCATGGATCATTATCACACTGTTTGTCTAGCTTCATAATTCACTTCCCATATCTTTTCTGGCAAATTAATAGGAATGAGATATAGCTGCATTATCTAATTCTTCTTATTTTTCTCTATTTCCAGGTATTTTGCAATCTTTTACCCACAAAAAATGATCATCCGACCTGAGTATGCGGCAGTGATTGTGGCCATCATATGGATGATACCAATGTGCATCCATGTCCCTTGGGCAATCTTCAACCAACATATCCAGTGGCGTTCCCGTCCATCTGCTCCCCCAATATACCTATGCACTCCTGTCTGGAACAACAAAGGTGTGGAGCGGGGCTTCTTCCTCGGTGTGGTGTTTCTCACTTGTTACCTGGTGCCCCTATGTTTCATCAGCATTTGCTACTCTTTCATTGGCATCAAGGTCTGGAAACGCAACGTTGCTGGCATCAGGGGCACCAAGACTGAGCGGAACATCCAGCGCTCCAAGATCAGAATTGTGCGCATGCTCATTGTTGTCGCAGCAGTCTTTGCTTTCTCCTGGCTTCCCTTGTACTCCCTACGCATGCGGACTCTGTTTGGAGGCACCGTGGAGGAGCCAGAAAAGAAGGTGTTGAGAATTGTTATTCCACTGGCACAGTGGTTGGGCTCTTTCAACAGCTGTGTGAACCCACTCATTTACTGCTATTTCAGTGAGCAGTTCAGGAAAGGCATTTTAGCTGTGCTCAAGAGCAAATCCTGCTGTTCCAAGGTCAACCTCTCAGCTAGTTCAATGAACAGCTCATCAGCAAGGACATCTTAGCTCTAAGTGGCTAATGTTTGAGCATTCAATATCAAACTTAATTGCTAGCTGCCAGTTATATCAACATAAGGCTCATTTATGAAGCTCTTTGAGATCTGAATGTGCTGTAACACAATTATATTTAGTTGCTACAACACAGGAACATTGCCCTGACAAATAAACTTGTCATGGCTTCCTTTCAGGAATCTGTCCAATCCTACATGAATGCATCAGTGTGTCAGCATGATTTATTAATGTAGGAGAGTACCAGGAATGCATCTGACCCTTCAGAAGTGCATCATTTTTTTTCGCTGATAAATTAATGCTGCCTTGGGAAAGTAGACTCATATTGCAAGGTTCACATTCATATTTCATGATAACCTATTGGCATAATTGTATCAATGAACTGTGTAGCACTCTGTAATCGATGTAAAAACACTACTTATGCGGTGTATGAACACATTAGCTTTATTATCCTATTCATTAGGAAGGAAGATGCGGTAAATCACAGGAAATTACACACACTTTAACCAAAAGGTTTATCAGGGTAATGAGATCCCCTCTGCTAATGGTGTTTTATCTATGATCTGTACATTGACATTTAATCATACTTTTAAACCAACTGAATACAGATCATTGCATCTATTTTGAAACCTGGTTGATCAAATTTGAGAAGCGATTCGTCAACCTTAACTCTGAGAACTGGGTATTCTCAAACATTAGTAGTAGCATATTTCTTGTTCACAGCTATTGATATGATGTAATAATTATAAGGATGTATTCTATCAAACATAATCATTTGTAATTATCACGCAAAGTGCAAACCGCCAACTGTATGTCTTATAGTAGAAGCTACAAGAGCTCAATGATCTAGGCCATCAAAGATGGTTTTGTACATTTATTTGAATATTGATTTGCTCATTCCAAGCGTTTCTGAGATTTAATTTATAAATCGCCCTAGGAAATCAAATTTCTTTGCCAATAAGAATAACAAAAAACATTACTAACAATAGCTCACAATATCATAATTGTCCTATGGGCTTTTGAAACCACAGTCATAATAATGTGACTCTGATGGTAAGTTCTCAATTACACAGAGCACAATGTAAGTTGTTCCAATTTGGCCTCTTTTTCAAACTTCTCAAAAAACAACTACTATTACTATCACATAGTTCCCATGTAGCATACAACAGAAGCTCATTTCATTCAGGGAATTTCAGCCAAATTATATAAACAAACAGGAGAGTAGTTGATGCTTATCCCTGCCAGAATGTGTATGTTGGGTAAATCGGCTGAGAGAACCTGTAATCAGTGAGGGAGCAGCTCAGAGTGTGTGATATACTCACTGTGATGAGCAAGCTCTATTTGTGACCTTTTTTACATGGTTCTTGCTAGCCTGGTTTTGGGTTGATTTGGCTCAAATGTTTAAGGCATGATATCGGATTTATAAATGCAGGTTGGTTTTCACAAAGTAAAGAGTTTTTTTTTATAAGACCTGAAGAGGTGTATATGTAATACATAATACAAGGTTTATTTCAGGGTCGTTGCAGTAGCTTTTTCTTGTAATTTCATCAAACGCCATATGTATGTACATTAATGTTAGCTCATGATAAACTACTTCAACTTGTCCATCAATGCTAAGCAACTCCTCATTGTCAAAACATACAGATAATGATGTTTCGTAATGTGAGTGTTTCATCCGGGCATAGAGACGTCGGCTCAAAGAAGCATTTGCTCAAAGGTGTATAAAAGTCCTTAGATGTATTAAATATGAATAACAGTTGTCAATAATATGGTTTAGTACAAACTACTTTTCTCTTTGAATTTATAAATGTTCCAAGCCTCATGCTTTTTCCAATCTCATGGACTGCATTATACTATTGATGTTATCATTTTTTGGCGGCCGCTCTGTATATTCAAGGCCCACTGTGAAGTAAACTATGAAGTCAACTATGGCGTCATGAAAATGACGTTCTGGAATGTGTCTGAAATTGGTCGCAATGGCCAATTAGCAGACCCAAGAGTTCGTTAATCGGGTATGGTTAAACTTGTTGAATATCAGTGGGGTATATATGAACTGTAGCTATTATGATGGTGAACTACTATTGTACATTTCAGTATCAAGTTAGTGTGTTTTTTCTCTAGTAATCTATGTCGTATATATTCAAAATAATATTACATCCGTAATATATATATATATATATATATATATATATATATATATATATATATACTTAGTACAGTATAGCTTCAAGACAATTTCATCTTGTTACGCAGGCAAGCACAATGTAAATACACAAAAAGCTGGATGTATTTTCCCTGGCTTGATGAATAGTGCATTTATTGATATTGTTGTATCAACTATCACCGTAAAATATCTAATAAATGTCTCCTTGCATCACCTCTCCTATGTGTTCTACAAGAATAGTTATTTTATACGTGCTTCTTTATCTTGTCGAAGGTCTAGGTTCTAACCTTACACCCTGACATAAAACAAGGTATCTGTAATATGGTAAATGACATCCTTTTGTGATCCTAGATATTAAGTCTAACAGTTTAATTCCCTATCAAAAATAAAGTTTGTTAGTTTGATACCTCAAGAAATATAATCTGATCATCAGTTTACCGTAACCATTGTAAATTCTTTCCCTGATGTATCTATTTCAGGGGTGGTTTATACTTGTGCATGTGAGTTTATTAGAAGCATCCCCTTCATATGAGTGATGGAAATAGACATTGTTTCATAACAGTGCAATACATAAGCAATTGGCCACGACCATAGAATATAATTATCTGAATCATATTCCCTGAGGTGTGACTAGAGAATCCCACAAAGCCATTGAAATCTAAATGTTGTACAGCTAGTTCCATGGGCATATAGAGTCAAGAGAAACACTGCTAGGTGACCAATTGTTTTTTTTAATGCTTGGTGGGGAGTCATAGCTAGGATACCCATGTGGTTTATGTGGGTCTAAAGGGATAATCCATATGAGGGATTTTCCATATGCATTTAAAGATGAATTTTACCCTGTGAAACATGTGTGAATCTTTCTTTAATTGACTATATATTCTAGGTAGGAAATAGCACTATTATTCTTATCATTTAAAATCGAGAGGTACTCTAAGGGTATCTATGATAAAAACATTTTTGACATAATTTGATAATTACCCAAGCGAGGTAGATAACAGTGACTTTTAATGCACACAGTGTTCATTCATGTTTCAACTCACTCACGTTTCATGTTCTCTTGGCTGCTAATAGACTAAACAATAGTTAGGAACTTCATTTTCTTGTAGTCTATATCCACTTTTAATGCATAGGAAACATGCCTGAAAAAGAATTAAACTGGTTTTGTTCAATATCAAAATTGGTCTTATCTTAAATCTAATTATCTGAACAATATTTTAGGTTGTCATGGTGATGATAACCTAAAAGAACAAATTTCTATCATTAGTCTTCCTCTTAAGGTACTAAGAAAAGCTACCCAAGCGCTTGCCCAGGGACTTCTAAGTAAATCTAAGTATTTACTGTTTAAATTGTTATATCTATCCACTAGTTTAAAGGAAACATTGCTTGAATAGCAACTAACCTATGTATACTCAAAAGATGTTAAGATCCTTCTGTTATATGACATGGGTTATAGCAAAAAATGCCCCACGGATACAAAAATAAAACATGCACCTAACTTTGTATAAATCATCACCATGACAACCGCCACTTGGTAAACATGGAGACAAGACAGATTCTGATCATTCAAAGTACCTCAGAAATATCAATCGCCATGTTTAAACATCTTCCCTGATGAAGTAGTATAAATTACTACGAAACGTCGCAATAAGATCACCATCAAAACTGCCTGTACAAAATCATCAACTATTAAATTTTATGTCCTTCAATAAAAAGCTTGAATTGAAACTCCACTTGTCTCGTTTTTGTGAGATATACTATTATCTTCAATTTCTGCTACCATCCACTCAGCATCCTACTTTGGATCACCAACAAGTGAGAGAGCAACGAAAGGTATGTTGTGGTATAAATTAGTACTTGTTCTAAAACAACAACAATCACCAAAAGCATCCATAGTAGGACCCATCTTGCAATGATATTGACGGACCCTCGAAAAAAGCATTCCTGACGACCCAGGAACCATCAGACTCCCAGCTTACGAACTACCACACTACAAATTAGCCAGAAAAAATATCCATCACTCTCATCAAAGCCACCAAACACAAAGACTATCTTAATAACTGCACCATACGCAACGTTGTACCAAAAGGACTCCAAATCAAAATTTCTGCCCAAATCCCAGAAAATGACTGGGACTTTCATCTTAAGTGGGACCAAACCCAACTTGAATATGGAAAAAAGCTAAGAACACTTCTGAAGGATTACTACACCACCAGGAAAATCAAACAACAATTTGATTATGATAAAATTCTACCAGAAATAACAGCAAAATGCAGCGACAAGGAGTACGACCTAGCCTTCAAACTAATCAGAAACCTAGGCACAGAAGTGGAAACCAGCGAGGCCAAAAAGAAAAAAACAACAAAAAATCGATGGTCTAAAACAATACAACCAACAACAATGACACAATCTGCAACTTCAGCACCAAGCCCCTCTCAATAGAACAAACAAAACTACTACACAAATTTAAAGGCCTATCTTATGTACCCACACCAAAACATACACACCATGTGTTTACAATCAGAGACCCCCTCCTGTTCAACAGAAGAATATTACTCACCCATCACTACCCGGATACTCCACCCATCTATTCACTCAACAAAGACATCTTCCCATAAGAATCTAAGTGGTGGTTTCCACCATCACCATACTATGAAGACATCAAAACCTTCAACTCATATATACTAAATAACATGTCAAAATCACCAACAAACTCCAGAAGACCTACCAATCTCACCGATCCTGAGCTACAAGCCTTAGAAGAATTAATAATGGATGATGAAATCATCATAAAACCAGCTGACAAAGGCAGGTCCATTGTCATCATGAATAAAGAAGACTATATAAGAAAATGTGAAGACCAACTACCAGACCACAAATACTACCGACAGACCCAATACGACTGCACACCTTACATTGCCACCAGATTGGAAAAGCAACTTAAAAAGTTAGAAAATAAACAAAAAAACTACTCAAGGCATGGCTGCCAAACTGTTACAACCAAACATCAGAACATCCCTCTTAGAAGTACACAATACCAAAGAAGAGGTCCCAGGAAGACCCATACTCTCGGGTATAAATTCCCCCACAGACAGAATATCAGCCACTCTAGACAACATACTACAACAAATACTACCCAAAATACCACATGTACTTAAGGACAACAAGGCCTTCCTGAACCTCATACAAGAGTTGCACACCCTCTCACCAGAAGACATCTTAGTTATAATTGCTGCTAAGGCCCTATACACATAGATCCCACATGAAGAAGGACTGCTAGCAGTAAGAAACTACTCACAACCTTCCCAAACCCACAAATAGATTGTGTAACTGCCACCAAACTACTCAGAATGGTCCTACAAAACAATACCTTTATGTTCAACAACAAATACTATCATCAAGTTCAAGGAACCGCCATGGGGACTAAAGTGGCCCCCATTTACGTCAATGTTTTCATGCACACTCTAGAGACAGAAATACTCTACAACACTGCCTTCAAACCAAAGGTTTTGAAAAGATAAATTGATGATGTTTTTTTGCCATCTACAACTGCTCCGACGCGGCCCTGGAAGTTGAAATGGAAAGACTGAACACTCTACATCCCAGTTTCAAATTCACACATGAATCCAGCAGAGAAACCATCAATTATTTAGACACTACGGTATATGTAAAAAATCTAAAACTTAAAAACCAAAGTACATAAAAATCCTACGGACTCAAACTCATACCTACACTACTCATCATACCATCTCAGCCACCAAAAAGATTCCATAGCCTATAGCCAGGCCATAAGATACAAAATGATCTGTTCTGAAGAATAAGAATTCCAAAAAGGATGTCACCACTTACTGAATATTCTGACACTACGTGGCCATCCCCACAACAAAGATAAATCATCTATCCAGAAAGCAGCTGCAATCTCATGTGCAGACCTCCTGATAACAAGAAAAAAGAAAGCACAAGCAGTCATACCGTATATATTGCCGTACACTCCAGAAAACCACCGAGCTAAACTACATCTCCAAACAGCTAATGGCATGCTGTCAAGTTCACCTGAACTTGACAATATAACCAACAGCAAAATTGTGATTACCTGCAAACGCTCATCTAACCTACGTGACCTACTGATACACTCAGCCTTCCCCAGAACTGTCACTGCCCACCAAAGCCGCCCATGCTTCCAAAACTGTCACTTATGCAAATGTGCATAAACTACAGGTCATGTCATTGCCAAACAGCAAACATTAATTGTGTATATCATAACATGCCCTGCCTGCAGAATGCAGTATGTGGGTGAGACAGGACAACACGCGGTAGAAAGATTCATTGGCCCAGCAACGCTATTTTAAGATGGGACCCGTGCTCTACAGTGTCTCAACACTGTAAAGACCATGATATCCTACCCCACCAATTAAAGTTAACACTACTTGATTCCACACCTGACAACCAAAATGTCCGCCTGCACCTTGAAGAAGCATACATTCAACTATTTGTCTGCTGCATCCCTTGAGGGATTAACCGGAAACTCTGAGGTCAACAAAATGACCATCTCATACAGATTGCACGAGACCACGACGTCACCACTCAACGTCACCCAGACAACCAAACAGATGTTGCCTAGCAACGGCCAACTTGTTGACAGACCACTATGAAAAAAAATGGCACATTTTTGTCAATGTCACGTCACAAGATGACGGCCGTCCTTTGTAATAACAAGTAGGAGCCATGAGTGAACAAACAACGAAATTGCCGACCATGAAAAATTATATTAAGTGTGATTATTGTCCATGCTTCTTCAAACAAACCGACTTTGCCATCTCCAAACATTTAAAAGAATTTCACGAGGGTTCAGCCACCAACGACTGCATTCATAACACATCAATCTGTAAGTACTTTTGTCCACTTCCAAGCTGCACAAAGAAATTCAGTTCATGTAGCAACTTAAAAAGACATCAATATAGTTTCCACCAAAGAACAAACTTTTCAATACCCAAGCCGAGTCTGAATTATAAAATCAAAATCGAACCTTGGAGAAATAGTAAAATGACCACTGAAAATGTGAAATTCAGACTTGTTTATTTGGACGGCCCCTTTTTTTTTCAGGCCGCACCGCCACCCCTGGGAGTGACCGTCCAAAACTGAAATTCACCAAACTACTAAGCATGCCTGCCTGATGAAGTAGTATAAATTACTATGAAACGTCACAATAAGATCACCATCAAAACTGCCTGTACAAAATCATCAAAGTTCTTTTATGTCCTTCAATAAAAGGCTTGAATTGAAACTCCACTTGTCTGGTTTTTGTGAGATTGGTCAAATGCAGAGAAGGTGAACAAATGAGGGGCACACAGTGCAGAATAACAAAAGTCAAAATAACACAATAAAACCTTATCCTCTATGAAAACCATTGACTGGCTTTCTCCAAAAACTGAAGTTTTTATTTATGGTCAATTAAAGGTGAGCCATTTTCTTGAGGCATCCGAGACAATAACTCTAGAAATTGGTCAATATATGTTGTTATGCATCCCATCACCTCCTTATTCTAGCTGTAAGTATAAACAGTGATGGGGAATAGGTATGCCCAGTACGATAATGCTATCTCTATAACTTTTTATTTTACAGGCTGAGGAAAAATATTGAAAAATCTCAAACTTTTTGCTTGACATCACCAACTTTACCATATATTCACCAAAACTACTGTAATTACTACTAGAATAACTGGAGTACATCTTCAGTATATCTGCTAAGTAGAAAACATCATGGTTTAGGTATGCATGGTACCATATTTACATGGGACTGCCTGAATACACGGAAATAGTTAATGTCTCGGACGCCATGCTACACCTAGTTAACATCTTCAAATCTCTTTTTAAACAATAAAGTTCAACACAAAACAGTCAACACTTGGAGGTCATATTAATAGACCATCATTTTTTAAGCATTTTTACTATGAGTGGTGCCTTCAAAAATGACAGTTCTATATCAACTTTTTCCTTACACTTTCCTGAGTCTGCACCAGTTTTTGATCATGCAAACATGTCTTAATACCACTTCCACACCTTTGCTTCATCAGGCCAATATGTGTCCTATCTGGATAAGCTATGATTAGGACAATCCTGTTGTTTTGAGGCCCAGGGTAGTAAAATATTTGAATAATGAGTTAATGTCCCGGACGCCTCAATATTTCTGCCACCCTGTTATGAGCCCCAGTAGTATCAAGCATCGTGAAATATGTATAAGTTAATATGTTCGCTTGGGAATTAATAATAATAAATATTATAAGTTAATATGTCCGAATGGGAATATAATAATAAATATTATAATTACATTATAATAATATCACAAGTGGAATAAGAAGGAGACAGTGGGTTTGGTGAGAATTGACTTAGTCAATATCAATTCTGTACATGCCTTTATTAATAAGACAATAATTTAATAATATAATAATACAGTAATACAATAGTAATACAATAACAATATAATACAATATATACAATAATAAGATTTAAAAGTTAAAATTTCCGGCACCACCCAGCGTGGTGTGTGCCGCTCGAAGGATATACGCCAACTGACGGTTAATTTGGATCCCGCAGCTTTTATAGGCGCTATTGTTTTCCATGACGTCACACATACCAATGCGTGCCCTGGAGGAGAAAGTAGTACCACCCGCTGCACATATTCATTATATATATATACACGGGTGTATATAGTCCCATAAGTTAATATGTTCGCTTAGTCAATATCAATTCTGTACATGCCAAAAAAACGCCAAACACAATGGATACACCATTCCATACTATAACATCACATCTAGAGCTAGTAAGTCCTGCTTTGAATCATGTAAATAATTATATACCACATTAGATTTCCAATTTGCTCTCTTTTTAATATCATCAACCTTTAAACCAGAGTTTTTTAGAAGTGTTGCTCCACCATGTCGGAGTGAATGAGTTGAAACTCTGTGGGGAATATCACATTTAATAGAAATAGCCTTCAACCTGGTATTAACAAAGTTGTAAGGAAGAGGTTTGTTACGTATAGTGAACAAAAATTTACTTTTAGATTCCTTACAAATTTCCAAGTATCTAGCTGGACAAAGACCAGAATAATCATTTCTCTTCAAAAATACCACGTAAGGTTTCCTACCATATTGGTCAGTTTTAGAAGATTTAACATCAATGCGAATGCAGTCAACAGATAAAGAAATATCCTTAGATCTCAAGTTATGAGGGGAATCGACTACATGACCCACCCTGAACACACCTCGGTAACACAGTAAGATAGCTGACCAGAAGACTACATCCTCATACACAGACAAATCCAGATTAGATTTGATATTAAACATATCACTGGGAGTTAAAGGATATGTTTTAATAAAAGAACATTTATAATTACCTTCAATACCATCCAAAGTCTTTTTTACAATAAAATTACTACTATAATCAGAATAACCTTTTAATTTCTGATAATACTACACTGCAGACAAATAGTTCCTAACAGAAATAGGTTTCATTTTATCTGATAAATATACACTATACAACGAGGCCTGAGAAGGAGAACACGGTAGGGGACAGAAACTAAATTTTTTACAAAATTTTTTGTACCTGCCAAACTGCTGTTTGCGAACCTTACGTGTGGACTCAGCCACGCCCCTGTACAAAAACCTTCTCCTTCTCCCCTCTAGCTCCCTCAGATCTGGAAGCATAGCAACACATGTTATAACTAGTTAAACATTTTTACATTTCAGAGGAACACCCTTGTAATTCAGTCTAGACAAATGGTCAGCTAGAACATTTTCCTCAGATTTAATATATGTTGAAAATATTTCAATATTATGTATGAAACACAGCCAAAAGATTTCTCTCAACCAGGACATACACAACTTATTCTTGGATCTACCTGTATTTAACATGGCCAAGACCTGCATGTTATCCGTAATACAATGAACCCTAGTGTTGGAAAACTTCTTCACCCAGCGTTTAAGACCTACCATTACCGGATAGAGTTCATACACATTAATGTTCCTGTGGTGAATTTTGAGGCTATCAAGTTTTGGGGCCTGAACGAAATGACCCACACAGTCTAACATAGGATTAGAGTCGTCCCAAGTACCATAAAAATAGTCCTTATCAAACCAGGCCCCAAAGCCCTGTATAGAGGAATCAGAATACATAGGAGTACATTCATTATCATTCAAAATGATATTTTTACAATTAAAAATCCTACAAAAATCCCTCCACCACAATAGGTCATTCTGGGTTTCCTCATTAAGTTTAATAACACCCTTATTCCTGGCTTTTGCACAAAGATCGAACAATCTCCTGCTGAAAGTTCTACCACCACGTACCACTTGTGAACAAAAGGACATTAAGCCACCAATTTTTTGTAACGTCTTTTTAGATACAAATTTTTTACCCAAGCATTCGTCTATTGCTAGGCTCATTTTATCTAGCTTCTTCTGTGGCAGCGACAACTCCATACACCTAGAGTCAATGGTTATACCTAGAAAAATACACACCTGGCTGGGCTCAGTCACCTTCTCTTTCGACACAACGAACCCTAAATATTCCATACACTCAATGAGGATGTTCCTCTTACGTAAACATTCCTCTTCAGTCTGTGCTATGATAATAAAATCATCCAGGTAGTTTACTATCCTATCTACACCATAAAATTTAGCAATACTAGTCAAAAAATCAGATATTCTACTAAATATATATGGGGCACACTTTAGACCAAAGGTCAAACGGTTACTCTCAAAAAACTCATCTCCATTACCAAAATTCCACCTGAAACCTTGATAACCCACGTGTGGGCCATAAACATTAATACTTCTATAAGCAGATTTTAAATCCACCACACACATAAAGTCATTTCTATCAAGTTGACAAGTAACAGTGTTAATAGAGTTATAAGAGAAGCTTTTGGACGTTGTGCTCATAAAATTATTAATAGAAATACCTGCTGGCATACTACAGTCAGTGATAGGTCTTAATTTACCATTAGACTTCTCCACACCGCCTAAAGAATGGATACACCTGGGTTTGACAACTGACTTTGTAACCAAGCCCTGGGCTAGCTCCTCCTCAATGATACTGCACATCTCGTTATAAAATCTATCCTCTAAAATAGACTTATAATTTTTACAATCATATGTTGTATCACACCCTGGGTCAACTATTTTGAAACCCTCGGTAAAACCACACCACAGAAATTCAGATTCTGTCTGATTAATATTAATAATATCTGACTGTCTCAAAAAACTAGCCAGCCTACAAGGTAAAATTTGAGCTTTCCTACCATAAATAAAAATGCTCACACTCACATACACCATTGATGCAACTATCATAGACCCTGATGCTAGGCCTATTCACACACTCCACCGTAAACAGTGGTTTAAACTCGCCCTGTACTGGTCTACCACATGTACTACACTAAAATCAGGCACCAAAATATCAGAATCTAATGTAGGACCTTGCCTAAGTGAAAATTCCTAGTCTTTCTTGTTCTTTTGACATTTATCTTTGCCATGGTTCGACATACTACAAACCTCACAAACATGACGGTATTTACAGGGATCTTCCCTACAACCCTCAGCTCTATTAAAAGCAAAACAAGTACGAGCTGACCTAGATTTGAAAGACTTGGGCTTTGCCACCTGTCCTTTCTGGGCCTGAACGGTCCCGTCGTAAGTTAAATATCTAAGGATATCAGAGTTGTCTACACTCTCGAATGCTTTTAACCCGTTCTTGTTTGCCCTATCCTTTACAGACTTATCATACTTAGATAAAGCTGACACCGTATAGATTCTTGTACTCAATTTTTCGATTAACATTTCAAGATGGCCAAGCAAATGGAAAATATCCTCGCCTTCCTCATACTTGTCTTTCGCAAGACGTACATTTACCAGCATTTACCGTTCAATACAATCAATTTTGGAATTTTTCTCTAGATAATTCTTCTGATCAAACTCACCCCGATGTCTTTTCCGTGTAGAATGGGTAGTATCAGTAGAGGAACTTCTTGAAAAAGATGAATCTTTATCCGAATCCGACGAAGGTGAACGGTCCCGTCGCCATCTTGGATTCCTGTTGTCATGGCTTCCCCAGTCACTAGGCGAGCGCTGCCTACGTCTCCCCCGTTGCTTGGTTACAGCGCCTTTGGAATCCTGCGTCAAAATATCACCACGTGAGTCCGCTCGACATGCCCCTTCTACCAGATTGTTCTGTTTAGCTGCCATGGTCTCAAGAAGATCTTTGATATCAGCAAGCTGGTCCTCCATTACCGTAGTCCTTTCCTCTAGATTGATGAACGTCTGGTCAGCAGATAAGCCCAAATTAACTCCTGAAGCTTTTGGGATAGGTGACACCGGGTCAACCGTATTTGGATCAGAGCTGCTCGAAGTCCTAGAGTTGGCCTTATTCCTCGTATTCTTTGTATTTTTCTTAGTACCAGGCTTGACATTAACACCACCCGTCGACTTCCTACCCATATTGCAGGGTATAATACTGTAGTCATACGAAAAAACACAAAGAGTAAGTTAAAATTTCCGGCACCACCCAGTGTGGTGTGTGCCGCTCGAAGGATATACGCCAACTGACGGTTAATTTGGATCCCGCAGCTTTTATAGGCGCTATTGTTTTCCATGACGTCACACATACCAATGCGCGCCCTGGAGGAGAAAGTAGTACCACCCACTGCACATATTCATTATATATATATACACGGGTGTATATAGTCCCATAATTAGGTGTGGATAACAGCATCGCAGCAAGGTCAGATGTATGTGCTGTTAACCAATATAAAAATGGGATGTTGAGTTACATATTACTAGAAACCTTTATGATAAGTGTATGTGAAAATGATCAGAATTAACTCAAAAGTGGACTAACAATAAAAGATTGACGAGTGTTTGAAAGAAAGTATGATGTAGGACAATTTAGAAAAACTACAAAAACATACAAATGCTAGAAACGCAATTTTTTTAAAGTGAACCATGCAATTTGACACTACACATTTGTAAAATATTATCCACATGGGTAGGTGTGACATATTTTTGGAAGTTCTTAAGGCAATAACAAGTCATACTAGCTTCAGAATACATTTTTTCATGGATTAGCATCATTGCCCTATTCACAGTTAACCTACTGAAGGGGGTATTCAATTATGCCTTTCTTCTTTAAAATTTAATTCACTGTCTTGACCAGTGTTGCATCTGCAGGCCACAATATTGTAATTGGAAGAGATCGTCTGCAACAGTTTAATCAGGATAAAATCAAAGCAGCACCAGTAATAAGTGTCATACACAGGAAAAGTCTGAGATTCTGAAGTAATAGGATACTAACATCTTCCCCTTTAAGACCCTGAGAGAGAGCCACAGCAGAGATGTTAATGTGTCTGTCAGCAAGTTTGAACAGTGCAGGAAATAGTATCTATTATCAAAGGCTCAGACTAGATTGGCCTAAGTGAGAGTGAGGGATAAAATTATGTGGATGTTTTCCACGTCTGATGAAAAGTAAAATCTATGCATGAAATACTTAGGGACAAACACACTGTGAGAGTGTTTTAGACCTTTTTGAGGCATTGAGGGGGCCTTATATTTGTCCTGAGACGTCTCAGTATAGTGTGGAGCAAGTACCTGAGTCCTATTATAACACAGGAAAAAAGCACACATCAGCCATCTAATGACAAAGGAAAATCATGTTATTGTTGGATAACATTCACAATTCATGACATATCCATTAACTACTTATTTTATTACACGATAATCAATAGATAATCAATAAAAAATCAAAAAATTATACACGATCGGTACGCACACCTCGGCGCCCGGCAGCCATTGGTTTGGTCTGAACCCATCCCGCAGTCGTCGCGGACAGCTACAGCAGAATACGCCCGGACCGGGCCACACACCTCGGCACCCCGCAGCCGTTGGTTTGGTCTGTACCCGTCGTCGCAGTCAGCTACAGCGAGCATTAGCTACTAGACCACCGGCGACACACCTCGGTGCCCGGTTTGGTTTGATTTGAATACGTCCTGCCTCTTGGGGTTATGGCAGCGGACAGCCCGGACCGGGACTCGTCCCGCCTCCCTCTACAATCTAACCAAGCAAATACACACCGTTTCTCTTCAGTCCCTGTGGTGCACTTCATAGGTAGTGGGTCTTTCAACCAGGAGGGTATGGGTTCGACCCCTGTCCTTGGCAATAGAATTTAACATGCAATGTATGACATGTAAGGAGTCATGTAAGGAGGAATGTTATCCATGTAAGGAGGCATGTTATCCATGGATAACATCCTTACATGGATAACCACATGCCTTACAAAAGTCATGATGCATGCATCATGGTGTGCAATATCAACAGGTATGTGCATGGGAATATCCAGGAAAAGCACTCAGAATCACAGAAATCGTGTAGTAATGACCTATAACTGCTCTGTACAATTAGCACTTGTGCAGCTAGTACTTAGAGTTTGCTAGGGCAGTCGTAGTACTACATACATACATTGGTCAGTGATATGTGGATGTCATGTCACTGGATTAAATGTTCTCCACTATGATTTGAAGGTAAGCAGATATAGCATGTTAAGAAAATTTTAATAGAATTAATTGTAGAACAAATTACACCCATACCTATAGCCAAGCTGCATAGACTACTGCACATGGCGATCTAAGCCTCATGTATAAAGATCTTGTTGGCTTAGTTGGCACAAATGAGACTGCAGGAAGGAAGTAGTGACATTCAGAATTCAGATATACTTCCCTGTTTCTGTTATTTTTGAAAAAGGTTATCATACGGAACCCTGTCTCTTGGTGTCCTTTTTAAACATGAGACAGTTAACATTTTAATTATGCTTCACTAAGCTTCTATTGCTACTCTTTCCATTTTATATCTCGTGATTATTAAATTCTCAACGGGATAGATACACTTTGCAATACGCAGTGTCCGATGTTAGGGGTAAAATCAGAAAATGACATGTGATGAAGGCTGCAGATGTTATGTCTATTATGGAACTAACTAATAATCTCGCTATCTCTGGTTCTAATCAACTAAGAAACACAAATAAAAAGGCAAAAAGTATGTTTTGGAGGTCAGTGAATGCATTCATGCTATTTCTGAGAATAATATGTGGCCTCCATCTTTGATTTTTGACCTAATTACCTGTCTAATGACCGTTATTTTGGCCAACAATTATTGAAATCCTGGATCGAGTTAGAACTGACAGCAAAATGTGCTTTAACCATTTTGAAGCAACATTTTTGCAAACTATGACTTGCTCAAGTAACTTACTGTCCCCAGATATCATTTTATTTACCTTTTAGCTTTGACTAATACACCTGCATATAGAGATACTACTGGACAACTTAAAGCCCTAATGCTATGGTTCTGTTCGGCTTTAAGACACATATGAACAGTCAAGATTCTAATATTCATTTATCCATTTTTGTCACTTTAAAGAAGGCATCTGCCCTCCCTAAAGAATTCCTGATCTGTTGTAATGCCTTACATATAAAGTGCACCAAATGTATAGGACATGCCCCTAGATGAGGGAAACACTACAGGGTGACTAGTACTGTTTTAGAAGGCTTAGAAGGTGCACCTCCAGCTTTAGATAATACTATAAGCCTCACTAGGGGTAAATACTCATAATCTGTGCCCTGAATGTTGGGTATCATGATTATCTGATAGAATCATGGATAACAGTAAACCTAAGAGTCTGGCTATGATTAGTCAATCACACAACTTATTCTGTTCTCAGGCACTGCTGCTCTTATCATTACTGTCCTGGTCCATGGTGTAAACAAAATAAGGAACAATCTATCCCATATATGTCTCTTGCAAACTCTAGTACATAATCTCTTTGAGTAGACCTTATGTAGCCAATACTCATGAAATCATTTTAAATCAGTGTATGCCATAACATCTATCATTTCTTCACCTTGTAAAGACCATTGTTGAGTGGGTGTATCTTTGGGAGTTTGACCTCTATTTCTTGTGTTCTATTTCTTGTGCCTTTTCATTTTTGTTTCTGAGTTGATTAGAACCAGAGATAGATAGATTTTAAGTTTTCAATAGCGTTTTGGCCGCCATATTGAATATTTCAAACTGCTCAAGGGTGAGAGCTGGATATTTTCACCTAGACCCTATAGATATATAATCAGCAGAGAAAAAAACACATCAGAGAAATTGATGTTACCCCCCACGGCTACCAGTCTATAAGCATTGGTTCCACTGGTGTTGGTCAGAGTATATTTTGCTAATCTCTGGCAGCTATGAAACCAACACTTTTGGGGGTAGGTGGAGCAGATGAGCTTAGAAGTGACATGAAGACTTCAGGTGAAAATGCATTGAAGTCTAGCCAATTCTACCATAATTAAATAACATGGTTCGATTAGACACTCCTTTATTATTCTGCCATATCAAGTTCATTATTAATGGAGAAGAGTGATAGATCTTCTTTTGTTACTAAAGAAGAAATCTTGCCATGATATTTCATAGCATAATGCATTTAGATTTAGAACAACAATTGTTTGTGATACTCCTAATGTTTGACTCAAGGTTGACTTGGTACACCATAATCTATTTATGCTAAAATACACAATTTCTTTGATATGCAGAGTTAATCATCTTACAACAGAAAAGCAAGTAAAATTTGTGTGAAACACATTTATAATCTGACGATCATATAATAACTTTTATATTGAAACTAATAAAAGTGTCTTGGTAGTGACAAGCTAATAACGTACTGACACCCCCCCCTTTAAGACTGTGTATTGCCTTGGGAGAGATGCCAGTCATGATAATTACCTGAGACCTGTTTGGACATAGAGGACATGAGCCCATAGTCTAGCCCTTTTCCATTACGATGAGCCAACTAGCTGGAATGGGTACACACTCTAAAGTACATGACCGTCATCAAAATCCTTCTGGTTCATGATCAAATATATATGAATCATTGCCTGTCTTGATAATATTGCCTTGCCAATGTGTGTGATTTCAACAAAGTCAAAGATCAATGGCTTTATATATATTACCCACAAGTCCACCACACTTTACACTGTAAGGAGTTTATGTTTTATAACAGAGATGTCTCTTGTTAGCTCAAAGGGGAAAGTGCTGTACTCTCAAATACCATGACTCTTACTGTAATACCAGGGCTTTGTATGTGTACAGTGAGTGATCCTGTATAAGTACTCTGTGTACAGTATGTCATAGCCCTCCAAAGGGTTTACCAAAATAGCCTTACATGCACTGTCCCCCACTGGAGGCCAGTGGTATACCATATGTTTAGTATGTATAGTCTTATATTGCACACCCCAATCAAATATGTGACCCATCCTTACAAAATGGTTCGGAAGTCGCACATGCAAAATTTTTAGTTACTGGCATATTCATTTGCAGCTAATCAAGAGCTTTCATTTGGTATATAACACTTGCATATTTGAACCAGGTGGTCCTCTCTAGATCTTCTGTAGGAAAATTTAGTCGGATAGATTAAAAAATGATTAAACTGAGATAATTGACATATTAAGCATTTAATAATCTATGAATCCTATATGATTTGTATGTAATTCTATATAACCAATAAAATTAGATCTATGTCTTTTAGGCATTTGGGACCTAAATTCAATCTAGTAAGCAAGGATTCTGAAAGATATCTACCCATATGTAAGTAAAATGCTAAAATATCAATTTTGAAAAATCTGATATTTTTGACACTATACCACTTGAAAGGGCCATATCTAGGCTTCTAAATGTGCGACTTCAGTACCACTTTGTTAGGATGGGTCACATATTGTCCCTAGAGCTTGATAATGAATTGCCATATGATAATAACCTCAACAGCTTCAATCTAGCATTGTGCACCAATGATATTGTACAAGGTTACCTGAGAAAAAACTAGGAACAACCAATGATATGCATACATGACAACATAACTGTGTCTAAATCTGAAATACAAGTCCCTGGACTCTGGGGTTAAAGCTGAAATAGGCCTAACTGCCTTTAGGTTATTTCAGTGTTAAAACTGAATGACCATGAAATGGTTTGGGTGAGATGTTTCTCTATTTCTCTTACCCTATACTATAGGCGAGCCTGGTTTATAGTATCAATGCATGCATGAAGCACACACATAATGATATCATGGGGATGATTACCAAGAACTGACCCCAATAGCAGAGTATATAGCAGTGTCTTTTATAACATACCTGTTTAATACAATACATTTGTTGTTGATTAACAGAACCCCTTGCTGTAATTCTACAATTCAAGTTTCTGTAATTTTACAGCAATAGTTACTGGAACCTCAGTTGCCAGAAAATATTTCTGTAAATTTACAGTATATTTTATCGTTCATTTACAGCAAAATTTGCTGTCCATTCACAGAAAATATTGCTGTTTATTTACAAAAAGTTTCTCTGTAATTCTACAACACATTTTGCTGTAAATTTACAGCATATGTTTCTGTAGAACAGAGTGAGCTTGCTGTATGATCACAGTGACTGTTACTGTATGACTATTCTGAATTGTTCTGTAAAATTACAGTGATTCACTTCCTGTAGATTTACAGGGAAAATGTACTGGAACCAAGGTTGTCAAGGGATTTTGCTGTAAAATAATCCTGTCTTCTTCTTACAGTGTACTGTGAATCAGAAAACATGTTGTGATGAACCATTAGTCTTTAAATGTATGGAACAGTATATGTTTAAACTTACACATGCGTAGATTTTCTTGCTTATTTAGAAGACATTCTTATATGGGGCATACACCAATTATCCTTCAGATATTATGTGATCTTAAAACTGAAAAACCAGGTAAGATATTCTAAAATCTATGATTTCAATATTAGAGGACTAACAGTACCAACAAACACAATGTAACCTACAAACCTAGGTTTTTAGATGGAGATACGAGTGTTTAGCAAAGGTAATGCTCAAGGAAATAACAAGATGCATCCTTTTACCAGTATTTTTTTTCGATCTAGAGAGAAGCTGATCCAACAATTTAAATGTATAGATAAGGTAAGTCGATCATAGACAAACAACAAAGGCAGGTGAATACATTATTTCGTCAGCATAGCTGTGTGGGCTGCAGACACCAGCGACTCTTTCATTTATTGTTCAGCTACTTGTACCAGCTGACCTCTAGGATGGCAGGAGTAAGAGCACCTGAGGAACAGTATTGAAGTACCACCAAACATGCAAAGAAACAATCTCATTGTTGGCAAACCTTTGGTATTCCTTAACTCCAACTGTAACAATGGTAGCCCAAGGAATACTGACCGAGGAATTTAATACAGGAATGAACCTATGAAGTTACTTCTCAAGTGTACACCAGCTGGGGCTATAAATATGCAATATGACATCTGATGGGCATGATATGGGTCTAAATCAGAAAAAGAGTGTAGATCTTAGAGGCACACAGTGCAGAAAAAACAAAAGTCAAAATAACACGACAAATCCTTGTATATATATATATATATATATATATATATATATATATATATATATATATATATATGTGTGTGTGTGTGTGTGTGTGTATTTATATCACTAATAGTCTAATAATTTAGCTCTATGGAAACTGAGGTGGACTGGCTTTCTCCAAAATCTCACTTTTTATTCATGCTTGATCAAATGTGTAGATCTTAGATATGTTTTAATATCACTTCTATATCTTTACCCCATCAGGCCAATATGTGCCCCATTTAGATAAACCATAATTAAGGCATTCCTGTCACTTCAGGTTCACAGTGGTAAAACATAAAAAATTGGGCTAGCTACTGAGGTTTTTCATCAAATAAGTATGAGGAACATTTATTCTTCAATAACATTCAATACCGTAAGATATATCAACAATATGCATCTATCCAGCAAAGATAACATCTTGTTGGTGAGGCATGCGGGACATTCATGAGGCGGCTGTGACGAAAACTCAGTCCAGAACTAATTTTTTTCCATAAATCAGAAAATAATTGGCCCGTCACAAAGATATTTCTGTCAATCTGACACTCCTCTAGAAGCTATAGATAGAAGGTATAAAAGTTATTAACAATGGTTGAGAGGCTGGCATAGATAGCAAGTGCTGACAGGGCAAACATGAATGATTTAAAAAGGATGGGTGATGGGTCACAACACCAAACTGACAAGAAGGTTTTGTATGCTCGCCTTGTTGTGTCCATTTCTTCTTCAATTATATTGCCCTAGGTACCAATTTGCAGTACTCTATGCCACAGCCTGAGTGTGTACCTTTGATGTGAGCTACGCTTCTGGTCTAAATAGGCTACCATTCCTCTATAATTGCCTATTTTACCAGAAGCCCCCCATATTAGCTCCAGCACATACCGTAAACCACAGTTAACTTCTGAAATGGCCAATAAACCGCAAGAGCCCATTTTTTAAGTTAAGTATAGAGTACCATAACCATTTAAAAGCCTAAAGGTTAGTGCCAGTGATTGTAGGTAATACACTACCACTGTTGTGTACGATTAGCACTTATGAGGTAATTACATTAGATTTAGTAGGACATTTGTAGTGCTGTCAGCACAACATCATCCCTACTGCAAGGCTGTATTGTCACTGAGGTAATGCTTCTCACTATGATTTGAAGCGAGCCGTCGTAGAAATGGTCCCTAGCCTGTTAACATGATAAGGAATCAAAGACCTATAACAGACCACTGACATGGAAATGCAAGCGAATAGAAGGGGGTCGTATGAAGTGTTAATGTCTTTCTAAAATGAGGTATGCATAATCCATTCTGCCCAGGATGACTATAATTAAAGTTATTTCTACAATGTTTAGATATGTAAAGAGGTGGAAATAGAGAATCATAAGTTTTAATTGAATTTGGAATCCAGAAAAAAAACTAAGAACAATTATGATATCTCAATATGGTACTGAAAAAGACCCTTTATCTCAAAATAACATTTATTTCTGGATAAATAATGCCACTTTAACTTTTCCTTTTTTTGATATATTCTCCAAGGGAGGGGGTATAAGGTGAATACTGAGAAGGAGTCTTACGGTGATCCATTGTGAATGAAGAAGTACAGGTTGTCACAACAAGGCTAGGGCAGAAAACATTGATCTGTTAATGATGCTTGAGGCCTAATTGAGGTTGACATAAACCGAGCCAACACCACTGTTTACTGTCTAGCGAATAGAATATAGCCTTTCGCCACTGTCCACTGCTGGTAGGGATCAGTCAGAGAGCGATAGTTCCCCACCGCCATTCTTTGCATGAGTCAAGTTAGCAATTTCACCCATCCCATTTGTAACCCATCATCCTGCGTGGTGGTAACTGTTAAAAACAATGATATGCCACTTAACCAGTGACAAAAACCTCACAATGGCGACAGCTTAAAAGGGGTGGTGAGGAAAGGAGTTTGACAGGTGAAGGCCCCTTCCATTACACTGTCGGGTATATAGAGTGTCAAAAAAGGAACATGGTTTTCAGGCCTAATTGATAAAGCAGATTAGATGACAGGAGAACCTTGGCTTCAGGAGGCTGCTTGTATGGGAAATATTGATATTGGTTTTGATGGCAGCCATGTGATGAGTACCAGGAGGTCTCAGCAGATTTGTAGCATGTCTTGAAGTCAAAGGATGTATTTGGATGAAATAACCAATGACAATCAGTGTGATGCTTTGATAACTTATGAATAATCTTTCCTCATGCCCAGATGTGATTTAAACCTCCCAGCTACCTACGTTTCTAAAAGTTTCTCCATTTTTAGTGTCTTCAGCCACCAAGGGCTATGGAAGTTCTGCTGTATATAGTCCGTAGTACCTCCCCTGCCAAACCTGCTGATCAAAGCCGAAACCATGAAAGCCAGGTATTCAGCTGATGCTGGTCCCAATGGTAGTGTTATTTATAATAAGCTCTTGAAGGTTCTGGTTTACTGCAGAAGAGGATAGGCTGTAACTCTCAGGTAGCTCACAACATGAGCTACCTTTGTTTAGAATCAGTTCATGTTTTGACTTAGAAATTCACAATTCAGTGCTTTCTTTACCAAAGAAATCTATAGGCCATGATTGTTAAAATAGTTTGTTCAAAAAAAGTCAAATTTCATATAATAACAAAATTTGTAATATTAATAGAATTTCACTGTATAAACTAACATGGTAAAATTGCATACCTTCGCTGATCTTGTGAAGCCTTTAAACTTGACAGTGGATTGCACTATAGTCACCTACACTTTTTCTTTTGTCTTCAAAGATCTAAAAGGTTTCTGTTCTTCCTTCTTCTGAGTATAACCTTTACTATCAACATCTTTGTAAAACACAGCCAGCATCACTGTAAGATATCTTTTTACCAATAAAGACCCAGATTCTCACGAGGGGAGCAGGCCTAAGTTTCTATTGGCAGCCTATAGAGTTGTTGTTTTTGGAAGGGGTTTTAGAATCCACCAGTAACACTTGACTGCAGCCACAAATGTGACTCAATATAGCAGAGTGGAACTTATGTCACACATTAGACATTTCAAGTTAGCTATACCATGTGAGAGAGCAAATCAATACTTTTCTATAGAGCCCTTGCATGAGGTGCTACCCAACTTCTAAGTATTTTATTGTATTTTTTCTAAGTTAAAAAACGTGAGGAGTACTATTTTGATCTACATGCGATCAAAGTAGGGTGAGCCAGTCGCAAGGGGAGCTTGTGAGCAGTTGGTGAGCATATCAGTCACTGCTCACCTTAACAACGGGTACTTGTATTTGAGATATCAATGTGAAATCTTCAGCAATTGTTCCAAACATATAGATCTCGTGCATAGTTAAAAACAGGGTATATTGGAGAAATATTTTCATTCATGCAACATCATCAAATAACATGAACAATTCCCTGAAAAAATGACTGGGTTGGTGGTGTAGTCGTATAGTCTGTGTGCAAAATACCTGTCCTTGTGTAGTTTGGAGACAGCTTACACTTTCTGAAGGTATATCAGCATTGTCTTTTGAGTGTTTACACCTCATAATACCTATTTAAGGTAGAATCCAAGTGGTGAGTGGGATCCTCCATGTTAAATATTCACACCAATTTAGATCCAAGTGGTGGGTGTGCTTCTTTGTGTTCAATGTTTGCACCAATTGAAGTGATAAAATAAACAAAATAAATACATCCAAAATGTTGAGTCTATAATGTTCAAAGTTGAGATTAGCACCATAGTGTGCAGTGTATGTGATTCTAACTAGAATCACTTGCACCTGCAGGTACAAGTGCAAGTGATTTTAGTTAGATGCATCAGTTGAGTCATCTTCTGATGAAGGGATCCTTGCCCTTTTCCTTGATGTGGCACCTTTAGGTCATCCTCTTGATCTAGGCTCCTGTTTTTGGCTTTGAGCACTGCCTCTGCCTCTGCCCCTGCCCCTGCCTCTGTCCCTGCCTCTACCAGTACCAACAGGTGCCTCCTGCTCTGCTTGTTCACCATTACCTCTGCCCCTTCCTCTGGCCCTGGGCCTGCCTCTGGCCCTGCCCCTTCCACAGCCTCTGAGTGACTCTTGTTCTGTCGTTTGGCCCTTGGTCTCATTATCCCTTTGTCCTGAGCTTACCCCTGGCCTTTCTACTGTTGGCTTAGGACAGGTGATGTCTCTGGTGCAGAAGTCCCTAATGTTCTTAAACAAGTACCATTGGCCAAAGTGTGGGAGACCTGGAGATGGGATGATGGCAGGCATGTCGTGAGGAAACTCTCCTACTTCCTTTGTCAAGATGTTACAGAAGACAGGGTTTTTCATCCTCCACATACTTCATGGCAACCTGCCCCGGGTGTTCATGAGTAAACTCAAAGTTATGGTACTGTTTAATGCCAGTCACTGCATTCCCCTGCTCATCTCCCACTCGGTGTTGGATGGTGATATCTTCCAGGGTACTTCTCTGGACAAAGACTTTTATGTCATCTAGACTAGATACATCACACTTTCTGAACTTCTGCTTAAGAAGCCAAACACATCAGGCTGGTGCAGATTTTGTGTGCCCTGTGATTAGAAAGTTCAGAGTGATGGTCACCGCCACATCAAGTAGGCCAACATGTATTTGTTTTTACTTTGTCTGCTGCAATTGTCACAATGTAAATCCAAGTGCTAGAAAGTATAGTGGACCAGGTTGCATAGGGTACCATAGCAGATGCACCTGCTGGGTGTAGTCAAAACTTGCATGTAATCTGTGCTGCATGGAGGATGAGGGCCATGGGGAGGTGAACCTGCTTCCCTGTAATCTGCCTTAGCCTCAAGTGGCTACTAAGTCCTGGTAGTATGTCCTTTTCTTTGATACTACCTGTTCTGTCTGCTTCCGGAGCTTTGCTTCCTTGGTTGCTCAGGAAAGCAGCTGGACCGGTGAATATCCCTGTTATTTCTTTGACATTCCCAACAGAGGTTGGTCAATGCCTAGCGCACACTATACCTGGGAGAAGCTTGCGCCACAAACTCTTAAAAACAGACAGGGCAACAGCTCTTTGTTCAACATCCACCATAGCCTTCTCATGCAGCCTGTATATGTCAGGTTTTATGGTAGAAGAGGGGAGAAGTAAGATGTCATCCCTATTGTGCGACTGTATTCTCCCTGGTAGAGCAATGGTGTGTGTCTCAGCATGGGACTTGATGAAGGCAACAACACTTTGAACATCACTCAGTTTCAGTAACTTGTCTGTCATCCATAAACCTCTAGCATGCAGTTGACGCGTGACCACACCATTGGCCACATACCATTTGATGATAAGTTTCAGCTTTACTGTGCTGATACTGAAAATAAAAAAAAATTCAAAATTGTAATTATTGAAGATTTAAAGTGCATGTATGATTCATATGAAACGATATTGTAAAAACTCATTTTACTTCTGCATTAGTTCATCAGTTGTTGTTGGAAAAAAAAATACATACATTATGGTGAACCTGGCCTGTCATCTAAACAATGTAGAAAATAATATTGACACTGCACTTACCCATAGAAAAATGCAAAGGTGTGCTGGCAGACCTGCTTATTGCCTAGTCTGTAGTACGTCCTAGTGCACTCGTGGTCCATCTCCCCTTTATCACCCTTCTTCCATGTAGAAAGCCTCGCATTAGTGTCTGTTGATGCAGCCAGCACCCCGATTAACAGCATGTCCAGCTCAGCTGTTAATTCTTGCCATCATAATAAATAAAGTTCTCTAGACCCAAAGTGTATTTAAAATAATTATCAATTGAATAAACAGAATCATATTTAAATTTCAAGTTAAATTTCAATGATTTTAATAAGATATTGAAAATCAAGTAACGAGGAGAATTTAATACAGTTATTGTAGAAAGGCTTACCTCTGTTAAGCTGGGCAACTTCCTCATGTCTCTCTCTGAATCAGATGTGAACATAGTACTACAGGCTTTATTGTCATCCCCATGCTGACAGCTACACCTGAAAATGATAGTAAAATAATAGCTTGTCCATTTATAAAATAAATGTGATAGTCAAATCCTACATCAGACAGGCACTAGATAACAATTTGTGAAAGAAAATGCTTAACACAAACGCACATGTTGCTTGATATTTTATCTAGGTCATGGAGACGTCCCCTGAATAAATTCATATCTGAAGTTGTCACTCAACGCCTTCTCTTTATCACACCACTTCTGCACTGGATCAGTTATAACTAGAGCTATGTTTTCCACAATAGATGATTCCTCAACATCCTCCCCAATATTTTCCTCAGTCTCATAGTCATTATCAGAGTCAGAATCCTCAGAATCATCAAACTCGTCAGGGAATAAAAAATAATTATCAACAACCTGACGCCATTGTTCCTGGGCAGCCACAGCTGACGTAAGTTTGCCCTATTTATGGTATTTAGAGCATTTGCCACCTTGTCCAGCTCCACCATACCTTTTTGTCAAATCTGTAAGGATCCAAAGTACACAGTTTAGGTTAATCCTTGATCATAATACACAGGTAAAATAGGTAAAATCACAGCAGAGCGAAATTCCAACTTTACGCCTACATGTGACAACAACACAAACCGGAAGACGATGCTGGGTGCTCAACCAGTCACAGCACTGCATTCGCATTAAATGATCCCTTGACAACAAATTTTTGGGTCACATTGGTCCTAAAGGCACTTGAAAAACAGTCTGTGATTGGCTGAATGTCAACTTAAATTCATAACAGAGCCTGCAATTGGGTAGACCAATTTGTGACACACAAAAGCATACCAAGCATGGGCATGGGGCTCCAGATGGGGGGCCACTATCAGAGAATGAAAATAGAGAAAAAATGTGTCGCCGATGCGTCCTCCATGGCCTTTGTCAATGACGAAATGTTAATGTAGGGTATCTAAAATTGTGAAATTAGCACTGTTGGGAATTTAATTTGGATATGAAAGTCTGGGGTTAGGTTGTCAACAATATAAACAAAACGGAATCTGCTGAAAACAAAACTTTGTTAAAAAATTCATTTTCCCCTTCAGACCCCATTTCTGAGGTTCACGCCGATACGACTTGAGGTCCACTCTGCTGTTTTGAGTCACAAATACATTTAATCAATTGTCTTAAAACATACATTGACTGGTCAGCTTTTCTTAAACATAACAGGATCAACAAAATTATTTGGTTTTATAAATTGATATTTTATGACTATTACGGTCTATTACCAAATAGGAGGTATAGCCAAGGACAAATCTCTCCCAATGGAGACAAATGAGAAATAATAAGGGTAGGGGCCATTCTAGAATTTCAAATATCACCCTCCAGGTTTTTCTGGTTTTGATATTGGTATCAAGAAATTAAGAGTCATTATGAGTACTTTTATATCAAATAATTCTTGAAAAAATATTATAGTGATATGTTTTTTCCTGTATATCATATTCCCATCTGAACACAGGTTTAGGGTGAGTGTTAAAGGAAAAGTGTACAGTGATTCTGAATAAGGAAGTTTAAGTTTTCACTACGATGCAGGAATACAAAGAGCTACAGAGGCCGGTGTAAATGGAGCCAAAACTACTGTATACTAAATAGAATATAGCCTCCCACCACTGCAGGCAGAGAAAGGCCAGAGGGTAACAGTTCACCCCTACCTTTTTTCCTAGAGCCAAGTAAGCAATTCAACAAAACCCTTTTTCCCATCTCTCTGGCTCAGTAGGCGTGAACTGTAGAAAGTGTTTGGATGACACTACATCATTGACAAAAACCACACACTGGAAACAACATAAAGTGGATGAGGAGAAGGGTTTGGCAGGTGAAATCCTCTTTCCATAGCTTGTCAGGCATATAGAGCGACATCATATGGAGGCCTTTGTGATATGGCAGATTAAGTGACAGGAGGGGCTTGGGTTTAGGGGGCAACCAGCATGGGGATAAAAGGGATTAGATGGCAGCTATATGCTTTACTAGGCATGTCATGGGCAATTTACAGTATTCCTCAATCAATGGGGGTATTGGAGGTGGAACAGTCAGTGGCTTTGGGAATAGCGTTCATGTGTAAAGCATGTTCTTGTCCTATCTCTCCTAACTGCATGTCTAAACCATTCCAGCTAAACGGTTCTCTACATATATATCCTCTTTTGATATAAGAAACATTTTTGCATCCCATGTAGATGATGTTGGTGCCTCTTACTAGCATACCACCGTTGCTCTACAGATAAGGTAAATACCATTGTCCGTGTCCTTGTCACATCCACCTACCTAGCTCAAGTCAGTCTTACCTCTCAAAGCTCTCATACTTCCTGGGCTGGTCATTTTCCCACTTTGGCTATCCCTACTAGAACATCCATATCAGTGCAACATCTAAACATTACAGGGGACAGTATCCTTTAGCATGTAGCAGGGTTATGGCGGCCAGTGTACCAGTGATGTGGTGGCCAAGTGGGTAGGGCAATCAGTTGATAGTCATAGGGTCCCCGGTTTGCTCCCTCTACCTGGCTTTTACTTAACAAATGGAAGACGAAACAGCTAACCCTCCGGGGTTGACCTGCCCAACACAAGGGGAAAACCAGGTAAGTTATCAACTCAGCATTATGATAATCATTGTCACAGACTTCAACATACATGCTCATCTAACCAGTGTCCTGTGTATCACATAAGTGTCTGTGACACGTGTCATAGGGAGAGATTGCCACCTGTGTGTTAGTCATGTTGATGAGGATTGAGAGGAGATTGTGAAATGTTCTCTCATTCCAAATATGGCGCCACAGGTGGATCGCACTTCCTCCAGTTACACTGTGTATGCGTAGATAAGGTTGGAATGTTATTACATCCTTGTACCTTATGTCACAGAGTGTCATCGAGGAAGTGTGTTTGTGATGAGTAATGGATCCTGGTTCCTATTGAGGAATACAGGAGATTATTGAGTGTGGATCATGGGCAGAGCTCAGGTTTTATATGGCGAAGAATTTAGTAAATATGAAAAATAATTATAATACCCAGAATGGTCCATTGACAAATCCCCACATTCCTGCTCATCTCTGCACGAGTGTAAAGGGAGAAAAATAAGCAGAAAAATAAGGCTTTGCCAAGTCCATTGACAATTATGGGTATTATGGTACATATACAAGGTTTTTGTGAAAATCTGACGAGTTTACATAACATGCGGTATAATAAAAACGCTTCTTTCTGGGTTTACAAGAATACGGTTCGTGTGGATCAAGTGACTTAATCTATGTACAGGTTATAAAGGTTACATGTTATATGCTTATAATGTGTGCGTATGCCTGTTATTTTGAAAAGATGGGAATTTTCTTGGTCTGGTGGCGAGTTCTGTTTGGCGCATTGATATGCCAGAGCTTGTCCATGTGAGAATTAACTGGGGTCGGTAATTCTTGGTACTGTGGGGTCAAAGATCAGCATAAGGGTGATGAATTTTTGGCTTCACACTACTAAGTTTATCTTGCAAAGTTAGTTACGAGGTGAAAATTAAGGTGGAGTACTGTATAACAGGGACGCAAAATATTCATCAAATATGTATGAATGGGGTAAATAAAAACTTATTGCTATGGATTGCTACTATGACTAAAACTCATAAATACATTTCATGGTTGAGCTTGAAAAACAATGGTGAAGGTGATGAACTTTATAGCGCCTAGAGTTAAACCAGGAGGCCATTTTGGTTTTTAGTCTCATAATGTTCATCAAAGGAGAGAAATCTTAAGCTAATATATACATTTGGCCTAAACAAAACAGGCTTTTTGAAGAATCCAGTGAAAAGGATTTGACATACTTGGTAGAGAAAAAAAATAAAAACTTTTACATTCACAGAAAACAAATGATACGTATAGGCATGGGGGTTGTTTACAATCGTATCTCAATGGTTGGGTAGTACAAGAATTGATTCTGTGAAATGTCTATTTGTGTGTTCTGAAATGTCGATTAGGGTGAATGCTATTTGGAGGTAGGTTTTGGTGTTCTTTGATGTTGAAGTTCTTAAACCTGCCTTCAGCTTTACGATGGTTCCTGGATCTGATGGGTCTGAATTTTGAGATGGTAATGTCCGAAAAGTCTAGGTATACTGATGCTAAGTCACCAGCAGTGGCCACATCTGATCCATCCTCTGAGGTTGTGTCTGTCTCTGTGGTGGGGCTAGGTCGAGCTGGCATGGGCTTCCACATGGTTCTGGGTGGGGACTGTTGCCTGTTCCCACCTGGCTTAGGTTTATTGTCATAAGCGCAAGGGCACAGGAACCCATTTGGCTGATGGTAACACGGTATACAGAGTTTGGCAGCGGATACCTGTCCATTGATGTCGCGGCAGTAATTATTGGCGTGCCTGTAGGTTGGGGGCATGGGTGTCCCAGGCCTACAAGCTGCCGACACTTAGGTTCCCCTGGGTGTTAGATGGGGCTTCCTAGCTGACTCCCTCCACTGGCTGGTGGAAGTTGCTGCTGGGGCTCGGGGTCCACGGCTGGTGGGGTTGGATTTGGCTTGACCTCTTCCATGCTGCTTCTTCTTCCTGTCGCCTTCCTTGACGATGATAGCCCTGGCTTGTCTTTCTCCAGGGCTGGAGGGCCGACGGGTGGTAGGGCTGCCAGGTCTCCAGAGGAGGGGTCTGTAGGGAAGAGAGCCGTGAAAACAAACCATTAACAGAGGTGTGAAATCCTGCTTGGGTCAGCTGGTGGCCTTGTCAATACAGGATAACCAATAGGTGCTATGAATTTCAGCTGTTTGACACATAATATTAACTTGACAGAGTTCAATATGATTGCAAGAATAGAAAGCGGTAAGTGTAACTAAGCAAGCTTAGTTGGTTAATTTGTATCACACTGGGTGGCGGTACCGAGCTGTCGCTTCACCGTGCTGAACCTGATTATTCAGATAAAAATCCTGAAAAATATTTCGAATAGTGGCCTAAAGTTTTATGAAGGTGGTTGAAAAAGGTCTTGGAAAATTTCGAGTTGTGGTATTCTGTTATACGGTATGTTAACTGAATTTTAGGGTGGGGGTCGCAGGTTTGAAATAAATTTTGAGTTTTGATGCCTATAGCCTTGGTCCTATATAAGATATGGGTGCCGGCTATCTTATCAGTAGTTACGCAAGATGGAGATCGTCCAAGGCGTTCTCCATTTCCCTGACGGTCGCGCCCTGTTGATCAGAGTGTTCATCAACGAGGACGGGACTTAAGTACTTTTGAATTGGTGGTTGTGTGAATTTGTTTTGGAAAATTTTGAATCAGAAATTTGTTACGGGCTTTTTGGTAATTTCAATTTTGGATTTGTTTTTGTAGGATACATCAGGTCACCTACCTACTGCTGGCGCCTCAGGTGCCGGCAGTGAACGGCTTTTAGGAAAGACGTGAGTAATCCCTTTTTATCAAGAAGCTAGGTTGTTTGCACGTGTTGATGTTGTTGTTTTCAGTCTATGTATCAAGTCACGACGATCATGTGACCGAAACTAATGGACATTTGCATATCACGAAGCTCTTTAAAAATGGCGACGCCGGGTCGTGACTGGCGCGAAAATTTTGTGCAGACGTTATGACTGCGTTTGTGGTTTGTGGAACGGCCTTGCGTCGTCATTGATAAGATCCAGTGATGTGCAAAGTGAAGCAATGGCGGGATATTGCAATTTAGTGGGTATGGTTATGTATGGTCGGGATGGGGCCCTATGGGGGGGGCCCTTGGGGGGTCTCGGGGGGATCTCGCCGGATAGGAGGGGGATCCCCACATCAGCGTCTCAGGGCTATCCGGTCTGCTATGTAGCGCTGTTCAGCACCTGCCATCCCCACATAAGGGTGGTGGTACCGTCCAGTGTTGTCACCGGGCCTGTGGGCGCTGGGGACAGTCCATTATGGGAGGAACCTCGGGGGGTGGCCGGTGGAGGTCGATGAGGACGCTGAGCGTACCCAACGATCCCCACATCAGCCGAAACTAATGGTTTAAAGTTTTAAAGAAAAACCTACCATCTATGGTGTTAATGGCCCTCTCAGCCAGTGTAGGGTCGAATAGGTATAGATCCTTGGGTGGTTGGGTTTCCCTGAGTTGTAGCAGGGCCATCTCTGCCGGAGTTGTTCCACTGGTGGAGGCTTTAGGGGCTTCCCGCCTGCTTAGGTCTTTTCTCCGTGTCAGAGGTGGCACTGGTTTGTAGCTGGCTGATAGTTCATATTCACTTGGTGTGAGTTGGAAATCGGGCTGGTTTTCCTGTACAATGGCCAGGGTGACCGTGTGGGGTCTCGATCTGAGGATGATTGTGAGGGGGATCCGCCAGAGCAAAGGGCAACTGGGGTATCTCTCCAGCCTCACCGTCCTCAGTCTTCCACCAATGATCATTCCGACGTCCGACTTCCAATGCGCATCAAGATGACGGGCTAGGGGGAAAGTTAACCTGGGTGGTGCTAGTTTGGGTGCCAAGATGGATGCTGGCCAAAGGTTCCTTCCATACACCATTAATCCCACTGGAAAGGCATATGTGTGCCCTCCAGAGTGTATCTTCAGCACGAATCTTGGTGTTCCGGGGGCCGGGTCCTGTCTGCCGTAGGGCCAATGCCTAAGACAGCGTCTCCCCGCCGCCTTGATGAATAGCAAGCTGAGGATGATGCCTAGGAAGGCGATCATGGAATCATACCTTCCTGGCATCTGAATCCAGTCAGGTGTAGTGATCTCCTGGGGTGTGGTCCGCGTGGGCCAATTTTGGTTGGTATTTTTGATCATCTCTTTAAGCTTATTCCAAGATGCTGCGTCAGCCATCGTTGCTCGACTGTGAATGGTCACTAATTGGGCTAAGTATACCACGCGCATGTGTATGCGACACGTGATCAGGCAGCACAAGATGGCGATGGCTGGCGACAACAGGTGAAACCAAGGGGAAAACTCCAGGTGATATCCTAGATGTATGAGTGAGTTGGTGCTCAGGATGGATGATTTGTCATGAATTTTGGTGGCAGCGCCTTTTAAGTCTAAAATGTCCTTGAATAGGGGTAGGAATTTTTGGTTGTGAAGGCGCTTTAGGCGCTGAAAATTTGGTAGGTCTAGGTGGGTCGGAGTGGTTGCTATGGTTACTCCTGATATGTTGTTTGGCGGGTTACCAAAATGCTGCCATAGAGGTAAGTTGAAGGGCACTTTGGCGATAGGTTCTAAAGTAAAGTTTTGGGCGCAGGACAGGTCTGAATTAATCATTATCGTGCCTCTGTTTTTAAGTGAGCAGAGGCATGGTACTGAAATAATAGAGTAGGCTGCATTTTTGATCTCAATTTGGCCTGAGTTTGAGCATTGCATTATTGAAGGTGAAAAGCTAGTGATGAGCAAGTAGGAGCTCTGGGAGATGGGCTTAGCAATGTTGGGAATTTGTGCTGTCATGTGGACCCGAAAATTGCAGGTGTTATGTACAGCGTTAGGTAGGTCTAAAAATAAGGATAAGCTGCAGGTGGGGTGCCTAGGAGATAACATGGGCAGGGGCAGGTTGCATGTTATGAAAACGTTTACATCACAAAGATCTAAGTCAGAGTGATCCAGTTCGATGTAGTGTGACTGGGACGCAGACATGGCTATATAATTAGGCAATGGCTGTACTCGTGTAAACCCAGTAGTGTTTACATTGGTGGTATCAAATGGGACTGGGAAAGCCTCCGCTCTATATATGGAGTAGATATTGTCCCCCAGTCCTATGGGTATAGGCACTGTGATGTAAAGTTTGTTTTGGTCCTGCCAGTGCACATGCACTCTCCTTTGGTAGTAGAAACCGGTGGGTACGTTTAGAATTTTGATACCATTGTTGGATTCATACAAAGAGCTTGATAGATTATTAAGTCCATCTTCCATGACTTTATGTGGAATTAATTTTGGAGGTAGCTCGCCTTCCATTAGAGTGGTTAGTGAGTCCAGTAGGGTGTCTAAATCATTTTGCAGATTTATTAGAGAGTTAGCAGCGGTAAATAACATCGAATGATAGGTGTCCTGTCTGCTCTGTTGTTCCAGGTTGAATAAGATGTTTGATACATTCTTAGTTAACAGTTGGAGGTTGGAGCTGAGCAGGGCCAGGGCGTCATCCGTATCATTTTGCATGCTGGAGAAAATACTCAAAGATTGATAATTAAATTCAGAAATGTTCATGAGAAAATGTGTGGCTAATTCTACCACGTGCATTTTGGTGGCTAGAGTTTTCTCTAAGTCGGACATTTCGGAATTCAACAAGTCTACTTCAGGTTGCGTGCTCAAGCCAATTGATGCTCTTAAAATATCACCTATGATTTGTCCTGGGGCGCCTCTGGGTGACCTAGTTTGGGGATGTTCCAGAAATTTTATTAATAAGGCTAAAGATTTTTGAGATTTTTGGTAGAGATTTGCCAAAATTAGGTCTAAAGTTTGGGCGGTTTCCAAGATAAAGTTTGGGGCATTTTTGCTGATTAGGGAGGTTAATTTGTCCGGTCGCTGCAAGGATTGATTGAAGGATAGGTCTAAAGTGAAAACTAATGGGTAATCCATATATCCTGAGATCATTTTCTGGGGTATTTTGGTGAATAAAACACCATAGTTTGGCCTGAAGATGGTTTCCTCATTGGTTACAAAATCCTGTGCTCCTGACTGGTGGGTCTCGGTGCACAAGATTAGGAGGAGTGCTGCCAAGGAGGCTGCTGTCCTAAAAATAGAAATTTAGGAGAGATCGATCATATGAGACTGAGATAGGACTGTTGTCTGGGGTGAGTCGGGTGTTCTAAGGGTGGGGTGGTCGTCCTATACGTGTTTGGGTGTGTTCTTGGTTCAGTGTAGTGTGAATGTGGCGCTTCTGGGCGTGTTTATTTAAAAGGTTATCAGTTTGCTAGGCTGATGCCTTAACTAGCAATGATGTCTCCATCATAGTCATGTAAAAAGGTCGCGAGAAGAGAAAAGGGAAATGAATTTGAGGGGAGTAATTGATTTTTTTACGTTGTGAATGTGTAAAGGGGAGGGGGTGGAATGGGTCAATTTAGGGTTGATAGATTTAACTGTATAAGTGGGAGTACCTAGCCATTTCAAACGCTGCCAGCTGAGTCTGAAGATTTGTTGATTGGATTATGACATTGTATCTGCCGATACCTGTTTCATATCTTGGTAGCTCTTTAAGTGGTTTCTCTGAGGTAATCAGAGTCCTGGCACATAGGAGTGCTATATAGCTTGATGTTTCCTCACTGAATCTGTCCCACAATGGGACTGTGGGGAAATCTTTGCATAGATCGAATATCATGGCCTTGGTGGCCGACAATATAATTGGGTCTTGTAGGGTGAGCTCTTTTTGAACTGTTTTGTTGTTTAGGTATACACCTAAGTCGTCGCTGGATATACGTTTGATCATGTCTTTGTGCTCCATGATAGTTATTCTGATCTCGAACAGATCCATGGCCTTACTTTTGATGCCGTTTGGGCCTAAAAGACTGTGGATGGTCCACCCTGAGTTGGCTCCATGTCTAATCTCTGGGGCTCTAAGGCTGTTGTGAATTTTATAAGAGAAAAATTTTGATAGGTTCGTTTTTAGACTAAGATAGATGAAGGGGCTGGTGGGGTGTATTGTCAGGAGGTTGATAAATAAGGTTGTGAAAAGTCAGACTGCCATACATGGTTTTGAAAAAGGACTGCAAATTCAACTATTGCATTTTACAAAGCACTCTGGGCGCACACTACCATTGGCATGTAATGGGTATCTGGGCAACATGATGGTAGATTCCATCATTGTCATGCTAGAACGATTGATGACGCTACTAATGGACACATAAGACCGATCCTACCTGGGCTTGTTGCATGGCAGTCCCGACACTTGGGTCCTGTGGTCTCCGGATGCTTGCTCCATGGTGGCTGGGTGTGGTGAGTTTGGTTATTGTTTTGGAAGTGGATAAGATGGGGGTGGTGTGAGGCTTATAAGCATTTCATGAGGTTGGCTAATTCCTCATTACATGCCTCCCGATGAGGTATGTCTCACCCATATATGGCACGGGGCCTAGCTATTGGTTGGTTTGCATACACTTGTACATAGTGATATGCAAATTTTGATGGGCCTTCTAGAGGGGCGTGGATGATCATTGGGTGATCTGAATATTGTAGTTATAATGGGGGGTTGATGGTTGTGGTGCTGAGATTAGTCAGCTTGTGGGGGTGCACTTGTTCCTGTTATGATAACACAGCAGGGAACTTTGCTGAATTATTTGAATAAGTGTCTCACCAAACATTCCAGTACCGATGGTAAACAGAGGCATAAACACGGATCAGGATGTCTAGGTGCTGCTCTCCTACAATAGGTGGTCATTTGGTAATACTTTAAGGTATAGAGGAGCCCTGAGCTTGTAACAAACCGGCGCATGCGTGTTCTTAAAATTAGGATTCACGAACCGAGAATACGCTGTGACCTTGGGTAATTTATGTGGCGTGCCAACCTTAATCAATCATTATATGACTGTCTGAGTCTCAAATCCTAGATAAGATTCTTGACAATGTCCCATCAGTAGAAGTAAGCCAGAAGGCTTTTGGGGTGTTGTGTAGAAATTGTGACGTTAAAGGTAACTGGTATGTGGTTTGGATAATAAGACAAAAAAAAAAAAAAAATTGTGGGGGAAAAACATCACTGCATGAAATAACACGTGGCCAAAATTGCCACAGGTTTGGGTGAAGGTAGGGGGGTATGTGTAAATGTGGGGGGGGGCGTTGTGGTGGGTGTCTTGGGGTTAAAAGGAGGGAAAAAAAAAATTGTGTGTTTTCTGAAAATCTATTTCTTTTTTTCTTTTGTGGACTTTTTCCTTGTCTTCTTCTTTGGGGAAGGGGCAAAGGTGACAAGTCCTTTCTTTGCAGGTTGTCCTCTTTTCTTTTTGACTGCGGGGGATTCTGGTTCACCAATATGGGTGGAATCTAGATCAGGGTCATACAAGGTGTTGATTGGCCCAGACTGCAGTCTTTTGATTACAGCCTTGGCGCTAGCCTTGGTGATTGGTCTCCTTAATCTGGATACATGTATTGATTTTTTTAATACTTTACCATCTTGAAGCCTTTCTAATTTTGCAGTTACTGGTGAAGTCATTTTCATTATGATGTATGGTCCACTATAGGTGGGCTGCAGCTTTTTGCTCGATTGTTTTACCAACAGGTTAGGTATGTGTAAATACACAAGCTGGCCTGTGTTGTAGGTGCATGGGGAAGCAGTGGCGTCAAATCTGGCTTTCATCTTTTTATGGTGTTTGACCATGCTCTCAGCTGCCTTAAGTTGGATGTCATCTCTTAAGCTGAGTAAGGCGGTGACCAACTTTTCCTTGTCTTTGATCTCTTCAGTTTGTTTGACCAATGACAGGGAGGACTCAGTTGGGAGATGTGATTGCTTTCCAAACACCAAAAGATTGGGTGAGTATCCTAACACGCTGCATACGGTGTTGTTTATGCTGAATGCTATAGCCTGTAGGAAGGTCGACCAATGTTTCTGTGATTTGGAGACAAAGGCTCTGAGTGAAGATTCTATTGTTTGATGTTGACGCTCACATAGACCTTGTGATTTTGACCAATGTGCACTCCCTGTCACATGTTTGATGCCGAATTTATCACAAAAAGATGTGAAATATTTGGACACATACTGTTTTGCGTTATCTGTGTTCAGGACTGACGGGGTTCCAAAAACACAGATAACCCTTTGGAAAAATCCTAGCGCTACTTCGGCGCTGGTGTTATCCTTTGTGGACCAAACAGTGATGTGCCTGGTAGCATGATCTGTGACAACATGGATAAATGAGGATCCATCCACAGCAGGTGTGAAAGGACCGATGGTGTCCATGGTGAGGTGAGTGTAGGCTTTTAAAACAGGGTCTCTCAGGGTCATTGGGGTTCTCAGGTGTTTTGGTCTTTTCTTTGTTGTGAGACATGTGTGGCAAGTGCCACAGTAGTCAAAAACATGTTTGAACATGGAACGCCAATAATACCTGGATCTGATTGCTGCATACGTTTTAGTGGGACCAAGGTGTCCTCCTAATGGTGAGCAGTGTGTGGCCTCAATTAGTGATTCTGCCCATTTTTCTGGCATTACTATTTGTAGTGTAGGCTCCAAACTGTCTCCATAGGTTGATTTGGTGATCCTGAATAAAACTTCGTCTAAAATCATGAACTGGTCATGGTTTAGCAGTATCTGTTTACTAAGGCTTGGGTCCTCTGGTAATTCACCCTTATTGATGTATGACAGCATAGAGTTTGAGAAAACATCCTCCTGCTGTGCCTGTATCAGTGTCTCCCTGGATGTTGTTAGGGAGTGGTGTTTGCATAGCTGGCTTATCGCTCGTTCAGCCATGGGTATCACTTTGTGTGATAACTTAGCCCTTCTGGTATTAGCTAATTTCACTGATACTCTGGGTGACCTAGATTTAGGTGGTCTGCCCCTTGATTTGGTCTTGGTGTCCTTGACCTTAGGGGGGCGGGTCTGTTTACTTCTGGTTGATTTGCTGGGCTGAGGGGGTGTGACTGGGTCTGGTAACTTGGCTTTAGATCGAGTTAGAATGCACAGCTCGGGCACGGTTTGATTGGAGCTGAGTTTTTCTCTCTCAGAGCTACCTTTCTTGGCAATCACACCCTTTGGCTTCTTGGAAGTGCTACCTGAAATCTGTCCTCCTTTTAGTATGGACCTAGGTGGTCCCATGAGGACTGGATTTTTGGGAATTGGGTCGTTTGATTTGAAGACTTTGGTCATGGTAATGTCGGAGAATCTGACTGATTTAGGAGGGAGTATTATTCTACCTTGAGACCTGATGGGAATTGGATCATCAGAGCTGGGCGGGTATTTCCTTCTGGAAAGGAAGTCTGCCACAATGTTGGCTCTGCCTTGCAGGTATCTGACTTCAAAGTCGTAGGACATGACTGTGTCGACCCACCTGGTTAACCTTCCATTGGTTATGTTTTCCTTTTTGTTGAAAAGGGAAACCAGGGCGGTGTGGTCCGAGTATACTTTGAAGTGAGTTCCATCCACATAATGGTGGAACTTTTTGACTGCAAAAACTATTCCTAACAGTTCTTTGTCAGTTATCCCATACCTAGACTCTTGAGGTGTCAAGCCTCTCCCTGCAAATTCAATCGGTCTATAGAAACCATGGTCGTCTACTTGAGTGATTACAGCTCCTAGGCTGTAGTTGCTTGAGTCAGTAAAAATGACAAAAGGTCTTTTATAGTCCGGGAATTTCAGCACAGCTTCAGTACAGATAGCAGCTTTAATTTTTTTAAAGGCTCTCTGGCACTCAGTGGTCCATTTAAAGGTGCTTTTTGTCGCCTCATAAAGGGGCTTCATGACATGAGCGAAACCTCTGCTGAACCTTTTGTAAAACTGCGCCATACCGTTGAAACATCTAAGATCATTGATGTTTCTAGGTGGAGGGAAGGTTTTGACAGGTCCTATTTTGTCCGGGGATGGTGACAAGCCATGCTGGTCTACATTGAAACCCAAAAATTCCATTTTGGTAGTTCCAAATTCGCACTTTTCTGATTTCAGTTTGATGTTACCTCTGATAAAAAGTTCTAAAACCTCGTCCAGATCTTATAAGTGCCTTTCCCACGTGGGGCTGTAAATGGCTACATCATCTACATATGCTACAGCATTTTCATACTTACATTTCATGAGAAGTTGCTCCATTACATTCATGAAGGATAGGCCTGAAGTTTTGAGTCCCATAGGGAGAACTTTTGCCATGTATCTCGTGCCATTGGCGGAGAAGGTGGTAAGTGGCCTAGATTCTTCTGCTAGGGGAATCTGGTGGTAGGCGCTGTAGACATCCAATTTGGAAAAATACTTGGCGCCCGTTCTGCCTATCTGCTGCATGAGGTCGTTAGCTCTGGGGAATGAGTAAGAGAAAGTTTTTAAATTCTCATTTACCCATCTGTAGTCAACTACAATTCTCCAACCAGAGGCTACTGACCTGTCACCTTGTGGTTTTGGCACTAAAAAGGCGGGTGAGTTCCACTCACAGGGTTTGGTACACTCTTCTATTATCCCCTGTTCTAAATGTTTTTTCAGGAGTTCCCTTTGAAAAATTTCTTTGTGAGGGGACATCCTATACGACGGTCTGTTGCAGGGTTTTGAAGTCTGGCTTTAATTCCAGCTTGACTTCATTTTCTACATTGAGACCTATGGCGCTTTCATTTAGGACAAAGGCTTGCCTATTGGCCTCAACAATGTTTTTGATCTGTTGTCTTTGAATTTCAGAGAGTTTTTCACAGATTTTGTACTTCAAAGGTTCGTTCCCTTTGGGGAGTTGGTCCATGGGATCCTCTCCACAATTGATTGGGAATAAGTCCTTTTCTGTTGTTACACTGTTGAGTGAATGGGCGCTATTGAGTGCACCAATGGGTATGGCCTTTTTGATATTGAAAAGCTTAAATACACCGAGGTTCATGTGTCTTTTTATCTTGATGGGGAAGTCATTTGGGTTGGCTACCGTTACTGGTACTATCTTAAGGTCTGATCTAGGTTTAACTATGGCGCGCTTAATGAGTACCAGTAGGGTAGAACCTGAGTTTTCAGTCAATCCAGTTTTTCCCACAATGTTGCTATTCCCTATCACAACCGCGTTGAAAGTGGCTTTAGTGTTTGGTGGGATATCAACATTTTTGTTTGCCCTGATGTAATTGGGCGATGGGGGAGTTGGTCCAAAGGAAATTTTGGCTTTGTATTTGGTCATGAAATTTACTCCTAAAATTAGGGGATGGTTCAGTTCAGGTACCACATGGAATCTGGATCTGAATTCATGGCCACCAATGAGGAAAGTTACAGTCATGGAGTGATTTACTTGGATGGGGGTTTTATCAGCCAATAAAACTGTCAGTCGCGCGCGTCTCCCGTGTCTAAAATTTGGTGTGCTCGCGATTTTGTCAGCCATTGTTTGGCTAATAAAGGAAAGTGAGGCGCCTGAGTCAACAAGAGCTCTATACAAGTGGTTATTTATGTCTACAGAAACTGCACCTTTGGTTAATTCTGTATCAACGTAAATGGCCTTACCTTGCTGCCCATACTGCTCAGATTTGATTCTCAGTTTCAGGATTGAGGTCCTTTGGCTCTGGTCCTCGTACTCGTCCTCGTCATCACTGGAGTCTGAAGTCTCATTGGTATTCAAGAAGTTGGTATAATCCGAACTGGATGATTGGGAGTCTACTGAATTCATTTGTGCATCAGCATCTTGAGAAGTGTCCTTGGATAATTCGATGGTCGTGGTCCGGTTGGGGTCGGGGTCACTAGGTGCTTGAGTGCCTTCCCCTGATCCCTATTCATCTTGTGTGTTGTTGGGGCTGTCATTGTCTGCCTCAGACTGAGATCCTGAATGGCTCCTGGAGTAATTCCTGCCTGGGGTTGGATCTCTGGACTTCTTTAATGACTGTTGTACCCAATTGTCTGGGATGGTGAAGTCAGCTGGGACCATGAAGGAGACATTTTTATTGTTGTTTGGCTGTCCAGCAACTGGTATGAAGACGAAACCTTTGTTGCTATCAGAGGATCTTGATCTTTGTTCTGATCTATCTTTTGACCTATCTCTTCCTGGGGACTTATAGTCGGATCTATTTTTGGAATTAGATCTGTAGTCCTTTGGATTGGATCTGTCTGAAGATTTGGACCTTCCTCTGTAGCCGTTTTTGAATTTATTTTCATACTGTTTGTTGTAATTACTACTGGGCAGTCTGTCTTCTTTCTTGTGGTCGTGCTGATATTTATCCTTTCTGGATCTGTCGTCGTTCTTGTTGTAGCCTACAGCACATAACTCTGCTGAGCTGTTCTGAGCAATTTTTATGGTTTCGAGGTTTAGTTCTTGATTTATGGCCAATTGTTCAGCTTCCAGCAAGGTTTTGGGAGATTTGGCTACAACAACATTTTTCAGCTCGGGTCTGAGGCCATTTACAAGGTAGTCCACTTGTGAGGCCTCGTCCAGGCTGCTGTTGGACAACAACATGGTCATGTCTGCTAGGTAGTCCTCGGTGGTTTCATTTGGCTTTTGCTTCCTGGCTCTGTATCCTTTGAGGATGGTGCTGAGGTCGGGAGTGCCAAACCTCGCCAAGAAAGCTTCATAGACGGCGTCATTGTTTTGCATGATGGGCTTGTCCATTATATTGCTGAAAAACCACTGAGCTGCCCTTCCTTTGAGAAAGGTGTACAGGCAAGTTGCATGTAGGTCGGGCCTCTTGGCGTGCACATTCCTTATGAAGAATTTAAATTCAGTCAGAAATTTTGCTGCAGACCTGTAGGGCGTTGGTTTGTCAAAGGGTTCAGGCTTATTGAATGATCCTAGCTGGGCGGATGTGAGCTTGTCGCTGTCAATTCTACTAGAGGGAAATCTGGTATACTCAGCGCCATGGTATCCTCCCTGGTGCACTACCGGTGTGGAGTGTGCTATATGATCATACCTAGGAGGATATGGTAGTCCAGAATGGTTGCTTGTGTGTTCTTGGGGACTGTAAACACCATTAACCACATGGCCACCGTGTTGATTTGGATTAGGCGCTGTGTTACAAGACGTTGTCGCCCCCTGGTGGGTGTTTGGTGCACCACCTGTTGGAGATTGGTGCAGTGCATGTGATGCTGTGTATTGATTGTCTTTGAAGGCATGTGGTGGGCTCATACCTGCTCCTGTCATGTCGTTGTGGCTGGTGCTGTAGTCATGTGCCGTGGGGTAAGGTGGAGTGGATTGTGCCTGTCCTGAATTACCTTGGGCGCCGGTGGCGGTTTGGTTGGAGTTGGTGGCGTCGGCACCGTTTGAATGGCTTTGAATGGCCCTCATTAGGTCAAGCCTCATTGAGTCCATGTTTTTGCTGAGCTGGTCAGTCATTTGATATGTGAAATCCTCGGATCTTCTGAGAACTTCCATATTGCTCTGTTCTGCCTGCCTGAAATTGTGGGCGGTGTTGCTTTCCATATGCTCCTTCCAACGTTCCATGTCATCTAACCTGAGGTGTACTCTAGCCAATTGGTCTGAGTGTTCCTGTCCATGATTTTTAATTTCAGTGGATAGGGTGCTCACGTGCTTGGCCAGTAGCTCAGAGAGAGATTCGCTGACGGCGCTTGTACAGTCTCTGATAAGACTTCTTCTCATGTCCTCCTGGTCATACTGAGGGGGGTGACCTCTGGACATTGCCATGTTGGGTCGGCGGGGAAAGGTCACTTCAGTATTTTCTCCAGGTGAATTGATGAGGAGAGGTGAGTTGTAAGGCGTCCTATTGCCTCTGTTGAGTAGCGGGGTTGTAGCTACGAGGTGAGACCTACTTGTAGCTCCGTCCACACTTCTCAGTAGTCTGTAACCAGTGGGGGTTCTTCTTCTAAGAGGTGAATTTGATTGGGCCCTCCTTCTAAATCTAGAGCCTTGTCTTGGTGGTGAGTCCACTGACCTGGTTCTAAGTGGCTGTGTAGGTGTGTACACAGGTGGGGGGTACAGGTCCTCCTCTTCAGAAGTGGATTGGTTTGGCTGGGTAACGGTAGGGTCAAGCCACTCCTCCAATAGTCTATTAATGTTGAGTGAGAAGTTTGGATTGTCTCCTACCGGGTGTCCAGAGTCGTTATTGGAAACCCTGCCTACACCGTTTTCATAGGCTGCTCTCCACCTAGAAACTGCTGATCCGATTCTGTCTCTCCAGTAATCAGCGTCTAGGGAAGCGTCGGAGTCTGTGTCTACAACCAATGGCTCCTCACAAACTGCTGGTTTATGTGAAGTTACACTTGGGTCAGTTTGTGCTGCAGATGCAGCTGCACTAGGTGTTGTGGGTTGTGGGGGAGTTATGTCCTGGAGGGCGGCTTGAAGCTCTGGTGTTCTGTCCTCCAGGTGTGGGTCGAGGTACAGGTGGCTTTGTGTATTGTCCACAGGTGCCTCAGAGGTTGGGCTAGTTATACCAGAAAGTCTTAGTGGCGGTGAATTTACTTGTGAGTAACCAGGTAAGGTGATGTCTAATCCTGGTGCAGGTAGTGATACTGGGGTACTGGTGTGTGCTCCAGTGTTGTGATCCACTATTGTAGAGGAAAATTGTTCAATACCGGTACTCACAGGTTGTAATACGTGGGCCTGCAGTGCTATAGGTAAAACTGGATCCAATGTCAGTGCGTCTGGAGATGAAGTTTGTCTCTGGAGGGGATGTGTAGTATCACTTGTGGGGTGGTTGGGCGCGTCTAGCCCAGGTGATGTAAAGGTGCGTTGTTCTGAAGCTGGCTCCTTAGGTGATGTCTCACTATTGCTCATGTTTAATGAGAGGTTGGTAGTGGGATATTCTTGGAGGGTTCATCCACCATCGTGTCAACGGACGGTTACATGTGGTGAAGTGAATGTACACGGAATCCAGGGAAGTTCAGTTGATCCTTTTATTGCATAGCTGACATGAGTGTTTCATAAAGGTGGTAACAATGATAACACTCGCCAAGATCTAAGCTCTGCCTCTGATCCTATAGCTCAACCCGTCGTAGGTTCTAGGTATAGGTGTAAGGTGTAAGTTGGGAGAGATGACTGGGAGCTGCTCAAGCTGCCTTTTATATGAAAGACTTGAGCAGCTCACAGTGTTGTGAAATATTCTATACACGTGGCTCAATGAAATAGGGACACGTGTCATAGGGAGAGATTGCCACCTGTGTGTTAGTCATGTTGATGAGGATTGAGAGGAGATTGTGAAATGTTCTCTCATTCCAAATATGGCGCCACAGGTGGATCGCACTTCCTCCAGTTACACTGTGTATGCGTAGATAAGGTTGGAATGTTATTACATCCTTGTACCTTATGTCACAGAGTGTCATCGAGGAAGTGTGTTTGTGATGAGTAATGGATCCTGGTTCCTATTGAGGAATACAGGAGATAATTGAGTGTGGATCATGGGCAGAGCTCAGGTTTTATATGGCGAAGAATTTAGTAAATATGAAAAATAATTATAATACCCAGAATGGTCCATTGACAAAACCCTACTTGGATAAACTAAAGTACTCTTCAGTCTCTTCAGTCCTCTTCAGATGTAAACACAGTGGGAAGCCACTTGCTTCTGTCGGCCCATGTACGGGACCTCAGTCTATGTCCACAATATCCTAGAAATCACATAAAAATAATGATATCCAATGTGCATAGTAACAAACAATCTTAACCTGAGGATTGCAAGACAAGATAAGAAAGAATGACTGTCAGCAACAACTGCAAAAATATAATTTTACCTGTGAGCCTCATGTAAGGAAAAAAACAGGTACAATGCACAAAGCCATACAATGAACTAAAAGTGAACTAATCAATCATCGTCCTCGGTTGACAAAGGGGGGAAAGTCTGACATGGACGGACTCGAGTATTAGTCTGTTGTGTTGCCTGGTGCCCAGGTGTCTTTCTTGGGGCAGTCATCCAAATCCGAATGCGAGTCAGAGGATGAGAAGGATGAGATGTCCTAATAGGCTCCAAAATGATGGCCCCTGATGGTGCTTATACCTGAAAATGTCATGAAAAGAAGAACACATTCAGAAATAGGTGGTGTACTGCAAATCATTTACTCATTTTACAAAGACATCATGAATAATTGACTTGACGTCTGGTATATGTATATCAGGCAGAAGCACTGTTAGGCCATTTGTCCGCTTTATGAATTCATTTTGCTGTCTGATACATGTGTTTAATAATAAAAAATAACATTCAATTACAGTAGGGGTCTGATATATGAATTCATTTTGTGAATAGTATACATATATTTCTTTTTAAATGGAATTTGTTTACAAAAGAAAGGGGGTACAAGGGGTTTAATGATTTCAATACAGAAGAAAGCAGTAACCATCTAAGAGTTTCATAAAATATAAATATAACATCTCACCAGACTTCCTTGAGGATGTGGTCTTGGAGCAGGATAAGCAGGAGGAGAATCGTTTCCTGGATGTCTGGTTTATGCCCGGGGAACTAGGACAGGATGCTTGGTCAGAAGCCACTAATCCTACTTGTGAGGACCGCCATTTACTGAAGTCTGATTTAGGTCCAGGGAACTAGGACAGGATGATTGGTCAACATTTGCTGACGATACTTGTGAGAACTGTCATTTACTGGATGTCTGATTCATGTCTGGGGAACTAGGACAGGATGCTAGGTCAACATTCGCTGATGCTACTTGTGACGACCATCGTTTACTGGATGATTTATGTCCGGGGAACTAGGACACTTCCTGGAAGTAGGAGAGCAGGGCCTGTACCCCTTATGAGGAGCGGCCAGTTCAGCTCAAGTCTCTAACGTGCAGAGGAGGAACATAGCCTGAAAAACTATTGAAAAGAAAAACGATATAAGAATTCATGTCCATATGTCATAATGGATAACTCAAAAGCAAAGATCTGACACATTGGAGTCAAGAAGAAGATTAAACCTATAGATACACACCTCACATTTTAGTCTTTTGCCCATTTTGTCTTCACATTTTTCGCGGTCATCCCTTTCGGAGGCTGGCTCTGCGCAACACTTCTACCAGCATAAAAGATTATACAAAGATCATTTTTGGTGCAAAATTAAAGAAATTAAGAGTGGGAAAAAAGAAAATGGCATTGGATTAAGAAATAGGATAAAATATACAGGTTATACATGTGAATTATCTTTTATTTGACATATATTTTGTAGAGGGTGCTTATTTTTAGTTCCAGATTATCCAAAAGTTAAAAAAAATAATTCAAAGGGATACTTACATGGGAGTTTTCGCTTTTCATTTCCTGGTACCATTTCGTCTCACACTGCTCTAGGTGGTTATAGTGCTGATTTAGATTTTTGTTAACCCGGTTGATATCTGCACCATCCATCAAGTCAATGAATGAAATGAGTCTAAATGAGCTTGGAGGTCCACAAACCGCTTGGGTACCCTCAGAGAGGGAGTGCAGGGGAGTTTCTCTGACATCTGTAAAAAAAGAGAATAGAGGAATTTGACATCACACTTAAGGTAAGCTGAGAAATGACATTGTAGGGCTATTTTTGGGTATTGGGCCAGGTGAAATTATAGGGGTACTTTATTTATAAATGGGCTCCTTTAGCTTCAAATGCACATTAAAAGGGGTACCTTTTCCCCAAATTTTAAGAGGGTACCCCCCAAAAAGAGGGTTTATATTTTGGGTAATATTGACCAGCTAAAAGCCGTGGGGAAAGGGTTCCGAGATTATATAGCTCAACCAGGGACATACACGGGACCCCCTAACCTGTGTCCTATACACAAGAAAACATGCAGTGGCTTGGGGGCCATCCACAAAGGAAGTCATGCTGAAGGGGAGAGGGGGGGCGGCATGACGAGATTACTTTTCCATATACCTTCAGCATTGCAAAATTGGCGAAAACGTGACGACGGGGAGGGAAGGGGTCAAAATGGTCAAATTAAGCATGACATCATTTATGGATGGCCCCTTCCCCCTGTTTTTGGTTAGTATCACGAGTGTATTTGAGCACTCCTGGCCAGCCTAAAAAGGATATGGATAGCAGCAAAGAACACACAGCTGGAGCAGTTAAAGGGTGAACAAGGGTGACAATTGCGTGTAAGTGGGCATGACGCTGACAATTGACAACTATAATCTAAAAACTCGCTGGGAACAAGATTCAGCACCACAATTTGCTGTGCTGCTTTTCCCGCCACAATGTTGACATTGTCAACTTGTAGAGTTTCTAGATGCAAATTGATAATACTTTGGAGTAGAGATGTGTGTATGAAAAGAAACAATACACACAAATTAACATACCTTGTGTGTCTCAGGTGGAGTCCCGTGTATAGGAGAAAATACACAGGTGAAAAAATAAGTAGGGCTATAAGACCTACTTTTTTACTTTATTTGACATACCTTCTACAAGTTACTTTGGATAATCTGGAGTAATTTGTAGGATTATGGGGTGCAGTCCCATGTATACAGGTCTGAGAAGAGGCTGAGAAGAAGACCTAGACTTTGAATATAGCCTGTACTCAAGAGTATCAACATGGATATATCTGTAGCCAGCATTAGAAGTATACCCAGGGCCATTTCTGACCATGCTTCCCTGTGATCAGTGGACCATGACCACTCTGTACTGATGTGCATCCAAGCAGAACATGAGTTGATATGACTGTGTGTGTGCTACAGAGGTGTGAGTTTAGCCCCCTTCCATGTATCCTTACCTACTGTACTCTAAGGGAAGCCACACTTAAACATATTTTATATCAGGAAATTGTTAATAGCTTGAAATGGACGGTTCATATCCTAAACATTTTAATATTTTCTTGTAGAGGAGGCTTTGATCTTTCACCTGGACTTAAGATTTTATTTAGGAAATTTAACACTTTATAGTCATTTGGACACAAAATCCATGATTTACTTTACATATTCACTGTGATTCTTCCTGCTGACTATGTTCTTGGGTAAATTAATGTTCCTTTTTTATGTATAGCTATCATCAAAACCATAGAAATAACAGAAACTGGTAAAAAGATACATTATTCATCTCACTTTAAAATCACCCTTGGCCCAATTATCATGCTGAATGCAGGGCTAGAAATGGCCATAGTCCTACATCTAGGCCTGAGGCCATAAGGAGTGTAGTCTTCAACCTGGTATAGGTAAGTGAGTAAGTCCCGTGTACATGATAGGTAGGGAATTGATCCTGTATATAGAATTCCTCGGGTGGAGTCCTGTGTATGTTAATAAAGATAATGGGATAGGTAACGTTACAGCTTTTTTTTTTTTTGGACTCGCTCATTGCATCAATGAACTGTTATGTTCATTTAAGTGAAGCTATAGAGCAGACCAAGTTTTATTAGATTTTTCAACAACAAAATAAGGAACAGCAACTACAAAACACAAAACATGACAATAGTCAATTTGTACAAGATCAACAACATTGGAGAGTTCAGGAGCTGGTCGACTGATCATAGTAACATACACACATACATTTTTGTTATAAGATAGTATAATATATAATGTACTGGTATAGTAGCTAAGGTTTACATAACATTTGACATTCATGTTAGTGTATTAGGCAGTAATATAATGGTAATTAGGATTCAACACAATTATCTGGAAGTGGCGCGGTAACTACACCTGCTTCATATACTAGTTGTAACCAATTTTCAATTTCTGCCTCAAATTATCTATCTTCAGTATTTCAGTTTTAAATTTGACTTTAGTGGTGGCTTTCTGGATGTTCTCAGGTAGGACATTCCAGAGCGCCACCCCTCTATACCATGGAGATCTCTTGTAATGCCTGGAAATTTTTCTTGGTAATTCAAAAACAATTTTATTTTGTGACCGTGTATTATGTGCATGTGGCCTTTGCTCTATATCTTTAGATTTTTTGTACATCAGACACAAAAGAAGCATATCAAACCTTTTTTCCAATAGAGTTATATCACATAGCATATGTAATTCTTTAACATATATCTGCAGGCTTATATCTGCAGGCTTAAAGATCTCATCATTTACTTCAGTAATGCTGCCTTATTTTATGGGATTGCTGAATGGTTCTCATAGAGTGTTTGCTCGAGCATATCATATTCTTTAATATTGATTGTGAAATATCTGGATAGATTGGTACTGCTTTCTCATTGACTAAGATTGTCAGATCTTATAGTGTGTGGTCCAGGCATTAGAATATCTACCAATTCAATAACTTTGTGTATGATCAGAGTGCCAAATAAGTGGTTCCCAATTATCCATAGTAAAATACAGACAATTAGACTTGATGGGATACCCTATAAACAGGAAGCAACGGTCGGTTGTTTAGGCAGTGGACAGGCAGGTAAATAAGCGGATTAAATAAAATGGATGGGAACCTAGCTACAGATCACTCAGCTGCAAAGCCTGGCCCTCATTTCCTCTACATGACCTGCTGATGAAGTGACTAGAGAGTCTTCTGGTACTAGCCCTCTGCGTTCCATCTCAATATAGACAGCATAATGGTAAGGGGATAAAGAAAACAAAGAAAAGGGAAAACAGTCATAGCTTTGATCAGTGCTAAACATGTACAATATTTTATCTTAGGTCCACCCATCTTTTATTTGGCCCGAGGCAGTGTTCTATATAATTAGCAACTGCCATGATTGATTTGAAATTAATTTTTCTTCCCAATGGATCTTGAACCAATATTGGCAGCTGGCCCATAAACATTGAAGAATGATGTTAGAAGTATTCGCTAACATATTCAGGCAAGATGACTCGCCCTAGCCAAGAGAGGAAATTGGTCACTTTGTTGAAGGGGTATAGTAGTTTTGTCTATGGAGTAGTAGATTTCTTCACACCAGGTGGCAGTGTGGTTTGCATGAGGACTTTTCTGGTTTACAAGTGTATATCATGGAAAGCCTATGAAATATAGAGGCAAGATACATAAATATTTAACTGAGAAAAAAACCTGACTCCACCTGTTCAAAGCTACTGCAAAGGTAATACCTCCCTTATATGTATTGGCTTACACACAGTGAGAGATCCTTGCTAAACCCTAAAGAAACTGACTTTCAGCATAAAGGCAAGGATTACAGGTTACAGAGCAATATTAAAATGATGAGAATTAAGCCCTAATGCACCTTATTATGTCTGGCATTGACCCTCTGAGTAAGGTGTACCTCATATATGATGTATTGCATCATCTTGGGCAGACACACATGAGAGGGAACCCCTAAGTAGACAGAGCATTTTGAAGAAGAAAGTTGCATCATGTTACCAACAACGGGCATAATTATAACAAGTGGAAATGTCCAGGTAGATGTCTGCCAATACCATCCAAAATGTCACATGCCATTTGAGTGCCTCGCTCTGATGAAATGGCCAGCCCCTCTTAGTATCTCTGGGACCTAGAAAATTCATGGCACCTAATGCACCTTGCTTTTAGAGGCGTGGTGGAAAGGGCATTATATATATACTAAAGAGGACCTTTGCTGCTGTTTACCCTCTAGAGTCAAATGGCTGTATTTATAATGTCCATTCCAGAGCAAATAACTACAACACATTTTGTAGTTTTTTTTTTTATTATGTATAGATATAACCTTATACACAACTATTATCTAAAGATTCCTGCTACCTATTCTTCAGTCAGCTTTCTTTTTCTAATTTTGTGGGAAGCCCTCCTCTAAACAAGGACTTTGATATATGATTTTGATTTTGCAAGCAAATTAAAAACAATAAAATTCACACTTGTAGCTAATTTGCCAACAATAATAGGTTGTGTGAAAACATGTACATTGGTATAAACATAATGTATGTAGAAAATTGGCAGGTGAAACCATATCACTTAGATAGTAGCATGATGAAATGTCATACCCCTGCTGATGCACAATAAAAGTGTCCTAGTAATTTCCCTAAGCCAATCAACATACTCTTTCTGGTCCTTCGCAAGGAGTTTTCACTTAGAAGTGGAGGACTTGCTCATCATAATGCAGATTCACTACTGGAGATTCTGTCAGAAATGGACTAGAGCCTTTCTTTATGTGTATGCTTCTGCACCACCTTAGCGTGAATCCTTTTACCGGAACAGGGCATGGCAACATAATTAGTTATGCTGGTTCTCTTGTCTGCAGAAAGCTAAAGGATTTTTCCTCTTCTGCTCTCTTGAGTGATCCTATTTCCCATAAGTGTGGAAAGTTGAGCCCATAGTGTTACCATGAAAGAACCCAATTTCTACAGGGGATTCTGGTGCTTGAAGGGATTGTATAATCTACCAGTTATCCTTGACTGCTTCTGGTGAAATAATTTTGAAATGTTGCATCTAAACACTGAAGTCTTCTTGTGCGACTGTATTCTCCCTGGTAGAGCAATGGCGTGTCTCAGCATGGGACTTGATGAAGGCAACGAAACTTTGAACATCACTCCGTTTCAGTGACTTGTAAACATCTAGCATGCAGTTGACGCGTGACCACACCATTGGCCACATACCATTTGATGATAAGTTTAAGCTTTCCTGTGCTGATACTGAAAATAAAAAAAAATTCAAAATTGTAATTATTGAAGATTTAAAGCGCATGTATGATTCATTGTAAAAACTCATTTTTGCTGCATTAGGTAATCAGTTGTTGTTGGAAAAAAATACATACATTATGGTGAACCTGGCCTGTCATCTAAACAATGTAGAAAATAATATTGACACTGCACTTACCCATAGAAAAATGCAAAGGTGTGCTGGCAGACCTGCTGTAGTACGTCCTAGTGTGCTCGTGGTCCATCTCCCCTTTATCACCCTTCTTCCATGTAGAAAGCCTCGCATTAGTGTCTGTTGATGCAGCCAGCACCCCCATTAACAGCATGTCTAGCTCAGCTGTTAAGTTGACATGAAAAAAAAAAAAACACTTTTTTTTTTACAATTCTTGCCATAATAATAAATAAAGTTCTCTAGAACCAAAGTGTATTTAAAATTATCATCAATTGAAAAACTGAATCATATTTGAATTTTCAAGTTAAATTTCAATGATTTTAATAAGATATTGAAAATCAAGTAACGAGGAGAATTTAATACAGTTGTAATGGTTCGTATTGACTTATATGTTGGGTGGCTCTTTGGCTCGCTTACCACTAGATGTACCAACACAACACGAGTAGTTCGGGTTGGGCAAAGCCCCAGAAACCCCTACCTCTCGGGTAGGACTTTATTTGATCTCTTTGATGACAAAGTACTAGCGTCTGGACTGGACCATGTCCAGTCCCCTTCTGCCGCTCGTCCGGCTCCTTAGTAGGAGCTGGACGCGAGGCATGGTGCTGCCCCCTCTTGTACCAACGAGGTATCGCAAAGCGACACCTAGCTAGCATAGAAGGAACAAGCACCACACGAACACGTCTCTCGGATGAACGGCACTAATATATATACAATGATGCCGGCCCCTACACCACCCCCACTAGACTTTACCTAGGGTTGGGTGTAATTAATAAGTAACTATTGTTGACTTTATACAGTGGTGTTATAAAATAAATAGGTAAGTCTATATATACACAGTTCGTATTAAATATAGAACATTTAAGGGGCATTATAAGTTATATGTACACAATGAGGCATCATCGTATATAACCCGAAGTGTTTATAAATAATAACAAAAATAGGAAGTGGCCCCTTATGGACCATCGACCTATGGTGGTAATGTTACAAGTGTGTTATTATTAAACATGAGACGCGACGAAGAATATTCGATGTGTAGTAAGGTGATATTAATAAATTTTTACAATGTTTTTACCGACCCGAGGTGGGGTAAATAACCCGAAAAAAATTTTGAGTACTTTTACTTACAAGAATATAATATACGATATAAAAATAGATTTATACAAAATATGAAATATAGGTGTCCTACCAGGGTAGCAGGATCACCCTTACAATATACCGGACTTCCGGCGAACCTGGAACGACTGGTTTCTGCAGCTCCACCCGGCGACATATGTGTGGTGGCAAACCACGTTGCTGTTATGATGTGCCCTGATGAAGATGGGAAGATGGAGACCCGGTTAGATGTTGTAGTCCTTTGGGTGTTCGGGTTAGCGTCCATCCTCGCTGCAGGTTACGTTCCAGGTATCAGGAGTCCAGCGTAAGGAACAGTGCCTCTGGCATACTAAATGCATTTACCCTCGGGTACAAGGAGACACCAACAGACGGACACTCAAAGATCTTCAGGATCTGTGTCCATCTTCTCAGCCGGCTCCACTGAGGCAGATGGAGCCGAGCTGCTACAGCTGCTCGTAGAGAGCGCCGCTGAAGCCTCGCTGGGAGTCTCGCTCCCCAAGCTCAAGGCCCTCATCACTGCGGACGGACTGTCCATTGCCTCGGATGCTGGTGCAGCAACCGTGGCAGTTGGGACAGCCCGGGTGTTCCAAGTGGGGGGCGGGAGCAAGAGAGCTGCCGGAACTGGCGGAGCAGCCGGGACCGGTGGAGTGGCCAGAACCGGTGGAGTAGCCGGGGCTGGCGGGGCATCCGGGGGTATCTCTGGTACGAAGATAAGAGACGACGGTAAGCCGTCCCACTCCTCCAGATGTTTCCCGAATGCCAGGAAAAACTTGAGGTCAGCCTCCTTAAATCGATGGATATATCTGGAGTTTTCAGCTTCGTGAAACTCTTTAAGCTTTTCGGCTTCCTTCTGTTTCCGCCGGCAGGACTCGAGGGCTTCCTCGACCTTCTTCCTTTCCAGCTCCCTGATTTTCTCTTCCTCCCGCCTCTGGATCTCGTAGACCAGATTGACGGTGGCTTCAGTCATCACACGCCAGTAGTCAACAGACTTCTGGCGGTGCAATGCCTGCCATTCTGCCATCAGGTCATTCTGGATCTGAACCGTTCGGACATCGCGGTGGTCGACGAACGTATTCGGATCCTGAAGACCTGACAGGGTACCGGAGATCAGTTCCATTAGGGGTACCCGAGGACCCGTCGGTGGAACTATCACTGGTGGTGGTGCTGGGGCCTCCACTGAGACAGGCGGGGTGCCTGTTGGAGGAGCAGACGGGCCCTCCACCGTGATGCCTCCTCGGCCTCGGCCACCACCCGGGGAGCCTCGGGTGGACTCCAGCCCACCGCGGCCCCTACCACGGGTTTTGGCCCGGCCCAAGGAGGTAAGGACCTGCGACTCGGGTCCAGCCGGTCCCATTGAAGGGAACTTCGCCGCGTACTCGCTGTACGTGGGGCGCTTGCCGGAGGATCCCTCTCCAGCCCACCAAGTAGAATACCCTGATGGGGGAGCGAAGAGTTCGCCCCCATCATCCAGGCCGCCAGAGGCTTCGCCCGGGCGTTGTTCCGCGGGTGCAGGTGTGGAGGTGGCTGGAGTCGCCGGTGCGGTCGCCTGGCTACCCGACCTGCGGGCCTGGTTGCCAGGCATCTCTAGAGCCGAGACTTGTTGTCCCGACTCGCGACGATCAGCTGGGTTGGCTGGTCTTGGCTGGTCCTTGCCACCCGAAGGGCTCACGGACCGGTCTGCTCGGGTCCTCTTGGAAGCAGTAGTCGTGACTGTGCCTCCGTTTGGACCTTTAGAGCGGGCTTTGGCCTTCTCTCGCTTGTCGTCTCCTCGCCACTTTTTCACCTTCAGGTGCACCTCACTGGGCATCCCGAATTTCGTGGACGAGGAGTTCGTCTGGAAGTACGTCAGCAAGTTGCCGCTCTTCCACGAGCAGAATCCGGTCTCGAATGCCTGCTCTTTCACTTCTTTAATGCTCAGCGCGGACCAATTAGCAAGGAGCTCGCTGAAGCACTTGATGGCTCGTTTCCTGGTCTTCTCCAGGCCGATGCCATGGGCCTTCTGCAAATGCAGAGCCATGTCTCGGCGCCGGTGAGTGCTGAACGAGCCATCACAATGTTTACTCGGGCGGTCCCCGAGCACACACATCATCACAGGCTTGTGATGCATATGGTACTCGACGATGTGTCGAGCGAAGCGGGGCTTCGTCTCGAACACCTTCTCACCCGTGAGAGCCAGCTGGCAAGACTCGAACGGGCACCTTCGGCGGTTGCCGGTTGGTCCCCATTGGGTCATTGCCCACTGGACTTTCGTCCGGGCCTCGTAGCTGTAGATTGAGCCTAATTTGGACTTGAGCTGGTCAATCCAAATCAGGTAGAACTTGCCTACTGGCGTATCCGAGGGGCCGGACTTCATCCACTCCTCGTCATCGCTGTCACCGTCCTTATTGACGGCGCTCGGACACATATAGTGGACTGTGTCGTAAGCACAGTCCGCGAAGCAGCGGGGAGTCCGTTCCTTGAACCCCTCGGCTGCATTCTTCCACATCCACTTCTGATTGTCGTCCTTGGGAACATCCGTGGTCATTTCTTCCCACGTTGTCACGGACTCCAAATCAGATTTGGCAGACTCGGGCAGCTCTGGATCGCTTTCGCTTTCCTCACTGTCCGTGTATATGTCAGCTCCCCTACGGCTGGCTCGGCTGGAGGTGGTAGTACCAGTCGGAGCCTTGGTAGGGGACTTCGCCTTTGCACCCGACGTGCTGGCTGCAGAAGATGCAGTAACCGAGGTGGCTACCGTGGTGGTTGTAGTAGTGGGAGCGGGCGTCTTCGGTTTGCCCTTACCCCTCGGCTTGGTGGGGGGCGTGGGCTCTGCCGGAGACGCTTTCGCTCCATTCTTTTTCTCCCGGCGCACAACCTTAGTCGGTTGGGCCGGAACTTCGGGACTGGAATCCGACTCGCGTCGGCTCCTGTCCACTGTCCGAGGGCTCCTCCTTCCGCTGACCGGGGAGTCAGAGTCGGAAGAGATCTCAGATTTTCGTTGGGCCTGCTGCTTGCGATGGGCCCGGCGAGCCGCGGTGAGCTCCTTCTGCTGCTTGGCAAGCTCGGTTCGCTTTGCCTCTACAGCAGCCTGCTGGCGCGAGATGTCCTCTTCCGAGATCTCGCCAGGTGCCTCCGGGATGTCGGCAGCTGGGTCGGTCTCGGTCGTGGACCTCTCGACGGCGATGCGGACATCCTCAGCCTCCAGATCGCTCTCAGTGAGAGGACCCTTGGGCGCAGGTTTACGGGTCAATCGCTTGACCCGGTCGGTTTCCACCGAGGTTACTTCTGGATGATGCCCGCAGAGATCAAGACGGCTCGAGCTAAATTCTCGTTAGTCGCCATATTCTCCGCCAACTTTAGATAGTTGCGGAGCCAAGAAACTGGCATGTTGTCAGCCAGCTCGTCACTGCACGAGTCCATTACCATAGTCTTAAGTTCATCTGGTATGGGCTCGGGCACGCCCTCTTCCACCGCCATGGGCCCGCATCCGAACATGGAGGCGTGCATAGGGATGTACGTACCCCAGGAGGTGTACACGATACCTTCCTGGCGATCAACGTGTGCTAGACGTCTGATCTGAGTCCTGAATCCCGGAGGATACATTGGAATGTCCAGGACATCCACTTTGCTACCCGAAGCGGCTGTTGTAGACGGGCGCTCCGGGCGTGGCGGTGGTGGAGGTGGCATTCTCTCCCGGTCGGTTGCCTCGGCCATAGCCGAGAGCGTCCGGGCGGCCTCCTCTGTCGAAGAATCCATAGATTCCTCGACCCGAGACGAGACCTTCAGGTCCTCGTCTTGTTCCAACGGAATGTTGGCAGTTTGACGCGCAACGTCAATCGTTCCCTGTGCCATGGCACCGGGTCCGACTTCCAAAATAAATTGGCAAGTTTTGTTGGACTCCTCCCGAAGGATTCGTCCAACAGAAAGGCTTTGGGTTAGCTAGGCTAACACGACAGCTACAGGCTGTATAACCACCGACAAATAACTAGAGCAAAAACGGGTGGCGTCTAACCACCACGAGTCCGCTCTAGTTATGACCAGTATGACGTCAGACCTCTCGTCTCGCGAGATCCCGCCATGGCTATCCGGTGACCTAGTTCCGCGCTTTCCCGCCACACCAGCAGCGCCACCTAGGGAACTAGATCCGAACCAACATTCGACTCGACATGTGAGACGCGGCCTACTACCCGAGTGCTATCGTCTGGAGCTTGGCGGTGTATACAACGCTTCAAAGCAAATGTACCGGTTAATCCGACCGCCACTCACGGGATACAGCCACCCGGGGAGGGCGCGTTCGACATCTCTAGCCGTGGAACGTATGTTGCCTGCCTATGGCGGACAACACGCAGCAGCTCGTTGTGTACTGAGTTAGGTTACAGCAGACCTCAACCGGGGGCTGCGTCTAACGCCTTCGGTTAGCATTTTATTTTTCCCGGCTTTACGTACGGCCTTTTCTGGATCTCGCTTAGTCAAAGCGGGACCCTTCCCATACGTAATGCCTTCACTCAGCGAGACTTTCTTCCATTTCTTACGATTAGGTCGTTTCCTGGCCTTCGTCTTCTTTTTTACTATAACCTCGTCTCCCAGCGTCTTTCTCGGCCGGCCTCTAGGGCGCTTCGTCGGTACTACCACGCTCGGTCCACTAGGGACAGATACAGGTGGTTTGTAGCCGAACTCCCTCTCCCCCTCTTCGCGCCCCTTCCAGGGCCGACGTTTTCCGACATTTGTCTTCCATTTCCTACCCGTCAGGCAGTCCTCTATCATCACCGTGGACTCGGAGATGACACGAACGATTTTAAACGGACCTTCCCAAGGCGTTACGAGCTTCAGCTTATCCAGCGGCTCGTAGTACCTTAGTACTTTGTCCCCAACATTAAAACGAATTCGTTTAGCATTGGTGTCATAGCCCACCTTCTGCCACTTCGCACTCTTCAGCAGTTCTTTCCGAACGGCCTCGTATGCCTGTTTGAACCGGTCCCTTAATGACTCTACAAACAGCACCGTGCAGGGCGCCTCCGGGTCTATTCCAACCACTCCATACACTAAGTCGGCGGGCATTATGATGTCCTCGCCGAACACTAGCATGTTTGGGGTGCAGTTAGTTGATGAATGGACAGTGTTGTTGTAGGCATGTACTACAAACTCGCACTGTTCATCCCAGTCATCCTGGTGGGTATTAACCAGGGGCTTTAGTACTTGTATGAGGGTTCTATTGAAGCGCTCTACCTGCCCATCCGACTGTGGTCGGTACGGGTTTGTTCGGGTCTTACAAATGGCTAGGTAATGGCACATTTCCTGCCAAAGTTCTGACTCGAACTCCCTTCCTTGGTCACTGTGCATCATAAGAGGAACACCCAAATGCAGCACCCAGCCTTTCACAAATGCCTCCGCGCATGTGGCGGCTTTGTGGTTAGGAAGGGGGAACACCCAAGTGTACTTAGTATAATAGTCGGTTACGACCATCATACAAGTATTGTCTCGCGGCGTCGTCTTAATCCCACTGATGATGTCTATCGCTACTCGAGCAAATCTGACACCAAACAATTCCTGTGATAAGGGTTGCTTACCCAGGCCGGGTCCCGGTTTGTTTTTACAACAATCCGGGCAAGTGGCGATCCACCGGAGCAGGTCGCCTCTCATACCGGGCCAGTAGTAACGCCTTTGTAGACGCTCTATCGACCTTCTCTTACCGAAATGGCCACTCGTTTGGTGGCCATGGCAATAATACATGATATCCCTCCTCATCGGGGCGGGTATCACTATTTGCAACAGCCTACCGTTGGTGGGAGTTGTCTTCCACCTACATAGTATGCTGTCTCGGATCTCAAGCTCGGTCCATTGAGCCAGCAACCGCCTCGCTTCCCTATCCTCCAGGGAAACTAGAGGCCTTGCCGGTTTAATGCCTGACCGTAGGTATTTCATTATGCGCGCAGTGGTGGGGTCTGACTGTTGAAACTTCTTGATGGTCTCCGGGGACCAATCGAGATAGCTGCATACAGCCTCCTCCCAGGGGATACGGGGGGTGGTATAATTAAATACCAGCCCGGCTACCACAGCATTGTGGGCCCCGCAGTCTTCACATGTGGCATTTTGGCACCTTCGGATAGGCCGTCTTGACAAGGCATCCGCATTGATGTGTTTAGCACCGGGTCGGTGCTCTATTTGTTTATGCTCTAATCCGAATTCGGATAGGTGAGCTAACCAACGTCCAATCATCCCCTCGGCGTCCTTAAAGTTAAGGAGCCACCTAAGAGACGAATGGTCTGTTCTTAAAGTAAAGTCACTTCCCCAAAGGAAATGCTTGAACTTCTTCGTATACACCACCACAGCGAGGAGTTCTCGCTTGGTGGTACAATAATTTCGCTGTGTCTTGCTTAACGTGTTGCTAGCAAATGCTATTGGCACTTCGACTCCCTCTTGGACCTGAGAGAGAGCTGCCCCAATCGCATCATTGCTCGCATCGGTGTCTAAGATGAAATGTCCCTCGGGAGTGGGATATTTCAACACGGGTGTATTCCTAAATAAATCTTTTATTTTATTAAAAGACTCTTCTTGCTCGCTGGTCCATGGGAATGGGTCCCGTGCCCTACCCGGGGTCCAGTGAGCTAAGCACTGCATGGGGAAGCTGACACGAGAGTAATTCGGTATGAATTCACGATAATAGGAACAAAATCCTAAAAATGATCTCACCTCCTTAGCACTCGTGGGTCTTTCCCAATTTTCTACAGCTTCTAATTTTTCCGGATCCGCACTTACCCCGTTAGGAGTAATGATCCTTCCCAAGTATGTAATGGTTTTCTTAAACAAATTGCATTTCTTGGGTTTAAGTTTAAGACCGTTTGATAGTATCCGGTCGAGGACTAATTGCAGATTCGCCAGGCATTCCTTGAATGAATTGCCGAACACGACCACATCATCCAAGTAAACCAGGCATTTCTTCCACAAAAGGTCACTCAGTAAGGATTCCATCATAGCCTCGAATGTAGCGGGGGCGTTACACAATCCGAAGGGTAAGACATTATACTCAAATAGCCCCATATGACTGGAGAATGCTGTCTTCTCCTTGTCTTTGGGGTGCATTGGTATTTGCCAATATCCGGACTGTAAATCCAAGGTACAGAACCATTGGTTTCCGCCCAAGCTATCTAAAGTCTCGTCTATCCTTGGTAAAGGATACGAGTTCTTCTTTGTTATACCGTTCAATTTCCGGTAGTCAACACAGAAGCGGATTGTACCGTCTTTCTTAGTAGTCATACAAACAGGGCTGGACCAGGGACTCGAGCTAGGCACGATTACCCCTAGGTCCAACTGTTTTTGTATTTGCTCTTCACAGATTAACTTCTTCTTAAGGGGAAGTCTACGATACGGTATTTTAAAAGGTTTCTCGCTGCCCACATCTATGGTGTGCAACACCTTATCGGATCTACCCACCGGGCCTCCTTCCCTACCAAAAGCACCTTCGTACTTTTGTAGAAGTCTCGCTAGGCAATCCTTATCGTCCGTATTCTTTAAATCTGACTGATCAATCAGCTTTTGGAATTCTTCATCCATGGGATGCTGACTAACTGGGTTTAGTGGTTTGTTAAATTTAGCCTCGGCGACATGTTCTACCGAACTCATCCTTCCAACACTGTCGCCTCGCCTCAAATAAACCACCGAACCACTTCGGTTAGTTATGGGTAATACAGACCAAGCTGCATTAGCCACTAATGTATCCACTGAGTCTAACCCGATGCTTGACAAATACACCGTGTCGGGTTCGTAGACTCCAGTTTCATTCCTCTGAGCCATGGACCCGCCACAAAGGACATCGCAAGTGGTACCCGGTGGGATCTTCACCGTATGTACCACCGCTGCGACCGAAGACACCTGTCTCAATACGCATTGGACATGCAAGCCATACGGGCTCCGTATACCCATCGCACCGTCCCTCGGGTCCAAGACGGCCCCGTATAAGCTTGCAAAATCCAATCCGAGGATTCCGTCATCACTAACCTCTGCTATAGTTGGCGAAAGAACAAACTCTTTGCCTCCTATACGGATAGGCATAAACGTCCTACCAAATGTACGCATACTGCTTCCGTCGGCCGTGCAAGCATTTACCCCCGTTTTGAGGTTCTCATGGCTGCCGGCCACTGAATCGAAGAATCTTTTGGACACACATGAATGACTAGCTCCAGTATCCACCAAGAATTCCCCCACCCGGCCTTCCACAGATATGGGTACATACCACCGTCTCCCCCCTAAAGGCGAGGGGTTACTGGTAAACTGGTGAAAGTCTCCCCGGCCGAGGTGCAGGGGTGCGCACCCTCAGCCACCCGGCCTCCAGGTGTAATTGACTCGAAATCTTCCACCGGGACACCCCCGGTAGCATTTTGGCATTCGTTCCCACTCGGGGCTATGTCAGATGCCGTTGACACAACCCCCACTAGTTTTCCACATCTGTGGAATCCGTAGCATTCTCCCTTTCTACGCCGTCGTCTTCGGCTTCATAGAAGGCAGCCATTACCGGCTTAGTAGCGGTACATTCAGATGAGTAGTGTCCCATGCGCTGGCACCTGAAACACTTAACCGTTCGGCGATCCACCCGGGGTCTTTGCCGATTGGCTTGGATGGCATCTGTAATTTTCTTACACATGTCTTCCAGAAGTTTGGTCATGTCCGGGGACTGAGTCTTCGCTTTGTCAGTGCTTACAGTGGGCTTGACCGCCTTCTCGACAGCCTTTGGGTCACTCTTGACCTCGGATGAAGGTCTAGAGTCCCTTTGTTTATTGAAAGATTTCCTGGGAATATACTTCCTACCTGAAGTATTCTTCCTTAATTGCATCGAACAGAAGGTGCCGTCTTCCTGTTCGATATCAATCAATTCGAAGTCGTCTGAGGGAGTATTGACCTCAGACTGCTGGGTCACCGATGCCAGGGGTACCAAGCCGCTGGCATTAGGTATGTCCCCAGCTAACATAGCTCGCTTCTTCACGGCCATATCTATACCATTAAATATGCTGTGTAGTGTTATGCCTTCTTTCCAGGCATCCCTCGCTGCTAATTGTTCATCTCGGTCTCTTAGACCCTTGACGAATTGTGTGATCAAATCGTCCATATACCAGTCCTGGTTTTCAGTACCGGGTCTGGCCTTACTTAGCAGGGCATGGAGTTCCATACCGTATGCTCTGAAAGCTTCATTCGGCTTCTGTGTGCGTTTCTTAAAACGGACCATCGGGTCTTCCTTGACCATGTTGCATAACAGTCCACTAGCAGTTTCTACTAACTGCTCAAAACTCCCAACGAGGCCGTACCAGGTTCGCCATTGCTCTACAGCCATGCGACCCGGCCCGCCTTTCAGACATCTCACCAGATGTGGCTTGGCCTCGTATGGGGTCCATCCATTACAATTCATCACATCGATGAAATCTTCAAACCACTCTTTCCATGGTCGAGTACCGTCATATTCTCTAGGAATAACGGCTACCCTTCGGGCAGAATTGTGAGCATACATCAATCTAGTGCATTGCTGTTTGCTCCATTCAATCGCCTTGGTTTCATTCAAGGTTCGATTGCCCCCTATACCACCGAAGCTCGAATTGCCCGGTGGAGGCTGTGGTGGAGGTTGTGTATACGTCCACTGTGTACCACTGTGGTTCGTATAGCTCGCACCACCCTGGTTGGGGCCGGTACCCGAGGTACCGCTATAGCCTGTGGCACCCGAAGCACCGCCCCCCCCTTGCGCACCTTGGTAACCGCCGTCGGATGGCTGGTTTCCCGTTGACTGGCCGCCATCGTTCGATGGATTCGGTTGGGTGTTGTCATTACCAGCACCCAGCCCCGGGTCGTTACTAGGATCCACATGAATGTGGAACCCACTGGTCTCCGCACTACTATCGGAAGCCTCTCTAGGGGTATAGTCCGGGTCCAGGTTGTGGACTATGGGAACCTCACTTATCCGGACTCTACTAGTTCGGCCATGCTTATCCTGGGTTCTGATGTAAACGCCCCCTTGATCTACATTCCGCGAAGCATTATCATTTACAAAAGGATTATACTGCGGATTCTTCGGTGTAGAACAGGAGACCGGGTCGCCCTGTTTCACGAACGTCGAGTTCGGGTTTGTATCCCTACTCGCCAGAGGGGCAAGCGTTTGCTCTTGCTCCTGTAAATAACTCTCCATAGCGGACTTATTTATTGTGAGGGTAGCTACGTCTGTTGTCAGGTTTCGCTGTTCCTCCCTTAGCTGTGCGTTTTCTGCCAAGATTTCGGATCGAATCTTTTCATTTTCAGCCACAGCTCGGTTTCTTTCTTCTTGGGCGATAATTGCCTCTCGCTTAAAAGTATCCTTAAGTAGGCGGTACTTTTCACCCTTCTCTTTCTGAGACTTGTTATATTCACTGGTCTCCTTCCTGATCTCGGCTTGCTCCGAGACCATCTTGGCTTCTGTCTCAGCCTTCCGGAGTTGAAGTTTCTTAAGCTTCTCCTCCATTGCGTGCAACTCCGTTTGTAATTTATTTACATCCCAAGCCTTAGCAACCTCCTCGGCCCTAGCCTTGTCGATTGCTCTAAGTTTACTGGCTTCCTCGATTTCCAACTCAGCCAGCCTTTTTTCTTTTTCCTGTGCGTCTCTCTCCTTCCGCTCCAACCGATGGGATACGGAGGATAGACGATATTTGAGGTCGGATTCTTTTAGAATCGCCTCCTGCTCAACGGATCGTAATTTTCCGATCCGAGACTTAGCTTCCTCTTCTATTTTGGATTGGGCTAACATGAATTGTTCATGTTGCCTCTTTGCCTGTAACTCCACCTGTTCCTTGGCTTTCAAATAGGCCTGAGTATTTTTATACCCGGGACCCATCCGACGTCCGTAGATAGACTTGCGACTGCCTCCAGGGTAAAACATGGAGTCAGACAAGCCTTCGTCTAGAGATCGGCCTAGGTGATGCCTTTCCGAGCTTTTCGGTCCGGTACCACTAGGCTTATTTTTTGCTTTCGCGCCTGGGACTATTGCGTCCCTTTTGGTTTTGCCATCGTCGCTGTCATGATCCGACGATGTCATTAGTGGGGCTACTTCGTTTCCACCACCTGGTGTTGAACCCTGGGGGGTTGCAGTACGCTGCATGGGGCTTTGTGCAATTGGTGTACCCAAGCCGCTAGCCGAGCCTGTTGGTACCATAGGACCTAACTGGCGTCTGCTAGTTATAACTTGGGACCAATCGCTCAAGTCTAAAGTTGGGGGTCTTAACACACCCCTAAACAATCCGGTATCCGGTACTCCTGTTTGGGGTGTAGCCGGATACAATTTTACGATGCCATCTCTGGTGGCATTGTCCATCAGGTCGGGTGTAGAAAAAATATTTCGTACACCCTCCTGATTAAACATTTGTTGTTGACCGGGTTTCCAGTCTAACAACAGATGCTGGGATGTGTAATCATCCTCTTCGAATCCCTCTAGCCCAGGGCTGGGGGGATCCGCTTCGGGTTTCCCGAGGCTTTCGGCCAATGTGGCCGCGCACCACCCCCGAACCAACTGGTCACGGCACCAGTGTAATGGTTCGTATTGACTTATATGTTGGGTGGCTCTTTGGCTCGCTTACCACTAGATGTACCAACACAACACGAGTAGTTCGGGTTGGGCAAAGCCCCAGAAACCCCTACCTCTCGGGTAGGACTTTATTTTATCTCTTTGATGACAAAGTACTAGCGTCTGGACTGGACCATGTCCAGTCCCCTTCTGCCGCTCGTCCGGCTCCTTAGTAGGAGCTGGACGCGAGGCATGGTGCTGCCCCCTCTTGTACCAACGAGGTATCGCAAAGCGACACCTAGCTAGCATAGAAGGAACAAGCACCACACGAACACGTCTCTCGGATGAACGGCACTAATATATATACAATGATGCCGGCCCCTACACAGTTATTGTAGAAAGGCTTACCTCTGTTAAGCTGGGCAACTTCCTCATGTCTCTCTCTGAACTCATCAGATGTGAACATAGTACTATAGGCTTTATTGTCATCCCCATGCTGACAGCTACACCTGAAAATTATAGTAAAATAATAGCTTGTCCATTTTTAAAATAAATGTGATAGTCAAAACCTACATCAGACAGGCACTAGATAACAATTTGTGAAAGAAAATGCTTAACAGAAACGCACATGTTGCTTGATATTTTATCTAGGTCATGGAGACGTCCCCTGAATAAATTCATATCTAAAGTTGTCACTCAATGCCTTCTCTTAATCACACGACTGCTGCATTGGATCAGTTATAACTAGAGCTATGTTTTCCACATTAGATGATTCATCAATATCCTCCCCATTATTTTCCTCAGTCTCATAGTCATTATCAGAGTCAGAATCCTCAGAATCATCAAACTCGTCAAGGAATAAAAAATAATTATCAACAACCTGACGCCAATGTTTCAGGGCAGCCGCAGCTGATGTAAGTTTGCCCTTTTTATGGTATTTAGAGCATTTTCCACCTTGTCCAGCTCCGCCATACCTTTTTCTCCAATCTGTAAGGATCCAAAGTACACAATTTAGGTTAATTCTTGATCATAATACACAGGTAAAAAAGGTAAAATCACAGCATAGGGAAATTCCAACTTTCCGCCTACATGTGACAACAGCAAAAACTGGAAGACAATGCTTGGTGCTCAGCCAATCACAGCACTGCATTGGCATTAAATGATCCCTTGACAACAAATTTTTGGGTCGCGTTGGTCCTAAAGGCACTTGAAAAACAGTATGTGATTGGCTGAATGTCAACTTGAATTCATAACAGAGCCTGCCATTGGGTAGACCAATTTGTGCCACACAAAAGCGTCTTAAACATGGGCATGGGGCTCCAGATGGGGGGGCCACTATCATAGAATGAAATAGAGAAAAAATGTGTCGCCGATGCGTCCTCCATGGCCTTTGTTCATGACGAAATGTTAATGTACGGTGTCTAAATTTGTGAAATTAGCACTGTTGGGAATTTAATTTGGATATGAAATTCCCGGGTTAGGTTGTCAACAATCTAAACTAAAGGAATCACTGAAAACAAAACTTTGTTAAAAAATTCATTTTCCCCTTCAGACCCCATTTCTGAGGTTCACTCCGATGCGACTTAAGGTCCACTCTGCTGTTTTGAGTCACAAATACATTTAATCAATTGTCTTAAAACATACATTGACTAGTCAGCTTTTCTTAAACATAACAGGATCAACAAAATGATTTGGTTTTAGAAATGGATATTTTATGACTATTACCTGGGTCTATTACCAAATAGGAGGGCAAAGGACAAATCTCTCCCAATGGAGACAAATGAGAAATGATAAGGGTAGGGGCCATTCTAGAATTTCAAATATCACACTCAAGGATTTGATATTGGTATCAAGAAATTAAGAGTCATTATGAATACTTTTATATCAAATAATTCTCAATAATATCATAATGATATGCTTTTCCTGTATATCATATTCCAATCTGCACACAGGTTTAGGGTGAGTGTTAAAGGAAAAGCGTACAGTGATTCTGAATAAGGAAGTTTAAGTTTTCACTAGGATGCAAGAATACAAAGAGCTACAGAGGCCGGTGTAAATGGAGCCAAAACTACTGTATACTAAATAGAATATAGCCTCCCACCACTGCAGGCAGAGAAAGGCCAGAGAGTGACAGTTCACCCCTACCCTTTCTCCTAGAGCCAAGTAAGCAATTCAACAAAACCCTTTTTCCCATCTCTCTGGCTCAGTAGGCGTGAACTGCAGAAAGCGTTTGGATGACACTACATCATTGACAAAAACCACACACTGGACACAACATAAAGTGGATGAGGAGAAGGGTTTGGCAGGTGAAATCCTCTTTCCATAGCTTGTCAGGCATATAGAGCAACATCATATGGAGGCCTTTGTGATATGGCAGATTAAGTGACAGAAGGGGCTTGGGTTTAGGGGGAAACTAGCATGGGGATAAAAGGGATTAGATGGCAGCTATATGCTATACTAGGCATGTCATGGGCAATTTACAGTATTCCTCAATCAATGGGGGTATTGGAGGTTGAACAGTCAGTGGCTTTGGGAATAGCAGTCATGTGTAAAGCATGTTCTTGTCCTATCTCTCCTATCATTTAACTGCATGTCTAAACCATTCTAGCTAAACGGTTCTCTACATTTATATCCTCTTTTGATATGAGAAACATTTTTGCATCCCATGTAGATGATATTGGAGCCTCTTACTAGCATACCACCGTTGCTCTACAGATAAGGTAAATACCATTGTCCGTGTCCTTGTCACATCCATCTACCTAGCTCAAGTCAGTCTTACCTGTCAAAGCTCTCATACTTCCTGGGCTGGTCATTCTCCCACTATGGCTATCCCTACTAGAACATCCATATCAGTGCAACATCTAAACATTACAGGGGACAGTATCCTTTAGCATGTAGCAGGGTTATGGCGGCCAGTGTACCAGTGATGTGGTGGCCGAGTGGGTAGGGCAGTCAGTTGATAGTCATAGGGTCCCCAGTTTGCTCCCTCTACCTGGCTCTTACTTAACAAATGGAAGACGAGACAGCTAACCCTCCGGGGTTGACCTGCCCAACACAAGGGGAAAACCAGGTAAGTTATCAACTCAGCGTTATGATAATCATTGTCACAGACTTCAACATACATGCTCATCTAACCAGTGTCCTGTGTATCACATAAGTGTCTGTGTCCCCGGTATGGATATTTTCCGTAGTACCCTGTATATTAAGCATTAAGAACATTGGTGTAAGCAATCAAATACTACCCAATTGTGGTTACAGCCATTCATGTTATAAATTCACCATTATCACAATCGTTGACACTGACTTAAACAGACATCCAAATTGAACTAGTATCAGTCTCATATCATATTTTCCCTAGTGTCCCATGTAGTAAACAGTTAGAACACTCCCTAACCATGGTTGCAGCCTTTTATTTATTGATTTCTTTTCTGTTTCAAGCAGCTTTTCAATGGGGCTTGTTTCAAAGACTTTGAAGAGTTGAAGGATGCTATACAGGCCAATGGAGAGGAACACTACTACCTCTATGTTATCAGTAAGTTGAAGGGGTATTTCATGTCCCCCTTATGATTTCATTTTCTATTTTTTTTTCACGTGTTTATACTTTGGTTCGGACATTAACACTCTTTCCACCCTTTCCTGTTTTTTTTTTGTTTTTTTTTTAATAACATGCATCTAAACAAAACTACTTTATTTTTGCAGACAACTGCAGGGCTGTCTGGACAGTAAACAAACAGATTGAGACCAAACCCTACTTGGATAAACTAAAGTACTCTTCAGTCTCTTCAGTCCTCTTCAGATGTAAACACAGTGGGAAGCCACTTGCTTCTGTCGGCCCATGTACGGGACCTCAGTCTATGTCCAGGATATCCTAGAAATCACATAAAAATAATGATATCCAATGTGCATAGTAACAAACAATCTTAACCTGAGGATTGCAAGACAAGATAAGAAAGAATGACTTTCTGCAACAACTGCAAAAATATAATTTTACCTGTGAGCCTCAAGTAAGGAAAAAAACAGGTACAATGCACAAAGCCATACAATGAACTAAAAGTGAACTAATTAATCATCGTCCTCGGTTGACAAAGGGGGGAAAGTCTGACATGGACGGACTCGAGTATTAGTCTGTTGTGTTGCCTGGTGCCCAGGTGTCTTTCTTGGGGCAGTCATCCAAATCCGAATGCGAGTCAGAGGATGAGAAGGATGAGATGTCCTAATAGGCTCCAAAATGATGGCCCCTGATGGTGCTACTACCTGAAAATGTCATGAAAAGAAGAACACATTCAGAAATAGGTGGTGTACTGCAAATCATTTACTCATTTTACAAATACATCATGAATAATTGACTTGACATCTGGTATATGTATATCAGGCAGAAGCACTGTTAGGCCATTTGTCCCCTTTATGAATTCATTTTGCTGTCTGGTACATGTGTTTAATAATAAAAAATAACATTCAATTACAGTAGGGGTCTGATATATGAATTCATTTTGTGAATAGTATACATATATTTCTTTTTAAATGGAATTTGTTTACAAAAGAAAGGGGGTTACAAGGGGTTTAATGATTTCAATACGGAAGAAAGCAGTAACGATCTAAGAGTTTCATAAAATATAAATATAACATCTCACCAGACTTCCTTGAGGATGTGGTCTTGGAGCAGGATGAGCAGGAGGAGAATCGTTTCCTGGATGTCTGGTTTATGCCCGGGGAACTAGGACAGGATGCTTGGTCAGAAGCCACTAATCCTACTTGTGAGGACCGCCATTTACTAAAGTCTGATTTAGGTCCAGGGAACTAGGACAGGATGATTGGTCAACATTTGCTGACGATACTTGTGAGAACTGTCATTTACTGGATGTCTGATTCATGTCTGGGGAACTAGGACAGGATGCTAGGTCAACGTTCGCTGATGCTACTTGTGACGACCATCGTTTACTAGATGATTTATGTCCGGGGAACTAGGACACTTGCTGGAAGTAGGAGAGCAGGGCCTGTACCCCTTATGAGGAGCGGCCAGTTCAGCAAACGTAGGTAGTGGGCTCAAGTCTCTAACGTGCAGAGGAGGAACATAGCCTGAAAAACTATTGAAAAGAAAAACGATATAAGAACTCATGTCCATATGTCATAATGGATAACTCAAAAGCAAAGATCTGACACATTGGAGTCAAGAAGAAGATTAAACCTATAGATACACACCTCACATTTTAGTATTTTGCCCATTTTGTCTTCACATTTTTCGCGGTCATCCCTTTCGGAGGCTGGCTCTGCGCAACACTTCTACCAGCGTAAAAGATTATACAAAGATCATTTTTGGTGCAAAATTAAAGAAATTAAGAGGGGGAAAAAAGGAAAATGGCATTGGATTAAGAAATAGGATAAAATATACAGGTTATACATTAGAATTATCTTTTATTTGACATATATTTTGTAGAGGGTGCTTATTTTTAGTTCCAGATTATCCAAAAGTTAAAAAAATAATTCAAAGAGATACTTACATGGGAGTTTTCGCTCTTTTTCATTTCCTGGTACCATTTCGTCTCACAGTGCTCTAGGTGGTTATAGCGCTGATTGAGATTTTTGTTAACCCGGTTGATATCTGCACCATCCATCAAGTTGATGAATGAAATGAGTCTAAATGAGCTTGGAGGTCCACAAACCGCTTGGGTACCCTCAGAGAGGGAGTGTAGGGGAGTTTCTCTGACATCTGTAAAAAAGAGAATAGAGGAAGTTGACATCACACTTAAGGCAAGCTGAGAAATGACATTGTAGGGCTATTTTTGGGTATCGGGCCAGGTGAAATTATAGGGGTACTTTATTTATATATAGCTATCATCAAAACCATAGAAATAACAGAAACTGGTAAAAAGATACATTATTCATCTAACTTTAAGATCACCCTTGGCCCAATTATCATGCTGAATGCAGGGCTAGAAATGGCCATAATCCTACATCTAGGCCTGAGGCCATAAGGAATGTAGTCTTCAACCTGGTATAGGTAAGTAAGTAAGTCCCGTGTACATGATAGGTAGGGAATTGATCCTGTGTATAGAATTCCTCGGGTGGAGTCCTGGTATGCTCCTCAGGCGTATAAGGCCACTATCCGCCCAACGAGCTCGGGCATATAGCATCAGCCGTAGATGAATGCCTCAACCAAATTTCTTATAGATGGTGCTGGAGCAAAGAAACACACCTTAAAACATGTTAATAAAGATAATGGGATAGGTAATGTTACAGCTTATATCTGCAGGCTTAAAGATCTCATCATTTACTTCAGTAATGCTGCCTTATTTTATGGGATTGCTGAATGGTTCTCATAGAGTGGTTGCTCGAGCATATCATATTTTTTAATATTGATTGTGAAATATCTGGATAGATTGGTACTGCTTTCTCATTGACTTAGATTGTCAGATCATATAGTGTGTGGTCCAGGCATTAGAATATCTATCAATTTAATAACTTTGGGTATGATCAGAGTGAAATAAGTGGTTCCCAATTATCCATAGTAAAATGGGATACCCTATAAACAGGAAGCAACGGTCGGTTGTTGAGGCAGTGGACAGGCAGGTAAATAAGAGGATTAAATAAAATGGATGGGAACCTAGCTACAGATCACTCAGCTGCAAAGCCTGGCCCTCATTTCCTCTACATGACCTGCTGATGAAGTGACTAGAGAGTCTTCTGGTACTAGCCCTCTGCTTTCCATCTCAATATAGACAGCCTAATGGTAAGTGGATAGAGAAAAAAAAGAAAAGGGAAAACAGTCATAGCTTTGATCAGTGCTAAACATGTTCAATATCTTATCTTAGGTCCATCCATCTTATTTTAGCCCGAGGCAGTGTTCTATATAATTAGCAACTGCCATGATTGATTTGAAATTAAGTTTTGTTCCCAATGGATCTTGAACCAATATTGGCAGCTAGCCCATAAACATTGAAGAATGATGTTAGTAGTATTCGCTAACATATTCAGGCAAGATGACTTGCCCTAGCCAAAAGAGGAAATTGGTCACTTTGTCGAAGGGGTATAGTAGTTTTGTCTAAGGAGTAGTAGATTTCTTCACACCAGGTGGCAGTGTGGTTTGCATGAGGACTTTTCTGGTTTACAAGTGTATATCATGGAAAACCTATGAAATATAGAGGCAGGATACATAAATATTTAACTGAGAAAAAACCTGACTCCACCTGTTCAAAGCTACTACAAAGGTAATACCTCCCTTATATGTATTGGCTTACACACAGTGAGAGATCCTTGCTAAACCCTAAAGAAACTGACTGATTTCTTTCAGCATAAAGGCAAGGATTACAGGTTACAGAGCAATATTAAAATGATAAGAATTAAGCCCTAATGCACCTTATTATGTCTGGCATCGACCCTCTGCGTAAGGTGTACCTCATATATGATGTATTGCATCATCTTGGGCAAACACACATGAGAGGGAACCCCTAAGTAGACAGAGCATTTTGAAGAAGAAAGTTTCATCATGTTACCAACAAGGGGCATAATTATAACAAGTGGAAATGTCCAGATAGATGTCTGCCAATACCATCCAAAATGTCACATGCCATTTGGGTTCCTGGCTCTGATGAAATGGCCGGCCCCTTTGAGTATCTCTGGGACCTAGAAAATTCATGGCACCTAATGCACCTTGCTTATAGAGGTGCGGTGGAAAGGGCATTATATATATACTAAAGAGGACCTTTGCTGCTGTTTACCCTCTAGAGTCAACTTGCTCTCTTTATAATGTCCATTCCAGAGCAAATAACTACAACACATTTTGTAGTTTTTTTTATTATGTATAGATATCACCTTTTATACCACGATTTCGGCACTTCCGGTGGGTTTATATGCAGTTTAGCCGTGCATTATTCTGCATATACCACCCTTGTGCTTTTTTGAAATTTTTGGTATATACTTTTTCGAGGTCATGTTGGACTTAGAATATTTTTGGAGCGCTGGCGGACATAGAAATTTTGTCTCGCCATTGTTTCAATGTGAAAAATCGTCCCAACTCGTATGAGGATTGAACCCCGCTCGCAGTGGTGGTAGGCGAAGGCCTTAGCCATAGCGCCACACTGAACGGTGATGAAACCCAATGCGAAGGTAAATAAGTTCTAACCTGGAGTCCTAGTCGTATGTTTTCAATCAGTTTTCGTCCTGAATCCAACCTTTTCATGTTATAATATCGAAAACCCAAGAAGTTTTCGATCCATAGACGAGGAATGCGTGCTAATTGTCTCAATTTTCTTCAATATAAATGAGAATCCAATGATTTTCCCAACGTATGCGAGTCGCAGCCCGGTTCGCTCTGTGCGAAGCCATTGTTTTTGTTCCTTGCCGGGAGGGGTACCGCCGTGTTCACACTCACTTTTCGTATCGAATCCAACCATGACAAGTTTTCAAATTAAAACATACATATCCTTAGACATCCTAGATGAGTACTCCATGCTTGATATGTCCGATATGTTCAAAATAAATAAGAATCCATTGATTTTCCAACACGGTCCGAAATTTTCGGCGTCTTCCTCGTACAGCGAGCGGATGACCTATATCTACATCCGGGCCACTGACACACTTTCGCCAGACAAGGAGGCGGGTGGGAATGGCCGGACCGCAACTCGCTTACGATGAAAAAATCAATGGATTCTCATTTATATTGAAGAAAATGGAGAAAATTAGCACGCATTCCTCGTCTATGGATCGAATACTTCTTGGGATTTTAATATTATAACATGTCATGGTTGGATTCCATACAAAAAGTGACTGTATACACAGCGGTACCTCTCCCGGCAAGGAACAAAAACAATGGCTTCGCGCAGAGCGGACCTGGGCCGTATCGCTTGCTTTTACAAAATGTATTCTCCTGGCTATAATCTTTGGATACCAGGTAAGAAATTAATACAAAATGGAGGAAATGGTGGTATAAACCTATTAGGTGATGCATATCGGGGCCCCACGGGCTGTATATGCTGTATATACCCTCGCCGCTCCGCGGCTCAGGTATATACAGCATATACAGCCCTAGGGCCCCGATATGCATCATCTATTAGCTTAATACACAACTATTATCCAAACATTCCTGCTACCTATTCTTCAGCCAGCTTTCTTTTTCTAATTTTGTGGGAAGCCGTCCTTTAAACAAGGACTTTGATATATGATTTTGACTTTGCAAGCAACCTAAAAACAATGAAATTCACACTTGTAGCTAATTTGCCAACAATAATAGGTTGTGTGAAAACATGTACATTGGTATAAACATAATGTATGTGGAAAATTGGCAGGTGAAACCATATCACTTAGATAGTAGCATGATGAAATGGCATACCCCTGCTGATGCACACTAAAAGTGTCCTAGTAATCTCCCTAAGCCAATCGACATACTCTCTCTGGTCCTTCGCAAGGAGTTTTCATTTAGAAGTGGAGGACTTGCTCATCATAATGCAGATTCACTACTGGAGATTCTGTCAGAAATGGACCAGAGCCTTTCTTTATGTGTATGCTTCTGCACCACCTTAGCTTGAATCCTTTTACCATAACAGGGCATGGCAACATAATTAGTTATGCTGGTTCTCTTGTCTTCAGAAAGCTAAAGGATTTTTCCTCTTCTGCTCTCTTGAGTGACCTTATTTGCCATAAGTGTGGAAAGCTGAGCCCATAGTGTTTCCATGAAAGAACCCAATGTCTACCAGGGGAAGGTGAGTGTGCTTCCCAGGTGACTACAGGCTGCCCATACAGTGTCATTATGAAATCTTGAGAGACACCATCAAGGAAATCTTAGCTTAAGTCCACAAGCCAGGATAAATTAGATCATTGTTCTCTTCATCAGTACACTTTAGCTGTCTCCAGCTAACTGGTATTGCCTTCCCCAAATCCAAATACACAAATACACACTGGTCCTTTGATGTATTCATTAGGCTTGCATTTGCTTACAGTTCAGCTTTATCATCTGTCCTACAAAAATGGTTGGTCTGACATCACTATAGATGGTGATCCAAAGATCCAACGATTGGGTCTTCTCAGTAGAACATCATACTGGTTTCTATGTCCCCATCTGATATAGCGAACTGTTGTGCATAGTGTCATACTAGTTATTGGCATGATCAAGTTGTCATATGAGAAATATCATAAGACTAGTGGTATATAGTGTAATTATCTCAAGGCTCTTATAAATAGTGTTATTTCCAGTTGTCACTGGTTTATTCAGCTTTAGGCAACATGTAAGAAATATCAATCATACAGTAGTTAGTATGTAGGTGATTTGTACATACAGTAAACATACAGTAATTTATAAAGTACAATGTTCAGTTCCACTCCACCTGTGAGGTAATAATAATACAATGTCCAGCATAGTTCTAGGTGGGTTCCCACACCTAGCTCCTGACCTGCTGTTTAGAGGAATAATGTAATAATGGATAACTTTACCCTCTGGTGGAAGTCTTGAAGAAGATAGCCTCTGGCCACTAATGGTAGGAAACCAATGCCTGTCTAGCATAGTTTCACCATAGTGCAGTGGTATAGCAGGTAGCAGGAGATGACTGGAGATGTTACCTCTAGAGCGGTTCTTGGTGATGTGTCTTTCTGGAGGTGCAGACAGGCTATTTGTAGCAAATCTTGGAAAAGCACCTCCAGACTGACTGGAGCCAGCAGCATCTGCCTAACTCTACAATTGTTTGAGGGGACTCTTTCAAGTGTCACAGGGGGACAAAGGACCCCCATGGACGCCGCTATGCCCCCCATTGTCTTGGTCGGTTCTGCATCTTTAGACCCTCATATCTCGGTCGTTTATGCGTTTATAACCGCCATTTTGGGCATGCGCGGAGTTGAATATGCCAAGTTTATAATGCCCGCTGGATAGGCGCGTAATTTGCGCCGGTTTGTCTGTAGTGCACTTGGAGCTCCTTTCAGTCTCCATGGCATAACTTCCTTAATAATGGGAGTTCCGCCTTGATCTTGGGCTCATTTTGACCGTCTAATTATGGGCTTTCCATAAATGCTTTGATATTTGACCTAGCTCGCTCAGGAGCGACGCTAGAGCGACCGGAAGGAACCAACCCATGTATTAATTTCATAGATATCCTTTGATTAATACAAAATATGTTACAATTTATGGAATAATAAAATGGTATATCATAGAATACTCCCTCTCCCCCGAAAGAATGCGAAACTCCGTCATTTCGCCGAGGGAATGTACAATTTATACAATTTTTACCTTATTTTGGAGTTATATACTGTTTTGTAAGAGGATTTGAAGTAATGGGGAGTGCTTCAAATGCAATTTTTGTGGTAGAGCTTTGTCAGTATAAACAATTTTCTCCTGGGTATAAGTCCATTTCCGAGTTTCTATATCTTACCATACCTGAGCTTATTTGCTTATGTGACATCAATATTGGGTACAATTTCCCATTTTTATGTACAACATACAATTTGGCAAATAGTGTGCAATTTTGGCATTCAATATTCAATTTAGCGTGCAAATTGAACATAAATGACAATTTTAGTGTGCAAATTTACAATTTCGCGTGTAATTGCGTTCAATTGACAATTTCAGTATGCAAATATATAATTTTTGCGTACATTTGGCAATTTGAGTGTGCAAATATATAATTTTCGCGTATATTTGGCAATTTTAGTGTGCAAATATATAATTTCGCGTACATTTGGCAATTTTAGTGTGCAAATATATAATTTTGCGTGCATTTGGCAATTTTTTTGGTGTACAAATATATAATTTTTGCGTACATTTGACAGTTTTAGTATGCCAATATATAATTTCGCGTGCATTTGGCAATTTTAGTATGCAAATATATAATTTCGCGTGTATTTGGCAATTTTTGGTGTACAAATATATAATTTTTGCGTACATTTCACAGTTTTAGTATGCCAATATATAATTTGCGTTCAATTGATAGTTTCTGTATGTACCTATATAATTTTTGCGTACAGCTTGGATACACCTAGAAATGTTGATTTCTAAAAATCTGACTTCAGTGTATGAATTGGGTACAGACATACAGTATAATGTGCAACATATAATTCAAATGTAAATTGGATACAACTTACAATCTAGTGTGCAAACATGCAATCTTTGTGTGCAAAATTGGGTACAAGTGTACAATCTGGTGTGCAAACATACAATTTTAGTGTGCAAATTGGGTACAAGCGTACAATCTGGTGTGCAAATATACAGTTTTAGTGTGCAAATTGGGTACGAGCGTACAATCTGGTGTGCAAACATACAATTTTAGTGTGCAAATTGGGTACAAGCGTACAATCTGGTGTGCAAACATACAATTTTGTGTGCAAATTGGGTACAAACGTACAATCTAGATTACACTATTCAATTTATGGGATTTGAGACAAATTTTTCCGAGGGCCGGAAAAACAAAGTACTTCATGTACAATAGGCTTGTTTGTCTCTGAGTTACTCATTGATTTTGCTATATGGGTGTATTAATTGGCAATTTCGGCAGTGGGCCGCTGCTTAATTGACTTTCCCCTAGCCTTTTGAGTATGTGTCCCTGAAAGAGAATTATTTGGTGAGTATCTTAAGTAAACATGTTTTATGTCAACCATTTTCTCAAAAAAAAATTTTTTTTTTTTTTCTTTTTCATTCATTTTTCCAACAATTTTCTTGGATACCTAAAGTGTGTTACTTTAAGTCAACCTTGGCATAGTATACAAGTGCTAGTGGGTACAAAAACTGTTTTAGTTATCTACCTGCATTCATGTATATTAATGTTAGATTTGTACAATTTTACAATTTGTAATTTGCAATTTCGCAATTTTGCGCGTATATGCGCGCATTAATCATCGGTTTTGTGAGAATACCATAGATTTTCATATTATACATCAACAAGTGGCTGTGTATATAATTTTTTTTTTTTCTAATACTTTGATAATTTCATTGACAGTGGAGGTGTGTCAGGAGTGAGATGTGAGTCTCCTCCCTGGTGTGCTCATGCAGTGGTGGCACTTGAGGTGCCAGATTCTGGCATGTGTCTGTGGCAGTGCCTAGCTTGGTGTCAGTGGACAGTTCAGGGTGGGGGGGGGGTGTGTGTGTGTCCATTTAAGGAGTGTGTGTCTGGTATTGGAGTATCAGTTCCTCTCTGGAAGTCACTGCTGTAGTACCATGGCCCACCTACAAGCTCTCTTTGCTCTGCCTGTCCCCCAGGTGATGGAGGTGGGGAGTCCAGCTAGGGCCCTGGTTGAGTCTAACCAGACCATCCATTATGGGTACATAGTGAGTAATTTCAAGGAGATCATTGAGCATGGTGATGTGATGGTCTGTAATTACTCCTGCCATTATTTCCTGGGCTCAGCCTTGCGTCGGGGGGCCACTGTGGCCCTTCTGACTAGGGCCTTGGGTAATATGGGTTTCTGGCCCATGGATTATAACCTAGGGCCGCGGGAGCGAGTGCTATGGGATTATCTGTTGGCGGCCTCCCTCCTCGATCTTGCGGCATCCGGGAATCCATCCACGGCTGCCGAGTATGGACTGGGGATGCTGGAGGCCCGGCTCGCTGAGTGGGAGCAGGATCACGGCCATATGTATGGCTCGGACTCGGCCCCGGACTCTCCCATTGATGTAGAACCCGAGGATCTGTGGTAGGATCCCGACTGACTGAAACCTAGGGTGTAAAAACCCGCCATCCCAAAGGCCCTTTTCAGGGCCGGCAAATTGTCCGAAAAGTTCTGAATACTGTCTCTGATGTGTTGTCTCCTGGTGGTGGACTGGGGGCAGCCTAGGCTGTGGGCAGTCTAGGCTGTTTCCACAGTCACCGGGGAGGGCTGGTGGTTTAGAAAATTAGCAATAGTCTGCATGTTTGACCTTGCGGTCTCCTCCTGTTGTTCGTCAATAATTATATCTGTTGTATTTTCCAGTGCTGTCATGGTCACCGGGCTGGTGCCACAATCATTCTGGAGAAGCATGGAGTAGTACAGTCCTTTGTTTTTAAGGGCTGGTATAGTACTGAACCTAGTGCGCCAAGGTAGGTGTATCACCTGAGGGAGGTGATAAGCAAATTCTCCTCTCTGTGTTGTTATAACTGCTGGTCCATTCCAGGTAAATATAGCCTTAGGTAGTGGGAAGGTTTTAACCACTATATCCTTATAGGTAGGGGCAGCTGCTGATTTAATCTCATCAAATTCATGTGGTATTGGCCTCAAGGGTAGCGCGAAGTTTGAGTCTCCACAATATATTTTAAAATATATTGTGGGGTTTGTGCGCTTGGCCACATTTTTCTTGCCACAGTGTGTCTGTGCAAATTTCTTAAGGTACTTCATTATTCTGTAGGCTGAGTAGATGGTCAGGGTGAATAATATAGCAATTATCAGGGTGTGGGTTTCCTGAATTGTGAGGAAAGGGGTGTGGGTTTCCTCTGTAGGGGTTAGTTTGGTAGGATTCTTATCTGGGAGCAATTTGTGTAGGGGCAGCTCGGTGACTAGTCTGAATGCTTTGGCTGTAGGCAGGTAGGCTACAGTTCCTCCTAGTCTGTACAGTTTGAGTAGTATGTATACTATAAAAATGTGAGCTGATATCCCTAGGATGAGTGCTAAGCTTTGGAAGATTGGATGCTCTGTAACTCGACGTAGGTATGATTCCTCGTAGCGCGTTTCCATTTCCTTATTAAGGTTGGAGGCATCTTTTAATACTGTTTTGGCAAAGGGCTCTAAATTTAGTTGAGTAATATCATCCATGATTGGATTTTCCTGTAGTTTTTCTAAGGTTCTAGAAAGGTTTACTACTGGGAAATTTGGAAGATTCTCTCTTTCATCTGGTTTGGTTTCAGAAATTTTGTTAAGTGCCGCCATGAATGGTAGATTAATTGTCTTGAGAATGTAATGAAATGATGAGGTTGAGTTACAGGGCAACCTTGTGTTTGGAAGAGAAAATTCTCCTACACTGATCGTGCACCCACAGGGTACACCAATGATTGAGTAGGACTGGGCCTTCCGAGTTTCAGACGTTTTACCATGGCAGTTGATAAAGTAATGGGGTTCATTAGTAGTGACCAGATACTCATCTTCAGAAATGGAAATAGCATGGGTGGTAGGTGCTTGCAGCGGTGAAACTGTAAACTTGCAATGTTCCTTAATCTGTTGAGCCTGGTTAGTAAAAATGGCTACAGGGCATGTAGGCCTGTGTTTATAGATTCTACCATTTACATCTCTGCATACTTTTACTGTAGTACCTTCACATGCCTGCATATCTGCTGAGTCCAATTCGATGAATAATGATTCGTCGTAAGATACTGCTAGAAACTGAGTCGTGGTTTGTAATTTGGTGACTCCTCTGGTGGGGGTCTCCTGTGTGTCTATAGGCATGGGTGATGTAATCATTTGGTACAGTTTGAAGGTTGAGGTGGTAGATTGAATTATAATGTCCAGATGAATATATATATGGTGAGCTGAGTAAGTGTATGAGGTCAGCTTCTGTGAATAATAGAAATCTAAGTCATTAATTGCGACTTGTGCTCCAGGGTGTGTAATCCTAAGTTTGTTATTAATGTCAATTAGGTATCTAGCAAGGTCTGAGGGTGGTACTATATCAGGGGTTAGGATCCCTGATGATAGCATCCTCAGGGCTGCATTTGTCCTTTGCAGTGATTGAACTGTATTCATTCTTGCTGCTATGATAATTAGTGCATCATTTAATACTTGCATTTTTTCCCTTTGAGTTTTCTCGTGCCTTGAATATGAGTCAAGTGACCTGGACATGTTAGAGGCCCACAGGTTGACGGTGTCACCTATGGTGTTGATTGTGCTGTCCAGTACCTTCTTATCTTGGATGTATGCTTTAACAAACTTATCTTGTCTGTCTGTGATCTTTTCAATGAGACTAGCTGCTTCCTGATCTTGTTTAGCAAATTTTCTTAGTATTTCATCTATGTTCTTGAGCTGTCCCATTACTTGGTTTACATCTTCTACTGTGGCAAGACCTAGCACACCGCGAAACAGGGGTGCTAGAAAACCCAGTATGGCCTCTCTTTTGGCCTTGTCCAATGTGTTTATGGGGTTGGATAAGAACAATTTGATGGAGGCTAGTGTTTCATTTATCTCCTTGTCTGCAATTTCCAGCAAGGTGTCTAGCTCCTTAGCTGGTTGGATAATTTGGCCAGAGGTATGATCTTGTAGAGTAGGAGTGGTCAAATGGAGTATTCTATCCCTTATGGATCCTTGGGTAACGGGTGCCCGAGGTATCTTGTAGGGAATAGCTAACAACAGTGTTGTGGTTGTATGTCCATTGACCAATGGTTGAGGGCTAGGTTTGAATACTACTCCTATGTTTTGTCTCACCACAGGTGTATAACCTGCAGTAAGTGGTTCAATAGTATATAATAACAGCATAGTTAGCAGTATGGGTGAAACTCTCAGTGTCCCCATGGTGCTTGTGTAAAGCAAGTTTGCTGTTTAAAGTCTTGTCAAATTTGTAGTGATTTGGTGCTGGTAAAGTCTAAGTGTATGGTGTAACACTTTAAATGAAGTGGTTCAAACTGTACCTTTGCAAGATTGAGCTGTCTTGGCAATATGTCCGGTGAGTCTATAGAGGTTGACCAGTAAATGGTAAGGTCAGGTTGAAGGTGAAGTAGGTGTGTTCTTTATCCTAGTGCAGTCTCTCCTAATGGAGAAGTGGGCTGGCTAATTCCCAAGTGGGGTCCTGTAGACTTGTGTTCCAGACTGCAGCTGGATGAAGACTGATGGTGGGCTATGGTCCACAGTGCTTCTTATGTAGCCTACCCTACCCACATCCATTGTGGGCCTGGTATTGTTTCTCTGGAGACAATGCATTAATCTCCAGTGTCTGCTAACTGTGGGGTCTATTGTGTAGTCTGTGTACTGGTAATTAGCTCCTCCTGTCATCCAGGACAGCCATTCATGACCGTCTAGACAGTTGTCTGAGGGTAGCTTATAAGGTCAATTGATCTCTATAGACTGCTGTGTTGGCATAGCGCGCTCTTTCATGTGGGGATTAGGCTTTAGACACTCCATTGTGTTACCCTTACTCTTCTTAGACTTCATGTCTGCTTTACTTGGGGGGTCCCAGTCTTTGACCCTTTCAGAGGCAATAACCTACTGGTATATTTACAAATTTGATTGGCTTTATATACATATAAGTAATTCATTATCAGTCACACATGTCTTATGTGTGGATGAAGAGAATTTGTAATACATTTTGAAAATCTTATGACTTTTGGTATCTCAATCTTGTTTCTAATTTCTTGAAACTGCACCACACCTAGATGTCTTTCTTAGTATGTGGTGTGCAGGCCTAGGCTTGATGGGGCCTATGCCTGTGGTTTCTCTTGTAAGGGTGATATCATTTTTGTTCCTTACAATTTTGCTGTAGTATTTGGCCTCATGTGGAATAAGCCTGTGTGCAAATTCATTATTTCTGACAGCCACGACCTTTTTCAGTCTGTCTATGTGCACTGGTCTGGCCATCAATAGATTGGTGTCCAAGTTTTTGAGTTTGGCACTAGTCAAACTAGGTCTATTCACTACAACATATGGTCCCATAAAAAGGGGTTGAAGTTTCTTACACTCTGTATTGGTCAGGATTCTTGGTATGTTTAGGTACACCATGTCGGTGACCTTGATTTCCTGTGGTGTAAGTTTCTTATCATATCTATCCTTCCTTTCCTTTTGTAGCTTGGCGACCCTTTCTATAGCTTTCCTCCTAGAGGTATCTTGATTTGTTATCATGTTAGCTACATGGTCTGCTACTGTGGATATGTCTTCCTGTATTCCCAGCCCTAAGTCCATTGGGGTGGCTGGGTTTCTTCCATGGAGTAGGAAGAAAGGGGTGAATCCTGTGGTTTGGGATTCAGTGTTGTTTAATGCAAAGGTTATGGGTTCAATGAATGAATCCCAATTGTTTTGGTGCTTTGAGCAGAATGCTCTGAGCGCTGTGCCTATGCTAGCATTGAATCTCTCTACAAGCCCATTTGATTGTGGCCTGTATGGTGAGGAGAATTTATGTTTGATCTTGAGGTGTTTAGTTAACTTTGTGAACTTTGCACCTGTATAACATGTCCCATTGTCTGTTTGAAGAGTGGCTGGCGTTCCATGATGACAAATTATATTCTTGTAGAACTCTGCTGCTGTTGTTTCAGCTTTTAAGTCAGTAGTAGCCCAAGCTGTTGCATATCTGGTAGCATAATCTATGCAGACTTGTATATGTTTGTTTCCCCTGGCAGTTGTGGGAAGTGGTCCCACCGCGTCTAGGTTTAGGAACTTCATTGGTGAAGTCATGTACTCTCTCACTGTCATTGGTGTTTTGTGTGAGTGTACTTGCCTTTTTGCTGTGAGGCATGTGTGGCAGGTGGAAACATATTTTGTTGTGTCTGCTAGCATAGACTTCCAATATACCCTAGGTCGGAGTGCTGACAGCATCCTACTAGAACCAAGATGGCCGCCAGTAGGTGAGTCATGGAAATACTGTAGTGTACTTGTTATCCATTGCTGTGGTATAACAATTTGAAGTGGTACAGTATTGGTTTTTCTCCAATTTATGGGGCATATATGGACTAATGTACCATTCACCAAGGTGTATGTCTGGCCTTGGTTGATGATTCTATTTCCTTGTGCTTTTGGTGCAGGCAAGGTCCCATCCTCAAGATATTGTATGAGGGGCAATAGGTCCTTGTCTTTCCTTTGTTCCAAGCCAAGGTTTGTACCTGAGATGGATGTGTCGGGAATCTGATCCAGTAGTTGATTTATATCTAGCACATGTTGTTTTATTCTGTCTCTTTCTTTTTCTTTTTCATCGACTATTGGCCTATCTTGTGCCTTTTGTTGGGGTGTGTCACTCTTGTTTTGGTGTGTAGGCTCCTTTGGAGGGCCTATTTTCGCCTTGATGGGAGTGGCAACCTTTTTCTTTAAAGGCACAATTTGCTTTTTGTCATTCTTCTTTGTCTCAGAGTTCTTTGACTTAGTAGATGCAGTGTCTTTTGTGACATTTTTCCCGGCAGGTGGGGTTTTGGTAGGTTTGTTTCCTGTGACCTTTTTCTCATTTAGAATAGTTTGTGATTGTGTGGGGGGTTTTGGTGTGCCCTCCTGAATCATTTCTCTAGTCTTTGAGCGTGTGGTCATAGGACACAAATGGTTTGATGTTTCCTCTCCCTGCATTGGTTCAAAGAATCTGACTGATTTAGAAGTTGCTTGAGTAATAGCATATATTGTGTCTTCTGGATCTTCATCATCTGAGTCAGGTGGGGTGAAGGGTGGCTCCTTAGGAGTTGCCTTTAGCATCTGATTGAGTGATGAGAATTCAATAGGCTCGAAGTCATTATCTGGAAAGAGTTGTGAGTATTCTCTCTCACAGTGGCAAAACACATAGTGTGTAGATTGCTTCAAGATACCCCTAATGGGTGTCTCTGGCTTTTCAATGGTGTTGGGTGGATCATCCCTTTTGAATGGTACTTTCTTTGTTACTTTTGCAAACTTGGTTCTACTGGCTGCTCTAACTCTCCTTGGTGGGGGTGGAGGGTTAGTCATGGGTCCGGAATCTGGGTACTCTCTTCTAGACATAGCATCTGGTGGTGTGTTATCATCACCTTTCACATGTTGGATGGTGAATGAAAATTGTTGTATGTCTAGAGCCCATCTGGCCCATCTATGTGTGAGTCCTGTATTGGTTAGTAGTGGGATCAGGGCTGCATGGTCTGTGTATAATTGGAAGTGTCTAGTCTCTAGATAGTGTCTGAAGTGTAATACTCCATACACTACTCCCAGTAGTTCTCTCTCTGTGGTATTGTAATTTCTCTCATGTTTGGAGAGGGTTCTACCCGCAAAGGCTACTGGTCTGAGCACTCCTTCATTATCTCTCTGTGAGAGTACAGCTCCTAAACTCACATTGGAAGCATCAGTTGCCAAACTGAACTCTTTCTCATAGTTTGGATATCTGAGAAGAGCATTGGTACAGAGGGCATGCTTTAATGTTTTGAAAGCATTATCTGCCTCTTCTGTCCAGACAAATGCTTTGAGATGTGTCTGTAGATCATACAATGGTCTAGCAATTTGGGCATAACCTTTGATAAACTTTTTGAAGTATTGGCATAGGCCTGTGAAGGATCGGACATTTTTGACTGATTTTGGTGTTGGGAAGGTTTTGATTGATTCCACCTTTGTGGGAGATGGTTGCAGTCCCATGGGTGTCACTCTCATTCCCAGGAAGTCTATTCTGTCTATGAAGTATTCACATTTTGATTTCTTCAGTTTGAGTTTACCAACTCTTAGGCTGTTGAATACATCTTCCAGGTCATGGAAGTGTTGTTCGATTGATGGTGATAATACCAATATGTCATCTAGGTATGGTAGGGCACATTTGTACTTGAGTTTGTTCAGAATTAATGTGACTAGATGGCAGAATCCCGCCGGTGCCGTCGCTAAACCCATCGGCATCCTTTCATAGACATATTTTTTGTCATTTGCTATGAATGCGGTTTTATGCTGATCCTCCTGTCTTATAGGAATTTGAAAAAATCCCTGTTGGGCATCTAGCTTACTGAATACTCTTGGTCTGAGTGACCCTATCATGTCTAGCGTGTCATCGGCTCGGGGTGTAGATAAGGCTTGATTTATCGTGTTCTGGTTCAAATAACGAAAATCTGTGACGAGCCGATGGCCTCCCGATGATTTCTGTACTAAAAAGGATCTGGAGGCCCAGGGGCCTTCAGCACATTCTCTCAGAATGCCCTGTTGTACTAGCCTTTCGCACTCTTCCCCTATTGCGGCCTGTTTTTCTGGTGTTTGTCTATATGGTAGGAAATGACATGGTACTGCCTCAGGTTTTACATGTATTGAGTGTGTATACAGGTGTGTGGCACCAATGTCTCCATCTTTTCCTACAAATACATCATCATACTTGGTCAGCAGTGATCCTAATCTATCATGCTGATCTTTGGATGTGAGCACAGATTTTGGTGGAACATTCTCTTCCAATTCTGGCTCGAGGTCATGTGCCTCACTATGTATAGCAGCTATTTCAGAGAGTCTGATTGAGTTGGGTTCAGGGTCAGCATATGTGGACTCACAGTCTGAGTCTGTGTCACTGAATTGAGTTACATCCTCAGGCCGTATGGCTGAGATGGATTGATCAGTGTGTGGGGTAGTGTCTGACACCTGTTGGGGTTTTTCTAAATCAGATTCCCTGACTTCCTGAAATAGAGCTATGATGGCACCCTTTTTGATTTTATGTGGGCGCCTGCTGGTGTTGAGTAACACTAGGGGATGTTTGTTATTTTCCCTGGGGGTTACTGCTGCCCTTTGAACTAGATATGGGGCATTGTTATTTCTTTGGAGGTTATCTACTACTCCAGTTTTGCCTTGCAATGATTGAGTAGATGTGACCTTACCCAATACTGCAAGTTCAGAGAATGGAGGGATGGTAAAATCCCTCACTGCCCTAATGGGTTTGAGAATTTGTTCAGGATCAACATTAAATTCAATTTGAGATTTTGTAGTGCTTAAGAAATCTGTGCCGAGAACAAAGGGTTGTGTGAGGTTGGGTATTACAGCAAATTGGTATTGGAATCTGACACCTTGGATTCTAAAGTTCAGCATAGCTGAATGTCTAACATGACACACCGATCCATCTGCCAAGTGGATGTTGATTTTAGATTTCCTCAGTTGGATATGGAATCTCTTTTGGAGATCCATGAGGAATGATTGTCTGACACAGGTGATAGTAGCACCTGTATCAACCAAACATTGTACATCTGAAACATCATATAGATTTGCATTGATACAGCCATTTTGAAGAAGTACAATAGAAAGCTTGGTACTCTCACCTGTATCCTTTGATGATGAATCTGGTGGGGTGATGTGTATCACTGATGGACGTCTCTGTCTGTTAGATGGTAGATTGGCACTAGCAATTGTCTCTGGTTGGATCTTTGTTAATCCTGATTGATTGTTTGTATTTGGGGTGTCACAGTGCACTGGCCCATCGGCACTGTGACATCCTAGTTTTCCTGGTTCTGTGGGGTGGTTGAGATGCTTGCCACCAGGAGTTTGGAGATTTGATCCATGACATGAGGTGGTATTTGGGGGTTACTCTGTTGGTTCCCTTGGTAACCTCTTGTGTCAGGTTTGTAATCCTCCCGGCATGAGTTGGAACCTTGGTTGTATTGACCAGAGTTGCTGTATTGACCGGAGTTGTTGGATCTCTGGTTGTTGTTGTAGGCGCCATTGTTGTTGTAGGATCCACTGTTGTAGTTCCTATGTGGAATTTGGCTCCTACTGTTGGATCCTTGACTATAGGATCCAGAGTTGTTTGAACCCTGGCTGTTGTTGTAGGATCCAGAGTTGTTGTAGGATCCAGAGTTGTAGTTCCTATGTGGACTCTGGCTCCTACTGTTGGATCCTTGATTATTATAGGATCTGCCATTACTTGGGGTTCTGTCTCTCCTATCACTGTATGAAGAGTTACCATTGTTGGAGTTGGAAGAGCTGTTGTCTTTCCTACTGTTGTGACCCCCCCGGTTGTTGTTGTTGCCCCCTCTACCTCTACCTCTATTGGATTGGTAGTTGGGGTCATAGTTATTTCCTCTGTATCTACCGGTAGGGTCTCTTGATGCAACCTTAGCTTCCTGTTGCCTTACATGGGCACTAGACATTAGGTTAACATCTTCATCTGCACTAGTGCTGATTTCCTGGACCTTTTTCTTAGTAGGCTGTGGGTTGGATTCTGCATCTCTTACCTTCCTAGATCTCTCTTGGGTCTCAACCTCTAGGGCTAGGTCTAGGGCTTGGTCAAAAGAGTCTATTTTCTTGTTCTCAAGAGCTACAGAGATCCAGGGCCTCATGCCTTGGGTAAATGCCTTGCTTAGGGTTTCATCACTCTGGCGTTGGGCATTACACACTTTCCTGAGATGGCATGCATAGTCTAGAACAGGTTCATCTATCTTTTGTGCACGGAGTGCAGTCCTTGAGATTATATTGTCTCGAGTAGCAAAATACTCTTTTAATTTATTCACTACATTGGTCCATGTCAACATATCAGGTGTGGCACTCTCCCTGAAGGATTCAAACCAAGCTAGTGCTTGTCCTTCGAGGTACTTGGGTAAATATGTTACCATGGTGTCACTGTCTGTCACTTTGTACTTATCCTTCAGATATTCTGGGAATTTGTGATCAATAAATAATGCTGTTGACATGAGTGGTGATGGGTGTGAAAAGGTTTTGGGTTTTGTTACCTCATGTAGCCTGATCTTTCTGTCATCCTGTTGTTTTCTGTCTATGAGTTTGGTCATGTTGGACACCATGGAGATTATGATGTCATCTTTGGATCCAGAGGCAGATGGTGTGACAACAGGTGTGATGGCAGGTGTGGGAGGTTGTGGGGTCTGGGATGATACCATCTTCATGAGATCTGCTATCTGTTGTTGTTGTCTCTCTAGGGACTTCCGCTGATCTTCCATGGCCTTCTGTTGAGCATCTATTGCTGCATTCCTCTCCGCCAGTTGTTGGTTGAGGATCCTCTCCCTTTCCTCCTGCTGGGACTTGTTGGTCTCTAGGGCAGTAACTGCATCTTGGATGGCCTTCTCATAGGCCCTTATCTTCTCAGCTGTCTGATTAGGTTGGGGGCCTTCATCGGTGTCCATGATGGAGGGTGTGGGGGAGGTGTCTCTGGAGGAGTGGCTGTCAAAAGCTGGAGCTGGGGTGGAGGATCTAGATGAGGGTGTGGATCCACCCCCTGAGGCAGATCCTTCTTCCCCTGAGGTAGATAGCGTGAGTTGGCCGTCCTGTAGAGATCCCTGGGAAATGTTGGATCCCTGAGAACTGGTTGTTCCCTGAGTAGACAGGGTGGGTGGTGTGGGGTCTACTGAGTGTGGGTCTGTTGTATTGGAGGCTGGTTTGCCTCCTGTGGGCCTCCTAGATCTTGGTGGGAGGGAGACCTCTTCAACAGGCCCCTGACTACGTAAGGTCTTTGTGTGTTGTTCTGCCAGCTTGACTGATAAGGCCTTGATGTGTGTGGTGGACCTCACTGACGTGTGGGAGACCTCACTGACGTGTGGGAGACCTCACTGACGTGTGGGAGACCTCACTGACGTGTGGGAGACCTCACTGACGTTTGGGAGACCTCACTGACGTGTGGGAGACCTCACTGACGTTTGGGAGACCTCACTGACGTTTGGGAGACCTCACTGACGTTTTGGAGACCTCACTGACGTTTTGGGAGACCTCACTGATATATGAGAGATCTTACTGTTGTGTGAGAGATCTCATTGATGTGTGGGAGATCTCATTGATGTGTGTGTGGGATCTCACTGATGTGTGGGAGATCTCATTGATGTGTGTGGGATCTCACTGATGTGCGGGAGATCTCATTGATGTGTGGGAGATCTCACTGGTATGTGGGAGATCTCACTGGTGACCTTGGTGGGTATGGTGTCAAGGTCAAGGTCACTGGGTGGGTGGAGTGGGTCTTACTGTGTGTATGCGGTACCAGCTTTAATTTACTGTGTGCATGATTGTTCCCAGTTGCGGTACCAGCTTTAACTTACTGTGTGCATGATTGTTTTTAGTTGTGTTACCAGCTTTAAATTTTATGAGCCTGTGAGAGATGGGATCTTAGTAGGATGTTCTCCACCACTTTGTCATACTAGTAATTGGCATGATCAAGTTGTCATATGAGAAATATCATATGACTAGTGGTGTATGGAGTAATTACATCAGGCTCATAATAAATAGTGTTATTTCCAGTTGTCACTGGTTTATTCAGCTTTAGGCAACATGTAAGAAATATCAATCATACAGTAGTTAGTATGTAGGTGATTTGTACATACAGTAAACATACAGTAATTTATAAAGTACAATGTTCAGTTCCACTCCACCTGTGAGGTAATAATAATACAATGTCCAGCATAGTTCTAGGTGGGTTCCCACACCTAGCTCCTGACCTGCTGTTTAGAGGAATAATGTAATAATGGATAACTTTACCCTCTGGTGGAAGTCTTGAAGAAGATAGCCTCTGGCCACTAATGGTAGGAAACCAATGCCTGTCTAGCATAGTTTCACCATAGTGCAGTGGTATAGCAGGTAGCAGGAGATGACTGGAGATGTTACCTCTAGAGCGGTTCTTGGTGATGTGTCTTTCTGGAGGTGCAGACAGGCTATTTGTAGCAAATCTTGGAAAAGCACCTCCAGACTGACTGGAGCCAGCAGCATCTGCCTAACTCTACAATTGTTTGAGGGGACTCTTTCAAGTGTCACAGGGGGACAAAGGACCCCCATGGACGCCGCTATGCCCCCCATTGTCTTGGTCGGTTCTGCATCTTTAGACCCTCATATCTCGGTCGTTTATGCGTTTATAACCGCCATTTTGGGCATGCGTGGAGTTGAATATGCCAAGTTTATAATGCCCGCTCGATAGGCGCGTAATTTGCGCCGGTTTGTCTGTAGTGCACTCGGAGCTTCTTTCAGTCTCCATGGCATAACTTCCTTAATAATGGGAGTTCCGCCTTGATCTTGGGCTCATTTTGACCGTCTAATTATGGGCTTTCCATAAATGCTTTGATATTTGACCTAGCTCGCTCAGGAGCGACGCTAGAGCGACCGGAAGGTTATGGCGTCGTGCTTATGTAACCCATTGTTCAGTCCTTAGAGTGCTCAGACACTCATGACGGCGTCAGCGGTGCTCAGGCACCCGTGACGGCCGGTTGCATTCGCTTACAAGTTATTAATTTGTGCATTGAACCATGAGGTCGCACACTGAGACCCTTATTCTTATTATATTGTGCAGTGAACCATTAGGTCGGAGCCTTTGATGTCAGAGAGAGTGTTTGTAACTGACCTGGCTGGTGTGCAGTGGGGCATGAACGCTCTTATACAAAGTTTGAGCGCTCTTATAGCTCTTAGAACCAACCCATGTATTAATTTCATAGATATCCTTTGATTAATACAAAATATGTTACAATTTATGGAATAATAAAATGGTATATCATAATAGCTTATATTGCCATGGTATATAAGTAATGTCAATATCCTTTTTTACATATTTTTCAATATGACATCTAATTGTTTGGAAACAAATTCCAAGGTGCTAGGCTTATTGAACAGGTTGTACTTTAGGCAAGCTGCAATGACTATTATACAAGTATATAGGGTACCTAGTATAGCGGGTACTTATTGAGCATGGACAGTTAGTAGTTAGCATTCAGGATTGCCATACTGACATCTACCCCACTGTGACTCATAGAAAGATGCACTGCTTAATGTGTCTTGGGCAGTAAAGATTTGAAGTATGTGCTGCTTATTGCACAAGTAAAGCTACTATTCTTTTCCCTTCCTATATCGTAGGTAGCCTTTGATGTCTCTGCCTGTTGATTATCCAAAGCTCTAATAGTAATATATGTAATATGCAATACTGAGGGAAAAAGGGCCTTCCTTCTATCATTCCCAAAATAAGTCTTAATAAACTAGCAACATAATTTGCATTTGTGAAGTTGATAGAGTGGCATTCATTGTATTCCCCATGCAAGTAGATATTTAGATGTTGTGTATGAGTACCAAAGGACTGTTGAATGCAGTAACTTTAAGCAAAGGAAATGTGAAAAGTTGGAAAAAATGTTAAACAACGAAGCTGCTGTGAAAGAGGTAAAATGATCCAACCTCCATGCTCTTCTTCCGTATTTGCCTGAGCATTTCTTGTCATTTACATTACACAAAACAGGTAAGTGGGGTCAGTTTTGAGGAATCACTAAAAAGGTGTCACGCATGACAGGGGAACTCCTTTGATGTCTCAAGAATTTCTCCCCTGTGAATAGGCACATTGTGGATTTAAAGCAGGATCTAAGTTAGAGAAAGAAACTATTTCTTTTTTCTTTTAGATTTTCCCCTTTTATTTTTATTCTTTGTGTGTCAGTGCAGTTTTAATCAAGGTACAACGTATGAGTCTAACGAGCCCCCTTGCTCTTGGCCTTTCTTTATAATATGCTCATGCATATTGACCGTTACTTAATCATACAAGCCTGACCTGCTTATCCGGATAACCTCAAAATTGCAATCACCAAATAGATGGGTGGCATATGCACCTTATTGCTGTGTTATGTGTTAGGTTTAGTGTTAACCTCATTTTTCCATTCCCTTTCCTTGCTATATTGTACAGCACTAGATATGCACTAGACAACTCTTCACTGAGGATCTTCCATAGGAACATTTATTGGGTAGATTTAGATGTCAATAGTGATGTCTTCTGACCATATAATTATACTTACATCCTGGAATATCTTATCTCCCATCTACAAGAGGATATAACCTTCTAGAACAAGGTATTCCATAGTTTAGTTCATTTCTACCATATAGTTTACAAAAAGACACTTAAGTATTTGTAGCTAAAATGTTGGAATTTAGATACTATGGCTGTTTCAGTATAGTTGATCTGGATGGAATATAACAAAAGAAATCAGATCATCTATGGGCTACACAGAACTCTCACTGCTTTACATCAGAACTGATAAAAAAGTCTTGGCAGTCAGATACTGAAACATTTTCCTTTAAGGTCTGTGGGTTGCCTTGGGAGGTATGCCAATAAGTACAGTGGCCTAAGGCCTGTCTGCACATGGAGGACATTAGCGTCACAACCTGTAGTCTGGTAATAGGAGGTATCTCCAACAGTGTGGGGATAGCACTGTTGCTGCAGACTTTAGTATCATTGAGCAGTGCCTGAAGAGGGGAAATAGCTGTCATCCCAAATGAAGAGTGTTCATTTTGGGAGGTTATATATCTTTGAAGTGCTTAAGCCTCTCAGCTCTGCCCTTCTTCATATTTGTGAAGATGACTGTTATTATACTGAGAAGGTAGAAAAGAAGGCAGAGTTGAATACTTGTCCTTTCATGGATAACAACTATTGGCCAATATACATGTATCAAGGCTAAGATCTGGGAAAACAGTTGGAAACCAAATACTATTTGGAGCTCTTAGTTACATGACTATTTGTAGCACCCAAACAATGATTCATATCTGTAAGATACCAAGATGTTTTTGTTCTTGACATATTTCCACCTGGTCTGCCATTTCTGCAAAATTCATGCATCTTTGGAGTAGAATCAACAACCTGGTTACCAACAAAACTTGGCAGGCAAACTGACGTGAAAACAATTGATTTCTTCCTCATTTCTCAGAAGAAAACCCTCTTTTCTAAAAAGTTAGTAAAAGGAAATAGCTAAGGAACTTTTAGTTGAAATTCATTTACATCACTAAGGACAATGGTTCCCAATTCGGTCTTTCAAATTCAAACAGTAATATTGGCTATGAAAAGAGATGGTATATCAATGAGTTTATTCCTCCTTTCTAATTGATGTTTATGAGTGCAGTTTTGGTGAATAATTTGTGCCACTTCCTTTGGTTTTCATTCAAACACTGCCTGACAGTATTTCAATACAGCCCACCACTACCCTCTCTGCAATCGACTACCAACCAGTGTAATAAGCAATTGCATTTTTCAACTGGTGTATGATCAACAAATCTTTGATCAGTAAAATGCAAAAAGAAAGAGAAATGGAGAAAAAATGCTTTGAATTTCATCAATATTATTATCAAGGTTCTTTTTTTCATTTTTTTTTTCAGATAATAGTGAAATTCCATTACAGGTCTAATCAAAAACGTATACATAAGAGTGGCAAAGTAGATCTATTAATTAATTTTTGTTTTCCTGCAGAGGTACATTCAAAGTACCTTTGGGGTAAATGGTTGAGACAAGGGTGGTCTACTACATAGTTTACCACTTACAGTCCTTGCACTAGACCAGCAGGCCATCTGATCTGCCCAATCTACCACTCATCCAGTCCCTCCCTCTGCACCCATAACATGAATGGCCAGGTGCAACAGGATGCAGGATCCCTTTAATTAAACAGTGCCAACATTCATGCTAGGAGAGCACTGAAGGTGTCCACGGGCTCCTTTGGATGGCCATCTGGCATGGCTTGATAGACACATGTAGCTGAAAAGCACCATGGTGATTCCTTAGGTGTTATTGACGAGGTGGAGTAGGTGATTCAAGAGCCTTTTCTTTAAGGTAAAGCTTAATGCCAGGAGCATTTTCATTGACAGCAATGATGGGCTGTACAAAGTGAAGAGCAGTCAGATTTGAGTTGATAGAATAGAAAGCATCATGAATAGGTCTGACATTTTGTCTGAAATGTCTCGCATTACCTTCATAAGAAACATGCAGATGAAGGGGCAGCATGCAAATGGGATTCAGTCAACAACACATGATTTGCATAATTATAATATGTGATAGATAAATCTTTCATGCAATATCCATTGGTTTGCTTTATGTTAGGATCTTAGAGGCTTTTTCTTTAAGCAGGTGACTTATTATGCATCGGCCCTATTGCACAAGCATCGCCTGTCTAAGATAGATGTGCCTAACACAGGCAATGCCAAGTATGGTATATTGCACAGTGGTGTAGAGCCACATGCTTTTAGTACTTACAAATACGTCATTGCCTTGAGAGAAAATATCAATAATATGTGGCCTGGAGGCCATTTTTTTAACACACTACGACTGCTGTCCTTTAAATCGTAGTGAGAACCTAATAATTTGGCCTTAACAGCACCATGAACTAGTAGTCCCTAATGTCTGCACCAGTACGACTGGCCTACTAAACATTATGTAATTACTGCATAGCTGCTAATCGTAGTGAGCAGTCGTAGGGCAGTTCCTACGATAGCCTGGCTTATTCTTGGCATTTTTAAATCGTAGTGGCTGTGTGCAGTCGTAGTACATTGAGAAATGGCCTCCAGACTATTTTCCATTAGAATGTTTTGACTAGCTTGATTTATACAATGATGCAATTATGCATTGTGATTGCAGCTTGCCATGATTTTGTATGCTGCTTCTTTATTGGTCATCAAATGGTAAAGAGGATGATATTATATATAGGTAGTATGGTGAGTGCTGCTGAGACATACATGAATTATTCAACGAGTCTATAAGGGTTCTTTCCTGCTTATTGATTCACAGAACGATTCCAGCACTAAACACAAAAAAAAAGGTAGAAAGCATTGGATATTTAGGAAAAGTTATGCTTGGATTGTATGGTTCTTCTGTATGGGGTAGATTAACCTAAAGACGTCCGTTCATATGCAGGATTTCAATAAGGAATTCGTGGTTGCTATCTCTGAGACTTAAAGGCCCAGGCCTGAGGAACTAGATAAAAAATAATTATTTAGGCTCTCACACCTCTCATATATTGGAATTCCTTGTCTATATTTTATCTCTAGTTTTTAACGCTTTCTGGCAACATTCCATTTAGTCAATTTTCACCTTAAGACGTCCACTTTGCACATTCAGCAGTCCATTTAAGACCCACCCTTTTAAAGCCCTTTTGCTTGAACTGTCAGTCTAACGAAAAAGACTAAATGGTTAAATGCAATAAAATGTCATTGTTTAAGCTATTGCATCATAATTTGATCCTTATTTGATTTTTACTTAACAAACTGCTTTGCAGTTCACACCGCAAAACCTCATCTGACGTATACATAAAACATTCTACACATTAACACGGAACAGTTATACAGTTGGCTGTAGTTACATAGTAGAGATAGGTAATCAACCTACAGTAGTGGTAGTTATTAAACAGTTACTTTTCACAATGGATAGGGAAGATTGGAGAGTGATGATATCTTGACCAGCTTATAGGGACGTGATGGCGCTCATGAAAGTTTCCAGACTGATATAATAAAGAGAGAAACAAATGAGAGTGATGGGGCAGTGCTAAGCCTTAATGAATTTGCCAAGTTAGGTGATTAGGTAGCAGTCCTGATGCATTGTACAAGAATAATGAACACATATGTTTTATAGTGGTTAGAATGAAGATATGAGGCAATATTATGCCCATGGATATGACAAATCTCAGTACAGAGAGGTGGTATTCCTAATATTATATTCGAGAGGCTTTGTTATAGCTGCGCCTTAATAAACATATGCACATATTGTGCATCATTAATTATTTCCTGAGTCATGATTTGTGATGCGTGAGGTGTGTATCAGTATAATCTCAGTGGAAGTGGCAGGGACTGTGCTAGGATAGCGTCTCCTGACTGTTGTTGGTAGTGGTTCAGGTGTTAGAACTGTACCTTGGCTGTTTTTTTTTCTCTATGTGATCCTCCTCACCACTGGGCAGGTAGGTAGCGGCAAAGACTCGGATTCCCACACCATTTTTATTACTGGGAATACCACAAGAATGGATGAGTGAGTCTTAAAGGCATCCAGTATAGTAAAGATGATGTTCATTATAGGTGATATGCCCCAGAGTCCAAGTGTGTCCCTACACATGTGCTACATGCTTTTGTGATGCAATGCGCATGTGCAGGACCACATCATGACCCCAAGTAATTAGGATACAGAGTAATGATTGGTTATATGGTTAGCCAATAAGGCACAGTTGCATAACAGTGATGTGGCGTGGCGTCCCCACAACCTGGTGTTTGCTCGGTGTACTTCAATATTGTATGACATATGGAGGATTGGTTTGCTATATGGGAATTTACATAATTATGGAAATGATAGTATATAGATGTACATTAAAGATAACAATATGAATATTATACAATAATTAATAACTATGACATAATGTGAAGTATCAGGTATAACATATCTGTGGAAAAGAATCTAGGGGATTCCTGACTAACTCATTGTACATTCAAATTTCATATCCCAAAATATTCTAGCCATGAATTCTTTGATGTATCCTATGAGAATGAATTGATTCTTGTTAATCAAATTAATGAAAAAATCTGTTTGGTGGATGGCCCAGTGTGAAATGGTGGACGTTTCATAGGGAATTTGTTATGTTCTAGAAAATAATTCCTACATTGAAATCATCTAACATTTCTGTACCTTTTCTCATCTATTATCATGTATAGTTATTTATCTACACCTGTAGTCATTTACTCCTCTAATAAAAGCTTTGATACAGCTAAAGCTAATTTGCAAAAGGACCTGGAAATGTATAGCACTAGGTGTGAACAAAAAAACTGTGGGTTAACATAGCTAAAACTAAAATTATGATTTTCTCCTCCTGTACTAGAAAGCTTAACACAATATTGGTATGAATGATTCACTGTTACATGCTGTACATATAAAAAAAAATCAGATTAAAAATAATAGCACACAAAACCTATCTACTCTGTCATTTGAGAAAATATCTCGATGTCAAAATATTCTAGAGAATATATAAGACTATTCTTCCATATATGGACTATGCTGATATTATTTTTCACACAACATATGGAATATATATATATATATATATATATATATATATATATATATATATATATATATATATATATATTTATACACTGATATGCTTCAGTTCTCTCAAAAAAGTGTTTGAAAATTTGTCTTCAACTACCTCATTTGACTGATACTAATTATATGCATTTACAGACAAAATATGGGTCAGGTCGTCAGAATGTGTAAGATTGTGCCCTTGAAGGCCCTTAAAAATTAATTTTCTAAATACTTTATAAAACCCTAACAAATTTGTGAGGGGACATCCCCTCAGCTCAGAAAACCAAAAAATACCATCTTAGGACATCCGGTTCCATTTATATTGCTTGTTTTGTGGCATGTAACGTCCGGTACCAAAATGATGAAATATGGAGGTAATTAAAGTTGCTGTCAGTAATATAGAATGTCCCATTATGCATAGCAAACAAATGCAATAGCAAGGCCAATATGTCTTTTATTGCCTTCAATTACGAAATGGAACGAAATTTGAGTTATGCATGCACAGTAGACTGTCTCTTACATGATGAAAAAAGTACTGGACGTTACATAACGTCAGGTACTTTTATCAGAATTATTTCACATAAGCTGCTCTTACATGGAGACAAATGCTGATAGACACACATTTTTTTCACCAAATTAGGGGATAATAGGTCCTTTTACATAGGTAATAACAAAAATGTTGAAGCTATATTTTTCCCATGTAATATAACTGACTTAGATTTAGGTACTGGACGTTACAAATTACAGATTTCCATTTTTAAAGACACCTGATCAAAAATTCTCATTCAGTAACATGTCCAAACCTCATGCATGATCATAAATCAACATTTTTCTGATAGCCTTAAGTGTCCTCTATCAAATGAGTCTATGTAAGACAAGATTGGTTTGCAACTTCTTTCTCCAGAGCCATAAGAGTCCAAAATGACCCTAAAAATACAAAATCTACTGCTTTCTGTTGACCTGACCCATATAACCTTTTACCTAATAGACGTATCTCACATTTGTTAGATTCATGTACACCTGTTCGTGGTCTTTTGATTATGTTGATGATAGAAATCTGCTAACAAGATTATTTTAAGCACCTGTATGTAAAGTTCTATTCTCAAACACAGCATCATACTGTAGAGGTAAACGTTATTAAACCATAGGAGTTGGGTACCGTCTGATGTGGCGGGTGAGTCGAGTCGTCTGACGTTCCTCAGGTTCCGGATAGGTGGCAGCACCGATCCGGGTCTGTGGGGACATCTGACGACGAACACCTGGGTCCGTATATAAAGCCCAGGGCTCAGCCGCTACGTCAGAGGCCCTTCTGGCCTCCACACCATGTAAACCATTGTCCTTTAATATTAGCTGCCTCTTTGACATCATCCGGCAGCCGTGAGTGTGCGTTAAGTAATAAAACTAACCGTTGGCATACACTTGGAATACTGTCTTACTCTTTCTTTCCGAACCGTAAGACCCGAACCCCCCAGGTCTGTAAGGCCACAAACCCTTACACTGGTGCCGTGACCAGTTAATTCTGGTGTATAGCCCGGACGTTATAACGTCCGAACGGCTAGTACATGGGTTAGACACCCTCAGGGAAGCTAACCCAGAAGGGCAATCAATTGCCCAAGAAAATGGAAATGGATCATTAATGCTCCAAGCCCATTCGAACTCGGCAGATGCGGAATCAGCATCTTGGAGGGATCCGGGACCCCACTATAATGATAGTGAGGAAAATCTGCCAGACTCTGTACGACGCGAACAGTCTATGCAGAGACATAGTAACTTAATAGGCCAACAATCACTTGTTGACGAATTAAGTAATTCGATGTTCGAAGTTGGTGGTAGTACTAACCCAGAACATCCGGCACCAATACCAAAAAGGGTAACATTCGGAGAACAACCTTATAGATTACCCAGGCCCGAATTACCAATATTAGATTACAGCGCTATATATGGCGACTTAACCTATGCGGTACCGGAAGGTGAGGAATTCAAACGACCGGATGTCCTGTTGTTGAACGAAACTTATGTAACTTTGAACGAGAATTTAAATACCTTGGTCAAAGCTAAGGATGAAGTATTCCATGAAAAACTTCAGTTAGAAGAAGACCTAACTGGCATGCGAAAGGAATTCGAAGCCAGAAGGAGTGAGTACATGAAGGAACTCGAGAATGAAGATTTGAAACTTCAATCAATGAGAGAATCATTCGACAAAGAATATGATAATAGGCACACTCGTATCCAAACATACATAGATACGAACGACCAATTAAACCTTGATAAGACAAAATTCGAATCCGAAATTCGCCATTATCAAGACGAGTTGGATAAATTGAAACTTCAGTGTAGTAAACAAGCTGAAGACAATGAAACCATCTGGGTAGGCATTATAGCTTACAACAAACAACTGGAGGAGGATAGACAGAAACTCACAAATGAGCTTCAGGAATTGCAGACTACTGCAATAACTCTAGATAAATACGTAGAAGCCGCCCAGTTAACTATAGGTAATATAGATCCAGCTGTGGTATCTACAATGTTGGGAAAGACATCCAAAGATGCAACCCCAATTAGATACAACCCATTCGTTGATGATGGGGCTGACAAGAATGTAGTATCCGGAATCTACCAGAAACCGGATAATACCGCAGTAAATGGAACCGCACCTAAACCAGCAACTCCGATGCTGGATACGATAGGCCCGGCACCACCCATACCAGATTTGAGTCACAAAATTAAAGCGACTCACGATGGTGCTACTGGGACTAATAATAATACACCCGTGGCACAACCAAGAACAACCGGACCAATGAGGCATATGTTGACACCACCTTCATATTTCCCCCAACCCGGCCACAGTACACCAGCAGGACCAAGATTACCGAATCCACCTCCGGGTTCTGGTAATGTTCCTACTGATGGACGTTTTCTAAGACCAAACCCGCCACAAAACAATACTAATGGCGGTACGTTTCAACCAAGAACATCTTCCTATGGATATAATTATAATCCATCAGGAAGTGGTAATTATCAAAATGGTAATAGCTATAACCAGGGATGGAATCAAAATAATTCTTACCCTAGATATGCGTCTTCTGGAAACACCGGGTACAATGGTGGATGCCCTGGCGGTTCATCCGGAAGCTATAATAATAATGGTCCACCAGGAGGAAACCCTCCAGGCGGCCCAGGAGGATCCGGATCCGGAGGATCAGGATCAGGAGGAGATGGCAGGAAACCAAATAGGAGAACTTCTATGCCTGCAGGGATGCAAACCATCTTTGATAGGAGCCAATGTATCCAAAACCTTGGCATTGACTGCTACCGAAAGGGAGCAGACGGCATGGAAGTCATGAACTGGAGCATGCGAGAAGCAGATAGACTACGCGGATGTAATAATCCGGCACGTAGGCAGGCACGGATACCCCCTCCATATGATTCTAATGATCCATGGAAAGACAGGTATCAAGCTTTTGTCGACGAAGTCAATTGTAGTGGCTGGACAAAAGAAGAAGCTCTGCCTTATTTAATCTGTTGGTTAAATAAAGGCGGAAAAGTAGCTCTCAACCAATGGAGAGCAGCTTACGGATTATACGGTACCTATGATCAATTGGTAGAATATGCCGCGTACCTTTTTGGATCAATCGTTAGAGAAGATCCGTGGGTAAGTTTCAAGAAGAGAACACAAAAACCTAAAGAATCACACAAAGTCTTTGGTTTGGAGCTACAGGACTTGCTTTCGAAAGCACGTCCAAATTGGGCTCATGACGATGATTGTTATCTACAAGAATTGTTTATACAATTCTACAGTGGATTGCGAGATCCGGATCACAAGCAAGTGGTCTGGGACTCTTGGAAAGATGACACTTCCTTCAGTGACCTGTTCATAGCAATCGATGGACATGACATGAAGAAACGTTTGGTAGGTCTTGGACCTAGTCCAGTAAGAGCAGCTCCATTCCAATACGGAGGTACACCTGCTCCGGTATATGATACTTCCCAGTTAGCTCCGATTGAATCGAATGAAGTTGATGAGGAAGATGAATATGTCTCCGATGAAAACGGAGAATATATTGGTTCAGTCCAGGTGGCTGGAAAGTATTACCGACAAAAGCGGTATAGGAAAGTACATTCGAGAGGGAGGGGAGGATCTGTTGCTGGTAAAACAGCTTCCAGATCAACTCAAAATGGCAGTGTAGCCTCTACGGCGAACTCAACTGTAGCAGCCACTGTTGCTCCGACTAACATGATGGAAACATTAATAGCCGGATTAACAGAAGCTCTAAGGAGACCAAGAGTTGATAAATCTCAAAGGAGATGTTTCAGATGCCAGAAACTGGGGCATTTTGCTCCCGAATGTATGGCTGAGAAGCCTGTCCCGCGTAAACAGGAGGGTGTCTCTGGGATAAGTACAGAGGAAAACTAGAAAGGAATCTCCCGAGGGGCAAAGAAGGGGATCCCAGTGACAAATCTTGCCATAATATCACCATCCTTGATGATAATTCGCATTTAGTAACAAGATCGCCTAACACCGAGGTGGTTGTAGACACCCGGAAGGTTAGGGAAGCTGATATAGTATGATTCTAATGATCCATGGAAAGACAGGTATCAAGCTTTTGTCGACGAAGTCAATTGTAGTGGCTGGACAAAAGAAGAAGCTCTGCCTTATTTAATCTGTTGGTTAAATAAAGGCGGAAAAGTAGCTCTCAACCAATGGAGAGCAGCTTACGGATTATACGGTACCTATGATCAATTGGTAGAATGTGCCGCGTACCTATTTGGATCAATCGTTAGAGAAGATCAGTGGGTAAGTTTCAAGAAGAGAACACAAAAACCTAAAGAATCACACAAAGTCTTTGGTTTGGAGCTACAGGACTTGCTTTCGAAAGCACATCCAAATTGGGCTCATGACGATGATTGTTATCTACAAGAATTGTTTATACAATTCTACAGTGGATTGCGAGATCCGGATCACAAGCAAGTGGTCTGGGACTCTTGGAAAGATGACACTTCCTTCAGTGACCTGTTCATAGCAATCGATGGACATGACATGAAGAAACATTTGGTAGGTCTTGGACCTAGTCCAGTAAGAGCAGCTCCATTCCAATACGGAGGTACACCTGCTCCGGTATATGATACTTCCCAGTTAGCTCCGATTGAATCGAATGAAGTTGATGAGGAAGATGAATATGTCTCCGATGAAAACGGAGAATATATTGGTTCAGTCCAGGTGGCTGGAAAGTATTACCGACAAAAGCGGTATAGGAAAGTACATTCGAGAGGGAGGGGAGGATCTGTTGCTGGTAAAACAGCTTCCGGATCAACTCAAAATGGCAGTGTAGCCTCTACGGCGAACTCAACTGTAGCAGCCACTGTTGCTCCGACTAACATGATGGAAACATTAATAGCCGGATTAACAGAAGCTCTAAGGAGACCAAGAGTTGATAAATCTCAAAGGAGATGTTTCAGATGCCAGAAACTGGGGCATTTTGCTCCCGAATGTATGGCTGAGAAGCCTGTCCCGCGTAAACAGGAGGGTGTCTCTGGGATAAGTACAGAGGAAAACTAGAAAGGGATCTCCCGAGGGGCAAAGAAGGGGATCCCAGTGACAAATCTTGCCATAATATCACCATCCGTGATGATAATTCGCATTTAGTAACAAGATCGCCTAACACCTAGGTGGTTGTAGACACCCGGAAGGTTAGGGAAGCTGATATAACAGGTGCCGCGGGAGCACAGGGGAAACCCAATATCAGTAACGAGGCAGGCGGCTATGAATTAGCCAAGGTCTGTGGTGCCCACCTGCCCCCGGGTCATCCTTGTCTGGAATTCCTGAAAAGATGTGGATCGACTCCTGGTGTGAAAAATGACGTTCCGATCGTCACGGACATACCCTCTGTTCTAAACGGAAGGCTGTGGTATGTTTGCCTCACTGTTAACGGAAGATCTGCCGAATTCCTTGTGGATACGGGAGCTAGCCACTCTTGTATCTCCAGGGGGTTCTACGATCTTATACCGGATGAACATGATACTCTCAAATCGGGAGGAAGTGCTCAGACGGCCGACGGCAGTACCTTGCAAACGTATGGTAGAACTTGTGTGAAACTACAGTTGGATGGTATACATGACTATGTCATGAGCACCACCGTTGCGGATATAGCAGATGAGGGGATACTTGGGTTGGATTTCGCATCCCTGTATGGTGCTGTGTTAGAACCTCAAACAGGAGTGTTGAGTGTGAGATACCCGTATCCCGTAAAGGTTAGATGTGTACTGAGACAAGTGAGCAGTATGGCTAGTGTGGAACACACTGTGCGAATCCCTCCGGGAGTAGCCTGTGATGTGCTTGTAAGAAGTGATCCTGCAATGCGTAATAAACCTGCAGTGATAGAACCGGATGTAGTTACTTTGTCAAGTATCGGATTAAATTCTGTAGACACGATAGTAGCGAATGCATCCTGGTCGGTAGTACCTGTCTCTAATACTGGAAACACTACTATCTACTTGAAAAAGGGACAAGTTTTTGGAAACGTGACCCTTTCGGAAACTGTAACGGATAGTAAGCTAAGCTTACAAAAGGTAACAGGGGATGATGAAATTTCGGAAGACTTACTTAAGTTGTATGAAGAAACTTCATTAGAAGATCCGAAACACCGGAAAGAGTTCTATGATATGCTCTGTCAGTATCATACTGCCTTTGCCAAACCTGGTGAAAAACTAGGTACGACAAATAAAGTATTACATAAAATAGATACTGGAGATGCTGAACCCTTTAAGATACCGTATAGACGGTTACCTTTAGCGAAAAAGAGAGTAGCTGAAGATGAGATAAACAAGATGTTGGAACAGGATGTAATAGTCCCTTCCAATAGTCCATGGAGTAGTCCTGTGTGTATGGTAACAAAGAAAGACGGTACTATCCGCTTTTGCATAGACTACAGGAAGTTGAATGGAATAACGAAAAAGAATTCGTATCCATTACCGAGAATCGATGAAACCATTGACTCCTTAGGAGGAAACAGCTGGTTTTGTACCCTAGACTTGCAATCAGGTTATTGGCAAGTGGGAATGAACCCTTCAGATATGGAGAAAACTGCATTTTCGAGTCATATCGGATTATTCCAATATAATGTAATGCCGTTTGGATTGTGCAATGCACCTGCAACATTTGAAGCAATGATGGAAACAATTCTAAGTGATTTATTGTGGAAAAGATGTCTTGTATATCTTGACGATGTCATAGTCTTCGGAAAAACATGCGAAGAGTGTTCTAATAACCTAAAAATGGTACTAGAACGTATTATTTCTAATGGTCTCAAGTTGAAACCTAAGAAATGCCACATTTTTAGAAAGTCCATAAACTATTTGGGCCGCATCATTAGTGATGAAGGAATAAAAGCTGATCCGGAAAAAATCGAATCAGTTACGAATTGGAATAGACCTAAAACACCCAAAGAAGTGAGGTCCTTTTTAGGATTCTGTTCCTATTACAGGGAATTTATTCCGAATTATTCTAGAGTCAGTTATCCATTACAAGCAATAGCTAACTGGACTCCAGGAAGTACCAAGGAAAAATTTCCTTGGACGCATGAACAGGAAACCGCTTTTCAAAAGCTAAAAGACCTGTTCACGAGTACTCCTGTATTGCAATATCCGAATGAAACGGATCATTTCATACTGGATACTGATGCTAGTAATGATAGCATTGGTGCACCTCTCTCGCAAGTCCAAAATGGGAGAGAAGTACCGATTGCCTTTGCCAGCAATACACTGAGCAAGACTCAGCGCAATTACTGCACAACCAAAAGAGAGTTGTTAGCAGTAGTCGTATATACCACGAAGTTCAAACATTTTCTATGGGGAACGAACTTTACTTTACGTACGGATCACTCCTCTTTAAGGTGGCTACTGAACTTCCGAGATGCTGAAGGAATGTTAGGCCGATGGCTAGCCCATTTATCCGAATATGGGCTTGAACATCAACAGATTCAGCATAGACCCGGAGTTAAGCATTTAAATGCTGATGCTTTGTCTCGCATACCAATTCGGAAATGTGATAATCCGGATTGTACTGATTGTGGAGCTCATAGGGCAGTATTAGCAGGGATTCGAAGACCATTCGCACCCCTAGTTGCCAGTATACTGGATTGGTCTATGGATCACATACGACATTTCCAGGAAGCTGACTCGATAACTGCGCAGCTACTGCAATTAGTACCAAAGGGTATACGTCCAGTTAGACCGGAGGTCTCTCTGGAAAATCGAGAAATGAGAAGGTTTCTTGCTCAATGGACCGAGCTTGAAGTCCGGAAAGGCGTGTTATACCGTTGGAAGCCATGTAATAATGGTGAGAAAATCATGCAAGTGGTGATACCACATGCTATGAGACATGACATTATGTACTTCTGTCATGGGCATCGGACCAGTGGTCATTTCGGAAGGAAACGCTCGTTAGCACGACTTTCCAAGAAATACTATTGGCCTGGCATGACAAGGGACTTGCAAAGATGGATAATCACCTGTCCGGATTGTTGTAAAAAAAAACCCGGACCCGGGGTGGGCAAACTTCCCCTATCCCAAGAACTTTTCGGAGTTAGATTCGCAAGAATCGGGGTAGATATTATTAGTGGATTTAATACAACCGCTAATGATAATACCTGTATGATGGTAGTGTGTGATTATTATACGAAATATACTAAAGTATTTCCACTACCGGACCACAAAGCAATTACTTGTGCCGAAGCCTTTGTAAAAGGTTGGGTACTAAGTTTCGGTGCACCATTAATGTTACACAGTGACCAAGGCAGAGAATTCAAATCAAATCTCTGGCAGTGTATGTGCGAATACTTAGCTATTTGCAAGACTAGAACCAACCCGTATAGGCCACAAAGTGACGGATTGGTAGAAAGGTTCAATAGAACCCTCATCCAAGTTCTAAAGTCACTCGTTAATGAACATATGGATGACTGGGATGAGCAATGTCATTTCGTGACACATGCTTATAACAGTACGGTACATTCAAGTACAAATTGTACTCCGAACCTTTTAGTATTCGGAGAGGATTTGATAATGCCTGCTGACCTAGTTTTTGGAGTCGTAGGGATGGACCCTGAACTACCCTGCCACGTAGTTTTTGTGGAATGTTTGAGAGACAGATTTAAAAAAGCATATGAGTCTGTCCGAATTGATTTGGAGAAAAGCGCCAAATGGCAGAAAGTAGGATACGATACCGATCTAAAGCATCGGAAATTCCAATCCGGAGACAGAGTTCTCAGATTACATGAACCGCTTAGACACATAAAATTAGCGTCTAATTGGGATGGTCCCTTTACTATAACACAAGTTATCAGTGATTGTACCGTAATTATCAAATCTGACCTTGGTCGACTTTATAAGTCAAATGTGGCTAGATTAAGGAAATGGTCTGGGAGGGAGACCTCCACAGAAATGTATGGTGAAGGTTCCGGAAAGATCCTGAACCAGAATCGCATAATAGACCAGGTAAAGAACACTACAGTGAAGCGCGGTCGTGGTAGACCCAAAAAGTGTTCCAAATCAGTGACACCCACGCCAACACCGATTAAGCGTGGGGGAGTTAAAAAAGTCTCGGCAGGTGAAGACAAAAAGAGGAGGAAAGGTGTTTCTAAGGCTAAGAAGCACCTAGAGAAAGCTCTTCAGACTGTCAGGTCCGATAAAGAACTATCCGAGAAGGGGAGATACGTTCGCCGCAGCCCCCGGATAGCCCAGAGGACTGCAGTGACCTAACCTGTATACACAACGAGTGTAATGTTTACATTTAGAGGAATGGATGACAACTGACCCGAAAGGCTTATTTGTCGCCGCCGCATGATGTACCAATGGGTAGTGGATGGATAATCCGGTGGATTTGCTTAAGCTTTCCATAATCTCCACTTAAATCCCCAGACGAGTCATCGGTGTGAGCGATAATTACCTAAAAACAATCAGTTTGTTGATGTACCGCCTGTAGCACGTGCGTTTCCGCATGACGTCACAGTGTCCAGTCTCGGCTGACCTCTCGTGACCCCGCTCGCAACGGGGAAATGACGTCACGAATGCTGGCCTGTCGCCATATTGTTTTTCGGTAACGTCCAAGACGGTCGAGCTCGCTCCCTTCTTGGATTTTACCGGCTAGCAAACCCCTCGCTGCTCCTCCAGAGTCTGTCTCCTGGTAGACAGACTCCGTTTGTGTCGGCCCCGGCGCCGTAAAAGCCGGAAAAAGGAGTAGTTTACTCCCGTGGGCGATTCCCCAGTCATGGCTGAGGAATCCGTAGCTGCAGCCAAGCTATCCGGTGACCCGGATAAGCTGACTCCGTCCGCAGAAGCTTTTCCGGAAGCTTTGTCGCCTGTTACACAGGAAGAGAGCGAGATGATGGACGTGGAGGAATCCACGTATCGCTCGTTTGAGGAGAAACTGGCTTCATTTTCACTAAATGAGCCGGAGAAGATGCTATCTCCACTCCCACCAGAGGGATCCGGAGCGACTGCGAGTGCCGAACCCGCGGCGACAGAGTCCGAGACCACACAAGTCGACGGCTCGAAGGACCAGTGGAAGCCAGCAGTGGCTGACCCGTTCCCAGTAGAGTATGATGGTCGCTACCTGTATGTCCACCCGGAACTACAGGCACAAGTGACCTACGCAGACGGGACACCAGTCAGGTTGGACCCGAAAGTTAGGGTAGCTGTCGAGGGTGTTATGGTTCCCGATCAGCTGACCAGGACGCCTCCCGAGTGGCTTCGAGACTGGCCGTGGTTCCAACGGGGACTTATGGTAGACGCTGACTTCCGCGAGACAGTGTATAAAGCCAACCGAGCCTTCGAGCTCGGAGCGTACCCGAAGCCTGACATGTCCCTGTGGAACATCAAGGCAAAGAACGTCAACTGGGTAGGCTGCGTCTCGGATTCCGAGGGGCAGACTTACCCACGCCCTTGTGCTACCCGGCCCCAGTACCGGACCACAAAGGAGTATCGGGAGGCCGCTGCTAACTTCGAGCAGTGGGATGAAGGTATTTATATTACCGAGCAAGAATTAGTGGACGTCCAGAACGGTTCACTAATCGGTATGGACCGAGGTGCAGCCATTCGGACGGTTCTAGTCCGCTGAATGACTGCCGAACGGGAGGCTCAGGAAGAGGCTAAGAGGGCCGCGGAAGCACCCGCACCTCCTATCCCCGACCTGAAACTCGCCACCAGGAGTTCAGCCAGTGCTACACCAGCCACCGGCAGTACTACCACTCAGGTAGGAGCCTCGACCTCCAGCACATCCGGAACCCAGGAACCGGAGGAAGACTGGAAGGTCAGCAAGAACCGAAGGTCCGCTGCTCGGAAACTTAAGAATCTCCCGGATTCTGCTAAGGCCGAGCCGAAACCCAGCACTTCAACCACTGGTAGTACTGCCATGGAGGTTGAATCGTCTGACGAGGAGTCTATGCACGAGTCCTCGGTTGAGTATGATGAGAAGGCCACTCCATCAACTCAAACCGAGGCCGAACGCTGGGCTAATGCCAAATCCGGATTCAAAACCCGGATTCCGACGTGCTTCTCCGACTGTGCGTACGGAGTGAAGAAGGACGGCTCTACCCTCTATGCCTGTCCAGACTCAGTCAATAAGAACGATGAGTCGGATGATGAAGATTGGATGCGTCTTTCGGACGAGGACCCCAATCCGAGCAAAGCCTATCGAAAGATGTGGCTTATGCTAAACCACACCGAAGGGTATTACACTTATACCCAGAGGAGGAAGCTGCGTTGGGCTTTAGAGAAGTGGTACAGTGACGACCAAAAGTCCTGTCCCTTCTCTATCTGCCAGGATGCGAGTGATGTCATGATCCGGACCTGGAGTACTCCGGCCCGGTTTCAACGGCATCTGGTAGAGGCCCACTTCCACCATCACCCGGTTTACATTTGTGATCCGAGTTATGGTAAGAAGGGCAAGAAGTGTACTACGAAGGTGCAATACAACCGACGTAGTGATCTGGCTAGACACCAGAAGAAATGCCACGCAGAAGGTTTGGACGGGGCACGGAAGCGCATCATGGAGCTTCATCAGGAACTCATAAAGGAGTTCGACAGTCTGAGCGAGGATGCTTGGTCTAAGATCCGACCAGGGGACCAAGTCCTCTGCGAAGTTCCGAAGACCAAGGATTCGAAACTCAGAGCAAAGATAGTCCTGACTCCTGGAAAGGGTAAACTGGACATGCACGAGTCTCTCTGGCAGAAATGCGAGGAATCCGGAAAGGATGCAAAGAGAGCTCGTGAAAGGAACAGGAGAGATCAGAACCGTGGCAGCAACGGTAATGGTCAGGGCACCACTAAGCCGAAAGTCAGAGCAGAGGACCGTTCCAGGTCCCCTCTGGCTAGGCATCCCGCAGAGCAGGCTCAGGGCACTCCGGTGTTCAAGAAGCCCGAACCTGCCGGATACGCTGGAGCCGTATCTAAGCCTGGGAAAGTTGGTTCTCGAAACTTTCCGTCCTTAAACCAGGGACCTGGACCTGAGAGCCAGACCTTGGTGGTAGGAAAGGATGGTCGCCTTATGCCAAAGAAAACCACCGCATCTGCTGCCGCCGGATCTGCATCCGCTCCAGCCGCCCCACCAGTTACCTTTACCCAGGAGCAGTTGAACATGTACCTGCAAATGGGATTGAAACAGAACGCACCACCTGCCTACTGTGTACCAACGGCAGGTGTGTCCGGAAGCCCTAAACCCGGAAGTGGTCCACAGGCCGCCCTGACTCCTCCCAAGGCTGTCGCTGCACCTGCGAAACCAAAAGACGCTATTACCATTAAAACCGGTAATGCGGAAGTTTGGTTCGAGAAGTCTCGCCAGGGGGAGGCAGATGTCCAAAAGGCCATCTACACCCACTGGGAGAAGTGTGTTCGTGAAAAAGCGACCGAGTTTCATCAGGGTCTCCTAAATGACACCCTGATGTGTATGAAACAGGTGGGCGACGCTGAAAAGCAACGCCTCGAGACCCTCATCCGGAACGATGTGAAGGCCCAGGAGGAAGCTGCCGCAGCTGCCCAAGAAAAGGCAGCTATGGATGTACACGTGTTGGAGAAACGTGTAAAAGAGGAGATCACTCGGAACACCAATCTGAACACTAAGTTCATGAGGGTGTTCGGAGTCGACTTGGACGAGTGGGACGGCACTCCCGAGTCGGCTCTAGCTCTTCTTAAGAAGAAGCATGCTAAGAAGTCCGTTTAAGCATGCTAGGGTTATTTCTTCCATAATTTTTTTTCGAATGACCAGATATAGTCTTTGCGGAACCCTATAGGTCTGCGAATGTTTTATTCACTAGTGTATGAACACCTATAGTATGTGTTCCGGGTCCCTCTTATGACCAGCTTATTGTATAATTCAGGTTGTATAACCCTTATTGCACCCTGAATAGTCTATTCGGATTTATAACTTCACCTATGAACAATCCGATAGTAGACTTGCTGCTGTGAGACGTATCCGGATGCCAGTTCCAGATCCCTGCTGTTACCCGTGCTAACCGCTTACTAGGATGGACTTTACGATTTACCTCTACAACTCATCTATACTCCCGAATGGACTTATACCAACTACTACTATTACTTCCGGATCAACCTATATTGGACTATTATCTACTTATGTCAACCAAGCTTAAAAAGGATTACGTTTTCTACATAGTTGACACATCCGGACTATTATTCTACATTCTACGTCATTCGGATTCACTTATAAACTTTAGCACTACTAGAGGATTGTGGGTAGCTGCCCCAAAATCAACTACCGTGTTCACTCTATATAAGGAAACCATAAACTTTAGCACGTCCATCCCGTGGTTAGCTGACCACACCTACCTACTAGTACCCGGAGGATTACAGCAGAGGACTTCAGCAGCATTTATAACTTCTGTATATTGTATATAATGTCATACTTCTATTTTTCTATAATATTATATGTATGTGCATATCCACTAGATAGATATTATAATACGGGTACATAGACATTTCTTGATACGGATCTCTGATTATTATTAGTATTCATATTATAAGATCCGTTAGACCTCACCAGAAAACACATATTATTGTCCTGCGAGACAAATTGTATAATAAGTATATTGATCTGGTGCTATAAAGGTTATTAGGTACACGGTGATAATATATCATTATTATATTCATTACCACACCGTGAGTTTTTTTTTTCTTTTCTTTTCAAGTGTATGGTATAAATGGTCCTATTCGTACTACTCACGGAATCCTCAACGAATTCGTATGTTAATAATATACGACATGTCATTATATAGTGAAGTTACTATAACAGTCTTCTTTAAGACTATATATTCAAATGTGGTGTTAATAACTACAAACACACATACGGATGTTATTATGTGATTTATTTAATATCGACAGTTCCGTTACACATAACTGTCATCATCACATGTATACGATTCATATTACTTGTCTTAATAGTTATACCGTAAATATAATATAATATTATATGGTATAATAATTTAACAAACAGTTCCGTTTCACATAACTGTCTCTTATTCAAGTAATTCGTATAATATTTCAACATCCTAATTGCTATTTGTAACTACATTTCACTATCAAATATATATATATATGACATTCGGTTCATACTCAATTTGGTGTTAATGTTATACCTATGGTTGTACCTCTATTACTAAAGGGTTAGACATGTAGAAATGTTATCCTAGTAATTTAATAACTATAACACCCTCCTAAATGTCTGGGGGAGTGGTGTAGAGGTACACGTTATTAAACCATAGGAGTTGGGTACCGTCTGACGTGGCGGGTGAGTCGAGTCGTCGGACGTTCCTCAGGTTCCGGATAGGTGGCAGCACCAATCCGGGTCTGTGGGGACATCTGACGACGAACACCTGGGTCCGTATATAAAGCCCAGGGCTCAGCCGCTACGTCAGAGGCCCTTCTGGCCTCCACACCATGTAAACCATTGTCCTTTAATATTAGCTGACTCTTTGACATCATCCGGCAGCCGTGAGTGTGCGTTAAGTAATAAAACTAACCGTTGGCATACACTTGGAATACTGTCTTACTCTTTCTTTCCGAACCGTAAGACCCGAAACCCCCAGGTCCGTAAGGCCACAAACCCTTACAATACTATAAAAGTGTTGAGTACTTTGGCACTGTAAGCTGGTGCACATGATCGCACACTAGAGAAATATTCTCTTTTAAACGTTGCAATTCCAGGGGATAAAAAGATGAAAAATCAAAATGAACCTTTATTGTTTATATTCATGTATTTAAAAATATGGGTGTTGGGAGAGGTTTTAAAGCAAGAATTAGCATGTTAAGTACTTCACGTGACTGTTTTTCAAACATTTACAATATTCACGTGAAGAACCCCTTACACATTGACATATGCAACTTTGTACCTACATTCTAAGAAATAGATATCATGTAATGGTCATAATTTCTTTTATATACCATCGGGTAAGTTCTATAGAATTATGGGAATCCCTTTAATAGTTGGAAATGAAGGTTTTGGGGACTGGATGCACCATCTAATGACCTCTATTATCCTGTTTTATTTTTGACAATTTTTTACACAATTTTGGTATAATTATTTGTTGTCCCGATGAGGAAACATATGAAAAAGCTCATTTTGCTCATAAAACGTCCATCATAGTCCAAGTATTATCTTCAGGAAACCCCTCCCCCTTATTTTCTCCCAATAGTGCTTACATCCCATATCCTATATGAAAATAGTTAGATAAATGACTATTTTACACCTAATTTTAGTCTCAGTCTTGTAGCAGCCTTAAGGACACCAATGTGGGTTTTAAGCCTTGAGATCCCTAAGGTGACCAAAAACGTCACCTCAAAGATAATCAGATAATTGTGTCACCTCAGAGGTTTCAAGACTTAAGCCCCAGAGAGATCCTTATGTCTTCTACAAGACTGGAAATGAGCCTAGATGTAAAATAGATATTTATTTGACTATTTCCATATGTGACTCATCCTAACAAAGTGGTACTGAAGTCGCACATTTAGATGCCTAGATATGGCCTTTTCAAGTGGTATAGTGTCAAAAATATCAAATTTCTCAAAATTGATATTTTAGCATTTGTCTAACATAATTATGGGTAGATATTTTTCAGAATCCTTGCTTACTAAACTAAATTTAGGCCCCAAATGTCTAAAAGACTTTATAAAACCCTAACAAATTTGTGAGGGGACATCCCCTCAGCTCAGAAAACCAAAAAATACCATCTTAGGACATCCAGTTCCATTTATATTGCTTGTTTTGTGGCATGTAACGTCCGGTACCAAAATGATGAAATATGGAGGTAATTAAAGTTGCTGTCAGTAATATAGAATGTCCCATTATGCATAGCAAACAAATGCAATAGCAAGGCCAATATGTCTTTTATTGACTTCAATTACGAAATGGAACGAAATTTGAGTTATGCATGCACAGTAGACTGTCTCTTACATGATGAAAAAAGTACTGGACGTTACGTAACGTCAGGTACTTTTATCAGAATTATTTCACATAAGCTGCTCTTACATGGAGACAAATGCTGATAGACACACATTTTTTTCACCAAATTAGGGGATAATAGGTCCTTTTACATAGGTAATAACAAAAATGTTGAAGCTATATTTTTCCCATGTAATATAACTGACTTAGATTTAGGTACTGGACGTTACAAATTACAGATTTCCATTTTTAAAGACACATGATCAAAAATTCTCATTCAGTAACATGTCCAAACCTCATGCATGATCATAAATCAACATTTTTCTGATAGCCTTAAGTGTCCTCTATCAAATGAGTCTATGTAAGACAAGATTGGTTTGCAACTTCTTTCTCCAGAGCCATAAGAGTCCAAAATGACCCTAAAAATACTAAATCTACTGCTTTCTGTTGACCTGACCCATATAACCTATTACCTAATAGACGTATCTCACATTTGTTAGATTCATGTACACCTGTTCGTGGTCTATTGATTATGTTGATGATAGAAATCTGCTAACAAGATTATTTCAAGCCCCTGTATGTAAAGTTCTATTCTCAAACACAGCATCATACTATAAAAGTGTTGAGTACTTTGGCACTGTAAGCTGGTGCACATGATCGCACACTAGAGAAATATTCTCTATTAAACGTTGCAATTCCAGGGGATAAAAAGATGAAAAATCAAAATGAACCTTTATTGTTTATATTCATGTATTTAAAAATATGGGTGTTGGGAGAGGTTTTAAAGCAAGAATTAGCATGTTAAGTACTTCACGTGACTGTTTTTCAAACATTTACAATATTCACGTGAAGAACCCCTTACACATTGACATATGCAACTTTGTACCTACATTCTAAGAAATAGATATCATGTAATGGTCATAATTTCTTTTATATACCATCGGGTAAGTTCTATAGAATTATGGGAATCCCTTTAATAGTTGGAAATGAAGGTTTTGGGGACTGGATGCACCATCTAATGACCTCTATTATCCTGTTTTATTTTTGACAATTTTTTACACAATTTTGGTATAATTATTTGTTGTCCCGATGAGGAAACATATGAAAAAGCTCATTTTGCTCATAAAACGTCCATCATAGTCCAAGTATTATCTTCAGGAAACCCCTCCCCCTTATTTTCTCCCAATAGTGCTTACATCCCATATCCTATATGAAAATAGTTAGATAAATGACTATTTTACACCTAATTTTAGTCTCAGTCTTGTAGCAGCCTTAAGGACACCAATGTGGGTTTTAAGCCTTGAGATCCCTAAGGTGACCAAAAACGTCACCTCAAAGATAATCAGATAATTGTGTCACCTCAGAGGTTTCAAGACTTAAGCCCCAGAGAGATCCTTATGTCTTCTACAAGACTGGAAATGAGCCTAGATGTAAAATAGATATTTATTTGACTATTTCCATATGTGACTCATCCTAACAAAGTGGTACTGAAGTCGCACATTTAGATGCCTAGATATGGCCTTTTCAAGTGGTATAGTGTCAAAAATATCAAATTTCTCAAAATTGATATTTTAGCATTTGTCTAACATATGTGACCCATCAAGCGAGAACACCCCTCCGCGGCAGACTTTTAATTCCCCATTTGGCCACCAGGGGGCATTGGAGAGGCAAAATTACTGTAAAATCAATAAAAAAATATATTAAGCTAATTTTTGATGCAGAATTCAATGGTCTCATTTAAAATGCACCATTTTCGGTAGAAATGACCCCTATTTGGAAGGTAAAATCAACATTTTTCATGAGAAATCAGTCTATATGCCTGTTTCTGGTTGCCATGGCAACCATTCCAATAATCAAAATTTGCAGATTTTTATGCCAATTTTCAGGGAAACTCACTAAAGACCCAAATCTGAAAACAGAAATGCAGAATTCCTTCTAGATCAAAATCTATGACAAAAATCACCATATTGTTATGTATTTTTTATGAAAAAGGCTGATTTATCGTGTTTTTAGATATTATCATGGTTTATAATGTATTTAGAGCTTAATCATCAATTTCAAATATGAATAACGACCTATGTTCAAGGTGGGCTTCTGACATAACTACTAGGAATATTTAAGCCAATGATGTCTCATTTTAAAGATCTTCAGATGAACTTTGATAATGAGTTTCCCTACAGATGGGTGTTTTTTCTTGCCTGGTCAGATATGGGTAGATATTTTTCAGAATCCTTGCTTACTAAACTAAATTTAGGCCCCAAATGTCTAAAAGACTTTATAAAACCCTAACAAATTTGTGAGGGGACATCCCCTCAGCTCAGAAAACCAAAAAATACCATCTTAGGACATCCAGTTCCATTTATATTGCTTGTTTTGTGGCATGTAACGTCCGGTACCAAAATGATGAATTATGGAGGTAATTAAAGTTGCTGTCAGTAATATAGAATGTCCCATTATGCATAGCAAACAAATGCAATAGCAAGGCCAATATGTCTTTTATTGACTTCAATTACGAAATGGAACGAAATTTGAGTTATGCATGCACAGTAGACTGTCTCTTACATGATGAAAAAAGTACTGGACGTTACGTAACGTCAGGTACTTTTATCAGAATTATTTCACATAAGCTGCTCTTACATGGAGACAAATGCTGATAGACACACATTTTTTTCACCAAATTAGGGGATAATAGGTCCTTTTACATAGGTAATAACAAAAATGTTGAAGCTATATTTTTCCCATGTAATATAACTGACTTATATTTAGGTACTGGACGTTACAAATTACAGATTTCCATTTTTAAAGACACATGATCAAAAATTCTCATTCAGTAACATGTCCAAACCTCATGCATGATCATAAATCAACATTTTTCTGATAGCCTTAAGTGTCCTCTATCAAATGAGTCTATGTAAGACAAGATTGGTTTGCAACTTCTTTCTCCAGAGCCATAAGAGTCCAAAATGACCCTAAAAATACTAAATCTACTGCTTTCTGTTGACCTGACCCATATAACCTATTACCTAATAGACGTATCTCACATTTGTTAGATTCATGTACACCTGTTCGTGGTCTATTGATTATGTTGATGATAGAAATCTGCTAACAAGATTATTTCAAGCCCCTGTATGTAAAGTTCTATTCTCAAACACAGCATCATACTATAAAAGTGTTGAGTACTTTGGCACTGTAAGCTGGTGCACATGATCGCACACTAGAGAAATATTCTCTATTAAACGTTGCAATTCCAGGGGATAAAAAGATGAAAAATCAAAATGAACCTTTATTGTTTATATTCATGTACTTAAAAATATGGGTGTTGGGAGAGGTTTTAAAGCAAGAATTAGCATGTTAAGTACTTCACGTGACTGTTTTTCAAACATTTACAATATTCACGTGAAGAACCCCTTACACATTGACATATGCAACTTTGTACCTACATTCTAAGAAATAGATATCATGTAATGGTCATAATTTCTTTTATATACCATCGGGTAAGTTCTATAGAATTATGGGAATCCCTTTAATAGTTGGAAATGAAGGTTTTGGGGACTGGATGCACCATCTAATGACCTCTATTATCCTGTTTTATTTTTGACAATTTTTTACACAATTTTGGTATAATTATTTGTTGTCCCGATGAGGAAACATATGAAAAAGCTCATTTTGCTCATAAAACGTCCATCATAGTCCAAGTATTATCTTCAGGAAACCCCTCCCCCTTATTTTCTCCCAATAGTGCTTACATCCCATATCCTATATGAAAATAGTTAGATAAATGACTATTTTACACCTAATTTTAGTCTCAGTCTTGTAGCAGCCTTAAGGACACCAATGTGGGTTTTAAGCCTTGAGATCCCTAAGGTGACCAAAAACGTCACCTCAAAGATAATCAGATAATTGTGTCACCTCAGAGGTTTCAAGACTTAAGCCCCAGAGAGATCCTTATGTCTTCTACAAGACTGGAAATGAGCCTAGATGTAAAATAGATATTTATTTGACTATTTCCATATGTGACTCATCCTAACAAAGTGGTACTGAAGTCGCACATTTAGATGCCTAGATATGGCCTTTTCAAGTGGTATAGTGTCAAAAATATCAAATTTCTCAAAATTGATATTTTAGCATTTGTCTAACATATGGGTAGATATTTTTCAGAATCCTTGCTTACTAAACTAAAGTTAGGCCCCAAATGTCTAAAAGACATAGCTATAGTACTCATGGTTATATATAATTACATAGGAATTATATAGGATTCATAAATTATTATATGTTTGATATGTAAATTATCTCAGTTTAATCAATTTTTGACGTATTCTACTAAATTTACCGGCAGAAGATCCGTAGAGGACCAGATGGTTCACATATGCAAGTGTTATATACCAAATGAAAGCTCTTGATGATCTGTAAATGAATATGCCAATAACTAAACATTTTGTATGTGCGACCTCCGAACCATTTTGTAAGGATGGGTCACATATGAGATGTGGGATGTAAGCACAGAATTCTAATTTGGGAAATGGGTTTCAGATGATCTCAGAGGTGACGATCTCAGAGGTAAAGTTTTACTCTTTGGCATATCATAACCCCTAGGGAATTTAAACCTATTCCATTCTAATTGGGTCATTCCTACTAAGAATATATATCTCTATCTAGCACAATCCAATTTTTTGTCATATATGGCTCTGTCTCTCAAGTTTGATGCAACTACGTTCAGGGAGGTTTCTGACCGAGGTTTGTGACCGGGGAGGTTTGTGACCGAGGTTTCTGACTGGGGAGGTTTGTGACTGAGGTTTGTGACCAAGGTTTGTGACCAAAGTTTGTGACTGGGAAAAAGATATGGCCAACTGTGCCACAAATATGTGGGGTGGCAAGAAATTAATCAATCTAAAATAAAGTCAGGATAGGATCAATCCTATATTGCCTGAAAAAACTATACCTTTCTGTGATGGAATTCAAACTACAGATCAATTTATGTTTTTATAACTGCCGGTCAGAAACCTCCCCGGTCAGAAACCTCCATCAGGTCAGAGAACTTCTAGAAGAAGTGGCTTCCCCTTAAAACAAAGAGGAGAGGGCAAATAAGTAAGGAAAAACAGTAGGGATAGAAAGATGTCTATCTAAGGAAAAGGGAGGGGAGGCTGAAGATCAAAATAAGTTGCACACTAGCACTGTATTCTTCATCAAGACATCTATCAGAAACCTCCCCGGTTAGAAACCTCCCTGGTTAGAAACCTTCATTATGGGAAGCTTTCTGATCAGAGAAGAGATGGCCAATTGTGCCATAAATATAAGGGGTGGCAAAAAATTTGTCATTGTAAATTAGAGCCAGGATGCTTTCTGTGATGGAATTTAAACTACAGGTCAATAGATAATTTTATAACTGCCAGTCAGAAACCTCCCCGGTCAGAAACCTCTTTGGGAGAGGACGAAGTCAAGAAAATGTTCCTTCTCATTTTTTCCTGGGTCTGGAAAGGAACAAAAAGGACAGGGAAGGGTCCCTTGGACCATAAGGAACATGGGGAAAGTGAAAAAACTGTACCTATCTGTGACCAATTTCAAACTGGAGGCTAAATTAACTCTCTGTAACTGCCAGTCAGAAAACCTCGGTCAGAAACCTCAGTCAGAAACAATCAGAAACCTCCCTGAACGTAGTTGCATCACATTGTTGAGAACAAGCCATATTTGTAGTATTTTTTTATTTTCTTAGATCTCGGAGGTTACCCCTTAAATATTCTGTGCATTTGTTTCACCTTTGAGAGAGAATAAGTTGGTTGGAACCATCCTTACCTGTACTATTTTTTTTTTTTGGATAAAACCCAGCAAGAACTTCAAAAACCATACAGGAGAATGCAATACAAACTCTTTTTTTATTTCCAGAGCCTAAAAGGTGGGCTGCTCTCAGAGGTGACTAAAATGTTTGGATGCATTTTTGTGAATGACACAGAGAAAATTATTTTGGTTGCATCCTCATATAAATTATGTAATCGGTTCTGGTTGACATTACTGTATTATTATCACAAGGTTTTGTAATGGTAATTATTGGCTCTATTGTATTCATCTGGGCTTTTAATGTTTAGGATTGAGGACATGCATATTTTAGGGGGTATGCATCAGCATATACTAAAAACACTGTTTCAGATAACATAAAATATTTCAGATAATATGTATTTGATACCAAGATTATGACAAAGTTCTTCTAAAGCTAACTATATTTACAGCAGTGTATCTGAGATTATGACTCATCAAAGGCCAAAGACATGATTTTGCTCTAAAACCTTGTCTGTTTTCAAATTTTATCTTAAGACAAAATCCTCGAAATAGTTCCTGCTTTCAATGTTAAATTCTCTTAATTATTATTTTGTATTTACTGGTTGTGGCCCTCTAGTTGCCGGTATTCTTGTATTTAACCTTTATATTTCCTTATTCAATTTGAACACTTAATCATCCAACTGATAAAATTACAGTTGGTTCTATTTCAATGTGTCTACGCTATATATATTCTATAAAGGATAGGTTGGACAAGAAATACCAACCCACACACTTATTAGTGGGGATGAGGTCCACTACCTTCTTATGTTACTTAATGTTTTATTGATGTATATATGTATAATCAATACACAATCAATCATTGTTTGTTTCTTCTATCAGTTTGATGTGTTTATTGTTTTCACACTTAGGGGTATTTGCCCGTTTGTCCTCTGAATCGATGGTAATGTCTAATTTGATACATTTATAATTAACTCTTCTACTTATTGATGTGTCAGAGTAACTGGTACCTTTGTTCCATTGGTTATGTGATCTATTTTGTAATTCTGCTGATGATGAAATTACTTATGAGACAATAAAGAGAAGTTCAACTCAAAGAAATTACATACAGCCCTAGGACTGCAAATATCAATGCTATTCCTGGGGTATTCTTGGTACGACTTGGAAGGCGCCGTCATAGCATGTTAACCCTTAGGTGTCCAAGCATACTTTAAGCCACGGTTTCTGGCTTAAAAAAATTAAATGCATGTGTATTGAAACGAATTTCTCATCCAAATACTTCTACTGGTTCAATCTGCTAAGTTAGATGCTGTTTAGTATGAGCTTATGATATTATCTGATTCAATAGAGTTTAACCCTCCAGGGAGCTTAGATCTGGAAAGATACAAAATATACACCCAATTTCCATACTCCCATTACATTTTCCAAGAACTGTTCATATTGCTAATCCATACATTGGTTCATTGTTAGCAGTACACATGCAGACAGGCATAAGGCAGGCATATCAAAAGAGAAAGTGTATCACCAAAGTGATACACTTGTGGAATTATGTAAATTCTCATATAACTCTGGCCATGAAATGGTTAAATAATAACGTCCAATGAATCTTGTATGGAGAATATCTCTTCAACAAAGATCGCAACCTTTGTGCCTCAAAAGAAATTTTAAAACCTTCAAATCAAAAACTATTTCTTGAAGAGTTGCTTTATTACGTCAAACACTACTTGTTAATCAATGTCATACATTACTAATGTTGCCTGAGTGTTGTTGATAAAATAAGGAATCGGAAGTTCCTGTCTGCCAAGGTAAAATCAAAGCAAGTTCCAATTATAGTAAAACGAAACAGTGATAGATGAAGCAGGACATAACACTTTTACAGCAGAACTGGGAAATTATCTTCTGTGTTACTAAGACAATCATGAATTGCTGTATTCCCCTTTAAAGCCTTGGGGATGCCTTTGCAGAGACAACAATTTGTACCGAGGTCCGAGGACTTTCAGGTATAGAGGACTTCAGAGCTACACCCAATTTTCTGATAAGACGAGAGATTTCCAGTCAAGCGGATAGCTTCATTGATGTGTACTTGAGTATCCTTGAGCAGTGCAGGAAGAGGGGAAATAACCTTCACACACAAGTGAAGAGTGTCTACCATCAGAGACTGTGTTACCCTAAGGGCATTAAGTGAGCGACAGAACCATCAGGGTATTTGCAGTTTGACCAATTTACCCTTCTGTCTATCCAAGTTTTTTAAAAGGATAAGAAGTGAATACTCGGGGGAATACTACGGCCCCGAAATGTTCTGCTCATCATCTTCATACAATGTGTCATTATGTATGGAACAATGGTTTGTCTGTGTTTCTCTTTGTGACCTTGGACCTGGAAAAGTAGTTGCTGCTCTATATGTTGTACCCATTGTGCAGGCCTCACAATTCCAGGATTAATTAGAATTACTATGGTCATGAAATGTTGTGTATTTGAGTGCATTAGCATAATGTAGTGTGTCACATGTTGTTGTTAATATATGACACAGTCTTCAGGAAAGGCCTAGCTGTTTCCATCCAACATGTGAACCATCCTTACAAAATGGTTGGGACTTCACACATTTAAGTGATTGTTTCTGCAAAATCAGATTAAATTTTATTATTTTAAATCGACTTGTTTGTCTTTTATTTAAAGAAATAAACATATGGTCAGCTGTTTTTTTCTCTAATTGCAAGGGGATAGGTTATGTTAGGATATTTTGAAAGAACATCCAGAATGCTTATCAGATATCTCTCCTGCCATTGTATCCTGGTTTACTGTTGATGAACCTGTAGTGAAACAGCAGGTCGTCTTGGCTAGTAACTCCTTTCTTGGGAAGAAAATTAGATTCGCTAATGTTATCAAATACCAAATTTTCTCTCATGAAATCTTTGGTTTGTTTTGGGAATAACCTCCCTTTGCAGGTGCAGGTGTGTCAGTTTTTCCTTAATCATTGTTTTGAACATCATTCAACATCTGCAATTAAAGTGAGTTGTTTCTTCAGCTCAGTCCCCCCTAAAACACTCACCTTTCCCCGCGCCATTTAAATTCAACAATGTGTCAATTAACAAATTAAAGAGTACCAATCACAGTGCCATAAGAAATGACTGATCTTATTTTTGACATGTTTAGCCTGATTCTTTCATCTTTTTTTTTTTTGAAAGGTTGTAACTTGAACTTGAATCACTTCATAAACGGTAGTTATCATACTAAACCAGAAGGACCCAGAGAAACTTGTTACCTAAATGACCATAGCATTACTGAGAATCATTATCTTAATCAGTCTGAACTAAAATAATATGAATAATTGATGAGATTCATTATACTTAAACGAGTGTAAAGCAAGTGCTTTGTACCTTACACTTTCTCAGCCAATGGTCAAAGGAGTAAAACAAGATTACATATTAATCACAGCAAAGGGTACTATGTCTTCAGGGTAATAGTATCATGGGGAATGTGGTAGAAGAAGAGTTAAGTTAGGGTCGTCTTTGTTGCCTTCTCAGTCTCTAATGAATATTATGGGGACAGGTTTCCCAGCAAATCGTCGTAGTCTGTCACCATGATTGGTCATCAATGGTGACTCCTTTTTGAGTGATAACTCATTCCATCATCTTTCGCCACTGTGTGTTAGACTCACGTGGCATAGCAATTACTATTCCTGGTGATCTTGTGCTATAATGACGTTGTGTTCCATCTAGCGCCATGTGTGAGCCACTTCACACAGGTTGACGAGTACTCACAACAATTTGCTGGGTTGGTTTTTCTCATATCTTAAATTTGTTTTTAATTATTAATGCATGTACATATCTAAACCTCCTGATTCCTAATTTCTTGTTTTGGTGATGCGTGTATCTTCCCCATATAGTGCAAATATGTAGAGCCACCTGGAATGACTTTGAAGAAATAGTGTAACCTATGACTTTCAGACTTGAACACATTAACTATTACCTTGGGAAAAGGTAACATGATGCCAACAGTGAACAGGAGAAAAACGTCTCCACTAATAACACTGTATGTGGTGGAGCCTGGACCACTGTTGGACAACTCCCCACTTTTGGACACTGGCCCTTAGTGAGTGTTCTTATCTCCTGCCATAGTGATGACAGACAAGAGATTGGTGCAGGTGTTGGACCATCCCCCAACAGTGGGGGTAATGAAGGTGAGGAAGTGAGGGAGGGGATATGGGGTCAACAGGAAATGCATAATTTGAAATAATTTTGATACAGGAAATGCAGCATATTTCATCATACACAACTTTGTATTGATTGTGTTCAAACATATACCTCGGAATTTGTAAGGTCTACCACTATACAGGTACACTTCTTTGCACAAACCATTATTACATTGTACAAATCGACTTTTCTATTCTTAAGCTTAAAGCATATGAAATTCAACCTGTAATGTTAGATGGGCCAGCGTTTTCCTCTCCACCTACGGAGGATGGTTGTCAACGTTTTCCAAGCCTGATTACATATTGTGATATTAGCCTAATCATGCTCTTGACAGCTTGACACCTGTTCAGTCAATCTCAAAAGAGTGATAAACAAAATAAATACCTCACCAAGGTTTGACACAGCGACATCCAAACATCACAGGGAGCCATTACACTTAGATATGGTCTTAAAGTACATGATGAACCGATAGTGTGCTGTGAATCACGCCGACCACAGAACATTAACAAGAGGACATGATGCTTTCTTAAGAGGGTCAATAGTGGAAAATTCTCTCTATGTGCATGTCTGAGCTGCTTGTCTATAACTTCATAATTCAAAGTTACTAGACACATAAAATGAAAGCTACTTGTAAGCATGTATTATACGCTACTTTCAAAACCTATTGTCTCTACAAATTGTATTCAACTTTGGGAATATTCATGTGCCATTCAGTATTGCATTTTGATAATTTTAAATAGAAACAATGGATATTAGATGTCTGCCCTGAGATCTCTGAAGTTAAATGCTATTTATTGCCTGGGTGCACCAAAGCCTTGCCCCACACAATGTGGATGCAGGCCATTCCTATCTCAAGCAAGCATATTCCAACCACTATCACTAGTCTTCTTTTTTTACATCTGGGCAGAGTTATCTGCAAGTACCAAGTTGGTTCTCTTGTAGTTGGCTAAAATCACACAATGACATTATGTGATCATTCATGGGTATGTGATCAATGAAGACAAAAACAATTCATATTGTTTTTAAGGATCAACTTAACTTTATTTGGTAGTGGTTGAGGTAGAGTGGAAGTATAATGAGCGACCGTTGTCCTTCTCCAGTCAGAATTTGGCCAAACTCTCAAGAACTGATCACTCACTAACAATCCCTAGATACAGTTAGTGCAGCAAGTTGACTCTTTGATCAGGTATTAGTAGCTCACTATCAGGAAATCCAGGCCCTAAACGGCTCCTGACTTCTTAAAGCAATACCCGGGGGCACCCACACACTATCTGTCAGCCGCTCGTTAGCAATGCGGATTAATGCCCAAAAATTGGAATCTCCTAAATGGCAAGCAACTGGCACGTAGAGTAATTGGAGCTGTGGCTTATTGGCATATTAGTTGTATTCATTCTTTAAGTGGAACAAGGAAAGGTGAGAGGTTTGAGGGGAAAGCAAAGACAGTAAATTCTCATTGTGTGGGGAAAGGTATTAGTGATTTGTACTCAGAGGTTAGGGAGGGGTGGATTAAATTCTTTCAAAAGGCTCTGTGCTATGTAACTGATTGATTCCCTTTAATTCAATAAAGGACTTTATATGTATCATACTTTTAAAATCTAACCCACTGCTCTATACTTGTTGGGTCCACGTTTTGTTCTTGCACTTATTCCATTCCAAAGCTGTTTCTTCAATATACCCATATAGTCAACCATTTCCTCATTTTGGTTAAAATAAAAGGTGTACATCTCTTTGATAACACGGCCAAGAATGAATAAACTTTATTACATGCTCACCTTGTTATGTTTTACATAAGTGTATGACTTTCATTTGACCAGGAACGAGAAGTCCAGAAAAGGCTATAAAAAGAAAGTTTTATTGAATTGCCTAATGGCAATAAAAGGTCACAAAAGGCCGAGACAGTACAAAAAGTAAAGGAAACCGGTTTCAAGTAATTCATCAATGACCCTAACCTATTTTTCCTTACAAAGTGGATGTTCAGGGCCTTCCTGTATAAAGCCAACCCCTACATGCAGGCTGTGGTTGTATCCGCCAGCGTTCATACACTAGCTGCTGTTTTGATGATGAAAATAGATCACTCAGGAGGTCAATTCTTTAGGTACTATGTCTGCAATAGCAGTACTATAACTGCATTAGTTTAGGGATGGCTATACGCCTCGAGGTTTATGCTTCCTTTTTACTCATAAAGGACAAGACAACCCTATTTTCATGATGGCTATTTGGTGGACTTTGATCTAATAAAAGGGTTCTGAGATACTTATTAGCACATCTGCTTCTCTGATGTAGCCTATGACGTCACAATAGATCTAATGTACATTTTGTCTTTTCACGAATAAATGCTCCTGAGATTTGTCATTTAAGCGTTTTTATTGGGTCTAATAATACATATATAAGTAATACAAGATGATATGATATGTATTAAACCTAACATGGGCGCTTGGTCCTACTTACGTTAGTACCCCTATACATTTCATATGGATTGACCGTCTTAAAAAGAAACCAGTGTAGCGGAAAAAGAGAAGAACTAGGCTGTTTAACAATCAGCTGCATATTACAAGAAATATCTATGGTACAGTATGATGAGATGAGATGGGATGAGTAATACAGATCTATATGATGAAAACCAATAGCTAGTAAAGATGGAATACAGGTCCATCACATGAAACAATTTGGATAGTCAGTTAAGATTTTTTTTTTTAAGTTTTTAAGACATTCAATTGTAGTGTATTCAGACTTAAGCTCATTCCACCTTCTTATTGCCCTATAGTATGAACTTCTTATAACCAATGGCTTGACTGATTGGGGTAGAATGAGCCTAATGCCCTGATTTCTCCTCGTGGGGAGGTTCCTGTTTTCAACTAGATTTTGAATACCTTTTAGTATGAAAGCATATGTTAAAAGATGTATGTCCCTCTTATTTATTAGCTTCTGACATCCACTTTTTTTCATGTAATTGGTCTGTTGTATACAATGGAAATTCTTCAAGTTTAACTTTGTAAACCGATCGTAAGCCCTTATTTTTTAGCAACTCTAATTCTTTCGTTTCATCCCTATAATCCCTATCCCATACATAGCATGCATAATCCAGAACAGGCAACAAAAGTGTTTTATATTATAAGAGCAGTTTATTCATTTATGTGCTTTCTAACTCTATACAAGTCATATAATCTTTGTCTGAACTGCGAACAGGTAATTTTCCTATGCTTGGTAAACGTTAGACCAGTGGCTATGGTTATACCAAGGTAGGTAAAATCATGGACTTCCAGGCACATAGACTATAAGACGAATTGCCTTAAGTATTATAGCCCTACGTCATATGGCTGAAAAAAAAGTGGCCGAAAAGACAGATGGCCGAAACGTCATTTAGCCGAAATTCAACTTGGCCGAAACTTTTCATAAATACTCAACCATAGATCAAAATATGACACCGTACGGGTCCTGCTAAATATATACCGTGTTATAATGGCCATAAGTGTGGCACTGGATCAATGTTATTACATTACCCCGTCCATAGACTTGTTAGCTCCACTTGAGCGTATAGCTATAAATAGATTACATAACACCATGTTCATTTCAAGTCAGCTGTGTGGAGACTAGTTGGTGCGGATCTATCCATGAAATACAGTTTACAGCTTCACCATGACATATCTATTTGAGAGTGGACCTAATAAAGATAATTTAGTAAAAGTGGAAATTGTTATTCAATGGTATTAATAAAAAAGTGAAAGAAATGTATAAGGACAGTAAAAGAATATTTCAACTCATTAGACATGGGTGATTACAATTTTTTACTTCTTGTGGGTTAGGCTTTTAAGTTGGCCAAGGAATTTTGCCTGAAAATGCTTAGTCTCTGATTTTAGTGAAATTTTTTTGGTTTGTCCTTATCTTTTCCTTTTTTCTTCATCGCTGACTGCAGTGGAGATACCATAGTTGGGGTGGAGACTACTGTCATGGCAACTATAATTGCTTGAGAGGTGGTTGTTGGTGGGCAAGCCATTGGTGAGGTTATCAGTCTTCCTGCTGAAGGGCTCGATACTGTAGGGGTTATCAGATTATATTGTCCAGTTGTAGCTGTGTTGGCTGCTGGACTTGCAAGTGCTGTTCCTATAGGGGCCCATGTAGCAAGCCCACTCGGGGCCAAATTGGTTTTACCCGGGATAAGGTGGTTCAAAGCGGGCAGTATTCAGTACATGGGTTTTAGGTTCCGCAGATGCTGGGTTTCCAGTCAGGGCCACACAGGGCAGCCCAAATCAGGCAAACCCACTTGAGCCCGTTGGGCTCCCAACGGGTTTTGTCCTCAGCATATGGTCTGGGCCACATTGGGCTGACCGATTTGGGCACTGGTCAGCTTTAAAATGGGCAACCACATTGGGCCCAGGATGGTTTCAAAATGGGCATCCCAAGATGGGTACTTAGCTGCATAAAGTCTTCCCAGTCTGGGGTGAGAGTGGGTTTGGACAGGGCAGCCTCATCTTCTGAACTGTTCTAAACTCTGTGATGAGTGTTCCCCCTCCCTCTCTCTTTTTTGTTCGTCCCTCCCCTATCCATCCCCTACCCCTTCCATCTCCTCCTCATTCCACTCAACCTGCCCTGCCCTTTCCCCCTCTCACCCCGCTCTGCCCTGCCCTTCTGTCACCCTGCCCTCCCTGGGCCTCCCTATCCAACTTAAAAGGGTCTTTTTCTCCTCTTTCCTATCCCCTCAGGATGTGTGTTGTGCACATTATGCCCAGGCACTGACACATTCCTCTGTGAATTTGTGTAATGAGGATCTCGCCATGAATATGACCTTAGCTGTCGAAATGGCGTTACACATCTATTACTCACTCACTCTCACTCCCAGCCCTCACCCTGCCTTGCCCTGCCCTGCTCTCACCCTGCCCTGCTCTCACCCTGCCCTGCCCTGCTCTCGCCCTGCCCTGCCCTACTCTCATCCTGCCCTGCCCTCCTCTCACCCTGCCCTGCCCTCCTCTCACCCTTGCCCTGCCCTGCTCTCACCCTGCCCTGACCTGCTCTCGCCCTGCCATGCCCAGCTCTCACCCTGCCCTGCCCTACTCTCACCCTGCACTGCTCTGGCATCTCCTTCGCTCACATGCCCTGCCCTGCCCTGCTCTTACCCTGCCCTGCTCTCACCCTGCCCTGTCCTCTCACCCTGCCCTGTCCTACTCTCACCCTGCAGTGCCCTGGCATCTCCTTTGCTCACATGCCCTGCCCTGCCCTGCCCTGCTCTTACCCTGCCCTGCTCTCACCCTGCCCTGTCCTCTCACCCTGCCCTGCCCTGCTCTCACCCTGCCCTGCCCTGCCCTCATCTCACCCTGCCCTGCCCTCTTCTCACCCTGCCCTGCCCTCCTCTCACCCTGTCCTGCCCTCCCCCCTCCCTTCCCTCTACCACTGCTGTAGGACACTTTCCCTATACCATTAATACACAGGTAGGTTCATAGTAGGGATCCAGATATTTCATGTAAAAGGCAACACTGACTAGTCCTGGAAAGAACAGTTTCATGTCTTTCTTTATACTAATAGGCTTGCAGGGTGTATTTGTGGTGTGGGGGCAAACAGGTCCCACACCTGGCCGGTTATAAGAGGACTATATATAGAGGCAATTGAGAAACCAAAAATATCCCCTGCCCCTGTAGGCCAGTCCATGGCAGACTCACTACAAAGTGGTTTCACAGCACTCCAGGCAGAATTCTACTACCCATACCAAACTTATTTCTTTTAGACATAGGACAACTGGAATATACTACTAAATCAGATATGAAGTAATAATGTGCAGACTTTCTCATAGTCTGGAAATACTTAGATGTTTCTAGTCAAAAGTGCAAATCAAGGTCATCTGAGTAGTAGTAGAATGGCAACACCATTTCTATTGCACTGAACTTGGAACAAGAGCAGATATGCAGAGGTACAGTCATTATGAACTTGAAGGCTCTCTTCTCTACTCCTACATAGGGAATTAGTGGGGGAAGATTGAGGCCAGAATGTCACTTTAATGAATCAAAGTGCCTTGTGTTGGCTGAATGAGTTTGATTCAAATGAATGGTACTGATCTGCCTTTCCACTTGGGTAGATATTGCATTTACTGCTTTGGTGATGGGGGGGGGTTAGATTAGCTCAAGGATTTGTTGCTTATTGACTTTTAAAAAAGAGAAAAGATTTTGGATAAATTTCTCAAAAAGAATTTTTAACATGTCACCACTAATTTTTCATCAAATCAGGCAGCCCACTTTAGGCCACACCAAAAACCCATGTTAAACTCACTTTGAGCCCAACTCGGTGAGCCCGATTTCAAACAAATCTGTGCCCGAATCGGTTAGCCCAGTGTGGCCCAGACCCTTTGCTGAGGACAAAACCCATCGGGCGCCCACTGTGTTAACCCAGTGTGGCCCACATCAGGAGCCCGCTCTGGCCCAGACTCGGGCCACACCATGTTTGCTACCTGGGGGGTGTGGTCATTAGTAGTGGAGGGGAAGGAACTTGCCTTTTTGGAGTGGTGGTTGTAACATCAACAGGCTGAGGGTCCATAGTAGAAGTTGTCGCTATAGCATCAGTGGGTGCAGCTGCTGTTGCTGACATGGTCGTGCTGGTAGTAGTATAGGCAGTTGAGGCTAGGGAGATGGGCATTTGGTGCCATTCTCTTATGGGTTCGACTTTCATGAGAATTTTTCTACCAACATTCTTGCCCCTATATGTACTATTGGGTATGGACTTAGAGTTCAGACCTACCCCAGCACCCCAGTGAGAACAGGGGGTGGCTTCAATCAAGTTCCTATCAGAACTGTCCAATAGCATTTCATGAAGCTGGACATTTTGTTCATATTTCAACATGTTTAGCTCCTCGACTAATGCCTCATCATGATTCTTCCAGGCCGGGCAGACTATTTTTTTGCTATATTCTTAGTGCCCAGAGCTGTGTAGCAGTCTTTAATTTTTTGGGCTTGTACACGATCCCCAGCAAATTCTGCTTTTTTGAAGCACAGAGCTTGCTCAACTGATGAAAATGTCATCCATCAATTACAATGTTACAAGGTAAGAAGTTACTGAAGGGTGCATGCTCTGATTGGTATGCTATGTAGTTATCTCCAATTACAGTCTTCACATTAGCTAACTGAATATCAGAGGGGAGCTCATTGATGCAGTCATGCCTATAGAATTTCCCATTATATAATATTCCCCTGCCTCATGCTTCAGCATCAATACCAGCTTCATAAGCCAGCCTGGCTACCGTTACAATATCCGCTCTTTGTTTTTTAGGTATTGATTGCCATCTTCAGAGATAAACACCTTACTGTACATTGGAATCTTTTTAAGTTCACTTTTTTTCCCCATTATTTTGTCTCGCCTGGCACATTTGGTGAAAATCACAGTTTTGTTCCTGTCAGACGTCATGGGTGTGCCTTGTCTGAATGCTATATCAATTTCAAAGTACAAGTCGAAGGAAGAATCGTTATGTTTTGTATCTTCACCCTGGGTGAATGGGAGGCCTTCAATAATAATATTTTTCTTTTTCTGAATGTTATCAATGATACTGATTTCCTCCTTGTGTTCCTTTAACTCACCTGTGTTGACTCGTATTTGTCTTTCAGCACTATCAAGCCTAGCTCCTCTGGCAGTCACACTTGTGCTTGACATCACTCGCCTGAAGAGCTGTCAATCGTTCTGGGTAAACCCCAATGAGGTCTTGTACTCACTTTGCCACTGGTCAACAGATTTATTTCTTGCCATGAGAAATTTTAAAGCTACACTTATCCTTTGCAGGTTGGGGTCCATTACCCCCCTTGTTTTCGCATTGACCAAGTCCTCGACGGCTCTTTCTGCTTTGTGGACTGTTGGTATATTGTCCGATCTATGGCAGGATTCCTTGGCGAGGTATATATTATGCTTATTTTAAGTCTCAGGCCTGGTGTATCTATGTGCATTCACACTGATACTCCACCAAGCAGGGACAGAACTGTGCCTTCTGCTTCTTGTATTTTGAGAAATTCAGAGTGTGCCAGACCTAGAGCTCTCTACTCAACTTTTCCCGCCATACCTTGATAATACATGTCTTTTTCTCTTTGGTTGTCAGCACCAGATATTCTCACTGAGCTACCCCAGATGAAATGATGCTGATGTACACTGTGCATTTACAATCACACATATGTTTTAAAGCAGCCTCCATGCTTAAATAATGTAGCACATGATGCATGTGGTCTTTTGTAACATGATGGATTGCATCAGAGAAGCTTGCTCTATTCCCCTATGATAGTAGAGGTGCTTATACTTATAAGTATTGTTGAATCGTTTTATTAGAGATTAAGTTTACCAAATGATGGAACTAAGGTTGTTCTCTCCTATAAGGTTTTGAAGTAACACTATGCTACTGGCACTACTTGTTTAGCTTACAATGTTGTTTACATAGATCAGGTCAAAACACGAATGATTTGATTTGGATTAATTGGAGCTAGCACATTAGCAGGTCTCATTTTTGCATCAGATCATCCTGGAAGCCCTTGATGATGGTTTTGCTGAAATGGGGACAGCATGCAAGAAACAATTTTCTAAATTACTCTAAAAGGTCAATCTTTTTGTGACTGTAAAATGCTATCAGGAAAGGAGTATGCGAAAGTTTTGAGTAATTCCATGTGTGGGTCTATGGGTTATTCTTTTTGCTTGCCTGCATTTATTGAAATTTGCTCATAGGGTAACTGTTAATCATGACATTTTTTTTTTCTGAACCCTTTATTTGGCTCTGGTGACTCAGATTTCAATTTTATGGATTTTAACTATAATCAAAAATTGACTGTTTAACAATTAATTATTTCTAGATTAACCTTATTATCTATGTTAAGTATTTTGTCATTATCACTGATCATCGTCCTTACACATACTCATGTATGCCTTTCTTATCTCGATTGCCCATCAGCTGTCAAATTGGTGCAGTGTCCTAGCAACTGCAATTTCCCTTGTTTGCAGTGCATTAAAGAGCAATTTCCTGGTGTGTGATTAAAACCAATTTCCTGTTAATAAGACTGAGAAGAACCTGATACGTGTTAGATGAGGTCCCCTGCTCGCTCCGCCTACAGTTTGCTTCAGGCGGTATATTGGGTTTGCTCTGTAGTGGAACAAACCTTCACCATGCTTTTCAGATGATGATGATTCCCCTTATTACCTACATAATTAGTTAATTAGTTCAACGGCGCCTGCCAGGTCTATGGCTTCGGCAGCACACAATGTTTAGGAATAATATCATAGTAAGTTTATAGTGTAAAGTGGAGAAATGACTTTTGTATTGCTGTTCTGCCTACTCACATTTAACAACTACATCCCGCAGTTAAATCTGTTCACGGCTGCCCATGTTTTATTATTGCCTATCCTAATAGATAGAAACCGATGGAGTTTAATATCACTTAAATCAACTTTACTGAATACTTGTAATAACACTATATGGTTAATCAGGAGGATGGGATTTAGTAATAACCGATTTATCTTTACCTGAAACTTGTGCAGAAATAATTGTTCTATCAGATCCTTATGGAATTGACATATTTCCTGCAACGTCCATTCAGAAACTGGTCACACTCAGAATGGTACCACAGTGGTGGGATGTAGCCACGTTTAATCCTCTGATGTCAACACTAGATGTCAGTGTACTTTGGGTCAATCTACCAAATTCATCTAGCTGTTGTGCTATTTTCCAAATAAGGTTCAAAATAATGGATTTTAGGCATATGGGGCATGTCAGAGCTTCTTAGATTCCATCACAGAATTTTTTTTTTTTTTTTGGACTTGCTCATTGCATCAATGAACTGTTATGTTCATTTAAGTGAAGCTATAGAGCAGACCAAGTTTTATTAGATTTTTCAACAACAAAATAAGGAACAGCAACTACAAAACACAAAACATGACAATAGTCAATTTGTACAAGATCAACAACATTGGAGAGTTCATGAGCTGGTCCACTGATCATAGTAACATACACACATGCATTTTTGTTATAAGATAGTATAAGATGTAATGTACTGGTATAGTAGCTAAGGTTTACATAACATTTGACATCATGTTAGTGTACTAGGCAGTCACATAATGGTAATTAGGATTCAACACAATTATCTGGAAGCGGCGCGGTAACTACACCTGCTTCATATACTAGTTGTAACCAATTTTCAATTTCTGCCTCAAATTATCTATCTTCAGTATTTCAGTTTTAAATTTGACTTTAGTGGTGGCTTTCTGGATGTTCTCAGGTAGGACATTCCAGAGCGCCACCCCTCTATACCATGGAGATCTTTTGTAATGCCTGGAAATTTTTCTTGGTAATTCAAAAACAATTTTATTTTGTGACCGTGTATTATGTGCATGTGGCCTTTGCTCTATATCTTTAGATTTTTTGTACATCAGACACAATAGAAGCATATCAAACCTTTTTTTCCAATAGAGTGATATCACACAGCATATGTAATTCTTTAACATTGTATTTTCTAATGTTGCATTTTAGACATATCCTTAAGGCTCTATTTTGTAAGCGTTGTAAAGCTTTCAAACCTTCCTCATTACAGCTAGTTGAAATGAAGGAACAATATTCTATAATTGGTCTTATTGTACTACAATATATCTTTACACTTTGATCTTGAGTCAGACATTTTCTTAATTTGGCAAAACGAAATAATTTATTACATACATTTCTTTTTAATTTGCTTGTTAAAGCTCAGTTTGCTATCAATGTGGACTCCCAAATAAGGGAAGAAGGTCACTGTTTGAAGAGTACTCTCATTGAATTCTATTTTTGGATCAGGACAGTACTTTAATTTAAATGCACTACATAACCACATAAATTTGGTCTTATTTGGATTTACTGTTAGTCTGTTTTCTAGAACCCATGCTTTGAAATGTTGAACATCATTATACATCATATTCTTAATGGTCTCCGAGTCCTTTGCAGCACAATAGATTACTATATCATCAGCATACAATTTTATCTTACACGATTGCAACACATTAACAACATCATCTATATATAAAACAAACAACAGGGGGCCCAGAACTGAGCCTTGTGGTACACCATACTTTATACATTTCTTTTTAGATATTTTATTACCATAACTCGTTCTCTGTTGCCTGTTTTCTAAATAACTTTTGAACCACATAAAATTTGTCCTACTTAGCCCAAGCTTACTAAGTTTGACCAGCAATTTTGAGTGAATTACACTATCAAAGGCTTTAGTAAAATCAATGAAAAGGGCCCCTGTTATGTACCCATTATTTCTATTCTCAAACAATTCATTTACGAGGTCAAAGGTAGCATCACCTGTTCCAGTACCTTTTTTATAACCATATTGATTGTCACAAAAGGTGTTATTTCTTTTCATACTTTCACTTAAATGATAATACATAACTTTTTTCAATAATCTTTGATGGCATTGGTAGGAGGGAAATAGGCCTCCAGTTTTTGACCTGTGATAAATCTCCATCCTTAGGTAATGGTTTTACTAGGGCAGAGGCCCAGTCTCTGGGAAAAATACCTTTATCTAAACTAGTCTGAATCAGGTGGGTAGATTGATGTATTAGGCATAGCAATGCACATTGTAATATATCACCCCTTATGCCTTCAATCCCAGATGATTTATTTTTGTCTATTTATTTTATAGCGTAATGAACATCCCATTTATTCACCTTAATGTTTGTTTCAGTGAAGTTTCCATTTATGAGTACATTTTCAATACTTTGATCATTATCAAGTTGATATTGATCATCACCAACCGCTGCAATATGTAGCTCCCTTCCAATATTACAAAAGTACTCATTCACATACTCACATGCTACATCAGAAGCAATATCAATCCCTGTCTCATGGTGTTTCATATCGGGGTATATAATGGATTTATTATTCTTAAACATGTCATTTATATGCTTCCAGAACCTCTTAGGATTTCCATTACATTCATGTAAGTCTTGCATTACTCCTCCAATTTGATTTGCTTTATTCTTTTTTCTTATTTTCCTTCTGCAGTCTTTGATAGCCTGTTTCTCCGTTGTACCCTTGTTAACACTATATAATCTTAACCATCCTTCCCTTTCAAATACTATTAAAATCCATTACTTCATCATCAATCCAAGATTTATGAGTTTTCTTGATTTGACGTTCAACATAAGGATGATATTTGTTCAGATATTGGTTTATAGGAGTTACAGAATGTCACAGTTATAGAATGTCACCTGTGTCTGACCGGGGTGTCTACGGCTGATTTATGGGACAGGTGCAGTTCAAGCTAATAGTATCTGCAGGCTTAATGATTTTTAACAATTTATTTCAGTAATGCCATCATATTTTGTAGGTCAATAGAATGATTCTTAGAGTACTGCAGATACTTTTCTTTCAAATTAATTGTCGAAGATCTGGAAAGATTGATGCTGCTGTCTCTTGAACTAAGATGTTTCAAGTGTCTGGTGTGTTCCAGTCATCAGAACACAAATAGAATAAAGATCCATGGACAGCTTAGTGTGCCAAACACATGGCCTGCAATCAGGTTCAGTCAAACTCAGTGGAATACCCTCTTATAAGGAGGCAGCAGTTGGTTGTTGAGGCAGTGGACGGGCAGGTAAAGAAGCGGATTAAATAAGATGGATGGGAATCCAGTAGCAGGTAATTTAGCCATAAAGCCTGGCTCTCATTTTCTCTACATGACCTGCTGATGAAGTGGCCAGAGAGTCTTCTTCTACTAGCCATCTACTATCCATCTCAATCTAGACATGCTAACAGTATGCATGTGGATAGAGAAATGAAAAAAAGAAAAAAGAGTGTCTTTGATTAGTGCAAAACAGTCATGTTCAATATCCTATCTTAGCTCCATCCATCTTATTTCAGCTCAAGGCAGTGCTCTATACAACTGGCCATTGCCCTGATTGATTTGAAATTTAGTTTTGTTCCCAATGGACCTAGAGTCGAAATTAGCAGCTGGCTGATTAACATTGAATAACGATTTTTCAATGTTAATTACACACTGAAATGATTTCATTTCTGTGCAAACACTTCATTAACTTTACCCCATCCCTCTCATTTAAATTCCTATGCATTAAGAGTAATAAACAAAACAAAAACCAATGTACAACATCTTATTTTAGAACATGGCAGGTATTCAGAAGACATGATAGTCATATTGCCACATCAGTGCCAGAACATTGTAAGTGCAGTTAGTTACAAAGTCAGTTACAACTTTTCTGACAATATAGCATGATCAAATTTAATAACCCTGAAGTTTTGTCAGACTGTGAGATGCTGTACACTCTTATATACAATAAATTCAGCCAACAAACAACCTACAAACCACTCTTAGTGGGTACAGCCTAATTCAATGTGATTAACCATATCCCCTTATTGCAATTCAGGCTCACTATATATCTAGCCAACCATGGGATGTAAAATCGGCTGACTGAAAGACCCACCGCCTTAAGACAGCACTGATGGGGTGGATGTACAGTCATACATCATTAAACTGCCACCTGTATGTGTGACTACTCAGCCACTGGTGAGTGTTTCATAAAGGCTGACAATTGTTTTAGGTAATCAAAAGATAAGTTTAATAACTTTTCTAGAAAGTGGTCCCATGTAAAATTAAAATATTGAAATGAAAATAGTATACAAAACACGAGGAAAATTAGTGCTACAATTTCAAGTTGCAATATTATTTTTCCCTTAGTGATATAATCAATAGTTCTAAACCAACCTCCTGACCGTGAGGCATCTTGTGTATGTGAGTAAGGTTGTTACATTAAGGCAATCCATTAATGACAAAACGTTGACAAAATAAGACAGATGAAAGAAACAACACATACCATCAGCATGGACTAAGGGATTTAGGCTGCAATGTTGGTTGACTTGATTTTGTAAAAGTGGCCATCGCTATAACTGATGTTTATCTTCTGTACAAATTGTGCCAATTTCTCTGGACTGAAGATATCACATACTGAAATATGAAATAACTTACGTAGCATTTCTAGAAAGCTAACAAGTCAAAAGGACACCTCTCATATGTTTTTGTTGTTGTTGATTTGAGACCGGTTTTCTCCCATAGTTCGTTTGCCAGTTGTCGCGCGTGCGCAAAAATGTTTGAACATCTGGTTCATCGCGACGCCGGCTTCCAGACGTAAACAAATTGAGGTGCGTCCATGGGGACGGTGATGAAAACATCGATTTACCGTGGAAAATGATAAGGTCAGTTGGTCAAAGCGTGCATTTTCCTTGTAAAAGGTGTGAAGATGATTGTGTAAGCTGGATTTCAGTAAGAGAAGAGTATTAGCGGCAACTACACTGAAAATGATTTTGACAGCTGAGGCTCAGGCTGAGATTGAGGGGGCTGCCCAACGGCGAGAGGGACAGGATACCGATGACGGCGGTCTAGCTAGTCCTGAGGACTAAGGCGTCTGCCGCGTCCGCACTGACGCAAATACGCGGACTCTACGCGGAGCCTCCGGTGGTGAGCGTAGGTGCGCGGGTGTAGTGGTAGTCCTCAGGACTATAGCTAATAATGCGATGCTTAAGTCTAATGCTGCTAGTAGCTAGTAATATGTAAGCTAGTAAGCATAGTCCTAAGGACTAAGGCCTAGTCCCCAGGACTAAGAATATGAGGATGTTGTCCTAGGGACTAATTGTACATTCCCATGAATTACCTTGCAAGCCACATGACTTTGTAAAAGATTGTGCTGTTAGTCTCCAGGACTAAGCTTTCTGCCCCTGGGGACTAATTCATAGACTCAGGGACTACTTGTTTAGTCCTGAGGACTACAAAAACATTTGCCTAGTCCTTAGGACTAATGCATATGGTTCTGAGGACTAATTCATTGATTGATGTCTAATGTAATTGTGACTAGGGATGTAGTCCCCAGGACTTCAAATTTAGTCCTGAGGACTACTTTTTAATCCCCATGATTGCTCTGTGTAGTCCCAGGGACTAAAGATACAGTCCTGGGGACCAAGGACTGTGTCTCTAGTCCCAAGGACAATGTTCTAGTCCCCAGGACTATATCTTTAGTCCCTGGGACTGCACACTGAAGGTAGGCCTATGGTCCTAGAGCATAGTCCTTGCGTTTAGACCCTACATCCCATCTACCTCTTGAGACTTGGCAGATATAGATAGTCCTGGGACTAAGACCTAGTCCTCAGGACTACATCTTTAGTCCTGAGGACAATGCAGCTACATCTTTAGCCCTCAGGACTTAACAGTTAGTCCCTGGGACTGAACCTTGTACCAGGGTATAGATATGGAAAAGGCTGCGTTGATCAATTTCTAGCCTTCAGGACCATTCTTCTAGCCCGAGGACTACACTTTAAGTCTTTAGGACTAAAGTTGTAGACCTCAGGACTAACGTCCAATCACCAGGAATGTCTGTAGTTGATTACTAGCACTAGGTCACTAGCACTAGATGTGTAGTCCTCAGGGGCTAAAATATCATCCTGAGGACTATAATCTTTAGTCCTCAGGACTAAGTTTTTAGTCCCAGGGACTATGTCTTTTTAGCACCGAAGGCCAGCACGGACGCGGCAGACGCCTTAGTCCTCAGGACTAGCTAGACTGCCGTCATCGGTATCCTGCAAGGGGGACAGAGATCTGAGAGAACCGGGACAGATGTCAGAAGCTGACATAACCCAGCACTACCACCTTGTACCGGTATCACTCTGGTACCAGGAAGAGGGGGGGGATCAAGCCCCCCCCTTTTGTTGTCAATATATGATCATTTCCTGACATGATAATTTCCTCTAGCTTCCAAACCACTATGATGCTTTATTTCTCATTAACCTTTTAGGCCATAATGTGTGATTCCACCAGTATAAGGGCACAAGCAAATGGCCAGAGGTCGACAGACTCATTACGAACAACAGTCTTTGTAAAAGTAAGTTCCACGTTTAACATGATGAGTTCACACACCCTATTTTTGTCAAAACTTAGATTAGAAATGACTCTAAATATTCAGGTTCTGAAGCCCACTTTCAACTACAGGATCTACATTTTAGATAATTATTAAACTGTGCACTAATATTGTCAAGGAATGTGGGCCAGTGAATAGCAGTAAGAACTATACATATGTATGAGCATGTACAGTACAGGTATATAATAAACGTGCCAAGATTCACAATTTTGTATATCTGTCTTAGGGATATTGCACATGCCAGGTAATTCCCATATTTCACAATGCCTGTAGTGCAGAGCACAATATGGGAATAACACAAGGCTCGTTTACAATGCCATTTTAAAGCATGCCCTCCATGTGATATAGCCTCATAGTGCAAAGTCTATGGCACCCCAGCATCCTTATGTATAGACAATGAGGTTTTTTTATCATTTCTCATAACACATAATATTATTGGATATTTTTTTGTCTGAAGTATCATGTCCATTTTAATTATGTTAAATCAAAATTGTTCTCTTTCCAGTCCATGAAATCCACCAGTGAGGTCATAACAGATGTACCCCAGGGTGACATAGCAGCACATACAGTTGATGGCGACAATGAACCAACAGGCAGCACTGCCAAAAGTCTGAAACAGAGGTCATCAGGGTGGCTGGGCACGTCCGTATTTGTTAAAGTAAGTTTGGTAATACTGTAGGTATTGCTATTTCGAGATACACCTTAATATTGAGACAACTATATTATCGAAGCAATAACTAGTCGGTTTGAGTAGGTTTCAGAATCACTTTATTACAGTACTTGTTACAGGAAGACTGTGACCACATTTCAACCTTTCGTATGCCTAAAGTCTATACCCCGAAGGAGGTAAAACTCTCGTTATAACATTCGTTAGGCCGTTCTAGAGACTAGACCAGTCTACCTGCCCGGTAGCTCTGTGAGTCCCACTATCGTAGGAGGACGGCGGAATATATACCTCTCGTCATGGTTCTTTAGTTCCGCACTGAGCGCCCATTGGTCCGCCTCCCATACTACACCTCCCGAGACCACGTGTGGTGCCCTCTTACAAGTAGCATAGAAGACGCTCCCGAAGAGCGCCTATCCTACTACGAGATGGTACATAGTAATAGTCTCGAATACATTCAAGCCTCGATGCATAGCAACTGCGATTCCCTACATAAATAGAACTAAACGACCATGGTGTACGAGGTGGGCGATCCACCAAGAGGGAGTTGACAACTCCCGAGGGGTGGATCGTCCACCGAGGACACCAGGGGAGGTTAGTTCTATATTTATTTTATGTTTTTAGAGGGTTTGAATAAGGAAAAATTATCAAAATCCGGTACCGTAGTTCCCCGTACGAGCGCCGGTCCGCCATTTTGAATGTTTACATGCGCCCAGATCGAGGCTGCAGTACTGGATCGGTGGCTGTGGTGGACGGAGACACGTTACGCCACTGGGGGTGTGGCGATCGGCCCTGCAATGCTATCTCTATGGGAAGAAGTTATTCACATAAAATAAAATAGAATAGTTCCACTTTTGTTGCAAGTTAGCATTATACAAGAGTCGAAATTGTCACCAACCCCTGATACATATCTCCTGCTTGTATCTCCGTGATGATAGATTCTTAAACCTCCCCTGCCTCTCACACATCTCCCCTTTCTCTGTCTCACTGTAGATATAGCTTCATACGCCTCATACATCACTCTCACTCTCTCCACATGTAGACAGCGTAAAAAGCATGCATTTTTGAAATATTCAAAGCAATACACAAACTCAAAAGTTATGAGATGGACGTTAATGACCATAGGGCTACCTCAATAATATACACTACCGTAATCTCTCGCGTAAAGGGGGGAGCCCACGTAGAAGGCGCACCCCCAACTCAGGGAAGGCAGATCCGCGTAGAAGGCGCATCTGCTGCTCCTGAGTCTAATATTTGAAAAACCCACGTATAAGGCGCACCCCTAACTCAAGGAGCATGGTCCACCCAAAGGACCCAACCCTAAGGGACCTATCAATACCCCAACTGCTCATGTATTTTCTTTAACCAAAGAAAAGGTGTAGTCTATACCATGGTGCTCTATATACTCTTAAACTGCTGAATGAAACATGCCATTCTGCTCACCATAAATGTGTTTGGAAATGTGTGTACACTCCACTTACTGAGAGCTTTGTTAATTACACTATTGACCTTTTAATCAAGAGAATTCATGCAGCATTATAATCAATAATCCTGTCATAGTGTGTGCTGCCACCTGGTGTTATTCTAGGAATCATTTAACTCATTAACTACTATTGATGCCAATTGTCTTCATATGGCCCACAACTGATGTTATTTGGCATCATTTTGAAAGGTACAATTCTGGTCATTTTTTGAAAGAAATAATCCTCTGATTTGCATTATTTGTTAACAAGTTATAGATAAGACAGGTTCAAACCAAATTTGTTATTTGTTCATATCATACCCTCCCAGTGATTATCTAGGCTCACACTGTTATAACAGGGAAATAGGCCCATCTTCTAGAGACATGGCATGCAGGGATACCAGTAGTTTGTAATTTAGAGAATAGAGAATGACACACAGCTCATACAACACCAGGTGGCAGCACACACTATGGCAGGATTATTGATTATAATGCTGCATGAAGTGGAGGTACCCCACGTATAAGGCGCACCCCCAACTCAAGGCAATTACCCTCCCGCATATAAGACCCAGTCATGATCTGATTCGCATATAAGACGCGCCTTATACGCGGGAGATTACGGTATTTGTCAGCAGTTTGTTAATATATGTCAGTAATTACTTACTATTTGTCAATATCTAAGTGAATATTGAAAATTGAATTGAAAATTGCATTGAAAATTGCATTAAAAACTTGGGTCTTTTAGGTCTTAGACCTAACCTGCTCCATCTTAAGTATTGGCTTTAGCTGAACCATGAATTTTCAGGGCTCAGTTGCAGCATATTACCAGCTAATGACACGTAGTCACACCTAACATAGACAGAGCTTCAGCACTTTCATCATAGGTAAATTAGGATCAATTAGGGTTAAAACAGAAGAAGACTCAATTACCGGCCTTGTGCGGAATGAGCTGGACACGTTCGTGAAGAAACGGTCAGCTCAAACTGGTCATCGTTCACCTTTACCATTATACTTTGCAAAATCTGAGAAGTTGCCACAGTGATTCTTCAAGTATAGAAATATAAGCCTGCCCCATGTATGAGCCTGCCTTGTGGATTAGCCTGGTCAATTTGTCACTTAGCACTAATACAAGCCCGGGCTTATACACAGGGAAATATGGTATGTGCATTGATGTTTGAATGGCATTGAATGTGGCTTAAGACATATCCTTTCACAACTATACTTTATTTTTTTTTCTGCTTATCGATACATTGTCTGTAACAATTGATACAGCAGTCTTTTCTCCCAGTATGTGACAACCACTGGAGGAAATCATGAGAGAAAGGCTTCATCAACACCATTGCGCCAGGCATCCAGTCTATACCAGGGGTCACTCATGTATCCTCCAAACTATGTAAGTCTTATGTCTTTCTCTATATTCAGTATTTTCCAGTTCATGTAAGCCCCCCCCCCCACCAAAAAATTGTCGGAAAAAGCTACATGTACATGCATCAGATACATCACATAACCGCCCTGTGTCTATCCCTTTGCAGTCAGCCCTAGATATCTCGCCCATCCCTCACCCTCCCCTACCCCTCAGCATTGTAAATATAGAGGCGACAGCGTTTGGGGCTCCCTCTCACATAACCGTGACAACCGTGACAAAGCTCTGTACTGCTGGGTGGCCACATGGATCCGATGTCATGCTTACGGTCTGGTACAGATGTACGCTTCCTGGTGTGGTCCACCTTTTTCGCAGTAGACCTTCTATTTTCAAAGTGCGAGCTGTCATGTTATGTAGCCCTTACAAAATATTCAAAGCAGTAACTTATTCATATTACATTACCACCATTTTGTGATTATGTTAATTCATTATACCTAACATGGTGGGGTCATGATAAACATAACCTATGGTTATTAATTTCTGCTCTTCAGATGGCTGCTCTTCAAACACCAAATCCTTCTCAGCACACATCTGCAAGCTGTTCCGCCTCTGCTTCCAGCAAACCAGCTTTTAATTCAGGTCTCAATGATTATCAGAGGTCAGATTCAATGACCGCAATGAGGGACCTAGACAATAACACTGTAGTCCGACAACATGAAGATGTTTGTTCAACAGCAACACTGTCTGGAGGGTCAGCCCGTAGGTCTTCTCGACAGCGAACAGTTAGTAAGCGCCTCCAAGACATGGAACTTTCCTTTGGAGAAAAAAAGGGAAAGATTAAGAGAGAAGCAGAAGGTACAGTGAAATATGCTTATCGCAAACTTGCTTATGACATACACATTTAAAGAGTGTTTCTTCTACCACTTATATGGGAGATCTTTTCGGGTATGAATGCTTTAATGCTTCATTTATGCAAAACCATGATCACACCAAGTTAGGTTTAAGTAATCCTTCCTAAAATTAGAGATTTATCCCCCTCTGTAATTTGTGTCATACAATCCCATTATCCTTGAAGTACCATGGGGGTCACTAGTCTGGCACTTATCTAGCACTTATCACTTATCTAGTCGCCATGAGCCATGACAGGACCTGTCATCAAACAATCAACCTGTCCCAATATGTGTACATGCTCAAATCCTGAGGAAGCCCCCCCCCCACTCTATATATGCATCTGTACGCATTTGGCTTGAACCACCACTCCTCTCTGAGGTATACATAATTTATGAAAGAGCCATTTTCTTCTCCCTTTCCCTGTTTCAGGGATTCAAAATGAAGACACAAAGAGACAGAGGACAAAGGCCATCCATAAGAAGAAGAGGTAATTGAAATAAGTACAGTTTGCAAACTGAAAGCCTGTGTTACCCAATGATTATGAAAAATGGCATTTCTGTAAGATGATTTCCTTGCCATTGCAGAGCCTGTTGCAATTAAATAGTTTTTTTTCTGTTGTGACCCACATAAGCTCATGTTTAAGTTCTCTTTTATAGTGTTGCTGCTGACACCAGCCTGTTGACACCAGCATCTCGACCTACAGAAGACACTGAAAATACCTCTCCAGACATAACTGTTCAACCTGCAAAGACCATCACAAATGATGTTAGCACCAAGACATCTGCAGGTGATCCCAAAAAAGAAGCCAGAGGCGACAGTTCCAAATTTCTGGTTACAGAAGCTGAGCAGTCTGCACAGGTAAATGTCTCTCAATTACACAACCTTACCACTTTGTCTTTTCTTCTTGTAAATCTCTCAGTCTTAAAAGTTTTAAATTGCGATTAACATTATGGTCATTAGGGATGCACTGTCAGTTCATGTTCTACAAAAACCTAGCTCCTACCCTGCTAGCACAACTCATCCAAATGGTGTCTTTTTTACGTAAATCACATGAGTTTTCAAGTAAGAATGATGTAAATTGCACGAGTTGTGCTAGCTGGGTATGTAAGGATAGGTTGAGATATGATAGCTTAAAATCAAAGTCCAAAACATTGTCTTCAATTCAGCTCAAACCAGTTGCCGTATTGAAACAGCAGACCAGTGCAGCTGGGTATCGTGTTGTTCGACTTTTACCCTCTACAAATCCTGTATGTAGCCATGCATATACTTACAGTTTAGCAATACACTTATTCACAAGATCAAGTCAAAATAATTAAAGTGGAAGGCATTCATATAAGATAAAGGCAAAGGTTCACTAGATTTAGCCTGACTGACATGTTGAATTTTCCCCTTTTTTTAAGAAACAAATGAATGATCAAATAGCTATGACAAACTGGGGTTGGGTTATTGCATGCGAGTGTGAAATATTATTTAAGTACCGTAATCTCTCGCTTAGAAGGCACAGCCCGCGTAGAAGGCGCACCTCCAACTCAGAGAAGGCTGGTTTGCGTAGAAGGCACACATACCTTCTCTGAATTGGTACACTGAAAAAACCCGCATATAAGGCGCACCCCTAACTCAGTACAAGGCGCACCTTGTGCATGGCCTGCCTACAAGGGTCTCCTTGTAGTTTGGGGATAGCCTTAGGTAGGGTAAAGATCAGGGTAAGATGGGTAAGGGTAAGTATGATGCTGATCATATATTTATTTTGAATGCCACAAATGAGGTGTGACCTGAAGTAGAACTTATCTCTAACATTGTATCACTAGTTCTTTTGATTTATTTTCCTACATTCATACATTCTATCAATGTTGTAGGATGTTAGGGAATGAATTTAAATCATAACATTATCGAAACATAGTTGGAACATCCAAAGAATATAAGATCAGCCACATACCCAACCTGATCTCAATTGGGATATCGGTTAAACCCGCGTATAAGGTGCACACCCAACTCAAGGCAGCCTGCCTCCCGCGTATAAGACCCAATACGATCTGATTCGCGTATAAGACGCGCCTTATACGCGGGAGATTACGGTAGCGCCTCTTCTATGAACTATGAAGCTGTATTCAAATTAAGATAAATGCCATATATTTTAGAGCCAATGATAACCTTCACACACCAGGAACTTAGAAGGCTCCTTTAATCTTTTCAAGCAGGCAAAACAAGCTACCCAACCATCTGCAGTTTTAAAACAGAACAGTGGCGCTTCTGGTCCCCCTATGGTCTCCATTATCCGGTCGGTTAATCCGGTAAGTAAATATATTGCAGCGGCAACATAACACTAGAAGCGGGGTTGGTATATTTCAGTACCAAGAGGGGAAGCTCTGTCTGTGCCACCTAAGTACTGTGTCATGGGGTGTCGCTTGTACACATCTGACATTGCTTTATTTTACTATCTACTGTCCTCATTTCACCCACAACCTTATTGGCCAGCTAAGACATTTTTGCTTAACTATACATACTTGAATTCTTTGCTTTTACAACCCAGCCATTACATTCTACATTCCCTCTACCATCTTTTCAGTGTTCGAGGCTGTAAATTCACAATTATTAAGTATTGATCTATAGGTTGGGAGGAGTCTCACATAAGTAATTATGAATAAATCCCCTTTACATAATGCTACAATCACGAAACCAACCCCAACACAGGAGTCCACTTTGGTGCAATTGGTGCAAGTACTTGGTCCTAATACAGCAAATGAAACAACAGCCAATAGTAAAGTAAGTCTCCTATACTGTATGTATATAAATATATATATACTCAGTGACCCCCAAGAAAGTATTTCACAGTCATTGTTCTCAAATTATCTGCCCTTTGGCTGCAGGTCCTGTTAACATATTCAATAAAAGAGTAGATAAAACAAGGATATCCAGGTACACATAATCTTTAATACTTTATCAATTCCACTACTTCACTTCACTCCTGTTTGTGTTCTTCACCAAGTTACTTCCAACCCCTTTCATATTTCAGGAAGCAACTCCAAAGCCCTCCATTCTCCCATCCAATTACAAGCAAGTCGTTAGCCTCAATGTGAAGCAGTTAAATGAAGTCTGTAAGGTGAAGGGTCTTCCATCAAGCCTCCCAAAGAAAGCTAAACAAAATATTTTGTGCCTGGCTCTGGGAATCCCTACTGATGGCAGTGCCCAGATCCCCAAGTTTACTCCTCACATAGCCAACCATGGGATGAATTCTTTGCAGTTAGATCAGTTCAGCAAACTAACACCAGTCCGTCTTTGTCGACATAAACAGTGGGTGAAAACAATAGCAGGCTTTCCTCCGTTAGATGACACCACAATAAAGAGATACCTTACAGGGGCTGCTGTCATAACACCTGACATGGCTGTACAGTGCGTACACTGCAATATATCATGTATTTTATACTCCTTCCTGTACTTAAACAAATTTTCTGACATATTAGTTTTGCAGTCTGACCCATTTGTATTCCAACACGCTAAGTACCATGTTCTTTTATTGATCAAAGCCATTCTCAATTTCCCACAGATATAAAGTTTCAAGGCCATATGCATTGATGGACAATGTGCACAACCTCTCCACTACCACCATTGATTGCTTCACCATAATTAAGTCATTGGTACTTGCTTTCCAGTCTACATCACACGATGAAATAAAAGCAGTGTTTGTTGTAGTCGATAGTATCCTTGGTCAGCCTTTTGGAGGATACTGTTCCTGCACTGTGGGGTTAGTGTATATCTGCTAATTATTTAACATATTATTATCATCCTCAGTATTATTTAGCATAGAATGCTGCTTAGATCTTCTGCAGAATTCAAAGACAGACGTGTGTCTGAAATGTCTCTGGCTTCTTTTTCTTCTACAAATAATAATGTACTTGCATGTTAGGACTGTGATTACTATGATTTACACTAGGTTAACCATATCAATTATGGTGTACAACAAACATCTTTCTCACAGGTGGCAAAAGTCATGTGGGCACATTGGTGCTACTTTATTCAAACTTGCGGATTTGGTGGCAAGAGGAGAAGAGCTTTTCTCATTCTAGATATAGTAAGCCAACTTTGAAAGATCGTTGAAGTAAAGGCTAAGATGTTTGCAGTCTATATATTATTAAATAATGTAAGTTCTATGGATGTTTTCATTGGAAATAATGTGGTACATAACAGTCCTCTATATTTAAGATTTTGGACAACAGGCCTTCTCTAAACCACTGATTGTCTATGACATATAAGACACTATTATCCATGATTACATGCTATGAGTGTAAAGTTTCACATGCCAGAGGGAATAGTGTTAGCTAATGAAGTAACCTTCAGACAGACCAATATTTATGCACCTTCTTGTCCAACCTTTTCTTGTAATGTGTTAAGCATCTAATAAGTAAAACTCTTCAAATATGTATGTACATATTAAAAACAAATTACATTTCAGATTCAATTTGGATGAGACAGAGTGTTTGAACTTCAACTTCTGGCACTGGACCCTTGGAAAATATCAAGACATACTTTTTCTCAAGCAGTTGATATTCATTAACACCTCAAGTGAGATTGTCCTGTGTGATAGATGCATGTTGCAATTAATGGTTTTATGGGCAAAGGGTTCCTGGTCAGTCTTCCTGCATTCTTCTGGGAGTATGCTGCATGCCACCTTTGTAGTACTAGGAATCCATTTAATGTATGGATACTTATAACCAAACTGTCTTAGAACCTTAAGGATACATTAAGGTTGGTCGCTAATCGTATAAATGAGTCCACTGCGCAAGTCACTGAGCATATAGGTTAAATTCATCATAATGACACCATATTTGGTAGACACATACTTAGACTGTCCCTTACTACTCACAAAACATTTTAGTTCATTATGATTAAAATTTATGAGACTTTGAAGTTGAGCATATTTAAATCTAGATTCGATTGGGGGGGGGTCGACTTATGGGTGGGGTTTTCATATAAATGATTATAGTATCAATATTTCTCATTTTTCTATAGGTCAAATAGGTCTCCCATAGAGGGGGGGGTTTCACTTTTTATTTCAAGGGTCGGAAACCATAGAATTATACGATCAAAAGTCACGGATCATCATCAAATGGCTGGTCAGAGGGGCCCAAAAAGAAATTTGCAGTATGGTAAAATCCTTTTGTGTATATAATATACATATGTTGGGCTACAATGCCCATATATGATGGAAGGTTAAATATATTTCATAGGATGCCCACAGTACAATGCCATATTACATGGTCGTAGACATGTCCATGTACTATATATTCAATGCTATAGCTCAGAGTTGCAGTCAGGCAGAATATCCTCACTAACATGCAATGTTCCTTTCACATCAAGGAACAACTAACATATAATGGTTTTACTTAAATACAAAGCAGCTTGCTGTATGACTTCATGTATGGTCGTAGAGTGTCCCTGGTTGTAGACTTGGCCTTGCATTTGTATTCAGTGCCATAGCTCAGAGTTGCATTAAGACAGAATAATCTCATTAACATTCAATGTTCCTTTCATATCAAGGTATAATTCACACATAACAAGAACAGTCAACTATCAAGCATCTTGCAATATAATTGTAGACATGTCTATGGTGGTAGACATGTCCTCGGTCGTAGACGTGTCTATATTGTTTTCAAGAAAAATACTACCCTATTTTCATGATAGTGTATTTAGATGGCCCTTCCATCAAATAAAGATTCTGATATGATTTATAACTTATGTGCCACTATATAGGAGAGCAGCTGGTTTACCCACTGTGTCAGATGATGTCACGATTGACAAAGTGCTTGCTATTTGTGCTTGCATAACACTGTAAAGGTGCAACCAGATGCTCTTTGTAACTGATTTTCTGGTATCCTTTGCTTTTTCCCTCAACAAATATCAATGCATTAAATAAGTGAAAAAAGAAATTCTGTTGACTTTCACTAGACAGTAGCGACCAACCTTAATAATGATAAGTTAAGATTATGAGTGAGTAACAGATTTTTTATTCCATCTTACCAGCTAAGGTCATATTCATATATATTAAGAACAATAATCTACCACATTTGATTAATATAGGTATGTGCATGCGGGCCATTTGTAGTTCTTGGTAACAGAATAGCAGCCCCAGGCTCCTCTCCCATTATGCTACAGTTGTTCCGTACAACAAGCCTGTGAGGCATGGTAGTGCCTGGTCACAGCTCGGCAGTTTGATGATCTGTGCACTCACCTGATGTATGTTCCACAAGCTAGAATTTTAAGAACCAGCACAGGGCTGATCTACAACTGACCCATACAATTTTTTTCCTGATGAATGTTACATTCATTAATCTACCATAGTCATAATTATTTCTGATGCATTTTTTTCTGAGATAGGCTTCCATCCAACATATTCCTGTTCGCCTTCTGCTGGTCAATAGGGGGTGGTAGCATTCAGCTGATGTTTCTGTCTTCAATATTATCTAAGTATACAAACCTTTATGTTGTGCACTTGCGTGCACATTGTATATATGCATTCCATGATGTATCATTCTATTGGGAGTATTAGAATGTAGTATCATAAATGTCATAGTTACAAATGTGTAAGCCATTCAAACCTCCCGGACAAGATGCTATGCTAGACATTGCACAGGTCTACCATGTTTTCACCTACGTTGTAAGATATATTTTTATTAAGATTTCATGGCCTGCTTCCATTTTTGTTTTAGGGAAATCAGTGGCACCAAAACGTCTTAAGGACATAAAGATAGCAAAGAAGGGGAAAAAAACAAAGAAACGTAAGAGAACCATTGATGACTATGGCAAAATTGTGCGTGGTCCAAAGGTTCAGCCTCCAAGCCTCCAGGATGTTCTGATCTTGCGTCAGGACATCTACAATACAGCTAGCCATCCATCACTTTGTGCACCAGCAGTAAATGTCCTGACCCCTGCGAACTTTGGTGGGCGGCCACATACACCAACCCCCATCACTAACATACCTGCAAAAGGCACAGATGACAACGAGCGACTCCTGTTTGCAAGAGAGGTGACTGTAACCCACCAACCCATGCCCCTAGCGGATATTCCTGCGAGTGCAATACTGAGTGCCCCAGACAGGAACATAAAGCTATCAAGGGCAGATAGAGCTACCATAGAGGTAGAAACCAGGAAGCAAAATTTCAATGTCAATTGGTATAACCATAGACGTGGAGCTTTGACAAGCAGTAGATTTTCCAAGTACAGACGATTTCTAGGGAAGGTACCCAGCAACAGTGACAAATATACGCAAGAACGTCAAAACATCATCAAGTCTGTCATCAGAGCAAAAGAGAAGTACATCAAACAACCGCGCATGCCAAGCAAGGCCAGTCTGAAATGGGGCATTACTTATGAGACCCCTGCCAGAGCAAAATACTCTGAGGCCATGCATAAAATACACAAAGGCTTCAAGGTGATGGAGTCTGGGTTGATAGTCCATGAAGACTATGGCTACCTCCGCAGCAGCCCAGATGGCACAGCCACCTGTGAGTGCTGCCCTCCACGGCTAGTGGAAATAAAATGTCCATAAAGTTGCAGAGATGAATGTTGGAAGGACATAGTTGTGGACAAAAAACTGCCATACCTCTTCTTCACATCCAAGGGTCTCACTGGCCTCCAAAACACAACAAATTATGGCTACAGGGATCAGATTCAGGGAGGGATGGCAGTCACCGGAACATCATCTTGTGACTTTATCATTTATACAACAAAGGACATTGCCATTCTCCCTTTCAAATTCGATGACACATACTGGCACAGCCAGTGTCTGCCAGCTCTAAAGGAGTTTTGGAAAGAACTGGTTGTCCCAGAGCTCATCAAACAGCAAGAGGCATTCATCCCTCCAGCTTCACAGCTTCAGTGGTGAGAGCGGACAATGTCATCAGACCACTCATTGTCGAGTTAGATAAGTGAACAAGACACTAGACACAGTATCCTATAGTCTATTGAGTAAGGTCATCATAGGTTGTCAGTACATACTCTATGCAGCTGTGAAATAGTGACTCTTTACGAGCATCATTCAGTGCAATAATACAGTCAGGACTCCTATGATCGATCACCCTCACTATCCACCATATAGACATGGGGAATGGACCCTGCACCATTTAATTTACACTCTATAATCCATCATATTTGACTCATGCCATTTGAGGGTACTGTAGGCTTATACTGCATTGAAATATGACCCCATACTCTGACCATCCAGTATCTAAGCATCCTTCTGGGTAACCATAAACCGTCCTCTCGGGATTCGACCACTGAGCAGAGGGGTTGGGACAGCACATGGCAGAGTTATGAGTCCTGGCTGTATAATGCTATAATGAATTTATGCATTTATAAGCTGTACTTTTGAGTTTTGGATGAGCTATAACCTGCACCTTATGTCTTAAATCTCCCAATTTATAATTGTTTAACCCAGGGTAACCATCAAGTGGTCTTTTATATGCATTAGGGCCTGAGAAGTCAAGTAAATTCGTGTTTCAGGTAGTCTGTCATAAGGGAGCCAATTTTTGAGTGGGACCCATGACTGCTCTATTGAGGACAGTGGTGCGTGTCTTCAGAGTGGATACCCAGTGGGGTGGGGCATACAGTAACAACTCCTAGGTACTGTGGTCGTAATTAATTTTGCGCCGTATATATTTCCATGAATTTCACAGAAATTAAAAGCCAGCAAATTCATGTGTCTGTGAATGTCTATACCTCAGGACCCCTTGCCTGCATTGGGTATGGGGGGTGTGTGGGGGTGGGGGTAGGGGCCCTGGAAGCATATTTGCATTTGATGTGAATGTGATCGTAGGAGTATATATATTCGCAGTTGCAAATGTTAATTGAAATACTATGGATGGGTGTTTTTCTAGGCTGAAAAAAGAGAAATCCAAAAGATTTAGATTTATGTCTGGTATATAGCTATAGCTGTACAGTCTGATTCACTGATGAATGAGAAGACTGACTACATATTTTAAGATAGAACACAATATATTTAATATGTGACTGGAAGAACGACAAATTCTCTCACTTGTTGTTAATATATCAATACATGCACTATAGTATATATCCGTTGCATCAGATAAAACATTTATGCATGTTCTCTTCTTTATAACTTACATCTAATGTCTACAGACATTACTTACATGACAGAACATTTTATAATCTATATCACAGTTAAGCATTATTTAAAATATTGACAGTGTGTAAGAAGTTTTTGTTATCATTTCATGAGGCTATGAATACTGCCATGGAATCATAATAGAATATATGGGCTCCTATCTAAAGCATGTAATTTCTATACGCGTATGTAATAAAGGCGATATGAACAGTTCTATTCATAAGCTAATTCATTCTTATTGTTCCATGTCTTTTATGAAATTGACAGTTTAGACAACTGATATATCTGCAACAAATTGTGAATCATGTGCCTTAAAAGTAACAGGCGAATGGAAAAGATTGTGATTACATTTGTTTTCAATGTAGCATTAAATCCGTACATATTGCACATTTCCATGTGTTCCTGTTTTAGATGGATTACATCTTCATCTTCATGGGAAAATATAACATCTCTTTCCCTTGCATAGTATGTACAAAATATTTTTTGCAGGTATACCTACAATTATCAAAGGTATGACAGCGATAATCTGCACCAGTGAAGAATCATGAATGATCTATAGTCAAAAGGCTTGTCCATCCCCTAGTTCAAGAGTAAACACCAGGCGGCTATGTGAGCCTAAGGATTAAGTCACACCCTGTGGCAAATTAACACAGATACTACACAGTACTAGTCATATAACTATATAGATAATTGACTATTTGTTGGGTGCCTGGAAGCAAATAGGTTAAAGTAGGTATGTAACTGATAGAATTAACTAAACCAGGGCTTATGCAGAACTAGATACAAAGAAGCCATCACATCTGCAAGGCCATTTTTTCTTGAGCATTTTCTCAAAGTTTTGTGGAGTATAAAGAGAATGCCAGTGGAGTGACTTAGGAGTGGAGCTTCATATTCCTGACTTTGGTGATCTAAACATACTAATTTTGTTAGAGAATTACAAAGGTTCCAAAATATCCAGGACACTGCTTCTAATAGCATCTCTCCCGGTCTCTTCTTGGATACCATTCACGTAGGGGTTGATTGGCTTGCTCTTGGTGATGCCACTCATGTTAATGATAGGGGTCTGAAAGTTGGTGAGGTAGGAGCAGACCGTGAACATCTGCTCCACCACATCCTGTTGAGACAATTTCACCGTGGAGTCAAGAATGTGATAGCTCCTAATTCTCTGAATTATTCGTTCTATGTGTATACGGGCCATAGCGATCTGCTCTGAATTTTGCACCTCGGCCTGTGTCATTTGAGACCAATCACAGCCCTTAAAGTCAGGAATGATGAGCTCTACTCCCAAAGCACGTAACTCATCCTCAACCCGAAACCCCCGGTCTGCCATTACCTGACTCCCTAGGGGCAGCTGGTTGAGGAGGCTGGCACTCTCCATGGTAATAAACTTGTCGCTGGCACGGCCCCCAAAAGCAAAAGAAACATAATTTACTGTCAAGTTGGGGGATAAACCCACCATGAACTTTACCGTGTTGTGACTTTTGTAATTAGAATAGGTTTCCTTACGTGACGGCAGATGTGACGACTTCTCTGCAACCAGTTCGGTGCAGTCTATTACCAACTTCAGTGACTTATACGGTAGAAAACAAGGGGCAATCATATCCTGGTCTTCTAAATTACATTTCATCTCAAACAAAAGCTTCAGCTCGATGGCCAAGAAATTGATCCAAGTAGAAAAAACACGCGAGACTAGAGTGAGACTGACTTTACTTTCCCTGGCCAGGTCCATATAAAATTTGCCTGTCTTGAGCCGCACAAGGGTGAGGAAAAACTCTCTCTCGTGAGTAAGTTTCCTTGCTGGGCCTGGTCTTGATCCACTGCCTTCACTGAAGTGGTGGTACAAGCCAGTGTCCAGTGTGAGTAGCTGGGGAGGTGTATATAGCTATCTACACTGTTATATAGTCAGCTGATGTGTGAGAGTAGTTGGGGAGGTGTATAGAGCTATCTACACTGTTATATAGTCGGCTGATGTGTGTGAGTAGTTGGGGAGGTGTATATATATATAGAGCTATCTACATGGTTATATAGTCAGCTGAGGTGTGTGAGTCATAGGGGAGGTGGATGGAGCTATCTACACAGAGATATAGTCAGCAGAGGTGTGTGAGTTATAGAAGAGGTGTATAGAGCTATCTACACGGTTATATGAGTTGTGTGAGTGATGTATGACATGTATGGAGCTATCTACACGGTGATACAAGCACCAGAGGTGTGTGAGTGATAGGGGAGGTGTATGGAGCTATCTACATGGAGATATAGTAAGCTGAAGTGTGTGAGTGATGTATGACATGTATAGAGCTAACTACACGGTGATAGACGCAGGAGAGATGTGACTGATAGAGCTATCTACATGGTTATATAGTCAGCTGAGGTGTGTGAGTCATAGGGGAGGTGTATGGAATTATCTACACAGAGACAGACAGAGGAGAGGTGTGTCAGTGATGTATGACGTGTATGGGGCTATCTTCAAAGTGATAGACACATAGGAGATGTTTAAGTGATGTATGATGTGTATAGGGCTATCTTCAAATTGATAGACACAGGAGAGGTGTGAGTGATGTATGACATGTATGGGCCTACATTTGCCATGGCTACATTCTTGTATCATGCCGACCACACTTTATACATGCACTAACTCCAGGAGGGTTATAGAGTTAGTTCCAACACACATCCTTTACTCCATTACAACGATCAATTCATTATAACGAGGTAATTGCTCATGTCCCAGGTACCTCATAGTAACCAGGGTTTACTGCATATACCGTATTGTCGTGTTTAAGTGCCGGGATGTGAATGAGCACCTGACTCAAATAAGCGCCAGGGTACAGGGGTCATGAAATATTTCATAAGCACTAAACCTGCATTCCGAATGAGCGCCTGTCTTGTAATGAAATCTAAATGAACTAGCATATAAGACTGTACCTTTAAAACTTGCATAGTTTGGGAATCCTGTATAGAAGTTGAAATCACTGTCATCTTCCTTGATCTGGTCTAGAGATAATACCATTGCCTCAAGTTCCTCATTCCGGGCTTCAAGGTATACGTTTCTCTCCTGAACAGCCAAGAACTCGGGATCCACAGGTCTGATGAGTTATGTAAAACATTTTGCTTAGCTACTTTAATTTATTGAAAAGTAGTAAAGTTTGACTGTGGCTTCCTCGCATATAAGCCTGGTCAAAAGGCCCACTGAGTCCAATACAAGCCAGAGCATGAATATAAGCCTGGTCTGAATATGCAAATACCTTAGAATCTTCCTTAAGGGCATTACTTTGCTTTTAATAGGAATATTTTCATAATTCCTGAAGCTATATGAAGCTATCTCCCTATCATTTATGCTGATTGTACATATGAGGGAGATTGAGCTGATATTGGTCGCCATAACCTTAGAATTATTCCTAGAAATATGTAGACACAGTAGATAAATATTGGAATGTTAGCCAGCGTTTTATAGAGATTCTTTGAGGCTATAAATTATAAGCCTGCCTCAAATACAAGCCTGCCCCATATATAAGCCGGATCAATTTCCCATTTGAAATCTATATAAGGCTGGGCTTATAATCTGGGATATAGGCGGTTTCTTAGTCATCAGTAGTCACAAGTAGTGCATATCAAAGAGGATCAAACATGGATAGAAATGAATCACTATTACGATGGAGAATTTTCCAGAAGTCTATGTGCATCTAACATGCGATCAGCATCTTATACACAGAGATTATGGTACTTACTTGTCACAGGTCCTTGTTCTTAGGTAGTCATGGTCGATGGTACCACGGCCAGGGTGTTCTGGTGAACCTACCCATTTAATGGGTCGCTTTCTTTTAGGTGCAGGAAGTGAAGTAGGTTTCTCTGTTGTAGCTTGTTGAGAAGTTGCAGTCCTTCGCGGTGTAGGCTGGGCCTTTGTAGGGAATATAGTTGGCACATACGCTGCGCTTCCCTCTACTCATGTTGGTTTTCCTTAAAGAGATACATGAGGAATTTATTACACATTTTATTGATGCATTGTACTATAAAACAGGGATTTAGGGTATCTTTTTATTTCAATTGTAAGGTACACGCAAAGGGAAACTGCATGGTATCAGGCTGATAAAAGGTAATATAGGTCAGATTTTATGTTATTTTGGAAAATATTTTAACTGCTCAAAAGACTCGTCATGAGTCACAATGACTCAGAGGCACGTCATTGTGTCTCAGGAATGACTAAATTGACTGAAAACTTGGTAAAATCTATAATTTCTTCAAAAAGGAAGAAAACTATTCGGGATCAGTCCTGTTTTGTCATGGAGTGTCAGGTTACCTGAAACATATAACTTATTTTTGGCCTGAGCAGCAAGTCAGGTACATGAGCATGGTGTGTCAGGAGACGGATGGGACACAGGAAATGATACTGATTGATAAATAAGCAAATGTCTACGACCATGGAATATTCGAATGGGACAGTCCCACACAGGGGAACACAATGTAAATATTCCATGGAAGTGGACATTTGCTTCGTGAGAAAACCCTCAGTCATTCTCACTACTTCTGAAACTTTGTCTATTTATTTCATGGTTTTACAATTTTAAAACAAGGAAATCATACTCAATTTTAGCTCAGAAAGTAATGTGGCTTGACCAGGGAATACGGTTAAGCCTAGGAGGCTGTTATATCCACCATGAAATGATAATTTAACTTACCACCAACGAAATGATCACTGCACACTTTGTCCCATTTACTGGGTGTCCAATCAGTACATGGGATCGCTGCCATCCATGCTTTACGCCTCTTGGCATCTTTGGGAAGGGAATGGTAGCTGCGCTTTATGTTGTTCTCCTTATCAGTCCCGCTTCTGTTGTGGCACGCAAAGATGCAGCAACTTGATCCTGTATGTTCAGGCTTCTGGACCTTAGTCCTGAAGGGGCGTCCAATGTCATCATTAGCAGTAGGAGGAGGCTTTGGCTTCAGTATGGATATCATGGCTGGAAATGAACGACAGAGTTATCAACAATGGTAAAGGTGAACGATGTCAAATGTCACTAAATTTGTATTTTCCTCTGTCCTTGTCACTAAGCTCCATGTCACATGTCGATTTTAAGAAAAGTCCATGTCTCCTGTCACTATCTTTTTTGTCCCATGTCCTTGTCCCTAGAAGCTCCATGTCTTTTGTCGATTTTAAGAAAAGGCCATGTCACCCTGTCGATTTTAGGGGTCTAGACCCATCTGTTTGGCCCTCCCCTCCCTCCCTCCAGTGTCAAAATGTATACGGCCCTCTCCCCCCCCCCCAGGCTCAGGAGGAGGAGGGGTCTGAAATTTTTCTGCCCGGTGGAGTGCCAACTGATGCCATTTTGATCGGGATAAAATTAAAATATCTTGTCTGCTATAGATGCATGATGTTCCTCATTGTTTTTGCAATCATTTATGGCTTTTGAATTTTGAAAATCCACCCATAAATAAACTTTTTAGAGCTGAAATCATCAAAGGTGTATGGAGAAAATATGCAGCACCATGTTGCCAAAGAGTCCCTTTAGTCTTACTGTGGCTACCGGGGGTGTGGCGTACAGGATATTGGGCCTACATGTAAGATCTGAGACCCATCTTACACTTAGGCTGGATATTGAATGTCATGCCCGTGGACGTACAGGGATCAGTGCTTTAGTTTAGGTATAAAGATATTCATATACTTTGTTGTTCTTTATAAAGCTGGTTCGAGTTCAAGGGAACTATTGTCAGACGTCACTCTCACTACCGGGTAGCCTGCCACAGCCTGACAGATGTCCCCTTAAAGGCTTAAAAGAGGCTATAGTATAGGTACTGTGATAATATCCCCCATAGTACTAAATCCCATAATACGCAGCTGTCAGAGGTCTAACAACCATCCATGCACCAAAACAAGGGGTGAAAAAGCATTTAAAAACATTCTGTCACTTCAGAATTTTGATCAGATATCTCAAACTGATTTTGTTTACATTTTTTGGCCGACTTTGTTGATGTTTTTTGACAGTGCCATTAAAGTTACCATAACCATAGGGTATTGACAACATTTTGACAGTGAAGTCGCCATAGCCATAGGGTACTGACAACAGTTTGACAGTGACAGTGAAGTCACCATAGCCATAGGCTACTGTCAGTACTGATGTCAGTGATGAGGGGGTGTAGAAGTGGGGCACAGGGTTTGCGGAGGGAAGTAGTAGTGGGTGCAGGGTTTTTGGGGGATGTAGAAGTGGGGCGCAGGGTATGCAGGGATGTAGAAGTGGGCCGAAGGGTTTGCGGAGGGTGTAGAAATGGGGTGCAGGGTTTGCGGAGGGTGTAGAAGTGGGTTTGCAGGGGATGTAGAAGTGGGGCACAGGGTTTGCGGAGGGTGTAGAAGTGGGGCGCAGGGTCTACGGGGGATGTAGAACAAGGGCGCAGGGTCTACGGGGGATGTAGAAGTGGGGTGCAGGGTTTGCGGAGGGTGTAGAAGTGGGGCGCAGGGACTACGGGGGATGTAGAAGTGGGGCGCAGGGTTTGCGGAGGGTTTAGAAGTGGGGCGCAGGGTCTGCGTGGGAATTTAGAAGTGGGCACAGGGTCTACGGGGGATGTAGAAGTGGGGCGCAGGGTTTGCGGAGGGTGTAGAAGTGGGGCACATGGTCTACGCGGGATGTAGAAGTGGGGCGCAGGGTTTGCGGAGGGTGTAGAAGTGGGGCGCAGGGTCTGCAGGGGGTGTAGAAGTGGGGCGCAGGGTTTGCGGAGGGTGTAGAAGTGGGGCGCAGGGTCTGCAGGGGATGTAGAAGTGGGGCCCAGGGTCTGTGGGAGATGTAAAAGTGGGGTGCAGGGTTTGCGGAGGGTGTAGAAGTGGGGTGCAGGGTCTGCGGGGGATGTAGAAGTGGGGCGCAGGGTTTGCGGAGGGACAGTGAAGTCGCCATAGCCATAGGCTACTGACAACAGTTTGACAGTGACAGTGAAGTCACCATAGCCATAGGCTACTGTCAGTACTGATGTCAGTGATGAGGGGGTGTAGAAGTGGGGCACAGGGTTTGCGGAGGCTGTAGAAGTAGGGTACAGGGTTTGTGGAGGGTGTAGAAGTGGGGAGCAGGGTTTTTGGGGGATGTAGAAGTGGGGCGCAGGGTATGCAGGGATGTAGAAGTAGGCCGAACGGTTTGCGAAGGGTGTAGAAATGGGGTGCAGGGTTTGTGGAGGATGTAGAAGTGGGGCGCTTGGTATGCAGGAATGTAAAAGTGGGCTGACGGGTTTGCGGAGGGTGTAGAAGTGGGGCGCAGGGTCTGCGGGAGATGTAGAAGTGGGCACAGAGTCTACGGGGGAAGTACAAGTGGGGCGCAGGGTTTGCGGAGGGTTTAGAATTGGGGCGCAGGGTCTGCAGGGGATGTAGATAGGCACTTACCTAGTTTTTCAAACTTTTATATTATCTATTTTATCTGCATACTATTGGATAGATCTCAAGAAAAGAGGTGGATTTGCTTTTTAATGAAGTTTCTATCTTAATTCAAAGTGATGTTATGACCATCCAAAGACCACAAAATGACCCCAATATTCTGCCACAATAACCCATACTTAAGAGTTTAATCAGGGTTCAAATTTTGTGATCATGCTAGTTCTGGTCAGAAATGCCTGGAACACTTAAATCACTGTTTCTCAGAAGATATTGACACTAGGAACTTAAAATAAAAACTTGAGAAAAGGTCATTAAGGGGTGGTTCCAATGACCTATGGCCTGACCTTGATCTAGGTCAGGTCAAGGTCATTTTAAGGTCAGTCAAAGGTCAAATTTATTGATTTTTTTTTAGGCCCAGGCTAGGGCAATGTTCACTTGACTAGAATGGAGTTCACCCAGCCTCAGGGATCAGTACCTGGGGCCTTCCCCCTCTCCCACCCTCTGACTGATGTTCATACTTCAAAGTATAGCCCTACTAGTCAGTCAGAGTAGTCCTGGTAGTCAGCCCTCCAGTATAGGGGCCACCTCCAGGTGGTCCCTGCAGTGGTGGCTATAGGTGTGCTGCAGTGGGGGAGGTGTTAGAGCTAATCTCTCACTCCCCCTCACAGAGTTAATAGGTCATGATTTTGTAGTTGCTTAAAAAAACAAACTGCTGCCTATTAGAAAGAAGAAAACTAGACATTTTCTAGACCTTATTTAACCAGGTAATATGTGAGTGCCATTTTTAACTATGTGAGATGCATACTTCATACCATAAAATGCTCCTGAACTTAAGTTTTGAGTTCACCTGGGAGAAACATGATTTCTCTCTCTTCAATTTATTAAACAAATACATGCATATTGAAACCCTCTTCAAGCCCATTAAAATGATACCCTAATTGTCCAAATCCACCTGTAAACAGCTTCAGAATCAATAAGTAAAGACATGTCAACTTCAGCTGCTCCATCTTTGCTAAATCACACTTTTAGCCTCCGCGCACGGCAGACCCGCGCACGGCAGTTATGTCAGTGCCTAATGTAGAAGTGGGCGCAGGGTCTGCAGGGGATGTAGAAGTGGGGAAATTTCCAATGACAACCTCTAAATTTACTCGTCCTCGAAGCTAAACATATTATAGCTTCTATTTACAACAAGTTTTACACTTACCTTCTCCTTTCTGGATTATAAACAGAGAAAATGTGGGCAATTTAATCGCTGTCCGTGTCAAACCACTCCATTTGTTTACATTCGCGAAGCAGGCGTCCTGACGAACCGGATGTTCAAGCTTTGTCGCGCATGCGCAGCAACCGGAAAAGGGTCTATGTACAATGGTTTCACCTCTTGAATATAAATGTGTTGTATGAGACTATGGTTTAAGTAAAGGGAGGATTGGTGATAAGCCAAAGGTTGTGTTCATCAAATGGACTGAGAGTGTAAAGGGACATACAAGACACTATAGCACTATCATGCTATTGATCTGTTGGCCCTACAAATTTAGGTCTTGCATGACAGAAGACCCAGGGAGCCAGAGCAAGGATTGTACAGTATAGGATAGGTCAGTCCATACAGTCCTATAGTGAAGGCCAACCGCCCTCTACCCCACCGCTCCTATGACACTAGGTGACCTTGTGTGTTTAGTATTGAGCACTATATAGGATAAGGGGGTTTATGGAGTTATCATGTATCTTCATGACAAGGATACCAAATGAAATGAAGAGACCATCTAAGCCAAAGAAATCCTGCTGAATCCAAAAATGTTGTCTTTATTATCAGAATTTGACCAAAAGTACCCAAAAATGATGTTTGATGAGTGAAATATATTGAAAATGTACAAAAATGATATTGAAAATGATTGTAAATCTTTAAATATAGAACACATAAATCAGAGTTAATACCTCAATCCACATACCCAAATGTCTGCCTATTTCTCAGTCAGGCAAGTTCTGGGCCTGTGCATTATTCTGCCTATCCCACATACAGCATATCAATTGTGTACGTATCACTCATCCTGCCTATCTCTTCAATCTGAAACATCTACAGTTCAATCTAGTTATCTCTTAAAAGGCCTAACTTATAATGCTTACCCCTCACCTTACCTTATCTTATTTGTTCCTTCTTTCCTTTAGTCTACCTCTCCTCAATCTGCCTATCATTTATTTTACCTATCCCTCATGGTGACTATCCCTCAGACCATCATGTTTAATCTGCGCTGTTTGTCTGCTATATAAGCCTTTATTGTTTAACGGTACATTCCTTACCATGTCTACTATTTCAATTTTACCTATCCCTGATAATGCCTATCATGTAGACTACCTATCCCTCATTGTGCCTATCCCCCAACTCTGCACATCCCTCATATTTGACTTGCATATCTGTCCCTAGGATGCATGTTTTCTTTTTTTTATGTTTGTTCATCTTACAAGGTAGTCTGTGCCTATTCCTTAAATTGCTAATTGCTCATACTGCCCATCCCTCTTGCTACCCATCCTCACCTATCCCCCATGCACCCTATACAACTCTCTTACCCATCTCACCTCTCTTTACCTACCTATGTCACAACCAACCTTCATTGTGATGACCATTTCTTAGTCACCCTATCACCTAACATATTGATTACAGTCCACCTTATTCATACATCTACCTATCATTCATGCTGCATATCTTTCAGTTTACCTATATAATGATATGAATGGAGGATAGGCATACTGAGGGATAGGTATATTTCACAAGGCATAAACCTGGAGACAGGTGGAAGAAATTGAACACAAGCTGACATATGTATAGAAAGAGCGGGTTAGATTGACTGAGCTGACATGGTAAGAAAACCATATGGAGAGCATGAGGGATAGGTATTCAAAAGTATTGGTAGCAAGGGGGATAGTTAGCATGTGCAATATCTAGTTTGAGAGATAGGCACAGAGAGTACCTTGTAAGATGAGCAAATGTAAAACAAGAAAACAAGGGTGGTAGTGACAGATGGGCAAGTCAAATATGACGGATATGCAGAGCTGGGGGATAGGTATAATGACGGATAGGTAGGCTTTATGATAGGCATTGTTAAGGATAGGTAAGATCAAAATGAAAGACATGATAAGCAATGTAACTGTTAACCATTAGGGCCTAAATAAACAGATAAACAATACAGTTTAAACATGGTGGTCTTAGGGATAGTCACCACGAGGGATAGGTAAAATGAATGATAGGAAGATTGAGGATAGGTAAACTATGGGAAACTAGGACCAGAGAAGGTTAGCTAAAGTAAGGAGTAAGCTTTAGGATCTAGGACTTTTGGGAGATAGCATTACTTCAAGATGCTTTGGATTTAAGAGATAGGCATTATGAGTGATAGGAAGACTAAGGGATAGGCATCATGTGGGATTGGCAGATAAATGCACAATTAGAATACTTGTCAAATTGGAAGATAAACAGACATTTGGAAATGTGCATTGAGGTACTAACTCTGGTTTATGTGTGTCTATAAAGACTTCTCATTATTTTGAATATTATTTTTGTACATCTTTAAAATATTTTCTTCATCAAACCTCATTGTTGGGTACTTTTAGTCAATTTCTGAGAATCATGACCAAGAAATTTGGATTCATCAGCATTTTCTGGTCTAGGTGGTTCCTTCTTCCCCTTTAGTATCACCCTGATAAAGGAATACCACAGCTCTATAAACCACCTAATCCTCTACAGAAATCAACAATGAAGACACAGTGGCACCTAGTTTCAAGGGGGGGGGGTAGAGGGGGGGTGGCCTGTCACACCTTACCCATACACTATGCTTTCAATGACCTCTCCTATAGTATAAGCTTCTTGGCCACAGGCCCAATAGCGGGTTTGAGGGTGATGGGTCTGTTGTTGTGTTGCTGTTTTCCTTTCAACAAATAAAACAATTAAAAAGTTGATTGTACTTGACATATATTTTGGGAAATCCAAAGAGGAAATATATGGTGTGATTTGAGGTGATCCAAAAGTCTTCAAACATCCATATTTCTGCTTTCCATGAACAGAAACACAATTTTCAATAACTGCGACATTGGCCAAGTAGAATCAACTTATTATCCCTATTCTATTTCATTCTATCAACATAGATAGTTAGATAGTAAAATAAGTGCAGCAGTTAACAGATTTAACTCTGCTAGTCAAAAGCCTTCAGGCAAAACCATTCATCTCTTTAGTAGATAATATCCAATTAATTAACATCAGAAGCTCTTGTGGGCACTTATTGTAACAATCACATCCTTTTTCCTTTAACTGCTGAAGCAGTTAATTGTCCCTTCAGATTTGAGTCCATTCGCTCGAAAGCCTGCATCAGAATGGCATCATTATGATATCCTAAATAAAAGTAAAATGAAAAAGAAATAGTGGGCATTAAGGAGAGGATATGCCAATCACAGGCTGTGCCAACCAAGGAAAAGGAGGAGATACCACCTGAAGGGACTGATTCTCCATTTGTTGAGGGATATATAGGGGTGCTTTAAGAGTTCATGAAAAGCAATGGGGTGTCACACCCAGACAGAAGAGGCCACTTAAATGCAGACACCTGCCCTTTGGAGGGCTTTGCCTTTCATTACATGCACTCAGTATGTGCCAGTTCAGGTGTTCACAAAGAAGCCTTAGCTGCTTGGCGCTTCTCTATGTGTAATCACAAAGGGCACTAGAACTATAATTATTCGGTTGAATTTTTATATTATCCACATGCATGTCTCACAAAATCTTGTCAGTACATGTGGAATGGGTGGCTCACTGTTATCACTTAGTTCTTAAATGTCTAAACAATTTTATCAAATATGCAGTATTATTTAATACATGTAGGCCTAAAGCGTACCCTATTTTTTTCTGAAAACAATACTGGTTTAAATTGGATAAGTTAAATACAAAGACTATAGGTCAATATCATATCATTTTTCTGAAACACTTTCTTCACCTTTATTGGACACAGATGGTGGAAATTGCACTGGCCTGCCTCATCCTCTGGGTAAATAGTGTATCATTATAGATAATCACCCACACACTGATATATTTGGGGGGATAACTACCTGTGGTCATTTTTATTGGGACATGCACTTGATCAATGTGAAAAAAATACTCACCAAAATTGTGTTGGCCAGTTCATATAATACTGCATTAAAGCATCTACAAATCACTGGACAACAAAATGTAATGATGGCACCATCCTGATTTTGGTGAAACTCTCTCTCTATATCTAAATATATATATATATATATATATATATATATATATATATATACATATGTATATATATAAAGAGAGAGAGAGAGAACTAAACGACCATGGTGTACAAGGTGGTTGATCCTCCCAAGGGATGGATCGACCACCGAGGACACCAGCGGAGTTTAGTTCTCTATTTATTTTATGTTTTTAGAGGCTTTAAATAAGGAAAAATCAACAAACTTTAATTGTCGAAGCGACGCTTTCGTCTTCTTGTCCGCCATGACAGTTGTATTCATCCACGTAGTGATGCACAGCTCAGCCTCTGCGGTGGTTTCGTACTTTTCATACGGGAAAGACAATCTAACTATAAATTTACGTTTTGAAGCCTGTAATAAGCTGTAATTTATCTGTAATATCTAAATATTTGAAATGCCAATATGGTTATGTGTCGAAGGAGTTTTTTAATTACCACGGCGTGTTGTCTTCTCAAGGGACTATGTTTTTACCAGTAGATGTTACGTGTTGGGGGCTTCAAGTTTCGTGCTTTTCATCTTTTTGTTTTTATATTTTTATATATAGAATTTAATTGTCTTAATAAGCACTTTTAACATACATTTCTCATCAGATTCAAATTAAAAAACACAAATTCAGCTTTTTTTTTTAATAAACTCGAACGCCTTAAACTTTATTTTGAAAATGGGGCCGTTAACCCATTTAGAAATTGAAAGTGAACATGACAAGATGGCGTTGCCCTATCTCCCACGTGAGATTGTTTTTAATCATCATTCATTGGCGGGATATTTGGAGATACATTCACGTTGGACTGCCTGTTTAAACTTAGATCGTAATTGACATTTAAATGGATATTTCCTGTAATGCTGGCCCCAGTGAACATGCTGGTAGTCACCACAGCAAAGCGATCAAAAGAGACTGCGCCTGAGTACCACAGGGGCGGGCAGGCTCCTCATCGCCAAGGCTTTTGTCGATGGTGGACCTTGGATCATTCCAATCATGGTGGAAGCATGGTCTCTATGGCTGGAGGATGGTCCAGTTGTCAGGATAGAAATCATGGCTCACTGTTGGGCCCGTGAAGTAGTGGAATAATTGGTCAGGGACTGTACATTTTTGTGGCCACTGAGCTGCTGCACTAGAGTTGGAGGTATGTTGCTTTGGATCAACTTCTCACAGAATGTCTTACATATGGAGGGATTCGTCTTCTTGCCAGTTATTGTTAGCCATCTTACATGAGTCACTTAGAATTTTTCTCATGGTATTGATGCCCATAGGGACTGCTGCATAACATATTTCATCTGTCCTTTCAGCATTATTTTTCACAGTCAGGTAGAAGGGGGCGGGGTCTTCCAACGTGCTGTAAACAGCTTGTATAGCTGCACTGGACACCTTTCAGGGTGTTTGGTCTCGTAGATTTTTGGGGGAAATGGTTTGGGAAGCATACCAAGGGGTCCATTTCTGGTCTTAGTGCATCTTTCTGTAAATTCTAAATATACAGTTCCGTCAGCTTCAGTACACAGGTCTACGTCTCCCCAAAGCATCTGCTTACTTTTGTGTTACCCTCTCAGTCCAAACCCAACACCCAAAATCTAATACAGGGTATTCTGTAGAGAACGAGGGGGGGGGGGGCGGAGTGCTTCAATCTGATCATCGTCCAACGACTCTGCCCTGTTAGGTTTATTTCCAAGGCCCTGGGATTTCAGTTGTATACGTTTAGAGTTGAGTATTCCATGAGACATCTCAAACTCCTTGTCTTTCATTTTGTTCCATCCATAATCTGCTTCACTTCAATAAATACACACAAAAATTAGGGAAATTTCCAGATTTTTTTGCAATTTTTTCCTAACATTTCCATCATTTCTCTAGTAAAATTTTGTGTGTCAAGTCCATAAAAAATTAAAAAAAATAAAAAAATAACCAGTTTATTTTTCAAACATTTCTGCACCGCTGAGGTGATACAAAAAAAAAAATTAAAACAAAACCTTGCTATAGCTCTGTGGATGGATGTGAGACTGTCGGGTTCATGGTCTGGTCCGTCGGGTTTTTTCTTTTGAAGTATGTAGTTGGCTATAAATTGGTCTAATTCAGACCCCATAGAAGATTCTATGACTTTTTCCTCCTGGCATGCCTCTGACAGCCATCTCTGGAACGCTGTGACAACCTGTGACATAAATAAGACCAATTAAATAACTTTTAACATGTTAAAAATGATTTTCAATGCATATATTCACAAAGCCGATTTAAGTATGATATAATTGTGATATTTACATTGTCAATTTATTATTATTGCGATATTTACATCATCAAACTCGTCAATGCCCTCAATATCGCACACCTGCGTCGTCTTCTTTACGGTGTTTGCATTTTTTGACTAAGCTAATAGATGATGCATATCGGGGCCCTAGGGCTGTATATGCTGTATATACCTGAGCCGCGGAGCGGCGAGGGTATATACAGCATATACAGCCCGTGGGGCCCCGATATGCATCACCTAATAGGTTTATACCACCATTTCCTCCATTTTGTATTAATTTCTTACCTGATATCCAAAGATTATAGCCAGGAGAATACATTTTGTAAAAGCAAGCGACACGGCCCGGGTCAGCGCTCTGCGCGAAGCCATTGTTTTTGTTCCTTGCCGGGAGAGGTACCGCTGTGTATACAGTCACTTTTCGTATGGAATCCAACCATGACAAGTTTTCAAATTAAAACATACATATCCTTAGATAGTCTAGATGAGTACTCCATGCTTGATATGTCCAATATATTCAAAATAATGGAGAATCCATTGATTTTTTCATCGTAAGCGAGTCGAGGTCCGGCCATTCCCACCCGCCTCCATGTTCGGCGAAAGTGTGTCAGTGGCCCGGATGTGGATATAGGTCATCCGCTCGCCGTACAAGAAAGACGCCGAAACAATGGCTTCGCGCAGAGCGGCCACGGGAAAATCAATGGATTCTTATTTATATCGAAGAAAATGGAGAAAACTAGCACGCATTACTCGTCTATGGATCGAAAACTTCTTGGGATTTCAATATTATAACATGAAATGGTTGGATTCCATACGAAAACTGACTGGAAACATAGCAGGTTAGAACTTATTTACCTTCGCATTGGATTTCATCACCGTTCAGTGTGGCGCTATGGCTAAGGCCTTCGCCTACCACCACTGCGGCCGGGGTTCAATCCTCATACGAGTTGGCACGATTTTTCACCATGGAAAATGGCTAGATTAACTTTGTACAGGTGCCATAATTTCCAAAAAATATTCTAAGTCCAACTTGACCTCGAAAAAGTATATACCAAAAATTTCAAAAATGCACAAGGGTGGTATATGCAGAATAATGCACAGCTAAACTGCATATAAACCCACCGGAAGTGCCGAAATCGTGGTATAAGACTTGATAAATTCTTTACACTCCACTGCAGACTTCATTTAAATGATAAGTTTCTTCAACTCCCTTTCCCAGTTGCCATATTCATCACTGTTAGATCTTTTCTTTGTCATTCTAGCCACTGACGAGCATGTAAATTCATGCAGGTCATCCTCGTTGTCTGCTGCTTCAATATACGCTTGAACAGCTTTATTGACGTTGACTGAACCAAACTCAATGGTGGAAATATCAAAGGAACCTATTTCCAGCTCGTCAGTTAATTGGGGGTTCATCATTTCGCCATATTGGTCGTCTATTTCACCAAAAAGGCTGTATTGGTGGTCGTCAGGCCCAATTGCAATCCAAATCAGCCACGAACGCTGCTTCTATGATGTTTGGGACTACTTTTTCCCAAAGCGAGGCTGCAGTGGTGGATCGGCCCCATGTTGTGGATTGGCACATGTTACGCCACTGTGGGTGTGGCCATCTGCCCTGCAATCAAGAAGCTTCAATAGATAGGAGGTGAAACTCAGAGCTTTACCTATGGACACAGTGTAACAGCCCCCCCCTCTAACCCCCTTAAAAGTAGCCTCCCTTTTGTGTTCAGTATTGAGTCCTATGTAGATAAGGGGGTTAATAGAGATGTCAGGAATCTTTATCACAGTGATATAAAATGGAAACAAGGGGCCACTGTACCAAAAAGTCCTGCTGAATCCAAAATTTGTGATCTTGATTCTCAAAATTTGACCAAAAGTACCTAAAAAGGAGGTTAGATGATGAGAATATTTTAAAAATGTAAAACAGTTATATTGAAAATGATTGGAAGTTTTATAGATGCAACATGCTAATCAAAGTCCATCTACATATCCCAATGTCTGCCTATCTCAACCTGACAAGTACTCTGCCTGTGTATGGTTCTGCCTCTCCCACATACTGCTTATCCCTTATTCTACCTATCACTCATACTACCTATCCCTTGAAACATCTAGAGTTTAATTAGGTTTTCCCTTAAATGGCTTAAAGGGTTAAAGTTTACCCCTCACCTTTGTACCTAATTTTCTCTGTACATTCTTACCATTAGTCTACCTATCCTCAATCTGCCTATCATTCATTTTACCTATCCCTCACGGTGACTATCCCCCAACTCTTAACATCCCTCATGTCTGACTGGCACATCTGTGATATTACCTAGCACCAATGAATCTTTTGAATATGCTCACTTCACAAGCTACTCTCTATGCCTATCTCTTAAACTGTTTATTACACATGCTACCTATCCTCCTTGCTACCCATCCTCTTCAATATATCCCTCATGCTCACTTTATAACTTTCCTACCTATCACAGCTTGTTCAGCTGGGATAGCTCACAACCAACCTTCATTTTGATCTCTTAGTCAACCTATCGCCTAAAATACCCCATAACGTATCGTTTGAAATACCCCATAAAAAGCTTATATTTTGTAGTCTGCTGCTTTGAATATTAATGATATATGGGGAAAACCATACTTTCCGAGCAAGATCCTGACCTTACCCACCTAATGGAAATAAAAAATATCCAAAACTTTCAATCTTTAGCCATATTTACTACCTTCCCATGGTGGAAAATGTGTTTGTCCCCATCTCAGTGCAATTGACCAAATATGATATATTTCTCCCCACTATCATGTATTAAAGAATGAGGCATGTATGGTTCCACTTTACCTACACCACAAGGTTTTTAGCAATAACTCCAGGCAGATAAGGGGAATAGTTCTTGAATTGATTTTATATAATGCTAAATATTGGGGGTTAGTGGAAATATAAAATATTTATACATTTCCAATGCATTTTCTCTTTACTTTGCCCCATACCAGAGGGAGTACTATGAAAAATGTTTGAAATACCCCATAAAAAGCTTATATTTTGTAGTCTGCTGCTTTAAATATTAATGATACATGGGCAAAACCATAGTTTCCAAGCAAGATCCTGACCTTACCCACCTAATGGAAATGAAAAATATTCAAAATCATTAGTCACATTTAGCCCCTTCCCATGGTAAAAAATGGGTGTGTCCCCATCTCAGTGCAATTGACCAAATGATAGAAACACCGTACAAGATAATAGGTTGGCACTATAAAAGTAGATTTTTAATCACCTCAAAAATGCTTGTAGCCATCAGTAACGTTCCCTATTCATATGTGGTGCTAAAATGTATCTTTACATACACTAAGTACTCTTTTCACATAAGCCAGACACGTCTACAATGGAAAAGAAATGCTACAAACACTATACAATGTGGTAGGTTGATACTATGAAAATATAACTTTGACCATCCAGTAATATCTGAAACAATCAGTAACGTCCCTAGAATGTTACTGACCGCGTTGTGCATTAAAAACCACTTATAATTATGTACCTGGCATGGGTAATTCCCGAAGTACATCAAAAAACTTTTTTATGGAAGATCCCCTCCAGGGTACCTCTTGATTGCATATAACAAGAAAACTGGTGATATTTTATAACCAGGTTAGATGGACTCTACCAGTAATGTTCCACTTGTGAAAAGTCATACTTAAATGCATTTAAAAAATAAATTATGCCCCAAGACTCACCTAAACCATATGGAAATCTTAGCTAAGCCCCCCCCACTAAGTAATAAAAATATTATTGGTGGTGTAGAATTGTTTCCCTTGCTATTATATGCCCAAGGAACCACATGTCCAGTAAATCTTGGAATGACCCATATATATATATACATAAATACTCATACTACAGGCTAAGTTTAAATTGTGTGGTCTAAAGCGCTGGTTCCACAGACCTAAATCGGTCGGATTAGCACTAATCCGACCGATTTTTTTCTATACTTTTGATATATTATAAATCGTCGGATTATGGCTATTCCGACCGATTGTATGGCTGTGGAACCAACACTTAAGCATTACGATATTCCAATTGCTGGCAGAGAAATTACACTTTGAAGATCAAATAATAGATGTTTGGAATGCTTGATGGAAGGTAAGATAGAGATAAAGATGTCCTCTATTCCCGAAGTATTTTAGAGTTTCCATGCCATCCAAATGTGAAACAATATATGTGAAACCAGAAATTATGTTAAAGGCATAATATAAAATAGAAGCACACAGAAAAATGTTCTGTGTGATCATCACTATTTTACAGCATGTCTGTTCAACAGCATTCAGGGGCATACGTACGTACTAATGGGGAGTATGTATGCTCTAGTTGGAATAGCTTGCTTTTAGGGCTAACAGAAGAGGATAGAAAAGAGTGCCTTGGGAATGTAACAAATTGTCCATCCTCCCATCAGTACATTTGCCCTTCACTTAAAGTCTCCAGTGTGGGTCCTACCAGTTCCTTCCCTCCACACCCAAGATCCACTACTCCCTGGGGAGAAGATCCCGTTCTACTGCGCTGGTCATTAAAAGGAACCTAATCAATCCGCTGGGCCTGGTATAAGGTGGGAGAGAGAGAAAGTATATACATCTCTCTAGTAGTTTTTTTAAGCATAAGAGATAGATCGTTGCTTGAAACGATAAAAAGGACAATTTGAATACAAGTTTGATTATTCAATATAGAATGTGGCTCTAATCCACTTCACTTTAGCCACCCACATAGCAAATCTATGTGCCTAGGTAGGCAAAAACACCCCCGGCCTAGTATGCATATAAGTTTCCTCATCAAAGTAATCCCTACTCTGAGCAGGATTAACCTCCTATATATTTGATGAGCTAATGTATGGCCTCTAGGATATGCTTCATAATACACTGTTCTATAACCTATCTATATAGGTGTACACCATGACACCTAAATACAAGCATAAAGCCATGTGGCACACTTTGGAAATGAGAGGAAGTACAATTAGAATGATATGCTACCAATCAGAAAAAAACAACTTTTCTTTGAATAATGTTATTTATCACTCTAGATACATCTACTTGGGTTCAATGAGAATCACCCCTAAAGGCTCTAAACATGCCTGCCAATTTCCTCTCCTAAGGACAAATATAATAACATCAGGCAATTATTTAGTCGCTATGACATTATGGCATAGACAATACTATTTCAGAAATAATGATTTCATCTAGCCAGGTTTGAATATAGGTATAAAAGTTACTTACCTGACGAGCTTTCTATTCACATTTGTAAGTTGTGTTAGGAATAAATCAACTCTTAAGCTTACCTCAACAGCCATCCCTTTATATTTTGAGGCTCTCCATAGCTGCAAAATAGCTACCATAGGTCAACTCTATATCTACCTCAGATAGTACACAGTAAGGCATGCTCCACAGTCTATGTTATATCTAGTGCAGCTTACCAATGTATAAACCTCATGCTGTCATAAACCGTCTTGCAGCTGAATGCTATGATATACCCCCTGTAGGATATTTCTTAAGGCATTATGACTTCACACATCCAGTATGATATGAAATATTTAAGAGTGGTGTAGATGACCATTGGTACAGCCTTTCATAGGTTTTGGAAGTGTATTGTATTGATTTGATTAAGTAGTAGTGTTTGATAAAAACTCATCAAGAAACAGTTTTAGATGTGGTTATCAGCAAGTAGGAACTTAACTTCTTTTTTGTGACAACAGGGTTGACAATTTTTTCAACGAGATGTTCTCAACAAAAGTGTCACTGTTACCCTACGTCATAGCAAAAGTCTTATGAGACTTCATTTGCAGTCCTAGCGCTGTATGTGATTGTTGTGTCTTATGGAATGACTTGGCCTTTAAATATTAGGAAAACCCACTTATCAGTCAAGATTAATTGTGAGGAGATGAGTGGAAAGGGCCCTCCCTGCGAGATTGTTAGTATTAGGTTTGGCCACTAGGGAAGCTACATAGGCTAGGAATGTGAGGAATAGACCAAAAATAGCTTTTATATACTTTTTACACAGAAAAAGGCTGTTTTCTCAAAAACGTTTTATTTCCTTGCATTTCCGGTCTATTTTAAATGTAAATGGGAAGTTTTAAATCCAAAACAAGGCCTAAATAAGGGTTTTCAGGGAAACGTGTTGCCATGGCAACCAAAAATATATTCCAAATAGAAAAAAAAATAATGTCAACTGATAGAATGGTTCATGGAGATCATACAAGATACCATATCTAGCTCCAAATCTATGCCCAAATGTATGGAAAGAGATGGTCAATTTTTAACTGATTATTTAAATCATTATGCTAATTAGATGCCTGATTTAATTAAAACAATGAATGATAGAGCTTATTGGCTGTATTGATACAGTCATATCATACCATTTTCGTGAAGCAATGTCTCCAAGACTAGAAGGACTATCTACAAGTCGTATACCTCATTTCAAATCTTATAACATCGATTTTAAATTTCATATTTAACCTCAGAAAAAATATGCAAACTATAAAATAGAAATGATAATGAGCCTCAAAACATAAAGTTGCAATCAATAACTTAAATTAATAAAGGTCATTCCATTTTTCACTTTAATGCATATACACTTGTATTTGTATTTGAAAGTATTTCATTGCACATTCACAGGGTGGTCTTCCTTGTAACAAAGATGATATCATTATGAAAGTAGGTATAACAATTAGCAACTGCACAAATGTTTTCTTAGGAAAACAACACAAATAAAGAGGGTACTACATATACCCAATCTACTTGTTTTTTTGTTATTATTGCAATACCTTATATACGTATACCTGTGGGATAACCAGTCTATTTTATATGTTCTGAACAGGAAATTGATGGTCATGTAATATGATTTAGATTGATACAAACCTAATGTGTATAATGTTAACCTTAGCATACAAAAAGAACAGAGATATGCACAAAAGTAACCGAATGCCTTTAACCTCCCCAGAACAATGCATATATATGGTGGCACTTATTTGGTTATCAGATTAAAGCCCATACACTAGATGTATATATAATTGTATCGATATAAATACCCAAAAAGCCACAACTAATGCCTGGCCACACTAGGTCGTTATTCAGATTATTTGATTATTAAATGGTCAACTAACTGTACAAGCAGCATACAACTTACCAACAGTTATTTGTCCAATGCCCCTAGTTAAAAGTACTTTTTAGTGGACCTGGAGGGACTTTCTTATTGATACTAATTAGCAAGGTTGAGAAATGCTACTTCAGAGTCATCTGAAATTCAGTGCCACCACATTGTATGTTAACCACTGGACATCACATTAAATAACAACCTTTGTACATACTCAGAAAATAAAATGCATACTGACAATCTTAACCTACTAACTGAGCACATGACTCTTTATGCAATTGTATGGGCTGTGGGTTACAACCTGGGAGAACATCCTTCTGTCCCGCCTGGGGAAAATGGTGTTATATGGGAAACAAGATAACAACTCATGGTAATATAAACTGACAATCAATCGTATAGAATATGAGACGGCCAGGTCCATTTCTGATGGAATCTTCTATGATGAATGTGAAGCTAGATGACTGACTTCTCCACTTCTAAGAGAAACTCTGCACTCTTTGGGATCAGACAAGAAATGAGAATATCGATTGACTGAGAGGGATAGTAGAGCAAATCACCAGCAGATGTACTCTATTTTATCATGGTAGCAGATTAGTTCATTAAATAATATTTCTTTCACCTGTTATCTTCCTATGTACATATGTCGGTATTAAGTGTTGCTTTTATATCATTTCTTGTTGCCATAATACTTGACTGTGACCCATCAAGGTAAAACACCCCTCCACAGGGGATTTTTAATTCCCCATTTGGCCACCAGTGGGCATTCGAGGGGCAAAATAACTCTAAATTCATTATAAATATATGTTAAGCTAATTTGTGATGCAGAATTCAATGGTCTCATATAAAATGCACCAGTCTCAGTAGAAATGGCCCATATTTGGATAATAAAATGAACATTTCTCATGAAAAAATCAACCTATATGCCTGTTCTTGGTTGCCATGGCAATCATTCCAATCATCAAAATTTGCAGATTTTTATGCCAATTTTTGAGGATATTCACTAAAAACCCAAAACTGAAAACAGAAATGGAAAATTTCTTTTGGATCAAAAACTATGATAAAAATCACCATAATTATTGTTATGTATTTTTCATGTAAAAAGCTGGTTTATTGTGTTTTTAGACATTATTACTGTTAACAATGTATTTAGAGCTTAATCCTCTATTTTGAAATTGAATAACGACCTATGTTCAAGGAGGAGTTTTGACATAAATACTGAGAATATTTAAGCCGATGATGTCTCATTTTAAAGATCTTGAGATGCACTTTGATAATGAATTTCCCTGCAGAGGGGTGTTTTTGCTTGCCTGGTCTGTAGAATTTTAGTGAAATGCTTCTCATATCATCAGAGGAAATTTGTTGAGGAACAGTTTACTGGAATACCGGTAACTACATTGACACAGTATGGTTTACCTAAAACATACATGCAAGGGCCTGTTAATAGCTTATTAACATTTGACTGTATTGATTATTCCAATACCTCCCTCAGCTGAAGCGTGCCTCAAATCCCCCATAACATATAAATATCCAAACTAATGCCACTTTTATCCCCATGATAGTAGCAACCTAAAGCAAACCCTCTCCTATCACTTTATCTGCCTTATCATTGACACTGAATAAATAAGACCTTAAAATCCCCCTCCTGTCTTTCAGCTCTATCTGCATGACCACCCTATATACTAAGCATCATTTTTATATTGTTGCTATTATGTGGTCTTTGTTGATGTGTAGGGTGAAGCTCATAGACCCCATACCAGAGAATGTCACAAAGGTGCATGCCGAACATGAATTTGAAAATTCATTAAGAATTAAGGTTAGGTCAATTGAGATTCATAACTACAAGTAAAGTTCATGATTATATTATTCCAACTGGATAATCGAAGAGTTTTTATTGTGTTTTCATGATTTTCTGTGTTTCCCCCAAAAAAATACATCATAAAAACAAATGAAATAATCAACGATAACTTTTTATTTACTGAAATTTGTCAAAAATATACAACTTGAAGTAACAAATTATTTAGAACGATAGGAAATTTTAGATAGATATAAATTGTTACTTTTTGCAATTAAAAATACAGGTTTTAAGCAAATCTATTAATGCTTAAATTCAATGTCACAAAACGACCATGTTAAGAACGTCTGTTACGCATCCCTTACGCCATATGGGGTCAAAAGGTAAAATACAGAAAATTTCAATATATGGCAGGCCCTAGCTTCATTAGTATTCATCATATAAATATTCCAAGGTCACCTATCCCCCCTAAATCGATATCAAGGAATCCAATGGTGCTATATTTTTTAATCTATCTCAAATAGTTGCTTAGCAACGGGCCCTTTTATTTGGAAATGTACCAAGCTTAATGGCCACTAGTAGTCATGAGGAAAAACTATGATTTTCCAAGGCATTTTTATGATTATGATTTTCCAAGAAAGAATCATAACTATAATTATCATGAAATGTTATAAGCATGGTCCTAAAGACCTACATTTTATTGATGAATAATCAGGAAAGACAAAATTATTTTTCACGATTTTTTCACTTTTATTTGTGGCAAACTCATGAGCTTGACCTTATAGTGGTAGCCCAGTGCTTTTAACTGTTTACTATTGGGGTGGGAAGATGGACAAATGAGCTAAGTCAAATTGCTTACTGGAATCATACAAAGAGGGGTATTGGTATGGACACTTCCTTGCCATTGGAAGTTTGTATTTTATTCACTAGAGGGTAGACAGGAGTGCTGGCTATCCTTAAATGACCCATAACTAAACCTCTGGGAACAAAAGCACAGATTATTCATTGTGTGATACAAGGAAGGGGTATCACACTGGGGGTTGTGATTCAAAGGTGCTTGGGTTTAACCTATGGGCCCATCATAGTCAACTTGAGATAAAACCTCAGATGAACTATGGGATGGGTGGACCTGATTAGAGTGAGGACCATTTAATATTTAGAGTAGGCTGTGGGAGGTTCATTCAAAAGGCTCTGCCATCGGTACCTATGAGATGTTAGCATAGGCACGTCTGTTACCATCTCACAAGACCTAGTGGTACTACAATGAAAAAACTGGTGGTGTTAGGCCAGTAACTAATAGGAAGTACTATGCAGTCCTTCACTATTCCACTTTAGTACCAACACAACCCCTTATTTTATACTGAGAAATGATAGTGGTTTCCCCCGAGTGCAAGTGCACCTGGGTGGGGGGACATTCCTCATCACAAAAGTGAATGCACCTGCGGATAGTCCTTGGGGGCTATTGAGGCTGCTAATGAGTTAAGAGCACTTGAATGCATTTTCTCAGACTGCTTGAGGGCTCTTGAGTCTACTCATGCATTAAGGGAATAGTAATGTCATGTTTCCATTCTCTCTGTTAGTTGGTGACATACTTTAAGACATTTCAGGGTCAAGTGCACCCAACAGGGTATATATAATTAGCAGAACCCAAGTGTAGCCACTCTTGAGAGAATGAGTTTTTCCTCTGTTATTTTTTACCTTCCGCTGCTATTTTTCTCTGTGAATCTGTTACCACTCTGCAAAGTTGTCAGCTGCTTGGAATATAGAAAGGAGGGCCGAGGCTTACATCGCTCACTAAAATGTAGCTGGCTATCAGAAAGGAAGGCAGGCCTACCTTACTGTAGCAGTATAGAATATGGGAGGGAAATTACTAACATCTCATAGGTAGCGATGGCAGAGCCTTTTGAATTAAGCTCCAGCAAAGTTACAGACTTAACTGACAAACACCTAAAAACACATCGGTCACTTCATTAGTTTCTTAACATCAGCTCCACCCACAGTCTGTGTCCTCTGATTTGTGTCCAACAGTCACTTTAGCCTACTGGAACAACTCATTATAAAAAGTCTTTTCTTTATACAAACATGTAAATCTTTTTACATATAAAATTAATGGTTATTATATTTTTAAGGTTACTTGCAGGTAAGGAAATACTGCAATTATTGGAAATTGGTTATGGCAATATTCAAATAAACACAATCTGACAGCAAAATTGTTTTTGGTAACAACATGGCCTTTTGCATTAATAAATAAATACCAGAAAGGTCTGTGTATGAGTTGTATCTTGTAGACCATATCAGAGATTTACTGTGACTTATAGTATCTAAAGGAACTTAGTAAATGGCTTCTTGCGGGAACTTTGATAAATAGACAATACCTTTTCCTATGTATCCCATGCTTTATCACACTTTATTGATTATTCCAATACCTCCCTCAGCTGAGGCATGCTCAAATCCCCCTTATAAAACGGATGGCAGTGCTCTGCTGCACAACAGAAGTGACCTTGAGTGCATTATAGGAATACGGTGCACAGTTGAGCAAGGTCACCATTGCTGTAAACCAGTCAAGTATCATTAATTGGTCTAAAATAGATCGTTGTCTATTCTCTAAATAACATATTCATGGTACATGACTGCCATCCAAACTAAGTGGCAGGGATGTGTGCAGTCGTGTGGCACACTATTATCTATAGAATAACCATATTCCATGCTTTATAACATGCTTAATCCATATAATGATCACCATTGGCCCATGACTAACCCCTTTCTGTCTGACCTAACCTGATAGTCACACAATAGAAGCCCTCAAAGCATTGTGTTAGTTTTTCTATTTCTATTTGGGTTAAGGGAATGGTTCTGTAGATCAATAAGCTACACTCCTTATAGACTTGTTTAATAATTCATGCTGGTCTTACTAGCACTCACCATGCTAGTTATCATCCCCTTAACCCTTCCAGGAACCTTGAAGCAGAAGCATGCCATCTCAAGGTGCCTTCACCATGCATTGTAATATCCTCGGCAAGACTACTTGCTAGGAGTACATAATGTGTATGCGACCATGCAGGCAAAAATGTCCAACTGAGGAGAAATAGTTCCTTATAATCATTTAGGAATCCTATCTGTTGTTGGTTACGAAATGTATCCAATTATGAATAGCAAAAAATGACCCAGATCTGCTTACATTTCTAAGTAATTGATGACATATACTAGAAACAATGGCCAGAACATTGTATTTAGACTCCCAACACATCCAAGGCAACAAGTAGCAGACCAATAAGTCAGAAGGCCATTGGTCCCTTTAGCTGAGACATGCATGCAAACATGGAATAGGGTCAAATTCAGCTAGGTTGGTCAATCCCAATGGGCATGCAATATTGCTTCAATGTAGAAAGCTGTTTGATCAACATTGATCATCAGCTCTCAATGTTGATTTTAACATTTTATGCTCAGAGTTGTATAGGACTAATCTTCTTCATGCATAATCATGATTTCATCCAATGAACCAACACTGAAATAAGTAAATCAGAGCTTTCATTTCCGAACATATAGGGTCGAAAATCATAGAAGGTTTGCATATGACGAATTTGGAGGTATTCCAGCCCCTACTCTTCGAATTTTAGTTTCCCCCTCTATTTTTTTGGCTCAAAGTGTCAGGCTGGATGAGATCTTTGTGTTACATATGGGTTTTGATGGTCCCATATGAATATTTTGGGCTCCAGGTGGGTAAAATGGGCCCAAAATTGTCTGGGCGAAATTGTGTCTGGGCGAATGACATTTAGGGGCCTAATTTACAAGCCATGTTGGGGGCTTCATTTCCTACAGAAACAATCATCATACCTCCATGAAAATCACAGGTCCAGACTATTTTGACCTGTAGATTAGGAAAATCACATTATCATTTATGTCAGATGTGTCCTTGCTATCATAAAAGAAGCATACTTATAAGAATTATTTTTCATGATTCTGGGCACATGTCTGGGCGAATGACATGGGAGGCCCCATATGCACACTTTCTATGATTTGTGACCATAGGCTTTGTTCGGCAATTAATAGGCCTGTGAAAACAGTGTCGTGATTGTTACCAGCTAACATTCTTGTAAGATGAGGCTATAGATACCTTCGATTACAGCACAACACACTGAATGGATAATATCATCAAGATGAAGAAGAATTCATAGATCTAATAATGAATCAGGACTTTCCTGTGGACTGTGTGTTGTTGCTCTCCTTACAGGCTTGCTGGTTAGCTACACTAGGTAATTACCCAGTGGGATCTAGTGTGTGGCATCAGGGAGTTGTTCCCACATGCTCATTATGAGTTGGTATTTTTGGGTATGCTATAACAGGTACAAGTCCGAGTGAAAGATGCTGAGTTATATGGCAAAAATAATGATGCCAGAGTTTATGGTAATCAAGTCAGTCAATATCACTGTCAATGGATCTACTGTATTATGATGCATTCCTGATTTGGTTCTGAGTTAAAAAAAGAACCCTATTTGATGGAAAGTCTGCATAACAGAATATCATATTGTAGGTCTCAAAAGGGGAAATTTAGATGAAAAAAAATGGAAAGGTATGTGATTTTGTTGCTGGACCCTACTTAACCAACCAATGTGTAAAAATTTAGTTCTATTATATGTCCTTGCTACCATGAAATTGAAGGTTGTATCAAAATAATGACTCGCAGTTTTTGAGTGAAGATTAAAGGAAGTGACACAAATCGCTCACCAAAACTGCATTTATAAACATCAATTAGAAACGGGAAGCAAAATTAAATTGAATTGCATTGCAAATAGTCAATATTCCCTTTTGATAATGAAAAACCAAAATGAAAATGGGAAAATGGGGCAGAGAAGTAAGATATTTAATCACACTTTTCCTAGTCTAGATTCATGCCCCCCTCAGTCCCGCTTGGGGCAACACGTCTGAGCCTGCAATAATGAACACTCTTCATTGGGGATGACAGCTATTTCCCTTCTTCCGGCACTGCTCAAGGATACTAAAGTTTGCAGCAACAATGCTATCTCTGCTCTGTGAGAAGTATCTCATATTACCAGAAAAGCGGTTCAGACTCTGCTGTCCTCTATGTGCAGACAGGCCTCAGGCCACTGTACTGATTAGTATATCTCCCAAGGCAACCCACAGACCTTAGAGAAAAGGCGTTAATGTTTGATTGCTTATTAACTGCCAAGATCTTTTATCAGATCTGATGTAAAAAAAGGTGAGAATTCTGTGTAGCCCAAGCATGATCTTGTTCCTTTTGTTATAGTGCAACTGGACGGATTAAAAGAGAACAGTCACCGTATTCAACTTCCAATCTTATAAAATTAGTCACAACATGTGGTATTTTTGTACTACTGTATTGACGAAATATATAATTATAACTATGAAAGCTGCATCAAAAAACTGACACAAAATAATAGCCAAGAAAAGACAACAAAGTGAACAATTCATTTTCAATACTGCTTGAAATCCACAATGTTGCCTATTTATAGTGGTGAAGAAAGGCCTGAGACATCAAAGAACTTCTCCTGTCGTGCTGCTTCCAGGCAAATCAATGTGCAAAGCCCTTTTAGTGATTCTGCAAAAAATGACCCCACTCACCTGTTTTGGGTAATGTCAATGACAAGAAATGCTCAAGCAAATGCTGAAGAACAGGATGGAGGTAGGATCATTTTACTACTTTCATAACAGCTTTGTAATCCCACATTTCTTTAACTTCTGATATGTTGTAGGCCTAAAACTTAGTTACAGCATTAACCAAAGTCCTTTGGCAGTCATACACAACAAGCAATGTATAAATTGACTGAATTCCAGTAATATTTACAAGTGATCTATGCTAACAAATCTGCCTCCATTACAAAGCCTATTTATATGGAGTTCCTAGATCCCAGAGATACTCAAAAGGGTCAGCCAAGCCATGCAGAACCAGGCACCTAAATGGCTCTTATAACCTTATGGTATGTAGTGACAGACATCTTCCTTGCCATTTAACTTGTTAATGTCTGTTACTGGTAAAAAAACTTTCAAACTTTCCCTCTAATGTATATTTGCTCAAGCAGGATTGTACTCTCAAGTCCGGGACATAACGAGCATTTAAAATGCACCATTAAGAATATATTCACACTGCCAACTCCATCAGAGTGCTAACAATAGCACTGTTGATAATGCAATGTATTCCCTTGAATCGTGCACCCTAGATAGATAAAAACGCTGACTTTCATAGTGTAGCCCTCCAGCTGATTCACCTGTCCCCAAATTACATGTACCCTCATCAGCATGTGCCCGTGGTAACAACGATAAGAGTATACTGTAAATAAATTGTTGTTAACATAACGATGGAATCCCTGTCTCAAAGTTGCCAGAGATCCCTCCTTATTTTCATAGAGATAACTTGCACCATTGAACTGCCTGCTGGGGCTTCTTGAAAAAAGCTGCACTGGTTCATTGCAAAGCAATCAAGGTTTCGTTCAGTTTACAAGGATCCCTGGTACTATGAAGTGCTTATTTAGGTCTTGCTCCTAACCTTGCATAGGAGGCGCACCTTACCTAAAAGAGTTGATGCAAGCCATAATTTTGGCTTAATTTTGGTTGCTTTGAAATTTAACATTTGTAATCCTTCACGCCAAATCCTTACATCAGACAGTTTCTTTAGGGTGCAGCAAGGTTCTGTGTCTAGGTCAGTACTTATGTGAGGTATGAAAATAGCTTTTGAAGTCAGGTTCACTTTCAGTTGTATCCTGCCTGTATATCTGCAATGCTTTCATTTGGCCAGATCCAATATTCAACAAAATCTCATCATTAAATGATAAAGGTTAAAAGTCATAACCTTAAAAGGAAAATGAATGCACGTTGGTACTGTCAAGGGACGATTCTGGGTATCGCAATTATTCGATATCTATTTACCTTTTCACCACTAAGCTTATTGACAGCTCTGCCTACAAGCCTACTCACACCCCAAACTTTAGGCATGGCCCTGCCTCCTCCAGCGGTGACCAGAGGTTCACCCCTGGGATACCTGATATGGGTCACAACCTTGCCACCTATGTTTAGCCCAGCTGCTGGAGCAACTCACCCAGAGGGGCAAGGTCCGGTTCCTATATTTAGCAGCAACCTGCAGAGGTCAGCAAAAGCAACACCCCCAGGTAGTACTATACCCAGAACTGGCTTTGTATTTCAGACATCCAAAGCCAGCCCAGGATATCTTTCAGCTCTCAGACCTAGACACTGTATCACCCTGTACTGGGGCACAGGCTTAGCTGGATAGGCTTGGTGAGTGATCATCTTATAACATCTTGTGATCACTCTGTACTGCCAAACTGGAATAAAGCTGGATCAACTTAAGACCTCTGAGCTTCTGTCTTCCCTCTGTAAAGGACATTTAACGCTCCTTTGACATACCTAGGACTATTTTTAAACTTTAACAGATTGCTTAATAGGGACTAAGGAAGAATCAGGGGAATGTTTGTGTCTAACAAATACAATCATGTTCACTACGGAAAAGACTAGGGGCTGAGAATTAGGTGGTACTCATATGAGATATACTCCCTGGGTGCCGATAGGCAATATCATGTATTGGAGCCAAGGGCGAATCCCGCGGCTCCAATACATGATATTGACTTGAGGCAACAGGAGTATTTCTAACATACACCCTCTTTCATAGACTTAATTTGTACTGAAAGCTTATTACAGGCCTATTTCTCATATAATGGCCCATGTAGGTTATCTGGTATAACCCTCCTAGGAGGTTATATGATCATCAAACAGATTCCTTGTGTACTGTCATAAAAATAGAACAGTTCTTAAATCTGCTTGAAGAGTGGAGCCTCCTTTTAAGATTTCTTTATCCAACAAGTTAGTAAAACACCCTCTGCACAACACACAGCTGAGAGACCATGGCCACTAAGTGTCCAGTACCTCTGGTTGGTATTGCTATACTCAGCGTACGTATCCTGTACCCGGCAGCTGTAATTATCACTAGAGTCAATATTCTATGTGAAATTGTTGTTTTTGTTTGATATCATACAGAACACATGCCAGTCATTGGGTTATTTGTTTTTTGTCTGACATAAATGATTTAAGGGAAAACCAAACTGAAATTATTCTAAAAGCCTATATGCCCATATTCCTTAGAATTGTAAGATCACACTTAGTGGGATTCTCTCATAAATTTAATGCTCCACTTCCCAGACTCATCAAGATTTGGCTAATGTGCCATGTTTAGTAATTTCCATTAAATTATCATTTATCTATCCATTAGCCTAGCCGAGAAAATACTAACCAATTATAAAATGTGTAGAGGCAAGGAGAAAGGGGCTCCATGCTAAAAGTCAACTTTAAAATTCAGATCACTGGCTTTTCACTGATATATTGCAAGAGAAGATACCCCTGTTAGTTTTAGAGGAATGGCTTGCTAAACATAGGTAGGTGTGACCATTTCCTGAATGGCAATAAGCCCTACGACTAATTGATCATGAGATACATCTATAATTAGCATAATTTATGCTAATAAGCTAAATTAGCATAATTTTTCATTCTTTCGCCTATAACTTTTGATCTAGATGGTATTTTCGTTCTGTTTTTACCATAGTTAACCTAGTGAAAGATTCTTTCAAATGAGATAAGTTATTTTCCTATTTAGAATGAAAATTATGTTTCCATGGCAAAAGACATCAACAGAAATGCCTATTTAGGCCCAAAAACATTCTTTTTACATACCTAATTTGGAACCTTTTCACCTAAAATAGAGCGTTTTATCTAAAAACATTGAATTCTCCATAAAAAAGTACCCTATAATAGTTTTAGGCATATTTTTCCTATTTTAGCCCATAGTGGTGCCCCCTGGTGGCTAAAACAGGTACTAAATCCTGCAGGAACCCCCATTTCTGCTTGCCGGCTCACTATTAACCTCAGATCCGCATGTGTCACTCCTGCTGAGGTGCTAGAATACAGGGTATTTCTCGTTAGAGTTCTGGTAACTTGGGTTCGAATCCCAGAAGGATTTTACATTTCTGCCACTCAATTAGTACTAAAAGCCAGATGTAGTACTTAAGCTATTCGATGACTATTATAATTGCATGGGTCCTGATGGCTAGGACAGCAGAATGTTCTGAGCATGTGGGTGTGAATCCTTTCATAGGCACAGGGTAACTTAGAGAGAGACGCATCCTGTGCTTTATAACCGGGTCCTAGGGGTGTATGTAAACCTACAGTCAGAAATCATTTTTTTTTGTTTTCTTTTTGCTAATATGTGAGCCAGCAAGCAGAAATGGGGGTTCCTGCGGGATTAGGTACCTTTTTTAGCCACCAGGGGGCACCACTATGGGCTAGAATAGGAAAAATATGCCTAAAAATGAGTTCTTGACGTTACATATAGGTTTTTGCAGTGGGAAATTTATATTTTAGCCTCCAGGGCCTCAAAATAGGCCAAAATTGATCCTAAATGAGCAGAAAATTCCGAAAAAAATATATAAAAAATTTCCCTCCTGGGCAGATTTCTTGTATATCCTGGAAGCATTTGAAGTTTTGTGAAGGTGTCTGTCTTGGTGAGTGATTCAGCCATATACCCCCCTCCCTAAAAAAATCAGAGAAGTCAAAGGGTTCAAAAATACCTTTAAAAATTAAAGCAACATTCCATCTAATCTGTCTTAAAAAAATGGGGGGTTCTATTGATAAACATGGAAATGAGAGGCCCATACCCAATCTTGGCAAGACAACCCATTCTCGGGAAGACAGAATTAAATGATTTTTCCTCCTCCTGTACAGGATTTATACATTTAACTATCCTGACTATGTGGGTTATTCACCTACTAGGTGTGCTGAACTCACCATTTAGAAAATCTGGTTATTGTCCACAATTTTGCAACAGTTAGAGCAAAGGGGAGTGGTTTTTGTCTGGGCGAGATAGTGTCTTGCAGAGTGATTTTGAGAAACATGCCATTTTTATCGATTTTTTACATAAATCAAAATTGAATTATCATGAAACTTGGTAATCTAGACAATTTTGACCTGAAAATTATGAAAATCAAGTTATTATTGATGTCAGGTTTGCCTTTGTCATCATATAATCCACCTCCTTTCAATAAACATTTATCGTGATTCACATTTCTTGTTTGGCCAAAAAAATCAATTATATTGCCCCTGCTGTGTACTGTTGATATATTTAACTTTTTAAATATGTCAGTTACTTTCCCCTAACACATACATATATGTAACCAATGTGTAGAATATTTGCTTATTGCACATCCTCTGCAAGAGTAAAACTAGGAAGTGGATTTTTGTCTGGGCCAGATAGTGTCTTGGCGAGTGATTTTTGAGAATCGTGCCATGTTTATGGCTTGATCTTCTATATTAATAATTCTCATACCATCCATAAACTCCTGGATTTAGACCATTTTGACCTATAGATCATGGTTTTTAAGCTTTTATTATTGTCCAACGTGTCCTTAGTATATAGAAATGCACTTATTTTCAATAAAAGTTTATTGCGATTCTGTTCCCATTCCCTGTCTGCCCAAAGAAAAATCAATAATTTTGCCCTTCCTGTGCACTGTTGATATATTTAACTGTTCTAAATATGTCAGTAATTTCCCCCTAACATTCACCTAAGTTACTAACAAATGATAATTGCATATTGCATATCCTCTGCAAGAGCACCATTGGGAAGTGGATTTTTGTCTGGGCGAGGTATTGTCTTGGCGAGAATCATGCCATGTTCAATTGAACTTCTTAGGTATACAAAGATTTTTCCCTATTAAAGGTATATATCATCTGAAAGTAGATGTCTTGGGCATTCTCTTCCATATAATTGATAGTCCCTACCCATCTCTGTCTCTCTTTTATGAAGAATGACAGATAATGAACATTTTCCTCCCTCAATTTTAGTTAAAATCCAAGTGTCAGCCCTGGAGGGAAATGCCCCATTGCCAAAGAAAAGTCACAGACTATCTTGTCACAACTCTCTAAGCCCAACATTTAGACCCAGTTGTACCAGAATAATAACATAAAAGACCATTATTAATATATAAAAACACATATAGGAGGCCTTAAGGCTATTTACTCCCAATTATCACTCGCCAAGACACTGTTTCTAGGATGTATACATTTAGCAACTGTTTTCATATTTAACTAATAATATTTCATGAGGAGGTAGTCCAACACCTATAATATACTATCCACCAAAAAAAATCTTTGAGATACTGCTAGGTTTGGTCTCAGACCCCATCCCCCAGCTACAGGGGGGGATATGCTCTGTTTCTATGACTTTCGACCCTACCATGCTCTATTTCAAGGAAGCTATTTACCCCTAGGTTGTATGAAGGGCAAGGTTGAGGCATGGGTAGTAGGTATAGTTTAAACATCCATGCTTAGAGTACTTTAGCGATTTGATTATTCTATCTGCTGACACATGTAGTTTAAACTTCCACATGTTGAACCAGGATAAATTAATTGTCAAATGCCATCGTGTGTGATCGATATCCCTATTTGGTCTAAATAAGGGTGCAGCACACCTTTTCTTTGCCCTCATTTTGTGATACATGTCTAACCAATGTGATGCAAGTCTGAATGGAGAAGTTTTTGACTGGGAGGTTTCTGACCGATTTCTTACCAGACATGAAATTGCAGGGAATGGCTGAATTCTATAAGGAACTAATAAAACATGCAAACCTGGCACATGTTTCAATTAAAAATTAATCTTAAAGATCCTCTGGGATGTAATTGGATATTATCTGTCCATAAAATAAAGGTTTCTGGCTGGAGGTTCCTGACCGGCTGTCATGAAATCTCATTTTTCCTGTTAGACAGTAGAATGTTTCAGACATTTAGCAAAAGATTTGTTAATGACAGTGTTCAACACCTATCTCTCCTAAAAAAAAGATTTGTTTAATAGTAGTGGTAGCCAGGCAATAGGGTATTACATGTTTATTTGATGGTTTCTGACCGGCCAGAGCTAAATCTGTTCACTACTGCCCATACTTTACTATTTAACTATCCTTGTTGATTGAAATAGACCAAGTTTACTACAATTTATTGACTAAAAACTTAGAATGGTGTCTTAAGTGATGGAAATTATTGACAGTCGGACAGAGACCTTCATTTCTGGAATGAGCCAGGGTATTTGAGATTCATTTTTACTTGAAACATGTGTAGGAATAACTGTTCTGTCAGTTCTGTGTCTAACTTTATGCCCGGTCAGAAACCCCCTGGTCAGAAACCTACCAGTCATAACCCTTCACACTCAGAATTGCACCACAGTAGTGAGACATAGGCACAAAGGTAATTTGTTTCCAGGAGAGTTTTCACTTTGCGACTGGGGTCGGCTGAGTATATTCTGGTGATTTATAACAGCTCTAAGTGGGAAGTCTGTAGTAAGCCTCCTCATGTTTAGTACCCCCCTAAAAACCCAATGGGAAAGCCGCCTTCACAGTGTAGGTATGGTCTATGCCATTCAGCAGTCTGTAGGGGTCATTGTAGACTATTGGTACCATATAGTCTTAAACCCATTGTACTGTTCTATAGAGCTTGTGTAAGATGGAACCAGCTAAAAACCCCCTTTACCACAATAGAAATACTAGCAAAATGCAAAACTGTGATACTGATACAATAAAACTTTGTTTACTGACATACGAATCGATTTCTTCCTAAGAGAGAGTATTTTAATTCTGTGTAACTCGATATATAATGTTATTACACAATTTCTGTGATTTCGGGTGTTTTTTCTGAATAATTATTCCCATTCAGATACCTGTCATTATACCACGATTTCTGGGTTACACAGTGCTTTTTGGTGGCTATTCCCATCCACATATCTGTCGATATTGCACACCCTGTAGGCTGTAACATCAATTTTGTAAGGTGTGCGGTTATCCATGGATAACAGGCACCCGGTGCCGTTATCCATGTATAACAGGCTGTCCTCTACCATAACCGTGGGAATCATTCATACATAACCAAGCCGAGAAGGGAGGAGACGCGGTGGTCTAGCGGTAAGCGCATTGCACTCAGCCGTGAGAGGTACGTGGTTGAATCCCGGCAAGGACGCGTCTTTTTTCGCCAGCTGTCGCTGTCCGCTGCCAGGTGAGGAGGAGTATGTACACTATTTTTCGCCGTGTGCCGCTGCCAAGCCGTGTATCATACACAAACATAACAGCGCGACGCATCTTTTTTTCGCTGTGTGCGCTGTCGCTGTCCGCTGCCGGGCGAGGAGGTGTATTATACACAAACATAACTGCCAGAAGCATCTTTTTTCACTGTGTGCGCTGTTGCTGTCCGCTGCCGGGCGAGGAGGTGTATTATACACAAACATAACCGCGCGAAGCATCTTTTTTCGCCGTGTGCGCTGTTGCTGTCCGCTGCCGGGCGACGAGGTGTATTATACACAAACATAACAGCGAGACGCATTGAAATCTTTAGCCGTGTGCCGCTGCCTGTCCGAGCCGAGACGGGCGCTGTCCCTGTCCGCTGCCGGCCGAGGAGGTGTATGTACCTGTGTACACATGCAATGGCTTGCATCGAGTCCCGGCGAGGGGGAATAATTTTTGTTTTCAAATTGAATTTATTGGTATTCTATTGATTATTTATTGGTTTCGTGGTATAAAATAAGTAGTCAATGGATAACTCATGACTCGTGTGTGTTAGCAAAGGCTAATAACACACACTCGTCATGAGTTATCCATCGGTTACTTGTTCAATATTGCATGCACCATGACATGAAGCCTGACTTGGATATGAAACATTGTTTGGTTGGATATCAGGCACCCAGTGCCTCTTATCCTGGATATCAGGCATCCTTTACATGTGGAGGAACATATTTAAAAACCGTTCCTCCCCAGCCAGGAATCGAATGAGAGGTGAGCGCCTTACCACTAAGCCAGTTTGGCGACAAGAGAGAGAGGGTTAAAACGTATATACACTCACCACAGATCAATGACTGGTTTGTACTATATCGAATTATGAAGAATTGAAGTGTTGCCATGTTAAATTGTTGCACCCCCTGGGTTATATAGATATCCATGTTGATGATAGCAATCCATTTGTATGTATCCATTGTGAAATTAAAGAACATTAAACAGATTTCCTGTGCCCACTGTAGAAATTATGCAACGTGCTCCTTGCGGGAAACTAAACCAGAAGTTGCGGCGAGACCCATATATTATTTTACCTCTCAGACTTAGACAGTTCCATAACAGTTTCATTCACTTTCAAAACAGCTTGGCAACCAATGTATAAGAAGGGACAGTTTGTAGAAGTTTTACATGAGGATCACTGGATCCAAGGCTTCATTATCAAAGCGAAGGAGACAGGATATAGAGAGTACGACAATGACTTTCAGGATCCCCCATCGGCTATGGCCGATCAAAAGACAAAAGGATTCGCAAATGTGGACCCTGGGGATTTGGATCAGCTAGAAGTAGAAGCTAAAGTGAAAAACACATATCAACAGACCTCTTGGGGGGTGAAAATATTTATGTAAATAAGATTAAAACTTATAGTATAGAACCTAATATTATTTTGATAAATAGATAATAAAAATTAATTAATTTTTTTATTTTACAGAATGGCTCGTTCATGTTGGAGAGGAACCTGCATTTTTGAAAAAAGACAAACAGTACATCTGCAATCTTCTCAAGAGGTTTTACGCTAAAGTCCGTATCAAAGAAGGCCATGAGTTCTCTCAGAAAAGCTTGACGTGTGTGAGGGCAAGTCTACAGAGGTACTTGAACGAGCCAACTTATAAGGTAGGGTTCAGTATAATAGGAGATCTGGCCTAATAATGCTAATAATGTCTTGAAAGGACATATCAAGAGGAATAAGGAGGCTGGTTTGGACTATGCTGCCATAACCCGTGCAGACCAGGAACCTATGTACTCTAGTAGAGTTTTGCCTCGTGACACTCTGAAGGCACTACAATACAGAGATGAGATGAGTCTGCAGTTTGGTAGAAGGGCACATGAAGGGCTGTATGCCCTCAACAAGACCCACTTCATATTCAAAGAAGATGAGTATGGCCAAGAATATGTATCATTAACGTACAACCCATTCGAAAAAAATCACCAAGGACTATCGCAGGGGAGAAATGAATACTCTCAAAGAATGCATGCAACAGGTGAGAATGATTGTCCTCTCAAGAGCCTAAAACTCTACCTTCAACGGTTATCTCCTGAGAATGACTCTTTCGACCAGACTGCCAAGTACATGGGTTAGAAGTATAGCAGTTGCTGGTACAGTAAATGGAGTGAGGGAGTAAATACTCTAGGGAAGATGGTGACAAACATTTCAAAGTAGGCAAAGTTATCACAAATTTATGCAAACCACTGCATCCACACCACCTGTGTTCCCAGCGTAGCTTCTTGTGACATGTCAGGAATGAAATGAGCAATACATTAACTTACAAGCACAGTAACAAGTGCTTCCTCTAATATTGTACCTGCAGTGGCATAGATCTACTTCTTCTGAACCTGTTCCATCTACATCCAATCAGAATACTCAGAATACTGATGTAGGGGTAAATAAATTGGTAAATGTAGATCAACACCCCCAGGCAACAACTCTGTTCTCCCATGTAAACTTCAGAGATTGCAATGTGACAATTAACTACAAGTAATCTATGACTGCAATGTCAAGTGATATCATTGTCATTAAAGAAAGTGTGTGATGTCTATTTAAACATATATTTTTGCTAAAATCTTAAGAAGTTGGGCGGGAAAATACTTAATTATCAGAATAAAAATAAATGCTCCCTCTCGTCATCTGAATGAAAACGAGGCGGGTACCTAGCACACTGACCGCAAAGTAATATGGCAGACAACTATATCGATTGAACTTCTCATTGGGATAAATTAAGGTAAATAATGCCTATTGTGAGGTGTTTTAGCATGTAATCCTGTGGGCCTGGTCCTAAGATTAAAGGGATTCGGTGCCTGATAATGTAAACATTACTTACAAACTATGTCTCCAGTGGCTTTCCTTTACACCCTATGCCATGGTACACACAGCAATTCGTAGTGTTTTTGACAAAGAAATCTGAATACTTATTTGACTTCAGATAGTTCACAAAATCTAATGAGCAAAACTGTATAGCTGATGCTCTTTTACCCATCTGCCAATGTTCTGGCACCATGAATTGTATGGTTGAGTTTCTGTTTTTCTTAGAAGAGGTGCCTATGTGAACAAACACAAAACCATTGCACTGAGCGGTCTAGTAGCATTATCTGTTTACAAATAAGGACTTCCACATCTTGATGTCCCATATTTGAAACCATTTCATGACAGGTGTATAGGCTGCCTTCCACCAGGCCCATAGGATTGATTAGATTCCTTTTAAGGCCAGCATAGTAGAACGGGGTCCTCTCCCCAGGGAGTTGGAGTAGTGAGTCTCGGGTGTGGAAGGAAGGAAGTGGTAGGACCCACACTGGAGACTTTACGTGAAGGGCATATATAGTGATGGAGGATGGGCAATTTGTAATATTCTCAAGAAATTCAATTCTATCATCTTGTGTTAGTCCTAAGAGAAGCTGGAGCATACATATTTCCCATGTATACATCTCTCCATGTATCTTATAATATGCCCTTGGATGCTGTAAAAATGACCATACGGACATTTCTATGAGTGCCATTATCTATAGATTGTACATAATAAAACTGTCAGATTTCATACATCAATTCACATTTGATTGACTTGGAAACTCTTGAAATACTTGTACCTTCCATCAAGCATTCATACCATCTATCATCTAATCTTCAAAATATGAACTTTGGGAATATCTTGATGCTTGGACAAAATGATTGTTATGTTTTTGACACAAACTGGAATGAATATGTATGCTGTTAGAGGAATGGTTTGCCTGATTAGTTTCATAATGAATTTTGAGATATTTTAGGTATGTAGCCTGACCATTGTAGGAGGTTTCACTGCAGTTTGAGGGGTACCATCATAGCATCTTGCCCTCCAGTAATTTGTGGGTGCTTTAATAAAGCATTATTTCAACAATTCAACAAATTTGTGAACCTGAAAGGGTTCAACTTTTAAATGCTTCTATTGCATTAATGCCTCATGCCCTACAGTACTGACAAGATTTTCTAAGCCGTTCATCAGGTCCCCAATGATGAGAACAGTTCAACAATTCAACTGAATCTAGTTCTAGTACACTTTGCAAATGAACATAGAGAGAGGCGCTCAGCGCTTAAGGCTTCTTTGTGATGGTGGAACACCTGAACAGACACATACTGAGTGCATGTAATGAAAGGCAAAGCCCTCCAAAGGGCAGGTGTCTGCATTTAAGTGGCCTCTTCTATCTGGGTGTGACACTCCATTGCTTTCCATTAACTCTTAAAGCACCCAGAAAACCTAAAATCTTAAACCTACTCTGGCATATTATACGAGACAAAAGAAATAAGTGAGATGAAGTGATGTGTGTTATTTCAATTTAGGAATTGTTACACTGAAATCTAACTTCCAGTTTGTGCCTCTACAAGCCATTTCAGATAAGAACATAGTGGGCTTTCAAGCCTCCCATATATCAGTCCTTATCTACCCTCAATGGATGGAGCCTCAATCCTCTCAGGTGGTATCCCCTCTTTTTCTCTCATTGGCACAATCTCTGATTGGCATATCTATCCGTCAGTGCCCACAGTATTCTTTCCTTTTTTTCACGTTCATGTCAGATATCTCAATGATGCCATCCTCATTCAGGCTGTTGAGAGAATGTACTCTGGAGGGACAGTCATCTATTTCAGCAATAAGAGGAAAATGGATGTGGTGTTGTCACAAGAAGTGCCTGCAGCACTTACTGACTGGGACGAACTGTAAGGTAGCATAACCTTCTCTTATACACTTAATTGATCCTAGCATTACATTAGGAAAGTCAGTGTGTGCCTAATGGAAAGGTTTAAATTACATTAAATTGATAGAAATTGGTAAAGATTTTCGAAATGTCTGTATTTCTGTATAAAAATATGTGTGCGCATTGCACACAGGGTTAATTGTCTTTGGTTACCAAGACCCTTAGTTGGAATCTGTAGCATAACAGAAGTATAGTGAACGAACTATGGTGTAAATGACTGGTTCCTTTTAAAGTTAACTGAAAACCTCAACCCCCATTTTTCCTCTAACTCATCACCAAACATCCCTGCCCTTCCAACCCTAAACCCGGACCACTTATTCATGAGGTAACATTGGTGGATATGTTGATAGTGTGGTCTCAACTTAATGTTTCAGATCACACATTTCGATAGGTGATGTGGACATTCAATACAGGGATTTGTAGAGAAGGTAAACAAGCATCAGCCATAATGATGACCACTTTCACAAAGTCAATTCAGCCAACATCGGAGCCTCAATTCCTTGAGGCTTAAATAATATACATGTACTTTTTGCAACTTGAAATTGTAACATTGAGTTTCCTGCTGTATTGTAAACTAATTTCGTTTTAATATTTAATTTTCACATGGAACCACTTTCTAGGAAAGTTAGCAAACTTATCATTTTCTATAACCTAAGAGAATTTATGAAACACCAATAGGCCATGGCTATCGAGTTCTTGGACGATTTTACAGTGCCTAACCCTGATAATGGAGTTTAAATAATATGTGCTAAATGAACCTATGGAAAATTTCGATACAGGTTGTTATGTTGGTGTATGATCTGGGGCCATTCCGCCCGCCGCACGCGGTCCTTACCGGCGGTAGCTCTACGCTTCCCTAGATGTTTCCAACTATCAGGTAGCCGCAAAGTGTAAGACCCTAATAAACTGTTGGCATACACTCTGCTCAGATTACTGTCTCAATGATGTTTCTTTCAAACAGCGAGACTCAAACCACTTAACTGGTAAAATCAAAACCATTACATTGCCCCTTATCCCTTAGATAAGAGGAACTCGGCCTATGGACTCGTGCTATTACCTGGGATAAAAGGACCTAGTGGAAGCCTAATTGTTATCTATGCCCTTAACACAGGTGACAGTCTAGTGCTGTATGGTTGTACGTCATTCCAAGCAGTGCTGTCTTAAGGCGGTGAGTCATGTATTAGATTTCCACCTGATTACCGTGAGCTGATGAGCTGATGATACATACGGCTGATCACATTGCATTAGGGTGTACTGCTTCCATACAGGTTGTTAACCTTAACTTGTTATATCTATTGTTATAACTCATAGTCGGACAAAACATCAGATTGATCAAATTTGATCATGCCTTATTGTCACCTCAGTGTAATAAAGTTGTAACTTACCTTGTAACTAACTAAACCTACAATGTTCTTGCACTGAAGTGACAATATGACTATCATGTCTTCTGAATATCTGGCACGTATTACAATAAGAATCTGATGTTGCACATTGTTCATTTTGTGTTTCGTCTTTTTAAACTTCCAGTTCTATATATAACTGTTTTTCTTTATCCATATACCTCTAAGCTATTTCTATTGAGATGGATAGCATAAGGCTAGTAGCACAAAACATGGCCACTGCATCAGCAGGTCATGTAGAGAAAATGAGGTCCAGGTTTTGCAGCTAGATACCTGTAGCTGGGATACTATCCATCATATTTAATCCACTTATTTACCTGCCTGCCCACTGCCACAATAACTAACTACTTCCTCATGTTAAGAGGGTATTCCACCAAGTCTGATTGTCAGCAATTTACTAGTGATAACTGTGACCCTCTTGCTTGGCACCCTTAACATATTTAAAGATTTTGAAGCGATTTGCATTCTGATGTTGAATGTTGCAATTCCAGGCGATAAAATGTTGAAAAATTAAGTTAAACCTTTAGGTTTATATTCATTACACTATATATAAAAGTTGGTTACTAGATCGCTGGTTACAAACTCAGAATTTCTGACTGCTTCAAGCCAGAGTACCCTTACAATATCATGTAATGGTCATAATTTCTTTTATCGGGTAAGTTCTATAGAATTATGTGAATCCTTTTAAAAGTTGGAAATGAAGGGGAATTGATGCTCTATCTAATGACTTAGATTTTGAAGACATTCCCTTCAAACTGATAGCTCATTTTGCTCATAAAACGTCCATCATAGTACAAGTATGATCTTCTGGAAACCCCTCCCCCTTATTTTATTTTGAGCAAAATGACTATTTTCAAGATGTTTTCCTCCATTAAAATTCTCCCAACAGTGTTTACATCCCATATCGGATATGAAAATAGTTAGACAAATGTCTATTTTACACCTAAGCTTAGTCACAGTCTTGTAGCAGCCTTTAGGATCTCAATGTGGGTTTTTAGCCTTGAGATCCCTAAGGAGAGATCTCCGAGACTAGGTGTAAAATAGACATTCAGATGATCTCGGAGGTGATGATCTCAGAGGTGACGTTTTACTCTTGGAATACCATAAACCCTAGGGAAATTAGGCCTAGTTCATTCTACTAAGAAGATGTATCTCTATCTAGCACAATCCAATATGTTGGAGGTTACCCCATAAATATTCTGTGCATTTTTTTCACCTTTGAGAGAGAATGAGTTGGTTGGAACCATCCTTACCTGTGCTATTTTGTCCTTCTTTTGATAAAACCCAGCAGGACCCTCAAAAAGACATATAGGAGAATGAAATTAAAACCCTTTTTATTATTCCCAGAGCCTAAAAGCTGGGCTGATCTTGGAGGTGACTAAAATGTTTGGACATTTTTGTAAATGACATAGAGAACATTAGTTTGGTTGCATCCTCATATAAGTTATGTAATAGGTTCTGGTAGACATTACTGTTTTATTATCAAAAGGTCTTATAATGGTAATTATTGGCTCTATTGTATTTATCTGGGCTTATAATGTCTCACTGAAAACATGGAAGATCCGAAACTAGTCAGCGGTGACCACTTTAGGTCCTCAAGTTGACGATACCTAAAACTACAGCTTTAGGTAGTCAAAATGACGACTTTAGGTCATCATCCTGACGACCTAAGTCATCAGTATGACGACTCTGTACTGTCAGTATTGTCATACTGACCACTCAGGTCGTCAGGATGACGACCTTAAGTCGTCATTTTGACTACCTAAAGCTGTAGTTTTAGGTATCGTCAACTTGAGGACCTAAAGTGGTCACCGCTGACTACTTTCAGATCTTCCAGGTTTTCAGTGCAGTTTAGAGTTGAGGACATGCATATTTCAGACATGAAAGACATGATTTTGCTTTAATTGCCACGTTTAATGGAGAATGACTGGACCACATACTGTAGTTTACTGCATGCAAAAGTAGTACCAATCTATCCAAATCTTTGGCAATCAGTTTGAGAGAATAGGATCTGCTATCTGATAAGGAATGACACCTCCTTTATGAAGTTTCTATCGTTGCCCTTTCAAATGAGATCAAAATATCACTAAGTCTGCAGATATGAGCTAGAACTCCAACTGTCCTATGCATTATAATTCACCATGATGTTTATCAACACATTTGTGAAGTGTGTTACCTTGCTACAGCAATATCTCTGAGAGATTAAGTGAGGTCAGCCATCTACCCATGGTTGTGACCAGTGCACAAACTCACGCTACTCCCAGCCATAGTTGCCCTGTCAGACACAGGTGGTGTTCTGAGATGGAATCCAAGAATTGTATGCTTGGACCAATGTATTCATGTCACCTGCAGAAATTAGTACAGCTCCTGTTCAGCATTAAACCATTTACTCCCACGAAACAGTGCAGTCTTTGTTATTATGTATTGTACTAATTGCTCAATCTTTCCTCAGGGAATGTCAACCACTCGAGCATATACAGTTTGTGCTGATGCAATCCAAGCTGGAGTTCTGTGGATTATTCTTGCAGGAATAGGCTTCATCGGAAAACGGCCAGCCCAGGAATTATGAGACCCCAGCGGTTGGGTCAGGCTACATGGGCAGGAGGGTGTTGCTCCTATAGTAAAAGGAGCTGGCTAAAAATGTCCTTGTTTCCAGTCCTTTCTTTTCATGTAGCTATAACCTTTCCCTTTTGTTGCTCACAAGTGGTCATTCAAGTATGGTGCTAAAAAAGGGGGATTTGAGTAGGTACCTAGTTGGGAGTCAGTCAGTATAATATACTATAGAGTGTGTGTCATGAATAGGTACCTGATAGCGCAGCTCTCTCTGTTTTAAACAAGGCAGTTGAATTTTCAGACTAATGTGGTGAGTGCAAGTTAAATGGTGAAGCAGCGTGTGACTTCTTTTGAAAAGAGGGTACCTACTGACAGCTCTAAAATAGGAGCAACACTCTCCACGCGTGACACACTTACAAAACACTGACAGGGGTATTGGCTGTTACTCAATAGTGGTATGCTAGTGAAAAGCTCCTATATTATCTACATGGAATGCAAACATGTTTTTCTTATTAATTAATAGAGGAAATTTGTCTAGGACTGTTTGGCTATAATAGTACTTAGACATGCACATAAAACATGATAGAGGTGGGATGAGGAAATGCTGTAGATATCAAGACACTTCCCAAAGCCTCCATTGACTGAGGCATACCTCTAATTCACACTGAGATACTCAGCACATGGCTGCCACCCAAACCAATATCCCCATTATCCCAACGTTAGTGGTCCCGTCACGCCAAGGCTCTCCTGTCACTTAACCTGCCATATCAATAAGGCCTTAATTAGAAATGTCATTGATATCCCATTTTTGTCGATTCCAATGTTTGGTCTCAATTTTCTGATTTTTTATCGATTTTCTGATACAGTACAGTCCCTCTTCAGTTTAACCAAACACATCCATAATAAGAACCAACGGTATACATAGGCTTGTGACTGTAATAATTAATTTAATTTGATTGGCTCCTGCAGATCTAACAGTGTACATATTCACTGCTTCACTACTTAACTCTGACGAAAGGTTTTCGACTTAGGAGAATGAAAGAGAATGAGATTTTGTGAAAACGTCACAATTAGATATATCAAGACAGCTCTAAAGTATAGATTCTAAAGCAAGTTGTACTGACCACCTATTTTATGGGACTTTTGGCTATAATTCTGCCTGTCCCAGCTTGTGCTGGACGAAAGGATAGGTGATGTAACATTACGACCGACACTAGAATCAAATGAATTAACCAAATTTTAAAAAATACATGGAATGAGAATTTTTAGGCCGCCCGGCACTACATTGCATATAAAGCTTATCTCCAATTTAAAAAAAAAAAGCAATTGGGGTTAGATTTTGAGCACTTTTATCCTGTTGTATAGCTTTGATATGTAAGTTTTTTAATACATTATGAGATCTCTCAAAATACATCAGAAAGTACTTTGAATTTATGCCCGTAGAATTATGCTCTACCCAGACGAATTAACATATAATTTAGTATTTACAAGAACTATAGAGATTCCCAAACAGTAAATCTTTGGCAGGTAACTACAACAAGAGATATAACTGTCCATTTAGCATGCAGTAAAACAGAGTCATGAACAAGAGAAGTTGGTGACACCTCTTTGGTCAATATATTGTGTTCAATATAAAGGAAACAAGTCATTTTTTCTGAATAAATCAATCATATAGGTCAATTTATATTGATATAATATTAATGTCAATACGGATCTAACCTTCGAAATGTTGCCAATATTTAGATATTGTGAGTATCGATGACATCCCTAGCCTTAATCCCATCTTCATGTCTTGTCCCTCTATATGCCTGACAATCTATAGAAAGAGGATTTCACCTGCTAAACCCTTCTCCTCATCCAGTATAATATATTATGTAGTTGCCAGTTTGTGGGTTTTGTCAATGCTGTAGTTGCATATAATTGAAGAGTTTGGTTCCAAAACGCCAGGAAAAAAAACATTTTTGAAATAAAATTAGAATTGTAAAAGATTGGAAAACAACACCTTAGGGCAAGTGAATTAAAAAAAAAACAAAAAAAAAAAACAGTCACCACATGGCATTTGGCCTGATAAGATAAAGCGACTTCCCGAGGGAAATTTGAAGGTTGATAGCTGAAATTCTGGATCAGCCCTTACCCTTATTTTTGCTCATTTGTTTCTATTGGCAGAGACCTGTCCTGGGCTTTATTGTACCTGGGAATAGAGCTATCTTACTGAGGATGTTGCAACCTAGCCTTGGCTGTGAGAAGGAGGGACTTGAATCTAGGAAGCATCATTCAATATTGACAGGAGGAGGTGGGAAAGTCGTGAGCGGGAGAACTTACTTAACCAACCAACCAAAAAACCCTAAGCACATTGGTCACTTCATTAGTTGCTTGCTTTGATCTCCACCCATACTTTGTGTACGAGGATCTTTATTTGTGTTTTACATACAGATCACACTTGTATGCTCAATGTGTAGACCCCCAATCCATACTCAAAAATACATGCCTATATGTTATGCTCCTGACTAATGCCTTTTTGAAGGAATTAAGCAATGGTAAAAGCAGAAGGCAGCCTTCTAAGAATTGCACCAGAAGGCAAATATTTGGAAAAAGAAAGTTTGAAGACATGATTCTATTATCTTGAATATGGTTATTTAGAATCATATGGATCAAATAATTGAAACAACTGATATTTACCTTCACACCTTATAATCTTTATAATGTAGCACCTGCCAGTCAAGCCATGCCAGAAGTTGCATCCCACATAGTCCATCCAACATGAGGCTATATAAGAGGCACCTCCTGGTTTCAATATCCTCGCCAGGTCATTGTATTCTCTTTCCATTGTCTTTGTCAGAAGTACAACTGCTTGCTCTTGCCTTTAGCCATTTAGTTTATGGTGGGGAGACACTAAATAGGTATGTTGGTGATCGGACCGATCAGATAGCTGGGTGTAGTGCATGGACTGACTGACAGGAGATACCATCGACCACCTCAGACTCAACCACAAACCTGTTTGATAAATGATGTCTTTCATTGCAAGGAACCCCTATGAAAAAAAAAAAAAACGTTATGGTGTTCATAAATCTATTACCTGTTTCTGCTTAGTCACATGAGGAAGAACCCATCAGACATAGTTAATTTATGTGATAATTACCCATATCAATACCTATAAAAATAAAAGGCAAGACCAGTAATAAGATAACATTGTACAACGGCCAAAAATAAACAAAGACCAAACATACTGGTCAATTATGCCTAGTTTGAGGCTGCTGAGTCTTATGAGGTTAAAAAATTCCTATTGGCTCTTAACTTTGAGATATCCTTAGGGTGCCCTATATAATGAAAATCCCCCGAGGGCAATTATTTCACTATGTTCACCTGTGTAGTGTAGTCAAAACCTGTACAAAAACTTTCTTGTGTCATTCCTGGCATTTGTCTGAGAAATATCAATAGCTTTGACACTGCTGCAAATCACATTTCACCCAAAAGTGGCTCCTTGGTCTCTATCATTCCCGGCGTCTCAACCAGTATGGAATATTTTGTGTTTGTTGTTAGCATGGTTCATATACTTAATTGTAGCAGTTTGGGTAGCCGAGAACAAAAGAGCTGAACTTGGATCATGCGACTAGGGGCCAGGGTACACATATATCCAGACCAAATAGCCTTGTTACATCTTTGAAACACTGACTTCTGTGTAACTTAGAGTAACCAGCCATAAGTAAGGTTGCATCTTAACATTAGGATGTGATATTAACGTTATGGTAATTTGATGTTTTGACAAAAATTGGGCTACATAGTAAATGGAAGCGATGGATTGCCATCCAGAGCAGTCATAACAGGATTTCTCAGAAACAATAGGGCTGAGGACTGTGTAGAGTATGTTGCTACTGATTAGCCTTCCTCTGTGAAGGATCTTGCTCCATGCAGACCCATCGGCTGACCCCTACCATACATCCCCAAGAGGTGATGATATTGTCAGTAGACCGTTATAGGTATTGTACTTATCATATTTACTTTTCACCTTTGACTCTACCATCTAACCCAGTGTCCGAGTCTACCCACAAGCCAAGCCATACCCATAGACCAAAGGCTGGCGGTGTCAACTGCACTCAGTGACCCCGCCTCCTCCTACTGGAGGATACGCCGTCAATCACGAGCAGCTCGCTGCATGCTGGAAATTCCTAGCAGCCAATGTTTAGACCAACTCCTCCTGCTGGAGGACATGCCCATTGATCATGAGCAGCTCACAGCATACCGGGAATTCCCAGCAGCTATATTTAGAACCATACTGAACTCTGTGAACCCCAGTGCTATGTTTGGGATCCCCCTACATACCTGCACTGAAGTTCCCCAGTTACTATATTTAGCTCACCTGATACTATTTTTAGGATGAGCTGGGTGAGCAGCTCCTACTATAAATACTTGTAGGTGGAGCAGCTCACCATCACTAGCATAGTATCTTTCCACCTTCATACTTCATACCTCACACACTCACGTGAGACCAAAGCCCTTGGCTCAAGGGCTAGGCTTGGACACTGTTAGGCACCTTTATACTGTATCACCAACTATACCTCGTGGACTTCAATGAATAAAGTGGATATCAAACTGGATTCCTGATTCGTCTGTATTCATCCTTATTCATCATTTACGGACTCATTGACAATATTACTCATTTCTTATCCTTTGTTTTCTTCTTGATGACTCAACAAACTTACAGAAATAATGCTCCTTGATACTGGTCCCAAAGCAAACAGAGGGTCATCAGCTTTCTAATGGTGGTTAAACTTTGGAAATTGACCCAGTAGAAGTGTCTTCCTGTTCCCCTACTTCTACGTACTTGTTTTAGGGGCCGAAACCGCGCCATATGGCGCGCCTGGGTGGCACCTAAGGGTTAAAATCCACTTTCTGCAGATGACCGCACATTCTTCCCAAATAAAATCTGTGGCTCGGTAAGTGAGATACATGAGGAGAGATTCCAATAGCACCTCTCAGAGACGGAAAAATACCACCAAAAGGTGAGGCTCCACTACGCGATTTTTTGGTACATTCTCACCTAATTTTATCCCTATAGTGCCTAAGGTATAGGATGTCAACATTCCTATATTGTAAACATGAGATTCACAATTGTAAACATGAGATTTCAGGGTTATTTTATGGGTGATCTCTCTCCTTGTGTGCCATATTTACCAACCAACCTGTACCTGCATAGACTCTGTGATTGGGTGGGAGTTCAATATACAAACATCAACACAGCAAAATATAAATAACAACACAGCAGTCACACAGATCACAGGGTCTTGTACTGTAAAAATCAAACCTGTCTGATATTGAGTTGCAGAGAGTCATCAGTGTGAAAGTCTGCAATATTTACATTAGGTCAACTTGATTTAGTAAACAAAAACATCTTTTGGCAACAAAAATGTGCCTGAGATTGTACACAAAGCCTTCCATACATAAACAAAAAATCTCTCAACCTTTTATTTACACCTCAAATAATAACAAATACCACTCTATAATCTGTGTTTGTGTCTGCTTTTGTGAGAATAGCTCCGATTTTCAGCAAAAATCGCGTAGTGGAGCCTCACCTAAAGGTAGTGGTTACCTTCTTTACTAGGTGGATAGTAATGGGGTCTGACTTGGGACGGGCCCAACATTGTCTACAAGAAAAAAGCAAAACAGTCCCGAACAAGTGTTGACATTTTGAGCTTATTTACTACTTTTACTGCAGATTACTTAGTCAATTCATTAGATATGTGTTTTAAAATGCACATCATAAATAAATAAATAAATCATATTTGATGTCAAATCTCGTGTTTGTATAGTTTGCACTAATATCAATCTGATTGGTAATTTTAGGGTTGTAAGATCCACCAGCAAAAGTCGGATGTTATCTTTTGAATTCCCTAGGTTAGGCTATACATAGGAATCAGTTGGTTTCAGCTCCTTTTTTTCAGAAAATGAAAGTTAGTTGGACAGTGTAACTATAGTAGCCATGTGATAATCACCCATAGTTTCTTACAATGATATTCATGAAGGTGAAGTGCCTACGTTCTTAGTTCTCTTTACAAGATTTGTAATTCTGGCATTCATATATATTATTTTGAAAGCCATTCTTTAGTTGCTTATCATTTCATAGTTTTTCCTTATTGTCTCTATATTTTCTTCACCTGTTATATGCATTTGTCCATCTTTTATTGTAAGTCCACTTCTACTTCCATTCCAAATATCTTTCAAATGCACATCATTAAGGTTTCTATAATATATTAGTTGATATCACCATTTATATCCTTGGTTGACAACACCTAGATCAACCATTCCTAAGATATATAATTATTCCACAATGTTGCTAATCACAGACATAGCCCCATCAGCAATTCTGCAGGCTACCCCAATATGCCCCTGACAGTTAAGTGGCTGTAGACCAGTCTATGAGTGTGATGAAATGTCTGCAATGTCCATCTGTTGGGATCAGTGCAATATGATCTAAGGTAATTACTTCTCATAAGTTAAGTGTATAATGAAGGTGTGACCACATTCAGTCTGTGATAGTGGGTATGTCTAGTTTAATTTAAAGAGCGCATATATGCAGATATCCCAAATGGCGGCAAATAATATAACGGCGCTAAATGCCCCATTCTAGCAGATTATTACACCAAAAAACGGTGAGCACTTTTTTTTTTTTTTAAATATTGGCTCGTTTGGACCCTATTCCTCTTGGATTTTCCTCCATCCCACTTTCAAAAAAAGGCTCAGACTTGTTTTGGCAGTCTTGGTTTTCTAAGTCATTAACTGACTTCAAAATATCCTGATAATCCATTCCCCTTGGGGGAGGAAGCGGAACACTGTTAGCCGTCTTTTTTATGTTTGACGCTCTCTTGCCGGATTCCCCACACTCTCCACATGAAAAGCCCCTATAGGGGCTTGTGGGAGGGAGAAGGTTTAAACAAGGTCCCTGAAATACATATAAACAGACCTATCCCTACTCTGTGGAGAGTCTTGTATACCCTGCAATATGTGGTTCTGTTGTCCTCTATCGAAACAGTCTGTGGCAACTGTCACAACTCATATTTTACTATATGTACACCACAGGTCTTGAGGGGATAATGATACTAATTCCTAGAGCAGCGTCATGGCTTTTTGTTAGCACTGCTGATGCTTGTTATATAGATTACTATGGCTATTACGATTTCATAAGCAAAGAGGAGTCTTTTGGCATGAAACAGGAGGATTGTTGGCCAAGAATTTAACAACTGATAACAAGTTGCAAGATGGCCATAATGGTAGGACAGGTACGAGATGGACGGACCATATTTTGAGGATACAAGTCACGATAATTTGTGAATTGACTACAACTATCATAACTGAAAAAGTATGAGTGATAAGAAAAGCATGAGTAATAAAAGTTAACGATTTTTTTTTTCATTCGTACTGAAAATATAAATATTAGCTCTTGCCTGGCACTACATTGTTGGGTATATGATTTGCTAAACAAAGGCTACATCGAAACACTAGACGTTGCAATGTACTTTCACTTGTGAACTACTTACACCAGACGACTTTGCTGACAGGTGAAAGGATGCCTGACAAGCAACAATAAAGCAGCACCAAGCATGCAAAGGGACATTCTAGATGCTGGCATGTAGCTCAGACTGCCATTAACTAAACCCTGCCATTCGTACCTTATTGCACTATTCCTGTATAGGAGCATTAAATCTACTACGGGCACCGATTCCCTCAGTCCCCATTTCACTCTATTGCATCGCCATTCTATGGACCTTTTTAGAGGGAATGGGTATCCCAACACCATTCTGTCTATATAACGGAGGAGAAAAGTGATAATTGAATGAATATGGAATGGGGACATAGACCTTTGATAAAAACTATGATGCATTTCCGCATCATGAACAGAGGCATAACTGTTTCTTTTTTGGTTCTTTTTATACATATACCCTGTTCATATGATATTACGTTTAAGAAATCTTTTGAATGGAACTAGTGAAGTGACGAACAGTTCCATGTTTTTTTCTCACCTTTTCTCTCTCCAGTTCTGTAGGTTCTTCTAGTCACGTCTCCTCTTACCTTCCATGCATATTGGATGGTCTTTCCTAGAGTCAATCCTGGGTTCCATCTTCTTCAATGAGATGGATCTATTACCTTAGCCCAGGATAGATACTTGTCAATAGAGATAAATCAGAGAAAGTAGAGGTAGGAGGGTGACCAGAACTTCGACTATTCATGTAAAAATGTGGAGATACATTATCTCCTTCAGGACCAGGAGGGTATTGACTAACATGTATGCTATGACTGCCCCAACCCCACTTCAGTTTAAGAGGGAGTTCCTCGTATATATATTGCAATCAAACATGAAACTACTCTACCTATCTATAGGCCTATGCTACTGGTAGATACTGACAATTGTACATAATAGTCATCTATAGATTCCTATAGGAACTAAAGACACAGCCCAGCAAATTGTCGTCACCTGTCGCCATGATTGGTTATCAATGGTGACTCCTTTTTTCGCCACTGTGTGTTAGACTTACATGGCATAGCAATTGCTATTCCTGGTGATCTTGTGCTATAATGATGTGTTCCATCTAGCGACATGTGTGAGCTACTTCACACAGGTTGACAAGGACTCACAACAATTTGCTGGGAGGTTTCACAGGGATCAGCTGTATGTAGTCTTACCATGTTAAGAAATTCCTTCTCTCCTTGCAGGGAAGAACATGATTACCTAATTGTTATGGTAGTATACAGTGGCATACTTGTACTGTTGTAGTCATGTTATATTGACTATGTAAACAGGTCTTATATTCATATCTGGACTATGCTGCTGGGAAAAAAGGATTAATTGTCTTTCTCGTGTTTGACCCACTGATTACTTTTACTTCTTTATGTTCCATGAATGCCCCTCTATTACAAGGCCATTCTGTCATGCCATCTCAACCCTGTTTTCATGATCAAATTATGGTTGCACTACTATGGTTGTAACCGTGTGTCCACAAGAACTGGTTCTGTGAAGTCATATCACTTTGAGATAAGGCTTCCCACTGTAATAGACGATCCATGAGAAAGCGTAAAAACGAATCAGAGTCAATATACTAAGTATATTAAAAGTTTTCATGTTTTGGTCAGGTATAAATCTCATTAATTAACAATTCATACAGACTGGCACTCACCAAGGCCACCATTACCGAGCTCACATTTGACAGGGACATTTTCCCACAGGTCAGACCACATTACTATAACATTATATGCATGTGCACCCGATAGTAATGGGGTACAAAAAATGTATATAAATTACAAATTTAATATCTCTCCAGAGATACACCTGATGAGGCTAAAACACTCCCAGATACTAAAACAATCAACCATCCATTGGAGTGTAGACTGTGTTGGGAGGAAGACCCACCTGCCCCGTTATTGATGTATAATTCGGACATTTTTTTAGTCTCCAACGACATTCACAATTCTGAGAAACATCATTTCTGAAGATCCAAGGAGTATGTCTCAGAAAATATAAAAAAAAGGAAGCAGAGGATTCCAGTAATTGATTCTGAATCAGCATATTCATGTCATTCCTTGCCTCATGCATGTTCTCCCTACATAGGCTTTGCTGCTGTTTTATTTGCTAGTACAATAAAATGCTTTGTCTTAACTACACTGTAGCCCCTCGTTTTACGTGTCGGTGTCTTAAATGAGCACCAATCTTTAATGGATAAGAGCAAGATAAGAAGGTATTGAAACCATACCCAAGTGAAAGGAAACACTATCCAATGCAGGAAAGGCACCACTTGATACCTCACTAGCACACCACCATTAATCTCCCATTGAGGTCAATACCCTTGTCAGTGCCTTGTAAGTGCCCTACTCCACACCCACATATTCAGCTACAGCCTGGCACACTTTTCAGGAGTGTGTTGCTCCTATGGTAAAAAGAGCTGTCAGTAGGTACCCTCTTTTCAATAGAAGTCATGCTCTGCTTCAACATTCAACTTGCACTCACCACATTAGTCTGAAAAGTCACCTGCCTTGTTTAAAACAGAGAGAGCTGCACTATCAGGTACCTACTCATGTCACACACTCTATAGTATATTATACTGACTGACTTCTCCCAACTAGGTACCTTCTCAAATCCCCTTTTTTAGCACCATACTTGAATGACCACTTGTGAGCAACAAAAGGGACAAGTTATAGCTACATAAAAAAAGAAAGGACTGGAAACGAGGGCATTTTTAGCCAGCTCTTCCTTTTACCATAGGAGCTCCAGGGCTCTCATACTAGAGAGGTTGTTTTTGGATAACACTTTAGCTCATTTTTCCACTCAGTCTAATTAAATCAAAAGCTCCAATACAAAGCTTGGATTGCATCAAAGCCAAATACAATTGTCCAATTGTACTGACCACTGATTGTGTATATTATAAAATACCACATTTTGTATCACTGCATAACTTTAGGAATATGCTGTTATGGCCTTGCTATAATGGTATCATGGTGAACAGGAACAAAAGTCCAAGTTGTTTCCTGCAAATGAGATGAACACACTTATCCAAACTTACAAATTGTTGATTTGATCCGAGAAAGCCATGAGTGCCTGATAGAGGGATAAAATGGATGGCTTTAGCATGGATATGGGTACTGACAGCAGACACTAAGTTACTTTTAGCATCTCAACATTGAATATTGTAAGGGAACTATTGTATTGTTACCGGTATTGATACTCAGGTGGAGCCACTGCTAATCCAATACAGGTGTGTTACCTGTCAGGTGTTGACCTACATTGCTGCTATCAACCCCCATGCTGGAGGGACTGGTGCTTGGTCACGACTCGGAAAAAATGCCAAATAAGTTGAATTATTAACGCATCAGACTAAATTAACCTGAAATAATACAAAGGAACAATCAAATTGGTCTGCACGGAGGTTAACCCTAAATTATCAATCACCTTTGTCTCCAATCTCAAAGGTAGTGCGGGAGTAAACTGATGCAAACCAAGTACATGGTTTTTTAAAATTACGGTGAGTGACTCAATGGACAAATGTAGGTCTAGCTGCTATGGTTAAAGATCTCACACAATTACCTCAGTAATATTATCTCATTCGATTGGGCAACAGAAGGGCGCATCTTTGAGCTACACAATATAGCTCTGCTTCTAGCTGTGGGTGAGTGTATTCATGATTTTCATAGAGTAGGTTTTCTAACAGTTGCAATTTCGTCAAAGTGGTAAATTGCAGACAATCAGGCCAAGTGGAATACCTGCTTAAAGACAAACGCTACCTGGTACACAGAAGCCACCTGGTGGTAGAAATCAGAACTCATCATTTATACTATTTTAATAAGTTTTCTCACCCCACCTGGACCACTTTACCTGTGCATATTTTTTTTCAGCTCATTTCTGATCACTATAGATACATTAAGGATATTTACATGCCATTTAAATTCCCATAGGACCCTATAGTTAAGGGAAAATTAATTTTCTTGAACAATTCACAACTTTTTCATTTCAATAATGACCCCCCATTTTTCTTCTTTTAAAATGTTTGTAAAGATGTCCTTTATATACTCAGAGAGTGTCATAGATGAATCAATAGAAGGTTGTTCATCGTCGTGCAAAATATGAAAAATGTTTTTCCCATTCATATCTATAGCTAAGGCATTTTTCAATTAAGTGGTCATAAAATCAAAATTAGCATGGTGACATAGGGATTTGTTTTTGCATTTTCCTATTCCTTATATGCCAAACTATTACTATGCAAAGTTATTTGAGATTATCAATATAAGATATAACATCGGTCAGACTGTAGCATTTGTTTTTAAAAATTCCTAGGTTCCCAAGCGCGCTTTAAAACGTGGTTTTGGGCTAAAATGGGGTTTGAATACATATATATTGAAGTTAGCTATCATCCAGATACTTCTACTGGTCCAATCTGCAAAGTTAGACCCTCTATAGAACGGCCATGACATCCAAATCACAATACAACCATCCATTTTGCTCTAGCTTCATTATACAAAACACAGGGAGTCAAAACTTGAACATGAGCTGTAATATTATGTGATTAATTAGAGTGCCACCCTCCAGGGGGCGAATACCAGACATGACACCAATATTATGCTAGATCATATATATCCAATGTCCTGAACACCCGTTAGAGTATAAAAGAAATGTTCATATCCATAGAGGTAATCCATGTATTGTTACTAGCACATTATGTCTCCTGAGTGATGGTACACATATGGGGTGATTCAGTAAAGGATGTTCACCAACCTGAGAACCAATAAAATCACAAACTCAATATTATTTAACAACACTTTATTTTATTGAAAGCCCTGTATCTTGGCTTGTTAGAAAGGTTGATTCAAGTCAACAACTCCAAATGCGTCAGTTTTTATAGCCTGTGGAGTAAAACCATAATTCTTTACCCTCACGTACGTAACGTTTTTAAACAAACAGTCATAAAAGCTGTTAAATATCATCCTATGTACATCAGATTTCATGTCCAAAATGTTACAATACATGCCTTAAGGTGTAGCAAAAATGAAATCCCTGCACCAAGAACTTTTTATTACACCTCATCGCTAAATATGGAGTTCAGTGAAAGTTTTGAATATGTAGCCTAGCATTCTTAACTTTTCCCTCAAACATTTAAAAATAACTAGATCTTTATGAAAAACACTCTCTATTATCTAGAGTGTCCCTACTTTCAAAAAGATGTCACTCTTTTCCAACAATACATATACATTCTGGTCCAGATCTGCAAAGGCACTTCTGAATACCAAAGAAAAAAAATGTTACGTATGTGAGGATTTGGATAGAGCAATACTTTTAAACATCACAGATCATCTGCTTCATATTTCTTGTACAGGACTTGTTAAATTAATAGTTCAAATGCATATCTTAACACACTAGACTATATTATGGGTCATTTTCATCTCACTCTGAGTGCATGCTATCCTCATTGGGCAGCCTGTCCTCCTCAGAAACTTGCAGACTGCAAAAGATTGAATATAATTGTTGAACAACTAAGGTGAGTAATATCAAGCAATTATACTCTAATATTTACAGTTTCTCAAAGGGGATGAGAAGTTAGTAGAAACAAAAAATTGTGTATGGATAGAACCCCACAAATATCATTACTGACTGACAGTGCAGCCTTACCCTAGAATATAGCAACCATAAAAACATTTTGAAAAAAAAATTGCAGGAATGCTACATTCACTAATATTTTAGTTTGGGGAACCATATGTGCATTTAATGGTGAATTATGTATAGTCTGGGTGGGTCTGAAGTGCACATTGTAACCAAAATGAACAAAACCTCACATACGTAATGTTTTCAAATTTGTGGGAAACTTGCAGAAATTTAAATGGTAAGTGCCTTAATTCTATCCAGGACATTAGATAGGGACACTTTTATAAGATTATCAACCAATCTATTTGAAAAATTCTATTTGGAGGTGTGTGGTGCAACACATATAGTAAACACCTCACATACGTAACGAAATGCTGAGGAGGGGGGAAAAAGGAATACTGCTGGCAAAGTACATACCAAAAGAGAGGTTATATGTACTGAAATGATTGATTGTAGGTCCAGGAGTAAATGAACAATGGTAAGATCAGGTAATCTTGCTAAATAATGCACTTTTGGGGTGTGGGAGGTGAAAATTTCGAAAAATAATCTACACTTCTCACCCCAGACAGGCTGGGATGTCATTTCAAAATATCCAAACTGGACCTAATGAACCCTAGCAGTAAAGGTAAGCCCTAATTTCAACAAATAATAATGATTTGGGGATAAATATACAGCAGGAGTAGCTCAGGAAGGGCAATTTCCATTCCCCAGTGAAAACGTTACGTATGTGAGGAAAATAAAGCCTTAAAGAGTATGGGGCTTCCTGGCCAAATTAAATGGCATTACCAAGCTGCTATGGCCAGTCTATGGCTTGGAACTTTCAATCAGAGGGAAATAAAACCTAAAATACATCATTTCAATGCAATCAAAAACAATTGCAGACCCTCACATATATAACACACACTATTTCATGAGAATTTGATTGAAATTCCTTACCTTTTTGAGAAATTTCAGTGTAAATGGAGCTGCAAAATCACAGTAGACTGTGAGCTTAGCTAATTTGAGATCCTCTGAGTGACTTCCAGTGGTCGGTCATTTCTGCCAGGGCAACTGGAAACATTTCCTTTCTCCTCCACATATTTTCGTTATGTATGTGAGGATTTCCACACCGATACCAAAAGACCCCCTCTGTGGCCTTACTATGCAGACTTGAGCCATGATTTTTGTTTTAATCATTTAATTCATATACATACTACACTAGAATAGACTAGAAATAAAGAATCATTTATTTAGATAGCCTACAGACATCTAAAAGTGTACCTCACATACTTAATGTTTTGGGGAGTTGAATTTTGGTTTATGAGACCTAGCTTGTATCTGCAGCAAACCAGCACTTTCATTTATTTACCATCAAAACCCCCCTAGGGACCCTCCTCAACACAGGTAATAAGAACAGTGAGGATACTTTTTTAGCATGGAAGTTTAAGGTGTAAAAAAAGTGTTACATATGTGAGGATGCTCACAGTTTGATATTATAACACATGTGTGAAAGACAGTTGAGGAAGGGACATGGCAAAAGTCTTTTTAATAGATAGCTATGCCCTCTAACCAAAGGCAAAATAGGTTTATCAGACCCTAATACTGCCTAGCTTAACAATAGATAGGTGGGAATGATGGAAAATTGGACTAAAAAGGGTATTTTTGGTGTATTGTCCAACTTCGAGCCTCTGTAACTCATCAAATTATAGGCTGATATACATAAATTTGCCCTCTACTTAAAGCTCAAGATGTTTTCTATCAGATGTGACTAAAATAATGAAGAATAGTGGTCTACATTCTTTACTGTAGCTCCTCAAAGCTAAAATCCTCTCAAAATAGGCCCAAACATTGCTCAGTGGATCTGCCCATATATATGCAGAATTGAATGAGGCCACAGAATTGCAGGTATTATGGATGGGGGGGGGGCGGCTATATATTACACAAGAGAAACCAAATACTACCAAATGACAACAAATGGAATGTTTTGGTAACTATGGTTACCAAACCTGACCAATACATTCCATGTCCTTCACTGAAAGCCTTCACTGAGTTATGAGTATTCGGGAAATGTAATACAGAGCTAATATCAAAATAACACATGGGCTTATCAACTAAGTGATATAATTGTGAGATAATATAAAATCTTGAAATAATTCTGGGCACCAAAAGGTTAAGCTGAAGCAGCAGTTGTTTTTTTGAGGCAGTGAGCAGACAGGTAAATAAGTAGATTAGATAAGATGGATGGCACACGACCTACATGTTATTTAGTTGCAAAGCCTGGCCCTCATTTTCTCTACATGACCTGTCGATAAATCGACTAGAGAGTCTTGTGCTACTAGACTTCTGCTATCAATCTTGATATCAGACAGCCAGCATGTACATTAATAAGAACAGAAAAGTGTGATTAATTTTCTTGGCGCAAAACAACATGGCGGATATCTTATAACTGCTACAGGCAGTGTGCTATCAAACTAGCTATACCCCCCTTCCTTGATTTGGGTAATCTTTCATTCTTAATGTAGACCGGAATTATAGTCAATATTGGCAAATGGTGGGTCATCATTGGTGATACAGTCAGCAATGTTTATTTAGCATTCAAATCATTCAATTTTCTAAGGTAGTTTACTGGGTGCAAAACAAGTACAATATATGATAATGATATATATATATATATATATATATATATATATATATATATTTATATATATATATATATATATATATATATAGTAAATTCTTTCCTAGATCCTAGGCATTGTAGTGCTTATATGCTAGGCCCCCTATATAGCTCCATTGTATAACCAATAAACCTGATGGCTGGATGTGGTCTTAAACACCCATATTGAAAAATACATGCTGGCAAGGAATGTATCAGTATATTGTTACACGATCTGTATACAGCTGGGTGATGAGGATGAGTGGTTGATAAATATGATAGCACAGTACTATTATATCATAGTTATGTTCAGCAGTTTGGGTAATCTTTTTTAATACTAGCCCAGCAATTTGTCGTCATCTCCTGTCATAGTTGGTGATGGGTGGTGAATCTTTTTTCTAGTGATAATGCAGTGCATGACCTTGTGCCACCTCCCGTCAGTATTCACTCATCATCACCATTCATCACCTGCCTTAGAAATGTTGTGAGGTGAGTCTACATGACCTTTCGCCAGCCCCCATGAGGGTTCACTCATCATGGCAATTCATCAGTGTTTTACAAAAGTCATGAGTTGAATATGCATGACATTTCACCAGCCCCTGTCAGTTTTAGCTCATCATGACGATTCATCACCAGGATGTCAGCATTAACAGACTAGGATAACTCTATAGTTTGATTCTGTCTTTGCTTTGTGGATGGGGCATTGAAAAAAAGTGTTATTATACATGATCCTAGGCTATATATGGATCAGTTCCTTTATGCTAGTGAATAGCATGAAAGTGTAGAACATAATGATTGTTATAATTATGGTTATGTGTTCATATTTAAGACATAAATGATAGTTTCTTTGTCTATGGGATTTAACACTGAATTGATATTGTGCCCATACACATTGTATTTAGGCATTGATAGACCTTGGTCTGACAATAATAAGAAAAGTTGATGTGCTCTGACCTTTATGGTGCGTTACATCTATAGAAAAGAGGTAAGAACAGTTAGTGATAGAGCATTACATTATTGCATTGGGTGATAATAGGGGCACATACTATTGTCGCACCCAAATCATAGCATCTCTCACAATGCATGACATATCCTCAGGATGTCATCAGCAGTCTCACTCACCATGACCAGCTATCACTGACAGTGACCACCAGCCTAGTTCACTGTGTTCTGATTGGTCCATTACAAATTTCCTCCAAATTTCTGAGAACAAAGAAGCCTACCCAGATTTCACAACAGACAGGCAGAGACTGGCAAGGAGAGCAGATGTGAGGTGAGTTGGCTCCTGGTGTAATATACAGTTTACATACATCAACTGATATTGTCTGTTAGGTCTTGTACACCTTGTTTAATTACATTAATTTCTGATTTACAGAATAGCAGGCAGAACTCATATTCACTGGCTGGTTGTTCACATCAATTGGTAAATCTAATGGTGGATAAATTCTTGAGACCTCCTGCACCATTAAATATCCTTGTATGGCTGTGCATGTCATTAATGTTTAACCAGGAGACGGGAATAAAGGTTTGCATGAAATTTAGCATGCACCCTCTTTGTGTGAATTATTGTTTATGATATAATAAAAGCTATACATATTTCATAAACTTGTGATATAGTACTGCATTCATGATTAAATGTCTTTTATTTCCTTTAAACATCTTTGAACAGGGACTTTCACAAGTAACTAAAGGGAGCATCTATCAATAACAGAAGCATGGATGGAGAGGACCACAATGAACAGCTAAATCAATGATATTTAAATTGATGAATAAGTGAACCCTTCGTCATCTGTGGTGACCCTGTGTAATGACGACTGTCATCTGTGGTGACCCTGTGTGATTAAAACCATTGTCATCGCTGGTGACCCTGCATGTTCACGACCATCGTCTTCACTGGTGACCTTGTGCTATAGCAACACATGACCAGATTTCTTTTCATAAGACCATGGTTGTGAGGGCATCACACAAGGTGGCGAAAGGCCAACACAAGTTGCTGGGAGTTTTGAATATATTAAAAGATCTTCAATTAAAGTATACCTCAGCTTAAATTGGTTCCAGCGACATACAGCTCTATAGTATGCGCTCCTATGTACTATTGGTTCAAATATATGTGGAACAATCAACCCTTTTCCCTAGTAATAATGGGTACCAATATTTCTATTATCTATTATTCCTTTATGTTGTGCTACCATTATGCCCATAAAAGAAGAGATGATGGTCATGTATCACATCAAGATCTGTAAAAATTTATACTCATTTGAATGATACTTGGGCCAACTGCTAGATTTAAGCCATAACTACATCCAGCACTCAGGAGGCCATTTCTTAACAGCATACGACTACACCCTTCAAGTCGTGCCGAAATCCCCATAGGAATACCATTGGCATTTAGTAGTCATAAGGCTGTGAGTGATCGTAGTACCTTATCTCTTCCTTTACCAACTACACATTAATGCATAGTTTCGGCCAATTTTGGCAGCTTTTGGCCACTATTGAGTACACTATAACTTCCACAAAATCCATTGAAACTCTTTGAATTTGTTGGTAGCCCTAGCTTGAATCTATTTCACCACACAGTCCAAAGAGTTAGTCTCTGTCTCTTATACTTTTAGCATGACAGTTTTACAAACTTTAGACAAAACCTTAAATTACCCTAAAGGGCTTCCATAGATTTATTTGATATTAAGGCTAAAAATCATGAAAAATTTCCAATAGTATTATTTTTTTGGTGAAAATTGACTTTGTACATTTCTTCATGCTCAACAAAATGGCATGGGAAATCTTTGTGTATTTTGATGCATTATTGGCCATTTTGGCTGGTTACCATGGCAACAGATATGACAAAAATGCCGATTTAGCATGGTTTTGGATGGCATGGTAACCGAAAAAGTATATCTTCCAAAATTCATTATCTGCCAAAATTTCAACAAAACTAAATATTTACTACAATATGCACTTAACATCATTGCAATCGATACATGGAGTGCTGAGATATTGCAGTTTGAAGTTTACTCATGAGATCAGCCTCCTGATTAGCCTAGCATAACCCGTCACTATTTCCCTTCTAATTTGAATATTCACATAATTCAAACAGTTTTTGAGAGTTAATGTTATGAACTAAAACCCAAAAATTTGCTCTGAAATACTCTGGTAAAGGAAGAGTTAAGAAATGGCCTCCTGAGGTTCCTGTTAACAAGCTTTAGTAACAGTGTATATGGAAATACTACCCTTAGGCTCTACACCCATATGCAACATGATGGGTCATAACCCCTTACTGTGCCATAGACTAAAGCTATATATAGCTCATATGTAATGTCATGCAAACTGAAGATGACAAGGCTGCTAGTTTCTCGCATAGGTAATACTCAGGGTCAATTCTCTACAGATACCAACCATCATGTCCAATCTATTTTAGAGTATATAGGAGGGGTTTGAAATTTCACCTCCAGGGAGAGGTTTGAATGTGTAATATGTGAGCCAGCAAGCAGACATGGGGGTTCCTGTGGGATTTAGTACCTGATTTGGGCACCAGGTGCACCACTATGGGCGTAGAATAGGAGAAATATGCCTAAAACTGTTATAGGCCTTTTGAAAGAACATTACACAAGGTTTACCATGGTGAAAACAAAATAAAAATACCATTTCTAGTCAAAATGTATGGGCAATGGAATACAATTTTTATGCTTATTTAGCTAATTAGCATAACTTATGCTAATTATAGATGTATCTCATGACCAATTAGATGTACCGCTTATTGACATTCACACAATGGTCATACCTACCCATATTTATCAAGCCATTCCTCCAAAACTAACAAGATAAATCTTCTCATGCAATATTTCACTGTAAAGCAATGATTTGAATTTTGAAATTCACTTTTAGAACGGAGCACCCTTTCTCCTTGCCTGTACACATATTCTACAAATGACTCATGAAGATCCAATCACTTGTTTAAATTGATGGAAAACCGTTTTCATATTAAAATGCATCAATCAGGACCTCTACAAATCCAATTAAAGTGAATACAGACCTGAAATGCTATCTCCTTGGAAGAAACTAATTTGTGCAGCTTGGCTCAGACATAGATACCACACACTATTGTGATTCCCATTGGACATTGTATCAAGTTCACAGTCAACTAGATAAGAAAGCACCCTAAGAAAGCTTTGAGACCTTCTGTAGCACAGTAACAAAATGGTGGGAATCAGGTAGCTCTTATTACACTTTCTTCCCAGCAAATTGTCGTTATCTGTCGCCATGATTGGTCATCAATGGTGACTCCTTTCTGAGTGATAACTCACTGCGTCATCTTTCGCCACTGTGTGTAAGTCTCACATGGCATGGCGATTTATCACAACAGTCGCCAACATGATCTCACTCACTGCATGAGTATGTGCCACCCCTTGTCATCCCTCACAAAGCATGGTGACTTATCGCCACCATCGCCAACATGGATCTCACTCACTCCGTCCATATGTGCCACTGTTTGTCAACTCTCATTCAGAATGGCAACTTTTCACCTGCATTGCCACATGGCTCTCACTCAGTGCGTGAGTGTGTATCACTCCTAGTCAATCTTCTCTCAAAATGGCGACTTATCACCACCATTGCCAACATTGGTCTCACTCAATACGTGAATTTGTGTCACTCCAAGTCAATGCTCTCTGAGGATTGCATCATCTGTCACTCACTCTCACTCACAGTGGCAACTTATCACCACCATTGCCAAAGTTGTTGAGACAGCACCACTGAGGCCATGTGATCACCAGCATTGCTATTCCTGGTGATCTTGTGCTATAGCGACGTCGTGTTCCATCTAGCAACATGTGTGAGCCACTTCACACAGGTTGACGAGGAGTCACGCCAATTTGCTGGGAATATTCGATTAGCTATGCAGACTAAGTTGTCTACTTCCCTTACCTGATATGATTCAGCTGACTTAAGCTGGTCCTTAGGATGTGAAGAGGCATTTTCCCTGTGAGACAACAGTAGAGGAGTCTTATGCAGAGGAAGCAATAGGCAAATCTGTAGTGGTGCTCCTGAAGATGTAAGGATGATCTCTATTGAGAATTTGTAGTATAGAGATACCTACAAGTGATTAGGTTGAAATAGAACACCAACACTAATTATCTGATTTCTAACCTGTGAGGGGCCTTTGAGTGAACATTATGTTAAGGCCTAAGTTACCCTGCCCAAGGAGAGAAATATTTGCCAAACGCCTGTTATGTATGGCAAAGGTCTTGTGGGACAATCTATATGCATGCGAGTATGAGGGAGGTGTTTTTTTAAGTAAGAGAGCAGCCAAGGATGTGCCTTCACACACTCACACACAAAAAAACTACATGTTGGACGCATTTGAAAAACCCATTGTATCTTGGAGATTTTGTTACCAATAAAAATCTTTCGATCAATCACAATTTCTCTTTTTACAGTTTACAAGGGCATACTTCTGGGATCCACATTTACAAATACATAGACACACGGAACATTTGTGTGTGTGTTCCTTTTGGAATAGTAGCTTGAACCTTCACCAGTTGCAATGGCTTGCCTTTAGCACTAAAACGAAAATATAAAAAAAAAACACTTCCTTGCAAACGAAACAGATTGCCCATACTCCATACAGTAACATTGTGAGCTCTCATTTCCTTCCTTCCACACCCAAGAGAGTGGAAGGCCTTTAAAAGGGGGCTTCCACACTTTACATAGATTTTAAATGGTCTGAAGAAGAAACTAATCTTTCAGCTTGCCTAACAAGCTTGTTCATCTTGCTATAAACTGAAAGGCATCCCACTTTACACACATATATTGGCATTTGACTTTGAGTGAGTATATACTGTTTTCTACACACATCTATATCAAATTATCTGTAATAAAGTGAATTTTTGTTAAAAAACACACAAAAGAAACAAAACCAATAGAGTCCCGCCTCAATTGTATCTCACATCTTTAGTCTACAGTCAATTAAATGAAAAGGGCCTCCAGGTGTTTGCGCAGAGCTAAGAAAGTACCTCAGTTTATCACACGGTTTCTGGAATTCTGAGTGCTTTTCCTGGATATTCCCATGCACATACCTGTCAAAATTGCATGGCATGATGCCTGCATCATGACTTTTGTAAGGCATGCGGTTATCCATGGATAACATGCCTCCTTACATGGATAACATGCCTCCTTACATGTGGAGGAACATATTTAAAACCGTTTTACCCCAGCCGGGAATCGAACCCGGATCGCCATATTGAAATGCGAGAATCTTACCTCTAGACCAAGCTAACGATGGTAAAACAAAGGTTAAAATCCGTACTCACCCAGAACAGCACATTGACCTCCATGTTTGACATCGAATTTCTTACGATTTGGAGCAGAAATGTAAGGAATCCAGCTCACAGAAGACGTATCACACATCCATTTTGATGATAGCATAGTCTTTAACCTTCGCCATTACGAAATTAATTAAATAATCCATCATATCCAACATGAATCAATCCATGTGCCATTCTCCTCCGTTGAAAGTAAACCGGAGGTCGCCCTGTGACCTATATATTTTTTTACCTCCCCTACCATGAGATTTCCACAACTTTGGCTTCTTCATCCTCTTTCCTCACCAAAACACCTATTGTATAAGGTCTATTATGAAGTTAGGCTCAACCTCGGACGAGGAGCTCTCGAGGGTATGCATGACCTTATGAAGGACCATTTTGTATTCAAAGTATACGAAAACAAAAAAGAATATGTTACCCTCACTTTCAACCCAAAAGAAAAACTCATCAAGGGTTAAGCCAAGGGTGAAATGAGCACAGTCAGCATATGTACGCTTCTGATGTACAGAATTGCCCATTGACGAACCTTAAGCTCTATTTGAGTAAATTGTGTCCCGAAAACCAATCTTTTTATCAAACACCTTAGTATAAGTGATTCGCAAACCATCCAATTTGGTATACAAAATCACCTGTTGGTATAAACTCGCTAGGAAAACTAAGAGTAACATTTCAAAGGAAGCTAAATTGTCTCAGGTCTATACCAATCATAGTGTCCGAGCGACATGTGTCATGACCCAACGCTAAAGGTGTCCGGTCATGGGACATTAAGTCTGTGACAGGACACAAGAGTGAGAACTCCATTGAATATTACTCGAAAACACAGGATGAACCAAGACGCGAAATAAGTCTTAAGTTGTCCCGTAGAGTACCATCTTCTACTGTGAGTAAGCCTTCACCTGACATCATACCTCCTGGTACTGTTACCAAACCTCTAAATAACACTAATGATGTACCATGTACCTCCAACAGTGCCACTGATATGAGTGTAAATGTCAACAGGGTGGTGAACTTAGAACAAAACCCTCAGGCCACCACAATTTTCTCTAATGTGTCCTTCAAAGACTGTACAATCACTGTGAATTACATGTAAACATATGTATGATTTTTCATATTAAATTGGGTTTAGTACTACTCAATGCGTAAATGACTAATTAGTATTAAGCGTAAATGTGGTAGATGTGTCCACGCAATATGCATCTATGCGCAAGGGTTACAATTGTTCATTAAGATGTGCCCACCCATTTGTTTATTATCATAAATTTTTATATATGATTTGTTGTTACTTGTTAAAATAATCTTTATTAAAGATATTTGCTCTGTTTTCTACTACTGTGTGAGTGTTATTCCTTTTCAACTCTTAGAGACATGACATTAAACTTTATTCTATAATCTATTACACACACTAAAATTCAATATATATGGGTCAGGTCGCCAGAAAGCAGTAGATTTTGTGTTTTTTGGTCATTTTGGACTCTTATGGCTCTAGAGAAAAAAGTTGCAAATCAATCTTGTTTTACATAGACTCATTTGATAGATAGCACTTAGGGCTATCAGAAAGATGTAAATTTGTGGCCATCCATCAAAAACTCTCAGACTTATAGCTTGCCGAAGTGAGAAAAACAGTCAAATTTGTTCTTTTTTGATTTTTTGTACTTTTTACAAATGTTCTGTATTGAATAAAAACATCTGGAGTAACCCAAAGTTATTTTTTGTATTGTATATGATCATAGGTATCATTTCCATCAGGTTTGAACATGTTACGGAGTGAGGATTTTTCATTGTGTGTCTTTGAAAATGGAAATCTGTAATTTGTAACGTCCGATACCAAAATCTAAATCAGTTATAAAACATGGAAAAAATTAATCTTCATAATCTTTGTTATTACCCATATGAAGGGCTTTATTATCTCCTACTTTGGCGAAAAAATTGTGTGTCCAGCAGCATTTGTCTCCATGTGAGAGCAGCTTATGTGAAATAATTCTGATAAAAGTACCGGACTTTACGTAACGTCCGGTACTTTTATCATCATGTAGGAGGCAGTCTACTGTACATGCATAACTCAAATTCTGTTCCATTCTGTAATTGAGGTCAATAATAGATGTATTGGCCTTGTTAATTAATGTATTTGTTATGCATAATGGGACATTCTTATATTACTGAGAGCAACTTCAATTACCTCTATATTTCATTATTTTGGTACCGGACGTTACATGACACAAAACAAGCAATAAAAATGGAACCGGATGGGCTAGATCGGTATTTTTTGGTTTTCTGAGTTGAGCGGAAGTCCCTTCACAGTTGTGTTAAGGTTATATAAAGGAATTAGAAAATTAATTTTAATGGCCCTTCAAGGGCAGAATCTTACACTTTCTGACGACCTGACCCATATGCTCCCTCCGTTTGCCCTCCTCCGCGAAGCAGCTTCTTTCTAGGTCAGCCTCATTTTCATTTGCCAAGATGAAGAAGATGGCAGACATGGTTATCCTCTATATTTACTGTTGGATTATTGGATTTTACGTTGAAATTACGAAACGGCAAGCTTATTTATGGACAGTACCAAATATGGAATATCTACTTTTATACCACGATTTCTGGCTTACACAGTGCTTTTTTGGGGTCTATTCCCATCCACATATCTGTCAATATTGCACACCCTATAGGCTGTAACATCAATTTTGGAAGGCGTGCGGTTATCCATGGAAGGCGTGCGGTTATCCAGGGAAGGTGTGTGGTTATCCAGGATAACAGCACGCCTCTCATGTCCTTCCATGTCATATGTTACATGTTAAAACCCACGAAATTTACAAGCCCTGGGCAGGGCTCGAACCTAGTCTCAGATCCCTAGTCCAACTCCCTATGCATTGCGCCACAGGGACTGACAAGAAATGCTTGGTTCGAACCACGTCTCGATATGATATGGGAAGGAGTCGACTATGGGCTGACCTCTACCATAACCACGGGACGCATTCAAATATATCCAAGCCGACACGGCCACTGAAGGAGGAGACGCGGTGGTCTAGCGGTTAGCACGTTGCGCTCAGCCGTCAGAGGTACATGGATCGAGCCCCGGTCTGGGCGCATCTTTTTTCGCTGTGTGCGCTGTCGCTGTCCGCTGCCGGGCGAGGAGGTGTATTATACACAAACATAACAGCGAGACGCGTCTTTTTTCGCCGTGTGCACTGTCGCTGTCCGCTGCCGGGAGAGGAGGTGTATTATACACAAACATAACAGCGAGACACGTCTTTTTTCGCCGTGTGTGCTGCCGCTGTCCGCTGCCGGGAGAGGAGGTGTATGTACACTATTTTTTGCCGTGTGCCGCTGCCAAGCCTAGCCGAGACGGCCGCTGTAGCTGTCCGCTGCCGGGCGACGAGGTGTATGTACCTGTGTACACACACTATGGCTGGCTTTGAGTCCCGGGGAGGGGGAATAATTTTTGTTTTAAAATTGAATTTATTGGTATTCTATTGATTATTTATTGGTTTCGTGGTATAAAATAAGTAGTCAATGGATAACTCATGACTGGTGTGGGTTAGCAAAGGCTAATAACACTCGGCCTACGGCCTTGTGTCATTATCCTTCACTAACCCACACTCGTCATGAGTTATCCATTGGTTACTTGTTCACTAATAATCTTAAAGATGGCTACTGGAAACGTATATGCTTCACAATCCAATGCGTTTCATGCCGATTCATCGTGCACAGCAAAAGTCACGACTGGCGCTGTTCCTTGGGCTTGGTCAATGAGATTGAAACATTGATTTAAGGGGGGTTTCATGTAATAAAATAAGTAGTCAATTATAATTCATGACTTGTGTGTGTTAGCAAAGGATAATTACGCCCTCGTGTAATTATCCTTTGCTAACACACACTCATCATGAATTATCCATTGATTACTTGTTTAATAACGTAATGGTGGGAAACAGGCAACTTTTTTTTTGTTAGAACCACAGACAGAGATAAGCTGATATGTGTGTAACAATAGTGTAAGGGTTTGTGACCTTACGGACCTGGGGGAGGGGTTCGGGTCTTACGGTTCGGAAAGAAAGAGTAAGACAGTATTCCAAGTGTATGCCAACGGTTAGGTTTATTACTTAATGCACACTCACGGCTGCCGGATGATATCAAAGAGGCAGCTAATATTAAAAGACAGTGGTTTACGTAGTGTGGAGGCCAGAAGGGCCTCTGACGTAGCGGCTGAGCCCTGGGCTTTATATACGGACCCAGGTGTTCGTCGTCAGATGTCCCCACAGACCCGGATCGGTGCTGCCACCTATCCGGAACCTGAGGAACGTCCGACGACTCGACTCACCCGCCACGTCAGACGGTACCCAACTCCTATGGTTTAGTAAAGTGTACCTCTACACCACTCCCCCAGACATTTAGGAGGGTGTTATACATATAATATTACTAGGATAACATTTCTACATGTCTAAACCTTTAGTAATAGAGGTACAACCATAGGTATAACATTAACACCAAATAAATTGTGAACCGGATGTCATATATATATATATTCGATAGTGAAATGTAGTTACATATAACGATTAGGACGTTGAAATATTATACGAATTACTTGAGGAAGAGACAGTTATGTGAAACGGAACTGTCTATTTAATTATTATACCACATAATATTCTATTATATTTCAGGTATAATTAATAAGACAAGTAATATGAATCGTATACATGTGATGATGACAGCTATGTGTAACGGAACTGTCGATAATAAAATATATCACACAATAACATCCGTATGTGTGTTTGTAGTATTGACACCACATTTGAATATGTAGTCTTAAAGAAGACTGTTATAGTAACATCACTATCTAATGACATGTCGTATATTAATATTATACGAATCCGTTAAAGATTCCGTGAGTAGTACGAATAGGGATATATATACCATACACTTAGAAAAAAAGAAAAAATTCACGGTGTGGTAATGAATATGATAATGATATATTATCACCGTGTATCTAACAATCTTTATAGCACCAGATCAATATACTTATTATATAATTTTGTCTTGCAGGACAATAATATGTGTTTTCTGGTGAGATTTAACGGATCTTATAATATGAATACTAATAATAATCAGAGATCCGTTTCAAGAAAATATTTATGTACCCGTATCATAATATGTATCTAGTGGATATGTACATACATGTAATATTATAGAAAAAATAGAAATATGACATTATACACAATATACAGGAATTATAAATGCTGCTGAAGTCTTCTGCTGTATCCTCCGGGTACTAGTAGGTAGGTGTGGTCAGCTAACCACGGGATGGACGTGCTAAAGTTTATAGTTTCCTTATGCAGAGTGAACACGGTAGTTGATTTGGGGCAGCTACCCACAATCCTCTAGTAGTGCTAAAGTTTGTAGTATATCCGAATGGTGTAGATTTGTAGAATAATAGTCCGGATGTGTCAACTATGTAGAGAACGTAATCCTTTTTAAGCTTAGTTGACATGAGTAAAATAATAGTCCGATATAGGTTGATCCGGAAGTAATAGTAGTATTGATATAAGTCCATTCGGGAGTACAGATGAGTTGTGGAGGTAAATCGTAAAGTCCATCCTAGTAATTGGTTAGCACGGGTAACAGCAGGAGTCTGGAACTGGCATCCGGATACGTCTCACAGCAGCAAGTCTACTATCGGATTGTTCATGGATGAAGTTATAAATCCGAATAGGCTATTCAGGGTGCAATAAATGTTATACAACCTGAATTATATAATAGACTGGTCAAAGGAACCCGGAACACATACCATAGGTGTTCATTCACTAGTGAATAAAACATTCGCAGACCTATAGGGTTCCGCAAAGACTATATCTGTTCATTTGGTGTTGGAAAAAAAATTATGGAAGAAATAACCCTAGCATGCTTAAACGGATTTCTTAGCATGCTTCTTCTTCAGAAGAGCTAAAGCCGACTCGGGAGTGCCGTCCCACTCGTCCAAGTCGACTCCGAACACCCTCATGAACTTAGTGTTCAGATTGGTGTTCCGAGTGATCTCCTCCTTTACACGCTTTTCCAACACGTGTACATCCATAGCTGCCTTTTCTTGGGCAGCTGCGGCAGCCTCCTCCTGGGCCTTCACATCGTCCCGGATGAGGGTCTCGAGACGTTGCTTTTCAGCGTCGCCCACCTGTTTCATACATAACAGAGTTTCGTTTAGGAGACCCTGATGAAACTCGGTCGCTTTCTCACGAACGCTCTTCTCCCAATGGGTGTAGATGGCCTTCTGGACATCTGCCTCCCCTTGGCGAGACTTCTCGAACCAAACTTCCGCATTACCGGTTTTAATGGTAATAGCGTCCTTTGGTTTCTCAGGTGCAGCGACAGCCTTGGGAGGAGTCGAGGCGGCCTGTGGACCACTTCCGGGTTTAGGACTTCCGGACACACCTGTCGTTGGTACACAGAAGGCAGGTGGTACATTCTGTTTCAGTCCCATTTGCAGGTACATGTTTAACTGCTCCTGGGTAAAGGTAACTGGTGGGGCGGCTGGAGCGGATGCAGATCCGGCGGCAGCAGATGCGGTGGTCTTTTTTGGCATAAGGCGACCATCCTTTCCTACCACCAAGGTCTGGCTCTCAGGTCCAGGTCTCTGGTTTAAGGACGGAAAGTTTCGAGAACTCACTTTCCCAGGAGTAGTATATACATGCAAACTGAGCGCAATGGATTAGCTACTAACTAGGTCATGACCTACTGGTAGACCGGAAGTGACCTAGTTTTAACCAATCAGAGGGCTGGATTTGACAGGAAGTGACGTCATAAGGTCATGACCTAGTTTTTTCGACCAATCAGAGAGCTGGATTCCATTTGACCTAGTGACCTGACCTAGATGCATAAATTAAAAGAATTGTGCAATACCTAGAGCTGACCTACTTGCAAACCGGAAGTGACCTACTAACCTACTTGCAAAAACGTATGACCTACGTATGAGGGTGTATTGTGCAATCCTTGAAAGAAATTACACAATAACCATGACTCATTTTCTGATGCAATGTTCCTATGAATTTACACAATACTTATGACTCACTATTTTGATATGAGATTAAATGCAACAAAGACACAACTCGGTTTTTTTAATTCAATCTTTTTATTTTTTCTTCCTATCAGAGTACATGCTAGGTATGAATCATTATAATCAGATATGCTTTGCAAGCAGAGTACATGGATATTATATGGAAAATGAATTCTTGTTGCAGTACCAACTGCACCCGGTCTTGGCTGGAGTAGGACTTTGACTACGGTCCTCTAAGGCCCGCATTCTCTCCATTAAATCCTTCAAGGCCTTTCTTCCTATGTCGTTCTCCTCCAGGGCTACCACTTTGTCCATTAACTCGGCCATGATGATGAGAATCTTGTCTATTACTTCCGCCGTGCTCTGAAGCCCGTCTATCACGTCCAGTTCACGTTTAACTTTTCCTTTCACCAAAAGATTGCTCACGTCTGCTTTGACTGCTACTTCTTCTGGACTCATCTCGAAATTCATTGCCTCTTCTTCTCTCTTTTTCTCAGGAAGGGCCTGACTATTTTGTCCATTAAGTTGAAGGGGACCTGAGAAAACCTTTTCACAGTGTGGTGTGGATCCTTGGTCCGACATGTTTCTATGAGGAAGTTAATGCAGTGGGCTCCACACGTTTTAGCGTAAAAGTTTTGCACTTGTTTTCTGCTGAACGACCCGTGACCATCTGACGACTTTTGCATGAACCTCTGGTGATATATAGTAAACGGAGGTAAGCCATAGGGATCAAAGTAGAATACATTCCCGTTATGAGAAACGTAAAATGCCACCCAGTGCTGACCAGGTTTAGAGCTTGGATCTGTGTTACTGACAAAACATGTAGAGGGAATTGGTTTTTTAGGACATTGATTACTGGCAAAAGTTCCCAGGTAGAAACGCCTTGTGTGTGGATGGTTTCCCAGTGCACCTGTTATGTCTGAAGTTCTCATTTTTTTTCTCAGTTCATGTGGTAGTCTGTGACAGGAAGACAGTCAGCCGTTAGTTGGATGTTGTTGTCGTAGAAGGAACACAAGACGGCAGATATGGCGTGAGTAGTCGGGGCGGCAAACCTAAGGGAAATGCCCAGCTTTCCTTGCTTGATGAGATTTATACGACTGTCTTCAGGTGCTCTGTCTGGGGTGAGGTCGAAAACAAAGAAGGAATATCCATCTTTGAAATCTTCCAAAGTTATGCCACAGTCTTGCCCCAAAGCCGACAGCCCACTGTCTATGAACATTTGACTGTAGGCTCTGATGCAGTTGCCTGTTTCGAAGTCGGTCTTCAACTCAAACTTTTGATCGTCATATCTCACGCATATTTCCTTCACGTTGAAATGCCTGCAGTTGAAAGGATTTTCTGTCTTAGTCCCAGCAGCTGCTGTTTCCTTTATCATACACAAGACTATCCTGGTGGGGATCTGAGTAGTGTCAGGTTGAGTCCAACTGTAGTCTTGTGAGCCACCGTCCAAAGTGTGTTTAGTTACTTTACACCTGGCTATGTGATAGTTGAAAGGGCCCCAATGTGGATTCCTGACACTGCTGACGTGAGTTTTCACCACCTCGTCGTCGACACATTTTTGGAGAAGTGTCATTTCAGCTTTGGTGATTTTGACCCAGTAGTTTTGATCGGCTGCTTGCATCATGTAGTAATTGGGCTGATTTTTTTCGAATATGAACTTGATTTCACAGTTCGGAGGCAGCACCTTGCACTGTTTAATTAAATCCAGGTGCGGCTTCATTACTAAGGCATGCTTGTTGCGGGCACTGAACTCTGCTCTCCGTGCCGTCCATCCAGCATTTTCGCCCGCTCTGGCTTCCATGTGACCACAGGTGTCTTTCATGTACTTTTGACACCCTTTCAACCGAGTCTCTTTGTCTTCTTTGTTGCAACAAATTGTGTCCAAAATGTAGGCCTTGAGACCATAGTCTTCATTGTTGCCGGTGACTTTCTCCCCATTTATCAGCAACTGGCGAGAAGCAAAGAGAGCGTGTGCCAAGTTGTTGACTGGAGCAGCTTCTATGCCTACGGCAAGGTGAGTTGTTCCGTCTGCCGCCACGGCTTCCAGTTCCATGTACAGCTCAGTTTCTGAGAGGTCTGTGTACAGGTTGCTTGGTTCGAAGGTGAAGTCAAATGATTCAGTGTGTGGAGTCAGGGCATTGTTGGTAGTTTTGGTTATTTTTTGACACTTTAATATGTCCTTTTGAGTGACAGGCAAGGCGTGTAGGTCTAGTTCACCTACTGCACATACCTGACCCTTGGGATGAAGGAGACTCATGACTAGAACAAGGTCCTTCCTCTAGCTTGTCCTCTGCCTCTGCCGCGTTGCCCCTTACGTCCTCAGCGCTTGCCGGTTGCTCGTCGTTTGACTGGAGGAGGTTCAGATGTACCTTTTATGTATCCTTGAGCAGAAGAAGCAGCCCTTTTGAGTAAGTTCTTCCCTGTAGCTTTACTTCTCCTAACTACACTTTTCTTGAAGCCTTTTCCTGTTACCACGTCGGACAAGACTCCAGCTCCTGTAGTAAGCAAGGCTTTGCCTGCAGATTTGGCAGCTGAGCGTCCTATTTTACTTAAGAGGGGAACAGCTCCTCTCAGTAAACCACCTATTAACGAACCAAGTCCGTGCCCTCTTTGTCTGCCCCTGCCACCGTACGCTGGTAAAGCACCGTTCCCAAACTGTGATTTTCTGTAGTATTCAGCGTACTGACCCCTAGGGGCCAGGTATGGAGGTGTTCCATAGTAGTGAAGCATGGTAATATACTCCTATCCTTGAAGAGGTCTGAAGGCAAGTACCACCGACACTGATCCGCTTTCAAATGGTATAGGTTCCCCAGTCTTGTCTCTTAAGTATATCCCTATCTGTCTGAAGGTGGTTTTAGTGACTGGCAGATATATCAAGTTCTGGAAACTTATGGTCTGCATGTCACCGTTGTAGCGATTTATGTTGATTTGCCTCAGAAGGGGTGCTTTAGAGTCACCCACAAGACTGTGCTTGACTATGTCAGAGTACACGAAAGCACATCGACTTTTGTACTGAAGGTCTACCACGTAGGGGCTTTGTGTTTTTCCACTTAGGAAAACACTTCCGTCAAAACCTAATTGTTTCCCTAAGTTTTCTGGGAGTTGCATGACCACACCAGGAGGCAAGGAAACTACACTTTTCATTGTGTATTTGTTGTAGTGAAACACGGTGGCTTTGTTGTTTTTCCTGTAGTTTCTTAGTTTTCTCACCAACATGCTCTGTAGTTTATTTATGGTCCTGTTCAAGTATCCTATCAACTCTGAGTTGCTTTCCAGGTTCACACCTTCTAAGGCAAACATATTGTAGATACTACCTTCCTTGAAGTAATACTTAGACAGGTATCTGCTAATTTCCTTGAAGCGTGTACATATTTTCACAGCCTGTAACTGACTGGGAGAGAGCGGAGAAACATTAGCAGAGTCTGTGAAGACGGCCTTTTCTTCAAAAAAAGAAAGAGACCTTTTTTCCCTGTCATCCATAGACATCACTTCAGCCACAGCCGACGATATTTCCCTTTTCTCTCTGCCTGCCGTGTCACGCTCCCCCTCAGCCTCCTCCTCTTCCTTTTCCTCCTTCTCTGGCGTGGGTTGGTTAGAAGTGAATCCTCCAGATGGCGTCTCAGTCGCAGCAGCAGGAGTTGGTGGACTTTCACTTGCAGGACCAGCAGGAGGAATGGTTTCAGTCGATCCCACAGGGTTGACATGACGTAGGTTTTTTGTTATTTTTACTCCTCTCTTCAAAGCAGATTGGGCTGATAAATTTGATGTAGAGCTTGAAGCTCTACTGAAGACACTATGGGCTCCTGGTTTTTCCAGAGGAAAAAATTCTCTTCTGCGTTTGTTCAATAAAGCTACTACAGAGCGGAGGTTGTTTGTCAGGTCGTTTTCTCCCTGTACCAAGAGAATGGGTTCTTCTTTGACGTTGTACCACGTGGTAGGACAGGTTATTTCTTGAAGAGCACACTCTAACTGAGTAGGAGAGTTAATGTATTCTGCCAAAATTGTATTGTAACTAGTTAAAGTGTTGTCAGGAAAAACGTTCATAGATGAGTTACTAGGTAAAGTTAAGGTAAACGCCATTTGTTTATGTTCTTGACAGGTTCCCAAGAGTTAAACTTGTCTCCATAACCCTTCCACTTGATCAAGGCTTCTCTTTTCTTGCCTTTTCCTCTGTATTTTACTATTTTTTCTATGTTGTAGCATCTTCCGTGACGGACTTGCACCTTCTGAACTTCAGGTTCGTAGAAGCTTCCTTTTATCTCTTCTCCAAGGAGATCTTTCAGGTGGTACCCTTTGGGCGAAATGTTGTCGACTGTGTATATTTCCTCAGTCCAGTTAGGTTCGTACCCTCTGTTAAATGTTTTCTTTGTTTTCAACATTCGCACTTGATTTTTTCTCTTCAACTGAAGGACAGGAACTTTTTTCTTTTGAGGTTGATCGTACAACCTGTAGAACAAGACTTCAGAGTTGTCTTTATCTATGTCTGAAGGGGCAGCTCCTAAGGATTTGTGGTAAGTCAAATTGTAGGACTTAACCAAGTCGGGCAGCAAGTCAACCCATTTGTAGTTATTGAAATGAGAGAAACATCTCCACATTTTTCCTTGTAAAGTAGAGTTGAATCTTTCGGCTAAGGCACACTTCACGTCGTCGTTCTCTCCTGTGAAAAAATTGATTTTTTGATCTTCACAGTGTTTTTTGAAAATTTTGTTGACAAACTCTTTGCCCTTGTCAGTTTGAATTTGTTGAGGTTTTCTTTCTTTGCTCATTTTTTTGAAAGCCTCTGTCACGTCATCAGCTCTCTTACTTTTCACAGGTTGTCCAAAACCATACCTTGAAAAAACATCTATTCCCGCTAGAATGTACTGGTATCCTTTGTTTTCCTTTGAAAATTCTCGCATGTCTATGAGGTCAAGTTGCCACTGTTTGTCTATCCCCCATGTTTGTGTTTTTCTTCTTGGAAATCTTCTCTTGTAAGGTTTGTGTCTGGTGTAAGCGTCTACATCTTCCAAAGCTTGTTCTATGTTTTTTTTCTTTGTTTTCTTGAAGTGATGACGTTGAAGTTTAGATACGCTGGTGAAACTTCCAGGTTGTTTAGGATCTGTGTAAAACCTGAGGACATCTTTTTTCAAAGCCTTGTGCGCCATATAATCTTACGTCCAGTTCCTTTTTGACTTACTTTCCTCTTCTTAATAGGGGAAGCTCTTTTCAAGGGACTGGCAGCAAAGGAAGGACTGTGCCCTGCAAAAGCCGACTTGTTTTTGACAAATTTTAAGGTGGGGTTCAGCCTTTTAACTGCTCTCATGAAAACCTGGCTTCCTTTAGGTTGGTCCTTTTTCAAAGACTTTGGTCGGGCAGCAAAAGCTAACAAATCTGTTATGTCAGTTCCAGGCACACGTTCCCCGTTAACATATATTTCTCCGTCTCTGTTCCAATTCAAAATTTCACTTCCGTGACGAGATAATTCTCTGTAGAGATTTTTAGCAGTCGTTCTGTAACTTGCAGGTATTCTTTCTTTTATGTCGGCGTCCATACCCTCTGTGTTGTCTCTTGCACGAGGTTTAAAGCCTTCCTCCCCTTTGAACTCGTCTACACTGTCTCCGTCTGAATCGTCAGGAAGTGGTGGATCGTCTCTAGTCTCTGTGAAAGTGTGGTCATCATCGTCGTCGCCGTCGTCGGTGTCTTCTAAAGAATTGGTTACACCCCCAGCTGCTGCTGCTGCTGCTCCTGCAGGGCCTTGTCCTACTGCTCGACCAGGATAGGGACCTTCCCTACGTTGTCCTAAGGCCTTGGCTTTTTTAGTTAAAATTCCCGACTTTATCATAAGTTGATTGTACTGCCTTAACTTTTCCTTCAGTTTGAGGTTAGGAGAGTTAAGCACCTCATGTGCTTTACTTTGAAGGTGGTTCAGGACTTGAACCAGGCTGGAATCAGGAGTTAAACCTTCTCTTAAAAGTTGAGTGCTGTAGTACTGGTCTTGAACACTAGGTCCAGGCTGGGGAGGAGAGGAAGGACTAACAAAAGAAGGTTTTTTTTCTCTGGGAACAAGATCCGCCCTTACGAGGGCCATCCTTGAATAAGACATGATTTTTTATCGACGTGCTCCTATGAGACCTGTTATCAGGGGTAAGGCGAGGCCCAAAATGGTTCCCAAAAATCCACCCTTTTGCTCAAAGGTTTTCCTCTTCTGCTTAACGGTAGCCTTGTGCCTTGTGACTGACTTGAGTTCTTTCTTGTAGGGTGATAAACGTTTGACTGCGTCGGACTCGTTACGCAACAGGTTTTTGTTCATTACGTTGACGCAAATTTGACTCATCAACCTAATGACCTCATCGCTGAGACCTTTGATAATGTGGGAACACTCTGCCGAGGAACACTTGGATATGTGTTTCAACAAGTGGTAATGTTTCCTAATTGTTTTAAATTTTCCTCCAGAAGGAGATCTTTTGGTCACCATTCTATCTTTTTCTTTTCGAAGCTGAAGCTTGAGGAATGAAAACCAAGGTGTTCCAAGGAGTTGTTATGCTGTTTCTTACCCTAAGCTCGTTAGGTGTGCTCTGCTTAAAGTCCAATAGGATGTATGAATGTTTCTCTTTGGTTTCTGAGTTATATACCTCCGTCAAAAAGGATTTCTGTCCTGGAAAGGCCTGTTTGCTTATGTGCCCTATCTGACTCATGTCTCTAGGGTTTTTAAAAACAACTAGGTAGTGTGCATTTAAGCTCAAGGTTCTGAAGGCAGGATTGTTGAAAAACAAGTTTTGAGTAACAAAAATTACACTTAAACTGCGATGGTGAGAGCCCACAGTGAAAAGTTTCATTATGGTGGGAACGTACTCGGGATCCATGAGATCGTCTATTACGACCAGTCCATGTTTAGTCACGTCTCTTTCATCCTCGAACAAAAAGTTTTCTGAAAGAAGACCTTTGTTAAACTTAACCCCCAACTTCGCCATTTCGTCGAATCCATCTTGCCATTGACTGTAGCAGTAGTATATGTCGTGTATTTTTGGAGTAACAAGCTCGTCTACACCTTTAATCAACTTGAAAACAAGTTGACTTTTCCCACAAGAAGTAGGTCCAGCTATGATCATTGTGAAGGGGCTTTGTAGACGTGGGTCAAAAATGATCTCCTTTTCCTTGTGATCCATGTTGGACGATATCTTAAACCAAAGTGACCAAAGGAGCAACCTCGTCCTCTTTTAAACCAGTAGAACCCTTGTTTAAACCTTCCACGTAAAGAGCTACATCAGAAAGTCCCATGTTGTATAGACTGGCTATTAGGCAGCTTGGATGAGATATTTCTCTATATTTCCAAACCATCAGAACTTCGAATACAGGATTTGTGACACCTTTTTTCCCTGGAACAGGGGTGGATATCAGGTTAAGCTCGTGGTCGCTCAATCCAAGTTGAGTTCCCAGTTTCCTCCAGTCAAGCATTTCGAACTTGTCTGCCAGGTTGACGAACAAAGTATCAACTTTCCACTGTTCTGGAGGAATTTCACAATGGTCCACTACGTTGTAATATCCCATGTACCATCTACAATAATCAGTTAGATCGTAACGACCTATGTCACTTAATGCATGTCTCAATACCATCCACTTGCAACGCACGTTCTTTCTGCTCCATGAAATAAGCATTTCTCTCCCCATAGAACGAAGAGACGGTATTTTTTCCATGTAATCCATTAAACTTAGTCTAAGTCCTAAGTAAACCCCTAATCGAGGGTAGTCTTTTTCAGATATTTTTTCACTGACCTTGAATAACAACTCGTCCGAAAGGTGAAACTCCATAGCGTCCAAATAAAAGGTGTTGAGCAAGTAAGGTAGGCAGGTAGGAAGGCAGGTAGGTTATGACAGGCTAGAAAGCATACAGTTGACTTATATAGGGTAGGGTAGGGTAGGGTAGGGTAGGGTAGGTGGGTAGGTGGTTTAGGTGGGTGGGTGGGTGGGTTAGGTGGGTTATTTTGGGCGGCCAGCCCGGGCCAACAAGCCCCAAACCCCCCATACTTGAGGGGTGCCCCCACCCCCCCACCCCATAGTTTTTTAAACCCAACCCCACCCTTTCCTACCCTACCCTACCCTACCCTACCCTATATTATACTACCCTATTCTATCCTATTCTATATATCTCTCCCATTCCCTTCCCCCTGTTTAGGTAAGCATGTTACATCGTTCTTCGTTCGTTTAAATTTGTTATGACGTTGAGTGTAAAGCGAGCTGATTGTGGTGAAAACAGTGAGTAAGGGAGATAAGCTGGGTGCACCACATAGCCAGATAAAACCAAACTTTTTCTTTCTCCTCTACACTGAAACGATCCAGGGACGATGATGGGATGTGAAATATGGGGCAGGAGGAAAACAAAGTTTTGGTTTCTAAGCACTCAGCTAGAAGTTCCAAAATAGACATGAAGAAATGAAGACGCTGGTTAAGTAGGCGGGGATTTTCTTTGGCGTGATGCTCTTCTGCCGCTTTCAATGCTTCCAAATGGAAGGGGTTTTTCAGTGGGCCCTTTCCCTTTCTTCCATGCTTCAGGGCATAACCCAAGGTTTCCACCGCTGAAAATTTCGACAAGTTATGACTCAAAACCATTTTCCTCAAGGTTTTTCTGTCTTTGGATGTAAAACTTGATTGCACTGAAGAAAAAACTAAGTATAATTTTTTCCGGTGAAGAACACATTCTTTCAAGTATTTGCACACGTACCTGAAACAAATTGAAGAGCAACATATAATTTCATTTCTTTCCCTCACGTATGTCAGAACTTGAGTGTCGTCGGGGTGACGTTGTTCTAATACACGCTGCAGGGAGTAACGCGACATAGTAGGTCGAAGGTTGTCGTGTCAAATAACGATGGTTTAGTCCCCGTTTAACCTTTATAGGAAACCTGTCAGTCTTTCCTTATCGCACTTTCCTGAAATGATTTATTGCTCAAGGACGAAACAAACGTCAGGGTCAGTGCCTGAGCGTTCTGAAAAGAGGGGAAAACATGTGGAAGGGTGGGTTTGGCCCAGGGGCCTTACCCGGAGGATCATCGTTTATTTTTATTCAGTTTTATTAGGAGGACCAAAAATTAGATACGGGGTAGGCTGTTACCACCTTCAGCTGACCTTTTTCATGGGAGGTAGTTATTTCAGTTATAACTCTCACAACATGACAGCATCCATGGTAATTGTGTCCAATTTCTGTCATGAATCCTCTTTCATAGAAAATTTTTGAACCTAAAGAGTGTGTAATTTTGTCTGGGTGAAGTAAAGTGGCTTTAATTAAAGCCTTCACCATAGTAGAATCGATGAAAACTGAATTACCAGGCCCTCCCCCCAAAGGTTGATCCCTTAGAAAAAAGGGTTTTTGTCTGTCTGAAATGAATTTCTTTGAACTTCCAGAGGAAATGGAATGTCTAGACATCAAGTGTACCATGGCACCATGTCCCAAAAGAACACCTGAAAAAAAACTTTCCCCATTTTCTGAGATAAGTTTTTTCACAGAGGGTCCACCAGGAACCAATGCAGTGGTTTGGTTGTGCAGAAAGCATTGTTTGAAGTTACAGTTAGGAGGGATGTAAAGATCCCTGTTCAAATTTTCAGGACAGAATTTCCACACAGCCCACACCTTACCTTCTTCTACGCCCCTCCTGATGTCTGAAATAAACACCTCCTGACGCCTTTTGTGACCTACGGTCAAAGACAAAGGCAAAGGACAAAAGTTAGCCATGTCTGCTTGAGAGAAGCTAGTTCTGATAAATGACGAATGGTCTGCGTTAATTACAGAATGGTAACAACAAGATTCGTTTTACAAGCCTCACCCTGAACGTTGACTGAACGTTATCACGTTTTTTATTTGAGTTAAGCTTTTTACTTTTTTCCAAAACAACACTGACTAAGTGTAAAACATACTATGAATGGAAAAGCACGGTTATCTACGACTCATGGACGTGGTTGTACGTTATCTGAACGACAAGGGAACGTCCCAGCATCGTATCAGGATAGTTACTATAAAGTAGACTTGAGCTGCTCGATCTTCATCAAACCTTTTCTGACGTTTGTCTGCTGTTCGCCGTCCTGCTCCTGCACCTTCCAGCCCTGCCACCCTTTCATCTTCAAGGAGAACAATGCCTGGTCGCATGAAGACGGGACTTAGTGTCAGGAGAGGAGGAGCTAAAAAACTGGCTCCACTAACTTTTACTACTTCTAAACAGACAGAGGAAAAGGCGTCGGGCATCGCCCCTCCTTCTACCTCTCCAGCCTCACCTGATAAACCACCTGCAACTCCTGCTCGGCTTCCAACTGAAGTGCCTGATGCAGGAGAACAGGAAGCCGCTCTTGCAGCTCTTCATGGCGAAATCACTGATTTCCTGGATCGCGTCCGGGATCGCTCTCCTCAGGAAGCTGGCGACGGCGATTTTGACATCAGGGAATACATCAATCCCCCGGCACCTTTGAACTACCAACCCCCCACTGAAGCACCTACGTCCGCCTCTTACTCACCCGTGACTCCGGAGGAACCTTCTCCCCAGGTCAGTCCAATAAAGGTTATAGACCTTACAACCTCATCACCGGCAGTTAAACCCATAGAAGTGGTGGACTTAACACAAGGGACACCTTCACCTGCTCACCGCGGGGGGTATTCGCAGGTAGAGGTTATAGATTTAACCGGCCCTTCTCCTCTGTACTCTCTCCCGGTTCCGGTAGAGGAGCTGCTTCTTAAAAGCCCGCCGGAAAAAAGAAACTGTTCCAGTGAGAGAGAAGGGGAGCCTAAGAAAAAAAGACAGAAGCGCGCCTACCACAAGAAAACCCCTGTCTCTACCCCTGCTTCAGTTTCCTCAGCGACTTCATCCTATGGTGCCGAGCCAATTGGTTCTGTCCCAGGTGTTCCTTCTCCTAAAGACAAGTCACACAGGCAAAAGTTTGGGGAGGGCACTGCCCCCAGTTCTTCCAGCAAGCTTGTGGGCTTTAGGTCAGTGCCTTTGGTGGTAAAAAAGTGGCCTGCTCGATTTGGTTTCCAAGAAAAGTCACCTGCCCCCAACCAAGTTTTTTATCCGGAAGGGGATAACAACGCCTGCATAGAAATATACAGGGAACCTAGCATCAGGGGAGTATGCTTGAGAACCTACCTGGACAAACCTTACGAGCGGTGCTTAAACCTAGAGGCGCATGAATTCAGGAACTTAGTGGACCAGATAGAGTGCATCCTAGGAAAGTACAAGGAGTTACACCGCCTAGCTGCCCTTGGAGAGAGGAAGGTGGATAATCTTTTGTTGTCCTTGAACCAAGACTGCACCGACCCCAGTGGAGGCCGGGCTATGGTCCTGGTAAACTTGTACAAGGGAACTCCTAAAGTTCACATAGGAACAACCAGCTACGTGGAGGAAATGAATGCCTCGGTGTCTTCCAGCTTCAGAATGCCCCCCTCAGCCACACACTGCGGACACACTGTGTCCCCCTTCATTCTGGAGGACATAAAATCACGAGTTGGTCCCTTCCTAGACGAAACGACCGATTTCTACTCTGGGTAAGTGGTCAACTTTGTATAGTGTCTGGTCAACAGCTCCTTGTTCAGTGCTTTTACATTATCATGTATATCAGCTAATTTGTAGTTAGATTTAGATGTACTCCGTTTTTAGTCAACATAGCCCAGCGTAGGTTTAAGTTCCATATGTACTCCATGTATACTTAGGTTAGGTTTTAGTTATAAGTTTGTATATAGAACATAAAGTGAAACAAGAAAAAGAAACCTTAAAAAAAAAATGCCGCCCAAAAAGGTAAAACAACTTTACACCGTCAACTGTCCAATGTGTAACACCCCTAGACCTCCACGTTTGGTTACTGTAGAAAACAGTGGAAAAACTTTATGTAACTCAGATTCTTGTAGAAGAGAAACTTTTTCCGACAGCTTAGAACTTCCAAAAGAAATAGAAAAAAATTCTTTGCATAAAAGCAGTTACCGTGACAACTTCAAGTCCATAGCTTCAGGTTTGGCTGTGCTTGGTAAGCTTCAGTCCATTTTCAACGTCAGAATGACAAGTTTCAACAAAGACTTGGGAGCCAAACAGGTAATAGAGGCGCTTACCTCTATTCATAGAAATCAAGTTATGGCTTACAAAGTGGCTGTCTCTTTTGGAAGGTTGTTGTCTTCCTCTAAGGAGGAAGAAGAAGAAGAGAAAGTCATGTACTTTCATGCTTCTGCCAACAACTCGTCTTTGTTCTATGACAGTGAAAGTCATAGAGACCCTTACATTTTTATAAGGGACGACAAAGACTTTGCAGAGTGTTTAGATTTAATAGAAAACAACATTAAAGAAGACACTCAAAGACCCTCTACTAAATGGAGTGTAATAGGCAACGTGAACGCCAACATCACACTGATAAGGGCTACGGGAGGAGAATATCTTTTAGGTAAAATGAAAACTGTTCCACCAGGTTTAAGACAAAGAGGAATGCAACACTTTCACAGAGACCCTAAAACCAAAAGGGCGTACAAGGACAACTTGTGTTTCTTTAGATGTCTGTCTTTCTTCCTGTATGAATCTTTAGAAAAAACTCAAGAGCTTTTCCTTGAAGCCTATCCAGGGGTGAACAAGGAGACTTTTGAGGGTGTTAACATAAGAGATTTAGACAGGTTAGAAAAAATGTTTGAAGTTAACATAAGAATCTTTTACCTTCCCTCTTTTGGTAAAAGAAAGGGGCGACCTAAAATTATAAGGTCAAACATGTGTTCATCCAAAAAAATCATGAACTTGAACTTACACAGAAACCATGTAAGTTTAATAACTAACATGGGACTGTATGGTAAAATGTACCCCTGTGAAAAGTGTCATAAAGTTTTCACTCGTAGCTTCCTTTTGAAACAACACAATGGGGTGAAAAAAGATTGCACCAAAGTCAGCTTCAGGTACAAAGGTGGAGCATACAATCCATCCAAAACAGTTTTTCAAGTTTTAGAGGAACTGGGAATAGTTTGTTCACCTGAGAAAAAAATATACCCCTATAAAATTGTTTTTGACTTTGAAAGCTATTTCGTCCAACCTGAAAATTCGTCCCCAGAAAATGCTAACACTGTGATAGAAAAAACTCACATACCCCTTTCTGCCAGTGTAGCTTCTGATTTTCCTGGGCATACAGAACCAGTGTGTTTTGTCAGAAATTCCAACAGGGACGACGATCCTTTGGTTAAAAATGTGTTGGAACACATAAACAACTTGGGGCAGTTGATAGGAGAACAGGTGAAAGAGAATTTTAGAGATGTTTTAGACGAACTAGACTCTCTAGAAGAAAAACAAAAGGAACTAGAACATAAAGCTAGCAAAGTTTTTCCAGCAAAGAACAAAAAAAATCCCAAAAAAAAAATCTCCCATGTTCTTGAAGTGAAGGAAAAACTTCTTACCTACATAGAAAGAGTCCCTGTTCTAGGTTTCAACTCTGGAAAGTATGACATTAATTTGATAAAAAAGGAATTTCATTCTTTTTTTATAGACACAGACAAAACAGAAATGAAAACCATAAAAAAATGCAACAAGTACATAGCAGTGTACACAGACCATCTTCTTTTCCTTGACATGTTTAACTATTTGGCACCAGGTTATTCCTATGCAAACTACCTGAAAGCCTTTCTAAAAGGGAAAGCTGAAAAAGGTTTTTTTCCCTACGAGTGGATGGACAACATAAGAAAACTGAACAACAAAGCTCTTCCTCCACGCCACTGCTTCTACAGTTCTTTGTCGGGTGGTGGAATAAGCAAAGAAGATTATCTTGAATGTAAAAAGGTCTGGAAAGAAAACAAAATGAAAACTATGAAGGACTACTTGATATATTACAACAACCTGGATGTTAAACCCTTTGTTTTAGCCATAAACGAGCACACAAAATTTTTTATAGATCGTGGGGTAGACATGTTCAAAGACGGTTTAACTTTGCCAGGTTTAACCTTGAAGTTTCTTTTCAACAACACTGCACCTAATGCCACTCCTTACATTCTTTTTGGTGAGAAAGAAAAGGATGTTCACTCCTTGCTCAGACGCAACTTAGTAGGGGGTCCCTCTATTATTTTTCACAGACATCACAAAAGTGGAGAAACAAGAATAAGACAAAAAAAATACGGGTCACAAAGCAAAGTATGCAGACACATAGTAGGGGTAGATGCTAACAGCTTGTACCTGAAGTGCATGGGTGAAGAGCACTGCACAGGTTATTATGTGGTGCGCAGGAAAGAAAACGATTTTCAAGCTGTTTGCAGTCAACAAATTAGCTACTCAGCCACAGAATGGTTGCGATACAAAACTGTGACAGACAAAGTCAAGATATTACACCAATACAACTACGGGGAAGTAGTATTGGGTTCAAGGAAAATAAAAGTGGACGGTTATAATCCAGCTTCAAAAAAAGTATACCAGTTTCACGGGTGCTACTGGCATGGTCACATATGTCACCTCACTAAATCAGTTTTAAAAGACCCCAATGGAAAGGCATGGCTAGAAGAAAAAAACCAAAATACCATTTTGACTACCCTATATCTTCAATCGTTAGGTTACCAAGTAGAGGAAAAGTATGAGTGTATGTGGTTGAAAGAAAAAACTGAAAACTTGTGCAGAGAAACAAAAAGTGAATGGGAAATTAAAAGACCGTTGTGCCAAGGCAGAAAAAGTCAGGATGAAATACTGAGAGGGGTTTCTAAAGGAACAACTTTTGGACTTATCCAGGTAGACATAGGAACACCTGAATACTTGAAAGAAAAATTCAGTGAAATGACACCTATTTTCAAAAACTGTTTAGTAGGAAAAAAAGACGTAGGTGAACATATGAAACGTTACCTGGAAGCAGCAGGTAAGCTAAAACAACCGCAACGCCAACTTATAGGCAGCTACCATGCAGAGGGAATTTTGTTGGGAACTCCTCTCTTGAAGTGGTACCTGGAGAAAGGTTTGGTAGTTACGACAGTACACCTTCTCGTAGAATACACTCCAGAACAGACTTTTTTACCCTTCATGGACAAAGTAACCAAAGCTAGGAGGAAGGGCGACGAAAATATAGACTGTAAGATTTTGTCAGATCTGTACAAACTTTTGGGAAATGGTTCATACGGAAAAACCATATGCAACAAACAAAACTTTGTTCAAACAAAGTATCTTCACCCCTCTAAGGCAAGACGTTTGGCCATGCACTGGTCAGTGCAAGATGTGCAAGACATAAGTGACAACACGGTAGAACTGTCCTGTTTGCCCACCTCCATCACCTACGACCTCCCAGTTCAAATAGGGTTCATGGTATACCAATATGCCAAACTTAAAATGTTGGCTTTCTATTACGACTTTCTCCTTGAATACATAGACGAGAAAGATTTTGAAATGTGTGAAATGGACACTGACAGTTTTTACTTTGCTTTAAGTGCAGAGAAAATAGAAGACGTAATTATTCCTGAAAAACGTGAAGCTTTCTTCAGAGAACGTCACAAATGGTTGCCCTCTGAATCATGTGACAACAGTCACCACAGAGAGACCTTTGTTCAGACCAAAGTTTTGGGTGAGCTGTGGCTGCCTCAACCATGCTGTAAGAGCCGTCTGGCGTTTGACAAGAGAACCCCCGGGTTATTCAAAGTGGAGTGGGAAGGTGATGAAATGACTGCCTTGAACTCCAAATGTTACATAGGCACAGGAGTAAATGTGCCCGTTAAAATGAGTTGCAAAGGTGTAATTCAAAAACAAAACCCCCTGACCACTGACAAGTACAAAGAAGTACTGGACAGTGAAAATGTTGTCACGGTAGTCAACAAAGGATTTAAAGTAGTTAACCACAGCGTTACGACTTACTCTCAAAGGAAACAAGGTCTAACCTATCAGTACATAAAGAGACAAGTATGTGAAGACGGTGTAAGCACCCTACCCCTTTCTATATAAAAAATGGTTTCTTTTTCTAGTTTCACTTCCAGTTGTACATTTCGTTGAAAGAAAAAAATTTTAAACAAATTGTTCAAATGAACAAATTTCCTTCATAGAAAACAATGTTAAAATGGAAAATGTTCATTTGAAAAATTGTTCAAACGAACATTTGTTCAAATGAACATTTTTCCCCATAGAAAACAGTGTTAAAATGGAAAATGTTCATTTGAACAATTGTTCAAACGAACATTTGTTCAAATGAACATTTTTCCCCATAGAAAACAGTGTTAAAATGGAAAATGTTCATTTGAACAATTGTTCAAACGAACATTTGTTCAAATGAACATTTTTCCCCATAGAAAACAGTGTTAAAATGGAAAATGTTCATTTGAACAATTGTTCAAACGAACATTTGTTCAAATGAACATTTTTTTCCATAGAAAACAGTGTTAAACTGGAAAATGTTCATTTGAACAATTGTTCAAATGAACATTTGTTCAAATGAACATTTTTTTCCATAGAAAACAGTGTTAAACTGGAAAATATTTTTTGTTCAAATGAACATTTTTCAAATAAAAAACAAAGGTAAAAAAAATGTGTACTGTATCATGAAAAAAAACTAATAAAAAGTAAGAAAAGTGAACTGTATCACCCAAAAAATAAAAAAAACTTTTCACAAAAGTGAACGCTGTACATGTTCACGACAAAAAATAAAAAATCCGGCGCTGAAGAAATTAAGTTGGAACAGAAAAAAAAGTGGTACCAGATTTCTTAACTCATAGCGTCACGTTCACCAGATTATTAGTATCTGGTTAGATTTAAGCAACCATTTTAACATGGAAAGTTTAGAAGCTATGCTTGTGGAGCAAACCACAGAAACTCCACCTTATGACTATTACATGCGTCCAGTTTTACAAAGTGTTGCTTCATATAATCAAGCTTCTTCTATAACACCTGACAATGATATAAGTTCTGTAGCATGTGGATGTTCAGAGAATTTCTTTTGGGAAATAATACCTGCAGAAAACATTGGTTATTTTAGAGGAGCTGAACCAGACACTGTTGACCACTGTATAACTAGTGTTAAAATGTACAAATATTTCTCTTCAGCTTTTTGGGACGCCTACAGAAACTGCATGTACTATTGTCGAGTGAAAAAAGTTAACTTGATAATGCATGATTGGTGTATAGGAGTATATCAATTGCACACTGAACCTGGCTGCCCAAGACACTACACAAGGTACACTTTAGGAAGTGTAAGAAAGTTTGCTCTTACTCTCCAAGAGTTAGAATGTAATCCCATAGTAGGAGTGTTTTGTCAGTGTAATTGTAAACTGGAAGTATCTGCTATTGCTAAAACTATTTGTTTCACATGTCTGCAGGTCTCACTGGAACTTCATGCCTTAAGTATACCTGGAGTGAAAAATCATTTCTCCTTTGAGGTAAACTTTAAGGATGGTTTTTTATCTGGTCTTTTACCTGGACCCAAAAACAGTCAAACTTACTTCCTGGCCCAGGCTTTGTTCGAGCATGCTATATCTAACATAGCCAAACTTAACAGTTATTGTTTCCACAACACATGGAAAACTAGTCTCACTGGCCAAAGCTGGTATCAAGCAAGTAAATTCACACACAACAAATGTTTTTGTAGTATATGTGCACGCCCCGGAAATGGAAAATCTGTCTTCATCTGTAAATATTGTGTCTAATAAAAAAATATAATCTGTTATGTGAAATAAATGAGTTGTGTTTTATTTTAATGCATGAAATGAAGAGACATAACAAAATGAGTCATAAGTATTGCGTAAATCCATAAAAGTATTGCATCAGAATATTGTGTAAATTCTTACAAGCATTGCGTAATGCACCCTCATACGTAGGTCATACGTTTTTGCAAGTAGGTTAGTAGGTCACTTCCGGTTTGCAAGTAGGTCAGCTCTAGGTATTGCACAATTCTTTTAATTTATGCATCTAGGTCAGGTCACTAGGTCAAATGGAATCCAGCTCTCTGATTGGTCGAAAAAACTAGGTCATGACCTTATGACGTCACTTCCTGTCAAATCCAGCCCTCTGATTGGCTGAAACTAGGTCACTTCCGGTCTACCAGTAGGTCATGACCTAGTTAGTAGCTAATCCATTGCGCTCAGTTTGCATGTATATACTACTCCCAGGTTTAGATACGGCTCCAGCGTATCCGGCAGGTTCGGGTTTCTTGAACACCGGAGTGCCCTGAGCCTGCTCTGCGGGGTGCCTTGCCAGAGGGGACCTGGAACGGTCCTCTGCTCTGACTTTCGATTTAGTCGTGCTCTGACCATTACCGTTGCCGCCACGGTTCTGATCTCTCCTGCTCCTTTCACGAGCTCTCTTTGCATCCTTTCCGGATTCCTCGCATTTCTGCCAGAGAGACTCGTGCATGTCCAGTTTACCCTTTCCAGGAGTCAGGACTATCTTTGCTCGGAGTTTCGAATCCTTGGTCTTCGGAACTTCGCAGAGGACTTGGTCCCCTGGTCGGATCTTAGACCAAGCATCCTCGCTCAGGCTGTCGAACTCCTTCATGAGTTCCTGATGAAGCTCCATGATGCGCTTCCGTGCCCCGTCCAAACCTTCTGCATGGCATTTCTTCTGGTGTCTAGCCAGATCACTACGTCGGTTGTATTGCACCTTCGTAGTACACTTCTTGCCCTTCTTACCATAACTCGGATCACAAATGTAAACCGGGTGATGGTGGAAGTGGGCCTCTACCAGATGCCTTTGGAACCGGGCTGGAGTACTCCAGGTCCGGATCGAGACATCACTCGCATCCTGGCAGATAGAGAAGGGACAGGACTTTTGATCGTCGCCGTACCACTTCTCTAAAGCCCAACGCAGCTTCCTCCTCTGGGTATAAGTGTAATACCCTTCGGTGTGGTTTAGCATAAGCCACATCTTTCGATAGGCTTTGCTCGGATTGGGGTCCTCATCCGAAAGACGCATCCAATCTTCATCATCCGACTCATCGTTCTTATTGATTGAGTCTGGACAGGCATAGAGGGTAGAGCCGTCCTTCTTAACTCCGTACGCACAGTCGGAGAAACACGTCGGAATCCGGGTTTTGAATCCGGATTTGGCGTTAGCCCAACGTTCGGCCTCGGTTTGAGTTGATGGAGTGGCCTTCTCATCATACTCAACCGAGGATTCGTGCACCGACTCCTCGTCAGACGACTCAACCTCCATGGCAGTACTACCAGTGGTTGAGGTGCTGGGTTTCGGCTCGGCTCTCGCAGAATCCGGGAGATTCTTGAGCTTCCGAGCAGCGGATCGTCGGTTCTTACTGACCTTCCAGTCTTCCTCCGGTTCCTGGGTTCCGGATGTGCTGGAGGTCGTGGCTTCTACTGGGGTAGTAGTGCTGCCGGTAGCTGATGTAGCACTGGCGGAGCTTCTGGTGGCAAGCTTCAGGTCGGGGATAGGAGGTGCGGGTGCTTCCGCGGCCCTCTTAGCCTCTTCCTGTGCCTCCTGTTCGGCAGTCATACGGCGGACAATAACCGTCCGAAGGGCTGCAGCTCGGTCCAATCCGATTAGTGAATTGTTCTGGACATCCACCAATTCCTGTTCGGTTATGTAGTAACCGTCATCCCACTGCTCGAAGTTAGCAGCGGCCTCCCGGAATTCCTTAGTGGTCCGGCACGGCGTCCGGGTAGCACTAGGGCGTGGGTAGGTCTGGCCATCGGTATCCCAGACACAGCCTACCCAGTTGATGTTCGTAGCCTTGACGTTCCACAGGGACTTGTCAGGCTTCGGATACGCTCCGAGCTCGAAGGCTCGGTTAGCTGCATACACGGTTTCACGGAAACCAGCGTCCACCATAAGTCCCCGTTGGAACCACGGCCAGTCTCGAAGCCACTCGGGAGGCATCCTGGTCAGCTGTTCAGGAGCCATGACGCCCTCGATAGCTATCCTGACTTTCGGGTCCATCCTGACTGGTGTCCCGTCCGCGTAGGTCACTTGTGCCTGCAGTTCCGGGTGGACATACAGGTAGCGACCATCATAGCTAGCTGGAAAAGGCTCCGCCACTGCTGGCTTCCACTCATCCTTCTGTCCGTCAACTTGGGTAGTTTCGGACTCTGTCGCTGCGGGTTCAGCACTCGCAGTCGCTCCGGATCCCTCGGCCGGGAGTGGAGATAATAGTTTCTCTGGCTCATTTAGTGAGAATGAAGCCAGCTTCTCCTCGAACGAGCGATCCGTGGGTTCCTCCACGTCCATCATCTCGCTCTCTTCCTGAGTAACAGGCGACAAAGCTTCCGGAAAAGCTTCTGCGGACGGAGTCAGCTTATCCGGGTCACCGGATAGCTTGGCTGCAGCTACGGATTCCTCAGCCATGACTGGGGAATCGCCCACGGGAGTAAACTACTCCTTTTTCCGGCTTTTACGGCGCCGGGGCCGACACAAACGGAGTCTGTCTACCAGGAGACAGACTCTGGAGGAGCAGCGGGGGGTTTGCTTAGCCGGTAAAATCCAAGAAGGGAGCGAGCTCGACCGTCTTGAACGTTACCGAAAACAAATATGGCGACAGGCCAGCTTTCGTGACGTCATTTCCCCGCAGCCCGCGAGGTCACGAGAGGTCAGCCGAGACTGGACACGGTGACGTCATGCGGAAACGCACGTGCTACAGGCGGTACATCAACAAACTGATTGTTTTTAGGTAATTATCGCTCACCCTGATGACTCGACTGGGGATTTAAGTGGAGATTATGGAAAGCTTAAGCAAATCCACCGGATTATCCGTCCACTACCCATTGGTACATCATACGGGGGCGACAAATAAGCCTTTAGGGTCAGTTGTCATCCGTTCCTCTAAATGTAAACATTACACTCGTTGTGTATACAGGTTAGGTCACTGCAGTCCTCTGGGCAATTCGGGGGCTGCGGCGAACGTATCTCCCCTTCTCGGATAGTTCTTTATCGGACCTGACAGTCTGAAGAGCTTTCTCTAGGTGCTTCTTAGCCTTAGAAACACCTTTCCTCCTCTTTTTGTCTTCACTGCCGAGACTTTTTTAACTCCCCCACGCTTAATCGGTGTTGGCGTGGGTGTCACTGATTCGGAACACTTCTTGGGTCTACCACGGCCGCGCTTCACTGTAGTGTTCTCTACCTGGTCTATTATGCGATTCTGGTTCAGGATCTTTCCGGAACCTTCACCATACATTTCTGTGGAGGTCTCCCTCCCAGACCATTTCCTTAATCTGGCCACATTTGACTTATAAAGTTGACCAAGGTCAGATTTAATAATTACGGTACAATCACTGATAACTTGTGTTATAGTAAAGGGACCGTCCCAATTAGACGCTTATTTTATGTGTCTAAGCGGTTCATGTAATCTGAGGACTCTGTCTCCTGATTGGAATTTCCGATGCTTTAGATCGGTATCGTATCCTACTTTCTGCCATTTGGCACTTTTCTCCAAATCAATTCGGACAGACTCATATGCTTTTCTAAATCTGTCTCTTAAACATTCCACAAAAACTACATGGCAAGGTAGTTCAGGGTCCATTCCTACGACTCCAAAAACTAGGTCAGCAGGCATTATCAAATCCTCTCCGAATACTAAAAGGTTCGGAGAACAATTTGTACTTGAATGTACCGTACTGTTATAAGCATGTGTCACAAAATGACATTGCTCATCCCAGTCATCCATATGTTCATTAACGAGTGACTTTAGGACTTGGATGAGGGTTCTATTGAACCTTTTCACCAATCCGTCGCTTTGTGGCCTATACGGATTGGTTCTAGTCTTGGAAATAGCTAAGTATTCGCACATACCCTGCCAGAGATTTGATTCGAATTCTCTGCCTTGGTCACTGTGTAACATTAATGGTACACCGAAGCTTAGTACCCAACCTTTTACAAAAGCTTCGGCACAAGTAATTGCTTTGTGGTCCGGTAGTGGAAATACTTTAGTGTATTTCGTATAATAATCACACACTACCATCATACAGGTATTATCATTAGCGGTTGTATTAAATCCACTAATAATATCTACCCCGATTCTTGCGAATCTAACTCCGAAAAGTTCTTGGGATAGGGGAAGTTTGCCCATCCCGGGTCCGGGTTTGTTTTTACAACAATCCGGACAGGTGGTTACCCATCTTTGCAAGTCCCGTGTCATGCCAGGCCAATAGTATTTCTTGGAAAGTCGTGCTAGCGAGCGTTTCCTTCCGAAATGACCACTGGTCCGATGTCCATGACAGAAGTACATAATGTCATGTCTCATGGCATGTGGTATTACCACTTGCATGATTCTATCACCATTATTACATGGCTTCCAACGGTATAACACGCCTTTCCGGACTTCGAGCTCGGTCCATTGAGCAAGAAACCTTCTCATTTCTCGATTTTCCAGAGAGACCTCTGGTCTAACTGGACGTATACCCTTTGGTACTAATTGCAGTAGCTGCGCAGTTATCGAGTCAGCTTCCTGGAAATGTCGTATGTGATCCATAGACCAATCCAGTATACTGGCAACTAGGGGTACGAATGGTCTTCGAATCCCTGCTAACACTGCCCTATGAGCTCCACAATCAGTACAATCCGGATTATCACATTTCCGGATTGGTATTCGAGACAAAGCATCAGCATTTAAATGCTTAACTCCGGGTCTATGCTGAATCTGTTGATGTTCAAGCCCATATTCGGATAAATGGGCTAGCCATCGGCCTAACATGCCTTCAGCATCTCGGAAGTTCAGTAGCCACCTTAAAGAGGAATGATCCGTACGCAAAGTAAAGTTCGTTCCCCATAGAAAATGTTTGAACTTCTTGGTATATACGACTACTGCTAACAACTCTCTTTTGGTTGTGCAGTAATTGCGCTGAGTCTTGCTCAGTGTGTTGCTGGCAAAGGCAATTGGTACTTCTCTCCCATTTTGGACTTGCGAGAGAGCTGCACCAATGCTATCATTACTAGCATCAGTATCCAGTATGAAATGATCCGTCTCATTCGGATATTGCAATACGGGAGTACTCGTGAACAGGTCTTTTAGCTTTTGAAAAGCGTTTTCCTGTTCGTGTGTCCAAGGAAATTTTTCCTTGGTACTTCCTGGAGTCCAGTTAGCTATTGCTTGTAATGGGTAACTGACTCTAGAATAATTCGGAATAAATTCCCTGTAATAGGAACAGAATCCTAAAAAGGACCTCACTTCCTTGGGTGTTTTAGGTCTATTCCAATTCGTAACTGATTCGATTTTTTCCGGATCAGCCTTTATTCCTTCATCACTGATGATGCGGCCCAAATAATTTATGGACTTTCTAAACATGTGGCATTTCTTAGGTTTCAATTTGAGACCATTAGAAATAATACGTTCTAGTACCATTTTCAGGTTATTAGAACATTCTTCGAATGTTTTTCCGAAGACAATGACATCGTCTAGATATACAAGACATCTTTTCCACAATAAATCACTTAGAATTGTTTCCATCATTGCTTCAAATGTTGCAGGTGTATTGCACAGTCCAAACGGCATTACATTACATTGGAATAATCCAATATGACTCGAAAATGCAGTTTTCTCCATATCTGGAGGGTTCATTCCCACTTGCCAGTAGCCTGACTGCAAGTCTAGGGTACAAAACCAGCTGTTTCCCCCTAAGGAGTCAATGGTTTCATCTATTCTCGGTAATGGATACGAATTCTTTTTCGTTATTCCATTCAACTTCCTGTAGTCTATGCAGAAACGGATAGTACCGTCTTTTTTTGTTACCATACACACAGGACTACTCCATGGACTATTGGAAGGGACTATTACATCCTGTTCCAACATCTTATTTATTTCATCCTCAGCTACTCTCTTTTTTGCTAAGGGTAACCGTCTATACGGTATCTTAAAGGGTTCGGCATCTCCAGTATCTATTTTATGTAATACTTTATTTGTTGTACCTAGTTTTTCACCAGGTTTGGCAAAGGCAGTATGATACTGACAGAGCATATCATAGAACTCTTTCCGGTGTTCCGGATCCTCTAATGAAGTTTCTTCATACAACTTAAGTAAGTCTTCCGAAATTTCATCATCCCCTGTTACCTTCTGTAAGCTTAGCTTACTATCCGTTACAGTTTCCGAAAGGGTCACATTTCCAAAAACTTGTCCCTTTTTCAAGTAGATAGTAGTGTTTCCAGTATTGGAGACAGGTACTACCGACCAGGATGCATTCGCTACTATCGTGTCTACAGAATTTAATCCGATACTTGATAACGTAACTACATCCGGTTCTATCACTGCAGGCTTATTACGCATTGCAGGATCACTTCTTACAAGCACATCACAGGCTACTCCTGGAGGGATTCGCACAGTGTGTGCCACACTAGCCATACTGCTCACTTGTCTCAGTACACATCTAACTTTCACGGGATACGGGTATCTCACACTCAACACTCCTGTTTGGGGTTCTAACACGGCACCATACAGGGATGCGAAATCCAACCCGAGTATACCCTCATCTGCTATATCCGCAACGGTGGTGCTCATGACATAGTCATGGATACCATTCAACTGTAGTTTCACACAAGTTCTACCATACGTTTGCAAGGTACTGCCGTCGGCCGTCTGAGCACTTCCTCCCGATTTGAGAGTCTCATGTTCATCCGGTATAAGATCGTAGAACCCCCTGGAGATACAAGAGTGGCTAGCTCCCGTATCCACAAGGAATTCGGCAGATCTTCCGTTAACAGTGAGGCAAACATACCACCGCCTTCCGTTTAGAACAGAGGGTATGTCCGTGACAATCGGAACATCATTTTTCACACCAGGAGTCGATCCACATCTTTTCAAGAATTCAAGACAAGGATGACCCGGGGGCAGGTGGGCACCACAGACCTTGGCTAATTCATAGCCGCCTGCCTCGTTACTGATATTGGGTTTCCCCAGTGCGCCCGTGGCACCTGTTATATCAGCTTCCCTAACCTTCCGGGTGTCTACAACCACCTCGGTGTTAGGCGATCTTGTTACTAAATGCGAACTATCGTCACGGATGGTGATATTATGGCAAGATTTGTCACTGGGATCCCCTTCTTTGCCCCTCGGGAGATCCCTTTCTAGTTTTCCTCTGTACTTATCCCAGAGACACTCTCTTGTTTACGTGGAACAGGCTTTTCAGCCATACATTCGGGAGCAAAATGCCCCAGTTTCTGACATCTGAAACATCTCCTTTGAGATTTATCAACTCTTGGTCTCCTTAGAGCTTCTGTTAATCCGGCTATTAATGTTTCCATCATGTTAGTCGGAGCAACAGTGGCTGCTACAGTTGAGTTCGCCGTAGAGGCTACACTGCCATGTTGAGTTGATCCGGAAGCTGTTTTACCAGCAACAGATCCTCCTCTCCCTCTCGAATGTACTTTCCTATACCGCTTTTGTCGGTAATACTTTCCAGCCACATGGACTGAACCAATATATTCTCCGTTTTCATCGGAGATATATTCATCTTCCTCATTAACTTCATTCGATTCAACCGGAGCTAATTGGGAAGTATCATATACTGGAGCAGGTGTACCCCCGTATTGGAAAGGAGCTGCTCTTACTGGACTAGGTCCAAGACCTACCAAACGTTTCTTCATGTCATGTCCATCAATTGCTATGAACAGATCACTGAATGAAGTGTCATCTTTCCAGGAGTCCCACACCACTTGCTTATGATCCGGATCTCGTAATCCACTATAGAATTGTATGAACAATTCTTGTAGATAACAATCATCGTCATGAGCCCAATTTGGACGTGCTTTCGAAAGCAAGTCCTGTAGCTCCAAACCAAAGACTTTGTGTGATTCTTTAGGTTTTTGTGTTCTCTTTTTAAAGCTTACCCACGGATCTTCTCTAACGATTGATCCGAAAAGGTATGCGGCACATTCGACCAATTGATCATAGGTACCGTATATTCCGTAAGCTGCTCTCCATTGGTTGAGAGCTACTTTTCCGCCTTTATTTAACCAACAAATCAAATATGGCAGAGCTTCTTCTTTTGTCCATCCACTACAATTGACTTCGTCGACAAAAGCTTGATACCTGATCTTCCATGGATCATTAGAATCATATGGAGGGGGTATCCGTGCCTGCCTACGTGCCGGATTATTACATCCGCGTAGTCTATCTGCTTCTCGCATGCTCCAGTTCATGACTTCCATGCCGTCCGCTCCCTTTCGGTAGCAGTCAATGCCAAGGTTTTGTATACATTGGCTTCTATCAAAGATGGTTTGCATCCCTGCAGGCATAGAAGTTCTCCTGTTAGGTTTCCTGCCATCTCCTCCTGATCCTGATCCTCCGGATCTGGATCCTCCTGGGCCGCCTGGAGGGTTTCCTCCTGGTGGACCATTATTATTATAGCTTCCAGATGAACCACCAGGGCATACACTATTGTGACCGGTGTTTCCAGAAGAAGCGTATCTAGGGTAAGAATCATTTTGATTCCATCCCTGGTTATAGCTATTACCATTCTGATAATTGCCACTTCCCGATGGATTATAATTATTTCTATATCCATAGGAAGTTGTTCTTGGTCGATACGTACCGCCATTAGTATTGTTTTGTGGCGGATTTGGTCTCGGAAAACGTCCATCAGTAGGACCATTACCAGAACCTGGGGTTGGAATAGGTAATCTTGGTACTGCTGGTGTACTGTGGCCGGGTTGGGGGAAATATGAAGGTGGTGTCAACATATGCCTCATTGGTCCGGGTGCTCTTGGTTGTGCCACGGGTGTATTATTATTATTCCCTGTAGCACCATCGTGAGTCGCTTTGATCTTGTGACTCAAATCTGGTATGGGTGGTGCCGGACCTATCGTATCCAGCATTGGAATTACTGGTTTAGATGCGGTTCCATTTACTGCAGCATTATCCGGTTTCTTATAGATTCCGGATACCACATTCTTGTCAGCCCCATCATCAACGAATGGGCTGTATCTAATTGGGGTTGCATCTTTAGATGTCTTTCCCAACATTGTAGATACCACAGCTGGATCTATATTACCTATAGTCAACTGGGCTGCTTCTACATATTTATCTAGAGTTATTGCAGTAGTCTGCAATTCCTGAAGCTCGTTTGTGAGTTTCTGTCTATCCTCCTCCAGTTGTTTGTTGTAAGCTATGATGCCTACCCGGATGGTTTCATTGTCTTCAGCTTGTTTACTACACTGAAGTTTCAATTTATCCAACTCATCCTGATAATGGCGAATTTCGGATTCGAATTTTGTCTTATCAAGGTTTAGTTGGTCGTTCGTATCTATGTATGTTTGGATACGAATGTGCCTATTATCATATTCTTTATTGAATGATTCTCTCATAGATTGAAGTTTTAGTTCTTCATTCTCTAGTTCTTTCATGTACTCGCTCCTTCTGGCTTCGAATTCCTTTCGCATGCCAGTTAGGTCCTCTTCCATCTGAAGTTTTTCATGGAATACTTCATCCTTAGCTTTGACCAAGGTATTTAAATTCTCGTTCAAAGTTACATAAGTTTCATTCAACAACAGGACATCCGGTCATTTTAATTCTTCACCTTCCGGTACCGCATAGGTTAAGTCGCCATCTATAGCGCTATAATCTAATATTGGTAATTCGGGCCTGGGTAACCTATAAGGTAGTTCTCCGAATGTTACCCTTTTTCGCATTGGTGCCGGATGTTCTGGGTTAGTACTACCACCGACTTCGAACATCGAATCACTTAATTCGTCAACAATTGATTGCTGGCCTATTAAGTTACTATGTCTCTGTATGGACTGTTCGCGTCGTACAGAGTCTGGCAGATTCTCCTCACTATCATTATAGTGGGGTCCGGGATCTCTCCAAGATGCTGATTCCGCATCTTGCGAGTCCGAATGGGCTTGGAGCATTAGCGATCCATTTCCATTCTCTTGGGCAAGTGATTGCCCTGCTGGGTTAGCTTCCCTAAGGGTGTCTAACCCATGTACTAGCCGTTCGGACGTTATAACGTCCGGGCTATACACCAGAATTAACTGGTCACGGCACCAGTGTAAGGGTTTGTGACCTTACAGACCTGGGGGGGGTTCGGGTCTTACGGTTCGGAAAGAAAGAGTAAGACAGTATTCCAAGTGTATGCCAACGGTTAGGTTTATTACTTAATGCACACTCACGGCTGCCGGATGATATCAAAGAGGCAGCTAATATTAAAAGACAGTGGTTTACGTAGTGTGGAGGCCAGAAGGGCCTCTGACTTGGCGGCTGAGCCCTGGGCTTTATATACGGACCCAGGTGTTCGTCGTCAGATGTCCCCACAGACCCGGATCGGTGCTGCCACCTATCCGGAACCTGAGGAACGTCCGACGACTCGACTCACCCGCCACGTCAGACGGTACCCAACTCCTATGGTTTAGTAAAGTGTACCTCTACAATAGTATCAGTATAATGTATTGCAACTTAAACCAGAGTAAACTATAACGTGCAGGTTGTTTTTTTTTTACCTAAAAAAGAAACCACAAAAATTATTAAGCATGAAATTATACTTATTTAGTTCACAGCTAGAACCAAATCTAACTGTCTGCCAGACAACTGTAAAAGAAACGATTGAAACTGATTAAAAATGATTGTTTCGTTAATTTGCAGGATAAACTTGTACAAAAGATCTTATGCTTAAGATAGACTGTGACGATGGTTCACATATCTTTATCTATTTAGGGTATAAGGCACGGGGCATACCTGTGGGAGTGCTCTACACTGTATTGAGACATCAAGGGGCCTTATTGAAATATGGCAATGCTCACAATTCGTCCAGTCCCTGTAACATGTCATGTCACATGGACTGGGCGTGGTAATTACAAAGCCATTTAATTTGTTTAACCAATGAATCCAAACAGCATTCATCATTGTTGATCAACAATTTTTAATGTTGATTTAAAATACTGTACCCTCCTGCTGAGTACCATCTCCTGATTATTACTATTTCTTTCTATTTTAGATATTAATTAATTTAACAAATATAAGAATGTTGCAAATGCTGTTCTACCATTGTTCTGTTCTCAGCAACATAAAAGACACCCCCTGATATGGCACAGCTTTGAGGACAGAATACAAAATGTAAAGACATTATGCAGATACATACTGACACCTGAAACTGTTCCTCTGAAAGAACCCTTGAACAGCTCTGAAAAGCATAGGAAATACATGCACTGTGAAGGCTTTGGGGGTTTTGGCAGTGGGTGTAAAGGGGGTACTAGACATGATGAGGTTTACTACAGACTTCACACACACGATGGTGCAATAAATCACCCACATGCACTCAGCCTGTATAGCTCCAAGGTAAAATATATTCAGGAGAGGGATTGGTTTAGTTTCGTGACACGAGAGAGACAAAAGAAGACATCACAAAACAGCCATATTCAGATCAGTTTGGGCTATCGATCACACAGAGTACTACTTTGCAGTTCTGGACTAACTCCTTCCTTCTCCTTTTCTTACTATTCTACATTTGAAAGCTTAAAAACAAATGCATTAAGCTAATACATTGATCAAATCTCTGCAGTACACATGGATGTTTAAACAGGGAATATCACGGAAACCTATGGTAAACAAGTGATAATTTAGCAAAAAAAAAAAAACAGAAGACAATCCTGCCCTATGCCTAAATCAGGATTCCGCAACTCAATTAAGGATTTGCATTGGAACTGTTTGAAATTCCTTCATTAATTTGAAGATAAATGATAACAAATTTAACCTCCAATAATTCGATAAAATCCAATTCATTTTGTTTTACATCAAAATGAAAAAAAAAGAAGAAGAAAACACGTTTTCAGGAATGTTATCACATTATCGTAATGACAAGTGTAACAATGTTTATGAATAATGAATAAAATAGAAATAATTTCTCTCAAGATCAGTGCTGTAATTACCGTCCCTGTATATTTTCCCTAACAGAAGCAGTGCAGTCTAGTTTTCAGTAATGTCATATTCATGAATTAGTATGCATGGTATTTGTTGACCAAACATGTTGTTTATGATGTAAATCTGCATAATATAATGGATGACTTGGATCCAGCAACGAAGCCACTAGTGTGAGGGATAATTCTTTGTTCATAAAGTCTGAATACTTTTTAAATACTAGATATATTTGATTGGCCAGAATTGTCACAAAACAGTCTCGTTTAAAGACAAATGATTTTGAAGGTGATGGTGATCACCTACCTAAACCTTCTTTTGCAGTTGCAGGCATGCCACCTTTCCCTGAACTAACCTTTTGATGTCTTTATGATATCCACAATTAAAATTTGCCGTTTCCTCAAACAAGACCCCTTTAAGGAACACTTGTCTTTCCCTGTGACATTTGAATCCGAGAATTGATCAATTAACAAATTAAAGAGTCCCATTTAGAGTTTTAATCCCCATGTCATAAGAAATCACTCATCTTCTTTTTGGCACTTTAAGCCTGGTTCTTTCGTCTTCATTTTCAAGTCTTAAAACTTTTACATGAATCGCCTCATAACATGTTAGTGCCAAACGAAACAAAACAGAGGAACTTGTTACAGGTAAATCACTAGGGCATTACTTAGAATCATTATTCGGATCAATCTGACCCACAGGGTATAAGGTACTATGACTTGGTAGGAAATCCATTACCTCTGGAAATGCCCTCAAGCATAAACCACCACTGGCTGTATTAACAGATAGATATTGCCTGTGATGGAAGAAACTATAGTGGCTACAGTGTGTGTAGTGGAGAAGAGCAAAGGGGCTGCCTACCTAGTGCAACTTCATCTTCTCACAGACATGATGCAAATACAGCCACTAGCTAGAAACATATTGAGACAGTTCCTCATTAGGCACAGACCTCAGAAATGCTGGTGGAAGAGTATCCTTCCCACAAGGCATTAATTTGAAGCTTGATTAATTATATGTCTTGTTGAAAATATGGACCTTAAGATTGCTATAGACCCATGCAGCAAGAAATACTGACCTTTTCATCAATAATTTTGCATCTGGAATAACCTACATTCCTCATCACTATGCATGTAGTGTTCGCATATGCAAACAACTTGCAGAATAAGATTCATAAAACAATTAGAATGACATATCAAATGGCAGGACTGTGAATAAATATTTGCATTCCCCTTAGTTTAACCCCAACTGAGTCTAAAAGCTTTATCAACAACTTAAACTATGAAGAGTTGCGCTTTCTTGTTTTATTAATCTATGGGCCAAATGTAACTCAAGGTGGCACGAAGAGAATGATAAACATAGTGTACAGGGATAATAAGCCTTTACACTTGTATAGCCAATCTGAAATGAGTGTTACACAAAGGAAATACCTGTGTGGTGGAATTGTTATTTTTGTCTACAGAGGAAGCCTTTCTTGTCTGTCTGGTCAGATATGAAAACCAGGTTGATGGGTTTATATCAAGTTCAGGGGAGATGCAGATTGTTTATTGCTGTGTGCACACCTGCTCACTGCTATGGATTTCGGACTACACAAACTATGCCTTGAGGAATAATATGAGATATTGAGAAAAGTCTTGCAAAGCCTACAAAAAGCACCCGAGGAAACAACTAGGCTATATAGTTTTATAATGACTGAATAATCTTTGTCCAACGAGGGACTTGATAGCTAACATTGGTAGTCCACTAGGCCTCTATCGTATGGCTCAATCGTGCGATATAGGCCAAGTGGACTATGGCTATAAACTCATCCACTGTGTTTCAGCATGAAGTTTAAACTACAGATTTCAAGGAAACACTGTCCATCTATAAAGCTTATTAGCCAAATTTGCAGTTTGGCACCTCAAGATACCAACGGCTACGAGAGAAATGGAGGCTCCTTGAAGAAAGACTTGCACACGCAACATTACAATAAATATGCCCTTGGGAACATCTTTGCCTGTTCTGCAGCAATCCTTAAGAGTGGTATTTCAATAAGTAGTGTTAATGCAACTAAAAAAGACAAGGTTCCTCATCACACCACCCAAGTCCACATTGCGAATAAAATTATGCATTCATCAATCATACACTTAAAACTGCCATGATGCAAAATATATCACACTGACACTAAGGTGTGCAAGAGCTGTGTTGAAGCATCATTGTGAACTTCTGCACTTTAAGGGGGTCCCAATGATGCACCGATGTTGCACTGTGCATCATGTCTACTATATAACATGAACAAGAGAACATCATGCTTCCTTTCAATGGTCAATAGTTGAAAGTTCTCTTGGCAGGCATGTCTGAGGTCCTTGTCTGTGACTCCAAAGACTAGTAGCTAGACACATGAGATGAAAGCTACTTTCATGCAATACATTCACAAACTACAAGTTGTATTCAAAGTTCAGTGAGAGTGAGGGGTTATTGAGTACTTGCCTTGCAAAGTGACATAGAAACAGCAGATTTTAGATATCTGCTGTGAGATCTCTAAGGTTTAATGCTCCTTTATTGCCATAGTGCACCAAAGCAATGCTGACCTTTCTACCGCCAGCATTGCATTACAAAATGATTATCAAAAGGAAAGGCAGCCAAATACCTGACAAAGATAATGCTGATTTACACATGAGAACTTTCGTATCAGAATGCAGGACATTCTTACCTCAGGCAACCCTATGTTGTCACGACTACTACTCTTTCTTTGATACCTTCCAATCTTGAGTGATCTGCAAGTACCAAGTCGATCCTTACGGATTTGGCAGAAATCACTCAAAGACATCATGTGATCATTCTAAGACAAAAGGAATAAATGAATAATCTTTTAAGGATTAATTTAACTTATTTGGCAGTGGTTGAGGTAGAGTAGAAGGATTAGAAGGATATTAATTCTCTTTAACATTTTTAGATCATCACATTTAAAGCAGGCATTATACCAATATCCTAGTTTACATTTGAGGATATAATTCATCTCTAAAGCCATCATAAACATTTTAGAAAAGCACAGGTAATGTACTTGGCCAACTGATGTTATTAACTGCCTTTTACTTATTGTGTCAGAATTTGGCAAAATTCTCGAGAACTAATCACCCCCTAACAGCACCTAGTTATGGTCAGTGTAGAAAGGTGAATGTGTGAGCAGGCATGTGTAGCTCACTGTCAAGGAACCCTGGACCTGAAGGCAGTACCCAGGGGCACACACACGCGAACTGTCAGATGTTAGTAAGGAATGCAGATTAATGTCCAACTGGGAATTTCCCCAATGGCAAGCAATTGTCACCTAGATTAATTGGAGTTATGGCATATCACCTGTTCATACCTGCCTACCTACCCACCAGGTGTACTGTTATTTAATTAGAACCAAGAAAGGTTAGGAGGTTTGAGGGAAACCTAGAAATCCCCATTGTGTGGGGAAAGGTACTCGTAATTTGCACCCATTTTGAATCAATTAAGGATAATTTGCTCTATACTTAACGGGCACATGCTTTCCTTTTGCAGATATTGCATTCCAAGGTAGCTCAATTATAACATCCTTTCCCACATGTATGCCTTTCTCATCACTACACAGAAAAAAAATCAAAGTTAGTGAATCTAATCTAAGTTAGACAACCACCAATTAGGCAAAATACCCAATATCTTAGTAAAATGTTACTAAGATATTAGTAGTATTAATTAACTAACCTATTCGACAAGCTGACTTGGGTAAGCCAACAGAAAATCGGTTACTTTGTCTAAGGGGTGGTAGTTTTGTCTATGGGGTAGTCAGTATCTTCACATAAGGTGGCAGTGTAGCTTGTATAAGGACCTTTCTAGTAAGGGTATACCATGGAAAAGCCTATGAATATGAAAATAATGGTGCTTTCATTGTCTATTGACATGATGAAGGCTTAACAATTGAACCTGGCATGGGATGTAACAGAATACAGCTAATAAGGAAGGAGTAAGGAAGAAAAATGAAAACATCTTTACTGTGAATACTCAATAAACTCATATATCCACATCTGTGACCTTGTGATAAATCCAGAGCAACTAAGCTGAGGAGTTGTAAATAAAAATGATATGAGGCATTGAATTTGCTTCTCCATTGGCGAGGCTCTGTTCTGGTGTCTTAACCTAAATAAATTGCAATAATATGCTCACAAAAATTCTGTATATCATGGGTAGTGAAAAGGTCTGCAGTTAGTGAAAAGGTCTAAGGCAAGTTAGGAAAAAACAGGCAAGTCGGGTATTTTTCCTGAGGGTTAGAAATAAACTCCCAAGAAAACTTCAATGGTTTGGCTACATGCAAACTCCCAAATTGGCTTAGCAAGTCCAACAAACGTTAGCCAAAAGGCCTAAGCTATTAAGAATTTTTTTGTGTGTAATGTCCATCACACATGTGAATTTACTGCAGTGTTATAGCAACTCCATTTTCCTTGTATAGAGAAACCTTCACCTTTATAACATGTTGGTTGCCTTTGAATTAATCAGTCCTGTAGCCAGAGGTCTTTCTAGGCATTAGGGGACATCAGAGCTACACTTGGTTGTCTGATGATTCAAGAGATTCCCAGCGGAGTAGAGAGCTCTGTTGAAGTGAACTTGAGAATCCTAGAGCAGTGCAGGAAGAGGGGAAATAACCCTCCTATACCCAAGTGAAGAGTGTTTATCATCAGAGCTTCAAACTGTGTTGCCTAAGGGGGTACTTCGGGGCATTTGCAGCCTAACCAGTTTAACCTTATGTTGACGTGTACATAATATTGTCTGGTGATAAGTTGGAAAATGTGCAATGTTTGTCTTTAGCTAAAGGATATGGAATTAAAAAGGATGAGAACTGAAGTTATTTCTATTGGTGTTCTCTCCATGGAATACTACAGCCCCTAAACTTTGTGCTAAATATCATAGGATTTGTCATTATTCGTGATGCGATGGTTGGCCAGTATTTGTCTTGGAGCCTGGTAATGTAGTTTTTGTTGTTTGTACCCATTGTGCAGGCTACACATCTACAGAATGAATGAGTATTACTCAGACATTGAGAAATGTTGTGTATTTGAGCGCATTAATGTCCTATAGTGTGAACTGACTTGTTTCTCCTGTTAATCTGTGACACATCCTTCAGGAAATGCATCTATACAATAATGCAAGGTTTTTATAATATGTATTTCAGAGACCTTGTTGAAGAGCTTAGGAAGAGGGGAAATGGCCATCTTCCAAAATAGCGGCTCATGAGAGGCTCAGAAAGTTGTTCTAGGGTAGGATGATAAATGTGGCCATCTGGTTATTTGTTGAGAATGGATTAGAAAACTGTGTTTCTCCCTTTTTTTAATTATTCATGTGTTAAGCTATTAATTGCAGGCATAGTGATCAACATTGCACATGAATGCATATCAAGATCTTGCTTCATTATTCTTACTACAGGACCGCTTCAAATCATAGTGCGGGTAGATGAAATGTCTACATACCAGTGACTATATATGGTGAGCTGCATTACAGGCCTTAGAATAGGAGGTGAATTTGATTTGTTCATCTGCTGGCCCCATATTGATTTATGCTACTGTATGGCTACTTTAGTCTGCACACAGTATATGTTCTATTATCACCTTGCAGTATTCACCCATATTATAGACACATATAGTCAATTATGTAAAAGTAGAAGGTAAGTGACTTATATTCTGCCATCCTCTTGAATCTCTGTATATAACATGTGCATATTTTACGCAAATTCTGGGAGCCTAAATGACTATTTGGAAACCCCTAAAGTAGCCTAACTACATAAAAGCACTAGCCCTAATATAGTGTGGTCTATGCTGACACATAGTCTAGACATCATAGCCAATAAGATGTAAGTGTCTGAGATGTTATTAATCCCCAGCAGAGCAAATTGGCAGGCATATTGCATTCTTATAACACGGTTAGAGAGTTTTCAGTGCCGAAAATGGATAATATCAGTTCCTATATCTCGCGATGAAGCACTCAAAAATCACGGCGAGTGGACAGCGGGTGTATGGTTAGGCTGGCAAACTCCTCAAAGTCCAACTCTCATAGACCTACTACTGCGAACACGTCGAGACAGAGATGCGCCAGTATAAAATATAATCCATTCTGTACACACCAGGCGGCAGCACCTGTAGTGTTGACAGAATGGCGAAGACGCATGGCAAGTCACTCGATTCGAAAGTTTAATAATTTTTTATATCAGATACAGCCATAATATCAAGGAATCTAGTTGACAGAGAGGTAGAATATGGTTTCAACTATGTTATGTCCAAAGCATTTCGATATATTTAGTACATAAGCTGCAAAAATGGAGAATTTACTTTCGTGTCAAGGTAGGTTTCAACATGTTTGCACAACATGAAACCAAGATGGCTGACGGCCGTCTTGTCGACTCGCATAAGAAATGAATTGATTATATCATTTTTGAAGGTAAATACTTAGAATTAATGGTGGAAACCGTGTTATAAATGTAATATGTAATGATTAGACTTGAACCCATGCCTTCCAGGGCTTATATAGGCACGCCGCTCCGCGTCGTGCCTATATCATGCCCTGAAAGGCATTCGTTCAAGTCTAATCATTATATATTACATTCATAGAGTTGTCTACACCCTCCTGGATGCTCAGTATGTGACAAGGCAGCCCACAGAAAAATGCTGATAGGGTTGTGTGGGATTCTAATTACTCACAATAAGGCACTAATATGATTTTGTGATGTGCCTACATAGGCAGTGTTGTGGTATTGTAAATATGTCTGATCTAGCTTTTTGCAACCAGGGGGCTTTTCTGTTTTTGGTAATTCCTGGCATAATCGTAGGGAAAAAGTGTTTCTATTTTGAAAATCACTATTATTTGTTGTCAGCATAAGTATTATAAGGAGAGTCTCCAGGACCAAAGATTATTCAAAGATTACTTCATTTCCAAAACGACTTTTGAGATGATATCATAGTTCCACGACTAGATTTGTTGATCTTATGATAACTATACAATCTTGCTGATGGATAGGCTTACTTTTGGTCTATCCCTAAAAGTTAGTGTTTTTTTTTCTCAAAAGCGTTATAAATATTTCAAAAGAGGACAGCAAATGATTTCAGGGTACTTATTCTTGCAAGTTATAATGACAAATTTAGATTTCAAAACCTTTTTCTGCCCTTCTGATCACTTAAGATCATATTTTAATCATCATAAAAATGGGTAACAATCGTGAAATAACTGATTTAATGATAAAACATGTTTGGCACATTTTCTTGCATTTGGATCATTTGCCAATTATCTGATGATTACTTTCATACCTCCATGAATAAGCCTTTCTAAAAGGATAAATAGACGTACGACAACTCCAATCTAGTTTGGGCGAATATTTTATTGGACCTGGCCAATAAACATACATAACCAGGCCTAAGTAACACAAGAAGAAAGAAAAAAAAAAAAATCTCCAATGTGAGACCGGTGGTCCTTCCTGGGGCTAGGCAATATGGCCGACTACAAGGCCACCAGTGAAGGAACCTGTTACATAACAGGTGAGTGGAAGTGGTGACATCTGGTAATACATTTGGGAACTGCTACTGCCCATTTATCACCACTTATATGCGCGCATATAAGTAGCTTATAAATAGACGTACGACAACTCCAATCTAGTTTGGGCGAATATTTTATTGGACCTGGCCAATAAACATACATAACCAGGCCAACACGCCAAACAGAATGGAGAACAAACAAAAAAAAAACAAAAAAAAACAAAAAAAACAATGAAAGTACATAACCAGATTTTACACGAATAAGGCGCTGACCATACGCCGATCAAGATCGACACGAGCTTGTTTGGATTTTGTCAAATAATGCAACACACTCAATGATTTCCAGTCACCAATGTTCTTGATGTCCAATAGACTGAACCCTGCATCTGCCAAGGCTGATGCACCTCCTCTTCGTAACGAGTGTGAAGACAACTTATCGATGCCTGACTTGGCGCACAACTTGTGCAATTTGCCTAAGTACCATGAGTAACTGCCACGACACCATTGGCCATTTTTCATGTACGACACTACTTGTGAGTCACTGGATGGGTAGTTCACCATAGATAACAGCAAGGTCAGGTAATGATGAAGGCAGAAGATAGAGTCATAGATGAATGTGAAGGGTATGAACAAGACCCGCTCCTTAAATGAAATAGTCTTTGTACGGCGAAGTCTGACGGAGACCCCCCAGACTTCCCAGGTCAAATCTGACAAGCAGACTGCCAGTCCTTGTTCAACCACATTGGACTTACGTAATAAGCCTCTGAAGCACATGATAACAGTGATCCAAAATGCCACATCTTCAGAACATGACATATCCAATAGTTTATAAATACGCTTTAAGTCCTGCACTGACGCTGGTCGCGCCTGGTCCACATGATCACCTAGGGTCCTTCGGATACCTCTCATAGTGATGTAGAGTTCAAATGTATTAGGGTTGACATGTGCATAACCTAGGACCTTGTGCAACACCCAAAGTCCTCCTAGGTACTGTTTAATAGAGCTGTAGCGCAGTCTCTCAGCCAAGTGTGTAACATATAACAACACAACTTCTATACTAGCGGGGAATGGAACAAGCACACCATATAATATGCAAAATTCCAAATAAGAGTTCCATTGGCTCTTTCTAGTACGCTCCGTGGCTCCAGCCATCCACTGTGACTGGTAGTTCCGTAGTTTGTGAGTCAAGACATCCCCTGCAGCAGAAGTCATTTATCAGAAATGAAGGCAATCCTTTTGCACACCTTTTATCCGTACAGCGCGACAAAAAGTCAGGAACAATATTGTCTTTAGATTTAACGCGAGTAGCAACAATATGAAAATTATGTACAACTGATAACCAAAATAATTCTCTTATCCACCACATACAACGAACACTCCGCGATCTGCCAGTATTTATCATGCGTTGGACTTGGGTATTGTCGGTTCTGACTACAACTTTTGTATCCGACCAATCATTTCCCCAACGTTGCGCTGCGGCAACCACTGGCCAGACTTCCAGTAGGTTAATGTCAGCTGTCTCATCATATTCACAAGGGGGTTTAACAGTATGATATTATGGAAAGCGATTATACAACTGATTGTAGGCAGGTAACTTCCATGCACCTACTAACCAATCACCATTATAACATGAGCCAAAACCAGTTAGTGATGAGTCAGTGTCTACGATAGGATGATAATCAAAGGTACGTAGGATTTTTGCAGAACCATTGAATACATAACTGAACCTTTTCCACCAGCGGATGTCATCCATAAACCAATCAGGTAGTTTGACCACCGTGACACTGTCGGCCATGTATTTGAGTAGGTTAATGACTCTACGTGAAAATGTTCTGCCTCCCCGAATAACTCTACTAGCGTGTGCCAAATGACCACACAGTTCTTGTAATTCTTTTTTGGTAGCAACAGTTTTACCCAAGAACTTGTCGATCAGTACCAATAAGTTGTCTAACTTTTGTGGGGGTAAGCTGATTTCCATTTTCACTGTGTCAATTACCAGACCCAAATACTGGACTTTGGTAGCAGGGGTTAAGATTTTTTTCCATGCAATATGGAAACCGAGACGTCGGAGCAGATCTACCAATATCGCCTGACGCCTCGCACACTCCTCGTAGTTGTCAGCCACAATGACAAAGTCATCCAGGTAACCGAAAACATTGAAAATACCTCTACGATTCATACACCGGATGACAAACTCGGTTAGTTGAGTAAAGATAAATGGTGCACATCTAAGACCAAACGATAAGGCTTGATCTTCGAAATATTCTGGTGCACCGTCCAGACTCCAGACAAAACCTTGCTTGGAACGATCGTCCGGATGAACAGCCACACTGCGATAAGCAGATTGGATGTCCAATACACATAAAAACGAGCCCTCATGTATGACATCAGTAACACTATCTACTTGAGTATAATGAAACGGTTGGCAAGTTGTGTACATAAAGTCATTAATACTTTTGAGATTATCATCGGGATCACCACGGCTGCAATCTGTTATGGGTCTTAAGCTGCCGTCTGGTTTTAAAATAGCCCCCAGTGAATGTACACACTGGGGTCTACTAAGAACCCTTTTGACTTTACCATCAATTAACTCCTTCCTTACCAGATCGTCCATTTGGCATTTTACACCTTCTTTGATTATGGAATGATAATTTTTTTGAAAATAAGAACCATCATAATCCACATCAACGATTTTGAATCCGTTACGAACACCGTCTAGGATATAAGCATAGTTACCATCAACTTCCTCAAACCCCATGCATTCATCAAAGAAGGCGTGTGGGTTGAGTTGGAGGCACATGCCATCTAAGACATGAACGGAATCACAATCCAAAGGACAAGGTCTAAACCATTCAACACCATCGACAATTCTGGAAGTGTAGATAGTAGGAGTTAATATAATGTCTTCCGTCTTTGGTAATGAATCTGAAGAATTGACATGATTTGAACCACAAGGAGTTACGAATTTGTTGACATCCCATAATAAACTATATTCAAGTTCACTGGTAATATCAGAATCACTGGTATTGTCAGAATCGGAAGATTTTATAATTCCACCATCTATGCCAAACTCCTCGGAGACATTGACCCCTGAATCAGAATCCACTAAGGCCTGATATCAATCATTTGATTTTTTCACAGTGCACTTTAGTTTTGTGTGGTTACCCCCACAAGAGCGACATACATGTGGGTGAGGGCAATCTTTGGCGTTACAACCATTATCACCGTTAAATGCATAGCAACAGTGAATTTCATCTGACTTTTTCTTTTTGTTCTTTTTCCTCTTACTACTCGATCCCGCAACAGTACCAGCACCACTTTGAGATGATGGAGGCTGGATACCAAGAACATTACATAAGTGCTCGGCACTAAGATTCTCAAGACCAACACTGTTTGAGAAGATGTCGTGATCGAAATAGCAGAATGTGTGTTCACCAAACGATTCTCCCCTTTCACGCATCGCAAGATCATACTGAATGAGAGCATCCTCATTGTAGAATGCTTTCTTGTCAGTTAGGAATTTAACATGTTTACCATAGTTTTTACATGGGAAGTTTCTAGCCAACATGCTATTCAAGAGACCCATGCTAGCAGAAATAACATCATTCAAGGCGGGTTTTTTTACTTTATCATGCGGCATGTGCTGTTCAATGTCATAGGTCACAAACTTACTGCCACTGGCATTGTTTGGTGAAAATATCACCATTGGGGCGCCTTGAGCTTGGTGTTGTAGTTGCTGGTTAGGATACCATGCTGTTGGGTTATGTGGAATTTGAGGTTGCACAGACTGAACACCAGGAGCCTGGAACAGGCTTTGTTGATTGGGTATGATTCCTGCAGCCTGGTACTGTTGTTGTGGGTTAGGAATAACGCCAAACTGATATGAAGCCTGCTGCTGATGGGATGTTGGGACTGGAATCCCATACATATGAGAAGTAGTCGGGTTACCATATACCATAGGTGTAGGTGGGAACTTTAGCCTGCCATCCGGTGCCCTAAATTGACCCACACCAGGCCAACTGACAGTCTGACTAACAGGTGTGACAGGTGGGGAATAAGGTGTGCCATCTCTGTAGAACAGCTGAGGAACAGTGTTAGTAGCTACACCACCACTTCTCCACTGTTTCCACAGTAGGAACTCTTGATAATCATTGTCTAATTCACCATGGGAATGACTTTGACCCACTGGATAGTCAGGTTGATTGTCTCTGGGGACCGGGTGATTGTACCGGGAAGGTGGCTTGTTATCGCGGGTGAGCGACTTGTTTACTTGGGTATTTCCCTCTACTGTAGGCAATTTTTTACTCAAGTTGGGTAATTCAAACATACCTGAGGTGGTTTCAAGGCCGGATTGGCCTGCGGAGGGTCCCATAACTTTAGAATCAGGCCCTAAAACAGTGTTTGCGGCCGAAAACCGGCTTTCCGGAAGTACAGGGCGGCCATTTTGGGCTCCGCAGTTAAAGTTAGAGCTGGCTTGTGATTGGCCAGTTTGGAAGCCTGGTGTGTTCGAGTCCCCACCTTTATTCCTTACTGTATCCAACTCTGATGAGTTCAAATACGTAGCACTAGCAGCAAGAAAAGAAGTTTGGGCCTCGAACGCACCTAGGGCGTTCGACCCACCACTTTCGTTCCTTACCGCATCCAGCCCTGAAGGATTCCAACATGGTGCACTAGCAGTAAGAGAAGAATTTTCACCCTCGAACGCACCCATGGCACCTCGCCAAGCCCGTACGCCTTCGTTTAATTGGCGAAGAGATCTGTTATTTTCAGCCCTAAGGCTGGCCAACTCTAGTTCCAACTCCTTGCGTTTACACATTTCATCAATTTTTGATTTCCTGGCCCTTTCAAGTTCAATCTGATGCAATAATTCATTTTGTGTAGATTCCTCCCCAAGGCTGCTAAGCTCACCATGTTGACCGTCCTTCCCGTGGGGCGGCCGGTCGCTCTGCCTGGCCTCCGTGGCCTCCTGCTCGTCACGCTCGGCTGAATCCGCTGAACCAGGTAATTTTTCCGAATCCTCCGGAGAATGACGTTTCCCCGGATTGGTCACCCCACAATTCGGGCACTTGGCCGCGTTACCATGGTAGGAAGTATCACAGGCCACGCATTTAGTCATGATGACTGAAAAAAAAAATCTCCAATGTGAGACCGGTGGTCCTTCCTGGGGCTAGGCAATATGGCCGACTACAAGGCCACCAGTGAAGGAACCTGTTACATAACAGGTGAGTGGAAGTGGTGACATCTGGTAATACATTTGGGAACTGCTACTGCCCATTTATCACCACTTATATGCGCGCATATAAGTAGCTTAAAATTGCAAAATACTTGTTTTTCAAGCTCCCAAATCTCACAATTTTCCTTTTAGATATGCCAAAATGGATGGTTTTCAATACTGTTCATGACGAGAATCCAGTCTTTACTCTGAATTATGTCTAATTAGACAAGGTTAACATTTTTCACTATTTAGGCCTTACTTTTGACCCAGAACTAAAATGTATTGAACATAGGTAAACGGTAGTAAAGAATATTAGGCAAAACATTTTCAAATTATCTAGATTTAGGGCTTTTGTTGGTGCACCAACAGCAATTGTTATTTATAGACTATGATTCTTCCGTCTTTCGATAATTGTGACTTTGTATGGGATAGGAATAATAGAGGGGAACATAGAGATTTGTAATATATGATAAACAGTCCATTAAGATTGGTATATGATGTTATGAGTCGAGGGATGTCTATCCTATTCCCTGCCTCTCTATGAATGTAATATATAATGCTTAGACTTGAACGAATGCCTTTCAGGGCTTGATATATGCACGACGCGCAGCGGAGTGCATATATAAGCCCTGGAAGGCATGAGTTCAAGTCTAAGCATTACATATTGCATTTATAACACGGTTTCCACCATTAATTCTAAGTATTTACCTTCAAAAATGATATAATCCATTCATTTCTTATGCGAGTCGACAAGACGGCCCTCCGCCATCTTGGTTTCATGTTGTGCAAAGATGTTGAAACCTACCTTGACACGAAAGTAAATTCTCCATTTTTGAAGCTTATAGACCAAATATTGCAAAATCCTTTGGACATAACATAGTTGAAACCATATTCTAACTCCCTGTCGGGTAGATTACTTGATATTATGGCTGTATTTGATATAAAAAATTATTAAACTTTCGAATCGAGCGACTTGCCGTGCGTCTTCGCCATTCTGTCAACACTACAGGTGCCGCCGCCTGGTGTGTACAGAATGGATTATATTTTAGACTGGCGCAGCCCTGTCTCGACGTGTTCGCAGTAGTAGGTCTATGAGAGTTGGAGTTTGAGGAGTTCGCCAGCCTAACCATACGCCCGCTGAGTGCTTCATCGCTAGATATCCGAACTCATATTATCCATTTTCGGCACTGAATACATCTCTAACCGTGTTATAAGCACTGCTAAAGCTAGCCATTCAACTGGCTCACTTTACCAGATTGCCAACTTTGTCAGTCCCCACCCATAACCTATAGATGGTTAATGGCAATGGGAAGCACGTGTTCCACTGTGAGATCTGCTCTGATGTTTTATTGCTTTCATGAGAGGCAGCACATTGAGGGAAGGAGTATAAATGTTATTTTGTTACTGAGAGCGGTTGATATCTTATACCAAGTGCACAGGCAAAGCCTCTCTAATATTGATGAGGGTAACACAGTCAAAGTATAGCATTGTGCATTGCACGTAGGCACTGAACTATAAAGTGATATGCAGTGATGCGAACATATGTTGTAGCCTCAGGAGAGAACATCTGAAAAGTATATATCTGGCTGCCATTTTCTATTGTGATAAGCTAACAGGCGTGGATTGGTATGGGCACTCTCTGTGATTTATGCTTAGATCTACGAATCAAAACTTTGTTCATCTAAATGACATTGCCTTGCAAATGTGTTGGGTTTTCAATGAGGTAAAAACATCAGGGGCTTCTGATACATTTCCCAGCATTGCCAAGAAATCTCTTTGACTTGCATGATAATGACAATTTAAATCAGAAAAAAAAGTAAAGTAAATCAGAAAAAAAACTATGAAACCGGGTCAACAACCAAAGAATATTAGCCCATTACATTTTCAAGTTAGATAGTCTTTTTAAGGCACTGAACAGGTCTTCACATAATAAGGCGGAAACCGATTGTGTCTACTGACTTTGAAACGATACCACTAAATGTCAGAATTTGACTTGGACATCCACTGCAGTAACCAGGGTGATGGAGCTGTTGGCCCAATGAGAGGCCAGAGCCTCGTTCTGGATATCATAACAGCTCAAATTAGGTCAGTGATCTAATTTGTGTATGGAGACCGGGAAGTAATTAGGTTGTTCCCTCCATGCAGATGTTATGAATGTAATGGATGTGAGAATACAGCTATGGGTACCAATGGTCGTGTTGGTTGTGTGGCTTCAAGCTTAGTGTCTCATCAGGCGTGATTTTATTGACTAGTGGCAAAATATTGTAAAAGATAGGGAATGTCAGTAGACAAAGTTTGATTAGTTTATGGGGCTAAAACTGTGTTGGTACGAATAAATGCACAGTGTTTGCAAGGTCCAAATTATAGTATGGAGTTGTGTTACTATATACAACTGTCCCTGGATAGAAAACTTTGAACTGGTTTAGGCACGTACCAGTTCGTCACTGAGAGACTTATTTTTGCGTTTGCCAAATATAAATTTGGTCTCATGATAAACCCTAGTTAGTTTGGATTTTAGCATCAAGTCCCAATTCCCTTTAATTATTTGATCAATCCTAGGATTGGCGTGATTGTGGGTTATGATGCAGTAGAAAGCCTTTTCCTGTTCACAGGCGTTTTCTTTTAATTTGAGCAGCTCAGGGCGTGGCTGGCTTTCTGCTTGCATGATGGCCTTAAAGACCAAGTCTTTCGGGTAACCACCTCTTAAAATGTGGGTGCAAAGCATGATGGCGTTGTGGCAGAAGTCTCTGCGATTAGAGCAGATTCTCCTTACTCTGAGGAATTGTGAGTAAGGTATGTACTTTTACATGTCTGGGGTGTTCAGATAAGTACAATAGGTAATTGTGGCTGTCAGTTGGTTTACAATACAAAGTTGTTTCCAGTTTACCGTCTTCTGAGACCAACATTTTAATGTCTAGGAAGTTGATTTCAGTTTTTTGAAAATTCCACAGTGAATTTAATAGTTTGGTGAGAGCCGTTAAGATATTTCACTAAGAATTACACAGGGTTATATATGAGGCTATGTAAGGATGTCTGATGGTAACTAGAGCTTATATGAGGATGGTGATGGTAATGAAGGGGAATGAGAGGCTATCTAAGGAGTTACTGAGATAAATGAGGCTAGGTTATTGTTATTAAGGGGTATGTGAGGATGTCTGTCGGTAACTAGGGGATATGGGGCTGTCTTATGCCTTTAGTACTAGGTGACATGTGAGGATGTCTGATGGTAACTAGGGGTTATATGAGAATGGGTTATATTATTGAGGGGTATGTGAGGCTATCTGGGAGTTACTAGTGAGATAAATGAGGCTGTGTAATAGTTAGTAAGGAGTATGTAAGACTGTCTGAGGGTTACTGGAGGGGGTGTGTTATGGCTACTAGGCTACATGCAAGGATGTATGATGGTGACAAGGGGTTATTGGAGGCTGCATTACAATAGCTAGGCAGTACATCAGGCAGTTGGGGGGTTACTATGGCTGTCTGATTTAGGGGGATCTAATGGTAACTAGGAAATATGTGAGGCAGTATGATGTGTGTGAGGATTTTTGCCTGTTATGCTATGCCCAGTGGGTCAAGTATCAGGATTTCTGATGGGAACCAGATTTTAGCTAGGACATATGTGAGCTGATACAATGAGAACTAAGATATGTGAGGCTGGCAGATAGTAACTAGGCAGTTGGTGAGCCTGTCTGATAGTAACTATGTTGTAGGTGGACATTAATGGGTGTGGACCACTAAATTTGACATGGTGACATGGCAATTTCTTAAAATCGACATGTGACATGAGAGGTTCTTAGAGGTGACATGGGACATGGGGATTTAAGTGACATGTGACATAACCATTTCTTAAAATCGACATGTGACATGAGAGGTTCTTAGAGGTGACATGGGACATGGGGATTTAAGTGACATGTGACATAACCATTTCTTAAAATTGACATGTGACATGGGGGACCCCCCATCCACACCCCCACATTAGGTAGGTGAAGCTTTCTTATAATAGATGTATTAACTAGTAGGTATGCATGCCTTTCTTGCTGTTTCTGAGTTTTTGATTCTGCATGGTAAAACATCAAGGGATTGGGAAGAGGTGACTTTGAGAATGCCCCCCCATCCTAGACGCAGTCAGTGAGAATATATGTTTACCATGCCCCGATTTGAAGACCATCCTCCAGTAAAATCATGAAGCCATACCCTCACTTATGAGTTTTTCTTTTCAGAAACTGACCTTGCATACAACCTAGTTACCATCAAACAGCCTCACATATCCCCTAGTATCTATTATAATAACCCTACCATTCATTACACAGCCTCTCCCATAGGGCTATACTGATTTGGCGGTTCAGAGGTGGAGTTGTACCACTAAAAATAGTTTCAGTAACACAGGTGGACAGTATGGAGGAGGAAGAGATTAGGCTCATTTAATTCTATAGATCTCTCCATTGAAGTGGAGGTTGGAGTGAGTGGGCTTTCAATGATTTCGTTCTCTATATCAGTAATTGATTCAATTGAGTTAGGGGAGGAATTTTGTTTATCGTTGGGATGGATGTGACCCTTGGTAACAGCGCTGCGATGACAAGGCGGTAGCATTGCCTGGTTACAATCCACAATCTGTGTCACTTCCGGGTCAGGGCTGGAGTGTTTATTTATCGATATGTCACTTGGCGAAGGGCCAGAAAGATTCAATGGCCATATTGGTGACATTAAGGCCCTACATCGTGACACAACAGTAGCCCGGCATCTTAGAGCATGCCAAAATGACCACAGGCCATATAAAGAATGCTGGAATGATGGTCCTGTGATCAGTATCCTAAGTTTCACCCCGCCACTTCAATGGAAGGGATTTTGGAAAGAATCATGGAGGAAAAAAGATGGATGCATCGTCTTTGCACAATCACTCCCTATGCACTCAACCTCCTAGACTAAATCTAGTGGATCCCCAACCCGACACACAACAATCCATTTCAAAATAAAAAGGCTACATAAAAGGACTAGAAAAGAAATTGAAAACTAACCAACACCAATCAATTGATATTTGATATTATAGAGCATCTTTGAAGCTGATCGGTTGTGTACCCCAAGACTAACTCCAATAGCACTGCTAGGAACACATAGCTATAATTATGTGGCACTTGTGAACCTGCAAATCCTTTGTTCTGGACACAATCTTGCACAATCATTGACAGAGTATTCCTGGGATACTTACATCATATTGATGCATTATGTGAAAAAAAATGCAATTGATCCATTCCAGATTTTCAGCTTGCATTAAATAACTTACTCTCACTCATTCTGTTAGTCCATATTCCATAGCCATTCCATCATTATTCCATTCGGTATATGACTTTTCCTATGCCCCTGAATGAAACGGTAGGTATTATACCTTAAAGGGTCTTTAGTTCCTACATCCAGAATTTTATTAGTTTTTTTTAATATAAGATTGTCTATACAGTCATTGAATCTACTATATATTAAGCAAAGCCCCTTTTCCATGATTTCAAAAGTTGCTTTTACTGTTATACCGGTTTGATTTTGAAAGGGGATGTGTACATTTAGAGAGAAAGTTTAAACTGTTAATTAGTTGATAGTATAGCAGTTTTAATCATGCTTAGAATTTATCAAAACCACATGCTCTAGGTACATTTTCATGATGTGAGACAAAATTAACCAAGATCCCATATCCAGATTTTGATTATATTTCACGAGAATGAAGCCTTTACACTTCCTTATAGTATAAAAGAAGAAAATATATCAGTTGCAGTGCCAGTTTTCCGAAATGATGAATTGTCTGGAATGTGATTTATTCAGATGATGCTTTTCATGTGGTACGCACAGGTATCCAGTGCAATACTCTGCTCAATACCTACAGGCTGCCCAGCCAGTGTGTGAGGTAGCAAGGCAGTTTAGACCCTTTGGGCCCTACTGCATGAAGCAGGGCAGACAACACTAACTTGGAGCTTAATTCTTTCATGGTAGTTGCTTAGGTTCAGACAAAAAGAAACAAGGAGGCAGGGGGGAGTTATTTCTGTACCTTGTCATCTATCCTATTCCATAGCTGAACTCCCCTGTAGAAAGGGCTTAGGTTGTATTTGTCCAAGTTATGTCTCCTCTGTGGAATCTTTAGCTGATAGTCAGTATGTGTTCTGGAGGCTGTTGCTCCTATAGTAAAAGGAAGAGCTGGCAAAAAATGCCCTCATTTCCAGTCCTTTCTTTTCATGTAGCTATAACTTGTCCCTTTTGTTGCTCACAATTTGCCATTCAAGTATGGTGCTAAAAAAGGGGGATTTGAGTAGGTACCTAGTTGGGAGAAGTCAGTCAGTATAAAAAACTATAGAGTGTGTGACATGAGTAGGTACCTGGTAGTGCAGCTCTCTCTATTTTAAACAAGGCAGGTGACTTTACAGACTAATGTGTTGAGTGCAAGTTGAATGGTGAAGCAGTGCACGACTTGTTTAGAAAAGAGGGCACATACTCACAGCTCTTTTTACAATAGGAGCAACCCCCTCCTGAGATTGTCAGGTGGGGCTACTTTAACTTAACTGCCTACTTGAACATTATGATGGCAAGTTGGTTCTGCCTTCTCTTTTTCCAGTCTGTCCACTGCGCATCGCTCCTGATGAATGTCAGTACTGGGTCTTATATTGAAGATTTTAGCAACAATACATAGGCCTCGGGTTTGAAGCATTTGCAGTCTAGTTTTTTTACCATCGCTGGCTCTGTTGATAGCAAGACGTGTGTCGGTACACTACACTCGCTACCATTATACATGTAAAGGGTGCACCAGTGGGGGAAAGGAATAAGAAAGGTATGACATCAGTTTAACAACAAAGAGCAAATAAAGGTCGGAAAACAGGCGACCTTGGCCTTTGGCCAAAGCCAGTGCTATTCAGTGTATACCAACGGAAAGCTTGGGTGACAAAGTTTATGACGATTGCAATGCTTGCTATACTGTAGATGGTCTTTAATCAATAGCTACTGGTTTCACATTATATACCTTTACAGTTCATGAAATGCAAATGGATACAAGAGTACAAAGAGCGGGAGAAAGAGTTCAGGGGGAAAAATATAATGAAGTGACCGACGTTGTCTGCCTATATTTATTTCTTTTGTTTTTGTTCTTCTATTAGTCCTGTAAGTTCTTCTAGTCAAATCTCCTCCCATCTCCTGTGAATATTGAATTGTGCTTCCTAAAGTCAATCCTGGGTTCCCTCTTCTTCAGTGAGATGGATCTGTATTACCTTAGCCTGGGATAGAGACTTGCCAATAGAGACAATTCAGAGAAAGTAGAGGTAGGGCATCGACCCAGGATATAAATTATTGACCTTCAGACTTCTTTATGGAGATTCATCATCCCGTCAAGACCAGTAGGGCTTATACCATGGTTATCACGTTCTTGAACGATTTTACGGTGCCGACAGCTGATAATGAAGTTCGAATAGTATGCGCTAAATGAACCCATGTTGACACTTGGATCGAGACGACGTGACAGCAAGTTGACAGCGAACAATTTAATTCAATATTAAAAAAACTATAGCATTAGAAGCTTAACGCGTATAGAGGATAAAAGTAGCCATTATATTCTATCACCTACCTTTTATTCGCCATGATTTAAACTGTATATTCAACAGGATTAAAGATATAAAAATCGAATTCATCGAGCGAAATTTCTCCATCATTATGACTGCGTAGCGGACGGATTATTTACTCCCTAATAGGGCTTTTGCTTTACAGTTGTGTACTTGTACTAGTGTATCCATGTTGGAGTGTCCACCTGGGAAAGAATGTTTGACCCACCAATCACTCTTATCTCTTTATAAGTAAATGTGACCAGGCAAGCAAAAACACCCCTCTGCAGGGAAATTCATTATCAAAGTTCATCTCAAGATCTTTAAAATGAGACATCATTGGCTTTAATATTCCTAGAAGTTATGTCAGAACCCCTCCTTGAACATAGGTCGTTATTCATATCTGAAATTGACGATTAAGCTCTAAATACATTATAAACCAAAATGATGTCTAAAAACACAATAAATCAGCCTTTTTCATGAAAAATACATAACTGATGATGATTTCTATCATAGATTTTGATCGAGAAGGAATTTTCCATTTCTGTTTTCAGTCTTGGGTTTTTTGTGAATATCCCCAAAAATTGGCATAAAAATCTGCAAATTTTGATTATTGGAATGGTTGCCATGGCAACCAGGAACAGGCATATAGGTAGATTTCTCATGAAAAATGGTCATTTTGCCGTCCAAATATGGGCCATTTCTACTGAAAATGGTGCATTTTAAATGAAACCATTGAATTCTTTTTGAGTTTTGAGTTTGAGTTTTTATTGGGTCTAATAATACATATACAAAATAAATAATTGATATGTATTAAACCTAACATGGGCGCGTTGCCCTACTTACGTTAGTACCCCTTAATGTTTCATATATAAAGTCTAGTCATTATACCAGGTATAGCGGGAGATAATGCAGTTGCTAATACATCTAACTGAAGTACAGATTATATATGGTACAATTTTTGTGGATGAGATGAAATGAGATGAGGGATATTAAAGATTTTCCAAGATGAAAATACCAATAATAAGGAGAAGATAACAGGTCTCCTACATGAAACAAGTGGGATAGTCTGCGAGAATTTTCCTTTTAAATATCTTTGGACATACTATAGTGGTATATTCAATTTTGAGATCGTTCCATCTTTTAATAGCTTTGTAGTAAGACCCCCTTATAACAAGTGGTTTCAATGAGTGTGGTAGTATTAGCCTAATGCCCTGATTTCTCCGTGTAGGGAGGTTTCTATTATCTACTAGATCTTGAATACTTTTTAATCTAAAGGCATATGCCAGAAGGTGTATATCTCTTCTGTCGATTAATTTTTTACATCCACTTTTTCCATGTAATTGGTCTGTTGTATACAGGGGGAATTCTTCAATCTTAACCTTATATACAGTTCTTAGGCCTTTATTTTGTAGAAGCTGTAATTCCCTTGTTTCACCTCTGTAATCTCTATCCCAAACATAGTCAGCATAATCCAGTACTGGTAGTACCAAGGTCTTATATATTATTAGGGCAGTGTCTTCATCGGTATACTTTCTAACTCTATACAAGTCATATAGTCTTTGCCTAAACTTTTTACAAGTATTTTCTCTGTGGGTAGTAAACGTTAGCCCAGTGTCAATTGTCACACCTAAGTAGGTAAATTCATGAACTTGTTCTATAACTGTGTTGCTTAAAGTAAAAACAGGTAGTGGATCATGCCTTTTCCTATTAAATACCATCCATTTTGTCTTTGCACAATTAATAGTAAGACTATTTTCAATACACCATGTCGATATAAGTCTTAAGGCTTCATGCATTTTTACACTCGATGTAACAGTTATTACAGCATCGTCAGCATAGAGGGATATTTTATAATCATACAAAGTAGCCAGGGGGTTAATATATATGGAGAAAAGTACAGGACCCAACACAGATCCCTGAGGAACACCATAGGTTATTGCTTTTTGTGCTGAGAGTGTATTGTTAGCTAATACTTGTTGTGATCTACCAGTCAAATAATTTTTTAAGAACTCACATGTATTTTTACTAAGTCCAATTTTTAGAAGTTTAGAGTTCAAGAGTTCATGTGATATAGTGTCAAAAGCCTTTTTATAGTCTAGATATAGGCAGAAGCTTGGTTTATCATATATCATATTATTTGTTATATCCATTAGGTGTTCATCAATGGCAGTCTGTGTAGAGTGTTCAGCTCTATAACCATGCTGATTTTTACTAAGTACACCATTAGTATTAATAAAGTTATTCAGTCTTTTACATACAATCTTTTCTAGAATTTTCCCAGGAAGAGGTAAGAGACTAATGGGACGTAGGTCATTTACATCATTAGAGTTTGGTTTCTTATATAGTGGTTTTACCGTAGCCGCTTTCCATAAGTCAGGGAACTTCATTTCCTCAAGGCATTTATTATATAGGCACTGAAACACCTCAGGTATGGACATGATACAATCTTTGAGCACATAAGTTTTTAAATGGGAAATAGATGAAGGCTTGTCTATTTTAATACCTTTTATAATCTTGATTAATTCAATGTGCGACACAGGGTACAATAAATCTCCCCCTTGGGCTGTCTCATGTCGTGGGGGTCTATAACCTTGATTCACATTGACCTTTGGTAGAGCGTCAGCTAATTTTTCACCAATGGTTGAAAAGAAATTATTTATATAATCTGCACAATTAGAAGGTGGTATCATCATACCTGTATCCGAGTTCCTAAGTTTTATTAAAGTGGCATTGGTCTTATTTGGAACAATTTTTCTAATTGCCTGCCAGAAAGATCGAGGGTCATCACCTTTAGTTGCAATAAGCTCCTTAATTCTATCTTTTCTATTATTAAAAATAATTGTTTCGACTCTGTTCCTATGAAAATTTGAAATTCTCCAATCATCAATGTCACCTGTTTGTCTGGCATGTTTATATAGTTCGTCTCTGACTCTCATAGGCTCTATTACATTAGGTGTCATCCATTCTGGAGTAAACTCAGGCAAGGTTAATTTTTTCACCGGGCACATTTTGTCCAAATTTGATAAAATAACTTTCAGTATTTCATCCCACATGATATTAGGATTAGGTATATTTATTATTGTATCCCAATTGTAATTATTAAGTGCATTTTTCAATGTAAGGAAGTCATAGTTCTTATAGCTACGAGCTTTGACTTTTTTCGTTGGAATTTTAGTTCTTTCACATTTAATAACCATATAGATAGGAGTGTGATCTGATATGTGAAAATTAACCAGGCCCGAGTCATTAACATTATGTACATTTGTATAGAAATGATCCAATAAAGTGCCCGATTGTGGTCTGGTGGGCTGTTTTATCAGCTGAAATAGTTCATTGTCGGTACAGAAAGTATTCACCATAGAGTCATCGATGTCTTTCTGATGTAGCAAGTTAACATTGAAGTCACCCATATAGATCAGCTTTCTATTTCTCGTGATATTTGTTTTGAGTGATGTAAGCTTATTATAAATAGCTCCTTTATCAACATCATCGTCTGGAGGCCTATAACAGACATAAATTTTATATTTTTATAACACCAATCTCAATATCAACACATAATAATTCATAGTCTTTTGTTATAACAGAACCTTCCTTGTCAAGTGAGGCTGTGTAGTGATCTCTTATATAAAGCAGTAGACCACCAGCTTTTTTATTCCGGTTAGGATATCTATCAAGCCTGAAGAACTGATAACCAGGAATTTCCAGGTCAATGTTTTTTCTTCCAGGGTGTAGCCATGTTTCTACAATACCAGCAATATCAACTGACCTGACTAAGGTGGTAGCATTTACCCTTTTATCAAAGATGGATCTCGCATTAAAGCACATTATCAGTAGACCTTTTTTATTTGTTAATTCATGTAACCAGACCATGTGTATAGTAACCAGTATTAATTTTCATGAGGTGATAGGAGATGATATCAAGTATGAAGATGACCGCTGTATGATATATAAGGCTCTCTTGTGGTATGGCTAGAAAAGTTTTTTCGGGAACGCACCCCGAAGTTGTTGTATACAGACCAATAGGCACAGTTTTAGCTATGTATATTATGCTGATATATATATAGTGTTTAGTGAATCCTTATTATTACAATCAATGATATAGAAAGAAGATAGGTAGAGTAGTATAGAAAGGAACATATATACAAGTGTTAGAGCAGCTACTATTCTGTGTCACTGGGTTAAAGCAATCAAGTCCTGACCGTCGACCTGTTAGCTCCACTTGAGCTTATACCGTATTAAGGTTATGTATGCCATGTACATTTCAAAGTCAGCTGTGTGGAGACTGGTTGGCGAGGTTCAATGTGCAGGAGATATCTTAACATATTTAGTAGCCAGATCTTATGTTACTATGGCAAGCAGGTAGAGCTGAATAAAGTGTGGTACATAGTGTATAAATTTCATCTCATAGCGTTCACTTTTTGTGGGTCAGGACTTTTAGATGCCCTAGAAATTTGGATTGAAAATGTTCAGTCTCTGGTTTTAGTACCGGTTTCTGCTTGGGTTTTTCTTTTTCTTTCACTTTCTTCTTCATAGCCATTTGTAGTGGTGATATTGGTGTTGATGGAGTCATAGTAGGTGTTGTCATAGGAGCTTGTAAGGGTGTGCTGGGCATTGTAGCTGTGATAAGTCCTGTTGCCATGGGGCTTGATACTACTGATACCTCTGGTGTAGAAGGTGCTATCAGTGGAGGCGGTTGAGGTGCTTGTCTCCTGGGTGATAAGACCATGGGAGTGGGTATGGTGCCAACAGGGGCTGCTACTATTGCAGTCGTGCCAGCATCTGAGTTGACTGTAAGGGTCGTTGCGGTTTGTGAGGTGGGTATATTATAGCGCTCTCTCATTGTTTTTCTAACTTTCATGAGGATTTTTCCACCCATATTCTTACCCCTGTATGTTCCATTGGCTAAGGTTTTAGAGTTCAAGCCTACCCTAGCCCCCCAGTGGGTGCATGGGGTGGCTTCTATCAGCTTCCTGTCTGAGCTATTCAGGAGCATCTCCCGTAGTTCTGTATTCTGCTCATACTTCATTTCATTGAGTTCTTCAACTAGTGCCTCGTCATGGTTTTTCCAAGCAGGACATATAACCTTTTTTGCTATATTTTTTGCACCTATAGCCGTGTAACAGTCTTTGATTTTTTGTGCCCTTACGCGGTCACCTGCATAGTCAGCCTTTTTGAAACAGAGAGCCTGCTCTACTGATGAAAACATGTAGCCGTCTACCAGGATTTTACATGGAAAGAAGTTGCTAAATGGTGCATGCTCTGATTGATAGGCAATATAATCGTCGCCTATAACAGTATTCGCATTGGTTAATTGGATGTCAGGGGGTAGATCCTTAAGGCAGTCATGTCTATAGAATTTTCCATTGTACAATATACCTCTCCCCCGTGCTTTGGCATCTATGCCCGCTTCAGACGCAAGCCTAGCAACTGTTACTACATCGGACCTTTGCTTTTTTAGAAGTTGATTACCATCTTCAGAAATGAAAACCTTGGTGTATATTGGTATTTTCAACAGCTCACTTTTTAGGCCTAGTATCTTGTCCCGACTAGAACACTTTGTGAAGACAGCTATAATATTCCTATTTGTTGACATAGGCGTGCCCTGTCTGTAGGCGATGTCAATTTCAAAGTAGTCGAAACTTGGGTCAATGGCAGATAGGAGTGCATACACTTTCTGTTTAGTGTCTTCACCTTGTACAAAAGGGAGGCCTTCAATTATAATGTTTTTGCGTTTTTGAACGTTGTCAAGTATGCTTATTTCCTCTCTATGATCTCTAATTTCGCCCACGTTGACACGCACTTGCCGCTCTGTACTGTCAAGCTTGCCGTCAATGGCTGTCACAGTGTTATTTATTTTGACAGCGCTCGCTTGCAAATTCACTACATCAGTCTGCGTAAACTCCAAAGAGGATTTGTACTCACTTAATGTTTGCTCAACTGATTCCTTGTTAGCCATTAAAAATTTTAGAGCAACTCCTATCCTTTGCAGGTTTGGGTCTAGTCCTCCTCTGGTCTTGCTGCTTATCAGGTCTCCTACAGCTCTTTCTGCTTCATCCGCAGTCGGTATACTATCCGCCATCTTGGAATCTCGACCGTGTCAGATTTTCCCGGCGATGTATTATTTGTCAAAAATAATACTAATAATACCACTCCAGTCTTCAATTGTACGTCCTATCTGTTCTGTGTATGTTTACACTGCTCCTTGTCTTAAATAGAAGACAGTCTATGCCTTTTAACTCCTTTGTTTTAGGTAAATTCGAGGCGCGTTCAACCTAGAGCCGTCTACTCGTCTTTTCCCGCCATACCGTTCCGTTCTGCATCAAAAATTAGCTCAATGTATTTTTATAATGATTCTAGAGTAATTTTGCCCCTCCAATGCCCCCTGGTGGCCAAATGGGGAATTAAAAAATCCCCCGCAGAGGGGTGTTCTCCCTTGATGGGTCACAAATATTCCTTATAAAGATCTCATAATGTGTAATGACCAGAATACAGAATACAAATTGATCAATATCTTCGAATATTGTTAGGTTGCCAAGCAGGTGGGTCCCAATTATCTTTGATAAGTTACAGACAATCAGACACCGTGGAATACCTGCTTAAGCAGAAGCAGCAGTTGGATTTTGAGGCAGTGGGCAGACAGGTAAATAAGTAGATCATATAAGATGGATGGGACACTAGCTACATTTTTTTGTCTCAGTGCAAGAAGGTTGTAACTGCTTTTTTTCAGGTTTTACAGGAGAGGCAATAGAGGGGATCCTCTTACTATGGGAACAAGTGGAAACAACAACATTGTAAAGGTGCTTGTAGGCACACATATAATAGACGGATCCTCAGCACTGCAAAGACTGGCCCTCATTTTCTCTACATGACCTGCCGATGAACAGCCTAGACAGCCTTTTGCTACTAGCCCTTTGCTATCAATCTCAATATAGTAAGCTAGCACATAAATCAACAAAAAGAAGAGAAGGGAAAAGTGTGATTCATTTTCACAGCAGAATTTAATAAGTGATTTTAGCTCCATCTCTCCTTTTTAGCTCCAGGCAGTGTGCTAAGTAACTAGCTATTTCGCAATTAATTTGAATTAAGGTTTTATTCTTAATGTACCATAGTCAGTATTGGCATTGGGTGGATCAACATTGGTCTTACAATCATCACTATTGATTAAACATTAAAATGAACAATTTCTGTGCCAACTGCTAAATTTAGGTCAAACCTACAATTTTATTCGAGCTCAAGTAACAGTCTCTATCGAACAATAGTCTGCCCATGGGGTCTACACACAAATGCACTGTGATTAGCCATATAATTATATCCTCTTGCTGTGTCACAGACCTGCACTATATAATACTGCCTACCATGGCATGTATAAGTGATAATTGGAAGTACATGGCCCATCCCCTTGAGACAGCACTTCCTTGGCAGACATTCAGCCATACAGTATTACATTTCTATGCCTCCTTAGTATCATGATAAAATGAATCAAGGACCTGAAAGTTACCTCAGGGAGGCTCCTCACAGGGCCCCTTTTTCCTGGTTGATTCACTAGCAATGTCATACGTTAATATGATAATCACTTTTAACAGGTGTCAGCGAAGCTGAAATCTTGCATCAGTGAGAAAAACGGCTATGGCACGGAATATTGCATCATACCCGTTTGTGATTAGGGGATGGTTTGTGATTTTGCATCACCTCCAAAACAACCATTTCAAAGATGGTTTTGGCCATTCTAGTTTAAAATTCTGATGGGCACAACTCGTGCTAATACTCCAAACAAATAGATTTTACTATACTTCTTCACGATTATTTTACCCTCTGAATTAGTTTAATGAAACAAAAAGGTTGATTCTCCCCTTGAATTGTGTCCTAAATCCATTGCAACACATTTTGTACTTATTTTTTATCACTTGCCCAAACCTGTTGTTTTCTCATCTTTACTCCATTTTTTACCAAAATGGTGTTTATTGCATTGTAGAACCGAACTCTCCAATTGCAGAGCACTGATAGTCATGCCAATGTAGGGTTTTACTGCAAAGTACTTGCAATACAATAGCATGCACTTTACAGTGTGAAGGATTTGGAAGCATTGCCGGTGGGTGTAAAAGGAGTAATAAACATAAGAAGGCTTACTGCGGACTTCACACACTTAATGGTACAAAAGGTCACCCACATGTACCTAGTCTACCCTGCTCCTAGCTGCAAACTACATGTGAAGGAGAGATTGGTTTACTATTACAACACGAGAGGCACAAAATACAGTACTGCAAGACGAAGATAAAACTGCAATTGAGTTATGGCATTAAATAGTTATTGGCCTTTCTGTAAGTGCTTATTTCTTAGAGCTAGAATAGTTTGCCTGCCCTCTGTGCCTCTACAATTTTAATCAAGTAAGGGTGCATTTCAGATTCCAGGATTGTCAAACACATTGCCACTTGTGCAGTACCTTAGTGAAATTAAAATTAGGTACACTCTTAAGCAGAATTGATATCTTTTTATGGCTGCAACATTGCCTACATTTGAATCAAATTTTCCTATCAATCTAAATAGCTATAGGGCTGAAGCAGATGATTTTATCATTGTGAAAAGGTGCATTGCTACCACTGTCTTCCTTCAAATGGTCACTGCAACCCTCACTATGGGAGGCTTGCAGTGCAACATTCACCCTTACTATCACTTCATCACCTACAAAGGCATTAGGTCTACACAAAATGACCTTCGTTAGTAATAGTCAGGCATCACTTTATGATTTATGGAGCATTAGAACATTTGGTTTGTGAAGTTGAGTTGGTGTTACATGCAGACTCGTAACAACGATTCCTATAATTGTATTCCGAGTGGAGGTAATCCTTAAGTGCATTATCAGTTCGCTTTTATAATGAGATCAGGAGGCCATTTCTTAACACACTACGACTGCTGTCTTTTAAATCGTAGTGAGAACCTAACAATTTGGCCATAACAGCACCATGAACTAGTAGTCCCTAATGTCTGCAGCAGTACGACTGCCCCAGTAAACCTTATGTAATTACTGCATAGCTGCTAATTGTAGTGAGCAGTCGTACGGGAGTTCCTACGATAGCCTGGCTTATTCTTGGCATTTTTAAATCATAGTGGCTGTGTGTAGTAGAGGTACATTGAGAAATGGCCTCCAGAAATCATATATTTTCTTCACCAGATCTCTATAATTATTCCATTCTCTCCCTCTCTGGATGTGGAAAATGCCCCCTATGTATGGGGAGCTTAACAGGGATTCCACGTCTTGGGTCTTTGGTACTGATATAAAGGGGCCTTGTTTATTGATAAAAGTAACAGCTCACGTTTGTTAAACAATGCACAGAAACAAAACACCAATAGCGGCCTGTATGGTAGACAGCAAATTAATCTGAAGAACTATTATACATGTATAGAACATCCTGCTTCGAACTGAACGTTTACACAAATAACCTTTTCCCTTCACAAGAGACACGCATAATTTTATAAAGTGATGGTGCCACTCATGTTGGGGAAATGTGAACTATAAGTTATGTATCTCAACTTTTATGGTCTTTGGACGAACAGGTTACAAAGGTCCATGTCCCATCATTTTTCTTCTTGCAGTTCAGAAGATAAAGGATGGACTTTTATTTCACAGAATCCATTATCAGAATATGTCTGCCCCAGGACTGCAGATATTGTTTACAGATTTTACGGAGGTGGGGAATATATATATATATATATATATATATATATATATATATATATATATATATATATATATATATATATATTGTGTGTGTATGTATGTGTGTGTGTGTGTGTGTGTGTGTGTGTGGGACTTGTAGGACTAATCAAAGTTTTACACATGTAACAAAATGATAGTTCTTGTGTTAGTCCTAAAAGCAAGCTATTGCAACTGTTGAAGGTGCTTGCAGACCCTTCACTAGAATATGTATGAGAAAAGAACTGTCAGATAAGCAGAAAAAAATCACTTGGCAGACTTACTGGAACTAGCACTAATAGACCCAACAAATGAGATGACGATGTTTGTCATCAGTGCCATTATTTGTCAGTTTCCTGAGATGCTGAGATTTGTTAACCTGTAGCCAAACCATTTTAGCCTGTAGTCTAGTCATTATAGGAAGCATCAACAATGGGTCATGTCAAAGGGTCTTCCCATCTTATGAAATCCCAACAAATGAACATTACCATGTGACCCATCCTAACAAAGTGGTACGGAAGTCGCGAATAGAAAATGTTTAGATATTGTTATATTCATTTACAGCTAAACAATAGCTTTCATTTGGTATATAACACTTCCCTATTTGAAGCAGGGTGCCCTCTGTGGATCCTCTAGCAGTGAATGTAGTCGGGTCATTCAATACAAAGTTAAACTGAGATAATTAACATATCAAAAATATAATAATATTAAAATCCTATACAATTCCTATGTAATTCTATATAACCACAAAAGCCATAGCTATGTCTTTTAGGCATTTGGGGCTTAACTTCACTTTAGGAAGCAAGGATTCTAAAAGACATCTACCCATTGGAGGTGGCCGAGGAGGAAGGAACGAGGGTTTTCAGGTAATATTTATGAGGGGTAGGTTAGGAAATCAACTAAATTCGTGGTACAAGTTCAGCATCAGTGTTTGAAAATGTCTATGGTGAAAATAAAGCGTGTATACTTAGCTTGTGATAGAGTTATAGTGCTTTGGTGTCAATCTGTAAGTTGTTAATGTTGGTTGACTTGGAGACAATATTTGAAGCGGCCATTGGAGGTGGCCGAAGAGAAAGGAATGAGGGTGTATAGGTGATATTTATGAGGGGTAGGTGTTGCTGGGCATGAACACCAGGTGGAGGTAGTGTAGTTGAAATTTATGAGGGTTGACTAATTGGGTGGGTAATGACCCAGGGGAGTTGGCACATGCCCCTGACCACAATTCTGAAAAAAATGATATTCTATGCATATTGAAAGGGCCATATCTAGGCTTCTACATGTGTGACTTCAGTACCAATTTGTAAGGATGGGTCACATAAAGGTTAAACTGCATTAGTATGTTATACATATAGACCTATGTCATTCTGAAATAGCAATGAGGTTCTGATGAGTCCCATTGTTGGCAGGGAATTGATGCATCTGGTGTATCAAACGCTTAGAATTGGCATGATGCATCAACACAGTAAGAGTCCTTTAAGGGTTGAATCATGTCTAGATCAATTCACATCACTCTCTCAGTTAATCAAACTTGCTGACAGTTTGAGGCGGGACTGGGGTTAATCTAATCTTCCTAAGAGTCTTAGAAAGGACCTTATTAGCACTAACTACAAACTGGCTGTGTAGTATTAGTTTACCGCATGCCTTCCTTTTTTAAACACTCTGTAAGATGCTAATTGTGAAATAAATTTGATTCTGTTGCTCTGTACTTCTAATAATTGACAAAGACAAAAGCTTAGGAGGATTTAAGTCACATCACAGATCCAAACCGAGTACAGTAGGGGGTGTTAAATGGCAAATTTTACCATTTAATACTTATGCAATGTCCTCAAGGAGCAGGACATTATACCACATGAGGGTGCATTGTGATGACCCCGAGCTCCCTCTCCTGCTGTCTGAGGAGGAGGAGGCCCCCACAGTGCCTTCAACACCACAGGAGGGGGGAGCGGTTCCAAGCCCAGGTGGCAGAACCCACCCGGCCGGTCTGCCAGGCTTCTCTGCACACTTCTCCAAGTGGCCTCCCCACCGGTTCCATGGCGCATGGCCCTTAAGACAAATGGCCTATAGTCAAATAGCCTGTGGTCATTTGGCCGAAATCCATGTGGCCTAAACGACATGTGGCCGAAAAGTCACATAGCCCAAAAGACATATGGCCTAAACGACAAATGGCCGAAATTCTAATGAGCCAGACCATACCACACCGTACCACACCGTACCACACCATGCCCAAATATACCACACCATACCACACCAATACCACACCATACCACACCAATACCACACCATACCACACCTATACCACACCAATACCACACCATACCATACCATACCACACCATACCACACCTATAACACACCAATACCACACCATACCACACCTATACCACACACCAATACCACACCATACCACACCAATACCACACCATACCACACCAATACCACACCATACCACACCTGTACCACACCTATACCACACCATACAACACACCATACCACACCATACCACATACCACACCTATAACACACACCATACCACACCATACCACACGCATACTACACCAATACCACACCATACCACACCAATACCACACCATACCACACCAATACCACACCATACCACACAAATACCACACCATACCACACCATACCACACACCATACCACACCATACCTCACGAATACCACACCATACCACACCAATACCACACCATACCACACAATACCACACCATACCACACAATACCACACCATACCACACCATACCACACAATACATAGACAAATGTTCACGAGGGGGATAATTTTTTAGGGTTATCTCACGTGCAGTTCAGCTGCCGTATCGCACGACGCCCGTAGGTTGGAGTGCGATGCGGCAGCTGTACTGGTATAGGGGTCGTATGGTGTGGTATGGGGTCGTATGGTGTGGTATGGTGTCGTATGGTGTGGTATGGGGGTTGTATGGTGTGATATGGGGTCGTATGGTGTGGTATGGGGTCTAATGGTGTGGTATGGGGTCGTATGGTGTGGTATGGGGGTCGTATGGTGTGGTATGGGGTCGTATGGTGTGGTATTGGGGTCGTATGGTGTGGTATGGCGTCGTATGGTGTGGTATGGGGTCGTATGGTGTGGTATGGGGGTTGTATGGTGTGATATGGGGTCGTATGGTGTGGTATGGGGTCGTATGGTGTGGTATGGGGTCGTATGGTGTGGTATGGGGGTCGTATGGTGTGGTATGGGGTCGTATGGGGTTGTATGGTGTGGTATGGGGGTTGTATGGTGTGGTATGGGGTCGTATGGTGTGGTATGGTGTGGTATGGGGGTTGTATGGTGTGGTATGGGGTTGTATGGTGTGGTATGGGGGTTGTATGGTGTGGTATGGGGTCGTATGGTGTGGTATGGGGTCGTATGGTCTGGTATGGGTTCGTATGGTGTGGTATGGGGTCGTATGGTGTGGTATGGGGTCGTATGGGGTTGTATGGTGTGGTATGGGGGTTGTATGGTGTGGTATGGGGTCGTATGGTGTGGTATGGTGTGGTATGGTGTGGTATGGGGGTTGTATGGTGTGGTATGGGGTTGTATGGTGTGGTATGGGGGTTGTATGGTGTGGTATGGGGTCGTATGGTGTGGTATGGGGTCGTATGGTCTGGTATGGGGTCGTATGGTGTGGTATGGTGTGGTATGGGGTCGTATGGTGTGGTATGGGGGTTGTATGGTGTGGTATGGGGTTGTATGGTGTGGTATGGGGTGTGTATGGTGTGGTATGGGGGTCGTATGGTGTGGTATGGGGTCGTATGGTGTGGTATGGGGTCGTATGGGGTTGTATGGTGTGGTATGGGGGTCGTATGGTGTGGTATGGGGTCGTATGGGGTTGTATGGTGTGGTATGGGGGTTGTATGGTGTGGTATGGGGTCGTATGGTGTGGTATGGTGTGGTATGGTGTGGTATGGTGTGGTATGGGGGTTGTATGGTGTGGTATGGTGTGGTATGGTGTGGTATGGGGGTTGTATGGTGTGGTATGGGGTTGTATGGTGTGGTATGGGTTTGTGTATGGTGTGGTATGGGGGTCGTATGGTGTGGTATGGGGTCGTATGGTGTGGTATGGGGTGGTATGGTGTGGTATGGGGGTGGTATGGTGTGGTATGGGGGTCGTATGGTGTGGTATGGGGTCGTATGGTGTGGTATGGGAGTCATATGGTGTAGTATGGGGGTCGTATGGTGTGGTATGGTGTTATATGGGGGTTGTATGGTGTGGTATGGGGGTCTTATGGTACAGATACAAGACAAAAAAGAAATTTCGGCCATCTGTTTTTTCGGCCATCTGTCTTTTCGGCCACTTTTTTTTCGGCCATATGACGTGGGGCTATAAGACTTAAGGCCATTTGTCTTATAGGCCATGTGCCTGGAAGTCCCGTCATGTTCGCTGCCACAGCCACCTTCTCGTCTGAGAGAAGAACTGGGTTGTCCGGCCAGTCCTGATGTACATAAAACAAGGAGAACATGTATACATAAATAATTTGGTCACCAATTTTTTTCAATGCAGGGTTGGCATGATGCACCAATGAAGTGCTGGCTGGCAAGACTAGATTTATGCATGCCCCTTGTAATGATGCATGAGAATAACCTACACAGGTAATAGACTGAGATATCCATATAAGTAATGATGCACATATGCAACACTTATAGTATACTATATATAAGATACCTCTCCACTGCTCATCTTTGTCCAGGCGGGAGGTTCCTCGCCCGTCTCGGCTGCCTTCTCCAACTCCCTGGTCTTCTGCACTCTAAACTTAGCCATCCGGCGCAGTCGCTGCTTCTAACGATAGGGTCCGCTCTGCATCGCGCTTTGCCTTGGATGCCTTTTTCTCCTCATTCCTTATCGTGAGAAACTCCCGCTCCCCCTCCTCCTCCTTTTGCCACTCCTGGTACTCTTTCTGTAACTTGAAGTACATCACCTTCTTCTCTTCTGGAAGCATCTTCCACCCCATTTTCCGAGGAAAGAAAGGAAATGAATAATTAAGCTGTACAAAATGAGGTATTAACATAGTACAATTTACTCATAAAAATAGGTCTAAAATCAAAATGATTGGTGCATATATTGTGCTTGAAAGCCCTACAAGTATGACAGTGCATTGGAACACCGAGGGAATATAAATATGGTTGATATATGAGAATTTCTCAAAAAATTACCTCCCCCTAAGATTTGATGAAAATTAATTTCCTAGGAATTACTTGGTGACCATTCCATATGACAGAGGTACTATATGAGCGCATTGTGTTAAATTTTGGGGGGCCTAACAAGAGTGGAAGTACTTATTATATGCAAAGTAGATGCTCGTTTGCTTGACTGATCAAAATGAATTCTTCCATAAATCATGTTAATTATTGCCAAACCTACATGTTTTTATGTTAGGATATTGGACAAGAGTTCTAAATAATATATTAACACCAAACAAGTGGAAGTTTATGGATACTGACAAAATGGGAAAGGATTTTAGATTCTTGTTTGCTCGACTGACCAAAATAATGCTCAAATTGCTCTCGTGTGTGATATCCTTTGATATCACACACTCATCATGAATTATCCATAAATAACTTGTTCACTACAGCCATTCGTCGATGTGATATCCATCCATTATTTAGTTACTATACCAGCTTAGCATGTCTACAGGCTATTTGACACACCAAACATTCAACATTGTTCTACCCCCGTAAAGGCTCCTTGGCTAAAGCAATAAAAATAAATGCTTTTTTGAAACATCTGTAGGCGTTGGCCAATATTGATGAGATATTTTGATAGAATATTGCAGGTAATAAAACCTTTAAGGTACAGTATTGTAACAAAAGAAGAGAATTACAACAAGCATTGACAAAAAAAGCTATTTGTAACAAAGTATTTGTGTACCCTGATCTTCAAATGTAATATGAAGGACAACATAAAAAAAACCAAAGCGTTAAAAGTATAAATATAAAGAATAATACGTGTGATTATCCTAGGGGGAAAACACATCATGCTTTTTTCTTAGATGGGCCTTCCTGGCTGTTTTAGAATCGCTAGTGCAGTCCTCATGTAAAATGAAACCCTGTAACTTAACCACACCTGGTGTTGCTTGTTGAAGTGCCTGGGTCTTAAAGGATTGCTGGGGTAACCCTTTAAGGGTAGAGCAGAAATTGTCCCCCTGGCCATGGGGACGGCCTTTGAAAAAAGTATAGTTCCTAGAGGACAAACCTATTTTCAATTCCTATACTAATCCTATATAACTGGCATTGACTATAGTCGACGCTAGCCCTGCCATGGTGTCGACTATAGTCGATGCTAGGCCTACCATGGTGTCGACTATAGTCGATGCTAGCCGTCAATGGTGTAAGGGGGTGTGACCTAATACTCAATGCCATGCTCAATTTATTATTCAGTTTAAAATACTGTAGTTCAATACTCATGCCTGTAGTGGAGGATATCTTCCACTACAGGCATTAGTCGATGGGATATCCATACATTACCTAGTTAATACTGCATATATGCAGTACTATAGTGTCATACTAGTAATTGGCATGATCAAGTTGTCATATGAGAAATATCATAAGACTAGTGGTATATAGTGTAATTATCTCAAGGCTCTTATAAATAGTGTTATTTCCAGTTATCACTGGTTTATTCAGCTTTAGGCAACATGTAAGAAATATCCATCATGCAGTAGTTAGTATGTAGGTAATTTGTACATACAGTAAACATACAGTAATTTATAAAGTACAATGTCCTGTTCCACTCCACCTGTGAGGTATTAATAATACAGTGTCCAGCATAGTTCTAGGTGGGTTCCCACACCTAGCTCCTGACCTGCTGCTTAGAGGAATAATGTAATAATGAATAACTTTACCCTCTGATGGAAGTCTTGAAGGAGATAGCCCCTGGCCACTAATGATAGAAACCAATGCCTGTCTAGCATAGTTTCACCATAGTGCAGTGGTATAGCAGGTAGCAGGAGATGACTGGAGATGTTACCTCTAGAGCGGTTCTTGGTGATCTGACTTCCTGGAGGTGCAGACAGGCTATTTGTAGCAAATCTTGGAAAAGCACCTCCAGACTGACTAAAGCCAGTAGCATCTGCCTAACTCTACAATTGTTTGAGGGGAGTCTTTCATGTGTCACAGGGGGACAAAGGACCCCCATGGACGCCGCTGTGTCCCCCTTTGTCTTGGTCGGTTCTGCATCTTCAAACCCTCATAACTCGGTCGTTTATGCGTTTATAACCGCCATTTTGCGCATGCGCGAAGTTGAATGTGCCAAGTTTATAATGCCCGCTGGATAGGCGCGTAACTTTCGCCGGTTTGTCTGTAGGGAACTCGGAGCTCCATTCAGTCTCCATGACATAACTTCCTTAATAATGGGAGTTCCGCCTTGATCTTGGGCTCATTCTGACCGTCTAATTATGGGCTTTCCATAAATGCTTTGATATTTGACCTAGGTCGCTCAGCAGCGACGCTAGAGCGACCGGAAGGTTATGGCGTCGTGCTTATGTAACCCATTGTTCAGTCATTAGGGTGCTTAGACACTCATGACGGCGTCAGCGGTGCTCAGGCACCCGTGACGGCCAGTTGCATTCACTTACAAGTTATCAATTTGTGCATTGGACCATGAGGTCGCACACTATGACCCTTATTCTTATTATATTGTGCAGTGAACCATTAGGTCGGACCCTTTGATGTCATAAACTCTGTCTAACTGACTTGGTTTGGTGTGCAGTGGGGCATGAACGCTCTTATACAAAGTTTGAGCGCTCTTATAGCTCTTAGAACCAACCTATGTATTAATTTCATAGATATTCTTTGATTAATACAATAATATGTTAGAATTTATGGAATAATAAAATGGTATATGATAGAATACTCCGTCTCCCCCGAGAGAATGCGAAACTCCGTCATTTCGCCGAGGGAATGTACAATTTATGCAATTTTTACCTTATTTTGGAGTTATATACTGTTTGTAAGAGGATTTGAAGTGATGGGGAGTGCTTCAAATGCAATTTTTGTGGTAGAGCTTTGTCAGTATAAACAATTTTCTCCTGGGTCTAAGTACATTTCCGAGTTTCTATATCTTACCATCCCTGAGCTTATTTGCTTATGTAACATCAATTTTGGGTATACTTTTCCATTTCTATGTACAACATACAATTTGGCAAATAGTGTGCCCCTTTGGCATTCAATGTTCAATTTAGCGTGCAAATTGAACATAAATGACAATTTTAGTGTGCAAATTTACAATTTCGCGTGTAATTGCGTTCAATTGACAATTTCAGTATGCAAATATATATAATTTTTGCGTACATTTGGCAATTTAAGTGTGCAAATATATAATTCTCGCGTATATTTGGCAATTTTAGTGTGCAAATGTGACCAGGCAAGCAAAAACACCCATCTGCAGGGAAACTCATTATCAAAGTTCATCTGAAGATCTTTAAAATGAGTCATCATTGGCTTAAATATTCCTAGTAGTTATGTCAGAACCCCACCTTGAACATAGGTCGTTATTCATATTTGAAATTGATGATTAAGCTCTAAATACAATATAAACAATAACAATATCTAAAAACACGATAAATCAGCCTTTTTCGTAAAAAATACATAACAATATGGTGATTTTTTACATAGATTTTGATCTAGAAGGAATTTTCCATTTCTGTTTTCAGATTTGGGTCTTTAGTGAGTTTCCCTAAAAAATTGGCATAAATATCTGCAAATTTTGATTATTGGAATAGTTGCCATGGCAACCAGAAACAGGCATATAGGCTGATTTCTCATGAAAAATGTTCATTTTACCTTCCAAATAGGGGTCATTTCTACCGAAAATGGTGCATTTTAAATGAGACCATTGAATTCTGCATCAAAAATTAGCTTAATATATTTTTTTATTGATTTTACAGTATTTTTGCCTCTCCAATGCCCCTGGTGGCCAAATGGGGAATTAAAAATCTGCCGCGGAGGGGTGTTCTCGCTTGATGGGTCACAAATATATAAAATCGCGTACATTTGGCAATTCTAGTGTGCAAATATATAATTTCGCGTACATTTGGCAATTTTAGTGTGCAAATTTTATAATTTTGCGTACATTTGATAATTTTAGTATGCAAATATATAATTTTGCGTGCATTTGGCAATTATTGGTGTACAAATATATAATTTTTGCATACATTTGACAGTTTTAGTATGCCAATATTTGATTCTGCGTTCAATTGATAGTTTCTGTATGTACATATATAATTTTGCGTACAGCTTGGATACACATAGAAATGTTGATTTCTAAAAAAAAATCTGACTTCAGTGTATGAATTGGGTACAGACATACAGTGTAATGTGCAACATACAATTCAAGTGTGTAAATTGGATACAAACTTACGATCTAGTGTGCAAACATACAATTTTGGTGTGCAAATTGGGTACAAGCGTACAATCTGGTGTGCAAACATACAATTTTAGTGTGCAAATTGGGTACAAACGTACAATCTGGTGTGCAAACATACAATTTTGTGTGCAAATTGGGTACAAGCGTACAATCTGGTGTGCAAAATACAATTTTAGTGTGCAAATTGGGTACAAATGTACAATTTAGTTTACACTATACAATTTTTGGGATTTGAGACAAATTTTTCCGAGGACCGGAAAAACAAAGTACTTCATGTACAATAGGCTTGTTTGTCTCTGAGTTACTCATTGATTTTGCTATATGGGTGTATGAATTGGCAATTTCGGCAGTGGGCCGCTGCTTAATTGACTTTTCCCCTAGCCTTTTGAGTATGTGTCCCTGAAAGAGATTATTTGGTGAGTATCTTAAGTAAACATGTTTTATGTCAACAATTTTCTCAACAATTTTTTTTTTTTTCATTCATTTTTCCAACAATTTTCTTGGATACCTAAAGTGTGTTACTTTAAGTAAACCTTGGCATAGTATACAAGTGCTAGTGGGTACAAAAACTGTCTTAGTTATCTACCTGCATTCATGTATATTAATGTTAGATTTGTACAATTTACAATTTGTAATTTGCAATTTCGCAATTCTGCGCATACATGCGCGCATTAATCATCGATTTTGTGAGAATACCATAGATTTTCATATTATACATCAACAAGTGGCTGTGTATATATATATTTTTTTTTCTAATACTTTGATAATTTCATTGACAGTGGAGGTGTGTCAGGAGTGAGATGTGAGTCTCCTCCCTGGTGTGCTCATGCAGTGGTGGCACTTGAGGTGTTAGGTGCCAGATTCTGGCATGTGTCTGTGTGAGTGCCTAGCTTGGTGTCAGTGGACAGTTCAGGGTGGGGGGGGGTGTGTGTGTGTCCATTTAAGGAGTGTGTGGCTGGTATTGGAGTATCAGTTCCTCTCTGGAAATCACTGCTGTAGCACCATGGCCTATCTACAAGCTCTCTTTGCTTTGCCTGTCCCCCAGGTGATGGAGGTGGGGAGTCCAGTTAGGGCCCTGGTGGAGGCTAACCAGACCATCCACTATGGTTACATAGTGAGGAATTTCAAGGAGATCATTGAGCATGGTGATGTGTTGGTCTGTAATTACTCCTGCCACTATTTCTTAGGCTCAGCCTTGCGTCGGGGGGCCACTGTGGCCCTTCTGACTAGGGCCTTGGGTAATATGGGTTTCTGGCCCATGGACTATAACTTCGGGCCGCGGGAGCGAGTGCTATGGGATTATCTGTTGGCGGCATCCCTCCTCGATCTTGCGGCATCCGGGGATCCATCCACGGCTGCCGAGTATGGACTGGGGATGATGGAGGCCCGGCTCGTTGAGTGGGAACAGGATCACAGCCATATGTATGGCTCGGACTTGGACTCGGACTCTCCCATTGATGTTGAACCCGAGGATCTGTGGTAGGATCCCGACTGACTGAAACCTAGGGTGTAAAAACCCGCCATCCCAAAGGCCCTTTTCAGGGCCGGCAAATTGTCCGAAAAGTTCTGAATACTGTCTCTGATGTGTTGTCTCCTGGTGGTGGACTGGGGGCAGCCTAGGCTGTGGGCAGTCTAGGCTGTTTCCACAGTCACCGGGGAGGGCTGGTGGTTTAGAAAATTAGCAATAGTCTGCATGTTTGACCTTGCGGTCTCCTCCTGTTGTTCGTCAATAATTATATCTGTTGTATTTTCCAGTGCTGTCATGGTCACCGGGCTGGTGCCACAATCATTCTGGAGAAGCATGGAGTAGTACAGTCCTTTGTTTTTAAGGGCTGGTATAGTACTGAACCTAGTGCGCCAAGGTAGGTGTATCACCTGAGGGAGGTGATAAGCAAATTCTCCTCTCTGTGTTGTTATAACTGCTGGTCCATTCCAGGTAAATATAGCCTTAGGTAGTGGGAAGGTTTTAACCACTATATCCTTATAGGTAGGGGCAGCTGCTGATTTAATCTCATCAAATTCATGTGGTATTGGCCTCAAGGGTAGCGCGAAGTTTGAGTCTCCACAATATATTTTAAAATATATTGTGGGATTTGTGCGCTTGGCCACATTTTTCTTGCCACAGTGTGTCTGTGCAAATTTCTTAAGGTACTTCATTATTCTGTAGGCTGAGTAGATGGTCAGGGTGAATAATATAGCAATTATCAGGGTGTGGGTTTCCTGAATTGTGAGGAAAGGGGTGTGGGTTTCCTCTGTAGGGGTTAATTTGGTAGGATTCTTATCAGGGAGCAATTTGTGTAGGGGCAGCTCGGTGACTAGTCTGAATGCTTTGGCTGTAGGCAGGTAGGCTACAGTCCCTCCTAGTCTGTATAATTTGAGTAGTATGTATACTATAAAAATGTGAGCTGATATCCCTAGGATGAGTGCTAAGCTTTGGAAGATTGGATGCTCTGTAACTCGACGTAGGTATGATTCCTCGTAGCGCGTTTCCATTTCCTTATTAAGGTTGGAGGCATCTTTTAATACTGTTTTGGCAAAGGGCTCTAAATTTAGTTGAGTAATATCATCCATGATTGGATTTTCCTGTAGTTTTTCTAAGGTTCTAGAAAGGTTTACTACTGGGAAATTTGGAAGATTCTCTCTTTCATCTGGTTTGGTTTCAGAAATTTTGTTAAGTGCTGCCATGAATGGTAAATTAATTGTCTTGAGAATGTAATGAAATGATAAGGTTGAGTTACAGGGCAACCTTGTGTTTGGAAGAGAAAATTCTCCTACACTGATCGTGCACCCACAGGGTACACCTATGATTGAGTAGGACTGGGCTTTTCGAGTTTCAGACGTTTTACCATGGCAGTTGATAAAGTAATGGGGTTCATTAGTAGTGACCAGATACTTATCTTCAGAAATGGAAATAGCATGGGTGGTAGGTGCTTGCAGTGGTGAAACTGTAAACTTGCAATGTTCCTTAATCTGTTGAGCCTGGTTAATAAAAATGGCTACAGGGCATGTAGGCCTGTGTTTATAGATTCTACCATTTACATCTCTGCACACCTTTACTGTAGTACCTTCACATGCCTGCATATCTGCTGAGTCCAATTCGATGACTAATGATTCGTCGTAAGATACTGCTAGAAACTCAGTTGTGGTTTGCAACTTGGTGACTCCTCTGGTGGGGGTCTCCTGTGTGTCTATAGGCATGGGTGATGTAATCATTTGGTACAGTTTGAAGGTTGAGGTGGTAGATTGAATTATAATGTCCAGATGAATATATATATGGTGAGCTGAGTAAGTGTATGAGGTCAGCTTCTGTGAATAATAGAAATCTAGGTCATTAATTGCGACTTGTGCTCCAGGGTGTGTAATCCTAAGTTTGTTATTAATGTCAATTAGGTATCTAGCAAGGTCTGAGGGTGGTACTATATCAGGGGTTAGGATCCCTGATGATAGCATCCTCAGGGCTGCATTTGTCCTTTGCAGTGATTGAACTGTATTCATTCTTGCTGCTATGATAATTAATGCGTCATTTAATACTTGCATTTTCTCCCTTTGAGTTTTCTCATGCCTTGAATATGAGTCAAGTGACCTGGACATGTTAGAGGCCCACAGGTTGACGGTGTCACCTATGGTGTTGATTGTGCTGTCTAGTACCTTCTTATCTTGGATGTATGCTTTAACAAACTTATCTTGTCTGTCTGTGATCTTTTCAATGAGACTAGCTGCTTCCTGATCCTGTTTAGCAAATTTTCTTAGTATTTCATCTATGTTCTTGAGCTGTCCCATTACTTGGTTTACATCTTCTACTGTGGCTAGACCTAGCACACCGCGAAACAGGGGTGCTAAAAAGCCCAGTATGGCCTCTCTTTTGGCCTTGTCCAATGTGTTTATGGGGTTGGATAAGAACAATTTGATGGAGGCTAGTGTTTCATTTATCTCCTTGTCTGCAATTTCCAGCAAGGTGTCTAGCTCCTTAGCTTGTTGGATAATTTGGCCAGAGGTATGATCTTGTAGAGTAGGAGTGGTCAACTGGAGTATTCTATCCCTTATGGATCCTTGGGTAACGGGTGCCCGAGGTATCTTGTAGGGGATAGCTAACAACAGTGTTGTGGTTGTATGTCCATTGACCAATGGTTGAGGGCTAGGTTTGAATACTACTCCTATGTTTTGTCTCACCACAGGTGTATAACCTGCAGTAAGTGGTTTTATAGTATATACTAACAGCATAGTTAGCAGTATGGGTGAAACTCTCAGTCTCCCCATGGTGCTTGTGTAAAGCAAGTTTGCTGTTTAAAGTCTTGTCAAATTTGTAGTGGTTTGGTGCTGGTAAAGTCTAAGTGTATGGTGTAACACTTAAAAATGAAGTGGTTCAAACTGTACCTTTGCAAGATTGAGCTGTCTTGGCAATATGTCCGGTGAGTCTATAGAGATTGACCAGTAAATGGTAAGGTCAGGTTGAAGGTGAAGTAGGTGTGTTCTTTATCCTAGTGCAGTCTCTCCTAATGGAGAAGTGGGCTGGCTAATTCCCAAGTGGGGTCCTGTAGACTTGTGTTCCAGACTGCAGCTGGATGAAGACTGATGGTGGGCTATGGTCCACAGTGCTTCTTATGTAGCCTACCCTACCCACATCCATTGTGGGCCTGGTATTGTTTCTCTGGAGTCATGTACCTAATCTCCAGTGTCTGCAACTGTGGGGTTCTATTGTGTGATCTGTGTACTGGTAATTAGCTCCTCCTGACATCCAGGACAGCCATTCATGACCGTCTAGACAGTTGTCTGAGGGTAGCTTATAAGGTCAATTGATCTCTATAGACTGCTGTGTTGGCATAGCGCGCTCTTTCATGTGGGGATTAGGCTTTAGACACTCCATTGTGTTACCCTTACTCTTCTTAGACTTCATGTCTGCTTTACTTGGGGGGTCCCAGTCTTTGACCCTTTCAGAGTCAATAACCTACAAATTTGATTGGCTTCATATACATATAAGTAATTCATTATCAGTCACACATGTCTTATGTGTGGATGAAGAGAATTTGTAATACATTTTGAAAATCTTATGTTCTTTTGGTATCTCAATCTTGTTTCTAATTTCTTGAAACTGCACCACACCTAGACGTCTTTCTTAGTATGTGGTGTGCAGGCCTAGGCTTGATAGGGCCTATGCCTGTGGTTTCTCTTGTAAGGGTGATATCTTTTTTGTTCCTTACAATTTTGCTGTAGTATTTGGCCTCATGTGGAATAAGCCTGTGTGCAAATTCATTGTTTCTGACAGCCACAACCTTTTTCAGTCTGTCTATGTGCACTGGTCTGGCCACCAATAGATTGGTGTCCAAGTTTTTGAGTTTGGCACTTGTCAAGCTAGGTCTGTCCACTACAACATATGGTCCCATAAAAAGGGGTTGAAGTTTCTTACACTCTGTGTTGGTCAGGATTCTTGGTATGTTTAGGTACACCATGTCGGTGACCTTGATTTCCTGTGGTGTAAGTTTCTTATCATATCTATCTTTCCTTTCCTTTTGTAGCTTGGCGACCCTTTCTATAGCTTTCCTCCTAGAGGTATCCTGATTTGTTATCATGTTAGCTACATGGTCTGCTACAGTGGATATGTCTTCCTGTATTCCCAGCCCTAAGTCCATTGGGGTGGCTGGGTTCCTTCCATGGAGTAGGAAGAAAGGGGTGAATCCTGTGGTTTGGGATTCTGTGTTATTTAATGCAAAGGTTATGTGTTCAATAAATGAATCCCAATTGTTTTGGTGCTTTGAGCAGAATGCTCTGAGCGCTGTGCCGATGCTAGCATTGAATCTCTCTACAAGCCCATTTGATTGTGGCCTGTATGGTGAGGAGAATTTATGTTTGATCTTGAGGTGTTTAGTTAACTTTGTGAACTTTGCACCTGTATAACATGTTCCATTGTCTGTTTGAAGAGTGGCTGGTGTTCCATGATGACAAATTATGTTCTTGTAGAACTCTGCTGCTGTTGTTTCAGCTTTTAAGTCAGTAGTAGCCCAAGCTGTTGCATATCTGGTAGCATAATCTTTGCAGACTTGTATATGTTTGTTTCCCCTGGCAGTTGTGGGAAGTGGTCCCACCGCGTCTAGGTTTAGGAACTTCATTGGTGAAGTCATGTACTCTCTCACTGTCATTGGTGTTTTGTGTGAGTGTACTTGCCTTTTTGCTGTGAGGCATGTGTGGCAGGTGGAAACATATTTTGTTGTGTCTGCTAGCATAGACTTCCAGTATACCCTAGGTCGGAGTGCTGACAGCATCCTACTTGAACCAAGATGGCCGCCCGTAGGTGAGTCATGGAAATACTGTAGTGTACTTGTTACCCATTGCTGTGGTATAACAATTTGAAGTGGTACAGTATTGGTTTTTCTCCAATTTATGGGGCATATATGGACTAATGCACCATTTACCAAGGTGTATGTCTGGCCTTGGTTGATGATTCTATTTCCTTGTGTTTTTGGTGCAGGCAAGGTCCCATCCTCAAGATATTGTATGAGGGGCAATAGGTCCTTGTCCTTCCTTTGTTCCAAGCCAAGGTTTGTTCCTGAGATGGATGTGTCGGGAATCTGATCCAGTAGTTGATTTATATCTAGCACATGTTGTTTTATTCTGTCTCTTTCTTTTTCTTTTTCATAGACTATTGGCCTATCTTGTGCCTTTTGTTGGGGTGTGTCACTCTTGTTTTGGTGTGTAGGCTCCTTTGGAGGGCCTATTCTCGCCTTGATGGGAGTGGCAACCTTTTTCTTTAAAGGCACAATTTGCTTTTTGTCATTCTTCTTTGTCTCAGAGTTCTTTGACTTAGTAGATGCAGTGTCTTTTGTGACATTTTTCCTGGCAGGTGGGGTTTTGGTAGGTTTGTTTCCTGTGACCTCTTTCTCATTTAGAATAGTTTGTGATTGTGTGGGGGGTTTTGGTGTGCCCTCCTGAATCATTTCTCTAGTCTTTGAGCGTGTGGTCATAGGACACAAATGGTTTGATGTTTCCTCTCCCTGCATCGGTTCAAAGAATCTGACTTATTTGGAAGTTGCTTGAGTGATAGCATATATTGTGTCTTCTGAATCTTCATCATCTGAGTCAGGTGGGGTGAAGGGTGGCTCCTTAGGAGTTGCCTTCAGCATCTGATTGAGTGATGAGAATTCGATAGGCTTGACGTCATTATCTGGAAAGAGTTGTGAGTATTCTCTCTCACAGTGGCAAAACACATAGTGTGTAGATTGCTTCAAGATACCCCTAATGGGTGTCTCTGGCCTTTCAATGGTGTTGGGTGGATCATCCCTTTTGAATGGTACTTTCTTTGTTACTTTTGCAAACTTGGTTCTACTGGCTGCTCTAACTCTCCTTGGTGGGGGTGGAGGGTTAGTCATGGGTCCAGAATCTGGGTACTCTCTTCTAGACATAGCATCTGGTGGTGTGTTATCATCACCTTTCACATGTTGGATGGTGAATGAAAATTGTTGTATGTCTAGAGCCCATCTGGCCCATCTATGCATTATCTGCATCCTCTGTCCAGACAAATGCTTTGAGATGTGTCTGTAGATCATACAATGGTCTAGCAATTTGGGCATAACCTTTGATAAACTTTTTGAAGTATTGGCATAGGCCTGTGAAGGATCGGACATTTTTGACTGATTTTGGTGTTGGGAAGGTTTTGATTGATTCCACCTTTGTGGGAGATGGTTGCAGTCCCATGGGTGTCACTCTCATTCCTAAGAAGTCTATTCTGTCTTTGAAGTATTCACATTTTGATTTCTTCAGTTTGAGTTTACCAACTCTTAGGCTGTTGAACACATCTTCCAGGTCATGGAAGTGTTGTTCGATTGATGGTGATAATACCAATATGTCATCTAGGTATGGTAGGGCACATTTGTACTTGAGTTTGTTCAGAATTAATGTGACTAGATGGCAGAATCCCGCCGGTGCGGTCGCTAAACCCATCGGCATCCTTTCATAGACATATTTTTTGTCATTTGCTATGAATGCGGTTTTATGCTGGTCCTCCTGTCTTATAGGAATTTGAAAAAATCCCTGTTGGGCATCTAGCTTACTGAATACTCTTGGTCTGAGTGACCCTATCATGTCTAGAGTGTCATCGGCTCGGGGTGTAGATAAGGCTTGATTTATCGTGTTCTGGTTCAAATAACGAAAATCTGTGACAAGCCTATGGCCTCCCGATGATTTTTGTACTAAAAAGGATCTGGAAGCCCAGGGGCCCTCAGCACATTCTCTCAGAATGCCCTGTTGTACTAGCCTTTCACACTCTTCCCCTATTGCGGCCTGTTTTTCTGGTGTTTGTCTATATGGTAGGAAATGACATGGCACTGCTTCAGGTTTTACATGTATTGAGTGGGTATACAGGTGTGTAGCACCAATGTCTCCATCTTTTCCTACAAATATATCATCATACTTGGTCAGCAGTGATCCTAATCTATCATGCTGATCTTTGGATGTGAGCACAGATTTTGGTGGAACATTCTCTTCCAATTCTGGCTCGAGGTCATGTGCCTCACTATGTATAGCAGCTATTTCAGAGAGTCTGATTGAGTTGGGTTCAGGGTCAGCATATGTGGACTCACAGTCTGAGTCTGTGTCACTGAATTGAGTTACATCCTCGGGCCGTATGGCTGAGATGGATTGATCAGTGTGTGAGGTTGTGTCTGACACCTGTTGAGGTTTTTCTAAATCAGATTCCTTGACTTCCTGAAATAGAGCTATGATGGCACCCTTTTTGATTTTATGTGGGCGCCTGCTGGTGTTGAGTAACACTAGGGGATGTTTGTTATTTTCCCTGGGGGTTACTGCTGCCCTTTGAACTAGATATGGGGCATTGTTATTTCTTTGGAGGTTATCTACTACTCCAGTTTTCCCTTGCAGTGATTGAGTAGATGTGACCTTACCCAATACTGCAAGTTCAGAGAATGGAGGGATGGTAAAATCCCTCACTGCCCTAATGGGTTTGAGAATTTGTTCAGGATCAACATTAAATTCAATTTGAGATTTTGTAGTGCTTAAGAAATCTGTGCCGAGAACAACGGGCTGTGTGAGGTTGGGAATTACAGCAAATTGGTATTGGAATCTGACACCTTGGATTCTAAAGTTCAGCATAGCTGAATGTCTAACATGACACACCGATCCATCCGCCAAATGGATGTTGATTTTAGATTTCCTCAGTTGGATATGGAATCTCTTTTGGAGATCCATGAGGAATGATTGTCTGACACAGGTGATAGTAGCACCTGTATCAACCAAACATTGTACATCTGAAACATCATATAGATTTGCATTGATACAGCCATTTTGAAGAAGTACAATAGAAAGCTTGGTACTCTCACCTGTATCCTTTGATGATGAATCTGGTGGGGTGATGTGTATCACTGATGGACGTCTCTGTCTGTTAGCTGGTAAATTGGCACTAGCAATTGTCTCTGGTTGAATCTTTGTTAATCCTGATTGATTGTTTGTTTTTGGGGTGTCACAGTGCACTGGCCCATCGGCACTGTGACATCCTAGTTTTCCTGGTTCTGTGGGGCGGTTGAGATGCTTGCCACCAGGAGCTTGGAGATTTGATCCATTACCTGAGGTGGTATTTGGGGGTTACTGTGTTGGTTCCCCTGGTAACCTCTTGTGTAAGGTTTGTAATCCTCCTGGTGTGAGTTGGAACCCTGGTTATATTGACCAGAGTTGCTGTATTGACCGGAGTTATTGGATCTCTGGTTGTTGTAGGCACCATTGTTGTTGTAGGATCCACTGTTGTAGTTCCTATGTGGACTATGGCTTCTACTGTTGGATCCTTGATTATAGGATCCAGAGTTGTTTGAACCCTGGCTGTTGTTGTAGGAACCATTGTTGTTGTAGGATCCAGAGTTATAGTTCCTATGTGGACTATGGCTCCTACTGTTGGATCCCTGATTATTATAGGACCTGCCATTACTTGGGGTTTTGTCTCTCCTATCACTGTATGAAGAGTCACCATTGTTGGAGTTGGAAGAGCTGTTGTCTTTCCTACTGTTGTGACCCCCCCGGTTGTTGTTGTTGCCCCCTCTACCTCTACCTCTATTGGATTGGTAGTTGGGGTCATAGTTATTTCCTCTATATCTACCGGTAGGGTCTCTTGATGCAACCTTAGCCTCCTGTTGCCTTACATGGGCACTAGACATTAGGTTAACATCTTAATCTGCACTAGTGCTGATTTCCTGGACCTTTTTGTTAGTAGGCTGTGGGTTTGACTCTGCCTCCCTTACCTTCCTAGATCTTTCTTGGGTCTCAACCTCCAAGGCTAGGTCTAGGGCTTGGTCAAAGGAGTCTATTTTCTTGTTCTCAAGAGCCACAGAGATCCAGGGCCTCATGCCTTGGGTAAATGCCTTGCTTAGGATTTCATCGCTTTGGCGTTGGGCATTACACACTTTCCTGAGATGGCATGCATAGTCTAGGACAGGTTCATCTACCTTTTGTGCACGGAGTGCAGTCCTTGAGATTATATTGTCTCGAGTAGCAAAATACTCTTTTAATTTATTTACTACATTGGTCCATGTCAACATATCAGGTGTGGCACTCTCCCTGAAGGATTCAAACCAAGCTAGTGCTTGTCCTTCGAGGTACTTGGGTAAATATGTTACCATGGTGTCACTGTCTGTTACTTTGTACTTATCCTTCAGATATTCTGGGAATTTGTGATCAATAAATAATGCTGTTGACATGAGTGGTGATGGGTGTGAAAAGGTTTTGGGTTTTGTTACCTCATGTATCCTGATCTTTCTGTCGTCCTGCTGTTTTTTGTCTATGAGTTTGGTCATGTTGGACACCATGGAGATTATGATGTCATCTTTGGATCCAGAGGCAGATGGTGGGACAACAGGTGTGATGGCAGGTGTGGGAGGCTGTGGGGTCTGGGATGATACCATCTTCATGAGGTCTGCTATCTGTTGTTGTTGTCTCTCTAGGGACTTCCGCTGATCTTCCATGGCCTTCTGTTGGGCATCCATTGCTGCATTCCTCTCTGCCAGTTGTTGGTTGAGGATCCTCTCCCTTTCCTCCTGCTGGGACTTGTTGGTCTCTAGGGCAGTAACTGCATCTTGGATGGCCTTCTCATAGGCCCTTATCTTCTCAGCTGTCTGATTAGGTTGGGGGCCTTCATCGGTGTCCATGATGGAGGGTGTGTGGGAAGTGTCTCTGGAGGAGTGGCTGTCAAAGGCCGGAGCTGGGGTGGAGGATCTAGATGAGGGTGTGGATCCACCCCCTGAGGCAGATCCTTCTTCCCCTGAGGTAGATAGCGTGAGTTGAGCGTCCTTTAGAGATCCCTGGGAAATGTTGGATCCCTGAGAACTGGTTGTTCCCTGAGTAGACAGGGTGGGAGGTGTGGGGTCTACTGAGTGTGGGTCTGTTGTATTGGAGGCTGGTTTGCCTCCTGTGGGCCTCCTAGATCTAGGTGGGAGGGAGACCTCTTCAACAGGCCCCTGACTACGTAAGGTCTTTGTGGGTTGTTGTGCCAGCTTGACTGATAAGACCTTGATGTGTGGGGTGGACCTCACTGACGTGTGGGAGACCTCGCTGACATGTGGGAGACCTCACTGACGTGTGGGAGACCTCACTGACGTGTGGGAGACCTCACTGACGTGTGGGAGACCTCACTGACGTGTGGGAGACCTCACTGACGTGTGGGAGACCTCACTGACGTGTGGGAGACCTCACTGACGTGTGGGAGACCTCACTGACGTTTGGGAGACCTCACTGATATATGGGAGATCTTACTGTTGTGTGAGAGATCTCATTGATGTGTGGGAGATCTCATTGATGTGTGTGGGATCTCACTGATGTGTGGGAGATCTCATTGATGTGTGGGAGATCTCACTGATGTGTGGGAGATCTCGCTGATGTGTGGGAGATCTCACTGGTATGTGGGAGATCTTACTGCTGTGTGAGAGATCTCATTGACGTGTGGGAGATCTCATTGATGTGTGTGGGATCTCACTGATGTGTGGGAGATCTCATTGATGTGTGGAAGATCTCACTGATGTGTGGGAGATCTCATTGATGTGCGGGAGATCTCATTGATGTGTGGGAGATCTCACTGATGTGTGGGAGATCTCACTGGTGTGTGGGAGATCTCACTGGTGACCTTGGTGGGCATGGTGTCAAGGTCAAGGTCACTGGGTGGGTGGAGTGGGTTTTACTGTGTGTATGATTGTTCTTAGTTGTGTTACCAGCTTTAATTTTTATGAGCCTGTGAGAGATGGGATCTTAGTAGGATGTTCTCCACCACTTTTTCATACTAGTAATTGGCATGATCAAGTTGTCATATGAGAAATATCATAAGACTAGTGGTATATAGTGTAATTATCTCAAGGCTCTTATAAATAGTGTTATTTCCAGTTATCACTGGTTTATTCAGCTTTAGGCAACATGTAAGAAATATCCATCATACAGTAGTTAGTATGTAGGTAATTTGTACATACAGTAAACATACAGTAATTTATAAAGTACAATGTCCTGTTCCACTCCACCTGTGAGGTATTAATAATACAGTGTCCAGCATAGTTCTAGGTGGGTTCCCACACCTAGCTCCTGACCTGCTGCTTAGAGGAATAATGTAATAATGAATAACTTTACCCTCTGATGGAAGTCTTGAAGGAGATAGCCCCTGGCCACTAATGATAGAAACCAATGCCTGTCTAGCATAGTTTCACCATAGTGCAGTGGTATAGCAGGTAGCAGGAGATGACTGGAGATGTTACCTCTAGAGCGGTTCTTGGTGATCTGACTTCCTGGAGGTGCAGACAGGCTATTTGTAGCAAATCTTGGAAAAGCACCTCCAGACTGACTGGAGCCAGTAGCATCTGCCTAACTCTACAATTGTTTGAGGGGAGTCTTTCATGTGTCACAGGGGGACAAAGGACCCCCATGGACGCCGCTGTGTCCCCCTTTGTCTTGGTCGGTTCTGCATCTTCAAACCCTCATAACTCGGTCGTTTATGCGTTTATAACCGCCATTTTGCGCATGCGCGGAGTTGAATGTGCCAAGTTTATAATGCCCACTGGATAGGCGCGTAACTTCCGCCGGTTTGTCTGTAGGGAACTCGGAGCTCCATTCAGTCTCCATGGCATAACCTTCTTAATAATGGGAGTTCCGCCTTGATCTTGGGCTCATTCTGACCGTCTAATTATGGGCTTTCCATAAATGCTTTGATATTTGACCTAGGTCGCTCAGCAGCGACGCTAGAGCGACCGGAAGGTTATGGCGTCGTGCTTATGTAACCCATTGTTCAGTCATTAGGGTGCTCAGACACTCATGACGGCGTCAGCGGTGCTCAGGCACCCGTGACGGCCGGTTGCATTCACTTACAAGTTATTAATTTGTGCATTGGACCATGAGGTCGCACACTGAGACCCTTATTCTTATTATATTGTGCAGTGAACCATTAGGTCGGACCCTTTGATGTCATAAACTCTGTCTAACTGACTTGGTTTGGTGTGCAGTGGGGCATGAACGCTCTTATACAAAGTTTGAGCGCTCTTATAGCTATTAGAACCAACCTATGTATTAATTTCATAGATATTCTTTGATTAATACAATAATATGTTAGAATTTATGGAATAATAAAATGGTATATGATAATAGCACTATATGATTAAGGTGGGTCGCTACCATTGAATTAAAGATCCTAGATTTTCTTCATTTTTCTCCCAGAGTTACAAAAATCATCTGAAATAAGAATATGAAAATAAAGTAGGGGGTCCCAAGCTAATTTTTTTTCTACAGATTTTTGAAAGATAAAAGTATTTCCATTTTCACTTATAAAAATTAGAAAAAAAATGGACTAAGATTTGAGAATTTTTTCTGCAACAACTACCAAACACAGAAATTAGATAGGATTATGGGTAAATGTCTCACATTTTGGCAAATAGGAGGATAAATTACCTAATCGTTTATGAGAAAAACGATTAGATCATCCATTTCTAGACACTAGATCTTTCTTTAAATTTTCTGAAATATTCTTCAGATGATTTGCTTTTAAATAGGATCCCCTAATTTTGGTATGGGGTCCCATGCATAATTTTCTACTTTTGGTCATTTGAAATAGAAAAAGAATAATTAAAAAAATAACTGAAATCCATATTCAAAGAACTGCATGATGGGTAAAATATATAAATACTTGGCGAAACATTATTTCAATATATTCCCTCAATCATTGTGAACAGTATTTCACGATTAAATCATTGTCTAGGTGATATGAGGGGTATAAATGACAGAGAATGAAGAAAATAATTCAGATGTAAATATGCCAAAATCTAAAGTTGTCATAAAATGAACAGTTTTGATCAAAATCGCCCCAAAAATGTTTAAACACTTAGAGCATGTTTAGGTATGTGCCTACCAGAAATGATCTCATTCTGAAGAAAAAAAAACCTATATGTACAGAAACCTGTGCAGTAGGCTCAATTTCAATGGTAGCGACCCACTTGAACAGCTGATTAATAACACAGGGATGGAAAGAGTAAAGTGGAGAAACTGTTCATTGTGACTTTAAAACAATTTCAAACATTTGATTACAGTGATGATGTCCAAAGGTATATTGTTATTCCCCTTGCTGATTAGCCACTCTTGTAGCCCTACGAAAGTAGGGCTACTGAGCGAACCCCATTCATTTCGAGGGGAGAGTTTTAAAAAGGGTGGGATGCATTGAAAACATTATCTTTAGACATGAAGTGATACATGTTTGGATAGATTTATGTTTCACCTGTGCGGGTTGCACCAAATTAGAACTGATTAGACACGTTAATCAAGTGTGTTGGTCACATTTCTAATGAAATCTGCAGTGAGAAATTTGACGGCGGCCATTTTGACATGTATATGACGTACTGTTAGTTGCCTTGGTGATATCTCATTTGCCCCTAAAAAGCCAGTACATCGCAATCAGTCTGAGAACGGCCCACCCATGACTCAGACGATACTCAGTCTACTTGCTGATACAATCATGTTCTTCATTGATTAGTCTCCCTTTCTTGTGTATCACCCTCAACCTTTTGGTATCACTATGGTCTTAAGCTATGGCAATCCATTCATCATTACTATTTCAACACAGCCCCATTTTGCAGTGTTGACCCTAACAATACAAAAACACTTCTGTCAGCACCGTAAACCAATATATTTAAGGTTTAAAGCCAGTGTAATTGACTCTGCCAATATCCAGGAACATTCTGTATTCATATTCTCTACAAGCTATAACACTACTGATGAGCATCTCAATATCTTGAGAGCTACAGATTGCAAACTATATTTAAAGCAATTTTAAGTAGAATTTTATAAATACTTCCAGTAATCAGAAATATAGCTGAAATTCCAAATTCCCTCCATTGAATGCATGCATCATCTATTGAGATGTGTAAATAGAGATATATTTTCAGGTGGCTAAAATCATTCTAAAGATACAAGCATAAATTATGTCCTCACTACTGATTTAAGACAGAGCATCTATCATATTGATATTACCTAATGGATATGTGTTATCAGAGATATTGGGGTGGAAAGACATGGGTAATTGGTGATGGGCCAAAGGATGTGTAGATGAGATGGGCCGTGGTTGTGAGGAAACATGCCAGTTTAGAAAACAGGGCCTATATCATTACCTGTGAACAAGCTGAAGGTTTATGAGTAATTCAAATAGTATTGATCTATTGGTTCCAACAATACTAGGTGTAGACAAAAATGAGTGAAAATTGCCCTGTGCAATGAAGTTGCATATTCTTTCTAGTTGTCCTGTTCATATACTCATTTAATTCACACAAATTTTGATGTGACGATCACACTTGTAAACACATAGACAAATACATACACATGCCCAAGGACTAACACAAGAAAATTAAAAAGAACACCTTGGGAACAAAGCAGATTGCCCACTCTTCCATCAGTAAAAATGTCGATCACTAAAAGTCTCCCATGTGAGTCCTACCACTTCCCTCCTTCCACACCCAATACTCACGCATCCCTGGGTAGTCCCTTTCTTTTGATATGCTGGCGATAAAAGGAATCTAATCGATCGTGCAGGCTTAGTAAAAGGAGAATGAGAGAGAGTTCAGCAACTGCTAGATTTTCTTACATAAGGCTTTAAAAAAAAATTATTCCAATGTGTAAGGCCTATTATACACAGAGTCAGCTGGGTGCAATATATAAAACTCCACTTCACAGGCTGGGAAAACAGTGATATGTAGCTTATAGATCTCATGGTGCAATGCGCCAAAGAGAAATATTTTAGAAAGAGGCATATTACTGAACTGACATAGTAAGTACTTCCATTCTAATGCATGCATGATTTTAAAATGATTTTGAGATGCAAGGCATCGATTTAATTTGAAATATTAAGATGACCGTTGTTTCTGGTGAAAATTGCAATTCTGTATTGTCAGATTTTATGAACCATTCTTCGTGAGGGTCATTCATAAAAGCTGATAACACAAAAAAGTATATTTAAAAGTGGATAAAAAAAAACGGCGCTATGCTTTAGGTATGGGCAATTTCTAATGAGTTTTCAAAACATTTTCAAGAACAAGAGTAATGAGAATACCAGTTTGCCTTATGTCTTACACACCATTGTGGATCGCGGTAGAAATGTCCATTATAGAGAATTTGGTTAGTGTGTGAAACTTGCCAGGCTTCAAATGTTGCCAACCAGCCAGCTTTTTGAAGGGGAAGTCGAAAGTTTCTTGAAATTCCTCAATTATGTGTATCAAATGGCATGGCTGGAGTAAGGCTAGTTCTTAGCATGGCTAATGCTAAGGATTGATTCTTTGATACCAATCATCAATTGTCTCTGAGGTTTATCTCGGAGGGGTTCAATATTTCACCTGACAGGATGGGTTTGATTTCAAAGTATTTTTAAGATGAATTATGCAGCTGCTCCCATCATTAATTAAGTCTTGCACTAATAGGTAGAAAATAGTTATCATACCCAGTAGTAAAATCTGGAGTTCACTTACTCAAATAAATCAGAGTTGATATACTGTGTCCTAAAGGGGAAACTGATTTGTGCAGCTGGCCTAACAAATAGGTACCACCCACTATTGTGATCCCCAGCAGACCTCAAATTGAGAGATGTTAGTGATTTCCCTCCCTTATTCTTTACTGCTATGGTAAGGTAGGCCTGTCTGCCTTTCTGATAGCCAGCTACTTTTAGTGAGTGCTATTAGCCTCAGCCCTGCTTTCACTATTGCAAGCAGCTAACAACTGTGCAGAATGTCAACAGGTCCACAGAGTAAAAATAGCAGTGGAAGGTAAATAATAACAGTGGAAAAACACGTTCTCTCAAGAGTGGCCACACTGGGGTTCTGCTTATTATATACATACCCTGTCGGGTGCACTTGACCCTGAAATGTCTTCAGGTATATCACCAAATAAATGAGAGAAGGGGAGCATGATGTTACTATGCCCTTAACGCATGAGTAGACTCAAGAGCCCACAAGGACTCTCAGCAGGTGCATTCACTTTTGTGACGAGGGTTTGATCCCAGTCCCTTGGCGATTCCCTAGTAAACACGAGCTTCTCATTGAGCACAATCAATCACCTCCTTCTTCCATAGTCTCTCAAACACATCTTGTTATTTTATAAGTACATTCCAAAGCACTACATGCACTCATTAACTGAGCTTAAAAGCTCATGTTGGTAATGTTGCGATTGGGTTATGACATAGGTTATTGGCCTTTCTGTGCTTATGACTTAGAGCTAAATCTTTTTACTTGCCCTCGTTGCCTTCGGTACATTCTTTGCAAAAATGCCTGCATTGTAATTAAATTTTCCTATTCTTTTAAATGGTTGACGTAGGCCTGAAAGAGATGAGTTTACCTTTTTTCAAAAGGGGATATATTGATATGCTGGCACTGTCTCCCTTAAAATTATCATGACAACTCACTATGCTGACAGTGCAGATCAGAAGTAGTCTTGAAGTGCAACACTCACTCTTACAGTCACTTCATCACAGGTCTACAAATAACTCAGATATAAAAGAAAATGATCAACATGTGAAGTATAGGTGGTTTGCGGATTTGGAGCAACAATTTCTATTCTAAGTGTAGTTAATGCTTAAGGTGTGTGGCTACTATTGGATTTGAGCTTACTGCGCATGTCCCTGCGCATATAAGTTATCTTCATCAAAATGAGACCATTTTTGGTGTGCATATACATGTATAGACCCTCAATGTACACAGAAGATCTGCAGACATTTTGATCAAAATTATGCATTTTATTGCACATTGAAATTTTGGAATATCTGCATCTGGATTTTTCCCACTATTCTCAGACATTCATTTGGGCCTTATAATCATAGCCCTCACATTATGTAGACAATGCTGTAGAAGTGGGAGGATGCTTACAGTGATTAAGGGCATATAATGAAAAACATTTATGCCAAGAATTCAACCATTTTACCCATCATGCAGTGATTTGAATATCAATTTATATCAATTTCTACAATACTTTTTTATTTAAAATGACCAAAACTACAGAAATATGCATGAGACCCTATATCAAAATTGTTTTTAATTAAAGGCAAATTATCTGTTCAATGTTTTGGTGAAGTTTAAGAAAAATATAGTGGTTGAAAATATGAATTTTATTTGTTTTTGTTATGAAGTAATAAAAATTAATAAATAAAGATACCAGACCATTTACTATGCGAGGTTTTATATCTCTGTATTTAATACTTATGCCAGAAAAAAAATTCTCAAATCTGAGACACATTTTTTCTAATTTCTAGGTGAAGATTAAACTACTTTTATTTTTCAAAAATCTGTAGAAAAAAAAAGTGGCTCGGGACCCCCTACTTTTATTTTCATAATCTCTTATTTGAGATGATTTTTTTGTACCTCTGGGAGAAAAATGAAGAAAATCTAGGATCTTTGATTCAATGGTAGCGACTCACCTTAAGTGCAGAATCTTCATAATGATGAACTGAAAATTATCCACCATTTACCTGAATGAAAATATAGTAATATCAGTTCCTTGTTAATAAAGTCTTAACACCCGAGGCTTTTCAAGTGCCAATGGATTTAATTGCCTATTTAGGCCAGAATTGTCACAAAACAATCCCATTCAAAGACTATTGAATTTGAGCGCAATGGTGACGACCTACCTCAATCTCCTTTTGCAGATGCAGATGGCTTTGTGTCAGTTTTCCCTTAATTATTTTATTATCATTTTAATAGCTACAATTAAAAAGAGCAGTTTCTTCAGTCCAGTCAACTTTAAGGAACACTTAATGGCCTCTTATCCACGCCATTTAAATCCAAGAACATGTCAATTAACAAATCAAAGAGTCCAATTTAGAGTTTCCATCACCTGCCATTAAAAAGATCTTCTTATTGGCAACGTTTGCCTGGTTCTTTAAACTTCTTTTTCAAAGTCACAGTTTTTCTTCCAAATAACCTGTTAGTGCAATACTAAACCAAAGAGGAAATGAGGCCGAAGGTACCTTGTTACCTAACTGGCCAAGGCATTACTGAGGACCATATTATTAACCCTTAGGTGCCCAAGCGCGCTTAAATGCGCGGTTTTGGGCTTAAATACATGCACATTGAAGCAAATTTTCATCCAGGAACATCTACTGGTCCAATCTGCAAAGTTATACCCTCATTAGAACGGCCATGACCCCCTTATTCCAATGAGACCATCCATGTGACTGTATCACCATTACCTCAGACACAGTGAGTCAAAACCTGAAAGTTAGTTATCATACATGTGACTCTTTGGAAGGGAATGAGTCAAGGAGATAGGATCTAGCATTATAGCAAGGTGATGCTGGATCATTTGTCCCCTATTGCCACATCTTTGATAGACATGCCAACCTTACAACTAATCTATTCATAGGAATTGTTCATATCCATGTAAATGATGTCATGAACTGTGACCAAGACATTTTTGCACCCTTAGCACTAAAGAGGCTATATACTAGTGAATAACAACAAAAGGAACATTTCGGTTGCTATGGTAACCACACAGTCAGAAATTTCTCTTAACTGAAGGTTTAAGTAAAAAGGAACCAGGTGCATAATGTGAATTCCATATCAAATACCTGTTCAGAATTATATATACATGGTCTTTATCACTGGGGTGATGTATATGTGAAAAAAATGGAAAATCATCAAATAATTCTGGGCACGTAAAGGTTAATGAATTGGAACAGAATTATTGAGAATTATTCAAATTGATAAAATCCACTGCTATACTAGCTGAAAAGAGAGCAATACAAATGCCTTGTATTATAAAAATTCCCAGCCAATTTGTACAACCATAGGGAGTATAGGAATATCACATATAACTCACATCAATGGGGAACTATAACTTTGGTTGGAAATGCAATACTTTTACTTCCAAGTATGAACCTACAATGGCTAAATCAACGAATAATCATTGCCTATGATGGAAGCACTATAGTGGGCAGATGATTGGAAAAGGAGTTGGCTATCAACCTGTTACTTATTCATCTGTAAGGTCGTAATAACAAAGGGCGACTGTGCCCGAGGACCTAGGGCCTTGGGTCTCCGGAACAGAGACATACTGGAGCCCTTTGTTTAAGTTCTGACACGAGCACAACTGACAAATAAACGTGGAATCTCACCTTGACACAAACAATACTGAACACCTCCTTTTCATCTGCTTTGACAACGTCATATTTTGATTCATCTGCGCATGCCCATGCACATGCGCATTGTGCCACTCTGTTCATGGGCGCCGCCATCTTGTTAGGTCCCAGACCCAACAGAAGGCGCTTAACCATTGCGTGAATGGGTCACAACGGCACGCGAGTGTTAGAACTCCCCACAATGAGATATCGCAAATGTACCCACTAGCTAAAGATAAAATAAGACACTCCTTCATTAGGGATGAGCCTCAGGAATGCTAGTGGAAGAATAACGTTCCATCAAGGCATTCCAGATAGGAATTCAAATCTTAATCAATTTTCTGTGTTGCTGGAATGTTGCCTGGAATTGCTTATTGCTCTGAGGGTTGTTATGTATACACCCATACAGCGATAAAGGGTGACCGTTTCAAGAAGTCTCTAGTTTAACTTTAACGGAATGCTCATTGCTGTGCTTTTACTGTTCACATATGCAGACAACTTATTCGGAGGATTCACAAAACAATTATCTATAAAATAATGTAGAAGTATATCAAATCGCAAGCTAGTGAATGAATTGCATTCCCCTCAGTTTAACCTCAGATCAGTCCAAAAGCTTCTTTAACAACTTCTAAGTAAAGTTGCCCCTTCTGGCTGAATGGATCTATAGGCTGAACTCATTAGATGAATGGGAATGTGTGCATTGACGGGTTTAATGGAATCTCCTCAATGAAAAAAAAGAACATTTTACCAAATAGTCTCCAGTCTATGATTCTCCTTAAGGAAGGCAGGTTGATGTAAATGTAATGTAAATACTAAGACTGGTTATCTCGGTATCTGGCTTTAGAGAGCGCAGTCATGAATATGTGACCAAGAAAAAAGTTCAATAAACGGAAGTATATTTTGAAGTTCATGCCAATGTGCGTGAGTCAATTATCTATATCAATTTGACTGTTGAACACTCACAGTGATGAGATACCTGAATAAGGCCATGTCATGATTATTTGCATTTTCTAATTGCATTGACGGTATTCATGTCACAATGGTTAATATTAAATTTTTCCTTAGTCAATAACAGAGGAATGTATCAACCTATTGATTAGCCTGTTGATCTTTCTTTTCTTATTTTTTTTTTCATTCAAGGTCTGTTTTTAAATGCATAGAGGCTATTTCAACAAATTCTTGGTGTTTATTCCTGACTGTTGTTCTCACCTAGATACAGCAGTAATGATAATTACATTGCCATTGGTTCAAGAGGTTCTTCATTAACATGACCACTTGGTCTAAGTAGCTTCAGAAAATGTCAAATAAAGGAGTGTTTTGCTGGAGAAAAAAAATCGATTATGCATGCTTGACTTTTTATTTCAGATATTTGTCTAACATCATACCTATTTCCCTCTCTCTTTTTCCCATCCGCCAGCCCCCTCTTTCACTTAAAAGCACATCTGACATTGGACTGCAAAACACCAGTCCAAATAATTAGGTTACATTATATTCCATTGGCTGAATAGTTGTTAAGTGTGGGGTGTAATTGCTAAACTCCACCACTACCTTATTTTCGTGATATCTTATTTTGGTAGAAAATCAATTGTAAACAATAGTCAACTCCATCTATTTCTACCAACACAGATTATGATTAGGGCAGCAGTAAACAAATTTAACTCTGGCCGGTCAGAAACTTTTAAATTTACAAGAAATACCCTATCGTATGGCTACCACTATTATTCCACTGATCTTTTTAAGAGATATAGGTGTTAAACTCTACTATTCACAATTTATTTGCTAAAAAAACTGGGATATAATACCTCTAACAGGAAAAATGGGATTCATGACAACCAGTCAGAAACCTCCGGTCAGAAACCTTCATTTCTGGACAGATAGTACAGGGTATTTAAGCTTTATTTTTACCTGAAACATTCAGAGGATTACATGTTTTGTCAGTTTTCTTATGGAATTTAGCCATTCGCTGCTACTTCATGGTTGGTCAGAAACCAGTCAGAAACCTTCACATTCAGACTTGCATCACAGTGGTGAGACATGGCCGTAAGGAGGGCACTTCAGTGGACCTGATCTGATATGAGACCTCTTGTACTTTTCCTGTCAGAATTTGGCCCCAGCTAGTGCAGCAAGCTGACTGTATGAGCAAGTATGAGTAGTTCATTGTCAAGGAATCTTGGCCCTGAACTGTTTCTCACTCCTTAAGGCAATACTCAGGGGCACCCACACACTAACTGTCAGTCTCTCCTTAGGAAAGCGGATCAATGTCCAAATAGGTAACTCCTCAATAGCAAGTGATTGGCACCCAGAGTAATTGGAGTTGAGGCTTATTGGCATTTTGCCGGTGCATGTCTGCCTACCTGCCCAACTGATGCATTTCACATAGAAACTCATTATAAGCATTTTTAAAAAGGTATTTTATTTGGATTAGTTAGAGAGATAGCACAGTAACAGGTCTTAGCATTGCAGAGCCCTTCAGGATTGTATCAATAACATAGATCAAACATCTGTGTCCGTGGATGTGTCCCAGATGATTTCAAATGTATTGGCTGTATTCATTCATTATACCAGCAATAATACCCAGAGTCTATTAGTCAGCTGTCAGCAGATTTGATAAGGTTTGCAAGTATGGCCCAATCTCCCAACACAGGTATAGTGGACCATGGGTTTAACTGCCTAAGGACAATATTTATAGCTGAATGAAGACAAGCCACTCTTCCTAGTGATCCCGGTGCATAAAAAACAACATTGACCAATGCATAACTTTCTATTTACTAAATACTGCTTTGCTGAGAACAGGACCCCACACAAGAAACATCTTAACAGACATTTCTCTAAAGGTTCATATTTTTTTGTGATTGCAAAATGTTGTCAGCAAAGGAGTAGTCAAAAATATATGAGACAGTACTACCGAGTACTTTTATTTTATTCATTGGTGTAATTTACCCAGTCGATAGCAATAGCACATAGACATACAGCTTGACAGCCCAGTTTGCCTTTTCCTAATAATGTGAATTAGGAATATCTAGAAATTTAATGACCTCCTGAGCACACATCTTGTCTCTTCACACCATCTATTATTTTTGTCATTATCACTGATTTCACTCCTTACACATGTACATGCCTTTTTTCATCTTTAGTGCCCATCACCCATGTCTATTTGATGCAATGTCCTAGTGACTGCTATTTCCCTTGTTCTGTGATAGAGGTACCATTAAAGAGCAAGTTCCTGGTGTGTGATTAAATATCAATTTCCTGTTAATGAGACTGAGCAAAACCTGATGCATGTTAGATGAGGTGCCCTCAGGGCTCCCGTCAGTAGTGTCAGGTCATCATGCACTGTAGTCAGACAACCATCACAATGCTTGTCAGATGGTGATGATTCCCCTCATTATTTACATAATTGGCTAATTAGATCAGTGGCATCTGCTAGGTTTGTGGCTTCCGCAGCATCCATGACATAATAAATACTCACAGCAAACAGGAAGCAGGGCCTGTGCTGTCTCCTGTCAGCAGTTGGTCAAACCACACAGTCTAATTCTGCTCTGAAGGTGTAGGACACTATAGACCCATACGGCAAGAAAGAGTGACTTTTTCACGATTAAAGTTGTGTTTAGATCATTAAATCTTTTTGTTTGAATCCCCGTAATGTGCTTGTGATGACCTCCTGTGCAAATGACTTACTCTAAGGGATTCACAAGATAATTATCTTTCAAATGATGGGTATCACATGATAGACCTAACAAGGAAAGTTTGGATTTCTTAAGGGTTTCTGTTCATTTTCAAATTCCCTCTGGTATTCAATTCCGGAAGTGTTTATTTTTTTTTCTGCCTGGATGGCATGATTGCTAAATATAGAGAACAGAATGGTGCCCCGGGGAGGGTTAAGATCAGAAAGGGTTAAGAGGTGCTGTATAAAAAATGATGATGTTACGATTGCCTGTCAACTGAAAATCACCAGTGAGCACCACTCCTAAAACTTTCTTGATCTGGAGAAAATCTTTATCAACAATACTGATTGATAATGTCATTTCTCATTATTGACATGATATGAAATGCACTCAAGCATGGGTACATTGTAAAAAATGAATGTTGAATCTACCAGAGATCCTTGTAAATCTGAAGAGAAATTGTATACCAGGGGCCCAGCATATTTTTTAAGCCCCAGATGTACATGGGATCTCTATGAAAATAAAGACGGATCTCTGGCAATTCTGGATGAGGATCCTGTTATTCCGATGACATTCTCTTTACTGAATAGTGTAGTAAACTTACTCATGAATCAGTAACACTAAGAAATGTATCAGCACGGCCATGGGCACAAATTAGTTCTTGGTTTCAAAAAAGACCAAAACCAAACCCCTCAATCATTATCACATGCTTTAGTACATCATACCTAAATAAAGGAAGGTTTGTGAGATGCCTCAGGCTTCACACTCAACCAAACCTTCCATGGAAAGATTCGCCAGGATTGTGTGCCTGTATATTACCCACAATTCTCACTTAAGTGAGAGGCATAAAGAGGATGAGAGAGGTGCTGAGGGGTCTGACTGGAGGAGCTTCATGAAGAACAGAGCAGTGAGAGATTCCAGTTATGTAATACTGTAAGGCTCCGGGGCACCACTATAGTTTATACACCACACACATCCGAGGGGAAAGGAAAGCGGATAAATAGACCCTTTTAAATGGGCTAGGGAAGCTTGCATCAACAAAGACACAAATGCAAAAGACAATGAAGAATGGGAAGTCAACCTCCATCTGCTGATCTGTTGGAGGGGAGGAGGCCAAGACTATCTACCAACATCTCCCCCCAAACTGAGTATTGCCTCTCCTTTGTGGGCATTTTGGAGACCTATCTACCAGTAGATATGTCAAATATGTCAATGGGTTCATGTCAGTCTCAAAATCCTAGAATCCTTTGGTTCACTAAAACAGCAGCTGGAATGGACCATTCTATGTGGACTGAAATGATGATAGGAATAGCCATCTTTTTTATTTTCACCTTTCCTTCAGAATTCAATTCTTGAAGAGTTCTATTTCTAGCCCAATGGCATGATTAATATTGACAGACAACAGATTGGTGCTCTTGTCGGAAGCTAATGAGGGTTTGGGTTATGAGATGCAGCATAAAATCACTAACAATGATAATGAGTGGTGATCAGAACATTGCAATCAAGTGTCACTCCTAAAATGTCTACAAACTAGTTTAAACTTCCCGATTTTGATGGAATTGCACAGTATTTGACGTCGACCTATGAAGCCTATAATAATGTCATTTAGTCATTTGGCCTGATGGTTTGAGTGGCTTGGCCTGTGCCCTATTTCTTACATTAAGACACACAAACCCAAAAAAATTCAAACACCGACATAGTACCTGAAGTTGTTGACATGAAGTGGTAATTAGTACACACAGGAGGGTAGCAACGCTTGAAGACAGGAAGTATACAATACCCACCCATATGTTGGGTACGGTAAAGGTGTCTGAGTTTGATGACAAATACACATATATGTGATACAGTTAGATTGTTTTCATAACTTGATCCTCTAAATGAAACAAGTTGTTTCTGATGTACAAAGGACTACTGATTGATGTCTATGTTAGTTGTTTACAAGCCAAAATTAATGTGAGATGAATGGCCCCCATATTACTAGATAGCTTAAGAAAGATGGCCTTAGATCATTTTAATTAATTAGAAGATAGACATGGTCCGGCGGGTATGTGAAGGGGATTAGTACCAGGCCTAAAACAACTCCAAAATATTGCACAACGTTTTTCTGATATGTGCCGGAAAAGGTATATTGGGGCAAAGATTTTGTGGGTCTGCTTGGAATGTGCAAATATCCACTGGTTGTCGGTGAAGCACTCACCAATACTATCTATACACTGTAGTAACAAGCGGAACGTCGTGCCTTCACGGCATGACAACAACAATGTCCAGACTAGGCAGACAGCCGCTTCAGATAGGGGAATTAGTGAACATTTTGGGTAAAACCAATTCTAGGTACTTTTGTGGAGGCAACAGCACCTCTAGGATTTTACCAATATGGAGTACTGGACATCACCACAGGTGACAGGTTTACACTGAACAGTCTTTAACTTGAACCTGCTGAGACACACACAATAGAGATGTGCAATAGTGACATTCAGGCATTCCTTGATCTAGCAGACAAGTCTAAGGCTATAGAACAGGCAAATCCTCCTCCAAAAGATCTATATGTACCAGCAAATGGACAGGAAACACCACCAGTAGGCCCAGATCCCCATGTCACAGGCCCAACTGAACCACCTCTAGCAGTCACCAATACTAACAGGTTCTTAAAGGGGGGGCTGGCACGGCTAAGATGTACCCACGTTTGCAAGTCACATGACCACCCCTTGACCAATCAGAGCATTCCTAATTTTTCGCTGGGTCCCACTGATTTATGAGCGATCTATGCTCCCGTACCCATGTTGAAATTTTACATGCTAGCCCCCCTTTAAATGTCAATGACGAAGATATAGAGAACATACAAAGGGCATTAAAGTCATCCAAGATACACAAAATGACAAAATGGGGAGTCAAGATTTTCTGTGGTAAGTGGTCATGTGTTCAGTAAATGCCACTCATAAATTACTTGTCACATGCTGAGTTTAGAATGAATCTTGTACATCCTGATTTGACAAATTTGAGAAAAAAGGAATTGGCCTATAGGCGAACGTGAACTGACTATCTTTTTGTTCTCTTAAATCAATAATTTACCATTTTGGCATAATCCCTGCTATCTTTAGGTATATGAACATACCAGTTGGTGAAGGTACAATCGGAGGCTTCATGCCTCGAATATTTGAGGAGGCTGAGTTGTCGCAGAGGTACACTAACCATAGTGTCAGGGTGACAACAGTGTCAGCTCTCTGAGATGCAGGAATCAACCCCAATAATATCAAATCTGTAACAGGGCATAGGAATAGAGCATCAATCGAATCTTACTCTAATGGACCATCAATGTCAGGCCGAGCAAACCTGCCCCACATACTCTCAGGCCTGAGGCCTGAGGAAGAATCCACATCACACACCACTCCAGTGCCAAGTAATGTCTTCCCATCACCGTCTGCAGCTGTAACAGATGTTTCAGAATCTGTCATGGTACCAGCAGTTTCTACTCTTTCCCTGCCTGAGACCAGTGCACAGAAGCCTTGTGTAGCTAATTCAGGCTGTCCCATTTTCCAAAATGTTGTCTTCAATAACTGTACTATACATAGGGTAGATTCACCTCAAGTCGGCCACATACCTGAAGACGGCCACCCCTCCAGGGAGCTTAAATTTCATGAAGATATTGAATGACATTGCTAACTAGATGAATAGCATTGATTCAACTTGTTGGCACTGTTCATTCATTAATATAACAATTTCTAAGCTCCCTGGAGGGTTGGTCGACTCCAGGTATATGGCCGACTTCAGGTGAATCTACACTATCAGCTTAGCCCAGAGTGCCAGCCCATATTAGATTGGTAAATACAGGTAGTTGGCAAGAATGCACTGAATAACAGTAGTGATATGGTGACTGAAAGGACAGCAATTATTTAATGTGCTATTTGAAATTATTTGTAAAGGCCAAATAATAGATTATTAGCTGTTTCACCCATTGAACAATGGTAACGGAAAGTAAACTGGAGTCGTACGGCCAATGGCCTCAAGTTAAAAAAAAGATGAAGTGCCCAAATATCCTTGCATCCATTATACATCTTTATAAAACGGCAGCCCAAGCACTGCTGCACGATAGAACTGACCTTGAGTGCATTATAGGAGTACAGTGCATGCCTGATCAAGGTCACAGCTTGTCTATCCTTCCTTTGGGATATCAGAGACTTGAGATTTCTAATCAATGTGATGAACATGTTTTTATAGTCTCGAAGTTAAGAATATCGTTGTCTATTCTCTAAGTATCAAACATTGTCCAATCCATACTGTGCGATAGAGAGTGGTTAATGACAGTGCTGTGTGTCCCAGTGGATGGCTCCAGTTTCCCGTCTGCTGTCAGGTGGTGACCAGGTTTATGTGTGTGTGTGTGTGTGTGTGGGTGTGTGTGGTGGGGGGGCCTCAGGCTGTCACTGGAACTAGCCAAAGTAACGGTAGTATTGATTGTCCGACCTGTTACTGGTATTTCTTCTTTTTTTTCTTTTTTTTTGGGGAGAGGGGGGTCGCATGGGACCGTTTAAATTATGTATACATAGCAGGGATTATGCCAAAATCATAAACTATTGACAATAATTGGAGATTCCCTTATGCCAAATGGGACGGTTTAGGACAGTCTTAATCAATTAATTGGAATCATCGGTTTCATGAAAAAATTATCATGTAATTTGTATGGAAACGATTTCAGAGTGACTGTTGCTATCGGTATGACAGGGAAGTGAAGCTGATAGACTGAAAGGTTGCAGCCATAGGTCAACACATGTCATAGGTCACATCATAGCCATCTGATTGGTCTAATGGGGTTGGTTATATCAAAACTTGGAGGAGGGGTTGGCAGCAGATATACCCGCTCCGTACACACTGCGTTTTGTTAAATAATCCATGTTCCCAGGCCTGTGGTGTTTGTACTGTGGCCCTAAACCTGTATGGCACTAGGAAAACGCATAGACTACGCATTTGAGGTTTATAATCCCGGATAGTCAAATACAAAAGGTTTGATCTCAATTAAGGCAATCTCTGACTTCTAGATCGTTTCGTCATCAATGGTGTCTCCGTTTTGAGTGATAAGTCATTCAGTGTTCAACTGACATACTACAGTATAAGCTCCTCTATTAGTATTACACTGTTTAAAGCATCATACCTTGCAATTAACATACAGCACAGGGGATTTCTCTCCTCAGCAGTCCAATTTTACAAAGTGAAGCTTTGCCTGTATATGTCCCACCCATCTCACTGAGGTATAGCTGTTGAAAGGGGTGGGGAGGATAAGAGAGGTGCTCGGAAGTCTAACTCAAGTGCTTCCAAGAGGGCCAACTGTGTTGGAGATTCAACTCTTGACATGCAAACAGGAGTATGATGATAGTTTAGTGCTTCTATATATGAGCCTTGATTGAAACAATATGTTTATTAATATCAATAGATGAGCATATTGTTCTGTATGACAACCAATAACTCTGATGATCTATTTACTCAGATGCACCTATGACAATGGTTGCAATACTTTAGTTGAGGGTATATAGGCCCAATATTTCACTTGAATAACATTCAATGATTGCCAGCAATACAAACTGTTGAAATTGAAATTGAATTACCTTAGGCAAACGTATGACTCTCTGGACTGACACTGTCATATAGACTTACTGCATCATTGATAAAGAATAAACACATAGATTTCAATGATTTGAAGCTAATAGTTTGGTTTAGAGTGATATCAATCACAAACAAGCTATACAATATTCATAATAAATAAGATATTTAACATACACTACATGTTTCCCTGCTCAACATTCAGTACCATTAGATTAGGTGAATGGTCACATAAAATGTTCCCATCTCTTCAACCCATTATCTTTAGCCCAAATACTATAGTTAACAGCCGCCACAGTACCTCAATAAAGGTAGCTTTTGATTCAATAAAACGGTCCTAAGACATGTCCAGGATAGGAAAAACCAGTAATGTAAGACAGACCATTCAATTATACTACTTCCATTGTACAGAAATGTCATCCTTAGCTACCAATTATAAAATGTACTGCCACAATCACCAGAGACTCAACTGAGAGCAGCTATGTCTTCACAGAGATAGAGACCTGATGGCAAACCTCTATTTCATTTCCCGTACCTGAAGCCAAAGAGTCTGACAGCTTAAAGCATTATTCTCTTTACAGTATGTCAGGTGCAGCTGGCTCCTATTCTGGCACTCAAACCCTGACAGGGCTTCCTGACTTGTTCATACTTGGACTATGATGCATCTATCCATTATAACATCCTACTGAATTAGTCTCCCTATTATTACCTGTCACATGGTGGGATTCTGTATTTGACAGCAAGGTAACCATAGCTTGTATTTCCTGGGCTCCTTCTCAAAGAAGGCATCATCTTCATTACTTTATATGCAGGGGATGTAGATGGGCAATTTTACTTCCATACTTTAAATTAGGCTGATGCAGGAACGAGGAAAGCATCATGCTATATTGTCCTTATCAAGTTTACTCATAAATGTATTTGTCATTACTTGACAAAGTAAACCTCATAGTTTTAGTTTATTGCTATACTGTTGAACAACATTATCCTAACTTGCCCAAATTTAGCCCCAACCATGGTCCATGACATTTCTTTCAAGGAGTGTCCCTTAGACAAGGTGCACCCTATATATGGCATTCAGCCTTATGGTAGTTGCATGTACAATTCACTAGTCTGAAGCCATCATATCTTACCCCTCAGGTACCTGCATTGACAAAGGACCTAGCTCTGTCTCACCAGTTTGATGCAACTACGTTCAGCGAGGTTTCTGACCGTGGAGGTTTCTGACTGTGGAGGTTTCTGACCATGGAGGTTTCTGACCGTGGAGGTTTCTGACCGTGGAGGTGTCTGACCGTGGAGGTGTCTGACCATGGAGGTTTCTGACCGTAGAGGTTTCTGACTGTGGAGGTTTCTGACAATGGAGGTTTCTGACTGTGAAGGTTTCTGACAGAGGTTTCTGACCGGGAAAAAAATTTGGCCAATTGTGCCACAAATATATGGGGTGGCAAGAAATTTATCAATCTAAAATAAAGTCAGGATAGGATCAATCCTATAATGACTGAAAAAAACTATACCTTTCTGTGATGGAATTCAAACTACAGGTCAATTTATGTTTTTATAACTGCCATTCAGAAACCTCCCCGGTCAGAAACCTCCATCAGGTCAGAGAACTTCTAGAAGAAGAGGCTTCCCCTTAAAACAAAGAGGAGAGGGCAAATAAGTAAGGAAAAACAGTAGGGATAGAAAGATGTCCATCTAGGGGAAAGGGAGGGGAGGCTGAAGATCAAAATAAGTTGCACACTAGCACTGCATTCTTCATCGAGCCATCGATCAGAAACCTCCCCGGTCAGAAACCTCCCCAGTCAGAAACCTTCGTTATGTGAAGCTTTCTGACCGGAGAAGAGATGGCCAATTGTGCCATAAATATAAGGGGTGGCAAAAAAACATTTGTCACTCTAAAATAGAGCCAGGATAGGATCAATCCTATATTGACTGGAAAAACTATGTCTTTCTGTGATGGAATTCAAACTACAGGTCAATAGATGTTTTTATAACTGCCGGTCAGAAACCTCCCTGGTCAGAAACCTCTTAGGGAGAGGAGGAAGTCAAGAAAATGTTCCTTCTTGTTTTTTTCCTGATTCTGGAAAGGAACAAAAAGCACAGGGAAGGGTCCCCTGGACCATAAGGAACATTGGGAAAGTGAAAAAAACAATACCTTTCTGTGACCAATTTCAAACTGGAGGCTAAATTAACTCTCTGTAACTGCCAGTCAGAAACCTTGGTCAGAAACCTCCCCGAATGTAGTTGCATCACATTGGTGAGAACAAGCCCTGTGCGATTGACAGAAGGAAGAAGGATCTCTGAGTCCCATTCATGTTCTGGGGTTAGGGTAGAAGCACCCATTTCAGACGCCCTTGGCTATACAAAATATAACCATATATTTAATCATCATATCTTGTACCTTAAAACCTTCTATATCACTAATGGAAACATGGAATTTTACCAGAATAATCTCAGATGTTCAATTTTTGAATCCTGTACCAGATCATTCTGCAGGCCCACTGAACACGACCTCTGCAAGGCAGAAGGCGGACTGATTTGATATACTAATATTTACTAATAAATGAAGGCTAATAGGATGGTATTTTGTGATATTTTTTCACTTATTGGTCCGGTCTTCGATGAAAATTTGTGAGAAAAAAGCAAAACTTAATTTTCCGAGCATCCGCACAGACCCAAGATGGGTAGATATTGTAGATATTGTAGAGTTATTGGTTTTAAACAGTAGCCCAGGTGCACTAGTTACTCTGTATGTAATGGCAACATGATAGGACAGGTTTAAGTGCCTCCTTGAGGTGTTCTCCTTTGTACTACTGCTCGTTTGCCCGACTGACCGGTATACGAAGTATTTGCATGGTCATGGTAAAATGCTTCTTGTTATTCTGTTAGAAGTGTGAGGTATTCTATTGTTATTTCATCTATTAGTAAACCTATTTTACTAATAAATGAAGGCTAATAGAATGGTATTTTGTGATATTTTGTCACTTATTGGTCCGGTCTTCGATGAAAATTTGCGAGAAAAAAGCAAAACCTAATTTTCCGAGCATCCGCACAGACCCAAGATGGGTAGATATTGTAGAGTTATTGGTTTTAAACAGTAGCCCAGGTGCACTAGTTACTCTGTATGTAAAGGCAAGATTATAGGACAGGTTTAAGTGCCTCCTTGAGGTGTTCTGCTATGTATTACTGCTCATTTGCCCGACTGACCGAAATTCGCTATTCGGGGGGTCTATTTTGGCTACAGACTACATGCAGAATGTATTTGATTAGTGGCAAATGATGTTGGTTTAAGCAAGTGTACATAGTGAGGATGTAATATAGTGATTTTCATGCATGTACAAAGAGTTTTAAGCCTGTGAGATCAAAGTTGAGAATGTGTGTTAAAATTTTCATCAAAATGAAAATCATCGAAAAATGAGAAATGTCATAACTTTGAAAGTTTACGTGCCTCAGTTCTACTTTTTGGTACACTTATACTAGACTATAAGATTAGTTTGGACATGCAATATGGTAATGATAGGAGGTTTATTGAAATAGTTACATGTATTATAAATTATTTTGATCAGTCGGGCAAACAAAATGATATGGTTTTACTGTGAGTGTGATAAAAACTGACCCCCTGGGAGTTAATGACTTGAATGAACCTTTTCATAAAGCCAAGATACAGGGCTATCAATAAAATAAAGTCTTAAAGTTTAATACTGACTTTGCCTCAATTACTCCTTGACCATGGAAACTGACATAGTTGGGCGGATCCAGTCATATAGGTGTGAAGTAATGGGTAAACAAAGATGGTTGACATAAGGTATTAAATTGCCTTGTGATTTAGTCAGGGCAACCTATCCTCTAGGTATGTAAGATATTGTTATCATTTTCAAATGATTGCTTGAACCTGTCTCACATTCAAATTGAACAATATGGGTTGAACTATAATCTGATGCACTGAATTATAGATCGCCCGACCTTATAACTATTGGCAGATTGATCTGTGGGCTGTGGATCACTATTTTTCTGTCTATTTGTAATGTGTGAAGACATTGATGGATAAGCAACAAATTAGCATCCATCAGTTAGTCTGTCTGCAGCAGCTACAAATGTCCAACTCCACTTCATACATTCAGCCCCTACCTATACAACTGAAACATAAACGATGTACATCCTACTACCACAACCCAATAACTGGGTTGTGGGCAAGTGTGAAATGTGATCCATCCAAATGATCCTCCTGCCCCTCATATTCAGCTTATCACAGTGTCCATACCTGATTCATCGTACTACAGGAATATAAATGGGACTGGGAGTAAAAGGTATTAACTCACTTGGAAACTTCACCAGGGATTTATAAAGATTGTCTGTTTTCTTTCATAGATATACACTGAGTAGCTGCATGCTTGGATCAAGTTTGTGTAGGCTGATGCTACATACTTCATCAGCTGCACTATCGTTTGGATTGCTTGAACATATACACTAGAAAAATCTCTAAAAAATGTAAGACTAAGAAAGATCAATAAGGGGAGATTAAGAAAGGATAATGTTAAAGTTGCCCACTGAGAATATGTGAATGCCATGCTATGGAGCTACATGGTTCGTTGAGCTTCTATATCCAATACAAGGATGATCAGTGAGAAGCATTAAGTTAAAATCTAATGCATATTGACTTTAGTGTATATAAACATGCTGCACAATTATTAGCCTCAAATAGTGCATTAATATCAGCACAGCTGTAGTAACACCCACCGCAACCATGCCAGATTGAAACAAATTTAATGGTAGAAATTTAAACGAATTATAAAAAATGAGTACCACATGTAACATTCCATATACTGTTTGCTATAAAAGCCACTTTCCCAAGTAAACAAGGTATCACTGCGTACAAGCCATCATTTTTCACTAGGGCTTTTTTAACAATTTACCTTTAAACTGTACCTGTTCAGCTTTTGTTGTGGTATCAATTGTATTAATATTGAAAGATGGATCAATGTACAGAGTATATTACTGCAATAAAAGAAAATTCGTACTCAAAAAATGGCAGCTAATTAAGTAGAATGTACATTATTGCAACATGCCCATTGGTCATCATGTTGGTGGCTATTGTAGGTGACTACTACACGGCCACTTGATTAATAAGAACAGAAGAGATCTGTGTTAATGCACATACCTAACTCTGTGTCCCTGTTTGACCCTGTGGTTGTCATGACCTCTTCTCACAGACTCAAAACTCCACCCCCTACACACCAGAGACCTGTTGGAGACAGTACACTGCAAAAATGGTGTTTAGATCATAAACACAATTCTAAACATATTCTTGCAACGTTTTTGTTATCACATTAATTTCCTAAACATGTTTAGTCAAGCAATGTGCTTAGCTCAAGTGTTTAGAAATGTAGGTGTTTAGGTTAAAACCTTTGTGTTTAGATATATGAATTTTTGTGTTTAGATGTTTAAATGATTTGATGGAGAGTTAAGGTTTGCAGACATGTATGCATTAAAAAACAGAGATATATTTTGTTTTTTTTTTCTCTCATTTACTTGGGGGGGGGGCATCAGCAGGTGTCAGCCACACCTATATGGGTCAATCCACTGAAAGTGGGCACTTGTCCATGGTAGAGGGTCATTTTTAAAAACTAAGAATTAGATCATGAAACTTAATTTTATTGATAGCCCTATATCTTGGCTCTTAGGAAAGGTTCATTCAAGTCACTAACTCCCAAGCGGTCAGTTTTTATTGCAAATAATAAAAATTATGAAAATGTAATGGGCGTGAGCAAAATGAATTCTTCTCTACCTCACAGAAATATTTGTCAGAACTACATGATTTTCAGTTAGGATATTTGACAAAAGGTCCCAAAGACACACTATGAAGAAAAAAGGAAAAAAGATGGATATTTACAATACATAAGGAAATAATATGAATGTAATGGGCGTGAGCGTAATGGGCGTGAGCGAAACAACTTTCCCAGGCTTCAGACAGCAACTCAGCAATATAACATCACCCAGAATTAATCTAGGCAATAAAAATAATCTAAGAATACTTATAGGATGCATTTGGAATGCATCAAGCCTGCCAACATGCTTGCAGTGCATTTTACTCATGCCCATTACGCTCATGCCCATTACGCTCACGCCCATTACATCTGTCAGTTAACCCCTCTTTTTGGCATAACCAAGGTATGTAGTGACTCCAGTCTTTTTTTAAAATGACTTATTAACAATAGATCTTCAAGTTAGGCTGGTTGAAAGAAAGAAAACTTTAATAGTTTTTGTCCTGGATGCAGAAATTTGAATGTAATGGGCGTGAGCAAAATGGACTTGAAAAAACTTGAATATGTACTGCACAGTCATGCCTGTAAGTAGACCCTAAGTTTCTGTACCAGAAAATCCTCTATGATGACCCTAATCTTGGTGGGAAATAAGGAGATTGAGGGTAGTGTTTTAGTAGGCCTACCAGTGTACTTTCATTTTGCTCACGCCCATTACAGCACCTGTATTTGGTTATAGAAATGAACAGGGGAAAAGGAATGCCAAACAGAGCACCTCCAAACAACATAAAAATGTTAGATAGGACCCCCCACTAAGGAATAGATAAAATTATATTGGTCTGTTGCTGTTTGGCTTGATGGTATAGACCCTGGGATGAGGTGGAAATTGAATAAAAAGGCAATTTCTGGCAATTTTTGAACTTTGGGCCACCATATCTAAAAAAATAGCAGGCCGACATATGTAAACTTGCCCTTCTTTTGAAGCCCAAGGTGTTTTCTTTGAAATGAAACCAGAAATAAGAAGAATGGTTACTTACTTCTTATTTTACAGACCCCTGTATCCAAAAAAGACCAAAAAGACCCAGGTGCCCACTTTCGGTGGATTGACCCATATATGTGTACATATATTACACACTGCATCAGAATGAGAGACTTGAGAAAGTACAACAGCTTGGCAGGAAGGACATTGCCTTATCTATTCCAGAATAACATCAAATAGGTGTCAGTCATGGAGTTTATTAATTATTTTATGGTAATGATGGTGGCATGAAGTGAATCTAGTCAATTTTCTATTGCCCTTTCTATTCACATGACATTCTATGAAATGAAATCATGATAAACATGGGATTTGGGGACATTTGTCACAACAATTGATTATAACTGTGTGCAGATAGCCCAGTAAAAGGTAGTGCTGCTACCTGGTGTGGATTCAAGATCCAAGTATCTAAACATATTGATGTTTAATTCTAAACACTTATTATTCAACTGTCTCAAATCTAAACATCTAAACATGTTTAGCATAAATGTTTATGTAGTTAGAATAAAAGTGTTCATTTCCTAAATGTGTAGTCGATGAGACACCTAACTGACCTATATGTTTAGGTTTTAAACGTGTTTAGACCTAAACATGTTTAAAATCTAAACACCATTTTTGCAGTGTACTGAACACTTGCTTTCTGAGCTGTTTTCTTTTAATTTTCTATTTGGATTACACTTGCATCCTAACATGGCTTCAAAAACATGGAGTGCATCTGGTAGAAATACTATAGATTCAGTTTATAATGAAGACCTATTTGATCAGGAAATAGAGGACCTGACTGACTCTCCATCTACCTCCCAGCCTCAAGGAGTCAATACCTGTGGGAACAAAGCTTCACCCGGTCAATCTCAAGTGACAGCAGATAGATCCCAGAAGAGGAAGGTAAGTGCAAGGGCTGGAACATTTCATGGCCCTGCAGAGAAACGTTTGGAGGAGGAGGTGAGGGAGCTTAAACAGCAGGTAGCAGAGCTGATCAGTGTGTACAAGCAGCAAGTTTAAAGCTTTAGAAAAAGCAACCCACCCCTCCCCAACTACATTGGACACTGCTGAGGCTGAGGGACAGCAGGGGGCCAAAAAAGGGGACAAAATACCTACCCCAACAAGTGATAGTGCTTCTCCTAAAAACGTGTGTAAGGATGTGATTAGTGACACTGATAGTGAGGACTGTAGTAAGACTCAATTATAGTGGATTCTACAGTATATGCAGCAGCTTCTGATGTTTCAGGCGATGGGTCTACAAGAGTACATTTTGATATGGATATGGCTACAGGGTGGCCCTCCTCCAAGACTAAGGTCCATCCCAAGAACCCCATTATGTACCCTCAGCCCTACATGTTTCTTCCATGCCATATTCTATTGGATTTGAAGGATAGGCAGTCATCTGAGCAGCTTACAGTAAAGGAGTACGGTTTCCTTAAGCTACTCAGGAAAATATATGACCAAGGCCATTCTATAAAGGGATTGCTATACCACCTAGAGACTGTGCCAGAGGATGCACTCGATAGAGATTGGGAGAGTGTCCTCTCTTTCACTAACATCTGCTTTGAGAGCCTGGAGGATGACCAGCTGGGGTTGCCAGATCCCGGGATACATGATCTTGGACAAAACCCCCTACTCGTTCCTTTGACAGGACACCATGTCCTGCCTAGCAGTCCTACTGTCAGCTTCCATCTCACCATGGAATGGGGCAGACAAAGCAACTGTGCGGTCTGCTCGTTTGGGGTTCACAACAAGGACTGTGCCCATTCTGCTATGGACTGGAACCGCAGGCAGTGTTTGTAACCTAAGCCTGATGGACAGGCTTCGTCTCATTATAAGTCAGGTCACTCCTACAGGCCTGGAGGCTCACAAAGTGACAGTCATAATACTGCCTGTCCCAACCAGCAGAAGCCCCACCATTAAAAAAACTAGATTCCCCCATGCGTCAGAGTAATTTAGTATCCCAATCAGTAAAAAAGGTTTGACCCCCACATGCCAACTTACGGTGTCAAACTTTATGTGTAACAAGGATGGGCTCTGCATCAGGGTCAAATGGTAAAAGACAAAACAGTTGCTGGGCGAGTCACAGGTGATAACCCTTCCTGGATTAAAGAAATCCCCACTCTGTCTGGTTAGGGCATATAGACAGGCAGTGGCTTCTGCTCCAGCAAAATCTCGAGAAGCACCAACATTTAGGAACAAAGATGGTAGTCCCATGACAGTAGCGTACCTGAAGAGTAATTGGGCAATGATCCTGGAGAACATTGGGGAAAAAGCTCAAAGATACAGCCTTCATTGTTTGAGAAAGGGTGGCTGTGTATTTGCTTATTTCAAAGGTAGGGCAGGTTTGATGGACATCAAAAGACATGGAGGGTGGCGCACTGATGCAATTAGGGCATACTTGTGTCCACCAGCTGACTGAACTGATTCTGCACACACTGCCCTGAAGCAGCTATAAACGTATATTGGGCTATTAATCAATCATATATTATTAGAATGAATATCATGTATCTGCTTATCTGCTTATAAGTCTATATGGAAGTGCATATCATATGCATACCTACTATTATCTAACAATCATATACTGCCAGCATACATTTCTATATCTACAGAGTACTCTAGTATATATATTGCAGACACCACTTATGTATATCAACGTGTCATCAATCAAATGGTTTATTTACATGTCAAATTGGTTTACCTTGTGGTAATACTCATACACTGTCAATCGAAAAGGATATACCAATAAACCCATATTATCAGTAATTCGGTGTGTTTATTAATCATGCATGAATGTAGCCAGACATGAAAATCTCGCTAGATATCTGGGATGTATTCATGAACTCGTGTCAACACTATTACTGTCTGCATTAAACTGATTAGCCCAAGGGTGTGTTAGGACAAGGTATGTAAGGAAAGTAAATGTTTCAGGCTTTCGTTTCATCAGTAAAATTGTGTGGGTCCAACAGGCAGAAACGTGCCTCCGGGGTGATTTTTAGTACTGGTTTAGGCCAGCAGGGGGTAATATATGGGCAAGACAATGAAAGATACACCAATAAATGTTTTAGACAAGGTTTTATGGGGGTTCCTGTGGCATGCTAAGGATTATTCCAACATGGAAAAATGGAAAATGGGCATTCATGGGGATTTCTGGTTGCCATGGAAACCAGTCCATTTTAGCCCAAGATATCTCATTTTAAAGCCTGTGACTTAAACCCCTGGAGGCATGGTGTCCCTCATCTGGCCACACGTTTTTTTTATGGAGAATAGAATATTCTTCGAAAAACTGTTAAAAAAATTCATGAAAAGAAAAAGAAATGATAAACTTCCAAATATTTACTTATTTTATTCTAGACTACTTGTCTGATGAAGATGCTCCTGAAACGATAGCATTTTACAGATTTACAATCTTGGCAATTGATAATGGATGTATGATGTGCAGGTAGGTAGTAAAAGGGACTTCAACAATCCCCTTCAAATAGTTTGTCGTCATGAGTGTTTTCTCAAAAGTTGCTGAGATTTATACCTAACAAATGGGTTAAGGCTTTGAGAGACGAGTATCAAGATAGTTTGATTCACATGACCCATATTAGTATATTCTTTAGGATATGGAGCAGCCTTATTCAGTATGCTTACATGTAGGTATTATCAACAGGAAGAAAGATTTGCGCCTCACAATAATACAACATTGTAATAACATTGATTGCCTACCAGCTTTAAATAAAACAGGTGGCCTGGTTAACCTTTTTATACCAATAATTCTCTGATCCTCAAGTTGAAATACAAGTACCCAATGCACCGCTTCAATCCCAGCTTGGAGTTTAGATTTCAGTTGCCTATAAGAGCAAAAGGATTCTCCAAATTGTAAGGCCGTTGCTATATTTAAGACTTTGAAGTGGTCAACAAATGTTTAAAGCCACCATCTGGAATTCCCTGGAAGTATTATGGTCATATACATCTACCTACAGGCAGTGTCTCACAACTTTACTTCCCAGAGGCTAGTGAGTAGTTGACCTCAACTCTAGCCTTCAACCTAAGCACGCATCTCTACAGGAGAGACAGCCTCAAAGGATATGATTTCCAACATCTCCCCATACCCTCCAGAATATTACCGCTTGAAAGACATGTTAATCATGTGGTGTGAGTGTCATTTGGTAAGCAGAGAGAATAATCCAGATGGATGAATTTAGGGGATGTGAACTCTCCACATGGTAATAGCATTCCACATGTATCTACAGCAGGCAGGGCACAGTGTACTAAAGCTTCATAATTAAGGTCCCAACTGACACTGTGCTCTGTGTCAATTAGGTGTATGAATGTGCATCTAATCTGTTACAGAAACAAAGTTAATCAATGTAAGTGTGTCAGCACTGCTATTCAGTGAAGGGGCCACCCATCCTCTAAATACAAGCATGACATGGTATTTGCATAAGCTATCTGAAGGTAGGCTAGTAGTACAGTGAATGAGTACTATAAGGAATGACAGGGGACTATAATTATATATGGTGAGGGACTTGATGTGTCCAATGAATCGTGGCACTGTATGGCATGGTGTCCTATGGTATAAATTGAAAAGTTCAACTTATGTATAGACATAAACATAAAATTCTTAATAAAACATCAATACAGCCCATGAGAGGTGACGGGCAATAAATGGATTACTTAGGGACATGGTTGACCCCCCTTAGGTCAATTATTTCTAACACATCTCTCTCAACCTTTGCAGACAACCTATCACTGTAGTGAGTAGAAAGTCTTGAACAACTAGTGTTGATATATCCATCTTTTTTTATTTTGTTCCAGCTCGGTGACCTAATTTTCATGATTTTACTCTGTTGCTGAACCTTTACGTGTAAATATCTTTGGCAAACAAGAGATTTGTAAGAAAGATATTTGTTGTCTGAATTTGATATAAAAAGCAAAAAAGTAAAAAAAAAAACACAGGACTGTTTGGCTTTGGCTTTACATGAAAATATGAAAGTGTAAATACCTTGTACATACACTGTTTTCCCCTGTTCGCCGCTTGTCATTCTACTTCTGGTCTAATGTGAATGAGTTTATGGCTCATAGTGTTTCTATTAGATGTGGGGAATCGCTCATCTCGTTGCATATTCTTCATAGAAGCCTCTCTTTGCAATGGATGTGAGGTCTTGGAATGCTATATCTGAGTGTAGCACTTTAGTTAATGAGAGTGGTTCTCCTGTCTGCAGAGATCTGAATGGTTTCTTTCTTTGCCTCTTTATTGTATCCCTATAATTTTAAATATATCTTGTTACCAATAGCTACCTCCTTGGCTAGACCAAAAACAAAAAGCTTCTTTAAAACATAATTGTAGGCATTGGCCAATAATAACCGTCAGATGAGCTCTAGGGTAAGGGGGATTGACACTAATATTGAGCATTCAAAACAGTACTTACCCAAGTGCTGATGTCAAATAAGGGCTGGGCGTACAGGATTATATAAATTAATATGCAGTCTAATGTTCAGTCTAGACCATGTTGGAAAATGACCCACGGGCAAGGCAAATCCCCAGAAAATACAGCTACCTATCTCAAAACACTTGGACTCACGAGTACAAGATAAATGATATAACAATGTACCAAAAACATATAACAACTCACTTAGCAGGCCTGAGGGGAAAATATCCCTAAAATCACTCGCCAGGACATCATTTCTAGGGTATATAGGTTCCAGATGTTGCCATAGCAATGGTTTTTATATTTAACTAATAATATCTCGTGAGGAGATACCCCTAGACCTACACATTATACACAGAAAATATCTTTGAGGTAGTCCAAGGTTTGGTTTCAGACCCCCTCCAGGGCCAAAAGTTCTATGAAAATCGACCCTGCATTAATATTCTGTACAAGCTATAATGTTACTGATATTCATTTCAAAATCCTGAGAGTTACACTTCAAATTGGCTAGATGGAATACAACATTAAAAACAACCTAAAGTAGACTCTAAGTACTTAGAGTAAGACTTCAAACTAGTAATCAGAAATTTAGCTGAAATGCTGAATTCCCTCCATTGAATGCACGCATCATTTGAGATATCTAAATGGAGACATATTTTTTAAATAGCTAAAATTATTCTAAAGAGACATGTACAAATATTTTTCTTGCTATTATTTTGCGACAGAGGACCTACCATGTATTGATTTTATCTAATGAATATATTATCAGTGTCACCATTAGGATGGACAGACATGGGTGATTGGTGATTGACTAAATGATGTGTTGATGAGATGGACTCAGGGTGTAAAGGGACATGCAAGTTTAGAGAACAGGGTTCTTGCCATTACCTGTGAATATGCTGCAGGTTTATGAGTAATTCACAAAATATCGAGCTATTGGTTCCATCAATACTAGACATGGACAGTGATGAGTGAAATTTGCAATGTGCAATGATGTTGTGCATTATTTCTAGTTGTCCTATCAATTATACTCATTTAATTCAGACAAATTGTGTGTGATTTATGCTTCCACAGATACATATGACAATAGAAGTCTACAGGTATGCTTCTTTAAGAGCAGTAACTAACATCTTCAACAAAGAGAATGATTTGCCTTCAGGACTGACACAAGAGAATTATAAGGAACACCTTGTGAACAAAGCAAGTGCACACTCTTCCATCAGTAAAAGTATTCCTTACTAAAAGACTCCCATTAGAGGCCGACCACTTCCTTCCTTCCTTCCACATCCAAGACTCATGCATCCCTGGGTAGAAGTCCCTTTTTAATATGCTGGTGTTAAAAGAAATCTAATCGATCCTGCAGGCTTAGTAGAAGGTAACCGGAGTATCCAGCTGTGGTACTTTGTTCACAGCTGGAAAGTAAATCATAGTAAGAACAGGTGACACATTTTCAAAAGCCTTGCACTCAGCAACTAAACATGTACCCACTCACTGTTTCCATGCACCTGCCTGATAGGTATGTCTTGCCCTTTGGTTCAATCATTTGATGTCATGTCCTGCCTTGAATTAATCCCATGCAGTGGATTTCTTTCCCAAATGGAGTAACCAGTGACCATATTAACAACATGGCTGCACTGTTTAAAAAAATCCCTAATTTTAGTAGAAAATCTCTGTCAAAAATTTAACGGGGATTCACAGTACACAAAAAGTCATAATGTAATAACAGAGTTTCACTGCACTCTTGGCCACTAATATCTCTTTACAGTAAAACCTTGTACAATGTATTGGTTACAGAGGACACATTTTTTAAAAGGGTTCACTTGGAAAAACCTTCCCCATTTGCACACACACACACACATGTATACCCAGAAGAATCTAAAAATTAGTTATTATGGACAGTGCATGTTTTTAACACTGTAATTCAAGATATGTCGACTACTGCAACTACCATACTATTCCATGTATAAAACGTGTCATACAAACATTAAGGAGCACTACTGAACCTAGGATCACCAAGACTGGACTACTCATTTATTCAGTGATTTTGGGCCATGAAGAGCAGTCTGAAAAATAAATACAATTCACAGGTTGGCCCAATATAGTGTAGTAGGATGTACATTTGGTAGTTTCATTAGTTATCAATTGAGTTCAATCATGTGAGTTATTGCTATGGATAATTGTTTCTACAAACAATGGGAGCTAGTTGTTTGTTCCATATTATTCATATAGACCCTATAAGACACCTCCACTTTGGTGACACATGCATATCAAAAGGTAAGAAGCAAAGTGTCTGTGACATGGGTGATTTACTGTTCAGCCCAGACTAACATTGTAGCTATATATATATATATATATATATATATATATATATATATATATATATATATACATATATACATATATACATATATACATATATACATATATACATATATACATATATATATATATATATATATATATATATATATATATATATATATATATATAGACTCACACCACAGAGAGACTCACACCACAGAGGCGGATCCAGGATCTTGAAAAGGGGGTGTCCACTCAAAGTCAGAATTTACTATATATGTAGTGTTTGTTCTTTGGTGCCTGTTCTTTGGGGGGGGGGGTATGTTGAAGCCCCCTTAAGAAAGCTTTGTTATTTCAGAAGGCAATTGGTGAATTTTGAAGCATTTTCACACACCAATTATTCTTAAATGACAGAATTGAATGTACTAATGTCAGTAGAGTTTGGGGCAGGTGGGTTTGGGACCCCACCCCTCCCCAAGAAAAGTCTGAAAATACAGATCTTAACTGCAGCAGTTTTGAGCATTTTCATATTATGTTAAATAATCAAGTTGATTATTATGCTTACTGTTCAAGTCAGCCTAATCTAGATGGGGATATGGGTGACAACTAAGTGGGGATGATGGGGGATGCTCCCTTCCTCAATAAGTAGAGAGATAAAACCTCAAAGTGTAAAATTTGGGATACAAGGGCTGACATTCCCTCCTCTTAGAGTATACTTGAGTCAGTATTACCACTTTTATACCAGACCTTCTTCCTTACACCCTCTTGCATCCCTCTTTTTTTACAACCTTTGTATGGCTGAGTGTAAATTGTGAAATGATAGAAACTAGTTCAAAGGACCTTATCAGTGTCACCTAGGGGGAATATGTGGATAACCCTCAGGGACATCCTCATATTTGGTCCTATTGGACATCCATATGGATGGACCAAAAGGGGGTAGGGTCTGGACTGGCAGGACCCCCCACCTCTGGATATGCTACTGCACCAAAAGGCCCCCTAACTGGTCAAACCTGCTACTCTACAGTGGACAACATATGGCACACATGTACACATGTGACCTGTACTGGGAAAGGGGACCTTATTCCCCCTAAAATAAGGTGGTGTCACACATGTCTATACTGCAATTGAGTTGTCCTATTTGTGCAACACCATAAAGGTGGTCAGTGCAGTGTGCCCACTTTGCACCTATTCAAAGAAGTAACAATCAGTGGCAGTGGTGTAATAGCCTGACTGCTCTATACATAAACCTGAGGCCAATGGCACCTATACTGAGTGTATCGTTAGTGCATTTTGTGTTGGTCAAAGTGACTAGCATGTGTGCTGTAGAAATAGTACATTGAGGGAATACATGCAAATTAATTTCATATATCTACACTCAATATATTTGAAAGATATTACATGCAATTATAGTAACAGGTATATTGACAATTTGTTGAAGATGGTAATGTAATTATTATTGCAGATACCAATGCAATCCTACAGATAGTGACATCTGTGGAGACATTGACATTATGGCAGGTAGCGTCACACTGTTACAGATAGTGACAATCTATTGCAGATAGTGACATATAATTCAGCTAGTTACCTGGTGAACATTGCAGATAGTGACATATAATTGCAGATAGTGACACATTATTGCAGATAGCAACATAAATATTGCAGCAGAGAGTGACATATTAGTGGAGATAGTGATATATTACTGCAGATAGTGACACATTACTGCAAATAGTGATATATATTACTGTAGACAGTGAGATTTTTTTTTCAGATAGTGACATATTGCATATACTAACATATTATTGCAGATAATGACCTTGCTTATTTTTCTCACAAAACATGCCATTCAATTAGGCAGGGCTCCATACTGGGTCAAACCTTATTTTTAATTTATATTAATGACCTGGCCAGATTTATAAATATGGTACAGTGTATTTATATGCTGATGATACTGTGGTCTTGGTTCAGGGGAGCGATATACAACAAATCGCCCTAAAGCTGAAAGATGATTTGGATTTTTGATTTGGATCTTTGGAAGCATTAGAGGGCTGGTTCAAGAGGAATCAGCTCACTTTGAATGCCAAGAAGACAAATTATATGATTTTTGGGTTAAGACCCTGGCTAAAAAAGATAGGAGATCCTAAATTATTTTTTGGCAATACTCATGTAGTGGTTTGTTCGTTATGTTGATATGGGTGGCTCTTAGGCTTGCTTAGTGGCTATAAGAATCAACACAACACAAAGGGTTTGGGTTGGACAAAGCCCTCAGTCTCACACCCGCTCGGATGGCCTTTTATTATAAAGTACACTCAGAAGGCTAGGTAATGCGTATGGACTGGACCTTGTTCAGTCCCCTTCTGCCGATTGCCCGGCGCCTTAGTAGGAGCTCGACACGAGGCGTGGTGCTGCCCCCTCTTGTACCAAATGGGTATCGCAAAGCGACACCTGGTTGGCATAGAAGGAACAAGCAACACACGAGCATGTCTCTCGGGTGATCCGCACTAGTATATATACAATGACGCCGGCCCCTAAACTCAGATTGAAAGGGTTCTCAGCTTTAGGTATATAGGTGTATATCTGGACGCAGTGTTGAATTTTAATAAACATGCCGAGGAAATGAGTAGTAAAATGGTACATAAGGTCTTCTTAATGTCTAAGCTTAGAACTTTTCTGGATAATGACTCGCTGTTAATGATTTAATTAAGTCAATGGTCCTTCCATATGCGGACTATGGTGATATCTTGTATGATGTTGCTGGTAAATATATGGTGGAGAAAATGCAGATAATCCAGAATAAGGCTTAAAGAACTGTCTTGGTCTTGATCCCAGGTATTCAACATATCTGACACACCAAAAAGCTAGGGCATCCCCGTTAGCCCCAGGGAAATGCACAAGCAGCAGACCAATGACTCCCTCCTCAACACTGGAGAGGTATATGCCACTGTTTTCCTAACAATTAAACCTTGATATGAGACAAGTAGTAAAAGTACATTTTATAGAAGAGCCATGGCTTGGAATGCTTTGCCAGATATAAAAAGGAATTCATATTACTGACTTTAAATTGAATTAAAAAAATAGGCTTGAGCAGAGCACTCTTTGCCTGATAAATGTATTAATTCCTAAACACCCCTTATGACTAGGTAGCAGCGTGTAAGATTATTAGCATGTATGTCTGGGTTTGTGGTACTGTGGTTTTCTAACGGGCGCCCGTCCCAAGTTTGGTATATCCATACTCATACATTCAGATTATTGAGGTTGAAGACGCAATGTAATTCAGTGGATTTGATGTATGAATAATACTTGATATATATATTATTTCATTTTGTTAACTTGAAGCTTTCCAATGGACTGGTTGCTATGATTATTTCCAAGCTGTATAAGCTTTTATCAATGTACCCAGAATAATATAAAAATAAACGGGCTGGTGCTTTGTACCATTACCCATACTCAAACAAAAAAGGTTCTCTACTTCCTTCACTTGATGTGATTCAGCAGATGTAAAGGGCCATTTTCTCCTTGAATTAACAATAGAGGAGTCTCATGCATAATTAAAGGGGTTGCAATTGGCAAACCCATAGTGGCACTTCTGACTCATGAATGTTCTTTAAGGACATTGTCATGTATAAGCCACAATTTTATGGGGATCTCTATGGAGTATTTGTAGTATTAACCTATACGAGATGGTAAGATAGATGACCGAATTCAGTGATCTGATTGTTTGTAGTTTGCTTTTATGTGCTCATAAAATAAAATGTTATAAAGTATAATGGTTTATACATGGTGATATGAAACAGCGATTCAGATCTTTTCTTTTGCCTGGCACCAAAATCAGAAATGTATAATCAATATCTCTTCTACTTCACTTATATCAATGATGTTGCCTATACATTGTCATTGGGAAGTGAAGGTTTCACCCCAAACCTCATATATCATTGTTCAAAAGTTATCAACATAATCCACATGGATGGGCAAGGATCCAAACCCTACTCAGAGCAGTGAGGCCATGTACCATATATCACAAAAAAAAACAGAATTCGATTCCAGATCTAATTCAGACACAACCTAATTCGGTGCTAATTACCGCTCTCCTAGAACCAATTAGAAGAACAGATTAACCCTGCATCTCCTCCAGAATGTCATCAAGGTTAAGGAATGGAGACAGTACTTTGAGAAGTTTGGGTTAACCCTTGATAGTACTGTGAACCTGTTTAGCCATCCCTATCTCTCTCTTAAAGATGGCAAAATGTCCCTCTGATTCTTATTCTGTGTAATCAGTTTGGATCTGAGAGATGGCTAAAATCCTCCTTAGCCTTTGTTTTGACATGATACATTAGATCTTTCACATTTAGCACCTAACTGAGTGTTTAAAAAGAAAGGCATGGGGAGAAAATGTTAAACATCTTAAGCTAAGACTTCGCAGGTTGTTTGTAATAAGTGCTAATAAGGTCCTTTCTGAGAATATTAGGAAGATTAAATTAACCCCAATACCACCTAAATACTGTGAGCAAATTAAAATGAACCGGAACAGTGCTGTGAATTGATCTAGACATGATTTAACACTTAAAGGAGAAATCTGCATTAACCCTAAGGGCCGCTGATGCAGGAGTGTATTATGGATTAGGCTTAGGTTCCTTTGTTGAAATGGTGCAACAAAAGAGTACTGATGAATCACTGATTGGATCACTGATAGGAGGTTTAACACCAGGTAGCAGCATATACCTTGTCGTAACAGTGACCATTATGTGGAAAAGCCCTTGGTTGCACAATGCTCCACTGTGTAGAAAATGGTAGGATCGCCTGTGGCAGGACAATTTGGTGAATAAATAAAGAGAGGAGATGTGTGTAGGTCGGCTGATGGAAGCAGAATGGGACAGAGGGGTTGTAGATAGGTAGAGGCACGCGCTGTTTCCTGTTCCGGTATTGGGGCCGGAAAAGGAAAGGGGGTAGTGAGTAAGAGCGTGTGAATGGTGCCCCTGGTATGTGCATGAGGAACTAATTTAGTCCCAACTCTCCTTTGTCCACCCAGAAATCCAATATATTTTTACCAAATCAAGCCTGTTTTGGTCATTTTGGACCAAAATATGACAACACTAGGCCACTAGTTGTATGTTTGTGCTGTTGGAAAAAAAAAGTTTCTAGTCCCCACTCTCCTTTGTCCACACAAAAGCACATGGCTGTTGTGTTGTGTATAACGAAGTGGTCATTATATGTACAAGAGGGGAGGTGGTGGGTTTTATTGATTTGGGAAAACTACCTAACAGCATTCAGATTCTTTTACTGCCCCTCACTTAGAACTGATTTTGCAAAACAAGACCCCCCCAAAAAAAAATTAGGTTATAGGCCACCGCAGACGGGCCAGATTTGATCGGTAACCAGGGAGTACCGACCCGATCTGATCGGGAAGATCAAACTTGTTTGATATTGACCAACTGGATCGGACGTCCATGCAGACGCTTCCGATCATCAGGATGTCGACCCAGTCGGGCCCGTCTGCGGTCACCTTATGGGTTGGACCAGTCTACAGTTGTTTTTATCATGACTGACCTGCGTAAGTGGGAGGGGGGGGGACTTTTGCCTACAAAAGCTATGACATGTGAGGAGCACAGAATATATGACCTTTAGGTTACTACTAAGAGAGGGCTATAGCATGGCGATTTTCAAAGCCCCCTTTAAAATGTCAGTCTACTGTTAAGCTGACCGCAGACGGGCCCATCTGGATCGGCCAATCGGGAAGTCGGGAAGGTCTGCGGACGACGTCCGATCCAGTCTGTCAATATCAAACATGTTCGATGTCCCCCGATCCGATCGGCTACCCTTCCCTAACTACCGACTGAATTGGCCCTGTCTGCGGTCGCCTTTACCGGGTACTAGCTGGTACCGTATACAAAAACAACGGTACCGGTACCCGCATCGATTACGCGTTTCTGCATGCGTGCCAATGATGTTCATGTTAACAAATCCTGAAGCTGTGGTTTGGGTTTGCCAACAGGCAGTACATCCACTTTGGGATTTTGCCCCACTGAAAGGGTTCTTTTCCAAATGCCCCCCCCTCCCCACTGGCAATAAATGACTCAGCCCTTTATATTGTTGTAATATGTTTGTCAGCTTGCACTGCCATCTGGTGTCTATATAGAAATACTGTATGTTGCGCCATCTAGAGGATGGGAAATTTGGGAAATTAGACTGACACAAGCCTGTCCCGAGTATGAGAGTTGCAGCAGGTTGCCAGCTAAGGGTTAGCTTCTCTCCCTGTACTGTTATATTACTCTACTGTCACTCTCCGAGCACAGGCCGGTCAAACCGTGGGTAGAGGAGTGTGTGGGTTATACCACTGGTGGGTAATATAGAGGGGTGGCAGGTGGGTGCACCAGGCTGACCCACCTGTCACCCCTCTTTCGCGCCCTACAGCGCTCATGAGGAACCAATGGTTTGACTACAGACTAACAAATCTCAACACCTTACCTGAGGAAACTGACAAAATAGCACTGGTGACAAACATTGTTGTTCCATTTCATCAGTCTATTGGTGCTAGTTCCAGTAATTCTGCTGAGTGATTTCTCTGCTAATCTGACAGTTATTTTTTTCACACTTGTGCCAGTAAAGCGTCAGCGAGCTTGGACCTTCAACAGTTGCGATGGCTTGCTTTTATGACTAACACAAGACTATGAAAATTACCGGGAATATAATAGATTGCCCGTCCTCCCCTGCACTTAAAGTCTCCAGTCTGAGTCCTCCCACTTTCCTCCTTCTAAAGGCAAGAATCACCCTGCCCGGGGAAGAAGACCCCTTTTTTTCTACCATGCTGGCCTTAAAAGGTATCTAATGGATACTGCTGGCTAGGTAGTAGGAACAGGCGGAAAACCCTACTACTTCTGCCTTCAAGTATGGGACAGTGAGGTGTGTGGATGCAGTTCAGCTCATTTGCAAACATAAATTGTAACTACTCGGCCAGATACAAGGTTCCGGTGGCCCACGAGTGACATTGTGTTTCACATGTGTGTGTTTGCATGATTGTGTGTTTGCATGTTACATGTTTGCATGTTTGATCTTTTCATGTTTTACTGTTTTGACATTTCGCATTTGTGTGTTTCCATGTTTCATTTTTTCAGAATCTCCATCCCATAATTCCGTTAAAGAAAGAGAAGCTAAAAAGAACGTTGTTGTTCCATTTTCATTCTGTGCTGAGCAACGCCTTATTAACTGGATCTTATTTGAAGGAGGCTTCAATGCTGGTCAGAGTGCTGTATGCTACATATAGTTGTAACACCCCTGTAACAAATGTTGCACTGACATGTTTTCAGCTCAACAAACCTGAAACGCTGCCTTAAGTGAGCCCGATAGATTCAACCAAGGGTGGACCTTATATGTCAGCAGATACATGAAATATCATAGTAGAATGAAAATTATCTTGGGCAAAACACATAAGAAGAAAACCCTGAAGTATAGAGGACAATTTTGAAGATTGATTGATTGATTTGTGTTTTACAGCACTTTAGCGGCACTAAGTGGCTATCCCGTGCTTCACAGGTTGATAATTTAACAGAGGAATGTGTCAGTACCCGCGCATATGTGCACCACATACATCCTGAGGGGATAGGAAAGAGGAGATATAGACCCTTTTAAGTGGGCTAGGGAAGCCCGACAATTTTGAAGAAATTTTCAACATGTTTTAATATGACAGACAATTAAACAAATGCAAATGACAAGGAATGTGGGCACCATCCAAAAGTTCATACGCTAGTTATAGGTGCCTGGCGGTGATGACATGACTGACCCCTTTGAGTGTGTGTGGGATCTAGAAACTCGGTGTAATTAGGTGTAATCATGTCCAATGGACCAACACGTAATGCACCTTGCATCTTGAGGTAGGGGACAGACCACATATATAGTGTAGAGGACCGCTATGACTACTCACTTTCAGAAAATCTTTCTTTAAAGTCAAGTTGTGATAATTAATGTATACTGTGTTTTCTTTCTCTCATGATTTACTATTAGGAAAAGGCCTCTTCACTTCTATAGTAGTTATACTGGCGACACTATGATTGCTCTGTGCCACTAGGATTGATGAAGAGTTATAGTATGCTACTAGTAGGACTTGAAAAACTTAAGTTCTAACATCTTAAGAAATACTAGATAAGAACCTGTACTGTCCTGAATGTCAGCTTTTGAGAACCATAACAACTTCCAGTGATTATGGTTGATAAAATATACTCACTAGAAGTTTTCATTAATGTATTTACCTTATGGTAATGAACCATTAATAAACTTTGATAATAATCATAACAGGAAATGATATCTGTCTTGAGCTCAGTCTGAAGTCTTCAGTAAAGTAAAATCCTTTTTTGATGAATTGATATGCATACATAATTTCATTATTTGAATCAGCATCACAAAATGAGTGAATTAGACCAAGCAAAGTACCCAGTATGGCAAGAGCTAGTTTAAAATTGAATCCGACCCTCTGAAGAGACTAGATACTAGATGGACTCATTTACTTGAATGAAAATGTAGTAACATCAATTCCTTGTTAATAAAGTCTTAATGCACCGAGGCTTTTCATATTTCAAATTGATTTGATCGTGTATTCTGGCTAGAATTGTCACATAACAGTCCCATTCAATAACAAATAAATTTGAAGGTGATGATGACGACTTACCCAAAACCTCATTTTGCAGATCTGCATCCGTGCAGGCAAGTCAGTTTCCCCTAATTTTTCTTAATATCATATTAATGTCCACAATTGAATAACATCAGTTATCTAATTAACTTTTTAACTGCCGGCCCTCCCAAATGTCATTTGGGACTTAACTGCTGGCCCTAAGCTATTGGGCAGCAGAATGAGAAAGTTATATTGCCCTGAATTAGCAACTAGAGAGAGTTAAATAATTGAAAACCTAAGGGATTTTGTACATTTCTGACAAACATGTAAGTATGTTCACGTAGAAATGCTGGTATATTAGTAAAATGATATGACAATTTTGTGATGTAAGGTGCCAGCAATCTGGTACACATGTACAGTGCTGCCCTTGGTCAACCCACTCACGCTGCCCTGAGACAGCAACAGCAGCTCAGGGGCGTTTAGATGCTGCCTGAGGGCAGCAGCGGCCCTTAAAGGGTTGAAGAGTCCAATTTAGGATTTCACCATGCCATAAAGAAAGATGTATCTTCTTATTGGCACTTGTAGCCTGGTTTGTTAATCTTCTGTTACTCTACACTGAATAACTTGTTAGTGCCATTCTAAACCAAAGAGGAGAAAAAGACCCAGAGGACCTTGTTACCAAAATGGACGAGGCATTACTGAGGACCATCATCTTGATGAATCTGAACAAAATGAATGAGAATTATTCAAATTGACAATATCCATTACTCTTGCAGTTTAAAAGACTGGAATGCAAATGTTTTGTATTGTAAAAATTTCCAGCTGATTTGTACAGTGTAGGGAGTAAAAGAATATTACATATGATTTAATACATCAATGGGGAAATATCAGAGGCGTAGGAAGCAAATCTTCATTGGGGGGGCCCAGCAGGGGCCCCACCTCGAACACCTTAGATTGTAGGCTCAAGCGTAATAGCGCCTATACATACCTATATAAAATTTGCACAGAAAAGTAATTTTTAATGAAATTTAGATCTGATTGGAGGCCCAGGCCCCCATTTTCCCTATCCCATTACTATATCAATCTAATTTGAGATGCAAAGTTTTAGCTTCTTGTTCAATTCATTATGAATTCTTAGCAATTTTTTTGAGGGGCCCAGACATACTCAGGCCCCATCTCCCTTGTGATTGGGGGGCCCAGGCCCCCTGCCCCCCCCCTTTTCCTATGCCCCTGAATATGACTGGTTGGAAATGCACCATTGAACCTTGTTTCGCTGTATCAACCCATTTTCATTGCTTGTGATTGAGACACTAGAGAGGGGCAGATTGTGATGATGAGGGAAAAAGAAGGAGTTGGCTGTCGACCTTGTGATAATCCATCTGTAAAGTCTCCCCACACACATGTATTGCAAATGGACCCATTAGCTAGAAACCAAATGAAACACTAACGCATCAGGGAAAGACTTCAGATGTGCTAGTGGAAGAATATCATTCCCTCAAGGCATTCCAGATTTGAATTTAGATTTTATCAATTATCTGTCTGGTTGGAATGTTGCCTGGAATTGTTTATTGCTCTGAAGGTTGTTGTAGACCCATGCAGCAATAAATGGGTGACTTTTTTTAAGAAGTCTCTAGGTTAACTTTAGTGAAATGCTCATAACTGTGCTTTTACCATTCACATATGGAGACAACTTTCGCCAGGAGATTTACAATACAATGAATAAATTGCATGCTTGTGAACAAATTGCATTTCCATCAGATTAACCTCAGATAAGTCCAAACCCTTTATCAACAACTTATATGAAAACTTGTCCTTTCAGGCTGAATGGATCTATAGGCTGATATCATTAGATGATTGGGAATTGGTGTGTTGATGAGTTAAATGACCAATTCAGTTTTCTCCAGTGCATTCAGAAAGGCAGGTTAATGTAAATATCATGTGAATAGTGTACAAGACTGGTCATCTTGGTATCTGGCTTTTATGACTTCAGTCACAGTTATGAACCAAAATAGAAATAATGGCTCACACTCATAATTATTGTTACTTGTGTCAATATAAGGATATTAATTTTATGATCCCTATATGGTAGTGTGTTATGGTTGAAAAAGTCTTTTTCTCATGGGAAATAATGCCATTACCTGCTTGGGAAGCAAATAACGTTCACAACGGGTATCATTTTATAACTGAGACACCTGATATAAATCATTATAGAAGGGTCATGAACACTTTCACTTTCTGATTACATTGAGGTTATTCATGCAACTCTGATTAATATATCCCTTGGTCAATAACCAAAGCATATATTAAGTTCATGCCAATATACTTGAGTCAATCCGACCAATGAGCACTCTCAAAGATTATCATTATCGACAGTCAAATACATCCAGAATGTTTTAAAGATAATGTGTTTATTAACTGATTCAAGGTTTAACAGCCCAGATTCCATAGAATGAAAGCGCATTATGGCTATATGCTGATGAAATGGGTACCTTCCCAGCAAATTGTCGTGACTCCTCGTCAACCTGTGTGAAGTGGCTCACACATGTCGCTAGATGGAACACGACGTCGCTATAGCACAAGATCACCAGGAATAGCAATGGTGGTGATCACATGGCCTCACCTCAGATGGCGAGGATGGTGATCACTGAGACTCACCAGGGATGGCGACGTGGGTGATCACTCACCTCGCTAGATGAAACACGCACCTCGTCATAGCACATGTTCACCAGGGATGACGAGGATCGTGATCACTCATCCTCACCAGGGATGGCGACATGAGTGATCACTCATCCTCACCAGGGATGGCGACATGAGTGATCACTCACTTCGCTAGATGAGACGCACACCACGTCATAATGCACATTCACCACGGATGGCAAGGATTGTGATCAGTCACCTCGCTAGATAAAACGCGTACCTCGTGAGGATCTTGATTACCCACACTCACCAGGGATGGCGACACGAGTGATCACTCACCTCGCTAGATGAAACGCACACCATGCCATAGCGTATGTTCACCACGGTTGGCGAGGATCGTGATGACGCACACTCACCAGGGATGGCAAGGCGGTTGATCACTCACCTCGCTAGATGAAACGCGCACCACGTCATAGCGCAGGTTCACCATGGATGGCGAGAGTGGTGATCACTCAGACTCACCAGTGATGGCGACGCTGGTGATCACTCACCTTATTAGATGAAAAGCTCATGATCATCAACATTGGTAATCATGCAACCTCACATCTGCCAGATCAAATTATGTTTTGCCAGAGAAGGTATTGCCTTATGTATCTTCCCTCTAACCACAGACAAGGTGTTCATGTTGATATTTCCCTATGTATTTTTCCTGTAACCAGAGAAAAGGTGTTTATGGATAGTTGCTTTCATTTTAGAGATACTTCTATCTAAATTCAATTGATATTCTCTCTATATACTCTTGTTTGATTCAACTCTGAAGTATTACATGGAAATCAGTGTGCAACAAAGCACATTTGATACGTATGGGACTTATACTTCATGCCCACACTTCCTAGATAGGCTACATGTTGAACAGTGGTGCTGTCTCAACAACTTTGGCAATGGTGGTGATAAGTTGCCACTGTGAGTGAGAGTGAGTGACAGATGATGCAATCCTCAGAGAGCATTGACTTGGAGTGACACAAATTCACGTATTGAGTGAGACCAATGTTGGCAATGGTGGTGATAAGTCGCCATTTTGAGAGAAGATTAACTAGGAGTGATACACACTCACGCAGTGAGTGAGAGCCATGTGGCAATGCAGGTGAAAGGTTGCCATTCTGACTGAGAGTTGACAGGCAGTGGCACATACTAACGCAGTGAGTTAGATCCATGTTGGCGATGGTGGTGATAAGTCACCATGCTTTGTGAGGGATGACAAGGGGTGGCAAATACTCACGCAGTGAGTGAGATCATGTTGGCGACTGTTGTGATAAATCGCCATGCCATGTGAGACTGACACACAGTGGCGAAAGATGACGCAGTGAGTTATCACTCAGAAAGGAGTCACCATTGATGACCAATCATGGCAACAGATAACGACAATTTGCTGGGGTGTGAGGCCCCTAAGTCTCAAAAATCCCCTATGCCTCAGAATTTTGTGGGATAGGGGATGTTTGAGACTTAGGGTCCACCTAAAGCCCCTAGCCTACAAAAAATCCCTATCCTACAAAATTTAGAGATATAGGGACTATGTCCAAGTGGCCCCTATCTCACAAATATTTGTAAAATAGGGGTCATTTGTGGGTTAGGGACATGTCAGGCCACCCAGCAAATTGTTGTGATTCTTCGTCAACCTGTGTGAAGTGGCTCACACATGTCGCTAGATGGAACACAACGTCGCTATAGCACAAGATCACCAGGAATAGCAATAGTGGTGATCACATGGCCTCACCTCAGATGGCGAGGATGGTGATCACTCAGACTCACCAGGGATGGCGACACAGGTGATCACTCACCTCGCTAGATGAAACACGCACCTCGTCATAGTGCATGTTCACAAGGGATGGCGAGGATCATGATCACTCATCCTCACCAGGGATGGCGACATGAGTGATCACTCATTTTCACCAGGGATGGCGACATGAGTGATCACTCACTTCGCTAGATGAGACGCACACCACATCATAACGCACATTCACCACAGATGGCAAGGATCGTGATAACTCACACTCACGAGGGATGGTCAATCAGGTGATCATTCATCTCGCTAGATGAAACGCACACCATGCCATAATGCACGTTCACCATGCTTGGTGAGGATCATGATGACTCACACTCACCAGGGATGGCAAGGTGGTTGATCACTCACCTCGCTAGATGAAATGTGCACCACGTCATAGCGCAGGTTCACCATGGATGGCGAGAGTGGTGATCACTCAGACTCACCAGTGATGGCGATGCTGGTGATCACTCATCTTGTAGGATGAAAAGCTCATGATCATCAACATTGGTAATCATGCAGCCTCACATCTGCCAGATCAATGTATGTTTTGCCAGAGAAGGTATTGTCATATGTATCTTCCCTCTAACCACAGACAAGGTGTTCATGTAGATACTTCCTTATGTATTTTTCCTGTAACCAGAGAAAAGGTGTTTATGGATAGTTGCTTTCATTTTAGAGATACCTCTATCTAAATTCAATTGATATTTTCTTTATATAATCTTGTTTGATTTAACCCTGAAGTATTCCATGGAAATCAGTGTGCAACAAAGCACATTTGATAAGTATGGGACTTATACTTCATGCCCACACTTCCTAGATAGGCTACATGTTGAACAGTAGTGCTGTCTCAACAACTTTGGCAATGGTGGTGATAAGTTGCCATTCTGAGTGAGAGTGAGTGAAAGATGATGGAATCCTCAGAGAGCATTGACTTGGAGTGACACAAATTCACGCATTGAGTGAGACAAAGGCTGGCAATGGTGGTGATAAGTTGCCATTCTGAGTGAGAGTGAGTGACAGATGCTGCAATCCTCAGAGAGCATTGACATGGAGTGACACAAGTTCACACATTGAGTGAGACCAATGTTGGCAATGGTAGTGATAAGTCACCATTTTGTGTGAGAGTTGATGCCAGTGGCATGGGAGTGGTACATAATCACAAGGTGGGTCAGATCCATGTTGGCGATGCTTATGATAAGCCGCCATTCTGAGTGAGAGTTGACAGGCAGTGGCACATATTGATGGAGTGAGTGAGATCCATGTTGGGGATGGTGGTGATAAGCTGCCATTCTGAGTGAGAGCTGACCGGGAGTGGTACATAATCACACAGTAAGTCAGATCCATGTCAGTGATACTTGTGATAAGCTGCCATTCTGAGTGAGAGTTGACAGGCAGTGGCACATACTCACGCAGTGAGTTGGATCCATGTTGGTGATGGTGGTGATAAGTCACCATGCTTTGTGAGGGATGACAAGGGGTGGCACATACTCACGCAGTAAGTGAGATCATGTTGGTGACTGTTGTGATAAATTGCCATGCCATGTGAGACTGACACACAGTGGCGAAAGATGACACAGTGAGTTATCACTCAGAAAGGAGTCACCATTGATGACCAATCATGGCGACAGATAACGACAATTTGCTGGGGTGTGAGGCCCCTAAGTCTCAAAAATCCCCTATGCCTCAGAATTTTGTGGGATAGGGGATGTTTGAGACTTAGGGTCCACCTAAAGCCCCTAGCCTACAAAAAATCCCTATCCTACAAAATTTCGAGATATAGGGACTATGTCCAAGTGGCCCCTATCTCACAAATATTTGTAAAATAGGGGTCATTTGTGGGTTAGGGACATGTCAGGCCACCCAGCAAATTGTTGTGATTCTTCGTCAACCTGTGTGAAGTGGCTCACACATGTCGCTAGATGGAACACAACGTCGCTATAGCACAAGATCACCAGGAATAGCAATAGTGGTGATCACATGGCCTCACCTCAGATGGCGAGGATGGTGATCACTCAGACTCACCAGGGATGGCGACACAGGTGATCACTCACCTCGCTAGATGAAACACGCACCTCGTCATAGTGCATGTTCACAAGGGATGGCGAGGATCATGATCACTCATCCTCACCAGGGATGGCGACATGAGTGATCACTCATTTTCACCAGGGATGGCGACATGAGTGATCACTCACTTCGCTAGATGAGACGCACACCACATCATAACGCACATTCACCACAGATGGCAAGGATCGTGATAACTCACACTCACGAGGGATGGTCAATCAGGTGATCATTCATCTCGCTAGATGAAACGCACACCATGCCATAATGCACGTTCACCATGCTTGGTGAGGATCATGATGACTCACACTCACCAGGGATGGCAAGGTGGTTGATCACTCACCTCGCTAGATGAAATGTGCACCACGTCATAGCGCAGGTTCACCATGGATGGCGAGAGTGGTGATCACTCAGACTCACCAGTGATGGCGATGCTGGTGATCACTCATCTTGTAGGATGAAAAGCTCATGATCATCAACATTGGTAATCATGCAGCCTCACATCTGCCAGATCAATGTATGTTTTGCCAGAGAAGGTATTGTCATATGTATCTTCCCTCTAACCACAGACAAGGTGTTCATGTAGATACTTCCTTATGTATTTTTCCTGTAACCAGAGAAAAGGTGTTTATGGATAGTTGCTTTCATTTTAGAGATACCTCTATCTAAATTCAATTGATATTTTCTTTATATAATCTTGTTTGATTTAACCCTGAAGTATTCCATGGAAATCAGTGTGCAACAAAGCACATTTGATAAGTATGGGACTTATACTTCATGCCCACACTTCCTAGATAGGCTACATGTTGAACAGTAGTGCTGTCTCAACAACTTTGGCAATGGTGGTGATAAGTTGCCATTCTGAGTGAGAGTGAGTGAAAGATGATGGAATCCTCAGAGAGCATTGACTTGGAGTGACACAAATTCACGCATTGAGTGAGACAAAGGCTGGCAATGGTGGTGATAAGTTGCCATTCTGAGTGAGAGTGAGTGACAGATGCTGCAATCCTCAGAGAGCATTGACATGGAGTGACACAAGTTCACACATTGAGTGAGACCAATGTTGGCAATGGTAGTGATAAGTCACCATTTTGTGTGAGAGTTGATGCCAGTGGCATGGGAGTGGTACATAATCACAAGGTGGGTCAGATCCATGTTGGCGATGCTTATGATAAGCCGCCATTCTGAGTGAGAGTTGACAGGCAGTGGCACATATTGATGGAGTGAGTGAGATCCATGTTGGGGATGGTGGTGATAAGCTGCCATTCTGAGTGAGAGCTGACCGGGAGTGGTACATAATCACACAGTAAGTCAGATCCATGTCAGTGATACTTGTGATAAGCTGCCATTCTGAGTGAGAGTTGACAGGCAGTGGCACATACTCACGCAGTGAGTTGGATCCATGTTGGTGATGGTGGTGATAAGTCACCATGCTTTGTGAGGGATGACAAGGGGTGGCACATACTCACGCAGTAAGTGAGATCATGTTGGTGACTGTTGTGATAAATTGCCATGCCATGTGAGACTGACACACAGTGGCGAAAGATGACACAGTGAGTTATCACTCAAAAAGGAGTCACCATTGCTGACCAATCATGGCGACAGATAACGACAATTTGCTGGGCACTATGTTTCAAAAAGTCACTCAAAAAATCCCTCAAAACGATTTTAACCCTCAAGATTTTGAGATATCATAGTTAGGATTTGCAGATGGGCCTTTTGCACAGATTCTACAGTATTACAAATTTTAAATCCAATATTTCTAATTACCTTTCCATCATACCTCTACATTAGCCCTCTGCAAAATGGACACAGACAAATGTCCATACGTCTCCCTAACAGGTGTGCTGTCTGTTGGTACAGGGTTGCAAGTTAGGTGTGCATACCAAATTCTGTGTTTAAAACAAAGTACCCCTTATAAAAGAAATTAAATAAAAATAGGACAAAAAAACTCCTATACATGTCATGCCCCCTAGGATGTTGATGTGACTCAAAAAACACATTTGGATCAGTGACAACAATAACTATCCCTGCTATATATCAGACTGCTATATATGATCTGCAGGATCCTTAAAGATGTAAAGCACTTCTCCTCACATTTATGCTTTTAGTAAGAGTTAAGACTCATTTAAAGTACCTACATGTAGGCAAAGATGTACTGAGTGCCAGTGTCTCAAAATATTATCAAGGCTTGAATCACTTTTGCTTATCAGGTTACCAAAAAGACAAATTATTATAACAGCTGTTCTGCTAGAAAAGACATCTTAATGACTGTGGGAAATTCAAATGTAACCTAACCCCTGACATTAGGGTTAGATTACAGTTCCTTCTGTGGTCTGTCCACACTAACCTTTCCACACCCTGTCAGTCATAGAAGGAGGGGGTTTCCCTCATGGTCACAGATATGGCTGGGTGGTATCTGGTCTTCAGAGAAATGTGAGTAGACTAGGAGAGAGGGGACCCCATCCCCCCTCTCATGGGCTATCATTTTGGGTTACCTTCTCACACCTAGCCATGATCAGAGTACCTGTGCGCATCTAAAGCACTCTTCATTACTAACATGTATGTATGTGGACAGAGCAACCTTACACACAAGTACACATGTACTTCAGGCCAAGATATGACATGGGAAGGTCATACAGGGAGTTATAGACCTGAGGGTATGCCATAGACAGGTTGTACAGTGACTCACAGAGACCAGGGAATGACATGGGGAGGTCCTACAGGGAGTTATGGATTGAGAGAATGACATAGACAGGTTGTACAGAGACCAGGTTATGAGATGGAGAGTTGATACAGAGACATTTAGAGACCAGGGAATGACATGGGAAGCGCATAGATGGTATCAGCAGGGACAGGGAAATGACATGGGCAGGTCATATAGGGGCTGAGACAGACCAGGGAATGACATGGGGAGGTTGTACAGGGCTCGGAAAGAGCAGGGAATGAGCAGGGAATGACATGTGGAGGCCATATATGACAGTTCAATTACATTGGCTCTAGAGTACAGATGGCTGGAAAGCCAGGAACTACATAAATGGAGATCATAAGGACTGCCTGAGAGGTCAAAACTACCAATCTAAAGTGGGAGAACATTTTGGCAGTGATGCCATTTAACATCTTTGAGAAATACTCTCTAGGTGGTGATATTCCAATTCGCAAGAGTTTTGGGGGAGGGCATATTTTGTTATTCAAACAAAAATGCAAGGAAATATTTTCCAAATTATGGCTGCATTAGAAGGAAAATACTTAAGGATATCTTGAGCATCTTTTCGTTTTTTCACAAATGATAAATATGTTTAAAGTCAATTCACTAAAAAAGAAATCCGAGAGTGTGAGCGCATAGCTACAGCCATTTCCGGCTTATCAAGTTGGCTGTATCTTGAACAATCCAACTACTACAAGTAGATCTATATAACTATACCTCTTCTATTACCGGCCACTAAATTGTGTGGCATAACAATGGCCTTTACTTGCATGAAGTAGGCTTTTAGCTCTAGGTTAAAGACCAGTAATGCAGGTAATAATTCGCACCTGATACAATTTTCCCTATTTGCACCTGTCATGAAATATACCTGACAGGTCTGCAACATAATGCCAATATTCTACTAACAACCTCTTTCATCAGGGATTCATACAAAGCAAATATATCATTTTTTTCTGTTTTCTGGATTTTCGTTTAAGGTCCCATTTCGTATGCTTAGAGATTATTTCAACAATCTCTTGGTGCTTATCAGTGCTTATTCCAGACTTCTGCTTAGAAAAATGAGACAAGATCTACATGCAGGAAAAGTATTCACAACTATTGGCTCTACAGGTTGTATTCAACTTCAGGGAGAACCAGGTGCCATTGAGTATATGCTGCAGATAAAGTAACACAGAAATGATGGATATTAGGTATCTGTGATTTTCAAGTCTAAATGCTCCTTTATTGCCCAAATGCACCAAAGCAGGGCTAGCCTTTGTACAACCAGTTTAGCATTGGTACATATTTCCACTATAACCACTACTAATGTCACAAGTCTACTCTTTGTTTGACATCTTGGCATAGTTTCTGAGAGACCTTCAAATACTGAGTCACTTCTCGTGGATTTGGCTAAAATCTTTTGCTTTTGAATTGATGAAGAAGACAATGTCCCTGACTTTGTCAAAAAGTTGGTTGTGAAGGCAAAGGCATAGGGAATAGAAATTGATTTTGAATTTAATTTTACTTGCTAGTGATAAGAGTATTCGACATGTTGTCTGGTTAATCCATCAGATCACAATCAAAACATTGTGTTATGTTAATATCATCGAATTACCCTGATTTATGTCTGAGGATGCAATTCATTTATCTCAAAAGCCATCAATATAACAGATAGCGTATATCCATCTAAAATGATGTTGTAAGTTAAGAGATATTCAATTGAGTGTCGGTGATGAGCTCTGACGAACCAGTAGGGAGGGCACTTCAGTGTACCTGATATATTACCAGCCCCCTTGTACCTTTACTGTGAGAATTTGGCCACATTCTCAAGGATTAATTCACCACCAGCAGCCGCAGTAAGTGCAGCCAGCTGACTCTGTGAGAAGGTATGAGTAGCTCACTGTCAGGGAATCCAGGCCCTGAACTGCTCTTCACTCCTTAAGGCAATACCCAGACACACACTAACTGTCAGCCACTCGTTAGGAATGCAGATTAATGTCCAAATAGGTATCTCCACAATGGCAAGTGATTGGTATCCAGAGTAATTCGAGTTGAGGATTATTGGCATATTGCCAGCCTGCATGTCTGCCTACCTGCCCAACTGATGCATTTTGCTTAGAAACACATAATAAGCATTTTAAAGAAAATATTTGATTTGGATTAGTTATAGAGATAGGAGAGTAACAGGTCTGCCCATTGCCCTTCTTTCAAACATAGACCCCAAGGTGATATGAACAAAAATTAAATGCCAAAATTCTTTATTTCTCTGTCTTCACTGACAGTGTTTTCGGCTGTACCTCACTCCAGCATCCACCGTTGTATGCAGCTCAAATCTGAGTGGATCTAGACAAGCAGAAAGAATAATCCAATCATGGTTTATGGGTTGCTCTTTCTGTCTGTATGCCCGTATCTGAAATTGCTCACGGGAAACTGTTTCCTCTGAACCCTTTGCTTCAGCTCTGGTATTCTGGATATATGGATTAGAAATAAGCCACATGGACATACAGTTTGACAGCCAAGTATGCCTTTTCCTAATAATGTAAATCAGGAATATCTAGAAATGTGACACAACACGGTAAAAGGTAACATTATGGGGATTTAGTGCTATAGCAGCCACTAGGTGGCACAACCATGTAAAACAAGAGTTTAGTATTGCAGTAACCTAACAGAATACATTCTGTAGGTCTAGACAATAAAAAAAAACAAACACATTTATGAATGTCTAATTGATTTTGAGTAATCATTTCACCAAGATTATATCCAATGAACCTATCAAACCACATCTGGTCAAATTGAGAAGGGAGGGTCCCAGTGATTATTTTGGTATGAGGAGAAGAGGGAGAAGGTTCCCTGACAGTGTTTAATATTACACCATGTGCAACACTGGTAATTAAATCCCTGTAATTATTATGTTTTCCCAAGTTTTACCACAAATGTCCTCCTGGGGTGATTCAGTGAAGGATGTTCACCAGCCTGAGAACCAATTAAATCAGAAACTCAATATTATTTAACAACACTTTATTTTATTGAAAGCCTTATATCTTGGATTGTTAGAAAGGTTGATTCAAGTCATTAACTCTTAATGCATCAGTTTTTATAGCCTGTGGTGTAAAACCATAATTCTTTACCCTCACATACGTAACGTTTTTAAACAAACAGTTATAAAAGCTGTTAAATATCATCCTATGTACATCATATTTCATGTCCAAAATGTTACAATACATGCCTTAGTGTGTAGCAAAAATGAAATCCCTGCACCAAGAACTTTTTCTTACACCTCATCGCTAAATATGGAGATCAGTGAAAGTTTTGAATGTAGCCTAGCATTCTTGACTTTTCCTTCATACATTTAAAAATAACTAGATCTTAATGAAAAACACTCTCTATTATCTAAAGTGTCCCTACTTTCAAAAGATGTCACTCTTTTCCAACACTATATACATTCTGGTCCAGATCTGCAAAGGCACTTCTGAATACCAAAGAAAAAAAACATTACGCATGTGAGGATTTGGATAGAGCAATACTTTTAAACATCACAGATTATCTGCATTACTATTTCTTGTACAGGATATGTTAATTAGTATTTCAAATGTATATCCTAACACATTAGACTATATTATGGGTTATTTCCAGCTCACTCTGAGTGCATGCCATCCTCATTGGGCAGCCTGTTCCCCTCAGAAACTTGCAAAAGATTGAATACAATTGTTGATTAACTAATGAGAGTAATATCAAGCAATTATGCTCTAATATCTAGTTTATCAATGGGGGATGAGAAGTAAGTAGGACCAGAAAATTGTGTATGGATAGAACCCCATAAATATCATTACTGACCGGCAGTGCAGCCTTACCCTAGAATATAGCAACCATAAAAGATTTTAAAAAAAAATTGCAGGATTGCTAAATTCACTACTATTTAGTTTGGGGAACGATATGCGCATTTAATGGTGAATTATGTATATGCTGGGTGGGTCTGAAGTACGCATTTTAACCAAAATGAACCAAACCCTCACATACGTAACATTTTCAAATTAGTGGAAAACTTGCAGAAATTTAAATGGTAAGTGCCTTAATTCTATCCAGGATATTAGATAGGGACACTATTTTAAGATTATCAACCAATGTATTTGAAAAATTCTATTTGGAGGTGTGTGATGCAACACATATAGTAAAAACCTCACATACGTAACAAAATGCCAAGGAGGGTGAGAAAAGGAATACTGCTGGCAAATTACATACCAAAAGAGAGGTTATATGTACTGAAATGATTAATTGTAGGTCTAGTAGTAAATAAACAATGGTAAGAGCAGGTCATCTTGCAAAATAATGCACTTTTAGGATGTGGGGGGTGAAAATTTCGAAAAACAATCAACACTTCTCACCGCAGACAGGCTGGGGTGTCATTTCAAAATATTCAAACTGGACCTAATGAACCCTAGCAGTAAAGGTAGGCCCTAATTTTAACAAATAACAATGATTTGGGGATAAATATACAGCAGAAGTAGCTCAGGAAGGGCAATTCCGATTCCCCAGTGAAAACGTTATGTATGTGAGGAAAATCAAGCTTTAAAGAGTATGGGGCTTCCTTGCCAAAGTAAATGGCATTACCAAGCTGCTATGGCCAGTCTATGGCTTGGGACCTTCTATCAGAGGGAAATTTAACCCAAAGTACATCATTTGCATGCAATCTAAGACACTGTCAGACCCTCACATATAACATACACTATTTCATGAGAATTTGAGAAATTTCAGTGTAAATGGAGCTGCTAAATCACAGTAGACTGTGCGCTTAGCTAATTTGAGATCCTCTGAGTGGCTTCCAGTAGTCGGTCATTTCTGCCAGGGCAACTGGAAACATTTCCTTTCTCCCCCATATATTTTCATTACGTATGTGAGGATTTCCACACCAATACCAAAAGACCCCCTCTTTGGCATTACTATGCAGACTTGAGCCATGATTTTTGTTTTAATCATTCAATTCATATACATACTACACTAGAATAGACTAGAAATAAAGAATTATTTATTTAGATAGCCTACAGATATATAAAAGTAACATTTTCGGGAGTTGAATTTTGGTTTATGAGACCTAGCTCGTATCTTCAGCAAAACAGCACTTTCATTTATTTACCATCAAAACCCCCCTAGGGACCCTTCTCAACACAGGTAATAAGAACAGTGAGGATACTTTTTTAGCATAGAAGTTTAAGGTGTAAAAAAAGTGTTACGTATGGGAGGATGCTCACAGTTCGATATTATAACATATGTGTGAAAGACAGTTGAGGTAGGGACATGGCCAAAGTATTTTTAATAGATAGCTATGACCTCTCACCAAAGGCAAATGGGTTTATCACACTCTAACACTGCCTAGCTTAACAATATATAGGTGGGAATGATGGAAAATTGGACAAAAAAAGACATTTTTGATGTACTGTCCAACTTTGAGCCTCTGTTACTCGTCCAATTATAGACCCATATACATACATTTGCCCTCTACTTAAAGCTCAAGATGTTTTCTATCAGTTGTGACTAAAATAATGAAGAATAGTAGTCTACAGTTTTTGCTCTAGCTCCCCAAATCTAAAATCCTCTCAAAATAGGCCCAAACATTGCTCAGTGAATCTGCAGTTTTGTACACCTTATCTCTTCACACCATCTATTTTGTTTGTCATTATCACTGATTACACTCCTTGCACCAGTGTACACATGCCTTTTTCATCTTTAATGCACATCACATGTCTATTTGGTGCATTGTCCTAGTGACTGCAATTTCCCTTGTTTAGCAATAGAGGTTCCTTTAAAGAGCAATTTCCTGGTGTGTGATTAAAAGTCAATTTCCTGTTAATAAGACTGAGAAGATCCTGATACCTGTTAGATGAGGTCCCCTCAGGACTCCCTTTGGCAGTGTCAGGTGATAGTCTGCTGTAGTCTGACAACTAACACAATGCTTGTCAGATAGTGATGATTCCCCTAGTTATTTACATAATTGGCTAATTAGATCAGTGGCACCTACTAGGTTTGGGGCTTTCGCAGCTTCCATGACATGGGTAGAAGTACGGTGATCATGAGCTGATGGCACAACATGAAGACAAGGTATTGGCACTTGTCTCAATGATATTGGAACTTAAGCCAGTCATACAGCATCTAGATCAGATTTATAAGCATTAATGTATAAAATCAGGAGAGCAAGACAACTTCACCGTAACTAATGGCTTATAAGTCAAATCACATTCTACTAATAGGACATATGAAATATGTTGTATACGTTACTGTTTCCAGATCATGGTTGGTGCTATGTATGGTGTTACTTTGTAGCATTTGGGAAAGACGAAAATGAATATAATTTCTCTATCATGTATAATGGAGAGTTGCTATAGTCAGCCCAAAACCTAAAACCACTAGATTTTCCCCAAAGTAGACCTTTCCCAAATAGTAAAGGAAGAATGAATAGTAACATAATGTTATAAGGCATCAGGTAAACATAAAGGTTTGACTTCATTATGACCCAGCATAAGCAAATGGACGGAAGTACATAATGCTTGAAAACAATCACAACAAGCTGGAAACAGGGCATGTGCTGTCTCCTGTCAGCAGTTGATCAAACCACACAGCCCTACTCTGCTCTAAATGAATGTTAAATCTACCAGGGATTATTGTAAAACCAAGTGATCCATTTCATTTGTGTACCAGGGGACTCGTGTATTTTAAGCCCCAGATGTACAAGGAAACTATGAAAATAATGACGGATCTCTGGCAGCCGTGTAGTATAGTAAACTTAATAATGAATCAGGAAATGTATCAGCATGACTTTTGGCACAAATTTAATCTTAGTTTTAAAGAAGCCCAAAACAACCCCCTCAATCACGATCACATCCTTTGGTATCTCATACCTAAATAAGGGAATGTTATGTGAGATATGTCAGGCTCGAAACTTAACTAAAATACTATCCTTTCTGAACCTTCCACGCAAAGAACAACCAGGATTGTGTGCCTGTATATTACCTCCATTCTCACTGTAATGAGAGGTATAGATAAGATAAGAGAGGTGCTGAGGGGTCTGACTGAAAGAACTTCATAAAGGACACATCTGTTTAGGATTCTAGTTATCTACTACTGTTGCACTCTGGGGCATTAATGTAAAACATTGTATTGTTTATCACTTACTCTCCCCAAGGCATGAAGGTTGCTTCAGCAAAGACATAAACGGAAAGTCACTCTCCATCTGCTTGCTCTCAAACACAAACTCCTGAAGCTGACCTGTTGGAGGGGAGAACACCAAGACTAACTACCATCCCCTCACCCCCTCCCTCTCAAACGTAGCATTTTCTCTAATTTGTGGGCATTTCCAGACCCCACTTGACCCCAAACGTTTTTTGGATGTTAAAACAACGTTTTTATTTGGTTCGTAATTTTGTGAAACGTTTTTTTAAACATAAAATAACGTCAAAACATGTACTCAAAAAACGTTTTTCGTTGTTCTTATAAAAACTATTTCATTTTATGTTTAAGAAACGTGAATAATTTTTTTTTTATCTGGTTGAAAAAGCAAACGTTTTCATTTGTTTTTTCAACATAATAAAAACATTTTCTAAAAAAGTTTTTTACCCGAACAAAATAAAAACGTTTTTTTGTCAAGTGGGACCTTTCTACCAGTAGGCCTCCTCCAAATATTATGCCAATGGGTTAAAGTCATTCTCAAAATCCTAGAAAACTGAGGTTAAATAAGACAGCAGCTCGGGTGGACCGCTAGATCTGTGTGAAATGAGATGCTGGTCCGATTTTTTTGCCTTTGCCACGAATGGTAAATATGGCAAATGTGGCAATTCACAAAATAAATCTGATAGTTCACACCATAACCATGTTGTAGAGTATGCACTCAGAGCTACATCCCACTCCAACTAATTCAGTTGGCTACATCTCTAACAATCCAACTACTACAAGTACAAATGACTATCTCTTCTATAGCGTGAGTTATAGAGGCCCTTGTGATGTCACAGGGTATTTAGCTGCGGGCAAACAGTGCCTACCCGTGGTCAGGTAGCTCCATGAGCAGAACCCCCTGAAAATATTGATTATATTCACAATTATTCAAATTGAACAATATTAGGCAACTTATGATCGGATGCATTGAATTATAGATCCCCAGACCTTTCAGCTATTGGCATATTGATCTGTGGGCTATGGATCACTATCATTTCTTTTCTGTTTATTTGTAATGTGTGTGTGAGGAAATTGATCAATGTGCAACAAAGTAGCATCCATCACTTAGTTTGCTCCAGCAGCTGAGAATGTCCTATTCCACTGCATACAGCCCTGCACATATATATTCAGTCAGCCCCTGGCTTCAATAGCTAGAACATAAATGATGTACAGCCTATAACTGGTCATAACGGTGTATGGCAAGTCTGAGATGTGATCCATCCAAATGATCCTCGTGCCTCACAGACTTAGCTTATCAGAGTGTCCATACCCGATTCACGGTACTACAGGAATACAAATGGGACAGGCAGTAGAAGGTATTAACTCGCTTGGAAATTTTTCCAGTGATTTTCTTTCATAGATATATGCTCAGTAGTTGCATATATGGACCAATTATTCTGTGTAGGTCAGTGCTGCATATATCATAAGGTACCATAAGGTATATGGAATACCAATCTTCATTATGAATAATTAATCTAACAGGCAGGAACATAATTCGGGTTGTATTTCATACAACACATACACTAGACCTGAGAAAATGTCATTTTTTACTCCAACAACATATAATACAGACAATGAAATATACATCTTCAGAAACAAGGATGATCAGCATTTCTGCATTAAAACGTTATTGCAGTACATAACATTTCCACAAGTTCAAAACTAGTTTTCAAACTTTCAAATAAAATCTTGAGGAAATGTTATCAAATATCAGGAAACATTTCATAACCTTCTCTGTAGCCTTTTTATTATGAGAGCACAAGTCATCCCTTTAATATCTAGCCATACTGATAAACTGATTCAATTCCCAGTTTTTGTTGGAACTGTTAATAGTTATTCGAAAGCAAACTTTACATTTATTTTGGTTAAATGATTATGAGAGAACCACAGTACCTCCTGAATTACTGCAATGAGAAGGCTGAAAGACAGGAATATAAAATATATGTCCCCATGTAATGTGTAGTCCCTACGCATGCAGCGCATTATCTTCACCTGCTGATAGTTTTAAAACTGAGGATAATTCAGTGACTGACTTAACATTGACCATAAGGCTATAAAAATCTAATTATATCATCTCGAGGAGTCAAAGGGGAATGGTTTACTTACCTTGCATAATCTCCTGAGTGTAATTCCAGACACCATGCTTCCTGTTGGCAGCATTAGCAGGTGGCGACCAGCGATATTTCTTCAGTTGTGGCCAATTACGACAATACTCACAGACCAAAATGATGCTGCAATATCACCCTTACAGCATAACACTGTCAGATAGGTCTCGTTTGCTATTTTGTTCAACACCAAAAAGGGTCTAAACTGCAAAGGGGGAAACAGCTTTATTTGTGCAGGGATCATGGAAGCATTATAACTTTGAAACTAACACATCTAAATGTTGCAGGTATATAAACAAGGATACATACATCATTATCTCTAATTAACCCTCCCTGTTGATAATCAAAACTGATCTTACAGATTACAGTTTCAGGTAGACAGGGAATATTATCCCCTCTTTTTTTTATGATGATAATTATATATGTCTGTCCATCTGTATTCTTAGGTATAACTGTATGCTCTTATCTTATTCTATTTATATCTAGGTCCATTCAAACAATGGGTTTTGAATCTTTATACCATGATTGAGGAGTTCCCAATGCCCTAACTGGATAACCAGGCGTGTATTAGAACTGAATATTAGCACAGTTTGGATACTGACACTAAGATGAAATGAGAGATAGTCCTGTCTCTTCTAAATGGAACACGTTGTTGGTAGGCTGGATGAGTTCTATAGAACTCCTGTGAGTAGATAATGCTTTCTGATGCATATCTGACAACAAATGAAGTATGTTCAAAATGTTATAGGAGACATACTCTTGAAAGCATGACTGTACACTTATTAAATGTAATAGGAGAGAATTCCACTTGGACTATCTACAATATAGGGGGAACTGATTCTTTATGACCTGTGTCATGTATATTTTAAATTTTACAGATACAATGCTCATTAGAAGATCAGCAATGGTAGCCCTGTATATTAAAGATGGACTAACTAAAAGTATGTGTTATCTACTGGGCTGAGGCACATGATTTACTACCTACCTTTGGATTTCTCAATAATGTAAAAAGTCATTATTGAGAAATTCCCTCAGGAGTTTTATAGGTAGTTGGGAATTATGTGCTGCAATAGCAATGTCCTTTGTTTCCAACCATGTTCACTGCAGTCTAGGCTGTGCACCTTCTGCTTTAATGAGAGAGAATCTACCTTTCTATTTACTCTTCATTCAAGTTATACTTGAATATTGCTGGTCATCATATTATGAGATATCATAATGTAAATGCATTGGCTTCGATGACTGTGTTGGTGTAAGTTCCCTTTTTGCAGATTATGCACTGAAAAACTGAGAGGCACGAAACTAGTCAGTGCAGACAACTTTAAGTCCTCAGGTTGACAATACCTAAAACTACAGCTTTAGGTCGTGAAAGTGACGACTTTAGGTCATCATCCTGACCACCTAAGTCGTCAGTATGATGACTTTCTATTGTCGGTAAGACGAGTTTAGGTGGTCATTTGACCTTGACTACCTTAAACTCCATTGTATTGACAAGTTTTAGGCGGTGGCATGTTTTCTGTGTGTCATACATTTATTCTATTAACTCAGTATGTCTGAAAATAACCCTAGTTCGTGACAATCTGCTAAACTGGCAGATGCTTTTAAGGCAAATTAGTTCTCCTTGTAGGAGTGAAGGGAACCCAATTCCAGTTGCACATGCCAGCAAGCAAATCCTCTGTTCATATGTCACAGGTACTGCCTGTTCTATGCTGTCTGATCCTGTCTGATCCATCAGTCACATGGTGTCAAAACTATTGGGAAGCCAGACATGAAAATCTAGAAAGACACCTTGGATGTATGAGCTCTGGTCAACACTATTATACTTGATTTTGCGTTTGTATGAGCCTAAGCATAAACATGCACTTATCGGTCTGCATTTGCTATGATTAGCCAGAGGGTGTGCTAGGACCATGTATGCTAGGGCAGTGATGGTTTCTTTTTCTTTTACATTATTCAAACCGTTGATAGACAAACATTCTGAGTAAACACAGTTCATTTGTACAGGAATGACAATTTGGGTGATAGCATACCATCTTATGAGAATTATAGACGTAGCCTGCCTGTATTAATGACTATCCCTAATGTACAGGCAGGTGCCAGGCAGCCCTGTCTTGGCATGACTTACAAATGCACACTCTGCATCAGGAATTAGTTCCATAACAGGAATTAGTTCCATAGCAATATATTGTCCATACTAATTAACAAAGATGTATCCTAAATACTTTGTTCTCAGGAATGCATTATGTGGGTCAAAAAATGATGTGGACAATGCACTTGCCGGATCTTACACCTAAAAGGCCTTCAGTTAAGGTATCAGAGGAAAAAGATGGTGTAAACTAGGCATCAAATTATGTATTACATGTCATTTTAAGGTCATGATTATTATCCTGAAGAAGACTTCTGAATGAACGTTGATCATTTTTATCTCACCTACACATTACATGTACCATCTCTACCAGTTCAGCATTAAAATGTAGACCATGAACTTGAAATGACTGTGTCTGGTTTTGTGTGATTTTTCCAACTTAGTAAGGTCATGATTATTCATCATGCAAAAATTGTTTGATCTATTTAAGATACTTTAGGCAGGAAGTGAGCATAAAAAGTGGTTGTTTTGACACTGTTTTATTGTAGCAACTATATAGTACCATAAATTAACTCGCTACCAGGGAATAATATACCAGTAATATGGACATATTAATATTTATAAGTGAGACGATACATGTAGGGTGTAATGATGGACATATTATAATATTATTATAAGTGATACGATATATGAAGAGTGTAACGATGAATATATAATAATAATAATGATCTATCACAGAAACACATGAGTTTGGTGGGTTACTGACCTTGGGGCTATCAGCACCATACATGCCAAAAACACACAAAAACACGCCAAACACATGTAAACACATACCAATCAACATTGCAAATGTGATTGGCACAATCTATCCAATTGTAATAATTCATCTTTGTAAGTATGTAGATAACCATACACAGCATTCGATTTCCAATTCACTTTCCTCTTGATATCCTCTATACTGAGGCCAGAATCCTTCAACAAGGTAGCACCACCGTGCCTAAGAGAGTGAGTGGAAACACAACCATTTATATTCTAAAGATTGTAAGGCTAACTGTTTCAACCTAGAGTTGACATACTGGTATTCCATAGCAATATATATACCTCTAGAATTAAACAAGAGATCATGACAATTACTCTCAAATTTAATATCACCTATCCTCAATGAATGAGGCTATCTAACCACATGACCTACCCTGAGTACACCTCTAAAACATGTTAATATTGCCAACCAAAATTTCATATCTGCTCCGTTAGATAGATCTAGATTGGACCTTATTCTTAACATTTCCTGAGGAGTCAAAGGATGAACTCCTTCGTGGGATTAGTATCATGTCTTTCGATACCATCCAACGTCTTTTTTAACATGAAATTACCACTGTAATCCACAAAACCATTCAATTTCTGTTGGTACCAAACTGCAGACATGTAATTTTTTACAGATGATGGCTTCATATATTCAGACAAATACACTGCATAAATTGAACCTTGAGATGGAGAAGAAGGAAAAGATTATAAATTAATCTTTTTACAAAATATTTTATACCTTTTAAGTTGTTGTTTCCTCTTTCTCCTAGTATTCTCTGATACACCCTGGTCCAAAAGATACCTTTTTCTTTTTTGCAACCTCTTCCACTCTGGAATCGAAGCATGAGAGCAAAAAGACATGAGACCACCAATCCTCTGAAGGTTCTTTTTTGAGATGAATTTCTTATTAACATAGTCTATTAAGATTCCTTTCATTTTATCAACTTTATCACAAGGTAAGGTTAAATCCAGCTGACTAGAATTAATGATAATACCTAGAAACTTTCACTCCTATGCCGGGTCGGTTACCTTCTCCATAGAGGTTACAAACCCCATGTACTCCACTCTATCAACAAATTTCTTTGACTGAGACACTCCTCATAAGAGTCCGCAATGACTATAAAATCGTCTAAATAATTAACAATCCTCCTCACACCGTAGAACTTGGCCACCTCCACAATGAAATCTGATATTCTATTATTCTATTGAATATATATGGAGCACACTTTAGACCAAAGGTTAATCTATTACTAACATAGTACTCATCCCCATGACCAAAATTCCAGCTGAAACCTTGCATAGTTGTGTGGGGACCATATACATTTATAGACCTATAAGCTGACTTTGAATCAACCACACTCATATAATCATTCCTATCCAATTGAGCAGCCACTGTGCTAATATTATTATAGGAAAAAGTTGAGCCATAGCTGGGGTAGGTGCCTATATGCCATATTTCACAGGTACAGCAAAATATCACAACGATGCAAAAATTTGTGGATTGTCATAGCCTGGCAATGTAAATTGATGCACGACTCTAAGCCATAGATACAAGCTTTAATTGCACCATGAGTCACTTGTGAATCTGTAGAATTCTACCCCTATAGAATCTGAAACTGCCACCATCAAGTTACTGTCTTGAAATATGACATAATTATCATATGATTTTGCTAGAGTGAGAAGCTCTATAAAAAAACGAAAACATCTAAAACCATGCACTATTAAAAGCCATGGCAGTATGCCATATTTCAGTTGGTATCCATTTTGATTCTAAGAAACTGTGATTGTGGCATCTCCAGAGTTGTAGCATAGTCTCAGCAAAGGGCACCATAAAGCATTACCCCTACTTACTGCCATGGGACAGACACAGGTGATGATGATGCGAGTGATCTAATATAAGCCATTAGCATACACAGCCTGTATGGTATGTTGCACATGGTCCTATTTGGAGTGGTTTATTTAATATGGGTACTTTGAGACAAACTGCTCTCCTGTGGGTTATAGCCTCAGCCCCTTGGGGCGCTTGTTTCAGCATCGGGTTGTTGAAGAGTTATTCAGGAGGGTGTTGCTCCTATTGTAAAAAGAGCTGTGAGTATGTGCCCTCTTTTTCTAAACAAGTTGTGCACTGCTTCACCTAAGTACTTGCACTCACCACAATAGTCTGAAAAGTCACCTGTGTTTATTATACTGACTGACTTCTCCCAACTAGGTACCTACTCAAATCCCCCTTTTTTAGCACCGTACTTGAATGACCACTTGTGAGCAACAAAAGGGACAAGTTATAGCTACATAAAAAGAAAGGACTGGAAACAAGGGCATTTTTAGCTAGCTCGTCCTTTTACTATAGGAGCAACACCCTCCAGTGATCACAAAGACAGTGATTCCAAAGGCTTTTAGCCTTTCATTGATAGCAGACCAGGTAAAAACTATATTCTGACCAAATAATTAGGGCCAGGGCATGGGCTAATGTGCCATCTTTAATCGTGTTCAAGGTTAAATCAGTAGAGACAAAATGAAAGTTATTGTTTTGCAGCTCTTCATTTGTTTGTTTGGACACATAATTACCTGCTTCAAACATTTAAGGTAATGATATATTTGACACTTAACCATTTGGGTGCCTCACCCTTCCTTTCATCATGTTCCCACATTTGGCTTCCGTCTCAATCACATATGCCCCTTTCTTGCCCCTGGACTCCGTTAATGGACAAAGGGCATGAAAAGGGAGCATTACCAAACTAAGTAACCATGTACCAGTCTGGCACCCCATTTGTCACTACAGGTACAAGCAAGAAGGGACAAAGGCAAATAAGAATTAGCAAATGTGGCAGAACCTGATAGGTATTATTCTACACTGTAAAAAAATGTCGTCAAAATAAAGAAGGATTCCTTGTCCTAAAGTTGCTCGAGATCCATCGTTATTCTCACAGATATGTTGTTATTTTTATAGAGATTCCTTGCACCACTGCGCTGCCACCTTGAGTTTCTTGTAAAAAGTACAATGACCACCTGTTTTCTAAATACAGTGGTTCACGGTTCAGGTTTACAAGGATCCCTCCTAGATTCAACAGATATTTTTTACAATGTATGTTGTCCCCATCAGCAGTGTATCATCTCCACCTGCTGGTAAAGGGTGGGTTTCATAGAATGATAATAATGCACCTTATAAACTCACACTAACAAGAAATGCGGTTGTGGCCGCGTAAAAAAACGCCTCCTGCCATTGATGTCGGTATACTAGAGTTTGATGATATGTCTCATAAAAGCAGACATAAAGAAGATTTCACAATTAACAATTTCTCTATTCAGTAATTTTGTATTGTGAGACCTCATCACATGGGGCAAATGCAATCATCATAGCGCACTCCCGTACTGCTTCGCGGTACCGCCGCTACGCGGCGTGAGAGGCGCTAAAAAACATGGTGTATATGTAACCCTAGAGGCCAATGTTGGAAAGTGAATGTAATTTGTGTACCTTTAGAGAAAGTGGTCCCTGTGGATTATACCTACATCTCCCTGGGTTGACCTTCTAAGCACCAGGCTGTTTATCATTAATGGACTTTACAAGCAACAGTGACGATTGCAAATAGCAAATATCTTTTAGTGTGCAGCTTTCAGTAGAGATTGTTTAACACTATATTTTGTGTTTTAAAATGCTAATTGCAGGCTCAAAGGTTGAAACGACAAATAGTGTGAGATATCACAACAAAGAGTTTTCAAAGTAAAATTTGTTGCACCCATAGAGTACGCCCCAAAGAGAAGTGGCATTTTTTACTAACTCATTAATTTCCATTCTATCATATGTCATTGAGATACATCAGGAAAATCATAGATGGCATTTAAAAATTAAGGCAACTTTAGATGATTGGTCCTTAATTAAAATGACTTATCCAGGGCAAACCATTCTGACTTGTGGATTTGTGCTGGTTATTTGGCAGCGGATATCAAGTAACTGCATTCAATTTCTGAAGGTCATCCATCTCTTTGACATTTTGCTTTCTGAAATGATTGCCCATAGTCGCTTCTTCAATGTCCAATGGCTGCCACACTCCAATGCATAGTGGCAGCCCTCAGTGTAATTGCATTGTACCACTACATCAGGTGTCAAAATGCCTCAAGACATATTCCAATATATTTATCAGATGTATATACATTTTATATATCGTTCATGCCATTTTCCAAGAAGAATATGTGCAAAGTGATGTATGTTTAGACAAAATTAATAAGGCATGTCAGAGCTCATAAGGGAATGGTCATTACCTATCAACAGGGGGGGGGGGCTGGTTTGAGAGTGGGGTGTAAAGAATTCAGACCCCTCCTGAGGGGGGGGGCTAAAAAGATTTAGACTCCTCTTGAGAGGGGGGCTAAAGGAATTTACCCTCTTTTTAGCAAAAAAGTCAGCATGCTACTATCAATCAAAGACGGACGCGAAAATTCTCCGCACCTCCGGGGCCGGGGGTGCAAAAAATATTGACTACCGCCGATGGGGGGCGTAAAAAACTCACCACCCCCTGTTGATAAATAATGACCACTCCCTAACATCACCAGCCACCGACATGGATTGTTACCAGATTGCTTTGTCTGGCCACATATTTCACTTCCCATATATATCCATTTTGGCAAGTCAATTACTGAGATTGAGATCTATCGAGCTGGATTATTTTATTTCTTCCGTTCTGTCTATTTACAGTTTCCTTGTAATATTATGGAAACCACAACGTCACTGGCATCAGGGGCACCACAACTGAGGGGAGCATCCAGCATTCCATGATCACATTCTCATTTTTGTCACAACATTTCTAGATTTCTCCTGGCTTCCCTTTTACTAGCTGCACATAGATACTCTGTTTGGAGGTACTCAGGAGGAGACCGCTGACCTAGTGCTTATAAATGCTCCTTCAACAGTTGTTTAAGAGAAGTTCCTGTTGTTTGAAGATCAACCTCTCAATGAAGTACCCAACAGGAGGGACATCTTAGCTGCCATCGCTAATTTTTGGGCATCTGATAGCAAACTGGCAACTGGTAGTTATGTCACCACCAGACAGAATCATGTTTGATGACTTTTGGAGCATGCATATATGCTGTAACACGTTGACCTTTGGTTGACACAACACAGGAATAAAGCACTGATAGGTAGACCTGCCAAAAGGTATCCAATCCTACATGAGTGAATTTATGTGCCAGGAATATATCATGCCCTTTAACTTATTGGTGTAATTGATATAAAATCACGATTTATGTGTGGGAACACATTAACTTTACTATCAAATGGTAGCAGTAGCCATTTGCCTCCATCAGTTTTCACACCTATGGGTATGACGTAATTCTCATGATGTACAATGCAATGTGTGAACCATCAACTAAATACCGTATGGTAGAAGCTAGAAGTTTGATGATATAGGCCTTTAAAACTGTGTGCATTCATTTTGATATTTATATGATGATTGTATAAAATTTCTAAGACTTTCAATTTGTAAATCACCTAAGAAAATTGCATTTCTGCCTTCAAGACAATCAATATAATTTTGTTGGAATAAACTATAAAATGAGTATGGAGGATTCAATTTAAGAAACTTCTAAATAACAATCACCTTTGCTCTAAAAACCATTCATGGGGCTGACTATGGAGGATGTGTTTTTAAGCAGGTCTACATGATCCACCTATCTCACCTTTTCCCACAAGAAAGTGGCCAGCTTTACATTATGTAGATCCTTTGTACATTTCAAAAACCAGCAGCACAGCGAGAGTTTTGCACCGCATTGGCTGGGGAGACTGTTCGGCATGGACATTTCAATGCCAGACTAGCACCGACTTTCGTGCCTCTTAACCTGATTCCTTGCTATATAGCTACTATGCAGCGTTAAACAAACACTCCGAAAATCTGAGCCCAACTATCCTAACAAACAGGACAGCAGTGAATGCTTATCGCCTGATGTTGTGTCACTCTTTCATCACCCTTAACTACATCCTGAGACAGCACACAAGCTGCTCAGAAGCTATCAGGCACCACTCGTCGGTAATGAATAATGGGAAGTCAGAGCCAATCAATGCTGTTGAGCAGCTCAGAGAACCTGTAATTATAGGGTGAGCAGCTCAGTGTGCGTGATATACTCACTGTAGGGAGCCAGATGTGTTTTAACCTTTTATCTATCCACATGCTGGCCTGTTTTTGTGTTGATATGGACTAAAGGTTTCAAGCATTCTATCTAGTTCAAGATGCAGTTTTGTATTGCGATTTTATAGGAAAACATCATATATGTGTACCTATGTTAATATTATCTAGTTATAATTAACCCCACCATCTTGTTCATCTATGCTAAGGATCTCCTGAGACAACAAGTTGCATTATATTATCATGTTATAAAAACATTCATAAAACATTGAGTCTAGTGTCAATAATTTATCCAGACATGAAGAAATGGGTATGAAGACACATATTATGCACCAACAAATAACTGAATTCCCACTCTTCCACTCTGGCCCTGTGGACAAACATTGCGTGCCTCAAGCTTGTCAGTGATGCCAGCATCATATGCGTGGAGGCAGGTGCAGACACATTGATGCTGTGCCTCAGACCAGTACTGGGGCGGTAATGACAGCTAGCCTCGTTGTATTAGTACAATTAGGTCATGAGGTCATAACGTTCCTACACCATGCATCAGTGACTGGCAGTCGGCACTCAGTTCATTTTGTTTAAATATATAAAGGGGGAATGGTCACATGACCTTCCACTGTTGTCAGTGACCTGAAGCATGGATATCAGTACACCATCACCTGACTCCTAGCATGTGATGCCGTCGTCACCAGCCAGCTTCAGAAATTATGATTATTAGAGCAGTTAAAGAAGAGCATTCATTAATTGGTTCAATTGTAATCTTTTCAGACAAAACTAAATGTGACCCGTCTAGTGAAAAGACGCATCCGAGGGGATTTTTATTTCGGCTTTTGGCCTCCAGGGTGCAGTTTATGAGTAAAACACTTAAAAGTATAGCAAAAGAAATGCTTTAGCTCATTTTTTTTATAGGGAATCCAGTGGTATGCTCAGACTCATTTCATCTCCACTGAAAAAGTTCCATTTATGGAATGCAAAAGAAGCATTCATTGCCATGGAAACATACAAAATTATCTACCTGAAATATTTCAGCTCAAGATATCTCATTTTAAAGCCGGTGACTTAACCATTTAAAGCCTTTATTCCTCCTGGATGCATGTTTCATTGATAATCATTTGCTAATAGGTTTAATCTCATATCATGATTAACCTTTGAAAAGCGCCCATATCATAGCTGTTGTATTGCCTTTTTCATCTTTTTGACATTCTATGAAATAGCTGTATCAGAATGGGGACCACAGAGTCGAATAGAGTACATTTAAAACTTGAGTGAATCACCTTAATTAGTGAACAATAGGAAACGGTGGATAGTGCAGCCTTCCCCATCCATCTGTAGGTGGCAATGAAAAAATAACAATTAGAAGAAAAGCAGGTTAATCTTAAATGATATGCTGTCACCAAGGATTCAGGAATGAGTAAGAATTAGGGTCTTACCGAAGATGCTTTACTACTAGACAACTATACTAAAATGCCCAGAACTAAGCATCTTATAGGTTAGATACACCATATAATGTGAGAGGTTTACAGGATTAAATGGCTTTCAGGACATACAGATCAAAGCAGCACCTAAAGGGGAACCTTATGTTACTGTAGGGCTTCTATCAGGGAGTATATTATTCCATCCCATGAAATGGGAGGAACCATACTTGTTTTACAGATTAGCCCATTAAGGCCTAGCATCGACTATAGTCGACACCATGGCAGGCCTAGCGTCGACTATAGTCGACACCATGGCAGGCCTAGCGTCGACTATAGTCAACGCCCTTTATATAGGATTAGTATAGGAATTGAAAATAGGCTCGTACTCTAGGAACTATACTTTTTTCAGAGGTCGTCCCCATGGCCAGGGCAACAATTTTCGCTCTGCCCTTAAAGGGTTAGAGGATGTAGTGTTGTTCAGTAAATATGTTGTGCGTTGGATTCTTTGAAGCGTTAGTAAGCTATTTATGTGGTAGATAAACACAGAGTTTGGTCACTGTATTCACTATATAGAAAGTGGACCGCATCAACTTACAACAGCTATACGCAATATGTTACCTGTGCTTTTCCACTGGCAAGACGAATCGCTTTGAAAAAATCCTCTAGTATTTCTAATGTTATGGAGGAAAAGACTATGCAAACATTATCTGTGGACCCTATATTTACTGCAGCCTGGAGGCATTTCCATGGCAACCTTGGATTTTATGTAATATATGTGTGCAAAGGCGGAGGTATGGCAGATGGGTGAGTCACTTTTCCTTTAACATTGGATTACAGCACCCGCTTTCTAGTATAGTGGTTATGGCGTTCGCCTGTTACCAGGACATCTAGGGTTGGCTCCCCATAGAACCACAACGGTTTTAACTAGAAATGTATGGCTAGGTGGACTTTGAATATCTGCCAACAACCTTCAGACAATTACTTACATGTCCAGATTCTAACCAAATGCCTCTTGGTCTGGGTTAAATGCTCTCAGAGTGCGGTTATACCCATATAACTGAACAGGGCTATGATAAAAAAAAAACAAGATTCAGGCGAGATTTGTGAGATAAGAGAAAATAATTGATAACTAACAGTGATAACATTAGGTCTTTCCTTGCATCATCATGTAAAACAAGTCTGCCCTCACACTGAAAACATTAAAGAATCATGGTTATCCTTTTCTGTTTTCAGTAAACCTTTTTTCAGATAAAGATCCCTGCACCTTACAGTAGTAGCCAAGATCCTAGATGTTCTAAGAAAACATAAATAGTCAACAAATATAATATGAAGGTTACTGCTCAATCTATCAGAGGAGCTATCAAGATGTCTCTAACTGGATTATGTAGCTACAACAACAGGAAGGCAATTTACAAAGGAAACAGCTACTTTTATGTAAAAGGGTAACGAGAGAGGTAGAGATGAGAGATGATGGTTAATGGAAACATAATATTCTGTACCATAAGACTGCACAGAATCTACATAGTATAATAGGGCCAAGCAGAATGACATTTATTTTATGTGAATAACTTCTTCCCGTAGAGATAGCATTGCGCGGCCGATTGCCACACCCCCAGTGTCGTAACGTGTGTCGATACACCACAGCGGCAGATCCACCACTGCAGCCTCGTTCTGGGTGCATGTAAACATTCAAAATGGCGGACCGGCGCTCGTACGGGGAACTACGGTACCAGATTTTGATAATTTCTCCTTATTTAAACCCCCTAAAAACATAAAATAAATATAGAACTAAACTCCCCTGGTGTCCTCGGTGGCCGATCCACCCCTCGGGGGGTGCTCTCCCCCTCGTGGTGGATCGGCCACCTCGTACACCACGGTCGTTTAGTTCTATCTATGTATTCCCAGACAATATGCTTCCAGTTGGCAGTACCTGCATGTGGTTATCCATCATGTCTGTGTCAGTGATGGTAATTTTAAGCAATTCATGCGTACTGCAGATAATACATTTATATTTCTTATATGATATTTCTAGCACTCCAATGATAACTATTGTATACAATTTTAAATATTTAGTGAGCACAGATCACAGTGATTATGTGTGAGAACATTAGTGGGCCACACCTCTCAATAACCTTTGCTGAGTGCTGACTTGGTATAATAGCTATTTCCTAACACTGATGCTTCTCCATTATTAGAAACATTTTAGAAAATATCATGAGAATAACTTTTAATCAATGTAACATGGTTTAATGGATGTCTCTGCCCTTGCATCAGCATTTTTCTGTCAATATGACACAACGTCAGTTTTTCATTTGCTTAATCTGTCAGAGTCTGCTCATTGGAACAGACTTTGAGTGAATGTGAATGTGAATGAAATACATGAGCACATTGACAAATTCCTTTCTATCACACAGTGTATTAACCCATTCAGGCCTAATGTTCCTAAAAGTCGACATGGAGGCCTATTTTTGGCATATCTTCAGAATCCTCACATTTCTTCAAGAATAAGTCAAACTTTACCATTTTTTCTGAGTCGGACATATGCTAGGTGGTGTCTTGGGGAAACTGAATTTCCCAAACATGAGGGAAAATACAATAAATGCCATCCCAATTGAACAATATTTAATCAGAAAATCATAAAAAAATGTAAAATTTCAGTGAAAACCTATTTTTGATATTTTTCCATGCAAAGAAATAGGGCAGAAGAATTGTCTGTATATTTGGTCCATTTTCAACAAATATATTGGTTGCCATAGCAACCAAAGTTCTAAAATTAGTGATTTTGCATGAATTTGGTTGCCATGGTAACCAAATAGAAATGGTACCATGTGACCTTGTGGATCATTCTATTTTCAGAATTTGAAAATTAAAAATAATTGCTACAATGTGCACTTTATTTCATCTCAATTGATAAAGGGGTTCCTGAAATATGCATATTTGAGCTTTGATCGAATCATTATTTTTGAGAATTTGAATGCTATGTTATCCAAGCTATATCTCCCTTATCATGATAGATACGGACAATCAGGATTCCGGGATTTTATACCCATGTGTTTAGCTTAGACCATCACCATTTCTAGTAGGAATATCAACATGATTCAAACAGTTTTTGAAAGGCAATGATGCCACCTAAGGCCCAAAATTTAGTGTAAAACACTATAGACCTGAATGTGTTGATCATAATACAAACAGTTTTAAGGCACACTTAAATTGGATGCATGTTTTTTTTCCTAGGCATTTTCACTTTTTCATGATTTCATGCAAGCCCTGCAAGGATCCATAAATCATTACATTTCTTTTGCAACATGGCTAATTGATAAGTAAAACCCATTTACTCATGTTAATACCTGTATTTCCCTTGTCTTTTCATTCCCTCTTTCCTGTTTCTTTATCCCCTGCCTGTTTCCCCCCAGCCAATTAGATGAAGGTGATTGAATAAAAAGGCAGATGTTTTTGGGTCTAGAATGCATTTTGAAATTAGGTATTAGTGTCATTTTGTAATGTATATTTAATCATGAGGAAGCAGGAAGATTCTTAACCAGTAGGAGAATTAGTTACAAACACTGGGAAAATATTCTTACTCACATGAGTCTAGATCCAGACTCAGACAATGTCACCAAAATGAGTATTGTTTGAGACTCAGCCTGATCCTTGAAGGATATTCAGGCAGATCCTGGGGTGATACTCTGGCTTTGCCTGAGTATCATAGAAGGATCAGGCTCAAACAATACTCATTTTGGCGACATTGCCTGAGCCTGGATCTAGACTCATGTGAGTAAGAATATTTTCTCAGTGAATTCATTTTTGAGTACTCTTAATTTCAATTTTGTACCATGCTATCCTTTACTTGCTAAGCTGTAATTGCTCCACAAATCTATAGCCAAAGTCTGACATGTACTGACACAGATATCCTATGGCTCCATATCACTATATAGCTGCATTTGACAGGTCCAATTCCATAATCATTCAGCAGTACTGATGAAGCCCTTACCTGATGTCAGTTCCACCTGCGGCCTTCCCCTATAACTGACAAGCTCATCACGGAGAACCCTTTTTTTTTAGATATAGAGTGTGGCATATTGGATTTGGGCAGTTCACCTGCCAGAATATTTTCTTTTACATATTCTTATAGGTAGGACAGCAGCTAATTCCAAAGGAGGTATCACATGAATGGGCCATACACATTCCATTTATATATGTGTTATAATGTGAGAGGTATATAGCAAATGTGGTCAGGAGTCAGAGGACTTTAATGAATAAGTCTTGAACATCAGACATCTTACCTGTGTGATGCCAATCCCATACACGTAGGACTGTAATGATTAACATGGGATTTGGGGGCATTCGGCACAGCAATTGATTGTGATTATGTGCAGAGTGTTTATTCAAAAGTAGTGCTGTAACCTTGTCTGTATCTCTCATGCAAGTATCTAAACTGTTTGAATCTAAACTCCTAGTATTACATATGTTTAAACTTTAATTATCTAGACATGATTGGCAAAAATGTTTAGGTGATTAGAAGAAAGGTGTTTAATTCATAAATGTGTAGTACGTGAAACACCTAACTGACGTATTATGTTTGGGTTTTAAACATGTTTAGACCTAAATATGTTTAAAACCTAAACACCATTTTTGCAGTGTAGGTCATTTATTATCATCTTTTTTCAACATCAACTTGAATGACATGACTCAACTCGTTAGCTGAGGCATTCAGTCACCAAGATCATCTTTTCACTATGGGCATATTGATCGCTGGGCTATTGATCAATAGTTTTCCGTCTATTTGTGATTTATTAAGAACGTGCTGGAAAGGAAATGAAGTTGCATCCATCAGCCTTTTTGCCTCCAGCAGTCTACTTGTGCAGATGTGCTATGCCAATGCTATATTATATGTATGCAGACAGGTCCTTTATTCTCTCAGCCATGTGCTTGAATAGCTAAAGCGTACACCATGCACAACCGACTCACCCCAATCCAATAAATGGATTATAACAGCGTATTGGCTAGTGTCAGAAGTGATGCATTTAAATGATCCTAATGCCCCACAGACTTATCTTATAGCTGATTCATGGTACCAGAGGAATATAAATGAGACAGGGAGTTGCCTATCAGAATGAATGAAATGTGGGAGAATTCCCACTAGGACTGTTGACAAGATATGCAGAACCAATTGTATACCCTGTGTGTGCCAGATTACAATGTAACATATATCATACATCGGAAGTGTCGGTCATTATACCTTAATTCACTGTAGAAAAATAGCTTTTGGAGCCCTGGTTGGATGGACTAACTGAAACTATTTCCTGATTAGGCATTGCCTACACAGGCTGAAGCAGATCATTTACTTCCTACCTCAGAAAAATCTTCAGATACTAATGGGTAGTTGTGCTTCAAGTACTGCACAAGTAATTACATATCCCTGTCTCCCACGACATCGAGCCAGTGCAATTCCCATTTCTCTGTTTTTCTCCTCATTCTAAATTGGACATTGATAATTATTTTTATGTTGCTGGACACCATAATAACAAAAGTCATGATGTAAGTTTTTTGGCATGCTGCTGCTTTTATAAACACAAATCAATCAAAGCTACAAAAAAAGCTGATATTATCAATTCATCATTTTTGTTGACAGATTAGTGGATATCAAAGTGTTGACTTTATTACTGTGATATAGGATTGAAGGCCAGTGTTGGAATTTAAGCCTGTGCTAGGTCGTGACAATCAGCTAGTCGGGCAGATGCTTTTTCTGCAAGTTAGTTTTCAAATCTGGAACCTCATTTCATTTGCACGTGTCGGCTAGTAAATCCTTCACTCATATGTCACAGCAACTGGTCGTACCTTGCCATCAAATCATGTATAGTTCATCAGTCACACGGTGTGAATCATATTGGGTAGTCATACAGGGGAATCACTAGAAATAGAGATGTACAAACACTTCTCAATTATATTGTGAACATTGTCTAAAACACTAGCATATATGCGTTAACATATCTGCCTGCACCTGTAATGGTGCGCATAAGAGTGTGTTAGAACAAGTTTGTTTAATAAGAATATCGCATGGATGGCATTTCTCAAGATACTATGAGTTACTAATTTTTATTACACAACCTCTGTGATTTTGGGTGCTTTTTCTGGATATTCCCATTCTGATACCTATCGATATTGCAGGTCTTACATGTCCTAACATGTCACATGTCCCACCATGTCATATGTTACATGTTAAAACCCATGAAATTTTCATTGCCAGGGTAGGGGTCGAACCTGCAGTCTCCTGATCCCAAATCCAACTCCCTATGCAGTGCGCCACAGGGACTGTCGAGTGACGCTTGGTTAGAATCAGGTCTGTATAAGTTATTGATATGGTTGGGTCACCCCACAACAACTCTCACATGCACAAGGTTAGAATAGCATTATAATTATAGACGACTGCTAGATGCGTTCAAACCAAGCCAAGCCAGGCGCTGAGGTGTGACACCGGTGGTCTAGTGGTTAGCGCATTGTGCTCAGCTGATAGAGGTAGGCTGGATGAGTTCCGGTCTGGGTGAATCTTTTTTTTCACCGTGTCTACACACACTATGGCAGGCTTCGAGTCCCAGGGAAGGATTTTTATTTTCAACTTGTTTTTATTGATATTCTATTGATTATTTATTGATTAATCGTGTAATAAAAACAGTGTATCATAGGATATTGTAACTTGTGGCCTACGGCCACTCGTTTCCATGTCCTATGATACACTGAATTCGGTGCATGTTAGCCCATTCATTACTCTCTTAATATTACTACCTTATAGCCTAGTTGTACAGTGTAGTGCCTCCAATCACATCTTCATAGAACTCAGTAAACTTTTCCCATTCCTTGACATACCTCCTATAGAGAAGAAGGTGAGGGAACCTGACATTATATCTCACATATTGCCATTGAAGGCAAAGGGAAACAGAAAGGATATGATGACATGATTAAAACATTAATACCTGATACAGAAGCCTTCCATACCATGGGTAGATCTGAAGATAGTTGTACCTGGGAGATCAGCAATACACCTCTAGCCAGTACAGCATGTGAATTAGCACATTACTTGCATCAAAACAATGTCATCTGTCAATGTCACAAAGTAAACTTATTAGTGCTAAGTATGGAAGCACTACTTCCCAATAAATAAGTAAGCCATTATCTCTATACAAGCCTGTACATGACATAGCCTTTGAATAAGTTATCTGAAGGTGGGATACTAAGCTGGCAAAAGAGCACTAAAGGGAGCGACAGGGGACTCAATGTGTGCCATAAATCCCAGCACTGTATGGTGCGGTCTCCAGTGACTTTTGTGGAATGGCCGATATAATGTCTGTACCTATTGTCAAAGTGTGTCCTGTTGGCAATACAAGAAAGCAGCTCTTTCAGCAATGGGCTGTTTGAATGGTTTATACTAAAGGATTCCTGTGCTTTGACATTTAGAGGCATTAGTCTCCTGAGTGTGATTAGATGGAAGGGCCACATTCAAAAGCTGATGCACTATTACTATTGGAGCAGTATTAAGTGGTTGATCATTTTGACACTGAGAAAAGTGATTGCACAATCAACCTTAGTGTAGCCTCATAATTCGGGGGCAGGCAAAGTTTTTTGAACCCTCTGACCAGTTAGGGTACGGGAGTTGGGGACAAAGAAAACTTGACACTTGAGAAGGGGACAATTTCTTTTTCTCATTTATTATCCAAGTAGAAACCCATCACTCAGTTATTGTGATAAAAATTATCACTCCCTAAGTTATGTTATGGTCAGGCCATGTTAAACAACATGGCTGAATGCCTTTGTGTTAAATACTCTTTCAGGCAGAAAATTGAACTGTCAATCTGTCCCATTTATTTAAACCATTTGCAGTAAACCTAATGAATGTACACACTCTGACCTTGACCTTGAAATACTCATGTAAGGGTTTGTGGCCTTACGGACCTGGGGGGTTCGGGTCTTACGATTCGAAAAGAAAGAGTAAGACAGTATTCCAAGTGTATGCCAACGGTTAGTTTTATTTCTTATTGTACACTCACGGCTGCCGGATGATGTCAGAGAGGCAGCTAATATTAAGGAATAATGGTTCACATGGTGTGGAGGCCAGAAGGGCCTCTGACGTAGCGGCTGAGCCCTGGGCTTTATATACGGACCCAGGTGTTCGTCGTCAGATGTCCCCACAGACCCGGATCAGTGCTGCCACCTATCCGGAACCTGAGGAACGTCCGACGACTCGACTCACCCGCCACGTCAGACGGTACCCAACTCCTATGGTTTAATAACGTGTACCTCTACACCACTCCCCCAGACATTTAGGAGGGTGTTATAGTTATAATAATATTACTAGGATAACATTTCTATATGTCTAAACCTTTAGTAATAGAGGTACAACCATAGGTATAACATTAACACCAAATTGAGTATGAAACGAATGTCATATATATATATTCGATAGTGAATCTAGTTACAAATAACAATTAGAATGTCGAAGTATTATACGAATTACTTGAATAAGTGACAGTTGTGTGAAGCGGAACTGTTAGTTAAATTACTATACCATATAATATTATATTATATCTACGGTATAATTAATAAGACAAGTAATATGAATCGTATACATGTGATAATGACAGTTATATGTAACGGAACTGTCGATAATAAATAAATCACATAATAACATCCGTATGTGTGTTTGTAGTTATTAACACCACATTTAAATATATAGTCTTGAAGAAGACTGTTATAGTAACTTCACTATATAATGACATGTCGTATATTATTAGCATACGAATCCGTTAAGGATTCCGTGAGTAGTACGAATAGGACCATTTATACCATACACTTGAAAAGAAAAGAAAAAAATTCACGGTGTAGTAATGAATATAATATTAATATATTATCACCGTGTACCTAATAACCTTTATAGCACCAGATCAATATACTTATTATACAGTTTGCCTCGCAGGACAATAATGTGTGTTTTCTGGTGAAGTTTAACGGATTCTTATAATATGAATATCAATAATAATCAGAGATCCGTATCAAGAAATGTCTATGTACCCGTATCATAATATGTATCTAGTGGATATGCACATACATATAATATTATAGAAAAATAGAAATATGACATTATATACAATATACAGAAATTATAGGTGCTGCTGGAGTCTTCTGCTGTAATCCTCCGGGTACTAGTAGGTAGGTGTGGTCAGCTAACCACGGGATGGACGTGCTAAAGTTTATGGTTTCCATATATAGAGTGAACACGGTAGATGAATTTGGGGCAGCTACCCACAATCCTCTAGTAGTGCTAAAGTTTATAAGTAAATCCGAATGGCGTAGAATGTAGAATAATAGTCCGGATGTGTCAACTATGTAGAAAACGTAATCCTTTTTTAAGTTTAGTTGACATAAGTAGAAAATAGTCCAGTATAGGTTGATCCGGAAGTAATAGTATTAGTTGGTATGAGTCCATTCGGGAGTATAGATGAGTTGTAGAGGTAAATCGTAAAGTCCATCCTAGTAAGTGGTTAGCACGGGTAACAGCAGGAGTCTGGAACTGGTATCCGGATACATCTCACAGCAGCAAGTCTACTATCGGATTGTTCATGGAAGAAGTTATAAATCCGAATAGACTATTCAGGGTGCAATAAGGGTTATACAGCCTGAATTATACAATAGACTGGTCATAATAGGGACCCGGAACACATGCCATAGGTGTTCATACACTAGTGAAGAAAACATTCGCAGACCTGCAGGGTTCCACAAAGACTATATCTGGTTATGGAGAAGAGAAAAAAAATTATGGGAGAAATAACCCGTAGCATGCTTAAGCGGATTTCTTAGCATGCTTCTTCTTAAGAAGAGCTAGAGCCGACTCGGGAGTGCCGACCCACTCGTCCAAGTCGACTCCGAACACCCTCATGAACTTAGTGTTCAGGTTGGTGTTCCGAGTTATCTCCTCTTTTACACGTTTCTCCAGTACGTGTACATCCATAGCTGCCTTTTCTAGGGCAGCTGCGGCAGCCTCCTCCTGGGCCTTCACATCGTCCCGGATGAGGGTCTCGAGGCGCTGCTTTTCAGCATCCGCGACCTCCTTCATACACAACAGGATGTCGTTTAGGAGACCCTGATGGAACTCGGTCGTTTTTTCGCGAACACACTTCTCCCAGTGAGTGTAAATAGCCTTCTGGACATCTGCCTCTCCCTGGCGAGATTTCTCAAACCAAACTTCCGCATTACCGGTTTTAATGGTAATAGCGTCTTTTGGTTTCGCAGGTGCAGCGACAGCCTTGGGAGGAGTCGAGGCGGCCTGTGGACCACTTCCGGGTTTAGGGCTTCCGGACACACCTGCCGTTGGTACACAGTAGGCAGGTGGTGCGTTTTGTTTCAATCCCATTTGCAGGTACATGTTCAACTGCTCCTGGGTAAAGGTAACTGGTGGGGCGGCTGGAGCGGATGCAGATCCGGCGGCAGCAGATGCGGTGGTCTTCTTTGGCATAAGGCGACCATCCTTTCCTACCACCAAGGTCTGGCTCTCAGGTCCAGGTCCCTGGTTTAAGGACGGAAAGTTTCGAGAACTAACTTTCCCAGGCTTAGATACGGCTCCAGCGTATCCGGCAGGTTCGGGCTTCTTGAACACCGGAGTGCCCTGAGCCTGCTCTGCGGGGTGCCTAGCCAGAGGGGACCTGGAACGGTCCTCTGCTCTGACTTTCGGTTTAGTGGTGCCCTGACCATTACCGTTGCCGCCACGGTTCTGATCTCTCCTGCTCCTTTCACGAGCTCTCTTTGCATCCTTTCCGGATTCCTCGCATTTCTGCCAGAGAGACTCGTGCATGTCCAGTTTACCCTTTCCAGGAGTCAGGACTATCTTTGCTCGGAGTTTCGAATCCTTGGTCTTCGGAACTTCGCAGAGGACTTGGTCCCCCGGTCGGATCTTAGACCAAGCATCCTCGCTCAGACTGTCGAACTCTTTCATGAGTTCCTGATGAAGCTCCATGATGCGCTTCCGTGCCCCGTCCAAACCTTCTGCGTGGCATTTCTTCTGGTGTCTAGCCAGATCACTACGTCGGTTGTATTGCACCTTCGTAGTACACTTCTTGCCCTTCTTACCATAACTCGGATCACAGATGTAAACCGGGTGATGGTGGAAGTGGGCCTCTACCAGATGCCGTTGAAACCGGGCTGGAGTACTCCAGGTCCGGATCGTGACATCACTCGCATCCTGGCAGATAGAGAAGGGACAGGACTTTTGGTCGTCACCGTACCACTTCTCTAAAGCCCAACGCAGCTTCCTCCTCTGGGTATAAGTGTAATACCCTTCGGTGTGGTTTAGCATAAGCCACATCTTTCGATAGGCTTTGCTCGGATTGGGGTCCTCGTCCGAAAGACGCATCCAATCTTCATCGTCTGACTCATCATTTTTGTTGACTGAGTCCGGGCAGGCATAGAGGGTAGAGCCGTCCTTCTTTACTCCATACGCACAGTCGGAGAAGCACGTCGGAATCCGGGATTTGAATCCGGACTTGGCGTTAGCCCAGCGTTCGGCCTCGGTTTGAGTTGATGGAGTGGCCTTCTCATCATACTCAACCGAGGACTCGTGCACAGACTCCTCGTCAGACGATTCAACCTCCATGGCAGAACTACCAGTGGCTGAAGTGCTGGGTTTCGGCTCGGCTCTAGCAGAATCCGGAAGATTCTTAAGCTTCCGAGCAGCGGACCTTCGGTTCTTGCTGACCTTCCAGTCTTCCTCCGGTTCCTGGGTTCCGGATGCGCTGGAGGTCGAGGCTTCTACCTGTGTGGTAGTACTGCCGGTGGCTGGTGTAGCACTGGCTGAACTCCTGGTGGCAAGTTTCAGGTCGGGGATAGGAGGTGCGGGTACTTCCGCGGCCCTCTTAGCCTCTTCCTGAGCCTCCCGTTCGGCAGTCATTCGGCGGATGAAGGGCTGCGCCTCGGTCCAAACCGATTAGTGACGTGTTCTGGACGTCCACTAATTCTTGCTCGGTAATATAAATACCTTCATCCCACTGCTCGAAGTTAGCAGTGGTCTCCCGATACTCCTTAGTGGTCCGGTACTGGGGCCGGGTAGCACAAGGGCGTGGGTAAGTCTGCCCCTCGGAATCCGAGACACAGCCTACCCAGTTAATATTCGTAGCCTTGACGTTCCACAGGGACTTGTCAGGCTTCGGGTACGTTCCGAGCTCGAAGGCTCGGTTGGCTTCATACACTGTCTCGCGGAAGTCAGCGTCTACCATAAGTCCCCGTTGGAACCACGGCCAGTCTCGAAGCCACTCGGGAGGCGTCCTGGTCAGCTGATCGGGAACCATAACGCCCTCAACAGCTATCCTAACCTTCGGGTCCCACCTGACTGGTGTCCCGTCCGCGTAGGTCACTTGTGCCTGCAGTTCCGGGTGGACATACAGGTAGCGACCATCGTACTCTACTGGGAACGGGTCAGCCACTGCTGGCTTCCACTGGTCCTCCGCGCCGTCGACTTGTGTGGTCTCGGACTCTGTCGCTGCGGGTTCAGCACTCGCAGTCGCTCCGGATCCCTCTGGTGGGAGTGGAGATAACATCTTCTCTGGCTCATTTAGTGAAAATGAAGCCAGTTTCTCCTCGAACGAGCGATCCGTGGATTCCTCCACGTCCATCATCTCGCTCTCTTCCTGTGTAACAGGCGACAAAGCTTCCGGAAAAGCTTCTGCGGATGGAGTCAGCTTATCCGGGTCACCGGATAGCTTGGCTGCAGCTACGGATTCCTCAGCCATGACTGGGGAATCGCCCATGGGAGTAAACTACTCCTTTTTCCGGCTTTTACGGCGCCGGGGCCGACACAAACGGAGTCTGTCTACCAGGAGACAGACTCTGGAGGAGCAGCGAGGGGTTTGCTAGCCGGTAAAATCCAAGAAGGGAGCGAGCTCGACCGTCTTGGACGTTACCGAAAAACAATATGGCGACAGGCCAGCATTCGTGACGTCATTTCCCCGTTGCGCGCGGGGTCACGAGAGGTCAGCAGAGACTGGACACTGTGACGTCATGCGGATACGCACGTGCTACAGGCTGTACATCAACAAACTGATTGTTTTTAGGTAATTATCGCTCACACTGATGACTCGTCTGGGGATTTAAGTGGAGATTATGGAAAGCTTAAGCAAATCCACCGGATTATCCGTCCACTACCCATTGGTACATCATGCGGCGGCGACAAATAAGCCTTTCGGGTCAGTTGTCATCCGTTCATCTAAATGTAAACATTACACTCGTTGTGTATACAGGTTAGGTCACTGCAGTCCTCTGGGCAATTCGGGGGCCTTCTCGGATAGTTCTTTATCGGACCTGACAGTCTGAAGAGCTTTCTCTAGATGCTTCTTAGCCTTAGAAACACCTTTCCTCTTCTTTTTGTCTTCACCTGCCGAGACTTTTTTAACTCCCCCACGCTTAATCGGTGTTGGCGTGGGTGTCACTGATTCGGAACACTTCTTAGGCCTACCACGGCCTCGCTTCACTGTAGTGTTCTTTACCTGGTCTATTATGCGATTCTTGTTCAGGATCTTTCCGGAACCTTCACCATACATTTCTGTGGAGGTCTCCCTCCCAGACCATTTCCTTAATCTAGCCACATTAGACTTATAAAGTCGACCAAGGTCAGATTTGATAATTACGGTACAGTCACTGATAACTTGTGTTATAGTAAAGGGACCATCCCAATTAGACGCTAATTTTATGTGTCTAAGTGGTTCATGTAATCTGAGAACTCTGTCTCCGGATTGGAATTTCCGATACTTTAGATCGGTATCGTATCCTACTTTCTGCCATTTGGCACTTTTCTCCAAATCAATTCGGACAGACTCATATGCTTTTTTAAATCTGTCTCTTAAGCATTCCACAAAAACTACATGGCAAGGTAGTTCCGGGTCCATCCCTACAACTCCAAATACTAAGTCAGCAGGCATTATCAGATCCTCTCCGAATACTAAAAGGTTCGGAGTACAATTTGTACTTGAATGTACCGTACTGTTATAAGCTGTTATGGCGTTGCTCATCCCAGTCGTCCATGTGTTCATTGACGAGTGACTTTAGGACTTGGATAAGGGTTTTATTGAACCTTTCTACCAATCCGTCGCTTTGTGGCCTATACGGGTTGGTTCTAGTCTTGCAAATAGCTAAGTATTCGCACATACCCTGCCAGAGATTTGATTCAAATTCTCTGCCTTGGTCACTGTGTAACATCAATGGTACACCGAAACTTAGTACCCAACCTTTTACAAAGGCTTCGGCACAAGTAATTGCTTTGTGGTCCGGTAGTGGAAATACTTTAGTATATTTCGTATAATAATCACAAACTACCATCATACAGGTATTATCATTAGCGGTTGTATTAAATCCACTAATAATATCTACCCCGATTCTTGCGAATCTAACTCCGAAAAGTTCTTGGGATAGGGGAAGTTTGCCCATCCCAGGGTCGGGGTTTGTTTTTACAACAATCTGGACAGGTGATTACCCATCTTTGCAAGTCCCGTGTCATGCCAGGCCAATAGTATTTCTTGGAAAGTCGTGCTAACGATCGTTTCCTTCTGAAATGACCACTGGTCCGATGTCCATGACAGAAGTACATAATGTCATGCCTCATAGCATGTGGTATCACCACTTGCATGATTCTCTCACCATTATTGCATGGCTTCCAACGGTATAACACGCCTTTCCGGACTTCAAGCTCGGTCCATTGAGCAAGAAACCTTCTCATTTCTCGATTTTCCAGAGAGACCTCCGGTCTAACTGGACGTATACCCTTTGGTACCAATTGCAGTAGCTGCACAGTTATCGAGTCAGCTTCCTGGAAATGTCGTATGTGATCCATAGACCAATCCAGTATACTGGCAACTAGGGGTACGAATGGTCTTCGAATCCCTGCTAACACTGCCCTATGAGCTCCACAATCAGTGCAATCCGGATTATCACATTTCCGAATTGGTATTCGAGACAAAGCATCAGCATTTAAATGCTTAACTCCGGGTCTATGCTGAATCTGTTGATGTTCAAGCCCATATTCGGATAAATGGGCTAGCCATCGGCCTAACATTCCTTCAGCATCTCGGAAGTTCAGTAGCCACCTTAAAGAGGAGTGATCCGTACGTAAAGTAAAGTTCGTTCCCCATAGAAAATGTTTGAACATCTTGGTATATACGACTACTGCTAACAACTCTCTTTTGGTTGTGCAGTAATTGCTCAGTGTGTTGCTGGCAAAGGCAATCGGTACTTCTCTCCCATTTTGGACTTGCGAGAGAGCTGCACCAATGCTATCATTACTAGCATCAGTATCCAGTATGAAATGATCCGTTTCATTCGGATATTGCAATACAGGAGTATTCGTGAACAGGTCTTTTAACTTTTGAAAAGCGGTTTCCTGTTCATGCGTCCAAGGAAATTTTTCCTTGCTACTTCCTGGAGTCCAGTTAGCTATTGCTTGTAATGGATAACTGACTCTAGAATAATTCGGAATAAATTCCCTGTAATAGGAACAGAATCCTAAAAAGGACCTCACTTCTTTGGGTGTTTTAGGTCTATTCCAATTCGTAACTGATTCGATTTTTTCCGGATCAGCCTTTATCCCTTCATCACTAATGATGCGGCCCAAATAATTTATGGACTTTCTAAACATGTGGCATTTCTTAGGTTTCAATTTGAGACCATTAGAAATAATACGTTCTAGTACCATTTTTAGGTTATTAGAACACTCTTCGAATGTTTTTCCGAAAACTATGACATCGTCAAGATATACAAGACAACTTTTCCACAATAAATCACTTAGAATTGTTTCCATTATGCTTCAAATGTTGCCGGTGCATTGCACAATCCAAACGGCATTACGTTATATTGGAATAGTCCAATATGACTCGAAAATGCAGTTTTCTCCATATCTGAAGGGTTCATTCCCACTTGCCAATAACCTGATTGCAAGTCTAGGGTACAAAACCAACTGTTCCCTCCTAAGGAGTCAATGGTTTCGTCTATTCTCGGTAATGGATACGAATTCTTTTTCGTTATTCCGTTCAACTTCCTGTAGTCTATGCAAAAGCGGATAGTACCATCTTTCTTTGTTACCATACACACAGGACTACTCCATGGACTATTGGAAGGGACTATTACATCCTGTTCCAACATCTTGTTTATCTCATCTTCAGCTACTCTCTTTTTCGCTAAAGGTAACCGTCTATACGGTATCTTAAAGGGTGCAGCATCTCCAGTATCTATTTTATGTAATATCTTATTTGTTGTACCTAGTTTTTTACCAGGTTTGGCAAAGGCAGTATTATACTGACAGAGCATCTCATAGAACTCTTTCCGGTGTTCTGGATCTTCTAATGAAGTTTCTTCATACAACTTAAGTAAGTCTTCCAAAATTTCACCATCTCCTGTTACCTTTTGTAAGCTTAGCTTACTATCCGTTACAGTTTCCGAAAGGGTCACGTTTCCAAAAACTTGTCCCTTTTTCAAGTAGATAGTACTGTTTCCAGTATTGGAGACAGGTACTACCGACCAGGATGCATTCGCTACTATCGTGTCTACAGAATTTAATCCGATACTTGACAAAGTAACTACATCCGGTTCTATCACTGCAGGTTTATTACGCATTGCAGGATCACTTCTTACAAGCACATCACAGGCTACTCCCAGGGGGATTCGTACAGTGTGTGCCACACTAGCCATACTGCTCACTTGTCTCAGTACACATCTAACCTTTACGGGATACGGGTATCTCACACTCAACACTCCTGTTTGAGGTTCCAACACAGCACCATACAGGGATGCGAAATCCAACCCAAGTATCCCCTCATCTGCTATATCCGCAACGGTGGCGCTCATGACATAGTCATGTATACCATCCAACTGTAGTTTCACACAAGTTCTACCATACGTTTGCAAGGTACTGCCGTCGGCCGTCTGAGCACTTCCTCCCGATTTGAGAGTATCATGTTCATCCGGTATAAGATCGTAGAACCCCCTGGAGATACAAGAGTGGCTAGCTCCCGTATCCACAAGGAATTCGGCAGATCTTCCGTTAACAGTGAGGCAAACATACCACCGCCTTCCGTTTAGAACAGAGGGCATGTCCGTGACGATCGGAACGTCATTTTTCACACCAGGAGTCGATCCACATCCTTTCAGGAATTCCAGACAAGGATGACCCGGGGGCAGGTGGGCACCACAGACCTTGGCTAATTCATAGCCGCCTGCCTCGTTACTGATATTGGGTTTCCCCTGTGCTCCCATGGCACCTGTTATATCAGCTTCCCTAACCTTCCGGGTGTCTACAACCACCTCGGTGTTAGGCGATCTTGTTACTACATGCGAACTATCATCACGGATGGTGATATCATGGCAAGATTTGTCACTGGGATCCCCTTCTTTGCCCCTCGGGAGATCCCTTTCTAGTTTTCCTCTGTACTTATCCCAGAGACACCCTCCTGTTTACGCGGGACAGGCTTCTCAGCCATACATTCGGGAGCAAAATGCCCTAGTTTCTGGCATCTGAAACATCTCCTCTGAGATTTGTCAACTCTTGGTCTCTTTAGAGCTTCTGTTAATCCGGCTATTAACGTTTCCATCATATTAGTCGGAGCAACAGTGGCTGCTACGGTTGGTTTCGCCGTAGAGGCTACACTGCCCGGTTGAGTTGATCCGGAAGCTGTTTTACCAGCGACAGATCCTCCTCTCCCTCTCGAATGAACCTTCCTATACCGCTTTTGTCGGTAATACTTTCCAGCTATCTGGACTGAACCAATATATTCTCCGTTTTCATCGGAGATATAGTCATACTCCTCATCAGCTTCATTCGATTCAACTGGAGCTAATTGGGAAGTATCATATACCGGAGCAGGTGTACCTCCATATTGGAATGGAGCTGCTCTTACTGGACTAGGTCCAAGACCTACCAATCGTTTCTTCATGTCATGTCCATCAATTGCTATGAACAGGTCACTGAAGGAAGTGTCATCTTTCCAAGAATCCCAGACCACTTGCTTGTGATCCGGATCTCGCAATCCACTGTAGAATTGTATAAACAATTCTTGTAGATAGCAATCATCATCATGAGCCCAATTTGGACGTGCTTTTGAAAGCAAATCCTGCAGCTCCAAACCAAAGACTTTGTGTGATTCCTTAGGTTTTTGTGTTCTCTTCTTGAAACTTACCCACGGATCTTCTCTAACGATTGATCCAAATAGGTATGCGGCACATTCTACCAATTGGTCATAGGTACCGTATAATCCGTAAGCTGCTCTCCATTGGTTGAGAGCTACTTTTCCGCCTTTATTTAACCAACAGATCAAATATGGCAGAGCTTCTTCTTTTGTCCAGCCACTACAATTGACTTCGTCGACAAAAGCTTGATACCTGTCCTTCCATGGATCATTAGAATCATATGGAGGGGGTATCCGTGCCTGCCTACGTGCCGGATTATTACATCCGCATAGTCTATCTGCTTCTCGCATGCTCCAGTTCATGACTTCCATGCCGTCTGCTCCCTTCCGGTAGCAGTCAATGCCAAGGTTTTGGATACATTGGCTCCTATCAAAGATGGTTTGCATCCCTGCAGGCATAGATGTTCTCCTATTTGGCTTCCTGCCATCTCCTCCTGATCCTGATCCTCCGGATCCGGATCCTCCTGGGCCGCCTGGAGGATTTCCTCCTGGTGGACCATTATTATTATAGCTTCCAGATGAACCGCCTGAGCATCCACCATTGTAACCGGCGTTTCCAGAAGACGCATATCTAGGGTAAGAATTATTTTGATTCCATACCTGGTTATAGCTATTACCATTTTGGTAATTACCATTTCCTGATGGATAATAATTATTTCTATATCCATAGGAAGATGTTCTTGGTTGATACGTACCGCCATTAGCATTGTTTTGTGGCGGGTTTGGTCTTAGGAAACGTCCATCAGTAGGACCATTACCAGAACCCGGAGGTGGATTCGGTAATCTTGGCACTGCTGGTGTACTGTGGCCGGGTTGGGGGAAATATGAAGGTGGTGTCAACATATGCCTCATTGGTCCGGGTGCTCTTGGTTGTGCCACGGGTGTATTATTATTAGTCCCTGTAGCACCATCGTGAGTCGCTTTAATTTTGTGACTCAAATCAGGTATGGGTGGTGCCGGACCTATCGTATCCAGCATCGGGGTTGCTGGTTTAGGTGCGGTTCCATTTACTGCGGTATTATCCAGTTTCTTGTAGATTCCGGATACTACATTCTTGTCAGCCCCATCATCAACGAATGGGCTGTATCTAATTGGGGTTGCATCTTTGGATGTCTTTCCCAACATTGTAGATACCACAGCTGGATCAATATTGCCTATAGTTAACTGGGTGGCTTCTACATATTTATCTAGAGTTATTGCAGTATTCTGCAATTCCTGAAGCTCATTTGTGAGTTTCTGTCTATCCTCCTCCAGTTGTTTGTTGTAAGCTATAATGCCTACCCGGATGGTTTCATTGTCTTCAGCTTGTTTACTACACTGAAGTTTCAATTTATCCAACTCGTCCTGATAGTGGCGAATTTCGGATTCGAATTTTTTCCTTATCAAGGTTTAATTGGTCGTTCGTATCTATGTATGTTTGGATACAAATGTGCCTATTATCATATTCCTTGTTGAATGATTCTCTCATGGAATGAAGTTTTAATTCTTCATTCTCGAGTTCCTTCATGTACTCACTCCTTCTGGCTTCGAATTCCTTTCGCATGCCGGTTAGGTCTTCTTCCAACTGAAGTTTTTCATGGAATACTTCGTCTTTAGCTTTGACCAAGGTATTTAGGTTCTCGTTCAAAGTTACATAAGTTTCATTCAACAACATGACATCCGGTCGTTTGAATTCCTCACCTTCCGGTACCGCATAGGTTAAGTCGCCATCTATAGCGCTGTAATCTAATATTGGTAATTCGGGCCTGGGTAATCTATAAGGTAGTTCTCCGAATGTTACCCTTTTTGGCATTGGTGCCGGATGTTCTGGGTTAGTACTACCACCAACTTCGAACATCGAATTACTTAACTCGTCAACAAGTGATTGTTGGCCTATTAAGTTACTCTGTCTCTGTATAGACTGTTCGCGTCGTACAGAGTCTGGCAGATTCTCCTCACTATCATTATAGTGGGGTCCGGGATCTCTCCAAGATGCAGATTCCGCATCTTGTGAGTTCGAATGGGTTTGGAGCATTAATGATCCATTTCCATTCTCTTGGGCAACCGATTGCCCTGCTGGGTTAGCTTCCCTGAGGGTGTCTAACCCATGTACTAGCCGTTCGGACGTTATAACGTCCGGGCTATACACCAGAATTAACTGGTCACGGCACCAGTGTAAGGGTTTGTGGCCTTACGGACCTGGGGGGTTCGGGTCTTACGATTCGAAAAGAAAGAGTAAGACAGTATTCCAAGTGTATGCCAACGGTTAGTTTTATTTCTTATTGTACACTCACGGCTGCCGGATGATGTCAGAGAGGCAGCTAATATTAAGGAATAATGGTTTACATGGTGTGGAGGCCAGAAGGGCCTCTGACGTAGCGGCTGAGCCCTGGGCTTTATATACGGACCCAGGTGTTCGTCGTCAGATGTCCCCACAGACCCGGATCAGTGCTGCCACCTATCCGGAACCTGAGGAACGTCCGACGACTCGACTCACCCGCCACGTCAGACGGTACCCAACTCCTATGGTTTAATAATGTGTAGCTCTACACTCATAAACTGAGGTGCTGTGATGATAATATGTCCTACCTAAACATATCAAGTGGGCATATTGCCTGCTATAAGCTTTAGCTGTGCCCTGCCCCAAAGTACATGTCTATCCACCTTTATTAGCCAATCAGCAGAACATAAAGTGGGCCCAATGTCATTGGAAGAATGGATAGGCCATCTCTAAAACAATAACACCATTAACATATATGAAATGAATCTTCTTACTGTTAAACATTGTGAATCAGGTGTACACCTATAAAATGCTCCGTGAGTTCATGCACCCACCTGTGACACCTACAATTATTCCACCCTAGTGGATGGAATAAATGTTTCCATTTGGAAACTGAGCTATTGACATGATTTATAAATAATTCATTTGAATTATGAACCAAATCAACAAGTTATTTCGGTGAAAGTCTCACCGAGGTCAAGCTATTTGCCAAGGTGAGATGTGATGTTCTTTTTATGTGACCTAATAACATGAAACAACCAATGAGTAAGTGTAGAACCATGTCAAGGGTCAAACAGGCTTGGGAAACATTGGCAAGCCTTCTCCATAGGGAAAACGTTGGCCTATCCTCCAACATTTCTGGTTGAATATCATATATCGTCAGGTTAGGAATAGTTATTACACGCCTTCTGTGATTTTTGGTGCTTTTCCTGGATATTCCCATGCACATACCTGTTAATATTACATCGCTTGATGCATGCATCATGACCTTTGTCAGTTGTGCTGTTATCCAAGGATAACAGACACCCGGTGCTGTTATCCATGGATAACACACACACCTTACATGTCATCTTACATGTCATATGTTACATGTTAAAACCTACAAAATTTTCATTGCCAGGTTAGGGGTCGAACCTGCACTCTCCTGATCCCAATCCAACTCCCTATGCACTGCACCACAGGGACTGACGAGAAAGTGTGGGTGTTTGCCTGTATATGTATAATGCCATTGCCCCTACCTTGTAATTAACCAGGTATGTGTATGGTATGAACACATTCAAAACAAAGTTGTATACATGATGAGATATGCTGCATTTACTTCATAAAAAAGTTTTCAAATTATGCGCTTTCTGTGGACTCCATACCCCCCTCACCTCCCCACCTGCATTGCCACCACCGTTGGACGATGGTCCAAAACCTGCACTAATCTCTGATCAGCCATCACTATGGCAACCAGGAGATAAGAAAACTCACTCGGGGGCAGTGTCCAACAGTGGGGAGTTGTCCAACAGTGGGCCAGGCCCCCATTGTCCACCAGTTGAGAGTTGTCCAACAGTTGGCCAGGCTCCTCCACATACAGGTTTATTATTGGACATAATTATGGCCAACATGTTCTCTAGTCCACTGTTGGTGTTGTGTTACCTTTCCCAAGCCCGTCTAAGGGTACCCCCACAGAAAAAAAAAACAAAAACGACTTACCTGTTCAGATCCCATGTAGTAGCGGAGTACTCCACTTTGTCTAATCGATTTTTAATAACACCATTAGCATATGAATTGAATCTTCTTACTGTTAAACATTGTGAATCAGATGTGCACCTATAGAATGCTTTGTGAGTTCATGCCAGGGCTTATAGCATTAGGGCATCACACTGGCAGGAATACCTGGTGGCCAATCTTTGCGTTGTGACTTTTCTTTTGCAATCAATACATGCAAAGCAAATGCTGCCGATGGTGTATTATTTTCTCTGATATAACTAGGAGAATTCAAGCATAAAAAAAGCATATCCTCATATCTACATGGATAGCCTTATCGTCTTGCCCATGATTTAGACATAGTTGTTTCTAAAAGTAAAAATAAGCTAAGCCTATAAGCTAAAATTTAATATGATACAAGTTAGATTTCAAATGTAGCTTATTACAACCTTTGGAATTATCATGTGGTAATTCTTATCACCACTATTGACAACACAGATGTAACATACCTGTTAAAATGTGTCAGGCAGATAAGATACATGAGGACAATTCAGCCACTCAGCTGTGGGTTTCCTATATGATGATGAACTCACTAAATTAGTCCTTCAAAGCTACTAGATTGTCAATTACTTCTATGTCCATTATATAGGTCTATTGATACAATGCAATAGTTAATTTGAATAGCTCATTACCTTTGATTGTTTATCAGTAGTATATACATGCAAACTGAGCGCAATGGATTAGCTACTAACTAGGTCATGACCTACTGGTAGACCGGAAGTGACCTAGTTTCAGCCAATCAGAGGGCTGGATTTGACAGGAAGTGACGTCATAAGGTCATGACCTAGTTTTTTTGACCAATCAGAGAGCTGGATTCCATTTGACCTAGTGACCTGACCTAGTTGCATAAATTAAAAGAATTGTGCAATACCTAGAGCTGACCTACTTGCAAACCGGAAGTGACCTACTAACCTACTTGCAAAAACGTATGACCTACGTATGAGGGTGTATTGCGCAATGCTTGTAAGAATTTACACAATGTTCTGATGCAATACTTTTATGGATTTACGCAATACTTATGACTCATTTTGTTATGTCTCTTCATTTCATGCATTAAAATAAAACACAACTCATTTATTTCACATAACAGATTATATTTTTATTAGACACAATATTTACAGATGAAGACAGATTTTCCATTTCCGGGGCGTGCAGATATACTACAAAAACATTTGTTGTGTGTGAATTTACTTGCTTGATACCAGCTTTGACCAGTGAGACTAGTTTTCCATGTGTTGTGGAAACAATAACTGTTAAGTTTGGCTATGTTAGATATAGCATGCTCGAACAAAGCCTGGGCCAGGAAGTAAGTTTGACTGTTTTTGGGTCCAGGTAAAAGACCAGATAAAAAACCATCCTTAAAGTTTACCTCAAAGGAGAAATGATTTTTCACTCCAGGTATACTTAAGGCATGAAGTTCCAGTGAGACCTGCAGACATGTGAAACAAATAGTTTTAGCAATAGCAGATACTTCCAGTTTACAATTACACTGACAAAACACTCCTACTATGGGATTACATTCTAACTCTTGGAGAGTAAGAGCAAACTTTCTTACACTTCCTAAAGTGTACCTTGTGTAGTGTCTTGGGCAGCCAGGTTCAGTGTGCAATTGATATACTCCTATACACCAATCATGAATTATCAAGTTAACTTTTTTCACTCGACAATAGTACATGCAGTTTCTGTAGGCGTCCCAAAAAGCTGAAGAGAAATATTTGTACATTTTAACACTAGTTATACAGTGGTCAACAGTGTCTGGTTCAGCTCCTCTAAAATAACCAATGTTTTCTCCAGGTATTATTTCCCAAAAGAAATTCTCTGAACATCCACATGCTACAGAACTTATATCATTGTCAGGTGTTATAGAAGAAGCTTGATTATATGAAGCAACACTTTGTAAAACTGGACGCATGTAATAGTCATAAGGTGGAGTTTCTGTGGTTTGCTCCACAAGCATAGCTTCTAAACTTTCCATGTTAAAATGGTTGCTTAAATCTAACCAGATACTAATAATCTGGTGAACGTGACGCTATGAGTTAGGAAATCTGGTACCACTTTTTTTTCTGTTCCAACTTAATTTCTTCAGCGCCGGATTTTTTATTTTTGTCGTGAACATGTACAGCGTTCACTTTTGTGAAAAGTTTTTTTATTTTTTGGGTGATACAGTTCACTTTTCTTACTTTTTTATTAGTTTTTTTTTCATGATACAGTACACATTTTTTTACCTTTGTTTTTTATTTGAAAAATGTTCATTTGAACAAAAAATATTTTCCAGTTTAACACTGTTTTCTATGGGAAAAAATGTTCATTTGAACAAATGTTCGTTTGAACAATTGTTCAAATGAACATTTTCCATTTTAACACTGTTTTCTATGGGGAAAAATGTCCATTTGAACAAATGTTCGTTTGAACAATTGTTTAAATGAACATTTTCCATTTTAACACTGTTTTCTATGGGAAAAAATGTTCATTTGAACAAATGTTCGTTTGAACAATTGTTCAAATGAACATTTTCCATTTTAACACTGTTTTCTATGGGAAAAAATGTTCATTTGAACAAATGTTCGTTTGAACAATTGTTCAAATGAACATTTTCCATTTTAACACTGTTTTCTATGAAGGAAATTTGTTCATTTGAACAATTTGTTTAAAATTTTTTCTTTCAACGAAATGTACAACTGGAAGTGAAACTAGAAAAAGAAACCATTTTTTTATATAGAAAGGGGTAGGGTGCTTACACCGTCTTCACATACTTGTCTCTTTATGTACTGATAGGTTAGACCTTGTTTCCTTTGAGAGTAAGTCGTAACGCTGTGGTTAACTACTTTAAATCCTTTGTTGACTACCGTGACAACATTTTCACTGTCCAGTACTTCTTTGTACTTGTCAGTGGTCAGGGGGTTTTGTTTTTGAATTACACCTTTGCAACTCATTTTAACGGGCACATTTACTCCTGTGCCTATGTAACATTTGGAGTTCAAGGCAGTCATTTCATCACCTTCCCACTCCACTTTGAATAACCCGGGGGTTCTCTTGTCAAACGCCAGACGGCTCTTACAGCATGGTTGAGGCAGCCACAGCTCACCCAAAACTTTGGTTTGAACATAGGTCTCTCTGTGGTGACTGTTGTCACATGATTCAGAGGGCAACCATTTGTGACGTTCTCTGAAGAAAGCTTCACGTTTTTCAGGAATAATTACGTCTTCTATGTTCTCTGCACTTAAAGCAAAGTAAAAACTGTCAGTGTCCATTTCACACATTTCAAAATCTTTCTCGTCTATGTATTCAAGGAGAAAGTCGTAATAGAAAGCCAACATTTTAAGTTTGGCATATTGGTATACCATGAACCCTATTTGAACTGGGAGGTCGTAGGTGATGGAGGTGGGCAAACAGGACAGTTCTACCGTGTTCTCACTTATGTCTTGCACATCTTGCACTGACCAGTGCATGGCCAAACGTCTTGCCTTAGAGGGGTGAAGATACTTTGTTTGAACAAAGTTTTGTTTGTTGCATATGGTTTTTCCGTATGAACCATTTCCCAAAAGTTTGTACAGATCTGACAGAATCTTACAGTCTATGTTTTCATCTCCCTTCCTCCTAGCTTTGGTCACTTTGTCCATGAAGGGTAAAAAAGTCTGTTCTGGTGTGTATTCTACGAGAAGGTGTACTGTCCTAACTACCAAACCTTTCTCCAGGTACCACTTCAAGAGAGGAGTTCCCAACAAAATTCCCTCTGCGTGGTAGCTGCCTATAAGTTGGCGTTGCGGTTGTTTCAGCTTACCTGCTGCTTCCAGGTAACGTTTCATATGTTCACCTACGTCTTTTTTTCCTACTAAACAGTTTTTGAAAATAGGTGTCATTTCACTGAATTTTTCTTTCAAAGATTCAGGTGTTTCTATGTCTACCTGGATAAGTCCAAAAGTTGTTCCTTTAGAAACCCCTCTCAGTATTTCATCCTGACTTTTTCTGCCTTGGCACAATGGTCTTTTAATTTCCCATTCACTTTTTGTTTCTCTGCACGAGTTTTCAGTTTTTTCTTTCAGCCACATACACTCATACTTTTCCTCTACTTGGTAACCTAACGACTGAAGATATAGGGTAGTCAAAATGGTATTTTGGTTTTTTTCTTCTAACCATGCCTTTCCATTGGGGTCTCTCAAAACTGATTTAGTGAGGTGACATATGTGACCATGCCAGTAGCACCCGTGAAACTGGTATACTTTTTTTGAAGCTGGATCATAGCCGTCCACTTTTATTTTCCTTGAACCCAATACTACTTCCCCGTAGTTGTATTGGTGTAATATCTTCACTTTGTCTGTCACAGTTTTGTATCGCAACCATTCTGTGGCTGAGTAGCTAATTTGTTGACTGCAGACAGCTTGAAAATCGTTTTCTTTCCTGCGCACCACATAATAACCTGTGCAGTGCTCTTCACCCATGCACTTGAGGTACAAGCTGTTAGCATCTACCCCTACTATGTGTCTGCATACTTTGCTTTGTGACCCGTATTTTTTTTGTCTTATTCTTGTTTCTCCACTTTTGTGATGTCTGTGAAAAATAATAGAGGGACCCCCTACTAAGTTGCGTCTGAGCAAGGAGTGAACATCCTTTTCTTTCTCTCCAAAAAGAATGTAAGGAGTGGCATTAGGTGCAGTGTTGTTGAAAAGAAACTTCAAGGTTAAACCTGGCAAAGTTAAACCGTCTTTGAACATGTCTACCCCACGATCTATAAAAAATTTTGTGTGCTCGTTTATGGCTAAAACAAAGGGTTTAACGTCCAGGTTGTTGTAATATATCAAGTAGTCCTTCATAGTTTTCATTTTGTTTTCTGTCCAGACCTTTTTACATTCAAGATAATCTTCTTTGCTTATTCCACCACCCGACAAAGAACTGTAGAAGCAGTGGCGTGGAGGAAGAGCTTTGTTGTTCAGTTTTCTTATGTTGTCCATCCACTCGTAGGGAAAAAAACCTTTTTCAGCTTTCCCTTTTAGAAAGGCTTTCAGGTAGTTTGCGTAGGAATAACCTGGTGCCAAATAGTTAAACATGTCAAGGAAAAGAAGATGGTCTGTGTACACTGCTATGTACTTGTTGCATTTTTTTATGGTTTTCATTTCTGTCTTGTCTGTGTCTATAAAAAAAGAATGAAATTCCTTTTTTATCAAATTAATGTCATACTTTCCAGAGTTGAAACCTAGAACAGGGACTCTTTCTATGTAGGTAAGAAGTTTTTCCTTCACTTCAAGAACATGGGAGATTTTTTTTTTGGATTTTTTTTGTTCTTTGCTGGAAAAACTTTGCTAGCTTTATGTTCTAGTTCCTTTTGTTTTTCTTCTAGAGAGTCTAGTTCGTCTAAAACATCTCTAAAATTCTCTTTCACCTGTTCTCCTATCAACTGCCCCAAGTTGTTTATGTGTTCCAACACATTTTTAACCAAAGGATCGTCGTCCCTGTTGGAATTTCTGACAAAACACACTGGTTCTGTATGCCCAGGAAAATCAGAAGCTACACTGGCAGAAAGGGGTATGTGAGTTTTTTCTATCACAGTGTTAGCATTTTCTGGGGACGAATTTTCAGGTTGGACGAAATAGCTTTCAAAGTCAAAAACAATTTTATAGGGATATATTTTTTTCTCAGGTGAACAAACTATTCCCAGTTCCTCTAAAACTTGAAAAACTGTTTTGGATGGATTGTATGCTCCACCTTTGTACCTGAAGCTGACTTTGGTGCAATCTTTTTTCACCCCATTGTGTTGTTTCAAAAGGAAGCTACGAGTGAAAACTTTATGACACTTTTCACAGGGGTACATTTTACCATACAGTCCCATGTTAGTTATTAAACTTACATGGTTTCTGTGTAAGTTCAAGTTCATGATTTTTTTGGATGAACACATGTTTGACCTTATAATTTTAGGTCGCCCCTTTCTTTTACCAAAAGAGGGAAGGTAAAAAATTCTTATGTTAACTTCAAACATTTTTTCTAACCTGTCTAAATCTCTTATGTTAACACCCTCAAAAGTCTCCTTGTTCACCCCTGGATAGGCTTCAAGGAAAAGCTCTTGAGTTTTTTCTAAAGATTCATACAGGAAGAAAGACAGACATCTAAAGAAACACAAGTTGTCCTTGTACGCCCTTTTGGTTTTAGGGTCTCTGTGAAAGTGTTGCATTCCTCTTTGTCTTAAACCTGGTGGAACAGTTTTCATTTTACCTAAAAGATATTCTCCTCCCGTAGCCCTTATGAGTGTGATGTTGGCGTTCACGTTGCCTATTACACTCCATTTAGTAGAGGGTCTTTGAGTGTCTTCTTTAATGTTGTTTTCTATTAAATCTAAACACTCTGCAAAGTCTTTGTCGTCCCTTATAAAAATGTAAGGGTCTCTATGACTTTCACTGTCATAGAACAAAGACGAGTTGTTGGCAGAAGCATGAAAGTACATGACTTTCTCTTCTTCTTCCTCCTTAGAGGAAGACAACAACCTTCCAAAAGAGACAGCCACTTTGTAAGCCATAACTTGATTTCTATGAATAGAGGTAAGCACCTCTATTACCTGTTTGGCTCCCAAGTCTTTGTTGAAACTTGTCATTCTGACGTTGAAAATGGACTGAAGCTTACCAAGCACAGCCAAACCTGAAGCTATGGACTTGAAGTTGTCACGGTAACTGCTTTTATGCAAAGAATTTTTTTCTATTTCTTTTGGAAGTTCTAAGCTGTCGGAAAAAGTTTCTCTTCTACAAGAATCTGAGTTACATAAAGTTTTTCCACTGTTTTCTACAGTGACCAAACGTGGAGGTCTAGGGGTGTTACACATTGGACAGTTGACGGTGTAAAGTTGTTTTACCTTTTTGGGCGGCATTTTTTTAAGGTTTCTTTTTCTTGTTTCACTTTATGTTCAATATACAAACTTATAACTAAAACCTAACCTAAGTATACATGGAGTACATATGGAACTTAAACCTACGCTGGGCTATGTTGACTAAAAACGGAGTACATTTAAATCTAACTACAAATTAGCTGATATACATGATAATGTAAAAGCACTGAACAAGGAGCTGTTGACCAGACACTATACAAAGTTGACCACTTACCCAGAGTAGAAATCGGTCGTTTCGTCTAGGAAGGGACCAACTCGTGATTTTATGTCCTCCAGAATGAAGGGGGACACAGTGTGTCCGCAGTGTGTGGCTGAGGGGGGCATCCTGAAGCTGGAAGACACCGAGGCGTTCATTTCCTCCACGTAGCTGGTTGTTCCTATGTGAACTTTAGGAGTTCCCTTGTACAAGTTTACCAGGATCATAGCCCGGCCTCCACTGGGGTCAGTGCAGTCTTGGTTCAAGGACAACAAAAGATTATCCACCTTCCTCTCTCCAAGGGCAGCTAGGCGGTGTAACTCCTTGTACTTTCCTAGGATGCACTCTATCTGGTCCACTAAGTTCCTGAATTCACGCGCCTCTAGGTTTAAGCACCGCTCGTAAGGTTTGTCCAGGTAGGTCCTCAAGCATACTCCCCTGATGCTAGGTTCCCTGTATATTTCTATGCAGGCGTTGTTATCCCCTTCCGGATAAAAAACTTGGTCGGGGGCAGGTGACTTTTCTTGGAAACCAAATCGAGCAGGCCACTTTTTTGCCACCAAAGGCACTGACCTAAAGCCCACAAGCTTGCTGGAAGAACTGGGGGCAGTGCCCTCCCCAAACTTTTGCCTGTGTGACTTGTCTTTAGAAGAAGGAACACCTGGGACAGAACCAATTGGCTCGGCACCATAGGATGAAGTCGCTGAGGAAACTGAAGCAGGGGTAGAGACAGGGGTTTTCTTGTGGTAGGCGCGCTTCTGTCTTTTTTTCTTAGGCTCCCCTTCTCTCTCACTGGAACAGTTTCTTTTTTCCGGCGGGCTTTTAAGAAGCAGCTCCTCTACCGGAACCGGGAGAGAGTACAGAGGAGAAGGGCCGGTCAAATCTATAACCTCTACCTGTGAATACCCCCCGCGGTGAGCAGGTGAAGGTGTCCCTTGTGTTAAGTCCACCACTTCTATGGGTTTAACTGCCGGTGATGAGGTTGTAAGGTCTATAACCTTTATTGGACTGACCTGGGGAGAAGGTTCCTCCGGAGTCACGGGCGAGTAAGAGGCGGACGTAGGTGCTTCAGTGGGGGGTTGGTAGTTCAAAGGTGCCGGGGGATTGATGTATTCCCTGATGTCAAAATCGCCGTCGCCAGCTTCCTGAGGAGAGCGATCCCGGACGCGATCCAGGAAATCAGTGATTTCGCCATGAAGAGCTGCAAGAGCGGCTTCCTGTTCTCCTGCATCAGGCACTTCAGTTGGAAGCCGAGCAGGAGTTGCAGGTGGTTTATCAGGTGAGGCTGGAGAGGTAGGAGGAGGGGCGATGCCTGACGCCTTTTCCACTGTCTGTTTAGAAGTAGTAAAAGTCAGTGGAGCCAGTTTTTTAGCTCCTCCTCTCCTGACACTAAGTCCCGTCTTCATGCGACCAGGCATTGTTCTCCTTGAAGATGAAAGGGTGGCAGGGCTGGAAGGTGCAGGAGCAGGACGGCGAACAGCAGACAAACGTCAGAAAAGGTTTGATGAAGATCGAGCAGCTCAAGTCTTCTTTATAGTAACTATCCTGATACGATGCTGGGACGTTCCCTTGTCGTTCAGATAACGTACAACCACGTCCATGAGTCGTAGATAACCGTGCTTTTCCATTCATAGTATGTTTTACACTTAGTCAGTGTTGTTTTGGAAAAAAGTAAAAAGCTTAACTCAAATAAAAAAAAACGTGATAACGCTCAGTCAACGTTCAGGGTGAGGCTTGTAAAACGAATCTTGTTGTTACCATTCTGTGATTAACGCAGACCATTCGTCATTTATCAGAACTAGCTTCTCTCAAGCAGACATGGCTAACTTTTGTCCTTTGCCTTTGTCTTTGACCGTAGGTCACAAAAGGCGTCAGGAGGTGTTTATTTCAGACATCAGGAGGGGCGTAGAAGAAGGTAAGGTGTGGGCTGTGTGGAAATTCTGTCCTGAAAATTTGAACAGGGATCTTTACATCCCTCCTAACTGTAACTTCAAACAATGCTTCTTGCACAACCAAACCACTGCATTGGTTCCTAGTGGACCCTCTGTGAAAAAACTTATCTCAGGAAATGGGGAAAGTTTTTTTTCAGGTGTTCTTTTGGGACATGGTGCCATGGTACACTTGATGTCTAGACATTCCATTTCCTCTGGAAGTTCAAAGAAATTCATTTCAGACAGACAAAAACCCTTTTTTCTAAGGGATCAACCTTTGGGGGGAGGGCCTGGTAATTCAGTTTTCATCGATTCTACTATGGTGAAGGCTTTAATTAAAGCCACTTTACTTCACCCAGACAAAATTACACACTCTTTAGGTTCAAAAATTTTCTATGAAAGAGGATTCAGGACAGAGATTGGACACAATTACCATGGATGCTGTCATGTTGTGAGAGTTATAACTGAAATAACTACCTCCCATGAAAAAGGTCAGCTGAAGGTGGTAACAGCCTACCCCGTATCTAATTTTTGGTCCTCCTAATAAAACTGAACAAAAATAAACGATGATCCTCCGGGTAAGGCCCCTGGGCCAAACCCACCCTTCCACATGTTTTCCCCTCTTTTCAAAACGCTCAGGCACTGACCCTGACGTTTGTTTCGTCCTTGAGCAATAAATCATTTCAGGAAAGTGCGATAAGGAAAGACTGACAGGTTTCCTATAAAGGTTAAACGGGGACTAAACCATCGTTATTTGACACAACAACCTTCGCCCTACTATGTCGCGTTACTCCTGCAGCGTGTATTAGAACAACGTCACCCCGACGACACTCAAGTTCTGACATACGTGAGGGAAAGAAATGAAATTATATGTTGCTCTTCAATTTGTTTCAGGTACGTGTGCAAATACTTGAAAGAATGTGTTCTTCACCGGAAAAAATTATACTTAGTTTTTTCTTCAGTGCAATCAAGTTTTACATCCAAAGACAGAAAAACCTTGAGGAAAATGGTTTTGAGTCATAACTTGTCGAAATTTTCAGCGGTGGAAACCTTGGGTTATGCCCTGAAGCATGGAAGAAAGGGAAAGGGCCCACTGAAAAACCCCTTCCATTTGGAAGCATTGAAAGCGGCAGAAGAGCATCACGCCAAAGAAAATCCCCGCCTACTTAACCAGCGTCTTCATTTCTTCATGTCTATTTTGGAACTTCTAGCTGAGTGCTTAGAAACCAAAACTTTGTTTTCCTCCTGCCCCATATTTCACATCCCATCATCGTCCCTGGATTGTTTCAGTGTAGAGGAGAAAGAAAAAGTTTGGTTTTATCTGGCTATGTGGTGCACCCAGCTTATCTCCCTTACTCACTGTTTTCACCACAATCAGCTCGCTTTACACTCAACATCATAACAAATTTAAACGAACGAAGAACGATGTAACAGGCTTACCTAAACAGGGGGAAGGGAATGGAAGAGATATATAAAATAGGGTAGAATAGGGTAGGATAATATAGGGTAGGGTAGGGTAGGGTAGGGTAGGAATGGGTGGGGGTGGGTTTAAAAAACTATGGGGTGGGGGGGTGGGGGCACCCCTCAAGTATGGGGGGTTTGGGGCTTGTTGGCCCGGGCTGGCCGCCCAAATAACCCACCTAACCCACCCACCCACCCACCTAAACCACCTACCCACCTACCCTACCCTACCCTACCCTACCCTATATAAGTTAACTGTATGCTTTCTAGCCTGTCATAACCTACCTGCCTTCCTACCTGCCTACCTTACTTGCTCAACACCTTTTTTTTGGTTGCTATGGAGTTTCACCTTTCGGACGAGTTGTTATTCAAGATCAGTGAAAAAATATCGGAAAAAGACTACCCTCGATTAGGGGTTTACTTAGGACTTAGACTAAGTTTAATGGATTACATGGAAAAAATACCGTCTCTTCGTTCTATGGGGAGAGAAATGCTTATTTCATGGAGCAGAAAGAACGTGCGTTGCAAGTGGATGGTATTGAGACATGCATTAAGTGACATAGGTCGTTACGATCTAACTGATTATTGTAGATGGTACATGGGATATTACAACGTAGTGGACCATTGTGAAATTCCTCCAGAACAGTGGAAAGTTGATACTTTGTTCGTCAACCTGGCAGACAAGTTAAAAATGCTTGACTGGAGGAAACTGGGAACTCAACTTGGATTGAGCGACCACGAACTTAACCTCATATCCACCCCTGTTCCAGGGAAAAAAGGTGTCACAAATCCTGTTTTCGAAGTTCTAATGGTTTGGAAATATAGAGAAATATCTCATCCAAGCTGCCTTATAGCCAGTCTATACAACATGGGACTTTCTGATGTAGCTCTTTACGTGGAAGGTTTGAACAAGGGTTCAACTGGTTTAAAAGAGGACGAGGTTGCTCCTTTGGTCACTTTGGTTTAAGATATCGTCCAACATGGATCACAAGGAAAAGGAGATCATTTTTGACCCACGTCTACAAAGCCCCTTCACAATGATCATAGCTGGACCTACTTCTTGTGGAAAAAGTCAACTTGTTTTCAAGTTGATTAAAGGTGTAGACGAGCTTGTTACTCCAAAAATACACGACATATACTACTGCTACAGTCAATGGCAAGATGGATTCGACGAAATGGTGAAGTTGGGGGTTAAGTTCAACAAAGGTCTTCTTTAAGAAGACTTTTTGTTCGAGGATAAAAGAGACGTGACTAAACATGGACTGGTCGTTATAGACGATCTCATGGATCCCGAGTACGTTCCCACCATAATGAAACTTTTCACTGTGGGCTCTCACCATCGCAGTTTAAGTGTAATTTTTATTACTCAAAACTTGTTTTTCAACAATCCTGCCTTCAGAACCTTGAGCTTAAATGCACACTACCTAGTTGTTTTTAAAAACCCTAGAGACATGAGTCAGATAGGGCACATTAGCAAACAGGCCTTTCCAGGACAGAAATCCTTTTTGATGGAGGTATATAACTCAGAAACCAAAGAGAAACATTCATACATCCTATTGGACTTTAAGCAGAGCACACCTAAAGAGCTTAGGGTAAGAAACAGCATAACAACTCCTTGGAACGCCTTGGTTTTCATTCCTCAAGCTTCAGCTTCGAAAAGAAAAAGATAGAATGGTGACCAAAAGATCTGCTTCTGGAGGAAAATTTAAAACAATAAGGAAACATTACCACTTGTTGAAACACATATCCAAGTGTTCCTCGGCAGAGTGTTCCCACATTATCAAAGGTCTCAGCGATGAGGTCATTAGGTTGATGAGTCAAATTTGCGTCAACGTAATGAACAAAAACCTGTTGCGTAACGAGTCCGACGCAGTCAAACGTTTATCACCCTACAAGAAAGAACTCAAGTCAGTCACAAGGCACAAGGCTACCGTTAAGCAGAAGAGGAAAACCTTTGAGCAAAAGGGTGGATTTTTGGGAACCATTTTGGGTCTGGCCTTACCCCTGATAACAGGTCTCATAGGAGCACGTCGATAAAAATCATGTCTTATTCAAGCATGGCCCTTGTAAGGGCGGATCTTGTTCCCCGAGAAAAAAGCCCTTCTTTTGTTAGTCCTTCCTCTCCTCCCCAGCCTGGACCTAGTGTTCAAGACCAGTACTACAGCACTCAACTTTTAAGAGAAGGTTTAACTCCTGATTCCAGCCTGGTTCAAGTCCTGAACCACCTTCAAAGTAAAGCACATGAGGTGCTTAACTCTCCTAATCTCAAACTGAAGGAAAAGTTAAGACAGTACAATCAACTTATGATAAAGTCGGGAATTTTAACTAAAAAAGCCAAGGCCTTAGGACAACGTAGGGAAGGTCCCTATCCTGGTCGAGCAGTAGGACAAGGCCCTGCAGGAGCAGCAGCAGCTAGGGGTGTAAACAATTCTTTAGAAGACACCGACGACGGCGACGACGATGACGACACTTTCACAGAGACTAGAGACGATCCACCACTTCCTGACGATTCAGACGGAGAGAGTGTAGACGAATTCAAAGGGGAGAAAGGATTTAAACCTTGTGCAAGAGACAACACAGAGGGTATGGACGCCGACATAAAAGAAAGAATACCCGCAACTTACAGAACGACTGCTAAAAATCTCTACAGAGAATTATCTCGTCACGGAAGTCAAATTTTGAATTGGAACAGAGACGGAGAAATATATGTTAACGGGGAACGTGTGCCTGGAACTGACATAACAGATTTGTTAGCTTTTGCTGCCCGACCAAAGTCTTTGAAAAAAGACCAACCTAAAGGAAGCCAGGTTTTCATGAGAGCAGTTAAAAGGCTGAACCCCACCTTAAAATTTGTCAAAAACAAGTCGGCTTTTGCAGGGCACAGTCCTTCCTTTGCTGCCAGTCCCTTGAAAAGAGCTTCCCCTATAAAGAAGAGGAAAGTAAGTCAAAAAGGAACTGGACGTAAGTTTATATGGCGCACAAGGCTTTGAAAAAAGATGTCCTCAGGTTTTACACAGATCCTGAACAACCTGGAAGTTTCACCAGTGTATCTAAACTTCAACGTCATCACTTCAAGAAAACAAAGAAAAAAAACATAGAACAAGCTTTGGAAGATGTAGACGCTTACACCAGACACAAACCTTACAAGAGAAGATTTCCAAGAAGAAAAACACAAACATGGGGGATAGACAAACAGTGGCAACTTGACCTCATAGACATGCGAGAATTTTCAAAGGAAAACAAAGGATACCAGTACATTCTAGCGGGAATAGATGTTTTTTCAAGGTATGGTTTTGGACAACCTGTGAAAAGTAAGAGAGCTGATGACGTGACAGAGGCTTTAAAAAAAATGAGCAAAGAAAGAAAACCTCAACAAATTCAAACTGACAAGGGCAAAGAGTTTGTCAACAAAATTTTCAAAAAACACTGTGAAGATCAAAAAATCAATTTTTTCACAGGAGAGAACGACGACGTGAAGTGTGCCTTAGCCGAAAGGTTCAACTCTACTTTACAAGGAAAAATGTGGAGATGTTTCTCTCATTTCAATAACTACAAATGGGTTGACTTGCTGCCCGACTTGGTTAAGTCCTACAATTTGACTTACCACAAATCCTTAGGAGGTGCCCCTTCAGACATAAATAAAGACAACTCTGAAGTCTTGTTCTACAGGTTGTACGATCAACCTCAAAAGAAAAAAGTTCCTGTCCTTCAGTTGAAGAGAAAAAATCAAGTGCGAATGTTGAAAACAAAGAAAACATTTAACAGAGGGTACGAACCTAACTGGACTGAGGAAATATACACAGTCGACAACATTTCGCCCAAAGGGTACAACCTGAAAGATCTCCTTGGAGAAGAGATAAAAGGAAGCTTCTACGAACCTGAAGTTCAGAAGGTGCAAGTCCGTCACGGAAGACGCTACAACATAGAAAAAATAGTAAAATACAGAGGAAAAGGCAAGAAAAGAGAAGCCTTGATCAAGTGGAAGGGTTATGGAGACAAGTTTAACTCTTGGGAACCTGTCAAGAACATAAACAAATGGCGTTTACCTTAACTTTACCTAGTAACTCATCTATGAACGTTTTTCCTGACAACACTTTAACTAGTTACAATACAATTTTGGCAGAATACATTAACTCTCCTACTCAGTTAGAGTGTGCTCTTCAAGAAATAACCTGTCCTACCACGTGGTACAACGTCAAAGAAGAACCCATTCTCTTGGTACAGGGAGAAAACGACCTGACAAACAACCTCCGCTCTGTAGTAGCTTTATTGAACAAACGCAGAAGAGAATTTTTTCCTCTGGAAAAACCAGGAGCCCATAGTGTCTTCAGTAGACCTTTAAGCTCTACATCAAATTTATCAGCCCAATCTGCTTTGAAGAGAGGAGTAAAAATAACAAAAAACCTACGTCATGTCAACCCTGTGGGATCGACTGAAACCATTCCTCCTGCTGGTCCTGAAAGTGAAAGTCCACCAACTCCTGCTGCTGCGACTGAGACGCCATCTGGAGGATTCACTTCTAACCAACCCACGCCAGAGAAGGAGGAAAAGGAAGAGGAGGAGGTTGAGGGGGAGCGTGACACGGCAGGCAGAGAGAAAAGGGAAATATCGTCGGCTGTGGCTGAAGTGATGTCTATGGATAACAGGGAAAAAAGGTCTCTTTCTTTTTTTGAAGAAAAGGCCGTCTTCACAGACTCTGCTAATGTTTCTCCTCTCTCTCCCAGTCAGTTACAGGCTGTGAAAATATGTACACGCTTCAAGGAAATTAGCAGATACCTGTCTAAGTATTACTTCAAGGAAGGTAGTATCTACAATATGTTTGCCTTAGAAGGTGTGAACCTGGAAAGCAACTCAGAGTTGATAGGATACTTGAACAGGACCATAAATAAACTACAGAGCATGTTGGTGAGAAAACTAAGAAACTACAGGAAAAACAACAAAGCCACCGTGTTTCACTACAACAAATACACAATGAAAAGTGTAGTTTCCTTGCCTCCTGGTGTGGTCATGCAACTCCCAGAAAACTTAGGGAAACAATTAGATTTCGACGGAAGTGTTTTCCTAAGTGGAAAAACACAAAGCCCCTACGTGGTAGACCTTCAGTACAAAAGTCGATGTGCTTTCGTGTACTCTGACATAGTCAAGCACAGTCTTGTGGGTGACTCTAAAGCACCCCTTCTGAGGCAAATCAACATAAATCGCTACAACGGTGACATGCAGACCATAAGTTTCCAGAACTTGATATATCTGCCAGTCACTAAAACCACTTTCAGACAGATAGGGATATACTTAAGAGACAAGACTGGGGAACCGATACCATTTGAAAGCGGATCAGTGTCGGTGGTACTTGCCTTCAGACCTCTTCAAGGATAGGAGTATATTACCATGCTTCACTACTATGGAACACCTCCATACCTGGCCCCTAGGGGTCAGTACGCTGAATACTACAGAAAATCACAGTTTGGGAACGGTGCTTTACCAGCGTACGGTGGCAGGGGCAGACAAAGAGGGCACGGACTTGGTTCGTTAATAGGTGGTTTACTGAGAGGAGCTGTTCCCCTCTTAAGTAAAATAGGACGCTCAGCTGCCAAATCTGCAGGCAAAGCCTTGCTTACTACAGGAGCTGGAGTCTTGTCCGACGTGGTATCAGGAAAAGGCTTCAAGAAAAGTGTAGTTAGGAGAAGTAAAGCAACAGGGAAGAACTTACTCAAAAGGGCTGCTTCTTCTGCTCAAGGATACATAAAAGGTACATCTGAACCTCCTCCAGTCAAACGACGAGCAACCGGCAAGCGCGGAGGACGTAAGGGGCAACGCGGCAGAGGTAGAGGACAAGCTAGAGGAAGGACCTTGTTCTAGTCATGAGTCTCCTTCATCCCAAGGGTCAGGTATGTGCAGTAGGTGAACTAGACCTACACGCCTTGCCTGTCACTCAAAAGGACATATTAAAGTGTCAAAAAATAACCAAAACTACCAACAATGCCCTGACTCCACACACTGAATCATTTGACTTCACCTTCGAACCAAGCAACCTGTACACAGACCTCTCAGAAACTGAGCTGTACATGGAACTGGAAGCCATGGCGGCAGACGGAACAACTCACCTTGCCGTCGGCATAGAAGCTGCTCCAGTCAACAACTTGGCACACGCTCTCTTTGCTTCCTGTCAGTTGCTGATAAATGGGGAGAAAGTCACCGGCAACAATGAAGACTATGGTCTCAAGGCCTACATTTTGGACACAATTTGTTGCAACAAAGAAGACAAAGAGACTCGGTTGAAAGGGTGTCAAAAGTACATGAAAGACACCTGTGGTCACATGGAAGCCAGAGCGGGCGAAAATGCTGGATGGACGGCACGGAGAGCAGAGTTCAGTGCCCGCAACAAACATGCCTTAGTAATGAAGCCGCACCTGGATTTAATTAAACAGTGCAAGGTGCTGCCTCCGAACTGTGAAATCAAGTTCATATTCGAAAAAAATCAGCCCAATTACTACATGATGCAAGCAGCCGATCAAAACTACTGGGTCAAAATCACCAAAGCTGAAATGACACTTCTCCAAAAATGTGTCGACGACGAGGTGGTGAAAACTCACGTCAGCAGTGTCAGGAATCCACATTGGGGCCCTTTCAACTATCACATAGCCAGGTGTAAAGTAACTAAACACACTTTGGACGGCGGCTCACAAGACTACAGTTGGACTCAACCTGACACTACTCAGATCCCCACCAGGATAGTCTTGTGTATGATAAAGGAAACAGCAGCTGCTGGGACTAAGACAGAAAATCCTTTCAACTGCAGGCATTTCAACGTGAAGGAAATATGCGTGAGATATGACGATCAAAAGTTTGAGTTGAAGACCGACTTCGAAACAGGCAACTGCATCAGAGCCTACAGTCAAATGTTCATAGACAGTGGGCTGTCGGCTTTGGGGCAAGACTGTGGCATAACTTTGGAAGATTTCAAAGATGGGTATTCCTTCTTTGTTTTCGACCTCACCCCAGACAGAGCACCTGAAGACAGTCGTATAAATCTCATCAAGCAGGGAAAGCTGGGCATTTCCCTTAGGTTTGCCGCCCCGACTACTCATGCCATATCTGCCGTCTTGTGTTCCTTCTACGACAACAACATCCAACTAACGGCTGACTGTCTTCCTGTCACAGACTACCACATGAACTGAGAAAAAAATGAGAACACACAAGGCGTTTCTACCTGGGAACTTTTGCCAGTAATCAATGTCCTAAAAAACCAATTCCCTCTACATGTTTCGTCAGTAACACAGATCCAAGCTCTAAACCTGGTCAGCACTGGGTGGCATTTTACGTTTCTCATAACGGGAATGTATTCTACTTTGATCCCTATGGCTTACCTCCATTTACTATATATCACCAGAGGTTCATGCAAAAGTCGTCAGATGGTCACGGGTCGTTCAGCAGAAAACAAGTGCAAAACTTTTACGCTAAAACGTGTGGAGCCCACTGCATTAACTTCCTCATAGAAACATGTCGGACCAAGGATCCACACCACACTGTGAAAAGGTTTTCTCAGGTCCCCTTCAACTTAATGGACAAAATAGTCAGGCCCTTCCTGAGAAAAAGAGAGAAGAAGAGGCAATGAATTTCGAGATGAGTCCAGAAGAAGTAGCAGTCAAAGCAGACGTGAGCAATCTTTTGGTGAAAGGAAAAGTTAAACGTGAACTGGACGTGATAGACGGGCTTCAGAGCACGGCGGAAGTAATAGACAAGATTCTCATGATCATGGCCGAGTTAATGGACAAAGTGGTAGCCCTGGAGGAGAACGACATAGGAAGAAAGGCCTTGAAGGATTTAATGGAGAGAATGCGGGCCTTAGAGGACCGTAGTCAAAGTCCTACTCCAGCCAAGACCGGGTGCAGTTGGTACTGCAACAAGAATTCATTTTCCATATAATATCCATGTACTCTGCTTGCAAGCATATCTGATTATAATGATTCATACCTAGCATGTACTCTGATAGGAAGAAAAAATAAAAAGATTGAATTAAAAAACCGAGTTGTGTCTTTGTTGCATTTAATCTCATATCAAAATAATGAGTCATAAGTATTGCGTAAATTCATAGGAACATTGCCTCAGAAAATGAGTCATGGTTATTGTGTAATTTCTTTCAAGGATTGCACAATACACCCTCATACGTAGGTCATACGTTTTTGCAAGTAGGTTAGTAGGTCACTTCCGGTTTGCAAGTAGGTCAGCTCTAGGTATTGCACAATTCTTTTAATTTATGCATCTAGGTCAGGTCACTAGGTCAAATGAAATCCAGCTCTCTGATTGGTCGAAAAAACTAGGTCATGACCTTATGACGTCACTTCCTGTCAAATCCAGCCCTCTGATTGGTTAAAACTAGGTCACTTCCGGTCTACCAGTAGGTCATGACCTAGTTAGTAGCTAATCCATTGCGCTCAGTTTGCATGTATATACTACTTTTATCTGTTGTGTTTTGTTCTTCTTTTGAGTCCTCGACATTAGACATATCATTCTTCCAGCTGATTGGCTCCTTTGCTAGTACTAAAACCCATTGCTGTACATGCTCTGTGATTTGACTCAGCTAGATGCGCAGATCATATGCAATTTAGCAGAATATAAGTTATTGATTCATGAGTGGGAATAGATTCATTCCATGCGCATGGCTATGCAATTGAATTCCTAGCTAATATCATTGCAAGTATCCAGATAAAACATAAACGATATAGGTAGGACACTAGGAAAAGGATATAGGCACAGTGAATTTAGATGTATAGAGAAAGGGTAAAACATGGAATCTTATTATAGCAGCATTTGAGATATAGAATCTCTGTATTAAATGATAGCCCTTAGGTATGACATAAATGAATTATTCATGAATATGTTATGGGTCATTACTGTGAACTGCCCCACCTATGGGGGTCAGGGGGTGAATTCAGCATTACATATTAAAAATTTATTTTATTGATAGCCCTATATCCTGTCTTTATGAAAAGGTTCATTCAAGTCATAAGCAAGGGGGTCAGTTTTTATCGCAGTTGCAGTAGAATCAGAAAAGTGTTTGATCACGCCCCTTACACATACCTTATGCAACATACTACACCATCAAAAATCATCCTGTCACTACCAAATTACATGTCAGAAATAGTACAATACCCAGGAATGTGTGTACAAAAAATGATAACTGTGGCTTGAAAACTCCTGAAATTGTCCAATATATCATACAGCGGAGTTCGTGATTTTTCTGATTTCTTTACACACAACCAGAACTTTGGACTCAAAGACTCAAAATCTATATTTAATCCTCAACTTGTACACATCTTGTAACAATTTCATTGACCACTTATTTAGTACTTGCTCTGTATGGTTCACTCTCTAAAATGACCATCATTACTGTGTAAGGGGTGTGATGAATCGTCTACACAATCTAATATCATGGCTACTGTGCCAATTTAACCAAACCCAGCAGTGATCTAAGGGCCTATCTCCACTACATTACTATCGTGAAAAATGTGTATATTTGATAATCAGGCACTGCCAAGTGGTATACCAAGCTAACACCTGAGTAAATTATCAATATTGTTTGGTATTAGGCTATTCCTTATTATTTGTTATTTGTAGGCTATTTAGCATTTAATCAACGTTATGATAGAGCACACGTGAGTCTATGGTTCAATATTCCACGACCACGTAGCGGGAGTGGAATATTGAACCATAGACCCACAAGTGCTCTATCATAACTTGATTAAGGCGTTTATCTAACATTTGTCTCCATTTTGTATTAATTTCTTACATTATAACCCCAGAATTAATCCATGAGAAGACATTTTGTAAGTGCGTGTGATCCGCACGGTTTGCCAAGCCAGCGTAGCCATTGTTTTTACTCCACCAGTCATACCCTCGTCTTTCCAACGATTTTTCGGGTAGAATCCAAGCATGTCAAGTCCTGTACTTCTAGCACCGCCAAATATAAAATCTCTAGTTGGTGTTCGCATACATTTTGTCTCCATTTTCTTCGAAATAAATAAGAATCCATTAATTTTCCATACCGATCCAACGCACATGGCCCATACACGGCCATTTCGTCTTGTTTACGAAGCTGGTAGGTGCCCGGATGTACCTGACCTACTTTCGGGTCAGCAAGCCGCAATGGTGGGTGCAGAGACGTATCGCTATGGAAAATCAATGGATTCTTATTTATTTCGAAGAAAATGGAAAAATTAGGCATGGCATATTCATATAGGATATCTAAGGAGGTTTCTCTCTTAATAACTCCACCTGGCACCATTGTAATCTATGCTAATAAGTTCTGTAAACTTCAGGTATGTCAGAAAACTTTTTCAAATCCTTGATGTAGATTGGCTTCTAACACCAGTCGACTTGGTATAATGGACAGCGAGCTCGCCTCCTGCCCCAGTGGCCGGGGATCGATTCCCCGTTGAACCCTAGACGTTTTTAACTGGAAAACTATGGCATAGTTGACTTTGTATGCTTCGCCAATTTATTACCATGTCCAGATTGAAACTAGTAGCCTCTTGAAGACGAAGAGAAGGTCTGAGAGTGCGTTATGGCTGGATAAGGAACCGGGGTTATGAGCAAAAAACCACTGTCCAAGCCCAAATAGTAAGATAATCCTTATTATTCATTCTTCTAGGTAAGATATTGCTTAGAAATGATAATAATAATAATAATAATAATAATAATAATAATAATAATAATAATAATAATAATAATAATAATAGTACTAGCAACAGTAGCAACAGTAGCAACAGTAGCAGACTATTGAGAAGACAAGCAGAACCAATTCTGTACCCTGTGCCTGCCATATCTCAAGGTAAACTATATACTGAACGTGTCAGTCATTATACCTCAAGGCAATTTACAAAAAAACAGCAGTAGGATCCCTGGTATGATGATGTACTAGCCGAAACTGTTTCCTATTTAGGCATTGTCTACATGTGTTGAAGCAAATCATTAATTTTACTTCCTGCCTTGGAGATATCCCTAGATACTAATGGGTACTTGTACTTCAAATACTGCACTAGTAATTAAGCTACCTTGTCCCAAATGACATTGAACCATACAACAAGTGCAATTTATATTTCTCTGATTTTCTTCTGTTCATTCCAAATTTGAATTTGATTATTATTCTTAATGTTATTAGACATCATATTAAGAAAAATCATAATGTAAGTAAATTGTGTTTCATTGGTGTGCTGCTGCATTTTAATTTTATAAACACAAATCAATCAAAGCTACGAAATAGCTTATATTTTACTCAGTTTTTTTTTCAACTGACTCATTCATAAATGGATGGCAAAGTGTTGACTTTGTGTGTTTGATATTGGCTTGAAGGTGAGTGTTAGAATATAACCCTGTGCTAGGTCATGACAATCTGCTAGATGGGCAGATGCCTTTTCTTCTAGTTAGTTCTCAATTCAGGAACTCATTTCATTCAGACATGTCTGCAATCAAATCCTCCCCTCATGTCACAGCTACTGTTTGTACCTTACCACCAAACCATGTATGGTTCATCAGTCACATATTGTGAACTATCAGACAGGGGAATCAGTAGGGAGACAGTTGGATAACTTGGATTTATAACCTCTTGATTATAGAGATGTAGTACAGTTTCAATTGCTTACGTATACTTGCTCGCTGCCTGTACAAAACTGAGCAATGCAGCACTTCTTCTTCTATTGGTCTGACTCCCTGTAACCCCATTCCACTACCAGATGAATCCATAATGCATTACTAATATCATATAACTCGGCCAGGTTCCCTCTTTATCTTCCATACACGGCCAATGTACACAGAAGAACGCAAGGCACATGTTTCAACCAATAAATACATTTTTAAGGACATGTACAATTCTTGTAAACGAAATGGCTGTAGTGAGTAAGATGTAATATTGGTGGTATATGATATATACCTATGGTAATGGAGGTACAGGGAAATATATTATTGTCAGAAGGCCGTCCTATAGAGTGAATACCCTTGCAAATTTGGCCAGTTAAAGTGTTTATATGATAACCTACTTTGATTGGCGTGTATAAAGGTCAAGACCACGCTTTAAAGTATACTTGGGCATATAGGGTAGATTAACCTAAAGACGACCACATACCAACAGTTGACCACCTGCCAGCTTGTTTTTCTCACTTTCACATGTAGTGTATTGGTCTTAAACCCTAATATTATTGAAATAGAGGTGTAATAGTACCCCATAGAATAATGTCCTGGAATATATGAAGTAATTGTTATTGCATGATAATACACTAAGGTTCCCATGTCTGAATGGTTTTTACCATGACCAGCTGGTCATATCATCAGAATTCTCGAATTTTGGTGTGATAATTTGAAGATGACAAGTGCTCACATATACACCATTTTGACTCAGAGGCATGGATAAATAGCTTTGCTAAATGATAGCATAAAGAAAAGTGCAGAAATGTTAAATACTTTCTGTATAGGACTTATTTCCTAGAACATACTAATTTCACCTTGAGATGACCACAATTTCACCTTGAGCAGACCACCCCTTACTGAGTTATTTATGCATTTCATTGAATAGATACAATTTATAATATAGCATTACATCCAAAGATTCATATCTAGAACAGTTTTGGATACAAAATTTCCCTTGATGATGTTCTAACAAACACATTTCAACCTTTACTGGAATCCTACTACTAGTAGTATGTAGAGTTAGTTTATGATACTGAGAGCATGATTATAAAATCAAGAGCTGGGTTAGTATAGTGCATATTTTAAATTGATTAAAGCACAGTTAAAACAAAGCTTTTTTGATGCAGGGTGAGCATTATCACCTTTGTCTTGATGAGATTTATGATATCAATGGGCATGCCATTGTTCCAATTTTCACTTTATTTTAGCCATTCTAAATCATTTTCCTTATGGTCCAGTATCTTTAACAATGCTTTTTTTATTTTAAATATATTTAAGGAACTTGTTTAATCTTTAATTTGATGTTTTAATCAAAAGGGCTTTATCAAAAGGGTGGATATTAAGTGGTCAACTCTACGTGCAAAGTGGTCGTCTTGAGGTGAAATTAAACTAAATGGAACGTTTGTAGTAAGGTTCATAAACTAGAAATAAAATATATAAATGGATTTTCAAAATATAACAGATACAAAAGCCCAAACAATTATCTTTCATGCAGTTTATTTTGGAGGTCTGAAGACACACAACTTCCAGAGATATTAGTAACTACAAATACCTGATTAAAAACCTGCACAGGAACGGTCGTCTTTAGGTTAATCTACCCTAAGGATATAGGTACATTTAAACCTTCCTGTGGCGGCAAGATCAGCAGTTCCCCTCTAGAAAGTACAACTGTACAGCATGTGAACTCTCTATAGCACATTAGGTGTATCAACACAAGCACAGGCACAAAGTAAATCTATCAACACTAAGAATGGCAGCACTACTACATAATAAATAGATTTATAAGCCATTACTCCTATAGAAATGCTCAACATAGCCTGTAAATTAGAGATCTGAACATGGCATATTAGAATAGCTAAAGAGCACTTAAGGGAGACACGGGAGTCTGAAGAGGGACTTTTAATGTGTCATAAATTCTGGCACTGTATGGAGTGTTCTCCAGTGCCCTATGTGGAATGGTAAATACAATGTCTGTACCTATTGACAAGGTGCTTCCTGTGGGTAATGCAAGGAAGCAGCTCTTTTGACAATAAGCTTTTGAATAGTTTAGATACAAGACTAAAAGGTGCCAGTTCTTTGACATCTACAGACATCAATCTCCCGAGTGTGAGTGAGTGGAAGGGGTATATTCCAAAGCTGAAACACTAGTAGAGCAGTATTAAGGATTTGATCATTTTAATATTTTAAGACAATCGATCAAAGCAGGTTTAGGGGGTGGCAGGCGACATTTCTTTGATCCCTCTGAGTTAGGTGTAGAATGATCAGAGAAAATTAACTCAAACATTACTAGTGTTTAAAAAGGCGCATGTATGATTCGCTCATCATATATCTGACTACTCAGGTTGCTGGGGTTAGGGAGAGCTTGACTCTTAAGAAGGGGGACCTTTTTCTTTCTCATTTTCTTTCAATCCATAACTCAGTCATTTTGTTTTTAAATTATCACTCCCCGGGTCAACTGCAAGTTTGGCCATGCGAGAAGACATGGCTGGACAGCCTTATGTTAAACCCTTTCAAACGACAAATTAGACTGTCAATCTGTCTGTTGGTATTTACTCTACCATTTGGAGTAATACTAATGAATGTTCACACTCTGACCATGAACTTGAAATACAGTTAAACTAAGGTGCTGTGATGATAATAAGACCTACTTAAATATCTAAATCGTGTATAAATTACCTGCTATAGTCTGTTCTATAGTTGCAGCCAAAAGTGATTTCTATCAGCTTTATTGTGATGAACTTTACATTTATAAGGTGCCAAATACGCCCATCATTGTTCAAGTTACAACTTTTGAAAGAATTATGCGGGAATTCTCATCTCAACTATTGACAACACAGATGTAGCAAATCTGTTAACATATGTCGAACAAATAAAATACACAGGAATTATTCAGCCAATCAGCTGTGAGTGTTCCTTTACGACGATGTACTCTGTGAATTAGTTAGTTGCAACTATTTGATTGCACTATAGCTACCAGTTCTGAAGCATGTCAATTACATCAATATCCACAGAAAGGTATAATTATATTGATACCAGTCAATAGTTATATCTAATGGTTCATTACCTTCTATTGCTTATCTCTCTTTTCTATCACTGTCTTCCTTTTCAATATGCTAGCAGCCCAGGCCTACAGGCAGATGCCTTAGGATGGGTCCCTCAATTGTGGAACACCATCTTAACCCAATGCAGAAACACCCTACTGGAAGTCTCTACATGGAAATCAGGAATAAATGGTTGGCAGTCCTTGAGTGGTCTTACCATTGCCCTTGAAGGTCGTAAAATAACGACAAGATGATGTTAGTCAATTAGAAGAAGCATTTTAAGTGTTCCTTTGCATGTTCAGAGCTCACCTTGTGTTACAACCAATGACAGTTTGGGTAAATACAATGTGCTATATTCACAAACAAGGCCAAAGACATCATCTATCTTATTCATTATGAATTGGTTTGTAATTTTTGCTTCAGTTTTTCTCAGCATATAACACAATTTAGATTCATGTATGCCCTTCCTATGAAGAAAGATCAATAAGACTTTCAATAGTGCTATACCTTTTATTTACACTAACATCAACATACCTATTATATAAATAACTGTGGCAGATTTTATAAAAAAGTCAACACTATCATTCCCCATGCAATAGGTCATATTGGTGAGTACAGAATGGGTTGCTACATTGAAAAAAATAGGGGGACATGTGCACAGCTTTTGAGAGAAATTTTACTGTATATTCTTACTTGCCAGACAGCCCATGGTGAGGATATTGATCACTTCTTATGTAGTATATATACGCAAAGGTTCATGAGTGGGAGTCGGAGTCTGGAGCTTAATTCAAAACATCCTGGGAACACGACCCCAGCGATCTTAGTAATAAATCAGCCTTATCCTATTAAGCAATCTTAAGAGTTGAGTGGGTTCACATATCCTAGCCAGCACTAAGATCGCATTGATCTTAGCCTCAGCCCTCCTACACTATTCCAATAAGAACTGACTAGGCACAGGGGTAAGAGTCCCAAAAGAAATGAATAGCTGTTGAGTCACTCTTCTTCACAAGAGTGCTTATACCATCGTTTCCCGTCCCCATATATGGGCTAACAAAAAGCACAGGGTGCAGTTGACCCCCATACAGTATTCAAGAGTTGTTCCAATGAATGTATGATTTATGCTTGCCTATTAGAAGCATTGTGCCCTCCCCCCAGGACAAAGAGAGAGAAGGGAAGAATTACCTTACAGTGCACTTGATGCCTGAGTAGCCCTAAGAGCCCTCAAGGACACTCAGCAAACTCCTCCCTCCCATCTTTATGTATACAGCAGGCTATTCACTCTTTCAATCAGGAGTGTTCCCTGTAAGTGCTCTTGTACTCAGGTGAAACCACTATGCTTTTCTTTCACTAAGATCGCAGTGATCTTAGTGGTGGAAATGGAATAGTGAAGTGATCCCAGGACTAGCTATTCTGGACAGGCCTGCAACCACTGCATTACATAGGGTAGACCAGCCAGGTCTTATGATATGTGCGTACACTAAGATCGCAGGGCAGAATGCGATGTGGCAACCAAACTGCAAGTGAGATAAACCTTCCTAAGACTCCCACGAGTGCTCCCTTGCATTTATCTCATTGTTTCTCAGTGAAATCCATCAGAATTTACTGCAAAGGACATGTAACTCGCCGTTAGACTTGCTTACAGCGCCATCTTGAATCTATGACGTCATTAAAGTGTCACGTGACCATACTCAGTGGCAGATTTAGAGGGGGCCCAACATTAGGGGCTAAATGAGGGGCGCGCTCCCCCTTTTCAAAATCCTGGATCCGACACTGATGCTAGTAATACCCAGCCTACTTATTACACAGCATCCATGTAATACAGCAGTCAAATGCAAACTCTATGACATTCCTGTATTCTAACGTATTTGCCATGTGATAAGGTATAAGGGGGCATGGGGAACATTAGGCACAATGCCTGGGTAGAGATGGATGTAAACAACACATTTTCAAGTCACCACAGATAGTGATAAGTAGATGAACTACTTCTTGGATGTAAATCACATCCCCTAGAGAGACTCTCTACATACCAGATAGACTCCCAGTCCATTTAATCCATACATTTGTAGATGTTTTAAATTTCTACTTTTTTTATACAGTAACATGCAGGTGCTCATGCTGCTTATCTGATTGTTGATAAGTCCTGTTTGTAAAGGGAAAGTTGTAGCCTTAGAGGTTGATAAAAAGATATGGTACTATCAGAACAGTACTAAATATATGATTGATCGCCACTCCCAGCAACAGGCAGGGTCTTTGCAATGGTGTCTGGAGATAAGTGATCCATCTACCATAGTTATTCATTAATTTAGGCCCATTATATGTCACATGTATTTGACCTTGACCTGTCGTACTCAATATGAAATAAATAGGTCTTCTTTTGTGATCAACGACTATACTAAAATTAAGTTTGTGAGCAGCTGTTCCGATTTTCCTTACCGTAAGAACTCCAATGTAAGTCAAAAGGTCAAACAATTAAGGTTGATCAAAAACCTTGCTCAATGGCCTTAAAATAACTTTCAAGCCATTCACATAGTTCCTATACAGCAAACAAAAGACGCTCATTTACTCAGGAGGCAATTTCTTAACAGGCTACGACTGCCCACTTTCAAGTCATAGTGGGAAGCCTTAACTTAGTGACAACACAGCCCAATAGTAATGGTCATGTAGTACCTGTAGCACTACGACAGCCCTACCAAAAGCTATGTGATTACTACATAACTGCTGATCGTACAGAGCAGTCGTAGGGGCTTACCTACGATCACTGGCACTAACTTTTAGGTTATGAAGTCGTAGTTGCAGTAAGCAGTCGTAGTGCCTTAAGAAATGGCCTCCTGAGCAGGTTAGCCCAATTACCCAAAGAAACAGGGCAGCAGTTAATGCTCATTAGTTGATGAAATATGCATGTCGTGTCACTCTGTCGCCACCTTTAACTACATCCTGAGATCCTCACAAGTCATGAAGAACCTAATGAGTGGCGCTTGTCAGCAATGAAGGATGGGAAGTCTACGGTAGAAGTCAGAGCCAACCAATGCCAAAAAGACAGGTTACAGAACCTCTGATTAAAGAGGGGGCAGCCAATGCTGTGTGATCTATACCCACAGTAGGTGCCTACACCTGTGTGTGTCCTTTATTAGATACTAAGATAATACCCAGAGGTACATATCAATCAGGTTTTGGCGACTAGAAATGTGGCTCATTCCATGTCAGAAAATCATGACCACTTTTTAGCGATTACTATATTCTGTGTTTAGAGACATAACTATGGCCTACCTATGTTATTGTTAGCTGTTGCCTTATTGATTCTGCTACAAGTAGACAAGTAGAATAATTTGTTTAAATTCCTAATTTGTTTAGCTTCAATCAGCTAATTATCGCAACAGTTCCTCAATCATGAATCCCTATCTTATAATCATGCTCATATAGTCTTTTTTTGTGAACCAGTAACTATATCAGGTCTGGGATCACATTTACTATGCTGACAATATTTTTTTTTCAATTGGCAATGAATAACTTTTAAGTGAGAAGTATGGAAAGGATGGGTGGTACGGAGTCACCTCAGTACCAGCTACTGGGTGGCAATGAAATTGCAATTAAAAGAGAAGCAGGTCAATCCTAAATAACCCCCTGTCGCAGGGGATTTATAGTATAAGCCGTTCTGGAGAATAAAAGTACATCTTCCATTTGCAATTGCCCCAAAAAATAAAGGCTAGAACTTTCCTACAGCTAGAATTTCGAAACAATTCTAAAGTGAAATACCTGCCTTCTGTTATCTATTTAATTTTTGGCCCTGCCTCCCTTTATTTCCAATAACGTGAAGAAGACGTAATTGTGCTATCAGGGAGAATCATGCATCCTAACTAAATCAAACACATCTCAGCCCTAATAGACCAGAAATAATGAGGTCAAAAGGAAAATGACAAGTGGCAATGCCCAATTGGATGTACCTGAAACATTAGTTGCCATGGCACAATTCACTGGAAGTAAATTAATATAATTATTTTTGTTTAAACATTTATTTATTACTTGAAATGAAGAGATTTTAAGTCTGCTGTTGAATGAAACTGGCATATTATATTGCAATACATTACCAATGACAGCTGTCATGAAGGAGTAGGATGTATGTGAATTGAGAGGGTCTAATAGGGCGCCCATCAGAAGCAGCCGCATGGAAGGAGGTAGACGCTGTCAGGTAACATGTACATCACATTATCCCTGCATGCAGCTATATTGGAGATTAAGAGTTGGCTGACCTCAGAAGGTGCCTGCCTCACCTCATAATTCTCTCTAGTAATCTGGGGATGTTCTCCCCACCGTTTCCCGGATTATTAGTGATGTCAGTACAAATAAAAAGCTAGGGTTCTGCACATTAAGATTATTTTCCAGGACTTGTCTCTATAAACCCTGAACAGTCTTTTTTTACCGAAATGTCAAATATATTTTATGGAAGGGCTATATATATATATATATATATATATATATATATTGTAGCGAAATCTGAATCTACCGCTAATAGCAAACACCACAAGACTCAAACTATGGTTTAACACTCTTTATTAACCTGGTTTTGGGCCACACCATCTACTTGGAGCTATTACTTGTGACTTCAATAAACTCTGGTGCCAAAACTGACTTGTTGTTGACTCCCAGCTTCCTTATAAAGTAGCCGCTGTTTCCGACACTGGGGTCACTCCAGCGTTGGAGACGCGCTTATCTCTATTCCGCTCTGGCTCTGGCTCTGAGAGAGCGAGACTTCGCCGCCCCCATCCAGGAGAGTTTTGGCCTCATCTCGCCTCCCTCAGCCTTACCACCACACTCTCCCCTGCTAATTTTAAACTAGCGGAGAAAGCCGTTCCTCCTAACAGGAACCTAACTTAAAGATGCTAATACCCTGGCACAGGTCCCCTACTGTTTCCTATACTCCTAAACCATTTACACATACATCTCAATAAACTTATATCACACCGGTCTTGGTTCTTCTTTACATCTATAGCCAGGTCTCCGAGTGCTCTGCCCCGCTCCGATAGGCTCCAGTACTTGATCAACTCCGGCCTTACTGCCAACGTTTTATACAAGCAGCTTCAGTCTGCTGCTCCAAGCATTCTCACTGCTCTGATGGGCTGCACCTCCTCGTGAGGCTCCCGTACTTCATTAACTCTGGCCTTACCTCCAACGTTTATACAAGCAGCTCTGCCCGGCTACTCCGATGCCCCAACATCGTTCAGGACCGTCATGTCCCCCTGGCGCTCGCTTCTCCCGCGTCTCTGGCGCCCCCTCAATGTTCCTCGTCTCCAAGTACCACAGAAGGAGCTTGGTTGAGTAACCTGTATTTTTGAGGACATCGTCCTAGGCAACAGTCTACCCGGGCCATATACTCCAGACCCTGATTTCTTCCCCTCTCTTCTACCATTCTTCTCTGGGCTCCGTATACTCGGCAGCTCCCTCTCCAAAGACCCTTGCAAAGATAGTGACCTTTAACACTTACCTGCCTGGCGACTGGTAGCCAGTTGATCGCCCTCCTCCATGCGCCACCCACACTATATGCAGAAGTTTCGTCCTACCTCTGTTGGGCCATACCGTGTCCAGATGTCTGGACCAGTTCAAATCCCCTCCAGGCAGGGAGACGATGTCCATGGTTTGACGTCCTCCAGGGGTTAAGATCATATCAGGACTCAAGTTGGGTTGGGAGCCGATCACTGCGGGGTCGCACCTCCCTCCCTGATGTCCTCCTGTCCGGCGTCACTAGGTGGCGTAGAGCTCCGGTACAAGGTGACCATCCCCTTGCAGGTAAGTCCATCTCCATTTCCACTGTACTACCATACACCCGGTAATCACTAGTACTTTAGACCCCTCCACATCCTCCAAAGGAGCTTCCGAGTCTGTTGCCTTCCCCACCTCGCTGGAATCCCCTCCGGGATCATCACTGTAGCCGCCGCTCCATCCCCCTCCCGCTCCAGGATGGCCACTTGCATAACAAACTCTCCCTGGGGTGACTGCACTACAAGTCCAGTGGCTCTGACTATTACTGTCTGTGGCTGCATGGTGGCCTTTTTTACTGGTGAGGTGGCTGGTGTTAGGACCTGTCTCCGCTCCCGTTCTTTTGAAGATCCCCCTGCTATCTGTTCGTTCTCCCGTATCATGCTCAGCTCTTTTTCCTTCTCTGCCTTCTTCTCCTTTGCTTCTTGATTTTCCCCGCGTTCTATTTCTGGTTGCCCTTCTTTGAGAACCACCATTGGCCCTCCCCTCCACACAGATCGCAGCGGTGCAGGGGCAAACTCCCCAGCCCTGCTTCCAAAGGCATGTCCTCTTTGTCAATCATAGGCATGCTGCCGGTTCTCTGAGGCTTTTGGCAGTGGTTGTGACTCCATGGCTCTCAGCTAGGTGACTCAACTTCATTTCTCGTTATATAGACGAGCTCTGACCGAGGCGTGGGAACGATCGGATTCGGAGCGTGAGCCCTGGGCCGTTGCTAGGGCCCTCGCCACGGCGCCTCCCGCTTCACCGCCATCTTGGTCCCTAGCATGCTTGCATTACCATGTCTCCTATCCTCCAGAAAGCAGCCCACTGCCCCCTCCACCTTTTGACAATCTCCTGTCTCTCAGGGTCTTGGCGCCTCACCTCCCTCCTCTCCTCCCGGTGTGCATTTCTCCCCAGCCGTGCCGACTGCCTTTCCACTATCTCGCTCTCGGTTCTGAGTTGCCATCCATTCCCCTTAGAATCCAAGGAAGACCGCCGGGACCAATCGCTGGTTTCAGACAGGGGTGATTCCGAGTCTCGAGAGATGGAAGATTCATCCTTAATGGGCCTATAAGGTGGCTCCTCCAGCCACACCATGGCAGTCACTCTTCGCACCATGGGTGTCTGTCTCATCTGCCTCGCTCTGGCTTCCTTGCTCCGCGCTCTCCGCCTCCCCTGGGACCATTTTTAGTGCATCGTGATGTACTATTTTCCGGAGACGCCCTTTCTTGATCTTGTATACAGCAGTTGCTAACCGCCCTTCCACCCTCCAAGGTCTGGTCCAGTAGCTCTGCAGTTTAGGCGACTGCCTCATTTTTTTTAAAGGGTGAAGGTAGTACACCCATGCCCCTATTGGAATTTCCTTCGTCTCTGCCCGGCCATCATGATTCCTTCTCTGCCTCTCGACCGCCTTTCCTATAGCTGTCATTGCCAATCAAAGGAAGCTGCCATCTTATACTGCATGTCATCTACGTAGTCCAGGCTATCTCTCTTAATGGGATGATCCAGATACAGGAGTGCCAAGGAGGTAGTAGTCTCCCTCCCCATCATGAGGAGATTTTGGGAACAGCCCATGGTGTAATGGGCCAACGCTCTGTATGCCACCATCACAAAAGGTAGGTGACTATCCCAATCCCTCTGATCTTGTCTCACCGTGGTGGCCAGCAGCATCTCTATTGTTCTGTTGGCTCGCTCTACCATTCCATCACTCTGGGGTCTAAAAACACAGGTCCTTGTCTGGCGGATTTCCAGGAGAGCAATCACTTCTCGGAACAGAGCCGCTTGGAAGTTCCGCCCCTGATCCGTATGCAGCTCCTCCGGGAGCCCCAGTCGACACACAAATTCTTCCAAGAATACCTGGACCACTGTGCTGGCTTCCTGGTTCGAGATGGCATAGGCCTCTATCCACTGAAGTAATCAGCCGCCACTAAGATGTACCTGTTTCCTTTGTCTGTGACAGGTAGGGGGCCCATAACGTCCATTGCTATTCTCTGCAGGAGCAGCCCGGCTCCGACATGCCCCATCTTCGCCCTATGTGGCGGCAGGACTGCCTTTTTTTTCGATAGAACCCCTGCTGGAGCCTCCTAGTGGTTCGAGTTCATCCCAGGTGGCCTGCAAATAAAGCCCCATGAGCCTCATGGAGGACTTCCTCCCGACTGTCCTTTGGCACCTCGTTCTGCCCCGTCTCCTGCCCCTTCACTTCCTGCCACTTTCTCACTAGGATACCATTTCTTAGCTCCAGCCTATTGAACTGAGCCCTCCAAGCATGCTGCTCATAGCTGAAATCTCTGGCCTCGTCCACAGAGGGGGGACAGCCCAGGATAACCTAATTAAGAACCTCCTGGAGCACCGCATCCTCTTCCTGGAGCTGCCCCCAGTCTCTCGGCTCTGTCTCTGTCTCCACCTGCAGTCGCACTTCTTGGCTGCGGGTCAAGACCCTGCAGGTAGCTAGCTCTTCCTCCAGGGATTTCCCCAACCCGCACTGCCTGCAGGGGTCCCAAGACATGCCATCGGCATTTCCATGTTGTTTCCCCGGCCTAATGTTTTTCAATTATCTCTATCCAACGGGCTAGCTGGCTCCTTGAACCCGACCAGCCATTTCAGAGATGCGTGGTCCGTGCTTACTACTACTGGCCAGCCCATGAGATAGTGTCGGAACTTCCTCAAGCCAAGGACTGCTCTGAGGCAGAAGTCACTGGTGTCTGTGTCCAATGTTAGGTGGCCCTCTGGTTCCGGAACAGCCAGGATAGGAGCCCCCGTCAATAACTCCTTAAGTCATGTTAATGCTGTCTCACACTCGCTCGTCCATCAAAACGCTCTTCCCTTCTCAACCAGCACGCACAATGGCTTAGCTACTCAATTCAATTCAATTCAAAATTCTTTTTTAAGCTGCATCAGGGGGACACAGTGGTCCGAGTTGTCCAAATACAGCAAATCAGCTTTGACATAACAATTGTAATACAGCAACAATTAGTATATTACAATAACTCAATTTAATTCTGTTTGAATAAGGAGCACAATCCGTAGGACCCATTCTTAGGGTCTCAGTTTATAAAATATATGAAATATATTAGTTTGTTCATTATTGATAGTTAGTATTTGATCAATTTATTTTGTCCAGGTCTTTGAGGGTATAGGAGCATCCCCAGGTCTTTGATGTCGTAGCTTCATATAGGTGAAGGTCTTTCAGGCTTTTTAGCTTGGTTGCAAGTTGTTTATTTTGGACAAATTTGCATTTCTGGAGTTTGAAGACTAGTTTGTATTTGTCTTTGGTCCATTCGTCTGGGGGTGAAGCATTGTGGACCAGGTTTTTTTGCTCGTATGGGCAGTCTGTGGCAAAATCTTTTGGGCTGTGTCCATGGCATTGCATGCTTTAGCCTTTAGGTAGCAATATGCCTGCTCTACACTGGTGTATTTTGTACCGTCATATCTAAGTATACATTTGAACATGTTGGATAGGTAGGAATGTTTGGATTGGAAAGCAATGCCTTTGCCATTATCACATTCTCTTGTTTTAGCTGCACCGAGGGATAGCTCCTCAGGTAACAGTTCCAGATTTTCAGGAACATATTCTTTACCCTGTACAGTTATTTTATGTCTGCCATATTCCACCTTGATATTCTTCGACTTTGCAAATGCCCCCACGGTCCTTAGGTCTTGGAGCTTACCGGCCTCTTCAACTGTTACGTCGTCTGATATAGTAATACCACCACACCCTGGTTTAGCATTGAGTGCTTTTACGGCTTTGTATTTTGTTCCTTTGTTTACACCTTCTTTCAGTCGAACCATAATTGGACGGGGTCTGGCTTGGTTCACTGAAGCTTGACCAAGGCGGTAGGCAGCTATACAGTTGTTGTACGTGTAGTTTATACCCATATCAGAGAATAATGTATTAATCACTTGCTTCATTTCTTTTCCTGCCTCTTCCTTGATGCCTCGAACAATTATATTATACTTTCTTTTCTCTCTTTCTTTTCTCTCCTCTCTCACCTTCAGGGAATCAATTATGGTTTTGTTCACCTTGTCCGCCATTTCTAGTTCCAGAATATGGGATTTTAGTTTGCCAATTTCAGTCGCTTGGGAATCTAATTTTTTCTCGGGTCTGGTGATTCTCTCTAGAAAGACATCACTAGTATCTTTGGCTTCTTTGGCAATTGAGGCAGTAATACCAAGGGTCTCGTTTATAGCTCCTAATCTTTCCCAGAATTTAGCTGGTGTATCGTCAGCTGGCTTGAAAGGCTTACCTCCATTGTTACCTCCATTGTTGCCGGTACCACCTCCCTCGCCTTTTGCTTCCTCTGTATTTCTAGGTTTACCCATGGTTGATCCTTTGGTAACAATATATTCCTGGTACCTTTATAAATGAAATCCACACAGTTCGTATCTCTATGTGTAGTAGGACAGAGTTAAATCCAGATAATTGTGCACCGCTCACTCACTCACTTGCGCCTAACCCACCATGACGTCACCTTATGTGGTAAAGTCGTGGATGAACCCTCGATAATAACCAGCCAGGTCGAGGAAGCTCCTTACATCAGTAACTGTCTCCGGCGTCCCCCAGTCTTTTACAGCCGCCACCTTTCCCGGATGGGTCAACACTCCATCCTTGCTTATGATATGACCTAAGTGCCCGACCTCTGTCTGAGCTAGCTGACACTTGCTGGGTTTTTTATCCGAAGTCCCACCCCAATCATTCACTGTAAGACCTCCTCCAGTCTCTCGAGATGCTCCTGAAAGGTTGAAGCGCAGACCACCACATCATCCAGATATACAAGACAGGTCTGCCACTGTAGGCCACGCATCACTACTTCCATAACCCTCCCGAAAGTGCAGGGGGCATCCTCCGGCCTGATGTCTAACTGCCAATACCCACTTGCCAGGTCAACTGAGGAGAACCAGGCGGCTCAGGCCATCGTGTCTAGGCAGTCCTCCACCCTAGGCAGGGGATATGCGTCCTTAATGGTTACCGCATTCAATTTTCATTAATCCATGCAGAATCTAGAGGACCACCGGCGAGGCCCAGGGGCTCTGACTTCTGCTTCCAACATCTTATCCACCTCCTGGTCAATGAGTTCCCTCCTATGCAGCGCCAGGCGATGGGGGGGGGGGTTGCTTGATCGGAGCCACTCCTCCTGTCTCGATGCAATGCTGAGAAACTTGGGTATGCCCTCGGTCTCCAGGAGATAACTGAAATGCTTCCCGGCACTTCCTCAGGAGAACTGCTAACTCTTCTCTCCTCCCTGGCTCTGCCCCAGCCGTCAATTCCTTGATCCACTCTTCCCCAACCTCCTCCCTCATCATTCAGCACCTGTCCTCCATTTCTCTGGGTTCCTCCTCCACCATTTCTCCTTTGAGGGGTTGGATTTCCCCCCAATGTCATGTCCTTAAAAATGGTCACTACTTCCTGCCCCGGATTAAGGACTCGCACCCAGGTCCTAGCTTCCTGAGGCTGGACCAGGCTCTGTGCTACCGAGAACCGAGGTTCTCCCCTATGTCCTGCGAGACCTTCCACCAACCTATCCTCTCCTTCCTCAGAAAGGTGGCGCCCAGTATCACCTCATTAGGGACTTCTCTGACTCCGAACTTTAAGGCCACTTCTCTCTTGCCCAACCTAAGCCAGGCGGTGCCCTCACCCTGCAGTTTCATGGCTCTCCCGTCGACTGTGTATACCATTTTCCCCATATTTTTCAGCTCGTGCTCTCCTCGGCTCTCCCTCCACCAGTTTGCGGAAACCAAATTCATAGAGGCTCCCATGTCCACCAAGAGCTGGATAGGGGTGACCCTAGGCAGGCCTCTTCTCCCCGCTATCTCGTTCTCTGGCCTATCGTCTCCGACCACCCCCGCGGCCACGGGCAAAGGCCAGTTCTAGTTTTCTGCGCCTCCCTCAGCGGTCCTGCCCCGGACCTCTCGGTACCTTCTCGCCAGTTCTTCCACTCAGGGCAATTTCTCTTGAAGTGCCCCTCCTTCCCACAACCGTAGCACGCAGTGTTAGGGGCTTTCTTTGCAGTATCTCGTAGATTGTGGCATCCGCTACCCGTGCCCTTCCCCAGGACTCCTGTTCATTTTTGAAGTAGGCCTCTCCGCTTATGGCCATCATCATCGGCATCGGGATAAGCCAGCCTTGTGTACTTGGCCAGATCCTCTTGTAGCTCCTGTAAACCTACTCCAGGATTTGTCACTCTGGTTCGGAGGAACGCCTTATACGTCTCCTCCTGATTTGCTGGTTCGAACCTCGCACCAGTGCCCTCCGCAGATCCTCATACCCGTCTTTAGTCCCAGGATCCCTTCCAGCCAGGAGCCGCCTTACTGGTCCTGCTAGGCTTAATCCCACGAAGGTACCTGCCTCCTCTGGTGTCCAATTATTAGTGCTGACACAGAGGTCAAAGTGGTTCAGGTAGTCTGTCAGATCTGCCTTCCTGTCAAACTTAGTCGGCTTCACCACTGGCTTCCCATGCCTACCATCCCCTCTCTCCGATGGCTTGTGTCTCTGTCTCCCTGGCCAGTTGGGTTATTGCATTCACCAGGTGATCTCCCTCTCTGGACCAGTCATCTCCTTCCTTGCCCCCTTGCCTGTCTCCGTTCTCTGCCTCCTCCTCATCTGTATTGAAGCTGTCTGACCCCGCTTGCCCCACGCGCGCTGGTTTCTGGTCCGAGGTCGCCTCTTGCCGAGCCCCGGCAAAAGTGGTTGTTGATCCTTCTGCTCCTCCCAGGCCTGCCCCTCCTGGTGCTCCCTCCGTTTTGTCCAATCCTCTCTCTTTCTTCCACACCGTTTCGGCCCTGTCTCGCCTCCCTTGGCCTTACTGCCACAATATATATATATACACAGAGAAAAGAACACTGATCGCTTTGACGCATACTGCACAGGTCACAATTTGTCTCCCAGATGACATGTATGAAGGCATGTCAAATGAGGTTGACCCTCTCATATTTGGTTCGTCAACTCCATTTGACATGTGTAATGAAGACACGTCACATATTTCTGATCCATTCACCTGAGTGCTAGGTAATACTGTGAGACAATTATGTAAGGGTCAAGAGCAGTCAATAACTATGTACCAATGGTTCAATCAAGGGAGGCCTATAATAGAAGGCAGGGGATATCATAGTCCCACAGGCCTGCAACACTAAGGCACTTTTTCCTATCTACAGAACTCCTACTTGACTGAGGACCTCTATGCAGTCCATAAGACAAGGGCATGGAGGTGCATGGCAATGCCATATGTCTCCCTGTACTGTAGATACTGAGATTATAGATTGTGGGTTAGAATACAGTCCTTTGGTATTTTCACTGACCCACACATAAGGTGTCTAACCACTCCAGTTGGAGTATTCAGGATGGTGGGTGTCTATTTTGATATTCAATAACAAATGCAGATTTAACAACGAAATAGAATTCACTACCATTCATTGATAGTATTTACAGACCTTAGTGATCTATTCTTCATGAAAACAAAATGACACAGATACATCAAATGTCTCAAGTGTTGGTAGTACTTCTTGGTAGTGATTAGTCCTGATACCAAAATGGTTGTTTGCTCCATCTAGTGGAATATCCTAGAACAATTATGTATGTCAAACCATCACATGTCAAGTGCCTTCGACATGGCCGTGACCCTAGTCAACTCACAGATGACATGGCATTTTAAGGCATGTCAAATCATATGAGGATTACTGTGTGCTACAGTTGTCATGGTGACATATGTGCACATGTCCCAATGACGTGTGCTCTCTGTGTCAAATCAAGTTGACATGGGTATACATGTCACTTTGTCAGGAAGAATTTTCTCAGTGTACATATAAATATATATATATATATATATATATGGGTCATTCCAGGTTTTACTGGTCAGGTGGCTTCTTGGGCATATAATAACAAGGGAAACACTTCTACACCACCAATAATATTTTTATTCCTTAGTGGGGGGTCACAGCTAAGATTTCCATATGGTTTGGGTGGGTCTTGGGGCATAATTTATCTTCTATATGCATTTAATTATAAATTTTCACGTGGGGTACGTTAATGATAGAGCCTATCTAACCTGGTTAGGGAATATAATCAGTGTTCTTATTATATGCAATTAAGAGGTACCCTAGGGGGGAGTCTTCCATGAAAAAATTTTTCATGTACTCCGGGAATTACCCTTGGCAGGCACATATAAGTGATTTTCAATGCACACCGCAATCATTAACGTACCCCGGGCTTTTGCCTCTAAATAGAATAAAATAAACCAAATACATACAATTCCCACAGTCTATGTTCACTTTTAGAGTAAATACATCATGCCTGAACAAGAATTGTGGCCAAATACAGTCTGGTTTGGCTGTATGGGGGGTCTCTTCGTAAGCGGGGTACGTTAATGATCGGCGGCGGGAAAAACAGCGCGGGAAGAGAAAAACGACTTCCTGTTGCCCGGCGGAAGTGGCCTGCATCCGGGTACCGTGTTTCAGCTCAGAGGAGGTCACAGCTTGTTTATAGCTACCCCTAAGCAGAGTTCTACTGCAAAAGGAACCCGAAATTCACGAAAAAGGTAAGGAAATTCCACGAAATTCCATGAAATTCCGATGAAATATTGTTGGAGATGTCTGTTGGGGGCCGTAGATCGCTTTTTGTGTACCGAAACGATGTATTTTGGATGCTAGGGGGTAAAATGTGTTGCCGGGGGAGGCCTGCGATGCAGCCCGGGGCCCCAGGGTGAAGCTTTGGCCACCCCGGGCTGTATTTTCAAAATTGGGGTACGTTAATGATTTTTCGCTCGGCAAGCAGAATTTGGCCTCTCCTGGCCGAGATGATGTACCCTTGGGTCTAAATTGTTGATAATCCTTTAGAATAGGACCCCCTACGTGTGTAAGATGCATTTTGGGCCATGTTTGGGTGTTTTGAGATGACCCCCCACCCCAATTTGGGCTTGAATGGCCAAATTTCTGCCTCGTCGTGAACTTTTAGGCCCCCTCACAGCCAAAATTGTGCTTATCCCATGGTTTTTTGGGGTTATATTCCTTCTCCTACCTCTATTTGGGCATTTTGGTGTGTTAATCCTCCTGTGGGATCGAAAGCATAGCCATAGTGGCCAAATTTAGGAAGATAGTGTTCGTCGGTCATTAACGTACCCCGGTGGCAAGATGCCTGCCTACTGGTCGCCATCTTGGATTCAGGGGGATGTTTTATGGTGGGTATGTTAGACATGTCCCCCCTCTGTTGTGTTGACCAGGTAAGCTCACCCTTGCACAAAGCCACCACTGCTGAGTGGTTATAAACCTTTGCGATCATTAACGTACCCCCCCTTCTTATTCTGTATTTTCCACACAAGTGGCACTTCCAGTGCACATAGCTCCATCATATTTCACCATGACATGCCCCTATGGTACCTCTAACTCACACAAGTGTCATTAGTTAGATACTGAATACTTTTTTTCCAAAGAATTTTTGTGGTGGGTATATTTCAGCATTTTCCTTATATTTTGTCAGTATAAATTTCCATATTAGCAATTAATCAGCTGATTGAACTTCCGGGGTTACTGTACATCATTTGTAAGCATATAGGAACATGATGAATATTTTTTTCCTATTTATTTATGTATATCTTATCAGTATTCAAACACTAACAAATTCCTTATTATCTTAAAATCTACTGATTTCCTCACTATGAATTACCATATCAGCATAAAAACCTCTGATAAAATCTTTGGCTTTGTTGTACATCCTTTGTCAGCATATAGGAACTTGTTTAATCACTATTTACCTTTTTATTTAATGTATTTCTTCTCATTTTTGCAGATGGCTGACGTAGCCCCCAGTGGCGGTGGTGGCGACCCCCCCCGTCGCCCTAAGAGGTGTGTGCGGGAGCACGCTCCCGCTGATGCTCCAGACCTGGAGGAGCAGGAGGACCGGGAGGACCGGGAGAAGGCGGCCCGTCTCCATGCCGCAGCTTCGGCCCGGTACGAGACCAGGCTGCGGCAGGAGATGGGGGCGGCCGCCTATGATGCCCACCGGGCGGAGATCTCGCGTCGCCAGCGAGAAAAGGACAGGAAGAGACTGGCAGGAGACCCTGCTGAGGAGCAGCGGCGGCGCGAGATGCTCCATGCCCGGAAGAAGGCTTACCGGGAGCGACTGAAAGAGAACAAGGTTTGATAATTTTCCGTCCTCTCAGTCTCTGTGGTGCCTCAAAATCTGCTACTCTGGTGGTAACATTTTATTGTGATATGAGATTAAGAATGTTAATAAGTATACAAATTTCAAGGGACAGATACTGTAAATGCTAAGTCAAAACACTGCTGCGAGTAACTCGCCAGTGTGACAGGTTACTTAATGTGTCTTTCCCTTTCTGAATTCAGAGACGGAAGAAGCTGGGCCTCCCGCCGCTCCCACCCACACCAACAGGGAGACCGAAGGCCAGGGCAGGCACTGGGAGGGGCACCCCAGCTGCGACCGCTGCTGCGGTGTTGGTGCCAGAGCAGGCGGCTCCCGGGGCTGCAGCGGAGCAGGCGGCTCCACGTCCGGCTGCAGCCTCCGCACCGGCACCTGCGGCAGCGGGAAGAGGGACACCCGCAGGGGGCCGGGGCAAGGGGCTCGGGAAGCTGACCGTTCGCCTCCCCTTCGCCCCTCGCCCCAGGTACCAGCGGGTGTCCTTCTCGTCCCCCGACGGGAGTGAGGAGGTAGGTGGATAGTTTATAATGTCACTATAGCATTCAGATACTCTTTTATAGTAAGCCACACATCTCTACTATTGAATAGAATGTTAGAAATACCTTACCAAGTGATTTGTTGACAATATCGAATTTTTACTTTGTTAATGTCAAAATTGCTCGTACCGGTCATTAACGTACCCCAGTCGTTAACCTGTCAAAGAATGGCCACAGCTTATCTATACATCATCATATACCATTGGCTTTGCACACACATTGACAAAAGAGATTGTAATACCTATCTAGAGTCATTTGAACATGCATAAGGTTCATCTTGTTTTACCCCTGTAGCTTGACATACACCAAATATTCGATTCTCCAAATGTCTTGCTTAATAAATACTAATGGTTTTGCCCCTTGCTCTACATTCAAGGAGACTCATGCGCCTGTGGCTGGTGTGGACCCTGCCACAGCCATCCTCATCTCGTCGGGGGATGAAAGCCTGGCCGGGTGCTCCTCCCCAGAGCCCGTCGTGGCCACGGCACCAGCACCACTACCCTCGGCAGCACCACCCACAGCACCAGCCGGGAAGGGCAAGGCAGGAGGCCGAGCTGGCAGGGCAAAGACCAGCGCCGCGACGGCCTCACCAGCACCGCCCGTGGAGGAGGCACCGAGGGCAGCGACCACGGAGGCGGGGGGGCGAGGACAGGTTGCCCCGGAGGTGGCAGAGGAGAGCCGGACGACTCGACCGGTCCGTCAGGCTGCGCAGAAAGACTCCCCCAAGAAGAGGCGCAGCCAGCGTTCGACCGGATCGAGGCCGGCCGACTCTTCGCCGCCACCACCGGGCAACCTGGCCCTCGCGGAGGATTATATGTAAGTATTATGATCACTTTAAAGGTATCAAATCACTTGTGTGCAGATATTGTGTTTTCTGTGGATCCACCCTATGTTAGTAGAATTGTCGTTTTTACCATGCATAAGGCCCATCTTGTCTGGCCACTGTGGCTTTGAAAATTAAAAAATCACAAAATTTCTGCACTTCTCGCAACATCTGCATGTCATGGAGTGCTAAAATGTATCTTTATATACACCATGTCAAAATTGCTCATACCGATCATTAACGTACCCCAGTCGTTAACCTATCAAAGAATGGCCACAGCTCAACTCTACACCATCATATGCCATTGTTATCACATACACCATCACAAGAGAGGTTGTACTACCTATCTAGAGTCATTTAAACCAGCATAAGGCCCATCTTGGGTGTTCAATATCACTTTTAGAATTAAATATCACAAAATTTCTACACTTCTCGCAACATCGGCATGTCATGGAGTGCTAAAATGTATCTTTATATACACCAAATAGTATTTTTTGACAAACCACACACCTCTACTATTGAATAGAAATGTTAGAAACACCATACCATGTCATAGGTTGACAATATCGAATTTTAACTTTGTTCATGTCAAAATTGCTCGTACCGATCATTAACGTACCCAAGTCGTTAACCTATCAAAGAATGGCCACAGCTCAACTCTACACCATCATATACCATTGGCACAGCACACACATTGACAAAAGAGATTGTAATACCTATCTAGAGTCATTTAAACATGCATAAGGCCCATCTTGGGTGTCCAATATCACTTTTAGAATTAAAAATCACAAAATTTCTACACTTCTCGCAACATCGCATGTCATGGAGTGCTAAAATGTATCTTTATTTACACCAAATAATGTATATTTTGACAAACCACACACCTCTACTATTGAATAGAAATGTTAGAAACACCATACCATGTCATAGGTTGACAATATAGAATTTTAACTTTGTTCATGTCAAAATTGCTCGTACCGATCATTAACGTACCCCAGTCGTTAACCTATCAAAGAATGGCCACAGCTCAACTCTACACCATCATATGCCATTGTTATCACATACACCATCACAAGAGAGGTTGTACTACCTATCTAGAGTCATTTAAACCAGCATAAGGCCCATCTTGGGTGTTCAATATCACTTTTAGAATTAAATATCACAAAATTTCTACACTTCTCGCAACATCGGCATGTCATGGAGTGCTAAAATGTATCTTTATATACACCAAATAGTATATTTTGACAAACCACACACCTCTACTATTGAATAGAAATGTTAGAAACACCATACCATGTCATAGGTTGACAATATCGAATTTTAACTTTGTTCATGTCAAAATTGCTCGTACCGATCATTAACGTACCCAAGTCGTTAACCTATCAAAGAATGGCCACAGCTCAACTCTACACCATCATATACCATTGGCATTGCACACACATTGACAAAAGAGATTGTTATACCTATCTAGAGTCATTTAAACATGCATAAGGCCCATCTTGGGTGTCCAATATCACTTTTAGAATTAAAAATCACAAAATTTCTACACTTCTCGCAACATCGGCATGTCATGGAGTGCTAAAATGTATCTTTATATACACCAAATAGTATATTTTGACAAACCACACACCTCTACTATTGAATAGAAATGTTAGAAACACCATACCATGTCATAGGTTGACAATATAGAATTTTAACTTTGTTCATGTCAAAATTGCTCGTACCGATCATTAACGTACCCCAGTCGTTAACCTATCAAAGAATGGCCACAGCTCAACTCTACACCATCATATGCCATTGGCATTGCACACACATTGACAAAAGAGATTGTACTACCTATCTAGAGTCATTTGAACATGCATAAGGTCCACAATCACAAATTTTTAACCTGGTGGTTTATTAGCCTAACCTATTTATTAGTCCAGATAATTCTTATAATTGCCATTCATTTTCCAGTGCTACCTTGAAGCGCTCCGTTGAGCAGGAGTAGCATAATGTAATTATACAGTAGAATGCTATATTAGAATAGACTAGTTGTGTTGCATGTTGAGATGTTGCTTGTTTAATGTTAGTTGTTGCTGCTTATTTGACTATACTTGTATTGCCACCTTTTTAGAATTAGCTCATGTACATGACATCGTATTGTTATTACAATTACTGGTTAATATTATCACCATGACATAATATCACAAGTAAAGCATAAATGATTAACAATTTAATTTAGCTCATGTAGTGAAATTAGCTCATGTAGTGACATAATATTCGCTTTGCTGACTAATGCCTCAAATGAATTTCTAAATACCAATTTGTTAATGCTTTCTCATTTCCAATTTACAGCACCTCCCCGCCTACCGGTCAGACGAAAATGATGACGACCCCTGCAAACCGACCCCCGACAACGACAAGGAAGACCACAACACCTAAAACTAACCGCATCAAGTACCTCGAGAGGACACTGGCTGCAACGCGAGAGTCGGTGTCCTCTATGCAGGCGCGTCTACAATCGGATTTGGCACAGGCGGCCGGTCCAGCTGCTACACCACAGAAGCAGCAACAGTGTAAAGATCTTATCTACGATGGGGTGGCGGCTCTCAACAGCAAAGACACACTAGACTTCATGCGGAAGGCCTTCCCTGAAACCAACCTTCAAGCAAAGGGTCTCACCACCCAGATGGCTAAGGACATTAAGGTCAACCGCAAGTCTCTGGCGTCACCCCCTTCAGATCAGCCCCATAAAAGCACTGTCAATGCAAAGGCACGCGAGGCAGCAGTCGTTGAGTTCCTGTGCCTACCGGAAAACTCCACCATGATGCCAGGCAAAGGTGACTCCATCATTGTTAACTTGGATGGTGTCAAGGTCAGAGAACAGAAAAGGAACCTGGTGGAGTTTGTGTATGTCCTCCACAAGCGCTACCTTGACACCAACCCTGCCTGGCCTGTGGAGTCCACCACCTTCTACAACATCAGGAGTAAACATAGTTATCTAATTCCAGTAGAGCTGCAGAATGAGAAAATCTGCCTCTGCCAGAAACATCAAAATTTCGCTCTCATGCTGAAGGCAGCTAACATCAAGACTTCAGTGGACACCCTGGTCCAGAACACCACTGCGGACGTGTTCGAGCAACAGCTGACCCAGTCGGTGAAGATGGACCATGTAGACTACCTGACGTGGAAGTACGTTCCGGTTATCTACGGCAAGCCCGAGGAGAAGAAGATGGTGATGAAGCTCCGGCCCACTTGGGTAACCGATAAATCCAAAAAGGAGTTCATCGCGTTGGTCAAGGACGAGTTCATGTCCATGGCCGACCACGTCGATCGGGCCCGTAGCCAACACCGGATCGTGCGTGAACTGAGGAGTTCCTTGTCAGTGTACGAGACAGTCATCCAGATGGACTTCGCCGAGAATTGGCTTGTCTCGTATCCTGATGGGCCACAGAGTGTCTATTACGCCAAAGACCCGGTTACGCTCCACCCAGCAGTCCTTCACTACCGGCATGGACCAACTGGGGAGATCAGACACCACTCTGTGGCCCTCGTCACCGACGACAGAAAGCATGACACCGGTGCGATCCTGGCATTCATTCAAGTTCTGGCAGCGTTCCTGCAAGAGAACCTGCCCCAGGTCGCGTGGGTGCACTATGCATCGGACTCCCCATCGAGCCAGTATCGGAACATCTCCATCTTTTCCATACTGGTGCGCCACGCAGAACTTGTCAGTGGTCTACAAGCGACATGGACCTACTTCGAGGCGGGACACGGAAAGGGCCCCTGTGACGGCGTTGGAGCTGCAGCAAAACGCAACGCAGACAACCTCGTCAACAGGGGAACGCTAATCCAGAATGCAGAGCGCTTCGCGGCTGAAGGCAACCTACTCGAAGGCCGCGTCAAGTACATCTGCGTTCCGCTTGCGGATATCGCCACCGCCCGTCTCACAGTCGGCAAAGTAGCAGCGGACGAGTCCATCAAGGGCACCCAGAAAGTTCATGCTGCTGTGCCCGCCGAACCCGGGAAGTCCCTCGCTGTACGCCACAAATCATGCTTCAGCGAGTGCTGCTGGGCCGACCTTAGGTCCATTCGTGGGTGTCCAGACTGGATCACACACCCAATGAAATTCAACAACAAGAAGGCTCCTCCCCCACCACGGCAGACGCGACAGAGGACTGTCCCTGCTGAGGTGGACGGCGATGATGATGTACCCCCGCCAAAGCAGACTCGAGGTACTTCGGTACGGAACACTCTCCCCACTCCTGTCGCTAGCACCTCTGCCTGCAAGCGCCAAGGGGGTCCCTCACCCGTCGTGGCTGGCAAGCGCACCCGCAAGAACATGGTTCCTGCCCCAGCCACGGCTAACAAAGAAAATGTGCCTCCGTGTGCCGCACGAAAGCGTGCTGCGGAGCGTGCAGTTGAGGCCCCCGTCACAAAGCACATGCGACAGGACGGACCAAACTCACCTCCCGTTTTTGAGGGCGGATCGACAATGGACATTGAGGATACGGCTGTATTCGTGCAGGATGAGTACCAAGAGGGACAGTTTGTCGCCTGCGCATTCCTGCATGAGTCAGACTCCACCAAGGACGCATGGCACATGGGCAAGGTCTTAGCTGTGGACAGTGAGAGTGACATGTATGAGGTCATGTTCCTCATTCATCCGGCGAAAAACCTCACTTGCCACAAGTTCCCAACCAAGCCCAATGTCCAGTTTATATACCATAATACCATCCTTGGCTATGTGAACAAGAAGCGGTATGGGAACTCCACCGTCTGGGGCCACATCCTCCATGATAACACAGTCAAAATGGCCAACATGAAACTAATAAAGCACCGTAAGGAGGAAGACAACAGACTTGCCAATAGTTGCTAAATGGTTCTGTTTGTTTCACACAAGTGTTACATTTCAGTTGCTGGAGTTTTAGCGAGTTTTTAGGATCAATGGTTAAATGACTGTATATATGTATTATGATCTCATTTACCCTCAGGAAAGAGTATTTAAGGTATATAAGTGTATATTTTTGTACAAGATGGGCCTTATGTATGTTTAAATGACTCTAGATAGGTAGTACAACCTCTCTTGTGATGGTGTATGTGATAACAATGGCATATGATGGTGTAGAGTTGAGCTGTGGCCATTCTTTGATAGGTTAACGACTGGGGTACGTTAATGATCGGTACGAGCAATTTTGACATTAACAAAGTTAAAATTCGATATTGTCAACCTATCACTTGGTCTGGTGTTTCTAACATTTCTATTCAATAGTAGAGGTGTGTGGTTTGTCAAAAAATACTATTTGGTGTATATAAAGATACATTTTAGCACTCCATGACATGCTGATGTTGCGAGAAGTGTAGAAATTTTGTGATTTTTTAATTTTCAAAGCCACAGTGGCCAGACAAGATGGACCTTATGCATGTTTAAATGACTCTAGATAGGTAGTACAATCTCTTTTGTCAATGTGTGTGCAATGCCAATGGCATATGATGGTGTAGAGTTGAGCTGTGGCCATTCTTTGATAGGTTAACGACTGGGGTACGTTAATGATCGGTACGAGCAATTTTGACATTAACAAAGTTAAAATTCTATACTTTCAACCTATCACTTGGTCTGGTATTTCTAACAATTCTATTCAATAGTAGAGGTGTGTGGTTTGTCAAAAAATACTATTTGGTGTATATAAAGATACATTTTAGCACTCCATGACATGCAGATGTTGCGAGAAGTGTAGAAACTTTGTGATATTTAATTCTAAAAGTGATATTGGACACCCAAGATGGGCCTTATGTATGTTTAAATGACTCTAGATAGGTAGTACAACCTCTTTACTCATTATGTGTGTGATGCCAATGGTATATGATAGTGTATAGGTGAGCTGTGGCCATTCTTTGATAGGTTAGCAAATGGGGTACGTTAATGATCGGTAGGAGGATTTTGAGATGGTTAAAGTTCTATTGTTATAGTGCCAGCCTATCATCTTGTATGGTGTTTCTATTATTTGTATTCAATCATAGACATGTTTGGCTTATGAGAAAATACTATTTGGTGTATATAAAGATGCATTTTAGCACCCCATGGCATGCATGCTTTGCGAGAAGTGTAGAAATTTTGTGATTTTTAATTTTCAAAGTGATATTAAACACCCAAGATGGGCCTTATGCAGGGTTAAATGACTCTAGATAGGTAGTACAACCTCTCTTGTGATGGTGTATGTGATAAAAATGGCATATGATGATGTATAGATGAGCTGTGGCCATTCTGTGAGAGGTTAAAGACCAGGGTACGTTAATGACGGTACGAGGATTGAGAGATGAACAAAGTTAAAATTGGATATTGTCAACCTATGACATGGTATGGTGTTTCTAACATTTCTATTCAATAGTATAGGTGTGTGACTTATCAAAAAATACTATTTGGTGTATATAAAGATACATATTAGCACTCCATGACATGCAGATGTGGCGAGAAGTGTAGAAATTTTGTGATTTTTAATTTCCAAAGTGATATTAAACACCCAAGATGGCCCTTATCAATGGTTAAATGACTGTATATATGTATTATGATCTCATTTACCCTCAGGAAAGAGTATTTAAGGTTTATAAGTGTATATTTTTGTACTTTGCTGCAAGCGAAGGCTGTGAGAAGTGTTGAAAAAGTTGTGATTTTAATTTTCAAAGTGATATTGAACACCCAAGATGGGCCTTATGTATGTTTAAATGACTCTAGATAGGTAGTACAACCTCTTTACTCATTATGTGTGTGATGCCAATGGTATATGATAGTGTATAGGTGAGCTGTGGCCATTCTTTGATAGGTTAGCAAATGGGGTACGTTAATGATCGGTAGGAGGATTTTGAGATGGTTAAAGTTCTATTGTTATAGTGCCAGCCTATCATCTTGTATGGTGTTTCTATTATTTGTATTCAATCATAGACATGTTTGGCTTATGAGAAAATACTATTTGGTGTATATAAAGATGCATTTTAGCACCCCATGGCATGCATGCTTTGCGAGAAGTGAAGAAATTTTGTGATTTTTAATTTTCAAAGTGATATTAAACACCCAAGATGGGCCTTATGCAGGGTTAAATGACTCTAGATAGGTAGTACAACCTCTCTTGTGATGGTGTATGTGATAAAAATGGCATATGATGATGTATAGATGAGCTGTGGCCATTCTGTGGGAGGTTAACAAATAGGGTACGTTAATGATAATATGTGTAATATAATGGCCTCTACGCAAGCACCAAGTATGAAGTATAGGTATGATATATCAGGCCAATTCTTATTATTATGTACAGCAGGTCTACTAGAGACAATGGACAGTTAATATAGTCATTGTATGAAGGATTTTGAATGAGCTAGGCTAAAGTTAAAAAATGGTAAAATAAATTCACAAATTTTCACATTTTCCAATTTATCCACCTATGCGTAACTTCAAGAGTTTTTGGGCCTCACTTTAGCTTTTTGGTATACATAAAGTCATGTATTGTACCAGTCTGGCCACAATATTTGGTGTTTCCAGGCCTCTTATTAGTGGTGTTATTCATGTTTGTTTGATTACAATCATTAACGTACCCCCTTTTTAGAAGGTTTTACGGCATCTGCGATAAAAACTGACCCCCTAGGAGTTGGATCCTTGAATGAAACTTTTTAATAAGCCAAGATATAGGGCTATCAATAAAATATAATGTTATTAAGAAATACTGAGTTTGTAGATTCTTGATCCAGGCCCCCCCTGACCAGTAAAACTTGGAATGACCCATATATATATATATATATATATATATATATATATATATATATATGTATATATGTATAGTGTATCTGATTATTCTTAATCATTTGTCCTTTCTTGGGTAATTGGAAAGCCCACAACATTCATTTATAATTGCAAATGTTTGTACCTCAGAAATAGATGGAATCCACTTTACAAGGAAGATCGTTGCCATACATAACAGGCAGGTGGTCTGGTAGTGAATGGTATACAATCCAACACTCTCCCTCCTCCACTGGTAGACATTGATCTTCCCTACTACTTTCCTACCAATATTGTCCTCTGATGGCACCAGTATTTCACCAGGCACCTGCTAAATCACTTCCTAATGGTAGGCCAGGTGGGGTGAATGTCGAGCAGAGATAAAGGTCCATTGTCATGGTACTACATCATATAGAAATTAATGATTTGATGAGCAGCCTCATGAAGCAATTTTGAGAGTCACTTTCTCATTTAGGGAAAAACGGTACAAACCACGAAAAAAATGTCCGGAAGAAATAGGTTTTGTCTGCCTCAAAGTGAAAGAAATGGAAGAAACTGGAAAGATGTCCCTAAACATTAAGAATATAACCCAAAATGTCACCAAATATAAATTAAAGCATAATAAACATAATTCACAAGGAATCTTTTCAATTTCTGTAGTTGGGGGAGGTATTGGTTTTTCAAATCATGATGGAGGAAACTGAATCATCAGTAGACTAGAAACAAAATGAGGTTAAAAACTTTCTAGAGGCATTTCGGGGTAATATATGGTAAGAAACGTTTCAAGGTCAATTTTTGGCTGTAGATTTTAAAAAAACGTTTTACCTAGCTGAAAAATTGAGTCTTAGGCCTCTAAATGCCAAAAAACAAAATGGCCTTCAGAATTTTCTCAAAAAAATCAAGAAAAGTGTCTTAGATCATCATTTCTTCATATATATGGTCGTGTAATACCTCAATTTGAAGGTCTCATCAAGAGACATTATTCTATACTGATTTTGTGGTTGCCATAGTAATTTGGTTGCCATGGCAACCAAAAATTAACAAAAAAAATGGTAATTTAACTACTAAATGTACTCTAGGACTGTCTTTTCCCCATTTATAGGATCACGTAATACATCAAATTAAAGGTCTCATTGAAAAACATCATTCGATACTGATGTTGTGGTTGCTATAGTAATTTTGTTACCATAGCAACCAAAAATCAACAAAACACCTCATTAGGGACTTCTCTGACTCAGAACTTTAAGGCCACTTCTCTCTTGCCCAACCTAAGCCAGGCGGTGCCCTCACCCTGCAGTTTCATGGCTCTCCCGTCGACTGTGTATACCATTTTCCCCGTATTTTTCAGCTCGTCACTTTCTCATTTAGGGAAAAACGGTACAAACCACGAAAAAAATGTCCGGAAGAAATAGGTTTTGTCTGCCTCAAAGTGAAAGAAATGGAAGAAACTGGAAAGATGTCCCTAAACATTAAGAATATAACCCAAAATGTCACCAAATATAAATTAAAGCATAATAAACATAATTCACAAGGAATCTTTTCAATTTCTGTAGTTGGGGGAGGTATTGGTTTTTCAAATCATGATGGAGGAAACTGAATCATCAGTAGACTAGAAACAAAATGAGGTTAAAAACTTTCTAGAGGCATTTCGGGGTAATATATGGTAAGAAACGTTTCAAGGTCAATTTTTGGCTGTAGATTTAAAAAAAAACGTTTTACCAAGCTGAAAAATTGAGTTTTAGGCCTCTAAATGCCAAAAAACAAAATGGCCTTCAGAATTTTCTCAAAAAAATCAAGAAAAGTGTCTTATATCATCATTTCTTCATATATATGGTCGTGTAATACCTCAATTCGACGGTCTCATCAAGAGACATTATTCTATACTGATTTTGTGGTTGCCATAGTAATTTGGTTGCCATGGCAACCAAAAATTAACAAAAAAAATGGTAATTTAACTACTAAATATACTCTAGGACTGTCTTTTCCCCATCTATAGGATCATGTAATACATCAAATTAAAGGTCTCATTGAAAAACATCATTCGATACTGATGTTGTGGTTGCTATAGTAATTTTGTTACCATAGCAACCAAAAATCAACAAAAAGATTGTCAATTTTATGACAAAACCTGCTCTAGAATCCTCAAATCCTCATCTGTAATAGCTCAAATTGAAGGTCTCATTGAGGTACATCATGTTATACTAATGTTGTGGTTTTCATAGTGATTCCATTGCCATGGCAACCAGAAATTCAACAAAAATGTTGTTAATATATGACTAAATGTGCTCTAGGATCCTGATTTCCTCTTCTGTAATGTGTGACAGCTCAAATGTGTGTTCACTGGCTCCACTGATTCCAGGTCTCATTCAGACACATGCCTTCTAATTCATTTTTACATTTTTGCCAGGGTTGCTATGGTGAATTTGGGAACCATAGCAAAGGAAGATGGCTGTTCTATAAAACCCATTCTATATATGGCCATGTAAGAGCTACAGTTATAGTACAATGGTTGCTGAAAATACACTAATATTGGCATAGCCATGTCATTGAGCTTGATTGATCTTTATTCAATATAAGTTTGCGTAATCAGTAGAACAGTACATGTCTTCATTGTAATGTGGGTATAAAAAATAGTAATGTTCATCTTAATTCAGAATGTTTAAACACAGTTTTCCACATTACAGAACCATTGAATGTAAGAATGGCTGCTACTTTAGCTGGTTAGGGCTAATGTATGTAGATGCATTTTTATAACTGTTCAAAGAATGCCATCCCTTTTTCTCCCCACAATACCTCACAGCACATACATTCATATTAGTATTTAATACATAATTTGCTATTTTATTTCTTGTTTATCATTATATGTCTTTAACTTTTGACAAAAAATGAAGATCCGAGTTGTGTTCCAGAGGGCTCTCTATTGTTTCCATATTGTCTCAGGGTAAGGCTGCTAAAGTTAATGAAAACACACACACACACACACACACACACACATGAATATTCTTATAGGACTTATAAATACAGTAAAAATGGATTCATATCACATTCTATCATATGTATCTTGCACCAATCACAGATTTTGTCCTGTTTGTTCACAGTATTCTTTGAAGATAACATCAATAATTTGATTGAAGACAGTGTTTTTAATATCTCTTATTGTTAATTATAAACGCCAATGCATGAATAGTACCATGGTATAAGCCAAATTGTACTGTTCTACACAGGAATCTTAGCACTAAAAGGGATTGTCCTAACACTGCTGTACATAGGCTATGAGAGTGACTGTGTATGATTCCAGTTGCTTGTATTTATTGATATATGAAGATACTCATCAGAACAATCTCAGATCACTGCTGCAGTTTGTCTTTAGTCGGTGTCAGTTTACTGGGCATGGTTCCTTACACAGGCAGGTGAGGTCACTACATCTAATATATAGTCAGCGTGATGAGTGCTAGTACTGGCATGGTCATCTGAACTAATGGTGGTAGGTGACCAAATGGGGCATCTGTTTCAAACAGTCTGTGCAGACCAAAAGGGACAGGTGATGTCACTATAACATCTCTCTCCCGTGAATTCCCATGGACTGTCATTGTCAAAATTCCAACACTGTACCAGCGTATGTTTCTTCAACAATGTTCAAGCACAAGGAAAATTCAGAGGCTGACATTACTACATAGTTTGGAGCCAGTTTGTGAATGGCAGTTAATGGTGCAATCGTATCCAGCCTTTCTGCAACCACATTAGAAATTGCGACACCCTGCCTTGCATTGACATGAAATGAGGGTAAGGCAAGCATCACATATGGCCTCCTTTGTCATCCATAATGGAAGGAGTTAATTGTCCTCTAGTTTCCATCCAAGAGTTGTAGGATCTGGAAAGAGGGGTGTTGCTGTGTGTGCCAGATTCCAGACAAGAGACTGGTAGTGGACGCGTTGTAAGTGCAAGTGCAGTGCATTGGATGCTGGAGGTAGGGCTTCTGACCTTTTACACTGGCCAAACAACAGGACCCTTGCATTATCTATAGACACAGCATGTGGAACTTTGTAGATTAGGCACACAAACCTTTCACATTGTTCCAAAATATCCTGACTGAGAGGCTCAGAGGATTTGCCAATGTTGTCTAACAGATGATGATGTTTGAGGAAGATCTCAAATGATGTTTGTTTTGAATGATAGGCAATGAAGGATGTGGTATCCGAATCAGTCAAGGCATGAAATGCTGGGAGGGAAGTTTGAGACTGCTCAGGGAGGCTGTTAAAGACATCATGCACAGGAATGTACTTTTGTTTCTCACTTGTTCCTGCCTTTACCCAGAGATGTTGACACTGAATGTGCTCAAAGTGTGCTAGTAAGAGCACAACAATATCAGTGTCTCTTGCCTGGACAACAATTGTGCTGGAGGTGCTATGGATTGCATGCAAGATAACACAGGTATCCCCTTCCTCGTGGTTGGCTCTCAAAGAGGATATATCAAGCGGTAGTGTACAATAGGTTACATAAGTCACAACACCATAACCTTCCAGTCGCTCTAGCATCGCTCCTGAGCAACGTAGGTCAAATATCAAAGCATTAATGGAAAGCCTATAATTAGACGGTCAAAATGAGCCCAATAGCAAGGCGGAACTTCTATTATTAGGGAAGTTACGCCATGGGGACTGATTCAACCTCCGAATGCGCTACAGACAAATCAGCGCAAGTTACGTGCCTGGCAAGCGGGCATTAGTAACTTGGCATATTCAACTCCAAGCATGCCCAAAATGGTGGTTGTAACGGCGTAAACCTCTGAGATATGAGGGTTTGAAGTTACAGAACTGACCAGGACAATGGGGGACATAGCGGCGTCCATGGGGGTCCTTTGTGCACCCTGTGACACATGAAAGACTCCCCTCAAACAATTGCAGAGTTAGGCAGATGCCACTGGCTCCAGTCAGTCTGAGGTGCAATGCCAAGATTTGGTACAAATAGCCTGGCTGCACCTCCTAGAAATCAGAATCTCCAGAACCGCTCCAGAGGTAACATCTCCAGCCATCTCCTGCTACCTGCTATACCTCTACACTATGGTGAAACTATGCTAGACAGGCATAGGATTCCATCATTAGTGGCCAGAGGCTATCTTCTACAAAACATCCACCAGAGGGTAAAGTTATTCCTTATTACATTATTCCTCTAAGCAGCAGGTCAGGAGCTAGGTGTGGGAACCCACCTAGAACTATGCTGGACATTGTATTATTATTACCTCACAGGTGGAGTGGAACAGAACATTATACTCTATGAACTATTGTATATTTACTGTATGTGGAAATTACCTGCATATTAACAACTGTGTGATTGATATTTCTTACATGTTGCCTAAAGCTGAATAAACCAGTGATAACTGGAAATAACACTATTTATAAGAGCTTGTTGGATTTACACTATATACCACTAGTCATATGATATTTCTCATATGACAACTTGATCATGCACAATTACTAGTATGACATTAGCAATGTTGTGCAACAGCTCAGTTTGGGCAAAGATGTCCATGTTCGTTAGTTGCTGTACAAGTTTGTCCTCATCATCATTATCTCTCTTTTTCCTCTTTGGCATGCTCTCATTCAAGAGAATTTTGTGCCATAGACATGGGATATTTCCTGTGCAATATGTGCTCGGATGTTATATGACAAAGCCCATCTGTTCAGGGCACTCCTGGTCTTTGTAATTCCAATTATGCCACCTTCAGTCTTACCTGTTTGGTTTAACCACTCTTGTGCATGGTCAGAGTCTACCTCATTGAAATTCCTGTTTGATCTTTTGATGACAAAATTTCCTTTCAGGAACTCCCTATGGACCGGTTCTGGCAAGTTGTTCATTTCTGCCACATATACTGGGCCCCACTTTGCAAAGTTTGTATGGTCATATCGCATAAAGAATGGAACCATCTGTTGAAAGAATCCAAGTGTAGCTCCCAGATGCCTTCTCTGTAACCCCTTATTAATAGAAGTAGCAGTTGAACCATCTCGAGATATTGCCATATGTACAGAAAATTTGGGTTCTCCTTGCTCTTTCCTTCTGCGAAGTGACTGAGATGAGTTTGTATGTTGGCATTTTCTAGATGGGTGGCAAGATCTTCTGAGCTTGAAGCATTCTTTATTTCTTGATGGAGTGAATCATTTTTGTTGCCAGATATGACATGATCTCTGGATGGATAATTCTCCACAGTGCCTGAAATGTCAATTTATGGGTCCTCATAGATTAATTATAGTCCTTCCCTGTGAGAATGGCCTCAGAAGACTTTTTACCACTGCTCTCAATATGTTGACCAATTGCTTTGAGAAAATTCATGGCAATGTGAAGGCCTCCTAGACAGATGATCAGCCTTGGCTGGTATTCAGGGGTCTGCCATTTGATTTCCATCAAATGGTAGAAGAGAGCCTGATCAACAGTGATAACTGTGTATTCTTGTCCTAAGCACTGAGATACATACAAACACATTTGGATGACTGTATTTAGGGTGTTGATCTCATGTGCAGGTGCTTGTAGAATTGGCATGTACCCAACTGTCATCTGAACCTTATCGCTGGTACTAACAGCATCATTGTATTCTGTGCATCCTACTTTTGTTTCTTCCTGCTGTCTCTCTAGGAGGAATGCCACATCCTTTGCTGTGCCCTTGTTGATATCTTTAGGTTGAGTCTTAAACATATCCAAGTCCATGTGGATATTGTCTGTTTTTTCACCTTGACACAATTAGATTTTCTTTTCTTTTCAAAATGAGACTCTGCCCTTTTTTATTCAAGGCACATAGCTTTGGTGAAGATACAGTGACTTAATCTGACATTATACCTCTCATGAGTGAGGACTGTATTAAAGCGCTTTTTGGTGTTGAGGTATTTATAAGCTTGTGAAAGTTTTACAAAATATGTGATGTAAGAAAGTAAATTCTGAGGAAGGATGTCTGTATGGTGAAGTGGTTGAAATGTGCTTGTTTGGTTTCATGGATATAAGACACATTTGTTTAAAAACTAGCCATAACCTCTTGTGTCTTTTTTATTCCTTTTTTGAGTTAAAGCTAGATAATCATCACATAAATGTCAAAATACTGAAAGTGAAAGTGACCAGTCAAACAGATATTGAATATTCAGTCTAGTAATTAACCCTGGGTAATTAACCTATATAGAATGAGACTTAGTCTTCATTGACATCCCATTTTTGTCAATTCTGATTATCACGATTTTTCGTTTCGATATTCCAATTTCTCCCAATTTTATGATGCAGTACAGCCTTGTTCCAATAGGGCCAAAAAATCTAAAATCTATATATGGGTAGGGGGGTCGGATGTAGATACAGCTTGGTAATTAGGTTATTCTCATAAATTACCTACAGCCACTGTTATTAATTTTAGTTCTTTCATATAAATACCATTTTACTTAATCACCACCTTGCCCCTCCCTCCTTATAGCAACCACATAAATGCACATGTGTAGCTCTTACCCCTTTCATATTTACTGGTACTTAAAGGGCCTTTGAACAGTTCTAATACTTTAAGGGCATGAACCTGCCATACCATAAAAAAATAATCACAATGTTTTGCTTGAGAATGTACTGCACTAAATGAATTGTTAGAATGCAGACAACTTCCACTGCATGGCATTACTGACATCATACGCTTTAATTTGATACCAAATATGTTTATGTTAGAATAAGAAATATCAGAGAATTCAACAACAAATTCTTTTTTTCAAATGTGACATTGTTATTGTATCGAAATAAAAGTGGTGTCGATCCGATGTTCACTGTTTTCACTATTTTGATAATGACAATAACTCAATATAGTGTTTATTGATGACATCCCTACTACTGTGTGATACCATTCTTGACTCTGTTTTGATTGTGGACATTTCCCTACTTTCTGCCACTGTTGTTGTAGCAACCAGAGTTGCTAGAACCCTGATTGTTGTGGGAGCCATTGTTGTTGTAGGATCTACTGTTGTAGTTCCTATGTGGACTATAACTCCTGATGTTAGATCCTTGGTTATATGATCTGCCATTGCTTGGAGTTCTATCTCTCCTATCACTGTGTGAAGAGTTACCACTGTTGGAGGTGGCTGAGTTGTTGTCCCTTCTACTGTTGTGTCCCCCCTGGTTGTTGTTGTTGTTGCCCCCCCCCCACCTCTACCTCTATTGGAGTGGTAGTTGGGGTCATAGTTATTTCCTCTACATCTGCTGGTGGGATCTTTAGACAGCCTTAGCTTCCTGCTGCCTTATTTGAGCACTGGACATTAGGTTAACATCTTCTTCCTCTGAACTAGTGGTGACTTCCTGGACCTTTCTCTTTGTAGTCTTTGGATTAGACTCCTCATCCCTTACTTTTCTGGATTTGTCTTGGGTCTCTGCCTCTAGGGATTCTACTAGGGCTTGGCCAACGGTGTCTATCTTCTTATTTTGAAGAGCTACAGAGCTCAAGGGCCTCATGCCTTGGGTGAATGTTCTAAATAAGGTTTCATCCTTTCGACATTGGGCATTACACACTTTTCTGAGATGGCATGCATAATCTAAAACAGGTTCATCTACCCTTTGTGCACTTATTGTCTTGGGTAGCTAAATACTCTTTTAGTTCATGTACTACATTCGTCCATGTCAACGTATCAGGTATGGCACTTTCCTTGAAGGATTCAAACCAAGCCAATGCTTGCCCTTCAAGGTATTTGGGTAGATATGTTACCATGGTGTCACTGTCTGTACTTGTCCTTCAAATACTCTGGGAATTTGTGGTCAATAAATAGTGCTGTTGACATGAGTGGTAGTGGGTGAGAGAAAAGTTTGGGTTTGGTTACCTCATGTTGCCTGATCTTTCTGTCGTCATTTTGTTGTCTGTCTAGGAGCCTGGTCATATTGGACATCAAGGATATCATGACATCATCTTTGGATCCAGAGGCAGATGGTGTGACAATAGGTGTGGTGGTGGGTGTGGGAGGCTGTGAGGTCTGAGTTGATACCAGTTTCATGAGGTCTGCTATCTGTTGTTGCTGCTTGTCTAGGGCCTTCTGCTGGTTGTCTAATGCCGCATCCCTCTCTGCCAGCTGTTGACTGAGGATCCTCTCCCTTTCCTTTGAGGCAAGGGCCTGACCTTCTAGGGCATTTGCTGCATCTTGGATGGACTTCTCATAGGCCTTTATCTTCACAGCTGCCTGATTGGGTTGAGGACCTTCATCGCTGTCCCCCATAGTGGAAGCTGTGGGAGATGTGGCTCTGGAGGAGTGGCTGTCAGAAGACACAGGTGCTGGGGTGGAGGATCTAGATGAGTGTGTAGATCCACCCCCTGAGGTAGATCCTTCTTCCTCAGAAGTAGATAGTGTAAATTGAGCGTCCTGGAAGGAGCCCTGAGAACTGTTGGATTCCTAAGAAGACAGGGTGGGTGGAGTGGGGTTTACTGTGTGTGGGTCTGCTGTATTGGAGGCTTAGTTGCCCCGAGTGGGTCTCCTAGTTCTAGAGGGTAGGGAGACCTCTTTAGCAGGTCCCTGACTACGTAAAGATTTTGTCTGTTGTTCTGCCAGCTTGACTGATAAGAGCTTGTGTAATTTTGGATCTTAGTAGGATGTTCTCCACCACTTTGTCATACTAGAGATATGTGTATGATCAAGTTGTCATAATTATTTACCCTCTCGTAGATAGAAGAAGATAGCATCTGGCCACAAGTGGAGTGAAGTCCTATGCCTGTCTATGACATATTCTAACCCTGCAGAGTGTTCTTGTGGCAGATGCATAGCAGGCTGCAGGAGAGTTGGACTGGAGATGTTGTCACTGAGGTGGTTCTCTGGATACTGCCTAAATGGAGGCCAGTGGCTGGGTTTAAGTAGCCAACCCATGGCTTTCTCCCCAGACTAGCTGGAGCCAGTGGCAACTGCCACTGCCTTTGTCCATTAGTGCTGAGTCTTTCATGTCCATGGGGGTACATAGGACGCCCCCATAAGCCTACTGGTGCCCCACATGTCCTGCTTGATATTGCATCTTCGGACACCTGTATCTCGGCCGCCGGTAATTCTAGAGCTTAGCAAGTGTGCATGCATAGAGGGGAAGTTGTCATCTGTCAGATGCCAGTTAGATGGGTATCCAGCTGTAATGTCCGCGTCTGTAGTGCATCCGGAGCTTAAAACACTACGGGCAGCCTAGCTCTGTTAATAATAGGAGTTCAGCACACAGATTACGCCCATGGGGTTAGTCATGGACCAGCGTTTACAGAACAGGTCCGATATCTGGGCTGGACAGCCGTGGGCCAGCTTGAGAGCCGCCTAAAGTTCACAATGTGTCACCTTTACCGTCCTTTGTCCCTCTATAGTGCCCTAGCTGGTGCCTGGAGGTTTATATAATACATAGCTCATATGGAGATATGTATTAGTGCCTCATTAATACAATCATATGTTACAATCTATGGCATAATTGAAGTGTACATGATAACACCATCTACGTTAGGACTAGTTTAGATAAGGTGGTAATTATTCCACATATTTTGTATCTGTATTGTAATTTCATGACATGAATTCACTGAGTTAACTATAGTATAGCTTATTACACGATTTCTGGGATTCTGAGTGCTTTTCCTGGATATTCCCATGCACATACCTGTCGATATTGCATGGCATGATGCATGCATCATGACTTTTGTAAGGTGTGTGGTTATCACAGGATAACAGGCACCCAGTGCGGTTATCCATGGATAACCGCACTGAGGCACTCAATCGGTCAGAATAGCCCTAGTTTGACAATTTATAATATACCAGAAGTAAAGAAAACGTCGATGGGATTAGTCCTAATCCAACCGATTTACATCTGTGGAACCAGCGCTATAGCCAACCACCATTAAAAAAATCCCCCGATGGCACTAGGCCAATTTCAGATATTTCTACTTTAGCTAAGAGCATAAACGTCATGGGTAGATATAAAAAGTAAACAAAAGATGATATCATAGTTCTAATGACACAATCAGTATACATTCATTCGGATTTCGATCTGCTTTATAGCCTAAACAAGGAATGTAAGAGATGAGTAAGATTGATGAGTTTAACGTGATACCCGATAAAAAGGATCAGCATTTGGCAGGGTGACCGTCCACATAATACATCACGTAATCTATCCTATAAAATGGGAGGTAGGGTTTTCCTGTCCTCAGGTGGTTATTCACTTCCTGACTATTGGATTTCACTGGCTTGTTAGTATGTATTTCTTGTCTTCTATGTGTGCCAATTTCTTTATCTACCAAGCGGTATGGTTATCCATTTAATTGCTTGTCCTCCATGTGTGTCAGTTCATCCACCTATCAATCTATATAGTTTTCTCTGTATTATTCATTTATGTTGTTATAGCTTTTAAAAGAAGAAAAAGGTAAACAAAAAAAGGAAAAAAAAAAGAATGTCCCAGTTTATCAATCTCCATACATGTTCTGTTACCTCCCCCCTCTCTCATCTCACCTCTCACTCACAATTTTATATTAGGGGATTGCCATGGAGATTGCCATGGAGATGTCACATATTGAGCATAGCATTCCTAAATAGTGCTATCAAGTGTAGCTCACACATAGAGTTGATATTCAATGGCTATTATTCATGTGAACCGCACTTAATATACTAAATGACACTTCCGACATGAGAGGTCAGCAAGAGAGAGCATTGCCACCCTAAGTAACCTTGAACCAACATGATGTCCCATTTGTGGCTACAATGAGAATCAGGAGGCAATTTCTTAAGGCACTATGACTGCACACATCAATACAACTGCAAAATGTCAATGCTATTCTTATGAGAATATTGGTACGACTAGGAAGGTGCAGTCGTGGCCTGTAAAGAAATGGCCTCCAGGAAACAAAGCGTTATGGGAATAAGCTAATGTGGTCCATTATTGTCCACAGGGGGCAGAACACTCTATTTCCCTCTATTAGTAGATGGAGGAACTTCGCAGGATTTTAGTGAACGATATAATGGATTTATTATGTAGTATATTTCCCAAGGGCAGATGTGGAATTATTTATCAGACAGAGTATCCCTATGGGTTATATAGACAGTGCGAAGGGGGCCCTTTTTAAGCAATAGGATGTGGACGTTATTTAGTGCTTCCATAACCTTGTACAGCAAGTTATGACCCATACCTGCAGATGAGAAAAGAAAAGGAGGATGATTGAGAGTTTATACTCTTATGGAATAGTCTCATACTATGAAATGTAGGAGAGCGCAGAGGAAGCTTCAGCTAAACTATTTATCTGTATTTCTGTAAAATGTCATAACAGAAGTAGACATCAGATCTTTTTTTATGAACAATGATAAAGGAAGCTGGAACTATAAGTGTTGTCCCACTATACCTTCATCATGAGATTATGGCTACACCCTCTGTCCACAATGGATTGATTACTTCAGCCGCAATTGCCTTCTTTGAGTGTAACAAGCTGGCTCACTTCACCACTTTTTGACAAGAGTATGGGGCTTTCCATTGTGCAACCCTAAACCAATCCAACCGAATACAGGAACCCCTTCTAAGAATTTCTATACACTTAAATCAGTAATCAATGATTTGCCTGTTCTTGACTGGCCTTACTGTATTGCTTGTAGTTGACGTCATAAAATAACATAACCACAAGATGACGGTTTTAAAGTATAGGGAAGACTAAGATCGCATGCATAAAGGTCATCTTAAGCCTCAAGTATTGGTCGAGAGTGTCTTCTACTATGCGACATTGGGGCAGCTTTAGGTAAGTAATTTATGCTAATCACAAGCACGGCCAAACTCTCCATCCATCTTACAATGTTTTATTTCCTTTCCACTGCACTCTTCCTCAGCATAATATCATAATACAATTTAAATTCATGTATTCAGTTCCTGTGAAGAAAGATTTAAAAGGCTTTCAAAAGTGCAAGACGTTATTACAGCAGTCACAGCATGTTTGCTAATTATCAGTGTGGTAGCTGTTTAAACATGGTCAACATTTTTACTTTCCATGCATTAGGTCATTCAAAGATTAGAAAGTAGTGGCTACATTTGAAAGCTGTTGCCAAAAGACATATCGCGTTTACTGAGTTTTCCTATACAACAAGCCAGACAGTATCTGATATCATGGCTTGGACAAAACTATTAATATGGCCACATGAGGGAGTACATGCTTGGGGGGGGTACTGGCTTCTTAAGGTTTAAGTCACTGGCTTTATCATGAAATATCTTGAGGTAAAATCTCACAGGTAGTCTTGCTGTATTTGCTTGTTGAAGCAATCTTGGTTTGTGGATTAATTCTATCGTAGATACTGATACAATGCAAAATTCAGAAGTTTTGTGAAAAAGATAAACAAAATAAGTATGACTTTTTTTATCAGAGAAATGGTTCTAGAAAGAGCTTCTATTTTTGGATTTGAGTTCCTGAGGGAGTTTACAAAAGAATTTGTTGAGAAAAAAAATCCATCTGGAATAGTCGAGTGGTATCCATGCCAATTAGAAATATATGTCAATTTTCTATGTTTCCATGGAAACAAATGTTTCCTTTGTATCAAAAAATAGAAAGCTTTCAGTGGAGATGGACTAATTGTAAGTATGCATATCACTGGGTTCCCCATCTAAAATTGGTCTAATGCATTTTTTTGCCTAGCATATTTTTCAGTTTTTTCCGCATATATTGCCCCTGGTGGCCAAAAAACCAAGCACCGGAAACCCCCCTGGAGGTGCCTTTTTGTCTATTGGCCCTAAAACCGTGTATAGGCGAGGAGAAAGGTTGCTCCATGCTAAATGTCAACTTTAAAATTCAGCCTTTAGTGATTATCTTGCATGAGAAGATATTCCTGTTAGTTTTGGAGCTATGGCTTGCTGAATATAGGTGTAGAGGCAAGGAGAAAGGGGCTCCGTGCTAAAAGTCAACTTTAAAATTCAGATCACTGGCTTTTCAGTGATATATTGCAAGAGAAGATACTCCTGTTAGTTTTAGAGGAATGGCTTGCTAAACTAAGGTAGGTGTGACCATTTCCTGAATGGCAATAAGCTCTATGCCTAATTATTCATGAGATAGATATATAATTAGCATAATTTATGCTAATTAGCTAAATTAGCATAAGTTTTTAATCTTTTGCCTATAACTTTTGATCTAGGAATGGTATTTTCATTCTGTTATCACCATAGTAAACCTAGTGCAAGATTCTCTCAAATGGGAAAATTTAATTTTCCTCTTTAGAATGAAAATCATGTTTTCATGGCAACAAACATCAACAAAAATGCCTATTTAGGCCCAAAAACATTCTTTTTACATGCCTAATTTGGAACCTTTCCACCCAAAATAGAATATGTTTTATCTAAAATCATTGAATTATCCATAAAAAAGTACCCTATAATAGTTTTAGGCATATCTTTCCTATTCTAGCCCATGGTGGTGTCCCTTGGTGGCTAAGACAGGTACTAAATCCCGCAGGAACCCCCATTTCTGCTTGCTGGCTACATTTTAGAAGCTAGCTTATGACCATATCTTGAATGGCAATAAGCTCTAGGTCTTATTGGTCATGATATACATCTATAATTAGCATAGTTCATGCAAATTAGCTAAATTAGCATAGATTTCCATTCTATTGTACATATGGAAATCATGTTTCCATGGAAACAGAAATCAACAAAAATGTCTTTTACATGTCACATTTGGAGCCTTTCTATCAAAAATAGAACATTTAATCAAAATATCGATGTATTGTCCATCAGAAACTACCCATCAGCAGATTTGGGCAAATGTTATGTCAGTTGTCCCATTGTTTGGAGTACAGAAGCCGTGGTGCACAATGTTCGCAAGATTATAGAATAGAAATTGTCCCACTCCTTCAAACGCATTAAACACGTTTAACCTTAATGGTTTCTAGATAACAGTCACCTATGAAATAGCTACATGCAAATACTTCAAGGGATATTTGACATTATCAGAGCATTGCATTCTGAAGTGCATTCTGAATAGTCTGAAAATATCGTAATTGGTTCACCTTTTAATTCATTCATTGAAAGAGATACTATTTATTAGTCAATTATGTGTGCGGGGATATCCAATTACGAATATGGTTAACCACATCTCATTATTCTTTGTGTTACTTGTTGAGCCTACATGAAATGAAACTTTCAAACCTGAAATTTGATGCTATTTGCAAAATATATGAATCTGCCGTCTAGATATTAATGCATTACATCATAAATTGAGAGTTTATATAAATAAGTATGAATTCTGACACTGCTTTAACCTTGTCTTTTAATCAGTGTCCGAACACAGGTTCAATGGCAAGACTATTGGTGTGAATATATTTTCTCACTTTTGGTACTACAACCTTTGCAGAAAACTAATGCACATTTGGTTTATCATGCACGTAAAGTTATGCTTCTAGTATTGAATTAATGTGTCACATGTATATGGTCAATAGGCACCACTGGTCGTGATTCGGGCTGGATTGGGCCCAAAAATAAATATAATAGTATACTTAAAAAAATGTGGGTGTATACTACAGTGATTGGACGATAACATCCATATATAGGGGTAGGTTAAATATGGAAACTGAACTTACAGCTTAGAGGTAAAGATAGACTGTAAAATTAGGTGGGGAGATTCGTCTTATGCCCAACTCTTGTGCATAATGGCACCCCTTGAACTTATGCAACATTGAATTTACTTTCAATTTTGTGAATGATAATTGACATCTAACCCTATAATATGAGCCATGGCACACCTACATTGGCTCATATTTCCTTCATTTTCTTGATAAAACATGGTAAGATTTTGTGCAGTATCGCTAGGGCGTGAGACGAATCTCCTGGGGGTGAGACGAACCTCCCTTTCATTATGATAGATATATCTATTGTCAGGGTGGTAGTATGAAAACACCATTTACATGTTGTATTCTTTTTATATGTAGGTACTCACGCATCATAAAGAGGTTAGTTATATATGAAATGGCTGGTAGTTATTATGCCTTCAAATACAGGGCATGAGATGAATCTCCCGGGCTTAAGACGGATCTCCCATCCATTATAATTGGTGTATCTCTGGCCAAGGAAGTATTAGGAAAATGCCATTTACATGTCTGATACCTTTCATATAATAGGTACTTAGGGATGATGATTAAGATAATTAAATATAAAATTCCTAGCAGAGTGAATGGAGGGTGTGAGATGAATCTCCAACTAAGACTACCCCACCATGTTTCCATCCATCTGTGCTGCTCTGTGTATGACCTAGGATTGATATGCCATATTTCATTATTGTTGTATATTTATATGAGAGCTACAGTCCCATCTTTTGCTTGTAGCAAAAAGGTAAATCAGTGTATACATGTCCAACTAGTCTTAAGAAATCCTTTAAGTTATGCTAAATATACCTAGAGTTATACATCTGTCCTCCTACTTTTTATTTTTTTTTATTCCTCTCCATATTTGTAACTTTAGATTTTATCAATAAAAAATAAGTTTTTTGGGACACTTTCAAGCCACTAACTCCCTAAATATTCCTCAGATCTATGTAAAACCAGGTTTCCCCAAGTAGATGCTCCAACCCAGAGCTATCAAAATAGATGACAATAACACATATAGGTTCTATTTTGAATGATTTATCAGGCACAGAAGGCAAAACAGCCAAATCACGACAGGTGGTGCCTATTGACCATATACTGGCAAAGAATTACTTATGGCAGCTGCCATGTGAAGGACCAATGTGCGTTGAGAGGGTTTACTGGCACACCCATCAGAAGGAGCCGACTGGAGGAAGGATGACAGTGTCAGTTTACATTTACTTCACATGATACGTCCCACCATATGCATGAGAGATTAAGGGTTGACAGAGGGTGCCTCGCCTGCTGGTCATTTTCGAATATCCCCATATATAATAATCTGGGACTGTAATTCCCCTGACTGTGTCTATCTCTACCTATTTTGTAATACTATTTCTGTCCTATGTTCAATCTGGAACTGGAACTACTTAGATTTGATTGATATTAGTTTACAGGTTGTAAAAACTTGGCAACCATGAAAATTGATAGATGGAATCCACATGATTACTAGATCAAGATAGACATACATAACAGGCAGGTAGTGTATTGTTAACATCATCATGAACAGGAGCCACCCTGAAAAACGGCCCCTTGATGGTAAGCCCCAGGAAAATAGGCCCCCTGAGAGTAAGCCCCCAAGAATTTAGGCCCTCTGGTGATAAGCCATCCGAATACAAGCCACCTGAACAATGCCCATTTACCTACAGTTAACCTATAGTAAATTCCAGTTTACCAAACATCCAATCCACCTAACATTCGATCCACCTAACATCCAATCCACCTAACATCTGATCCACCTAACATCCAGACCACCTAACATCCGATCCACCTAACATCCGATCCACCTAACATCCAGACCACCTAACATCCAGTCCACCTAACATCCGATCCACCTAACATCCAATCCACCTAACATCCCATCCACCTAACATCCGGTCCACCTAACATCCGGACCACCTAACATCCAGTCCACCTAACATCCGATCCACCTAACATCCAGTCCACCTAACAAAAGATCCACCTAACATCAATGTTTTCAGGGTCAGTTTTCTGTCCGTTTTCATGATTTCTGCAGCACCTACCACGGGTCTCCCCATGGTTGGTTGGTCAGGGAAAAGTGGTTTGGAGCAGATCACCTAACATCCGATCCACCTAACATCCAATCCATGTAACATCCGAACCACCTAAACCTAGAGGGATGTTGACTTCCTTTACTTTTTGCCTGGGGTAGTCAGGTGCAAACACCGCTGCTGGCAACAGGGTAGTGGGCCCAATGGGGGGCTAAGGGTATAAACCTCAGTGTGAAATTTGTAGCCTGTCAGATATACCTTAGTAACAGGGGAGTTGATAAATCTACTTTTCTTTGAGTACCACATTAAACTATGCATTTGGGCCCAAAAACATGGAAAAATAAAGCCCAATTTGAGGCTTCCAGAACCCTTGTAAAAATTCATAATGGAATCATGAATGTGGTTAGGAATATTCATTTACGGCATATAGAGATGACCAGAAACCATAATGTTGCAGTCAAAAGTGTTTATACCAAGATTCTGTGTGTTTCAGTGCCGATATTTGTATACCAGCTGTGCATTATGAGAGCATCAATGCACTAGTGCTTTTTTTAGGATTTTTGCTGTATACCTTTTCAAGGTCAAGTTAGACATTGAAATGGCTGGCAGATATGCTTAGTCAATCTTGCCATATTGTCCATGGTAAAACCATTTCAATCGTATAGAGAATTGCACCCGGGCTGCTGTGGCAATAGGCAGGATCACTGCTCCATGCTGAGTGGTACTAGAAACCAATGTGAATGTCAATATAACTGCCATACATCCGGCTTTGCACACATATTTTCCATAGAATCCAAGCTTGCCATGTTAAATCATTAACCCTTTAACTGCCAGCTCTCAAAAATGCCCTTTTCCCTTGGGCAGCAGAATGGGCATACTATGCTGCCCTAAATGAGCAGCTGAGGAGGATGAAAATATTACATGACTGTGGGGTTTTGTACTTTTCTGATGAGGATACAATGTGTGTTCATGTAGAAACACATTGATGTTGGTAAAATAATATGATAATTTTGTGTTTTAGGGATGTCAGCAATGTGGTACTTCTGCCTTTGGGCAGCTCACTGATGCTGCAGCAGCGGCAGCTCAAGGGCATTTTAGATGTTGCCTAAAGGAATCAGTGGCCCTTAAAGGGTTAAGGTCCCAGCAAATATAGGATCTATAGATAGTGATGCCATGCCAATTTAGTCTATAAGATTTAACAAGTTGCAGTATGCCATGGCCGGTTTTGCCTTCCTGACCTAGTTCTGGCCGAAAGTGTGTCACACAGCGACTTCCCATCTATTTACATGGTGGCAACACAGACTTTCCATGGCGGGCGGCCGATACGATTTGCTTTGAAAATTCTTCTATATTTGGAATGTTATGGAGAAAAGCAGTATGCAATCATCATCTATGGATCTTATATTTGCTGTGACCTGAATGAATTTACATGCCAAGCTTGGATTCTATGGGAAATATGGGTGCAAAGCCGGAGACATTAATCTCGCCAAAGTGACACACTTACGTCACAAAACTAGGTCATAATACAGACAACAACATGGCAAGTGGAAGGCGCCACACTTGGATCTTAGAAATATGGACTATTGACAGACTTACATGTGATGGACTGGTGACAGACTGGTGACGGACTAGTGACAGACTGGTAACAGAGCAGTCAAAGACTGGTAATGGACTGGTGACAGACTGGTAAATGACTGGTGGTAGACTGGTGATGGACTGGACAGACTGGTAACAGACCAATGAAAAACTAGTGATGGATGGGTAACAGACTGGTGATGGACAGGTGACAGACTGGTAATGGACAGGTGACAGACTGTTGGACCGGTGATGGATAATAGGATCATAGACGTACAGATGGGGGCAAAGGCTTTAAGGTGTCAACAAACCATTACAAGTTGATGTTGTAATGAACACTGAATCCAGAGAAGTTCTTTGATCCTTGTTTATTGCATGATGACAGAGTGTACATATAGGTGGTAACAATGATACACTCGCCAGCGTGCAGGCTCTGCCCCTAAGCTTGTAGCTCAACCTGTTGTAGGTTCTAGATACTAGGGAGGTTGTGTGTAGAATAAGAGATGCCTGGGAGCTGCTCATAGGGTCTTATATACCTAGGTGAGCAGCTCACAGGGTGATGAAATATACCGGTAGGAGCAGGTCAGATCTGGTCAGGTCTGGTTGGACCTGGTCCGATCTGATGCGTCGTCATACCTGGAAATGATTCTATTTATATGTGGACCAATCAGGGTGAAGGGAGATTGTGGAATTTCCCTGCATCCTAGAAATGCGTCCACAGGTATGTCGGTATGTTGTGATACTCCCAGTGAGTCAGTGCCCAGAAATGGAATGGGTCCGGCTCTCACAACATCCTGGTATGGATGATGTAAGAGTAGCTCACTGTACACACTGGGGGGGGGGAGGTGGGTTGTAAGCTTGTGAGCAGGGCCTGAGCGTGTGTGGTGAAGAATTTAATAAATGTGTAAAATAATGAATAATACCCAGAATAGTCAATTGACAAGGGATTGAAAAATAAGAAGGAAATGCTCTGAAGAAATAGTTAGGGTCAGCATTGTGAATGTTAGATGAATCGTATGTTAGACGGTCCGGATGTTAGGTGGATCGGATGTTAGGTGGATCCGATGTTAGGTGAATCTGATATTAGGTAGATCGGATGTTAGGTGGACTGGATGTTAGGTGACTGGATGTTAGGATGATCAGATGTTAGGTGGATCGGATGTTAGGTGGATCGGATGTTAGGTAGATCGGATGTTAGGTGGATCGGATGTTAGGTGGATCAGATGTTAGGTAGATCGGATGTTAGGTGGACTGGATGTTAGATGGACTGGATGTTAGGTTAATGTCATGTTAGCTTGACGTCATTTCAGGTTGATGTCATGTCAGGTGATGGATGTTAAATGAAAAATCACATTTTCAGTCAGATTAGTTGTGCTCGATGTTAGAAAAATGGCCTACATTCATGAGGGCTTTAATCCAGGGTGGCTGATTGTCAGTGGGCTGGTTTCCTGGAGGGCTTAAGCTATGGTGGCTGAAAATCAGGTGGCCACTCTTCAGGGGGCCAATATTCCCCAGGGCTCTCATTCCTGACACCATTGTGAACAATCCAGCACTGTCTCCTCACTCATAGAGCTTAGCCCTCCCTACCCCTTTACCGCCAATAACCTCCTTGGTTGGCAGCAGTATATCACCAGGGGCACCCTGCTCTATTGCTTGTGACAACTAGGACAGGTGGGAAGGATGTTGAGCAGAAATAAAGGGACATTGTATATGATGACTATGGTGAAAATGTCATTGAAAAAAAAGAGGAGAAAAAGGAAGGTTTATCAATTTTAATTTGAATTTCTTATCTTAATTGACAAGTTGCAGTTTTCTATGCATCCCAGCTTCCTGATATTGTAAGTATATTATTGGTTGTCATCTAGGGCTACATGCAGAAGACAAGATTCGCTTTAACCTTTGGGATAACCTTAGCTTGTGGCATCAAAGAAGTCCAAGTAAACTTGTATTTAAACAGAGAGTTTTGAATATAGCTGATCTGAGTAAAATATCAAACTGCCCTACCGATGAACCCATTGATGGTCTTTAGAGAACAATGTTGCAATTAGGTTAGTTGGTTGGATGTAGCAAAGACTTCCGGGATGGGTTGTAATTCACTTGTGGGTCTTCGCAGTATCTACCCAATGAACCCATCAGACGCCTTGCTGGGAAAGGTTGTAATGACTCCATCTGGCTGGTCGTACTGATACCTACCGCCTTCTTCTCATTCTAAAGTTCATCTGGTGATGATTATGAGGTTTCCTACAGCTCTCTGTGATATATGAACTAATTCTATCCAACTTTGTTAGCCTTATACGACCGTTAAAAGGTTATCTACTTATTTCTCTATGTGTGCTCTGTATTATCATTTAAGAGTTAGGTTACCTATGCATGTATGCATGAGTTCTATGTGTATTTGGCCTCAGTTATATTTGCAAGACTATATAACAATGCAGATTAATCCTGCACCTGTAATCTTTTCTCATTATGGATCAATTCTTTGTGTAAATAAGTTCTAACTGTTGTACATATGTTCATTTCCTGTTATCTTTAAACATCTTGTATTTCATCCTTCACCTTTTTACCATGTTTCATAACCTACATTATTGATGTGTAAGCAAATGATGATTGAGAACGGTATAGGGACATCATCTTATTGTCAGATTTTATCACTCATGTTCCAATTTTTAACTTGGCAATACAACTTTCAAACCTTAGAATTAAAATCTGATCTACCACAGCACCTAGTAATATGAATCCTTTTGGTTCACACCTTTGCAGCTTGGATATTTTGTTATAATGCAGGGGTAGATATTAACGCTGGCCGGGGAGGCATTGGCCCATAGTTTTGGCTGTGGGCCTCTAGTTTTCTCAGGAATTAACTTTCTGTCGGCCTGGGATGGCCAACAGAAATTTTTAGAGAGACATCTATAAAGGTTATGCTATATGGGTATAGGGATGTTATATATCATTGCAAAGTGAAAATCAGCAGGGAACTATCCGTCCTTGCTAAGTTGTGGTGTGAATGAACAAGAAATACCTTTCTTTCTCTTATCATTTAGAAAAAGTAAACTGGTTATTCTGGGCCTGCAGTTTTATCTCAGGGCCAATAGATTTCTAAAGCTTTGGGCCCAGATGGCCATTGCCAATTCTTAAATTTAGAGTACTACATCATTACGCAGGCATTACAGCATGATATATAAGTGTATATAAACAAAGTAATAGGGCATAGACCTTCATTCGAAAGAGAGCCATGTTCCATAGCTAAATTTGCTGTGTGCAAGATAACAACTTGGAGCTCATTTCAATAATTTGTATCACTGGACTCCTCAAATAGTGGAACATAACTGAACTGACTCCATATGTATGGCCATATGGGTGGCTCCATTACAGACCTCAAGATTTAAGGCAACCATCTACCTCTGTAATCGACCAATTACACAAGGCAATAAAGCCATTCCACTCTTTGCAGAGGCCACCAGATAATACTTTACTAAAAGAATGCCCTCTCATGCATTTATATCATAGGGTTTAATAGCACTGCCATAGAGCTGCAAAGATAAGTAACTAGCTCTAGTGAAGGCATCTATATTGCCGTTGGCCAGAGCTGTGGTATAGCTCTGCAGATATTATGTGGTACTATCAGCTAGTAGTATAGGCAGCTGATAAGTCTTAACATCACTTCCTTAGGCCACGAGCTGAATGGTAGGAACCTGATCCTGTCATATAGATAAATCTCCTGTGAGACAAATGTGTCAAAGATAACTCAAGAGAAAGTCTTTATTTAGCTTTATAACACTGCCCCATCCGAAAGCACAAAGGATTGTATTCAGTTCAGAGGTCAGGATCCTGGAAGCTTCTACACAGAAAAAAATAATGTTCAAAGTCTTAGTCAGATATTAGTCAAAAAGGCTAACTTTCTAACAATACCTAGTCAAAAGCACATGCCTAAGTGTCCAAGTTTTTCTTAGTCAAATATGACTAACCATTAGTCAAAGTGCCCAACTTGCCTTGGCTTGCCTGATTTTGACTAAGATTCCTCAGTGGTTTTGACTAAGTATGCAATCTAATAGTGGTGAGTGTAAGCTCTGTATAGGATCCACATCCCACAAATAATTATCTCATCATTTAGGAAGCATACATGTGAAATGCCTTACATCATTTTCATTAGAGGCCCGGAGTCAATTACTCTGGGTTTCCCACAAAGAAGCAGCTCTGCTCGAATTTTTTTCTCACCTTGTGCCTTCCTTACGGCCGACACTCAAGGGTGAGAGGTATCCACACCGAAGTGAGATTACCCTTGTGGCGTATTTGCCCAGACCCTAGTCTAATGGGAAGGGGGGATGATGGGGACCGAATCTATGGGAAGATAGAAAGCATGCCCCTACACATTTACCAAGGCAATGGTTCTTTAACATCCGTCACTACATAGGCATACTGAGAGATGGACAGGCCTGTTTTAAGTCATTTGTCTGCCATAACCGCCGAGAGACTTTCCAGCACAGCCTAGCCAGAGCAGGGAGGAACTCAACCGACACCTTACGGCAACGTTTGGAACCACCACTGTGCCCCGGCCGGGAACCGAACCCACGACCTTGAGCTGATGCGCTACCGACTGCGCCACACCTCCCGGCTTTAAAAAAAAGAAGCAGATACATCTGTGGATATTGTACTTATCTAGCTTCCCACAGAAAAGCTGTAATTATCTGTCTACCTAGTTTATTTAACAAATCATTAAACTATTTGAGATATTTGCCAAGCTTGATGTTATATTGCATTGTGAAAGCCTCAAAATTATACAGCACCTGAAAATCACCATCATTTTGACATCCATCGAATAGTTTATAGTACACAGCCACCAGAAAAATCCTGTTTCAAACCCTGCTGCCACCTGGTGTATAAAGGCAATACTATGCCAATATAGCTTAGTCAAAGTTACTAAGAGATCTTAGTCAAAGTGACTGAGTGACAGTGACTAAGGTAAGTTAGCTTGCCTGAAACTCCTAGCATATATCTTATTCAAGATTGTGGTTGGACAGAGAAACTGATTTTGGTAGTCAATGTGACTAAAATAAACTAGACATTGTTAGTCACACATTAGTCATATGTACTAAGAGTATTTGGGCGTTTTGATTAAGTTAAGTTAAACTGACTAACATGGATTTTTTTCTGTGTAAGATTTAAGGAAGTAGGGAAAGTGGTTTTTTTTTCAAACAAAGACAGAGGTAGATGTCTTCGTGGGGAAGGGTGGCTTTTTTACCCTTTTACCAGAGATCAATCTTTTTTTCTATCACTCTCTTGATTACACCATAAAGTTTTTGCATAAAAATGGGTTATTCATCACTCTAAAATATAAGCGTAGTGGTCTGCAGTTGAATAAATTTAGGCATATCATATTGCAATAAATAACCATCAACAACTGCCAAGGTTAGGACTGAAGCAGCATCAGGCAGGACGACAGCTTGCATACATATGTCATAATCTATCCTGCAACATGTTGGAGGTAGGGTTGACTGACCCCAGGAGTTCCATGACCTCCTGACCCTGAGGTCCCCTTCTGCCTCTGTATAGGCAATGCTCCACAGCTGTGGGTGGCAGTATTATATGCAGCACATAGCCAGAGACCAAAGAGATTTACTCCAAACTGAGAGTAAACCTAGTAAGGTTCATTCTCACCATGAAATAAACATTCTTTCATTGTTCTGTATGTTTTTGTTGACATTTAGTGTCAAGAGACCAAGCAGAAAGGATGTACTCCAATATGAAATGTCAATAATGACAAACAGCTGAAAAGAAAATATTAGCTGCATGCAATGCTGCCATGGCTCTGCCACAAGTGTTGCTTTGGCTTATGTCAATAATCTAAATAATGGAGGAATCATGCCCAATACACTCATTACAAGGACAACACACATCATTTTACATGATGAGTAAAACTTCCCTACTGTTAAACCTCGCGTATACACCAGTAGGCCGTTGCTCCTATTGTAAAAAGAGCTGTGAGTATGTGCCCTCCTTTCTAAACAAGTCGTGCACTGCTTCACCTAAGTACTTGCACTCACCACATTAGTCTGAAAAGTCACCTGCCTTGTTTAAAACTGATAGAGCTGCACTATCAGGTACCAACTCATGTCACACGCTCTATAATTTATTTATAGTTTATAGTACTGACTGACTTCTCCCAACTAGGTACCTACTCAAATCCCCCTTTTTGAGCACCGTACTTGAATGACCACTTGTGAGCAACAAAAGGGACAAGTTATAGCTACATGAAAAGAAAGGACTGGAAATGAGGGCATTTTTAGCCAGCTCTTCCTTTTACTATAGGAGCAACACCCTCCAGAATAGGCAAAGGTTCACAAGTGGGAAGGATGAGGGGGGTGTATTTCACACACAGTATTTCACATTCAGACTGCAAGTGCAATACACCTCCCTCATCCTTTCCACGAGTGCTCCTTTGCATTTATCTCAAGGTGTTTCAATAAAATATAATGATATTTCAATAAACTTTACCTTATTTCACGGTGGTGCGCTTTGTTTACAACGCAATTTTGAAGCTATCACGACATCAAAAGGTCACTTGATCAGTCAGTGTGATACAACCATGTCGTATCACACACCTCCCGGGTGATATGACCTCCTAATGCTATCTCTATGGCATCCCAGTATCTGAACGTATTTACCATGAGATCATCTGCATCCTAAAGGATTTACCCCAAATCCGGGTGCGTCTTATAGGCAAGGACTCTACACTATAGAACAATACTAAAATCTCCAAAGTTTGACCGTAGCTGTGTCCTATAGCTTGTAGATTAACTCAAGGTTTGTCCTCCTATACGTGAGGGGCATCCTATACATGATGATTTACAGTAGTAAGGATGGAGTCTGCTTGATAAAATGTCAAGCTGAAAATGGAGGGAATATGTAATCTTCTCTGGAATAATTCAAGATACTTAGCTGATCTCTTTGCTCAACGATAATTTTCGAGTGCATCATAAATATGGCAATTACTTCCCAAATGTTCATCTGCACTACTATCTCTCGTGGAGGGAGAGATATTTGAGAAAAGATGTATTGGCCCATTAGCATATTGATTGAAGTTTCTTCTGAGTTCTATGTGGGAGACACTTTAGAATGTTTTTGTTCTCTCTTCTTTCTAAAAGATGAAAGCTCCCCTATAGTTAATATGAATAATATACATAATGGAGTAGACTGTCACATTACAGAAAGAGGATCAGCACTACTGGCATCACTGTTTTCAGTACGGTTTCTCCTCTCCTGTCATGTACAGGTTGCGGTTGCAGATGGGGCCTTAGTTTTCCTAAGCCACTACTTTCTTTCCTTCACTTTCTTCTTTGCCATTTCTAGAGGCATATGTAGTGACAGCTCGTTTTAATATAATGAGTATTGATCAATGTGCTACATTGTATGTCATGCAATATAATTTGTTCCTTTTATAACACAATATTGATTAATAAGCATATCTATCCCACAATCTCCCATTTACAACAGCATTCAAAGCATAATGCATAGTGTAATAGGATGAGTAGATGCATGCGATGGGGAAAGACGAGGCTATCCGGTGGAAAGCGGCCTTATTTGGGACTAAGTGGGCGTGGCTTGGGGTGTGACGTCGTGGTGTCAGGAGGGGAGTAAAAAAGACAGAACGGAACAGGAAACCAGGGGGAGTGAATTGGAGTTCAGCCGAGCAGACGTACTAGAGAGATACAGCAGACGAGAGCAGATCCGCCGGAGTTCGAGAAGCCGTCCGCCGGAAGAGCTAGCAAGCTGGGTGTATTGATAAAGTGCAGCAGAATAAAAGACCGGTGTTCCTAAGCCTAAGGCGGGCCGGGATTGTGGCCCCTGAATAAAGAAAGACATTGTTGATTGAACCTTACTCGGTTTTAGCCTTTATTTCCTTTACAATAAACTATAAGTCAATATAACATTATATATGTGGCATACACATAGATACCATTGTAATCTCAATCACAGGTCGCATATGGTCACAAATCATAGAAGGTTTGCATATGACAAATTTGGATGTATTCCAGCTCCTACATTTAGGATTTTAGTTTCCCCCCTAATTCTTTCGGCTCAAAATGTAGGACTCATTGAGATCTTCATGTTACATATGGGTTTTGATGGTCCAATGTTCCTTAAAGGTTAAATTTGGTAAAGATGTCATTCAATCTACATGTATATATATATATATATATATATATATATATATATATATATATATATATATATATATATATATATATATGACTTCACTGTATGATGAAGAGTGGATATAGCAAACAACTTGGCTTTTATTCTCCCTCATACACTTCCAGCAGAAGGCTACATAATCATCATCATATTTCGCAGAGGTGCCAATGTTACATTTCCCTGTTTCGTCTCATGTTGTCCACATGTCATTTGACACTTCCTTTACCTACAAATGCAGGGTATAAAATTTAAAAATACTACTGCTCCTTAAAATCTTAATGCCTGCATTTAAGCCTTTTTTTCCATTTTTTCACCTATTATTTCCTTCATGGTAATTGGATATGTAATTGGTTATATATCATATGAGGGCCCCTCTGTTCTTTCCATTTAAAAAAACCCTCCAAAGGGCATTTCAAAATGTAACTCTTACAGGCTAGATGCTCTTGCAAAGGAAGGGCGTGTCACAAGACTATTGAAGTACTAGTATAAAAGCTCATTAGAACATAATTATGCAGGCATTATTGATATGAAAAAGTTGTCCCTGACATGCGATTCAAGCCACAGAGACAGCTTCCTCATGTTGCCTTCTCCATTGAAGGCCATCATAAAACAGCCATATTACGCTGTATTACAATGCTGCTCCATCACTCTCAATGAATGAAAATTTGTCTTATTAGTAAGATCCAAAGGATACACTACTATCCACACATTATACACAATAATATTTATTCACCTCCCATTGAATCATGGAATCTGTCAGTCCCAAAACAGTTTTCGGGCCCTATGATATGGCACTAATAAGTGTTGCATCTTTCCAACAGAAAATCATAATTACTTTTGACCCCATGTAATTTCTGAGAAAAGAAAACTCTTGGCTAGTTTTTTGCTTTCCCTAAAGGATGATATTATCGCCTAATAGCTGGACTTATTCTAGTTTAGGGGCTAAGTGTTTTTTTACCCGAACGGCGTTAACCTTGACCTGAAACCTGGACTAATTGTAACCCTAGAATCAAAGGCACTTTTAGCAGCAGGAAACAATTCCTGAACACCATTGTCCTAGTGGGTTTCATGATACACCTGGAAGCTGAGAAGGCTTGTCCTGGCCAATTGTTCAGGATCAATTTCACCAGGAAATGGTCACTCCATCCAGCTTGTTGTCTGCCAAGCCAATCAGATAGCTACCTTCTCTAATGCAGAAAAACAGATTTTCCAGACTGCATAATATGATTGGATTTGATGATCATGGAGTAAGTTGAGCATGATTGAGACTACTTTAAGTCCGTGCATATAAGCTGTGACTTATATAAGATATCCTTACAGAATCAGCCAAATCTTATTGATTCTAATAAACACAACTCCTCAGAGGAATCTGACAGAGGTTTTGGTAATGACATTGCAATAAAAGTCCTTATTTTCTCTTTAATTGCATGGATTGACACTGAGGGTGTGTGCCTATAGTCTGCTTATCAGAACAAATACACTTTGGTTGTAATGGAGTGTCTTAATTTAATGTAATATCATATTCTCTTCTTTCTATATTTTGATAAACATTTTCTTGATACTATTAATTAAGGATAGTGTATACCCCCTTCATTTTTTTGATTTTCTGACAATAATTGTTTCTTTCAATTTTATGGCATTAGAGAGATTAGGGACGGAATGCCAATGGAACAAAAACATTTTTTTTTCATGTTACTTTTTTTTCCAACAGCCATAATAGGATGGAATACCATCAGAATTTATGGTTCTGATGATTTTAATGTTATCTAGCAATGATTTAGTAGGGAAGCGTGTCTCAATTAGTGAATATTCCAAAAAGTAAGGTCTACAGAGGTTGTCAATGAAGAAAATCCCTGTTGTTTTGTTTTTTTACCTATTTTTCTATTTTATCATTCCCTGTAGACCTTAATAGTTGGAAAGAAACAAAATGTGTGCTCAAAATGAGGTACAATATGTGCATCTCTGATCGAAAATCACAAAATTATATGCAATTTGGTATTCAGAAAAGGAAGGGGTTTAAACACTATCCTTAAATGCATAAAATGTTGCTTTTTTGTGATACAACTAGATATCTATGCCGATTGTCTTTCTGCTGAGAAACAAGAGTATGCGGCCAATTACATCCTTTACAAAACAAGATTCCTGGAGCACATGATCAACATTACATTTTTAAGAAACGCTGATGTTGCATTTCCCTCTTCCCATAAAAGGTTAATTTTTCTTCTTTTGTTATGTCTTACTTCAAGGACACAAGGTGATACATAATCGAACTCATGCCTTTTTTTTAGTACAGAGTTCAGATTCTCAAAACCATGAGGCTTCTTAAAACGTTTAATGCTGAACTCAAGACAAAGCTGGCAAAAAAGGTTGCCCAATCTTCCTTTCTTTATTGTCTATGTGATCCATTTCTGTATTTCTTCATAATGGGTTTTCGTTCTGCTGTCACTTTATAACCATGTAGACCCAAGTACTATTTTTATTGAAAATGAACTTGATGCCTTGTATAATATGTTATTATTGAGATAAAAAGATATGTAAGTAATTTTCTTCTAAGTAAAATTGATGATTAATGATTTAAAAAATGGTGCAAATATGTATAACCTCTATGTGGTCCACTAAGGTACTAATAGAAAAAGTACCTCCTTCAATTGTATTGAATTCACAAATGTTTAAAGAAACAAAGGTTCAGACTGAAAGGCAAGATGATGTACACTAGAGTAATTGCTCTATAAAGATTTTAATTCCAATTATTCTGCGTGAATTCAGAGTATGACCCCCTACATACCATGTGAGGAGTAGATACTATGCCATAGGTATGTGGATATTCCTTTCTTCATAGCTGTTGTTGTTGTGATATTTATACTTAAAACACTTAGCTTATCTATACCCAAGCTAATCTTAGGTGAGGTATATGATATCAGGACTCCTGCAGACTGTCTGTATATGAAACCTCCACTGGAGTTCTTTTGTCATCTGTCATTTCTTATGGAGGTATGTGCCAAAACAAATGATGGTGATATCTAGTGTGGGAATATCACATATTGCATAATGCCACTTGAAATTTCTTATGACAGCTGCCAGTTGCACATGTATTTAACATTGATTGCAAAGGGTTTTCAAGAGAGGGTGTACCATAAATCCTCAGGAGTATGAGGCAGTCTGGATACAGCTATGCTCCTCATACTACTTTAAGGGGTGGCAATCATAAAATGTAGTTTCTGATTCAACATATATTATTCTGTCTGTTTCTCTTAACATGTTTAAAAAATCATCTGCAATGATTTGATGGATTGATAGGAAGGAAAAGAAAACATCTAGATTTCAAGGTGTGCACCTGACCAACCATAGCCATTGCTTGATCTTGCCCTTTTCCTCTCTCTCTCTTTCTTTCTCTCTAATCCCACTTGTTCTTGATCACTTCCTCTATCTAAATCATCAATAGATTTGACCTTTGGAATGGTCCAAAATGTGTTATGTAATAAGATAAAGTCATCCTAGGGGCAGACGCTCAAGGTGATTTGTCATCTTTCACAGTAAACGAGTGAAGGTCAAGTAAGCTATTAAAGTTTTCTCTTATACCAAGGCTATTTGGTGTTGATGACTTATAAATAGGATGGATATTTCTGTATTGTGTGTGGGTGGTCTGAGGTATTTATCACCCTGTGTATTGCATAATGTCAACATATCTGCTGGGCTATCAGAAATACGATTTCAGTGAGACTTTATACTGTTAATTAGCATCTTTGAGAAATGTCCTCCTTGGGTTTTGAGATACAATTCAAATCAAGCAGCTACTTTAGAAAATTATAAAACGGCTGGCAGTGCTCTGCTGCACGATAGAAGTGACCTTGAGTGCATTATGGGAATACAGGTACCCTTAATTGGTCTAGATATACCGTGATTGGTTACTTGATTGATTGGAATGAAATGTACATTTTATAAAGACAATAGAAAACTCTTTCTTCACATCTTGACTGTCTGTTGTCCTATAATGCACGAATGCATCTGATGTGAAGAAGATCAATGTCTATTCTCTAAGTAGCATAGAGTTATAGTTGTGTTATATCCACCCTAAAACCCCATTAAGTACTAATGTTGCATGTCTCAAAGGGATTACCACATGTTCATTTAATGGTGAGATGTACTCAAATGCACTTGTCTGTGCTTGTCTTTGCCTGATCTGATGCAAATATTTATGCCTGTCTGTTCAGGCCAAATACTCCTGTTATGAATGGCTGTGCAGTGCTACAAAAGCAGTATTACCTTGTGTGGTCTGTATGTATACGTCATAACAAATTAACATGAGATATGAGGAAGCCTGTTATCTATCAAGTGTTATTGTTGGCAGAAAGAGGCAGGTGGTGATAATCTGAGGAGGCACCCCTAATGGCTTATATGTACTGATACAATACGAAAGTGTGTAACTGCAGTTAGCGTAATACAATCAGAAGTAGGTTATTTGGATCATTACTAGATTAGGACACAGATTTGGTCAGATAAAACATCAGGTGAAAGTAGGAGTAAGCCAGGACCTTGCTTCATAAGATTTTACAATAGTTTTGACAATAACTAGGTGAAGTATAACTAAGTGTACATTTTCGCCATCTATCTACCTTTGCACCTGATTATCTAGATACTTATATACATTTTGAAATATTGCAGAAACATGAACAACCTTTTGATATGAACCCTTGTAGTTATACATATACCTGATTCACTTCATAACTATGTATGCATTCTAATACATGGAGGGAGTTAAACACTTTTGTAGCTGTAATAGACAAATCAGGATATTCATAATGATAAGGTGTAGAGGGCTTTTGCTTAGGTTACTAGAAAAGACGCAGGTCATTGTCCTATGCCGTATAGAGCTACATTTCATGTGCCAATTTGTACAGCAAAAAGTGACTTTAGACGCCAAATAGGTGTTGATGCAAATGCTCCATTTTGCAACTAATGACACTGGGAAGCCCCACAGTTACCTCCTTCATCTTCATCACAGTCTCATTACATCTCCTATGGTATTCAAGAAGGTTTACAAAATGGTGTGTGTTCAGGGACCCTGGCTGCAACTAGTGTTAACAATGACCAGCCACAATATGGGACACACTCGGGCTAAATACAGAATTCTGTAGTGGTATATGTAGTATCTCCAATCCGTTTTTGGGAGTGATCATTATTTCATAACAGGGGGTGGGAGGTAGGTTAGCGTGCAGGCCCTACCATTGCCAGTATGACAGGGCTGTTTTTTGTATGGGGAGGGTGAAGAATGTACACTGAGTTCTATGTGGGAGACACTTTAGAAGATTGCGAACTCTGTATGACTAGACTGTAATGTATCCATACAAGATACACCTTGTGCACCTTAAGGGCTAGCTTCAACAATAGTCGACACCATGGTAGGTCTATCGTCGACTATAGTCGACACCATGGTAGTCCTAGCATCGACTATAGTAGATGCCCATTATAAAGGATTTGTATAGGAATTAAAAATAGGCTCATCCTCAAGGAACTATATTTTTTTTGGAGGCTGTACACAGGGCCAGGGCGACCATTTTTGTTCTGCCAATAAAGGGTTAAACAATGCATGCAAATTTCAAAAATAATCAAAATAATTTGGACTGAAACTCCACACTAGAAACCTACAAGGCAGAGTTATTTTCCTTTTTTCTCTCTCTCAATTGTATGGTTCAGCACACATAGCGACCTCTAAAAATGGCCCAGCCACCTCCAGAATTTCCCAGCCACCTTCAAAACCATTGTTGCAATTTGTCTTCAGTCATAAAGTTATGTTCAACTATGCATTAAAACACTCCCACTTGCAGATTAGCATCATAAATCCATTCAGAGTGATACATTGCCTTATGTAAGCACATTTCGTGGAGAATAATCACTTGAAACTCTAGTTGGATCCAATAACTACCATGAAAACCTATTCATATAAATCTTTTTTCTCAAGAAAAGGCATCGGTGTAACCTTCAGAAAGTTTGCCTGCAGATCAAGGTCTGTTATAATGTGCATCGCTGACTGTAATCACCCCTAAAATGATACTGCTGAATGAGAGGCTGATTGATTGATTTTGTTTCAACTATGACATCCTAATTGTGCACACAAACCACATGGTGATTGATCATCAGGTGGTACAATCTATTAGGTGTATGATACTACTGAATGAGATACTGATTGATTGATTTTGTTTCAATTATGACATCCTAATTGTGCATACAAACCACATTGTGATTGATGATCAGGTGGTACAATCCATTAGGAGTGGGAATAACATTATGGGAGGTCGAGTGGGAAAAGGTGTAGAATGAATGAGATCTAGCAGATTGTAATTGACCATACTAACAGTATTTTATGATACCCAAAATCCAACAGGCCTCTATTGCCAGATTTAAATAAGCTTTGTATGGATCTTTTGTGCAAGAGAGGCCATGTGAACTATGACCCTGATTAAAAAAGGAATCATCATGAATCATAAAGAGAAGGAGTGGCGATTTTAAGGTGTTATCATTTTTGATAATCAAATGTAGAATAAAACAGAGAAAATATTATATTGATTCTAACATGCCAATGACAAGAAAACTATCATTTCCCTACCTATATACTTTGATTTGTATCACCTGCAACCATGCCTGTGGCATCCTCATGGTGTCCAAGTCATTGCCCCAAATCCAGGTCTACTCAACTGACCCATCTCGGAAATTACAACCATTTGAATAGATCTATTCCTGTTCATCATCTAATCAGTCTTGATACACTGTCTGATCTACATAAGGATCATCTAAAAGCCTAAAATTGTCATGTAGATTGTTTCGCCAAGCTGGTCTTTGGTAGAACTCCCCAAAGGTGATGTCTATGCTTTAGCACTTTACGCTGCCCTTGTGAAGAAAGTGTATATCTAGCTTGAGATATCTCAAGCTAGTGTGTGGCTAGCCTGAAGAGTGGGGTGGGTCAGACATGACGGGTAACTGTGGCACTTAAGGTGATGAGCGGTGCAGTGCAATATTGATCTCAAATGCAATCACAATGACTAACCACTGAACAACTATGGTAAGCGATGATGGAGTCTGGTTGACTGCTAACATTCACTGCTGTCTATTTACTAACAGGCCAGAGGCATAGTAAGCAATTATTTTCATTAGGGAGCCATGGTTTCTTGGTTGGTGTCCCCCTACATGTTTACAGATGCTAAACCTCTCAAGGACCCCTACCCCTCCTGCCTCTTTCCTACAGCCCAGAGGTATAAGATTATCTGGGATGATTGACTGGGCAAGTATTAGTGAAACCCTCCCTAGCGAGTCTGTTGGCTAACAAGGATGGGTCACCTTTCCTGACATCATTGAACATAGAGGCACAACACAGGACCCCCTGGGTTTTGGATAACAACCTGCGTCCATCACCTTTAGGATACAGATGGGAAGAAAAGGTCTATCTGCAACCACTGTATATCATCTGCTGGTTTTGTTTCCACTGCCTTCTGAGAAGGGGATAGTAATGAAAATGTATTACTGGCAGGTCTAACACTAAAGCTCTCTTTTTGCTAATAGCTTCTTCACCTAACACATAAGCTTCAACAATAAAACACAGCACTTTAATGGTTCATGTGCTATTCCCAGGGGAATTTTGGTACCACTTGAAGTCACCAGTTATAGAAAAGCTTGTCTTCATGTAATTCAATAGTAGGTGCAGATAGGATGTGTATATTGATACACAGATGCATTTGTACATGTAAACAAGAGAGGTATTTATGCATATGATTATTATTGGTGATATGATAATAGATTATGTATACATACATGATGATATTTGTGGATATTCCAGCGTTCATCGATCTAATTCTATTTTTCCACACTCATTATGGTTTAGATTTTCAAATGTGGTTGCTAACCCACCCTATTAGCCTAAAGGGCATGGCATGAGAGAGAGGGGGGGGGGGGTATAGTGTGTACAGCAGGGAAATGAAGAGAGAGACAAAGACTTCTAATCATGAATGACAAAGTATTTCAGCATTGTAACTAGGAGCTATTGATACCTACATGGAGAGACATAACTAATACCTACATGGAGAGACATTTTTCCCTGTCTGTTGTCTCCCTGGGATAGCCCCTGTATGGGTTATAAATAATAATTTGTTACAGTATGGCTTTCAAGTAGTGAGTACCGGTTCCTGTACTTGTCCCTTTTCTCAGAATATTGTCCCTATGATGCTCCAGGTTGATGGCTATCAGTCAGCCATCGGTTGTTTTTTTTTGTATACAAAGACTTGCAGTCACATGGTTTTCTGGGCAATCAAGTCCATGATGCCCCCCCCACCCCCGACTGATAAAAAAAAATCCTTTAGTGTTCAGCCAAGAATGTCGTCAGTGCTGTAGGCTTCAGGATGTTACAAAAGTTCATAGGAGATGTAACTACCACATCCTTATGATAATATGTATAATCAATGATCAGGTAGGAAACACAGATGGATGATAAAACTGTGGTAAAGCAGGAGGTTTTTTTTGCTTGGCATCAGATCACACCCTCTGTGGTGTTACTAATCAGTTCAGATATCTATACGGACTTAGCAGGATTAATTGTTAGCCAATGAGAGACTCCCAACTATTCACTGCGGCCCACTTGAGGGCCAACTGATACCCATCTGATAGGTCTTATCAGTAAAACTCGCTGGTAACAAGCTCCAGCAATGGCCGCGCCCATGGTACAACCTGCTACCTCGGATATTCCGAGGTAATCCTAGCACCCTATCTATAGTCGCATTTATAAGACCACATGGTGCAAGCACACAATAACTACACAATACACTGGTCTGTCGTTTAGAAAGAAGAAAATAGCAATGTAATTTTATCATGTATATTTATTTTGCATAAACAATCAGAGCATGGTGTGCTTGCAATTTTTTACCTCCCTTTGCTTGACCTTTTAGTTTTGACCTGTTGAGGAGTTGGCCAAAAGTGGGGGGACATGTCCCTCCTGCTTTCCACGCCCATGATCATACATATGGTGCAAAATACGATGCGAAATTATTCACGGGAGTGGACATTTGCATTTATGCCATGGCCCACAGGTTTAAAATGCTTTTAAATAAAGGATTTCAACAATATTTACTGATTTTAAAGACGCTGAGTCGTCTCGTTTTGTTTAGATCCGCTGTGATATGCAAAATGTCGCTCCATGTAAAATGTTTCCGCGTAAATTCAAGTTACACTTTGCATTAATCATAGTTCTACGGCGTAGGGGCAGTATCATTAGGGTTGTTGTTTTTTCTATTTCTATAAGAGGAGAGGGATATTTTCATGGTTTCTTCCTTTCAAAGAAAAAACTATCTGTTTCGAGATTAAGTAAAGTTTATCACTCTCCAAGCAGATGTTTTGATCTTGCATGATACGATTTAGAGGGTGCAGTCTGTTAGAAGAACGCTGGAAACATTTTGCATGGTAGCGACATTCTGCATGCGACACCGCCATGACAGCTTGTTCGATGGAAGTAGGTCACGTGATACAGAGCTAGCCGCTACTTTTAGTTTCGATATAAATGGGCAATATCTTCTTTTTTTAACATGGCGCTAACACTTAGTTATGCCTTAAACAATTCATAACATATTATTTAACTAGTTCAATCATTCTTTTTTTGCGTAAAACTTCTAATAACCATACCTAAATACGAAACTAATTAGCTCTGTATAAATTCAAAATGGCGCCGCTGAATATGCGAGGATCGTATTCCACCCCCCCATTGAATACGGCGTAAGTAGTACTAATCTATAGTGTCATCAATATTCGCTATGGCATAAAAGTATGTATCCATGTGCCCCTGCATGAGTGGGTCCCTAAGGATAATATTAAATTTGTTATCTGCTTTTAGTGCACATTTTAGATGAAATATCATAATTTTGTGTCCAACAGTTAGTACAGCAGCGTTAAATGAGTCAATCACTGTCAATATATAATTGAATTTCTGATTGCCAAGACCTGAACACATGTGGCCACTTGCCTTTCTCCAACCACTTTTTCAGCATGCCGAATATGGAAGTTGTTTGTCTCACACAGAGCCGTGTTACCATAAAAAGGCACTTTCCCCCTCTTCTGTGCAGAGACTAATAACACAGGGTTTAGAATTTGAATCAATAATGTCTTCTGAAAAGATTTAATGCTGAGATAAAGGACATTTCCACCCTTCTTTTTTATACAACTTTCATTTTATCCTCAGAGACTATGATGCACATGTAGATATTCTCATTTCAGGTGTGTTATAATACTTCCTGCATAAGCTTAGGACCCCTTTTCTTATCTTCTCTCCCTCCCTCTCTTTTCATCTGAGAGTTGCCTGATAAATCTGCATGGAACAATATTAGTTTTGGCTTCTTTAGGCTTGTATAATAATTTCTCATATTTCGTTCTTGAAGTCAATACATACCATTTCAAGCTGTGTCTTTAAATCAATGTCCTGACGGTGACATTTCATAAAAATACTTTTTCAATGTCCTGGCGGAGACATTTCAGATGAATAAGGTTTCATTGTTGTTCACAAATGGTCATGTTATTCTGGTTCTGTGACTTTTTTAAAGTGTGGATATCCAATATTGGGACTATTATAATAACAAACCTCACAGATGCAACGCTAAAAGGAACTATAAGTTCTCCTTTTATTCAAATGACATTGTGTGCTTGCACAATTTCCATCATCCATGCACCTCCATTCTAAGAAACTGTTACTGTTGAATCTACCAAGGATTCTCTTAAAATAGAATTTTGAATGGACACTGATATCATCTATGGGATCTCTACTTCTATGGATTTTAACCATGTGAGCTGTTATGGTATACATTCTTCAGAATCCTATGCGTTTCATGATAATTCATCGAGCCGGGCTGGGCCTCAACAATGGCGACAGCAGTGCTTGCTTCTCCTTCCCGAATGATGACTTTCAGCTTGGATATCATGTAAAATATACATTTTTACGGTTTGTCCTGTAATAAAATAAGTAGTTAATGGATAATTTATGACTTGTGTGTGTTATTAAAGGATAATTAAACTTGGGCTGCACCCTCATATAATTATCTGTTGATAACACAAACGCGTCATGAATAATTCATTAATTACTTCTTCACTATATGCATGACCATCAGTAGATGCGCATTTAAGGGGAAGTTTTACACACAACCATCATAAGGCAGACATGTATATAATTATGAGGGGTATTTATACACACGACCAAAATTAAAGCAGACGTGTATATAAGGGGTATTAATACACAAGCCTAAGCAGAGTGGTTCACTTTTTGTAGATGGTTCAATTTGTATCATTATAATCAGTGATATTGATATGAAAAAAATATAAATGTACATTATATGACAATCTCCTGTTGATACATCATAAGGTTTAAGTTGCATTCAAGTATCAAGACGTAAACCTATTTTTTGGGCCCTTCCCTTTTGTCCTGATGTTAAATAGGGACCACTCCCTCATCCTTAGGAGTGATAATCTTTGAGCAACAGGCGGGTGGATCGTGGTTTTTCATGATCATGTTGAAGCATGAAAAAATGTTTGCCCTGTGAATATTTTGATGAGTAAAAAGGTCCTGGAGCCCTCACCAGCCCCACCTCCCTCAAATCCGTCCACCCTCTGTCACCGACTTCAAAAGGAGGGGGAGGTGAGTGAAGAAATCCTCCATCCGTCCACCACCTACCATAACCCCTCACAGACTTCAAATGGGATGGGATTTGAGTGAAGACACTCTACACCCTCCCCAGCCAGTCCATCACCTCCCAGACCTCAAATGGGATTTTAGCTGTATTTTCACGTCATAATTATGTGTGACCCATCAAGGGAGAACACCCCCCTGCGGGTGATTTTTCATTCCGGATTTGGCCACCAGGGGGCATTGAAGGGGCAAAATAACTCTAAAAAGAAATGCATTAATTTTTGATGCAGAATTCAATGATCTCATTTAAAAGGTTCCATTTTTGGTAGAAATGACTGATATTTGGATGGTAAAATGAACAACTTTCATGAGAAATTGACCAGTATGCCTGTTCCTGGTTGTCATGGCAACCATTCCAATGATCTAAATTTGCAGATTGTTGTGCCGATTTTTGGGGATACTCACCAAAAACTTAAAACAGAAATGGAAAATTCCCTCTAGATCAAAATCTATGTATTTTCATGAAAAAGGCTGATTTATTGAGTTTTTAGACATTATTATGGTTTATAATATATTTAGAGCTTAATCGCCGATTTCAGATATAAATGGTCAAAAATCATAGAAGGTTTGCATATGACGAATTTGGAGGTATTCCAGCCCCTACTATTCGAATTTTAGTTTCCCCCTCTATTTTTTTTGGCTCAAAGTGTCAGGCTGGATGAGATCTTTGTGTTACATATGGGTTTTGATGGTCCCATATGAATATTTTGGGCTCCAGGGGGGTAAAATGGGCCCAAAATTGTCTGGGCGAAACTGTGTCTGGGCGAATGACATTTAGGGGCCTAAGTTACAAGCCATGTTGGGGGCTTCATTTCCTACAGAAACAATCATCATACCTCCATGAAAATCTCAGGTCCAGAGTATTTTGACCTGTAGATTAAGAAAATCACATTATCATTTATGTCAGAGGTGTCCTTGCTATCATAAAAGAAGCATACTTATAAGAATTATTTTTCATGATTCTGGGCACATGTCTGGGCGAATGACATGTGAGGCCCCATATGCACACTTTCTATGATTTGTGACCAAATAACAACCTATGTTCAAGGAGGTGTTCTGATATAACTACTAGGAATATCTATGCCAAAGATGTCTAATTTTAAAGATCTTAAGATGAACTTTGATAATGACTTTTGCTGTAGAGGGGTGTTTTGCTTGGCTGGTCACATGTTTTTCACAAAACAAAATGAATAGTCTGAGAAAAACATTGTTGTAATCAAAAGGAAATCAAACAGAATTCGTTCTAAGCGAAATAGAAATCTGTGGGGAAGGATTGGGACAAGAGAATTTATTTGTTATATTTAACTGAAAGTTTGTTATACCATGACTACCCAGCAAATTGTCGTGACTCCTCTTTAACCTGTGTGAAGGGATGGCGACATGAGTGATCACTCATCCTCACCAGGGATGGCGACATGAGTGATCACTCACTTCGCTAGATTAGATGCACATCATGTCATAACTCACATTCACCATGGATGGCGAGGATCGTGATCACTCACACTTACGGGGGATGGTCACTCGGGTGGTCACTCACCTCACTAGATGAAATGCACACTATGCCATAGCGCACGTTCACCATGGTTGGCGAGGATTGTGATGACTCACACTCACCAGGGATGGCAAGGCGGTTGATCACTCACCTCGCTAGATGAAACGCACACCACGTCATAGTGCAGGTTCACCATGGATGGCGAGAGTGGTGATCACTCAGACTCACCAGTGATGGCGACGCTGGTGATCAGTCACCTTGTTAGATGAAAAGCTCATGATCATCGACATTGGTAATCATGCAGCCTCACATCTGCCAGATCAAAGTATGTTTTGCCAGAGAAGGTATTGCCATATGTATCTTCCCTCTAACCACAGACAAGGTGTTCATGTAGATATTTTTCTATGTATTTTCCTGTAACCAGAGAAAAGGTGTTTATGGAAAGTTGCTTTCATTTTAGAGATACCTCTATCTAAATTCAATTGATATTTTCTCTATATAATCTTGTTTGATTCAACTCTGAAGTATTACATGGAAATCAGTGTGAAAGAAGCACATTTGATATGTATGGGACTTATACTTCATGCCCACACTTCCTAGATAGGCTACATGTTGAACAGTGGTGCTGTGTCAACAACTTTGGCAATGGTGGTGATAAGTTGCCATTCTGAGTGAGAGTGAGTGACAGATGATGCAATCCTCCGAGAGCATTGACTTGGAGTGACACAAATTCACGCATTGAGTGAGACCAATTTTGTGTGAGAGTTGATGACAGTGCACACACTCACACAGCGAGTGACATCCATGTCAGCAATGGTGGTGATAAGTTGCCCTTTGAGAGAAGATTAACTAGGAGTGACACAAACTCACGCAGTGAGTGAGAGCCATGTGGCAATGCAGGTGAAAAGTCGCCATTCCGAGTGAGAGTTGACAGACAGTGGCACATATTGACGGAGTGAGTGAGATCCATGTTGGTGATGGTGATGATAAGCTGCCATTCTGAGTGAGAGTTGACTGGGAGTGGCGCATACTCACGCAGGGAGTGAGATCCATATTAGCGATGTTGGTGATAAGTCGCCATTCTGAGTGAGAACTGACTTGGAGTGGCACATTATCACACAGTGAGTCAGATCCATGTTGGCGATGGTTGTGATAAGCCGCCATTCTGAGTGAGAGTCGACAGGCAGTGGCACATACTCACGCAGTGAGTTAGATCCATGTTGGCGATGGTGGTTATAAGTCACCATGCTTTGTGAGGGATGACAAGGGGTGGCACATACTCATGCAGTGAGTGAGATCATGTTGGCGACTGTTGTGATAAATCACCATGCCATGTGAGACTTACACACAGTGGCCAAAGATGACGCAGTGAGCCAAACCCTAACGTGTTATCTGCTATAACTGTATTATTTTAGATTATAGGTAGCCAGAAGTGCTGTAAACCTATGGAGGGAGGGGGGCTAGGTTATTTTTGGTATAACAAAGGATGGGAAATAAAAATATGGAAAACGGAGGTGTATGTATATTTGATGAAAATTGTACCGGTATATTTGTCTCAATATTATCCAGATTTATTTATAATTTGTAAAATTGTATTAACATACAAGTAAACAAGGAACTAAAAGACAGGTTTGAGAAAGGCTTCTTTATTGTACATTTAAATACTCGTAGTATAAGAAATAAATTCACAAACTTAAAGGAAGAATTGTCTGAAAGTAACATTGACATTGTACTTTTCTCAGAAACCTGGTTAAATTCTACTGATTGCTCTGACTTGTATACGTTTCCCAGATATAACTTATTTAGACTTGATAGAATAAGTATTTTTAGGGGAGGAGGCCTCTGTGCGCACGTGGATGAAAACATACCATGTACAAATCTAAACAGGTCTAATAAGGATATTGAGATACAATGGTTATTTTCTATTAAAGGTTCTAGTAAAAAGGCAATAATCTGTAACATTTATAGACCACCATCTGGTAACCTGACTAATTTCTGTAATATAATTCAAGCATTATTTTTACAAATTGAAAATCTAGACTCATATGAAATATATGTACTTGGTGATTTTAATGTTAATATAATTGGTAATACAAGAGAAAAAATACAATTGTATGAAACTTTTGATAATTTTCATCTTAGCCAAATAGTAAACCAAGTTACTATGACCTCAGGAACGAACTCATGTATCGATTTGATTTTTACAAACTGCTCAGGTATTATTTCGTCTGGCCCTCTCGATATTCACCTATCAGATCATCTCCCAGTTCATATACTAAAAGGAAACCAATTTGTCAAACAGGGCTACAGGAGTTTCTTGGGTAGATCATATAGAAATTTTAATAAGGAAAAATATATACAAGACCTTGCAACTTGCAATTGGACTTTTTTTGAAAATAGCAACGATCCCTCAGAATGCTGGAATATTCTAGTAAATCATATGAAATACATGTTGGATGTTCAATGCCCAGTAAAGAAATTTAAAATAAAAGACAAATCTAGCCCCTGGATGACTAATGAACTGTTGAAAAGTATTAATGATAAAAATGTTTTATTGAAAGAGGCTAGACGAAATTTGGACATAATATCATGGCACTATGCCAGAATATCTAGAAATGTTGTAAATCGTGAAGTCCAGCAAGCAAAAGAAGAATATTACAATAATCTATCTGAAGCCTATAAAAAAGATTCTAAGAAATTTTGGACGACTATGAAAGAGGTATTGCCTAATAACAAAGGAAAATCGAAGACTATTAACTTAGTGGATGAAAATGGACAAACTATCACACTGGAGGATACATCCACATATATTAATAACTTCTTTGCAGTAATAGGTCCGAGGCTTGCTAGACTGCATGATACTGAATTCTTATTTAAGGGACAAAGATGCATGGTAGATATGCCCGACATGTCGTTTTCAGATGAAGAAATTATTAAATGTTTAGAAGACATAGATATAACCAAATCATCCTCCATTGAATTATTTACCTACTAATATCTTCAAAATGGCAGTTATTAAATTCTCTGATAAATTTATCAAAATTATAAATTTGATTATAGAAACCGGTACCATACCAGACAGCTGGAAAGTCGCCACAGTTACTCCTCTACCAAAAGGTGGAGATCCATCCAACGTTTCTAATCTAAGACCTATCAGCTTGCTGCCTATACCTGGAAAAATATTGGAGCGACTTATACATACTAAGATCAGCTCTCATCTAACTTTCTATAATATATTGTCTAAATTCCAAGGAGGATACCAAAAAAATAAATCGACCCTAGATACTATAACTATTCTTGTCGATGATATATTAAAAAATCGAAATCAAAATAATATTACTTTAGCAGCATTTATAGATATTAAAAAAGCTTTTGATTCTGTAGATCATAATATCCTCCTGACCAAACTCGAACAATACGGTATAAGAAATAGGAACCTGACATTAATAGAAAATTACCTTTCCAGGAGGCAGCAATGTTCTGTGGCTAATCATGTAAGATCAGGGTATAAGAATTTATCATGTGGCGTACCCGAGGGGTCAATATTGGGTCCATTATTTTTTTTATTATATATAAATGACTGTATCTCTGAAGACGACACTTATAAGACATTGTTATATGCAGACGATTCAGTTTTATATGTATCAGGCAAAGATATAGAATATTTACAAATCCAACTTGAAACTGCTCTAAATAAATTTTATTATTGGTCTACTAGTAACAAATTAACCATGAACGAAAACAAAACAAAAATTATGACCTTTGCCTCTTCTGTAAAACTGAAAAATCTGAGAAAACCGAATATTGTTATTAATAATAAGAATGTATCTTCCTATAAATATCTAGGTGTTACTCTTGACCCCGAATTGAAATTTAATAAGTACCTTCGTACAGTAATTAATAATGTAAGATATAAGTCGTTGATATTATATAAAACCAGGAAATACATGACAGAAGAAGCAAGATTAAGAATGTATAAAATGAATATACTACCTTTAATAGATTATTGTGATATTTTATACAATGAGGCTAAGGCAGATTTTCTGTTAGAACTACAGCGTATACAAAGTAAATGCCTGAAAACTTGCTTTGATTATCATATATTAACACCAACGCTGACTGTACATAATAAGGCTAATTTACCTATGTTGGCCTCTAGGAGAATCTACCATATTAAACTAGCAGCTCATAAGAGGTCTAGTGATAAGAATTTTATAGATCCAAAGGTACGAGAAACCAGACTATCTGCTGCACCGGTTTTAAAATATCAGAAAATCAATTGTAAAGCTTATAAATCCTCACCAGAAGTCAAATGTGCTCAAACCTGGAATAATCTACCAATAGAAATACGAAATATTAAAGATAGAGACAAATTTAAACTGGAATGTAAAAAAGAATTCTCATAAATAATAATCTCCTTAAAATTTAGTAAATTTATATATATATAATGCAATACGCATTAGCAAACCCTCTGTATATATTAAGGGATTTAAAATTGACTCATCTTGGGAAAGGGAATTTGTTATTATATGATGTTTAAAGTAGAGAATAATGCTGCTGTTCTCAAATATATTGTTATTATTCATAATTGTTAATCCTATGAATGGCATATATAGTCTTTTGTATGGCTTGGCCGTGACAACATCCGCAGGATGATGGTCAGTCATTAACTTGATAGCCTCGTACAATATATTTTCCTGGCGTTATAATTTATCTAACATGTTTACTTGGATATTTAGTATCTTGAAATGCTTCTTACGTAAGCCAGGAATAATGACCATATTATCGATATATTGGATGAAATGTAACACATTCTTAGGCTAAATAAAGTTTAAATGTTTTCAAAAAAATCACTCAAAAAGGAGTCACCATTGATGACCAATCATGGCGACAGATAACGACAATTTGCTGGGTAGTTATAATGGAATTTCACTGTATGTAATATATAACTGTAGGCTCTTTTTTCTCAAAATAAAAAAGTGATTGCTACTTTGTAAGCTTCAACCCTTCAGTCGCTTAGCGTTTACAACTGGCAGGAGTGTGTTGTGAACCACCATGTGCATACAGTGGGTAGTGATACACACAATCTGGTCATGGATATAACATTTATTTATACATACGACCTCCTCATGCGTATATCGCGAGCGATAAAATAAAGGTGCCATTTGGGTTACAGTTATGAAAACCCATTTACTGTATTGTAAAATAAGGGTGATGTTGTGCTGAAAACTTCAATACAGTCATTTTAATTCTCCTTGTCCTCTTTTCTTTTCTTTTTTTTTTGCCTATGTGCTAAGTTTCAGATATGCACTATTACACTTAAGATAGGGCTTACATAGTAATAGGTAGACTACATCTTGATAGTTGAATATGAGTTTGAGTTTTGAGTTTGAGTTTGAGTTTGAAAAAGGTTTATTGGCCAACAATATCTTAACGTACTGAAGCTTTTACAATTATCAGCCGAAAAAGAGGATACAATCAAACATGTAAAGATGCATTCAATGATGTTAGACAGGTGGTTTCCATGAACAGTCACATATCACAAATTAGTCATATATATTATAATTCAATATATTTCAAGTATTAAGTCAGAGTCATAATAATATATCACATAAGTACTTCTTGAACTTTTGCAAGTTATCTGCAGACTGTACATGTACCGGTAGATATTCCCAGATGATATTGCCTCTATATAAGGGACTCAATCTATATAATTCAATTCTAGGTCGATTAACCCTAATTTTTATTTTATCATTACCCCTAAGAGGTCTTATTGGGGTTATTATATTCTCCGGTTCCTGTATATACTTATACATCATACATGCAAGTACTCCCTTTCTTCTTGTTGCAAGACTTTTCACATTGCATGATAATAATAAGTCATCAACATGGAAATTGTACACAGGAGGGGCAGGAGTATTAAATCATCAAAGGTTCATCAAAAGTAAGTACATTTCATGACAATAAGGATACATTTGACATGAATAAAAACAATATTTCCATGATCTGTGTACACGTCAACATAGTCCAGACTGGAGATTTTCATGATGTGACAATTATTTCAGTAGAAAATATCAGTATATATTCAGTATAATATTCAGGATATGTGGGGGTAAATAACTGACATAGTTAGGATAGTTAAATATATCTATCCTACACAGGAGGAGAAGGAACATGATTTTTCGACCGGACAAAGAAAAAAAGGGTTTTTGCAAGGAAAATAGCTATCACCCCCTCACAGTGACATTTATGAAGGGAATCATTTTTTTTCCAGCATGTGTTACCCACCTGTAGCAGTCTTTTTAAGGCATAACTGAACCCATTTACCTGCAGGTATTTTCTGGGGGGAGGCAAAATCGCCAAATATTTGTCCAAACAAACCACTTTACAAAATGTAAAACGCTCAATAAAATTAGAAATATTCCACCCAGGAACACAAGTTTTCGTCCTATCTCAGAACAAGACTATGTTTTTACCTAGGAAAAGTGGACAGACACCTACCATGCCCTATTTACCCAAAAAGAAATGAAAAATATATATCAGTTTTATTGATTTTCAGAATTTGGACCACTAAAATCCATATGTGACATCAAGAACTCACTGATCCCAATGATATGAGCCAAAAAGAATTAGTGAAAAAAATAAAATCATAAGTTCAGAGATTCTGTGGCCTTCCTATTTGGCTCAGTTATATGATTTGTGACCAATTATTCTCTGTGAATACAGAGTACACTGGAAACCCTCCAGATCTATAAACTCGTCAGATTGAGGACCTATGGTCATCAGAAGAGGTACAGGGAGAGGGCAGCACCTTACAGGGAGTGAAATCCCTCAGTCTACATCTCCCGAGTATGAGTCTATGGCATTCTGTTGACCATATGTAACAAATACACAAGGTGGCAGGTATGTGCCACTCATGTTTCATGATTAGGCCTTCAGTTTTCAACTGAAGGTCTTCAATGCTGAGGACTCTAGGTGCTCAAGTTGACAATACCCAAATCTACAGCTTTGGGTAGTCAGATTGAGGACCCAAGGTAGTCAGCACCAAGGTTGTCACTCTAACAACATTATGTAATCAGTTTGACTACCTTGGATGAGTGTGTTGACCTAAACCCATCAGGTTGACTACCCTGGGTGCTCAATCTGATGACCTTAGGTTGTAGATTTGGGTATCATCAGTCAGACGACCTTGGGGCTTTCAGTGTATGACCTCTTACGTACTATTTGTGACTAGTAGGCACTTGGCTGTGGTTGTTCTTTTCTTCATAGCTGTTGTTGTTGTGATATCTAAAATCTTAAAATCCTAAGTAGATCTATACCCAGGCTAATCTTAGGTAAGGTTTATGATATCAGGACTCCTGAAGACTGTTTGCATAAGAAATCTCCACTGGAGTCCTTCTGTCATCTGTCGTTTCATATGTGCCAAAACAAATGGTAGTGATATCTAGTGTGGGAATATCCATTAAACATATGGCATAATGCCACATGAAATTGGTTATGGCAGCTGTCAGTTACATTACCAATGCTTATTGAGAAGGGTTTCCGAGTGTATACCATAACACATAGCCCTTATCAGCTAATGCGATTGCTACTCAGTAAGGTGATCGATTATGGACTGATACTGCATAAAAGAGTCTCAAATTGTAGTTATATTGTAACTAAAGAGGCAAATAAGGGCATTATTTCTATATACCTAATGGAACACAGGGTTTTCTACCCACAAGACAAGACTCACAAGAAAAGATGCTAACCGATGCACGCTATCTGGATGGTCCTTTGCCACTCCATTTTGCCACAGATAATCAAAATAATTTTGCTGAAACTCCACCGTTGAAATCCAAGAGGTGGAGATCCTTTAGTTTGGCAAAGGGCACCTAGCTACTTCTAGAAAAAGCCCAGCCACCTCCATAATTTTCTTGCTGCCTTCAGACTTGTTAGTTGCAATGGGTCTTCACTCAAAAAAAGTTATGTTTGACTACACATTGGAACAATACCGCTTGCAGATTAAGGTCTTAAATTCGATCTGAGTGATTAATTGCCTTCACCAGGCACAATGTGTAATCACTTGAAACTCTAGTTGGATCGTTCAATTACCATGAAATTCTATCCATACCTATCCATTCCTTGAAAAAAAAGCATCAATGTAACCTTCAGAAGTTTGCCTGCAGATCGAGGTCTGTTTTAATTTGCATTACTGATGGTAATCACCCCTAAAATGATGCTGTTTAATAAGAGACTGCTTGATTGATTTTGTCGCAACTATGACATCCTAATTGTGGACATAAACCACATGCTGATTAATTATCAGATGGTATAATCTTTTGGGTGTAAGAATAACACAATTGTTGAACTCGTAGGAAAAGGTGACAAGTGAAAAAGATGTAACAGATTGCTTACAGCTGTTTATGATACCCATAATCCACTAGGCCTCTATCGACAGATCGTATATAACCTTTACAGCTCCAAGTTGACTCTTTTTGAGGGAATTGTGAACTGTACAGTGCAGAAAGCCACAAGGGCATGGTCACCTAATAAAAATGAATCATAAAGAGGAAGGTTGGTGTGTCACTGTTAACAAGGCCACTTAAAAAAATATTGGGTGTTTCCAGTAGCACGACAAAAAAGTCTAGGGTCGGTAGGTTGGATTTTTGTATGAAAAATTATTGGACCCATCTTTTTACTTTAAGACCTACTCTGTAGCAATAGAGCTTCTATATGCAACGGTGGCAACAAAATATACACTGGAAAAAATAACTGAATCTACAGGGATCCTCATAGAAGTGAGGAGTGAACCACCATAATTGTATTGCAGTAAACCAGTGTAATGTCTACAAGAAGCCCCAGGAGGCCCCAAGGAATCTCTTTGAAAATAAAAACTCCTGGCAGTTTTGGGAAGAGTATGGGTATACCAATGGTAGCCTTGATGGCATCCTCATACCCTGGGCCAATACAGCCATTCCACTAGATGTGTATTTCAGTTTATCATCTTGTCACTCTTGATACTGCGTCAGTTCTTCATTTAGCCCTCCTCAGAGCTTCTATGGAATGTTACCATGCCGTTGCAACGAAAATATAACTCAAGCTATGATGTGGCCAGTCTGAGGAGTGGGATGTGTCAGCCTGGGTTGGTGACTGTTAGACTGATATGGTAAAGGATGCAAAGGGATATTGACCACAAAATCTAATGACTTATTACTGAATAACTGGGTTTGCAATGATGGGATGTGGTTTACTTTTAACATTCACCACTCTCCATTTAACAACAGGTCTGAGGTGTAAAAAGCAATTTCCTTTTATGAAGCCAGGTACTTACTGGATAGAGGCACTGAGAGTTGACACTTGAATATTGACAATGTTCCTTTTCTGTACTATTCCCTCCCATCTCTTTCCTACAGCCTACAGGTATAAGATTAGCTAGTGTATTTGAATTACAACACTAATAAAAGCCTCCCTTACTCACAGCTAATAACTCAGAATGTGCCAGAGGAGGGAGGACCTCGAAACATACAGCAAGAGGAAAATGCAGGAGTTTGAAGAAAAAGGCTATTCAAACCCCCTTCTAGAAGAGGGATTGCAAAAGGTACTTGAAAAATCGAGAGAGGAACCCCTCCAATCAAAAAAAGAAAAAAAAAAACCTGGACCCGGCACTCACATCCCAGGCAATAACATAATTAATGATGCAGTTAGCCAAAATTGGGACTACTTGGGTGGGTCAAAAATTCCTCCAAAGAGGAAAACTCATCAAATGACAAAAACGGACCATTTGATCAGGGCAGCAACCCACTATCCCACACTGAAAGCCCCAAGGTCGTCAGACTGACGATACCCAAATCTACAACCTAAGGTCATCAGATTGAGCACCCAGGGTAATCAACCTGATGGGTTTAGGTCAACACACTCATCGAAGGTAGTCAAACTGATTACATAATGTTGTTAGAGTGACAACCTTGGTGCTGACTACCTTGGATCCTCAATCTGACTACCCAAAGCTGTAGTTTTGGGTATCGTCAACTTGAGCACCTAAAGTCCTCAGCGGTGAAGACCTTCAGTTGAAAACTGAAGGCCTAATCATCAAACATGAGTGGCACATACCTGCCACCTTGTGTATTTGTTACATATTGTCAACAGAATGCCATAGACTCATACTGGGGAGATGTAGACTAACGGATTTCACTCCCTGTAAGGTGCTGCCCTCTCTCTGCACCTCTTCTGATTACCATAGGTCCTCAATCTGACGAGTTTAAAGATCTGGAGGGTTTTCAGTGCACCTCAGACGAGGAAGATGGGATACAAAAACAAAAACAGAAATCAGCACTAGCAAAATGCAAACACCAGTCCTGTTCTGTGACAAATGTGTTGAACTGGACAAAATAAGGTCCAAGAATATGGAGAACGCTCACACAGAAGAATTTAAGCTGTGTAAGCTAAAATCATATACTGCCTAGAGTGCACCCATTGGCAAGTTCAGTATGTGGGAAAACAGAAAGACCCATCAGAGAAAAACTATAGGAACAGCTTAACAGCATAAGAAAAAATGACAGGGAAATATATGCTAGCACTTCAACCAACAAGGACACCAGGGTAGAGATGTCAAGATGTACATGTTAGAATAGATTGGCAGACACCCAAGGAAGGTAAATGACTGCTATCACTTGCAGAATTTCACTGGATAGAAACACTCCGGACTCATTCCCTTTGGGGAATAAACACAAAAGACGGCAAATATGGCTAATTGATGAATCATCTTTGTTCACAATGCTTCACAAACATTAGTCATAAATTAGTCCAGCACTCGTGATTCGTAAGAGTAATGATGCTATTGCGTTAGGAATCCCAAGTACAATATTACCAAGATAGCTATACCAGAAACGAGGTCAAAGACATAAAGTACATAAGGAATCCTTCAGTGAATAAAGGACAAAATGTACAGGGAAAGATGTTCCCCAAATAAAAAACACAGAGTAAAAAATCCTGACATCCTGATGTTCCCCATATAAAAAATACAGAGTAAAAAAACTCTGGCAATAACACCAAAAGGTCAAAACCACAAAGTCGTATTCATATAACAGTTTATAAATATGAATCATAAATAATTTTCAAGTTAGCAGCACATACATCAGTCTGAGCGGGCAAGGAGGATACATTCCTTCACACAAAATATTTCCCATAATCCATGTGATATTACATGGAGTATGGGATACAGTAAAGCCCTCCTACCCACACTGTTATGGGTATTTTGCCAGGAAGTAGGAATACAGTACACACTACATAGGCACTGTGCATGCTGGAGGTCAAAGGTTAACTAGTAAACAAAACCGGGTGACCAGCCAATCACAGCCAGCGAAAAGGAAGAGTGACAATTCAGAACTAGGCATCCAAACTCGTCCGGGGACAGCCCTGAAGAATTGTGGGCACGTTGTGGTAGTGGTTCAGAGGATTCATATATTGAACAAGTAATTAATGGATAATTCATGACGCGTGTGTGTTAGCAAAGGATAATCACATGATGGTGCAGCCCGAGTGTAATTATCCTCTGCTAACACACACAAGTCATGAATTATCCATTTACTACTTTTTTATTACACAAAAAACAATAAATAAACACTAGAATATCAATGAATTGAATAAAAAAAATCGTTCACATCTATGCTAGGACCGGGACTGGACATGCTACTGACTGCTCCATATATTATCTGACCAATATACTATCGGGACACACACCTCAGCGCCTGGCAGTTTGGTATTGTGCGCGACTGGCCTGGTTATGGGTCAAGGTGCTGGATGCGTTCACACTACACTACTGCTGGGTGGCTTTATATCATAGAGACCTGGTTCCAGCCAACCAACTCTCGTCAGTCCCTGTGGCGCAATGCATGAATTGGATTCGGGATCAGGAGACTGCAGGTTCGACCCCTACCCTGGCAATGAAAATTTTGTAGGTTTTAAAATGTAACATATGACATGTAAGTTGTGCATGTTATCTATGGATAACCATACTGGGTGCCTGTTATCCTTGGATAACCGCACACCTTACAAAAGTCATGATGCATGCATCATGCCTTGTAATATCGACAGTTATTACACGATTTCTTGGATTTTGGGTGCTTTTTCTGGATATCCCCATGCTGATACCTGTCGATATTGCACCCCATGATGCATGCATCATGACATTTGTAAGTTGTGCCTGATATCCATGAATAACACGCACTAGTGCCTGATATCCATGGATATCAGCACACCTTACATGTCATATGTCACATGTTAAAACCCACGAAATAGTCCAGGCCAGGGTAGGGATCGAACCTGCAGTCTCACATCCCAAATCCAACTCCCTATGCATTGCGCCACAGGGACTGGCGAGAAATGCTCGGTTCGAACCAGGTCTTGGTATGATACAAAGCCGTGTGCACTGTCGCTGTCCGCTGCCAGGCGAGGAGGTGTATTATACACAAACATAACCGTGAGAAGCATCTTTTTTTGCCGTGTGTGCTGTCGCTGTCCGCTGCCGGGCGCAGAAGGAGGAGACGCGGTGGTCTAGCGGTTAGCACGTTGTGCTCAGCTGTGAGAGGTCAGCGGATCGAATCCCGTCCCAGACGCATCTTTTTTCACCGTGCGCGCTGTCGCTGTCCGCTGCGACGAGGTGTATGTACCTGTGTACACACACTATGGCTGGCTTCGAGTCCCAGGGAAGGATTTTTGTTTTCAACTTGTTTTTATTGATATTCTATTGATTTTTTATTGATTTTTTATTGATTAGTAATGTAATAAAGACAGTAAGGAATGGGCTATCGGGCACCTAATTCAGTGTATCGTAGGATATCGTAACTCGTTGCCTACGGCCACTCGTTACGATATCCTACGATACACTGAACTCGGTGCCCGATAGCCCATTCATTACTCTCTTAGTATGTGCATGGGAATATCCAGGAAAACCACCCAAAATAACAGAAGTCATGTAATAATAAGAGAGTAATAAATGGGCTAATGGGCACCGAATTCAATGTATGCCCATTCCTTACTGTCTTTATTACACAATTAATCAATAAAAAATCAATAAATTTAGTTGAAAACAAAAATTCCGCCTCCCCGGGACTCGAAGCCTGCCATATTGTGTGTACATGATCGGTTCACACAGCTCGGCACCCGGCAGCCATTTGGTCTGAAAGCGTCCTGCAGTCCTCTATAATTATAATGCTATTCTAACCTTATTCTAACCAATAGACCATCAGTACACACACCTTGGAGCCCGGCAGCAGTCGTCACGGACAGGTAAAGCGAAAAAAATATACGCCCGGACCAGGACTCGTCCCGCCTACCTCTAGCAGCCGAGCACAATGCACTAACCACTAGACCACCCCGTTTCACACCTCAGCACCGGTCTCGGCTTTGCTTGGTTTGAATGCGTACCGCATCTCGTGGTTATGGCAGCAGAATGACCGCAGTCGTCGCCATTATGCGAGCAGTAGCGAAAAAAAATGTACGCCCGAACCGGGACTTGTCCCGCCTACTTCTACAATCTAACCAAGCAAACACACAATGATTCTCATCAGTCCCTGTGGCGCAATGCATAGAGAGTTAGATTTGGGATCTGAGACTGCAGGTTCGGCCCTTACTCTCGCCATGAAAATTTCGTGGGTTTTAACATGTAACATATGACTTGTTAGGAGTGCAAATATCCAGGATATCGGCACTCCTATGACCTGCAATATCGGAATCAGTATGGGAATATCCAGAAAAAGCACCCACAATCACAGAGGTTGTGCAATAATCCTCCTTAATGTATTTGACTGAGCCAGTAAGAGTGAAACCTTGCCTGGAGAGGTATTTTGGCACACACGGATGAGTCACCTTTCCTGACATCATTAAACATAGAGACACAAAATAGAACCCCCTGGGTATTGCAACGATAACAACCTGTGCACATCACCTTTTGGGTACAGATGGGAAGAAACCATCCATATGCAACCACTTTATTATTTTCTGTTGGCTTTGTCCCCAATGCCCATTATCTGATACCGGGTTGGTAATCATAATGGATTCCTGGCAGGTCTCTCTTTGCTAATAGTTTCTTCACTTGGGAGGTTATTTTCATAAGGTTCATCAATCACACACAGCACTGTAATGGTTCAAGTGCTATTCCGGGGGAATTTTGGTACAACTTGAAGGCAGCAATTATAGAAAAGCTTGTCTACATGCAACTCATTTGTACATGTTAACAAGATAGATATCTATGCATATGGTACTTTAGATTAAGTGTAAACATGGTAATGATTGCAGATTGCAGTCCAGCATGGTCATTAATCAACAAATTTTATTTTTTCCACACTCTTCACTCATTCTGGTGTAGGTTTTCACTGATGGAATACTTGCTACCCCAACCTATCAGCCTAAAAGGCATTGTGAGAGCGAGAGAGAGACAGAGAGAGACAGACAGAGACAGAGACAGACAGAGACAGACAGAGAGACAGAAAGACAGAGACAGAGAGAGAGAGAGAGAGAGACACGCACGCGCACACACACACACACACACACATACACGCACAGGTGTACTTTTAATCATGATTGGCAACTCATTTTACAATTATAACTAGGTGGGATTAATGCCTACATGGAGATAGATGACACACAAGGTAAGAACTAATGATGATGCATTTTACCTGTCTGTTGTCCCCCGGGGATAGCCATGAATAATTGGTTACAGTATGGCTTCCAAGTGCCATGTTCTTCTGCCTGTCCCATGGCCAAAGGATATCATCAATCTAAAAGCTGGGTTGGTCCTAATTTATTATTCCAGCATGGTTAACTTAAAGCAGGCCATTAGACTTATATTGCTGTCTATAAATATTATTCAAACAGTATATACATACAATTAACAGAATTCACCATTAATTTTGGCAGTCGCCCTACTTTTAAGAAAACTATGTAGGCAGAGATAATGAAGAGTTTGAAAATGGTAAAAGCCACGTTGGTTTACTTTTCCTCTCTGTATCTCCCAATCCCTTACCTCTCTTTGGTTAACATCACTCTCTGTCTTTCCTTGAATTATATTCACAGAGATATGTAGGGGACGGGGTTAGTAAATGAGAAATTGATTTAGGATGGTTTATATGGACACCAAAGTGCAGCCAGGCAGGACTGTATCTACGAAATCCTTGTAAATGATAATATGCATGATAAATGATCACTACCCCCTGATGTCGAAAAGGGCTTTCTATTAGTCAATTTCATGTAAGGGAATATCCGATTACCAATATAATTCACCTTATCTCATGATTTCCTGTGTCACATATAAGGCCTTCATGAAATGAAGCTTTTAGCCAAGATTCATATTAAGGTAGACCTTTAATGAGATGTTATTTGCAAAACTTATGAATCTGTATTCAAGATATTAATGCATTTACCTCATGAATCAATGCACTACCAGGTAGAAAACGGCTAGTGCATTAATGCACTAAGAGGACATTTAAAGTATATACTAGTATTATCCTGGGTCACACCAATAATCATTTGCAATACATAAGACCAGGTATCATGGTATCATATTAAGGGAAATTACATAAAGATTCCAAATCAGTCAACTTACAACACATTTCACAAACACTGATTGTTTCTCTATGGTCAATCTTACCTAATCTATCAATGATAAAGGACTTAGGACCTCAATATACCGTATTCTATGGACATCTACCAAAGATAGAGCCAGCTGGAAAGAGTTAATAAGCCATATAATTAGTCAATATAGCCCTAATCCAATGATTGATAGTATTGCAAAAGTATGGAAAAGGATTGGTCAGATTAGTGAAAATTTGCCGGCCTAACATCAGTAGAACCAAAGTTTTAAACTGATTCATCAACATTAGTAAAGTTGTTGTTACTGTAGATTCAATGTAAAAACCTTATTCTGTCACCTTGGAAATGACACAAAAAGTGGAAGGATACAAAATCTGTCTTTGCAGTGAATAGCCCCAGGGGTGTGTAGAATTGAGCTGCCAGTGTCTAAGTTGCTGGGTGCAAATGAAATCGCAAACAAATGAGAAGTAGGTCAATCCTAAAAGGTCCCCTTTCACCAGGGACTTGTATATGCCATTCTGAAGATGAATTATTTCAAATGCCACATCCCATTTGCAATTGCTTCTAGGGATTAACTAACAGTAAAACCTCACATGAGCTAGATTACACATTAAACCTTTTCGCGGAAGGTTCACTGCCTCCCTTTACTTTGTATATATGAGGTGAGGGAGACAAATGTGCAATCCAAAAAGGAGAAACCTTTAGGATGATAAACAGGCAAAGAATAGTTTTCTTTTTCCAGGAAAAGAGAAATTGATGTTGTCTGGGCGAGATGAATGAAACAAAGGAAAAAAAACATGTGAAATTATTTTGTTTTGCTTAAGGCGCTGACCGGAAATACTCGTATTTTGTTGTTTCAGAAATCCTGTTCTATTTGCTAGCTTGATCACAATGAACTTCTGGTGGACATATGTAAACTGCCCTCTACTTAAAGCTTCAGTTATAGAGATGAACCAAATCCAATTTTGGGGATGGAAGTGTTCTCTACACTTTGCCATGTGGTACAACAGTATGCACATGAGGGGGGAGGGGGGTTCTATCATAGTCGGCAGTGCAGGTCCCATAAGAAACAGTTAACCAACGTTTATGGTGTTGGTCAGAAGACCAAAGCGCTATCATGAAGTAATTCCCTCACTCTTCCAGCAGATACTTTGATTCAACTACATGATATACTCATTGAATGGGGAATTCAAGGACATCTGTTGGTCTGTTATATTCAGATAACGTGAGACAATGATAGAACCGTCTTTACACATGGGGTTGGAGTGTTGGTTCCCTGACCAACCCACGAGGCCAATCCATGGGTTCCCTGGTTTATGGCCCTGAAGACAATACCACACCATACCATACCACACCATACCACACCATACCACACCATACCACACCATACCACACCATACCACACCAAACCACACCATACCACACCATACCACATCATACCACACCATACCACACAATACCACACAATACCACACCATACCACACCATACCACGCAATACCACACCATACCACACAATACCACACCATATCGATGCCCCATTGACAATGCACTAAACCCCCGTATTGCACGCCTGCGTTAATTAACCGGCATTAAATCTGCACAGTGATGTCATAGGTCCATTGCGCATGCGAATCCCTTTTGAAACGTAAACGGGCAGGAAGCACTCGTGAAGAAACGGTCGGCTCAAACTAATCATTTTTCACCTTTACCATTATACAACACCATACCACACCATACCACACAATACCACACCATACCACACCATACCTCACATTACAACACAATACGACACCATACCATACAATACCACACAATACCACACAATACCACACCATACCACACAATACCACACCATACCACACCATACCATACCAAACCATACCACGCCATACCACACCAAACCACACCATACCACACCATACCGCACAATACCACACCATACCACACAATACCACACCATACCACACCATACCACACCATACCATGCCACACCATACCACGCCATACCACACCAAACCACACCATACCGCACAATACCACACCATACCACACCATACCACACCATACCACACAATAACACACCATACCACACCATACTACACCATACCACACAATACCACACAATACCACACCATACCACAACATATTGATGACCCATTGGCAATGCACTAAACCCCCGTATTGCACCCCTGCGTTAATTAACCAGCGTTAAACCGGCACGGTGACGTCATAGGTCCATTGCGCATGTGCATCCCTTTTGAAACGTAAACGGGCAGGAAACACTCTTGAAGAAACGGTCGGCTCAAACTAATCATCGTTCACCTTTACCATTATACGACACCATATGACACCATACAACACCATACCACACAATACCACACCATACCACACAATACCACACCGTACCACACCATACCACACAATACCACACCATACCACACAATACGACACCATACGACACCATACCACACAATACCATACAATACCACACAATACCACACAATACCACACAATACCACACCATACCACACAATACCACACCATACCACACAATACCACACCATAGCACACAATACCACACAATACCACACCATAGCACACAATACCACACCATACCACACCATACCGCACCATACCAAACCATACCACACCATACCACACCATACCACACCATACCACACCATACCACACCATACCACACCATACTACACCATACCACACAATACGACACCATACGACACCATACCACACAATACGACACCATACCACACCGTACCTTGGTGTAGTACGGTGTCGTATTTTGATCTTATGGTAGAGTATTTATGAAAAATTTCGGCCAAGTTGAATTTCGGCTAAATGACATTTCGGCCATCCGTCTTTTCGGCCACTTATTTTTCGGCCACATGACGTAGGGCTATAAGACTTAAGGCTATTTGTCTTATAGGCTTTGTGCCTGGAAGTCCAATCCATGTTTAAACACGTACTTATACACAGATGAGATATATACAGTGCATTCCACCATGATATAATATTATCAGATTATGATCTAGAGATTCCTCTTTTTTGGTTCAACTTACAGATATACCTAGGAATATAGACAAATGGGTAAAGTATATGAACCCAAAATACCACACATGCTAAACATATACTATAGCCCAGTTGGCACAGAATGTTGAATCCATCTTCAAATACCCTTTATTAACCATGATCAATGTTATTCTAATGTAGATTCACCATTCTGTTCCCAAATGGAAGGATGACATACTAACTTTGTCTTTATTGTAGTATGGTATGGTTAACTGGTAGGGCAGAAGAAATGAAACACAAACCTGGTCTGGGGCTTATAACTACAATCTTTTGAGAAGTGCTCATTTTGCATATTATGTAATGGTATGTTACTCTATTATGCAATGAATGTTTTATATCTTATTGTAATGGATTACCTACGACAACTGCTAGGTATAAGACCAGCATGCGTCGAGAGGGTTTTAAAGACATATTCCATCAGATGGAACTGTGCAGTGGAAGGATGACATTGTCAGCTTTTATGTACATCACATCTTCCATCCAACCATATAGAAGATTAAGAGTTGACTGACCTCACAGGGTGCGTTGCCTTGCTGCTATGGGGGATATTCATATCCCCCAATGTATATTCTGTAAATGTTCTCCCCTAACTGTGTCTATCTCTATCAACTCTGTGTTTATTGATTATGTTTATCTATCTGCGATATTAGCTCTCTAAATTCTCATATGATAGCTATCTAAATATTCCTAATGACCAGAACAACTTAGATGTGAGCAACATTAGTTGAGAGGTTGTAAACATATGGCAACTATAAAATAAAAGGGAACCTGACAATTACTGGAAAGAAAATAGACAAAGACAACAGGCAGGTGGTATGGTGGGAAACAACCCCAACACTCTCTCCTCACTCATAGAGCTTAGCCCTACCTACCCCTTTACCGCCAATATTCTCCTTGGTTAACAGCGGTATATCACCAAGGGCACCCCACTCTATTGCTTGTCACCACTAAGCCAGGTGGGAAGAATGGCAAGCAGAGATAAAGGGTTAACACCTGCATCATAATGAGACTGTGATGAAAATACCTTAAAAAGAGGGAAATGAGGAAAGTTGATACATTTTAATTTATCTCTCGATTAATAATTTGCAGTTTATATGCATCTCAGCACCTTGATATCTGAAGTAGATCAGTGGTTGTCATCCGATCCACCACAGCACCTCAGTACTTGCATTCAATGTTTGTTCAGAAAATAATCAAAAGTGCCATCCTATAATTTATTGTTGGGTGTAATATGAATCCTTTTAATTTACACTTTTGATTGGGGCTAGTTTAGATATTTTGTTACATGTATAAAGAGTTACTAGGCATTACAGTATGGTGAAATAAATGAATGTTTATAAAACGGCTGGCAGTGCTCTGCTGCTCGATAGAAGTGACCTTGAGTGCATTATAGGAATACAGTGCACGGCTGAGCAAGGCCACCATAGCTGTAAACCAGTCAGGTACCCATAATTCTTCTAGATATACTTTGATTGGGTACTTGATTGATAGGAATGAAATGTAAAACATTTTATAAAGACAATAGACATCTCCTTCTTCACATCTTGACTGCCTTTTGTCCTATAATGCACTCAAATGCATTCATGCATTATAGGACAACAGAGAGTCTCGATGTGAAGAAGATCGTTGTCTATTCTCTAAATATAACTGCAGTGGAGATGCATAGATCTTCACTTGAGAGAGTACCAATTTCAGAAAAGTAAAATTTGTTCTGTCCTTATCTTTTGATTTCTGAGTATGGTTTACAACAGATAATCAATCTGCTGATACCTACATTACATAATGAAATTAAATAAGTAATATTGAATGAATAAGAAAAGGAGTAAGGGAGTTACAAGAAAACGAGATAGGAAACATGAACAAGTTTTCTCCTTGAACTGCTGTACTCTCATGAACTTTGTGAGAGTAGCAAATTAAATTGTTTAAGATTGAGACAACAGTAGACTGGCCAAGATAACTTGGAGCTAATTCCAATTATCTGTCTGACTGGACCCCTCAAATAGTGGAAGATATCTGAAATGATTCCATAGCAATGACATTATGGCTGGCTCCATTACAAACCTCAAGATAAGGCTACCTCTGCTACTGACCCATTATACAGGACAATGAAGCCATCCCAGTCAGTAGTGAAGGCCACCCGGTACTGCATTGAATGGTGAGTGAAGGCTGGCCACTATATTGCCATTGGCCACAGCTGTGGTAAAGGTCTATAGACATTTTGTTGTACCATCAGCTAGTTATATAGCCAGCTGATAACTATTAATATCACTTGATTAGGTCACCGGCTCTGACCCGATCCTGTTGTAGATAACTGAGATAAACCTGCTAAAGATGACTGAGATTATACTCATGAGACAGTCTTTAATTAGCATTCTTACCCCCTCAGCCCCATCTAAAAGCACCAAGGCTTGTTTTCAGTTCACAGGCCATGTTCCTGGAAACCTTTAAGAATTAAGGAAGTGGGCAAACTGTCTGTAGGAAATGTGGTCTTTTTTTTCACACAAGCACCTCTGTAGAGGTATTCAATTCAATAACAATTTATTTGTCTCATAGAACATCACAAACAACTTCTTTATTCTTTAATGTATACCATGTTTATACCTTTCACAGTAATTGAATGAGACAAAAGGGCTGCCGCTTAATAATTAGTTTTAGTTGGTCACCCTGTATTAATTAACTTATTTAACATAGCTATAGAATGTAATATATAATTACAATTGTTCATATAAAAATTTACAATGATAAGTTGAATTTTATACAAAAGCAAGATGGTACAGGACAAACATTTTTGATGTAGTTGATATATAAATTATATATCAAAATGTAGACAATTTAAATATCTAAACTTTCTCGCGGGTAATTCACTTTTAGAAAATATTATATGTGATCAAGGTAGATCATACTCATGGCCTAAATGTATCTAAATCCTTACCAAAACTCTGCCATAGGTTCCAAATTTAATCCACTTTCTGGTGACATCAAGAAAATATAAGGGTCCCAAGCTTTTTCTTAAGCTATTCCTACATGAATTCTACCTTAGGATTGTACAGAATCTACCATAATATGCTTTGATTTTCCTCGTAGAGTAACTAAATTTCATAATTACTTTCCTAAAATATACTCTTCATTCTTCTCTTTCAGGAAAATGTGTTCTGAACATAGGGTCCCGGTCACTTTTACACCTTTTGGCAACTGGAAATAAAAAAGTTAGGAAATGATAAATAAATCCACTTCTAAGTTATGTACTACCTGTATACCCTTCAGTACACCCTGAGTGGTGGCCAAACAGTTAGGAGCGCTTGACTAGTAAACAGAAGGTCGAGGGTTCGATCCTGGCTTGAGGCACCTGCTGGTGGTTTTATAGAATCCACTGATGGTCAAAGCTGCGCCAGAACCTATGCAGAAGACGAGTTTGGCATGAGAATTACCCATCTTAAGCACAGAGTGGATGCAGAGGCGTGTCTTCACTCTCTGCTTATGCTCACTCTGGAGAGGTATGGGTCTTGTTGGTCTTGTTTTAATTCTGCTTTTCTACTATTTTACCTCAGATTCAATGAATTTTTTATGGCTCTCTTTGATAGCAAAAAAAAAAAATGTCTTTGCATAAAAATGGGTTATACAGCACTCTAAAGTATAAGCCTACTGGTCTGCTGTTCAATAGATGAGGCATAAATGACATTGTAATACATCGCCACTGGCAGCTGCCATGAGGAGGACTGATATCTGTTGAGTTGGTTTAATGGGATATCCCATCAGATGGAGAAGCATCAGGCAGGATGACAGCTAACATGTGCATCTCATAATCTATCCAGCAACATGGAAGGTAGGTTGACTGAACCCAGGAGTTCCTTAAGCTCAGGCCGCTTCTGCCTTGATCGTGCTGTCTGTAGCAAAGGTTCCACTAACAGCACAGCCATGGCAATATTATATGCAACACATGTTTTTTTTCTTTGTTTCATATGTTTGATGACATCTGGCATTAAAAGATCCAGCTAAAGGGATACTTCTATATAAAATGTCACTAATGATAAACAGAACAAAAGAAAAATTGGCTGCATGCAATGCATCAGTGGCTATGCTGCAAGTAGAGTCTTGGCTTACATGCATATCTAGATTGTGAAAATCATGCCCATAAATAATAATACACTCATATAAGGACAATACCGTACACATTTCATTTTACATGACAAGGTGAAATACACTATAGTAAGGATGCATCTGCTCTTTTGAGCACATTTCAAGCTAAATATTCAAGATACTTATCTGTTGGCTCAATGACAATTCTAAAGTGCACCATATGGTAATTACTTTGTTCATTTGCACTGCTACCAATTTTCCTGTGTATACATTCTCAAGGATGGGGAGGTATTTGTATTTGAGACAAAATAAACGGGGTCATTAACATATTGATTGAAGGTTCTTCCCACAAATGCTGATGAGATTAGGATAACTGAGCTGGGGCCTCACTAGACTGTTTATGGACTTTAGACTGTGTTTCAATCAGTCTTTGGGAGAACAGCTTTGAAAATGTCCCTTATTTATACCATTTTAATTCTGCCGGTCCACCTCATCTCTTTCCTCTTGAATTTCATGACATATATTGAGTAGAGTTGTTTCCAAAAGTTTATTAAACATCTGGAAAGGATCCACACGATAGCTTTATCTTGATAAATAATTTGTGATTATATTTTACAAAGCACACTGGTGAAGGATAAGGTCGTGGGCGAGATGCCGAAGGCAAAATCTTATTGATGTTCATGGATTCTAACACAGATAAAAAGTTTAAATGCCACAGCAAGACAAAGAAGCCTGATGAATGGCAGATATGGATGCATCTGGCTTTGGCTGGAAACAATGTCATATCCAAGGTATAACATAATATATAGCATACTATGTTATAATACTGCAATGACTGATGATATCATCTCTAGCTGCTCCACAGATCTGATGTGAGAAACAGAAATGTCTTTTCTATGATTCAAATAGATAAGTTCTGGGTGTTGCATTTATAATGTAATATGCTGTATCTGGCTTTATCCTGTAGTTATCTACAGCACTGAGATACAGATATAAATTTAGTGGCCAATTTAACCCTCTCCCCACCAGATTCCCCATACTCCCCCCCCATATATAGGGGGGGGGGAGAGTTAAGCACTTATCAATTTCAATTACTCCTTTAGCCGTGAACATTATGTGAGACTAGGGTGCTTAAACAAGCCATAACAGTATTTTCAATGAACCACTGTCCTTTCAGGCATATACCATTTTCTTTTTCTCCCATATTTCACCACAGTACCTTGAAAACCGAAGTAGATGGCCATCGTCAATGCCTCCAATAATAGATCCCACTCTGCATGTCTCTCAATTCCTTCTGTTTCAAAAGCTTTCTTTCCACTAAATTATTCCATTAGCCAAACCTAAAACAAATTGAGCCATCATCTGATGCAACCACAATTATTTAATAGGACTTAATTTGATGTGTATCAAGTTGCACAAAATGGACCTTTTGGCCTTTTACACCAATGCATTTGTCAAACTGATGTTATTGAAATGAGCCCCAATGTGGATATTATTTCTCTTATAGATACACAGCATGAACAGCATTCCCCTGTTACCATGAAAAAAAAGTAATGTTTTTTTTGTCTTTTCAAGCTGCTGTGCATGAGTAATTCAACTTTTGCATTGACCTTTAAGACAGGGTTTAGAACTTGAAATGAATACGGCTTCTCAAAAGTTCTAAATCCAGAAATGAAGACAATTCATTCAGTGATTAATAAGCCTCAGTCTTTTTTTCCAATCAACTTTTAATTTCTCCAAAGCAATGGGACACTGAATTGGCTTTATCATCTTTAAAAAAATCCATGAATTCAGGTTATCCTTATCCAGCATATCTGGCACCGTTTCTTCAGCATCATTTCTTACAACGAGTGATAATTAGATAATGTATCCTGAAAAAGGTAAACAGATCTTTTCAACTGAAATATCCTCCGTTTACATCGACTTGGAGTACAATCTTTTGTATATCGAGTTTCCTGAATGAACTTTATCAAGCGAAAAGCAAACATCAGTTACATATTACTGTATAAATTAAGGCATTATCATACTGGAAATAAAATTGAGATAACATGTCATGCCTTGTTATTTCCTTGATGATTGCATACGTATCGTTTTTAAGCAAACAGTCATAAAAGCTGTTAAATATCATCCTATGTACATCAGATTTCATGTCCAAAATGTTACAATACATGCCTTAAGGTGTAGCAAAAATGAAATCCCTGCACCAAGAACATTTTATTACACCTTATCGCTAAATTAGGAGATCAGTGAAAGTTTGAATATGTAGCCTAGCATTCTTAACTTTTCCCTCATACATTTAAAATAACTAGATCTTTATGAAAAACACTCTCTATTATCTAGAGTGTCCCTACTCTCAAAATATGTCACTCTTTTCCAATAATATATATACATTCTGGTCCAGATCTGCAAAGGCACTTCTGAATACCAAAGAAAAAAAACCATTACATATGTGAGGATTTGGATAGAGCAATACTTTTAAACATCACAGATCACTATTTCTTGTACAGGACTTGTTAAATTAGTAGTTTAAATGCATATCTTAACACATCAGACTATATTATGGGTCATTTCCATCTCACTCTGAGCGCATGCCATCCTCATTGGTATGAATAGAACACAAACAAATATAATTACAGACCAGCAGTGCAGCCTTACCCTAGAATATAGCAACCATAAAAAAATTTTGAAAAAGAAATTACAGGATTGCTATATTCACTACTATTTTAGTTTGGGGAACTATATGCGCATCTAATGGTGAATTATTTATAGTCTGGGTGGGTCTGAAGTACACATTGTAACCAAAATGAACAAAACCTCACATACGTAATGTTTTCAAATTTGTTGGAAACTTGCAGAAATTTAAATTGTATGTGCCTTAATTCTATCCAGGATTTTAGATAGGAACACTATTATAAGATTATCAACCAATTTATTTGAAAAATTCTATTTGGAGGTGTGTGGTGCAACACATATAGTAAAAACCTCACATACGTCACGAAATGCCAAGGAGGGGGGAAAAGGAATACTGCTGGCAAAGTACATACCATGTACTGAAATGATTGATTGTAGGTCTAGGAGTAAATAGACAATGGTTAGAGCAGGTAATCTCACAAAATAATTCACTTTTGGGGTGTGGGAGGCAAAAATTTCGAAAAATAATCAACACTTCTCACCCCAGACAGACTGGGGTGTCATTTCAAAATGTCCAAACTGGACCTAATGAACCCTAGCAGTAAAGGTAGGCCCTAATTTCAACAAATAACAATGATTTGGGAATAAATATACAGCAGGAGTAGCTCAGGAAGGGCAATTTCCATTCCCCAGTGATAACATTACATATGTGAGGAAAATCAAGCCTTAAAGAGTACGGAGCTTCCTGGCCAAACTAAATGGCATTACCAAGCTGCTATGGCCAGTCTATTTTTTTTTTAAGGGTTGAAGGTTTTTATTGTCAAGTCACAAATTAAAATGAGTGTTGAAATCTGACAATATGGTGATTCCTTTTAGTCATACAACAGTTTCATTTGTTCAGCACATTCTAATGAATATAACGATACGATGTATATAGGTGAAGATGAGGCATACAATATGTATATAAAGCTTAATAACTAAACTGGAGTGTATTTACAAAAGTAACAGGTTACATTATGTACAATCGACGAATGATTATCGTTGCAAAGGTTGGAGGTGATTAATCCCCCATAAATACTACTGCTTAATAAAAAGCTGATAGACAAATTTGTATAACGGAATTATGATCAATAAGGAGACTTAATTATATTCTACATATCTGAATCAATATGTTTCACTAGAAACATGATATAAGAGACCAAGAATTATTATTGTCGGCCCTAGAATTTTATAAAATTATAAGATTATGGCACCTAAGGATAGTGATATCACCTTGATGAGAGCCCATGTAGCTAGACGGATGGTCACCATTAGGATTCAATTATGAATAGAAGCCTAGTTAAGTCATTACAACCCATCCAGAGCTTCATTCACAATAAATAATAATGGTCATGCACAGCTAGATGGAGTCATTACAACCCCTCCCAGCAATGCAGCACCATCATCCCATAAGAGAGAGGATGAGACCCCGAAAACGAGGTGAAGTCATTACAACCCATCCCCTAGGACTCATACATCTCTCTTTACCTAATCGTCATCCGCCTGTGCAGGGTTGTTACTGTGTTTAGTTAGATCCAGTATAGCATTTATTCTTTTCTTGAAGGTGAATTTATCAGCACTCAATTGGTACCACGAGCCCAAATTGTACCAAAGGCTTTTACCCATGAATAGTGGTGAATTATGGTAACCATTGTTCCTTGCCCTGAAAGTCTTGAACTTTATACTGGCCTCGGAGCGCATTCCTTCTCGCCTTTCACTGTGATCAATCCACTCATCTTTTTTGGACAATTTATACATGTAGCTCAACAAAAGCCTTTGGTGCCGTACTGCCAATGTGGTAATGCCAGCCGCAACATACATATCGTCATCTGTCATATTTTTGCCCCTGTATATGGTTTTGAGTCCTCTCAGCTGCATTCTCTCCAATTTCTCTAGCATTACATCACTTCCTCCATCATGGACAAAGCTTGCATAATCAAAAAGACTCATAATTGTGCTTTTATAAACCTGTACAGCGGCATTTTCAGTTAACAGATTACGCAATTTACTGAACATAAAAAGCTTAACATGAACCTTTGAGATCAAGTCATTTAAAGCCGGTATGAAATTTAAGTTGGAATCAATTTTGAGTCCTAAATATGAATAACTATTTACAGTTTCAAGCATATCACCATACAGATAAAAAATTTTATCTTTACATTTTTTTAATTTGGGAGAACTTCCAAACCAACAGATTTTTGTTTTGTCTGTATTGACCGTTAGAAATTTTTCAGTACACCATTGGCCAACCACCTTGATGGCGTTTTGCAATCTGTCAATTATTAGATCAATTTTGTTATTTGCAGAGTAAACCATTAAGTCATCAGCATATAAAGAGAATTTGCATGGACTTATTCTTGTTTTTACATCATCAATATATAGAATGAATAACAGCAGGCCCAGCACAGACCCTTGTGGCACACGAAAATTCACTTCATTTACCACTGACTTGAATGAACCTATTTTTGTATATTGACTTCTCTTTGTCAAAAACGACATTAACCAGTTTAGTACTTTATTGTGTAGGCCAATTTTACCAAGTAACTCTATAAGGTAACAATGGTGCACACTGTCAAATGCCTTTTTTAGGTCTAAAAAACAGGCTCCTGTTAGATGACCCCTGTCTCTGCTCTTGTAGATATGGCTTGGGACGTTCAATCAGAGGAAAATATAACCCAAAATACATCATTTCCATGAAACACCTTACAATCTAAGACAATTGCAGACCCTCACATATATAACAAACAAAATTTCATGAGAATTCGATTGAAATTCCTTCCCTTTTTGAGAAATCTCAGTGTAAATGGAGCTGTGAAATCACAGTAGACTGTGCTTAGCTAATTTAAATCCTCTGAGTGACTTCCAGTGGTCGGTCATTTCTGCCAGGGCAACTGAAAACATTTCTATTTAATGAAGATAATAAGGCATCTCCCAGAATGACCAGGTGCCACCAAATTCACTACAGTGTAGTGTATCATAGGTGTTATGAATCTAAGGCAGAATCTATGAGATGATACTGGAGAAGATTTATTTCGATACAGATTACAGATCTATAATGAAGATGGACAAACCTAAACTACTTTCTCTTTGGAGATTAAGTGCATTCAGGGCTCAAATACTATCCATACCCATATATCTCCTTTCCCAAACAGCTTCAATGTAATATTCAGAAAACATGACAGTGAAGGCCTTATTCAATCCAATTGGCTAGCATACAAGTAAAATGATACTGTCAGAAGTTTTAAATTAATTAAATCGAAGGGAATGAGGAATAACCATTCCCTCAGTGGCATGGAATCCCTGTCTATATATGATAACCCAGGTAAAAAAATGAGGTTATTTTGACATTAAATTTACGTCATTTCTGAGTTGGGAAAACGTTCAGAGATGGTTTAGCTTAACTCAATTTCGTGGACTCAAACCAACATTCAAAAAGTTTAAAAAAATGTTGATTCAACACAAGAATATTCATGAGAATATGCAGCAAAATGATGTTGAATTACACTTGAAACAAACTCATCTTACTCTGTACCAAGCCTGTATATTGCCATAGGAGATTCACTTTATTTCTACTTTTCTGATGTATATGATTCATCCCCCACCCATCTATTTATGCTCCAATGATACATACATCCCCTTTTGCAAAGGGGCCCTGTACCTCATATGTAAGAGGAACAGTGCCTTGATTCATAAGAAAAAATACAACAGGAATGGCTTATACAAATTCCAAATGTTTCAAAAAAGGTGTCTACCATACCATGGACCACAATGTAGGGAACATCCTTATTTATTTATGGATATTTTTTTCACTGAAATATTTCTAGACAATGAATAAGGTTGGTCAACTATGATATCTTTATCATTAGAACTTAGATTAGACAGATACCTATCCGTAGCATCCAGCCAGATCACATCACAATATCTCCTGCCCCCTAGTGTGACATATTGGAAGCATGAAATAACATTGAATCAACGTTTTCTTAACCAGTTAAGTCAACATTGTTTTGAGTCCACATTCTGAATGTTGATCAATGCTGACCAAAGGTTATCTGGAAATTTTCTTAACGTTAAACCAACATCAATGAAAAACAGTTTTCTTAAACACCTCAAATCAACGTTGAAACAATGTTTTTCAACAAATGTTAGTCCAACTAACCATCAGTAAATGTTAATCAACGTTTACTTAACATTTCTTGTTACCTGGGAACGGTGTGTACAAAAGAAGCAAGACACAATGCAACTGTCAGTTGCAAAAAGATGATTATACAATCATCATTATCATAAAATGATGCAGAGGTACTTTCAATATGCATTGTTTATGAATAGCTAGAACAACAAATACCTTTTGTATAAGTATTATCAGTGTTCACCAAAATAGTGGCTGTCAATGAATGTGGGTGCATTTACAAAGACTGTGTGCCTCCAACTAAATAAGTGGATTAACTCATAGGGAACCACTAAGTGAATTTATAGTTTGTGTCATTGAGCATGCTTTTGTGTGAATTATTAAGGTTTCCAAATTGTTATTACTCTTATTTAAGTCTACATATATGACACCTCTCTAATTTAAGGCTTGTTCCTTAGTGTTTGCATGGGAAGACGGTCAAGGATTCAGCAGTTTACTCTAGTAGGACTGGAATGGTGAGGGATGGAGAGGTGGATTGCTCACAAGAGGATATCACAGTGACTGACTACAAGACAGCTGAGTGAGCAATGGCGGGGTGTGGTTGACTTCTAACTTTCACTGCTCTCCAAGGCCAATAGGCATGTGCTCAACTCGTGTAACTGACCAAGCTAGTTAGAGAGAAGCCCTACCCCGGGAGGTCTCTATCTTACTGGGGGCCTCCCTTGACATCATTAAAAATAGCAGGACAACAAAAAAACCTAAGGTGCAGATAACAAACTGTGTAAAATAACCACAACTATACAGATAGTAAGGAAGGGTCTATCATTGAGCAAATTATTATCATTATGCTGTGTTTCTATTAATGTCTTTCTTTCACTGCTCACCATAAAGAATTGCTTTATAAATAGATGTGATGTATCTACTTCTTCTCTTCCCCTCCAGATGGTCAAATTATTAGCTTCGCTGTCTTGGGTATAATGGTGTTCTGCCAACAATCAAACAAGAGAGGGAAGAATTTCCTTGTGGCCGGGAACCCAATGAAATTAGAGATTTTGTGCTACTTGCTAAGGGTACTGACCTTCTTTTCAAAACAATGAATTACACAGGTGCTGCAGTGACTGACATCACACTATAAAATTCTTATTCATAAATTTATTTAAAAAATTGTTTTTTGCTATTTCATTTTATTAGAGATTTCGGATGGCATTTGCCTAGAAAAAGCTTCTCATTGTTTAGTGAAATGTGAACATATGTGACATTAAAGAACATGATTATTCATAAATAGTCATGGTGGTGCCTTACACATTTGTTTTTTTTGATTTATATAGTGTTTGCATTGGCTTTTAATACAGGGTTTAGAACCTTAAGTGACTTATGATTCGAGAGCATAAAAATGTAACACAATACCATGTTCCTCTATTTTCACATGTATATATTTCTGTATCTTATAGTCAGTGCAATTTCACCTTTTTGCTCAGCAGAAGGAAGACAATTTAAACGTTTTCATATTTCAGATTGTTTCTTTAACTCTTCTTTTACCAAGTTGTTTGGAGCTAAATGTCGTCTTAAATGCCAATTTCGTTCCAGAAATGATCTGGGGTCTGTTACACAATCAAAATTCATGATCGTTAATTATGATATATTAGAAAGCGTGTTACAAGTACAAATGTAGGTTGTGTTCGTTATTTTTTCATGTCCTTTAGTAGATGAACAATATCCAGTTGTTTATATAGAAATTGTAAGGTGTTTAATAACTGATCTTTAATATGTTTGAGGTGTTCCCTAATATTGATTTGGTGCTCGTAAGAGGGTTTATACAGTGTTACATGGGTAGAAGTTACACGGGCTCACAATGGGGTACTAACTTTTAAAAAAATTGTAAAAAGTGTTTCTTCATAATTTGTCACATATAGGGGAGAATAATGTTTTATCAATAAGTATTAGAATGTACTTCATTAGGTCTGCACTGTTATATTTTAGGCCATAAAAGTCTACCTTAAATGTGCTGACAATTTGGTGTTCGTTATTTCTTAAATCCTATTATCATGGTCTAGTGTTTTGGTGTTATTTTCAATTGCATGAGGTGGTTACTTAACAGAATTTTAGTTGTTGTAAAGGGCCATTTTGGTACTCATTATCAAAATTATTTTCAACATCATGTTGGGTTTGCATTTATTTTCCAGGTGTTGTGTGGCCCTCCAGTGATGAAGTACACAAACATGTGCACTTTACCATGTAGCTGTCCATAACTGGAGGAACACAGAATCAACTTTTATGAAATTAATTAAAGAGTATGAAATTAAGGACTATGGGCCTATTCCATACTCTTTTGGGCGAGTATACATTATGTAACAGAATTATTTCATGGTCACTCTCATACCCTTTATTTTGATCAATTATTTCATTAAGAGTACCATATAACGACCACCATTTGTGTAACAGACCCCAGGACCTGGGTTTGCGTGATATTTATAAGTTCCTCCTAAAAATCAGAACATGGCCATTTTTCTAACATAGTCAATGTACTCTTTGTGACGTTCCGTTAAGGATATTTCTTTGTTGTCAATAGGCAGTCACACTATTCTGGCTATGTGTAGGAGCCTATCACTGCTCATGTATAACCTTCATATGCCATTACCATTAGTCTCTGTAATATCTGTTAAAATCAATTCTCAAGAACCTGAGAGATGGCAAGTGGAGGAGCTGAAGGTAGGAACTATTAGCCAACGACACAAGACCCTGAAGGTAGGAGCAAATACCTAGGTAGAGGGCAACACCTACCCACATGGGTGGTGCAGGAGGACATTTCTCTAGATGGTACGACTGCACTCATCCACTTCGATTTGAAAACCTCAAAAGTAGAGTGGGTGGTCATATGAAATGAACTACCACACTTAATGTAGTGATTACATAGGGTTTGGCAAGGTGGTCATACCAGTGCAATCATTAGCGAAGTCAGCTAAATGCAGAGCTGGAAGGCATTTCTCAAGATGGTATGACTGAAAACATCCACTACGATTTTGAAATCCTCAAATTTAAAGTGGGTGATCATAGGTAATGCATTATGACTGCTCTGCACGATCAGCACTTAAAGCAGTAATTACATAGGGTTTGGTAGGGCCGTCGTTCCAGTGCAGTTATTAGTGACCATTTAGATGCAGGGCTATAATGACACTCTAGTGAATGATCCCACTACGACATGAAGGGGGACTACTCGTACCATCTTGAGAAATGCCCGCCTGGAGGGTTAATTGATATATTACCAATTACACACACATGACTCATTAATATGTTATTCCATTAGCATCTCCCCTCATTATTACACTATTACTTATTACTGGGTTATGCAAGGATGTGTCCATGATGGTCAGGGTTCAGTGACTACTGCTGCATCATCATTACAACTTGGATTTAGCAATGAGTGGCTAGAAGGGGTTATGACCTTAAGCTAATGGGTGTATCTTTGATAAAGGAGCTGATGGTAAAGGTATCCCATCAGTTCCAACTGTATGCATACAGATTGCAAAATAAAAAAGCAGCTCAGTTGTGCATGGCTTTCAGCCATGATAAAAATTTCTTTTGATCACTTGGTGTGTATGATTTCTGAAGCAAAGTGGAGATTTCAGCCTTCTGTAGACACTGTTAAGGTCCAAGTCAATATCAAACTGGTCGATTTGGGATAATACAAGTGAAACATTACATACACAGGGGATCATCTATCACAAATTACTTAGAACCCAATCTTTTATAGGTACCTCAATTAAAAGGGTTTGTTCTGCTATCATTTTGTCTCCTGTAAGATCGACTTCCAAAAATGCAGAGCATCAGGGCAAACTGCCTTTAAAAGAGACTAATTATTTGTTTCAAACACACTGGATATTGAATAATTTCCCTTGTTATTCCTTACCACTTTCTGTTATCGTAGCCAGCACCCACGAATGCTGATTTTGCATGATGCATTAATGCTTTTGTTAGTATGATTCAGGCATGTGATATTGGCCTGTTGCTAAACAGCAAAGTTAAGCATGAAGACAAAAGGAGCCTTATGGTCCTTTCAGGCACAAATGTTATAAAGCATCATCAGCCCAAATATCTCTCCCAAAGCTCTTGTCACTTACATATGATATATGTTAGCAAAATGTACAAGTATTGTCTTTCTTTGGAGAAATCACTGATGAATATTTATAAAATGTGTACTTCTTGCTCAAATGGGCTAGAGAGCTTCCCAAGGGGGCCTTTCTGTGGAACCTACTAGGGGCAAACCATTGTGGTAAAGCACAGACCTATTTGTGTTTGGTTTGAGCGCCTCTCTGTTAGACCTTTTGGGAGGTTAGTGAAGATAACAAGGCATCTCCCTAAATGGCCAGGTGCCACCAAATCCACTACAGTGGTGTATCACAGGGCCATGAATCTGAGGCAGAATCTATGAGATAATATGTACTGATGCAGATTTATTTTGATACAGGGTGCTTATTCAGATTACAGATCAATAATGAAGATGAACAAACCTAAACTATTTTCTCTTAGGATATTAAGTGCATTCAGATCTCTTGATTATCATGAAATTCTATCCATACCCATATATTCTCTTTCCCAAACAGCTTCAATGTAATATTCAGAAAACTTGACTGTGAAGGCCTTATTCAATCCAATTGGCTAGTAAAATGATACTGTTAGCTGTGGGTGTGGGTGGTGTTTTTTTTCCCTGCAGCTATAATATCCTGATCGTATACACAAAAAAGAAAAAAGTAATTTGTCATCAGAACTATGATGCACGAGATGTAAGAATAATTCGAAAGAAAGTTTGCAGAAGTTTTAAATTTTTCAAATCGAAGAAAATGAGAAATAACCATTCTCTCAGTGGCATACAAGCCTTTCTCTACGATAATGGAGTGTACAAGGGAAGAAAGGCGCAATGTTGGTTGTGAAAAGATTACAATCATTATTACCATAAAAGGATGCAAAGGTACTTTCAAGATGCATTGTGTATGAACAGCTAGAACGACAAATACCTCATCTATTATTATTATTATCATCATCACCATCATCATCATCATCATCATCATCATCATCATCATCATTATTGGTGTTCAGTAAAATACTGGCTGTCAATAAATATGGGTGCATTTATTCAGCTTATACAAAGACTGTGCAGCTGCTACTAAATGGGTGGATTAACTCACACAGAACTGTTAAGTAAATGTAAAGTACATCCCCCTGAGCATCTTTTTGTGTGAACTATAGGGTTTTAAAATTGTTATTACTCTTATTTAGGTCTACATAAATGATCCATTTTTGTACTGTTAGGCTCACCCCTTTGTGTTTGTTAAGTAAAACGTCCATGGTAAGATGGTCAATGAATGGGCAGATTTTGCTCTGAAATGGTGAGGGATGGAGATGAGGATTCCTCACAAGAGAACATCACAGTGACTGACCCCAAGACAGCTGAGTGAGCAATGACTGTGTGGGCTTGACTTCTAACGTTCACTGCTCTCCATTGCCAACAGGCATGTACTCAGCTGCTGTAATTGGCAGAGCCCCTTTAGAGAGAATCCCTACCCAGGGAGGCCTAGAGCCTACTGGGGCTCATTAAAAATAGCGGCTCAACACAGAAATCCCTAGGTTGTGGATAGCGAACCCTGTACGTCTTGTCTAGTCACTAGTCATTATCAATATCCTTTTATTGTTTTTTCTTCTTCTCTTCTGCACTGCTTACTATTATATCTAGGGTTGCTGTAGGAGGATGAAGTAGGCGAATAAATAAGCAAATGTCAATGATCAGTGAATAATTTAGGATCGTATTCCCAGAGGTGCTTCTGACCGTATTCAATGATGCCTTTATAGGCCGAGTTGAATGCGGCCAGAAGCACCGAGGGGAATACGATCCTAAATTATTCACTGTGAGTTGACATTTGCATTTATGCCATGGCCCTATGGGATGAATTTGCTTTAAATTCAAGAAACATAACCATATTTACTGTTTTTTCAACATGTCGAGTCGTCCTGGTTTGTTTTCATCCGCCATGACACCTTGCTCGACGAAATTGGTCACGTGATATGGAGCTAGCTGCTACTTTTAGTTTCGATAGAAATGTTCCTTGCGCAGGACAATATCTTCTTTTTTAACATGGTGCTAATACATAGATATACCTTAAACAATTCGTAACATATTATTTAACTAGTTCAATCATTCTCTTTTTGCGTAAAACTTCTAATAACCATACCTAAATATGTAACTAGTTAACTTTTTATATAAATTTCAAAATGGTGCCGCAGAATATGCGAGGATCGTATTCCACCCCCCTATTGAATACGGCGTAAGTAGTACTAATCTATAGTGTCGTCGATATTAGCCATGGCATAACATCTAATTCATCTTTTCCCCTCCAGAGAGGTCAAACTGTTAAACTCTCTTATTGAACATTTGGTGTTCTGTTTCCCATTAGATCAGAGAGAAGAATGAACTTCCTTCTGATTGGTGATCCTATGAAGTGATTTTGTGCTAGTTGCTATGGTGACTAACTGACGAATGGATAAATTAGACAGGTGGTCCAGTGACCAACATCACACTTTAAAAGCTTAATATATTTCAATAGCTTCTTTAACCTGTTGAAAAATGTTGTTTGTTATTTCATTTTATTAAATAATAATGCAATACAGCATATTGTGTACAGATAGGCCATTTTGGATTGCCCGACACGATAAATGGTTATTTATAAGGTGATTAGTTTACCTACACTTATTTCCCTTCAAGTATTAATGATAGCTTTGCTGCTCCAACCCTAAAAAACTGAAGTAACTACACCATATCCTATAGTGAGGGGGCCTACCTTCACTGCATAGTAGAAAACATAGTGGAGCGAATATTTCAATGGATGACACATCAGGTAAGAACTAACGATGATACATTGTGTCAGGTTGTGTTCGCCATGGGGTATCCTAGATTTAGGATATGAAGGATTGGTTACAGACTGGCTTCAAGGTAGCCATTATAAATTAGCTTATTGTCCTCCAGGCATTGTCCCCTACTATGTTGTGGGTTCATCGAGCCGATAGCAATCATCAATTCAGCAGCTTTCTTTTACCAGGAAATTACAACAGGACATGGTTTAGTTCATTTTCAGTTTCTATGCCGCCCCTGCTGCTAAAAGACCAAACGGGGCTTGGAAATTGCATTGCGCTTTTTAGGTGGAAGTAATTCAATGGACAGATGCAGATGAGAGGAAGTTCTATCTTGGATCATTGATAACAATGCAGTGGAGCATTTATCTTTGTATTACACTATTTATTATGACAGGAATCTATCAAAAAGGGAACATAAAAATATCTGTGAAAGCATAGACCTTGACAATTCAACAGTAGGATATATTGCACATTATTCCACGATTTCTGGGATTCTCAGTGCTATTCCTGGATATTCCCATGCAGATACCTGTCGATATTGCACACCATGAAGGCTGTAGCACCAATTTTGTATGGCGTGCGGTTATCCAAGGATAACAGGCACCCAGTGCGGTTATCCATGGATAACCTGCATGCCTTACATGTCCTTACATGTCATGTTACATGTTAAAACCCACGAAATTGTCATGGCCAGGGTATGGATCGAACCAGCAGTCTCAAATCCCAAGTCCAACTCCCTATACAGTGCACCACAGGGACTGACGAGAAATGCTTGTTTAGAACAACGTCTTGATATGATAGGCGGGACGAGTCCCGGTCCGGGCTGTCTGCTGCCATAACCGCGGGAAGGGGAAAAATTTTTGTTTTCAACTTGAATTTATTGGTATTCTATTGATTATCTATTGGTATTGTGAAAAAAAATAAGTAGTCAATGGATAATTCATGACGAGTGTGTGTAATTATACTTTACTTGTTCATTAACCTTTAGACAAAGCAAATGGAGCCAATAGATATGACAGATAATGAGCACATAAGCAATGTTCTGCAAGATAGAATGCATGATGAAATGTCAAGGATACTAAGTAGTATCTTTGTGATTGTGGAGAGGGGGCGGATCATAATCTTCTGCGGCTGTATATGTTCTGCTGGAGCATTAGGCATTTAGAGAACTAGGCTTTGTCTAAGGGTATTTAACCAGAACCATACACAATATTTTACCACAATACTCCATTGTCTCCTTGGTCGAAGCATCTATTATTCTCAAGCAACCAAAATACCTGATGGTAAAATGCCGAATCAATCCATCTAGTATGTAAAAGCACGTCTCAGCCATTGCCTCAAATTATACACCTTTCACCTCTGGGACATGCCTGCTTACAGCAGTGCATGTCTGTATATGAACATGGTAAAATCGAGAATTTGGAGTTCTCTATGGGTATATAAGATCTTCCTGTCGTGTTGGAAGTTTGCACAAGATGGCAGCACAGAGCAACACTGTCTAAACCCACACCATGCCTATGTGCCTATGGCCTGTAACAAAGTGAAATACACATTGGCATTTCTTGGGTATTATTACAGAATAAAACTAAATAGGACCAACAGATTAATGCACTCCATACTGTAGAATGCTGAAGTATAAAGTTCTAATGTGCCTGTGTACTTAATCTCTCTCCACACACTAGTAGAGAACTTTGGGAGCAAATGATATCTACATCAGAAATGAAGAAGACAAGAAAATATGGGTCATAAAAATGAATTACATCGTCATGGGTATTAGACTTGTTCTATGCATGAAAATGCAACGATCAAATTATTAGATATACAAACACATGGGTCCTTTGTGATTCATAATCGTTCTAAATTTTCCTGTTTATCTTTTGTGTAAAAAATAAAACAAGATATTATGAAAATGACTATAGCATGCAATGCAGTTCTTTTTTAACCACTCTCCAACTGGTAGAGAAAGCATGTTATTTACTACAGACAACACATGTTAGCTCCTTGGTGTTCTGGTAGTGTGGACATGGGAGTGAACCACCAAGACGCCATGCCTCTACAGGACACAGCTCAGCACCTCCCTGTGCTGCCGCCCCACTTCTATCTGCCTCTGGGGCAATGTCTACACAGATAAAGTCTCTTTGACTAGTTGATGCATGGTCAGCACTCATAAGATAACCATAGTACTCCTTATTCCATCCTGCTGTACAAGATTTGGTACCAGGGATGATCAGCTACAGGTACAGAATGAAATGGTTTTAGACACGGGCACAGAACTAGTCTGCTACCAGGTTCTTTGTGTTGTTCATGGTATAGGTCCAGGGTCTGCCACTGACCATGTACCCTCTCTCCCCTGTGGGTAAAAGTAACCCTTCTCCTCTGTGTCAACATGACTGCGGTCCTCAAAGCACATGGCTATGGCTATAATTAGCTGCATAGGTCCCAAGCTGCCAGCTCACCACTTAGGTTACACTGGGGCCCTTGATGGGGGGTCCCAATGTCTTACATAGGATTTTAAGAAATGCACATGTCCCATATCAAGAGCAATTCCCAGTGTCACCAGCATAGCTAATCCAAAAAGAGTACCAGTATGATGATGTGGATTCCCTTTTTTGTCCAGATCATCACCCTATCCAGTGAAATACCTATTTTCATTATAAATTCAGTACTCTATATTTTGAGTTAACTTATTCTGACAAAATCTGTAATACATCTGCTACCATAAAGGCTGGCATTCATCTTATATACCCCAAAAACTCCTTTTGGCGACCTCTCTATGTATACATACAAAAAGACACCTCCCCTTTCCTTTATACCCCCTAATAAAATAAGTAATATGCTCTATTTTTTGTCACTAAGTCCCATTTCACATGTTGACTTAAAAAAATGGCCCTGCCACATGTCACTAGCATAGCCATGTCCCATGCCAATTTTAAGAAATGGCCATGTCAACATGTCGATTTTAGTGGTATAGGGCCACAACACTAGCTTGGCAGGCACTGGCAGTAGTCAATTAGACTCAAGGCTGCACCCATAGAGGGTGCAGTGTTGGAAATTGGTTTAGAATAAACAGAAGCTGTAAAATTATGAAAGCCTTACGAATAATTCCCATAAATCAGAATACTTGCATATAAAAATTCCTGATATATCTTGGAGACCAGAAGATTTTATTCATGAGACAAGGCAGAAAATAATTTACTAGAGTTCTGATAGGTGGCAGCAATAGGAAAATGACTAGTGTCACACACTGGGCTCTCTACACCGCCTCTCAGCTTGGCGATTGTACTGACTTAGTTCTTGCACGTGGTTTTAGAAGAGTGAATAAATGTTTTAGGGGTACTACCATAATACTCTGCGTATTTAAGGGGCTCCTTATATGAGGATGGACCCCTGGTACATCTCATAGCTTTGGGAATAATTATATTTATCTAAATTCCTAGCAATACTTCCCTGCTCTGATACATTGGTAAACTATGGTGGGACAGGCTCCAAGATGCTCACAGGTTTTTGAATTTTGAAAATCCACTGATTAGAACAGAAGTTATGTCATTTTTCATGCCTACAAAGTCCGGGTTCGCCTTATACGTGGGGTGCACCTTATATGCGGGGTATTATGGTACTTCCTTTCTATCTTTAGATTGAAATTTGCATTGTATTCTGATAGATCGCCTCCCATCTATGGTCAGGCAGAGACAAGGATTTGGGATATTGTCAAAGATGTTCAATAGGAGGGAGATGTGTTACTTTTGGTATGTATTAGAATGTGGGACATCAGGAGGTTATTTCAAAATAGTGATAATTATCAGCATTGTTTTTTTAAATAACCTGCAGGCCTACCTGAGCAGTTCTAGGTATGTAACACACTGCACACACAGCATTCTGGTTAACCAATGTGTCACCATTCACATTCTCCATGTTGAACAGACCATCACCAGCTTTAAACTCTGTACCATGCATGTGGGAGTAGGCGTTGTTACCAGGGATTGACTTATCCCAATCAGGCCTCTCTATCAGACAGACAAACTGACTATCACCTCCAGTGTGTGCCTCATGAGCAGCTCCAACAATACCTGAAAAAAGCATTTGATGCTCACCTAAAGGGCACTTTGTAAAACTATCCTGTTAAGAATCGCAGGAACACATCATGCCCATAGGTCGGCATGATGCAATAATGAAGTCAGCATTTCATTGGAGCACCAGGCTGACTCTCCAGGAGTGTGTCAACCCCGTAGTGTCGGCATAATGGATGGATATAGCCCAGGCAACCTACTTGCCAGAGCTGCAATCATACATCATAATAACCAGTGTGCATGATGCTTAATGCATTAGCAGCCCTTGAAGGGTTAAGAGGGTCTTTCAGCCGCAGCAGTTTACAGGTTTGTCTTTTATTGAATCGATAATGACTATCGCCTACGAGAAACTTCCCATTATACAAGCCAATGTATAGTCGTTTAATCAACTCTGTGGGCCACAAACAAAGTTAAATGCTGTATGAAAGAGAGTGATTGTTGGTCGGCCTGTTGAACACATTTTGAAAACAAACAAAATAACTGACATATCCACAGTTCTCTTTGTTAAAATCCTCATTATAGGTTTATTCATACTTTCCATAATGACAGTATGTCTAATTTACCTACCCTTATACACCAAGGACCATTGGCGTGTACTATTTACCAAGTTGAGTCTGTGTAGGTGTTATCCATATACTAAGAGAGGGTTGGCCACTCAAGGCCCTTTGCTGCCCTCTGGCAAATACCCTTTGAACTATTTCCTATACACATGGCCATGGATGACAGAGGTGAGGAGGGACTTTGCCAAAGTCCCCCCTCACCTCTGTCATCATATACCCATGGGATCACTCACACAAGAATAGATTCACCATACAAGATGATTGTTGACATTATAACCTTCTAAGTTAGACAATTCAAAAAATTCCATTAGCGTTACACCGCTAGTGTGCATTGAAAATCACTCATATCTACCTCACTTGGGCAATTCCAGAGGTAGGTCAAAAAGGTTTCTATGGAAGTTTACCCACTAGGGCACCTGTCAATTGCACATAATAAGAGCAATCATGCTGTTCCTTAACTAGGCTAGATGATCACTTTAAAAAATGTTCCATTAATGTTACATGGGTGAATAATCCTCTTTGAATGCTAATAGAAAATAATAATAATAATAATAATAATAATAATAATAATAATAATAATAATAATAATAATAATAATAATATGCCTCAAGATTAGCCCAAACCACAGACTTCTTGGAATGAGCCACATATATATGGGACTATATACACCCGTGTATATATATATAATTAATATGTGCAGTGGTTGGTACTACTTTTCCTCCAGGGCGCGCATTGGTATGTGTGACGTCATGGGAAACAATTAGCGCCTATATAAACTGCGGGATCCAAATTAACCGTCAGTTGGCGTATATCCTTCGAGCGGCACACACCACGCTGGGTGGGGCCGGAAAATTTAACTTTATTCTTTGTTTTTTCAAATACTACGGTATAATACCCTGCAATATGGGTAGGAAATCAACAGGTGGGGCTATTGCCAAGCCTGGTACTAAGAAAATTACAAAGAATACGAGGAATAAGGCCAACTCTAGGACTTCGAGCAGCTCTGATCCAAATATGGTTGACCCGGTGTCACCTGTTCCAAAAGCTTCAGGAGTAAATTTGGGTTTAGCTGCTGACCAGACGTTCATCAATCTGGAGGAGAGGACTACGGTAATGGAAAACCAGCTTGCTGATATCTAAGATCTTCTTGAGACCATAGCGGCTAAACAGAGCAATCCGGTAGAAGGGGCGTGTTGAGCGGACTCACGTGGTGGTGTTTTGACGCAGTATTCGAAAGGCGCTGTAGCCAAGCAACGGGGGAGACGTAGGCAGCGCTCGCCTAGTGACCGGGGAAGCCATGACAACAGGAATCCAAGATGGCGACGGGACCGTTCTCCTTCGTCGGATTCGGATAAAGATTCATCTTTTTCAAGAAGTTCCTCTACTGATACTACCCATTCTACACGTAAAAGACATCGGGGTGAGTTCGATCAGAAGAATTATCTAGAGGAAAATTCCAAAATTGATTGTATTGAACGGTTAATGCTGGTAAATGTACGTCTTGCGAAAGACAAGTATGAGGAGGGCGAGGATATTTTCCATTTGCTTGGCCACCTTGAAATGTTAGTCAAAAAGTCGAGTACAAGAATCTATACGGTGTCAGCTAAATATGACAAGTCTGTAAAGGATAGGGCAAACAAGAACGGGTTGAAGGCATTCGAGAGGGTAGACAACTCTGATATCCTTAGATATTTGTCTTACGACGGGACCGTTCAGGCCCAGAAAGGACAGGTGGCAAAGCCCAAATCTTTCAAATCTAGGTCAGCTCGTACTTGTTTTGCTTTTAATAGAGCTGAAGGTTGTAGGGAGGACCCCTGTAAATACCATCATGTTTGTGATGTATGTAGTTCTCCTAGCCATGGCAAGGATAAATGCCAAAAGAACAAAAAGGATTAGTGTGTAGCCCTTAGGCAGGGTCCTACTTTAAAATCTGAAAATTTGAATTTTAATTTAGTATGTACAGTAGACCCTCCTAAGCCTCCCGTTTCTATCATTCCGGGTGATAATGGTAATAATGATAATGTAAATATTTATAATTCTTGGGATCTATCAAAGAATTTATTTATTTCTCATAGCTGCCCGGTACAGGGCGAGGTTGAGCCACTTTTTACGGTGGAATGTTTAAATAGACCCAGCATCAGGGTCTATGACAGTTGTGTAAATGGGGTATGTATGTGTGAGCATTTCATTTATGGTAGAAAGGCTCAGATACTCCCGTGTCGACTGGCTAGTTTTCTTAGGCAGTCAGACCTTATTAATATCAATCAGATTGAGTCTGATTTTCTATGGTGTGGATTTACTGAAGGTTTCAAAATTGTTGACCAAAGCTGTGACACTTCGTATGACTGCAAAAATTATAAGTCTATTCTAGAAGGAAAATTTTATAATGAAATATGTGGTATTATTCTTGAGGAGTTGGACCAAGGTCTAGTTACAAAAACTGAGTTTAAACCCAAATGTATTCACTCCTTAGGGGGTGTGGAAAAATCTAATGGTAAACTTCGTCCTATTACTGACTGCAGTATGCCTGATAAAATCTCTATAAATAATTATATGAGTACCACTTCTAGTCCGTTTTCATACAACTCTATTAACACTGTTACAGCTCAGTTAGATAGAGACGACTTTATGTGTGTAGTAGATTTAAAATCTGCTTATAGAAGTATTAATGTCTATGGCCCACACATGTGCTATCAAGGTTTCAGGTGGAATTTTGGTAATGGAGACGAGTTTTTTGAGAGTAACCGTTTGACATTTGGTCTAAAGTGTGCTCCATATATATTTAGTAGAATATCTGATTTTTTGACTATTATTGCTAAATTTTATGGTGTAGATAGGATAGTAAACTACCTGGATGATTTTATTATCATAGCTCAGACTGAAGAGGATTGTTTACGTAAGAGGAACACCCTAATTGAGTGTATGGAATATTTAGGGTTTGTTGTGTCGAAAGAGAAGGTGACTGAGCCCAGCCAGGTGTGTACTTTTTTAGGTGATTCTACGTGTATGGAGTTGTCTTTACCTCAGGGAAAATTAGACAAAATGAGCCTAGCAATAGACGAGTGTTTGGGTAAGAAATTTGTATCTAAAAAGGCGTTGCAGAAGATTGGTGGTTTGATGTCCTTCTGCTCCCAGGTAGTACGTGGTGGCAGAACCTTCAGCAGGAGATTGTTTGACCTTTGTGCAAAAGCCAGGAATAGGGGTGTTATTAAACTTAATGAGGAAACTCAAAAGGACCTGCTATGGTGGAGGGATTTCTGTAGAATTTTCAACTGTAAAAATATCATTTTGAATGATAATGAATGTACTCCTATGTATTCCGATTCCTCTATACAAGGCTTTGGGGCCTGGTTTGATAAAGACTATTTGTATGGTACGTGGGACGATTCTACTCCTATGTTAGACTGTGTGGGTCATTTCGTTCAGGCCCCTAAACTTGATAATCTCAAAATTCACCACAGGAATATAAATGTGTACGAGCTCTACCCGGTAATGGTAGGTCTTAAGCGCTGGGTGAAAAAGTTTTCTAACACTAGAGTTCATTGTATTACGGATAACATGCAGGTCTTGGCCATGTTGAACACCGGTAGATCCAGGAATAAATTGTGTATGTCCTGGTTGAGAGAAATTTTTTGGCTATGTTTTATACATAACATTGAAATATACTCAACATATATTAAATCTGAGGAAAATATTCTAGCTGACCATTTGTCTAGATTAAATTACAGGGGTGTTCCTCAGAAATGTAAAAATGTTTTAACTAAGTATAACATGTGTTGCTATGCTTCCAGATCTGAGGGAGCTGGAGCGGAGAAGGAGAAGGTATTTGTACAGGAGCGTGGCTGAGTCCACACGTAAGGTTCGCAAACAGCAGTTTGGCAGGTACAAAAAAATTTGTAAGAAGTTTAATCTCAGTCCCCTACCTTGTTCTCCTTCTCAGGCTTCGTTGTATAGTGTATATTTATCAGATAAAATGAAACCTATATCTGTTAGGAACTATTTGTCTACAGTGTGGTATTATCAGAAATTAAAAGGTTATTCTGATTATAGTAGTAGTTTTATTGTAAAGAAGACACTGGATGGTATTGAACGTAGTTATAAATGTTCTTCTATTAAAACATATCCTTTAACTCCCAGTGATATGTTAAATATCAAGTCTAATCTGGATTTGTCTGTGTATGAGGATGTAGTCTTCTGGTCAGCTATCTTATTGTGTTACCGCGGTGTATTTAGGGTGGGTCATGTAGTGGACTCCCCCCATAACCTTAAATCTAAGGATGTGTCTTTGTCTGTTGACTGTATTCGCATTGTTGTTAATCTTCTAAAACTGACCAGTTTGGTAGGAAACCTTACGTGGTATATTTGAAGCGTAATGATTATTCTGGTCTTTGTCCAGCCAGGTATTTGAAAATTTGTAAGGGTTCTAAAAGTAGATTATTGTTCAATATATGTAACAAACCGTTAACTTATAATTATATTAATACCAGGCTGAAGGCTATTGCTATAAAATGTGATATTTCCCACAAGGTTTCAACCCATTCACTCCGTCATGGTGGGGCGACTCTGTTAAAGGATTCTGGTTTAAAGGTCGATGATATTAAAAAGAGAGCAAATTGGAAATCTAATGTTGTGTATAATTATTTACATGATTCAAAGCAGGACTTACTAGCTCTGGATGTGATGTTATAGTGTGGAATGGTGTATCCATTGTGTTTGGCGGTTTTTTGGCATGTACAGAATTGATATTGACTAAGTCAATTCTCACCAAGCCCATTGTCTCCTTCCTTATTCCACTTGTGATATTATTATAATATTATTATAATATTATTATAATATTTATTATTATTATTATTATTATTATTATTATTATTATTATTATTATATTCCCAAGCGAACATAATTAACTTATAGGACTATATACACCCATGTATATATATATAATTAATATGTGCAGTGGTTGGTACTACTTTTCCTCCAGGACGCGCATTGGTATGTGTGACGTCATGGAAAACAATTAGCGCCTATATAAACTGCGGGATCCAAATTAACCGTCAGTTGGCGTATATCCTTCGAGCGGCACACAGCACGCTGGGTGGGGCCGGAAAATTTAACTTTTAATCTTTATTGTTGTATATATTGTATTTATATTGTTATATTGTATTACTGTATTATTATTGTATTGTATTAAATTATTGTCTTATTAATAAAGGCATGTACAGAATTGATATTGACTAAGTCAATTCTCACCAAACCCATTGTCTCCTTCCTTATTCCACTTGTGATATTATTATAATATTATTATAATATTTATTATTATTATTATATTCCCAAGCGAACATAATTAACTTATATATATATATATATATATATATATATATGTATATGTATTACGGAAGCCGACGTGGGCCACCATGTAGACATGTCTATGCCTCTTAGTGATTTTTACTCATGTCATACATAGTAGTATGGAACTATATACTCTCAGGTATAGATATATAATTAATGAGTGATACGCTTGGTACTACTTGTCTGTGCGCATGATTTTCTATGACGTCACACATAACATTCTCCTCCAGTATATAAGCTCCAGCAGTTGAACTAACGGTCAATTGGCTTCATGTACTTGGACAGCATACACCACGCTGGGTGGTGCTGGAAATTTTAAACGGTTTTATCCGTTTTTCCAAGTTAATACGGTGTTCAACCTATCATTATGGGTAGGAAAGGAACAGCTAGCGGCATACAAAGGTCCAAGACCAAGAAGTCGCCTAAAAAATCAGGAAAGATAGCCAATTCGAGGATCTCGAGCTGTGTGGATTCCAATGGGGGTGGTCAGGGACCATCTTCCCCAACTGCTACTGGGGTTTCATTGGATTTACCCGTTGACCAGACGTATGTTGGGGAGCTGGAGGAACGTACTACTCGTATAGAGCAGCAACTCGAAAATATCAGGTTCCTGTTGGAAGAACAGGCGGTTAGACGGATATCTACATCAGCAGTTGGCGAGGCGGAGACGGGTCGTACACGTGGCGGTGTTGATAAACATTCCATGGACAACACGGTAACCAGGCAACGGGGGCGTGGCCGACAGCGCTCGCCTGACTACCGGGGTCTCCACGGCGACAAGAAGGGATGTCGCCATCTTGGATCTTCGAGCAGATCGTCTTCATACCGTAGTGTTTCGACGAATTCATCGGTTTCTATTAGGTCTAGTACTTCAAGGAACAGTCGTCGACATGCTACAAAGTCTAGAGGTATGTTTGACCAAAGAAATTTCTTGAAAAAGGGTGAAAAATTGGATAGTATCGAGGATGTTTTCGATGTGGTTAAGCATATTGAAGTTCTAGTGGAAAAATCCTCTACCAGAATATACACTTTGAAAGCTCTCGTAGCATACGACTCGGCGGTCAAAAATAGAGCTAATGTTGAGGGTATTGAATCGTTTGGCGATGTTAAAAGTGAGGATATTCTTAGGCACCTTTGCCTGTCTTATGACGGAACGGTGCAAGCTCAGAAGGTGGGTGGGGCTAAACCTAAGTCGTTCAAGTCCAAACAATCCAACCGAACCTGTTATGCTTTCAACAGGGCTGAAGGTTGCAGGGAAGACCCTTGCAGGTATCGTCACATTTGTGAGGTTTGTAGCATGTCAAACCATGGCAAAGACAAATGTCAAAAGAACAAAAAAGACTAGGAAATTTCACTTAGGCAAGGTCCTACATTAGATTCTGATATTTTGATGCCTGATTTTAGTGTAGTACATGTGGTAGACCTTCCTGAGCCCCCCGTTCAAATCATTTCGAGTGAAAATAATGAAAATGATGTTAATATCTCTTGTAATGTTAGCAAGAATATTTTTATGTCTTATAGTGGCCCAGTACAGGGCGAGTTTAAACCACTGTTTACGGTAGAGTGTGTTAATAGGCCTAGCATCAGGGTCTATGATAGTTGCATCAATGGTGTATGTGAGTGAGAGCATTTCATTTATGGTAGGAAAGCTCAAGTTTTACCTTGTAGGCTGGCTAGTTTTTTGAGACAGTCAGATATTATTAATATAAATCAGACAGAATCTGATTTTCTATGGTGTGGTTTTACTGAGGGTTTCAAAATAATTGACCCAGGGTGTGATACAACATATGATTGTAAAAAGTCTATTTTAGAGGATAGATTTTATAACGAGATATGTAGTATTATTGAGGAAGAGTTAGCCCAGGGTTTGGTTACAAAGTCAAATGTCAAACCCAGGTGTATCCATTCCTTAGGCGGTGTGGAGAAGTCTAATGGTAAATTAAGACCTATCACTGACTGTAGCATGCCAGCGGATATTTCTATTAATAATTTTATGAGCACAACGTCCAAAAGCTTCTCGTATAACTCTATTAACACTGTTACTTGTCAACTTGATAAAAATGACTTTATGTGTGTGGTAGACTTGAAATCTGCCTATAGAAGTATTAATGTTTATGGTCCACATGTGGGCTATCAAGGTTTCAGGTGGAATTTTGGTAATGGAGATGAGTTTTTTGAGAGTAACCGTTTGACATTTGGTCTGAAGTGTGCCCCATATATATTTAGTAGAATATCTGATTTTTTGACTATTATTGCTAAATTTTATGGTGTAGATAGGATAGTAAACTACCTGGATGATTTTATTATCATAGCTCAGACTGAAGAGGAATGTTTACGTAAGAGGAACATCCTAATTGAGTGTATGGAATATTTAGGGTTCGTTGTGTCGAAAGAGAAGGTGACTAAGCCCAGCCGGGTGTGTACTTTTCTAGGTATAACCATTGATTCTACGTGTATGGAGTTGTCGCTGCCACAGAAGAAGCTAGATAAAATGAGCCTAGCAATAGATGAGTGCTTGGGTAAAAATTTGTATCTAAAAAGACATTACAGAAGATTGGTGGTTTGATGTCTTTCTGTTCCCAGGTAGTACGTGGTGGTAGAACTTTCAGCAGGAGATTGTTCGATCTTTGTGCAAAAGCCAGGAATAAGGGTGTTATTAAACTTAATGAGGAAACCCAAAATGACCTGCTGTGGTGGAGGGATTTTTGTAGAATTTTTAATTGTAAAAATATCATTTTGAATGATAATGAATGTACTCCTATGTATTCCGATTCCTCTATACAGGGCTTTGGGGCCTGGTTTGATAAGGACTATTTTTATGGTACTTGGGACGACTCTAATCCTATGGTAGACTGTGTGGGTCATTTCGTTCAGGCCCCTAAACTTGATAATCTCAAAATCCACCACAGGAATATAAATGTGTACGAGCTCTACCCGGTAATGGTAGGTCTTAAGCGCTGGGTTAAAAAGTTTTCTAACACTAGAGTTCATTGCATTACATACAACATGCAAGTCTTGGCTATGTTAAATACCGGTAGATCCAGGAATAAATTGTGTATGTCCTGGTTGAGAGAAATTTTTTGGCTATGCTTTATACATAACATTGAAATATATTCAACATATATTAAATCTGAGGAAAACATTCTAGCTGACCATTTGTCTAGACTGAACTACAGGGGTGTTCCTCAGAAATGTAAAAATGTTTTAACTGAATATAACATGTGCTGTTATGATTGCAGACCTCAAGGAGTTGGAGAGGAGAAGGAAAAAAATCTTATATAGGGGTGTGGCTGATTCTACTCGTAGAACTCGTAGGCAGCAACTTAGTAGGTACAAAAAATTTTGTAAAAAGTTTAACTTTACCCCCTTCCCGTGTTCTCCTTCTCAAGCTTCTTTGTACTGTGTGTATCTATCTGATTTTATGAAACCTATTTCAGTTAGGAATTATTTTTCTGCTGTATGGTATTATCAGAAATTAAAAGGTTGTGTAGACTATAGTAATAACTTTGTGGTTAAAAAAACACTTGATGGGATAGAGAGGCTATGTAAAGGGTCTGGTAGTACAACCTACCCACTTAGTCCTAGTGATATGGTTCAAATTAAGTCTAAACTTGACTTCAACATTTTGGAAGATGTGGTATTTTGGTCTGCTATATTGCTATGTTACAGGGGCGTTTTTAGGATCGGACATGTAGTCCAGTCCCCTCATAACTTCCTTCAAAGAAATGTTAAAGTTTCTTCTGATTGTATCGAAATTACAGTTTCCTCGTCTAAAACGGACTAGTTTGGAAAGTCTCCGTATGTTGTGTATCTAAAAAGAGATGATAGTTCTGAATTGTGCCCGGCTAGATATATTAACATGTGTGTTAGAGCCTGTAAGCATAGCAGGTTTCTTTTTAATCTTCAATCTAGACCGTTGCAATATAACTATGTGAATACGAGGTTAAAATCTATTGTTTTTCAATGTGGTTTGTCTGTTAAAGTTTCAACCCATTCTCTTAGGCATGGTGGTGCCACCCTGTTGAAAAATGCAGGTTTGAGTGTTCAGGATATTATGAGGCGAGCTAACTGGAAATCTAATGCTATTTTTAATTATCTACATGTTTCAAAGGACAGTTTGCTAGCCTTGGATGTAATGATTTAATTTTTGTATGGAATGTATACATTGTGTTTGGCGGTTGTTGGCATGTATAGGATTGGTATTGACAAAATCAATTCTCACCAAACTCAATGTCTCCTTATTTATTCCATATTTATTACTATAACTTGTCTATTAATATAACGATGTAGTTATTATTATTACCGGTACTACGGATCAACACATTAACTTATGGAACTATATGCTCTCAGGTATAGATATATAATTAATGAGTGATACGCTTGGTACTACTTGTCTGTGCGCATGATTTTCTATGACGTCACACATAACATTCTCCTCCAGTATATAAGCTCCAGCAGTTGAACTAATGGTCAATTGGCTTCATGTACTCGGACAGCATACACCATGCTGGGTGGTGCTGGAAATTTTAAATTTTACTGTGATATTGTATTATATGTATATTGCTATTTATTGTATTATATTGTTATTCTATATATTGCTATTTATTGTATTGTATTGTAATTTATTGTCTTATTTAATAAAGGCATGTATAGGATTGGTATTGACAAAATCAATTCTCACCAAACTCAATGTCTCCTTATTTATTCCATATTTATTACTATAACTTGTCTATTAATATAACGATGTAGTTATTATTATTACCGGTACTACGGATCAACACATTAACTTATAGAGACTATACATGTGTGAGTGTGTTTGGCTGTCAAGTGTAAAAATCTGCTGTCAGTCTGTCAAGTACTGTATTGTAGGTTGCTGTCAAGGGAAAATAATAGCTGTCTGTCTGTCAACTTCCTTATTGGTGCTTGTGACAGGTATTCTTCAAGCTTGGAAGCACTGAATGAGGGATACAGGGATCAAGGGTCAAAGCTATGAGTGAGTGAGTGTGGCAGGGAGTGAGGTAAGGAGGGAGGGAGTGAGTGAGTGAGTGAGTGAGTGAATGAGTGAGTGAGGCAGTGAGTGAGTGAGGCGGGGAGTGAGGGAAGGAGGGAGGGGGTGAGGGAAGGAGGGAAGGAGGCAGATAGGCAAGGAAACAGGGTGACAGGCAGGGAGGCAGGCAGGCATGGAAAAGGCAGACAGGGAGGGGATGAGTAGAGGGAGGGAGGGAATGAGCGGAGAGAGGGAGGCAATGATTGAGTGAGGGAGGGAGAGATGAAGGGAGAAAGGGAGTGAGTCAGGAATGGAGGGAGGGAACAAGTGAGTCAGAGGAGGGACGGAAAAAGGGAAGGGATGGAGTAAAGTGGTGGAGGTGACTCAGATGGAGTGAATGGAGTTGAATTGAAATGAATGGATTGGGTGGAGTGGATTGGAATGAAGTGGAGTGGTTGAGTTGAGTGGAGTGGAATGACTGAAGGTGAGTGGAGGTTAGTTGATCCCACTCACTGAATTCCAATTGAATTGAGTGGAATCAAGGGAGAAGAATGGAGTGGAATGAGTTTTGAGTTTGATGGAGTGAAGTGAGTCAAATCAGGTTAATATGCATCAAAATAGGTCAAATTAGTTTATCTGGTCAAATTAAGTCAGATGGACCTACTATGAGCAAAGTGGGTCATATTAGGTGAAAAGAGGTCAATTATATTAAATGAGGTCAAAGTAGGTCAAATTGTGACAAATTAGCTGATAATAGGTCAAATACACCAAGTGAGGTCAAAGTTGGAAAAATAGGTCAAATTACGACAAACTAGGTCAAGTTAGCAGAAAATAGGTCAATTGATGTAAATAGGCCAAATTGTGTCAAACTAGGTCAAATTGGTCAAATTCCACCATGAGAAGGTAAAATTGGCCGACTTACTAGGTCAAAGTAGGTCAAAATAGGCTGTAATAGGTTCAAATCATCTATTTTGCAACCTTTTGACCTGATTTGACCTCATTGAATGATTTTTAGCAAATTTGACCTAGTTTGTCACAGTTTGACCTATTTTGACCTAATTTACAACAATTGACCTATCTTCCTCACAATTTGACCTATTTTGACCTAGTTTATAACAATTTTGGCCAATTTGTCACCATTTGACCTACTTTTACCTAATTTGATGTAATTGACCTATCTTCAGCTGATTTGACCTACTTTGACCTAGTTTGGCCTCATCTAATGTGATTGACCTATTTTTTGCTGACTCAATCAAATTTGACCCAATATGACCTACATTTAACTATTTAGACCTTATTTGACCTAATTCGATGCAATTGACCCATTTTTGTGCAATATGACCTAATTAAACTAGTTTAACCTAATTTGATGCCCTTGACCCATTTTCAACCTGATTTGATCCAACTTGAGTGAATATGACCTATATTGTCCCATTTTGACTTCACCTGATGTGATTCACCCATTTTTGACCTAATTTGACCTAATTTAATGGAACTGACCTATTTTTAGCCAACCTGACCATATGTGACCCATTTTGACTAATTCTGACCTAATATGACTTCAGTTTATACAATTGACCCATATTTGGCCTATTTGACCTTTTTTGATCCATATGACCTTGATTTAACCCACTTTGGTTCTCATAGGTCCATTTTGACCCATATTGACCTGATTTGACCCAGTAAACCTAATTTGGGCCACTTTTACCCAGTTTGATCTAGATTAACCTGTTTTGACCTAATTAACTCTTCTTAGGTTCGATCTGACATAATTTGGCCCAATCTTGGGCCAATGGATCAATATTGACTCATATTGACCCAATTTACCCAACTTGGGTCCATCTGACTCTATTTGGCCCACTCACTCCACCTCATTCACTCACTCACTCCTTCCCACCTACCATCTTGTCATTCCTGACTCACTCCCTACCTCCCTTCCTCTTCCTCACTCACTCTGTCAGTCCTTCACTCCTTTCTGCATTCCCTTCTTCACCTCACTCATTCCCTTCCTCCCTCACTCCCTTCTTTCATTCCCTCCCTTTACTCACTCACTCACTCCTCAATTCAGCCATTCACACATTCTGTCCCTCCCTCTACTCATTCCTCCACTCATTCCCTCCTCTCATTCCCTCCACTCATTCCCTCCCTTCTTTCCTCCTACCCCCTCCTTCCCTCTCTCCCTCCAACCCAGTATCCCTGCATTCATTGCTTCCAGGCTTAAAGGATGCCTGTCACAAGCATCAATAAGGAAATTGACAGACAGACAGCAGATTCTTTCCCTTGACAGCAAACTAGAATACAGTACTTGAGAGACTGACAGAAGATTTTTACATTTGACAGCAAAGACCACATACACCTTAGTAGTCTCAATACTACTATGTATGGTATATGTGCAGAATCACTAAGGGACAGAGGCATGTCTACATGGTGGCCCACGTCGGCTTCCGTAATACATATATATACACACATGTAATAAGAACATATTATCTGTTGGCCTTTTGCTCAATTCCCACAGTATATATTCTGCTTCTGAAAGCTTTAAGGAAATTCATGATCTAATTGTTGAGATATGTTCAGCCTAGAGGATGTCCTGTGTTTCAAGATATTTCATTCAGCATGGCATAATGATATTAAAAATAAAGCTTTAGAAAATAATCATAATTTTGGCCAGGGGGTTTGTTGAAGAGTTTCAGCCTTTATTGAGCGAGTATTCAAAATCTGTCAAAATTTGGTCATAAATCTTATGTAAGACCAAATTTTGACAGATTTTGAATCCCGGGGGGGCACTTCAATATTTTTTTATACAGGTGTGTGGCTGAACTCACGACAACCCTTACCCTGGCTAGGGCACTCATTTGCAGGGGTTTTCTTCGAAAGCCTACCCTTGCTAGGGCACTTTTGACTCAATAATCCTAGATTTGTTTCAAAATGTCTTAAATTTAGACTGATTGGGGAGAAAACTGAATTTTGTTCATGCTATTTTCATGAAAACTGTGCTTATGTCCAAGAAAATTTCAAAATTTCCTGCGTAAATGGGGGTATTTTGCTGAAAAGTAGACCCTTGCTGGCTGAAACAGGAGGCTTGCTAGGGACTTTTCCATGGAAAAGTACCCTTGCCAGCCGCACATATGTGTATACCTTACATAGAGAGTGCCCCTAGTGCCCCCCCGGGTTTTGAATACTCCCTCGATGAAAGCTGAAACTCTTAGATTCATATCTAGTAAAGTAACAAGCAAGCATTCACCTGAAGTGTGGTATTCTTACGGTGTTTCGAGTTTTGTATGAATCAGAGGGATTAGTAATACAAACTATTATGTATATAGATAGCATATCCGGCTAGTTTGAAGGTCAGTAGGCCAGTTTGTGGTGAGATGTAGGCGTTGACCGGTGTATGGATATATGCACTTTTCTTTTGGTACATAGAATTCTAGAATATACCCATGACAACCCTGCTGTGACCAGGAAATGATATTGTATGTAATGTTAGATCTGATCCAGTTGGTCCATTAGGTTATAACTACAGCTTCTGTTCGCGCCATGGTTCTGCATCTCGTTTGTCAACTAACAAAGCTAACTTATTGAGGATTTCTTTGATAGAATAGACACTCTAGAAGCTATTCTCTCTCATGATCCAATAGTATGATAGATAAAATTGAGTCTAGGACTTCAATTCCAGGGATTGAATTTGTTAGCTATATTCATTATGCGAAACAGGCAAGGTGGTGTTGTTGTCTTGTTTAACACATTGGTCTTGTGGGCAGTGTTACACTAAGCAATCATCACAAACCCTTGCACATGCCATAAACCTGAGTAGTTTTAAATAATATACAGGTCAGTCAATTTAATGAAATTGTACAGACTTGGATATATAATTTGTGTTTCCAATCACAATTAAAACAACTAAAAAACGATTATTATATTAGATCATTGAACAGCACAATAGTTGATGAGGATTTATTCTTGAAGCACGAACATATTGTGATGCGTCCTTCAGCCAGTAGATGACAGCACATTGGGGAGACTACTGCCGTGAACCCTTTCGGGGAGAAACGGTATGATCGGAAGTGTGTCCCTGGTACCGGTGAATATGCGAAAGTTTACTGCTCATATTTTACAAGCGAAATTGGCGCCACGTTAGCGCTTCTCCTCGAAAGACGTAACCGACTACTGCGACTGTCAGGTTGATGTAGCTGATTCTGACCAGAGCCGGAAGATAGACAATCTAAGTACAGGGGCATAGGAAGCAAATTTTTATTGGGGGGGCAAGGGGTCTCGGTTGGGGGGGGGGCTGCTATATTTTTATATAGGCTTATAAAGGGAACCTCCTCATTATTGGGGGGGGGCGGGCCCCCCTGGCCCCCCTTTTCCTACGCCCCTGAAGTAGGAGAGAATATGTGCAGGAGGGTGTTGTTGCTATGGTGAATAGAGCTGTCAGTATGTGCCCTCTTTTCAAATCAAGTCACTTTTGCTTCACCATTCAACTTACACTCACCACATTAGTCTGAAAAGTCCCTTGCCTTGTCTAAAATAGAGGGAGCTGCACCTTCAGGTACCTACTTAGGTAACACAGTCTATACTCTCCTATACTGACCGACTTCTCCGAACTAGGTGCCTACTCAAAACAACCTTTTTCTAGCACAGCACTAGCACGACCACTTGTGAGCAACACAAGTGAAAAGTTATCACTCCTTCAAAAGCAAGTCCTGCAGAAGAGGCACTTCTTAGCCAATACTATCTTTTCCCATAGGAGCAACACCCTCCTGGTGTTGGTTAGGAACTACACAGCATTACATTTATCATTCCATTTGTGGTATTTTGCATGGAAAGGCGTCAGACTCATTGTTAAGAACATTTTTTGAAATAATATCAATCATGATTTTACTCTAGATAATGCAAGGGTATGATTCCTATTTTGTGCACACAACGCAAGTGATCTCCTTGCCATGTTCATATTTGGGACATGGGAGGGCATGTCCGCAGTACACTTCAGCTGGCCAGAGCTCAGCGCCTCCTTCAGCCTGCTGTCCACTTCTGTCTGCCTCTGGGGCAATGTCCACACAGATGTACGTCTTTTGGGATACGCCATTATGTTTTGAACCCATCAGATATCCATAGTACTCTCTGGTCCATCCCTCCATACAGTTCTTAGTGCCAGGGATCATCACCTGAATAAGAAATGTGTACTGCTTAAAGGCTGGTTCTACTGCTATTACTGCTATCACTCGGGGTTAGCAAATAGCAAAAAAAGTCACCTGACCGGCGGCAGCTATGGAAATAGCCCTTTACATAAAACCTACATGTTTAAAATTGTATCACAACCGGGGAAAGGTGTTAATATTGAGTATGGCAAGCAGTGCAAGTAACAAAGGAACTTTCTGCAAGATGCCATATAATTCAGTTTAATTGGTTATCTCTGGAACTTAGTCATACCCAACAGAAAAATCAACCACAACATCAAAATCAATACCATTGTATTAGCCAAGGCAATGATTAATATAAAACACATTACTATTTATCTTTGACAAGTGGATGCTTTAAACTACATGATATATGTGACCCATCCTAACAAAGTGGTACTGAAGTCGCACATTTAGAAGCCAAGATAAGGCCCTTTCAAGTGGTATAGTGTCAAAAATGTCAGATTTTTTTAAATTGATATTTTAGCATTTTTCCAACATATGGGTAGATATCTTTCAGAATCCTTGCATACTAAACTGAATTTAAGCCCCAAATGTCAAAAAGACATAGCTCTAGTTTTCATGTTTATTTAGAAATACATATAAATTATATAGGATTCCTAAATTATTATATGATCAATATGTCAATTATCTCAGTTTAATCAATTTTTAATCGGTCTGACTAAAAATTACCAGCAGAAGATCTGCAAAGACCACCTGGTTCAAATATACAAGTGTTAGATACCAAATGAAAGCTCTTGATGAGCTGTAAATGAATATGCCAATAACTAAACATTTTGTATGTGCTACTTCCGAACCGTTTTGTAAGGATGGGTCACATATATATCCTTATGATTCATGTATACTACCTGAGCACTTCTTGGGGCAAAGCACACTGCACACGCAGCATTCTGGTTAACCAATGTAGCACCATTCACATTCTCCATGTTGAACAGACCATCACCAGCTTTAAACTCTGTCCCAACGACGTGTGCATAGCCGTTGTGATTGGGAATAGTTTTATCCCACACTGGTTCCTCTATCAGACAGATATATTCACTTCCAGCGCCCACATCTGTCTTATAACCTCCAGCAATTACACCTAGATAACCAAATTTTAAAAGAATCCTGTTTGATGTGTTTAAGATTATTCATTGTATCATGTCAAATTTACTTTATGATAAAACAAAGAAAATTGAAGAGCCATAGAGAGAGCATGAGAGAGAGAAAGAAAGAAAAAAAAAGAAAGAGACAGACAGATACAGTTAGACAGAGAGAGAGACAGACAGACAGAGAGACAGACAGACAGACAGACATAGACAGGGATAGACAGAGAGAGAGAGCGAGAGACAGAGACAGACGGACAGAAAAGGGGCAGACAGACAGAGAATTGTAGATTGCCTACCTTTGTATACCAATGATGCATCATTGCTTTTTGGACATTCAGTTCTCCCCCATCTTGTGTAGACTGCACCAATACCTGTGTCAGGGTACCAAAAGGATAACTCACAGTATGAATTGAATTTCAAACCTAGGCTAGCACGAGGTATGGTAGACCAGCCTTTGGGAATACATTACTGGGCAGCTGTAGGATTAAGCTGCACTTTGAAGTGCAGCTAAAACAAAAAATGTCTACATTGCACTGTCATGATTACCATCACTTCATCTACTATAATAGCATTCAGACCCAGACATCGTCAAACTGAGCATACTCATTAATCAATATTACTTCGATGAGATTTACAAGTACCATAGCTATAACATCTAGAAAATTCCCCTGCTAACTTAGCCACTATGAAAAAAACCCATAAATTTTCATTACAATAGAGTCGGATCATAGTGGATGTATGCACTCGTGTTACCTTAGGAAATGACCTACAGGTCCTTACAGAAAAGTCATAACTGGACATACCTGGTATTCTAACCCCATCTCTCAGGGGCTGGACAACCGAACGCTGGGCTCTGCCCAGAGGTCCAATATCTGTTCCCCGTCCATCATTTGTTCTCTTTTTGAAAGAAAGAGTTCATAATAGCGTTTTTGAATCTCATATTCATGTACGAACCACTGACAGTACTTGCGGCCAGAAATATGTCACTGTTATGTGTGTTTTCAGTGTAGACTGAGGATAGGTTCTAGTTTGGTTAATATTTGATTAATATTCTTATAAAGTAAAAGTCAAATGGTATAACCCCTTTCACGACTATTATATTCATTAATACTGTATACATTCATGACTGGGCAATTCAAATTGTTGGTCTGTTAATATCAAATAGTTCTATTTGATATTAACAGACCAACAATTTGAATGCATTTCTAAATGCAATTTACCTTAGATAGTGCTTGGTGTCCAACCAGTAGAACTCCGAGTGTGACACCTGCCGCAAGGGTGCATCCTGCCACCACAACGGTCTTCAACATACTGAATGACTATGTATGGAGCTTATAGAATGACTTGTGGTGTTCCTTACAGGCATAAATGTATTATGTGATGTGAACAAAGCACATGTAGGCCCTTTATATCAAGGTCATTTCTCAGTCAAGCTAGGGTACTACTCGCCTTGTCCACCCGGTTTGGTCCAACACTTAAGCTCAAGGTCCACTCTAGTCCAGGAACCACCCTTCTATCTTGATAAAAGCAATGGCCAAGGGTCTAGTGCAATGTGTTGGAAAGTCACATTCATTATTACCCCCTACCTTCTTTTTCTTATTACAAAAAGCATCTTTAATCATTTAGAATTTCTCAACATTCCTATGAGAAGCCTCCTAGCCATCCTAAAATGAGGTTTTTCAGTTCCGGCTTCATACCTCTGAAGTATATTGGAGAAACCAATTGAAAAAAAAAACAATCGAAAGCAATAGATTAAAATTCCAATACTCCTGTACCCACAGCGCTTACTTAAGACCTGGTGTGTACATGCGAATATGGCATACAGTATAACTCATTTGTGTTTTATTTGGTGCCTGTATGTTTTACATCAAGTATGCGTTACAATCCAAATCTGGTGAATTATTAAAATGGACAAACTAATATTCAAATTCTCTCATGGTATGTGAAGTAAACATGGGCGTAGGTCTTTAATTCCAGGGATTGAATCTGTTACCTACCTTCATTATGTGAGAAGAGAAATGTAATGTGACATGCCATTGTTCTATGTATTTGGTTATCCAACCCTGTGGTAATGTGGGAAACATACTGAACAACCTTTGTTAACATATGGTATTACTTAGGTAACTCTAAACATGTAGGTACAAGTCAGTTGATCTGGAGGTTAATTCAAAACAGTACTAATCAGTTCTGATTTACCACTGTTTTGAATTAACCTCCTGGTAAGCGTGTAAAGACCACTCCTTTGTATAGGTAGGTTTATCATATTTCCACAACTCCAATACTCTACATTGTCCCTTCGTAATTATTCAAGCTATCATCTTGGGATCTGCTTAATTTTGGAATAAGGTGATCTTTGACATGCACAATTTAGCTACATGATGTATATATTCTCATATAGGATTGTGTTGTGTTGCATGTATCGACTGTTAGATGGCAGCACATTTGAAGTACGACCACCGTGGGGGTGGGGGATCAGGCTGATTCAGATCAGAGACTGGAGATGGAGCCACCATTCACAACCTAGTGCCAGGGACCTTTAGTGGCTAACAGCTATGGTACAGATAGGTGAGATCCTGTGTCAGAATCCTACAGGCTGGGATGGAATCAGTTGCAAGAATCAACAACTAACCATCGATTGTTAGATTTCTAGTGAATTAATTGATTGTTTGGACGACACTCGTTTACTCTGACATTCTATATTTCTTAATGATTAAATGAGCTATGACCAATATAAAATTTATCCTGTGTGTCGAAGATGTTAGTGGAAGAAAATCAAAATAATGGCAAAAGATAGTTGCATAAGCTAGGCATGCCAGGTTCAATCTCAACCATCTTCTGTCTAGTGACAGGGAGAGATTGCCAGTTATTTATTACACACTACATATGTTAGCTCCTTGGTGTGCTGGTAGTGTGGACATGGGAGTGAACCACCAAGACACCATGCCTCTACAGGCCACAGTTCAGCACCTCCCTGTGCATTGAAGTCGGTGAAACTGCTTCAAGGTAGAGCTTGGAGATGGAGCAACCAGCCACCATCTGGTACCACACTCTCAGCCCACGACAGTAGAATGCTTCTTATTCTGAAATACAGTACTAGCTGATGTAGGTACAAAACCAATGACCTGATTTTGATCTTGATGTATGCACTACAGCGGTATTCATAGCCCATTTACGATTGCGGCTGAGAGTGCAGGTACTTGTTGGTAAAACAGTATCGAAGACCATCACAAGGTGGTGGGCTAAATTATAAGAACCAATATCTTTGGGTTAAAGATACAATCTCAGCTAAACTCATGCCATTTCCTAAAATCCCGATAGTGATTTTAAAGCATTACTGTGGCCAACTCTACTACTATCTATGTCTCACATGGGTAAAAGTCTTCAAATAGTGTTTGCATTTTTCTTTTGTGAACTTCATCATCTTTTTTTCCTGAAAATACAAAATATTTATAAGGAATTTCCTGTGGAGTACAATATTCTCTCATTTTTCACACACATGAAAGTGTCTCTCTGCACGAATATAATATAACATGTGTGTGGAGAAAGGTTTGTAGTAGTTTGGCACTAACATAGCCAGACTACATAGAAAATCCGTTGGCATTGTGTAAATATTTTGATTTGTTGATGTATTCGGTTGCTGTTAGGAATCACTACTCACCACATATTACACAATTTGTACACCTAACTTCTAACATGTACAGATAGCTCTCGCATCTATAATGTGTATGTGCTATTGATCAGTGAAACTGACAGCAATCGACAACGTATAGTTCACTTATTACTCCCTCAATTTATCTTGAAGTTAATCTTAACAAATAAGACACTATGGACATTGATTTAATTCCTTTAGCATTGTACATCAATTTTTTTGTTACTCATTAATGAGGGAAGTATCGTTTACTACACACAACACATGTCACTTCCCAAGCTGGTTTGTACTTAGGACATGGCAGGGAAACCCCACAAGACTCCACTAGCCACAGCTTAGAACCACACTCTGCATCCATCCCACTCCTATCTGCTTCAGGAGCAATGTCCACACAGGTGTATAGTCTCTTTGACTGGTTGATGCATGGTCGGCACTCATAAGGTAGCCATAGTACTCTTTACGCCATCCTGCCACACAAGACTTAGTACCAGAAATCATCACCTATACGGACCCAGAATGATGGGTATTATTTTACTGTTCTTAATTCGCAATCATTAAAAATGCTCAGGTTTATGAAAGGATATGTTCGAGTAAGTTTTGGGTTGAATTCCATAATGTATGTAAAATGTCTGCGAATTTGAATAAGGCAGCACAGGCTGTTGCTCATAGACTATTCTAAATTACGACACAAGAGTTCTCAGCTCTCCTCTGCCTACTGTCCCCTGTGAACAGTCTTAGTTACGTGCCTCTAGAACGCCAGCACTGACGAAATTTGGACATTAACGCCATGGGAACTTTCATCACTGTTTTAGACAGAGGCAGCTGATGGAATCTTTGTATACACAACAAACCTGCTGATTCACATCCGACTGACAGCTGTCGGTCACTGAAAAAGGGGGACAGTATCCTTAGCCCTCTCCGGCTTTCTAGTTCTATTAGGGTTTGCAGAATGATTATTTGGTTCACAATCCATCCCAAATATTCTTAATTCCACTGGGCTTCCCTAGCCCACTTAAAAGGGTCTACTTCTCATCTTTCCTATCCCCTCAGGATGTGTGTGGTGCACATATGCGCGGGCACTGACACATTCCTCTGTGAAATTGTGTAATGTCGTTCTCGCCATGAATATGACCTTAGCTGTCGAAATGGCGTTAAACATCTATTACTCACTCACTCACTTAATTCCACAATCAGCAGCTGATGGGTGGCTGATGGATGGCCCCCACTGCGGTGTGTGACTTCATTACCTCATGACCTTATTTGACCTGAAAATGAGACTCGCTGCCATCAGCTGCCTGTAGCAGTGCCCTGATTGACATAAGCTGCATTTGGCCCAAACAGAGAGGGCATTTCCCATAGCATTAAGGTCCAAATTGCATCATTGCTGCAGGCTTAAGGCGCATGATTTCTGTTCACAGGGCTTGCCTCCTCCAACTCCCTGTATGAAGATGTGCATCTAGATATATCAAGGTTAAAGGGTAAAGTGCACGAGAGTAACTTCTAGATAGATTAATCTTCCTTGATCTCCTTAAGAATATTAATTTTAAAAGATATCTTGGGTGTCCCCATATATAAAATAGGTATGTTTGTGCTATAGAAAGACATTCAGGGATCGGGGCTTCATGCAGCAGAAAATACCTTGGTTTTATTATGCTTGACCTGAATTCTCAAATTCACTTGATATACTTTGCTTAGATAATGTCTCCAATATTGGCTACTTTCTGTAATTGACAATTCCATTCTGTACGATTTGGGCAACCTGCACACCGAAATGGGTTTTCAATCTACCTTTAACTATTAGCAAAAGTAAGCATCATTTCACTGGATATTGCCAAAGAGATATGAGTAGCAGGCCTACCTGAGCAGTCCTTGGAATATGGTACACTGCACATACGGCATTCTGGTTAACCAATGTGTCACCATTCACGTTTTCGATGTTGAACAAACCTTCACCAGCTTTAAACTAAGCACCCAATATGTGGGAGTAGTCATTGCCACCAGGGATTGAGTTATCATACTCGGGATCATCTGTCAGATAAACATACTGACTACCAACTCCAGTGTGTCCCTTGGTAGCTCCACCAATAACACCTGAAAGCAACATTTAAATCTCATGGAGGACAAATAAATGATCAAGAGGTCAAGGAGATGTGGACAGGTATTGTTTTTCCAGTAAGTCTACAAATTGAGTATGTGGTCCAATTACAATTTCCAGGTTGAATACCTTCGTAAACCAAGGACGCACCATATGGACACTGTATTCTCCCCCATATTGTGTAGGTTGTACCAAAAACTGTATTACTAATCGGAATTGATGTCCTCAATAGACAAGCATTACAAAAGTGTAACACTATATAAACTCTAGCCAAAATGTGTGATGTGAAGAGAGTAGAGCTACAAATTCATGATAAAAGAAATTATTTGACATGTGACAATTTAGTGTGTAAATGTTCGTCAAATAAATTAAACAATGACTTTCCTAAGTTAGCAACTAGGATGTTATTCGTTGGATAAATGGCAAATATGGTAACATTTCTCAATTAACACTTACCTTGTGTTTCCTCTCCGTCTGACAGAAGTTGGATGACTGACCGCCATGTTCTACCTAATGGTCCTACATCTGTAGTCTTTTCATCATACTCGTTCTATTTCACATATTATAAAGTATATCAAATATGTACATCATTATCTTATTGACTAGCAATAAAAAACTCTATGTGTTGAATTTAAATCTTCATTGAACCTAGACAGGTAGTTGGAAATTTGTATTTACAAAAACCAGGACCTCATTTTTGATTTCTTAATTAGAACATTTCATAGACTTAAACTTTCATAGGGGTATTTTAGATTGTTCGTCGGTGTAAATCAGAATTAGAGGTTTACCTGGAGAAATGTGTGGTGTCCAACCAGTAGAGTCCCAAGTGTGACCTGCCACAAGTGTGCATCCTACCACATCAATGGTCTTCAACATAATGAATGACTCACTATGGAGCGTGTAACATGGCTGATGACGTTCCTCTAGGTCTTTTATAAGGAATATCCATGGCAAGTGAACAGAACATCAGGGGGGTAATTCTAAAAAGATGACGATCCTTTTGTGACCATGTCATGCATTTAGAAACAACCATTTCAGAAACATTATTATTATACATTCACAGTGTTACATATGCCAATTTTACTTTAGAAATTATGTAGAAAGGTCACTTTCTATAATAGAAATGCACAATGGTCCGGAACTGAGTATTGGAAAGTATTGGCCATATAATAGCCCCCGGTCTATGAGCAACAATTGGGACGAACAACGGACCTAGTCCATGTAATTTAGATATTACTGCCCAGGGGATCGTCAAGGGAGAGCACTGCGGACAAGGTCACAATACTTCTGGGGAAAACCTTTCACCTAGACATAATCAAGTCTGTATATCTTAATGAGAAAATTAGGATGAAAACGAAAGTTAAAAATATTCCTAGTGAATCAATTTCTAGTGAATCTACACAACAGAGAGAGATGGAGGAGGATGGGGGTAAAGCGGGGTTGGGAGGAGAGATCAGGAAGTGCCACTAGTCTATCTTGCACCATCAAACTCGGGAATTCGGTGCTGCATCAAATGGGCGAAGCCAAATGGACCTTCCATGCAGCCACCTTAAATCAGTTTGGAGTTTGGGCTTAATCGCACATTATTACGAGGGTTGTCCCCCATGCATGTTGTATCTTTACTTATACATATTCTCAAGGATGCACATATTTTCTGTATTGTAGAATGAGGGTTTATGCGAGTTTATACTCTTTCTCCTATTGACCAGAAAAATTAACCAAACCATAACAAATAGTGTGAACAGTCCATTGGGAAACTATAGTTTAGATTCACCTACTTTCTGCGTTTCGTTTGTAAGGTAAACCTCCTTACATATATCAATAAATCTAGTAGTTGCTTTCTCTTACAGTATGGAACTATTGGTCTGGAAATCCAGGGACATCGACTTTGTTCGCTACTTTTACCATGTGAAAACTGCAACGTAATGTGTCATTGTTCCATACATAATCAGCTATATACTCATAAATTGATCATGTTTAGCAGATTGATAATGTGGGACTCATTGCACTGGACAACCATTATGAACATGTGGTATATACTTAAGTTGTTCTAAATGTGTAGGTACAAGTTATTTGTAATGGGATACTTTTGAAGTTACCTTAACCTAGACCTCTCCTCTATGGGGACGTTTGTACTATTTGCACTATAGGCCAATACTAGAGCATTGCCACTTGCAATAATCAGACATTCAATTTGTCAAGTGCATAATTCTGGAATGGGGAAATTAGACATGCACAATGAAAATGAATGCTAGACAATTGTGATGTGTTGCTTCTATAGACTGATAGATGGCAGCAGAGTGAAGGGATTATACCTTACTGCGGGTTAGATGAGGCTGATTCAGATTAAAGACTAGAGATGGCGCCATCAGCCACCTTTTAGTTCCAGGGACCTATACTGTCTAACTGTCATGGTGTGGTCTAGAGACGTGATATCTTATGTCTGAATCCTACAAACTAGACTGGAGTCGGTTACAAGAATCAATAACTGTAGCATTAATTGGTACAGATGTAAATGATTACTTGAAGGGTACTCGTTTCTATTGGTACTATTCTTGTTTCAGAAGCAACACGTTGGATTGAACGGGGTGATTGGTAAAAAAAAAGGGACTAAAATACAATTTCTCAGTAGGGGGTCATTTCATAAATAGAAGATGTGTCCATTAATTCTAGTACATTAATTCTAGTAAAGGCCTTCATTAGTTACATAAGTAGAAGAACCTTTACACTATTATCAAGTATTAATAGTCAATGAGATAGTTATAAAACCAACTTGATATTATCAATTTGACGTTAAATGTACTTGGTGTTTAGTGAAGAGAATGATATTATTGATAACACGTTGATCATTTTGCTGGTGTAATAACATGATACAGTACCTTTACATTTAAACATATTACCCGACTGAAATATAAAAGATTTGGATATGTCTCATGAAGCTGCAGTTGTTTAATATAAAAAAATAAAGGTATTTTATCAAATGCATGACTATTTTTTTCTTCTTTCTTTCTTTTCTTTTCTGTTTACTCTTAACGGATTCTATTGACAAGATTAAAATATACTTAGTCGAGGTTTGAGTAGTAAATGTTTATTGACTGTCAACCAATGTTTATTGACTGTCAACCAATGTTTATTGACTGTCAACCAATGTTTATTGACTGTCAACCAATGTTTATTGACTGTCAACCATTCTAAATATTCTTATAATTGAATATTAGGGAAGGCATGAATACCCAGAACGCATATTAAAGGACACAATAGACAAATGTTCAAAAAGACCAAGGGACAGTGGGTTTGGTATTGTCTGGGTTGTTTTAGGGCAGTATATATAATTGATATATTCAAAAACTCCACATCTATTTTGTCCTGCAATATTATTATGTCCTGCACTTATTATTATGTAACTGTATAAATCTCAACCCTTTAATCAGGCCGTATAGTGTATTCTACACACATGATGATAATCCATGTACCACATGAGGGTCATAAATAGGGACAATAGAAAATCCTCTGTATAAAACCCTCCTACCGCCACCATATTGGTTATAAACGAGGTGCTGATTAGCACATCCCTCACATTAACCCCTAAAATGCCATATTCTCTAAGTAGCAGCGAAGCGTCTGGGATGCCAAGATCCTCAACATTTTTTCAGGTTGGACCTACATATCTTATAGAAAATAAGCAAATTTTCATCTCCCCATCCCCCAAAACCTCTGGGCTACTCTGCCACCACTGATGGGGATTCTGAGTTCATTGGTCATCATGATACTCTACAGGTTTGATACCTTTTAACTCATCAGGAAATGTATCGTACCCGATGAGCATGCATTCAGGAGTGCAGCATACCAACAATTAACACCTCCTGGTCCTTACAGGGTTAACCACACCCTCTCTACAAGGACTGCAATCAGTGCTGCCACCTCCAGGCCCCATCTAGTATTCACAAGTGGCTATGGGACCTCATGAATTAATGCATGACCCCTGGGTGCCTGTATTCCAGGCATACATGCGGCCCGGGCAACCAGAACAAGGAGAGACCGGCATGTTAATTAGCACCGGAGTATGATGAGCACTCATCACCCCGGAGAGGCTCCTGGGCTTGATAATTAGGATATCCCATTGTAGGGTGCTAGACATGATAGCCTGGCTGGGAATTGCGTAATCAAGGTCAGCTGTTGAGAAGCTGGGGATCTGATAGTGGGTAAATATGGTTTCAAAATTAAGCCACCCTTCCATATTGTATTCTTTTTGTCTACGCCGCCTACCCAAGACTTACATTTTGAGGGGGTAAAAGGTCTGACAGTAAGGGTAATTGAAACAAATTGAAAAGGGCTAAAATAAAATTCACCGTTAAAGGTTCCAATGCAAAACTCCTTTGATGTACCGGTAGAGGGGACTTATCAAGGTCTCAGCTTATTTCTGAACACCCTATGGAAACGTGCAGAAAGTGCAATACTAAGCAGACTTACCATGTATTTTAATCAAAACTGGAGAAAGTACACTAAGATCTCAAAGGCACCTTCTAGAGAAAAGACCACAGGCCCTATCACTGCTGTGTGTAATGTAGACTCGATGAGTGATTTGCGCAGGATTTTGACTCAGATGATGAATGATAAGGAATGCGACATACATAATTTATTGGTGGATCGCTCAGCAGACATCAACACTTTTTTTCTCATATAGTTAGGGATCCAGCTCATCGAGATGGACTAGTGCTGGTGTTGAGAGCAGCACAAGATATCAGACATGGATCTGGGTAATTTGATAGTGCTGATAATGAATCTGAGGTGCGTATCTTCATATCTAGGTTGGAACAAGGTCAAATTAAAGGCCAAAGGTCAAAATTTGAAATTTACTATAGAAGAGTGAGAGAACTTACTTCCATTCATTAACACTAGAGGTCCTCAGTGCACAATGGATTTCCCATTCATATGTATCCTAAGTTGATTAGGACCCATTGCGATTGCATTGAGACCTTTGACCTTATATTTGACCTTGTTCCGACCTAGATATGAAAATACGCACCGCAGATTCGTTATCAGCACTATCGAATTACCCAGATCCATGTCTGATATCTTGTGCTGCTCTCAACACCAGGAGATTTTTAAATATTGATATTTGAGCTGGCTGGATCCCCAACTAATACAACGGCAGACAATAACAACTGCCCGATGGCCAATCACTGGAAGTTTTTCTTGCGGGCCAGTGACTATTCCATATAAATTCTTTAACAGTGGCCATTTGGTCAGTAGGATATGTCACAACACAATAATGTCTACTAGACTACTGGTTTGGGTGGCCCAAGGCTCGAAGTGCCAGTCACTAGATGGAAGATGGGCTTAAAGGTGGACGGAGGAGTAACAAATCTAATTACTGCCTTACACGTGGAGTCTGTGCCTAATGAACATGGACGTGGTTAGCACTGGATGGAATGTGGTGTATGTGGGCACTACTAACATAAGTGGGGGATCCACTGCCGCGAATTTGTTGTGAATGGTACCCGTGCGAGTCCTCTCACAGAAAACGTTCCAGCAGTGGACCAGCTGCTGTGAGAGACCTCATGCAATGCCCGCGCGGTCTGCGACTAGATTCGCAGGAATCAAAATAATTTGATATTTGCGAATGCTCTACGAGAAGACACGCACGGGTGCAAGACGCAAGAAATTCGCGGCAGTGGATCCCTAGCTTTACTGAGGAGGTATCCAGCACTGTTCAGGGACCTTAGTTATGAATGTAGGAGGTGTATGATGAGGTATCTCAAATCTAAAGGGTATCCTGGAGGTCATTTCTTAATGCACTACGATTGCACACAGGCCTATGACTTAAAATCTCAATGCTACTCCTATGGGGATTTCGGTACGACTCAGAGGGTGCAGTCGCAGTATGTTAAGAAATGGTCTCCAGATCAACAATGTGAAGGAAATGGGGATATTAGTTTGAAGGACATCAATATATTATCGGCCACAGGATGTGAATAGATGAAGTGTCCTGTCGTATTCCTTAGGGCTGTATTTTATGAATGCTATTGTTTTTGTCATCATATGTTATAATTCTTCCAAAATGCAATTTACGATGGTTCTATTTAGTAAAATATATGCCTGCATATTTGCCCTTTGAAAGGCTTTTCTATTTTAACTTTATTGCCCGACTTAATGTGACAGCGACAATATGAGAACACAATGTACATATCTGGGATGTAACTGTCGATGATATCCATTAAGGTCCTCATTTCGATCTGGTTAACATTTTAAGTAGGCAAAGCTTTACAGGTATGATGAGCAAAATCCCTGAGTAAGCATATTTTGGAAGTGAGTTTTACCGTAAATGATGAGAAACTAATAATTTCCTACACATGAATTATGGAATAAGTCTTTCATTTTTGATATCCAAGCAGAAGCGTAAAGCGTTGCCAATAAAAAACGCTTTGCAAGATGATAGTAAGCTAATGCTGACCTGCAACTTGACAACTAATGGTTAAAGTTGAATAAAGCACATTTGAAAGGGGTTAAAAATATAGGGTAGCAACATTACTTTCTAAACCTACTGATATTAAGCTATTGATATGGCCTTTATTCAATTATGAAATTGCGAAAGTTATTAATTGAATTTAGGCTGTGTTATTCCAGACATGTCTGCCAATGTATAACTACAGATATATCCCTTGGTGTTTCCTACAGCCCATATCCTTGAACTTACAGCTTTAAGCTGGACCTGGCCATGTGGGAGCACGTAAGGCCATATATCCAATATAAGCAGGTGTTCATATATATGCAAATGACCCAGGAGGTAGTCCTCTCTTCTCCCAAGATAGCAGAATCTGGTTTAAGGCCAGCAAGTCTTGGTGAGCCCGTCTCCCAGGGGGCCCATGGTATGGCCCTTTGGTTATTACATGGTCCAATGGAAGAGGATAGGAATAGCATGACATATTCTTATCCATATAAGTAGTGCAAGAGAAGATGGACAGAGATTTTGATATTTAGAGACAGGCAGAAACATAGAGAGAGAGAGATAAAGACAGAGAGACAGGAAAACATAAAAAAAACAGACAGACAGAGGAGATGCCTAGAACAACATGATAATTTTCTTTTCACACCACAAGGGCAGATTGAGAGAAAAGTAATCGGACAGACAGAGACTTACAGCCAGACCAATAAACAAATAGGTAGGGGGGGGAGAAAAAGGCTGAAGGCATAGTTTTACTATGGTAGAGGTAAAAGCATGCGGTGAGACCCGGGGTGAGACTCAAGTATGCATTCCACTGTAGGACACCAAGGATGGGTCTAGAGACTTGATATTCATGGAAACACAACTGAATAAAATCCATAAGCCACGACTCGCTATAGAAGACCAAGAATGATGCATAAGAAAGGATCGAAACCCGGAGATCAATTTAATGACTTTTCCCCATAATACCGCTAATTTTGCCTGCAGGGCGGAAAACTGATCACTGTTTTGACCACTGATCATGAACCCCAAACACATTCTCTGTACATGAAAACCGACAGAAGGACTGTGAATCTGGCCCTGGTAGACCCAGATGAACACGGCTTGAAATTGGTCATCGATTCTCCTGTTACTCTTGTCAGTAACTTTGTCATTTCCTGCCAACATACCACATTCCCTACTATCCCTACTCCCAGGGCCATGGTAATGTACAACCACTATCTGTGTAAATAGAGGCTATCTGAGGTTTTCAAGTTAGTTAGACCTGGAGGCTGACACTCTGACTGCGATTTTGATCAGAAGGCCCTTATCTGTACCAAACACACATTAGATTCCGCTTATCCCGAATGTGTCAACATTGCTAATGGAGAACTTATTTTCTACAGACAATGTTCTTTTTACACTGATGGACATGGTTTCTGATGGTCAGCCTCTATGGGCGTTACTACTGATATTGCACTTTTACACAGAAAGGAGTTGTACAGGAACCCCCATACACAGGTATAGGGTTTAGGGGACGCAGACACATTTTTAGACACTGGCAATCTGGATTCAGAGTGATGAACAGCTGAGGACAACCACACAACATCCTTTTCTCAAATATCAGAAACCCATATTGAATAAAAGAGAAGCTAAGATTTACGTACTTGTAACGTGTACGACAAAGTCTAGCCTGCCGTTTCCTATTATTCTACACATACACATTGCTGTTCACACGGTGATCTTAACCTCTCTATTATCACAATCAAACCAAGACATCTAACTCTTTAGAATAAGCATTAAATGTGTGCAATGGCAGAGTCATCGCGTCGACAACTCCTATACCTCTACACTACTCATTATGTTAGTATTCACATATATCTTAGGCAGCTACTTTTTTATGTGTATGTTATTAGAAAGATAATGAAATTTCAACCAGTTTGACGTCAGTTATCCTAGAATATTTGCCACTGTAGGCACTATCTTCGATAGGTAGTACAGGAGACCATTTCTAAGGCACTACGACTGCATGCACCACTACGATTTGAGGTGTCTGGTAAACCCATTCCCCTGATTGACTACTGGCTAATAGGTTAATGGATCAATAGTTTATGGTAATATTCATCAATCCAAGGTTCCTCACGAAGGAAGATAGGAAAATTTCGATGTAAAAAAAATGTAGCAGTGCGGGTCTAGCTTCCTATATCAGGGACGGTTAGCACAGATATCACTTTACTTACGGTGCATTGGGGGAGCACAATTCCATATTAGCCATACCTTTAATACATGTGTGGTACTATATAGAGTACAACAGAACTTACCAGGAGGCCATTTCCTAAGGTACTACAATTGCACACAGCACTACGACTGCAAAATTCTAAGGCTATTACTATAGGAATTTTGGTACGACTAGGATGGTGCAGTTGTAGCCTGTTAAGGAATAGCATCTAGGTGTTGTTTCCACTGTCTGTGGTGAATGACAATCAAAATATGGGGCAACCTCCACACTGCTCCACATGGAATGGACTGTGTTCAGACTTCTTACCAGCAGTGAAAACTGGGCTATCATGAAGTTATTCTAAATCACCAATTAAATTTTTATTAACATGTGCATGATTTACATAAAAGGTTAGCTTACAAGTCATATTTTTGAGTAAATTGAAGTTCTTTTTGCCTACACGCTTCATGCTGCAGATATACAAAACATAAGCCTTACCTTGGATCGACTTTTCAGGAGCTTAATTCAAAACATCCTGGGATCCCAACCCCAGCGATCTTAGTGTAGGCACATATCATAAGACCTGGCTGGTCTACCCTATGTAATGCAGTGGTTGCAGGCCTGTCAAGAATAGCTAGTCCTGGGATCACTTCACTATTCCATTTCCACCACTAAGATCACTGTGATCTTAGTGAAAGAAATGCATAGTGGTTTCACCTGAGTACAAGAGCACTTACAGGGAACACTCCTGATCGAAAGAGTGAATAGCCTGCTGCATACATAAAGAGGGGAGGGAGGACGTTTGCTGAGTGTCCTTGAGGGCTCTTAGGGCTACTCATGCGTTAAGTGCACTGTGAGGTAATTCTTCCCTTCTCTCTCTTTGTCCTGGGGGGAGGGCACAATGCTTCTAATAAGCAAGTATAAATCATACATTCATGGGAACAATTCTTGAATACTGTACGGGGGTCAACTGCACCCTGTGCTCTTTTGTTAGCCCATACGGGGACGGGAAACGATGGTATAAGCACTCTTGTGAAGAAGAGTGACTCCACAGCTATTCCTTTATTTTGGGACTCTTACCCAGGTGCCTAGTCAGTTCTTCTTGGAATAGTGTAGGAGGGCTGAGGCTAAGATCGATGCGATCTTAGTGCTGGCTAGGATATGTGAACCCAGTCAACTCTTAAGATCGCTTAATAGGATAAGGCTGATTTATTCCTAAGATCGCTGGGGTCGTGATCCCAGGATGTTTTGAATTAAGCTCCAGATATATTGTACAATGGGGCCTAGTACTCAGTACTAGGTAATTTAGGTAAATACAAAATAGATGTCTTAGGTATTGTCTCAAAATGAAAACTACTGGAGCTGTGGGTGGCCCCTTGGCAACTCTAATCAAATTGAAAAGGGTTATCTACAAGGACAAAATATGTCAGATCCTTGAGCAGCTAAGAGATGGTACACTGAGTGATACTACAAGCAGTGAAGAATAAACAGATGATGAAGCAGATGATGAAAAGTCAGTGCAGGGACTTGGGCAAGGCAATAAATAATCAAAGCAGCAAAGGGACAGGAGGTCACATCGCAAAATGGGATGCGGTGAAGACAACAAAGAAAGCGGGTCAAAACAAGCAACCGAAGATGAAGCCCCGAACTAAGCTGAAATATAATCCCTCCTTCATTTTATTAGAAATGGTGATTATGCCCATATTACAATGATCAAATCAGGTTGTGCAATCATCTATCTTATTATGAATGCTTCTTGTGTTTAAATGACATATATTCATAAAGGAGGGACTCATTTTGAATTACTTGTTGCATAATACCAAATGCTTGTAACTGTGACATATGGAATATCAATATCTATATTAGAAATAAAGTAAATTCACTGAAAAAAAGCTATATAGTGTATTGACACCTCCTATTTAATCATGAACATATTGACTCTTTGTGCCATTTGTAGACCATAAAATATGATTGGATGTTACTCTCTGCTCACAATTGTAAGTCCTTTCACTCTAAGCCAGATAACATCTCTGTCATCCCTTGAATGGTGCATCCATACGGGTCTTTTCTAATCACAACAAGGACACTTCCACCTATCGTTTCATCCTCTTTCTGTCCAATTTTACTGACAATTGTTATTTCTAAAGCAAAAGAAAGGTAAGGGATCAGCCAAAAATTCACCTTTATAAGATGTACAAAGGTGTAGGGCACACGTTGATATACTTTGTTGGGGTCCAAATGCTTTTATTTTGATGAATACTAATGTTGTCTCTCGGCAAGTGGTGGAATTTTGCCATTATTTCTAAATGACTGGGCGTTATATGGGGTTGAAGCATGTCGCCTGCCCAAGCCCTATGTGTGTTACTCCTGCTCAAAAATAGATTCTGCTGCTAAAACTCACTCTCCTGTCCATCAATTATCAAAATGTGTACTTATGATATCCTTCTGAAAGATTATACACTCCTGCATCTTCCTACAGTATTTGGTTATGATCCTAATACTTTAAGTGTCTATTTGAGTGTGGAAATTCCAAAAATCTGCATCGGACCCAAAGATTTATCCCACTTTTTCACATCTCATGTCCCTAATATTGTAAAGATTACTGTTTTTTGTGGCTTTTATGATAGATATACCCCTCACTTTTTCAAAACATGTGTTATATGTTACCTACATGCAGTTATTTAGCCCCACTAACCCAATCAATGGGGGAATTTGAATTTTGAGCAGAGAGTAACACCTAATAGAAACATGTTTTAATTTTGTTGAGGAATATTCATCAAACTCCACCTACTACTGTTTCATTTGCTTGTTATGGAGTCCTCCTAACCTATTTATGTAGATTTGTGTACATAATTTGCAATTTGTGCTATTTGGGGGGTGAAATTAATTTTGAGCAGGGAGTCACATGTTACTCCCTGCTCAAAAAGTCAAATTGTGGTCCAACTTGTGATCAGTTCTTTCACAAACTACTGCTAGATATGGAACAGATGGTAGTTGCATATTAAAGTATGCATATTGAAGTTAATATGGATGAATGTTGGTGATTATTTGACAGATAGATTTGACAAAGCTAGATGAAAATTGGGGTTTGATCACCAATTAAATTTTAATTAACATGTGCGTGATTTACATAATAGGTTAGCTTACATGTCATATTTGTTGAGTAAATTGAAGTTCTTTTTGCCTACACCCTTCATGCTGCAGATATACAAAACATAAGCCTTACCTTGGATCGACTTTTCTGATATATTGTACAATGGGGCCTAGTACTCAGTACTAGGTAATTTAGGTAAATATAAAATAGATGTCTTAGGTATTGTCTCAAACTGCCTATGTTTGCTTCCACTGATTTTATTCACCAAGAAGCAGAGTTACCTTAACTTGTATCCAGAAGACAATATCATGTAAGAGTACAGGGGTACAGGCGAGCAGCAAAACCTTGATTTATAATTTGAGAATAGACAACAATTTTCTTCATCGAGACTATCTGTTGTTCTATAATGCACGAACAGATGTTTTTTGTATTGAGAGAATGGAACCAATTAACACCAGAGGTCAGGAATATTGAAACTTTACCCATGTCTTTTAAGATTTTAATGAAGATTTGGCTGGCTAACACAAACTGTCCAGCTATAATAATACTGGCATTTAGGTATTATACCTTTATTGTCTTGCCACTACCGTATTGACTTATCACTATAACATTTCATTTCACTCTGAAAGAGTTTCGGGATTTGGGGCATGGGTCAGGGCACCTTAAGATGGGTAGAAATGAGCCAAAAATGGCCGACTTTTTGTTCCAAAAGTTCTTTACTGTTTGAGGTTAATGCTGATGTCAAGTTATGCTATATGATAGATTACATGTCGTAGCACATGCCGGACTAATCATTTATAGTGGGAATCATGTTATCTAAGAGAGATACATATTAGAAGAAAAATAGGTCCTCAAAATTTTGTGAAGCTTCTAGCACTCCAATGCTAAGCCTATGGGAGTGTCATTTCAGAGTGTCATAATTTCCCGCCATGGTGTCACTGTAGTGCAGGGTTCTCCAAAGGTTCACTAGTCAACCCCTTAAACACCAGAATGCCAGTGTTTTATTAGTATTACAAAATTTCTAATATCATAATTATGAGCAAGAATATCATTTTGATAATCATAACTAAGATACTCATTGTTCCCTTATTTTTTCATCCCCCTCGTCATGTTTTTTTTTTGCTAATTATGCAATGCTTAAGGTATATAATGGAAAATCAATTCATTTTTGCTGGGCCATTTACAGTAAAATTGAAGGCCTATATATTTCCTACCAATTTTCAGATGACTTTGATAGTTACCTTGCCATGGCATTTAAGCAAAATGTGATTAAATCATAGTTTCTGTGCAGTGCCACATGCCCATATGAAATTAAGAAGGTGGTAAACAAGAATTGGACACACTTAAAAGGCCTACTGTGAAAACCATTCAAAAGGTCAAATTCAAGGATGATGAGATTTTGAGAAATTAGCTCAAACTGATGGACACTTGTATAAAAACACACCAAATGAAAACTACTGGAGCTGTGGGTGGCCCTTTGGCAACTCTGATCAAATTGAAGAGGATTATCTACAAGGACAAAATATGTCAGATCCTTGAGCAGCTAAGAGACGGTACACTGAGTGATACTACAAGCAGTGAAGAAAAAAAAGATGATGAAGCAGATGACGAAAAGTCAAAGCTAGGACTTGGGCAAGACAACGATGAACCAAAGCAGCAATGGGACAGGAGGTCACGTAGCAAAATGGGATGCAGGTGAAGATGACAAAGACAGCGAGTCAAAACAAGCAACCGAAGATGAAGCCCAGAACTAAGCTGAAATATAATCCCTCCTTAATCTTATTAGATATGGTGATTATATCCATATTACAATGATAAAATAAGGCTGTGCAATCATCTATCTTATTATGAATGCTTCTTGTGTTTAAATGACATATTCATCAAGGAGGGGATCGTTTTGTATTACTTGTTGCATAATACCAAATGCTTGTAACTGTGACATATAAAATATCAATATCTATGTTAGAAATAAAGTAAATTAAATAAGAAAAAAAGAAGCTATATATTAGGGGCTATGCACATGGCAATCTTTGATGTACCCCATCAAGGTGGTTGTATTTATTTTCTTAGCCATAGCGAGAATATGTAATCAGAAAGATTTACTAAAAACTTTAAGATTAAAGATTGTTTAAGTAAGCTACCTGGAGTTCATTTCTTAACACACTATGACTGCTGTCCTTCAAGTTGTAGTGAAAAGCCTTGAGTTAAAGTCATTACAGTATCATGCATTAGTAACCCATAATGCCTGCACCAGTACGACTGCTCTACCAAACCTATTGTAATTACTGCATAGGTGCTGATCGTACAGAGCAGTCGTAGGGCCTTACCTACGATAGCCTGGCTTATTTTTGGCAGTTTTAAATCGAAATGAATGTGTGTAGTCGTAGTACATTAAGAAATGGCCTCCAGGTGTGGCCTGTGCAACCTGTGCTGATGTTTCTTGAACAGATTTGGTCCCTGCTGAACGTTGCTTCCCTTGTGCCCAGTGTCAGTTTTGTTCCTGGTGATGGTGTCATTCCCTTCTTCATGCCCTCTGCAGCCCTTGTGATTGGTGTTGACGTCATGACAGGTGCAAGTGTCGTGGCCAGTTTGAACGTTGTGACGGGTGTGGATTGTGTGATTGGTGTGGACATTTGTAACCGGTGTCGATGTTGTGACTGGTGTCAACGTGGTGACTGGTGTAGACGTTGTAACCCGTATGGGACTTGTGACTGGTGCGGGTGTTGTGACCGCTGTGAGTGTTGTGCCTGGTGCAGGTGTCATGATGGGTGCCGGCCTAATGCCTTGTTTCGGCCTTGTGCCTGGTGCTAGTTTCGTGCCTGGTGCGGCCTTCTTACCAGGTGAAGATTTCGTTCCTGCCGCCAGCCTCGTGACAGGTGCAGACCTTGTTCCCAGTACAGGCCTCATACCTGGTGCTGGCCTTGTGCCTGGTGCCAGCCTCTTGGCTGGTGCCGGCCTCTCGCCTGGTGCCAGTCTCGTGCTTGGTGCAGGCCTGGTGCCTGGTGCCAGTCTCATGCCCGGTGCTGGTCTTGGAGTTAATGATAAGAAGGCCTCCACAGCCTCTGTTAATTCAACATACCCTGGAGGCCATTTCTTAACACACTACGACTGCTGCCCTTTAAATCGTAGTGAGAACCTAATAATTTGGCCATAACAGTACCATGCACTAGTAGTCCTTAATGTGTGCACCAGTACGACTGCCCTACTGAACCTGATGCAAAATACTGCATAGCTGCTAATCGTAGTGAGCAGTCGTAGGGCAGTTCCTATGATAGCCTGGCTTATGCTTGGCAATTTTAAAGCATAGTGGCTGACACCAAGTGTGAGACACTTAGATTTAGCAACTGCTGCATATTTACAGTGTTTACAGGGTTGGTGACTAACGCCACATTTAGGACATGTTACCAACCTGTTCTGTCTAGGTGTTTGATTAGGTTCATTGTTCAGGGATGGATTGACGAATGTATCTGACCTAAAACCACCACCAGAATGGTGCCCCGATGTTGCCATGACTGGTTAGTGTGGGAATGTAGGTCTGCAGTCACAATACTCTCAAAAGAATTAAACTGGGTTTCGGTTCAGGTTCTAGATTACATTCTTAAAGTATCCTTCCAAAAGTTTCCGATGTGGCAATATGAGAAGAGAGAATTCATAAGTGAAAAATCTAAATTCTATCTATAACAGTGAGAAAGTTATTCTCATTTTCTATTGTCACAGTATATATAATCAGGGAAACAGATAATGCCAATGAGCTAGGCAGATATCTGCAACATTTCCCATAAATGTAAGGCATACATTTGAAATTTCTTATATTACAGGGTGGTGTTGGGGCAGAGTAAAAAGGTAAATAGAGGTAAGGCAAGAGGTAAACACTGTAATTCAGCAGCTCTGGCACTGTTCTATATATCACCATATATAAAGCACAAGCCCAAATTCTGCTGATCCTATATAAGTTATAATAGGGGTCCATCCTCATATATAAGACGCACCTTATACACAAGGCATTATGGTAGTATCCTATTCACCCAATGTTATTTCAAGCAAAACAGACCTGTTTATAAATAATGACTTTCAATCAAGCCAAACATACATACTGAGTCATCTATTGCTAGCTCGGTAGAATTTACACAGACCTCCAAATCAATTTGTCCGGCCCCATCCACATAATGAAAATTATCCTGAACCCCTGCTAAGAAGCAACTCTTTTTCAAAATGCCCCCTCCCACATGTCCGCCGACTCCCTCCCACGCCAAACTTCAGTTCACTTATCACTTAGCTTCTGGCAGGGAACCTTATCAAGCTTCATCAGTTGTGTCATCTCATCCCAAAGCTGTAGATAATTGACAATATCGGTTGGTGGTAGGGGGTACCCACTATGGTAGATCTTGAGAGCACATGCCAGTGCCAATCGATGGGTGTGGTTGAGACTGTTGGAGTATCTAAGCCCTATTGATCCCTTCACCTCAGTTGCCCCACAAGTACGCCCAACTACCATCCTTTGAGTAGCTCACACTCCCCTCTGAGCAGCTTAGTTATACTCTCAGAAGGTTGAATCTCTCCCCTTTAGCCTGAGGTTCCCTGACCTGCATGACCATAAGCGTCATATGTTGTCCCTATACATGCTCCCTCTCTCTCTCTCTCTCTCTCTCTCTCTCTCTCTCTCTCTCTCTCTCTCTGAACTGCTCAGGTGCTATCAGACATACTGAGCTGCTACCCACTACACCATGCCTCCTGATCAGCTTCATTTAACCTGCCCAGTGTGCTCATACCTCATAAGGTGTTCAATTGTGAGCTCTGGAGTTCATTTCCTTATGTCCTGTGATTGCACACAACTGCAAATGCCAGTGCTATTTCTTTTTGAATTTTGGTATGACTTTGAATGAACAGGCTTGTGTCTGTTCATCCTAAGTCACATGCACACTGAGCATAATCTGGGTTGATTGACCATCTGGGTTGATTGACCCAATCAGTGGAGTGCATCTGGTGTGAAGAGTTGTAAGCATTGCCAAATGAGGTTATTCAAAGTACTTTCAAGGTAGCCAGCAATTCATCCTTCATAAAATTATAAAGGATGAATGGATTCATATTTTAAACAAAATTAGCACCATTCACTCCAACGTTTATTCCAACACTCTCTTTCCAGCCACTGACTTGACTTCTCTGTTATTCTCTGTGCATTTAAATGTTACCTGGTTCCGTTATCAGATATACTAGTAATATTAGGTGTTGAGCTATACCTAGATATAAAACATGGAGGCACAGAAATTCCATAGTCTAACATACAATTTGTGTCATATAAAAGGATCTTTAGTTCCCGGAACGGGCACCCCTAAGCTTTTCCTCTTTTTTAACCAAGGTTTGCGCAGTCAGCCACTTAGGATGCAAGAATGTCGATCAAGGCTCTGTTTTATGGTGGGAGGTGAAGTGTGAGCTGTACTTCCACTGAAAAAAGGTCTTCCTCTTCAGTGTTACTACACGCTCCCCCGCATTGAGTCTCTTTTCTCAGCATTGTTGTTCAGGGCTAAATGTATCTTCACCAGTCCCATCCCACAGCCCTTATGCCACTTCTTTTTCACTCATGGAGGCTCAATTAAGACAGCAAGGCAATACTGCATTGATTCCATTTTGACAGATCAAATTTCCTTGAGCATTCTAAGATAGAGACAACTGGAGATATGTATCTTAGAATGCCTAAAATATTGTAGCTTTCTACCCCTCGATGTTATATCGAATCTTTCGATAAACAACGAAGAACAACTATTCAGGTTCCAGTTAAAACTTTATTGTCTAATAACACATAGGCATCAGCCGTTCTCGATCACAGTTACAGGTGGCAGAGTTTGAACTCTATAACAGGTTCGACACTAGGCCTTCTACACAGCTAAAAATATTTTTCTTGATTTAAGAAAATAAGATAAATTATCTTACGTGGCGGACAAAACTACCAGTTTTAAGAAAATTAAAAATCTTAAAACTGGTAGTTTTGTCCATCAGGTAAGATTATTTAAGATTCCAAGAAAATTATTTTTAGCTGTGTAGTGTCTACAGTTGATATTCCACATACACCTCCTCTGTGCAGCAGCACAGAGGAGTACTAGGATATGGTAGCCGGGCAGCCGCAAACCATCGCTCACGATGGTCAGTCGGGGCTGGACTGACCCTGAGGAAGGCCGTACAACGGCCTTATATACACCGAAGTCAAGGGCCACGTGACCAAGTGGTGATGTGGCGCTGGACTCCAGCGCCCCCAGGCGTCGGGCAATAGAGGTGCTCTCGATGTCGCCCACGAGGACCACGAAGGTACCTCGAAGACGACGCGGGACCACCACACCACCCCCCACTAGACTGAAACGAGGTCTCCGAAAATTCAGAGACCCCGGATCAGTCTAAACAAATAGATAATAATATGAACTACTGGATCTGTCGACATAGTCGACAGAAACAGTAGAGGAATATGTATATAAATAGTTTCTACTGTACTGTAGAAAAAAAATTATTATCACAGTTAATTTATAAGGCGTCGCTCCCTCCAACGTAGGAGACCAGTGTCGAAACACTGCTTCACGACCTGCTCCTGGTCGATCCGAGGGAGGCACGACCGGGTATGGTAACCAGGGTCATGTCGTTTCCTCCCTGTCTCGTTGAGAAGCTCCTTCCAGCGTAGGAAGCCCATCCATAGTGTACAGTACGACTATGATGGTCCTTCGACCGTGAGGCCGAGGATGTGTGGCACCACCGGGTCCTAAGACCTGGGTGGCGTCGGATCCACACAGCTTCGCAGGAAGGTCCGGGGACTGGAAAGGTACCCCCACTCGTGGAGGGTACACCGTCGTCTGGGAACAAGTTCCCAGGGGTTCCGTGCTGACATCGAGACTCTGTCCGATGTCAGCGATCCAAGCTGGAGAGGAGGAACAGTAGAGTCATACTACTGATCCCCCGAGATGGACCCTGTAGCGGCGTCGATTTCAGCCTGCTCCCCGTCAGTGCGTTCCTCCTCATGTGAAGCACTGGCGGCTAGCTGGCCCGAAAACGTCGGCGACTCCGGCAATGGAGCCACACGGTCCATTGTCGTACTCCAAGCCTCGTTAGAGGTCTCGGGTGCATCCCGGGAGTCCCCCTCAGCATCTGAGTGGAGAACGGCCGAGTCTGCTGAGTCGCTTCCGTCGTCGTCGTCGTCGCTCTCCCGACCTTCATGGTCGTCCTTGCCTCCCTGGTCAGGGGGAGCCGTTGGAGAGTGACCGATGACATCGACGTCCCCGTCTATATCCATCGACTGTTCCACCGCGGCAGGTTCTACTGCTTGGGCGGAAGCCGATGGGTCCGGGCAGACAGCTACGTTCGCCGGGGCCAGAGGAATGATGCCCTGAAGATCCGGATGGATCCCCGGTGACACCACTCTCTGGACCGGTGGCGGCGTAGGCTCGGTGGTTCCCGAGAGGGTTATCAAGGGAACCGAGGAGGAAGACGGGGCTGCTGGTGGGTAGACGGAGGCACCGAGAGACCTACCCGGGGTGTCAGGATTTGTCTGAGCCGCCAGCGTCCTGACGTCAGGAATCACTCCACTCTCGACGAGGTACCTCTGCGCTTCGCGAGAGGGCTCGGTTCGAACAGGCTTCAGGGTTCGGACGCCATGGTGTTTGTCCCTCATCCATTCCGAGAGTTGGACCCCGAAGACTCTAAAGAATTCGCGGTCGATTTCCTCCCAGCCTTCTATGATACTATCCCTCTTGGTAATATCATATTGGGCCTGTGCCTCAAAGTTATTGAGACGCGTTCCGACATCGGTCAGACGAGAGTCCATCTCCATCTGAACGGTCTGGCGCGCCTCATTCCTAAGAGCCAGAAGGAGCTCGTTACAGATGGCCATGTTCGTTCTGTCGAACAGGCCGAACAAGTAGGCACTTGCTTCCTCACGAAATGCCTCACCGAACTTGTCGATAGCAGGGCTGCCCATCATTTGTAGGAGTCCCTTACAACGTTCCACAAACGTCTTCGGGACCCCACGTTCGACGCCATCGCCGTAGGCAGGCTGTGCCAACTCCCAACGCAAGGTTGCTGTTGGGGTGTCGGTGCCTGTCACGACGTTGGAGAAGCTAGCTCCTGCTGCCGAGGTCAGTGTCGCACCTCCCACATGAACATGCGGCGTGGCAGCTGGGGTGCTGTCCTCCGCCGCCGCAGGGGGTTTGACAGGGGGAGATGAGTTGGTGGTCACCTTGGGTTGCCGATCACGACCACTCCGGGATTCCACCGTCTTGCCTCCAGTTTTAGCACCACTGGTGCTTGGTTTGGCTGAACCGGTCGAAGCAGTCTTCGACTTTTTAGGAGCCGGGGCCGGGGCGGCTTTCGGTGCCTTTTCGGGCTTCGAGGGGGCAGCCTGCAGCTTAGGCTTCTTAGGTTCAGTTGAACCGGCAGACTTCCCAGCTTCTGTAGAGTGGGGCCTCTTGTTCCCACTCGTTGAAGCTGTCGGTCCTGGGTCCCGAGGACGACTGGCCTCCCGCTTCTTCCGTTGCTCTACCCTGAACTCAGGGTAGGCACCGTAGAAAGCGGGCATCAGCTCCGGTCTGATATACAGGCGCTTCGTAGACGGGGGTGCGGGGGCCATCCGCATCCAGTGTCTAGTCGGCGCGCCTGTTTTCTCATTCCGTTCGCACTTTCCAACCAGCGTCTCCACTAGTTGGATAGCGCCCTCGGCGTTGTACTTATGGGGCTGCTTGTACGACTTAAGATGACGCGCCATCAAGCCCCTTCGTGAAGTCACGAAAGGAGGAGAGGTCGGGTCATCAGGGTCCTGATAACATGGAATGGTCTTTTCCACCTTAACACAACTGAACTGCGGACGGATGGCTCGATGCTCTTCAACCAAGTGTCGAGCATACCTGCCGTCCGTCGCGTATACGCGAGGGGGGAACCCCTTACATGTGCAGTTCTCGAAAGCACACTGCTGCCCTGGATTGAAGATGCGCCATGCGAACCCAATCCGCTGTCGCTCGGGCAGCGACACCCCCGACGAGTCTGAGGCATTCGTGATATTCTCGATCATCGAGACATACCAGTCAATGGCATGACTATCTTCCGAATACCATTCCTCGTCGTCACTACCATCCTTTCCGACGAGACTAGGGAGTACCACTTGACCATTCTTGCGGTAGTCCTGAAGCTTTGTCAGTGGCCTGTCATCGACGTACTCAGCACGTCGTTTGGCAGTGATCGCTGACAGTCGCTTCCACTCGTCGACAGCCCTGGCCGTGTCTGGGGGTGAGGATACGGTGCTCTCCACGGCACCGGCATCGACCTCCGACGGCTCGGTTCCAGGTTCCGGTGGAGCAGTAGACTCGCTACTCCTCTCCCGGGCCGGAGCCTTCTTGGCTGCGGATTCCTTTTTGCTGCCTTCCTTCTTGGGCACCCTAGGGATCTTGAAATCTTTCAAGGTGTCCTTGGTTGCCTTTGATTCAGTGGGCTTCTTGCCCTTAGAACCTGAAGGGGTAGCACTTTTCGATGGAGCAGGCGTCGACGGCTCGTCGACCTCCATCTCATCGGGAGAAGAATCTCTCGAGGCGGCAGCAGCTGCGACCTTCAAGTCGCGTTTCTGCTGCTTAGCTGCCTCTTTCGCCTTCCGGCGGAGCTCCTTCTCCCGCTCCTGGGACTCGGCCAAGGCTTTCTGTGCATCCTCGATCTGCTTCAGAAGGGCTGCACTTTTAGCCGAGGTAGACTCGAGCTCTTGCTCGGGTCTGGTCCTTTTGGACTTCTTCTTCTTCTTCTTCTTCTTCTGCGACTTGTGGCTCGCCGAAGAGCTGTACCCTGATTGCTCGTCGGACGAGGACCCCATGGTTCTTCCTGAACTGCCGGGTTCCACCAGGGAGAGAAGACTCCGGGTCTCGAACCGTACTCAGACGGGACGAGACGTCGAAGAGAATCTTCGAGGTTTTTCGATCCGCACTCTGGCGGGTCGAAGCCTCGAAGGTGCCTTCGATGTACCTCGAACCGCACTCAGGCCGCTCGAGGGACCGAAGACTGGAGCCTCGAGAGAACACGAACCTGCGCTCACGCAGGTCGTGTCCCTCGACACTAGGCGGGGAGACCTCCTACACTCAGGTAGGAAGTCCCCAGACGGAGGGTACCAGCTGGAATAAGCTAGGCTTAGTCCAGCTTATCTGCGTCCGACTCTCACGAGAAGGGCGCAGATGTGACCTCCGTGGTGGGCGACGCGGCCTTTTATCCCTGTGGCGCACACCTCTGATTGGAGGAAGGGCCTACGTGACCGAGGAGGGCGAGCCCTATTGGTCCACAGCGCATCACGCCATGACCAAATAAGGTAATGCTCAAAAACTAGAACGACTCACTCTCCCCTCACCGTCACGCTCTGGTTCTTCAGTCGCAATTTTTGCATATGCCGTTATTTCCTATGCGGTCTATGGGTTCCAACACTATTAACATGGATAATTTGGGCACCTCCCCCTTCATCAGACTACCGGGATTTAAAAAAAAAATGGTTCCAATATGGATCTACCCTTCGGGCAGAATCCACCAGCCTATGCTGGGAACCCCTCCACACAGTCAAAATAAAAGACGGACGCCCCACATTTCCATGTCTCTAGCATCAGGTTGTCTCAAACTAAGAGACAATCGCATGACTTCTCGTTGTGTAATTTTTTATTCACCGTCGGCCTCACATCCACAGACAGATTTACTCAAGAACCGCACCCGTTATTTTAAAGCCTCGTTAAAAACACAGGTTAGTAAAGCTGCTGCTTAGTATTGTACTGAGTAGGGTTTAATCTAGGACTTTTCCTGATTTTAACCTTTACTACAGGAACGAGTGTTGAGCCTCGGGGCGGGTTACTATCACCCCCTCCTAGCCCGCCGTCCTTTGATGTGGCCGGGCCGACCGGGCTATCAACCCGTTTCTGTCGGCGTCTGCCTCCCATCACTTGTGACGGTGTGGATGTAGGAGCCAGAGTGTTTGCTCTGGATTTCCTTTCATCCTCGACACTCGCTGACCGTTCCTTTGATGAGCCTTGGCGCTTAAGCCTCGCTCGAGTCATAGGTCCGGACTGGAGTGACTGATCCTTGACTTCAATCGAGACGTTTCGATGTGAAGTTTGTTCAGTCGTTCGCACCTTCGAGGGGGGGCCGGTCTTCCGACATCCCTTCAAAGGCGGTTTAGATGCTTTCGACTTATCTCGACGGGCCGGTCGACCACGGCGCCGCTTTGATGGTTTACTGGCATCCAACACCTCCACCTCGCTCAGTTTTCGAGCCTTTTGCTGTCGTTTTCGATGACCCTGCGTAGTTAGTTTTTTAGACTGAACTTCTGGCCGCGACCTTTCGATCTCTATTTCGACCTGTCCAGAAACAGACTTAGCCCTTTTCGTAGCCTTACGAGAAGGTGAATCATCATCAAGTCGTGGTTGCAACAACTCGACAGTTTGTGATAGCTCTACGCCCAACCACCGGCGCACTCTATCAACATTGCTCTTTTGCAACCGTCCGCGGGATGATCGAAGTAATAATGTCGACTCAGAGAGGACAGAATCTACTACGAACGACCCATCCCAGTTGGGGGCAAGCTTCATAGCTGCTTGGGGGGTGTGGTACCTCACCACCTGTTCCCCAACTGAGTATCTTCTCTGCTTTAGCCCATAGTCATACCCGACCTTCTGGCGTTCCGCAGATTTACCTAAGTTTTCCCTTACCATGCTATAACTCTCCCTCAATCGGTAACGAAGTTGTTTCACGAAAGTGACGGAACAAGGGACTTCGAGTGGGTTCTCGATTGAGCCGAAAATCACATCCGCTGGCATGAGAATTTCTTCCCCGAATACCATCATATTTGGACTGCATCCAGTAGAACTGTGCTCAGAGCTGTTATATGCGGACACCACATATTTAGCCTGTTCATCCCAGTCGTCCATATGTTTGTCTACCAACATAGTCAGACTCTGGATCAACGTTCTATTGAACCTTTCCACCTGACCATCGCTCTGTGGTCTGTATGGATTGGTTCTCTGTTTTACAATCGTCAAATATTCACACATCTCAGAGAAGAGTCGAGATTCGAATTCTCGACCTTGGTCGGAATGCAGAAGCAACGGGACTCCAAAGGTCAAAACCCATTCGTCCACGAAGGCCTCTGCACAGGTCTCTGCCGTGTGATTTGGTAGGGGAATAGCGCGTACATACTTGGTGAAGTAATCCTGGATTACTAACATGCAAGTATTCTTGTTTGGCGTGGGTGCAAATCCCGAGATGATATCCATAGCTTTCCTCCCGAATCTCACCCCGAACAACTCTTGGTGCAGAGGAGACTTACCCATGCCCTCGCCGGGCTTTACCAGGCAACAGGTAGGACAGTGCCGAACCCAACGACCTATGTCCTTTCCCATTCCGGGCCAGTAATATCTCCTTTTCACCTTTTCGAGCGTTCGTTTACGACCAAAATGTGCCGCTGTTCGATGTCCGTGGCAAAAGGAGAGTACCTCACCCCTCAGTTGGCGTGGTACAACTACTTGAATCGTGCGTCTAGCTCGACCCGCCTCGACTTTCCAGCGACACAACAAGCCTTCACAGAAGGTTAATAGAGGCCATTGCCCTACTAATTTCCGTACTTCGGCGCTCTCGATTGATACATCAGGCCTAGTGGGTTTAGCCCCCTTAACTAGCCATTCAGCAACTCGTTTGATGTCCGCGTCCGCTTTCTGAGCATCAATGATTTCATCGAGAGACCAAAATGCAACTCCCACCCGGCTGTCTACTAAACCACCTACAGCTGCCATTACAGCATTATGACTGCCACAGTCTGTGCAATCCGACCTCTGGCATAGCCGCACAGGGATACGACTAAGACCATCGGCGTTTAAATGCTTGGCCCCACTTCGATGTTCGATCTTAGAGTTTTCGAGACCGAACTCCGAAAGGTGGGCCAGCCACCTACCCATCATTCCTTCAGCCTCTTTGAAATTCAGGAGCCATTTCAAAGACGAATGATCGGTGCGGATAGTGAAGTTACCACCGTAAAGGTAGTGCCTAAACTTCCTGGTGTACACGACAACCGCCAGCAGTTCTCTTTTGGTGGTGCAGTAGTTTCGTTGTGTTTTACTTAGAGTGTTGCTAGCAAACGAGATCGGGACCTCCACTCCATCCTGTACTTGGGATAGAACAGCCCCGATCGCGGTATTACTAGCGTCAGTGTCCAAGATAAAACGACCGTTGGATGTTGGGAATCGAAGCACAGGTGTCTCCCTGAAACTTCGTTTTAACTCGACAAAGGCATGTTCGGCTCTTTCCGTCCAAGCGAATGCCTCGTAACGACCTCTACTACCTTTAGGTTTTTGGATCACTAAGTCCTGTAAAGGGCTTACGAGTTCCGCGAACCCCGGGATGAACTCATGGTAGTAGGAACAAAAACCAATGAAGGATCGAATTTCCTTCACTGTAGTGGGCCTAGCCCAAGTCATTACATCGCTAATTTTCCCCGGGTTGGCTTCTATACCCTGTTCAGACACGATTCGGCCGAGGTACTCGACTGAAGTCCTAAAAAGTTGACACTTTCTAGGTTTCAGCTTCAGTCCCCATGCCCGAATCCTGTTGAAGACTTCTGCCAGATTCGCCATTGCTTCATCCGTCGTTTTGCCGAAGACGATGATATCATCGAGGTAAACCAGGCAACTTTTACCTAGCAAACCTCTCAACATCTCCTCCATCATTCGCTCGAATGTGGCGGGGGCGTTACACAAACCAAACGCCATACGATCGAACTCGTAGAGCCCCCTCTGGTAGGAAAAAGCGGTTTTCTCGACGTCGTCGGGATTCATCCCGATCTGCCAATATCCCGATTGGAGATCGAGACAACTAAACCACTTATTTCCTCCTAGGGCATCTAAGGATTCGTCGATGCGCGGGAGGGGGTAAGCATTTTTCTTAGTCACTCCATTCAGACATCGATAGTCGACGCAGAATCTCATGGTTCCATCCTTCTTCGTCACCATCTGGACGGGACTGGACCAGGGACTAGTACTTGGCCTAACCATCCCCGTATCCAACATCTCCTTAAGTTGTTCATCCGCCGCAGCTTTCTTGCTCAGCGGAATCCTTCTATAAGGGACTCGGATTGGTTGTGCGTCACCCGTGTCGATGTTATGCAGACATCGATCGGTGCGCCCTAACGGTTCATCTGGGGATTTAAAGACGTCCACATGCTTACGTAGTAAGGCGGACAGTTTCAGTCTTTCTTCTGGCTGAGTCAGGTGGGTGTCGCCATACATGTCTAACAGCCAGGTAGGGAGCTCCCCCGTGCGGGTGCTCGCGATTTCCGCCGTCTCGATGTCCGCAGCTTCTTGCTCGAGACGCGTCATCACAGATCCTACCTCCGGTGAAGAAAGTTCACCGTTTCTGTCAGCGTATTGTACAGTACCGACCACCTGGCCTTTCTCCAGGACAATGTCTCGATTCAGTGGATTACAGACGGGAAACACTGTTTGACGGACATTGCTGACAAGGGCAGCCTCACCAACCAACCCGAAAGCTCTCAGAGTTTTCAGGTCGGGTTCGACTATGCCCTGTCGGTCTCTTTCCAGACCGTCGGATTTTACCAAGACATCGCACCGATGTCTGGCAGGTATCCTAGTGGTCTGTGCTACTGAGGCTATCGATGACACTCTCTTCAGTTTACACTGATGGTGCTCTTCTACCGGCTCGGTCATGACCAATTGACCCGTCCTTGGATTCAGGATCATACCGTATAATGCCGCGAAGTCGAGCCCCAAAATGCCATCGTCAGCCACATCGGCCACTATTGGGCTAAACACATAGTGGGTCGATGCGACCTTAAGAGGTAAAACCAATCGACCATAGGTCCGCATTTCAGCTCCAGACGCAGTGCACGACGTTATTCCCTCGTAGAGATTATCTGACGGCACCACTAACGTTTTCGCGAGTTCCCGAGAGACAATGGTGTGGCTGGCACCAGAATCTATCAGGAAGTCTAGAGAACGTCCTCGAATCTCTGCAGACAGGTACCATCGTTTCCCCGACAAGGGGGCGGTTCCTGCTAGCATTCTCAACCCTACGTCAGTACTCAGATCGATCCCTCTCTTCTTCAGAAAAGAGAGACAGGGATCATCTGAGGGAAGCTCTGTTGCGCAGACTCTGGCCAGCTGCCGCATCAGGGCCTCTCTCCCGGCGTCGACTTTCACTTTTGATCCAGTCGAACCCTCGACCTCGGAGTTCGGGCTGCCAGCGCCCTGTTCCTTGGCCATTGAGGCTTTTTCTACACCGACATCTTCGGAACCCGACCGGTGATCAACCGGTGCCACTGTGGTAAAGGGCTGGGATGGGCTGGGACGGCCCTACCGGGACCTTACCTAGTTCCCTCGAATCTACTGTCGTCTGATCAGGAGTGCCAGAGGTGCTGATACCTTGGCTTTTCGATGGTCGGGCAGCTCGATTGCCACGTCGAGCAGCCCGCCTCAGTTTTCCGTCGCGTCAGGTGGTAGACCCTTAATCGGCTCGGGGCAAGTTCGTGCGAAATGCCCCTGCTTCTTGCAGTTCCAACACTTGGCGTCGGACGGAGGGGTACTCGGCTTTTCCGAGCTAGTACCAGGGACATCCCCTCCCTCGATAACCCTGAGTAAATTCTTCAATTGACTCAGCGAGAAGGTCTGCTCCTGTACCTTTGGTTTGGAGGCCTTGTTTGGTGTTTTTGATTTACTAGCGGATTTCTGACCTTTCTTAGTCTTACTCCCCGCCCCGGGCTTCGAGTATGAGGACACTTCCCCCTGCCCTTCCTCGACCAAAGCGGCGTCGGCCAGCGCCGACAATGCATTTGTCGAGGTAGGATTCACCAACTTCGGCAGGAGTTGTCGTTTCCGCAACAACTCGTCTGCCAAGTCCATGAGATCCTTTAGGGACATGTAAGTGCGCCACTCCCGAAGAACGTCTTGTTGTAAATCAACGTCATACAATCCTCCTATGAACAACTGGTTGACTTTGGTTATGAGCCATTCAACCGAGAAGTCCACACCTGGATAGGCATCGCCGGCAAGACGTCTTAAAGCAAAGCCATAGGCTCTAATGCTTTCGTTCTTGCCTTGGCGTCTCTTCTCCATTGTAACAATGGGGTCCTGAAGGCTAGAAGTCATGGCTTCCGTTACCATGTCGACCAGTCCCTCCAGAGTCCCATCTCCATGCTCCTCCCATAGCCACACAGTATCAGCTGCAGGGCCATTCTGGAGTAACATGAGGAGTTGAGCTAATGCCATACTCGAGGTCCATACATTTACACGACGGACGTGATTGAATCCGTGGTACCAACGGAGCCAATCGTCCTTCCATGTAAATGGAGGGCACTCGACTGACCTAGTACGGGCTGGTTCATGCCCGATAGAGGTGTTTTCAAACATTCTGCTTGATCTCCTGACCTGATCGAGAGCGAATGTTGTGCCTCTTCTAGGTATTTGATGGTCCATCCCCATGTTTCTCATAGTCGTGTCTGCACGACTGTGATTCATCCCCCAGGGATTACCCGAATCAGCTTCACTCAAGCGCGAAGCCTCGAATCTGATATCCCTATATTTGGGCGGATCAACATGTTGTTGGGTCGTGGTAGGGGTCGAGAACTGTCCGATCACTCCACTTAGACCATCGGTGCGTGGCATCGAAGGAATAGGTAGGGTCCGACGCGACCTCGAATCGATTTTCGAGATGTCGTCGATTGCTCCCACCATTCTATCTATCTCTGCCTGCTGTTTTGAACGTTCCGCCTGCCTTAATTCCGATACTAGGAATTCCAGGCGGGTATGTTCAGGCTTCGAGAGATCTCGTTGCTCGCTGATGGCAAAGAGTTGCTTGACCTCCTTCATGGCACGGTCGAGCCACTCTCTGTAGTCAGGGTTTTCGACTAGATCCCCTTGAATAGCAACCTTAGTAGTGCTGCATTCACTACTTTGTTGCTTATCTCGAAGTCTAGCGGTACGCACTTTCGATTCCGTCTGCTCCTTCAGATTTTCTTCGAGTGCGAGTTCATCCCGAACTTCTTTATTCACCCTGGCTTCGTCAGCCTTCCTGCGAGACAATATCTCTCGTCGGAGCTCATCGATTTCATCACGCATGGCTCCCAGAGTATCCGAATTCTTCTGATCTTTCAGTGACTGGGGTACTAGGGATTCAGACTTCAAGGAATTAAGCTCGGCCTCGTGCCTCGCTTTCTGTTCCATTAGGACCTGATATTCCGCCATTTTATTTGCGTGTTCGATTCGTTCCTCACAGCGACGACGCATTTCTGCTTTGTCCCTGGCTCGAGCAGAGTAACGACTCCCGTTCCTGGCGTAGCTGGCTCACCTGCTTTTCATGAGCCGTTAGGTGCTCAGCTACTTCTTCAGTATGCTCGGCTGATTGTTGGTTCAACTCATGCCGCAACTCTTGTAGTTGTTCCTCTAACATAGTCTTTTCTACTTCTTGTAGTTTCAACTTATGTTTAAGGGACGTCTGCTCGTGCTGGGCATCCCGAAAATCGTTTCGAGCTCTCTCGACACATTCTCGGCGGCTAGTAGCAAGGCGATCGATTTTCGCTTTTAGCGATTGACACTCAACTGCTGTCAACCGACTACGCTCGATCTCTGACTTCGTTGCCAGCAAGGACTCCTTTTCGCTAGAGAGCTGCTTGACCTTCTCCTGAAGATCATTAAGTTCCCTATTCGCGATCTGAGTCTTGTTCGAAGCCTCTAACGCCTGCTGCCTAAGCTGTTCCAATTTCAGCTCTATTTCTGTACTCTTCTCCTGAGCTTTCGTGGTGTTACTCGCGAGAGAATCCAACTGCTGGCGACCCTGGCGCAGTTGGCGTTGCTGCTCTTGTAGCAACTCCTCGTTGAGTCCCCTGCCACTGTCAATACTTCCTTGTATCGACACGGGCGAGGGACCCTCGAAGGACCAACTGCCAAGGCCCTTTGGAGTTCCCACGGGCGAGGCTGATTTTTCTACATAGGACAGACTCTGTGTCCTTAAGAAGTTCTCAGCCGCCGGAGAGAGTTGAGTCGATACTCGCCAATTGAGTAGTCGGCTCCTTTGATACAGGCCCAACGGGTCAGACGATGGACCTAATATCAGGGTGTGGTTCAAACCACCACCAATTAGTGGATCATTCCTATCCACTAACGGCCCTGTAGTCACTTGATGTTGGTGATTGGGGTCATCACCTTCATCCAAGTGACCCTGCATGTCGAACTTAAGCTTGCAGTACCTATGCGGACTAAAGTTAACAACTGGTCACGGCACCAGTGTAGCGTTCTACCCCTCGATGTTATATCGAATCTTTCGATAAACAACGAAGAACAACTATTCAGGTTCCAGTTAAAACTTTATTGTCTAATAACACATAGGCATCAGCCGTTCTCGATCACAGTTACAGGTGGCAGAGTTTGAACTCTATAACAGGTTCGACACTAGGCCTTCTAGTGTCTACAGTTGATATTCCACATACACCTCCTCTGTGCAGCAGCACAGAGGAGTACTAGGATATGGTAGCCGGGCAGCCGCCAACCATCGCTCACGATGGTCAGTCGGGGCTGGACTGACCCTGAGGAAGGCCGTACAACGGCCTTATATACACCGAAGTCAAGGGCCACGTGACCAAGTGGTGACGTGGCGCTGGACTCCAGCGCCCCCAGGCGTCGGGCAATAGAGGTGCTCTCGATGTCGCCCACGAAGACCACGAAGGTACCTCGAAGACGACGCGGGACCACCACAATATCAAAGATAGATGGTTGACTCTTGCTTCTATTGATGTGAAGTCTAATATAGCTTGGCCAAATAATTGCATGTATATGAGCCCTATTAGAGCACTAATTGGGAGACGATTTCTTAAGGTACTATGGTGACCAAATATCTGTACTTTTACTATTGAGATTATTGGTAAGACTTGAAGGGTCCGGTCATAGGATTTCAGGAAATATCCTTCTAACAAAAAGAACTCACATATTATTCCGAATGGGCTTACACACCTTAGGCATGTCAATATGATAATTGCTTAGATTTCAAAATAACTTGTTGATTTATGTTAGGCATTGCAGGCAATAGTTGTCAAAATGGCAGCATGCCTCATGTAATACTTATCCTTCCTTGTCATTACACCTCACTAGAACTGCCGCAAACATTGCCTACTCAAACCTCAAAGACTACTTGATACTTATTGAGGGTTATCCCAAAGAGCTTTCTGAAAAGAATCCCGCGAATAGACAAGACCACCAGGAGCTTTTTAGCTGACAGGAAAGATCCTCTTACCCTGGTTAGACTGCAGCAAACTTCAGTTCACTTATTACTTTGTGGCCAGCAGGTAACCTTATTAAGCTCCATCAGTTGTGTCATCTCATCCACTACCCACTACCCACCCTTGAGTAGCTCCCACTCCACCCTGAGCAGCTCAGTCATACCCTCAGAGGGTTAGCTGTCTCCCCTGTACCCTTAGGTGCCCTGACCTGCATGACCATAAGCCTCATATGCTGTCCCTATACATGCTACTTCACTCTATGAGTTGCTGAAGGCACCATCAGCAATGCCGAGCTGCTCCCCACAAACCCATGCCTCTTGATCCCCTTTCTAATGACGTTAGGTGTCCTCCATAATCTGCTTATACCTCCTACAGTGTTTGTTTGAGCTCTGGTGTTCATTTTTAGATGTCCTATGGTCGTATTCACCTCTGACTGCAAATGCCAGTGGTATTCCTTTTGGACTTCTGTTATGACTTGCAATGAGCAGTCCTGCGACTGGTCACTCCAAGTCACAGGACTTAAGGCAAATGCACACTGAGAACAATCTGGGTTGATTGACCAACCAGGTTGATTGACCCAATCGGTGGAGTGTATCTGGTCTGAAAAGTTATAGGCATTGCCAATGAGGTTATCAAAGTATAATATAAAGGATGAATGGCTTTATTATAAAGAAGATAAGCACCATTTACTCCAGCATGTATTCCAAGACGTTCTTTAAAGCCACTGAAATGCCTTATAGTATCCAGTTTTATTCCACAATTTCTGGGATTCTTAGTGCTTTTACTGGATATTCCCATTCACATACCTGTCGATATTGCACACCATGATGCCTGCATCATGACTTTTGTAAGGTGTGTGGTTGTCCAAGGATAACAGGCACCCGGTATGGGTTATCCATGGATAACCTGCATACCTTACATGTCCTTACATGTCATATGTTACATGTTAAAACCCACGTAATCTCATGGCCAGGGCAGGACTAGAACCTGCAGTCCCAGATCCCTAATCTAACTCCCTAGGCATTGCACCACAGGGACTGATGAGTAGTGGCTGGCTAGAACCAGGTCTTGATATGATACAAAGCCCGGGGAGGCGATGACTGTGGGCTGTCCACTACCATAACCGCGGGACGCATTCAAACAAAGCCCAGCCGAGACGGGCGCTGAGGGGTGATATGCGGTGGTCTAGTGGTTAGCGCATTGTGCTCATCGGTTAGAGGTAGGCGGGATGAGTTGCGGTCTGGGCGCACCTTTTTTCGCCATGTGTCCGCTACCATAACCGAGGGACGCATTCAAAGAAAGCCAAGCTGAGATGGGCGCTGAAGTATAAGACCTGACGACGACTGTGGGCTGTCCACTACCATAACCGCGAGACGCATTCAAATCAAACATGCATACCATATTTCCTCGTTATAAGCCCAGGCTTGTATTAGTACTGCCTACCACATAAACCTCCTTACTAAGTGGCAAATTGACTAGGCCTTAACATGAGGATATACAGTACTGTGGGGCGCGTTCATACCAAACCAACAACTGCCGGGTGCCGAGGTGTATGTACCGATCATGTACACACACTATGGCTGGCTTTGAGTCACGGGGAAGGGGAACAATTTTTGTTTTCAACTTGAATTTATTGATATTCTATTGATTATCTATTGGTATTGTGGAATAAAATAAGTAGTCAATGGATAATTCATGACTTGTGTGTGTTAGCAAAGGATACTCTGTGTATTTCAATGTTAGCTGGCTCCATTATCAGATATACTAATAATGTTAGTTGTTGACCTACCTACATAAAACATGGAGACAAAAAAATTCCATAGTCTAAGATACAACTTGTTTCTGATAAATTGAGCTGTACTTCCCAGAATGCGCACCTCTAAGCTTGTCCTCTTTATTTATCTAAGGTTTGCACAGAATGTTGATGGCTCTCTATTATGGTAGGGGGGGGTTGAACTGTGAACTGTATTTTCACTGAAAAAACTCCGTCCGAGTTCCTCTTCATCATTACTACATCTTCCCTGCACTAAATCTTATTTCTCAGCATTGTTATTTTTTTCTAAGACTTCCCCTGAAGGTGACAGGTTGTGAGGGTAAAGGTTACTTAGAATTTGCTGAGAGCCTTCTGGATGACATTTGTGGATCAACACAGAAAAAGGTACAACCGCGCACCCCCTCGCAGGCGTACCTTTTACTGTGTTGATCCACATATTTAAAAATGTTACAACTTACCATTTAGTTACCTGTAAAACTAAACAGCAGCCTAGACGTAAGAAGCACTCTCAGTGTCTCTGGTCATACCTCTATCGAGCTCATTGTATTTTCAACAGTCCCTAGGGGCTTATTTCAATATGCTAGCAAATGTGTATGATCTGTCAAAATAGTGGTATTAGTGTTATATAGATTTTATTAATGCCATAAATTGTACCATAAATTGGTTCACCGACCACCAGACATATATTATATAAATGTTATGGACTAGTGTGAGTAACCCCCCCCCCCTAGTGGCCCCTTGAACAAGAAGCTTCAATAGATATGAGGTGAAGAGGATGGGAGGTGAAGAGGATGGGAAGCAATGAGGATAGGTAATAAACAGTTTAAGATATAGCCACAGAGGGTACCTTGTAAGGTGAGCATATTCAAAAGATATATTGGGGCTAGGTAATATCACAGATATGCCAGTTAAACATGAGGGATGTGAAGAGTTGGGGGATAGTCACCATGAGGGATAGGTAAAGTGAATGATAGGCAGATTGAGGATAGGTAGACTAATGGTAAGAATGTACAGAGAAAATTAGGTACAAAGGTGAGGGGTAAACTTCAATCCTTTAAGCCATTTGAGGTAAAACCTAATTAAACTCTAGATGTTTCAAGGGATAGGTAAATTGAGTGATAGGTAGAAAGGCAGTATTTGGGAGAGGCAGAGCCATACACAGGTAGAGTACTTGTCAGGTTGAGATAGGCAGACTTTGGGATATGTAGATTGAGGTATTGACTTTGATAAACATGTTTCATCTATAAAAAGTTCCAATCATTTTTTATATAACTTTTGTACATTTTTAAAATATTCTCATCATCAAACCTCCTTTTTAGGTACTTTTGGTCAAATTTTGAGAATCAAGATCACAAATTGTTTCTATTTGATATCACTCTGATAAAGACTCCTGACATCTCCATAAACCCCCTTATCTTACATAGGACTCAGTACTGAACACAAAAGATAGCCTACTTTTAAGGGGGGATAGAGGGGGGTGGCTTGCACTATAGGACTCTATGGAGTAACACATCCTAGGGAACCTATACTATTCTTGCCTTGAAGGCAGAATCCAGTGAGACACAATCACTAATTACTGCAATGAATTTATGAGTGAGAACTTTATACATTTTACCTTTCTATGGTCTTATATCTTAGTGTGGATTACTTGTATGTTGACACTTTGTACTCTTAATATATACTAACTGCCAAGCTTGAATAAACCTGTGATAACTGGAAGATATCTGTGTTCAGATATTCTATACCACTATACTGTCTCATGACAGATATAGATCATATAATATACTCCCATATGACATTAGCACACAATTGGCGATTAGATGCTAACATAGCCTGTAGAGGGTAACAATTCAATTCAATTTAATTCATTTTTTTTTATTTATATACTGCAGCAGGGGGACGCAAATTGGTCCGAGTTGTCCTGGTACAGTGCTCTGGGTTAGTAGATACATATACTTCAAACAACAATACATGTGAACACACATTGGTGTGTGGGAGAAATACAGGTAATTAATCAATATGAGAGGCAGAAATAAGCTTATTACTGCCAATAGAAAGATGAAAATAACATTTTTCTTAAGGTAGTTATAATTCAAAATTGTTAGTCATAGCTATTTAATATTAGTAAATTTATGCATGTTGGGCGTACCCCAGTACAGGCCTTGGAGGGGGGGAGACAGGGAAAGAGGGGACACCCAGACAATGGGTTCACATCACAAGCCAATTAAGCCAAAAATGTCCTTATTTCATTTCTGAACACCAAAGGGGACTCAATCCTTTTAAGATGGACTGGCAGTTCATTCCACATATGGGAAACCCTATAGGTAAATGATTGTCTGGCCTTAGTTCACTTAGGCCATGTAGTCCTGACTAGAGTAGCATCATGGCTTCTGGTATTGATTTCTCTGATGTCAAGGTGAGTGGGAGCTGGTGCATATTTAAAGGTGTCTCTATATAAAACTAGTTGGCACCTCTTATAGAGGGTGTCTACACATCTAACATCCCTCACCTCTTCGATATTAATATTCTTATATTGTGGATAACATATTTTAAGCAACCTATTTAGTGTACTTTCCAAGCGATCTTAGCCTGTTCTATTGGCACACCCATATATTTGACTAGCATATTCTATTGCAGGTAAGATCATAGTAGTCAATATGTTTTGGCATAATCATCAGTAAGGTTCTTTCTAATCTAAGTAAGCAAGTAAGTTCTATAGGACATACTGTTATATACAATGTTGCAGTGAGTTTTGAAATTTAGCTGTGTGTCTAGTTCCATTCCCAAATATCTATAATTTTGTGTTTGTAAAAGCCTTTTCTGGTCTATGTAAAGTTCAATGGGTCTGTTCTTCTGTAAACTTTGTTTCGTGCCATAGATTGCATACTTAGTTTTACAAATGTTCAAGGAAAGCTTGCCTTTTTTACACCAGTTTGCCACATTATCTAGATCTTTTTTCTTTTTTTTTTAGCACACTTACCCCGTACAAGCCCTATTATCTAGATCTTGATTTATCAGCATGATTATGCCAGTAGTGGGTTCTTTATATGTGCAATACAAGGCTGTGTCATCAGCATAGAGCTGAAAATATATATGTTCAAGTAAGCAATGTAGGTCATTTATGTTAAAATCAAAAACAGTTAAGGTCCCAAAATGGATCCTTGGGGAACTCAACACTTTACTACCAATTCAGAAGAAGTATGGCCATTAGCATTTGTTGTATGTGTGCTATTAGAAAGATAAGATTTGAACCACAGAAGAGAGGCTTCATCAAGTCCAATTTTCTGTAGGTTTTTACACAACAAGTTATGCATGTTTAGGCACATTTAACCATTTAAAAATGAACTGGTTGAAGTACTTTTAAGGCTTCAAGGAACACTCCCAAAGGCAGCTGCTAGCACCATTGATCTTCATGGGGCCTATAATCACATTTTTTATTCCAGCCTCTAACCTGACTCTGACATGTCTTGTGCATTACTCTGTGCCCTACATCCCCGTCCCATCTACAGCCCTCTTACCACTTCGTTTTACTTATGCAAGCTGGATTAAGACAGCAAGGGAGTACTGCATTGATTCTATTGTGTCAGATCCGATCAAACCGAGCATTTTTAGATAGAGCCAGCTGGAGATAATTCTGTTAGAATGCCTGAAATGTTAAGGAAAATGGTTGACTGTTGCTTCTATTGAAGTAAAGTCTATTATAGCTTGGACGACTAATTTCATGTATATCAGGCCTAATAGAGCACTGAACACTGGAGACCATTTCTTAGGGTACTATGAAGGCAGCGTACTCTATGGCTGAAAATTCCTTTGCTATTCTTTTGGGGCTTTTGGTATGGCTTGAAGAGTCCTATAACCTTCTGAAATGATGATTATAAACTGGGCTTACACACCTTAGGCATGTAAAATATGATAATGTCTTGGGTTCCAAAATGACCAACAGTTGCAGATTTATGTAAGGCATAATATGCTATACCATAGTTGTCATATTGCTAAATATTTAGGGACTTCTTTTCATTTTGGAAAGGGAAACATTGTTTTCTCATACTGGATACTCTTACCGAGCAGTATCCAGATATTCAAATTGGAAAGTATAATAGAAATAATGCCTTGAATAAGGACCAGCCTTCTATAAACCTGTTTGGCATGGTTTAAATCTTTAAGCATTGGGGCATTACACACATTAGAACTACCACAAACATGACCTACACTTCTTCTACTTGATACATCTTGAGGAGTATTCCAAGGAGGTTTCCAATAATGATTAGATATGACCATGAGGAGCTTTTTCACTGACAGGAAAGATCCTCTTACCTTGGTTAGACAGCAGCATACTTTAGTTCATGTATCACTTAGTGGCCAGCAGGGAACATTATCTAGCTTTATCAGTTGTGCCATCTTATCCCAAAGCTGTAGATAATTGACATTATCAGTTGGTGGTAGGGGGTACCCTCTATGGTCGATCTCGTGAGCACATGCCAGTGCTAATTCATAGGTGTGGTTGAGACTGTTGGAGTAGCAATACTCAAATTAATGGAATAATGGTTTGGCCAAATCCTTATTACCAAACATGTCAATTGATGTCTGTGGTCAGAGCCACTACCAAAATACCTAGTAATTTAAGGTTTAAAGTAGTTTCATTGTACTTGTGATAGATAATATGTTGTACCGTAGTTTGTCAATTGTTTTTAAGTGTCAGTTTCGGTCCTTAAATGTTGCTGCCATTAGTTGAGAGATGATAAAAAGGAAAAACAGACTCAGACAAAAAATTGTTTATTTTGCACTCGATGACTTTGCTGATGCAACTTCAAACCAAAAATTATTAATAAACCATATTGCTTCCCGGATCAAAGCAGTACTGCAGAGAAACAATTTTGACACAATGGTGATGGTTATTGATTGGGCTCAATTTTGGCTCACCGATAACGATTTTTAGTACATAGAGCAAAATTATAACTTCAGTGATAAAATGATAGAAATCAGAAAGCAGGCAAAGGGATTACTGCCTTCACATAACAGGTGTGTAAGGACACTGCCTCAACATTCTGATGGGCGGGGGTATGGTATACATGGGATACTAATATATTCTATATCTATTCCTTGTAGTCCAAGTGGACATCTGCTATGTTAATAAACACCACCCACATGATTGCACTGACCCTTGTTCATGTCTCGCAATAGCTAATCATTTTGCTGTCCTGTCTAGGTCCACTTATGTATAGCAATATCAGAGAGAGCTTGTCCTAGGTTGTTTTATTTCCTGCAACTGCCTGTAGCAAATGAGGACGCCCTTTGGTTACCATACCTGTTATCATTAGTATAGAAATAAAGACATGGTAAGGTGTCACACCAATTACTCTATAGCTACAGTTACATTAGAAATAGAATAGCCTTAGGGAGCATATTCCTAATGTATAAAGGGCTTCCCTAGCCCACTTAAAAGGGTCTATATCTCCTCTTTCCTATCCCCTCAGATGTGTGTGGTGCACATATGCGCGGGCACTGACACATTCTTCTGAAATTGTGTAATGTAGTTCTCGCCATGAATATGACCTTAGCTGTCGAAATGGCGTTAAACATCTATTACTCACTCACTCACTTAATGTATACATTATGATCACAAATTCTATTCCTGGAAACTCTAGTACCCGTCGTATGCTATGAGAAATACGACCAGCTGTGAAATAGCAATCCTGTAATGCCTTTGTTTGGAACAAGACTCATGCTTATATTTACCAAAGTGACCAGCCAATAAGTGTGCTCTGAAAGAGAACCAATTTTGTATAAGTCTCTTGATGCATGAAATGGCATTGAGAAGGATATTTGGAACAAGAATGGAACCTCTAATAAGTGCTAGAAACAGGTCTCACATAAACAAGGAACGTTGAAGTGGTACTAAGATATTAAAGCACCAGCGCCCTTGCAAAGAAAAATGATAGTATGCAAATTATTCATAAAACAAACAAAGAATATAGACTACAATTAAGTGTGCTAGTACCACAATAGTGCCCAAACATTCTACCCCTGTTTAGGCTTAACCTTGGCAAAAGCACAATCTGGGTCTAATCAGTGGAGTAGATCGGGCGTGAAGATTTGTAAGCTTTGCAAAATGAGGCTACTAAAGGTACTTTCAAGGTAGGCAGCCATTCACCCTTCCTCGAAAGAAAATTATCATCACCCACTCCAGCGTGCTTTCCAACAGCCCCTTTCCAGTGACTGACCTGACTTGTACTCTGTGCATTTTGCTTTTACCTGGCTCCATTCTCAGATAAATTAGGAATACTATACTGTCCTGCTATAATAACTAAAAAAATACAGATCTACAAAGGAATAATGCCATACCTTAAGATATACAATTTGTGTCACGAAATTATGCTTTCAGTTAGAAAGCCAGCCAGGGAATATATGGCTCACTCATCACATACAAATAACCTGGAAACACCATAAACAGTTATCAGTTGTGTCATCTTACAATGAATAGTTGACATTATTAGCCAGTTGTTTGGCAAAATCCCTCAATTTATTATGTGAGCATGAGTGGGGATCAATACATATAGATGCTGCTGATTACCAGTAGAAGTAGCTCAGTCCTATTGATACTCTTCCCCATGGCACCATCACCCTGACCCACCCTTGGGCATCTACCTCTCTCCACTCTAGAGTGGCGCCCTATCTACCTCTAGACCTGCTCTACGTTGTTTTTCCATATCCCTAAGTGGCTAACCTATGTCCCCTCAAGGGTTCTTCACCTGCCCCTTTTAACACTTTACAGGTCAAAACGGCCATAAAGGGCCGTGACTATTTTCCTCATAAGGGCCTTAGACGCCCCATTTTTTGCCGACTGTGGCCATTCTTTCTTTCCTGCATATCTCCTGTCTCCCAGTTGTAAGTGCCCATCTTCTAGTCCCCCTATGCAATCAACTGTATACCCCGTTCCCATCCGTCCACTCACCTCACACTGTGCCTCCCCCTCCGCGTCTCCTGTGAGTAGCTCACTGATGACGTCATTGGGTACTATCTCTGACGTCATTTAACCTGAGCTGCTCGTAGAGGCAGTCCACGTATAGGCAAAACTATTGTTGTATGACGTCACTTCCGGTAATACACTGATACATAAGGATTTCAGACATGGAGGGCCGTGATTGGCCGATATTCAACCCAAAAAATTGAAATGAGGCATGGATAAAATCCCTGACATGTTGTGTTTCAGGAAATATGAGCATCAGAATGTCACTGTTTGGTTAAGGGAACCTAAAGGGGCTTGGAATAAATTATGGAAATTGTCATTTCTGCTGCCACCAAAAATGGCCACTGCAGGGGTGAGTACAAACACAGGGTCCTAACAAAGAATTCGGTTGGTGAACTAGGTCTACCAAGGGTTCCAGGATATGGGTAAAATATGTCTCTATATGATTCTATTTAGTTTAGGTGGTTTGAAAGATCGTTTAGCATTTTTATTGGTGGCTATCTTACATTAAATTATAGTGCGAAACCATTTGGTGGTCCAATACCTAGACCTGTTTTGGTTTGTGAGCTGGGGGCTTGTAGGTGAGTGGTGTTAATGTAAGTGTGGTGGGTTTATGAAAAAAAGCGCGTATAACTTCACATCTATTGTGCACTGATCAGCAAAATTAATTTTTACATATTTCATATAATATTTCATATATCATTGTAGAGGGACATGATGTTATTTATTTCATGGAAATTAACCTAAGTAAGTGTATACATGACTATATGCCTAGAAGTATACATATAGTGTAAAAGAACCCCGATGTAATTGATAACACAAGTCTTCCAGTTCTCCCAAGCAACCATGTTTATTTCATTTTTCATATGAATATTTCTCTACCCATTGTAGCATATTACATAAGACGCAAGCATGTGAAGAGAACTCTAATACTAGGACTTTATTCTCAAGAGAATAGAGTACTCTGGTACGATCAGCTGCTCCTGCGGGGCCGAGGAAGCCGGACATTGGCCATGCTTACCTGCCGTACTTAGGGAGATAGAAAAAAGGGAATATTATTGGAACAACGCTGGAGGTCATTTTTCAAGATGGTACGACTGCACACATTCATTACGATTTGAAACTCTATAAGTTAGAGTGGCTTATCATAGGTAATGCACTATGACTAGTCCATACTATCAACACTCAATGTAGTAAATACACAGGGTTTGGTACCAGTGCAATCATTAGTCACCCGTATATGTAGGGTTGTAATAGCATCAGAGTGAGGGATCCCACTATGGTTTGAAAGTTTATGGTCATACCATCTTGACAAATACCTTCGTGGAGGGAGGTGGGAGATGCTTTGAAAGTATACATCATAGCTGTTCTCAGACACTAGCACTTAAATGAGCGGCATATAAAACCCTATCAACACAGGTATTAATGAGAGTTCACTACATCATAATATATATACCATCACCATTTTTGGGTTATAAATCATGATGTCCATATGAAATGGAGGTAATATGTTTCACTTCTTTGGCCACAAAAGCTCTAAGCATGAATATGATAGGAGGTTAACTATATCTATCAATCAATATTATACTTAGTGGTCATTACACAAGGCTCACACATCAACTGGTCAATGGAGAGAGGGAAGACATCGGTTTTATATTGGCAACACCAACAGTCATTAGCACATCCGAGGAAGGCCTATCTCTGCTCTTCATATTCAAGCACTGCTATTTGCATGTACTTTAAGCATTCTATAAACTTCTAAGGACACATTGGAAAAAGGGGATGGCCTCTTGGATGTTTTGATGAATGTTTAAAGTCCAAACATAATTCAGTACAAATCAATTCATTTTCACAACTGTATAGACACCTACCTATCCCTAACAATATAAAACGTTTCATACATAAAGCATCAAAATTAAACATTTTCATACATATCAGCAGTACCATCAATAATATTTATATCATTATAGTAACCTATACATTGAATCAATACGAATCGGGTGATCACTGTTCATATTCAGCTGTTGAGGCATCTATTTGTGACTCGCAAAAATGTGTTCAAATAATTCCTCAAAATCAATGGGACTGACACACTGTTGTAACAAGGTTTCATCCAGCAAAACACTTTTTTTTAAAGATCCTCTTATCATACCCTGATGCATGTTTTATATAATCGGAGTGGCAGTATTCCTGGTTCATAGATTTGATGTTCATCGATAACAAATATAGTGCAGTTTGATCAATCTTTGGAAATAGATCTTTTTCAAAAGACAGGTAGCTGAAATAATATCAACCTCCATTTATAAATCTAATAGAAATATTTCTGACTGACTGGCCCAACCTAATTTGACAAGTTCTATAGCAAAGGTATAACGGGAAATTGTCAGAATTATTTTTAAAATCACCTGACCTGAGCTGTACCTGATCACTTGACAGGTTAGGATGGTCTGATAGGCATATTGAATGCCTTTTTTTCACCACAAAGTACCTGGTGACTGCTGGTGTTTCTTGTATCTGATAAAATTTTGCACTTCCCTATAGTGCTCCTTATATAAGATGCAGTCTATATCCTGACATGACTCTTTGCTGTGTATTATAATCTGTTTGAATTTAGGTCTCTTATAAGTAAGTACCTAATTTGTACCACAGAACTTTTATTACCAAAGTGCTCAAAATCAAGTGTTAGCTGCAACTTATAAATAGCATTTCCTTTAATCCAGGGTTTTCAAGTCATGCCTAAATCACAAGGTACTGAAGTCGCGAGGTTCTGAAGTATTTCGTTCCTTTTTTAGTACATCGATTGACTTCCGAAATAGTGCCCAAACATAACTTGGACACATTGTGGATGTGAGTTATGGCTTGAAAGAGATTGAAATTCCCAATATAGGCCTATTTAAACGTTCTCCAATGATTGGCATTAGTTTTTCACTCTCATTGATCAATGAAAACTAAGTTGTTGACAAGTGCTTTGACAATCTAGTTTTAATTAAATACTTTTCAGGTAGAAAAGGAGGCCATTGAAAGAAGACCATTGTGTCTTATATGCGCGATTCTACCCGTATTTCTCTTTGATTCCTTTTAATCATTCATACTCATTATCATTTGATTCTAAAGGACAAATTGTTCGAATTTCTGAAACTCTGTTTTATCATTTCATCTTTCACCTTTCACCAAAAACCATCCTTTCACAAGATGTGTATCATATGATTAGGCTTAGAACAAAAGGCATTATAGTGGGGGGACGCTTGTCGTGGTGGGCATTTCTTAACAATGCCAACTAACACTATTAAGCCATTCCTTCCTAACCAATGGTATTCAGAAATGGGTAGAAACTTTAAAGGCAACCAAAGAAATTAGTAATTGTTCGTTCAGATTGTCGATTTGTGACAAAAAGCAATGTTGAACAAAAAAAAGATTTAGCGGATCGTCGTCCCGAAATAACTTTAAATGATGTGGTTGAGTTCAAATGATTACTTTAATTGGACAGCATGTTTTGGAAGCCCAGCCTTACTTGAGGTAGAACCTGAATTTGACTGTTTGGGTTTCTCCATGGAGCTCTCTCTTGCCCAAACCCAGTTGTATATTTGTTTAAAGGACCTATATTTTACTCATAAATGAAGGAGATATGGAAAAGCCGACGTGATGTTATTTACAAAGAGAACAATTTTGGCCTAACTCTATTGGTATTCTAAGTTAGATGAAAGCATCAAAATTAACTCAGAAGTGGTGTTCAGGTAGGCTTGCATGCACTCCCTCCTCCCTAGCTCGATAAAATTTCAGTTGATGAAATGGACTGTGATGCATATTCAAGAGACACGAGCCAATATTGATTCAGGGATACTGTGTGTTTAGCCCTAATGCTTTTGACCCCATGGCTCAAAAAGAATTGTTTAAATTCTAACTCTCTTTATCTTTTACAGGCTCTTAAATATCCTAGAGGAGTCATCAGAATCTGCTCTAACATGCACCTAGACACTTAAATTTTGAAGATGTAATTTTGCTATAGTATTCAATTTACTTAGAACCTAGGATTTATGGGCCGTTGTCAAAATGTAAAAATTAAAAAAAAAATTGATACTCCAGCCCATCTGCCATCCACGCTTTGAAGGGATGATGTATAATGAACAGGCCTTTGAACCCATAGGGATTCAGGATCCAGAGACTTACGCTTGCATCTTTGGGTGGTAATTCCTGATAAGGCATCACACAAAACTGGTGTCTGGCCTTCAGGCAACTAAAAAAAAGGCATTATGGCTTTCAGTTCACTGTGCACCATTAGCTCCAATCTCAAGTAGGCTTAAATCTGCCCAGGGACTCATTTCCCAATGCTCTAGAACAGTTTATTGATTTAGGGCAGTACTGTTGCTGTACCCCTCACTGTACCCTCTCCCGTGGGCATGCAACATTGAATCAATGCTAGCATTTGGTCGAACATCCAATTGCCAATGTTAATTTAATGTTCTGTGATCCCTTATTCCTTCCCTCCGCTGTGGAGCTCTAGAGCCTTGTGGTACTGCTACACCATTCAAGCAAAGGCATTTTGTGTCGAGCTCGTCTCATGTAATCGATCATTGATGGGAAATAACCCCCATGGCAAAAGCCTGATTAGCTAGACATTGGACATTCTCTGTGGACCTAACCCATTTTACTTTTAACATTTAGGAGAATATCTATTTTATTCTGGAGAGGACCTTAGGACATATCATAAACCATTAGAAAGTTGATGCTGAATATTGTACAAAAGTTCATCTACACTGGCCATTTTAACTATACTGAGGCAGAAGTCTCAGCCACTTGGTTGAGTTATCTAAGGCAGGTGTTGCATTCAAGTTAATTCAATGTCTGAGTAGGTACTGAACTTGAGGCAGTGCTTCTTTATGCAGAATATAACTAATTTCACCTCGGCAGGTATCTATAACGGTTATAGCATGACTGCGCTAGGCCTACCTATACAAATCTGTATCATAATGAAATTGCCAACAAAAGCCTATAGCATATCTAACACCAATGTATTAACACCTTTTTTTTTTACATTATCACCACCATTGACTAGATAGTCTATGTCTTACGAAAATGAGTATCTTGATGGTTACAATCTTCCAAAAACATCTTATTTACACTAAATCCCTTCACCTATATATCTTGACGCATGCTTGAAAAAGTTCACTCTTCAAGTGTTGCAAGGTGCATTAATGCATAATCACCTGTGCTCGCAAGGAGAAATACAGCCCTGGTGAGTAACACACTGCTGCTGTCTTCACGCTGCCTGTCAAGGAAACACCCATAATTTTCGCTAAAACGATGATTTTTTTAATGTAGCAAATGTAAAGGAGATTTGCCTGCCTGACAGCAGTGGAACCAGCCCTTAAGATTAGAACAATGTGCCAATGCAGTGATGGTAAGCAAACTCATAAGCACTGCAGATGGTACATTGAAGTTACAAAGCAATACAAGCTGAAATGCATCATGCAACTCTTAAAAGGTGATTAGCAGCATTCTACCGGAAATTCCGTCCCTCACAGTTTCTCATCCATCAATTTCTTTTGGTTTTAATGAAAAAGGCATATATATTTAACACTGGCCCTGGGACCAAATTTGTGTATGTGCTGGTGCTTAATAGGTTAATGTTCTTACACTGGATTGATGTATCCAACAAAGTCTTGAAACACTCCTGGGTGAATTGCCTACACCATTTGGCTATTTACTATGGTATCAATAAGAGAGGGTCTTTTTCAAGCTATAGAATTTTGTTTGGCTAAGGCTAATTTGAAATATCCATCTTCTGAGCTGCAGAACTAACGTGTCACCTTTTATATAGGCCTACCCTTGATTATATGTCAACTTAAAAATGCGTTAACAAACTATAGATAAGACAGACATCCGGTGGAATCCCGCCTTAAGTTATGTATGCTCTTATCAGTTTCCATGAGGGCCCAACAAGTAAATATTGACGCTAGGATAATGCTGATATGATGTTCATGTGTTATCAATACACACAAATAATATTCTTCTGGCCGGCTTCAGAAGAATACCAAGGGTCTTCTGTCCCTATATATATCTACTCATACAAATATGTACAGTCTGGAAAATGGGTGAGTAATGAATCTACTATTACAACCTGCTCATACATTATACCAATTGTATATAACCTGTGGTCAATAATTCCATTTTAACCTCATCAAATCAAAGTAACATGTCATTCAAAAAGTTTTTTATTGAATATCATACATAATAATTTAGATAGTTTCACATCCTCAAGCCCCATTTTGAAGGTTCATGCTTTTTTGGTTTTGTTCAAAATGAAACATGAACTGACAATTATTAATAAGATTATTATATCCAATAACAATCTCTATTGTATCCTGTACCTTTCATGGTTTGATTCAAGCATGTATATACAAAACGTATGTACCTATCAATCTAATACAAGAGCATTCCCAGGATTTTGGCTCCAGTCCTAGGACTGAATCCAGAGTATTCAACCTATTCCACTAGGTTAATCTAGCCATCAGACAGCAGTAAGTCTATCAATCTCACACTGCAGTTCAACATCCCTTTCAGCAACCCGGTCCAACCTTCGTTCACCTACCGACCGACCTTTGGACGTCAGAAAATGGCACACATCAGCAAGAAGTTGTACCATCTCAAACAAAGTGATCACCGATATCCCAATCCAGAGACCTAACTGGCCTCCAATATCTGATATGAGTCGGATAGCCTCATAGTCTGGGGCCTCTGTGGTTTTGATCACATTGCTATCTGCTATGTGGACATTTAATCTAGATATATGATTGGACATTTTATCCAGGTAAGTATCACCAAACTTGTGTCGAAGCACATCTTTCTTTCGCACTGTCAGCTGTTCGACAAAGTCTGTAATGGTCGTATAGAAGGCGGTGTGCTCTTCAGTCTTTTCAGGAATGGTTGAGAGACTGTAGTAAGAGTCATATACAATGTCGTTGCAGGGAGGGTAACAGTTGCATTTATCCATCGCCAGTGGATCTTTGATTGTCATATTCTCATAGACTGCTTTCCGACAGGTAAGCTTTTTACTCCAATCTGCAATTTGCGAGTTGCAGTCCTGGTTATCTATTTGTTCCAAGCAATCCTGTGCAAGTTGCGGGAGTTGAAAACAATAAGGTTCCTCCTTTCCATATTTTTTACTTTTTCTAACGGATATTCTATTATCAAAACAATCACAATTTTCTACTATTGCCCTTTGGAGGCAGTCATTTTGGCAGCTTATGAGTGTGTAGGAGAATTCATCTTCTGGTTCTGCCCTGGAGCAGTTACCATGTGGAGGCGAGATTCTGGAATTCTCGCGAGCTTTGACTCCAATCGTAACAGAGAAACCAGGAGCTATATCAAAGCCTTCAGCAGTTGGATGTGGCAATGTGTTTGGAGAGTGTATAACAACCCGAGCACCTCGTCCACTCGCCAAAGCCGAGTCAGATTCCTCCACTCCCGGCACCATGTAGTCAAAGTCTGAGGAAAAGACAAGCTGACCAGCACTTCCAGTGAAAAGTAGCAAGGATAAACCATATTCAATGCCCTGTAGCCTATTGTTCTGTGAGGGCTTTACCATTTCTGGTTTGAATGTAAAACAATTGAAATAATAAGGATCGAAATATGTCATGAATGCCTTGGTAATGTTGCATTTCTCCCGCATAAAAGAGCAGCTCACTATAAAGTCTCGTAACTTGATCCCACCATCTGAGGCCATCTCTGGGCCGATATTGGCAATTAATCCTAGCCTAGAGTACACCTCTAACATGTCATCCCTAGTCTTTTCATAAGGAACATTCATCATAAGGTATTTCTGAAAGAAATAGCTAGAATAGTCCCAAAAGAGTTGATACTTATCCTGGAAGTTCAACAGGAAATCGTCATCGACGATTTCTGAATCATTGCCATTGCCAAGCATTCGTTCAAGCTTATCAACAATGAGTAAATCCAAGTGTTTTGTATTACAAACTGACACCCAGGGGAAGTGCACAGGTCTCTGAACAATTTCCACATTAACTTTCTTTGGGTAGTTGAAATACCTATTCAGCAAAATGGCAGTCTGCCAGAAGAACATGCCAAAGGCTGCAATGCAGATGATGGTCCAGAAGATGCGGGCAGGCACGGATTGGGCATTAATAATGCGGGGTACTCCATGCATGGACGTAGCATCAGCAAAACCCTGAAACACATCTTCCACATCCTTACGACAGCGGCGGTTGTTGTCCACTGGCTTACCCCGCCGCGCATTATTGTGCATGTTAGACATTGTTGACGCTGCCTGGAATGAAAAAAGATAAAGATGTGGTTAGTTTATTCTATTGCAAAGAAAAATGTTAAAGGCTATTCTAAGTAAGTGTATTTGACAATCTTGAAAGCATACAGTAGCTATTGTCATTGCATTTCAAGAATGATAGATTCTGTCCTGATAGTATAATATGCATTTTATGCTAAGGGGGCATACTAGGCTCTCCATTAACTCAATGTTAATGTTATCGACACAACAAGCACAGATACAAAGCTATTGTACTGGCCTTTCAAAAACCGGGCAAATAACATTTCTCACAAATAGTATTCTACTACACATTGAAACTAAGTCCCTAGTATGAACTAGAAGGCACTCTACCTTGTTGCTGCATCTTAAAAGGAGGAGAAATACTTCGTGTATATTTTTCTAATGTATATTATATGTCATCCTTTTATCAATATTTTTCTATTTCAGAGGGAGATCATTAAACCAAACTAAACAATATTTTATGGTACCATTAGCATTGAAACTAACACTGCAGCTGTGAATGAGATGACAGGTGGTGGAGAGTGAAACAGATGTGGGCAAATATTATGCTTTTTTTCTAATAAACCCACAGGGGTGTATTATAAAGTTAAGGTAAGATTTGGACATGTTGTCTCTGTATTTAGGTCATTCCTTCAACATTTGGTCTTCACCACTATGAAATATAATAGTGTTAGAAATCAGGAATCATGATCTTTTACTTTCTTTTACTTGAATTTAAGAATATTGTAGATCTTTAGTTGGTGCAGGTGAAGTCACACTAAACATACCATCTTCAGATCATGCTTTATAGTGCATGGGGTTTAAGGTAAATTAAAAAAACTATTGAATGTTACTCCTTTCAAAGATATTTTAATAGCCAGAGGCAATAACACAGTCAACAATGATATGTCAGCTTCCTCACTGCTAATCCTATCAAAGAAATTTCAAGCCGTCAGAAGAATCACCTTTGAAATATGGTTCTCAACATCAAAGATTTGAATAGCTTCTTAATACCTTTAGGGTGGCCGACACAAGGTAGGCTACTTATTATGTCAGAGCCTAAGGAAAAGTAGCCCTACTTTTGTATCAACCGTTTTTATTCTAACAATACAGTTTGGGCATTGTGCATACGCTACAGCTTGTTCCTTTCGGTTATTTTTGAGTAGCACAATAGGGCTTTCAATGATTTTGATAAGATCACTTTCAACCCCAAACTAAAATCTACAAACCCAACCGTATGAATTCATTTACATGAAACAGATCTTTAAGGTCAGTCTTTCCTAGCTTAATACAATGAAACTCACTAAAGACCACATTATTCACCCATCTCTGTGTAGATTTGTTATCATTCTACACAAATGTGTAATATATAGGTGAGTAACTCTCTAGAGTGCTCTAGGAATGATTTAACTCTCGGCCTCATGATGCATAAATGCAGTCCATGAGGTCCCTGTATTTATGTCTCATTTATAATATAAATGGGATAAGTGCATAACATATAAGCCCTTACACGGTGAGGCAGTGAGCCCAGCAGCACATTATTATGCCCAATGACCAAAGCAGCTGCTTTGAATTATAGGGCGTGGGCTGACGGGGCCCACCATGCACCCAACCACCTGTCAGTGAAACAGGTATTTTTTCGTCCTTTAGGGTCTCCTGAATAAGAATGTATCTTGGGATCAACTACCCATCTTTGCTGATTATCCATTTGCTGGCTCAGACCACTTTTGAGTCATTTTTTGTACATATTATCTAAGGAAAATGCTTACACTGTAAGCTCTAACACTCCCTTATTTGTACTGGATCTTTAAGATTTTGGTCTCATCTGAAAGAAGACATAACAACCTTTCAAATGAGTATCTCATAGTAAGTATCTCATGGATCCTACTCCCCATAAATCAGGTCCAGAGAATACTGTGACATTTTTGTTTTGTTGCTAGGTTGTGTGGTTACCTAGAAACAACACCTCTGCCTAGAAACAAAGTCTGAAACTAGACTTATAGACATCTGCCTGCAAAGTCTCCTCTTTAAACTAAAGTGCACTGATGTAAACTTGCATATAGCTCTTCTATGCATATCACATAATATGAACACAGGTTTCAAAAGGTTGCTAGATTGTGTTGTTGCTTAGCAACAGGTCTGTTTGTAGGTCTGTTTAAATGTGTGAAGTCTCTTCGGGAACATTATGTACACTGATGTCAAATGGTATACAGGTCTCTTGTAGAATTGCTGATACAAATATAGGTAGTGTAATGCTGAATGGCAACCAAGCCTAGAACCAGCATTGTTTTTACAGGTATGTATTGTCTTACCTTAGCAACAAAGTTGCGTACCATAAAGACCTGTACTCAGACCATATTGTACATGGTTGATGACTATATCATTAGAACATTTTCATTGAAAAGACTATAGTGAGATCAGGAAATCTGTGTACTTGGCAACCGTGCCATAGTCAAGCAAACAACTTGTTTATAGAAAACATGATTCATCTTTCCCTGTACAAGGACATGTATACAATAAGTATCATGAAAGATCTAGCACTGCTGGTAGAAACAGATGGATTTTTAGCTTCCACAAAAGAATGCATGCTCTGAAGTAGAGCGACCAACTCTAAGGCCTCAGGTAGTGCAATTGTATCAAAGTAGGTGATGGCAACTTCAAAGCCTACAGCATCAAAGGCAGGACGGTGATTGAATTATGTCAGAGAAGGGTTTGGGCCAAAAGAGTGATCCATGCTGAGAACCCAAAAAATAAGACCCTCGCTGACAGGGATCTCAGCTAAAAGGTGGCTTTTTAAGATGTATACCCATGTCTGTGAAATAGTAAGTGCTTACAGCAAGGCCTCAACTACAATATGTGGCAAAAGGCCCAGGATGAGCTTATACAATCTCAAGGATGTTCCTTGTCTCTCCCATTATAGGCTCCAAGCCATCCATCTATACATAACTCTCAATATAAGTCTCCAATTCCAGTTGCAACTCCATGAGTTTAGCCAGTGGTAAGCTCTCCGTATCACCACACTATAAATCATCACTGAAGGGGGTAGGTGGGGTGAGAGAGAGAGAGAGAGAGAGAGAGAGAGAGAGAGAGAGAGAGAAAGAGAGAGAGAGAGGGAGAGAGAGAGAGGTTGTTAGAGCATGGCTTATGATATTTACCCCTGAAGATTGTGGTTCTGGTCACTGTAGAAAGTTTAGGGCCCTCCCCAGGTTGACCTGCTGTTGCCTATTATCTACCAAATATGTGAGGTATTGCCTTACCCTTTGTTTCTGGTAATGACACTTAAGAGATGTCTTTGTATACATCGAGATGTGTGAGGTGAATGTAGTCATCATAATTATTTGTGCCAGAGGCATTGTCTGCAAACAGAAGGCAAACCTCACCCCTGACTTTCTTACCTAAGAGCTTATTTTAATATATACATGTGATGCATCCTAACCAAATCAGGCAGATCTCGCCCCTCATAAACCAAAGATAATGAGGTCAAAAGGTGAAAGATGCTAATTATAGTCATTTGGAGCTTTTTGGATATTTGCTTGCATCATTATCTTCCCTTTCATGTGATAAAAGGATAAATACAAAAAATTAGTAGAAATGATGAAAAAAGGCCGAATTTATAATTTTCGCTGATTTTCATCCTGACAATTTTCATCGATTTATCCACAATATAATCTCAATGAATCTTTTGTAAAGAAGGTATCAAATTAAGAAATACAACAAATATTGATATCCACATGTAGATTAACATTTTCTCTTTAAATTGGTACTAGGTTTACTTGGCATATATTTGGTACATACAGATTAGACACTGATACAATGGTGCCTTCCCACTTTGTGTATGAGTATACATTGATAAAAAGACCTATGTTTGGAGCACTATTTCTCGGAACGCACAATGGTTAATTTATAATTTTCAAAAATCAGCAAAAATTGACAAATAAAGATATCTTAATGAAACAAAAAGTATTCTGTAGCTCTTGATGTACTCTCTGGGAGTACAGCATAACCTTGAAATCCATTTTCCAGCACTAAATTCACGATCGCTTATGATTGCTCTGGTATAACAGCTCTACCAAACCTTCTCTGATTACTACATTAGATGCGTCCAGCGAGAATGATAGTATGATGATCCAATGATGAAAACAACATTTAAACAGTTTGGCCTTAAGATTAGTGGCCGGGCTCACACCCTTTGATTCACAATACACTAATATGATTAGTGTTTATTAAGAACACTAGTAACCAAACTCACCTGCAGTAGCACAGGTGAGGAATGCTAGGGACACCACAAACAGGAATGGTGCAGTGAATAATAAGTGGAATACCAGCACCTTACTTATACTTATATAAAACATTATCTCACGATTCTGGCCTCTACAGTGCTTTTTTGCTCATAACCCCAGTTCCTTATCCAGCCATAACGCACTCTGAGACCTTTTCTTTGTCTTCAAGAAGCTGCTGGTTTCAATCTGGACATGTTAATAAATTGGAGAAGTATACAATGTCAACTCCTCCATACATTTCCAGTTAAAACCGTTTAGGTTCAACGGGGAATCAATCCCCGGCCGCTGTGGCAGGAGGCGAGCTCGCTGTCCACTATACCAAGCCGACCGGTGATAGAAAGCAATGTACATCCAGTATTTAAAATTTTTTCCCCCATACCTGATGTTTACAGACCTTGTAGATTTCAATGGTGCCAGGTGGAGTTATTAACAGAGAACAGTCCTTAGATATCCTAGATGAGCATGTCATGCCTAATTTCGCCATTTTGTTCGAAATAAATAAGAATCCATTGATTTTCCATAGCGTTATGAGTCGGGACCCGCCCCGTACGGCCATTTCTTGTTCGACGCGTGGTTGACCTAGTTCTTACATCCGGGCACCTCCCCGCTTTGTCAACAAGACGCAATGGCAGTGTACCGGGCCGTGTACGTTGGATCGCTATGGAAAATCAATGGATTCTTATTTATTTCGAAGTAAATGGAGACAAAATGTATGCGAACACCAACTAGAGATCGTATATTTGGTAGTGCTAGAAGTACAGGACTTGACACGCTTGGATTATACCCGAAAAATGTGTGTAAAGGTGGAGGTATGTCGGGCAGAATGACATGGCCACGACGGCTTGGCAAACCAAGCGGATCGCATGCACTTACAAAATGTCTTCTCCTGGATTAAATCTTGGGTTATAAGGTAAGAAATTGATACAAAATGGAGAGAAATGTGAGATAAACACCTTAATGTATGTTATGGAAAAGCACTCGTGGATTTACGGCTTAATAATCCACTCCCGCTGCGTGGTCGTGGATTATCAACCCGTAAATCCACTCGTGCTTTCCCATAACATACATTAAACGCATATTATATAACACAGAAATGATAACAGCTGTACCAAACCTACTCTGATAAATGCCAATTATAAAGAGCAATCATAGGGTATATTATGGGGTAACCTTAGGATCACCCACTATGTTTTTGAGGATTCAAAATCATAGTGACTGTGTACAATTATAGCAACCTAAAAAAATGAGGTCCTAATTCTCCAAAAATTCATCAAACAGGACCGATGTCATCAAGCATCAACATTATAACAGTTATAATATAGTCTCAAACATATGTTGAATCTTTTAAGTCCTCCCCCCCATTTTGGCAGGCAAATTTAGGGCTCCTGTAACTAGGGATCATTCTTCTGCTTTTGTCCCTTGACAGGAATCTGTAAGAGTACTCCATACCTTAGATGCAGAGTTGTTCACCAAAATGCCCCTGAACTGCCACTGCTGCCTCAGGGCAGCATCAGTAGGCTGGCCAAGGGCAGCACTACAACATTGCTGACATCCCTTTGTCACAAAATTATCATATTATTTTACAAATCTAACAGCGTTTCTACATTAATATACATATGTCTTGGGACATATAAAATAGTTTTAGGCTTGGTTGCTAGGCGAATCAGCAACCATTCACTACACTAAAGTGCACTTTAGTTTAGAGAGGAGACTTGGCAGGTAGATGCCTATAAGCCTAGATTTAGACTTGGTTGCTAGGCAGAGCTGTTGTTGCTAGCAACCTAGCAACAAAACTAAAATGTCACAGTATTCTCTGGACCTGATTTATGGGAGGTAGGACCCATGAGATACTTACTACAGTGCATATTTATACAATACAAAGTGACATTTGACATATGAATTGGCAGCCATTTTGAATTTCAGCCAGATACAAAATCTTAAGAGGTGGAAACATCCATATTCTTAATCAGCACCCTTTTTAACATAAGATTCATCCCAATTACTATAGGTTTTTCATGTTTTTTTGGTTTGAATTTACTTTATTGACTTAATACATATCGAGCATATTTTTAATAACAGTACAGAGATCGAGATATACAAGATGATATGTCATATATGTTTGAAACATCCTGGTTTGACATGGATATACAATTGTTTTCTTGAGTAAATGCATATATTTTCCATGTATTACGGACGATAGCATAAGTCAAACAGAAGGTAGAGGACCTCATCCCCACTATAACAGTGTTAGGTTGATAATTCTGGTCCTACCTACCGATGTTAAAATATCCATTTACATTAAGTAGGGGTCTATTGAAATGTAACAGGAAATCATCACCTCAAAGTAGTGTCCTCGTATCCGACACAATTACCTATCTTATAGTCATCAAGGAATGCTGCACAATGTCTCAGGTTCAGGCAATAGGAATCAGAGTGGATATAGTGGTTAACAGGGGTATAAGGGCAGTTTCTATACATGTAACTGGGATGCATTGAAATTTCTGAGCTCCGTCTTCCCGACCCTCTGCTGCACTCAATTCTAAACATAAATATACAATTAAGGGCTCATTTGAAAGGTTATTATGTCTTCTTTCAGATGAGACCAGAAGCTTAAAGATCCAGTAAGGATAAGGGGGTATTAGAGCTTACAGTGTAAGCATACCTCTTAGATAATATGGTACAAAAAATGACTTAAAAGTGGTCTGACCGCGCACTTGGATAATAAGCATCTTGATTCTTATTCAGAAGACCCTAAGGGATGAAAAAATACCCCTTTCGCTGACAGGTGCATGGTAAAATTGCATTTTCTAGAGACGTTCAGGAAATATGATTGGCGTGTATTGATGTTGCAGATAAGTTATGAATAAAATGCGCATATGAGACTTATACAAATATATAAACACACATCCCATGTAGCAAGCCCGCTTAGGGGCAATTCAGTTTTAGCTCAGATAAGCTGGTTCAAAGTGGGCAGAACACTATTCATGGTTTAAGGTTGGGCAAATGGTGGGTTTCCAGTCAGGGCCACATTGAGTTGCCCTAATAGGGCAAAATGAACTAAGACTGTTGGGCTCCCGACAGTTATTGTCCTCAGTAAGTTGTGTGGGCCACATAAGGCTAACTGATTTGGGCACAGAGCAGCTTCAAAATGGGCAAACACTGGTTTCAAGGTTCCAAAGATAATTCCCCAGACAGGGTTGAGGATGGGTTTGAACAAGGCATACTGAGCTGGGAGTTCTGAACTTTGACACTAGATGACCCCACTATGTCTGATGTACAACTTCCCCCCCCCCATGTCAGTATTGATTTTCTTTAGTATAATATAACAGAAATAGACTAATGAATCATATAAATCATAACAGTAGACAAATTATCTCAGAGTTTGGATCTACTGGCAAAATACATTTTAAATGACTACACCATTCCTGTGGTAATCATTTTATATTGAAGTATGCTACCCATTGGGAGGCACTATGAACTTGAGGGCTAGCATGTTACTGGACTAGGTCTGGTTGACATGCCTTGGCCAACTAAGTTTGAATTGATGGTTCTACTGTATTATGATGATGGAGAGGGTAATACAGTATCTTTAGTCTCCCTCCAACTATGGAGGCCAAGGGGAGGGGCTAGCACCTGGAGGCTAGCAGAGCATATCCAGGGTTCAAAATTTTAGAAAATGAGGAAAAATATATTTTCTATAATATCTATCCCAAATGGTGCCACCTGATCAAAGTGGTCAGCCCACTTTCAGCCACACAAAAAAAACCCATGTTGACCCCAAAATGAAAAGTTTTGACCAGATGGCATCATGTGATCAAAGTGGGCAGCCCACTTTCAGCCACACCAAAAACCATGTTGAATCCAAACCCACTCTGAGACTGATCTGTGCCCATATTGGTTAGCACAGTGTGGCCCATGCACCTCACTGAGGACAGAAACTGTCAGTAGCCCATCAGTTAGCCCATTGCAGCCCACATCAGAAGCCACACCAAATAAAGTGTGGGCCACAGTAGGGCCACACTACCTTTGCTACCTGGGATATATACATCCATGCGTGTACAGGCACCAGTATGTTTACTGCAAAAGAATGTAATGTTTGTATGGATGGATTCAGTGGAAAAGAGTAAATAGACATGCAGGGAGCGAGGACGATAGAGAGAGAGAGACAGACAGACAGACAGACAGAGACAGACAGACAGAGCCAGAGACAGAGACAGACAGACAGACAGACAGAGACAGAGAGAGATATAGAGAGACAGACACAGAGACAGACAGAGAGAGAAAAACAGCCACATATATATGGAGAGGCAGAGAGACAAAAACAAAAAGAGAGGCAGAAGGATAAAGAGTGACAGACATACCGAGAGAGACAGAGCAAGAGGGAGACAAAAAGAGAGAGAGTTATAAAGGCAGAGTGAAGGAATCACGATGGTAGTGACAGAGATTATCGTCCCCTCACAAAAGTTCAATTCCCACCTGGATGTTCACGTAGGTGTGGGTCTTCTCCCTTTTCTCCCTGGGTAGGCACATAAGTAACATTGTCCTAAAGCACATTTAAAAGGTTGGCGCTGCTGGAAAATGCTGCTACTACTCTCCAATGTTCAGTGCACTCTGGCCAATATGAATTCCCTCTCCCACCCAACATCCAGGCAATTTCCATAGGCCACAGTGGTAATTATAACTGATGGATACTAATTCCAGGACTGTGTACGACTCACTATTGATACACCAAATCCAGTCTATACAGGTACAGGCAGTAACACTAGAGGTGGGAAAATGGCTGGGCTAATCCAAATGATGGTTTAGATCCACCATAGTTTTCTACTGTACTGCCTGCAGCAATGTTTCAAAGTGCAGAGTAGTCACAATGCTGTACATAGGGCACACTGGACAGTCCCCAACCCCCCCCCCCACCTGCCTCCCCCCCATCCCCTCCTATATAGTACATGCAACTGTCACCTGATTGGTTGGTGTCATGGCAACCAAGTTGGCGAGCAGATGCCATCCCCCTACCTTTTGCCTTCTCCTACATATCCCATATTGTCCTGAAGTCACGATGGGATATTTTGTATGGCCAACTGTAGACCAAAGTCATGCAGACGCAGGTAATAAAGATAGTAATGAAGAAAGGAAGAAGGGCGGGGGGCAGAGAGATAAGAGGGCGAGGCAGAAGAAATATGGTAGAGATGGGGTAGGAGTGATCCTTGAAAAGCAAATGGAGAAGGGGATGAAAGATCTGAAAGTGATAAGCGGAGAGAGGCAAAGAGAGTGAAATAGGAGAAGGGAGTTATATAAAGGGGACTTAATTGAAACAACATGATGACCACTATTAATCATCAAACCTTCCATTATAACAAAGTCCGAATCTTGTGCGTTACAGATACGTTGGCTATGTTTGTCAAGAATAGTTTATAGCTCATGAGCTCCTAATTTCAGCACCTGTATAGTTTAAAGACTTAGAGAGGGTTAGGAGAGCAGACAAGTAGTAATATTTGTTCATTTTCTTCCATAAAAGTCTTGCATTGTTTGGTTAGTGATGTGGCTCTATCTCACCAGTTTGATGCAACTATGTTCGGGGAGGTTTCTGACCGAGGTTTCTGACCGAGGTTTCTGACCGGGAAAAAGATATGGCCAATTGTGCCACAAATATATGGGGTGGCAAGAAATTTATCAATCTAAAATAAAATCAGGATAGGATCAATCCTATATTGACTGTAAAAACTATACCTTTCTGTGATGGAATTCAAACTACAGGTCAATTCATGTTTTTATAACTGCCGGTCAGAAACATCAGGTCAGAGAACTTCTAGAAGAAGTGGCTTCCCCTTAAAACAAAGAGGAGAGGGCAAATAAGTAAGGAAAAACAGTAGAGATAGAAAGATGTCCATCTAAGGAAAAGGGAGGGAAGGCTGAAGATCAAGATAAGTTGCATACTAGCACTGTATTCTTCATCAAGACATCGGTCAGAAACCTCCCCAGTCAGAAACCTCCCCGGTCAGAAACCTTCATTGTGTGAAGCTTTCTGACCGGAGAAGAGATGGCCAATTGTGCCATAAAAATAAGGGGTGGCAAAAAATTTGTCAGTCTAAAATAGAGCCAGGATAGGATCAATCCTATATTGACTGAAAAAACTATGCCTTTATAGAACTGTGATGGAATTCAAACTACAGGTCAATAAATGTTTTTATAACTGCCGGTCAGAAACCTCCCCAGTCAGAAACATCTTTGGCAGAGGAGGAAGTCAAGAAAATCTTCCTTCTTGGTTTGTCCTGAGTCTGGAAAGGAACAAAAAGCACAGGGAAGGGTGCCCTGGACCATAAGGAACATGGGGGAAGTGAAAAAAACAGTACCTTTCTGTGACCACTTTCAAACTGGAGGCTAAATTAACTCTGTAACTGCCGGTCAGAAACCTCGATCAGAAACATCGGTCAGAAATGGTCAGAAACCTCCCCGAACGTAATTCATCACATTGGTGAGAATGAGTCATGTCCCAATACTGATACCTCAACCTCTCCCCGTGAACCCTACATTTGCTGCACTGTTTTCATCAATATAGGTATATCTATACCTGAGTTGTTGTCCAGCTACCTACTTATCAGCAACCCTATCTGCTTCAATACATGGCCGGTCTCTATAAAGAGAAGCTGACGTTTTCTTGCAGGAGAAGTAGAAAGAGAGGGTTGCCTTCTGATGAAATGATACAATATGGTTTATAGATACATTCTCGACGGGACGCTCATCTGTTTTTCATTTTTGATAATAATTATGGATTGTCTGAATAAACAGCAATATCCTGAAGATTGCTATTCAAACATTAACTTGTCTTTGCTGCATTCTAGTATCACCCTAACTCTGTAGGACGAGCAGCTCATGGCCAAAGGAGTGAGAAGAGGAGCCTGGGCATGAGCAACTCCCCATATTCTGTGTGGGCAGGTGGGCAGCTCTCTAGAGGATTTGTCACTTGAGAAGGAAAGGGAGGCTTACACTATCTCTGTCCCGATGATGGTGTGGGCCGAGCTGTACACAGAGCAGCTCACCGAGAAGCTCACCTTACCTTCAGGCAGGGCGACACATAACCAGTGTCGGTTACCTCTTTATGGGCTGGGCCACATGACGCCTTAACCCTTCAAAGGCTGCTGGATGAATACATCATGCTCATCGGTTGTCATGATGCATGAATGTAGCCTTAGTGTATAACTCACTATTCAGGCATCAACCCTACTTGGTTTACATTTACAGACCCAGAGGGCCGTCATGGTGCTAAAAAGAAAGGCTTGCAAGCAGTTTTGCCAGCACTTAATAGGTGCATCATGATGCCCAATGGGCATGATGCACTCCTGCATTAAGGGTTCAGAAAGCCTGAATGTAGGGGGAGGTAATTAAGTCATGATAAACACAAATCTGGCAATTGAGTTCTTAACTTTGAGATGCCTAGCAGCCCCCATCCATACCCCTATAAAGATTCATCTTAAACTCATATCTTAATTACCTGAGTTGTTTTAATCCAGTCCTTTCAGGATAGCACAATGAATTGAGGTATCACCAGGAGTCACTCTCAAAAACGGGATTTGAATGAATGAAGGCCATGACGTATTATTGTTACTTCGAGCCCGAAAGGTCTTTACCTTAGAGTGAGGGATACCTTTTACATGTACCGGTATCAATTCCATATCAACAGTGAGCCACCTTTTAACAGGAAACAATTCCGTACATAAAACTCAAGTGAATATTATATTTGACTATGTTCATGCTATCTCTGCTGCTAAATTATTATTTTCAACATCACTTAAATAAAAAAAAAACAGTCGATTGCCCAAAACATTCAAGTGGAAATTCCAGTCTACGTTCATCATCATGGATATGAATAAGATATTGTTGATTGGTCTTAAGTTTTTTTGTGAAATCATAGTCAACACTTCATTTCTTTTAGTTGTGTAAGGCAAGTATTTTCATTAGATAGTTTCCAGAACTGGCTTCATTGTAGCATGATATCGATTGTTGAATTCTAGTAAACTAGCTTAATGTGATTTCTATTCCCCTTCATCACTAAATTTAGTATAAGGCATTAATAACCTACTACAATATTCACAGAGAGTCCTTCTATTCACTCCTATAATATATGATCCTCCACAGACTTTCATATCAGTCAGAGAATCTAGGTAATTCTAGCATCTGATAGAGTACCGTCAAAATGTATAGACACGGCTCAACAATGGTCCTTTATAGAATATTGCTAGCCAGAGCCACAATGCCGTTTCTGGAGTGATTCACTGGGGAGATCAAACTTCCATTTCAAGGGGTGCAAAGGGCGTGATGCAACTCTCCTGGTGAACAGTGGAGCAATCTACCATTTCGATAAGCCCACACTGAAGTCTACATTCTAGTGTTCAACTGGGAACTTAAGGGATGTTTTGTCAGGTTCAGGACTAACCTGTTTATTAGTACACCCTAAGATTGAATGATAGTCCCTGCATCATGGTGTGTACAAAGACATCAGTACCCTTGTCTAGCTTCAAATTTCTCTTAATTTCTTACATAACAAGTACATAATTTTGATGTCACCCTGGGTAGAAAAGGTCTATATTCTACATATACACCTTTTTGCAGAACTAATTTTGGAATATTTTCTGAGAAATGGCTATATTTACAATCTTCCCCTCAATGTTGCTATACTAAAATTGATTGGCTATTTTTTTTTTGTTTCATTGGCTGATAGATATGAACCCACAAGATTATGCCTACAGACTGATGTTTTCATTTGAGCTAAGTGTTGTTTAATAAGGGAGTAAATGTATCATTTAATGTAAATATAAGTACCAAAAGATGGAGTGGTTTCACCACCCCACCTTTGACCCCAATAATGTATGCACAGGTAGGTGTCATTGTCCAGTGACCAGGGCTCTGATTGGCCCATACAGCTGTGGAGGTGAGTGTCATGGTCCAGTGCACACACAAGGGTACTAAGATGCCAGTACATCCTAAGACTGTGCATGGTATCAGTATCCTAGTACAGACTAAAATCAGACTGTTGTACTATGATCCTGGTGTGTCCCAACAAGATAGTCCCGTCCCCAACCTTTATGTCTGGCCATTTAGTGTCATCGCTTGGAGAAAATTTAACTATCAACACTTTGTTCCAAAAGTGTCAAAGTTAGCAGAAAATAATAGCATGGTCTACCTTTCACCTTTTTATGGTAATTTCCTGGTTATCCATTGTCAAGCACAAATTGTCACACAGGTTAATAATCATTTTCAGCACCAGGAAGCAATTATCAGTCGGTCAAATAGGGAATCACCCATTTAGAGTTAATTTGAACCCATTCCCAGAATCATAATACCATGATTCTAGTATACGGAATAATTAAAATCTATCTTGATTCAGTCACATGTCCATGTAATTACAGATCTAGTATACATGTATATATATATATCAGATTCAATAATAACATGGTTCACGGAAATCATTTTAGAATTGAATGAAAATCACAAAATTCAAATTTTGTGTTTACGACAACATGGAAATAATGTTTATCCACTCGGATTACTTATCCTAATCACATATTATATAGAAAAAGATGTCACTGGAGTTACAAACAGACTACACAGACAGTAAACATTTGGCATTTGTAATGGAGAACAGAAATATTGATATTTTCAAAAAAATGTTTCCATCCTCCCATCAATGCCTCTCTATACCTCAATTTTATAGGCTATATCACCACCTTCACTAAAGGAATGTGAATTGGAGCTGTTTAGAATGGCAGAGCAAGGTATAAATTATTAATTAGATTAAAACTGTTTTAATACGCCATGCACATCGTTTTGTAACCGTATAGAGGAGTCCGATAATTATTCCACCATGGGTCCTGTTAATGTAAGGTGGAACTCAAAATGATATACAGTGAATTGTTTCATGGGTTATCCCTTCCACCTGCCTGCTCATAGACAAGCTCTACTATTGAGGTTCCTGCTGAAAAGTGAGCCTATGTCAGAGTCATTGAGGCTGATTATATGGGTGTGGGAATAGGCATGAGCCCTTCTCATCCTGCTATACATTCACCCATTCTAGACAAGTGTGTGGGTACCAAGGTGGTAAGGATTTTTCTACTTTCCGAATCACCGCACAGCATAAAAAAACTTTCTTTTTTGACAACAGCTTTGTATTTTACCTCAAGGTCCTTTTCTTTTCTTGTCGGGGAGGGGGCTCAATTGGAAATACTGCTACTACGAGGCTAGAGTTCTAACATTTCCTTCTCCTTTTTTTCTATTCCTCTTTGTGGAATTAAAGTAGCTTTGTACCTAGATGATTCCCTTTATACCATCTGAAATATTATCTGTTCCTTCAATACAATGATGAGGGGAGGAGCTAATCAAAACAACTCTGATTAATTTATACATGCCTCTCCTTGATGCTATGCTTAACTTTTGTTTTGCTTTTCTTTTTTTATTTCACTTGTCAGCACTAGAATGTTTCATCTAGATAAATAGGTATTCTGTTTATCTTGTTGACATTTTGAATCTAATATCAATGCCCTTTTTTCTTTTGATGATATTATGCTGACAGGCTGCACTTTGATTCCATGTAATTCATTGCAAGAGGGAAAACGTTAATGCTGCAGGTTTTAACTATATCTACTCTGCTGTACCTCCGAACCTCCCCCGGCCCTGTTCATTGACATCGCATGGTGTGATCTTTCATCAGAGCAGCTCTCTCAGAGGTCAAGAGTTGCTCTCCTAGGTTCAGATGACCAGAGTGCAGGCCACATGACCTCTAGGCCCTCAGAGAGAGTTCCCCGCCCATGGGTCATGGTCTGGAGTGACAAAGTGACAAGTGGACAAGAGCAGTTTTCATTGGACTAACGTGACAGGGTTAGGGCCATAATGGCCTTGTAATGGTTCATAAGGGTAGTTCAGATCAGAAGTTACACAATAACTATAAATGTTGTGGAGACTTCAATTTTATGGAGCCATAATTATTGTGAATGGTAGCAAATGGATTGAACTCTTTGATCATCCAATACCAATTTTTCTCAAGTAAATTTGTCAGAAATCCCCTCAGACAATGTCCCAATACACTGTAATTATACCTATAATATGATATGAATGTTGTCTGTTGTCAGGGAATTAGAATTAGAAGTTTAGAGTTATCCAATTTCTACCCCGAGCAAATTGAAAACAGCAATTTATAAGGCGAAATGCCTACTCTGTGAAGTGAACTAAAAGGTGAACTATACATCTTTATAATGGCATGCCTCTAATAGCCTGGCTCAATAAGGCAACTATAAAGCTGAGAGAGTGGAGATAAACACATGCTTGCCAGAGAAGTGAAGAGGGTCTAGGTTTTCTGACATGAGTGCTTAGCTTTCACCATCTGCCTTTGAAAGAACTGAGAGGGACAAGTACAAGTAAATAGCTATTGCTCTTGCAAACAGTTCTTGTTAGGGAAAGAGACTGGCTGCTGTGAAAATGACCTTCTGTGTATAACAACTACTACATTAATGGTAATAGGGAGATATAGAGAAAGAGATACGTGATCACATAGCTGCTCGGCAACAGTAAGTATAACCTGGGGAGGTCATTTCCTGAGGCACTACGATTGTCCGTTAACTGTATGATGTTATTCCTATGGACTCGCATAAACTCTAAGCCGCAATTGTAAATGGGATATGAATACCGCTGTAGTGCATATAGCAGGATCCACATTGGGTCATTGGTTTTGTACCTACAGCAGCTACTACTGTATTTCAGAATAAGAAGCAGTCTACTGTAAAACCCTTGTGGCAGGCTGACAGATTACAAGGTGCACAAACCAATCTTTGCGTCATCTATAAGCCACAGCCAGGGCCTCAAAATGACCCCACCTAATAATTTCTGATTCATGGTAGGCCATTGAAAAAGCCAATAACCCATGGATTACAGGCCAGGTTTTTAGGGGATTTCTCAGGCAATACGAAACAGAGCTCTGTAATTCACCTTAGAACCATAATAGGCAGGAAGGACACAGTAGCTGTCTGTTTGAGTCTCAGCCAGACCATTCTGTACAATCTTTCCAATGTGTAATGGTCTTTATAGTAAACATGAAATTATGTGAAATCTGCCTTTCACTTGAAACCTCTCAAAGATTATCGAGGCAGGTATTCTAATCAAGCAGTCTCTAGAACTGGCTTCTGGTAGGGGAAGCGATATTCGCACGGGTATCCTGTGAGAATAACACTCTTATTCTCACTGGATTTCCTAGTAGTCAGGACTTGAAAATGCTGGGAAACAATACTAGTTATTGTATCTCGTCACATTTCCTAGACATCCTGGTCCCGTTTCCCAAATTTCTTGGTTTTGTCCTGTTTCTCAAATGTCCGATTTCCCAAATTTCTCGGTTTTGTCACATTCCTCAAATGTCCTGTTTCCTAAATTTCTTGTTTTTCCCCCTGTTCATCAAATGTCTTGTTTCTCAAATTTCCTTGTGTTGTCCCATTTCTGAGAGGTCCTGTGTACGAGAAAAACTCAAATAAGATCATTATTCGCACGAGATCCTGGTGAGAGTATCATGGGCCTTCTGGTAGCATGAAATCCATTGTTGAATTATAGTAGAAACTTTTAATATTCTCATTCCCGGTTGAATTCCATATAAATCATTTATAATCTACTGCAATACCCCTAGGGATTGTTTCATTCACAACTAAACCTCATTCACTACGGAGTTTAGAATCACAGGCAGACCATATTGATGAAAGAAGGATCTGTCTCATAAAAAAAACATCTCGAAAATTGATAGAGATCGCTTCACATTAGACCTTCACAGAGCACTGCTAGCATGGGCTACAACTCAGTTTCAGAGCAATTCTCAGGGGATCAAAGTCTAGTTTATAGTAGTAGAAAGGGTCTGATGCATCTGTCTAGGTGAACGGAGGTGCAAGCCTCTATATTGATAACCCTTCACTGCAGTCCATGATTCATGTGTTCAACTGGGAATTGAATGGAGGTTTTTTCCCCTGGATGTCTATTGTTGTCGCTTTGAGTAAATTGAGCTATTAAAACGCCGCCCAAAAGGTGTCAAAGCTAGCAAATAAATAATAGAAATAGTCCGCTGGTGTTGGTTTCCTAGTAATGGCGTTATTATCCATTGTCAAGGGCAATACCGCCTATTAGCGAGGCACCAAAATCATCCTAGCATAACTGAATCGATCATGCCCCCCTACTTTCTCTTCAATATTAGTAAGACCTCATTCCAGATATTTTCTATTGCTATTACCACGTGTCAACGCGCTGCCAACACAAATGATGTGTAGACTACTTTAACTATCTATATGCCAACACTTCCTTGATACACCAGAATAACAAATGGGTTTGATTCGTGCAATAGCTTCTGGCCATTGTGTTGAATTATAAAAAAACATTTTCCATGTTCCGGGTTTTAGTGTTTTCATACACATACATTCAGCATGAATTGTGTTGCATAGGAATTATTTTTCGAAATCCTTCCAGCATACGATGAAACCGCATTTGCAAATTTTGTATACACAGTGATGTATTAATATTCACATATAGAAACAGATGTGTAAACGTGGCTTGTGCCTCCTCCTACCACTACCGCGTGAATGACCGATCGACCGGTGGCCTCTGCCTTCACTGGTCAGTCTCACTCTTCCCCCACCAGTGTTGTTTGGTGTGTCCCTGTACTGTGTGTATGTGGGTGGGCCGGTGCTCTGTGTGGAGTGTGGTGCCTGTGACCACCCACCCCCCTCTCACTGTTGCCCTAGTCAGGTGAGTCCACCCCTCTACTGGGGTGTATGTCTCCCTGCTCTCCCCCTGTTGAAGAACAGGGGTCTGTTTTTCCACATATTTCACTGTTGGGGTATTGAGGTCCGTATGGGCTTATGAATCTTTACATCATTCACCCCTTCTGAAGGTCTCACTGGACCTGTAGCATCTTCACGCGGTTTCGACCCTTCTGGCGTCTCGTCAGGTGGAACTGACGGAGGTACATTGTCAGCCATTGTATGTATACCACTGGTACATACGGTGTGTTGTGGTGAAACTTATGGTTTATTAAAATCTAGGATAGCTCACCTGATTTTATAAGTGTGTATTTCTTTCATATACATGTGAGCGAGGCTCCGTATATGTCGGTGGTCATTCTGAGTAGTGTACGACTAAACACCTGTTTAATTGATGGGTTCTGATAACGTGGCTTTTCCATGGGCGATTAGCCGTATTTGCCGTCCTTCGTGTTCATGCCTTGTGGGCATTTTGTGCGAAGTTTTTCTATCCATTTGTATTCTATAAGTGCGAGGAGTCTCATCCCCTCTTCACTTTTGGGATGTCGGCTGACGAAGTCTACGATGTAGAACTTTGTATCTGCCGATCGTGCATGGTCCTTCTGATTGAAGTGCCATGCTACGTCCGTTTTTCCTGTTTGGTTGTCAATGGCCCCTATATGTTCCCCTATACGTTTTTTTATAGGGCGTTCAGTTTTGCCTACATACTGTTGGCCACATCTAGTGCATTCCAGACAGTATATGACATTCGAGCTCATACAGGTGACATTGGTTTTTGTGTGGTGTTTCCTCCCAGTTGTTTTTGAGATGATCTGGCCATTTTTGTCAATTTTTTGACATTTTTCGCAGTTGATCATTTTACATGTTTTCTTTTGCTTACACTTTTGTTGTATTGTACCGTCGGGGGGACCCTCACTCTCGGCGAGTGAGTATCTCGTCTCTGCCCTGACTAGGTTGTCCTTGAGATTTTTCGGGCGTCTTTTGCCTTTAATCAGACCCCCTCGTCTGAGGAATTTTGTGGTTTTTGATTCCCCCAGAATATCCCAATTATTTCCCACTATCTCATCAATCATGTTGTTGCCTGGTCTATATGTGCTGATCAGGAAGCTTGATTCAGTTTTCTCATCACTTTTCTGTTTTGGTTGTAGGAGTGCTTTCCTATCCATCTCGAGTACCTGTTTGGAGACCTCCTCTAGAAGCTCCTTTGGGTATCCTTTTTCCTCAAATTCTCTCATTTTTCTGGTGCTGTGGTAAAGGTAATCTTCCGTCTTTTGGCAAATGCGCCTCAGTCTCAACATCTGAGAGTATGGTAAGCTCTTCTTGGTTGAGGGGGCATGTGCCGATGTATAGTGGAGGTAGTTGTTCACATCGGTGGGCTTCCTATATAGATCGGTATACAGTTTTCTGGAATTTTTGTCAACCTTGACCTTTGTATCCAAAAAGTTAACCTCCTCTGTGGAGCTTTCTAGAGTGAATTTGATGCTGTGATGCATTGAATTCAGATGTTCTACCCACTTCTGTAGTTCAACTGGTCCTTCTAGCCAGATGAAAAATATGTCATCGATAAATCTCAGCCAGGTGGCTGGTTTTTTGTGATAGGAGTTCAGGATTGATTCCTCTATTTTCTCCATGAACAGGTTGGCATATGAGGGGGCGAGTCTAGTCCCCATTGCCGTCCCTCTGATTTGCATATAATGCTTGCCATTGAACTGTATATGGTTTGTGTTTAGAACCATATCTAGAAGGTCTATGAGGCTCTCATTGGTGGGTAGTAGACGTTCATCTCTATGTACCCTGAGTTTTTCCTCGATGACCTTTGTTCCCTCACCATTAGGGATATTGGTGTAGAGTGCTGTCACATCTAAAGTCCCCAGAATCGCTCCCTCTGGGAGGGGTTTCAGATCCTCTACTTTGACAATGAAGTCAGTGGTGTCTTTTATATAGGATTTGATTTCTGGGACCATCGGTTTGAGGAAGGTATCCACAAATGCTGATACCTTTTCGGTCGGGCACCCACAGGCTGAGACTACAGGTCTGCCGGGTGGTGGCGTAACCCCCTTATGTATCTTCGGTAGGAAGTATATATGGGGGGTTCTGGGTGCGGGGTTTCTCAGAGTGCCTGCCATTTTATTGGTAATTTCGCCCTGGGTCACCATTTCGGTGATTTTGTTGTCTATCATTTTGGCATACTTTTCCACCGGATCATGGTCCAGACCACGATAGGTGGTCTGATCCCCTAGTTGGCGTATGCCTTCTTTCACATAATCCCTAGTGTTTTGTATCACCACAGCTCCTCCCTTATCTGCAGGTTTTATTGTGATTTCCCTGTTTTTCGATAGGTCTCTCAGAGCCATGTGTTCTAACTTAGTGAGATTTTTTCTTGCTGGTTTTTGTTTCAGCATGCGGGAAGTGATTTCTATTTCATTAAGGTTAATGAAATTTTCTAGGTTTTGTGATCCCTTAGGGGGTTTCCAACCTGAGTTTGGACCCATACTCAGTATGAATTTGGGGTCCTGATAGGGTTTGCCTAGACTACCCTTGCCTTTTACTGTGGGCTTCTTAGTCCACAATTGTGTTAGCTTACTCTGATTCTTCTTTTTGTTTTTTTGTATGATTTGACCGCTCTCATTTTCATTATCATTTTTATGGAAGAATACCTTTGTACGTAGGGTGTTGTGAAATTTGTCCATTTCCATTCTTATGTCACCATCTGTGACATAGGTCTGGGATGGGCAAAAACTCAAACCTCTGCCTAATAGGCTGATTTCAGCCTCTGTAAGCGTTTTAGAAGATAGATTTACTATATTCTTAGATGGTATGGAAGAAGACAAAACTTCAGAGTACTGTTCAGGCTTTATTTCTGAGTTCACATCATTGTTACAAGCAATGGTTGGAGATTTGATATGTCTCTCACTGGGCATAACAGAGTTTTCCCTTTGGTTTATGACCTTTTTGACCTCTGACCTCGTGTCAGGCGAGGGTCCCTTGGGTTGGGCTGGTAGGGTGGTTTTGACTCCCCCCTTCCTCCTCTTCCCCTGTTGGGACCCCCCCTCTGACCTCGGCCTCTTTGACCTCCCCTCTGCCCCCCCCCCCCGCGGGGGGGCGTTGGGAAAATCCTGTCCTGCCTTTTTCTGAGCTTTGGCCTGTGCCTCTGCTCTGGCAGTTGCAGCTTTCTGCTTGTTTGCATTTTTGATGGCTTCAACTGGGTTGATAAGCATATCTTCAGATGGATATCTTTCCTCCATCTTGTCGATACGCTTGATCAATGCAGCCAGTTCATCAGTGTGTTCAATATCTATTCTCAATATGTTTAGCCAAGATTTTCATTTTTTCATTAGCTACATCTTTTCCATCGATATCAGTGGTGGTACCTTTTACCATACGTGTGGCATGTTTACGGCCAGAGAGATACTCTTTTTCTAGAGATTTGAGGGTGTCTACAGCGATAACATTCAATTTATTTGCCATTTCTTTTTTGAGATTCGCTACCTTAGTTCTTACATCTTTACGTTTTGAGAACCATACAGGGGGGTCTTTGAGGCCTACAGTCCATGGGTCGTAGTGCTGTTCCTCCACACACTTCTGGTAGTACTCTGCCCTCAGACTGGCTTTGGTGGCCTGTGCCCCCTGGTTTTTCGCGCTCCTCCAGAAATTCCACGTGGACGGGACGAAGATAGCGTCAATTTTCTGTAGATTAGAGAAAGGGTGCTTATTATTTTTACCATTTTGAGGTTTTTTTGGTGTTTTGATTTTATGATGAGAATTTTCTACAGTATTTTGTTTCTGGTTTTTACCAGTTTTTATTTTACTGTTTCTGAATCCATGGTTGGAGTCATGAGACTCAGTGGGGTGACTCTTCTTGTTCTCCCTACTGGGGCTCTCAATGGGATTGGTGTTGTCTCGGTTGTGCACACCGGTAACATTTACACCATTGTATGCTGAAATTGTGGGCTCTTCCACATTCAACAGGTTACTGTCTGACATGAGGCACTTCTCATTGTCAGGTTCAGTATAGTTATCGGACTCAAGGTCCTGTAGCAGACACAGAGTGTCTTGTGTAAGTTCAATATAATCATCACAATTTTTTACAGAATTGTTAGAATCCAACATAGTACAATATGCGCTATCTTGTAAAATTGCATTGTTACTGTGTGGGTCTACATCTGAGTCATGATGACTAGAATGATCATTTTCTTTGACAATATGAAAATAATTGTGTAAGTTTGTCTGTTTAGACCGTTTATGGAGAAATGCACCCCAGGGGGGACTTTTACTCACACTTTCATCGGTGGATTCTGGTTCAGGTTTGTTGGCAGCTGCAGCTGCTGCTGTGGACAAAGTTGACCTCAGGCGCTTCCTGGGGGCTTCCTCTGTCTCTTCCTCCGAGAATTCACCGTAGGAGTCCTCCTCTTCCTCCTCCAGTGCTGAGTGTGGCCGCTTCTTCTGGGCAGTGTGGCTGCCTTCCCCGGCGTGCTTCGTGCCGTCAGGGCCGCCTCTGCCGGTGTGTGTGTCAGTGGGTGCTCCTGGTTCCTCAGTGGTGAACACATCACTGTCAGGGCCATTCTTTTCAATGGATAAGTTTTCGAGCCTCCCACTATTGGCCTCAACTAGGCCCAAACGTCGGTCTGTACCTTTAGTTCCCCCAAGGGGTTCTCTTGGTGCCGGTCTCTCAAACGACATTGAGGTGGTGTGGATATCAAGGTGTGTAAACGTGGCTTGTGCCTCCTCCTACCACTACCGCGTGAATGACCAATCGACCGGTGGCCTCTGCCTTCACTGGTCAGTCTCACTCTTCCCCCACCAGTGTTGTTTGGTGTGTCCCTGTACTGTGTGTATGTGGGTGGGCCGGTGCTCTGTGTGGAGTGTGGTGCCTGTGACCACCCCCCCCCTCTCACTGTTGCCCTAGTCAGGTGAGTCCACCCCTCTACTGGGGTGTATGTCTCCCTGCTCTCCCCCTGTTGAAGAACAGGGGTCTGTTTTTCCACATATTTCACTGTTGGGGTATTGAGGTCCGTATGGGCTTATGAATCTTTACATCATTCACCCCTTCTGAAGGTCTCACTGGACCTGTAGCATCTTCACGCGGTTTCGACCCTTCTGGCGTCTCGTCAGGTGGAACTGACGGAGGTACATTGTCAGCCATTGTATGTATACCACTGGTACATACGGTGTGTTGTGGTGAAACTTATGGTTTATTAAAATCTAGGATAGCTCACCTGATTTTATAAGTGTGTATTTCTTTCATATACACGTGAGCGAGGCTCCGTATATGTCGGTGGTCATTCTGAGTAGTGTACGACTAAACACCTGTTTAATTGATGGGTTCTGATAACGTGGCTTTTCCATGGGCGATTAGCCGTATTTGCCGTCCTTCGTGTTCATGCCTTGTGGGCATTTTGTGCGAAGTTTTTCTATCCATTTGTATTCTATAAGTGCGAGGAGTCTCATCCCCTCTTCACTTTTGGGATGTCGGCTGACGAAGTCTACGATGTAGAACTTTGTATCTGCCGATCGTGCATGGTCCTTCTGATTGAAGTGCCATGCTACGTCCGTTTTTCCTGTTTGGTTGTCAATGGCCCCTATATGTTCCCCTATACGTTTTTTTATAGGGCGTTCAGTTTTGCCTACATACTGTTGGCCACATCTAGTGCATTCCAGACAGTATATGACATTCGAGCTCATACAGGTGACATTGGTTTTTGTGTGGTGTTTCCTCCCAGTTGTTTTTGAGATGATCTGGCCATTTTTGTCAATTTTTTGACATTTTTCGCAGTTGATCATTTTACATGTTTTCTTTTGCTTACACTTTTGTTGTATTGTACCGTCGGGGGGACCCTCACTCTCGGCGAGTGAGTATCTCATCGCTGCCCTGACTAGGTTGTCCTTGAGATTTTTTTGGGCGTCTTTTGCCTTTAATCAGACCCCCTCGTCTGAGGAATTTTGTGGTTTTTGATTCCCCCAGAATATCCCAATTCTTTCCCACTATCTCGTCAATCATGTTGTTGCCTGGTCTATATGTGCTGATCAGGAAGCTTGATTCAGTTTTCTCATCACTTTTCTGTTTTGGTTGTAGGAGTGCTTTCCTATCCATCTCGAGTACCTGTTTGGAGACCTCCTCTAGAAGCTCCTTTGGGTATCCTTTTTCCTCAAATTCTCTCATTTTTCTGGTGCTGTGGTAAAGGTAATCTTCCGTCTTTTGGCAAATGCGCCTCAGTCTCAACATCTGAGAGTATGGTAAGCTCTTCTTGGTTGAGGGGGCATGTGCCGATGTATAGTGGAGGTAGTTGTTCACATCGGTGGGCTTCCTATATAGATCGGTATACAGTTTTCTGGAATTTTTGTCAACCTTGACCTTTGTATCCAAAAAGTTAACCTTCTCTGTGGAGCTTTATATAGAAACAGATGCCACTGTTGATTTACAAACAGACTACACATACATTGAACACATGGCATTTGACATTTGTAATGAAGAACATAAAGCTTGTTGAATTTCAAAATCAATGTTTCCCAATACTTCTATATTATGTGGCATTATCCTTCTGGACGGAGAATAAAATGCTTCCCATAATGATTCAAGACAGAATTCGAATCAAATTGAAAATCTTATCAATGAATTAATTTACACTGGGCTGGTCTAGTTTAAAACCTAGTAGCATGACCAAGGTTTACAGCCCATATTCCACCATGTGAGCAGGCATGGGAAAAGGAGGAGAAAAAATATGCAGAGAACTGTCACACACACACCCTTTTCTGCCTGCCTGCTCAAAATTTGTTCTCCCATCCCAGTTCCCATAGGAAGGTGGTGGTATGTCAGTAGCAGTCTTTGGAGATTATTATCAAAGTGAGGGACTGAACCCGAGCCTTTCTCATCCTCCTTTGCATCCACTATTTCTAGATCAGTGAGGGCAGAGCAGGCGGAGAGGATTTCTCCACTTTCCCAAAACCTTTCCAAACCCCTCTCAGCCAAAAGTAATTTTCTTACAAGAAACATTTCTTACATTATAGCCAAAAACTAGGTTTTATTGTCATTGTTTTTCTTATAACGATTTAATTCATCTTTACATAGAATTGTAGGGTAGCTTTAGTCTGGAGGTTAATTCAAAAGGTCCTTGGATTACTACCCCTGCGATCTTAGTCTAGGCACATATCATAATACCTAGCCAGTCTACCCTATCTAATGCAGTGGTTGCAAGCCAGTCAGGTACAGGAGCAAGTCCTGCGATCACTTCACTATTCCTTTTCCAGCGCTAAGATCACTGCAATCTTAGTGAAATAATTGCATAGTGGTTTCAGCTGAGTACAAAGGCACTCATAGGGAACACTCCTGCTCCCACGTGTGAATGCCTCTGCTGTATACATATAGAGGGGAGGGAGGATGTTTTCTGAGATTCCTTGAGGGCTCTTCAGGCTACTCAGGCATGAAGTGCACTTGAATACTGTACAAGGTCAACTGCACCCTATACTCTATAAGTGGCTCATATGGGGGGGGGGACGCTTGTGTAATCACCCTTCTGAGAAGGAGTGTTTCCACTGCTATTCTTTCAGTATGGGCCTCTTGCCCCTGTGCACAGTGTGTTCTACTTGTAATGATGTAAGAGGGCTGAGACTAAGATCACTGCGATCTAAGTGCTGGCTGTAAAAAGCCAAGACAGTCTAATCTTAAGATCGCTTAATTGGATAAGGCAGAATAATTCCTAAGATCGCTGAGGTAGCGATCCCTGGACCTTTTGAATAAACCTCCAGAGATGCCCACATGCCTTGAGATGTCAATCCAATTTATTTGCTACCAAAAGAAGCTTGATATTGAGAAATTATGTATATCATGACTGATTTAACAGATACCATTGTTGGTTCAGCACTATACTGATTGGCATAGTTATATAAAACATATCTTTTTCAATCTATACCGATCATTTATTTTCTTGAAATATTTAGATGTCTCAAATGGGAAAGTTGTTATTGGCTGTTCAGCCTCTGGGCAGCTCACTGAGTATAGAACCCTAAGGATCCTCAGAGAACCCAAATAGCTATAAGCTGCTCTGAGCTGCTCAACTCTCTTCACAGTTTCCCTGAGTAGCCGTGTATCTTTGATCTCAAAGTCTACTGTAAATACTGTGTTTCCTCCAATATGCCATCAACGTAACACATTCAGCAAATAATATTAATCTAACATCACACTCTCAGTGACTATAGATATACCTTATTTGTTCTATCTTATTTCAGTTGTACCCTTTATTGATATTATGATAACATATCAAAATGAAAATAAAAACAATTGTAGTGTTTTTTTTCTCAGTGTGATGGAAGTTTCTCTTCAAGGTTTCCATTAGAATCTATCACAACACTTCATAAATAGGGCTGTCGTGAGAATGCAACATATATGAACCATATATGGTTAACTTCTCAACCACTTCCTTCACAAATATTAACTTTGACTTGCCATCATATTATTGGTTGTTTTTGTTTTGTTTTTTTTTCTGACAACTATAAAGATCTCCTTAAGCTTGGTCTCTACACTATGAGGATCGCGTTTCTTGTTCATATTCCTATTCATAGTATTCCTACTAATCACAAACACAGCTCCATATTGTGCATCTTTTTTTTTTTTTTTTTTTTTTGCTCTCTAGTCCTACTTTTTCCTTTAGATGATTCCCTTCATTCCAGATGATAGTAATTGGCAATTGTAAACCTCAATACTCTGAAGAGTTATGATGCTAATCAAATCAATGTTGATGCTAAAGAAAGCGATGTCAGTATTCCTATTTCGGAAAAGACATTATGAATAGGTCTGAGCTCTTCTCTTTATGACCCGTGGAATGGACATCTCTAGGTTTGGTGATATTTCATCAAAGGTGCTAGCGGAGATGCTCACTTAGAGGTCAAGGACTGCTCTCCAAGAGTCATCTGACCAAAGTGCAAGTCACATGACCTACAGGCCTATAGAGAGGGTTCAGACCTGCAGTGATAAAGTGACAAAAAAACAACAAGAGCAGCTCTCATTGGACTAGCGTGACATGGTTCGTGGAATGATGGGCCTGGAATGGTTCATATGGGCAATTCAAAACAGGAATGGGAGACCATCTATCAACATTGTGTGGAAAATGGATATGCCTGTCATGTGCTAGTCAAAATGATAAAAGGCTTTAAATGAAAGATATATTATTAAGCTGTATTTTAACTGTACCAATTTCATAGTAGGAATGGCTATTCAGATATGAAGTTAAAAGGTAGCAATTAATGTTAAGATAGATAAGGCATAAGCTGAGCACCTTCCAAAGGGGTTGCAGTTGGGTAAGCCACTATAGAAGGGAGAGATGTAGATTATACATATTTCTAGTCAGAGGGGTTAGGTAGCCCAGGTTAATACAGCAGCTGTGAAGCTAAACACTTAGCATTCACCCGCCGCCACAGAAAGAACTAAGAGAGAAGAGTACAAATAATATAAAATAATATCTACTGGGCTTGAAAACAGTTCTGGAGGGCATTTCCCAAGATAGTACGACTGTCCTGGATGACTCATACACAACCACTATAACTTGAAACCCTAAAGATTTGAGTGGGTGATCGTAGGTAATGCACTGCTTAGAACTGCTCTGTACGATTCTCACTTAATGTATTGTAGGGGAACATGATTTCCTGTGCCCGGATGGCCGACCCGCAGGGGCGGGTCACCGGGTAGTCACATGTTCCCTATCGGTATCACACTGATCCAGGCGTAGGTGGAAGGTAGAGAGCGTCAGGTCAGGGGAAGTAGCTCAGAGGTAGAGCTTCCGCCTCGAGGCAGGAGGGTCCCGGGTTCGAGTCCCGGTTTCTCCAAAGACGTTTTCCCCCGACCTCTACAGTATTATAATTACCAAAGGTTTTCTACAGATGCATGGTCCCAATATGACTTGAAAGGGTCTATAGTCACATACCATCTTGAGAAATGTCTTCCAGGCTAGGGGCTGCATGCCATTGAAAGAAGCCATGTGTGCACAACAATAACTCCGCTTATGGTGGTGGGATACAGAGCAAGGGATATATGATCAGGCGCAGCTACTTGGCCACAGTAAGCGCACACCATAGGAAAAGCAGTCAGCAGTATTAGGATGTCGTATGCCAAATAGAAAAAAATAGTAGACACAGTTTGAAAAGGTCATTGTAGCCACAGTTATGACAAGGACGGCATTTAGATGAATTGGGAGGGATGTTGTCTTGAGCTCTCTGAATCAATTGTTGGCAATTATGAGCAAAGATGGGACCCATCAAGGGAGAATACCCCTCTGCGGGGGATTTGTAATTCCCCATGTGGCAACCAGTGGGCATTGGAGGGCAAAATTACTCTAAAATCATTGTAAAAATTCATTAGGCTAATTTTTGATGCAGAATTCAATGGTTTCATTTAAAATGCACCATTTTCGATAGAAATGACCCACATTTGGATGGTAAAATGACCATTTTTCATGAGAAATCAACATATATGCCTGTTCCTGGTTGCCATGGCAGCCACCCCAATAATCAAAATTTGCAGATGTTTTTTGCCAATTTTCGGGGATACTCCCCAAAAACCCAAAACTGAAAACAGAAATGGAAAATCCCTCAAAGATCAAAATCTATGATAAAAATCAACATATTATTATGTATTTTTAATGAAAAAAGGCTGATTTATTGTGCTTTTAGAAATTAGTATGGTTTATAATGTATTTTAGAGCTTAATCATTGATTTCATATACGAATAACACCCTACATTCAAGGAGGGGTTCTGACATAACTACTAGGAATATTTAACCCAATGATGTCTCATTTTAAAGATCTTGACATGAACTTTGATAATGAATTCCCTGCAGAGGGGTGGTTTTGCTTGCCCGGTCACAGATGTAGATTCACCCTCCCTTTCACAAAGTACTTCCTTGAACTGATTTCAATATTCATGACAAAGGAAATAGGCAGACTGCCCAACCTGTAGATATACATCACGGTGGATGATTGGATAGTGCCGATAGGCATAGTTTCAAATAAAATTTCAGAGAAACAGAAAATGTGCTCATCAAAAGGCAGAGTTCAGGCTAAATGTAATGCATTCATTTGGTTGTAGAGATTTCTCTCCGGTATCAATAGAGACACTGGGGTTTCATTATGAGCTATGGCTTTTCAGTTGCTTATTTACCACTATTCTGAAATGATCTCATGGACTGAAAATAGCCATACAGAGAGATGTACATGATAAATGGTACTACATATTTTAGTTTCCGTAGACAATAGGCTTATTGCCAATGACCAATATGTATATTGGTCATTGGCAATATTTGAAGGTCAGAAAAATACTATTTGGATTTTGCCGGCACACTCTCAGTTAAGTGTGGCATTTCATGTGCCAAATATGTCAAAAATGAAGTTAAAGTCGTGTTAGTTATTCCGTCTGAATCAATGAGTCCTGAAGAAACACTCGTGAAAAAATCACCACTACAAGTGTCTCAGATATATATTTATGATTCTTTGAAGTTGTCATGTACATTTGATGCAATGTACCTACCCCATTAGACCATAAATTCCTTATGGTGAAAGGGTTACCTCAGCGTAATTCAGCAAATAAGCACCCATTTCCAAAAATCAAAGTAGGACCTGTATGCTAAAGTAAGATTTAGAACTGTCCACCATTACCTTTCCAATGCATCAAATATCAAGTTAATCAGACCATGTGTTGCTGAGATATTTTATTTTAATTTCTTTTTCTCTTTTTTTTTCTTGTATGGGAGGCAGAAATACCATAGTCGCAGCACCATTGCAGTATCAAACAAAATTTAAAACTGATCTGTCAAACCCAAGGGACAGATGTGCACTTTCAGATTCTATTGGTTTTGAAAATTGAGCCCCTACAACAACAAAACACTGTTATAATGCCTGTGCGACTCAATAATGGTTTAATTTGCAATTTTTCAAAACTTACCACAAGTCTACCGTGGAGCGCACATCATGGTGAAATTCATTATCAGCTAGGCATGACGGTTTGTCAACAATGAGCTTAAAAGAAATAATAAAAAAAATCACTGAAATTCCTACGCTGCCCTGGAACTGAATCACTGCTGTGAAGGCACATTGAAGGGATCATTTTATGAATATTCAATTGCATATAACCACACATTTTATTTTTTTCTGTTTCCTGGCATTAGAGGGCCGGTTGCTATGGACGAAATGCTAATGGAACGAAAACGTTCTTTTTCATGTTCCATTTTCCGGACGGCCATATAGGGTGGAATATTTATGGTTTTGATGATTTGAATGTAATCTAGAGATGATTTAGCAGGGAAGATTGTCTCATTTTGTGGAAATTTCAATTATTTAGGTCCACAGGAGTTGCCAAAGGAAGAAACTCCCCATTTCTCAAGATTTTGTCAATTTCCTCATTTTTTACCTATTTTTTCTTCTTTAACATGCTCTCTAGCCCTTAATAATTGAAATATATCTACTAAATGAGACACCCTTCCCTAGTAAATTATCTCTAGATTACATTTAAATCATCAGAACCATCAATTTTAATGATATTCCACCCTATATGGCCATCCGAAAAAAAAATGTAAGATGAAAAAGAACGTTTTTGTTCCATTAGAATTCCGTCCCTAGCAACCAATCTTCTAATGCCAGGAAATTGAATGAAATAATATCTGTGGTCAAACTGAGGTATAAAAGGTTCATCTCTGATTGAAATTCATGAAAATATATGGAATTGAATATTCAGAAAATGCTAAAAAAGAGGGGGGCATACACTATCCTTAAGTGTAGGGAGGTGGATAGATATAACTCAGACCCTACTGTCATGGCAGCAAAAGGTTTTGTCATGGATGTGACATTATGTCATGGATGTGACTGTGACGGACCTGACCGTGACTGATGTGACATTTCAGGTAATATTGTGTCACACTGGCTAAATAAGAGGTCCATGGTGCCAACCAATGGGTTATTTCTACTTATATATATATATATATATATATATATATATAAATATATATATATATATATATAAAGTATCTAAGATATTCAAATGGTATTTTAACCTAGCCTTATCTTTGGATTTAAGAAAATTGCGTGAGAGATGTGACATCCTTAAATGTACTAACCAAAATTGGGAACATTCTACGCCCATAGCTGCAAAAAAAAGTTTTGGACTTTTATTGATATTTATGATAGGTATTCTATTCGTCTCTACATTTTAATGTGCTACTTCCCTGCCTTACTTAAGTATATATATCTAGGATAGACTGAAATATGTGAAATCGTGACAGACGTGACATAAAATCCAAAACAAAGGTCAAAACAGAAAATCTTATATTTTCTATCATGGAGACTCCTTTAAGACTAACACTTTGACAAACTCCTGGTTCAAAGTATACACGGACATAAAGAATTGTTCAATATTACATATGATAATACCCCTTTGTTGTATTCCAATAAACATGATTTTGGACATGTGTTTTACACATGTTTGGATTTTTATAATGGCCAGAAAGGAACAATTATTACATGTATCATAACACTAAATATAGCAGAATAATCCAGACATACTGCAGGATTCAAATAAATGTTAAAGAATTGCAAAGATATCTGTATTTAAGAAGCTATGAATTAAAGTATGAGGACATGAAATGCCACACTTAACTGAGAGTAGCCCTGCCCTATTATAATTAACACACGTTCCAACTTTACCCTGATCAACCCACATACTACATATTATTGTATGTCACTTGGACAGAATGGTTGATTGAGAAGAGTAGGCAGTCATATAGGGGTTGCAATGCTGCAATTCATCCACAGTGATTATTTAACCTTTAGCTGTTATTCACCATCTATCTCCATATAATTACAACTTCTATGAGACTGAAGGGAGGTTATCTATGTTGACAATCTTCACACCAGATTGTAGCTCTATCGTTCCTATTTCCTATAACTGTCTAAAAGCATTCATCATATAACAATACTAATTAGTTCACAGTACTATTCGGTGACATTTATATGGTGACATGTACTGGGAATATGGACCTTAATGCACCTTGCACTAAGGGCCCTTTTCGCAGAACGTGTCACTAAAATAATAAATACAGTTATATATCAACCATTGAACCAATGGGCATTTGACATCTTTAAAAAAAACGCGATTTTATTGGATATATCTCTCACCAAATGAATCCACTTTCCATATGCATCGTCAGAGCATAGATGGAAGAGCAGTCTGAAACCCATCCATATCAATTGATCTAGCTGTTGTAGAGCAGGTGAGAGTGACTCCCAGTGGTGATGTAACCCCATTAGTGGTATTCAATCATCATTAGTACCCTACATTCTTGAATCAAAGGGGAGATTATGCAAACAAATGAGAATCTCCCTTCTTAAGGAGCTGATTTCAATATGGGTGGCGACATCAAAACCCTCAACTCATCGGGAAATCCATTTTGCCACTTATAGTGTTTTTAAACTGATCAATATGGCTAATCTTCTTAATGGCATGTATATGATATACATATATCACTCTCGCCAATAAATATTTAGAGTGTCAGTTATTTGCTACAGCAGTCAGGTTTCCTAGATATAACCCTCGGATATAACATGGACAGTTCATGTATGTGTTTTACCTTAGAGGAGAAAGCTCTTTTAACAGACTATTCTGCTAATGTATTACCTCATGTATTCATTCTTTTTATCTCATTTTGTGTCAAGCCATTTCATGTTGGAGAATCTGAAGCCCTTCCCTCATGACCATCCTCCCAGATGACCCGTTTTGGAGACAGAGAGTGGAGTGTGCCATGGAAGCGCATTGTTGTTTGGGTAAATACCAACCACTGTTATTGACAAGCATCATTCGGTTCATGATGAATACATACAAAAGCCAAATTGATTAAATGAAATTAGTCTCATATTGGGAATAGACTGTACGAGATATCTTATTACATAAACAGCTTATATTATAATGTTCAAACCTCAACTGCCTCATATTGTACGAGCATATAATAATGTAAAAATGTAAATACACATGAAAGGGAACAATGGATACACAGACTGCATTTTCATAAGGTGGAGCTCCACTACGCGATTTTTGCTGAAAATCGGAGCTATTCTCACAAAAGTAGACACAAACACAGATTATAGAGTGGTAATTGTTATTATTTCAAGGTGTAAATAGAAGATTGAGAGAGTTTTTTGTTTATGTGGGGAAGGCTTTGTGTACAATCTCAGGCACATTTTTGTTGCCAAAAGATGTTTTTGTTTACTAAATCAAGTTGACCTAATGTAAATATTGCAGACTTTCACACTGATGACTCTGCAACTCAATATCAGACAGGTTTGATTTTTACAGTACAAGACTCTGTGATCTGTGTCTGTGCAGATTTATTTTACCCTTGTATTCTGGGTAGAATAGATAGATCTTAGCCTGTAATGTTCAGGGATGTGATTTCTCCTATCTGTAGACTTTCCTACACTTTTGAGCTACATTGAGAAAATATTTTATATCATGAAGGGGGGTCTGGTTATCTGGCTGCAACAGATGGAATGAATCCAATATCTTCAAATAACCCCTTTCAAAACATTACAAATGCTGCCTCTCTAGCCCATTTTGTGCCATTAAATTCTGGAAAATCTGAAAATCTGGGAATCTGAAAATCTTCCCACCCTTTACCAATTTCAAAATCAAATCCCTTTTGAATGCTACAATACAAATTACAGTGGCGGCGGAACAGGGGGAAGGGATCACATGCACCCCCCCCCCCCAGAGCTTTCAATTTTGGGTGCAAGACTATGTTTTTGCCCCCCCCCCCACTTTTCCAAAGAAATTCTGACTTTTCAGCATGGTCATAGAGTCTACAATTTTAATCATGCACTTAAAGGACCCCAAAATGCACCATTTCACATCTAAATTTTTAAAATTATCCATTAGAGGAAGGGGGAAGGGGTTTCAATGATGACCTGGATGGTTAGGTCCACATCCATAATAGTCATGATATTTAGAAAGAAGGGCTGAGTACATGCTGGATCTATTAGTTCATCTGGGGTAACAGAAAAAGTAATTATTGTGCAAAGTCTTTTTTCAGAATGCACTAGTAAGGGACTGAGGTTCAAAGAAATTTATTAGTACTTAAATCCTTTTGTCTGGGTGGTATTGGAGATCATTTGCATCCATGGGTGGATGCCTACCTAATTGACCTACCTACCTCCATATTAATATTGACATACTTTCTCATTGGATCGATCTGTCACAATAATGACCCATTCACTCTTAGAATTTCTGGAAATCCGGATTTTCTTAAAAAATACCGCATGTGATAAAATGTAAGACTGCCCAAATCTTTTTAGGGAGAATGCCCTTTATCTGCCCTCTTCCGAGGTTTTATCAATTAGGCCTTCGGTTTATATAAGGAGGTCTTCTACCCTCATAACAACTCCTTACAAGGTCCTACAGATTGTGTCATCCATTCTCAAAATGCACCAGAATGCACCTTTTGGCTGAGCAATTTTCAAAACTTTCCCCCCAACTTGTTATTTTTTCAAATACCAATGCCATGAACCCAAATACACTTCATTTTCCATGTACAAATCAATATCCACAAGATCCAATAACACTCCCCCCCCTACCCATAGATCCTTACCTTTTAACTCCCACCCCTGCTTTTAAAGGGGGGGGCGGGGGGTCTGACAGGGACCAATATCTGAGTTTGCCCTCCCCCCAACATTTCAATGCCTCTGCTGCCCCTGGAAAACTGTAATACCTTGTGTATAAAGCACACCCTGCTTATAAGGTGCACCACTAACTCAGGCCCATCCAATAAAGCACAGCTAGGAGGAAAAGTTTGTACACGGCACACCCCACGGCACACCCCCAACACCCCCAACTTCTGCTGGAACTATAAGGCACAGTTGAGCTCCATCCTTGCATATAAGCCACGCCTTATATGCATGGTATTACGGGAGGTCCACTTTTCCAACCCGGGTCACCCCCCCCATCATAAAGTCTGGATACGGGCCTGACCGATCAGATCAAAATGGCACAAACATGGAAAACTAATAAATCATTTGAAGTGTCAGATCATCGTCACAGATGTTTCCTCTTTTATCTGCCAACAAGGGGCCCCTTTAAGCTGCATGTCACATGCATCATAATGACAAATGATATTAATCATGGAAGTACGTCCTTAGAGTTTTAGAGCACTTAGGTGGAGATATTTAATGATTTAATCTCCTCCAATCGACATGTGGCAATAGATCATAAACCAAAAAAAATCCCTTATGAAAATGTGAATAGTGTCTACAGCTGAATGCAATCAATATGAGGCCTTTCATAATCCTTCACAAAGAGAGAGATATTTTCTCTCAAACCTCTAAAATAGAAGATCCCCCTGAGGAGCTAGATTGAATTTGTATTATGCTGCTGTCTACATCGCTAATATTAATCAGGATAGATCATACTAGATATAATAAACCCACATGTTTTGGCTGATGATACGAAATCTGTGGCTTTGTAGGAATCTCGACTAATCTAGCATCAGAGCCATCAACTGTGTCATAAATATGAGATCGGCATATATGAATTATTTGTTCTCATGTCAACATTAATTCATATGATATAGCCATTTGGACTGAGTGGTTACTTAATGCACAGTGCATCAGTTGAGATTTAGCTGTTAGGACACAAACTGGCATGAGGATGAGGACAGACACCAATGGAAGCTGTAGATATGTATAAGTAGTACAGGCACCAGATAATGAAAACTTCATGTTTCCTCAGGAGGCCACATTCAGGTCTATATTATTTTACACTAAATTTCGGGCCTTAGGGGGTGTCATTACCTTTCAAAATCTGTTTGAATCATGGTGATATTCCTACTAGAAGTGAAATGGTGGTTGTCTTAGCTAAACACATGGGTATAAAATCCCGGAATCCTGATTGTCCATATCTATCATGATAAGGGAGATACAGCTTTGATAACATAGCATTCATATCCTCAAAAATAATGATTTGATCAAACTTTAAACATGCATATTTCAGGAACCCCTTTATCAATTGAGATGAAATAAAGTGCATATTGTAGCAATTCTTTTTAATTTTCAAATTCTGAAAATAGAATGATCTGCATCACCACATGGTACCATTTCTATTTGGTTACCATGGCAACCAAATTCATGCAAAATCACTATTTTTAGAACTTTGGTTGCCATGGCCACCAGTATATTTGTTGCAAATGGACCAAATACACAGAAAATTCTTCTGTCCTATTTTTTTGTATGGAAAAATCTCAAAAGTAGGTTTTCACTTTAAAAAATTAATTATTTTACATTTTTTGTGATTTTTTTTTATTAAATATTGTTTAAATTGGGATGATATTTCTTGTATTTTCCATCATATTTGGAAGCTCACCATATCTAAGAAATTAAAGATAGACTCCAATAATTCAGTTTCCCCATGAGACCACCTCCCATATGTCAGACTTAGAAAAAATGGTAAAGTTTGACTTATTCTTAAAGAAATGCAATGCGAGGATTCCGAAAATAGGCCAAAAATAGGCCTCCATGTCATCTTTTAGGAACATTAGGCCTGAATAGGTTAACACACTACGACTGCTGCCCTTTAAATCGTATTGAGAACCTAATCAATTGGCCATAACAGTACCATGCACTAGTAGTCCCTAATGTCTGCACCAGTACGACTGCCCTACTAAACCTTATGCAATTACTGCATAGCTGCTAATCGTAGTCAGCAGTCGTAGGGCAGTTTCTGCGATAGCCTGGCTTATTCTTGGCATTTTTAAATCGTAGTGGCTGTGTGTAGTCGTAGTACAATGAGAAATGGCCTCCTGGGCATGCCTTCAACACTCCTGTACAACTGTCCAACTTGGCACTGTCCAATTAGTTTTACATGGCCTATACATAAACAGATGAAAAGTATCTCTAAAGACATAAATACTTCTGTAGGGAATCGTATTCACTGTTTATAGAGGTCGGTATGTATTCGAGACTAATACTATGTACCATATTGTAGTAGGATAGGTGCTCAATGGGAGCGTCTCCTCCCAGCAAATTGTCGTCACCTGTCGCCATGATTGGTCATCAATGGTGACTCCTTTTTGAGTGATAACTCATTCCGTGATCTTTCGCCACTGTTTGTTAGACTCATGTGGCATAGTAATTGCTATTCCTGGTGATCTTGTGCTATAACGACGTCGTGTTCCATCTAGCGACATGTGTGAGCCACTTCACACAGGTTGACAAGGACTCACGACAATTTGCTGGGCTACTTCTCTCATAAGAGATCACCACTGGTGGCTTTGTGCTGTGTGATGTAGGGGGCTACGATTGGGGGATTCACAGTCCTACCGAGCTGGTAGACTGATCTTGTCTCCAAACGGCCTCACTGTTATTTAACAAGAGCATTAAAACCTTACGGGGTACTGGCTAAAGGCATATATGAAAGGTTGAAACACATTTGCAAGTCTTATATGAGTAAAAAGTACTGTAATAAAGTGATTCTGAAACCTACACAAACCGACTGGTTATTTCGTCAATAATATAGTTATCTCGATATCAGTTGGATCTCCAAATGGCAATCAGCAACTGGGAGTAAGCATGACCACCTGCTACAAAAAAATTGGGAGCCTGTATGTAGCTAGGGAACGTTTCATATTTGTACATTTTTATTGATATTGCTGATAAAGGAGAACAGCTAAAACAGGAGCATTGCATTCCATGTCAGAATAAAGACAGCAAGGATTGTCCTTCTTTCTAAAGCTTTTGTGTGCGTTCGCTCTTTTGAAGTCTAGTAACACAAGAGGAACGGATATTCTCTTTTAGTAGCATTCACATTAATATCCAGAGAATTGATAAAAACTGGTGGAGTAATCATTGGTTTAATCTTTTCATAGTAGATCACATTCCAGAAATAGAAAGGACAAGAGCTAATCAAAGCAGCACTACTTAATTCACATGCCTGCCAGTAAAGATAAATTTTATTGTGGTTTGTTCTGGAAGTGTTGACAATCACCTACAAGTCAATAATCATTCAAATTATCTTTTTAACAGTAGCATTACCATTCCCTCTTTTCAGTGGAGGTTCTAAATTTAGTACAGGTCTAGTTTTAGCGCAGGATATAGAAGGCGTTTTTGAAATACAAAATTCCTTACATTTGTATACTTAAAATAAGCATAGGTCTCATATGAATATCGGTAAGTCATAGGTTGAAATTTATGAGCACACGTAATTATGGACTCTGCCCTACCTGCCCTTACCTTTTCTTCTTTCAAAACCTTATTTGGAATTACATATTTTCCAAATTGTCTGGTACATTATCGCACTTGACTAGGTTTTTTTTTGCTCATAATAGATTATTTGCAAGTCAACCAATTGCATTAGATTCATTGAGGGTTCATGGATAATGGACACTTTTTTTAATGGAATATATTACATTGATAGAAGCAGTCTTAAAAAATCCATATTGTCCCGGAAAACGATAAATGGTAGTGATCGTCACCCCTTCAGATACAAAGTTATAGCTCATCCTCCTTCCTTACAGTCTGAGCTGCTCATTCTGAGGTGGAGAGCTGCTGTCCAAGGCTCACATGGACAGAATGACCTCTAGCCCATTGGGGATTGTTTTGTTTTGTACAAAATAAGCTGTTCCTAAACACCAACCATAAACCCTTTAGCAACCAAGTTAAGGCTTACAGGTATAAATTCGAGTGATATGATTGATTTTGAACCCGCTGGTACTGGTGCAAAATGATGCCTTTAAAAGGCCTGTGTGCACGTATATTAGTCTAAATAAGATTAAAAGCCTATTAAATGTACTATTACTAATAACGATCTTACATTAAATCAGGAGTTTCTCAAGCATGGGAGATAACTCACAACGGTTCCTGAGCAGCTGCTGACACTTTTTAGACTTATGATCTACATGTATCTTCATCACTTGGTCCCGATTTATAGCAGGTGGCTGCAAATGCCACAACTGCCAACATCAATCAAAACTGATTTTGAGTTTTATCACTTTTTATATCATCCTAGTAGGTGACTGATTAAAAGAGAGTGTCATGTACGGTTGACTTTAGAGAAGCAGAAGATGAAGGATCCATGTCATGCCACTGTACGATGAAACTGGAAAGACTCAGTGATTACCTTTTTGTCTGTTTGCAGATTGACCCTTACAGTCGTTTCTAGGGGCATATGATGTCACTAGTAAGCACCAGCGTCACCCAGAAAAGGTCACTCTTCACGCATATGTTTCAGATTGTAAAAATGCAAACTATGCTTGAAGAGTGAGCAGTATTTCCATTTCCATTTCCCGTTTCTGTGACTTCAAGTGGTGCATTTTGGTAGTCAAATATAGTCTACTCCCACTATGCTTGATTGCTGCTTCCTCTATGGTGGTACCCTGAGGATTTATACATTAATATGTATACGGGTAATTTCAGATTTAGGGGTCCCAACTTTCGAGGGTTATGTCATACTGCTCTAGAAAGTTTCTCTAGTCAATCCAACTCCATTTAAAGTTATAGGTGTATAGGGGACACTGAGATCTAAATGTGCTTTTTTTTTAATTTACAGATTTAGACGATTTTTAATGGTTTTATCCCTAAAGAGCACTAAAAACTACACTTTTCACAATGTCACACTTTGTTCATCTATGACCAAGTCCAACCAGATGCACACTCAAGTTGAGGGTCCAAAATCTATATTAATTATTCACATTAGGCTGGCAGTTGTGTCATTCAAAAAATATTGGACATGGCTGAAGGCATTATTTGTGACTTTTGAGGATTATTATGCATATCTCTGAATTTCTGACAAAGTAAAATCCAGCAGCATGGCCATATTCTCTCTGGAATTAGTGCAAAATGCTTGCAATTTCATTAGTAATTTGTTCCTTATGCATACTCTGTCCATATCAAATATCAAATGTCTCCTCCGATTACTTAACTGTCTATAGCAGATAATGTGGCTAAAATTATGGTGTGGACAATGCACTTGTCGGATCTTACAGACAAACGGCCTTCAGAAAAGGCTGTAGAAGAAAACAATTGAGTAAAATTAGGTATTATTTTATATATTGTGCATTAAATTTAAGTCCTAAACTGTCAGTATGCAAAAATTGTTTCATCTAGCTAAGATATCTAAGACAGGAGGTGAGGATGAAAATTGGTTGTTTTAACACTATTTTGTTGTAGCATCTTTGCCCAAAAGTTGAGACCCCGAAAAAAGAAATTGCCCATATGATACATTTCTTCACAGCCATAATAAGTGATGCATGAATTGTTTATACACCTCTGCACACTATGCAAGAGTATTTTGGTTATAAATCAAGATATAATGAGGCCCATCATTATATCATTTGCCCTGCATCACTGTGTCATAATATTAATAATTATTATTACACACAAAATGCTCATTTAAGCAGAAGACAGGTTTGTTAATGGCTAGGACCATAGACAGGATCAAAGACATTTACGTATCCCTCTCAGTACTTTTTGGTAGGTAGTAAAAGCTTAACCTGCACACTTTTCTGTGGGCACCCAACACTACTTCACAGTGGGAATTCACCTTTGCAGGATAACAGCTGGTACATTGAGCTAAACCACTTAACCTCTGCTCTACAAACATATGCCCTTAACCCATTCCCTTGAAAATAAGCTCCACTTAACTCCTTTTATATAGAGAGCTGTGGAAAGGTTAATATCATAGTCTGGGGGCGAATGGTACTTGTCAATAATAAGTGTCAATACCCCCCCCCCCACATTCCCAGTGAGGATTTAATTGCCTGTAAATTTCAATGGAAACAAGAATTCAAAGGAGGGCAAATGTAAAAAATTCACAATTAGGTATAGTTGTCTCCTTTCAGCATCAATGCCTTCATAGCCATAATAAGTAATGCATGATTCGTATACACACCTCTGCATTCCAATATTTGGTTATAAATCAAGATAAATATGACCTTGCCCATCACTATATCCCTTACTCTGCATCACTGTGTAATAACTGTAATTAGTATTATTCACAAAATGGTCCTTAACGCAGAAGGCAGCCTTTATCAATGGCTATAGGGTCATGCAAAAGATCATAGATGTTTACTTATCCCTCTCAGTGCTTTAGGTAGCAGCTAGTAAAAGCTAAACGATTGTCAGAAAAACTGCACCCCTTTATGGGAGGTGCTCATCTGTTGCTTCACAGTGGGAATCCACCTCTGCGGGCTAACAGCTGGTTCATTTAGCAGAACCACTTAATCCCTGCTTTACAAACATATCCCCTTAACCTCTTCCTTTCAATTTAAGCTCCTTTCAATTTAAGCTCCACTTAACTTAGAAAGCCTTGCAAAGGTCTATATATCATAGTCACAATGACCTCGCTTCTGCATTGCTTTCTTTTACCTTTTTCCTTGCCATTCAAGATTTCTACTTCATATTGATAAGACAGCTATAAGAGATAGTATTATCATCTTGAGAGATTTATTTGAAACCCTAAACAGCTAGGGGCCGATCACTTTTGAGACTTTTGGCTGGTATTTTGGGACAATAATATGAAATAATTTATCTGAGAATTACCTTTGTAAAAGAGCGAAAGATGTATGCTTCCTCATATTAAATGCATTTATTTTAATTTTCATACTCAGTTGGATATATAAAATATCTTAAATATCTCAATGGTCTAAGTAATTGGTTGAGGTATAGGTGCTTTACTTGCCTTTTCAAATCAGAAGATATTGCTAAATCTCAGCATGGGAAGGAAGGATCTAATCAAACCAAACTGTTCAGATATTGCTATGCTGAAAATATTTTTTCAAGACATCATTAAAAATTACTTATAATGTAAGTAGTACTGACGTGCAGTAATGAAACATAAGCCGGGAGGTCATTTCTTGAGGTACTATTATCCCTCACCACCCTACGACTACAAATTCCAGTGTTTTTCTGTGAGGATTTCGGTATGACTTGAAGAATGCAGTGGTAGTCTATTAAAACATGCCCTCCCGAGCTGAAATATGCAATACTAGCATTTACGTTAGATCCAATCTGTCAACTGATATGAAGGATGTGCTTAACAATAAGCTATACGTATTCCTGCTAGACAGATCAATTTGGGATGGTCTCCCAGGGGATCAAATTTATTTTCAGGGGGGCACATAGGGCTTGATTTATCTCTTTAAGTGGACATCAACACAAGCTACCACCTCGATTCGCTCTGGCCTCCAGCTAAGTTCTATCTTCGTGTTTATCTGGGAATTTAATGGTGTTTTTATGTCTGTGTTATCGCTTGGAGAAAATTGAAGTATTAAACCGATGACTCAAGGCTGTCACAACCCGCAGATGATGAAATTGATCTATTCCACACCTTTATCAGGTTTTCTTTATGTGAGTTGTGTGGTTGTAGTTTTATCATACCAGTGGATGGGGGTAATGCTGGCTACAGAACAAATATGGGATAGACCCCCAAATGAGATGTCTACACACATAGACACTGACCAACTGCTAGCAATGTTGTTTGCTACTGTAGACACCACTTTAAGCTGTTTTTTTTCAACTTAGAATGATTAAGATACTTTTCATGACCCAGGTTTCTATGGCATATAGATGGCCAAAATTCCGTCTCTTACATTGGCCATTGTTGTGATCAAAATCCTAAAGTTGCATGTTTTTTTAGCTTCATTCAACTGACTGACACACAATGTACACATAGATAAATAGACAGACAGATAGATATGCAGATTGGTTTTACCAGGGAAACTGGTCTCTGCAACAGTCAAGAGGGCCTTAATTAGCCAAGTGCACTACTATTGACTTACACTGCTACAGGGGGTTGGGTGACTATTGTACTATTCATCATCAGGGAAATTGGTCCTTGCTTATTGTATAGTGCCGTAGGAAGAAGATTGCTACATGAATCTAAGTCATCTCTATCAACAGCCAATTAAGGAAGCTCAAGATTGCCCTGGTTACATACTATACCATTCAATCTAATCATACCCTATTATCACAGTTAGGGACAAGTCATTAATTGCCTGGTGAGGGGGCTTGTTAGATAAAGGGGGTGTGTCATTTTGAAAAAGAGCCATTTGGTGGGGGGGGGGGGCAAAACCAAATCAACCTACACACAGGGGGGCTCAAAACTAAATATGGGCATTTCAAATACCCATTGTGACACAACATTCCACGCACGTGTCCAATTTTGGTCGTTTTGCAAAATCAGTTCTTAGTGGGGGCTTGCAATTATTTTTGTCATAATCGTGGGGGGTTGAAAAAAAAATCTGCCAATCCGCCAAACTCCATCAAGCCCCCCAGCTGGCAATAAATGACTGGTCCCTTATTGCCATGGGGATTGGCCTATGCCTATCATTCTCTTATTCCCTGAGAAACCCCTCAGTTCTGCTGCATTTATGTAACAGTTTCCATTCATTATTCTATAGCTAGGCAGGTGTATTTTGCCTATGCTCATCACATAGGGACTTAACAAGGGAGAACGCACCTCCACAGGAGACTTTTAATTCCCCATTTGGCTACCAAGGGGCATTGGAGGGGCAGAATAACTCTAAAATGATCATAGGAATAAGCTAATTTTTGATGCAGAATTCAATGGTCTCATTTAAAACGTTCCCTTTTAGGTAAAAATGTCTCATATTTGGAAGGTAAAATGAACATTTGTCATGACAAACTAGTAGCGGCAATGAGATGTATTAGGTAGTGGTGGGGTAATACACGATGGTCGGATAATTCTTCTCTGTAGACTGGTTGATGTTTGTAGTTTGCAGGTACTGTTTTCTTGAGGGTTCTCACACTATATATATATATATATATATATATATGGTACTATATACACTCGTGTATATATATATAATTAGCCGCGGACGGTTAGGGACTACTTGCAGCTCGTAAGGATACCAATGATGTCATAGTATGACGTCATGGTCAACAACTCCACTGGTATAAAAGGGGGCGGGTTCAAGCTAACCGTCAGTTGGCTCGTTTTCACCTGTACAGGTAACACCACGCTGGGTGTTCCCTGGAATTTTAACGGTTTTCTTGATTGAAATTTGATTTTTCAAATCAAGATGGGGAGGAAATCAACTAGAGTTGCCAAAGCGGCTATGGCCTCCAAAAAATCGGCCAAATCGGCTAAGAAAACGGTGGAATCGGTCAATTCAGGATTTGCGAATGAGCTGGAATCTTCTGGGGTGGATCGGAGATCCATCTCACCCAACCACGCTATGGGTTTGGAAGGAGAACAGCTCATTGACCAGGCGGAGAGACTGGAATCGTTGGAAGACGAATTGTGCAGTATCAAAGGCTTGCTGCAGGAGCTGGTGGCTGGAAAGGACAAGAAAGACGAGACGAAATTAACCGAGGGGGCGTGGCAGCATGCACGTGCGAATGTTTGTCAACGACCAGTGACGTCATATCACCAAGGGCGCAGCCGCGTATCCAGGCAGCGGTCTCCCAGCGTCGTTAGCAACGGATCGAGGTGGGACGGAGGTGCAGCTCGTGGTCGTCGCCGGAGATCGAAATCTTCGAATTCCGCTCGTCACAGACCGCGGTCGTCATCAAGAGGGTCGTCAATGGATTCCTCTATATCCAAGCTTCACACCAATACCAAATGTGGTGAGTTTGACCATGAAATATATGTAAAAAAGAGGGAGAAGGTCGACACCGTAGAGAAGTTGGTACTTGTCAATTTGAGTTTTATTCTGGATTATTACAAAGACAGCAGTGATGTAGAGGGCATGTTAAAGCATCTCCAAGTTCTAGTGGAAAGGGCTGGAACAAAAATGTATACTGTGTCAGCCCTATTGGCTTACGATAGATCGGTTAGGACCAGGGCAAATAAGGATGGGATAGAAGCTTTTGGTGTTATAGACAACTCTGACATTCTTAGACACCTCTCATATGATGGTACTGTTCAGGCACAGAAGGCATACGCCACCAAGACTAGGAATGGTACCAAACAAAAAATCTCAAATAATTCCTGCTATGCTTTTAATAGAGCAGAAGGCTGTGTAAGGGACCCCTGCAAGTATAGACATGTTTGCAGTGCTTGCAGTTCCTCTGGACATGGTAAAACTGAATGCCAAAAATCCAGGAATGAATAGGAAACTGTAGGTGGTCGATGTCCCATAGCTTGTAATGATTTTTGTTTGGTGCCTGACCAAGTTATGGTAGGTGTGGTAGATGTCGACTTGCCTTCTCAAACTCCAGTACAGGAGGTAAATCATACGGAGAGGGTTAAGGATTGTATTCCTTCCACTGAATCCGTATCAGAACAAAGTATTTTCCAAGAATTTAATTCTTTAGAAAATGATATAAGTGTTACTTGTAATAGCCCAATACAGGTTGGTATTGAACCACTTTTTACTGTTAGTGTCATAGGTTTACCCAGCATCAGGGTATATGACGACTGTATAAAAGGTGTATGTACATGTGTTCATTACATTGGTGGTGAGAGAGCTCAAATTTTGCCGTGTAGAGTGGCCCCTCTCCTTCAACAAAAAGGTCTCATTGATATTAGTGGTAAAGAGGCTGATTTTCTATGGCATGGTATTGTTCAAGGTTTTAAAATTGTGGATCCGGACTGTCAAACTACTTATGATTGTAAAAATTATAAGTCAATCCTAGAGGGGAGGTTCTATAATGAGTACTGTGGTATATTATTAGAGGAACTAGAGGCTGGTCTAGTTTCTAAGAGTAATGATAAACCTCGTTGTATCCATGCTCTAGGTGGGGTAGAAAAGTCTAATGGCAAGTTAAGACCCATAACTGACTGCAGCATGCCTGAAAAAATTTCTATTAATAATTTTATGGACACTACTAGCTCGACATTTTCTTATAATAATATTAGCACGGTGACTGCTCAAATGAATAAGAACGATTTCATGAGTGTGGTGGATTTAAAGTCAGCTTACAGGTCTATAAATGTGTATGCACCTCACACGACCATGCAAGTTTTCAGATGGGATTTTGGACATGGTGAGGATTATTATGTAAGCAACAGGTTAACTTTTGGCCTGAAATGTGCCCCATATATTTTTAATAAGATCTCTGATTTTATTGTGGAGGTGGCAAAATTCTACGGTGTAGAAAAAATTGTAAATTATCTAGACGACTTATATAAATCATAATTGCTGATACTTATGATGAATGTCTTAGACAGAGGAATTTATTAATGGAGTGTATGGCCTACATGGGCTTTGTGGTATCCAGAGAGAAGGTGACCGACCCATCTCAAATTTGTAAATTCTTGGGCATTAATATAGATTCAGTTAAGTTAGAACTGTCTTTGCCTGTTGAAAAGGTTGAAAAAATGGAAAAACTCTTATTAGATAACGTTAATAAGAAATTTATTTCTAAAAAGAATCTGGAGAGAATTGGAGGTCTCATGTCCTTTTGCTCCCAAGTAGTTAAAGGTGGGAGAACCTTTAGTCGCAGAATTTTTGATCTTTGTGCCAGAGCAAGGCCTAGAGGTATTATTAAAATTTCTGAGTGTACAAGGAATGATATGGAATGGTGGTTGAGATTCTGCAATACTTTTAATGGTAAAAGTTTGATCTTAAATGATCGGTTCGATACTCCAATGTACTCGGATTCGTCCATGAAAGGCTTTGGGGCTTGGATGGGTAGAGATTATTTATATGGTGACTGGACATCTTATGATAAATTCAACCTAGGTTCAGGCCATTTTTCCCTCCCTCCTATAGTGGACAACTTAAAAAATCACCATAGAAATATAAATGTTTATGAACTATATCCTGTCATGGTTGGTCTGAAACGTTGGATTTCAGGTTGTAAAAATAGAAGAATACATTGTATAACAGATAATATGCAAGTGCTGGCTATGATTAATACTGGTAGGTCCAGGAATAAGTTATGTATGGAGTGGTTAAGAGAGATCTTCTGGCTTTGTTTTATAAACAATGTGGAGGTGTACGCAACCTATATTAAGTCAGAGGACAATGTCCTGGCCGACCAACTTTCTAGACTTGCTTATAAGGGTATTCCAAGCAAATGTATAGCTTCTCTCCATGATAATAATATGTGTTGCTTTAATTCCAGACTGGGAGAGGTTACTAAACAGAAAAAGGTTACTTTTAGCCCAGGGTGTGTCAGAGAGTACGAGGAGGGCAAGGAACCAACATCTTAAAAGGTATAAAGAATTTCGTAAAAGATTTGGTTTACAAATTTTTCCTTGTTCTCCCTCCCAAGGTTCTATATATGCTGTGTATTTATCAGATTTTATGAAGCCATCATCTGTAAGAAATTACTTGTCTGCGGACTGGTATTTTCAAAAACTTAAGGGTTTCCCTGATTATAGTAGTAACTTCATGTTAAAGAAGACCCTAGAGGGTATTGACAGGTTTTCCACCTGTTCGACTAAAGAAATTTATTCTTTAACTCCAAAGGACATGTTGAGGTTGAGGTCAAATTTGGATCTAACCAACAGAGCAGACTGGAAATTTTGGATGGCTATTTTAACTTGTTATAGAGGTGTTTTATGAGTGGGGCATGTGGTAAAGTCTCCACATTCCTTAAAAGTTGGTGATATTACTTTTCACCAGGATTATCTGTCGATGTGTATCAGAACTTCAAAAACGGATCAACTTGGTAAGAATTCTTTTACTATTTATTTGTCAAAGGATTTTAAATCCTCGTTATGTCCTTACCAAGGTCTTAAAAAATTGTGCGCAGGTAGGAGAAGTAATGAATATGTGTTTGAGCCTCTGCTGTATCAATACGTCAACTCTAGGCTAAAGTCTTTGTCAATTCAGTCTGGTATCATAGGGCATGTTTCTACCCATTCTTTAAGGCACGGTGGTGCCACGCTATTAAAAGATGCGGGGCTCAGTATAGAGTCTATCAAAAAGAGGGTCAATTGGAAATCCAATTCAGTGTATAATTATCTACATAATTACAAAGAGGAGCTGTTGGAGTTGGATAGAATGTGTCAATCTCATTTGCAATGCTGATTGACATGTGTTTTCACATGTGTTTGCCGTGTTTTTGTGTGTTTTTGGCATGTATGGTGCTTATAGCCCCAAGGTCAGTAACCCACCAAACTCATGTGTTCTGTCATAGGTCATCATTACATGTTATATTCATTAATACCTATTTATTACTGGTATACCCTGTTCACTATTATTATCTTATCTATTTGTTACCGGTATATTATTCCCTGGTAGCGAGATAACTTATGGTACTATATACACTCGTGTATATATATATAATTAGCCGCGGACGGTTAGGGACTACTTGCAGCTCGTAAGGATACCAATGATGTCATAGTATGACGTCATGGTCAACAACTCCACTGGTATAAAAGGGGGCGGGTTCAAGCTAACCGTCAGTTGGCTCGTTTTCACCTGTACAGGTAACACCACGCTGGGTGTTCCCTGGAATTTTAAATTTTTACTATTGTTAATGCTATTGTTATTACTATTGTTATTACTATACTATTGTTATTATATTATGCATTTTACTGACTGTTCTTATTGTCAACTAATTATTATAGTTGTTTTAATAAAGGCATGTATGGTGCTGATAGCCCCAAGGTCAGTAACCCACCAAACTCATGTGTTCTGTCATAGGTCATCATTACATGTTATATTCATTAATACCTATTTATTACCGGTATACCCTGTTCACTATTATTATCTTATCTATTTGTTACCGGTATATTATTCCCTGGTAGCGAGATAACTTATATATATATATATATATATATATATATATATATGGGTGGGGCTCCAGAAAATGTCCATTAAGCAAATTTGTCATGTTTTCTTTAATAACTCTGTAATAAGATCATTTCAGGTGATATGAACAGCATGGTTACAAAGATCTCAATGAGTACTTATGTAATAACTAAGGAATAAATTATATTTCTCCTGTTATTTTCTGAATTTACCCATATTTTGCTTGAAAAATACCAAAAAATTTTCATTCATTTTTTTTTCTCTATTCACATTGTATTAACCCATTTTGCAATTAATACAACATATTTTAGAGACCCTTCTGTACATCACCGTGAATTTTCAAGAAAATTTTCAAATTTTTTCATTATCTGATGAAAATCTTTAAAAATAGAGTTTTTCTCATAAAATCATGTTTTTATTTAAAAAATGTGTTATCTATATGAACAGAATGCATTTGAGGTAGTTTTTTGACAGTATGTAGAAGTCTGACACCCACATATTGGAGCAGATATGCAAAAATCTGAATATTTTACTGTTTTCTCTCCATAAATGAGGCCCAAAGAGGGGTAGAAAAATGACCCTTTTAAGGCTATTTTCTTTGGGGAATAATTTATTACATAAATATAAGGCATATAAAGATGAAATTCAGTTGACACTGTGTGTGGTGGGGGCCTGGAAAGGATCTTGCCATTTGATTCTGGAAATTCCACTTCAAAGTATGATAAAAGACAGAAAATTGAAAATGTTACGTTCATCAGATTTATGTTACGTTCATCGGATTCACATGGATGATTTACCTCTAATTTGCCTAATTCTTCAATAATAGTTAAAACAAATATCAATAGGGTACCCAAGTAGTGAACTGCACCAGCTAGTGTAAGAATTTTTTCAATGTAGATTATCGTTTTGCTGTAATAGGAATGCAATCATAAATGTTACGTTCATCAGATTTATGTTACGTTGATCGGATTTATGTTACGTTCATCAGATTTTTGGTGTTACGTTCATCAGACTGTTACGTTCATCGGATAAACTGATGATAGCATATGTATGGCATAAATCATCCATGAAGAAAATTTTAAACAACCAGTAAACCTGAGAAAATCAACCTAATCAGCATGGGATATGAATTTTCCAGATAGATATATTCTTTAAGGAGATATTTCATGATTTTCCCCAAAAATGTTACGTTCATCGGATTCAGGCTAATGACTTATCAAAGATAAAATCCTTTATAATGCATAGGTAGATCAAAGAAATATCTTTAGGTATAGCTAATAAAAGTGAATACAATCATTTCCAATTGTCAGTTAGTGGAACATTGTTCAATTTTATATTTTTTTTGTTGTTTACAAGAATTTTTAAATGAACTTAGAGCAAATCCATCATTTTCTCAATTTACCTGATATTTTAAGCATGACACAAGATATGTGGAAACGAAGGAAAAATTTATATATGATATTCTGTGCATAGAAGAGATACATCTCTACCAGGTTCCAGTGAATATATATCATGGTATATTGTTTGAAAATCATTTTTCCACAATTTTATCTCATTTAATCAAATCTGATGAACGTAACACCCCTCTTAATGCTTAAAATATATGCATTTTGAGCTAAAAAATAGAAAATGATGGAAAAATCCCAACTTCACAATATTTAGCATTCTCATGGCTTATCACCTCCTCCACAGACATGTAAAACTATAGAAGTCTAAGGGTAATTAAAAAATTTGATCATTTTTTCTCAAAATTGGACATTTTCTGGAGCCCCACCCATATATATATATATATATATATATATATATATATATATATATATATATATATATATATATATATATATATATCTTACTCTCCAGTTAACTTTTATGAATGTATACATCTGTTGTAGGCTCTACTTTTACATGTATTTGTTTTCTTTGCGTTGATGTGTGGCTGGTAAACAATAAGTCAGAAATCCTACTCACTTCTTTAGAGAGCAGTAGTTCACTTAAGAATGAGAATTAACTTCTGGTAGTTAACAGCTAGACTCCATCTACCCTATTTCTTATGAATATTCTTTTCAGATTAATGATAATTGTTTAAGTCATAAGCCTTGTTTCAAATGATAAATCATTTTTGTTTTCATTTTCTGTGGTATGTTGCTTTAACCTTTTAAATTTTTCATCCCTTGAGTTACTTAGATCACATGTCATGATCTTCTGTCCACTCTAAGGATACTTGTCACATGACCTAAAAGCCTGCAGAGAGGCTTTGGTGCCCATGGGTTCACTGCCAAACCGCAGCAAGGGTTTTACAGTAGATTGCTTCTATTTCTGAAAATCAGTGGTAGGGGCTGTCAGTACAAATCCAATGACCCGATGGTGCAGTGGTCTTTATAGCCTATTTACAATTGGGGCTGATATTATGGTGACCCGTTGAGTGGCAAAGTAATAAGTGGACAAGAGCAGCTCTCGTTATGAACCAACCCAGCAATATGCCTGCTCCAATGGCTCTTGAGTGGTTTATCTGGGCTTTGAGGGGAGCCTAATCACCTATTGACATAGTAAGGGAGAGGGTATTAAAGTGTGGACCCACACTCAATACCTGAAGCGGTAGCAGAGAGAGGAAAGAGTATTCCATTGAATGAAGTGATCTTTCTCAACATTTTGGTTTAGAAAGTAATTTCTTAGAGTAGAAAGTATAAAATCAATTGATAGTGTGAAAAAGAATATATAGAGAGAAAAAAGAAAATAAAATGAAACAAAACATTGAGAATAAATCTGCATATTGATGCATTTAGGTAGAATTCATATAGATTCATATAACACATTTGAAATCTAATCAAACAATGCACTCATATAAAACCATTTTTTTTCTATTCAGCTACCCAAAAGCATTGACCCATCATTGATGATGAGTTAACCAATGTTGATTAACCAATGTTGATCGACTTCAATGTTCTGTGCTATCAGTTTACAACCAGAAAGTCAGTTACCCCAACCTTTCTGGTCCAAAATGAGTTCCGATCAGTAGGAAAGTTGCCTAATGGAATGCAGCCCCTGCTAAACATCAGCAATAAGCTGCAAATCCCATTCACAGCAGCCACAACTGGTTCTAAAAGTACAACAAGGCTAAGCCAACACAGTATTCTTTATGTTCAGCAGGTGACCAGAGCCCAATAAAGAGACAGGCTGAGTCTGCTAATTGTCTAGCTGCAAACATTGACGTGTAAATCAGGTTTACTGCCCCAGTCTGCACAAAGAGGGCTGTGCATGGAGGATATGCTGTTCTAAAATAAACCCTTTCTGGCTGAATTGTGTTTTAAAGTGCAATGTCCCTTATTTGCCGTGATGCATTAATGCAGCCCTAGGGAGCAGCATGCACGATGTATGAATGCAGCATAGGTGCTATTATTAACATGTTATAAAAGGCGCTAGACTCAAGGTCCCCAAAATGGTAAGATAGCAGGTGCTGCATCTGCCCATCTTATACCCATGTAAATAGTTTAAAAGCCGCATTGGTAATTTTGATTTTGAACGAATGAACAACAAAGTGGCCGACTCAAACTACATGGACGACCCAAGGTCACTCTACCCTATTGGGCTATATTGGTAGACTAAAGGGAGTTTGTAGCTCTTCTTCATCAGGGTTACTTGCTTATCTTGTTTTGCTAGATGGAAAGGAATACCGGCATATATCCAAGTCATTTCTATCAACATACCCCTTATTTGTAAATGATATCTAATCTGTTCTTCAATTCACCTTTCAATAATTCACCTTTCAATAGAAACTATTGATTAGGAGATTTAGGAAAATTGATATTTTTTCTGTGATTGATTCCTGGTTGTACTAAACGTTTTCATGATTAAATTTAGGTTTGATTGTAGAGGAAATTGAACTTATGAGACTGTGCCTAGTGGTAGTCATTTAAATAGGACAACAATAATATATGCATCCAAGACAGAGGGATTGTCCGCTTTCACTGTCACTGCTAATTGTTTAGAAAATGAAAACCCCTGATAACTGACACACTACTGTGTTGCACCCTTTGCATATTCCTTTCACCTTTTCAACATTTCATCTCTTTGGTAAGATTGACTTCATGTTGTAATCCTTTATTGAGACTGCTAGCTGAGTTGCTCAATCCTAGGACCTGTTCTTCAACAGTCACATGACCAGACCTCTGGCCATGTGACCTACAAGCTTCCAGCAAGGTTTCCATGCACATGGGTGGTGACGGGAGTGCCAAAGTGACTATTGGACAAGAGCAGCTCTCATTTTGGACCAGGGTGCAGTCTGGAATGGCTGTTGAATGGTTCATTGGGGTATTGAAGGGAGCCTAACCATATATCAACATTGTTAGGGACAGGATACTGTTCAAAACATATGGACCAACATACCATATCTCAATCAGAGTTGGTAGAAGGTTAGAGTCACGAAATTGATAGAATCAATTATCTTGTTTTGCTAGATGGAAAGGTAATTTCCAAAAGTAGACCGTATAAAGTGGAAATACATTTGAAAAAAAACCAACAGAATTTAGAGCAGAGATCCTAATTTGAAGACTTGAATCAGAGGGTACGATGGAAATGCATTGCACATTGTTGTTTGGGCAAATACAGACCATTGTTATTGACAAGTATTACATGGCTAATGATGAAAACATATAAAATATAATGCAGTGTTTAGTTTATGATCAAAAGCAAATTGAATCTGTATGGTCTACACTTTCAAGTGTTGCTGCCACCTATGACTGAATTGAGACATGATAATGGTGTGCAGCCTTTAGGAGTAAGCAGCATTACTAGCTACAAAACCACCCTACAAAACATTGGTGAGATTCATCTCTCTGTAGGTTGGAGATGTTTCATATTTATATTGATATTGCTGATATAGCTAAACAGCTTGAACAGAAATATCACATTCCATGTCAAAATAAATACAGCAAGGTTTGTCTTTCTTTCTAAAGCCTTGTGTGTATCCACTCTTCTGAAGTCTAGTTACATTAGGAGAATGAATATTCTGTTTCAGTAGCATTCACTTTAATATCAGTTCAAGAGGATTATTAAATCTAGTTGAGTAATTAGTGTTTAGATCAGCCTTTTCATTGTAGCTCACATTGAGAAATACCAATGGCAAGAGCTAATCAAGTTAGCACTAATTGATTCACATGCTTGCCAGTAAAGATACATTTCATTATGGTTTGCTCAGGAAGTGTTGATTCAACAATCACCTACAAAACAGTGCTCATACACCTTATGTTTGAAACAATTGCATTGACATAGTGTACATCACACCTTTTCTCCTCTTCTTGCAAAGAATTAGGAATTCTCACATAATATTTGAATGATTTATTATATAATCGTTGCACTTTCCTAGTTTTTTGTTCATAATATCCAAGTGAACAAATTGCATTCACTTCATTGAGGTTTAATGGATAATGGACATTTCGTTTTTATCAAATAAATTTTGTTCATGGAAGCAGTCTCAAGAAACATAATAGTGTCAGAATCCTCATTTCAAGAATACATAGAAGAACACAGAGAAAAGTGGTTCAATTTGCAGTTATTCTCTCTGAGCTGAGCTGCTCATCCTGAGAGCTGCTGTCCAAGGCTAGTTATAACCTTCAGCCAATCTCAACCATTAATCAAATTAAGACTTATGGGTAATATGATATAAGTTCAAGAAATATGATTGAGTTTGAACCCACTGTACTGGCGGAAAATGATGTCTCCAAAAGGCCTCTACATAGATCAATCTTAATTAGATTAAAATCTAAAATGCCCCAATACTAATAGAAATCTTGCATTGAATCAAGAGTTTCTCAAACATGGAGCAGCTGGTGACACTTTTTAGACTTAAGATCTACGTGCATCTTCATCACTTGGTCCCCATTTGTAGCAGCTGGCAGCACATGCTACAACTGCCAACATATTGAAATTGATTTTGAGTTTTATCCCTTTTTATGTCATCCTATTAGGTCACTGAATATAAAATAGTGTCATGTACAGTTGACTTTGGAAAAGCACAAGATGAAGAATCCCATGTCACGCCACTGTACCATCAAGCTGGAAAGACTCAGTGATTCTGAGTGGCCATAAAAATACCCAAGAGAAATGGGACCATTTAATCAGTCCATATCATAATGCGCTAGTCATTAGCAAATGCTAGAATTTGAGAACTAGTTATCACTGGAGGATAAGTTTGAACATGAGGTACGGTGAGTGTGGCAGATGGCTACATAAGTAGTTGTGTGTTGGTTAACCCTTTAAGGGCAGAGCAAAAATTGTTGCCCTGGCCATGGGGACAGCCTCTGAAAAAAGTATAGTTCCTAGAGGACGACCCTATTTTCAATTCCTATACTAATCCTATGTAATGGGCGTCAACTATAGTCAACGCTAGGCCTGCCATGGTGTCGACTATAGTCAATGCTAGGCCTGCCATGGTGTCGACTATAGTCGATGCTAGCCCTCAATGGGTTAAGGACCGTCCCTAAAGCTCCGTGGTATAGGGCAATCACTTCTTACCCATAGGATACAGGTTTGGTTCCATGTTCAACTTTTGCAACATAGACCACTAGATATCTGATCTCAGCTGATCATGTGGTACCCATGTCCCATATGCTACCTATGGGAAATTAATGTGTACAAATAGAGAGTTTGCCATGTGATGTAGACACTGATGTCAGTGTTGATATACATAATAAACAACAAATCCCTGGATGCGGGATTGTTTTTTATAATAAACCAAATGATACTTGTCAATAATAAATGTCAATACTCCCCTTATTCCCAGTGAGTATTTCAGCGCCTGGAAATTACAATGGAGAAATCCTTTCAGACTGGAATTCAAGGAGGGCAAATGTAAGTAATTCACAAATCAGGTGAAAGGTTTTCTTCTTTCAGCATCAATGCTCTTCACAGCAATAATAAGTAATGCATGAATCATTTATACACCTCTGTATTCTATGCAAGAGTATTTTGGTTATCAATCAAGATAGAAATAATGAGGCCCATCATTATATCCTTTGCCCTGCATAACTGTTTTATAACTTTAAAAATTGGTATTATGCACAAAATGCTCCTTTAAGCAGAAGACAGGTTTGTTAATGGCTAGGGCCATAGACAGGATCGTAGACATTTACTTATCCCTCTTAGTACTTTTTGGTAGGTAGTAAATGCTTAACCTGCACCCAACACTGCTTCACAGTGGGAATTCACCGCTGCAGGATAACAGCTGGTACATTGAGCTAAACCACTTAACCTCTGCTCTACAAACATATGCCCTTAACCCATTCCCTTGAAAATAAGCTCCACTTAACTCCTTTTATATAGAGAGCCGTGGAAAGGTTAATATCATAGTCAAAGTTAGCACGCTTCTACATTGCTTTCTTCTGCCTTTATCCTTTACTATTCACTTTGTAAAGATTTCTAATTTAAAATCTGAAAAGTAATGTCTCAATTGTTGATATCGTTTTGAAATAACAGCTGTAAGAAACTGCATGATCATCTTGAGGGATGTATCAGAAACCCTCAACAACAAAGGGGTTGGTTCCTCATATCAAAGACATTCATTTTACTTTTCCTACTTGGTTGGATTCATGAAACATCTGAAGGCCTGTATAACAATTGTTATACGAACCTTTTCAAATCAGAAGATTCTGCTTATTCTCAGGATGGGAAGGAAGGTTCTAATCAAACCACCCTTATTAACTCCAAAGCCAGCCTGTGAAGATCGATTTGGCTGTTAAGATATTGCTGAGCTGAAATTATTTTTCAAGACACCATAGAAAAGTAGTGCTGACATCCCTCAATCAAGCAGAATCCAGAGCTAAAATATGCAACAACCGCATAATGTATTAGATTAAGTCTGTCACCAGATATAAAGGATGTAGTTAACAATAGGCATACAAGTATTCCTGCAGACAGAGCAATTTGGGATGGTCTGTCAGGGGATCAAACTTCTTTTCAGGGGGCATATGAGGCTTGATTCATCTCTATTGGTGAACAGCAGTACAAGCTACCACACCAATTCACTCTGGCTTCCAGCCGCTATCTGCCCGTTTATCTGAGAATTTAATGGATGTTTTTATGTCTGTGTTATTGCTTAGAGAAAATTGAACTATTAAATGGATGACCTAAGGGTGTTACACCCTGCAGATGATAAAATTGATCTACTCCACACTTTTATCAGTTTTATTGGTGTGTGTATTCTGTGGTTGTAGTTTCATCATACAAGTGGATAGGGGTAATACTGGCTACTGAACAAGTAAGGGATATAACCTGCAAATGAGGTGTCTATCGGGCAATAGACACTGACCGCTAGTGATATTGTTGGTGACTGAAGACATTTCAAGGTGGTCTATTCTACTTGAAATAATTATGATACTTTTCATGACCCAGGTTTATACAGCATAAACATGAGACCCCAAATCCAGCTCTATCACTGGCAGTTTCTAAACTCATCCTTAACTAACACATGATGTACACATGAATAGATAGAGAGACTAGGGAAACTGGTCCCTGCAACAGGCAAGAAGGCCTTAATGAGCCAAGTGTACTACTATAGAGTTACACTGCTACAGCGGGTCAGATAAATATTGTACTCTTCATCATCTGGGTAATTGGTTCTTGATTATTGTATAGTGAAGAAATTGCTACATGAATCCACATCATCTCTATCAACTGCCAATTCTGAAAGCTCAAGATTGCCCCGGTTACATCCTATAGCATTCAATCTAATCATATCCTATTATCATAGTTATTGCCATGGGGATTGCTCCATACCTATTATTCTCTTATTCCCTGAGAAACCCCTAGAAACCTAACATTTTCAGTTCTGCTGCAATTATATAACAGTTTCCACATAGTATTCTATAGCTAGGGAGCTGTATTTTGCCCATGCTCATCACATATATCTTATTCTCCAGTTAACTTGTATGAATGTATCTGCTGTAGGAATGCACAAAGGCTCTTGAAGCAAGCAGCAAACAGCCTCTATACCAAGCTACAGCTGTTTGTAACGTCAAAAGCATTTTACATGTACTTGTTTCCTTTGCATTGGTTTGTAGTTGGTGAACATTAAGCATTGCTCTTAGAAAACCTGCTCACTTCTCAAGAGCTCACTTAAGAACGGGAACTAAATTCAGACTTCTGATAGACAGACTCCATCTATCTTGTTTGAAATGATAAATATTTCCTATTTTCCTTTTCTGTAGCAAACTCCTTCAAACCTTTTGAATGTTTCATACCTAAGTACCAAAATACCATAAGTAAGTTAGATCACATGTCGTGATTTCCCATCATAGCCACTACACCCTACAGGAGCTGTTTACTCTGAGAATACTTGTCACATGACCTAAAGGCTTGCAGAGAGGATTCGGTGCCCACAGATGGTGCCCCGTTGAGTGGTAAAGTAACAAGTGGACAAGAGCAGCTCTCATTATGGACAAACCCAGCATCATGCCTACTAGAATGGCTCTTGATTGGTTTATCCGGCTTCTGAGGGGAACCTAAATCCCTATTAACATTGTATGTGTGAGGATATTAATGCACTGTGAGAGGTTATTTCCTAGATTAGAAAGTATAAAGTAATTGGATGGAAAGAAAATAAAGAAAAAAAGAATAGGAAAGAAAAGCAAACCCAACAAAGGATAGAGCAATCATCTGGATATTGATGAATTTATATAAAATTAAGATGGATTCATATAACACATACAATGTCTAATCTTCATATCATGTCTAAATTAGACATAATGGAGTTTAGGCATACTCTTTCACAACTAAACTTGCAGTGAACATCTACACTAATCTTTGGTAATAAGTTAATCAATGTTGATCAACCACTTATACCATTTATTTAATGTTCTGTGTCATCAATGTACAACAAGAAAGTCAGTAACACCTACCTTTCTGGTCCCAACTGAGTTTCAATCAGTCAGACAGTCCCTAATGGAATGCAAGCCCTACTAAACATCAGCAATAAGCTGCAAATCCCATTCACGGCAGCCAAAACTGGTTCTAAGAGTACAATAAGGCTTAGCCAAGACAGTATTCTTTATGTTCAGCAAAGAGACAGGCTGAGTATGCTAATTGTCTAGCTGTAAACATAGATGGGTAAATCAGGTTTATTACAGCAGTCACAGGTTTATTACACAGAGGGAACTGTGCATCGGAAATACGCTGTTTATACAACTCATTTACGATTCCTCTCAACCCTGTGACATCACACCAACACTCTCGTCCCTGATAGGTAGAAACTGCTGCAAGTAGCACGCATTTGGAGGGTATACTGAACCTGCTGCTTGCCAAGCATGTGACTGAGCTGCCAACTGCACCTTGGGCAAACACTGGAGTAGGTGTCTCAGGCCCCATACTCCCGTCATATTTTTGGGTGTACTGGAAGTGGGACACATCCTAATAATGCATTTAACTTAAATTTGAGACATTCAGTTGAAATTCTGAATGGACAGAATGTTTTAAATGAATTTAGATTGCCTGTAAGCATTCATTGGCCATTTCGGCCAATTTTATTTACATTTTGCTGGCTGATTTCCGGCCAAGTTTGTTTATATTTCTCTGCGAGGTAGGCCCCCCTTTGTGTAGCGGTTTTTCATTCATTTATTTGTCAACCTAAGAGACAAAATTTTGTCGGTTTCAACTTCCATTCATTTCCGCTACTTTGCAAAGCGGTTTTTCGTTCACTACACATTTACTAATAGAGATATTAGAAGATGAGATTGATTTCGAGAATACTGACTGTTCAAGCTTTCAATTGATGTCTGATATGTATCATTTGGTCATGATTTGAGGTGGTAAATTATTTTGGTAATTCTGATGTTTAGATGACGACTGCAGTGTCACAATTTTCAAGGAGTGGTATAAATAAAGTGGAGGCGTAAAAGTGAGACGCGGGATGGGGGGAGGGTGTTGGAGTGACAGGCAGTCTGTGGAAGGCATAAAAGTGAGACCCGGGGTGGGGGGAGGGTGTCAGAGTTAGATGCAGGGTCTGCAGAAGGCGTAAAAGTGAGTAGCGGGGTGGGGGAGGGTGTCAGAGTGAGACGCAGGGTCTGCAAAGGCATAAAAGTGAGGCGCGGGGTGGGGGAGAGGGTGTCGGAGTGAGACGCAGGGTCTGCGGAAGGCATAAAAGTGAGATATGGGGTGGTAGGCATTTGGCGCAAATTTTGAACCTGCATGTAATTGGAGATAGTGTTGAGTTTCAAGGGGGGAGGCAAAAATATGACCCATGGCTGAGAGGGTCATTTACACTATGTGGGCTGTTCACACTATCCCAGTGCCGAAGGCGCTGGTCTAAAATAAACCACTTAAGCAAGGTTGAGTAAGGGTCAAACACATATTAGATTGTGACTCCATTTCACTCCTTTCAAGTCATTTTTATGTTAAATACCACATTTCAGGAAATGTCAGGACTTGCAACTCATTAATTTAAGTACCAGGCTACCGCAAATACAAAGCACCAGACACTATCAGGCAAACATAGGGCTTAAATGTTGCTTGTTTGGTATTGTCTCCTGTAATCAATCTCACAAATTTAGTGGACCACTTTGGGATGGTCCAAAGGTCCAAACCTAGATAAAACCTTGCTCAATCTGGAGTAATGAAAAAGCCTCTTCTATACAGCTGAATCCGCCTTTTTGCATCTTGCAATGCATTTGTCTTTGTAAACTGCCTCTCAGTAAACTGCCTCTGTTAAACCACATCTGATTTACTAGCCTTTTGGCAATATGCAATTCAACTTTGCACTACCACAAGTAAGAGACTCAAAGATTCAAGTGTCTAGAGACGGCTGCAAGGACATGAAGTTGTAGTATTTAGCTATACTATGTTATGATCAATAAATCACAGCTATATCACCTTTCTCACCTACAGGATTTGGAGGGAAAATATACATATTTAAGGGAAAAGAAGTATACATTATGATGCCCAAGCACCAAGGGAGCACACTTGAACCATTGTTCATTCTTAAATATGAAAAAAATAAAATCGCATTTCCCAGCACTGATATAGGTGACAATGCACGAAATTCATGAGACACACAGATAGATAGATAGATAGATAGATAGATAGATAGATAGATAGATGGATGGATAGACAGACATATAGATAGATAGATAGATAGATAGATAGATAGATAGATAGATAGATAGATAGATAGATAGATAGATAGATAGATAGATAGATAGATAGATAGATAGATAGATGGGAGTATATATGGATCTTTTTCATCAGGGCAATTGGTTCTTGCTAATCTTGCTGTACTGCAGGAAAAAAATAACTGCATAAATCTACGTCATTTCTATTGACAGTCGATTCAACTAGCCCAAATGCACCTATGTTATATCCTATGGTATTCAATTTGGCTGTCTCTAGTCATCATAGCTATGTGGCCACCCATGATTAGTACTGTGCTTACCCTATGCTTAACCCAGATTATACTAACGACCTACATGTAGGTGACTTACAGTACCATAAAGGTCACATACCTCTCCTACAGAGAAAATATGATGCATCATGTATTTCAATCACATTTTAAAGTCACTCCCTAAAAGATTCCATATAACTCAAAAATCAAGTTACCAACCATTTTTTTTGTTTAGTTGCCATGGTAATCAAAATACCACAAAATCTGAAAATAGGCAAAAGGGCAAATTGGAAAGCTGAACCTGTTTATTTTATCAGATAACTTAGTGCCTGGGACTCTCAAGTTAGATGGTGTGGAAAACTAGCATACAAGATTATGCATACAAAATCTGGTTGTCATGGAGACATAACTTCCTAAGTTATGGCCTATTGTTCAAAGGTGACCTACCTATAGGTCGTTAGGAAGATAGGGGGTCTGGTTTCCTATGCTTAGGTAGCTATTTTGTATAGATATGCATTAGAATGTTATTGCTTCATATTCCCATTGTAGCTTAGCCTAGGATTCTCAAATTTTGCTATTTGGTAATGCTATATGACCCCCATTATTGAATATAATATGAGTGACATTTTTCAGGATTAAGGTCATAAGACGTGACCTTGAATATACACAGTTCACTATAAGGTTGGGTTTCCCTAGCCCACTTAAAAGGGTCTATGACTCCTCTTTCCTATCCCCTCAGGATGTGTGTGGTGCACATATGTGTGGGCACTGACACATTCCTCTGTGAAATTGTGTAATGTCTTTCTCGCCATGAATATGACCTTAGCTGTTGAAATGGCGTTAAACATCTATTACTCACTCACTCACTCACTCTCTATAAGGTGATGCCTATAACCTATGCAGTTCCACACAGTGGATTCTCCTAACGACCTACCTGTAGTTTAGTATTAAAAACCTTATATCACTGGACATTACTATCCGATCACCACAAAATTTGAAATGTTGCATATTTAGGTATGCAGGACAATATGGCTAAATTTCCAATCCTCTTTGGAAGAGGAACCCCCTAGGACCCTTGCCTTACACAGGTTACACCATATTCATCATGATGTATCCTAGGCAGCTGTATTTTGCATTTGCCCATCACATATATCATGCTTTCCAGTTAAATGCTATGAATGTAATTGCTGCGAGAATGGTACAGAGGGTTCCTACTGCAGAACAGCCCGTATTCCTGGCTAGAAGTGTTTGTAAAATCAATAGCTTTTTATGTGTACTTGTCCCCTCAGCTGTTTAGTTTGCTGCTGGTGAACACTAAATGTTGCTGTCTGTCAGAAAACCTGCTCCCTCCTCTGGGGAGCAGTAGTTTATCGCCTCAGAGCAAGAATTTGTTTCTGCCAGTTCACAGCTGCCACCTAAAGCTGCTCAACATCTCACCCATTTTTCAAAATCCAATATTTGTTAAACCTGTATGCTTTTAATCATTGATTTGACCTCTTCTTTTGAAATGATATCAAACCTATTATTTATAAAACACAAAGTTGCAGTGGTGAAATGGGATATTTCTATCCTGAAAATGGAAAATGACTTATTTGATTATAATTCATTTTTTAATAAAAACTATAAAATAGGAGGTTTAGGAAACATGATTTTAATTTGTGATTAATTCCAATCAATTTTATATCTCACTTTGCTTGAGAATTTTTTTTTTCATATTCTGAAACACTATATCTAATGATTAAAGTGTTCAAAGATCTCTTCATTAAAATTAGATCTTATTGTAGACTGACTTGAAATTATGAGGCTGTACCCAGCCTTTCAAATATGGCAACAATAATACATGCATCCATGACATGCAGAGGGGTTCTCCACTCCAACAGAACAAATTTTAAAGTGACACATATCATACTGGGAGAAGGGGGTCGTACTACCCTTTGCACAAAGACCGCTTTTCGGAGATTGTGACACTTAAATAATACTGCTATTTTTTTAGAAAATGCAAACCCCTGATAACTGACACTCTTGGTCATGTGCTGTGGTAGACCCTTAGCATAATATTATTCCTTTCACCTTTTCAACATTTCATCTCTTTAGTAAGATTGAGTTCATGTTGCGATCTTTTATTGGGACTGTTAGCTGAGTTGCTCAATCAGGACCTGCTCTTCAATGGTCACATGACCAGACCACTGGTCACATGACCTACACGCCTGCAGCAAGGATTCTGTGCCCATTGGTGGTGACCGGGAGTGGCAAAGTGACAAGTGGACAAGAGCAGCTCTCATTATGGATTGACCAGTGGCAGTGTGCAGGCTGAAATGGCTCATGAATGGTTCATTGCGGCATTGAGGGGAGCCTGACCACCTATAAACATTGTTAGGGAGAGGATATTGAAGCATATGAACCAACACACTATGTCTGTGAATGGATAGTAGGTGAGAGTGAGAAAAGAGATAAATTCATAAAATTGGATGATACTTCTGTTTTGTTTAGGAAAGGTAATGTCAAAGGTAAACACTATAAAGTGGGATGAAATTGATAAAAGAAAAGCAAAGTTAACTGAACAAGATTTAGAGCAGAGACGGGGTAGTGTAGAAAGTTTTATGAAAGTTTCAGACGTAAAAGAATTATTTTAGTCGACCAATGTACTCATCTAAAGGTCATTCATCTATCAATCTATTCCTGGGTACAGAACATTGACTCTTCATTGATAGTAAGCTCATCATGGTGATCAAGAGGTGTTGATTCAATAGGTTGTGCCCACTCTCTACTACATCAAAAATTCCCAAATTTCAATCAGCCAGAGAATTGTCTAATGGAATAAAACATGAGCAATAAGCCTTAATTCCTAGTCATGTTGGTGATTGCTGCTTGGGTGTACAGTACGGCTTAGCTAAGACAGTATTATTTACGTTGAGCAGCTGACCAGGGCCCAATAAAGAGACAGCCTGAGTCTGGTGATTGTCTAGCTGCAAACATAGGTAAATCAGGTTTAGTACTCCCGTCTGCAAACAGAGGGAGCTGCACATGGAAAACGAGCTGCTCTAGAGCCATTAAGCCTTTTATGGCTGCTTTGTGCTATGGGTCACCATTTCTCTCAGTTGTTGTAGTGTACAGATGTGTAGATATGGACCTGGGGAGGAGCATGGCAACGCAGTTAGGTAGGTGTTTCAGGCCCAGGACCTGCAGGTTAACCGCTATGGATAAATATCTTTTTGACAATTTTAGGCTACTCAAAAAGAGAAAATAATTGTTTCTTCTAACCATGTGTTTTCACAAAATTATGAATTTTATGTTTTGACTGAATGAGTGGTAGAACATAGAAATTGCTGCGACCAAAATGATTTGTAGTATTAGCAGTGAATACTAACATAGTATATATTATTATGATTATCTTCTCAACATTCAATCCAATCTTCAAGCTAAGTGTGACCAATTCAATTCACAGGCAAAACCACTAACACATATCATAATAACAGTATGATTGGATCATTTTATAATCGCATTAAATACCCATACATCAAAGCATACTCGAGTAATTGCAATGGCATGCCGGGAAAACGTAGAGAGTTGATGATCTAAATGATACAGATGGCAGAAGACAGGCAGCAGACATTACTCATGGACAGACTCTCACAGCCTAGACTAGCAGACGACAATTAACATAGTAATGTATGGCAGACGACAACTAAACCAAAACATTGTTATATTTACTGCTTAATGGTCCTTTAGCGTTAAGCCTTTAAGAACCCCGTAGTGCTTAAATGTCAGTCCGCATGAGTTGTGTATAGGGGTTCTGTGTTTTTTAGCAGTACTGTGTCACGCAGGGCTTTTAATAAAGGCACATTATGTCTCAATAATGATAATATCTGTCTGTTCATACATTTTATAAATATCATCCTCAATAAGCACAGCTGTTGTATAAGCACCACTATACCAATAACTATTTCTGTGATGCATTAATCAAAATTAAATCAGCCCTTCTGTTATTGTCCTTTCATGCATCACACTGGTACACTCCTGAAAAATGGGCATGCTGCAGTGGTGGTAGTTCTACTTGCCAGCACAGCAGTGGTGCATCATGGCAACTGCAGTAATGCGTTCTGAAAATCTATGCAGTCCTACAAGCGTCATTGTTCCGATAAGGTGCCTTGGGATTGCCCCATTCAAGACTCCCTGCAGTTATTGTTTACCTGTTTACCAAAAATTAACCACTAAAAGATGCAGTCAGTCTTTCTCTAAGCATTCATATATATAAATATATATATATATATATATATATATATATATATATATATATATATATATGTGTGTGTGTGTGTGTGTGTGTGTGTGGGTGTGTGTGTGTGTGTGACAGGATCTGCAAAAATTGGGCTTAGTGCAGGGGGTCCTAAGACCCCGTTTTCCCAGTACATGTCATATATATATATATATATATATATATATATATATATATATATATATATATATATATATATATACACATATATTTATATTGCTGCTGAGAAAGGCAGAATTAAATTGGTCATTCATCATGATATAGTCTCAGCTTACAGAAATTAGAGAATACATAAATTAGCAGGCATCTAATTTCCAACCATTAAATGTGCTTTTATTTCTCCTGTTTCCTTTGTTCTTTAGCAGGTACCAATGTTATTCGCATACACAGCTATAGTATGTTTTCCCATTTTAGGTAATGTTGAATATAGGGGGTGATGAAATAAAACAAGTTTCTGTCCTATTTACCACTGTTTACCTTGTTTGAGTCTTTACCACACCTCAGGATCATAGAACTAGGTCAGAACTGGTTGGGAATACCCCACTGACAGAGATAAAAGGAACGTGAGTTTCATTTAAACACATCTACTGACCAATAAGGTGAGCAATATTAATAACACTTAAATTCATCACAATGTGAAAAAAGGAAATGTTGTGGAAATAACAAAGGATTACTCTTTCCAAAGTTGCCAGAGATCCTTCGTCATTTTCACAGAGATGTCATTATTTTCACAAAGGTTCATTGTACCACCAAAATGCCATTTCGAGCTTCTTGGTGGTTCACTTTTCAGTTTTACAAGGATTAAACAATTAATTTTTGCAGTGCATATAAAATATTTACTATTGTTCAAAGAAGAGCAGATTTTTCATCTATGTATATTATAATAGGTAACTGTCTTCTGACAAAATATTTTCAATCGCCCAACCGCAGAGAAAGGGACATAAAGCGAAAAAGATACTGAAGTCATTATAGAGCACATTAAATGCCTAGCACGAGGTGCTAGGCATTCTGTGCACTATTCAAGAGGTATTTAAAGAAGAGGTTAATTGTATTTCTACTACCTATACAAAAATGGTGGCCCTTCCGGTTCCTGACAGGAAGGCACCAGCGTGTGGAGCATGCGCCCCTAACTCCATCAGGCCCAATCACTCAAGCTGGTCTTTAGTTGTGACTAGTTGCTCTAGAGTCATCAACTACATTGCAAAGAAGGTGCTTAGGTTCTGAACTTGCATATTTCTCTCGGGACATTCATGACTGATCTCCAATTTTTTAGTAGTCATAGGAATTAACGGTATAAGAAGCACTTTCTGTGTTCGGCCTACTAGAAGGGCCGATATTTTGACTGAACTCGTGAGAATCCATCAGCAGACACCCATAAGCTCAAGATAAGTGTTGCTCGGAACAGTTCAGAAGTTATTTCTAAAGGTGTTAAGATCGCAGAAGCTTTCCGGACGAAAGAAAGGTTGGCGATTTCGCGATGCCATGACAGACAGTACCATTCTCTGCCACAGGCCCTTTCTGTAATCATCACATGGGCACTGATGAGGTTCAGTATAGAGCTGCTGTAGTAATGCAATGCCTAACAGATACAAATGTTTAGATGTATTGACTGCGTTAACTCCCCTGTTGTCAGTTGGGCGGATTTTACGAGCATTTATGATAATCCAAAAGAATAGAAAACATTAGTCGGATTTGCAAAAACTGGGATCAGTGCCGACAGTGGTATAAGAGCTTGTGTGATCGTAAAACGTTTTGAAATCATCCCCAGGAGCCGGACAGTGAGCAGCTTGAAGTATGATGTATGTGAGAGGTGTCAGTGGTCTCTGGGAGGCACTGGGCTGGGCTGGACTCTCACTGCATGCATACATGACCCTTGAGATGTGACAGCACTGTACCTTGGGTCACCTCACTGGTCCTACTTTGTGACTTTATCCTGACACCAGTGACTCCATGGTGCATAAACACTGCTTTTTTGGTATTAACTTGTGACGGGGATCTTCTTCCATGGGGTCCCCAGCTCCTCCAAAGCAGCACAAATATATTATAAGTCTACGGTTCTTATCAACTAATGGCACCCATTCGGCCAAAGGCAATTAGAAATGGCGTAGGTCCTAGGGCAGGTAAATTATGGCTTCCAGAGTCATAGAGTGTACTTATGTGAAGGCTTGGGGAGTATAAATGCAAAACCGTCGAGGATGTAACTGTATGGCTATATGGCTGAGTGAGACACTACAGCAATACCTAGTATAAAGGCCTCGGTTTATAAATGAATCGGTACAGTGATGTGGAGGGTGTTTCTGAAGCATGTTGATTGGCAATATTGAGATATGCCCTCCAGAGTGGTCTTGCAGTGAAAAAGATAGAAGCTTCCAGTGCACAAATCAATATTGGTTTTTCTGACCCTTTTGCAGGAAGTCTGTTCTAATGAGCATATCCATGCAATGATCCAATATGATGCAGGGATTATTTCAATTGTATGCGTTTCCCAGGTCATTCAGTCCATGTAGTATACTTTTCACTCTTTTTGAACACCTTATTTTCGTAACTGGCTCTACCCTTCTCTTTTTCTGCCGGAAGGTATTGTAATTCTCTTTAACACCCACAAAAAAAAAACGCCAAGGAAACCCTTTAAAGGGGACATATTAAGATAATACACCATAGCCATATGTCATAATTCATGAAGGCAAACATGACTCGTGTGCTTACTATGTCTCAAAACAACTTTTAGCTGATTTTATATATGGAGTTCGATACAGTTAGCTTGAAACCTTAATTTTAATGTAGAACCATTGAATAGGCACACCATTACTGCATGCAATGCTGACCAAGGAAAAGGATGCCCTAGGGCATTATGCAGCCCTTATAGCACCAGGTGATCCATCTCTATCCTTTCATGGTTAAAGTCACGCCAAGCCCCTGAAGTCATCCATCAATGGCAACACCTAGTGAGTGACCCACTAATCACGAATTGCACAAATGTGAGCAGGATAGTCCAGGCTCAAAGCGCCTCCTGGGACCTTTCTCAGACAATGGTGGGAGTTAGCAAAGAGATGCTGCCTTTTTTTTAAAGTTAACAAAGACGTGTTAACTGGTCAAGTAAGAAACGTGGATGATAACTCCCAACACTACATAATTATATACACTCCGAATGGCTCAGGTATTCAGTTTTTGCCACATCTGTAATATGTAGGACTAATTGTTAACTGGTTCTATGATATTTAGCTTTCACATATACATCTTACCTTCCTAGCAACGGTCTGTTTCACAACAGACTTTGGCGAACCTTATACTTCTTTGGTGCTAATATTTGCATAGCATCATAAACTCTCGACCCATTGGTTGACGTTACTAACGTTCTGGCTAATCAACATCTGAAAGGTATTACATGGTCTACCTGACATAATACTGCTGAATTGTATTGTATGGCACTATAATATGCTATTATATTAGTTATGAATTATGGCATCGTTACAGTGAATCTATAGGGATGTTGATACTTACTACAGATCCATCAACCTCCAACAGCACCAATTTGGGTATGGTCACCACGGTTAATTATAGTAACGATCTACTCTGGCATAGGCTGTATAAATCATTCAGTCTATCTAGGATGAACTCATTAAACAGGATGATAAACAGCAAATCAATCTTTGTTTCAAACTTCATTATCGGTCAAGTATGGCTTGTCACAACCAAGATAGCAGCATTATCTCTGCGGTAGGTTGACCCTGAGTTCATCGCATACACTAAGTCACAACCAAGATAGCAGCATTATCTCTGCGGTAGGTTGACCCTGAGTTCACCGCATACACCAAGTCACAACCAAGATAGCAGCATTATCTCTGCGGTAGGTTGACCCCGAGTTCATCGCATACACTAAGTCACAACCAAGATAGCAGCATTATCTCTGCGGTAGGTTGACCCTGATTTCATCGCATACACTAAGTCACAACCAAGATAGCAGCATTATCTCTGCGGTAGGTTAACCCTGAGTTCACCGCATACACTAAGTCACAACCAAGATAGCAGCATTATCTCTGCGGTAGGTTGACCCTGAGTTCACCGCATACACTAAGTCAGCTAACCCATCTGCTGCCCGCAAAATCAGGATTAATAACTGGTTGATTAGCAAATGGATCCTATCAACTGGCAAACCAGACTGAGTCTTATGGTCACTGAATGGAGGTGTGTGGTTGTCTCATGGGGAACCTACCCTATAGACCCATAAACCACCCCTCTATACCCTCTATAAATAGTTTAGATCACGGAGGACACGGCCAAAAAGCCTTTACATATGTATCATGTCTTCCATAGGATTGCAACAGAAAATGAAATCAGATGGCTTTAGATAGGTGGCTATGGATCGGTCCATTGGTGGCACGCGGGAGGGCGGGATCGCTCTGAGATGGCTTTATTGCTTGATTGACGGGGTGCCAAGGATGGGGCTTTCAGAAAAATCAAATCAGGGGCTGGGTGTAGCTGCAGCAGCAGCTGTGGGCTGGGTGGGCAATATCAATGGTCAATCTTGATCCTGTCACGTTAAGGAACTGATGCCCAGTAAGTGAGCCTGAAGGGAGGAAGGAGGAGGCGTGTCATTCCTACGTCCACAGGCATCAAGGGGACAACCTACAGCTCAGTTGTGGGGTTTGAAGCCGATTCAAATGCTTGTCCTTCCGACTCACATTCATATATCTATGTGCGATTTGATGTAACCAGTGACACCTGCTGAATCTGCTTAGGGAGTCATTTCTTAACATACTACGATTAGACCATTCAAGTCACACCCACAATCGCATATATCTCAGGAATTTGCAGTAGTAGGGCTGAGTACAATCAACGTCTTTAAAAATGGCCTCCTGGGAATCAAGGGTGCGCACAATGTTCACAGATGTTTCTGACAGGGAAGGGGGGGGGGGTCAACTAAAATGCTGGTTACCTCCATCCAGGACGGGTAAGAACACAGCATGTTCAAACATACAAAGTAACTGCAGGGCAATAGAAGGCAAGCACTCTAACCTACCAATAATCTTTCCATACCAGTAGGTTGTTTCTACAGGTATTACGATCGCACACAGCCCTTAACTGAAAATTGCTGGTGCTATTGGTTAGGTCCGATTTGATTGATTCAGTTGAAGTATGTTAAGAAAAATAACCTCCTGAAGGCCCTATGCGCTGTACGTGTGTTGGTATATAGAACAAAGCTGATATTTTCTTTTAAAAAAGGCGAAAGACTCCAATGCATACTTGAATATGGTCTGACTGCTTATTCAAACGAAATATATAGTTCAACTTAGGTCATAAAATGCTAGAAGATGATGCACAATTCAAGGGACTAAACCACACAGAGTGCTAATTATGCAGAATAGACTGACTGTCCAGTTAGAGCCTGTGCCTGCCTTCCACTACTGAAGCTTCCCGTCTCTCCTACCAAGCCTAGTTCGACCTCCTCACTCTACTCCCTGACCATAATACATGGTCCCAGCCATCCTGAAGCTTAGCTTGACCAATACTATACATCCTAGTAGTGATGGGATGGGTCTACAGTTGCTTAAAAGCGGCATTAAGACGTCGGAATGTGATCTCCTTGAAATATATTGATGTATGGGTGGTTATAAGGACAAAGTGGAAAGTCTATTGGCAACGATTTGTCTAACTTGGTGAAGTTAAAGCCTTTCGATAAAATTGCTGGCTGTGTGATATATCTTGGTATATGAGAAATCATAGTTTTAGGAAGTTGAATGTAATGAGATATGTATCATTCTATACAATTTCACTGAAAGAGTCTACATCTGGCATTTTTCATAATCTCATATCTAAGACCATATCTTTTATGTGAGCCCTATATATAGAACTGCAAAACCATACTATAAGTTATACCAAGATCTAAGCTACTTGGATCTGGTGATCATCCCTATTGAACAGTACAAATCCCAAGGTTGATTCACATCCCGATAAAGCAGTCCCATATATAATGCCTACATGTTACCTATCTATATACTGGGATTACCATCTGCATCTATATGCAGCCATAACCCTTTAATTGCCACATGATGATGGCAGTACTCGTAATGTCATGATGCACTATTGGAGAGCTGACGAAACGACTGAACAGCATGGCAAAGGTTGACCATGTCTACCCTTCACGAATGTATCGATCCCATTTATTGTTGGCATGCCGAATACGAAAAGCCTTGCTGTGCTGCTTGATATGACAGCATTCATACAGCATGGCAACTATTTGGCATATAAAGGACTAAGGAGAAGATCCAGTCGCAGGCAGAAAGACTAATGTACATGGCACTATAAATCACTTATCATGACATCTATTCCAGGTCTATGACTATAGTGGGCATGTAAAAGGATGTGATATATCAGGGAATGTGTCTAAAAGAGTCTGCCACTAATGGTCTTAGAGGCAGTCTATGCACTAGTCATCTATTATATTGCATTCTAGTCCATCATTCAATAACATTTATGATTTAGTATGGTGCCTTCATGCTCGTTGATCGTCAGGGTGTACCAATGCAATGCCGAATTAGCCCTGCCGTGTCGTCGGAAGTGTACCAATTCTGTATAGCCAGCACAATGCATGTATGGAGTTATGGTTAGAAGACTCACCATGACAGCATTCTTGCATCATGATGACTAAAATGGCTTACACATAAACCCTTATGAGGACATCAATACTTATTATAAAGATTCCCTTTCCCGTTTTCCTGTTAGAGAAGGCGGAATGCTTCCCATGTTTTACATCAATTTAATAGATAATCCAGATGGTACTGCTGAGGCGAGATTCTTCTAATTGGGAATGAACAATTGCTGTCTGTCTGGCAGTGACTGAGTTTGTTTTTAAGATGGGCCTCCACAATGAGCCCAGTACGTTCTAGTCCAGACACTCCAGCCATTTGTGTTGACAAACAGCTGAGAGCATCTTTTGAGACCTCTGGGAGACCATGACAAACGACCAGCCTTGGCAAGGAATTCAATTTATTTTTTTCCAACAGAACTTGCTAACCGGAATTATTGACCTAACCTCATTTTCTAAATGTTGCCCAAAGCCCATTGCTATCCATCATCCTGACCAGACTCTTTCACTGCAATGCTACTGTCAGAGTCTTTTCAGTTTGGAATTGAACTAGAAGAATGGAATTGTTATAATAGACCATTACAGACAAACTCAGTATAGCTCATGCATATGGTATATCATCAGAACCCTGCTTTCTACTTCAAGAATTCCATTACAGTATCTATAAAGTCTGTGGGTCTTTCATTCGAAATGAGATCACTTTAGACTTACATCACATGGGCGTGGAAAGCAGGGGGGACAGGGGCGACATGTCCCCCCACTTTTGGCCAACTCCTCAAAAGGTCAAAACTAAAAGGTCAAGCAAAGGGAGGTCAAAAATTGCAGAAAACCCCCCTGGTCCCACCCACTCTGAAACTGCTTCCCACGCCCCTGCATCCATGTTAAAACATGCCGTAAAAGTTTATCCAAAAATATATTTTGTAAATTTCCTTTTCCTAATCTCCTCCTCCCTTGTGCATCACTACTAGAGTTTCTTACTCTTATTTTCCCAGCCGCTTACCTGTTATTACGCCTACCAGTGAAATGTATATTGAATGAAAATAAAACACACCTGATCATTTCTGATAACTGTGAAATTAGGTCTGCAGCAGTCAGAGGGCTTAACTATAATATCTATACAACCCCCTAGAATATTCCATTCCTCCAATTCCGAGGCCAAGAGAGTACACTGTAAAAATGGTGTTTAGATTGTAAACATGTTTAGGTCTAAACACGTTTAAAACCCAAACATATAGGTCAGATAGGTGTCTCATTGACTACATATTTAGGAAATTAACACTTTTATTCTAACTACATAAACAGTTAGCAAAACATGTTCAGATGTTTAGAGTTTAAACAGCTGAATAATAGGTGTTTGGCTAAACTTGTGTAGGGAATTGATGTGATTACAAAAAGCGTTGCAAGAATATGTTTAGAATTGTGTTTAGGATCTGAACACCATTTTTGCAGTGTACATACTCAGCGGAAACCTAAATGTGATCTTCATTTTGCATACCCTTATAAATGAATAAAGTACATTTATGGTCATATGACCAACCCAATATAGTTGTTACTACAGGAATATGAGCATGACATCCCCAAGGTGGTAGCGCTTCTAGAAGAGGAATAAGGAAATGGAAAAATACAGCCTAATTGACAGGGAGCTCTTTTTTATTCGATGCATAATGGTGCAACGTTGCCTAATGGGCTACCCCTATCTGGGTTTTCCAAAAACAATATACACTGGGTTTAGTCTTATTAAGCCCCTTTTTAGGTTTTTACATGAATTATAATGCCTAGGGTTCCTAAAGTGGGTTTTTGATATTTTTTCACTCAACACTTTATATTGTAATAAATAAGCAGCTTGCTGACTATAGATGTGGGTCCGATTTCTGTCTGCCCACACACAGACAATATATTTATAAGGTGTGGTTTCTACACAAAAATTGCCCCTTTTTACACATAATAGACTCTGCCTAATTCAAGGCAAGGATTTTATATTGAACAGTATTTAACTCAAGACCAGGTCCTAATCAAGCTAGTAATTATGGAATATTTACGAATCACCTTCTCTCTGTGCTTTCACTTATATCAGTAAAGGCTAATTTTGCAGAACAAGCAAGGTCTCCCCCTACTGGACTGCATCATTTGGTATGGATTACTTGTTCTTATAGCTGTCTGGTCCCATATTCCCCTGAGGCATCTTACACTGATAAAAATAGAGCCTAATATCTTAGTCAGTAGTGACTAACTTAAGATAGTCAAATGATAGTGCGATTTTTGACTATCCCTCTATAGTCACCTGTGACTTACTTAAGTTAGTCATATAGTCAACACATAGTCATGCCTTTAATCTATTGAAATAGTCCTTAGTCAAATGACTATCATTTTGTTGCTAAGCAACATTTAGTTAGTAAATATGACTAATATTAACAGTCAGTATTGACTATACCTGCAAGCAAACAGTCATCCAATCAAAGATGGCTGCCATATGCCTTCCCATTGATGAACAGTTTGAACCCAAAATAACTATTGTTTTACTGCAATGGCCACAAATATCACAACAAATAGTTAACTTACCTATCCATTAATGGCCAGAGATATCGAGTTTCCATGGATGGACAGGTTAAGATGATGATTTGGCCTGATTATAATTGTCTCCTCTTAGTCCAGGCAACCATTAATATGTCCTCTTTCTGGATGAATGTTTTTGTGCACAGAAACCTGTGACATCATCAATCAATGAGCCCTACATATAGTCAAATTGACTATCTTTCTGACTAATATGTGACTAAGGTATTTAATCATGTGACTATGGGTCCCAGAATATGTGGGTATAGTTACTACTGACTATAGGTTTTATTATCAGTGTATATTGATCCATCTGGGTGTGGCCAGCTACTGCCCATGGGCATTCCTCCAGGGGACGTGACTGGCAGTTGGAAGGGTTCTTGAAACTTATACTCCTACCATACTTTATAATAATATTATACTATATTATAGTCAACATACTCCGTTATTCTAAGACTGTGCTAACTAATACATCAATAGATCTATATTATTTGATTGACTGGAAAAGTGTTGTTCCTGTAATGGTCAACTTACAAGAAAAGCATTTGTACAGTTTTGGAAATGGCATCGATTCCTCATAACATGAACTATAATGCATCGCATTTCAGGGGGCTTCACCATAAGTCGTATCCTTATGAGATTGGGAGCAGCATTAATACTCTATATCTCAAGTGCTATACCAAATAATAGTACAGTACTAATCAGCGGAGTTGCAGCCACACCCCATGTAACCTGGAGGCCATTTCTTAACATACTACGACAACCCCCTCCAAGTCGTATCAAAATCCCCATAGGAATAGCATTGAGATTTCAAGTCGTAGTACTGTGTGTGATCGTAGTGCATTAAGTAATGGCCTCCTGATGGAACTAAGAGCCATTCCCTTCTACAAGCTGCAATCTGAGTTGAATACAATCCTATAAGCCACACCAAGAAACTCAAAATTTAATGGTCTATAACCCAAAGCTTTTAAGCTGGGTTGTACTTGTACAGTACTTAGCATAGAACGTGCTGAATAAATGACTGTTGTTTATGCTGCTTAGCTTTATCTAAGAAAATCTATTTAAGGACAACAGATCACACCTTGTAGCCGAGGGATGCTTTAAAGAGTAAGGAAAATACAGGAAAAGGGCCTCAGTTGGATCTAAATATTTCAAAGGTGCAGCCAATATAAAAGTAGTGAACGTTCTCAGTAAAGCCGGACACATTATGATCGATCTAGATTTCTCCAAGGGCCTGCATTGTTATTCATCAGCAGGTCTTGGTCTAGCGGAGGTGCCACCAGAGAAGCCAATATTGGACAGCTGTTATTCAGTTGCGATGAAGTCGCTCTCACTTGTAAATATGGGGAAGTTAGATTTCAGTTCGTGTTCAAGATAAGAAAGAGAAATAATCTAGCATAGAACTTTCTTACCTGTGGTTATAAATGAATTGCTAGTAAGGATGAAATTGAAGTTCGTCTTGCTTACAAGTGAGTCTAGGAAGTTAGACTTTTTGTGTTTTTGATAGGAATGATAAAAACAATCCAAGTCAGACAAGGAAGTCAATATCAAGATAGATACTAGGAGGGGGTATGAGTAGACATACCTCGTAGGCCTTCTACGACTAGATATGCTTCATACTCGACACACAATCGACATATTATGTTTCCTCTCAAGTGTTCAAAGTTTATATGGAACAAGTAATCAATGGATAATTCATGACGCGTGTGTGTTAGCAAAGGATAATTACATGAGGGTGCAGCCCGAGGGTAATTATCCTTTGCTAACACACACAAGTCATCAATTATCCATTGACTACTTATTTTATTACAGGATATTAAAAGATAATCAATAGAATATCAATAAATTCAAGTTGAAAACAAAAATCGTTCCCCCTCCCCGGGACTCAAAGCCTGCCATAGTGTGTTTACATACTGCGAAAAAAATATACGCCCGGACTGGGACTCTTCCCGCCTACCTGTAGAAGCTGAGCGCAATGCGCTAAACACTACACCACCGGGTCTCACACCTCGGTACCCGGCTTGGCTTGGTTTGAAGGCATCCAGCCATTATGCAAGCAGCATCAGCAGTAGTGCTGGGGAGGGGTAGGCGAAAACACGGACAGCTACTAGTGGCATTCTAACCAAGCAAACACACACCGTTTCTCGTCAGTCCCTGTGGGCAATGCATAGGGAGTTGGATTTAGGATCTGAGACTGCAGGTTCGACCCCAACCCTAGCAATGAAAAATTTTGTAGGTTTTAACATGTAACATATGACATGTAAGGACATGTAAGGAGGCATGTTATCCATGGATAACATGCCTCTTTACATGGATAACATGCCTCCTTACAAAATGGTGTGCAATATCGACAGGTATGTGCATGGGAATATCCAGGAAAAGCACCCAAAATCACAGAAGTGTAATAAATGGGGATATTTACTGAATGGAGTGCCGGCTGTATGGCCTGGATAGAACCCACACAGATGTTGGCATTATGCACCAATTGAGTAATAATAGAGAGCATTCTTCAAAATGTTGACTAGCATTATCAAGAAATACCTTCATTGCATTTGAATTAATGCATTTGTGTTAAATATAGCCTTGAAGATATAAATTAAGTGTACCACTGAAACAACAAGTTTGAGATATTATTTTCATTTGAGTACTATAATCATCAATGTCTGTGGGTCGAAAACCATCATTTATGGTATTGAGACATATGAAAATAAATTTAAATCATTATTTAACAATGAAGACTTACTCTGATTGTCCGCTAGGTGAATGACATGTTTTGATATTGATTATTATTTCAGAAAAGCTTTTTAGAATGCTAACTGTAAATTGGAAATTGTCACTGAAAAGCGTCCTGACAAATGAATCCAGCCAAATTAGAATTAATGTTTCTACGCCTACAGCACCTTTTCTTCCCTCTTCACAAGAAAAGGTGGGGGATTTTAATGGTAGCCGTTATTTCTAAATATAGTAACATCTTAGTCTCTAAGTCCGTTTTATATGCGCAGACTAAATCATAAATCACTGCAGTTATTAGGTTCCAGACATGAGAGAATAATAACATCATGGTTTCTTTGTGGTGGTTTACCCCAAGAAAATGCTACTTAAAAGTCTCCCCATAGATCCCAACAGTGTCCAGAAGGGCGGCAACATATTGTTGTTACTTTTCCATAGCAACAACATAAATTGCCTTGGAGGATATCTCTTTTCTATGGAAAAAGAAATGAGATCATGGAAGTTGCCAGTTCCTTTTTTTTTACTCTGGCTGACGTTAAAAGAACCCTTCAAGAGATTTCAAGATAATCGATGCTGAAACTCCAGGTGCGCATCAACTGCATAATTATGATACATCTATACGAATAATCATAGTCCGCCAAACTGGGCTCGTTCAGATTGCATCAATACAGGAGCGCATCCCGGAGAGTATCAAGCCCATAGGGTTGGCATGATGCATGAATGTAGCCCTGCAGAGTTACAGACCATGGCTGCTTTCATGATATATTAAGTGTTATACAACCCTTAAAGGAGTCACATGCTGTGGTTGTATAGTTCACCAGCAGGTGGCCTTAGGGATGCCCAAGGTCCAGATGACAATTCAGGAAACGCCTCCCCTAATTTCCGGTCCTCCTCTACGTTTTCTTTTCCCCGAGGGCCAGGTGATCGAAGAGAAGAATGATGGAGCAACTGGAGGCAGTGTAAAACAGTGGGGGCAGGCTAGATGGAGATTCTGTTTTTAACCATTAAGGGTTGCATGGTACATGCACTATGATTATATGCCCATCTATAGGGGCTAATACAACTGGTGAGAGGTTGATATGATGTACTGATAGAGTTATAAACAGTCGACTTTCCAGCATTACATTGGTGCATCATATAAAAAGACTCTGCCTACAGCATCAAATTTTGATGAATCAAATGTTAATATTGCCATTAGTATCAAAACTAGCTTATTAGGGGTGAGGGGCTGGGTTGGGAATTCCACTATTGGGTATGATGAGGAATGCAGAAATGCCTAAAGTGATTGTGACGCATTAAATGTGTTATTGACTGAAGATTCATGCCTATTTCAACTCTAGTTATAGCCTTCTTGACTAAATCTATAAAGCTACAAAAGGTGTAGAGTAGTTGTAGAGATAACCCAGCAGAGTACTTAACAAAGAGGATTTCTCATAAGAAGGGTGTAAATATGTATAGAACAAGTGATTCAGCATATTAAAGATGGCGTTCAATAAAGTACAAAAGCATTATTCTAAGGGGCCCATCTTAAGGTTAAACATTTCACATTTTGGAGTAGTTATCCAGTGGGTACCCTGTTCATATGATTATTTAAAGAAGGGGGATTATACTCGTTGATCCCCTGGGTATAATTTCTCCACCCACATCTACTCCCTCAGTGACGGTAGGGAAAAAGGAATAGGCTTAAGGAAATTAACCTATTGGGAATTCATTGAAGTAATAACTTTCCTCAACTAAGACAGAGTCTACTCTCCTCCTCTTAAATTTGCGCAGAATAAAAAAAAGTGAAAATACCGAGCATTGGGTTATGCTTTGCATACTCATACTACATTGGTGAGAGTAACCATAGTATTCATGTTACCTACTACAACAACATGGTGGTTTAAATTGACCAAAGGAGTGTATTAACCCTTAAAAGGCCGCTGATGCATTAATGCATCATGCCCATTGGTCTTCATGTATTGCTGGCGACTAGTCTCACCTGCACTTCATTGGTGCATCATGACGACCAATGGGCTTGATGCATTCCTGCATCAATGGCCTTTAAAAAGTTAGTCTTGCTTTTAGAAAACGCGTGATTGCTCTAACCATTTAAAGTGGTGGAAAAAAACTGTGAAGTTCTAAATTGAGCTTATCTTTACCAGGCTATTGGCACAAAACAACATATTTTCACTCTTTGATGTTCGACTGATCACAAGCTGCTCCTCCAAAAAACCAAAGCCAACACCCAAGCACAGACCTCCCCTGTAAGGCACTGATTGGTGTGCATTGACAGTCTTCATGTTCTTGGGCAATTTCGTTGCCCCATTTCTGACCGTCCTAAACCCTCTGCTATTCTAACATCGTTTCTGCATTTAGAGCTGCTCGTCTCTCCAGGGAGGACCACTGGGGAAAGGAGCATAACAGAGTGCCCACCTTTTGCAGCCAAGGGCTCCGGAGTACAAGACACTCTAACAAGTATATAACTAATTGACAAGGACTATGGTGCCAGCCTTTGTTGATGAGGTTGAATCTTTCTCTCTTCCTCCCTGTCTCTCTCTCTCTCTCTCTCTCTCTCTCTCTCTCTCTCAGTCTCCCACCCCCTCCCTCTTTCTCCCTCTCCTTGGTTTGCCTGAGTGATCTTACTGTTCACATTGAAACATGTCATTTCATAAATATCTAAATAGCTCTATAGCATTATCAAAACCTCTATCCTGATCTCTCGTTCACAGGACCGACTCTCAGCTAGCCATCCTCTCTGTTGAAAAGTATCTCTGTGCAATATGGCCAATATGCTGTAGGAGTAGTTATCCAGTGGGTACCCTGTTCATATGATTATTTAAAGAAGGGGGATTATACTCGTTGATCCCCTGGGTATAATTTCTCCACCCAAATCTACTCCCTCAGTGACGGTAGGGAAAAAGGAATAGGCTTAAGGAAATTAACCTATTGGGAATTCATTGAAGTAATAACTTTCCTCAACTAAGACAGAGTCTACTCTCCTCCTCTTAAATTTGCGCAGAATAAAAAAAAGTGAAAATACCGAGCATTGGGTTATGCTTTGCATACTCATACTACATTGGTGAGAGTAACCATAGTATTCATGTTACCTACTACAACAACATGGTGGTTTAAATTGACCAAAGGAGTGTATTAACCCTTAAAAGGCCGCTGATGCATTAATGCATCATGCCCATTGGTCTTCATGTATTGCTGGCGACTAGTCTCACCTGCACTTCATTGGTGCATCATGACGACCAATGGGCATGATGCATTCCTGCATCAATGGCCTTTAAAAAGTTAGTCTTGCTTTTAGAAAACGCGTGATTGCTCTAACCATTTAAAGTGGTGGAAAAAAACTGTGAAGTTCTAAATTGAGCTTATCTTTACCAGGCTATTGGCACAAAACAACATATTTTCACTCTTTGATGTTCGACTGATCACAAGCTGCTCCTCCAAAAAACCAAAGCCAACACCCAAGCACAGACCTACCCTGTAAGGCACTGATTGGTGTGCATTGACAGTCTTCATGTTCTTGGGCAATTTCGTTGCCCCATTTCTGACCGTCCTAAACCCTCTGCTATTCTAACATCGTTTCTGCATTTAGAGCTGCTCGTCTCTCCAGGGAGGACCACTGGGGAAAGGAGCATAACAGAGTGCCCACCTTTTGCAGCCAAGGGCTCCGGAGTACAAGACACTCTAACAAGTATATAACTAATTGACAAGGACTATGGTGCCAGCCTTTGTTGATGAGGTTGAATCTTTCTCTCTTCCTCCCTGTCTCTCTCTCTCTCTCTCTCTCTCTCTCTCTCTCTCTCTCTCTCTCTCTCTCTCAGTCTCCCACCCCCTCCCTCTTTCTCCCTCTCCTTGGTTTGCCTGAGTGATCTTACTGTTCACATTGAAACATGTCATTTCATAAATATCTAAATAGCTCTATAGCATTATCAAAACCTCTATCCTGATCTCTCGTTCACAGGACCGACTCTCAGCTAGCCATCCTCTCTGTTGAAAAGTATCTCTGTGCAATATGGCCAATATGCTGTAGGAGTAGTTATCCAGTGGGTACCCTGTTCATATGATTATTTAAAGAAGGGGGATTATACTCGTTGATCCCCTGGGTATAATTTCTCCACCCAAATCTACTCCCTCAGTGACGGTAGGGAAAAAGGAATAGGCTTAAGGAAATTAACCTATTGGGAATTCATTGAAGTAATAACTTTCCTCAACTAAGACAGAGTCTACTCTCCTCCTCTTAAATTTGCGCAGAATAAAAAAAAGTGAAAATACCGAGCATTGGGTTATGCTTTGCATACTCATACTACATTGGTGAGAGTAACCATAGTATTCATGTTACCTACTACAACAACATGGTGGTTTAAATTGACCAAAGGAGTGTATTAACCCTTAAAAGGCCGCTGATGCATTAATGCATCATGCCCATTGGTCTTCATGTATTGCTGGCGACTAGTCTCACCTGCACTTCATTGGTGCATCATGACGACCAATGGGCATGATGCATTTCTGCATCAATGGCCTTTAAAAAGTTAGTCTTGCTTTTAGAAAACACGTGATTGCTCTAACCATTTAAAGTGGTGGAAAAAAACTGTGAAGTTCTAAATTGAGCTTATCTTTACCAGGCTATTGGCACAAAACAACATATTTTCACTCTTTGATGTTCGACTGATCACAAGCTGCTCCTCCAAAAAACCAAAGCCAACACCCAAGCACAGACCTCCCCTGTAAGGCACTGATTGGTGTGCATTGACAGTCTTCATGTTCTTGGGCAATTTCGTTGCCCCATTTCTGACCGTCCTAAACCCTCTGCTATTCTAACATCGTTTCTGCATTTAGAGCTGCTCGTCTCTCCAGGGAGGACCACTGGGGAAAGGAGCATAACAGAGTGCCCACCTTTTGCAGCCAAGGGCTCCGGAGTACAAGACACTCTAACAAGTATATAACTAATTGACAAGGACTATTGTGCCAGCCTTTGTTGATGAGGTTGAATCTTTCTCTCTTCCTCCCTGTCTCTCTCTCTCTCTCTCTCGGTCTCCCACCCCCTCCCTCTTTCTCCCTCTCCTTGGTTTGCCTGAGTGATCTTACTGTTCACATTGAAACATGTCATTTCATAAATATCTAAATAGCTCTATAGCATTATCAAAACCTCTGTCCTGATCTCTCGTTGACAGGACCGACTCTCAGCTAGCCATCCTCTCTGTTGAAAAGTATCTCTGTGCAATATGACCAATATGCTGTAGGGGAATGTGATTTCCCCGCACGCGATGTGCTGACTCTCAGGGGCCGGTCGTTGTGTAATCACATGTCTCCTCTCTGTCCAGTCCAGGCGTGGGTGGAAGGTAGAAAACATTGTACGGGGAAGTAGCTCAGTGGTAGAGCAATCGTCTGAAGGCTGAGAGGTCCTGGGTTCAACTCCCAGTTTTCCTAAACGTGTTTGCCGACCTCTACAATGGTAGGGAAACCGAGTGGTCCTGACCCGCGTGAGGGGGCGCTATAGAACTCGGTACCGGGGCTGGTGTGACACGGCAGGCGCTTCGACCACCCGGTACTTGTACCGGCAGTTGACCAGGTAATCGGGAATGCCTCGCACTGCTTGATAAAGCCCAATCATCTGGTTGGGAGGAGAGCCGGGTTGCTGGTCAACGGTGGTCAAAGCTGGTTGGGGGCTGTGTAGGGGAATGTGATTTCCCCGCGCACAATGTGCTGACTCTCAGGGGCCGGTCGTTGTGTTATCACATGTCCCCTCTCTGTGTCATCCTAGTCCAGGCGTGGGTGGAAGGTAGAAAACGTTGTACGGGGAAGTAGGTCAGTGGTAGAGCAATCGTCTGAAGGCTGAGAGGTCCTGGGTTCAACTCCCAGTTTCCCTAAACGTGTTCGCCGACCCCTACAATGCATTGGCTTAAAATCAGGTTCTGCCTGATTTGCAATGTCTCACTCAGTGCCATTCAGTCCTGCTTTAAATGTACGCTACACCTCCTCCGAGAGCCAAACTAGCACAAATATGCTCTATAGCTCATCTATATCATCCGTTTTAACCCACCACTGTCAAGTTAGCAAAGGTTTGCTTTGTAGTGAGATATCCTAGCTTTTCTGGGGACATTACCCAAAACCTTGGCATTTTCATTCAGGCTTTAGGGCTCAAAGGCTTTGCGATGACAATGAGCCTATACCTGTTTTGTGTGCCTGTATATCATATATGACAGCAATTTCTGAAGATGTGCTTTCATAGAATGTCACAAAATAACCATAATGACATGGAGACTAAGTGGCAGGGAGACTATAAGATGCTCACCGTCATGCCAAACCTCCAGTGTGTGTCCATGCATCATGACAGCCATAGGCCATGATGCATATTTGATACATTAGTGGCCCTAAAATGGTAAATTCTGGATAGGCCACTTTAACCACCTCCACTGCTAGACGATATGAATATCAACTAGCCTACAAGAATCACAATCTTGGCTATATTTGCTTCACTTAATTGCTTACAGTAATGCTAGCTACTTCATTCGGGTGCTTATAATTGGTCCAAGCCTAAGATCACGTGACTCGCATAGCCAATTGGAATGACTTCTTACAGTAGCTCACAGGACAACCACTGTTAAGATAGATTGATCCTAGACATGCAGTGTAAAACTAAAATGTGGTATGCTGTGGGAAGCCTCTATTGAATGAGAGGCCCATTTACTGGTTTTTCTCACTTCAGGGACACCCTCGTCAGTGTCGATTTAGATGTCTATCTGTATGTGAGTGTGCGATTGGTATGAATATAAATGCTTTTCGCTTATGGAGAATTTCTCATAAGCCTCTTCAAAATTGACCGACTTTGTCCAAAGCTAGTATTCATCATATAACTGCAAAACCTTCTATACACTATGTTTGGAAAATGGATATTTGAGTCTGATGATTTATTTTTCTTCTTCATACATTTGCCTTATAAGTAGTGTATGGATCAGCAAGAATTCGCCCAACCGACTGCAGCTGTAAAACAACCCTGTCTATAGGTGAGGCTCAACTACGTGATTTTTTGGTACAGTCTCACCTAATTTTATCCCTATAGTGCCTAAGGTATAGGGTTTTGACATTCCTATATTGTAAACATGAGATTCAAAATTGTAAACATGAGATTTCAGGGGTTATATTATGGTTGCTCTCTCTCCTTGTGTGCCATACTTACCAACTAACCTGCACCTGCATAGACTCTGTGATTGGGTGGGAGTTCAATATATAAACATCCACAAAGCAAAATATAAATAACAACATAGCAGTCACACAGATCGCAGGGTCTTGTACTGTAAAAATAAAACCTCTCTGATATTGAGTTGCAGAGAGTCATCAGTGTGAAAGTCTGCAATATGTACATTAGGTCAACTTGATTTAGTAAACAAAAACATCTTTTGGCAACAAAAATGTGCCTGAGATTGTACACAAAGCCTTTCCCACATAAACAGAAAGCTCTCTGAATCTTCTATTTACACCTTGAAATGATAACAAATACCACTCTATAATCTGTGTTTGTGACTGCTTTTGTGAGAATAGCTCCGATTTTCAGCAAAAATCGCGTAGTGGAGCCTCACCTTATGAGTAGTTGGTAGCAAATTTCTACCATAATCTATCCAGATAACTTTGCCGTTAGTGGCCTATCACAAGATCAATAGTGATAGAGTACAAGCTTAACTATTTTAAAACAATAATTCGTTGATACTTATCTATCTCATTTATGTCCCTATGATACTTTTCCCTCTTCCACTTCGGCAGCTCCTTGCCCATTGATTGTTTCCAACATTTGATACTATCTAACAGGTATCTTGACAGAATATGATATATCTAGAACTATCTTACATATTACTCACTAAGTCCTTTATAAGCAGATCTATCCCAAACCTTAAAGGCTGTCCTTTTTTTAGAGCCGCAGGATCAAATGTGTAGAGGCAAGGAGAAAGGGTGCTCCGTGCTAAAAGTCAACTTTAAAATTCAAATCAATAGCTTTACAGTGATACAAGGCATGAGAAAAAACTCCTGTTAGTTTTGGAGGAATGGCTTGCTAGATATGGGTAGGTGTGACCATTTCAAGAATGTTAATAACCTCTATGTCTAATTGGTCATGAGATATATACCTAATTAGCATAATTTATGCTAATTAGCTAAATTAGCATAATTTTCTTTTTCTTTTGCCCATAACTTCTGTTTTCACCATAGTAAACTTTGTGGGATGTTCCTTCAAATGGGATCATTGATTTTCCTATTTAGAATGAAAATCCTGTTTCCATGGCAACATACATCAACAAAAAGCCTTATTTTGCCAAATTTAGAACCTTTCCCTCCAGAATAGAATATTTTATCAAAAACTATTGAATTCTCCATGAAAAAGTAGCCTACAACAGTTTTAGTCATATTTTTCATATTCTAGTCCATAGTGGTGTCCCCTGGTGGCTAAATCTGGTACTAAATCCCGCAGTAACTGTCCTTTCTGCTTGCTGGCTCACAAATTCCCAAAATATTTACCAGGGTGGGCCAATTACATGAGCGAATTCGTGGAGTGCAGAGTTCTTAAGGTCGCCGTTGATTTGTGTTGCATTCCAGTGAAGCGGAAAAAGACAACCAGCACACTTTAACAATTAATCAATTTGCTGGCATCTGTTTATCCCAACACTTGTTATTTTTTTTTTTACATAAAAGCATTTCATTTCTTTCCTGAAAGGGACAATTATCGCATTCTTTGTGTATTTTCTCCCTGTTTCCTTGTAAGTATCAGTGGGTATATGCGCCGAAACAGGGAATATCATAACGTGTATAGGGAAATACCCACAAAATGCTCTAAATATGATATTTTTGAGATGACCAGAAGAGTAAAGTTTAAGAATCTGAGACACTGCTATATCCAAGATTCTTTTTCCATTCAAAATGACTTCGTTTAGAATGTAAAAAAAAAAGAATGTTTTACTTTCCAAAGATTTAGCTCATTGGTTGACATCGGCTGCCATGGAATCCAAATTATGTTCTTTTCAATTAAAATTTACTCTTTACTATTAACCTATTCATAAGGTTTTAAAAACTGAAAACGGAAAAGAATTATCCCTTCTAGATCCAAAATTACAGTATATCTTGAATATCTCCCGACGTCCCATGTTTGATATCTCATATTTCTGTATCTAACTGGAATATTTTACCATAGAAGATACCAAAATATAGCTGAGGAAATGAATTTAAAAAAGGGATTTTTCCTAATGCTGTGATTTCCCATGTATTGTCATATATTTTTCACAGATGCGTATGTATGGTAAACTAATGAATTGATTATACAAAGAACAACCCTAGTTTTCAATGACAATATTTATTGACATATTTACTTTGTGTATTTTAGCAACCAAGAATGTAACATCATCAAATGGGCACTAGATGCCTTCCTCAGGTACTCATTCACAATGATAGGAATGAACTCGTGCAGTATCTATAACTAAGGGCCTCAGTCATGTTTAGATGTTCATAAGAAAGGGTTGGAAAATTTATTAAAAATACATGTATATACATCACTGTATATAGTATCATAATTATTGTAACTGCCTTTTCCTTTCATGCTTAATTCAGAACACTCTAATACCAGCAGTACCAAATCTAGTTCAGATAGGGAAAGGATAAGCACCAAAGGAGAAAGCTGGGCTCTTCGGGCATAAAAGATCATTACACGGATTAACATGGCGGAATGAAATTACATAGGTTTAAAATGGAGAAACAATTTGAAAGACTCATCAGAGAATGAAACCGAACTGGTTAAAAGGAAAAATATCCACTTAGGTCGGTTTAGGCTCAGATATTTTGTGATCTGGGGCACATTTTGAAGAGGATCTACAATTACAGAACTAATCTGAGAGGATTGATCCGCGATGAAACATGCAGATTACCTTTCAAACCTACACTTCAGCCTCAGCAGGGCATTGGATAATAGCAGATATGGGCAAAAGCACAGGGGATAATCACACAAGTATTGATTTTCTAAAGGCTGATCTCCATAGCCATTGGAATTGTGTTCCCTCTTTGTTGGCCTCCGGTGAATATTCTTTAAGCTTAAACCCTATGATTTCACACTATAGTGAAAACTTTTGAGCATCATTTTGAGCAAAAAACAAACTGCATTACTGTGCTTTGGTCTGGATGTGTTTTTCTTTGTCTGACACCACTAATACCACTCCACTTTGCTGATACAATGTTTGTATTTAAGGTTGCTATTCTGTTTAACCAATGTCATTTCCTTCCAACCTCTAGGGGTCCAGTTGCTGGGGGGGTCACATCTTTCTACTAGCCCACCAAGAGTACAAGGCTCTCTAACAGCAGGAACAGGGGGTGGTTTCCTTTGATCTTTTATTCCTTCCTAAAATTATTGACCACATTCTACAAAATTTACATTACTGTTTTTGATATTGCAGCTTTATATCATACCTATACTATTTCTCACAATGCATCTTTGGGTCTCTTTCTCTCTCTGTCTCTTCGACTCTCTGCCTTTCTCTCTCTCTCTCTCTCTCTCTCTCTCTCTCTCTCTCTCTCCATTTGTCTGTCTCTGCCCCTGTCTCTGTATGTATTCTCCATATTCTTTAGTACTTATCACACTCCCTTTTGCAGATATAAACATACCTACAACCCTTCCCTGAATCACCAACTTTACCCAGGTGATCTGTTTCTACTTCTTATTCCTTGAGTACCCCTGCACTACTGTGGGGTCAATTTTACACCAGTTTGCTTGGTAACCAGATTCCAGCCCCCTCCACCAGTTGAAGGGTTGAGGTCATTGTGTATGGTTAAAGGAAAGCTGAATAGAATAAATTGACAGCAGGGACTTGCCTGTCCACGCTAACCTTTACAATTCCAGATAGACATTTTTGTTAAGTTGTATCTTCTTAACTTCTTTTGCTATCAGGTGATGTTATCAGATAGGCATGCCATGTAATGTATCTGAATAGATTAATTAAAAAAAAAGCATCCCCACCCCTGGTCATGTGACTTCTTGAGATGTTAGATTAACTGAATTTAAGTGTTTCTATATCAATTCAACATACTGAGATAAACTCATTTGAATTCCTGGTTAGCAGGTTCCTTAGTGGGCTGACCCCTATTAAAGATGATACCTTGCGAGATAAGGACTGGTAACAGCCAGCTGATGGGTACCAGGTGTTATGTAATGCACCCTAAAATGTCTGCACTGAGTGAAAGGAATTTTCTCATTGGTCAATAATGTACCCCCCTAGGTCAGAATACATCCATTCCTCGGAGGCCTGCCTTAAGCACTAGTTCCACAGGCATACAATCGGTCGGAATAGCCCTAATCCGGCGATTTAAAATATATCAAAAGTATAGAAAAAAATAGGATTGATTAGTGTTAATCTGAGCGATATATGTCTGTGGAACCAGTTCTTTAGACAGGCCACCCCCAGGGTTAATAGTTAAAAATATATTTCACCGCTGTCTATATCTGTTGGCTATAATTGAAACAACTCTCACTACAGTTTTGTAGGGATGGTGGTATAACAATGCATATTTTCATTTTCGATGTACAGCCCACAAGCCTTGAAACATTGTTAAAGCAGTTCAATTCATTTCCCTGCAAAATGTCAGAGTTATCCACTTCATGGGGCTATTATGATTGGTACCAGCTTTAGATGACGTGAATAGCATTGCCAAAAATTGAATCTATCTGCAGATGATATGCTGGAGACTATTTTGTAACAGGTTATAACTGCACCCTCCAAGTCATGCCAAAATTCCCATAGGAATGATAGCATTGGCATTTGCAGTTGTAGTGTGGTGTGGCCTTGTTTGATCGTAGTGCCTCAAGAAATGGCCTCCTGCGACAGAGATATTATTATACTTTTAGACAAGCTAGTATAAACGTTACACTTAGGGCATCACATCTTCATTGGTGGGAGAATGAAATCTGTCTCTAGTCTATGCCTTAAGACCTTTTTAAAAACTTTGACATTTTTATATTCATGAAGCCAAAACTGGCTACTTGTTGAAATAAAGGGGCTATGCTAATAGGAAGACTAAGAGTAGGATTGTAATTGATTAATTGAGATGTAGTAAGACATAATTGTCACTTCAAGAAGGCACCTCATTAGTCGATGTCAAATAGAGGTAAAGACAATGCGATAGCATACAAAGCCCTGTGACACGTTGTACTAAAAATAAGCTGCATGTAATATTTTGGTGCTTGTTTTCGTGTTCCATTTCCAATATAGTGAAATCTTACTCCCATAACCCTCCTCACTACATTATTCTGTGTCCCTGGAGATGGCTGATGTTACAACACTAGTCATAAATTATGACCTCTGTCGACAGTACGTGTATGCAGTACAAAGTATGGGCTCAGCTCATATAGTCCTCAGAGCTGTTGTAATAACTGGTGTATTGGCTACCAGCGGATCTGAGGGTGGTTCCGGCGACACCCTGTTATAGGAACTGATAAGATGGGACCTGGCAGTGGGTGTTAACATGGGACAAGGTAGTGGATTTTACCTCAACCAGCGAAATTCAGGATGGTGGATCTACTAGGAATCCATACCGAGTCCTGTAGGACACACCCCTCGCATAAGTTGCACCCAGACTGTCTGGATATGGCAGGAATATCAAATATGATACAACTTCAAATCCCCATGGACAGGCTTTGGGAGGCTTTACAAAAATGTCTCTCCCTACCAGTAAGGTTCACAAGAAGTCCATCCTCACATATATATTAAAAACCTTGTCTTATACATGGCATACTATGGGACAAACGCACCAACGATGAAACACTATACCATCAAAGAAAGGTTTAGCTATACAGCTATTCTGGGATAACAACAATGGCACTACCTTCCCTTATAACACAGCTCAGTTGTTGTTAAAGATAGATGAGCTAAGAAAAATTCCATGGCTCACCAGTTGTCCCAAGATGGTATCGGGTCTCTACCAAAAAGTTCCCTGGTGCTCTTGGGCCTAGAATATTCATTGGGCCCCATCCCAGGTTCTCAAACCACTTATCCTATTAACCGCTGGCCACCAATGCTGCCTGCTCCGATGGTAGCTTTGCTTAACCCTCTAAGGGGTGTACTCTCTCCTTTGGTCTTCAAGACACATGAATGCAGCGTTGGTGAGTAACTCTAGATCTCCATTGCTGCATTCATGTGATATGCTGATACTAGAGGACTGGCAACTCTCAAAGGGTCTTTGTGATGTCGCTGAGAAGACTCACTAGCACTCAATTGGTGCATTACAGGTGAACATGAGCGTGAACATGAATCTATGTCAATTCATGGCAGGATGGGTAGTGTGGGCGTGTACTTGGTCCAAGGTAAGGTGCTTCCCCAAAGCTCTTGACAATAAGGAAAGAGTAGCATTTTGAACCAATTATCTATATTTTGATGTTCTGTCAGTAAACGGGACATGGTCGTATGCTGTTGTTTCTATGAACATACAGAAGAAAGTAGAAATGTTAATTAATAATAAATGTGCTTCGGCCAGCCCGTCTCGTTCTGCCACACACTACCAGGACAGCCTTTACTTGTAACTTACCTGCCCACATTTAGTCTGGATAAGATTGTTGGAGCTCAATATTGGTAGAAAAGGAGAGAGGATAGATTATGGACCGGGACAAACTACATTTTCCACCTTACTGCTCACAAATGATCGTGGGGTACACTGGTTTACAGGTACCCCTCTCACAACCATCTTCTTTTCCTATGTGCATCAAATGTGTGAGCCCTTCGTGCAGAAAATCTCTCTTTAGACCATGACGAGGAAGAGAATTTAGATTGATAGAATGGACAAACTGTTCCAAAGAAGATTGTCTTTTGCATATCAGTTTACACCACTAACGCCTCCAATCAAAGGGAAGTGTTTAATCTTGGGTTTTCTGTTTCTAACGACTCACTGCCACATTTTTTTCGGTGGAATGTTAGTTTGGGGAAGGGGAGAGGGATCTTTCCAGCAAAATTATGATGCCTGCTGCCATTTCTCAGTGCTTTAGAGATAATGTCTTGGGTGTGATATTGTCACCAGCCTTATAAATAACAAATGCACTGAGAGAGGCCGAAGATTCCTTCTAATACATCCACGGGATATTTACAAGAGGTGGCACAGGGGTGAGCACTGGGCACATGCCCGCCTAAAGGCTGGAGAAGAGGGACATTGCCAGGGATGGGGTCGGGGTTAGTGGCAGCTAGAAGGGTGTGTGACCATGTCAATACAGCTCAGTACCTACCATCTAGGACGTAAGCCCCCCTAATGCTGCTTAACCCTTTAAGGAAAGCAGGACGTCTCAGATTCAGATTTAGATCCTTCGTCTGGCACGACGCACCAATGCATAACTGGTAAATCTAATTACCAGCACCGCAGCTAACCCTTTTGGAGTTCCTCTCAATTATGAAGGGTCAGCATGATTGATGAATCAATCCCTGGTGAGTAGACTTGGTGACTTGCTAGGGCTTCATTCAAGCATATATATTATTCAAAAGGCATAGCACATTATAGCAATATGCAGTCCTTAATGGCTTAATTCTTCTTAAGGTGCTCAAACCCTGCCAATGGGCACTGCTTGGAGGCAGGTGTCCTTTCAGGGAAGCAACATGGCTGACGTAGAGTAAGTTAGCTGGCACTAAGATGAAGCACACACAAGGGTAGGGGCGAGGTTTGGGCACCTTTAGCAGAGAAGTAATGGGTTACAAAATGAAGGAGGGGTAGATCAGATAAAGGGAGGATTGGCGTAGCGAAGGAGGCAGAGTCAAATATACAGAGGGAGTCTATGGCTGATTATCAGATGCAAGGATCGAGACGGGACATAATTGCCATTCGAGGTCACTATTTTCCAAAACGAAGTGGTCTCATGTTTAGCCCTACTCTTTTCAATGTTACACTTGTAAGAACATCTCATCTCCCATGTCCTTCTCTTTTTCATATTATTTTCATTGTGTATTGCATTCAATAGCTTTCTATAGTCCGCCCATTTCATCCCTATAGTCCCCCCCCCCCCAACTGCTGACCAGACTTGGTTGTCGCGGGATGCATGGCTAAGTGCGTGCACAGCACAGCACGTCCCGCCCACAGACTTCCGGTCAGTCAGGTTGGTGACTTCTCGGGCAGCCACCAGGTGACAGGAAGGCGGCAAACCGTGAAACTGCCCTTTTCCCCTTTCACAGCCTCCATCCTTTGCCTCCCTCCCTAAGTCATCCAGCTCTGGCTTTTTGTTCCTCATGCTTGGGCAAGCGTAAGGCTAATTCGAACAGCAGGGGCTTTGGCTTTTTGCTGTCGGTTCTCTGGTATAAGACATGGCCCATGTCCCTATGGAATACTCGCCTTATTTCTCATAATTCCTCTTTTCTCTGTTCCTGACAGCAAGACTCACTGCCCCTAGGGCCTATGGAAATATTACTGCCTTGCACTGTTTAATATGAAGCCACGGACCCTTGAAAGCAGGGAAAACTATTATCTCCTTCTGCATATCTCCCTTCCTAATCTTGTTATCTTAAATAAATATTATAAGCAGTTCTTAGTCTCCATAATCAATTCATGTCTACAGCTTTATGTAGAGATATACAGATAAATGAGTAAGTTCTGTCATGTACATGAAACAGTAACATCAAGTAGAATAAGTGTGCAATTAGATTTTATGTGTATCAGTCCCTCTCGATAGACTGTATGTCAAATAATTAGTTTTGGTGATATAAATTGAAATGGAGATGGTTTGCATTCAATTAGTTACAGACAAGGCTTTGGGATGGTATCAAAGGAAATACGGTCCAGTATGTATAGAAATATAAGGCAGTGGTGTGAGCACATTTTTATTGGATAAAACAATTACATGGGCCTAGATGTCCTTCTGGATCGTGTTTCAATAGTTTCCATGACAGGTTCAGCCAGCTATGACTGGAGATGGGTCAAATCTTAGCAGGTGATCTTAGGATTTTGGCCTTGGTGACTAAATAGCTGGCTACATTACTGGGTGATCGTACTGCCTGCTGGCTAAATAGCCACCACAGCAGTGACTCAATAAGGGATCCTGGTATGACAACCCTCCATGTGAATAATTAGTGGGTAGCCTTAGCTGCTGCCCTCTGCACTCCTTTGCTCAAATGTACCCAATCTGGGCTGTTTACACTAATACCTATAACCCAGTGGCCAGTGCCTTTGGCTCTGGGATGGCAGGATTTTTTTTTTTTCAAAAGAATAAAATATCATTGGAAAATTGTGGTGTTTCACCTAAGAATTGAGCATTATGGCCACACATGGGCCAACTATGTAGTTACTAGTATGCAGTGGTGTAGATAGAGCACTAGGCCTTACAAAGCTGTCATGCCTGTCATACCCAGCCCTCACCCACCATGGCCTTCTAATAAAATTACAAAGGATATCACACCTAGCTGACACCTCAGCCCTACTATTAAGAAAGAATAACAGAGCGTACATTGTTTTAGACACAATTAGGTCATTAAAATTTTTGTAACACGATCTGCGAAAAAGGCCCTTAGTGCAGGCTACATTAAGGGCCCTATTCCCAGTACATGTCACAGATATAGATCTATCATATGTGATTTGAAAGGGAATTATCTAGAACAATTACACATCTTTTGGGCTGGGGGTCTCGGTTGTCTTCCTAAAACCACCTAAAACTGGCCCCACCAGGCCCCTGTTCAAGGCCCGGCCCCTATTGATTTGACAGCCCTCCTACCCGAGCCCCTATTCAAGGAAGGCTGCTATTCAAGGCCCACCTCCTATATGAGACAGTACGGTAGTTACTGCAGCCCTATGCTCATTTGAACACAGGAGTGCATACTAGACCATGAAGGAGGTATGACTGGTCACTATGTAGCCAATAGTGGCCCCTACGACTGGGTGCTATGACTTCATAGTGGTGTGTATTGAGCCAGTAGTTGAATAAATAGTAGCTGCTATTTTGAGGCCTCTACTGGAGCTCACTATGTAGTCATTGGTATGGAGTCATTTCTTACACCTCCCACTACGATTTGAGGGTGTCTAGTCGTGGAAACTATTGAAACACGATCCTGGTGAAAACCTTTTGTCATTCTTATCCCTTTGTGTGTGGTTAAAGGTAATCAATAACTGATTTCCAGGACGCCATTTTTTAACAGACTACGACTGCACGATCGTACCAAAAAATTCCCATAGGAATAGCATTGAGATTTTAAGTCATAGGGCTGTGTGCATGATCTAATTGAGTAATTCTATACGAAATTCCATGGGATGTCGAAGGAATATATGTAAATAGTATATAATAAAATTTCTTTAACTCTTAAAGGCAGTGCATTACACATAATTTTAAATACTGCCTTTGAGTAGTAGAAATAGTAGTAGTTTTACCCTTTCTGGCTGTGACAAGGTATACTATACAGGACTCAAGGTCAAGCCACGAAACCAGAAAAGTACAATGGGTAGAGGAGACGCGGAGAAATGTGAGATGAGACCTATTTATGCATCCTCTCTTACCACACCCACCCAAGGCAAACACCAGTCATGGCCTAGACCTCTTCCAGGAACCTTCTCCAGGGAGTTGGTTCTGCTGGAGGTAAGGGGCTAGTGACCTGGAAGCTGATTGGTTTATTTAATGTAGGTGGCCCTAGAGGTTATTGCCTAAACCTGACAAGGAATAACCTCTTAAATATTCTTGATGCAACACTGATAGAAACATGCATGGCCTAACACGTCTTCACATTATTGGCAAATAATTTACAACAGAATGCATAGAAAACATGTTTTGAGGTGTAGAAAAAGTGCATGTTTCAACTAAAGAAGTTTGTGAAAAAATATTTAGCAATATAAAAACGTGCATGTTTTGTGTTTTGGTTCACGTTTCCCTTTTGGCAAGACCCTCCTGAAGGGGTAGGGATCTGTCCTGTCCTTACTACTAGGTACTGCAGGTGACTAGGATGACAGTGTGTTGAATGTGGAGTGTCTTCACTATGGATCTTTGATGGTGTAGATTTATTCATATACATGGATTGGGAGTATCCTGTCCTCCCTCCTTGGTGCTATTTCATCATTGGCTTCAATCATCAGTAAGTCCATGATATAAAAACAGAAACCAGTGCTTACCTTGCTACAACTACTCTAATAAATCATATGCACATACTTACATAGATAGGGACTGGTCTGATGACAGTCTGCTTCTCCAGTAAGATAACCAGTTAGTCAGTGAATCTTTAGATCATCAATATGGAAATATGCACCTACAATTCAATATCCAGACTGTACCTCACTATCACTTTTCCTGCTCGGCCAATTCAGATTCCTCGCCCCCTCTCCTTCTTATATACATCTTTTATCCTCACTGCCACTTGTAACATGTATATTCTCAGGGGACACATTAGCATCATCCTTGTAACCAGGATAAGCAGCATCTCATCTACACCCCACCCCTTCTTATCGCTGTCTTCATATGGCAGTATATCATCTTATTACTTGGCAGGGAAGGTAAAACCAGCGCTAATGCAGCCCTGATGATTGACTGGTAGATGGTATGAACTAAAGCTAAAATACAACCAGATTGCATAGATCTCCATTAAATTAATGCTTCAGAAGCCACTTTATGGGACAGAGTTTAATTAAGGAAAATGTACTAAAAAAGAGACAGTGGGAGGGCTGCATTTCCCTCTGACTTCTCTTTGAGACCTGGTAATGATATGATTTGGAACCCTAGTATCACCTATGCTCATGCTTTGACGACCTGCTGGATTGTCTTATCGATTTTGCATTTAAACCTAACCCCTGTGTTATGACTAAGTGCTTGGGTCTTAGCATCAGATAATCTTCTAGTCTAACTCAGAATTTACTAAGATTCCATACCACTTTAGCTATAAAGATTCATCTAGTACCCCTTAGGTTTCAATAGGTGAGTGTTTCACAAAGCATCTTTAGCTAATAAGTGTGTTACCACAAAGCCCATTTATAATTATGTCAGACTTTAAGGCCAGGAAGTTTACCTTTTAACATAGCAGACTTACATGGTGTGGATTGGAATGAAGTTAATTTATTAGTGTAAAATTATGTGAGTGTTCAAATTTTCTTATGAGAACCATATTCAGCTAGTCATTTAGTGTTTAATCATAGATTACTTGGTTCATGGTTTTGTTTCACTAATACTTTTATTGGAATAGACTGGGATAAGCCTTGGTCAAAGTGCACTTGCTATGTATTACTTACATAGCAGTTACAGAAGTAGCAAATTTAAAGAAAAGGAAAGTAAATGAGGTTATCAAATATGCTAGGTTAGAAATGACCAGGAATAGATAATACAGTTACTGATAAAGGGACATGGTCCACACAAGGAGTTTCCTCAAATGTGTGCATATCTATCATAGAACCATCCTATACGACCGTCTGAGGTACTACATACTCCTTCCTCCTTACCTCTAGCAGAAGGCAAATAGGAAGCCATATACCCTTGGTTTCAGCACTCATTTGGGTGCTGTTAGAGCAGGGAGCAATGGGTCAGAGACAGTTTCAGTGTTAGAAAGCCGCTACTGAAAGGAGATAGGTGTAATGATTCACTTAGCCAAGAATGAAGAGGCACAATCTATCAGGACAACCACCTAAGGTATATGTGTTTGGTGGATGGAGAGGGGTGTTGGGTGTGAAAGCAATGGGAGGAGAGCGTCTTGTCCATTTTACAGAGTGCATTAGTATGGAAGGTCTGCTTTTAGAGTTGACCCCTAATGTCATCCCTTATCAAATTGTATGCAGAGCGAAGGATAGAGCTTTTAAGAAATATAGGTGATATTTTATTTTACTTTCAGTCTAAAAAAAAGAGATTCTAACAGTTTCAACTTTGAAAGGCAATGGTATAAAACCAGATTCAAGCCCTATTTGCTTTGTGCTAGAACCCTTTAGTGTTCAATAATGCAGGAGTTAATGGGAATTATGTCAGACTTAAAGCACTATTTTTTATTGTCTTTAGAGCCTGCTTTAAGTCCTATCGAAACAGGCAATGTTACCCCTTTGCCCATTTCAGCTTTGATGCCAGCTGGCCGAATATAAATAACCAAAGGCCAAAGGATAAGAGTAAGAAATAAAACCTTAGAGTAGGTTTAGATGGGGAGAGTAGGGAGGGGTGGATAAATATTGATACCCTCTACCACTGCAGTGTGACGCCAATAAAAGCTGCTGTCAGCGTCATCAGTGGTATGGCTGGGTACACTTCTTAAAACCAGAGATGAACCAGGCAAATTTGTTATGCACTGATGTGTCTGGACTTTTTCCCTATGTTTTGGGTGAAGTAGGTTATTTTCTCGGATCAGCTTATCACTCAGAAATAACTATCAAAAGGCAATTTGCAAACATGAGTCTTTGATGATCAAAATGATAGGAGAACAATTGTTAACCCTTACTTTTGTACCCCACTTCTCATCGAAGGGGCTCATTGAGATGAACATCAAACACATAATCATAGGTTACTTAAGAATGTGGTATAGCTCCATATGAAGGCATTCTGGAAGCATTACTCACCCTTCACAGCGCACATATCTGACAGGATTGACTGTTTAAAGTGGTATAATTCGGTTGCCTCAGCCCTACAAGAGCTACCATAATACACCACACATAAAGCACACTGTGAGTTCGTTGACATCCTGTAAGGCGCATGTTTATAAAGTCATTTTTGATGCTTATTAACTTCATGATACTCAGAAGTTTTAAATAGTGTATGAAGCTTTTTTGACACCTCTCACAACCACATCGAACACAAGATATCTCGCAAGCGTCAACTGTCAATCTCTATTTGATTTACAGATTATAGCAAACAGAATTTACATGCAGGCAAAGATGTGAATAGCTATTTTTGGCATGGTATCAATTGCAATACTCCAACAGGCTATGATGGTCTTCCTGTAATATGATAAGCCCTTCCCACAGGGTTAATTTCCTGAGACGTATTTTGGACATGTATGATGGTAGGAATAAGATAGTGTTAACACCAAATATCCACATGTGGTAGATACCACACTCTATAGAAAAAAAAACATGCTACCATACAAAGACCCAACTACTTTCAAGGTTTTTAATTTTTTAAATCCTGTGATTGCACCTTGAGCTTGGTATAGCTTAAAGTAATGTAGCTCACATCTGCAACAATTTCAAGCCTGGCAATTTATAGTAGGGATTGCACCTAATGGCCTAAGATAGCCCACTACAATCAGCTTTTATGTACTTGTACACGGGATTTGGCTGAGCAATCAGTTCTTGCACTATAGTTAATCACAGTGAGAGCTTTTACTACAATCTGATTCTCGGCGATTAATGATGTAATCTTAAAAATATCCAGTTTCAATCATTGTGGGTCTTGCAGATGACACTGAAAAACAGGCAATATTAGCGATAACTACTGCCTGCACTGCTATAGAGCTCCTCTATTTATTGTATGTTGTGACACAAGCTCCTAAAAGTTCTACCATTGTCTTATAATTACAAAAATCGAACTATATGAACCAATTAGGGAGATGTGGGGTGGGAAAAAGTCCTAAGAAACCGTAGAGGTTTTTCACCTAATCTGCCGTCATCAGAATTGGCATTACATTTCATTATGTTTTGCTTTTGCAACGATTAATTCTATTTCTAGCTGAAATCCCTAATACTCTTTTGGGCTCCCATAGGCATAATGCACTTGGGTCACCTACATTATTCTAATGCCTCAGACACCATGAGAAGCACTGTTGTCAACTTCCTCCAAGTTTGGCTAAAACTTGCCAAAAATTATGGTCTTATGGGTAGTTCTACTGCCATGGTCTGGCAAATCTAGAGTAATCTAATTTATTTTTACATGTAGCAAATCATTCAAAGGTTCTCAGGCCAGAATTAGCTGATCAGACACTGACCTTTTTATCTTTTATTATGAATGGAAAGTATTAGAGACTATGGCACTTGAGGGTTGATTTTGGGTCTACTTTATAGTTTATGATCTAATTGAACATCAAGGAGATAAATGTGATTTACCAAAATATATTTCTTAAATTCCTAAAGTGCAGTGCATTAATCATAGTTTTATAAATATAGTTTTAGTGAGTGAGTGAGTAATAGATGTTTAACACAATTTTGACAGCTAAGGTCACATTCATGGCAAGAACTAAATTACACAATTTCAGAGGAATGTGTCGATGCCTCGCATATGTGCACCGCACACATTAGAGGTGATAGAAAAGAGGACCCCTTTGAGTGGGCTAGGGAAGCCGGATATAGTTTTAGTAGTAGTAGTTTTATCCTTTATAGCTGTGGCAAGGTATACTATACAGGGACACTAGCTCCAGCAAGGAAGGCTGAAAAGTGCAATGGGTGGAGAGTAGGCAGAGAAACGTGACACAGAATCTATTTATGCATCCTCCTCTACCATGCCCACCCAAGGCAAACACTGGTCACGGCCCGGGCCTCTTCCAGGAAGTGGGTTCCACTGGAGGTGAGGGGTTGGTGACCTGGAAGCTGGTCAGTTTATTTAATGTAGGTGGTCCTGGAGGTGTAGGGATCGTGTCCTGTCTTTACTACTAGGTACTGGAGGGGACTAGGATGACAGCGTGTTGAATATGTGGAGTGTCGTCACTATGACTGTATGGTGTAGAGATTTATGCATCTACATGGATCAGGAAGGTTTTAGGTATACATACCCATGTACTTCCCTGCGACTTGTTTCAATGTCTCTTAGAGCAACATGGGCATCACATTGTCAGGAAGTTTATGATAAGACCACATATATGTGACATGCTGTGACCACATATGGACTGTTCTGATAACAGCCTGCTTTTTTATTTAGTCAGTGAATCCTCAGATCATCTATATTGAACTATGCGCCTGTGCTTTTCCAACCAGACCATTCCTCACTATCAGATTCCCTTAATGGCGAATTCCAATCCCTCGCCCCCCTTGCCTTTTATCAATTTACATCTTTTATCATGCATTGCTATTTGCAAAATGTCTATTCCCAGGATACACATAATCATATTCCTTGTAGCCTAGAGGAGTGGCATCTCAGCTATACCCCAATCTTTCTTATCGCTGTCATTATCTTATCACTTTGTATGGAAGGAAAAACCTGTGTAAATATCACTCTAAGGGTAACTGACAGGGGCAGCATTCAATTATCAAGATAGCCAATCTTGGGATCCTCCTAAAACTGACCAATGAACAGCCATAATTGCATTGCAATGAAGCAGTTTCAAGGAGTAGTTTCAACAATTAAGTAGTACAGTACACACTGTGGCAAGGTATCTATGTGAAAATAACAAGGGATGTCTGGCAACTCTGAGACAAGGATTTCACCAATATTTTGATAACAATATTTATATAAATAGTGAATGACAGTATGCAACAAAATACTATTATAGTGGGGCTAAATATAAATTTACAAGGTAAGCATTTCACAAAGCAGCAGTCTTTCCTCTCGTAATGGACAGAGACGCAAAGGTGTCACACAAACCAGTGTCATCAGAGATGCCATTTCGGTGCATCTCATTTGTGAGGCATTGCACAAAGGGTGTGTACCCATTTCACAAGTTATTTAAGGAAAGCACTTAAGTAATTTAAGGAAAGCACTTAAGTAATTTATAACTATTTCAAGGCATGACCCCCTGTTAGGCCATTAACTTCAGAGCAGTCTGAAACCATAAACTAAATCCATTAGTTGCCTCATGGTGTTTTGATTATTTAACGTCAATTATGACCATAATGCATGAATGCAGCGCGACCAGCAGGTACCTCACCTGTAATACATTCATGCATCATACGATACAAGGGTTTTGATACATTCCCTTCTGTGATTAGTTCTTGGACCTGCATACATTGTGCAGCAATTAACAAGTTAATAGCCCACAGCAGCATCTGGGTATTTATACTATTACACATGAATAAATGGAATCTACGTGCACCCCATTCAAATGGGCATCCACCTTTGGATTAGGACTGGTAAATCATTTGTCTCATAATTGTGCCTATTCAGAGGTTTTTCAAATTTTACAATTGGGTAATACCGTAAAACCTTGTATATAAATTGTCCCTTATAGACCATGTTATACCCTTGGAGTGGCTCATAATACTAAGTCAGTGGGTGGCTTATGCATGGGTGTGGCTTATATGCAGAGCTTTATAGTACCTGCAATTTTCTCAGTTGAAATATGGCCCGGTAACGTAATCCTGGCCGCAAGTAAAGCATGATTTCTTTTTCTTAAGGTGTCACCACCCTAAATCGGACCACTTCCGGGTTCACTGGCCAAATAGTCCCTTCTGAACTTAGTTATTTTGAGGAATTTGGCCCCAAGGGAAGGGAAAGAGGGGCCAAACCCATTGTTATTTGGTATCAGAATGATGAGTAGGGGTGTTTCAATAGTCCCAGAATATTTTTTGTTCAAAACATAAATTCAGTGGAAGTTTATGGGGTGAAGTGTTCCTGATGTGTATTCATGCGCTGATCAGGCCTCACCATGCAAAAATCACTACCTGGTTACCATGGCAATTTGCGCAAAATCTAGCCTGACTATGTTGATGTGGACCTATCTTATTTTTTTCTCCATTTCATAAGCTAAAATATGGTGCAGGTTGCTAAGCACTGTGAGAATTTTAAGTATATTTAATATCATGCCAACGGTGGAAGACCTGTGATTTTTCGGATGGTCACAAGGCATTTGGGGTGGTGACACCTTAAAGGAAAAGCTGATTTTAATACATATGCCACTCAGGCGGGCATTTTTGAGCCCTTTTCACATTTTTTTAACAATAAGTGTTGGTTGTTTGTGCTGGGCACCTCTTATATATGGGATTTGTGTCCAAAAATGATAGGATTTCATGGAGTTTTGCCTTAAAAATGTCTAATTTTCACAAAAATTAGACCTTGAAACTAACTCCCTTTTTTCCAGTCCTTACAGGCATTTTATAGGAAAATTTCACTTCCTAACTAAATCTGATGAAATGGGTAATTTTTTTTAACTCACCTATCATTTAAAGGAGCGAATATCATGACACTATATAATGGAACATTCCAGGGGTGAAATATCCCAGAATTCCATTGATTGTTATGGTTACCATGGCAACATAACAACATGTTTCCTCTCGAAGGGGCCTATTTTGGGTCAAATTTGGCTATTTTGGCCCCAAAAATGCCTGTTTTAGGGCTTTTTCGCCAATTCTACTGACTTCCCTAATTCTCACAGTGCTTAGTGGAATATTACTGGAGAAAATGGATGTTCTGGGCTGTCTTCTAATGCATATTTGCCTTAACAAAGTCAGGCTAGATTTTTCTCTATGTCAGATTAAAATCTTGTAGCTAGAAAAACAACCTTTTTAGGGCAGTTTTGGTCTACGCACATCCCACCACTGTCCCAAATGGCCCAAAATACCAATAAAATATGGTTTTTAGGTAGAATCTGGGGACAAATTATGATTGAGGGTCCTCAAAATGTTTTGTTTATGAAGGAGTCTTTTGGTAACCATGGCAACAACAAAACCAGCTTTTCTGTTAAGGTGTCACCACCCTAAATCGGACCACTTCCGGGTTTACTGGCCAAATAGTCCCTTCTGAACTTAGTTATTTTGAGGAATTTGGCCCCAAGGGAAGGGAAAGAGGGGCCAAACCCATTGTTATTTGGTATCAGAATGATGAGTAGGGGTGTTTCAATAGTCCCAGAATATTTTTTGTTCAAAACATAAATTCAGTGGAAGTTTATGGGGTGAAGTGTTCCTGATGTGTATTCATGCGCTGATCAGGCCTCACCATGCAAAAATCACTACCTGGTTACCATGGCAATTTGCGCAAAATCTAGCCTGACTATGTTGATGTGGACCTATCTTATTTTTTTCTCCATTTCATAAGCTAAAATATGGTGCAGGTTGCTAAGCACTGTGAGAATTTTAAGTATATTTAATATCATGCCAACGGTGGAAGACCTGTGATTTTTCGGATGGTCACAAGGCATTTGGGGTGGTGACACACCTTGATATTCAAAGAACCCCCTTGCCCAATGTCAGCTCCTTCAGAGACTCAACAGTTAATGCTGGAGGAATAGAAATAGTATATTAAGGGCTAAATATGTCTGCATCCTGTGAATCGCAAATACTTATCTGTGCACAATTATTTACTACAACGGCAGGCAGGAAGTGTAGAAAGATGACAAAAGATGTTAGTGAATCTAATACTTTAGCCACCAGTCTATAGGACATGCTTTGGACAGCAATTTATTAAAAGGAAGACAGTAAAAAGGCTGGGTTACTTACTGATTCCCTCTCATGGACACCTGGTAATGAAATGTTGTGTTGAGTAGAACCCATTGATTAACCCTCTGCTCTTCGTTCTAAGACTTGCTGGATTCCTTTACCAAGCTTGCATTTAAACATAAGCCCTGTGACATGACTATGTATCTGGGTTTAAGCCTCAGATAATTTTCTGTTTTAATTCAGAATTAACTAAGACTCCAGAGAACCTAAAGATCCATATAAGTGTTACTGTAAAATTTGTTTAGTATCCCATAGGCTTTCTTAAATTTGGGCTTTGCATAGCCTCCGTACCTGATGAGTGTCATTCCACAAAACTGATAAATGGCTCTAATTTGAAGGATATGAAGGATTTACCAGCCAATCACAATAGAGAAGATAAATACAACCTCACAATGTTTGCATTGGAATACTTTGAACGGGGTATTAGCTTAGAATCATACATGTGACTTTGACATTTCTTTGAGAACTGTAATCTATCAATCTATTAGATTTATATGTACCAATACTTGAATTGGAATATACTAAGATTGGCCTTGGTCAAAGTACACTTGTTATATGCTACTTAAAGAGAAGTGATAGAAGTAGTATATGGAAAGCTGTCTTTGTCTATGGCTTTGAACTATAGAATGTATCACTGTCTTACTCAGATCACAATTGATGCCTCAGGCAGATTTGAAGTGAAAAAAAAGTGACTAAAGTGATCGAAATTGCCATGTTGTCTATCATTCTGAATAGATTGAAACCAATACTCACTGATCACATTGCACAGGAAATTCCGAGGAGGGTGATCAGAGAACCCCTTCAATACAGGGAGTTAACTTGAATGAATATTATATGAACGGCATTCAGCCATGATATATGGCTATCTAAGGCTATCCTCAATACCTGTAGCAGAGGACTAATAGCAAGCCATATACCCTTAGCATCAGCACTAATTCGGGTGCTATTAGAGCAGGGGGCAATGGGTCAGAGACGGTTTCATTGTTAGAAAGCCCCCAATGAAAGGAGATGGGTGTAATGATTCACTTAGTGAAGAATGAAGAGGCACAATCTATCAGGACAGCCGGCAAAGGTATGTGTTTGGTAGATGGAAAGGGGTGTACAGTTTGAAAGCAGTGGGAGGGAGATACTAAGAGGTATGTCAATTTTACTGAGTGCACTCCCCTATGATGGTTTGCTTTTAGAGTTGACCCCTAATGTCATCCCTTATCAAATTGTATTCACAGCAAGGGATAGAGCTTTTAAGGAAAATAGGTCACCTTATTTCAACTTTTATTCAAAAACAAGATAACCAATTTAGCTCTGAAAGGAGATGGCTTAAAGTAAGATCCATAAACTATTTATTTTGAGCTAGGATCCCTAAGTGCACACTAATACAGTGGATGATGGAAATATCAAGCGTTGAGCAAATTTTATTGTCTTTAGAGCCTTCTCTAATGTCCCATTGAAACAGGCAATGTTGCTCCATTCCTCATCTCGGCTTCGATGCCAGCTTGCCGAATATAAATCCAAAGACCAAAGGATAAGAGCAAGAAATAAAACCTTAGAGTAGGTTTAGATGGGGAGAGAAGGGAGGGGTGGATAAATATTGATACCCTCTGCCACTGCAGTGCAGCACCACTTAAAGCTGCTGTCAACGTCATCAGCTCTTATTGGTATGGCTGGGTAAACTTCTTAAAGGCAGAGACGAACAGGGCAAATATGTTATGCACTGATGTGTCTTGACTTTTTTTCTCATGTTCTTGGTCACTTTTAAGGAAGGGCTTGGATAAAATAGGTTGTTTTCTCTGATTTGCTTTTCACTCAGAAATGACATTCAAAAGGCAATATCATATGACTGTAAATGATAATGTCAAAGGCATACTTTATAAATCATATTTTGTGACTAGGTAGAAATCAGAGACAGTCATGCAGAGAGTCAGATGAGCATAATTTGTGAGGAGGCCAACTTCCATAAAGTACGAATCCCAAGCTAATGCATATTATATGATTGGGTCAAGTCCCCTTCAAGCCCTCTAAACAGCTTCTCAACCCATACACTGTAAAAACAGTGTTTAGGGATTAAACACCAATGTTTAGAAGTTAAACACTTGGTTAAACACTTATTTGTCCCACTTTTCTCAACACTTCTTAAGTGTTAAACGCGTTTAATTTTAAACACGTTTAACTAGGAAGTGTTGAACTAAGTGTTTAAATGCTAAACACTTAAACACTTCAGTGTTTAGGTGTTTGAGAATAAGTGTTTAAAGCTAAACACCTAAACACTTCAAGTGTTTAGACGTTTAAATATTGGTGTTTTTTGCAGTGTAATGCTTGCCCATGTTTCTGTATACTAATCTAACAGTGGGTATGGAGAATTTAAACAATTCATGTCAGGGCTTCATGTCACAATTTAGATCTAAATGTAAGGCTTTTTTCTTGAATTACCTTTCATTTTTCAATGGTTGGTCAAGAGCTTGAGGGGTGTCAGAGAGAAATTACTTTCATGGGAGTCAAACTATGGTCAGTACTGGAGATGGATAATCACTTGTGGCTGAGCTGTGCTTCAGTTAAGAAGCAGTACAGCCTACTCAAACAGGATGCATTGCCAAAGTTGACAGGAGCACACATGACTCATACCACAATGAACTCTATCTCAAAGTCTGCCCTGTGTGCTTACCCTGTATGCCAATTTAACCCTTACCTCCCCATGTATAAGACCTGTGCAGCTTATACACAAGGATGTACCCCTTGTGCACCTTATAGGCTGCCTGAGAAGAAGGACAGGCAGCAAACTGAATATTTTCTATGTGTTCTAAATAGGTAGCTTAAGATATTTGCCAATGAAATTTAAATTTCTCAAAATATGAAATCAACTAAACCTACATCTGCTTCTTTTATGCGAGGATAAAAAATGATGACTAAATGTGCACTTTATAGGGCTGGCTTGTAGGGTGTGCCATATACCCAAGGTGTTATGGTAGTGTGTATCCAAATAATATACCAGGTTAACCCTCACTTCCCGATTTCTGATTCATGATGTGTACAAATATACATAGCTCTCAATTCATTCCAAAGGCATTGCAATGACCACTTATGCCCCATTTCTTCTCAGAGAGGTGGATGGCTCCAGATGAACATTAAACACATTTCATAGGCTGGTTGTGGTATTCCTCCTGTCGATATATGATATCATTCTGGAATCATTACTGGCCTTTCATGTGGGAAGCCATGTCATAGGTTGCACATCTATCAGGATTTATTATTCAAAGTGGTGTAATTTGGTTGCCTCAGCTCTACAAGAGCTACTGTCATGCCATATGTATAAGACGCACCTAACATATAAGGAAGGCATACTCTGAGTTCATTGATATCCTATAAGGTGCAAGTTGAGTCATATTTTTGGTGCTTAAAGGTTTCGAGTAGTGTCAGAAGCGTAATTGGTGGCACCTCTGGTAACCATATCAAGCACAACAAAGTCTGTCAAACTTCAACTCTGGAGATATGATATCTCTATAGCAAACAAAATTAACAGGTAGAGAAGTGAATTACTATTTTTGGTATGGTATCAATTTCTATCCATGAAGAGGCTATGATCCAGGCTATAAACTATTTGCTCTACCTGTAACATGATAAGCTCTTCTCACAGGGATAATTTCCTGAGACTGATTAGGAAAATGATGGGAGGAACACAACAGTGTCAACACTGGATATGCACATGGAGTAGATACCGCAGTCTATGGAAATAGTGTGATACCATACAAAGACCTGACTACTTTCAAGGTCATTATTTTTCAAAATGCTATGATTTCATACAGGGCTCATTTTACGTCCAGTAATGAATCTCACACCTATGCAATTCAAAGCCTGCCAAATCATGACATAGTTGGGATAGAGCCTAATGGTCTTTGATAGCCCACTACTATCGGTCCTGGTAATGGCTTACATAGGATTTGGCAGAGCAATCGCAGCACTAACACTTATATTATTGGTTTCATTAACATAGGTCAGTTGTGGCACTATCGCAAGTCACAATAAGGACCTTTGCTACAAATGGAGGCTCTGCAATATTAGTTCATTCTGAAAGAATCCCCAGTCCCAATCATTGTGGGTCCTGCCTCTTTCCCCTGCAATGCTAGGGCACCTGTGCCAAATCTAGATGCATAATTGATAATTAGCAATTGCTGAAGGTCATGACTGCCTGATAAAGTTTGGAGTGTCTGTTAGCTTCTTTATGTGTCTTTTGAAAACAAGCTCCTGGCACTCCTGCCATCACGTGACAACTACAAAATCGACCTATGAACCAATTAGGGAGATGCGGAGTGGGGAACAATTTTCAGAAACCCTACAGGGTTTCCACCTGATCCGCTGTCATCAGATAATGCATTACAGCTTTTTTTGTTTGGCTTTTGCAATAATTAATTCTTTTTCCAGACCAGATCCCCAATCATAATAATAATTATGGACATTGGTATCAATAGTGCCCTGGGGTCACATACAAGATATATTTGGCAGAAAATCATAGTTTTGGGTATAAGCACTAATGACACTGCCAACGGTCACACATATTAAGGCTTATCCCATTATAATTCAATTTATTTTGAAGTAACTGTAATACCCTGCCTACAAGGCGGATCCTGAGTTTGTGGATCGGATCTGCTAGAAAAATGTAGAATACCATAACTTTTGTTCCACTCAATAGGTTCTCAAAAGTATCTGGGACCTCCCAATATCACATAACACTACTTTAGAGTTACGGTATAATTATAGACTATGCCGCATCAAGGCAATCCTACTTTATAGTCAAATGATTATGGGCATACAAAAATTATTTGGGGCATAAAAGGTCTTACATACGCCCTCGTTGTTCCAGAATATTTAAGGTGACTAAGTTACCATTGACCTGATGGTTGAGACTATCATGGTCTTCGCCAAGTGAGCAACCCCTAGATACTTTACGTTCAAGCTATTTTTACCTATATTGGACTTGAGTGATTCAGAATTATTTTAGTGCTTCTAGGTTTAAAACTCTGTCATGGATTAGTGGTAAGCCAGAACCATGATCAGCCAGTTGGAGACCAGGTATTCAAATCACAGTGCCTGAAAGCTTGTGTAACATCTTTTGAAATATCCTCTTGCTACAACAGCCTACAACTATGTATATAAGCCAAAACATAAGTGACCCATCAAGGGAGAACACCCCTCCGCGAGGGATTTGTGATTCCCAATTTGGCCTCCAGGGGGCATTGGAGGGGCAAAATTACTTTAAAATCGTATTAAAAATACTTTAAGCTAATTTTTAATGCAGAATTCAATGGTCTCATTTAAAATGCACCATTTTTGGTAGAAATGGCCCATATTTGGATGGTAAAATGAACATTTTTCATGAGAAATCAACCTACATGCCTGTTCCTGGTTGTCATGGCAATCATTCCATTTATCAAAATTTGCACCAAAAATTTTTCACCAAAAACCCAAAACTCAAAACAGAAATGGAAAATTCCTTTTAGATCAAAATCTATGGAAAAAAAAATCACCATATCATTATGTACTTTTTTTTTATGAAAAAGGCTGATTTATTGTGTTTTTAGACACTATTATGGTTTATAATGTATTTAGAGTTTAATCATCAATTTCAGATATGAATAACAACCTATGTTCAAGAAGGGGTTATGACATAACTACTTGGAATATCTAAACCAATGATGTCTCATTTCAAAGATCTTGAGATGAACTTTGATAATGAATTTCCCTGCAGAGGGGTGTTTTTGCTTGCCTGGTCACTCCTTATGTTAGGGTGTAGCTTATATGCAAATGTGGCTTATCCACAGGATTTTAACGTAGTCACCTACCACACCTAGAATCACTAGGGTCACTACTCACATATACAACTACTAAGCCTACAAACACTACTCAATATAAATCACTCTCACAATCCCTTCTGCCCATCCTCCCCATCTACCGTCCTGTTTCATGGCAAAGCCCCCACAATATTGTTAGACCCTGTAGGATCACAGGATAACAGTAATCCTCAAGTTTGATGTCCATCTTTCAACCAATGCACTACCAGCAAGCATAGATCTTGTCAACACTGTGTTTGGTGTATCAAGTCGGTATTAAGAATGTACCAGTCCAAATTTACCATTATCATTGGTAAATGCAAAATGATAATAATATGAATGTAATAAAACTAATACTTGTTTTGTTAAGTACTTCAGTGTTTTTAACAATACTGAAATAAGATATATGAAACATGCATAATGTAATTTGTTATAAATTATAGATAAAACTGTTAATTCCACTTTGCTAAGTGCACATAAAATAGAATATGGATTACCATGGATGCCTATGAGACTACCTGAAAAGGTGAATGGCGGCCACCTGATATTTGCATGTGTTATTAACAATACGTGCTTGGACGCCATCCATACGATCATATAGCAAATAAAGGAAATTGTTCTCAAAAATGTGTTTGCTGATACCATGGCGTATGAATACGATATTTTCTCCTTAAAGGGCTAGTCACACACCCATTTCTGCCTGTTCACAATGATCTCGCTTCACAGGGGACTACTTTCTTCTGTTCTGCACAACACATTCCTGTCATGCCTAGAGCGGTACAAAGGGACAGTGCACACTACTAACAAAGCACACATTGTCCATGGGGCTCAGTGCTGAAATGAACTGATTCTAAAGGATGATTTCAATTAGCTTGGTTCCTAGCAAACTGGTGCAAATCCTATTTTCTTCCTTGACCTTGTCAGATAATTATCATCAGATCGATCAGCATTGGCTATCTGGATTAAGTCTCAGAGTATTATGGTGTTAGAGAGAGCATTCGGTTACCTGACTCCACGACCAAACAACTCTTGCCTAATTGATTTTTAACACAGTCGATGGCTAGAGGAAGGGCATCAGATGAAAATCTGCCTGTGGGAAGGTTATCAATGGATCACAGATCATACTAGAGAGATAACACTACATTTAGAATATACCTTCAGTTGACTTTTAGCACCGCATAGGCGACCGTGATGTGAGTGCCTACCTCCAACACTAAAGGTTTTCATCACCCCCCAACCACTCCCCCACCACTCCCCCCCACCACTCCCCCCAACCACTACCCACCTCCCTACAGTGCAATCAAGGCATCAAGCATTGACTCAGTGGGGCGAGGTATTAGACTAGCTAACTCAGCCGAAAGCAGTCTTCTCCTGACTGCTATCTGGTGTGATTTGCCTGCATTGGGTTTGTTTTATCACTTTGGGCTCCACAGGGTGATGATTTTGTATGAGATGGTATGGCAGTTTTGTCATAATGGATGAATGTGTGGGGCAAGGAAATGAGAAGGGGTGGTGGTAGTCATTAGGACTTTTGGGATCTAGTGATGAAGAAAGCCATATTTAATAAATACTCTGTCCTGCATCTGCTCCTTCTGTGTCTGCTCACTTAAATTTAGACCCTGCATCACTTTCGGGAGACTTGGTCTCCAGGTTACGTAGTCAGAAAGCAAACATATATCTGGACAACAGTTATTATCTCCTTTTCAATCTATCAAACCAGTTTTTTACAGTATTTAATCAAATGAACTAAAACAGTTCACTGACGGGAGAGGTTTTGGTACAAACAAAATTTAATAGTTCCAGTGACTTGCACTTTAAATACTTGGAAGACTTTGCAATAGGGGGTTCCTAGAGATGTGGATTGGAAATGAATGTAGACCAATTTATTATATATACAGGCCTTTCAAATGGGATAGAAATAAGATGTATAGATCTGCTGAAGGCTATGCCGTATGGGTGGGTGTGGAAATATTGGGTGGTCAGAGTGGATATGGGAGAGCAGCAATTGCGGATCCATACTGACTTTAGATCGAAGCCACCCGCCACACAGATTTATCTCTGAGAATGCTCTACGAGCGACAACAATATATACTGCGCAGACCGCACGGAGAGATAAAGTCTGCAATAGAAATGTAGATGACATATTGGAAACCAACTGACTCTTTGTCAATACCATTTAACGGGTAGGTATAGATCAGATAGAAGTAGTATCACATAGCGAGATTGCCTTCTGAGTTGTCGCATGCACTCATGCATCTTCCACAACTTAAAGTTTGTCATTCCTATATCGCTATCTCTTGATATTCAAAAATAGTGGTTAGACAATTCCGCTAGGCCTATTTCTCACACCACAGGCTTTTTTCTGTGGTGGGTAAGCCATACAGTTGATAAGGCAATTGTCCTCGACGTGGTATGAACATTTGTTGTCATTGTTTCCTTAAGGGACATTGGCACTTAGGCGATGACAATATTAAAAGAGTTTTACATCAATGCAAACTAGACCAAAAGGAGGATAATGTTGACCTATGATACTCCAGCAGGTTATTCCACTGCATAACTCCATTAGTGCTTTCAGAGCAACAACAGCTCAACCAAATCCTATGTGATGATTGGATGGTACCTGTCATTGGGCAAGGCGATTTGTAATAGCATGTACAGATACATGGTGCACATCTTCGAGAAGTACGCCTTCTATGAAGTGAGTATTTTGTCGAACGAGAATGTTCAACGTAATAAAATACAATGCCATCTCAACATTGCACTGAATTATTAACATGAATTATTAAACTGAATGGAATTTGAGTGTAATACTATCCGACTAGGATAGGTGTAAAATGTGTATATAGCATTTTAGACAACGTGGAATCGGCTTCCAATTATGTACACAGTGAATTTCATAATTAGCTGTATTTCCAGACCAGGGCTATAGTTTATATCATGTAGATCGATACTGGGTGTAGTTTGAGTCTTGTTACATGCCACGACAAGGAACCGATCAGAAAGGATTTATGGCTATGGTAATGAAGGTAACTTATGCCCAATGAATAAACTGCCATGCCCTGTGATGGGTTTATGCATTGTAACCAGGATTGTTTTATGACCCAACAACCCATTCTCCATTCTATGAGTACATGCCCCTAGGCAGCCCATGTACTTCCTCATATATCCCCCAGTGCATACTGGAACAATTTAGGGGACATTATTCCGGTAGACAGTACCATTTATCACGTGACCCCAAGGATTACAGAGTCCCGGATGCAATCTTGTTCGGTCATAGATCAAGGACGTGAGTAGAATCTTTCGAGTTAAGATACACACTCATTTCCAAGAGGTAGCTGTTCACAGACCGTTTTATTTTTGTCACCAAGTATAAATTGGTTAATCTCTGTACAAGCGTCAATCTACTTCATGTCTATTACTTTTAAAACCATAGACTGAATGAATGGCAAAGTACAATACAAATACCCACTGCTGAAACAAAGAAAAAACACATAAGGATTGATTAAGACATAGTGTATTAAAAGCATTTTACTATGTATGGTGTACAGTCACCTTGGGGGTATTTCCCAATTGATACCAATCAGCAGTATTGAGGAATTCCCAACTGACCACTGTACGTGCCTCAATGAATATTAGTAAACTGATCATATCATAACCACAAGTCATAAGGGCAAGGGTTTGTTCGAGGTCATACTAACCTGATGAAGCAAAACTGTTGTCATGATAAAACGTTAAATAAAAATTACTTATATGCTACATTTCCCAGCCCCGACCAATACAAGCCGCTTGACATAAAACTCCAAGAAAAAATAATGTCATGCAACAGGAATCATGAAGGACTGAGCTGCATTACGGCTTTAATATTTAAGTCAACGTAAAGAGGCAGATTTTGGTTGAAAGAGAGAGAAAGGCCAACTGCAGCACTCTGAGTTGAATAAGGCCCATTTTCCACCACCCGATATGGCACCTCTATCGGCCGATAGACCCATAGTGAATACTACCATTGGCCGACAGAGACCATGCCCCTCCATTGAATCCTATAGCAGCCCAGTCAGCCGAGGTGGAGCTAGCGGCCGATAGTGGGACCATGTCGGGTGGTGGAAAACAGCCCTAAGAGCACAACGACCAACATATTTCTTACACTAAAAGCATTTCTGTATACAGAAGTACTGGCCTACATTTAAGTATTGAAAAGAGGGAATTGCTTTTTGTTAGGGATAAACCATAAACCTGATAAGTCTTATGGCTCCATAGGGGTATTGCTATTATCAACACAAATATGGAGATTAATAATCATTTCAAGTCCATGCCATTAAGAACGTCATCATGATCCCGTATAGGGGCAAAGCTACCGAACATTACTAATGAAATTTTGCTACCATGAAAAGCTACCATTTAACATAATGATATATGAATCCAAACTAACCTTTACATATTATTTTCTATGATATGCATGTACATCTGGCATCTCCTCCCCCCCCCCCCCACATGTGAGCTATTATTGCCAAGGGAACATGATTTGGAACATGACATGAGCTTTGAGCTGCTTGTCTGCCACTAGTCACCCACCTTGTCATCCCCTACTCTACCCCTGCCCCCTCCTCACTGCTTGGAAACCACTCCTGGCTGTGGGCAGTGAACCTATAAGTGGGCATGACACTTTGTGGTATTTTTCGGTGAAACTTCTCTACCCTCAACTAGTTGGTGGGAGGGGTGTTTTCTCCCAAAAGAATTTTGACGAGGCAGAAGTGGCTGTTAGCCATAAACATTGTCCATGGTATTTAGGCCATGTGGTGATGTGGTACTGAGGCGATGAATCCAATTGAATTCAATCTTAAGTCGCAGACTTTTCGCCTTTTTGCTGTGGGGTATTCGTGTAAGAAATCCAGCACATAGACTCTTAAGCAGGGTTATTCTCTGTCAGCTAGTGCCGCATTGGCCTAGCCACCTTCTATAAGTGGGCATGACCCATGAGAGATGGAAGCATGGTGAGCATGCAGTTTTCAAGGGGAATTGCCAAGCAATATCACTGTCTTGGAACCAGTGGTGTGATTTCACTTTTGGTAAGCGTCATGTTGGCGTGTTTCACTCCCATAGCGTGCAAGCATTAAGTGAACAATACCGTGGTGGCCTGTTTAAGCACGGGATGTCTAAATAAACGTAGGTGTAGAATAAGCACAGCAATACAGTGAAAACAAAAATTGTTATACCACGATTTGTGGGTTACACAGTGCTTTTTGGGGTCTATTCCCATCCACATATCTGTCGATATTGCACACCCTATAGGCTGTAACATCAATTTTGGAAGGCGTGCGGTTATCCAGGTAAGGCGTGCGGTTATCCAGGTAAGGCGTGCGGTTATCCAGGATAACCGCATGCCTCTCATGTCCTCCCATGTCATATGTTACATGTTAAAACCCATGATAACCTTGACCAGGACAGGGCTCGAACCTGCAGCCTCAGATCCCTAGTCCAACCCCCTATGCAGTGCGCCACAGGGACTGACGAGAAATGCTCGGTTCGAACCAAGTCTGGATATGATACAAAGCCGTGAGCGCTGTCGCTGTCCGCTGCCGGGCGACGAGGGGTATTGTACACATAGCCAAGCCCAGAAGGGAGTAGACGCCGTGGCCTAGTGGTTAGCGCTTTGCGCTCAGCCGTCAGAGGTACATGGATCGCGTCCCGGTCTGGGTGATTCTTTTTTCGCCGTGTGCGCTGTCGCTGTCCGCTGGCGGGTGAGGAGGTGTATTTTATACACAAACATAACAATGGCTGGCATCGAGTCCCGGGGAGGGGGAATAATTTTTATTTTCATCTTGAATTTATTGGTATAATATTGATTATTTATTGGTTTCGTGGTATAAAATAAGTAGTCAATGGATAACTCATGACTTGTGGGGGTTATCGACGATAATAACACTCGGCCTACGGCCTCGTGTTATTATTCGTCGATAACCCCCACGCGTCATGAGTTATCCATTGGTTACTTGTTCAATAACCTACACTATGCACTCTGTTTTAAAAATCACTTCTATTATACTGCCAGAGATGGTATTGGCATCTATAATTTTCCGGACGCGTACAAACAGGTGAGTACAGCCTGATGCATGCTGTTTTCAATACATGAGTTTCTGGATTTAGGAAGAGCAAAGAGAGGTAAAGCCAAAAAGATATGTGTGCACATCACTGATGTTATTTTTGAAAACCTATCAGTGATTGGTGTTGTGTACTCACCAGATGTAACTATCCTGAATAAAAGAGTATCAGCTTAGATGAAAGGCAGTTTCAAAAGTAACTTTATTTTTTAGTTAGAATGGTTATCCCAGAATGTGTATCATGATAGTTATTCACATCCGCTGGTTCTTTTTCTAGAGGCAAATTTGTCCTTGATTGGAAATCTGACAAGGACAGTCAAGGGAGCCCTACTTTGCATGGGTGCTCTATTGTGGTGCTGCTTATGGTTACAATTTTCTCATGCCATGTCCCTTATTCTGTCCTCTCCTCCCCTTCTGTGTATAGGGTATTTCTCTATAAGGGTTTTCAGCATCATTTATCAATGCTCTTCTGACCTCTCCTTGGCCTTCCTCCACATCTTCCTAATCCTTTCCTGTAACCTTTCCATCCAAACTCCATTGATTCATTCCATGGCCTTACCATAATCCCATTACTTCTGTCTCTACCTGTCTGTTCTACCCTGACCCCTCTCGTCTACCACTTTCTACTACTCTCCGTGTAGATGGCAACCACTTACATTGGATTAGCGCCAACACTGGGGACTTTGTAGTGATGTTCGCCTGTGGCTCTTTACTATACACTGTAAAAACAAATGAAGTCGGACTATGGCAGACAGCGTCATCGCTGGGATTTTCATTGAGATTTCTCATCACACAGTGCTCTATAATAATAATTCTTGACAAAAGAACTTTGCATTATTAACAATTCCATGTTTCCTATCGTTTGTGACATGTACTGGGAAAAGGGGTCTTTTTTAGGTATAATTTATTTTATTACGGAAAACATATTTACAGTCATCTTTCTGGTAGATTTGATGATCTTGTCCACTATATACATATACATACAGGTTCCGCAATAAAAGCTGACAGGATTCAGATTGGTGTAACTGATTATAACTGCCCTGCCAGTGCTCAATTGATACCGATATTTTACGCAAAATGCGTTTTTTTTTTGTAAAACATACAGGCATGATACATTAAATAACATATTTGGGATTATCTACCACATTATATAATCAAGCAAGTTTAGAGTTCATATACTGGGCAAATAATGGTAGTTGATATGAGAATGAGAGAAGTGATTTGAAGTGTGTATTAGAACCTTGTCCATCTACTGATGTAAGTGTAGATATAGCCGATGGTATTGGCTAAGCTCTGATGTTATTGAGCTATTCTTTAGGCTTTGGACATTTGTGCACCCCCTGCACTAGGCCCCCTTTTCGCAGATCGTGTCACATTTATAAATTGTTTTCACCAAATCCACATGCCATTCCTGACCATGATAATAAGGCTTAGTGCCTGATAAGCACAGATTAACATGGTCAATGTCAGCTTTGATGTATCATACCCAGAGACATGCTATCCATATTTCATGTCCCTCCTTGTACTAAATGACACTCATTGCATCCTTAACAAATAACATGACAGCCCAACAACCACCACTGATCACAGACAACTGGTTGGCTATTTATCACAGAAGCACTTGCTAATTGCAGAGTACAGTTGATGTGGCAATGAAGCTAAATAATAGGAGATTAAATTTCGGAAATGAGTACGATGGGGCCTACGTCTTTAGTGTTTATTATACAACACAAACTGATAAAAGGCAGGATGCTATAAATATGTCACAAGTACATATACATTGTGTATGGACTGCTGGACAATGGAATTAAAAAGGAAGAAAGAGTAAAGAGGAACAAATATCTCTCCTCCATACTGTCTTGATGTACAACATGGATGTCTTAGATGGCTAACCCATCTCTGACCCCTGTCGACTGGGTGGTTGGGTCTCGGTCATCTGGTAATAGGTTGTGACCTTACAAGTACACTTCTGACATCTAGAATCTTCTCAGCCATGCAATGCTCCCCAGGGCATTGGTAACCAAAGCCTTCCCTTTTGCCTCACAATATCCAAGACTTGTCCAAACAAGGGCACCAACGGGAAGCCACCCCAACTGCTCACCCCTACCACTCATAAGTCACCTTTCTCATGCTTGAGCAAACCATCGGTATTGATTGAGGAATCATTAAACACCTCCATTCGATGCCCAGATGTGAATTAGAAGGGCTCTCTTGTGAGGCTTATGACATGGTAGTGTCAACTTGCTGTGACAGTCATCACTACAGTAGGCATTGCCTCTATTGATGCATAGGCTGGAGCAGAGGATTGGCCCCAAGCCCGACCATGCATTCATCCGGAGCAGGTTCTTGGAGCAACAGAGGACAGAGAGCCCAGGGGGACTAAAGGTGCTATAGTCTGTACAAAACTGTCACACTTAGCTACTGCTGTGCATCCTGCGAAACATCATCTCACTAACTTGACAGGGGTTAACGCCAGTGAAACCTACTTTAAGATGAGTGATCAATTAGTTGGCCTTAGATTTCCCTAAAATCTGTCACATTCCTGTTGTTGGCCACTCTTTTAGGGACTATAAAAATCAGTGTGCTGTCAGGTTAACATAGCTTATTCAAATATATGCATAAAATGTTCATGCACCATCACACTCATCTTTGTGCTCTCTGGAGGGATGGTCGACCTGAAGGGAACGTCCCCCAGAGAAAACCCACAGGTAGCATAATCACAAGAGAGCATACTTCAAATGATCAAATTACTGCCGTAGTTTTAACAAGTACTGCCCCAAGTTAAATTTGAAGTAAAGCATTACTAGTAGAAAACCAGTAAGAAGTGGATGGTCCCCTCTGTTGGGGGAATCTAGAGGTTTAATTTACAACCATCGTCAGACCGGTTTTTATCATTGTCAGCTAGATAAAGTTCTATCAAAAGTAATTGCCATGACACTCCCCCATTTACCTCTGCTCTGCAGATTGGCAACAAGAGGCTTATCTATTGCCTGTGACCATATAGGGTAATATGTATATGCCTCATACAAGATAGAAGTGCCCTCCCTGAACACAGAGGGGGCGTCAATGGGGCTCCTAGGTAACAGCTACTGCCATCTATCAGGCACATAGTTATCATACTCCATAGAGACTATGGTGTTTATGGACTTCCTTAGTATTCTTCTCTACCACACGCTACGCTATCTATGAGAGGATTTGGCTGGTCAATGACAAAGTATGTATCGTGCTATTCAGCTGTAATCTTTGCAATGAGCCATGCCAAAAAGGACATGCGGGAGGACCACTGCATGCTCTGACATCATTAGCTCCTATAGTAGCCATAAATGACACTCTACATCATTTGGGTCTTATGGAAAAGCATTCAAAGCACTATGGGAGGAATAGGAGGATGGAGGTACGGCCCAAAGTTTGTAGTTTCTATAGCATCATAGTAATGTGCTGCCTAAGTATCTATGGTCAGGGATATTGTTTTAAAACTGAACAACAACTCTAAACACAGGCAGCAGAGTTTGTAAATTGTACCCATGCATGCATAACTCTGAAAGTACCTTCATCTCTTTGCAAAGATTTCCATTAAAATCCTTGATTATAGAAATGCTATAAATGAGCACTTGTGGTCTACACTTTCCTCACAATGCACTTCATTGGCAACAGCTTATAGTAATGGTAGTGGCATCAACATTGACAACCAGTTGATGTTATGTTGATGGTGTTGATCAACCTGTTTTCAACACTTTTTCAATATTTGTATTTCAACGTTGTCAACCATCACTATTTCAACATCCAGTCAACAATTGACATATCAATGTTGAAATATTGTTGTCAACTCAATGTTGATTCAACATTGATTTGTCAATGTTGAATCAACAATATTGATTCCAATGTTGATACAATGTTGATTCAACGTTGATATGTCAACAAAACAACTGTCAACGTTGTTTCAACATTGTTGAAACAATGTTGAGTCAACATAGAAACACAAACATTGAATCAGCGCTGATGGTTAAATGTTGAATCACAGTTAATTTTGAGTATGTTGTTTCAACTTTCAATTTCAACTCTATTTCAACCCTAAATCAATGTTGATATGCAAACATTGCAAACTTTGTTTCAACGCTGAATCAACATTGATGTGCCCAGTGGGTGTGAGTGCTATGTTTTTATCTTGTCATCTGTTAGTTCAATGTTGGCTAGGCCTAGTTAAAACAACCTGCATGTCATTATAACGATCCAGCAATGTCTATCTCTCATGAGGTAGGTGGGGCTAATAATTTTAGTAATCACCTAAGGTAGGATAATGGGGACAATGTGGTGGTTCAGGAGGCGTTAGCACTGGAGAAGTCTCTGGGGATAAATCAGTGAAACTATAAGAAGTTTACCATTTATTGGGATACCATTGGGCAGTTACCAGCAATTTAGAACAAAATATCTAAAAGCGACCATGTTGGAGCCAAAGGTTCATTTTGGTAATCCCTTTGCAAAGTGTAAAAAAAGAATAGGTACTGAAGAGTTAAAGACTACCACATAATACAATTTTGACAAACCTTATGCGGACTGAAGTAAATGTAGAGGTACATATGTTACAGACAGTCAGACTGGTGAATGTTCATCAAGTCAAACCAAATAACTAACCAATGCTTCTGTCTTGATTTTCTGCCGATTCCCTCTGTTCTGTAGACAGGCAACAAGCACAAGGGCTGATTTATGACTATGAGTTGACTTTGACCGTATTCTGTAATACTGATATGCCTCATGCAAGATTGAAGTGACCAGCCTGGACACAGAGGACCAGGTTTGGCCTTCTAGGTAACAGGCCAGACGTACATTCATCTATCAGACACATTGCCACAATACTCCATTGAGACTGTGGTATGTACTGGTCTCCCCATATCAACCCTTTTCCCTTAATTCCTTGCTGCCTTGTCTTATATTACCTATGAGAAGTGTGGGTTGGTGAAAATCTATGTATGTACCATGCTACATGAACAGCGTTAATCTCTGCAATGATCAAGGCCAAAAAGGGGAAGTAGCACTGCATGCTCTAACATCATCGGCCCCAACAGTCACCATGAATGACACTCTACATCATTCAGGCTTATGGAAAAGCATTGAAAGCACTGTTGTATAAATGAGAGGATCCAGGAAGGACCCAAAGTGTGCAGCGTCTATAGCACCATAGCGTTGCATGACCTCAGTAGCCATGTTTAGGAATTGGATTTTGAAGGTGAAAAAGTCTCCACAGGAATTACACAGTTTGAAAATGCATAACCCTGAAAGATCAAGTTGATATAAGAATTAGTTTATTGTCTACATATGGTTTTGTATTTCTCTGAATGATATTCCTGGTATTGGAGCCCATACTACGAAACTCCCAAGTCAATTCTACTTGCCTTTATCCCTTTGTAGTGATTTTCCTTAAAATCCTCTATATATAAGCACTTATAAATATGGTTTTCCCAAAATTAATCTACAATCCATGACATTCATATTTTCTTATAATTGCAAGAGTCACTAAAACCAAAACTATCTGAATTCTTCAATTCACTTTGCTCAGACAAGCTGCAAGCAGCACAACCACTAAGCCAGTAGGATGTCTACTCAGTGCTATTTTTGATTTAATCTGTATGAACTGCAGTGCTCCATCCACAAGCTAATGCTCTGAGGTGCCTGCAGTCTTTATAGATTGTCAGCTACTGCAACGTTGTCTACCCACTGGGACCCTTCTCCATTTAATGGGGAAAATAGCTAGAGAAACCACAAAGATTGGGTGAGCCTTCATTTGGCTGCTGATATCTATTTTCCTGTCATTTATGGAAAAATAACGTAAGCGCTGTCTCTCTTGAAAGCTGACTTGTGCCTGATTCATGACAACTTGGAGGCCCCAAGGCATCAAGCATTATAGAGTAGTGGGGTATATTTTTAAATGCTATTTCACTATTTCAGGAACATGAGGAATGTATTTCTTTGTGACTGGTAAAAAAATAATCATATATTATATTATGAGGATTTGATATTAGCTCTGTACACTCAAGCTTATGCCATTAACCAACACTGAGCTTAGGGTCATTATTTATTACTTACTATCATTATCCTACAAAGCTAGGGCTCCCTTTGTGCGAGTCCATCTGGCAAGAGCCTGGCACTTATGTGTTAACTGATATGCTTTCTGTATATATGTTGGCATAGTGTATTCACTGTGATGAGTGCTGGGGGTGCTTGATAATTATATTCATTCCATTTGAATATTTGATGAAGACATTAGAATGGTCAAAAGAGATTGGGCTTTTTCTATTCTAAAAGAAGCCCATAAAGGGGACGAGTTGCCCAGTAGGGGCTGGGCGCTTGTCATATCATGTTCTGTACACTGAGAAAATTCTTCCTGACAAAGTGACATGTATACCCATGTCAACTTGATTTGACACAGAGAGCACAGGTCATTGGGACATGTGCACATATGTCACCATGACAACTGTAGCACACAGTAATCCTCATATGATTTGACATGCCTTAAAATGCCATGTCATCTGTGAGTTGACCAGGGTCACGGCCATGTCGAAGGCACTTGACATGTGATGGTTTGACATACATAATTGTTCTAGGATATTCCACTAGATGGAGCAAACAACCATTTTGGTACCAGGACTAATCACTACCAAGAAGTACTACCAACACTTGAGACATTTGATGTATCTGTGTCATTTTGTTTTCATGAAGAATAGATCACTAAGGTCTGTAAATACTATCAATAAATGGTAGTGAATTCTATTTCGTTGTTAAATCTGCATTTGTTATTGAATATCAAAATAGACACCCACCATCCTGAATACTCCAACTGGAGTGGTTAGACACCTTATGTGTGGGTCAGTGAAAATACCAAAGGACTGTATTCTAACCCACAATCTATAATCTCAGTATCTACAGTACAGGGAGACATATGGCATTGCCATGCACCTCCATGCCCTTGTCTTATGGACTGCATAGAGGTCCTCAGTCAAGTAGGAGTTCTGTAGATAGGAAAAAGTGCCTTAGTGTTGCAGGCCTGTGGGACTATGATATCCCCTGCCTTCTATTATAGGCCTCCCTTGATTGAACCATTGGTACATAGTTATTGACTGCTCTTGACCCTTACATAATTGTCTCACAGTATTACCTAGCACTCAGGTGAATGGATCAGAAATATGTGACGTGTCTTTATTACGCATGTCAAATGGAGTTGACAAACCAAATATGAGAGGGTCAACCTCATTTGACATGCCTTCATACATGTCATCTGGGAGACAAATTGTGACCTGTGCAGTATGTGTCAAAGCGATCAGTGTTCTTTCCTCTGTGTACATGGCATCTACCCCTTATGCCAGCTATAAATAGAACTGAAATGTGATATGAGTGACACTGAGTGGTGTGGAGCTGTTCATCTGCCCCTACTCGTGATTCCACTCAACCCCAGCTTAGGAAGCCCTCCTGGGTATAGGAAGTAGCCAAATAAGTGGGCACAACCCCACAGGAGAGGGCAATACAGACCATGCTGATCCCTCTATGGACGTTCAATGGTGATGGTGGGGTTATATCACTCATTTATAATTCCACTTTGGGATGCTCTTTATATGTCTGCTCCTCTCCCTCAGTGTCATAACCTTTCAGCCACTATTCTGTTGTGCATGCACACACGTTTGGAGTAGAGTAAATATTTCAACATCTGAGTTGATTGATATGGAAACTTGGTCCAAAGTATAAAGTAACAGGAAGAGTATACAGACTGAAAAGATGGCTAAGATACAGGCCAGTTTTATCCCTGCCACCTGTGGCACCATCTTTTTGAGCACACATTTCTAGTTGTTAACCACCAAGCTTTTCCTGCCCTCCTATTAGCTCTTGAAGTGCTGCAATTTCAGCTATGTATTATGCCTAATTTCACATAATGAGTGAACTCAGCTCAAGCAAGTCATTTGCTAGGACTGAATCCATGCATCATATTCAGCTGACCTTAGTGGGTCGGTCGACTCTACAAAGGGTTGCATGGTGAATTCTTTTTCAGCATTGAATTTGTGAATCATTAAGGGTCACCAGAAGTTGTCAGTGATTTCCAGATATCGTAAGACTCAATCAGTTCAATGGTGGAACATATGTTGTGAAATCCCCTCCCCCACCTTAGTGTCAGGCCTGGCTACTGGGGGTTACATTCTTCACATACTATGATCGTACCCTCCAAATAGTAACAAAATAGCATTGCCATTTCGTAGAGCTGTGTGTGACCTTGGGAAATGCTTTCCACACATTCCTTCCTTTTTCGCCTACCCAAGTCCTTACACCAAATAAACCTTCCTACTTCATCTCCATACCCTCATCCCTATCATCAGTATGACCTCTGTGTTGCTGATGGCAGCCACTTAGCTTGGATTAGCCCCAGTCCTGGAGGCTTTGTGGTGACATTTGCCTATGTCTCTTTACTACCAGATCCCTCTTCAATGCACCATCATTATAGAGAGTGCGGGTCAGCAACAACAAAATGCAATGCTTAAAAACAGACTACTTTGTGGCATTGGATGCAAAACTGTAGCACTTCTTGTGCCAAATACTAAGTGAGGGAGAGGCAGACAGATACAAAGAGAGCCAGAAAGACAGATAGACAGAGACGGAATGTCCAGGTGATACATTCAAAAGCCAAAATGTGGAGCAACAGGACTATAGAATTTGAGACCAACATCATAGAATCAAAAGATACATTTCAATGTTTCCTATGGCAAATCTATACATCCTAAGAATACTGGAAACCCTGCCGAGAAGTCATAATTCTATCTATGCAACCCATACAACCTGTTCCCCCTCCTGCCCCTCCTGACTTAGTAATCACAGTAGGGGTCCAGGCCTAATTTCCTGCTTGGTGTGATTTGGTCCTGCGGAATGACCGTATTACACCATCTTAGGGGCCCTTCTGTAATAGCGCTATCCTGTAAAGGCTACTTAGGCTAGGGATGCTGGGCATTAGCTAAAGTACCAGGACCTCTTGAAGGCATTAGCAAGCTTAATATTGCCTTCATGTGCCTATTTCCTGGGCTTGGAGTCTCCTTAGCTCTGTTTGATATTCTGTGTTTAACTAGCTGGAAAATCATAGTTTCAAACATAGTAGGACACCAATAGTTTGATGCTTCATCTTGCCTTCATTACACCGAGTCTTGGTGAATAGGTGGAAATAGTTTTCTTTGATTGAATACTAGAAGGATACATATTTCCATTTTAAGATGTTTTTCCCTTCCTGAAAGTGGAAAACCCCAATGATTGTTAGAATTGTTTCTGATGTGTTCATTGATTTCTTGTAAAGGGAATCCTAATAGTTTGATACATCCTGGTGATTATTACAGTGAGTGAAATTCTAAGCTCAATTCCTTTGCCCAGCATACCCATTATAAGGAAGAACTATGTGTCTAAAGAATACAATTTCTGAAGCATCATCTCACTTCTGATATGATCAGAGTGACTTGGGAACAGGCTTGATTTCTCATGCACATGGACATCCAATTCATAATTCGTATCCCTCCTTGGCGCAAATGACACATGACATTGTTATCAATCACAGCCTCCCAAACAGATAACAAGATTCATGTACTATCATATCTAAAAGGCCCACTATTATGACTAATTGAAGGATACTACTGATTTGGGAAATCAGAAAATAGGCCCAGCCTAAATATTAATGGAAACATCAATGCTAATCAAATTGCTTGAAGACAGTACCTACGATATTTAGGATATTTAGAGTAAAGTTTCTCAATTGCAAAAGGTAGAGGGCCACTGGGAAAATCTGCACCATATCTTTCACCATAAACATTTCAGGACTGACATCTGACTACAAGGTCCATAAAGTGACAATGCCATGATTCATGATTCCTGTGTTTTCAGTGATTTGGTACATGTCACAGTATACAAGTGACATTTCACTTAAGCTTTTTACCCCTGGATTTCATTACTCTATGGGGTTTGCATGCAAATCCTGCTTTATGGGATGGAAAAAGTATTAAAATACCCTCCTAGGTACCTGTCGGTGCTGGTGTTAATTATCAGTAATTGATAAATTGCGGGTAATGAGACTCACAGGCAAATTCATACTCCACCTAGTGACTGTTCCAAGTACTCACCAGACTCTCAAGGACTCAGCCTGGTGGCTCCACCTTCTGCTATTCACTGAGCAACTCTCAACCCCGGTTGCAAAGGGTAACACACTTTACCTTTTCTCACCCGGCGTTCATAACAAAATGCCTTATACTTGTATAAGGTACTTGTATCACAGTGATAAATGGACATGGTGTACTATATATATAGGATACCTAGAGGGGGACCTGCCAGTATTCAATTCACATTTAATCTGTTTGACAGGGAATAATAGATATCGGATAGACTTAGATAACATATGAATAGATAAACAATGAACGACCATGGACATGTCTTTAGTTTTCTTGCAAGGTACTTGGAGGGTAAGAAGGCTCTTTTCATGAACCAGCAAAACTCTCCCTCCTGATTCAAGGCTCACTGCTACGGGTGGAGGTAGCTTCTGATTTAAGCCACGTCATCAGGCCTGATGTGGACTCCCTAAGGCACAATCACCTCCCTGTAGTAGTGTGGGAGTGTGGGAGACTGAGTTGAATGGTCTGGAGGAGGTGTCACAGGAAGGAAGAGGTACTGGAGGAGGGTATGCAGATAGGGAAGAGTTGTTTGTATCCAGGGAATTCTCAAGGTTTCTTATTAAGGTAGGAGATGCCATGAAACATCAGCTGCCGATTAGGTTAGATCCCTCCTGTAGCAGATGGTTTGTGTTGATGAATGTTTTTGCATTTGATATCCTTTGTGGCATGCATCAGCGAATCTAGATGATGATGATTCTGGTTACAAAATGCAATAAAAGTCATTTTAAGTCAGGACAAATATTATCAGGCTATAGGTAGAGATTGTTACATTTAGCAAACATTTATAACTCAATTAACAATTGGCTAAAATTCTATCCTGGAGAGTATTACACAAAAGTCTTAAATTATGCTGAATTCAATAGTGTTGCATCTCTTGGCCATAAACAGAGGACAAACATGATGGCTAATTGAATTCTATGAATTGCCCATAATCTTACCCATAGCAAGCTTCCAGATATATTTCTCATGCAAATTCGAACTAGCTACCCTGGCCATTCAGTAGTTATTCCTTGTGTCTCCTAGGTGCAGGGCAGAATTACAACCATCTATCAAGCACAAGGTTATACCATGCTCCATAGAAACTAGGGTATTTGCTGGCTCCCCATTCCATTCTTTAAATAGCAGTGTATTGCCTTATTCATGAGAAATCCTGGCCAGTTGGTGGTTATCTGTATCATGTCTTTTGAATGTCAGATTCATATGGTGATTCAGAGCAAAATGACTGTGGAAGAACCAGTGCATGTTATAGTATCATTAACCTTAATAGTAGCGGCAAATCCTCCTCTATCTTCATAGCCGAAATGGTATGGTCTTTCCTGCAGTGCAATATGACTGAGGGGATGCCAGAAGAACTTCAAGGACAGATGTATCTATCCATGGTCACATAACATGGCAAGGGTTACTTAGAAAAGGGGACATATGTCAGTAATATAAATTACAGGAGTAATGTGCAATACAATAATCATTATGATCAGTAGAGACGGAAAGCTGGCGGATCCAGCAAAAAAAAGACAGGACTAAGCCAACTTGTGCATGTACTTAATGTACACTCTAAGAAACATGTACCTAGCATCCTGATAAAATTGATCAGTGAATCACCACTATTTTGGATTTAATCTGTATGAACTGCAGTCCTCTCCTCACACTACTCCATCCACAATCTTATACTCTGAGGTGTCTGCAGGCTTTAGATTGTCAACTCCTGTAACGTTCTCTACCCGCTGGGACCCTCTCCCTTTAACGGAGAAAATATGGTCAACGTAGATTTTGTGATTCATGACAATTCAGAGGCCCCAATGCATTACCCAATATAGATTATATAAATGTTATATCACTATTTCAAGAACATGAGAGCAATATAATATTGTTCAGTGGCTTATAAAACAACAGTCATATATATGAGGATTTATCATAGGCTTTGTACATTCAAGCTTATAAAACAATCATATCTATTTCAGTCAAACATTTAAGAATTTAACAGATACTAGAATAATCAAAACAGATCGGCCTTTTTCTATTCTAAAAGAATCCTCAAAAAGTGGGGAAGCTTGGTAGGGGAAGGGAACTTATTACATTATGGCATGTATCCGAGCTATAGATAGCACTGAAATGTGATATGAGGGACACTGAGTGGTTTTGAGCTGCTCATCTGCCCCTACTCATACTCCCACTCAACCTCAACCAAGGCTACACTGCTTGGGAAGCCCCCCCCCCCCCCGGGAATAGGCAGTAGCCCAATAAGTGGGCACAACCCCATAGGAGAGATGGCCATGTAGACCAGGCTACTCCCTGCATGGGTGTTCAATGGGAATGTTGGGAAGCCCCTTTATATGTCTGCCTCTCTCCCCCAGGTCATAACCTTTCAGCCACTATTCCATTGGGCATGCACAGCATCTGGGTCGATTGATAAGGGAAATTGGTCCAAAGTATGAAATAACAGGAAAATATACTGACTGAAAAGAAGTTTAGAATGAACAAGGCCCCACTACTAATATACAGGACGGTTTTATCTCTGTCACTTGGGGCACCCTGTATCTTAGGCACACCTACCTATAAGTTATCCACTGAGTTTACCCTCAACATGTCCTCTTATGCATCAATGTATTATTTGTCAATATATGACTAGATGGGTATTTGCAGCTCTGGCGAGTTATTTGACAAGACTCAGTCCATGCAGCATAGTTAGCTGACCTGCTTGGGTTGGTACATTCCGCCAAGGGTTACATGCTGACTAATTTGCCAGCATTGCATTTGAGGTATAAATTGTTTGTACCTTACCCTAAGTCATAACAAAACAGGAATGGCATTATCATTTCCTGTTGCCTTTAGAAATACCCTACAGGTGACCTTTTGTCTTTAGCCCTCACCAGTCCTTACAACAAACTTACCTTCCTACTCCATCTTCAACATACATCCTGACCCCCTATCATCAGTTTGACCTCTGAGTTGCTGATGATAGCCATTTAGCTTGGATTAGCCCAAACGCTGCGGACATTATAGTGATATCTGGCTGTGGCTCTTTGTCATCAGATCCATCATTATAGAGGGTGAGGGCCTGTTTTTGTAACAAAGATAGAATGTTACAAAATAGCGTAGTTTGTGGCATCAGAGGCATCTCTTTGTTGTGCCAAATCCTAAGGAGAATGATTCAGTCAGAGAGAAAGTGACAGAGACATACAGATACAAAGACAAATTATAGAATAGGGACCAGATTTAAAGAATCAAAAGTCAAATCTATACATCCTAAGATACTGGAAACCCTGCCGAGAAGTCATAATTCTATCTATGCAACCCATACAACCTGTTCCCCCTCCTGCCCCTTCTGACTTAGTAACCACAGTAAGGGTCCAGGCCTAATTTCCTGCTTGGTGTGATTTGGTCCTGTGGAATGACTGTATTACACCATCTTAGGGGCCCTTCTGTAATGGCGCTATCCTGTAAGGGCTACTTAGGCTAGGGATGCTGGGCATCAGCTAAAGTACCAGGACCTCTTGAAGGCATTAGCAAGCTTTATATTGCCTCCACGGGCCTATTTCCTGGGCTTGGAGTCTCCTTAGCTCTGTTTGATATTCTGTGTTGGACCAGCCAGAAAATCACAGTTTCAAACATAGTAGGGGACCAATAATACGAAGGACCAAAGTTTTGAGGCTTTGTCTTCCCATCGTTATACTGACCCTTACTGGAAATAGTATCCATCTAGTTTTATTGAGATAATTTGCCTTTATTCCTGTAAAGCTTGGTATATCTTGATAATTATTACACAAGTAAGTGAAACTCATGAGCTCGATGTCTTTATTCAGCATGAACATTATAAAAAGGAACTGTTTGCTTAAAGAGTATAACTTCTGAATCATCGACTCGCTTCCATGTAATAACACAGGACATCTGATATGATCACAGTGACATGGGAAGAGGCTTGATTTATCATACACATGGACATGCTATTCATAATCCATATCCCTTGTTGTCCAAAATGACACAGGTTATTAAACACAGCCTCCCATTCAGATAGTTAGCTGCCTGGACTATCATTTATAAAGGGTCGACAACTGTGATTAATTGGCGGTTGTTACTGATTTGGCCAAACACAAAATAATATGCTGAGCATAAATATGATTGAAAACATCAATGCCAATCAATGTAGCAGGTTCTAGACCATACTTGTCAAGCTGTTGAAAGTTGTATACGTATTATGTCAGGCCAAATGGTGGTCTACATGCAAAAAAGGACCCTTTTAAGGGCTTGTTCTATTGCTGTGGCGAGGCAAATTTTGCTAATCTAACAATGATTCATGTAGCAAATGTATAGAGAAATAGTCGGATAGGCAAAGCTCCATACGACTGACATCAGTGGAACTAGCCCTTTAGACTGTGTAGTATAACCAACAGACTCCATACTTTTACTATATCAAACACCCTAAGATCTTATAAATGAAGTTAGATTTAGACGAGGACTAGGAAAATCTGCACTATACTTTTCACCATATATGGCATAAATATTTCAGAACTAACTTTGATATAGTCAGAAGTATTGACTATAGAGACCATTGAGTGAAATAATTGTTCTCAGTGATTGGGTCTATATGGTAGGTTACATAATCATTATAGGTAACCTACCTAATATATGTCAGTCCGTATATTATACAGGCTGACATTTCACATTATTATAAGATGCCAACCAAGGCTCCAGTTCTGTTGTCTATGGCTAAACCCACTGCCCTCCTGTATCATACTCTCTAATCTAGTGTATTATGCCAAACACTCTGGACTTTGTGTTTTGATGAGTTACCAAACAAACCTACATTCATGTATCGTGATGACAATATATAGATAGGACACTTTGAGAGACACATGTGAGCATTTGATTCACATTTAATATATTTAGCAGGGAACAAAATGGATGCACAGTAGACACTCATAATACATGATAAAAAGATCTAATGAAGTGGTCAATATGATATAACTTAAGTATGAATGCTCCCAATGAAAGTTTCCCTCCTGATTCAAGACTCACTCCTATGGGCAGAGGGAGCTTCTGATTTCAGCCACGTCATCAGGCCTGATGTGGACTCCCTAAGGGGCAATCTGCTTCTTGTAGTAGTGTGGAAGACTGAGATGGATGGTCTGGAGGAGGTGTCACAGGAAGGAAGAGGTACTGGAGGAGGGTATGCAGATAGGGGAGAGTTGTTTGTCTCCAGGGTACTCTAAGGGTTTCTTATTAAGCTAGGAAGTGCCTGGAAACATCCACTGCAGATTGGATTAGACTCCTCATGGAGGTGATGGTTTGTGGGGATGAGGGATTTAGTTTTGTATGTCCTTTGTGATATGATACATATTCTGTAAAATATACAAATTATGTAAATGTGAAAGGTCACATCACAAAATGCAAAAAAAAACTAAATGTATAAGTTTGCAATTGTTGAATGTTAAAAGCAAACAGTTTTATTTGGCAAAGATTTTGTGTAGACACTTTTATTGAGAAGTACACAAGTAGCTTTACATGTCACAATTCAATAGTCCTCAATTTATGGGTCACAAAAAGAGGGAAATTGTTAGGGCTAATTTATTTGTGTGGATTGCCCATAACCTTGCTCATAGCAGACTTACAGATATATTTCTCATGCAAGATTGAACCAGCTACCTCGTAGACACTGGTAATTCAGTAGCAATACCTTGTGTCTCCTAGGAACAGGCGGGCATTACAACCATCTATCAGGTGCAGGGTCACCATGCTCCATAGAGACTAGAGTATTTGCTGGGTCCCCATTCCATTCTTCATAGCAGTGTACTGCCTTATTCATGAGAAACCCTGGCCAGTTGTTGGTTATCTGTACCATGTCTGCATCAGGTTCTCAGATTCATATGGTGATTCAGAGCAAAAGGACTGTGGAAGAACCAGTGCATGTTCTGGCATTATTAACCTTGATAGTAGCGGCAAATCCTCCTCTATCTTCATAGGGACTATGGTATGGCCTTTCCTGCAGTGCAATATGACTGAGAGGATTCAGGAAGATCTTTAAGGACAGATGTATCTATCCATGGTGATGTACCATGGCAAGGGTTAATTAGAAAAGGGTATTTATCTCAGTAACATAAAGCATTGGTGTAATGTATGGTACTATATCATTGTGGCTATTGGAGAGGAAAAGCTGGCATATAAGTAGGCAAGACTGAGCCATCTTGTGCATGTATTTATGGTACAAGAAATATGTGGATCAACACGGTAAAAGGTATGCCCATGCACCCCCTCTTGGGCGTAGCTTTTACCGTGTTGATCCACATGTGTTCAATCCACCAGGAATCCTCATAAAATCGATTGGTGAACCAACATAGTTGTAATGCAGAGAAGCGATGCAGCTTTTACAGTAAAGCACTGTGTTATATTAAATCTCTGTAAAAGTAACATTGACATCCTTGTCCCAAAGTTGCCAGAGCACTCCTGTTAACTCCAGAACACAAGCTCCATTCAGACTGCCTTGGTCCCTGGCATAAGAAGCAATGTAGCCACAAATCAACTCACCCTATGCCTACACTGCACTAACCTGATTGCACAGGCCATTTGACTCATAGAGAAGATCAATTTTTATTAAAAGGTAGAGCATATATATAGTAATTCTCAATTCCACTTACTCACTCCAGCAGAATGGTGTAGTGTAAATTGATCATAGCATGCAGTACACCTCAATTGCTGTATAACTAAGCAACTTATTTCCAATTGCCACAATGCTCTGCCCAAACTAGTATGTAGGGTAGGTTTCTTAGACTCAACCACTGACCTTTGGGACCTTAAGTCAGCCACTCCACTTTAACTAGATAAATGAGTATGTTATCCTGGGGGGACTTCAACCGGGCAAAATTCTGACCAACTGACACTGATCTGCTGATTTTTATTGTAAATATTGGAAGTTGGTAAGACGGTCGTACTACACTCTACCCTATCAGTGGAGTACACCCTTTATAAAGGTTTTATGGGCTTCACTTGGAACTGTATGTTTCTCCTCATATGGCTAATCATTTATTTAATGTTAGCTATCTAGGGACGTATGCTTTGAATGGTCAATTTCAGCACTTTATATTCTTGTAAATCGATTACTGGTAAGTAGCAGTGTCTTGGGTGATCTAGCTACTCCTCAGTTAATCCTAAAGCTATTCAGAGGAAAAATAAGGTTACATTGATTTCACTTTAAATTGATCAATACAGATGAGGCGTAAGTCTGGTCTAAGTGTGTGGGCATGCTGTCTTGGTACTTCAGTGGTAAGGAGATTCTTGGCTTTGGCTGTCTTTGTGCAAGAAGTAAATATGCAAGGAAAAGGAAGTTCTCGTAAAGGGTTCATGGATACCTCATTCTGCTTGTTTCCTTGAAATATATGGATGTATGATGAACCAAAAAGAATTAAGCTCTCACACAAGACTGGATGCTCTAACATGCTATGTCGTACAAGCTGCTAGGTTGTATGAGGTGAAAACTAGTGTACAGCATTGAAAGTATGCATCATAATGAGAGTATAATAGGAGTGTATCTTATGTGTTTGTTTGCCATGATGCATGAATGCATTAGGATGCATTAAGGTGAGAGTCATGCACCATATTGTCTGTAATTGAACGAAGTCTGGCCAAAAAAAACCTTTCATGTGTTTCCAGTTACATGACTCACAGAGCTAGGGTCGGTAGGTCGGATTCTTTTTTTTTTTTTGATTTTGCATTCCGACCTGCCAGGATACATTATTGAGAAAATTCCTTTCATTCACTGCCGACTTATCAGGGTGCATTACGTAACATCTGGTACCCATCAGCTCCCTGTTATCAGTCTGTATCTCACAAGGTATCAGCTTCAGCAGGGGTTGGTCCACTAAGGAATCTGCTAATCAGGAATAGAAATGTAAGGGCAATCTATCTGGTTTTTGATGTCAAGGTAAGAATATGGACAAAAAAAGATAAGAAATGTGAAAGAATATGCAAACGATGTGTCTTATAAAGCCATAACCTGTACACCCAAAGATTATATCCATGAAAAATTGTTGAAAAAATCATAATAATCGAAAAGAAATCTTAAAAATTCTCAAAAATAAAAAAAAAGTTCTAGGGTCGGCCCTGTTTTGCTAGGGTCGGTCAGGTAACTGGAAACAAATCTTTTTTTTTTTATTTGGCCTCAGTAGAAATCATAACCAATTATAATTGTATGCATTAAGGTGAGAGTCATGCACCATATTGTCAGTAATTGAATGAAGTCTGGCCAAAAAAAAAATTTCATGTGTTTCCAGTTACATGACTCACAGAGCTAGGGTCGGTAGGTCGGATTTTTTTTTTTTTTGATTTTGCATTCCGACCTGCCAGGATACATTATTGACCAATGAGAAAATTCCTTTCATTCACTGCCGACTTATCAGGATGCATTACGTAACATCTGGTACCCATCAGCTCCCTGTTATCAGTCTGTATTTCACAAGGTATCAGCTTCAGCAGGGGTTAGTCCACTAAGGAATCTGCTAATCAGGAATAGAAATGTAAGGGCAATCTATCTGGTTCTTGATGTCAAGGTAAGAACATGGACAAAAAAATAAGAAATGTGAAAGAATATGCAAATGATGTGTCTTATAAAGCCATTACCTGTACACCCAAAGATTATATCCATGAAAAATTGTTGAAAAAAATGATAATAATCGAAAAGAAATCTTAAAAATCTCAAAAATAAAAAAAAAGTTCTAGGGGCGGCCCTGTTTTGCTAGGGTCGGTCAGGTAACTGGAAACAAATCTTTCTTTTTTTTTATTATTTGGCCTCAGCAGAAATCATAACCAATTATAATTGTATGATGACCATGGCGTCTAGCCACACATCAGCAACACATAGTTTACTCAATAGATTAATATTGTGAGAGTAACCAGATGCAGTGGACATCAAACCAACTCAATTTATCACATATGTATCTCACAATGGGACTAGATGGACTACAGACCTGATAAAATAAAGGCTTAAAAACTTACATCATTAGTGGAGTATGGCGATCCTGCGAGTTTGCATCAATTCCATAGGGTCAGAATGGTTATACCATATTTACCCTCATAAGTTCCAAGGACTCATTGATCTCAACCTATGCTTAGTCAAAACTAAGCATAGGTTGAGAATAAATGCTAAATGATAATACAGCCCTAGTGGGCTACATGCCAGACCTGTTTCTAAGAATCATAGTCAAAAGGCATACTTCACTTTTCATCCCATATATCTAAACTTAGTCTAATGAGATAGAAACATAGTTCCCTAGTAAGGCCAGAAAGGGATACCATTGACCATGAGTACCAACCTGACAAAACCTCCTTAATTTCTCTCAGAGAAAATGGAGCAATGGGCCAGTACAAGTACACATGTTCTACAATCATATTGTTATAATGTAGCCTCCTGCTTATGCTGTAACAAATATTAGCTGAGACATTAAGCCACGGGATATGATGAAATTAGTTAAGCAATCACCTTCCTTTATGGTGCACTAGTTGCTCTGCTGCCAAGCCCGCATTAGGCAGGTAGGCTACACGAGGGGCGTGCAAACCATGGCCAGAACCAATTATTGATGATGGACATTACCTATAGAGTGGAAGAGGAAACGTCAACAGTACAGCAGGGGCTAGTCATGTTTAACACCACCAGGAGTAAAAAGACCCAAGTCTGGTACAACTGGGAAACTCCCTTGTGATGAAGCTAGAGTCTCTAGATGTAGCTTCATGTGTAGATAGATTGAAGGCAGCTTGTGTATGAAACGTCCGACATTTTCAAGCTGACGTCATTCTTCCTTGGAGAGGCTTCAGTCAGACAGTGTGAGAGAGGACTGCCAAGGGGTGCTAAGAAGTAAAATAAGCACTCCAATGAAGTGCTACTATGGAGCCCCCTAAATCAGAGGTCGAAGATTTCCCTCATACCCAGCAAATTGTCGTCATCTGTCGCCATGATTGGTCATCAATGGTGACTCCTTTTTGAGTGATAACTCATTCTGTCATCTTTTGCCACTGTGTGTTAGACTCACGTGGCATAGCAATTGCTATTCCTGGTGATATTGTGCTATAACGACGTTGTGTTCCATCTAACGACATGTGTGAGCCACTTCACACAGGTTGACGAGGACTCACGACAATTTGCTGGGTATATTGTATCCAAAAAGGCTGAATATAGGGCCGCATCCACTGACGACCGATGGAGCTTGGAACCATGGACTTTGGTATGACTTGAAGGGCGAAGTTGTAGTGTATTAAGAAATAGCCTCCAGGTATTGCAGCCATATTGCCATGTGTATTGGAAGCTCTATTAATGCAAAAGTGCACATGTTGCCTCTGTCAGAAGCAAATATGCCCACACCTCCCTTCCATTGTAGCATTATCCCGTATTCTCCCAAATGTTTGAACCCTCACTCATATCCTTGCATTCTGACGTTCGCAGGTCTCCATAGCAACGAAGACTTCAATTATTAAAAACGGCATTGGAAAGATTTAATATGCACCTTCATCTGCCTCATTTCCTAATTGGACATCGTTACTTTGTTTGTAACAAAGGCCTTTGTTGAACGCACTGCAGTTCATAATTGTGCTGGGGTGTTGTCAATGGACCATGTGTCCTACTGTTTGACTAGGAAATAACCAATTCATACTAATATGGTGAGACACATTTCACATTCTCTATAAATATAGGAGATTTGCATCAAAGTAAGAAACTAAATATAGAGGGAATATTAAATCCCATTGAATATGGTAGTCAGTTAAAGGCTAATTACTTTGTTGGAGCTATCAGTAACTGTCGTGTCAGTGGTCGGCAGCCTGATAGCAAAACACACTGAGTGCTAGCCTACTGCACCTTCAAATTTACTAGGTCTTTTGTAGATTATAGCAAAGGTTCCAGTTGGTTTCCTAACTGTAGCATCTTATCAAACTCAATTTCCACAGCAAAACCAGCAAAAGAACATTTTGAAACAGTCCTATTTGACATTGAGTTATTTATTAAGTGTGCATTGGAATTGATATTTGGCCATGACATGTTTGGTGCAGTGCGTCAACCACATGGTTACGATCAGCATGATATGTAATAGCATTGCAGTATTGAAGTACAAAGGACCACCCAGGGGCCTTACAAAAAAAAAACCTAAAGGGTTAGACGGGCCCCCACATTGCAGCTATGCATTACCCTGGGTATGAGAGGTTAGGTTGGTCACATACACCTGTTGCCTCAGCCTACAACACAATTTCACCGTAACACTATCCTCCTTCTAGAAACTGCTCTGCCAATTTATAATTGTATCCATACATTCTGTATTTGGCAGGGCCTCATGGCAATAAGCCTTTATCCTGGTAACCAGAAATAAAGAGACATTGCATTATTTTCCTTATTCTTCTCTTTCATTTTTTTTTGTAATAAGCATCATCATTTTGGAAAGGGTTTTCACAATAAGGTGTGTTTATAGATTCATAAGTCACCATTGTACAGTGTATCATGAAATAATACATCAATCCATAACCTACTAAATTAGTCAGCTTATGCGGCACTGTACCCTCAGGCGAAATATTATTCTATGTCTTCTCTCAGTGAGGCTTCAGTGGTCGGCAACCTGATATGGAAGCTCACTGTGTGACATTCAGATCTCTCAAGTCTTCTCTAAGCTTCTCCATGGCTTTCAAATAGTTTCTCGACTACTTTATCATTTCCCTCAGAGTCCTACCCATTAACCCCTTCTAACACACTATCCTATATATGTCTAGATTTAAGGCTTAAAGTTTCAACAAATATTTGCGATAAGGTCATGTTGCTTGATGCGTATTGCTTTAAGTTACAGTTGAGTCTAATGAAAATTGTGTAAACTTTACGGCTGACTGCAAATATTGAGGAAATGAGAAAATATCCCTTTTCCTTATATGACACCCAATGATCATTTAGCCTACTTTAATTAAACACAACCGGAGTATACTCTATTATGGTTTGTAAAGAAATTAGTAATGTGCATTTTTAACCATTTAATGCACCTTCCATTTTAAAATGTCTACTGGCTGAGTAGTAATAAAATCTCAATCATCGAGGATTCCATTTTGAGGCCCCCCTCTCAATTAAATGAAAACTGCTTTCCATCTATTATGAGAGTGCACAAACAGGTTAGAGTGAACATGTAATGTAATATGGCGCTAGGTTAGACTTTAAGTGCCACAATTACCACCCATCATCTCATTTGCATCTATACGATGTCGGTATACTGCCTAAAGGTATATGAATAGGCCCCTCACAAGAATAATGCTATACAAGGTTCCTGACATAAGCATTCCACAGTGACAACCAATAGTTAATGAATGTTATTGGGTACGGGTTTAGAAAGAAAGGTATGTCCTCCCCTGGGGCATTACAGGATAGTGTTCTATGAGAGATCATTGAGTGCAATGCCAAAAATATCCAAGACTGACACATCTCCAGTATATAATGAATAGAATAACCAGATTCTTTATATGATTTGATATCCACCGGAGAGATTAAGCACAAAAAACTATGGAGTGTTTTATGAACCTGAGAGATTTTAGCAGCAGCAGAGGCCAACGGGGGGTTAATGGCTTGACATGCATCTTGCCTGTGCTGTGAATATGGATGAATGATTTTGAAGCACTGATCACAGTGCCATTCTGAAACAGCAGGCCCATGACAGTTTGGTAGACTACACAGCTTTTACAACTGCATGGCTTATCTTGCACTTCTACTGGAATGTGTGTTTGCATAAATCAGGAACTGTACTGCAAGACGGAATGTCTTGCGCTGTCTGCAGTAGAGCACTAATTGCCTCAGTGTGTGACTTCTCTCTGTTTTTTTTGTAAATTGTCAAATGTTGGGCAATAGTACCTTGCCTCAAGTACTGCATTGCCTTGGAGCTGCTTGAGGTATTTCACATTCCTGTTAATTAAGATTATGTGAAATTTCAGAATGCTATACTGGCATCAGTCTCTTCTCTTGGTTTTAAGGTTGGCTCCTATAGATTTTAAGCCATGATACCTGAAGCTCTTTAACATTTAATCTTTGTTTTTCTTCATCTCCTTTTTTCTTTGGAGTTTGGAAGGGGTACTATAAGTATGCACTTCCTGAAGTCTATTTCAATATTTCAACACCCTGTAACCCTATCATTTATTCAATATAGCCACATATTTAAAGACTCAACACCTTTAGTAGAGCTAGTGCAGCTGTAGTCAGACTTGCTCTCAAAGGACATACTTTATTATATACTTTTATGCGAAGAGAAAGTTAATTGATCGGTACAAGCAAACGTGTCCTATAATCATAATGTCATAATGTATCCTTTATGCTTATTTTATAGCTACTATTAGCTGAGGCATTAATCTATGGGATATGGTGAGATATGTGTAAATAAGCCATAACCTTCCTGTGATGGTGCCTTTTTATAGTGCACTAGTTGCCTCGCTACTAAGCCCACATCAAGTGGGTAGGATAGTCGAGGGGCGTGTAAACAAAGGCCGGAACCAATTAACGATGGAAATTAGCCATAGGGTGGAACAGGAAATGCCAACAGCACAGCCAGCTGAGAAAGCCCTCGGGCTAGTTATGTTCAACAACACCAGGAGGCAGAACCTGAGCTTCTGGGGAAGTACCCCTTTATGGATTTACATGGTGATGCCATATAATATGGAGATGGACTGACGCCAGCTTGTCTTTGTAAAATCCTATATTTCAAGATGGCGGTATTCACTTAGATTTCTAGTAGAGTAAATAAAGGCCATCAAGGGTTGCTGCAAAGCAGTAAAGGTACAGAGGAAACCAGTTAAGTGCTATGAATGTGCCTCCTCTAAAGAAGAGGTTGAAGATGTCCCTTAAGGTTATAATCATAAGCATAGACATAGACAATAGTTGTCTCTTACCGACAGTAACAACCTCTCTATGTCTGTGATTTAATGAATCCACAAGAGATGACTATTAGATGAAGAGGAACCCAGTATTTAGTACTCTTTACCATTTTACTCTACATGTAATTCCCTGCTCAAAGAACTAGGGTTAAACAGACTCTCAGATATCCCAGCCACATTACCCTGGGGAGGAGAGGTTCTGTTAACTATGGTCACATGCACCTGTTACCAGCTCCCACTTTAGGTAGCACTATGCCCCGCCCTTCCAACTGCTCTAACCCTTATTACAGCCCTACATCCTGACATTGACAGGTCTCCATAGCAACCATGTCTTCACCATGATAAAAAAAGGAGGGCAAGGTATTTCCCTTCCACCGTACTCAACCTTATGTGTTACTGGTACATCATCACATTTTTGTTAAAATGACTGTGTTAAAAGAACTGCCTTTGATCATTGTGTAACATTACAGTCAATTGACAGAAAATTGAGATTAATGCATTTTCTTAGGGGTACTTTTTTATGTTAAAACCTATGAAGCAGTGTATTTCAGGTTTCCTATCGACATATATAGCATTTCATTTCTATTAACAAAGAATATTTGTAAAAGTAATCTGCTTGAGGAGAATTATTTTTAGACTCGCATTTCTGTTTCAGCTGTCAGTTTGGCAACCTGATACGGAAGCTCACTGTGTGACATCAACTGCACAATCAGACCTCTGAGATCTACTTCAAACAACTCCAGTTAGTTGTTCAACTATAGTATCTCTTCAAACTCAACTTTCATGAAACAAAGAAGCCTTTCTTTCATTTTATGTTATCTAAGAAATTCAAATTCAAATTTGAGTTGGTTAACCAGCATTAATAGCATTTTATACCTGCTCCTTTTCCGGATTGCACATAATTGAAGAATTGGTATGATGCATAAAAGCATTTAGTATCATGGTAACAAAGAACCACGAGCCAGGAGGATGAACCAGTAACCCTTAAGTGGTTAATTGATCCTGCCATATTGCTAAACTGTGGCCATATGGTACATTTGCAAAAAGCAGATAGTGCCAATACTACTATCCTCCCATTTTTTCCCAATGCTTATCATTTCACCACAACCCTTGCAGGTTTACATAGGCACCAATATTGTATGAATAGAGTTATGATTCACTATCATTTACAATTGAATTGATAATTAACTAATAGAAAAATCCATTACCCAGTGGACTGTTTTGTTTATCACTGTACTAAAAGTGAAGTAGATGTTATTATATCTTCCCTCAGCAGTTTGCTTGTCTAAAAGTGGCACTTTTAGACTCTAGTAGTCCTTCTATCAGTGTGGCTTCAACGGTTGGTAACCTGATATGGAAGCTTACTATGTGATATCTACTTCACATTCAGATCCCCCAGGTCTTTTCTAGACTTCTCCAGAGTTTTCTGTTAGTTTCTCATTTCCTTTACAGCCCTACCCAATCTTTCCTTCAGAAATCCAAACAAACAAACATGTAAGATAAATGAGGTTACTAGAAGACCAGTGGTTTCAAGTGATAGTTGACTTAAATGTGATTTTTTGACAATTTTGGCTGACTACAATCACAGAGATGATAATGCATCTTCAAATCGTCTAGCCTACTGCACTTAGATACAATAATGGTCCATTATGGATATCTGACTCATTCATGGATTTTAACCTTTTGGTGCCCAGAATTATTTGAAGATTTTACATTATTTCACAATTATATCACTTGGTTGATAAGCCCATGTGTTTTTTTGATCTTCCCTTTTGATATTGACTCTGTATTACATTTCCTGAATACTCATAACTCAGTAACAACTTTCAGTAAAGGACATGGAATTTACTGGTCAGGTTAGGTAACCATAGTTACCAAAACATTCCATTTGTTGTCTTTCGTAGTATTTAGTCTCTCTTGTATAATATATAGCCCCTCCCCATACATAATACATGCAATTCTGAGGTCTCATTCAAAGCTGATTCTGCATATATGTGTACTACGACTCAGGAGACATAATGTGATAGTAACAATGCATGGATTATCTCCATGGATAAGAACATTTCTTTCAGAATCTTATGGGAGTTTGGGACATTGGATGTACATGATCTAGCATAATATTGGTGGTCTGGTCTTAGCCCCATGGAGGGTGGCCCTCTAATGAATCACAAAATAGGACAGCTCATTTTAAAGTTTTAACTCCCTGTGAATGATTGTATTGTGATTGGGAGGTCATGGCCATTCTATAGAGGGTCTAACCTTGCAGATTGGACCAATAGAAGTATCTGGATGATAGTCTCCTTCAATATTATATGTATGAGCCCCATTTAAGCCCAAAACCGCGCATTAAAGAGAGGGGAATTTTTTTGAAGAGCACTCTCACCTCCTCAAAAGATAATCCTTCCCTTTATCACAGTGAACAAACAGCACACAGAGACCCTCTCATAACTATGACGTTGTATGGTGCTTGCTTAGGTGTTATACACCTCAAATGTTACCATCACCTTATTTACATCTACACAATGCCAGTATACCACCCAAAGGTACATAAATAGTCTAAGTATAACACATATGCCATACAAGGGCTTTGACATGAGCATTCCATAGTGACAGTCAATAGGACGTATTGGGGACTGAGTTGGGTCATCCCCTGGGTGTTACAGGACAGCTTATGAGATTGGTCAAAGTTTGGAGAAGAATATTAACTATGGCTTAATGCTTTTGGCTGTACTAAGTGAAATTTGATTTAATCCTTTCCCATAGAGTAATGGCCTTGGGCATGGAAAATATATCGAGTATTCCTTCAATGTGCATCTGAATATGTATGGGTGTGTTTACACAACTGAGCACTATGTCTTTCTGAACACATGTTTGTATACACCAGGACTGTGCTGCAAGGTTGAGCGTATGGTTCTGTCTGTGGTAGAGGAGTTAGTCCCTCAGTGTGTGTTTTTCCTCTGCTTTTTCTGTAGATTGTTGAATGTTTTGCATGTTAGCAGCCCTATACCTTAAGTATTGTATGGCCCTGGGGCAGCTGGAGGTATTTCACAATCATGTTGCTTAACATTATGTGAAGTGCTCTCCAGGAACATTATGTGAGGTGCTCTCCAGGAACACTGTACAACCGTCATATTGATGATTGGGTTTTAAATCAGTAGCCTAAATTCTATAGCATTCGGTATAGGAAATGCATAGAGGAAAGCATCGGTCAAACATCATGGTTATTAGAATCTTGGGTAGAAGAAAATTGCCTACATTTACATTATTTAGGTTTGAGAAGTTTCTAAATTATCTGCCAATTGTGTGTCATATAAAGCAATTTAAAGTATATGATATGATTGAGTTGAGACAAATGTGAATGAGCCTGCTGTGCTAAATCCTGTGATGATAGTTGGGAAAAGGTCCACACAAATATCATACCGTCCCTTAAACTCTCAATATACCACCTGGCAAACTCTGAGACTCAATGCTATTCTAAAAAGCTACTCAGGAATTCTGAAACTGCACAGCTAACTAGGGGGCATGGCCTAGGTATGTCTGGACAAAAGGCTGGTCTAGCCTCGGTCAGCTTGGTGGCCACAATGACATACTTGTGTCTTTATAGCAGAGCTTCCAGACATAATTTCAAACCGTGTGATATTAACCAAAACCTGCCTCTATGCATTCAGATGTTGTTATTTCCATATAATTATCTACTCCATCTTTGGACTGTAACCATAGTGATGATGCCAAGCTGACAGGAAGATAATGTGAATTTGGCAATTGACCATTTGTAAATTTTGCCTCACTGTTAAATGTCCATTGGAGTATGAACAAAGGAAATAAGATGCAGCAATACGCAGTGTCAGTTTTGCACTTTTCTATACATAAATACAATGGATAGGGTCATGATTATGGCATTTCCTTAGTGCCTTAAACATAACAGGTGGCATTTGATACATTGCTTGAGACCTTTCGGGAAGCATAAGCTTTCGGGAAGCTTATGCTTATGTGATTGATTCACATCTACCTTAAAGCGTACCAAATGTCATGCAATATGACTCCTGATTGGTCCAGGTTTCTTCAATGCATGGGTGTAGTATTACATGCATACAGGAAAGTAAGGAGAATAGCCCATTTCATGTGTTCCTCATCATGCCAATGGCCAGTAGTTTCGGCTGCGGGCCAGTAATTATTTCTAGATTTCCCTTAAAATTGGCCATTTGGCCAATAGAATATTTCAAAATACATTGCTCTATACTAGACTACTGTTAGTGTCTACCCCTGCCTCATGTCTTTCCTAGGAAAACCGTTTGAATGTATTGCTGCCTTGAAATATTCATATAAAAACTGCCATGGTGCAAATCACTGGGGAGCAATTAGGCTGTTCTATGAATCCTTTTATCTGCTGAGTGTGGGTGTGATGTGTATCAAAATTAATGTGGTCTGCTATGGAGGAAAGGCATCATAGTATAGTCTGATATTTATAAACACTTGAGGTAGGGCATGTATCCCAGAACTTAGGAAAATGTACCAAAAACCGGGTGGGGTATTCTCCAATGTTTGAAAATCGAAACACCATTCATCATTAAGTCTGTATAATACCAATTTGATATCATGGTCCATGGGCTATGGTACCCAACAATTGTGTGTCATGGGGCTTTTTTGAGTATAGGAAGGTACCTTTGAGGCGAAGAAACATTAAAAATATGATTTTTACCTAGGAGTCAACTTGGCTTCCTTAGACCATATAAACCCTGAAACATTTGGCCAAATTCTTTTTTTTTCTTGGGGAAGATGGGAAAGGCTTACTATTAGCCATCTTGCAAACAGTGTAGAACTGGTTCAGCTGGAGTTGGCTCTGGTTTATATCCTTCTCCAGCAGTTGAAATGAGCAGACCGGGTGCTTTATTCTGGCGGAAGGACTCATATAGGGTGGTGATCCCTCCCAGAGCTACTGGTCAACAGTCGGTATTATTGCAACATCCTTACAACAGTCAGGAGGAATCCCCGGCTCATATGGAAGGCAGTTATATTGGCTGAGGGGGTCTTGAATATGTATATATAGGCAACCACCCATTAGAGTATTACCATGCATGTAACATGCACCTCACACATATAAGACACATCCTGAGGTCAGGAGCATTATGTAAGACACACTTCAGACTTGATGATTTAGAACTAATTTAACTCACATGTCCGCCGCTATATAAACCACATCCCAACTTTTTCTTCTTCTGTAATGTGCACCAGGGCCCTGTTTCTATACTTTTCAAAAATGAATGGCACCATCCATGCCCACTAATGCAAAGCTAAAAGTGCAGATGGAGCAAAAACTGCTTTCTGTTTCTAAACTTGAGTTCTACTCTCCTGCTCTATTGACGAGAGCTGGCTAGGACAACTTAAGAAACACTAATGCAATGGTGCCATCCACCTCCAGTGTACCTCTCACTGGTATATCCTTAGGGCCTTCCACCTATTCATTTGTGCCTTATATCTTATGTGTAATCAATTGAAAAACATGGAACCTGTTTCTATAGTAGGCTGTGGATGGCACCATTTGCATTAGTGTTTCTTAAGTTGCTCTCTCCAAAATAGATTAGTTTGAGTTCTATCTGAGCTCATTTTAGCCAAATGCCTAAACCCAAATAAATAGAGCAAGAAGTGCCACTGTTTCTAAACCTTAGGATGTAGCTCAAACTGAGTCTCATCTGCTCCATTGATGAAGGCAAAATTGTTGCTTTTCAAACAATTCTTCCGCCAACTCTTATAGTTGGTCTGCACAACTTTAAATAAGTGAAATACACATGAAAACTTGGATGATTCATTTGATGATAGATGAGCTGAAATTCAAGGATTTTGATGGCACCATTGCATGAGTGTTTCTGAAGTTGTCCTATCCAGCTCTAGCCAATAGAGCATTAGAACAGAACTCAAGTTTAGAAACAGAAGCATGTTGTTGCTGGGTCTGCACTATTAGCTTTGCATAGGTAAACATGGATGGTGCCATTCAGGTACACAATCAGGGCTATAATGGCAGCAAAGTTGGTTAGAAAACAACAAATTTACTTCCACAAATAGAACAGATGGGACTCAGTTTGAGTTCTATCCAAAAGTTTAGAAACAGTGGCACTTCTTGCTCTATTCATTTGGATCTAGGCCCTTGGCTAACACAGGCTCAGATAGAACTCAAACTGAGCTATATTGGATAGAGCAACTTAAGAAACACTAATGCAAATGGTGCCATCCAAACCAACTATTGAAACAGGGCCCAGGGGCCCATCCTCACATATTAGCCCCATCCTATATGTGAGGATTAGTGGTTAACTATTGACGAAAAGTGACATGCTCATGGTGGTGTACATATTCAGAGTGTGTTAACTGAGCAGTAAGAGATTTTTATTAACCCTACGGTCAGCATAACTGGGCCATGCTATTAGAGACCACGAGTCCTTCTGCAATGTGCTATTATATATAGATTAGGAAATATTGATTTCAAACATGGGCTTTTGGATAATTAAAACCCCATTGATTTAATTTCTTAATCTGCTGTGCTATGAACCAATTAGACAACTATTATAATACTTTCCATTCCCCAAATGAAGTCTGCAACTAATAACTGGAGTTAAACCTAAATCAATACTTGAAATTCTGATTCTAAAAGATGCACCCAATTGCAAAAAAAAACATCATGCCAATTAATCCCTTCCCACGTCATCCCTACTTAAGGAGATGAAGACTTCTTGCTATGCCATCACCATACTGCCCTCTAATTACCAGTGATAGTTGACTAAGGGTTGCATTTTGAATTAATGTGCAACATTCATGTGTCTTCATCATGATGCGTGAATGCAGCACTGACACACTGATGTCTCACTGGTCCTGCATTTAAAGATTATGCTGACTCTATGATGTGAGTGAGTGGACTTAGTTTATTTAATCTGTACAAGATTAGGACCAGGTCCTCCCTTGCAAACATACAGTAGTGAATGAATGCAAGAATACATGTAATGCATGAAGATCATGTGCCAATGTGATGCTTGTAGGTTACTCACTATTGCCACATAGGTACAGGATGATGTCACACTGACATGAAGTCTGGGGGATTATACAGGCTTCATAGAGATATGTGTTAAGCTGTCCTCAAAGAGCAAGAAATGGGTCATGGTGGTGTAAACCCCCCCCCCCTCCACTCTAGACAGTGCATCATCAGAAGCAGTAAGTGAGGTGAGAAGGGGAGGGGTAACAGAACTGAGATGCCAACCCATGTCCGACAGCAGGAAATTGCCCGTGATGGGTCCCACTGCTGCTCGTCTGCTGTGCAGTAGTATCTTGTAGTGGTCTTGTATCCAATACTGGCAGCATAAATCAACATCTGGGCCCTATCAGGCCCTGCTTTGTTTGCACCACATGCTCTGTCCCCCACAGACCTCCCTCTTCCTCCGCAGGCAGTGCAGTCAGTGTTGTGCTTGAACACTTCATGGATGAACTCCACCACATTTCAGCATCTTATTTGACAGCTTAGTGACAGCTTCAAGCTGTACATTCTAGCTTAAGATACTATCCAAATCCACTGCGAAAATGTGCCACTAAAACCCTCGCACGTAACCTCCGAAACCATGCAACGATTGCATCATGCATGGTGAACTAAAGAATAATGCCCCTATGACTCTTGACGGTAGTAGCAAAGAGTGTACTGACCCTGGATGCATTATTGCCTCAAGCTTACTCCACTGGGATGATATACCCTGGCAGAATTGGCAATTCTGCACTGAAGTGGCAGCAAGTAGACTAGCTGCCACTGCATCCTAATGACTAGGACCATGTGCCTTATGCAGGCACCAAAGGTCTACACTAGCCGCAGATTGACTCTCTCTACCACAGGGCCAATGTCATTGATAATATCAGTGTCAGCTCTTGGCTATGTTCAATAAGCAAAACATCAAAGGGTGAACGATTTGGTATAGAAAATTGGGACATTGGGGTATCCTAGGAATACTGAGCTTGGTATTAACATCAGCATGACATGCAACAGACTAGTGGCTAATAAAGGCTTTGAATAGGGGAGGTGAGTTCTTTTCATCTCCATTGGTATTGAACTTGCAATCACCATGAACTATTGGTTATTGCTAAACAAATATGATATTCTGGTATAGATTTGAAAGTTTGTCGACCGCATGAATTGTTAATACAATCATTTAGAGAGGACTGTGCCTCTATCAAAGTTTCATAATATATTAAGTCACAACAGTGAGAGCAGACATCTGGTTTCCAACAATATGGCACCCCTATATGTAAAGCCATTTGGTTGGTTAAAAATTGCATGTATAATAGAGCATGAAATCAGTATACACATGTACCTGCATATTGCTTTAACATATTGTCTGAGACCTGGTTTCGCGAATTTGATGCATTTAAGTGGGGTGGTCTATGCACATATAGTAGATAATTTAATACCAGAATTGCACCTCTGCTATTGAAATAATTATAATGTCAACATTTGCCTGGGCAAATGTTGACATTATTCCCAAAAGCTGAGAAGGCTACTTCAGGCCTCCCAAAAGCTGAGAAGGCTACTTCAGGCCTTAAAAAAATAAAAAATATGTTTTGCTTCCAGTTACCTGACCGACCCTAGGAAAACAGGGCAAAAAGAAACTTTTTTTTTTTATTTTGAATAATTTTGTCTCATTTATTTCATATTTCAAAGACTTTTTTCATCTATGTCCTGTATTTGTATTCTTCCCCTCTCTCACAGTTGTCATTTTTCCGGTCCATTATTTTACAATGAAATCAAATAATTTGATAGTCCATTGATATGTGCCCTAACATTTCCTATATGAATGTAAAAAAAAAATTTAAAAAAAAGAAATCCGACCTACCGACCCTAGCTTTTCAAGTCATGTAACTGGAAACGAACCTTAATTTGTTTTAGCCCCATGGCAAGAGATGATATTATTGCATTATTTAGTTTGTTAGACCTATTCTACTTTGCAGGACTTAATTGGTTATATGGGTGGTCATGTGATATATTGTTGGTTTAATGTGAATGTACATAGGGGCCCATTGTCATCCCATACAAGATGTCATTCTGTGTGTATGTACATGCACTGGATGACCCATATGTATGTATACATGTTAATCATTGCTGTCATGTGATGGCTGAATCACTCATCTCCCTCTCTTTCAACACTGTACCCTTGTATTGAGAGAGGCTTAGGTGAATAGGTTATAGATGACATATAGCCTACATGAGAACATATCAGTTGGTGTATTAGCAGTAATCATGTGATGGTTACATTGATCAACTATATCCATATGTGTAGTAACTGCTGGAAAGCAGTATCATAAGTATCAGCTTTGAATAGGGAACCATTTTCATCTGTCAAAAGAAATGTTGGCTTTTCACTAATTTTACTTACATACAACTGCTTATTCAAAGATTTCAATATCTACCTTGGACCAGCTAGGGTACAATATGGACCTGTGATATTCTTCTCATTATATTTTAGGTGATAATCTGATGCAATTAAATGCATTTATGAGGCGTACTGGTCTTAGTACCACTTGCAAAAAATAACCTTTTGCAGATGTTCCTCTAGCCCAACAGTCAATTCGGGAGTATACACGTTTAATAGAAATAAACAATATGGTCAGAGTCAATGCTAATGCCATGACTCCAGTATTGGCACAAACAAATATGCATCACTAGCAGTGACCTTAAAGCATGGTGAGGCCCCATCGGATCTATATGGGTGCCAGGAGGTACTGCTAGTCTCTACAGTTGTCTCTTTGCTTAGTCTCCTGGCATGTCAACAATGACCTGGGGCAAAGGATAGTGCCCAGGAGTAGGGCTGGGGACAACTGGTGGCAAACACCTAAGTATCACCATTCCAGCCAGCCAACCTTTGACCTCCAAAGTGATTTCACTCATGTAGGAGATCCTATTCTGCATCCATGCTTATATTATAGAACAGGAGGTTCTTTCAATACAGCTTAACTCCGCAATGTTAACAGAAGTAATACCTAGACCAGCATGTTTTTCTTACTGACTTGCCTGCAGGTATAAAATTAATCTAAAGTCTAAAGTGTTTCCAAATAGTGTTAGGAGAGGGCAACAGATCTTTAACACTGGTTCACTTTAGAATACAAAGTAGGCACACCGTTACATTATCTATGTGGTAGGGTCAATGCTTGCACAAGCCCCAATGCTAGTGTGTACCACCTCCTGTTAATGCTTTAGCAGCTTGCAGTACAAGTAGTCATATATGACTTACATGGCTCATGGCTTATAACCACCACACAGCAGAAGTCCCACTGAGTTCGCTCAATTGAATAATATCAGGGAAATGCACCATCATCATCAAACCAGTCAGATCAATACATCCTCCTTTTGGACTAGATTACCAAGCAGATTATATAAGGCAAAATAAAATCTGTCAGCATGTAAGAAGTGGCTCATTCTGAACACGTAGGAGCAAATGAATTGCATAGGGTCATTAGGGTCATACCACAAGAGTCAGGGAAATCATGGAACATATCTTGGCCCGTTAAAGGATACCCTAAATGATGGATGAGACGCATCAAAATCCTCCTCCGTTTTGTGCCAAGAGAAAATTGATGCTCACAAGTAAAGGTATCCTATTTATCATGATGTTATAATGTGTCCTTTATGCTTGTTTTACAACAAATAATATTTGCTGAGTAATTAATCTATGGGATATGGTGAGATCTTTGTAAATTAGCCATCACTCTCCTGTGATGGTACCTTTTTATGTATCACTACTTGCCTTGCTACTAAGCCCATATTAAGTAGGTAGGATAGTGGAGTGGTGTGCAAACTGTGGCCGGTACCAATTACAGATGGAAATTGGCCATACAGCAGAACAGGAAATGCCAGCAGGAGAGCCAGCTGAGAAAACCCTGTGACTAGTTATGTTTAGCAGCATCAGGAGTAACATGGTATCATGTCTGCTTTTATAGATTTACACAGTCTCCGAACATACTCTCATATCAAAATAGATTGATGCCATCTTGCATATGCAAAATCCTATGTTTCATTATGGTGGCATTCAGCTAGACTTTCTAGAAAACTATTTGGGTATAAGATGTGACTGTGAAGCAACACAAACACAAATGACATCAGCAAAGTGCTACTTATGTGCCATCCTTAAAGAAGAGTTTGAACATGTCCCTGATATAGTGTATCCCATCATATAAGCGGCGCTGGTAGGTACACTTGTCTTCTTAACAGGTCCTTCCTGGCAGTTAATCAGTCTAATAGAATATTATAGAAGCCCAGTGCTCAGCACTCTGTACCTGCACCTCTGCCAGATACAGGTAGGCCCAGATCACATTCTCACTATAGCTCTATCCCCCATCCTTCCAACTGCTCGGACCCTTATTACATCTTTACAGTCTGGTCTTGGCAGGTCTCGATGGCAACCAAATCTTCACTGGGATAAAAAGGGAGGGGAAGGTGTTTCTGATCCACCTTCCTCCATCTTACTTATAATTGCATATCTTACCTTCATTGTTACAAGGACCATGTTAAAGGATTAGTCATTGTGTAACATGTAGTTAACTGACAGAAAATTGAGATTCATGCATTAAATTGACCCTCACATATTGCAGCTCTGTTACCCTCCACATAAGTAGCTTCTTACTCATTACTGTTCACTTGTACCTGTTGCTTCTGCCAGAAGCAGATAATGCAACATCAGGTTATTAGTTTAACATTATTCACTATCGTCCCAATATCCCTGACACTTATTATTTCATTACACTCCATAGCAACAGAGAATACTATTCTTTATTCTGCATCCCTTTTTGTCTACATCGTTTTCTGTAATAGGCATGATTAACCTATAAAGATTTATTTTATTATTGGCTGAATCAAATTGTAATTAACTATCATAAATTCACCTTTGAACTAATATCTTTAAGTAATAGAAAAGTCCATAACATAAACTGGAGCTGCACTACATTTCATATCTCCTCTCAGAAGCACAGGATGTTTGTCTCAAAGTGACATTTTTAGACTTTAGTAGTTGACAACCAACTTTTCTGCAATCAGTGTGGCTTCGGTGGTTGGCGACCTGATATGGAAGCTCACCATGTGCTATCTACTTCACATTCAGATCTCCCAGGCCTTCTTGATACCTCTCCAGATTTTCTTACGGTTTCCCAACTACAATATCATTTCTGTCAAAGCCCTAACTAATCTTTTATGAAATGCAAGATTTACAACTTGAAATGCCTAACAAACATGTGACCTAGGATCAGGTTACTAGAAGACCAGTGATTGCAAGTAGTAACTTAGTAATATCTGAATTTTCTGACAATTGTGGCCAGCTACAATTACCGAGAAGATGATGCTTAATCTGCAGAATGTTTTGCCTACTGCAATTAAACAGAAAAATGGGCCATTCTGGATATTTGACTCATTCATGGGTTACAATGCTGGTAATGTACACTTTTGATGAGTCTTCCATTTTCAAATACTTGTTGGCTACACATTAATAACCACCTCATTTACATACACACAAAGCCGGTACATAAATAGGTCGCACACACACACACACATATATATATATATATATATATATATATATATATATATATATATATATATATGGTATACAAGGGTGTTGACATGAGAATTCCATACAGACAGTCAGCAGTTAATGAGAGATATTGAGCCAGATATTGGGGACTGGTTTGGAAAGATATGCCCTCCCCTAGGGTGTTACATGGTAGCCAGACACAACAGATAGATCTCATAGCATTGGCAAAGTTTGGACAACAACTAATGTGTAGGCCTATGCCTTTATGCTCTGGACTGTACTAAGTGCAATTTGATTTAATCCTTTCCTCATAGAGTAATGGCTTGAAAATTGAATGATGACAGAGGCCTACTGGCGGTGAACAACTTGACAAGCATCTGAATGTGTGGGAGTGCTTTCACAGAACTGAGCACTGTGCTATTCTGAAACAGCAGGCCCAGGAGGGTTTGGTAGAGGACACAGCTTTTACAATTGCATGGCTGACCTTGCACTTCTACAGGGAATTCGTGTTTGCATAAATCAGGAACTGTACTGCAAAGCTGAAGGTCTGGCTTTGTCTACATTAGAGAGGAGTGGCGGACTACGTCAACTTTCCTCTGCTTTTTTTTTGTAGGTTGTTGAATGTTGTACAGTTAGCATATCTTAAGCAGTATATGGTCCTGGAGCAGCTGCAGGCATTTCACATCCATGTTGACTGACAATATGTGAAGTGCTCTCCAGGTACACTGTGCAATGTTCAGCTTGCTCGCCCGTCATACTGATGGTTAGGTTTTAAAACAGTGGCATTAGTTTTTACTGATCAATAGCATTTTGCCCTCTACAGAAAGGTAGGTCAGCTTGGTGGCTATATGGGGCACACGCCATAAAGTCTAAGCCGAGCTGAATTTTTAGGCACATTTTAAAGCATGTTAGTTTTAGTAAAACTTGCCTGGACCTATTCAGATGTCACTATTATCATATTGTTATAAATCCTCTCTGATAACCTGTTTAGGCCTATATGTTCTATCAATCTCACAAACATCAGTGAGATCAATTTTAACACATCTGTTTGGGCTGTAGCACACTCAATGTGGTCTACATATAAGCAGTCCAGTTAACAGAAAGATTAGTTCAATGTTGGCAATTGACTGATCAACATCCATCAAACATTTGTAAATGTTGCCTCATGGCTACACATACTCATCGGAGTAAGAACATAGAAAATAAAGGGCAGCAATAATAAGCTGTGTCAGTTCTGCAGCTCTGTCTATGCATGAATACTATGGTGATGGTCATTATAATGGTATTTCCTTGATGTCTTTCACATAACAGGTGGCATTTGATATATTGGAGGAGTCCTTTTGTGATGCTCATGCTGCAATTATTGTTTCACATCTACCTTAATGCTTACCAAAATGTAATGCAATATGACTCCTGATTGGCCCAATTTTCTTTAAGACATATATCTTGTACATTCATGACAAAGGTATGGCATGTTTTAAAGCAGGAGAGCATGAAGTATAGGCGATTAGGAGGTACCCAGTTTATCCTTTCCAGTTGCCTGCTTACACATCATACCTTTTCTTGTTCATTATTCTCACTATTGTTAACTATGTTAGCACAATGTACCTCCATTTCTCTCAATAGACTTGTTGGTTATGCATTTGTGTATCATGCTATCACTATTCCTTCTCTATCCCTTTTGTGTCTTCTTATAAGTGTAAAACTACATTTCCTGGGAGAACCATTTGAATGTATCACTGCCTTTGAAATATTCATATAAAAACTGCCTTAGCAAAACTCACTGATGAGCAATTAGGCTGTGGCTTGTATCCTTTTATCTACTGAGTGTGGGTGTGCTGAATATTGGCGGTGGTCTGCCATGGAAGGACGGCCTTATCATATTGGCCTCTATAAATGCTGAGCCCTTGAATAGATGCATGTTTTCTATAAGCAGAACTTATGACAATGGAATATATTAGAAACAGGGTGGGGCACTCTCCAATGAAAGTACCCTTGATCTTTAAGTCTGTTATGTTTCAATTTGATATAACGACCCAATTAGGCAATGGTGCATAATAATTGTTTTATTTGGCTTTGCTTTAGCATACAAATATACAATTGAGTTATTGAAAATACTGTTTTTAAGAAAGTTGAAATGAACAGACTAGGTGCTTCATTCTGGTTGAAGGATCCATAAAGGGTGGTGATCCCTCCCAGAGCTACTGGCCTTCAGTCAGTTTTATTGCAGCATTAACACAACAGTCACATCTAGGAGGAATCCCCGGCTCATATGGAAGGCAGTTATATTGGGTGACAGGGTGGTGAATATAGGGAACCAAACACTGCCATCACACTCTGTGTATAACAGTCTTTTATAAGCTGCATTATGCATATATATATATATATATATATATATATATATATATATATATATATATATATATATATATACAGACCCTGATTTCTGGAGGCCATTCCTTAACATAATACTACTTCACCCTGCAAGTCTGAGCAAAATTCCTATAGGAATAGCATTGGGATAGAAAGTAGTAGAGTATCGTAATACCTTAGAAATGAGCTCCACGAAGATGAAAATGACGCTGGATACTTTAGTACTTCTCTAATTTAACCTCCCCTTCTCGGCTTATGATGCACAGCTCTAACTTGTTCTGCTACCATGAGTCGCACCAGGTGTCCAACCATTTTGTGAAAGCTGTGTCTTATACAAAAGGTTTATAAATGATATTGTATTTTACTTGAGTACCAATTATACGGCATGGTAAGTACCGTGTGTGTCAACAGAACAGTAACAGGTCTTCATTTACTGTCACCTTCAATTTAGAAGAACCTTACACTCTACATCATTCAGCATCAGGATATTGATACCCAATGGATCTTCTGCAATTCGATTTTTTTAAGTGAAAGTATTTGGTATCCTATTTTTTTTGTCCTGCTTTAACTCATGGAGTAATGTTTGTCAAAACAATTTAATCATAATTATGCTGTGAACTATTTGTAACATTTCCTTATAATGCTAGGTCAGTCGGTCCTTCTTGTCTTTTATTTTCAGGCCTCCATTCAAGAGATCCTAGTTGTAAATTATGCCAATGACTTTTCATGCCAGGAAACCTATGACATTGACCCAAGGGTTTCTCATTCTACAGTAAAAGGTGAAATTAATTATTCCGGCAATCTCGACATTGCTCTAGACACAATTGCAACCATGGAAAGAGGTACTAACTTCTAGATTGACTGCATAGTATCCTGAGGATCTGATTTCTTAATCACATCATTTAAATAGAGAGCTATTGCCCGTTGTATATGACTTTGCTTTCCCTATTTGTAGCCTGCTACCCAAAGCTCAAGCCAAACAGAAATCAATGCTTTCAATATTGATTGAAAAGATGCACTGAAAAAAAACATCATACTTATCAATCCCTTCTCACACCACCCTTACTTAAGGAGATGAGGGACTATTGCTATGCCATCATCATACTGCCCTATAATCATCAACAATAACCCCCTAAGGGTTGCATTTTGATTGACAATGTTACACCCATCTCTTGTCATGGTGCATGAGGGCAGCCTTGGTTCATTTATGCTGCATCCATAGATCATTCAAACTCTATGGTGTTGATGTACTCTGAATGCTTACATAATGCACCAATGCAATGCTGGTGAATTACTCACAAATGCCGCATCTAGGTGCAGTTCAGTTATATATCAATATTAAGTCTGGTGGATTATGAGGCCTATGAATCATTGGTTCCACTGTAAATTAATTGGGCCATTTTTGATAACCCAATCCATAATCCGTTTTTTTCCCTACACTTTTGCAATATGAAAAATTGGTAGATTTTGCAACATTTTGCCTGACCGACAGCAGCGGAACCAACACTTAAAAGGGATAATAAAATTGGAGACAAACTGGTGTTTTCAACTGTCCACAAAGAGCTAGAAATGGGTAATGGTGGTGCTAACCTCCCTCACTCTAAACAGTGCATCATCAGAGGCAGTAAGTGAGGTAAGATGGGTGGGGGGTAACAGAACTGATGCCAACCCATGTCCGACAGCAGGAAATTGCCCGTGATGAGTCCCACTGCTGCTCGTCTGCTGTGCAGTAGTATCTTGTGGTGGTCTTGAATCGAATACTGGCAGCATATATCAACATCTGGGCCCTATTAGGCCCTCCTTTGTTTGCAACACATGCTCAGTCCCCCATATACCTCCCCCCCCCTCTCTGCACGGCAGTGTAGTGATTTATAGTGAAACTGTAGGTAGATCTACTGCATGCATTTTGTTATATGATAAACCAGTTTAGTAGCAGTTTTGGTGCGTATTCTGACCATGGATGCATTCTTGCATCAAGCCAATCACACTTGGTTGATACACCCTGGCACAATGCTGCAATGCAATGGCGACAAGTAGACTAGCCGACAATTGATAATTGATCTTGATGACAAATACCACATGGCTTATGCAGGTCACAAAGGTCAGTACTAGCAGCAAATTGACTCCCTCTGCCATGGGGACAATGTCATCGATAATAGTATTCTCAGCTCTTGCCTATGTTCAAAAAGCACAACATCAAAGCACTGAACAAATTGAGTAAAAGCAGAACAATTTAGTATAGAAATAAACATGTGGGTGTCCCAGGAATACTGAACATGGTAATGCCATCGGCACAAGTACACAAGAGTGGCTGATAAAAGATTTTGAATAGGGTAGGTGGATGTCATTGGATATTCATTCCCTAGGGCAGCTATATTTTGTATGAACACAATACAGGTTTCTCCAAGAAGTTCTGATCTGGTATTCCTTGCTGTAAAGTAGATGAAAATGGGTCCTTATTAAAAAAAAAACAATGAATTAGGTCTGTTCCTCTCTATCAGTTTGGTCTTTGCAATCACTGAGGCTGATTAACTGCCATTGACAGTTAATAGCCACCAGGTATGAGGAGAACAAAGGCATCTAGCATAGAATGTGGATTTTGTCACTGAAGGAATATATGGAATAGATAAATCATTGAAGGTTTGTCACCTGCATGATTTGTTAACTCAATTATTTAGAGAGGGCCCAGAGGACTCTGCTGCCTCTATCATAGTTGCATAATATATTAAGTCACAGCAGCAAGAGCAGACATCTGGTCTCCAAAAGACCTTTAAATATCGCATCTATAATAAAGCATGAAATCTGTATAACGTGTACCTGCATGATGCTTAAATACATGGCTTGTGGTCATAATGATGAGTTTAGTCACCGGTGCTTCATTTATGGATCATGTTGACTGTATCCAGTGTTTGGAACTGTCAATTGGTTGACATGATGCACTCCTGCAAACCTGGTGAGTTCAATCTTCAGAGCTGCATGATTGCATCATGGCAAAAAATGAGCTTAATGCATTTTCTAAGTTGTTAGACTCAGCTAAAGGATTACACGGATGACCGTTGCATGCGCCGCGTTTATATTGTTAGTTTAATGTGAATGCACATAGGGGACCATTTTCCAAGATGACATTCTGTGCACACACATGAATATGTGAGGTACACTGGATGACCCTTGTAAATGTTAATCATTGTTGTCATGTGTCCCTCTCTAGCAATACCGTACCCTGGAGAGGGGTTTAGGCCAAGAGGCATTGGCATGAGCCAGAAAATATCAAGTGGTCTTTTATCAGTATTTGTGTTGATGAGGACATTGATCAATCATATATGCATGGTCAATACTGCTGGCTATTAGTGATATAAGTATCAGCTTTGGATAGGGATCCATTTTTGAACATATTTCAATAGAATTGTGGGTTTTTCAGTAATACTCATTTTACATCACTGCTTATTTCAGGGTTTTAACATGTACCTTTGACCTGATAATGTTCAATATGAACCTCTAATGCATTTACTGGGGGAATTGGTCTTAGTTCCCCTTGAAATGTGCACCCTTTTAGCAGCTGCTCTTCTTGCCCACTAGTCAGTTTGTGAGTCTAGAAGGTTAATAGAAAGTCAACAGCACGGTCACAGTCAAAGCTAAAGCATTAACTACAGTATCGGCAAAAAGAGATTTGCATCATACCCAATGGCCTTAACCCTTTAAGGGCAGAGCAAAAATTGTTGCCCTGGCCATGGGGACGGCCTCTGAAAAAAGTTTATTTCCTAGAGGACGAGCCTATTTTCAATTCCTATACTAATCCTATATAACGGGCGTCGACTATAGTCGACGCTAGGCCTGCCATGGTGTCAACTATAGTCGATGCTAGGCCTACCATGGTGTCGACTATAGTCGATGCTAGCCCTCAATGGGTTAAAGGATGGAGGAACTCCTAGCCTCTACCGTTGTCTCTTTGCTTAGTCTACTGGCATGTCAACAATGGCATGGGCAATGGTTAGTGGCAACTGCAGCCAGCCTTTGACCTCAAAAATGGTTTCTCTCATGCAGGAGATCCTAGCATGCTGTTTTGGTGATTTGCCCTAAGCTGTAAGATTAGTCTCCAAAGTTAGAGGACAGTGCTTAGAGAGGGCAACATATCACTTAACACTGGTCCACTTGAGAATACAAATCAGGCACACAGGAACACTGCACTATCTATATCATTGAATCGCAGTCAATTAAATACTACCACAACCCACAGTTCTATTTGAAAACTAACACCGACCCCTGTATCACTGCAGCTTTAGGTTGGTAACAATTTGTATTCTTTATGGTGCTAAATTTGCTAGATGTAAGATGATGTATGGTGAAAAATTGTTTTGAATAGCATGAACTTCAAATCCAGGATAACATAACTTAAGTGTTTAAAACTCATGGCCTTTTATGTCTTTCATTATTATACTCATTTGAAGTATTGTCCTAGAACTTCAGAATGATTCTTACAGTCATCTGGGAGGCATTTAAAGATTGTTTATTAAACAACTCCAAAAACGGATATGGGTGCAATCCAAAATTGCACTACGATTGTTGAGAGATTACATTTAGGCGATTTGCATGTAATGAAAGATGGTAACATTATTATTGTAATTACATTTTACATCATTTACAAACGATGATTTCAGGTACAAGAATTTTAATTCCGTCAAACAGCTGCTGCTTAAATACATTGCTGTTTAAATAAGCAATCATTTTCTTCGTGTCTGCTGGAAAATAGTACATGTTGAAGGAATTAAATATTTCATTTCTCGCGGAAAATGAAATAAGTTATCTTAATTGAAAACATTGATGCGTGTTTGAATGCTACACACCAATACAGAACTATGAACAATATTCAGAATCACTGGGAAAAATATCATCAGGATTAAAAAAAAATAATTTTCTTGAACAAAAATAACCAAATTAAGAAGTTAGGTATTCTAACTATAATATCAATTAGAAGCAATGGAGAATATCATATTGCGATTTTAATAGCGGTTAGAGAGAACTAGTTGAATTAAGAAAAACCTTCTTCACTATTGATTATAAAGAACTTTAGAATTGAGAGGGTAGGGATACATACAGAACTTTTATATTCGATACAATTAGCAAATCTGGAGCCATAGTGCAGACGGTAATGGCCTCTTTTAACTTGGCATTATGGTGTGCTCCTGAAACTTTATTACTTTGGATTTCTCCTTTTTCTTTGAAGCATGTGTCTAGACATAAAGACATGTCATGAAGCTATTTATGCAATGTTTCCTCAGTTCTATATGCATGACACAAAGTTGCATGAGGAGACTTCAACCCTACTTCATATCACTCAACCCGATGCTTTGGTTCCCAAGGGGTCATTTGCTCTCGCATGTTCTTTTTCAAAGCGAGTCCCTTTAGGGCACACAACCATCATTCACACTAAACTGTGGTATGATTTTTCACTTTCATCACATCCGATTTCTCTGCTTTGTCTACAGCTTAGAGGATCCAATTTAGACAGTGCTTCATACAAATAGAAAATGTAAATCACACTTTTGCTACACTACTCTCAAACTGCCACATGCAAACCGACCTCTCTCTGTACTATTTATATCCTTCAATACTGGTTAAAGGATAGTGCCTATACAACCTGGTATGCTCAAAATATGTATACTCTATTCAATACTATGTACTGGAACTGATACCCTTATCTGTTCCTCTCTCCTCTAGCACTCTCTTTCTGTCTCTCTCTGTCTCTCTGTATCTTTCTCTGTCTCTCTCTCCCTCTGTCCCCCTCCCTCTCTCTCTCTCTCTCTCTCTCTCTCTCTCTCTCTCTCTCTCTCTCAGTTGCTGTGTCTCTGTCTCAGTTTCTGTATATCTCTTTTTCTTTCTCATTTCCTGTGTCTCCTGTATCTTTCCCCTTTTCTCTCCCCATCACCCTTCCTCCAACCTCTGCTATTCCTACATACAGGCTTGAATTCCTTAATTATAAGACCCACTATATACTTATACTCATCAATTACATTTCTAGATATATCCTTTGAACTTTTAGAGACCTTCAGACTGATCATCCACATCCACATTATCTTTAGCCCTCTAAGGTCATGAGGATCAATACCTGTGGACCAGCATTAAAATACCACTCATCCTTTAAAGGAAACTGATATTTGAATAACTTGGCAATGCAGAGATGGGGTGACAAGACTGGAATCATAAGCTTACAATCTTAAGGGTAAAGTGACATAGACTATAGCAACTCATGACTCATGATGCAATTGCTTTTCTATTGTTGGATTATGATACGGTGTTGTCATGCATGAAAGATGATATATTGCCTCCCATGTCTATGTGTTGATATTGTGTATGCATGAGTCGGAAATGTGATCTACATCATGCCTACAGAGGATGTTCATGTGAGTTATTTCAAATTGGGGACTAAAGGGACCTAATTTGGTTCTCAAAGAACTATTGCAAATCAACCCTCAAGATAAGGTCCAAAAAATAATACTCCGTTTATTAATGAATAGCAAGTTAGAAATAAAAATCAGGCTGTGATTGTTTATAAGCAGAAAAAAAAACACATCAGGTTCAAAACATTTTTCATAATTAGCTTTTATTAAAGATGTAAAAGGACATGTTTCTGCTCATTTATCAATGTTTCAACGTCGGTCAATCTGGAATTGGGATAATTATCTTATTAGAAGCAAAATCTACTATTTTTAACTAGCAGTCAACCTGTCATCAGTTCTGTTACAATGAGGGGATCAGTTTTGACTACAATGCTTTGACAACACTTACAAGCTAGTCTTTTTCACTTTGATATTAGATAACATGATATGTTAGTAATCTCAAATTGATAAGCAAACACTGTGTACATGTGTACTGAATGAACTGGAAGATATAATATGCAGAGGGGAGATAAAAAATACCTTTAGCTTAAGGACAAGGGCTCGAGTTGACCAAAAAAATAATTGACAAAGGATTTCCTTGTAACTTGAAATATGTGTTCCTTACATTATGTGTAATTGAAATGTGGAATAAAAAGTTGGGGTAGCAACGCTATTTTTTTTTCAGTACTAACCATCTTTTGTAGGGTGCTTTAGCATTGAGTCCAATGGGCTGAAAGCTAGACATCTTGGATTTTGCAGGAACTTTACGAATAATTCCCAAACTGGAAAAACAATATTTGTCAAAAACTACAATTATGTCCATTCACATGTCTTTATCAAGATAGAAATGTAAAACCATATGGTATCAACACTACTTTTTCCACAAGATGAGTGTGTATGCAAGGGGGTGGGGAATGCCGATGCATAAGCCTATGGACCACAGCCAGAGGGGGGGTAGAGGGGGGTTTGTAGTCTTTTGGCAAAGTTTCTTTAAACTTGATAAAAATGCACATTTATATTTCTAGACATAACTTTTAAACTCATAATGATAGAAACTTGCTTCAAAAAATGGCTCTTATTGAGAGGAATGCAGTAGTTACCAATATGGTCGCTAGGTGACTGCCGCTCTTGTCCTTAAGTGTTATTTTGTCTTATCTTCTTCCTGAGCAAGCAATAGAGCAACTGAGAAGGAACCATTTAACTTATCATAGCTGCTTGGTATAATAATGAATCCCAATGTTCCTTACGATGCATGAATGCAGTGCTGCAGAGCTTCCTCACCAGGGATGCATTCGTACATCCTACCAAATATGTACATGTACATACTCCCCAAGAGCTGGATTGGTGCTTGAATGTTGCCCTCAACAGGGTTACTCAGCAAAGCAGCATTGCTGCATTTCAACAACAGATGGGAAAAATACATTGACCAAGTGTGCACAGAAGGTGGAATAAATGTTGAAAGCATTGGTCAAAAGTCTTTTTAGCATCGATTCTATATGTTGTACTAGGACTGCAGTATGGAACCATTAAAGGGTTCACAAGCTCTAGACAGGAACAAACCTTACTCCAGGGACCTATCTATACCCCTGAGTGGTATTACTGTCTTAGGAGGCAGATACTATGATGAAGTGATGTGAAGGACCTGATGGCTATGTCTACAAAATGAATGAAACATAAACTTGGGAGACAAATTGCATTCTTCCTTTATAATGAAAATATAGGTTTTGACAAAAATATGCAAATCTATGGAGGTTTGAGCTCAATAGCATTAGTGTTAGAATTTTGCGATTGTTTTATTCCGTCTTCCGTTGTCTTTATCTATTGTCTAAAGCTGAGGGATGACAGATATCAAGAACATCCAACCTTCCCAATGTTAGTTTGGACCCAGTCTCGAATGCAATAAGGAGCAATGTTGGTGCATTCTTTATGTTGTTATCACCCTAAGATTAATTTCTTAATGCACTATGATTGCCCCCAGCCCTATGACTTGAGATATCATTGCTATTCTTATGGGAATATTTGTGTGACATGGAGGGTGCACCTGTTGTATATTGGGAGATGGCCTAACTTTCTCCTTCCTAAATGGCTGCTAGGATTTCGAAAACTAAAAATAGTTAGGTATACACACAGAACAGCTGATATAAATATTTATATGTGCTCACCTGTGATGATCTTAAAATGGGGGTCATTGTGCCAAAACAGGGTATCAAATGAAAGGTAAGTAGCTTTGCTACAGTGTGAGCCCCATGGGGCACACACAGTAGATCAGCTCCTTTTAAAGATGTTGTGCTCACCCCTTTTGTTCTAGGCGAGCCACCATTTCACTCCACACATATTGAGTGATTTGTAGCTGTCATGGAAAGTCACTAAAAGAGGCTTCTTTAAATATTAACATTTGCTGGAGGATCAAGATTAGATTTCTGACGCATGCATACACAATCTAGATGACTACTGGGAAAGGGGGCCTTATTGTGTCATATATGAACAAATGGGCATGGATAGCAATATATCACCCTTTATGAGTGAAGTATTATATCATGATCCAACACACGAAGGGCACCACCCAGCAATACCACAGACATTCAAATATAGAGGCTAGTGCCCAAAGTATGGTTACAAAATATCCACCTGCCCTGCCTACATGCCCGGTATGCATAGCGGGTCACTGTTACTAAGCACTTCTTTTTGGTGGTGCTAAGCCTCATAAATTTTTCCACCTACCTGGCATTCCTTAGCTTCCTTAGTGTAATCCATACTGACAAGGCTATAGAGCAGAGGTGGGCATGTGGCGGTCAGCCAGCCATTAGTGCTGAGGTAAAGGCTTCAGATAGATGGGAAGTTCAATGGAGACGGGCCTTTAGTGGCTACAGAGATCAGCAGCTGCAGGACTAACCCTAAAAGGGCAGATAATGCTTTGGTGCACCATGCTTATCCTGATGCATAAATGCAGCCCTGGTGAGTAATAAGACAGTGCTATGGTAATACATTATGCCAAGTCTGTGAGGTTCACTCATCCCCGAATGGATGGCATGATGCTCCAATGGATTGATGTCCTAATGAATAAGCAAAATAAAAACTATGCATCATATGATTTTTAAAGTGCTCAAGTCTGCTATCCATGCCAGTCTTTGCTGTTGCAATAGGCAGAAACCTCTGAGCAATGCCCGCAGAAGGGCCCTCTTTTACATAATTTATTAATGCAGAGATAAGAAGATCACACAAAACCAAACACAGTCAGTTTCATATTGAGAACAGTTTATTTCTTAGACATTTGATGAGTATGATAATTGATGTTACATTTTGGTGTTATGTTGTTGATGATCTTATGGTGTGACGTTTCGTAGTAATTAATACCACTTCATCAGTTTATGTTTCATTAATATAAGCAGTATAACTCATCAAGCTTTCCAACCCTTGGCTAACAACCCAAACACCCCTTACACACAAGCCCTTATATCTCCCACTCCTCTCTGGCTAGAAAGCAATGCAATATGCAGGAGAGAAATACAAGTGGTTGTACTGATGATTACATTTATAAAGCACAGATGGGCAACACTGCTGCTAGAGAGTATAAATGGTTTTCCCCTACTGGAGTAGTAGTATCTACTATGGGAGTGTGTGGTAAACATTAAGCTAGGATAGGGAGGGCGGGTAATGCGCACCAAGGTATGTGGATATAAGTCGAGAGACCCTACAACTGCTATGCAGTAAAGCCTAGGTTTGGCATGGTTTTGACCTGAGCAATATAAGTCATAATATATTAAGAAATGATTTTTAAGAAATAGCCTCATAAATTCGATGTAATGAACCATTTCACCACCCAGTGTTTGTTAATCTCGACCCCCCTATGCCACCAATCAGTAGAGAAATCTGATATTTGAAACACAGTTTCTAGTACTTAAGATTGGTGATTAGAACAACCTCCTATCACAGTGGCTATCTGATACCTTGTTTAGTTGAGAGGGTCATTGACCCTGATGCTCAAATGGAGCAAGGCAGACTATACCCATCCCTAGCTAAAGGGTGATGTTCCTGAAAGGATTGTTCTACCTTAACTCTTTCTAGTCACAAAAGACTTTAACCAACTCATTTATTGGAAATCCATTAAGATTGAAATAAGAGAATAAGACTATGGTGCTATGTTTTACCTGGTTATCAACCCTGCCCTTATCAATAAGCTGTAAGCCCTACCATAGGAAGGCAGCTAAATCAGTGGAGCCTGGAACAGATATTAGTTCAATTAAAAAGATGGATGAGCTGGGTTATTTGGGTAGGTGTGGTTTGGGACTGGGGTATTGTTTTGGTAGAACCTAGAAAGTGTATTCCTACTCCACTATCAGGTGTCACTAGGTCTTTACAAGCCCCAGGCTCAGGTGGATGGTCTCTAGGACCACATATCTTTATCGGGATGGGGCTTCAATGGATGCTATGTGGGCCATAGAGTAAAGAGAACAATCCTTCAATGTATTACTGCCTGGCTGTTTCAGACGCAGCACCCGTTCACATCATAAATATTACTTATGCTGTCCATCTATTAGGCACAGAATGTTTTAAAGCCCTCTACAAATTTGTCACCATGATAGATGTTAGTAGTGCTCGCGAGTCAATTTACCTGGTAAGCAAGCATGCATCTTACCTATCCGAAGAGCCTGACACATCCCTAAAAGTTTAGCCTCATAATTGCTTCATTCATGCATCATGATCATGGTGGGAAAATGGGCATAATACTCTGATGCTTAATCAGTTGTGCACTAGGGAGAATAAAACCTCCTGAATAAAATATAGTGCTTAGCGTGCTGAAGGTGATTTTCCCTAATATCCTGTTTCCTGGCTTCTCTGCCACTCCCCTCCCAGACATCTCCCCATTTACTCCTCTAGTAGCTAGACACTAGCTTTTTCTGTCACCTATAAACTGCTATCAAAGTATAGGATGTGGTGAAGGCAGCTGTGGCTTGTTTTTGGGTTAAACAAAATTCTAATCCTTCAAAATGCGACAAATTCAGTTTGTTGTGGTTTAATGTGACATTTATCGCATCTGTATGACAGCTGACTATGTGTAGGAGCAATATTGGCCTCAATATTTGAAACAAATGATTATTCCAGGTCTATTCTTAGTGGTCAAGATCTATTTGACACCCTACTAAAGCTGGCATTTAAATAAAGCAATTTGGAAAGCAGTGCATATAACTCACACTGGCTGTTGTTGAACCATAAGATGGAGATATCTGGCCACCAATTAGCAAGCCCCAGATATGCAATCCTTCTTCTGCCCATCCCCACCAGGTAAAAAATGGGATTGAGATGGGAAAGTGAAGAGGGGATATTCATCCCCTCATATTGATAAGGATGTGCCCTAGTGAGGCCACCTCATCCCTGAGCGTTGATAGAGGGATGTGATTGCTGAGCACTATAGCTTGGGCTCCTGGCTTGATCTGGTGTTTGAAGGGTTGATGGGATGGCTCTCAGACAATGTGGAGACGATGTGTTCAGATTAACAGAACATCCACGGCTGGAGCCTAGTGTTGGGCTGGGGATGGACATATAATTATTGTAAGGGCCTAGCCCTTACAACACCCAGTAGTGGATACAGGGGAGGAAATGTGCCTTCAGGGCAATGTATTTAGTCCTGAGATAAAACTTTTGGGGTTGCATAGTGCTTTAGTGGATGATGCTAATTTGAAATTAGTATGATGCAAGGTGTTGCTTGGCGAATAAAGAGATTAATAGTGCTTTACAAAGTTGTGTTTATACAACTGAACCCTTCAAACCAAATCTTACGCCCCACAAGAATTTGTAATCGTAGGGCTAGGCACGATGGTAGTTCCATGAGAAATGGCCCCCTGAAAAGTATGATTAGACTTATAAACACCTCAATGGTGTATTATGTCAGCCAGATGGATCTTCCACCATTTGAGGGTGTAAAGCCTTTAAAATGAATGTGGCCATATATCCTGATGAAGATAACAGTAGTAGATTTTGCTGTAGGTTTACTGATAATTGGCTCATAATCATTCACTTGCATGTGCATACAAAATATGTGGGGATGGTGTTGGTGGGTTATGTCAGGCAATTGCTTTTCTATTGTTGGATCATAACAATGTCATGGTACTGACACGCATGAAATGAGATACATTGCCTTCCATGTCTGTGTGTTCATATTGTGTATGCATGAGTCTGAAATATAATCTACATCAGGCCTAAAGTGGATATTCCGTGGAACAACACAGTAAAAGGTACGCCCGCGCGCTCCCTACCGGGTGTATCTTTTACCATATTGATCCACTCATATTTGGGACTAAACGAACCTAATTTGTTCTTTTGTAGCACTATTGCAAATCAATACTCTAATGATGCAGTCCAAAAGATCATTAGATCACTTTTGATTTATGAATGTCATTTCAGAGCATCATGTTCATCAGTCATCATGATGCATGATTGCAGTCCTGGAGAGCCACCTTGCCAGCGTTCCATTTGCACATCATAACAACCATATCAGGGTGTACTCCCCAAGGGATTTGATGGTGCAAAAATTACCCTGACAAAGGTTTCTCTCCACAGCTGCATTCATGCATGCATTGTGACAATAAATTGGAAGAAAATATCTATGGAGGTTTGAGCTCCATGTCGGTGTTAGCTCCATGTCGGTGTTAGAACCTTGCGATTGTTTTTAATCTGTCTTCTGCTGTCATCATCTATTGTTTGAGGCTGAGGGATGACAGATATCAAGAACCTTCATTACTCTAGAACTAACAGCCCAAGCTTGACAATTTTAGTTTGGATTCAATCTAGGAAGCAACAAAGAGCAATCTTTTAATGCACAGTTTCTAAATGTTGTTAGCAGCCTAAAATACACCAACCATTGTTATCTACCTAGTGTGGTCATATGAAATTTCAATGCTATTCCTATAAAAAAAATATTGGTACTCCATGGAGGGTGCATTCGTTGTATGTTGAGAAATGGCCTGATGCTGCTCTTTTTTTTAACCTGCACACACTTATTTATAGGCACAGCCTGCTTTCCTAACATGCCTTGTTTTCAGGGACCTTTTCATGGATACAACTGTGACTTGAGACATTAAATCACATCATTGGAAATGCTGTTTAACATACTTGCACATGAGAAATGCTTCCTAAGAGCATAGACAGAGAAACACTAGGCTAAAAGTAACTCGAGTTTCAAAAACATCAATGGATGTCCCTCTTCAGAAACTCCATGTTCACAATGATGTAAGTTTTAGAGTTGGATCAGTGTGCCAAAGGGGGCTTAGAAATTTGATTTTGTTGAATCGGCAGGTAAAACAGGGTATCAAATGAAAGGTGGGTGCCTTCTTTACAGTGTGAGTCCCACAAGACATGCTTTGTACTATCATATCCTTTTAAAGGAGTTGTCTTTCATTCTATGTGGCCCCACACATATTGAGTGATTTCTAGCTGTCAGGAAAAGTCACTTATAGTGGCTTCTTTATAATAATATGAACATCTGCAAAAGGATCAAGATTAGATTTTGCTGGCTGCAGCGATCAGCAGCCGCAGGATTAACCCTAAAAGGGTTTCTAATGCATTGGTGCATCATGCTTGACATGAATTTAGCCCTAGTAACTAACTCACAAGCACTTCGCTCATGCATCATATATTCAGAGGGTTGATTCACTCCTGAATAGATGGTGTGATGCTCAAATGAGTTGGTGCATCATAATGACTGAGGCATTATGTTGCTCCTAAAGTGCTTCATCCTGCTATCCATGTCAGTCTTCACTGTTGCTATAGACCTAGCCATCTGAGCAATGTCCCACAGAAAGGCCCTCTTTTACATAAGTCATTATTACTAGGAGTGTAACTCATCAAGCCTTCCAAACCTTGGCAAACAACCCTAGCCATCCCTCAAGACCCCTTACACACAGGCCCCTGTATCTCAACCTCCGCCCTGGCAAGATTGTAATGCAATATGCAGGAGAGAAATACAAGTGGTTGTACTGATGGTTAAATTCATATAGCACACAGGGTCAGTACTGCTGCTAGAGAGTATAAATATTGCAGATTTTTCCCTGCCCGTAGAGCAGTATATACTAAAGGAGTGTGTAGGAAGCATTGAGCTAGGACAGGGAGGGTGGGTAATGTGCAGCCAGGTCCATAGATGTAAGTCTAGAGATCCCACATACGCATTCACCCGGTGTTCACTAATCTTGAGAAAACCTTTATTTGAAATACTGTTTTTAGTACCTAAGATTGGTTATTTGAGACATGTGTTTATTCGAGACCCTGGTGCTTAAACATGCCAATGCATGCTATACCCTACCCTAGCTGTAGATTCGTGTTTCCGAATAGATTGACCTACCTTAACTCTTCTTAGTCACCAAAGAACTTCGAAAACTCCTTTATTGACTATCCATTAAACTGAATTTAGGGAATAAGACTATGATGCTAGGATTTACATCGTTATCAACCCTGCCCCTACAATACCTCAGATCCCTTATCAATAAGCTGTAAGCCCTACCATAGCAAGGCAGCTGAATCAGTGAAGCCTGGAACAGATGTTAGTGTAATTTAAAAGATGGATGAGCTGGGTTATAGGGGGTAGGTGAGCTTTGGGACAGGAGTAATGCTTTAGTAGAACCTAGAAGGTGTATTCCTACTCCACTAACGGCTGTCACTAGATCTTTACAAGCCCCAGGTTCAGGGGGGTGGTCTCTAGGACCACAAGTCTTTATCAGGATGGAGTTTCAATGGATGCTATGTGGGCCATAGGGTAAATAGAAGGATCCTTCAATGTATTACTGCCTGGCTGTTGAAGACGCAGCACCCGGCCGCATCATAAATACTAATTATGCTGTCCCTTTATGGGGCACAGAACGTTTTAATATATTCTATTGATTTGTCACCAAGATGTGAAAGTAGCACTGTTCAGTCCATTTGCCTGGTATGAATTCATGCATCTTACCGATGTGATGGCCCTGATGGTAACATAAATGAACACAGTCCTTGCAAGTGGTCTAAATAATGGTTCATTCATGTATCATGATTGTGGTGAAAAATGGGCATGATGTTTTGATGCCTAATATGACCCTCAACTGGTTATGCGATGGGGGGAATAAAACCACCTGAATGAAATATAGTGCTTAGCTCGCAGGCGCTGATTTTCCCTAATATACTGTTTCCTGGCTTCTTGGCCACTCCCCTCCCAGACATCTCCCCCATTACTCCTCTAGTAGGTAGACACTAGCTTATTCTGTCACCCATAAACTACTATCAAGTTATAGGTTCTGGTTAAGGCAGCCCCGGTGTGCGTCTGGGTTAAACAAAATTCTAATCCTTCAAAAAAAGGATGGCTCATGTGTAGTATAGAATAAAATCCCTTACAATTTTTGCTTCGATCACCTGAAAAAAGAGCTCAATATGAAAGGGTGTTCTTTCAGGGCCACTGAGGAAACAATAAGTGCTATGAAGTCTAAATTAGATGTGTTGAATTGCAACAAAACTACATTAAAAAAAATCAGTCTGTTAAGGATGTATGGCCCAATTGCTCTCTTAGGCAAGGAGTAATGAAATTATTTATTACATCACATTGGAAGATGAATGCAAGTGCCTCTGTATTGTGCTGGTGCCAATATCCTGATGGTATTTTATTCTCTTTTTCCAAGCCAATCCCAGTGATAACACATTGACAGCCAGCAATTTCCTCAAATGTCCAAAAAAATAAAAAGGAAAGGTATTAGATGATGAATGACAGATAATGCAGCAGGACGAAGCCTGAACTTCTGCAGGAAGGGTGAGAAAATGAGAGTCTTGACAAAAGAGTTGACTTGTCTTGATTCTTGACCTGTATTTCTTAAGTTACTATGACTGCATGCAGCTCCCATTATTCAAAAGCCTGCAAAGCCTGAGTAGCTGGATGTAGGTAATCCCCTTTGACTGTTCATTCTGTATGGTCAGAACTTCCATAATAATATCAAAGGTTTCGGTAGGGCATTTGTAGCAGTGCAAGCATTTTCAACCATGAGATATCCCTTTTTCTCTCCCAATCAAGCTTCCTTCTAACCTCTACCTCATCTACAATACAAGCTTGAATACTCTAATTACAAGTTCCACTACCTAATAATGCTACACTATTACTATTGCATAAGTTGACCCTCTAAGGTCAGGATGATCAATAGGGGTGGATCAACATGGGAAAAGGATTAATTCGCCATGACCTAAATCAAAAGCGTACTGGCTTAAGGGTAACGTGACTATCAACACAACAGAAGAGCCTTTCACTGGCCTGTAAACATCCAAATACATACCCATATTCCAATAGGCCTCTACCCATAGTATAATACACTCTATTTTATATAGGATTGGTATCCTATATGCTTGCCAAGAGAGCTGTTGGCTTTATGTGCATGGAAGGCATTTCTTAATAGAGTTAATTAGCATTGTTAAAAAATAACCTCCTGCTATAGATCGACACAGTCAATGCCTCTTAACCAAGATTGAAATTGCGATCTAGCTGTGACACAGACTATAGTGACTCATGATGCCAGCTGTTTCCTGTACCACTCACTACGTTGCACTGTCACTGATCCGCACACTGACATCGCAGCTGTCGTGTGTGCATGCATAAAAATGGCGTGCAGCTGGGTATGATACAGGGGAGGAAATGTGCCTTGAGGGCTGTGTATTTAGTCCTGGGATAAAACTTTAGGGGTTGCATAGTATTTAATTGGATGAGAATCAATGTGGCCTAATAAAGATATGAGGAGTAGATTTTGCAGTACAATGACCAATAATTGGCTAATAATCATTCACTTGCACATACAAAATATGCTTGGGTTGTGTTGGTAGACAATGTTGGGCAATTGCTTTTCTGGTCACAAATCATAGAAAGTGTGCATATGGGGTCTTACATGTCATTCGCCCAGACATGTGCCCAGAAAGAGAATTCTTATAAGTATGCTTCTTTTACAATAGCAAGGACACATCTGACATAAATGATAAAAAGATGTAAAAGGATATATTTCAGTCTATTTTAGGTCACTCTAAAATTGGGCTACTTCTCATATCAAAAACCAAATCCAATATTTTTAAACAGGTTTCTCCCTCCTGGTAGAGCAGTTTATACTACTATGGGAGTGTGTAAAAAACATTAAACTAGGACAGGGATTGTTGGTAATATGCACTGAGGTATCTGGATGTAGGTCTAGAGACCCTGTGACTACTATACAGTTAATTAAGTCTATGTTCTGGTTTGGTTCTAGCCCACGCGCTGTTTCCGGTTCCGGTATTTGGGCCGGAAAAGGAAAGGGGGTAGTGAGTAAGAGCGTGTGAAGGGTGCCCCTGGTGTGTGCATGAGGAACTAATTTAGTCCCAACTCTCCTTTGTCCACCCAGAAATGAATATATTTTTACTAAATCAAGCCTGTTTTGGTCATTTTGGACCAAAATATGACAACACTAGGCCACAACTTGTATGTTTGTGCTGTTGGAAAAAAAGTTTTCTAGTCCCCACTCCCCTTTGTCCACACAAAAGCACATGGCTTTTGTGTTGTGTATAACAAAGTGATCATTATATGTACAAGAGGGGAGGTGGTGGGTTTTCATGGACATGGGGAAAACTACCTATTAAACAGCATTCAAATTCTTTTATTGCCCCTCACTAAGAACTGATTTGCAAAATGAGCCCCCCCCCCAACCCAAAATTAGGTTATGGGTTGGACCAGTCTACAGTTTTTTTTAATCGTGACCGACCTGCACAAGTGGGAGGGGGGGAGGGACTTTTAACGTTTCAAAACGTTTTGCCATGTTAAAGAGCAATAGGGGAACGTTCTGAAACGTTTTCCAACTTTTTTGTTGACTGGGTATGACATCTGAGGAGCCAGGGGCATAGGAAAAGGGGGGACCAGGGGGGCCTGGGCCCCTCAATAATGAGGAGGTTCCCTACATAAGCCTATATAAAAATATAGCAGGTCCCCCCAACCGAGACCCTTGGGCCCCCCCAATAAAAATTTGCTTCCTATGCCCCTGGAAGCACAAAATATATGACTTTTAGTTTACTACTGAAGGAGGGCTAGCATGGCTATTTTTAAAGCCCCCTTTAAAATGTAGGTCTACTGCTACCGGGTACTAGCTGGTACCATATATACAAAAACAAGGGTGCCTGCATCGATTACGCATTTCTGCATGCATGCCAATGATGTTCATGTTAGCAAATCCTGAAGCTGGGGTTTTGGTTTGCCAACAGGCAGTACAGGTCTGTACCAGTATCGCATCCTCTTTGGGATTTTGCCCCACTGAAAGGGGTTCTTCCAAATGCTCCCCCCACTGGTAATAAATGACTCAGCCCTTATTGTTGTAATATGTTTGTCAGCTTGCACTGCCATCTGGTGTCTACATAGAAATACTGTATGCGCCATCTAGAGGATGGAGGACTGACACAAGCCTGTCCTGAGTATGGGAGGTGCAGCAGGTTGCCAGCTAAGGGTTAGTTTCTCTCCCTGTACTGTTATATCACTCTACTGTCACTCTCCGAGCACAGGCCGGTCAAACCATGTTCTAGCCTGAACAGCATTCATTAAAACATTGAAAAAAAAAAACATTACATCCAAATAACGGTGCAGTCTTTTTCCCAAAGTTGCCAGGGATCGGTCATTCTTTTCAGAGGTTCCTTGTACCACTGTACTGCCACCTAAAGCTTTTCGTACAGTTTCACAAAGATCTTGGTAGGTTCAACAGATATTTTTCACAGTGTTTTATGATGCTATTAAGAAAAAGCTTTTGAGAAACAGCCTCCTTAGTTACATTAATGAATCATTTATGCAACCAGTGTTAACCTCAGCCCGCGGGCCACCAACCCTCAGCGAAAGTCAATATTTGAAATGAAGTTTCTAGTACTTAAGATTGATTAGAACACCCTCTTACCCCAGTGGTTATTCAAGGCCTGTGTTTAGACCCTGATGCTTGAATGGGCGGATGCTCAGACACATACCAATCCCGAACCGGAGGGAAATGTTTCTGAAAGGGTTGCCCTACCTGAACTCTGCCTTAGTCACCAAAGACGTTTACAAACTCCTTTATTGCAAATCCACTAAAATTGAAATAGGAGAATAAGACTATCGTGTTATGATTTACCAGGTCATCAAACTTGCCCCAAAAATACCTCAGATCCCTTATCCTTAAACCATAGGCCCTACCATAGGAAGGCAGCGGAATCAGTGGAACCTGGAACAGATGTTAGTGCAATTTAAAAGATGGATGAGCTGGGTTATAGGGGTAGGTGTGGTGTGGGACAGGGGTAATGTTTTAGTAGAACCTGGAAGGTGTATTCCCACTCCACTAACAGCTCACTAGGTCTTTACAAGCCCCAGGGTCAGGTGGATGGTCTCTAGGACCACATGTCTTCATCAGGATGGGGTTTCAATGGATGCTATGTGGGCCATAGGGTAAAGAGGAGAATCCTTCAATCTATTACTTCCTGGCTGTTTCAGATGCAGCACCCGGTTACATCATAAATACTGCTTATGCTGTCCCGTTATGGAGCACAGAATGGTATAATGCATTAAACCCATTTGTTACCATGATAGGTTAAAGTAGCACTTGTTAGTCAATTAACCTGGTATGCATTCATGCATATACCTATGTGATCAGCCTGATACACCCCTGGAGGGTTTGTTTCAAAAAGTACTGCATTCATGCATCCTGATCATGATGAAAAATGGGCATGAAACTGTGATGCTATCAATAAGTGATGCACTAGGGGGAAATAAAACTTCCTGAATGAAATAAAGTGCTTAGCATGCTGACAGTGATATTCCCTAATATCCTGTTTCCTGGCTTCTCTGCCACTCTCCAGTCCCAGACATCTCCCCTATTACTCCTCTAGTAGGTAGACACTAGCTTATTCTGTCACCCATATACTACTATCAAAGTATAGGCTGTGGTTGAGGCAGGGCGAAACAAAATTCTAATCCTTCAAAAAAAAAAGGCCGACACAAGTGTAACATAAAACAGTTTTATAGCTACTTCCCAGTGTATGCTATAGTTGTATAGGCTATTTAGGCATAAAATCTTTTACAATTTTAGCTTTGATCAATACTTAGTCTGTTGAAAAAGAGCTTCATATGAAAGCGTGTTCTTCTAGAGGACCATGGGGATTGAATACTATGAAGACTAAATCAGATGTGTTGAAAAGTAATAAAACTGCATTTAAAACACAGGACAATAATTAATTATTCCGTTTAGGGTGTATGGCCCAATTGGTCTCTGAGGCAAGGAGTAATGAAATTATTCAGATTTATTACATCACATTCCAAGATGAATACAAACGGCTCTGTACTGTCCTTGATGCCAAGGTCTGGATGGTATTTCCTATAGCCCTTGCAGAAATGGTTGCTTATTCAGGGTATAATCTTAGTGGTCTAGATATATTTTAACACCCTATTAAAGCTGCTGTTTAATCACAACAAAATGGAAAGGAATACAAATAACTGAGACCAGCCATCTTTGAGCCAATTAATGAGCCCCACATATGCAATGCTTTTTTCTGTCCATACCTACCAGATAAGAATTAGCATGAGATAAGAAAGTGAAGAGGAGATATATTCATCTTCCCTCATATTGATGAGGCAGTGCCCTATCGAGGCCAACTAATCCCTCAGCATTAATAGAGGGATGTTATTCCTGGGCACTATAGCTTGGGCTCCTGGCTTGAGCTGGTGATACAAGGTTTGATGAGATGGCTCTCAGACAATAATGGAGATGATGAAAATGTGTTCAGATTGACAGAGCATCCATGGCTGGAGCCTAGAGATGGGCCAGGGATGGACAAGTACTTGCTTTAACAGTGGCCACCATGATACATGACAGGGCATTGTAAGGGCCTAGTTCTGTCCTTCATGTTTGTTTACTTTGGGACACTGCCACTAGGTGGCTCTGTCATAGCAATTATGCACGGGGTGCATGAGAACGAGGCCAGAATGTAAACTGAAAAAGTGATTAGGATGCTTGATTCTATAAGACACCCTGTCTGCAATGCTTTAGATTCCTGACAGATCTAGTGTTAATCCTGTTAGATTTTTATGTAGGACTGGATGAATTTTGTGTATATCAATCCCTAGAGAAATGAGAATCTGTGCTCCTTAGTCATCTGCTATGTATGCAGACTCAGTGGAAGGATCCCCAAGCTTCTTTATTTGATTAGATTACAGTGGTTATAGCATTGACTGCCAGTCGGCAAATCCTTTTCAAGCTATTGGCAATGAAATTTGATTACCTATGATTTGTATTCGGAAATAAAAAGTTAAAAATATTTTGAACACAGAATACAATAGGGTTGTCATGCAGTTCTACTAAGCGATCTATTTGTGGACCAGGTACCATATGCCCTCCACACACACATACACTCATGGGGATCATGTAGGTTTAGGAGTAACCAGTCCTGTAATGGGACACTTTCTTTTTTTCAGTTAAATCATTAAACATTTTATCTTAGTCAGTGCCATATCTCAAAATAGAACATAGATGCTTGTATTGACTCTGTATTGATCACACAAAATATAGGCCATAATTAGCCATGTGCCTCATTACTGGTAGTAGGCACAAGAGAGTACAGAAATGGGTAGTGTCTGAGTATTGGTCTTTTAACCCTACACAGCTGAGACTGCGGGCTCACTGGTAGGGATCACATAGCCTGCATACAGGGTAGATTCAGCATAAATCAGACACTTGATTTAACCAACAGCCCCCTATCTATCCTATATCTGTAGCCATGAATGGTGCAATGAGAAGGCAGAATCTAGTACACACACAACAGTATCTGAATAGTTTGAAGGGTGTAGTACTGGTAAGTTGCAATGTGAGAAGCTTAAGTAAGAAAAAGCTGGTTGACATTAAACTGAAGTCCTAGTCTTCGTTTTGTGGAGCGTTTAAAGTGTAGTCCATAATCCTTCAGCCTTCAGCTTAATGTAATCCAAACCACATTGAGGGCACTGAGGTTTACACCCATCATACTGAAAACCACATGAACAGGTTATCATTTTCAAAAATTTTCAAAGCAATAAGCAAGCAGCAAGGATAGCAAACCTTCCAGCAAGGAGGTCTAAGCATGAACACCTGCATGTCAGGAGTCAGTAATGTGCACAGAGAAAAGAAGACTGATCGCTTTGACACATACTGCACAGGTCAAGATTGTCTCCCACATGACATGCGTGAAAGGCATGTTGAATGAGGTTGACACCCTCACATTTGGTTCGTCAACTCCACTTGACATGCGTAATGAAGACAGTTGTCATGATGACATATGTGCCATGTCCCAATGACATGTGCTCTATGTGTCAAATCAAGTTGACATGGATATACATGTCATTTTGTCAGGAAGACTTTTTTCAGTGTGGCATCTCTGTACCACTCAACGATACCCGAGATAACATGTATTTGTTTCTTTCTATTTTTGCCAACATTGGCCAAGATCTGTTTAGTAAGTTGCCTGCAGCTCCGCACTACCCTTATTGCATAGGGTAGTAAATATGAGGGAGTAGGTTTCAATGATAGTAAGAATACTAGGGAGTGACAGTGAATTCTGATTGATATTCTTATTTTTGTATAGCATGGCTTTCTCATATGAATCTATAATGATTGATATGATATTGTTTCAAATGACTGCGATATCAGCAATTAAGCATCAATTTGGCACAATCCCCTCTCATATTGCATGTGACTAAAAATGTCATAGTTGGATACATGATTGGTTCTAGTCATCCCTCTAGAGTGCTGGATATATAGTGATTTTAGGGTTAATACCTGAGGCAGCTGCATTAAGAAATTGTCATCCACCTACACTGCATTAAATTATCAAAGAGACTGAAATGTGTTAACACAAAATCTATTACCTAATATGCCCGGTCCATTCTTCATGCGCTCAATGATGAATTGCAAAAGCATGAAACTAATTGAATTACATCCTGTGAATTGCCCGTGTTCACATTTTAAAAGGGTGTCGGTTGCCTTTCTGCAATTTCATTCCATGCCAATCCCATTGATAACACAATGACAGCCGGCAAGTTCCTTAAATGTCCAAACAAATTTGGAAAATAAAGAAATAAGATATGAGATGATGAATAACAGACAATGCAGTAGGACGGAGACTGAACTTCCATAGTGAGGGCGGGAAAATGAGAAGTTGGAGTGTGGAAAGGTGTAACGACAGAAAGGGAGTTTGACCAACCTTCATTGGGTAGATCCATCTTGATCCAACTAGATATTTCATATTTTTTTATAAATGCATACATCTCTTATAATTCAAAAACCCCAAGTAATTGATTGTAGGTAATCCCCTTCGACTGTTAATTCTGTATGATCAGATCTGACATCTAGATTAACTACCTGAGTAGTTACATACAGTTTGGTATGGCATTTGTATCATTGCAATCGCTAGCAGCCATGGGATCCTATATAGAGCTGTAATTCCATTCTAGAATTTTGGGCAGAGCATGTACATGGAATGCTTCTATCCCAATGTATCTACTCCACAGATTAAAGGTTTGTAGTAAATGCAATCAGGTAATTTGTTATAATTCAGTACCATTACTGAGAAACATTTGGAAAGGAACTGTTCAACTCTCTAAGGGCTGCTGATGCATTAATACACCACTGGTCGTCATGAATTTAGACCTGGTCAGTCACCCACCGGGCCTAGATTTAAGTTAGATTCTAAGTGTCGATACAGTCGTGGAGGTTCATGATAGTGCTTTGATGAAGTGTTAAAATCACTGGGGAAAATATCATTGGTACTACAAAATTAAGTTTTTTGAACAAAAATAATCAAATGGAGAATTTAGGTATTCTTTACGTATTCTAACAATGCATATCTGGAAGCACTGGAGAATTTAGTATCTGGATTTCAAAACCAGATGGACAGAAGTAAATGAATTGGGTATCAGAGCCTCAGTGCTCTTCTCTTAATTTTAGATATCACATGTTGTGCTCTTCAAACCTCTAGCCCCTTGGGCTTCTCCTTCTTCTTTGAAGCATGACGTCAAAATGTATATGTGTCTAGACATAAAGGCATGCCTTGAATCTATTTATGCTTCAAGTCGTCGATTTTATATGCATGACATGAAGTTGCATGAGGAGACTTCAACCCTACTTCATATCACTTGACTCAACGCTTTGGTTTCCTAGGGGACATTTGCTCTTGCTTGTTCTTCCTCAAAGTGAGTCCCCTTAGGGCACACAAGCATCATGCACACGAAGCTGTAGTATGTCCAGTAGAACGCATGAACATGCATGCTTCACTAAATGTCATAGATTTCAATGTATTCTTCTGACACATGCACGTTTGTGTGTCTTGCACGTATGGCTTAGATTCATTTGAGCAGGCAATTAGAAAAAATGGCCCATGACCTTATGGGATATCCTTTCTGCTTGCTTAGATATTCATGGATTCTTTCACAGATTGTGATGTTAGTATGCTATCATTCAGTCAACAAAACAGGAATAATGTATACTTAAAATGGTCAATTTCACCATATTTCAATAGGAACAGAGGCTTTTCAGTAATATTCTCTTTTTATATGACTGCAGATTTTCCCATCTATCTACAGACTTGTAAGGGTGCAATATAAACCTTATTGGTGTCTGTTGTCGAAATTCTCTCTCTCAAATCTTTCTGTCTCTTTCTCTCTCTCTCTCTCTCTCTCTCTCTCTCTCTCTCTCTCTGAACTTTCCTATTCAAGATCCTATACAAGATCCACAACATACTAATCCTACACTACTACTATTGCATTAGTTGACCCTCTAAGGTCAAGATGATCAATAGGGGTGGATCAACACGATAAAAGGATTAATTCACCACAACCCAGATCAAAAGCTTACTGTCTTAAGGGTAAGGTGACACAACAGAAGAGCATTTCACTGGACTGTAAACATCTTTATCAGGTTGGGGACGGGACTACCTTGTTAGGACATACCAGGATCATAGTACAACAGTCTGATTTTAGTCTGTACTAGGATTCTGATACCATGCACAGTCTTAGGATGTACTGGCATCTTAGTATCCTTGTGTGTGCACTGGAGCATGACACTCACCTCCACAGGTGTATGGGCCAATTAGAGCCCTGGTCACTGGACCATGACACCTACCTGTGCATACATTATTTGGGTCAAAGGTGGGATGGTGAAACCACTCCATCATTTGGTACTTATATTTACATTAAATGATACATTTACTCCCTTATTAAACAACACTTAGCTCAAATGAAAATGTCAGTTTGTAGTCAATTGTCTATTCTTTAATCTTGTGGGTTCATATTTATCAGCCAATTAAACAAAAAATTAGCCAATCAATTTTAGTATAGCAAGACTGAGGGGAAGATTGTAAATATAACCATTTCTCAGAAAATATTCCAATTTTAGTTCTGTAAAAAGGTGTATAATATTATGTAAAACATAGACCTTTGCTACCTATGGTGACATCAAAATTATGTACTTTGATAAGAAAGTAAGAGAAATTTGAAGATAAACAAGGGTACTGAGTTCTTAGTACACACCATGATCCAGGAACTATCATTCAATCTTAGGGTGTACTAAGAAACAGGTTAGTCCTGAACCTGTTTATACCTATATTCCACTAAGCCTCTCTCCATAGTCTAATAAGCCACATGTTATGTAGGATTTGTATCCCATATGAATGCCAAGAGGGCAATTCTTAATAGAGGTAATTAGCATTGTTAAGAAATAACCTCCTGCTTTAGGTAGACCCAGTCAATGCCTCTTAATGAAGACTGAAATTGCCAACTAACAATGACACAGACTATAACAATTCATGATGCTAGCTGTTCCCTGTACCACTTACAATGTGGCATTGTCAACAATCCTCAAATTGACAAAGCAGCTGTTGTGTGCACATGCTTAAAAATGTTGTGCACCTGGGTAGGATACAGGGAAGGAAATGTGCCTTCAGTGTGGTGTATTTAGTCCTGGGATAAAACTTTAGGTGTTGCATAGTTCTTAAGTGGATGGTTTAATACCTATAGAATTGATGTGGCCTAATAAGGATACCATGAGTAGATTTTGCAGTATGATGGCCATTAATTGGCTAATAATCATTCACTTGCACATACAAAATAATATGTGTGGGTGGTGTTGGCCAATTGCCTTTCTATTGTTGGATCATGATAGGTTACTGACATGCATGAAACTTGAAAGGTGATACATTGCCTTCCATCTTGATGTGTTCACATTGTGTATGCATGAGTCTGAAATCTGATCTATGTCATGCCTAAGGTGGATGTTTATATAGAGTTGATTTGATATTGGGGACTAAATGGACATAATTTGTTTCCTATATAACTATCACAAACCAATACTCTAATGATGCTATCCAAAGGAACATTACACCATTTTTGATTTAATGAAAGGCAGTTAGAAGTTCAATCGTCTGGCTCTACTTGTTAATATATAGAAAAAAAAGAAAATGTGACCACATCAGGTTAAACAAGTTTTTTATAACTAGCTTTTATTTTGCTAAAGATGTAAAAAGAAATGTCACTGTCCATTTTTTAATTAATCAACATTGGTCACTTCTCATGTCAAAAGGCAAATCCAATATTTTAACCAGTTGTAAACCTGTCAATCATAACTTCTTATACAAGGTGTCCTACATTTCTGTTTAATAAACGATGGGATGCTAGCTTTGACTACAATGCGTTTAATGCTTTATTGCACCAACTCTTACAAGATGGACCTTTTGACTTAGATACTAGATAATAGGATATGTTGGTAATCTCAAATCGATAAGCAAACACTCTACACATGTGTACTGAATGAACTAAAAGGCTTATGATAATATCCAGAGGGGAGAAAGCAGATACCTTCAGCTTAAGTCGATTTTTCATCTTATCTTCTTCATGGGCAAGCAATAGCAATCAGGAATCATGACTCTGGTGGTGCCTACCTATTCTGAAGATGATTGATTCTGTTTGCATTATAGAACAACTGAGAATGACCCATTAACCCTCTCAAAGCCGCATGGTACATTAATGTATCATACCCAATGTTCATTATGACGTATGAATGTAGCGCTGCAGAGCTTTCTCACCAGGGTTGCATTTTAACACCATACCAACTATACATGTATGTACTTTCCAAGGGCTGGAATGGTGCATAAATGTTGCTGCCCTCAACAGGGTTACTCATCAGGGCTGGTTACTCACCAGGGCTGCATTGATGCATTTCAACAACAGATGGGTGAGATGCATTGACCAAGTGTGCACAGAATGTGGAATAAATATTGAAAGCATTGGTAAAACGTCTTTTTAACACAAAATCTAGATGCTGTACCCACTGGGAATGCAGTATGGAACCATTAAAGGGTTAAGAAAGTCTAGACAGGAACAAACCTTCCACCAGGGACCTATCCCTACCCCTAAGCAGTTTGCTTGTCTCAGGAGGGAGCTATTGAAGTGATGTGATGTGAAAGACCTGGAGGATGTCTACAGAATGAATAAAACATAAACATGGGAGACAAATTACACTATTCTGTTAAAATAGAAATTTTGGTTGTGAAGAAAATATGCAAATCTAGGGAGGTTTGAGCTCAATAATGTCAGTGTTAGAACTTTCAGTTGTTTTAATCTGTCTTCCACTGTCTTCATCTATTGCCTGAGGCTGAGGGATGACAGATATCAAGAACCTTCATTAGGCTAAAACTAACACCTCAACCTATACAATGTTAGTGAAGACTTAGTCTAGCAAGCTATAAGGAGCTATGCTACTAGGTTGTTAGCATCCTAAGATATACAAAGCACAGTTTCCTACCTAGAGTTCCAGTTGAAGCTATGCTACAGCAGGAGATGATGTTAGCTGTTGTAATACTTAACCGGGGGTTTGGCTAGCACTAAGTATCATTATCCTCTGTTACATATGGAGTGCAATAATGTGCTTACTGTATATCTAACTTCAAGTATTCCAGTGCTAAATGGTAAGGAGCTCATTTCTTAATGCACTACGATCGCACCCAGCCCTACAACTTGAAATTTCAATGTTATTCCTATGGGAATATTTGTACGACTTGGAGGTACATTCGTTGTATGTTGAGAAATGACCTCCTGCTGCTCTTTCCTAACACTGCTCAGTATCCGTACAGACCAGTTTCTGCAGACCTGTTTTATAGGCACAGCCTGCTTTTCTAACATGGCTTGTTTGTAGGGACTTTCTCATGAACATAAGTGTGACTTTCAAGAGACATTAAATCTCATAATTGGAAATTTCGTTTAGTGTACTTGCATACAAGAAGAGGTTCCTAAAGGTAACTCGAAAGATGACATCAAAGGCCGTCCCTCTTCTGAAACTCCATGTTCACAGCCATACAAAATATCTGCAGTGCCCGCAGTACTACTAGTACCCTGGCAATCTCTGTTGTGACAAATAGGTGCTAATCATTAAGGGCAGTCGTAGCACATTAGTATGATAACTGGCACAAATCTCTCTAGTGGCTGTTTGCAGTCTGAGTGCCTAATAGATTGTTTCCAGAGAGGATTTCAGGAATTAAAAGTAGCTAGGTATACACACAAAACTGTTGATGTAATATTTATATGAATGTGCTCACCTCTAATAGTTTTAGAGTGGGAGGCAGTGTATCAAAGGGGGCTAAGAACTTTGATTTTGTTGAATCTGCAGGTAAAACAGGGTATCAAACAAAAGGTGTTTACCTTGGCTACAGTGTAAGCCCCACAGGGCATACCTTGAACTATCAGATCCTTTTAAAGGATTCCTGCTCAAGTCTTTTATTTTATGTGAGCCACTTTTTCACTCCACACATATTGAGTGATTTCTATCTGTCATGATAAGTCACTTATAGGTGCTTCTTTATAATATGAACATCTGCTGGGGGATCAAGATTAGATTTCAGACGTATGCATACATAATCTATGACTACTTGGAAATGGGGCCTTATTGCACATATGATAAATACATGGAAAGCAATGTATCACTTTTCATGTGTGAGAGTACCATATCATGATCTAACACTAGAGGGCCAGTTACCTGACAGTACTCAGCAACACCACAGACAGTTAGATATAGAGGCTAGTGACCTAAGTATGGTTTCTTAAGTCAAAATATCCACCTGCCCTGCCTACATGCCCGGTATGCATAGCAGGTCACTGTTACCAAGCGCTCCCTTTTGCTTGTAACAGAGGTGGTGCTATGCCTCATACATTTTTCCACTCACCTGGCCTTCCTTAGCTTCCTTAGTGTAATCCATACTGACAGGGCTATAGGGCAGAGGTGGGCACATGACGGTCAGCCAGCCATTAGTAGTGAGCTAAAGGCCTTGGAAGATAGGAAGTTCAATGGAGAGGGGCTTTTGATGGCTAGAGAGATCAGCAGCTGCAGGATTAAACCTAAAAGGGCTGCCAATGCATTGTTGCATCATGCTTATCATGATGCACCACAGTATAACTCTCAAAGCTTGGCTAACAAGCTCAGACATCCCTCAACACCCCTTACACACAGGCCCCTATACCTCAACCTCTGCCCTGTCAAGAAAGCAATGCAATATGCAGGAGAGAAATACAAGTAGTTGTACTGATGGTTAAAATTTATATAGCACACTGGGGCAGTGCTCCTGCTAGAAAGTATAAATCTTGCAGGTTTCCCCTCCTGTTATAGCAGTTAATACTATTATGGGAGTGTGTAGAAAACATAGAACTAGGACAGGGAGTGTGGGTAATGTGCACCGAGGTCTGTGGATGTAGGTCTAGAGACCCTGTGACTGCTATAGCGCTAAATCTAGGTTCTGGTTTGCTTTTGACCTGAACAGCATACATTATAAACAATAAAAAAATAACAGTGCAGTCCTTTTCCCAAAGTTGCCAGAGGTCCGACATTGTTTTCAGAGGTTCCTTGTACCACCATAGTGCCACCTGGGGCTGTTTGTGCAGTTTCACTGAGATTTTGGTATATTCAACAGATATTCTTTACAGTGTGTTATGATGTTATTAAGAAAAAGTTTTTGAGAAAAAGCCTCCTTAGTTACGTTAATGAATGATTTAGGCACCCAGTGTTTGTTAATCCCCCCCTCATACCACCAAGCCCAAGAGAAAGCTGATATTTGAAATGAAGTTTCTAGTACTTAAAATTGATTAGAACACCCTCTTACCCCAGTGGTTATTGAAGGTCTGTGTTTAGTTGGGACCGTGATGCTTAAATGGGCTGATGCGACATATATACCCATCCTGAACCGGAGAGAAATGTTTCTGAAAGGGTTGCCCTACCTGAACTCTTCCTAGTCACCAAAGACTTTTTACAAACTCCTTTAATGCAAATCCACTAAAACTGAAATAGGAGAATAAGACTATGGTGTTATGATTTACCAGGTCATCAAACTTGCCCCTAATATATCTCAGATCACTTATCATTAAGCCATATTCCCCACCATAGGAAGGCAGCTGAACCAGGAACAGATTCAAGTGCAATTAAAAAAAATAGCTGGGTTATTGGGGTAAGAGTGGTTTGGGACAGGAGTAATGCTTTAGTAGAACCTGAAAGGTGTTTTCCCACTCTACTAACAGCTGTCACTGGGTCTTTACAAGCCCCAGGGTCAGGTGGGTGGTCTCTAAGACCACATGTCTTCATCAGGATGGGCTTTCTATGGATGTTATGTTGGCCATAGGGTAGAGAGAAGGATCCTTCAATCTATTACTGCCTGGCTGTTTGAGACCCAGTACCCAGCCGCATCATAGATACTGTTTATGCTGTCCCTTTATGGGGCACAGAATGTTTTAATGCATTTTACCAATTTGTCACCATAATAAGTGAAAGTAGCATTTGTGAGCCAATTTACCTGGTATGCATTCATGCATCTTACCTATGCAATGGGCCTGATGCACCCCTGAAGGGTTGGTATCATACACATTCCTAGCAAGTTGTTTTAACAATACTGCATTCACATATTATGATCATGGCGGAAGAATGGGCCTTATACTCTGATGCTTAATGTGACCCTCAATGGGTTATGCACTAGGGGGAATAAAACCTCCTGAATGAAATATAGTGCTTAGCGCACTGACAGTGATTTTCCCTAATATCCTGTTTCCTGGCATCTCTGCCACTCCCCTCCCAGACATCTCCCCCATTACTCCTCTAGTAGGTAGACACTAGCTTATTCTGTCGCCCATAAACTACTATCAAATAATAGGCTGTGGTTAAGGCAACCGCTGCTTGCTTCTGGGCTAAATAAAATTTTAATCCTTCGAAAAAGGGATGGCTCAAGTGTAGTATAAAACAGTTTTATGCCTACCATCCAGTGTGCTCTATAGCTATATAGTCTATTGAGGCATAAAATCCTTTATAATTTTAGCTTCGATCAGCTACAAAACAGCTCAATATATAAGGGCATTCTAGAGGCCCATGGGGTAGTCAAAACTTAAGGTTCAAATCAGATGTGTTGAAAAGACTTACATAAAAACTACATTCAAAACACAGGACACTGATTTTTCTGTTTAGGATATTTGGCACAATTGGTCTCTGAGGCAATGAGTAATGAAATCATTATATAGATATTTCATATCCAATTGGAAGATGAATTGAAATGGCTCAATGCTGTCCTGGATGGCATTCCTCAGTTTGTTGTTTTTAATTTGATTTGAGGTTATTGCATCTAACAGTAGACTATGTGTAGGAGCAATACCAGCTCTCATTCCAAAAACTCTGCCACTTGTTGACACTGGTTGGTAATTTCATGTTTATAAAAATTTAATTAGGTGGCTGAATAAACACTATTTGTTTTAGATAATACTTAAGGATATTGTAGGGAGACAAGCATAGTCAATAAGATACAGAGAGAAAACACAAACACCACACTGTCAAAAATAAATGCCTCTTGACTTAGATCTATAGGGATTGCCCTGGTCCTTATTGAAACAGATCCTTATTCATGGTAAATTCCTAGTAGCCAACATCAATTTTAAAGATGCATATGCATATAACTAACACTGGCCCTTGTTGAGCCATAAGATGGAGATATCCGTCCACCAATTAACAAGCCCTAGATATGCATCTTCTGCCCGTTCCTACCAGATTGAAAATAGGCATGAGATAAGAAAGTAAGGAGGGGACATATTCATCCCCTCATATTGATAAGGATGTGCCCTATCGAGGCCACCTCAACCCGCAGAATTAATAGAGGGATGTGATTGCTGAGCACTATTGCTTGGGCTCCCGGCTCGATCTGGTGATGGGATGGCTCTCGGACAATGTGGAGATGATGAACATGTGTTCAGATTGACAGAGCATCCATGGCTCGAGCCTAGCGCAGGGTCGGAGATGGACAAATATTAGCTTTAACAGTGGCCACTATGATTCAGGACAGGGCATTGTAAGGGCCTAGCCCAGTCCTGTCCACCATGTTTGTTTATTTTGGGACACTGCCACTAGGTGGCTCTGTCATAGCAATTATGAAGGAGGTGCATGAGAATGAGGTGGAATCTGAACTGTAGTGTAGGAGCAAACCATCAGCCACCCCACAAAAAGTAATAAGAATGCTTGATTCTATAAAACACCCTGTCTGCAATGCTTTAGACTCCTGGCGGATCTAGTGTTAATCCTGTTAGATTTTAATGTAGGACTGGATGACTTTTGTGTATAATAAAGCCTTAAGAAATAAGAATCTCCGCTCCTAAGTCGCCCAGTACCGTAGTGGCCTGTATAAGCGCCCCGGCGCTTATACAGGCCACTTATATGCTTATATGCCCGGTCTCCCGGCTTATATGCCCGGTCCATTTTTCATGTGCTCAATGATGAATTGCACAAGCATGAAACTAATTGAATTAAATCTTGTGAATTGCTCGTGGTCACATTTTAACAGGGTGTCGGTTGCCTTTCTGCAATTTCATTCATTTTTTTTTCAAGCCAATCCTCAACTGTCCAAACAAAATTGGAGAACAAAGAAATGAGATATGAGATGACGAATGACAGATAATGCAGCAGGACGGAGACTGAACTTCCAGAGGAAGGGTGAGAAAATGAGAGTCATGAAAGTGGAGGGGTGTAATGAGAGAAAGGGAGTTTGTATAACCTATATGGGGGAATAGATTCATCTTGATCCAACAAGATATTTCTTAATTTTCTATGACTGCATACAGCCCTTATGATTAAAAAAATAAGAGTTGTTGATTGTAAGTAATGCCCTGTAACTGTTAGTTCTGTACCATCATGTAGCTACTGCAATGCTGATTGGATCTTGAAATGGTGATGGTTGACAACATTGAAATAGAATCATTGAAAACGTGTTGAAGACAAGTTGATCAACACCATCAACACAATATCAACTGGTTGTCAATGTTGATGAAACGTTCTGTGCCAACCAGGTATTAGGTCTATGTTAAGAAATGCCACATACTCAGAGTTGTAGTTATCTATGCAATCAAAGCCTGCACTTTTTGTTCTTTAGTGGGAGAATGATAGGTAACCCTCATTTTAATTGAGGAATACTGGGTTCAGCATACATGGAAAGCTTTTAATCCAGCATCTGACCCAGTACATGTATGTGTTATGGTAAATCTACTCACACATTGGAGGTTTAAAGTAAACGCAGTCAGGCAATTTGTTATAATTCAGCACCATTGGTGAAACATTTCGAAAGGGGCATTCAACCCTCTAAGGGTTGCAGTTGATACAGTCCAGCAGGGTCCTCATGACTCCCCAATAAAGTGCTGCCAAGCAGACTCACCACCATTTCATTTGTGGATCATGACCACCTATGGGCATGACACATTATGCATTAGCGGCCCTTTGTGGGTTAAGAAGCCTGATGGAGCAAAGGACCGTATTATGGGAACACCTGGTGAATTAATGTCCCTTCTACTGCTGGAGGTGTCCCACAGAATGGCTTTGGCTGCCTGGATAAGGCTGTGAAAACTACTAGCTGAATTGAACATGCAAGGCCCTTTACAGGAATGGCAATAACCCTTCAGCATACACAATGTACTTCAAAGTCCATGTCCTTTTGTTACCATGATGCCTTAATGCAACTATGGCATTCAATCACCAGTATTGTATGTGTGCATCATGCTTACCCTGTGGAAGTATTTCAGAGCTCATAAGTAGCTCACCAGAGTCCCATTAGTTTGTGTGCACGACATCAATCGGATTACTGTGCAAGGTGCTATGCGCAACTATTAACCATAGAGCATTAATTAATTATTAATCGGGCATAGTGAATTAAGATGCTATTCAGAACAATGGAGCATGGTGGGTTAAGACACTAGGCAGTTCTTAAAGGGTTAAAGCCTAAGACTACTCCTTTTCATTCCAGTCCCTTCCCAATAGCATCTCTAAGGTCTAATGACTTATCTACGGAAAACAGGGGCCGCAGTTGCCATGTAATTTCTATCGGGCTCTTTTTCTCCCTTCACTGTCCAATAAGATTTCTATCATTATCCCTCAGTGGCGTGTTTCCACTCCGGTGTTGATTAAAACCATTTCTCTGCCAATTTAGGCCCTAAATAGAATTGGTCATGTAGCATACTGCGAGAATCCTCCTGATCCGCCACCCTTCCCCGTCCAACATCTCCCTGAAAGCAATAGATCTTATAGCAGTTCTGCCTGGCAACATATGATTATTTTTCTATCTTTGTGGGTTTGCAGGATAATGGCATTGCTTCTTTATCAGTAGTATTCACATTGAAAGCCCATTAACGTTTTTTATAGTATGGGCGGCTGGAGCAGTATGCATGTTATTGAAGTAACAAGAATGACATGTATAGATACTGACTGGGAAATAAGTTTACAAACCTGTATCTAATGTTAGGAAATATAAAACATAATGATCTGGAAGGTGTCCAGGAAGGCATTTCTAAAGATGATACGACTTTGCACAGAATCTTCAACTTAAAACCCTCAAAATTAGAGTGGACGAATGTAGATTATGCACGACGCCCACGGATAGTATATAACCTTCTTGCTACACCTGCTCTGTTCAATCAGCACTTATGTGAAAAATTGCATAAGGTATAATATTAAAGTCATATCAGTGGAATCCCAAGTGGCCAGAGGATACAGGGATCTAATAGGCATCAGAGTGAGGGACCCCACTACGAATTGAATCGGTCTGGTTGTACCATCTTGAGGAAATATGAATGTAATATATAATGATTAGACTTGAACGAATGCCTTTCAGGGGATGATATAGGGTCGAAAATCATAGAAGGTTTGCATATGACGAATTTGGAGGTATTCCAGCCCCCACTATTCGAATTTTAGTTTCCCCCTCTATTTTCTTGGCTCAAAGTGGCAGGCTGGATGAGATCTTTGTGTTACATATGGGTTTTGATGGTCCGATATGAATATTTTGGGCTCCAGGGGGGTAAAATGGGCCCAAAATTGTCTGGGCGAAATTGTGTCTGGGCGAATGACATTTAGGGGCCTAAGTTACAAGCCATGTTGGGGGCTTCATTTCCTACAGAAACAATCATCATACCTCCATGAAAATCTCAGGTCCAGACTATTTTGACCTGTAGATTAAGAAAATCACACATTATCATTTATGTCAGATGTGTCCTTGCTATCATAAAAGAAGCATACTTATAAGAATTATTTTTCATGATTCTGGGCACATGTCTGGGCGAATGACATGTGAGGCCCCATATGCACACTTTCTATGATATGTGACCATAGGCATGACGCAAAGCGGAGTGCCTATATAAGCCCTGAAAGGCATGAGTTTAAGTCTAATCATTACACATTGCATTTATAGCATGCTTTCCACCATTAATTATATTTATTTACCTTTAAAATTGATAAAATCCATTGGTTTCTGTTGCAAGTCGACGAGACAGCCCTCCGACATCTTGGTTTCATGTTAACGTATGGTTAAGCTAGCAACCTGGTCAAACTCCTATTCTCATAGGCCTACTACCGCGAATACGTTGAGACAGAGCTGTCCCAGTCCATAGCCTAATCCATTCTTTATACATCAGATGGTAGCACCTGTAGTGTTGACAGAATGGCGAAGACGCACGGCCAGTCGCTCGCTTCGAAAGTTTACTCTTTTTTTTATAATAAATACAGCCATAATATCAAGGAATCTAGTTGACTGGGAGGTAGAATATGGTTTCAACTATGTTATGTCCAAAGCATGTCGTCACATTTTGTACATAAGCTTCAAAAATGGAGGATTTACTTTTGTGTCAACTAGTTGTCAAGGTATGTCCGGTCTGCTGTCAATTTTTGGGTTCTTTATCCCGATATATGGGAACTCATTTTATCAACTTTCCGCACTCAAATCAGTGCCGAAACTCGATAAGCATGCTATAAGGGAATATAACCCTCCTGACGCACAGATTTACTGCTTTAATAGTAATGAAAGGGAGCGGTTAGGCATAATTGGTGACCTGCACTAGAAAAAGGGACCTTATTCCCTCTGAAAGTAGGTCCCTTTTCGCAGATCCTGGCACATATTATATCAAATCAAACTAATAGAAACATTAATTAATATGCCCATAGGTAGTCAACCATGAGCAATGTTGCTGTAAAGCAAGTCAAGACATTCTATGTGGACGGAGCCTTAAATTATTCTCTGTATTTATTTATAAATGGCAATGGTGATTGTAGAATTATCAAACCTAGGACTGTTTTCATTACCTACTCTATAATTCTATAATTGAGCACAGATGTTATTGATGTTTCGACCAGTATATGTATCATTGTTTTAATTGTCTACCTTCTTAGTTTCAAACCTTTTATTGAAAATCGCCTCCAACAATTATTGGAAACTTCATAGTATCAACTAGAGCCATCTCCATTCCATGTGCAATATTGATATAGCTCAGTGTGCATCTAAATACAATAAAATAGTCCTTTAAGGGTTGCATGGCATATCAGCATCTAAGATTTTAGAAAGGGTAGATGGCACTTAATTTTATGTGAATAACTTCTTCCCGTAGAGATAGCATTATGGAGCCGATTCGCACACCCCCAGTGGCATAACATGTGCCGATCCACCACAGCGGCCGATCCACCACTGCAGCCTCATTTTGGGTGCATGTAAACATTCAAAATGGCAATGGGCGCTCGTGCGGTGAACTACGGTAACGGATTTTGCTAATTTTCAGTTAATTAAACACTCTAAAAACATAAAATAAATATAGAAGTAAACTCCTCTGGTGTCCTCGGTGGCCGATCCACCCCTCGTGGTGGATCGGCCACCTGGTAAACCACGGTCCATTAGTTCTATCTATTTCTGTCAATAACAATGTCATGTTGTCCCAGTATCACCTGTGCTTAATTGGCATTAGAAACGACGTAGAGATTTCTAATTATTAACCTAATCAGTTTATCTTAATGTGTGTGAGATATCATTTTTATACAGAAAACCATAATTATAGCTCCTCTACTACTTAAATCATTTCCTCTTACCATTTCCAACATTGAAATCAAATTTAATCAATCTACCAGTTAGTGAGTGAATGTTAAAATGGAGGCACATTTGCTAGACTACAAATGAATGCTTCTGTGTCATGTTTTGGAGAAACGTATGCCAAATTCATTCATTAATGTACAATGATCAACAGCGTATACACGGCCCTATAACTTGGAATTTCAATGTAATTTGTATGGGTTTCTTCTATGCGTTGGAGGATGCAGCCGTGGCATATTATGAAACAACCTACACAACGATATATACATACATACATGTCTATCAAATCATTGGACGTGCAGTACTTTCATTTGTATGACCATATTTGGGGGCTTCCTCTGTTCCACTACACAGAGCACAATGCAAATGGCACAAAGCCTGTATAACATCAACAGTACAATAAGGCCAACCGGAAGATCATTTGTACAGTAATCACAAGCTGGCTCACTGCATGAATTGATGGCAATGGATACTGTCAGTGAGTCTACACATTGCATCCTCATCTATTCATCCACATCGTACCATCGATTATCACTCACGACTCGCATGTGTGTACATGCAGTCACAATGCTCAAATCTTTAACTCTTCATGACTACATCATGCCCATCAGGGCTGATTCACTCCCATGATGCACCCATGAACATGATGCATTCATGCATTAGAGGCAATTAAATGCTTAACCAAAGGACACAACGTGCAGCAAATCAGGCATCTTGATGCTTAAATGCAGCCCTGGTTACTCTGCTGAATGGAGCCTTGGTAAGCCTACTCAGTTTAGATATTACATCAGAAATGCCAAATTTTAAGGCTTATGGGTTGTGGCACATCTTTATCAACCATGTGACTGTCTCAGGTTCCTTATGAAATTCTTGTTTCTGTAATATGAAGAGGATCTGCTCCTTTTTCATTATACAGAACTTATTAAACCAGCTAACAGACAAGCTGTTGTTGTAATAAGTCTAAGAAATAGTGCATCTGGATAATACTTTACACCCCTATTGTTGCTCTATAGTGGTTTTAGTGTGTTTGGGGAATTATGCATCTTGGATAGGCCTGTTTAGTTGTATTATAATTATTTTACAAAATCCGATGCCATGGAAATCATTTTAGACACCATCTGCTGACATAGAGAAAACATAATTATGTTGACCCCGTTTATAACATTCATTTGTGCCAGACTTTACTTTATTCAGTCCTTTTATTTCCATATCCATTTCTTTTTCGCAATAAAACATAGAATATTTATGACATTCTGCCTCACAATTCCATATATACAGTGCTGGCAGTATTGGTGCATGTCTCAACCAGTCTTTTCTTTCCACTTGTGCCATGCCAAATCCTGGGATGCAGAGGCCAATAGAGATAAACCCCCTGAGGGGAGATGCCAAGAGTATCCATAGTTTTGTCAACAGCGTCTCCTCACTAGATCCAATATGCCCCTCTGGTAAGAGGACTGGGACATGGGTAATACTACAGGCTGCTGGGCTGAGTCGCTCATTCTAGGTTTTCACAAAATTCATATTTTAAGTTATCGGCTTTAGGATGCCTTTTCCTAATCAGTCCTTTTCTAATAACAGAACCATTCACAGCAACCCCCAGAGGTCTGTGCCAGGAGGGAATCTTAACTTTTGATTCCTATTGTAGATCTGCAGGGGTATTCACCAGTGTACTCCCAAATGTTAAATAGGCAATCACTCCCTAAATTGATATTGGGGCATTAGTTAGAGCAGTTAGATGTTGGATGTGTGAGCAGCTCAGGGGGTTAGGAAAGAGTGAGTGAGTTGTTGGTGGGAAAAATGTTAGGGTCTACAAATAGCCTTTTTGTGGAACACCCCTAGGTTAAACACCCATGCAAATGAGAGGGATGAATGAGCAGCTCAGACAGATTATTTTACCAGAGAGCAGTTCAAGATCCCCAGCCACTGCCAACATTCACACAGTGGGACAATACAGGGGTACCATATTGGCCTGTATTAGAGTTACGTCTTTGAATAAGGGCCAGATTGAATAAGGACCAGAGGTTATAAATACAATACATATGTCTATTGTGCCAATTGCCAGTTGTAAAAACTGTTTAGAAAACAATGAATGCCCCATCACATAGATAGGAGTTTATGAGGTTAGCATTGAGTGGAATAGTGTGGAGCACTCTGTTGGCTATAGACTATCTTTCTTCTTAGACAGTTCTCCAATGGAAGCTAGAACAAGTACATTCATTTATGGCATATAGCTAGTGAAATTACTGTATGTATTTGCAGTTCTCTGTGACATTTATGAAATGGAGAGAAAGAACCTAAAGAAGTTTGAAAGGGTGGTTGGAGGGAGATTGAATGGATTCAAAATGACAATATGAAACTGTTTGACAGGGAACAATAGCCAAGACATGTCATTAGAAGGGCAAAGGACTAAACTGGCAAAAAAGCGAATTGCGACTATAAAAACTGTGTCGACCAGTGCAAACAGGTCTGTGCCAAATTTAGCTCACTGCCCATAGACAGGGGACAGTGTGCTGTGCTGGAAAAAAAATAACTTGGGGAGGAGGACTTGATGAGATTTGCAGGACTGGCATGCCTTGTCTTTCTGTAGACTGCCCACCCTCTGGATGCCCCAAGAGACAGAGTATGTATGCCCAAGGCACCTCCGGCCAACCAACCGGAATAGAGGGCTGAACAGTGCAAGGTTGACAAAAGGAACGTTTATATGCTTTTGGCGGCCCACCTGGTTGAATAATCCATGAACGCAGACCTTGTACCACTATGTAAGAAGGGGTGCCTATTGGCCTGTCTGGGTGGTGTTTCATAATATTTTGGACATGGACTCCTCATCTATTCTGACTCATCAAGCGAAAACAGCCCTCCAAAGGGAATTCCTAATTCCCCAGTTTGGGGAAGATTATGTATAAAAAGGCACATATACATGCATATATTGTGCTATTTTCTGTACAATTTAATGGTCTCATTAAAACCGTTGAAAGATGATGCAAACAATTAATAATGTGGAAGGTAAAAAAGGTGCAAATTGCTACATAAGCCCAATTTGGTTATATATTGGCAGTTATTTAACTAATCAAAAGAGTTTCACACTAATTTCTGGTGATTCTCATTATGAACTCAAAACTGAGAACAGAATTTGAAAAGTCCTCTTTAGTAGTTTTGATGTCTGAATATTCTCATAACCAAGATTATCCAACCGTGCAACCTGAAACACCCCTTCTGGGACTCACCAAAAGCTATTATCTTTAAAATGTTTGACAAATTTCATGAAAGCCTCCTCCCCCTGTTAAGGTTCAATGGACTAGAGGATATGCACCATGAGAGGGCTACTACCAAATGTGATAGGAAAAGCATAGGTTTACCCTGAGATGGCCACATACCTCAAGATCTGCACCCTTTCAGTGGCAAAAAAGTATTAATTTGATATTGATTGGAGATAAATTACTGTTAAGCAACATTGATTCAAACAGTTAGCAATTTTGATTCAGCCACTAGGTTGGGAAGGCCTCTCAGAATGGATTTACCCTATAGAGTAATGGTGAGCCTTGCTTGGCTAGTGGGAGAATGCAGTATGAAAATCTGTGTATAGCCAAGCAAAAAGGGTCCCCCAGGGAAAAAGTCAATTTTCAAATTCAGGCCATGAACTTTCCAATGATATATTACATGAGAAAATATATCTGCTAGTTTCAGAGTTACGGCTCTATTAACTTAAATGGTTACCGACCTATTCAAATCCCAAATAAGGTCTACCTTGTATATTTCATGAGATATATCAGATGATATGTGTAATTAGGCATAATTCTACAAATTAGGGAAATTGTCATATTCTTCACATTCTTTTTCTCATAAAATTTGATCTGATTATCAGATTTTTACCATCTTTTCAACACACCGATCCTTGTGGGTGTGGCTACCAATAGGCTTTTTTGATTCCTCAATTTTGAGTGAAAATAATGTTTCCATGGCAACCAATATCAACAAAAGCACTGATTTCTGCCCTCAAATGCCCAAAAACGTTCTATTTACATTCCAAATTTGGAAGGTTTTCCTTAAAAATGGGAATTTCCCTTAAGGACGTTTGTAATCTACATAAAAAAGTAGTATATAACTATTTTTGGTATATTTTCCCCCTTTTAGGCCATAGTGGTGTCCCCCTGGTGGCCAGAATTGATACTAATCCCCCTCGGACTGTCCTTTTAACTTGCATCCTCACATCTATTCTACCAGCCATTGTGGTAAGTGCCTGTGAGGGCCTCTACTTTAATATTGAGACAGGGAGGAAAGCAGGTCTTTTCAGCCCCAGGGAATATAAGCTGGTCAGATGCAATATGAGATGTTCTCAGGGTGACGAAGGCTATTGTGGATGTAAGTACGGTATTTTGATAGCACCAATGTGCCAGGAAAGTGAATTGGCGCTAATGTTAACACTAGAAAATATTATATATTATATATTTTATATTGATATTATATGTTGATAACATCAATGAATATAATTTGGGAGAGGTTTTCCTTTAGGTGATGCTGAATATAGTGTGCAATGGGGCTGCTTTGTCATAAAGAAATTGTTAGATGATTATTTTGATTTAGCAGTGACTAAAATCACTAAAAAGCCATTTATAGATTGTGCATGATGTGGGATTGAATTGAGTCCCACTCCACCCTTCTCTAGGAAAAACCTGGTGAAGGAGTCTTAGTATGTTCAGAAATGCCCAGCACTCTAGAAGTGTGTTTCACCAAATATCCTTTTTTTGCAAAATTCCACTACGCCTCCCAACAGAATTAACATCCATGCCTAATAAGATTAATGTTGCTTGCACCTAACATTAGACACATTTTATTCTCCCATGCTCAATAAAGTTAGTCTGCATGCTTGGGCTGGTGACTAGGCACAACAGCACTTGCTTTTGAGCCATTAGGGTTCCCCTTTCTTACCCAGATAAAGTATGGATAAACCAATGAAACAAGATTAGATTTAGTAGATGGTTAATTAAAGCTTGAGCAATTGAGTGACTGGTCTCAGATCACTAATCCTTTAAGGCCGTCAATTGCAGGAATTGGTCAGCATGATGCAACTATTGAGCGCCTGCTTGGTGTGTAACAACACCAATCAAAATACATATGAAATTATATCTAGGTAAGATAGACCCTTTTATGGCTGGCCTTCAGAATATAGCCACCAGCAGTCTATATCCTGTACTCCAGCAATAGAATTGGTCTATCCTAGATAAATAATACCCAAAGATAAACAGAATATATGACATACTCTGGACATATTGGGATTGGATTTAACCCTTTATTTGCTGCATGATGTATTAAGTTAAGTTCTGTGGTGCATCAGAGCAGAGCCACAAAAGGCATCATTCAGTGCATTGGTGCATCATGAGGGATTATGTGGGTGTATCATATCAGGACATGTTATTTGTTAGGGCATCAGTTATTAAGCACCTTTAGCGCTACTGACGACTTTGACCCAAGCTTGGCTGAGACTGCTTGTGGTAGAGGACTAAGTCACTGGGTGAATATGTTCCAGATATCAGCAGTCAATAGTAAGGCACCCTACTGTGTACATAGAAGTCCCCACCAAATCCAGTGGCGATTGCAGAGACCCCTGCCTGGGCAGCCCAGGGGTAAGCAGCTCACGGGCAAGGTGCTGTGAGCCATGCCCAACTCATTTTGGAATTGTCCCCTATACTGAGCCCTTCTTAAATAATGTTCACTTTGCCTAGATCGATTATACGTTTCTCTTTAGCAGAGTGATGATGGAGGTTGGTATAGAACTGACATATTGAAATGAAAATGACATCTCTTAGAGTTTGATGAACAGCTTAATAAAAGGATAGATTTAATTTCAAAAGTAGCATAGAATTATGCTACAAGGCATCATTTATCATTTCATAGTAGTGATTATCCCCCATTTGCATTTTGATCCATGCTGCCAATCTCATATACATTTTTGTGTGGCATACTTGCTCAAATCATTCCACAAGAACGACAGTGCATCACTTAACTGATATGAGATTCCACAAATTGTGATTAACGTTTTTAGAATTCTGGGTTTCATGTTATTTTATGTCATGCCTCAAGCATTGTGTAGTGAGACAATGACATGACTGTCCATAGCACAACAGTACCAGTTCTCATTGACCCACATCGTCCAAAGGGAAATTTCACTAATGATTTTCTTGACTTTCAGACAAATGCCAAAGCTGACATACAATGCTGAATTAAGCAACATTAAAAGTGGGCTGCAAATCTAAGCAACAACATTCAAGTATCTATTGTGCTGTCCTCTTTCTTATGGAATATCGCATAGGAGCAGTATGTTCCTACACAATGAACATCTATACAGTCACATTTCCAATGCTCTGTTTCTTAGACAATCTAGTCAGTACAAGAATAGAATCTTATATGGATGTAGAAATCAATTAATGTGCCCAGTTAATGAAGTTGGGAAATATTAAGGAGGTATCCACCCCAGTTAGCTGTTATTTGACAATGGATTGCACAGGATATAAGACAGGTTGGTATGGTAACATGGCACAATATTCACCAATCAGTAGAACCGATACCTTATGTGAACCTAAAATGGCCGAATTATTGCACCATGGCCAGTGGTCACCATGATGCAAGAACATTTAGCACTGGTGAGTTAATTGACAGTGTTGTGTTCTTCCATTCCCTGTGCCCCCCATGATTGTTACTGGAAATCGATACCTCCTTACTGGAGCATTTAGTATGCCAGCTGTTATTTGAGACCCTGGTGCAAAAACGAGCCATTACAGTGATGATCACAAGCTCATCATTGTGACCTGATTCTGGATGTGTGCATTAGGTTTGAGGGAGAAGAGGTGGAAGTGGGGGCTGAACATTACTGCTGGTTGATTGGACAAACAGTCATTATGCTTGGTACACAATGTTTTATGCTGTACCAGTTATTTCATCTACAAGCATGGACAATGCTGAGATTAGTAGCAATCATGTCCTTAGCCACATCAAATTAATCAAGTAAATAGAGTTGTACAGGGAAGCTTTTAGTGCCTAAGGGTTTTAAGATTCTAGTAGCTCATTTTATGCCTTTAAATCTAAATGAATGTCAAAAAACCTTGATGATTACTGCTGCTGACAGCGGGCATGTTGGATATGAATATTGCAAACTAACTTGATTATTCCCCAAACCTTCCATGAAATAGCTAGCATGCACTGCACTGCCAGGGTGACTTGGATGAAGAATTGTGGTTACTTCTTCTCTCTGAATCAGTTATTGAAATTTGAACTTTGGCGCTACTGATGTCTTTCAGCAGTCAACCATTACACTACTCTTATATCTGGTTTATCATTATATACAGTGGAGGGATGGCAGGGGAGGGGATGTAGAGGCCACCCTGCTGTCGTACCACTCCCCATTCACTGTAGTACAGAGAGGAAGGGGGGCCCGGGGGGACAGGCAGCCCCGCTTTCATTGTCAACCCCACCAGCCTACCAGAGAGCCAGCATGCCAGCAGCCACTTCTGAAGGAAACCACTAAGGGAATGAGGAGCAGGCGCCACCATATTAGAAGCCACAGATAAGCCACTGCCTCACAGACCACTGTATCCCTGTAAGACTGCATGATGCATTGACGCATCATGCCCATCGGTCAGTTTGATGCGTAATCATTTGCGCATCATGCTGGCACTGCGGTGGTAATTCTACTCCCAAAGGTCCGGCATAATGCGGCAATGCAGTGCTGCTGAGCAGACTCACCAGCATTGCATTGGTACATCATACCAAGAAAAGCCATAAAGCCATCATTTGGGCTTTAATATGGCATAGGAGGATGGGAGTGGGAGGGTGTGGGAGGTACCAGGGTAACAAGCCACGAGATTAATAGTGGACTTGTCAGTGCTGGGATGTGGTGATACTGCCTGCCGTCACAACATTTTGACATTGTTTGATGATGACATGAGGTAGAGAGTAGGTGCAAGCAGTGCCTCGTACTGCTTCACCTGTAGACATAATTTAAAAGATGGAAATTAACTCTTTAAGGACCAAATAGTGAATACATCTATTATAACAATTTGTCGTTGCAATGGTTGAAAGGAAAATTGCCAGAGGGTACAGGACATGACTCTGAATCTACCTGGCACCCTGCAAACTGTACATTGTACACCTGTATTTGACATGAAGTGAAGCAATGCAAGTTCTACAATAGAACCCTAGAAAAAAAGTACAGCTAGGTAGTTGGTTGAGCGAATATCTCTGAAAATAACAATGAAAATCCTGTCCCTAGGTTGCTGGAAGACCGTCAATATTTTAACCACATTTTTGATAGTGTCGGAATGTGCTGGTGAGAGGGATTTGGAGCTGTCTGATGGCACATCAAATTGACAAAGGACCATAAAGGCATCAGGCGATACCTAAAGTGTAATGAGTAATACCCTCCCTAGGGTCTTCTGACAGTGTTAGGCTGCCTTTAGGACAATAATATTACATGTAGATTATGATAAAAGGGGTTATTGATATTCCAAGTTATATATTCGGGATGGCATATTCATAAGGGAAAATCACTGACACTATTGCATCTTTAAATTAAAGGTGATGTGTCATGATGAACAATATCAAAATATGGTGCTTAATGAAAGATGGCATTGTGCTCGTAATGTCATTGGTGCTTCATTCGTTGTTCACCATTTCCTGTTTCAGTAGCACATTGATATTTAAAAGTATAACTTTTCAAATGATAGTCAGCATGAGGTGCTGACCAGCAGACTTGCATTGGTATTGGGGCAGGGGGGATAAACAAATTTCAAACATTACAAAGATTTCAACCATTTAGAGCAAAAAAGCCTGTGCAGTTATATAGATAAACCGGCGCACTAAAGAATTTGGTGTGCCTATCCACCCCCTCTGCTATAAAAAAATGACCACTACCTTAAAGGCTTGAAACACTGTGCCACCCTCACAGGTTTATACCAGAGGATGATCTTGTCAACTACATCTAGTAATGTAAAAATTCAGCTGTGATGTCAGAGACCAACGAGATGCCCCAATCAGCAAAATCAAATTGCAGGTGATCTCAGGCACCAACAGGATGTCACAAGCTTAAAGACAGTCACCGATTCCCATGGGGTACATAGGGTTTTCACGGGCCATATTGCAGCGTCCTCCATTTTGTCACCAAAAAATGTCTGCACTAGTAGAACCTGGTGCTCTACATAACAGTTGGCAAACCTAAAAAATGAATCGTGGTTGACACACATCTTAGACTCCATCCTGACTCAGCGATTCGTTTATCAGACTAGAATTAGACTGCAGTGGACTGGTGGAATACATTTTCTTCCAGTAGTTGGGAAAGTGGGAAGCAATGCTTCTTTGTGGAAGGCAAAGATTTAGTTAGATTATAACATAGAGGCTTGCCTACATAATTATTTTCATCCCTATACAAGAACTTCCCAATACAAAGTTGAAACATACAAACATACACTGTTACTATGTTTTGAATTAGCACAGATTCTATATGACCATGTGGCATCCACAGAACATTAATAAACCTTATTGAGAAATGACTTGACCCATAGAGAATAGCAGATCAACATAAATGCAGGATAGGATTTAGAAGATATTATTTATGGAGCACAAAATGGCGACTGACTGAGCTTTCCAACCATACACTGTGGACACCGTGTTATACTCTATTAGCTGTATAAGCATCTGGGAACTCTTTTAGTTAAAGACCATCCATTAGTTTACCAGAGTTGTGCATTTTCCGAACAGGCTCTTATAGAGGAATTAATATCTAAGACCCTAGTGTTTATACAGCATAACATATAGTAGTCCTGAGCCCTCTACCTCCCGTCACATTTCTAGGGCAATAGTATATTGGGACCAACAACCCAGCTTATTACATTATGCCATCATGTCCAGGCATACATCCACTAAGTGACCTATTACAGTGTCATCCCCATGGGTCTAGAGACAGAAAGGATAGACACCAAGGGACCCATCCATGTCTGTCCCAGTAGTCGAAGGCCTGAGAAAGTGCAGCTCCCCTGAACCTGGGACATTGCATGACCTGATCCGGCCAGGAGCAGGACAACTGAGACACATATCAATGTGTAAGAGGCTTATAGAGAGAGAGCTGGTAAGCCCGGGAGCAGCTCACTGTGAGAGCAACTCAATGTTGTCACACTCCTGATCTACTATTGTAAATGTAGAGTACTATGATTATCATGGTCATGTTTGAGACAGAATAATGAGTGAATTGTGCAGGTCTGCAGTGAGGTGAATGCCTAGCATGGATGATAGCTCATTTAATGCAAGGGGTTAGGATTATGTAAGATCCTTTAGAGCTCACATGGTGTGTGACTGCACTCTGCCCCTATTTGAGAAACATGTTTATTTGAATATCTATGTGCTAAGTGCTAATCAAATGCCTTTTTCAAGACCTAAGCACTTAAACAGTAATGCTGCCTAAGTGTGGCGTGGGGCAGTAACTATCCAAGGTTATCATTCATGCATCATGAACACACACTACAGGGCTAATATCCTCTACAGGGATCAGCATTACCAATGAATAAGGGCAATAGCCGTAATGCATTGTAAGTGAAGGCTAAGCTCTTGTGACCATAATATAATGCATGTAAACCATGGTGTATAGACCCATTCAAAACTGATAGGAGGAGGAGTAGAGACAGAGGAGTTGCCTGCCCTAAAGTCTCCCCAACTTGTAAGGTGGTATAAGGAAGTGGGAGATGCTCAAAGATGCCCATGAGTTCTTCAATTTTCTAAATTCATCAATTTGTGTTAATAATTGTGTTAATAATCATTTTCTAGGGTTGATGATGAATGGTGTGTTCTGCTTCCATTTCCAGATAGAAACATCTGAGCTTTGTATAACCTAATTAGTATCTGAAATTAAGAGGCATGGTTTTCAAACATACATACTGTCTCTTTTCTGTGATAATTCTGCATAGACATTTGGGAGCAGCATTTGGGAGCAGCTCTGACTTAAATGAGGCTTTTAATAATGTGACCAGGCAATCAAAAGTATCCCCAAAAATTGGCAAAAAAATCTAAAAGCTTTGATTATGGAATTGGTTGCCATGGAAACCAGGAACAGGCATATAGGTTAATTTCTCATGAAAAATGTTCATTTTACCATCCAAATATGGGCCATTTCTACCGAAAATGGTGCATTTTAAATGACACCATTGAATTCTGCATCAAAAATTAGCTTAATGTATTTTTATAATGATTTTAGAGTAATTTGGCCCTCCAATGCCCTCTGGTGGCCAAATGGAGAATTAAAAATCCCCTGCGGAGGGGTAGTTCTCCCTTGATGGGTCACAAATGTTTCAATTTTTTTTTATAACTGCAGTCCTGGTGAGTCTATTTACCGGAGTTGCGTTCATGGACCATTCGAGTACATCCTGGATGGATGCATCATTGGCTCAATGCATTTATAACGTGAAAGTATGTGATACTGCCTTTACAGGATTCCCTAATGGCTCTATTCAGTCAAAAGCTGTTTCCCTCAATATAATGGACGCAGTAAATTGCAGTCATTAGGACAGAAAAAAAAACACATTAATCTTTTTGCGAAGGAACATTTTATCTCTTCTATGATGGAGTTTTCTCCTCTGTCCACCAAAGCTTTTAATTTATAAGAAGATGATTCTTGGTCACCAGCATATCAAATTGATGTACACAATGCACTAATTGCGAGGACTAAAGCTGGATTCTCACATCATCCTGACTCTTAGAGGTTGATACAGTTATGAGGAGTCAGCATGAAGCAGATGAGAGAGTTGACTTAAAAAATATCACCCTTAAAGTTTCAGATTATAGCTTTAAACGCTGGGGTGAGTGTTTGGCTTGTACTGCATTTTTCTTTGACTAAATTGAGTGACATGTGTTTGTAGAAAGTGGGATCAGCATTAAAGGTCCCCCACCCCATCTAAATTCAGTACTGCTGTCAATCCCCCATTCCTGTTACAGGTTTGACCAAACAGTAACTTTCATTCCTAAATACATGGGTATCCAATGATCATGAGGATCTTATGCTATGTCTCCCTGCTCAAATGGAGGCTAGTCCTCGAAATACTACATGTGGCCCTGTTTAATTGTATCAAAATGAAATAACCCCCTTGAAGAACAATACCAGTTTGGTTAGAATAAGTATTCAAGGATTAACATTGCCAGTTGAACCTAGTATCAATAAGTAGGATGCCCTGAAATGAAACCCTACTGGCGTTCATCTTTGGGACCCTGGACTTTTCTGGGGGTCACTCCTGGGACTTTGCATGGCATCAGCTGAGCAGCGCATTTATTTTGACAAGTTTCATTAACAGTCTGTAAGATGCTTTAGTCATGGTGCCACTGGTGAAGGCATAAGCAGCCATTAGTGTAAAATACTTTAATGGCAATCTTGTAAGGCTATGATTGAAGGACTGCAATCATAATGTATTAAGAAATAACCTCCAACATTGTGTAGGTTTCAAACAGTGTTGTGCTTGTATAGATTATGGAGACTGGACATGATACATGAATACTGAACTGGCAAGTGACCTGCTAGGCCTACATTCATACATTTCAAAGACCAAAGGGCATTATAAACTAAAAAGCATTAGGCATACCCCAAAGGCCAAACCCCATTAGAGTTGATGACTGACAGGGTCACCATGTTTTATACCTAGTGGTAGTTATTCACTAATTTCTCTGTCCATAATGCCTCTTTCATCACATTCCTTGCATGATGATGCAGTAATTACCACATAGTGGGACGGAATAGTTTTTGAGGCTTTTTTTTTCAATTATCAACATGTTTTGTTGCTGATTGAATCTGTTCTGAATTTAAAACAAGCATGTCTCAAATCCCACTTCAGTGGTCTTAAATCACAGCTCAGTGGGTTTTCTTCATGTTTCTGTCATCATTTTTTTTTTTTTTTTTTACTTTTTTCTTTCAATGCACTTCTTTCCTCATTGACTGAGATATATTGAATGAGAAGGGGAATCACATATAATATATAAAGCTGATATTATGCTGATGAGTTAGAACTGAATAAAAAGGTGGTTGACAACCACATATTACCTTGAAAATCAATTCCCATGTTTCCATGAGAAAGCCGGTCTGTTTATTCAACTAATACTCATGAGTTACATGCCAGGGCTGAATCCATGTATCATGAGTGGTGGAGATGATGCTTGGTTGCACTGTTTGGCCCCCATAAGATTTAATAGAGTTTGAAGAGCTCAGGAGGGCATTTCTCAAGATAGTACGACTAGACACAACCAGTGCGACTTGAAACCCTTGATATCTGAGCAGGTGATTGTAGGTGACATACTACGACTACACAGTACAATCAAAACTTATTTAATTACTTGAGGTTAGGTAGGGCAGTCGTACCAGTGCAATCACTAGCGACCACTAGATGCAGGGCTGTAATGGCATTTAGCTGAGGGATCTTACTACGACTTGAAGGGGGTCTAGTCGTACCACCTTGAGAAATGCCTTCCTGGTTCTGAACCCTATTCACCAAAGATGCGCATGGGAAAAGTACTGGACATAAGAGAAGTCTCATCATGCTTGCGGACTATAGTTGCAGCTTTGCTTTCGGGATTGATAAGTGTAATGAGCCACATAACTCTTCTGGGTGATTGTATATTTTTCACTTTTTTTAAATGCAGTGTGCCAGAGGAGACTTGCTAGCACTGCATAGAAAAGGAGATACTGTGAATTATTGTAAATCTAAGCTCCTTGAATGGCTAGGCCAGGGATCGGGGTACTGCAATAGAAGTGACTCCTCTAGGCCTTGACATTGAGATAGGAGGTAGGAAGGAAGGTGTTGCTTGGCTTTAATGGAGTCTATTGTTAAAGGCAGACACTAGGAACCAATGCCAGTGGAATCAATTGAACAGATGCAAAGTCTGACTCCATTTAAGGAACTATCCTTGCAGAATGGTGTTTTGAAATCCTTGTCCCAAAGTTCTCAGAGGTTCATGGTTATTTTTCGGGGAGATTCCTTGTACCACAGTGGAAACTGTACTGTTTCACTGTAGAAACTACGCTGATTCACTACATTGCAATGGTGGTGTTTGATTGTTTAGTTTTATAATAATCCAGTTTGGATTTAACGGTTATTCCTTAGAGTGTGGTTCAGATCAAAGATCAGAGAGAACCAAAGTTGATGTCACAGTGAATGTTACAGTTGTTAGTCCAGGTAGAGAACGAAAACGTAAACTTGTGGTTTTCTTTCAATATGTATATAAGGTTATTATTAGATCTCATTTTTAAATCATTTTGGCCAACATTAATAGATTATATTGCTTATAAATATAAAATATGCAGGGGTGATCTGGCAGAAACAAATTGCATTGCTATGTCCCCCTATATCCATAATGACTTTAACAGCTGTTTGATATACGTGATGTGTACACCTATTGTTTGTCTATTCAGTCTTGCTATCCCTTTCTCTTTTTCACAATGTTCACTATCTTGTGACTACTTTGATATAATCTTGTGGTAATAAACACATTAAATTGTAAAGCAATTTAAGGATCATTAAAATAACATATGATAAAGGAGAAGGATAGTGGAAACTATTCGCAAAAGCTATTGCTCATGATAAACCTACAAGTGGATCATTCTTCTCTTCTAGGATGACTACAAATAGTAAAGAACATTTTGAAAGTGATAGTGGATTGTCCTCATCTTAGTTTGAACTAGGTAAGATTCCAAAATAAAAGGGGGAGAAATCCTGTCCTCTATCACTTCCTCCTTACCTTTAGGTACACCTTCCATTCTGTGGGTAACTAGGCTATCTACCTTTTTGTACTATTCACCCAAAGCTGTATACTGTATCATGCTCATTTAAGGGACACATACTACTGCAACACATTCTATCAATATTTCATCATGACGCTTAAATGCATTATCGGCGAGTACACTCAATGCGATCCTGGTGAGTCAGTCTAAATATATTGCATTTAAAATTGAAAGTCAAATCATAAGACGCATAGAGTGTTGCAGATTAACATGGCATCCTTCATATAAACTATCCTCAGAGGAATGCATTTATGCATATCCCATCCCTATGGGGCTAATACACTCCTTAAGTAGAGAGGCCAGCCGTTCGGCAAACTCTCGCCACCATATGTGTAACAGTGCTAAAAGACTCATCATTTAACATACCCTGGACTATATATAATGGATGTATGGTGTATTATAGTATATCAGTAGTACAGGAGGGGTCTATATCTTCATGATCAAGTGATATTCCAATTGTTTCTCTCAAATAATATAGCTATTATTAGAGTGGGAAATTGCTAACACTAAGAAACTCTCTGTGACCTGTGATGGTTTTTCTGGTAGGATTAAGGTGTATCTAGCTAACCATTATAGGGCACCCCCCTTGAACCACCATCAATAGATAGGCCAATCACTCATCATCAATATAAGACCTGCTATATAGCAATGTGTATTGCCAGATTTTTGGGAGAGGGGTGTATTTTGTAGTGGTATTTGCAGAACATTTATGTTCATGAGACATCGGTTCTGCCATAGAACTATAGCATTGCTAGCTGGCCTTGGTATTAATGTCATATGCATGCAGTAGGGGTCAGCAACTCCTTACCACTGATCACAAGAATACAGCTGATTGCTTGTATTTGACTTGAGGATTTTCGACAGGGAGGATTACTCTGGGAATCTTTTTTTGATAAATGGTAATAAATCAACAAGGTACAAATGAATGAATTACAGGTAAGGATTAAGCTAGATTTCATCAAAACCACAAAATTGTCACAATGCACTCAGTGAATTATTTAGAATTACGTTAATCTACCTACCTAAACGGGAACGTGTGGTACGTGGCGACTGTGCATTAATGCATCATAACGACAAAGGAACACACACACAGCAGGGTCATATGGTCCTCTAAGGGATAAATCTAAACAGCAGCAGTCGATGTCATCTCTATACTCAGGTACAAAATGGCCACATCATGGAATTCTCATAAGGTAATCTGTACAATGTAGTACATTGCCCTTGTGGCAGATGGGATGTTAAGGTTAGCCAACAGAATTGGCCCTCATGCAGTAACTTATATACATCTGCTTGACAATGTTTGGAAAGTCACTATTAGCTAGCTTTAAAGAGCTAGCTTATCCAATTGTCAAATGATGTAAATGTGCAGTACTTATAGCTATAGCCCTCATGCACCGAATCGGTGCATCATGCCAACCTTTACAATGGAATGTATCATAACTACAGTGTTAGTATGATGCACTTGGGAGTAACTTGCCAGAGCTGCATTCATTAAATAGGGCTACAAATGGTCATAATGTATCCATAGGCAGCTCTTGAACCATGGAAGGTGGGCACCATTCAGTATTTTAGATAAGTAGACCATAGAGAAAACAAAAATTAAGCTTTGTATTTATAAATAGTCATTAGTTTACTGAGGTCTGTAACGCTCGTATTTCCTATTCAAAATAAGATGTTCTCTGTTTTCACCGTCAGCAAAAAGCTTTTGACTGTCTCAGGTTCCTTATGAAATTCTTGGTTCTGTAATATGAATAGGTTGCCCTCCTTTTTCATGGTACAGAACTTAATAAACCGACTGACTGACAAGCCTTTGTTGTATTAACTTTAAGAAATAGTGCATCTGGATAGTTTTTAATCCCTATTGTTGCATTTTGGTGTATTTTTGGGTATTTTCCTTTGCTCAGTGAGAGCTGTTGGAGATTGAAAAGGGTACCGGTTTGATGAAATCGCTCCTTATGTTTTGAAAACTCGTTCTCCTTTCTGTTAGGGAGTTATCATTCTGGATTTTCACAAAAAGCATATTTTCAATTGCCAGCTTTGGGTTGATAAGAATCAGTCAGCCCTACTATTCTAAAAACAAAATCTAAACTGATTTCAGCAAAATCGTCTACATAAAACGCTGTTTGTGTGAACTACTCACAACTAACCCCAGAGGTGTGTACAGTGGGGAGGGAATCTGAGCAGATTGTTGTCTAATTTGAGAGCAGCTCACCATAGTGGGGGCAAAGAGCAAGTTATGGTGGAGAAAATGTTAGGGTCTACAAAATAGTCTTTTTGCGGAACAATCTCAGACAAAAACCCATGCAAACACAAGCGATGAATGAGCAGCTTAGACAGGTTATTTTACCAGGGTGCAGTTCAAGATCCCCAGCCACTGCTAATATTCACACAGTGGGTAAATACAGGGGTACTGTATTGGACTCTATAAGCGTCAAGTCTTGAATAAGAGTCAGGCTTGCATAAGAGCAAGCGGTTTAAAAATGCAATATAGTTTGGGTTTAGAATAAATGCATGTCTTAGATGAGTGCCAATGGTGCAGACTGTTTGAAAACAATGAGCGTCCCACTGCATTGATAGGAGTCAATACAGTTAGCATTGAGTGGGATAGCACAGAGCACTATGTTGGCCATGGACTATGCTTCTCCTTAGCTAGTTCCCCCATGGGAGCTAGAACATGTATATTCAATATTGGCATAGAGCAAGCAAAATTGCTGTATGTATTATTTGCCGATCTCTGGGCCATTTATGAAGTAGAGAGAGAGAAGCCAAAGAGGATGACCATGCATTATGAAAGGTTTAAAAGGGTTGGTGTAGGAAGATGGAATGGATCTAAAATGACAATAGAAAACTGTTTGACAAGAAACAGTAGCCAAGACATGTCATTAGAAAGTAAAAAGACTAAAATGGCAAGAAAAGCAAAACCTGTTTCAGCCTGTGCAAACAAGTTTGTGCCAAATTTAGCTCAGTGTCCATGGAAAAGGACACTGTACTGTGCTGACGAGAAAGAAGTGGGGGTTGGACTTGATGAGATTTGACTGTAGGACTGGCATGCCTTGCCTCTCTGTAGACGGCCCACCCTCTGGAGGCCCCAAGAGACAGAGTATGTCTCCCCAAGGCACCTCCGGCCAGCCGATCGGATTAGAGGGCTGAGCAGCACAAGGTTGACAAAAGAAACTTTTATATGCTTTTGGCTGGCCACCTGCTTGAATAATCAATGAAGGCAGACCTTGTACCAAATGACCACTATGTAAGAATATGAGGATCTGTTAGTGATGAGGACCATGCATGGATAACACTAGCCTACGGTAGGTTCAAATCAATTCATGTTCCCAGTTAATGAGGGTGTAAAATATTATCGATGTCTGGAATGCATGTAATCAAGTTGTTGTCCACTCCAGTATACAGGCTGCTGTTATAAGACAGGTTGGTATGGTAACATGACACAATATTCACCAATCAGTAGAACCGATACCTTATGTGACCCTAGAATGGCCGAATTATTGCACCATGGCCAATGGTCACCATGATGCAAGAATTTTTAGCACCAGCGAGTAATTTGATATTGTTGCGTTCTTCCATTATGCCCACACTATGGTGCAGATATAATTGCGAAGGGTTGGTCTAATGTGGCCAATGCTTCTATTCACTATTGATGTACCCAGGGCAGCCTGTAATGAGTAAAGGCTCCTTACCAGAGAATTTATTATGCCCTGTTGTTATTTGAGACCCTGGTGAAAAAACGAGCCATTATGATAAGAATCACAAGCTCATCATCGTGACCTGATCCTGGATATGTGTGTTAGGGTTGAGGGAGGGGGGAGGGGGGTTGGATGTAGGAACTGAACATTACTGCTGACGGGATTGAGCAAACAATTATTATGATTGGTACACAATGTTTCATGCCATACCAGTGATGTCAGCTACAAGCATAAAGAAAGCTAAGATTAGAGGCAATTATGTCATGATCCGAATCAAATTAACCAAGTAAATAGAGTAATAGTACCAGTCACTTTTTTCTCCCTAATGGTTGTGAGTTTCTAGTAGCCCATTGTATATCTCTATGTATGAAGTTTGCTGGTCTGGTTTTAGAGTCAGATGGTTTCCCTTTGGTTCCCATTATACATGAAAGCAGTTTGGGTCTCTTTTGGGCATCGGGACAATATTGCTTTACTCTCGAAGTGCAGTTCTGGCTAGCATGGGTCTTTAAACGTGTAGGGAACAAAATAGCTAGGAGGATTATCAATGTAGAAACCCACCCCTCTCCTTTTACTGCTGGCAGAGTGGCTTAATTGCAGGATTTTAGTTGCCTTTTCTTTCAGTAGCAGTTAATTATCAGTTATTGAAATTTGAGATTTGAGGTCAGCGTTATTATCAGCCCTCAGGAATGTAGCCAGCTATCTGCCTTTTAGACAGTTATTTTAACTGACACCACTGATGCCTCTGCTTTCAAAGTTGGCAGAGGTTCAAGTCAGCGATTATACTGTTGTGGTCTCTATTTTCAGTAGTTAACGATTACACGACTGTTATATCTGCCTCTTTCAGCATAGACTTCAGAGATTATACTTGACCCTCTGACTTTTGTTGGGTTTGGTATTAACCGAAAGGTTGAAAATCGTTTCAATTAAAATTTAAGCATATTTGCCTTCCTTTTATTGCCATTAGCAAAAATACCCACATGAATCATGGCCTCAAGCTATTCTGTGAGATTTACTATAGACCAACAATGTTAAAGATTTGTGGCCATTACCAAGGGATCTGCCAGTGTCATGTTGCCTTTCTCAGCATGGCTATGTCTTCTTTCATGTAGACATTTCAGTGTGTGAGTACACTGATAGACTGATGCCTGTCTGAAAACAAGGGATGCTGGTGGGGTATGGTCGGGGTGGGCGAAGTACCAGTAGGGAGATGAAGAGTCCTGATGCTACGTTAACACTGTCTTTACCTTTATCTGAATTCTCAGTAGGCCTATTTGTCCTGTGTGGATATATGCACAGGGGTCATTACAGTATGATTCCAATTCGTCATTTTGGAATACCCTTTAGGTCATCCTGATTATTTCAGACCCAAAATCTTTACCATAACTCAGTCATAGAATTTTAATTTGCTCTCTCTGATATTACTCTCTCTCTCTCTCTCTCTCTCCCTCTCTCGTTCCCTTTCTCTCTCATTCTCTCTCTCCATATATCTATCTATCTCCCCCATTCTCTCATCTCTCAGTCTTTATATTCTTTTCCATTTACTACAATAATTATGTCCCTTTTCTTTCTCTCATAATTATTCTTTCCATCTCGCCCTTACCCCCTTCCCCGTCCATCTTCATCCTTCTGATATTTCCTTTATTGCTTTTCCACCCTTCACTACCATGTACAGGTCTCCACATTAGAACAGTGGCTGGTTCGCCAACCCAGCAAGGCTCTTATATAATGCCAAACCCAGCAAGGCCCTTATATAGTGCCAGTGTAAACAGGACCTTATCATTATACAGAAGCGGGATGGCAGGGGAAGGGACGTGAGACTCCCTGACAGAGAAGCCGCAAACAAAAGGCTGTAGACAATATTAGAGGTGGCCCTGCTGCTGTACCACTCCCACCCACTGCAGTACAGAGTGAAAGGGGGGGGTCTGGGGAGACAGGCATCCCCAGCTCCATTGTCAACCCCACCAGCCTACCAGAGAGCCAGCATGCCAGCAGCCTCTTCTGAAGGAAACCACTAAGATATGAGGAGCAGGCACCACCACGTTAAAAGCCACAGAGAAGCCACTGCCTCACATCCCACTGTATCCCTGTAGGACCACATGATGCATTAATGCATCATGCCCATCAGCTAGAGTGGTGTATAATTATTTGCGCATCATCATGGCACTGCAGGGGTAAATCCACTCTCATGATTTAACAGTGCAGTGATGCTGTGCTGACTCGCACTGCACTGCACTGCACTGGTGCATCATCCTGGCAAAACACCAAAAGGAATCATGTGGCCTTTAAAGGGGAATAGGAGGAGGGAAGTGGAATGTGGGAGGTGCCAGGGTAACAATCTGCAAGATTGATAGTGGACTTGTCAGTACTGGGATGTGCTGACAGTGCTGGCCGTCACAGCTTGTTGATATTGTTTGATGATGACATGGGGTAGAGGGATGCTGTGAGAAGGGCCTTTTAATGCTTCACCTGTAGACATATAAGATGGAAGGTAGCCCATTAAGGACCAAATAGTGAATACATCCAGGATGGCTGTTTGCTGTTGTTATGTTTATAAAAGAATAATCCCAGAGGGTACAAGAAGAGCAAGGCATTTGGTTGTGAGGAATAATTTTGTAAATAACAGTAAAAGTCTTGTTCCTAAGTTGCTGGAGGACGGTAATTAAATTGACAGCATTTTTTGTAAATGCAATGATGCAGTTCTGGTGAGTAGAATTGTGAGTACTGCAATAGCCATTACATCAACAAATGATCCTAGACACATCATGTGTTACTTGAAGTGTTAAGAGCAATCCTCTCCTTAGGATCTTCTAACAGCGTAAGGCTGCTTATGGGACAATAATGCATACATGTAGATCATGATTAATGAGAATATTGATATTCCATTGGGTGCAGGTTGTATTTGACAGCGCTGTATTGGAAATATAATGGTGAAGAATACAACAATGTGGTGCTTTCATACAACATAATACACAAATGAATTTTAGTGTCCTTTCGAATGTTGTTGCCCTTAGAGGGTAAAAAGAAGAAGACGGGCTGTTTCGCTCAGTAATTTGACAGCATGATAACAATCTAAAAAATTGATAATGTGTTAACTAGTGGATGATTGGTGGAAATCATCACCGCTCATATAAAATGGAAGGCATGGTTAAAAGGAGATATGCTATGACACATGGAAATAGGCCTACAAGTTGTTGGACTAGATATTTACATTCATGTATAAGTTGTAGATAAAACTGATTTTCATGACTTAAAACATTGGCTCTATCCAGTGACATTTAAGCTTACTGTACAGGTGATTCATATAGCATTGTTATTTTGATGCTGGGATAGAACTGGAGACTGCATCATGACAACAGATGGGCATCATGATTGCATGAAGCCTTTTCATGCCTCTTATGCATTAGTGCATCATCCCAATTGGTTCTCATGATACACAAATGAAGTCCTTGTGAGATTTCTCACCAGCTTTTCTTTGGTGCATCATTCATTATTATTTCCTACAGGAATGTCATCCTGCTACATTCAGTGACACATTAATACAAAATTTCAAATGATGGTTAATCAGCATGATGCACGGATGAGGTACATGGTACCTCCAGCAGACTTACAACACAGAAAAAAATAAGTTCCAAATGTTAGTCATATACAAATCGAATCGTCTAATAGTTAGTCAAAATGCCATCTTTAAATGTCCCTTTTTTTCTTAGTCAAATATGACTAACCATTAAACAAAGTGGCCAAATTGCCTTGCTTGCCTGATTTTGACTAGGATTCCTTGGTTGTTTTGACTAAGTACACTTCTTGATATTTTTGCCTCAATTCAACTGGAAATTGTGTTAAGCTCTATGTTGGATTCACACCTGACAGATCAGAGTCTCCTCATTGAGGAAGCATTTGAAATGCCTCACACCATATTCTTTTAGAACCCCTGAGCCAAAGTACTCTGGGTTTACAACAAAGAAGCAAATTCAAATGTGGATATTGTATTTATCTAGATTACCGCAGAACAGGTGTTCCTCTCTGACTACCTATTTCATTTGACAAGGCATCAACCTATTTGGTACATTTGGCCAAGTGTAATGTTAGATTGAATTTTGAAAGCCTCAAATACATGTTGTTTCTGAAAAATCATCATAATTTTGGCATCCATTGAACTATTTATTGTACCCACCCACCAGAAAAATCCTGTTTAAAACCACGTTGCCATCTAGTGTGTAAAGGTAACACCATGTGTCTATCCCTTAGTCAAATTTACTAACGGACCTTGGTCAAAATTACTAAGATCTCTTAGTGAAAGTGACTAAGATATGTTAGCTTGCCTGAAACTCCCAGCAGATACCCTGTTCAAGATAGTGCTCAGAATGTGAAACTGATTTGGGTAGTCAATATGACTAAGAAAACTTTTTGTGTGAAAGACTTCATTGGTGCTTAATGCTGAACAATTATGCATGATGCACTCTTGCATTAGCAGCCATTAGGCTGCAGTCATTTTCTAACAAAAGGCGTCAGTGTTCTTGGGGTAAAGGTGTCAAAAACTTTCTGACCCATTTGAAGGGGATCAAAAAGAAATTTTAGCTAAAAAAGCCCACTATACAATAGCATAGAGGGAGGGTGGGAAAAAAGGATAAACTTTGGCATGCTCATGTAAAGATCCGCCATCCTACTCTGTTGTTATAAGTTGACCACTCACTTAAAGTCCTAAGACACTGTGTAGCCCTCTCAGGATTAAACCAGAGGATGTTCTTGTCAACTACATCTAGTGATGTAAACTGTCAGCCATGACATTAGAGACCACCCAGGAGACCCAATCAACAAAATCAAATTGCAGGCAATCTCAGGCACCAACAGCATGTCACAAACTTTAAGACAGGCAGCGAACCCCATGGGGTACGTATAGGCTTTTTAAGGACCATATTGCCATGGCCGCCATTTTGTCTTCTAAAGACAACCACATGTATTTGTGTGCTTGCATAATCAGAATTCATTTGTCAAAATAGGAACAAGAAATGTTTTCAGTTAGAAGATTCCACTGCGGTAAACTTCTTTGCGCATAAGGACCATGTGTGGTGAAATTGGAAAAGTTGAAAAATGAAACATGGTTGATATTTGTTTGGGGCTTCATCCTGACTCAGCTATTCTTTTATCAGGCTAGAATTATACAGCAGTGAAATATTTTTTGTATCAATGGTAAGGAATGCTTTGTTGTGGAAGGCAAGATTTCAGCTATATCTCTTAAGAATTTCACGATATAAAAATTCATTTTAAATGTCTTGAATATCCCACTAAGTGTGTCCCCAAAAGCCCTCCAGTCAATCTGTTAGAGGTGTATTGACCTAGTGGCATCTCACAGGTGGTCTTACTTCTATTTGGGTGTACTGGGTCAACATTGGTGTAGTGGGTCGACATTACTGCCATGGGGGGAGAAACATCATACTGGTTCCATACTGGTTCTGTATAGAATGTGTTTTTGGCCATGCAGCATCCACAGAATTTTAATATAAACATTATCGACAAATGACTTCCCACATAGGAAATCAACATAAAATGCCTTTAGACAATCTAAGCAAATGCTGTAGATAATGAAGTCACTGTAGTGATTATGATGTAATAATTTTTATGAGTGTTCACACATTGCTTTGTCAGGATAAAAAAAAAAGTTCAAATAGGTGCATAGATCAAGGGTCATTAAAAGGTCAGGAGACCATCAGGAGTAAGTGAGCACATGGCAACTGACTGAGTTTTCCAACCATACACTGTCTCAGTCACCACATTATACCGTATAATCAGGAGCTCTTTTAGTAAGATGTTCCTAAAGCTAAGACACTGAAGCTATTAAAAGAAGTCTCCCATTCGTTTCCTAAAAAAGCACAGTATTCTGAGTGCCCTTTTAGAAAAATTTCAGATCCTGGAGCTTATAGCAGCCAAACAGAGTACTCCTAAGCCCTCTACATCCACTCACATTTTAAAGGTGTGTGTCCATTGGGACTAACAACCCATCACACTTTGCCATCATGTCCAGGCATACATCTAGTAGGTGACTCATTACAATGTCATCCCCATGGGTCTAAGAACAAGGATGGCAGACACCAGGGAACCCATCCCTGTCTATCCCAGTAGCTGACGGCCTAGGAAAGTGCAGCTCCCCTGAACCTGGAACATTGCATGACCTGATCTGGCCAGGAGCAGGACAACTGAGACACATATCAATGTGTAAGAGGCTTATAGAGAGAGAGCTGGTAAGTCCAGGAGCAGCTCACTGTGAGAGCAACTCAATGTAGTTAAATTCCTGCTCTACTATTGTAAATGTAGAGCACTATATCATGGTCAGGTGTGAGACAGAATAATGAGTGAATTGTGCAGGTCAGTAGTAAGTATGCATGAGAGAACATTCATTGGAATGGAGTAGAGATTACATATAACCCTTTAGAGCTCACATGGTGTGTTAATGCCCTCTGTAGACAAAGGTGTCGCTATTGAGCACTCAGGCATTTCTGGATTTCAAAATCCTTCTATAGCCCCAGCCATTAATTGGGGACTGTTTATTTTTTATACTGTTTCAAGTGCTAATTCAATGCCTTTTTTGAGACCCAAGCACATAAACAGTAATAGTACCTGAGTGTGGTGTGGGGCAGGAACTAGCCATGGTTATATTCATGCATCGTAAAGGGACCATATAGGGGTAATATCCCCTAGAGGAGTCAGCGTTATGCTGCAAATAGCTGTAATGCATTGTAAGTGTAGTGGGGATGAATTCTGCCCATGAATTCTTCAATTTATAAATTCATAAAAGAACCTAACTTGTGTTAATCTAGATTTTCAAAGCTCAATCATGAATGGTTTATTGCTTCCATTTTCAGATAGAAACATCTGAGCGTTGTATGATATACCATTTTATTATTCCATAAATTGTAACATATTTTGTATTAATCAAAGAAATATCTATGAAATTAATACATAGGTTGGTTCTAAGAGCTATAAGAGCGCTCAAACTTTACATAAGAGCGTTCATGCCCCACTGCACACCAGATTGTACGCTTGTACCCAATTTGCACACTAAAATTGTATGTTTGCACACTAGATTGTAAGTTGAATCCAATTTACATTTGGATTATATGTTGCACATTATACTGTATGTCTGTACCCAATTCATACACTGAAGTCAGATTTTTAGAAAATCAACATTTCTATGTGTATCCAAGCTGTACGCAAAATTATATTTGTACATACAGAAACTATCAATTGAACGCAAAATTATACATTGGCATACTAAAATTGCCAAATGTACGCGAAATTATATATTTGCACACTAAAATTGCCAAATATACGCAAAAATTATATATTTGCACACTTAAATTGCCAAATGTACGCAAAAATTATATATTTGCATACTGAAATTGTCAATTGAACGCAATTACACGCGAAATTGTAAATTTGCACACTGAAATTGTCATTTATGTTCAATTTGCACGCTAAATTGAATATTAAATGCCAAAATTGCACACTATTTGCCAAATTGTATGTTGTACATAAAAATGGAAAATTGTACCCAAAATTGATGTTACATAAGCAAATAAGCTCTGGTATAGTAAGATATAGAAACTCGGAAATGTACTTATACCCAGGAGAAAATTGTTTATACTGACAAAGCTCTACCACAAAAATTGCATTTGAAGCACTCCCCATTACTTCAAATCCTCTTACAAAACAGTATATAACTCCAAAAATAAGGTAAAAATTGTATAAATTGTACATTCCCTCGGCGAAATGACGGAGTTTCGCATTCTTTCGGGGGAGAGGGAGTATTCTATGATATACCATTTTATTATTCCATAAATTGTAACATATTTTGTATTAATCAAAGAAATATCTATGAAATTAATACATAGGTTGGTTCTAAGAGCTATAAGAGCGCTCAAACTTTACATAAGAGCGTTCATGCCCCACTGCACACCAGCCACAGTCAGTTAGACTAAGTTTATGACATCAAAAGGTCCGACCTAATGGTTCACTGCACAATATAATAAGAATAAGGGTCTCAGTGTGCGACCTCATGGTTCAATGCACAAATTAATAACTTGTAAGTGAATGCAACCGGCCGTCACGGGTGCCTGAGCACCGCTGACGCCGTCATGAGTGTCTGAGCACTCTAAGGACTGAACAATGGGTTACATAAGCACGACGCCATAACCTTCCGGTCGCTCTAGCGTCGCTCCTGAGCAACCTAGGTCAAATATCAAAAATTCTATGGAAAGCCCATAATTAGACGGTCAGAATGAGCCCAAGATCAAGGCTGAACTCCCAGTATTAAGGAAGTTACGCCATGGAGACTGAATCGACCTCCGAGTGAGCTACAGACAAACCGGCGGGAGTTACGCGCCTATCCAGCGGGCATTATAATCTTGGCACATTCAGCTCTGCGCATGCCCAAAATGGCGGTTATACAAGCATAAACGGCCGAAGATATGAGGGTCTAAAGATGCAGAACCGACCAAGACAATGGGGGCCATAGCGGCGTCCATGGGGGTCCTTTGTCCCCCTGTGACACTTGAAAGGGTCCCCTCAAACAATTGTAGAGTTAGGCAGATGCTGCTGGCTCCAGTCAGTCTGGAGGTGCTTTTCCAAGATTTGCTACAAATAGCCTGTCTGCACCTCCAGGAACACACATCACCAAGAACCGCTCTAGAGGTAACATCTCCAGTCATCTCCTGCTACCTGCTATACCACTGCACTATGGTGAAACTATGCTAGACAGGCATTGGTTTCCTACCATTAGTGGCCAGAGGCTATCTTCTTCAAGACTTCCACCAGAGGGTAAAGTTATCCATTATTACATTATTCCTCTAAGCAGCAGGTCAGGAGCTAGGTGTGGGAACCCACCTAGAAGTATGCTGGACACTGTATTATTAATACCTCACAGGTGGAGTGGAACTGAACATTGTACTTTATAAATTACTGTATGTTTACTGTATGTACTAATTACCTACATACTAACTACTGTATGATTGATATTTCTTACATGTTGCCTAAAGCTGAATAAACCAGTGACAACTGGAAATAACACTATTTTATATGAGCCTGATGTATTTACACTATATACCACTAGTCTTATGATATTTCTCATATGACAACTTGATCATGCCAAACTCTACCATGACAGTTGTATTACTTAATCTGTATCCTAAATTAAGAGAGATGGTTTTCAAACATGCATACTGTCTTCTTTCTGTAATAAGTGGTTAGTATTTAGTCTAGGACAGTCTGGAGCTAGGGTATAAGGATATTTTAAAAAAGAACAGACCACTCAATGTACTGCATAGGTATTCCTTCACTGTCAAGTTCTTTTAATCAATGTCTCAAGCGGGAATAGGTCTATGCTTCATACAACACTTTAATACAATAGTCAGTGAAATTCAATTCCACCCCACCCCCGTTGACACTGCATACAACCTGATTAATCTCTCAGATCAAATAAGACAATGCAGTAGCCACATTCTCAAGGATCTTCAGACATAGGCAATGTCCTGTTCTTCTAACTAAGTCTTTTAAGGTTTAAAGCTTTAGACAAGACATGATGTATAAAAGAGCATTATTACATTTTTTATGATGCAATAAAGATATGCACTGAAAGGTACATCCTGGAGAAATGCAGCCATGCATCATTGGCTCAAAAAAGTGTAAAAGTATGTGATACTGCCTTTTCAGAATTCCCTAATAGCTCTATTCAGTCAAAAGCTTTGCCCTCTGTCTTATGGAGGCAGTAAATTGCAGACAGACAAAAGACATTGCTGACCCTTTTTCTGAAGGAGCATTTTGCTTCTTCTAAGGTGGAATTTTCTCATATGTCTGCCAAGGCTGTTTGTTATTTCTAAGAGGTTATTAAATCTAAGAGCATATTAAATTGATATGTAATGCACTAATCGCCAGGCCCGAAGCTGCATTCTCACATCATTCTGACTCTAAGCGGTTCATACAGCTCTGAGGGGTCAGCATGATACTGATCAATGACCAGTTAACTTGATATCACTCTTATAGTTGCAGATCCTTTTTTTTTGAGGGTTACGGTTTTGACCAAAAAGTTTCTCATGTTCCTAAATTCCTGGGTATCCAATGAACATAAGGACCTCATGCTATGTCCCTCTGCTGGTATGGAGGCTATTCCTCGAAATACTACATATGTCCCTCCTTGATTATATCAAAAAGACTTGCAATGATTTGATTTGATTAGCCTAGATCTTTTCAGTTGCAGGATTAGTGCCCGATTGAAGCACCTTGAGGGATTTTTTGATTAATAGAGGTATTAATGGTTTGAAACACCAAGGGTGGAGAAGTAGGAGTCCCTGATTTGAAACCTTAATGGTGTTTATCTTTAGGACCCTGGATTTCTCTGGGGGTCACTCTGGGACTTTGCATGACATCAGCTGAACCTTGCATTTATTTTGTCCAGTTTCATTAACAGTGTGGGAGATGCTTTAGTAATGACTTCCACCTGGGAGGGTTTGCTCCCGAGTTGTAATTTCATTGGATGTGATAGGGATCGAGCAGGAAAACACTCTAAAGAGACCATTATATTGCATTTAGCAGCACCGGAGTGATGTCACAAATTGACATGAGATGTTTGTGCTTTAAAGGGTTGTGTGGCCATTCGTGAAGACCCTGGCTGGGCCATTGTGGTTTAATTTTTATCCATTAAAGACTATCATCATAACATTGTCATGCAAAAATAAACTGCCCAAGAGAATCTCTGATTTCTTCATCATTTATGCATAAGTATTGGAGGGTTTCATCAAAAACTCTTCAAGGATTTTGAGGGTCAAGTAATGGAAAGAAGAATTCAACAATTTTAAAGGTACAAGATTTGAGCACCAAATGTGGCCACCTCCTGTGTGGTCAGGAGCGTCCAAAATGGGTGCCTCTACCCTATATATATATATATATATATATATATATATATATATATATATATATATATATATATATATGGGTCATTCCTGTGAAACCTCCCACTTTTGAGGGTCAGGGGGTGAACATAACAAACTCAGCATTACATTTTAAGACTTTATTTTATTGATAGCCCTATATCTTGGCTTTATGAAAAGGTTCATTCAAGTCATTAACTCCCAGGAGGTCAGTTTTTATCACACTCACAGTAAAACCATATGTTCTCGTTAACACGACTGATGGAAATAAGTTTAAACACATACAACTCATTTGATAAATGCTCTATCATTACTATATTGAATATCTAAACTAGTATAATAGTGTAGTATGAGTGTACCAAAAACTAGAACTGGGCCACATAAAATTATGACATGTAACATTTTCCAGTGATTAGGATTTTTTTAGAAATTTCTAACACACAATCTCAACTTTGATCTAACTGGCTTAAAACTCATCATATAAGCATGAAAATCAATATATTATATCCTCAATATGAGCAGTTGCCTAAACAATCATCAATTACCTACACTCTGAACCCTATTCAAGATGCCAATGGGAAAAGGTTTGGATGGAAGAGACGATATCAAAGTCTCATTGTGCTTGCGGAGAAAGATGATCACTCTAGTTGCAGCTTTGGTTTGAGGATTGATACGGGTAATGGAATAACCTTTCTAGAGCCGCATTACTCTTCAGTGTGTTTTCACTTTTTGGCATTGCATTGTGGGAGAAGAGACTTGCTAGCACCTTGTTTCTATGCATCAAACCCCTAGGGCTGGGATAATTCATTAATATATAACCATGGGGATTTACTGACCAGATTTACATACAACCATTCATCAATTTTGGAAAAAAAGAGACACTCTGCATTAAAATATAATGAGCCCCTTGAATGGCTAGACCAGGGATCGGAATACTTCAATAGATGTGACTCCTCTAGGGTTTGATATCGAGATCCATCTTGGGTGGCAGCAATCACGCCTTTTGTTAAAGGCAGACACCGGGAATCAATGTCAGCGGAATCAATCAGACAAATGCACAGTGTTCTGTAGTCTGACTCCTATTAAGAAATCATTGGTGTGGTAACCACTTGAGGAGTGGAGCAGTGGGTGGTTTAGGAGGCCAATTCTTAACACACTACGACTACTATCCTTCAACCCTGATTGAGTAACATTACTTTCCAATAGTATTGGTCATGTAGTGCCTGTAGCATAACAACTACCCCACCAAACACAAGAATATCGACATAAGTGCTGATCATACAGAACAGTCATAGGACACTACCTACAACGACTGGCACCAAGTTATGCATTTGAAATAGTAGTGGCTGTGTGAAGTCATAGTTCCTTAGGAAATGGCCTTGACAGGGAAGATGGGAGAAATCCACAGTATCTGCATGTAAATGTTACAGTTGTTGGTCCAGGTAGAAAATGAAAAGGTTATGGTTTACTTTCAATATGTATATCAGGTTATTATTAGATCTTATTTAATCATTTTGGCAAATATATTTTATTGTTGATATCATTCATCTAAAATGTGATGAAAATAGAAGGATTAACAAGTGGAAATTATTATTTTGTCTTATAAAAAGCCATTGCTGACGATAAGCCTAAAACTGGATCACTGTTTTGGTAAAGCACATTTTGAAAGTAAAAGTGGAATCCCCTCAACTTTGCTTGCGCAACATACGCGTCTAAAGCTACACCAAACCCTCTTCTCTGACACCTTCTCCTGCATTCCTCCGTTCCTCTATATAAACACTTTCAATTTATTTGGTGACAAGGCTTTATACCTTATGTACTTCTTGTCCAAGGCTCAGTCTGTAGAAGGATCTTGAAATCATCAAAGTGCGGTCACAGATAAGTGGCATCACACTTTTCATAGGAATATCACTTGCAGTCGTCAGGGTGTGTGCAATTGCTGCCTTATGGACAGACATCATGTGCTTCAAGCACGCAAGACTGTCGAAATTTGGACCTTAAAAAAATTAACACTATGAGAGGTTTCATCAGTGTTTTAGACTCAGGCAGCTGATGGCAATCAGAAGTAGCATTGAGGTGTCAGGTTGTAGGGCTCTGTGCGATCGTAGAGCATTAAGAAATGACCCTCAGACAATGTCAGCAAAGGAGCAGAGACATTAGGGAATTCAAAATGTTTTCCTCTCTTGAACAACAGAAGTGCAGTATTAAACTGGCTGACCCAGTATGGGATTCCTCAGACGCAGCAGTATAAAGGGAAGCCTTGGATCTGATGTCCAAAGCCTCATCCCAGCCCTTACCCCGATATCCCTCTCCTTATCTTCATGCTCTCAGGGCACGGGGCTGCGCCTACCCCACCCCAGAGACGTGATAGGCCCCGCTCCTTCCGCTCCCATAATGCACCAGCTCGTCAGAGTGACACGTGGTGCCATTGGCACCGGAAGTCCCTTTTGGTAGAGGCTTTAGATGGCGCTGCATTAGTGAGGGGGGGATGGTTGTGGTCATTTAGATGCTGACCGTTTCCACAATACTTTGAATGAAAATGGCAGTTTTCTAACTGTGCTGTTTCCTTCTCAACAATATCATTCCTTTGTTGGACAGTTTGGATAGAACATAGCTCTCTATTTGTATACTACAAGGAAGTGTACTTGCACAAGAGCAGCATTATATTCAGGATTGATGCAGTGGTCTTTTTTAAAGTGCTGATATTCAACTTATATTTCAACTTACCATTACTAGCCCCTCTATGGACGTCTATCCATATAAAAGTGTGAAGGTCGTATTTTCCTATTGAATGTTTTATGCAGCTACTTGAAACAGATGGGAACATTGATCAAGAAGTATAAACGAGATGCTTTTATGCAGCAAGTCCTATGTCAAACCAATGAAGGTAGTTAGCATTATTGGTGCTACAATACATCTACAGCCCTGCCAATGCTACACAGCAGGTCTGCATTCACACAGACATGCAGGGGTTGATACAATGTCTAAAGGGTGGACGTCATTATATCACATCCCTAGATGCCAATCAGTATGGATACACCTACTGCTTAAGTATGAGGCCTAGGGGTGTTACACCTTATCAAACAATAATTATTTGTTTGAACTGTCTCCATCCCCAGCCTTAGGCAATCTATACTGTAATAACATGCCTTTAGATGTGGCTCTCTGTCCTTATGTATGCATCTGATGGATTGACACCTTAAGCTGTGTTAATAAGAGAGTGATTACATCCATAGTACATTTTGCTTTACATCTATAGCATGGGGTTTGTGCGGTGGGATCAGGAGGCCATTTCTCAATAATTCATATAAACATTATTTATTGATAAAATTAATGACCTCTGGAAATGTGACAACCTCTGGTGCAATTCCTTCCGATGAAATAATACTACGGTATTGCCTTGATTGAATGTCTCCATGTTTATAGACTTGGATGGCTTACAAAATTACAGCCCTCATACATAAAACAGGACATGTTAAGGATGTCCATTCAGTGCCCATGCATTTATTGCCTCCAGCCCTGAAAATTCAATACCAATACATACCATAGTGACTTTGCAATGTAATGTGTTTTGCACCACCAGAAGATTTATGAGCATGAACTAGCTTGAAAATTCTAACCATGAATAAGAAATTGTGATGATGCTAAAGAAAGCATTTATATCAGATTTTCTACCACGGTTATCACATTTCAGAACGATTTTGGGTGCCCAAACTGGATAATCTGAGTGCTTATATCATAGGATAGAGGCACTGAGGTGACACTTGAATATTGACAGTGTTCTTTTTCTATACTGTTCTTATATGTGACAGCAGCTATGACATATCTTTGACAGTGGTTCATACAGAAAAAGCTCAGCATGGGCCGGGATCGATCCAGGGATGTTCTGATCCAAAGTGCTTCATCCTATCCATTAGGCCACAGTGCTGGGTAATGGTTCTGGGTTAGATGAGTCTTATGTTTGGGACCCTATGGATACCATATAATGTTTGTATGTCAGTGAAAACAGAATGCATTCTGATGCATTCTAATGCATCTTAAAGGATTACATTAAAGGTGCAGACTGTGGTATAAACGCAATGTGTGATGATTATGTTTGCATGTGTGCCTTTTAGGTACTTGATAGAGGCACTCAGCTCCGCCTCGTGGCTCTATCAACCTAAAAGGCACTAGTGCAAGCATAATCATCATATATTACATTCCTAAAGGTAATACGTAGCATATATATCCTGGAAACTACGTCATCTTCCATACCTGAAACTGCTCAGCACCATGATATACACAGTATAATATATGTTGTATATAGATATATATCCCAGTTCCGTCTGGATCCCCATCACAAATTGATATATCTTTTATCCACTATACCCATATCCCTATAGGCACAAGGAGGGAGAGACACTGAGCTATGTATCTATCCAGATTGCCAAGTTTCCCCTGAGGGTTGTTCCACGTGGGTGCCAAGCTGATGCCGCTCCTGGACAAAGAAACCAAGCACACGTGCCCTGTTGTATATCCACTATCTGTGTAAATAGCCGCTATTTGGAGTACTGCACATAGAGGCTCACCATCAAACCTGTGGTACACGTTGAGGCACATACACAATGTTAGCACACTTACTGGTGGGACAATCTAATATTTCTTTGATGCCAATAAGGATACAGATACCGGTGCTTTAAAAAAGTGGTTGGACAGTCGACCTATAACGGTATAGCCCTATGAACAGTTGTTATTGGCTTAAAGCATGCTAGTGACGGCGCTGTCAGCACCTATGAGGCAGGTGAAGATGCATTGGTGACATGCGGCAGGCCCTTGACAGCCACAAACAAGGTCAAGAAGTCATGACGTCACACACAGTGATGCTGGCCACCAGTCAGCTGCCAGTGGGCAGTGATAATCAGATAATGGAATTGAGAGATTTGGGTTGAATTAGGAACTAATATCACAAACTCCATGCTCTAATAAAACTAGAAAGCAGGGAACCCGAAGGATACTGTCCCTATGTCCCTATGCCATCCATCACTGACTGATATCTGTCAGTCTGCAGTTTATTTTGATTTTGGTTTGCCTGGTCACATGACCACTCCGATTCATCACTGGCGTAATGCATAACATCAGTGCCTCATCACCTGTCTCAAAGGCACTGATGGCGCCGTCACAGGCATGCTTCAAGACTATTACAAATTGTTCATAGGGGATAACTACAGCTCCTTTCACAGATAGTGGTTGTACGCCCCCCTACAGGAGGTTTGATTCTGTCTGCAGAAGCACAGTCATTATAATGGATAGACCTGGAGGGGATATAAAACATCTATATCATATATAAAGCTGGTGGGAGGAGGTCTAATTTCTTTACAGTTGACTGCTATTCCTTTTACCTTCAATGTAATCAGAACTCATTGATGCATAGATGATCAAAATTGATAAAGTATTCTAGATCTTTCCATATAAAAATAAAACTTATATATAGATCTTTATATATATGGAAATGATTATTGATAGCTCTAAGCTGTTGGCGCAGAATATTATGTTATGGTGCAGAGTAGCTTCAGAAGTAATCTTTGTAAAGGAATCCGATTCAAGCTGCAAATTCAATTTTAATTGTACGATCTTTAAATCATTCACAAATCAGTCTTTAAATTATTCATAAACTGTCTTTAATGGAACCTTTGTATCGTCTGTGACATGAACTGGGAAAGGGGACCTAAATGCACCCTGCACTAAGGGCCTTTTTCGCAGATCCTGTCACACTTCTGGTGACTATACTGTAGGTCATAAATCCGGCATCTAATCACTTCATTGAACTTTTGCCTTAACCTATTCGTGGCTATATGATGGTTCAATGCATTCTAACCACTTGCTGGCAGGATCCATTAGTGCTGAATACATCCATTATGGACAAGAAAGGGAAACCAGTAGTAAACCTTTTAGAGCAAGTCTACCCAGCAAATTGTTGTGACTCCTCGCCAACCTGTGTGAAGTGGCTCACACATGTCGCTAGATGGAACACGACGTCGCTATAGCACAAGATCACCAGGAATAGCAATGGTGGTGATCACATGGCCTCACCTCAGATGGCAAGGATGGTGATCACTCAGGCTCACCAGGGATGGCGACGCGGGTGATCACTCACCTCGCTAGATGAAACATGCACCTCGTCATAGCACATGTTCACCAGGGATGGCGAGGATCGTGATCACTCATCCTCACCAGGGATGGCGACATGAGTGATCACTCATCCTCACCAGGGATGGCGACATGAGTGATCACTCACTTCGCTAGATGAGACGCACACCACGTCATAATGCACATTCACCACGGATGGCAAGGATTGTGATCAGTCACCTCGCTAGATAAAACGCGTACCTCGTGATAGCACAGGTTCACCACAGATGGTGAGGATCTTGATCACCCACACTCACCAGGGATGGCGACACGAGTGATCACTCACCTCGCTAGATGAAACGCACACCATGCCATAGCGCATGTTCACCACGGTTGGCGAGGATCGTGATGACTCACACTCACCAGGGATGGCAAGGCGGTTGATCACTCACCTCGCTAGATGAAACGCGCACCACGTCATAGTGCAGGTTCACCATGGATGGCGAGAGTGGTGATCACTCAGACTCACCAGCGATGGCGACGCTGGTGATCACTCACCTTGTTAGATGAAAAGCTCATGATCATCGACATTGGTAATCATGCAGCCTCACATCTGCCAGATCAAAGTATGTTTTGCCAGAGAAGGTATTGCCATATGTATCTTCCCTCTAACCACAGGCAAGGTGTTCATGTTGATATTTCCCTATGTATTTTTCCTGTAACCAGAGAAAAGGTACTTATGGATAGTTGCTTTCATTTTAGAGATACCTCTATCTAAATACAATGGATATTCTCTCTATATAATCTTGTTTGATTCAACTCTGAAGTATTACATGGAAATCAGTGTGAAACAAAGCACATTTGATACATATGGGACTTATACTTCATGCCCACACTTCCTAGATAGGCTACATGTGGAACAGTGGTGCTGTCTCAACACCTTTGGCAATGGTGGTGATAAGTTGCCATTGTGAGTGAGAGTGAGTGACAGATGATGCAATCCTCAGAGAGCATTGACTTGGAGTGACACAAATTCACGCATTGAGTGAGACAAAGGCTGGCAATGGTGGTGATAAGTTGCCATTCTGAGTGAGAGTGAGTGACAGATGATGCAATCCTTAGAGAGCATTGACATGGAGTGACACAAGTTCACGCATTGAGTGAGACCAATGTTGGCAATGGTAGTGATAAGTTGTCATTATGTGTGAGAGTTGATGCCAGTGGCACGGGAGTGGTACATAATCACACAGTGAGTCAGTTCCATGTTAGCGATGCTTGTGATAAGCCGCCATTCTGAGTGAGAGTTGACAGGCAGTGGCACATACTCACGCAGTGAGTTAGATCCATGTTGGCGATGGTGGTGATAAGTCACCATGCTTTGTGAGGGATGACAAGGGGTGGCACATACTCACGCAGTGAGTGAGATCATGTTGGTGACTGTTGTGATAAATTGCCATGCCATGTGAGACTGACACACAGTGGCGAAAGATGACGCAGTGAGTTATCACTCAGAAAGGAGTCACCATTGATGACCAATCATGGCGACAGATAACGACAATTTGCTGGGTATGATGCATTTTCCCATCTGCATCAATGTTACCTGTAAAATGCAGCCCTGTTACGGGGCCCTGCCAAGTCGACTTGGTGTCCCTGCATGAATTCGGGATTTAGGTAAAGAAAAAGGCCCAGCTTCGGGAGAGTATCAACCTTATAAAATACTGGTACATGATGAATGGATGACACGTTGCATCCATGCATGTATCAAAAATAGGTATAAACCATCTTTAAGTGTCTTCTTCTGGCAGTCCTGTCAGGACCGGAAGATGAATAAGAGAATAATGATGGCATGGATATGGTAAAGGATGGAATTTTAATTCTCTTTAACCTGGTGAAGCCCATGGGATTAAGGAAAGGAGATGAAGCTTGTGTTGAAGATTACCTCTTTGTAAGTTCTAAAGTAATTTGAAAAAGGATATGGATGGATTAATTGATTTATAGAATAAAATTGACGGTTTGTGTTGAACCTTGAACGATCCTTAGGTTCATGTGTGATTAACCCCTCACGTGTTACATAAAAAGGAATTCTAAATAAAGAAGGAATTATTCGGGACAAGCACTTCATAAAAGTAGTCTTGTGTGCCTGCAAAGTTCATATATGTCTCAATTCGATTCAAAAACTCAACGACTCTTGCTTTCCATTTACTTCTTGCTGCCAGGATTCTACATAATATATTTAATTAAATCAATAACACTATCAAATGCAAATACCAGGGTAGATGATTGATAAAGAAAAAAAAAGACATTCTTCATCATGATGGTTATAGTAATGGTAAGTAATTGATATGATGATTGCTTGATATCGGTGCATGCACCTGTTGTAGGCATTATTATGATCTCCTAACAAGTGATATATTTATTTTATAATTTATTGGGAAATGTATGCGGGCACAGCTGGAATAGTAAAAAGAAAACAAAACTGCAGCTATCTAGCGTTCGTGCACTCTAAGAAATAGTGTATTTATCTGTTGGATCTGCAAGGAAACAATGGAAGCAGTGCAGGTTCTTCAAAGTAGCTGCTTAGTACACACTGTAGGACAACCGATCTCCGTGAAAATAAGGATAGATCTCTAGCTAGGATTTCTTTATTATTTCAACAACATTTTTTACAGTGTATTGGGGAATATAATTATGCGGCACAACTTTTAGAACTACTGGATACTATATTTAGCTTACACGGTATCATAGCTCACTTTGTCAAAGTGTCATTTCACGCCTGTAAAAATCTATATCGGTCAACATCCCTGCAAAAACATTATACAGGAGTCGGATGATAATAGGTGAATTGAGGATGCTACAAACTAGAGCCTTTTTTAGCAACAACATATACTCTTACTCTTAAATCTACCTCATGGGCATCACTGTATATTGTACAGTATGGTATCTGCAATTGTGATCTAATGGAGGAGTTTTATTTCCACCATGAAGCTACAGAAAACAGTACAGTAAGGTTTTGTGTCACGAGGAGCCCCATAGATGTAAAAGCTTTTCCCAAAGGTTGCCAGAGAACAGTCATCCTTTTTATGACACTTCTTTCCTGCTCATTAGAGGAGAAAGTAGAAATTACCCAACCATTAGGCAGTCTTTCAAGATTTAAATCCCACCCACCAGGTTCCTCGTACTCAATCCTTCCTTGGCCACTATAATGGCCAGTTGGGGTCAGTGGGATTAGGAATAGCTTTAAAAATGTCCCACTTGTCTAACAATTCTTGTTAAGGTGATGGAAAACAGGGAGAATTGTTCTAACTAAGTCTGGGTAACAAAGTCTATTGAGAATTACATTATGGAGAGCCTGTCTGAAAATTGCACATCGTTAGTTGCCTCGCAGGAATCCCTGTAAGCCAATATGCCATCAACCTGTTCCCACATGTGTTAACAACCCCTTATGAAATGACATTGGGTTTGACTCTGCAAGCCATATAAAACACTCTAAGATATGACTGTTGAATCTATCAGACATCCATAATATTATATACTATGAAGAAAATGATGGTATTTTTGTCACATTAATATTTCACAATGAAGCCCTAAAAACCACTGTGTAACGAGGAGAAATGAATTTTGTAGAGAAACTAACAGTGAAAAAGCCTTGTCCCAAAGTTGACAGAAAATCTGCATTAATCAGGTGTTACTTTTCTATCAGTGAGCTATAGGCAAGTGTATCACTAAGCACTGTGCTAACCAGTAATGTCTCCCTGTTCTCTCCTTTTTTTCCAATTATGGCAACACTGAATCTGTGGAGTGGAAATCCACTCTCATGTTTCAAATCTCATCACACGCCCTCCGGCCGATAATATTGAATGAAGTTGTCACCCCAACGCCTCAACATTTGGGCCACTGCGAGGCACGTTTATTAGGCACTTAAGCATCCACTGTCAAATCAATTTGGGTCTGTTTCCCAATATCCAGCCACTGAATCGAGGTTGGCAATGGGGTATGGATCTGACAGTAGCTACACCATTAGATAAGATTATCCTCGGATATATTGTACTTTAGTTACTGATATCAGATAAGTTGATTCAAAATGTCAATCCAAAGTGAAATGAGAATATGACGATTGTGTTCCATCGTGCATTAGTGTATTACAAACTTGAAACAAACTATTTTATCAATTACATAATCTCAATAGCATAGAGTTCAATATCAGTATAATTTCATCTTATCAGTTTAATGGAGTCCGTCCTTTATTTGTTCACTAAGGATATTTCCTTCGAAATAGCTTTGATAATCTTTCATCTTATTTCAAGAATATACTATGTCATTCCACGTTTGGTCAAATAAAAGTTTAAATTGTTCAAAAAGAAAAGAAAAAAAAGATTAATGATAGCTTGGACATGATTGCTTCTCTCCAATTGCCCGGTACTAGAGTACCTTTTGAAGGCCGCTTATGCAGGACTGCATCATGCCATTGATGTATCATGCCGATACTCCTGGGGCGTATCAGTCATGTATTGGGTCTTCATGATGCATCAATGCAGCTTCGGAAAAAAGCTCGCCAGTGCTGCATCCATGCATGACCAACGAGTCCTGATGCAATACTGTATTAGCAGCCCTTGACGGTTTAAGGCATTCTCAAACAGATAATAAATATATTTCTTTGGATATCATTTCTAAAATCTCTCCCTTAGATTATCTATGATATGTGATTTGGGGAAAAAATCACTTAGTACTCACGGTAAACATGTTGGCAGCTGGTGTGGTAGCCTGGTCCCTTGGATGAAGTCAGCTTAATGTAGAAATCACGGTATATTCCTTAGTGGTGGCGTCCTCTGCTTGGAATTGTCCCAGACTTCTGTATCTCCTAGGCATTATGGTGACACTGAAGCATTTGAATCAAGGATATTAGCCAGCGGTCATATCAAGGGGTAGATATCTATAAGATTGGTGGTGATAGGATGACTGATGATAGTAGGAATCCTGAGTCGATGTCAGAACAAGAGTTTGAACGATGTGGTTCCACTTCTAGAGGTGGGAAAACATACAGGCGTTTCCAGGCAGTATAAAAGGGGGCTGAAGCGTCAGTTGGTGACGGCAGCAGGATGGAGGGAGGTGGTAGGGAATAATGAGAACGGCTGAGAGAGCTGCTCACAAGGATGTCGAGGAGCTGCTCCAGGACTCTGGAGCTGGAGATGAAGAGGCCGCTGACGACACGTCCCGGGCCGGTTAAGGTTATACTGGCTCCCCTGTGGTGGGTTCTGGTCGTAGGCACCTGTTAGTAGTAGTGAAGAGAGAAGGTCAGGGGCCTGTCCAAGACAGCCCATCACTCAAAAACAGCAATGCAGAAAGCACAAGGCAGCATTATAAGATGCTCCACGTGGTGCTCTGGTCATCCTGGGCATCGGAGCCTGAAGTTAATGAGAGATAAGGGAGTGGAGATTAGAATGGTGGGACTCATTAAGGGCATAGACCGAGGGTGGAGGTGAAGTTGGAGATGGAGAGACACCACCAAGACTGCTACTATCTCTGCTTCTAGAACCACCACCTTAGTCTCCTAGAACCACCAAGCAAGTGGTGGTCTGGTGATAGTGGTGGTAGCTGCAATACTATATAGAGACCACCATGGGATGGGTGAATATATATGTATACATATGAACAGCTGTTGATGGATAACCAGCCCTGGAGAGCCACCAACAGTACAGCGGTTGTATATCTACCTCACCATGCGGGTGTACACATTCATTCTCATGGTCACCTTGCAGTGGTTATTCAACTTCTGTACAATTCACACATGTGTGCAAGCACATGTATGGATAGAGATCTGGTGGTTTGGGGTTGGTCAAGTTATAGGCTGATGTGACTGCAACAAGTCCTGACCAGCTGCTATTCAGGCCTAGATTTGTGTCCTGAATACCAATGCACAGTCCGAGTAATGATTATTGAATCCAGCAGGAATTGTTCTAAATTTTACAGAGAACCAACATGTCATGTGAACCAATGTAACTTTTACAATGAATCCACAGAGAAGGACACAGTTAAGAACTGTGTTACGAGTGATGTTGAAAGCTTTGTCCCAAATTTGCCGCTGGAGAACTGTTGTTATTTTAACGGTGTTTTATTTTTTTACAGTGTAAGTAATGCAGGTCCTCTGTGTCTACCATGCCTACCATATGTTAATTCTATGCTAAACTTAGATACACTACAAAAACTCCATAGTATGTGGAGTTCCTGGGCTAGGGCAGAGAGACTCGCTTGTATTCCAAATGACTCACATTCACCACCCACTCGTCATCTGGGTGTTGTATTTACAGAGCCTGTGTCATTGTACCATTGGACTGCTCTTATTGAGGTACAACTCAGTGGGATGCTCACAACTGCTCATTCATTCTATGAGCAACTCATACCCTGCTCATCATTCCTCAGTCCTGGAGGGGTAGGTAGTGGACAGAACTGGTAGGGTTAATCCACAGTGTGAGCTGCTTAACAGTTATCATCAAACTGAGTAACTCTATATATGTATGTACACAATAGATCCGGCTCGGTTTCCTCAAAGTGGGAGCAGCTCAAATTCTGAGTTGCTCCTGAATGTACTTTGTTAGCGATAGTAAAACTGAGCTGCTCACATATTAATCTTTCTTCTAAAACTGATTCTTACTTATCTACACTGTTTTTCGTTTCTTCAATGCACTTTTCCACCACACAAGCTGTTAGGGCTTGGTGTCGTGAGTTGTATCCAAGCAGGGCTTTGCAACTGTAAATGTCCTGCGCCGCTCTCTTCAATTAAAGCCAGAAGAAGAGAGAGAAGAAGTAGATTCCTGTATATGACACCCCAACTCTTGCAGCAACAGGCTGCAGTAGGAGTAGTCTGCAACCTTTCTGCCTGTGGTACACTGGATCTGTCTGAGGGCACTGGTGGTGATGGTGGTGGTGAGGGGAGCAGATCCCTTCTGCTCACTGTGACTGAGCTGCTCCCCACTCCGTGTCTCTGCTGGTGGTGACCGTGCTGGTGGCTGCTGACAATTATGGCTGGTAGGGAGGAAGCCGCCCCGCTTACAGCATGGGACGTCCTGGTCTGCTGGCTGGCTCCTACTCCTGCCCCTCCTCCAGTGTGTCTGTGTGTGCTTCCAGTGGAGCTTAATATTTGACTGGGACCCCAGGAGGGCAGGCAATCACTAACTCCCTATAGTTTCTCTGTGCTTACAACCGTCAGGATTTAGTACCCTTTTCACAGGGTAAATACAAATTCAGGACCCTTTCCGAGGGAGAGGTAATGTAAACTATTCCATAGGTTCTTAGCGGGTTGAATACATTTTCCTTATAAATGCTATGCATCTGTTTATTTCTGGAAAGAAAAACACTATCAGATCCATGGACCTGCCTTAACAAGCACATCATTCTCATATCTCTATATAGCTTTTCTGCAGGCATGTATTTATTTCACTTTTAAGAGAAGTCTTTAAGCAATAGTACCCGATGTCCGTAAAATAGCATGTCACATAATCTAAAACAAGAGGGCATCAAGTACACTTCAAATGAATGGTATGGTGTCAAATGAACAGATTGACCTGGTGAAAGTCCCTCTTTGACTATACTACTTACACGTTCTCTATTATAGCTGCAGAAAACTTTATCCAGCAGTCTCTGGCACATAATTATAAGTAGTATATACATGCAAACTGAGCGCAATGGATTAGCTACTAACTAGGTCATGACCTACTGGTAGACCGGAAGTGACCTAGTTTCAACCAATCAGAGGGCTGGATTTGATAGGAAGTGACGTCATAAGGTCATGACCTAGTTTTTTCGACCAATCAGAGAGCTGGATTCCATTTGACCTAGTGACCTGACCTAGTTACATAAATTAAAAGAATTGCGCAATACCTAGAGCTGACCTACTTGCAAACCGGAAGTGACCTACTAACCTACTTGCAAAAACGTATGACCTACGTATGAGGGTGCATTGCGCAATGCTTGTAAGAATTTACACAATGTTCTGATGCAATACTTTTATGGATTTACGCAATACTTATGACTCATGCATTAAAATAAAACACAACTCATTTATTTCACATAACAGATTATATTTTTTTATTAGACACAATATTTACAGATGAAGACAGATTTTCCATTTCCGGGGCGTGCACATATACTACAAAAACATTTGTTGTGTGTGAATTTACTTGCTTGATACCAGCTTTGGCCAGTAAGACTTGTTTTCCATGTGTTGTGGAAACAATAACTGTTAAGTTTGGCTATGTTAGATATAGCATGCTCGAACAAAGCCTGGGCCAGGAAGTAAGTTTGACTGTTTTTGGGTCCAGGTAAAAGACCAGATAAAAAACCATCCTTAAAGTTTACCTCAAAGGAGAAATGATTTTTCACTCCAGGTATACTTAAGGCATGAAGTTCCAGAGAGACCTGCAGACATGTGAAACAAATAGTTTTAGCAATAGCAGATACTTCCAGTTTACAATTACACTGACAAAACACTCCTACTATGGGATTACATTCTAACTCTTGGAGAGTAAGAGCAAACTTTCTTACACTTCCTAAAGTGTACCTTGTGTAGTGTCTTGGGCAGCCAGGTTCAGTGTGCAATTGATATACTCCTATACACCAATCATGCATTATCAAGTTAACTTTTTTCACTCGACAATAGTACATGCAGTTTCTGTAGGCGTCCCAAAAAGCTGAAGAGAAATATTTGTACATTTTAACACTAGTTATACAGTGGTCAACAGTGTCTGGTTCAGCTCCTCTAAAATAACCAATGTTTTCTGCAGGTATTATTTCCCAAAAGAAATTCTCTGAACATCCACATGCTACAGAACTTATATCATTGTCAGGTGTTATAGAAGAAGCTTGATTATATGAAGCAACACTTTGTAAAACTGGACGCATGTAATAGTCATAAGGTGGAGTTTCTGTGGTTTGCTCCACAAGCATAGCTTCTAAACTTTCCATGTTAAAATGGTTGCTTAAATCTAACCAGATACTAATAGTCTGGTGAACGTGACGCTATGAGTTAAGAAATCTGGTACCACTTTTTTTCTGTTCCAACTTAATTTCTTCAGCGCCGGATTTTTTATTTTTTGTCGTGAACATGTACAGCGTTCACTTTTGTGAAAAGTTTTTTTTATTTTTGGGTGATACAGTTCACTTTTCTTACTTTTTTATTAGTTTTTTTTCATGATACAGTACACATTTTTTTTATTTGAAAAATGTTCATTTGAACAAAAAATATTTTCCAGTTTAACACTGTTTTCTATGGAAAAAAATGTTCATTTGAACAAATGTTCGTTTGAACAATTGTTCAAATGAACATTTTCCAGTTTAACACTGTTTTCTATGGGAAAAAATGTTCATTTGAACAAATGTTCGTTTGAACAATTGTTCAAATGAACATTTTCCATTTTAACACTGTTTTCTATGGGGAAAAATGTTCATTTGAACAAATGTTCGTTTGAACAATTGTTCAAATGAACATTTTCCATTTTAACACTGTTTTCTATGGGGAAAAATGTTCATTTGAACAAATGTTCGTTTGAACAATTTTTCAAATGAACATTTTCCATTTTAACACTGTTTTCTATGAAGGAAATTTGTTCATTTGAACAATTTGTTTAAAACTTTTTTTTTCTTTCAACGAAATGTACAACTGGAAGTGAAACTAGAAAAAGAAACCATTTTTTTTTATATAGAAAGGGGTAGGGTGCTTACACCGTCTTCACATACTTGTCTCTTTATGTACTGATAGGTTAGACCTTGTTTCCTTTGAGAGTAAGTCGTAACGCTGTGGTTTACTACTTTAAATCCTTTGTTGACTACCGTGACAACATTTTCACTGTCCAGTACTTCTTTGTACTTGTCAGTGGTCAGGGGGTTTTGTTTTTGAATTACACCTTTGCAACTCATTTTAACGGGCACATTTACTCCTGTGCCTATGTAACATTTGGAGTTCAAGGCAGTCATTTCGTCACCTTCCCACTCCACTTTGAATAACCCGGGGGTTCTCTTGTCAAACGCCAGACGGCTCTTACAACATGGTTGAGGCAGCCACAGCTCACCCAATACTTTGGTCTGAACATAGGTCTCTCTGTGGTGACTGTTGTCACATGATTCAGAGGGCAACCATTTGTGACGTTCTCTGAAGAAAGCTTCACGTTTTTCAGGAATAATTACGTCTTCTATTTTCTCTGCACTTAAAGCAAAGTAAAAACTGTCAGTGTCCATTTCACACATTTCAAAATCTTTCTCGTCTATGTATTCAAGGAGAAAGTCGTAATAGAAAGCCAACATTTTAAGTTTGGCATATTGGTATACCATGAACCCTATTTGAACTGGGAGATCGTAGGTGATGGAGGTGGGCAAACAGGACAGTTCTACCGTGTTGTCACTTATGTCTTGCACATCTTGCACTGACCAGTGCATGGCCAAACGTCTTGCCTTAGAGGGGTGAAGATACTTTGTTTGAACAAAGTTTTGTTTGTTGCATATGGTTTTTCCGTATGAACCATTTCCCAAAAGTTTGTACAGATCTGACAAAATCTTACAGTCTATATTTTCGTCGCCCTTCCTCCTAGCTTTGGTTACTTCGTCCATGAAGGGTAAAAAAGTCTGTTCTGGAGTGTATTCTACGAGAAGGTGTACTGTCGTAACTACCAAACCTTTTTCCAGGTACCACTTCAAGAGAGGAGTTCCCAACAAAATTCCCTCTGCGTGGTAGCTGCCTATAAGTTGGCGTTGCGGTTGTTTTAGCTTACCTGCTGCTTCCAGGTAACGTTTCATATGTTCACCTACGTCTTTTTTTCCTACTAAACAGTTTTTGAAAATAGGTGTCATTTCACTGAATTTTTCTTTCAAGTGTTCAGGTGTTTCTATGTCTACCTGGATAAGTCCAAAAGTTGTTCCTTTAGAAACCCCTCTCAGTATTTCATCCTGACTTTTTCTGCCTTGGCACAACGGTCTTTTAATTTCCCATTCACTTTTTGTTTCTCTGCACAAGTTTTCAGTTTTTTCTTTCAACCACATACACTCATACTTTTCCTCTACTTGGTAACCTAACGATTGAAGATATAGGGTAGTCAAAATGGTATTTTGGTTTTTTTCTTCTAACCATGCCTTTCCATTGGGGTCTCTCAAAACTGATTTAGTAAGGTGACATATGTGACCATGCCAGTAGCACCCGTGAAACTGGTATACTTTTTTTGAAGCTGGATCATATCCGTCCACTTTTATTTTCCTTGAACCCAATACTACTTCCCCGTAGTTGTATTGGTGTAATATCTTGACTTTGTCTGTCACAGTTTTGTATCGCAACCATTCTGTGGCTGAGTAGCTAATTTGTTGACTGCAAACAGCTTGAAAATCGTTTTCTTTCCTGCGCACCACATAATAACCTGTGCAGTGCTCTTCACCCATGCACTTGAGGTACAAGCTGTTAGCATCTACCCCTACTATGTGTCTGCATACTTTGCTTTGTGACCCGTATTTTTTTTGTCTTATTCTTGTTTCTCCACTTTTGTGATGTCTGTGAAAAATAATAGAGGGACCCCCTACTAAGTTGCGTCTGAGCAAGGAGTGAACATCCTTTTCTTTCTCACCAAAAAGAATGTAAGGAGTGGCATTAGGTGCAGTGTTGTTGAAAAGAAACTTCAAGGTTAAACCTGGCAAAGTTAAACCGTCTTTGAACATGTCTACCCCACGATCTATAAAAAATTTTGTGTGCTCGTTTATGGCTAAAACAAAGGGTTTAACATCCAGGTTGTTGTAATATATCAAGTAGTCCTTCATAGTTTTCATTTTGTTTTCTTTCCAGACCTTCTTACATTCAAGATAATCTTCTTTGCTTATTCCACCACCCGACAAAGAACTGTAGAAGCAGTGGCGTGGAGGAAGAGCTTTGTTGTTCAGTTTTCTTATGTTGTCCATCCACTCGTAGGGAAAAAAACCTTTTTCAGCTTTCCCTTTCAGAAAGGCTTTCAGGTAGTTTGCGTAGGAATAACCTGGTGCCAAATAGTTAAACATGTCAAGGAAAAGAAGATGGTCTGTGTACACTGCTATGTACTTGTTGCATTTTTTTATGGTTTTCATTTCTGTTTTGTCTGTGTCTATAAAAAAAGAATGAAATTCCTTTTTTATCAAATTAATGTCATACTTTCCAGAGTTGAAACCTAGAACAGGGACTCTTTCTATGTAGGTAAGAAGTTTTTCCTTCACTTCAAGAACATGGGAGATTTTTTTTGGGGGATTTTTTTTGTTCTTTGCTGGAAAAACTTTGCTAGCTTTATGTTCTAGTTCCTTTTGTTTTTCTTCTAGAGAGTCTAGTTCGTCTAAAACATCTCTAAAATTCTCTTTCACCTGTTCTCCTATCAACTGCCCCAAGTTGTTTATGTGTTCCAACACATTTTTAACCAAAGGATCGTCGTCCCTGTTGGAATTTCTGACAAAACACACTGGTTCTGTATGACCAGGAAAATCAGAAGCTACACTGGCAGAAAGGGGTATGTGAGTTTTTTCTATCACAGTGTTAGCATTTTCTGGGGACGAATTTTCAGGTTGGACGAAATAGCTTTCAAAGTCAAAAACAATTTTATAGGGGTATATTTTTTTCTCAGGTGAACAAACTATTCCCAGTTCCTCTAAAACTTGAAAAACTGTTTTGGATGGATTGTATGCTCCACCTTTGTACCTGAAGCTGACTTTGGTGCAATCTTTTTTCACCCCATTGTGTTGTTTCAAAAGGAAGCTACGAGTGAAAACTTTATGACACTTTTCACAGGGGTACATTTTACCATACAGTCCCATGTTAGTTATTAAACTTACATGGTTTCTGTGTAAGTTCAAGTTCATGATTTTCTTGGATGAACACATGTTTGACCTTATAATTTTAGGTCGACCCTTTCTTTTACCAAAAGAGGGAAGGTAAAAGATTCTTATGTAAAGATTCATACAGGAAGAAAGACAGACATCTAAAGAAACACAAGTTGTCCTTGTAAGCCCTTTTGGTTTTAGGGTCTCTGTGAAAGTGTTGCATTCCTCTTTGTCTTAAACCTGGTGGAACAGTTTTCATTTTACCTAAAAGATATTCTCCTCCCGTAGCCCTTATCAGTGTGATGTTGGCGTTCACGTTGCCTATTACACTCCATTTAGTAGAGGGTCTTTGAGTGTCTTCTTTAATGTTGTTTTCTATTAAATCTAAACACTCTGCAAAGTCTTTGTCGTCCCTTATAAAAATGTAAGGGTCTCTATGACTTTCACTGTCATAGAACAAAGACGAGTTGTTGGCAGAAGCATGAAAGTACATGACTTTCTCTTCTTCTTCTTCCTCCTTAGAGGAAGACAACAACCTTCCAAAAGAGACAGCCACTTTGTAAGCCATAACTTGATTTCTATGAATAGAGGTAAGCGCCTCTATTACCTGTTTGGCTCCCAAGTCTTTGTTGAAACTTGTCATTCTGACGTTGAAAATGGACTGAAGCTTACCAAGCACAGCCAAACCTGAAGCTATGGACTTGAAGTTGTCACGGTAACTGCTTTTATGCAAAGAATTTTTTTCTATTTCTTTTGGAAGTTCTAAGCTGTCGGAAAAAGTTTCTCTTCTACAAGAATCTGAGTTACATAAAGTTTTTCCACTGTTTTCTACAGTTACCAAACGTGGAGGTCTAGGGGTGTTACACATTGGACAGTTGACGGTGTAAAGTTGTTTTACCTTTTTGGGCGGCATTTTTTTTTTTAAGGTTTCTTTTTCTTGTTTCACTTTATGTTCTATATACAAACTTATAACTAAAAACCTAACCTAAGTATACATGGAGTACATATGGAACTTAAACCTACGCTGGGCTATGTTGACTAATAACGGAGTACATCTAAATCTAACTACAAATTAGCTGATATACATCATAATGTAAAAGCACTTAACAAGGAGCTGTTAACCAGACACTATACAAAGTTGACCACTTACCCAGAGTAGAAATCGGTCGTTTCGTCTAGGAAGGGACCAACTCGTGATTTTATGTCCTCCAGAATGAAGGGGGACACAGTGTGTCCGCAGTGTGTGGCTGAGGGGGGCATTCTGAAGCTGGAAGACACCGAGGCATTCATTTCCTCCACGTAGCTGGTTGTTCCTATGTGAACTTTAGGAGTTCCCTTGTACAAGTTTACCAGGACCATAGCCCGGCCTCCACTGGGGTCGGTGCAGTCTTGGTTCAAGGACAACAAAAGATTATCCACCTTCCTCTCTCCAAGGGCAGCTAGGCGGTGTAACTCCTTGTACTTTCCTAGGATGCACTCTATCTGGTCCACTAAGTTCCTGAATTCACGCGCCTCTAGGTTCAAGCACCGCTCGTAAGGTTTGTCCAGGTAGGTTCTCAAGCATACTCCCCTGATGCTAGGTTCCCTGTATATTTCTATGCAGGCGTTGTTATCCCCTTCCGGATAAAAAACCTGGTTGGGGGCAGGTGACTTTTCTTGGAAACCAAATCGAGCAGGCCACTTTTTTACCACCAAAGGCACTGACCTAAAGCCCACAAGCTTGCTGGAAGAACTGGGGGCAGTTCCCTCCCCAAACTTTTGCCTGTGTGACTTGTCTTTAGGAGAAGGAACACCTGGGACAGAACCAATTGGCTCGGCACCATAGGATGAAGTCGCTGAGGAATCTGAAGCAGGGGTAGAGACAGGGGTTTTCTTGTGGTAGGCGCGCTTCTGTCTTTTTTTCTTAGGCTCCCCTTCTTTCTCACTGGAACAGTTTCTTTTTTCCGGCGGGCTTTTAAGAAGCAGCTCCTCTACTGGAACCGGGAGAGAGTACAGAGGAGAAGGGCCGGTTAAATCTATAACCTCTACCTGCGAATACCCCCCGCGGTGAGCAGGTGAAGGTGTCCCTTGTGTTAAGTCCACCACTTCTATGGGTTTAACTGCCGGTGATGAGGTTGTAAGGTCTATAACCTTAATTGGACTGACCTGGGGAGAAGGTTCCTCCGGAGTCACGGGTGAGTAAGAGGCGGACGTAGGTGTTTCAGTGGGGGGTTGGTAGTTCAAAGGTGCCGGGGGATTGATGTATTCCCTGATGTCAAAATCGCCGTCGCCAGCTTCCTGAGGAGAGCGATCCCGGACGCGATCCAGGAAATCAGTGATTTCGCCATGAAGAGCTGCAAGAGCGGCTTCCTGTTCTCCTGCATCAGGCACTTCAGTTGGAAGCCGAGCAGGAGTTGCAGGTGGTTTATCAGGTGAGGCTGGAGAGGTAGGAGGAGGGGCGATGCCCGACGCCTTTTCCACTGTCTGTTTAGAAGTAGTAAAAGTTAGTGGAGCCAGTTTTTTAGCTCCTCCTCTCCTGACACTAAGTCCCGTCTTCATGCGACCAGGCATTGTTCTCCTTGAAGATGAAAGGGTGGCAGGGCTGGAAGGTGCAGGAGCAGGACGGCGAACAGCAGACAAACGTCAGAAAAGGTTTGATGAAGATCGAGCAGCTCAAGTCTACTTTATAGTAACTATCCTGATACGATGCTGGGACGTTCCCTTGTCGTTCAGATAACGTACAACCACGGCCATGAGTCGTAGATAACCGTGCTTTTCCATTCATAGTATGTTTTACACTTAGTCAGTGTTGTTTTGGAAAAAAGTAAAAAAGCTTAACTCAAATAAAAAACGTGATAACGTTCAGTCAACGTTCAGGGTGAGGCTTGTAAAACGAGTCTTGTTGTTACCGTTCTGTAATTAACGCAGACCATTCGTCATTCATCAGAACTAGCTTCTCTCAAGCAGACATGGCTAACTTTTGTCCTTTGCCTTTGTCTTTGACCGTAGGTCACAAAAGGCGTCAGGAGGTGTTTATTTCAGACATCAGGAGGGGCGTAGAAGAAGGTAAGGTGTGGGCTGTGTGGAAATTCTGTCCTGAAAATTTGAACAGGGATCTTTACATCCCTCCTAACTGTAACTTCAAACAATGCTTTTTGCACAACCAAACCACTGCATTGGTTCCTGGTGGACCCTCTGTAAAAAAACTTATCTCAGAAAATGGGGAAAGTTTTTTTTCAGGTGTTCTTTTGGGACATGGTGCCATGGTACACTTAATGTCTAGACATTCCATTTCCTCTGGAAGTTCAAAGAAATTCATTTCAGACAGACAAAAACCCTTTTTTTTAAGGGATCAACCTTTGGGGGGAGGGCCTGGTAATTCAGTTTTCATCGATTCTACTATGGTGAAGGCTTTAATAAAAGCCACTTTACTTCACCCAGACAAAATTACACACTCTTTAGGTTCAAAAATTTTCTATGAAAGAGGATTCAGGACAGAGATTGGCCACAATTACCATGGATGCTGTCATGTTGTGAGAGTTATTACTGAAATAACTGCCTCCCATGAAAAAGGTCAGCTGAAGGTGGTAACAGCCTACCCCGTATCTAATTTTTGGTCCTCCTAATAAAACTGAACAAAAATAAACGATGATCCTCCGGGTAAGGCCCCTGGGCCAAACCCACCCTTCCACATGTTTTCCCCTCTTTTCAGAACGCTCAGGCACTGACCCTGACGTTTGTTTCGTCCTTGAGCAATAAATCATTTCAGGAAATTGCGATAAGGAAAGACTGACAGGTTTCCTATAAAGGTTAAACGGGGACTAAACCATCGTTATTTGACACAACAACCTTCGACCTACTATGTCGCGTTACTCCCTGCAGCGTGTATTAGAACAACGTCACCCCGACGACACTCAAGTTCTGACATATGTGAGGGAAAGAAATGAAATCATATGTTGCTCTTCTATTTGTTTCAGGTACGTGTGCAAATACTTGAAAGAATGTGTTCTTCACCGGAAAAAATTATACTTAGTTTTTTCTTCAGTGCAATCAAGTTTTACATCCAAAGACAGAAAAACCTTGAGGAAAATGGTTTTGAGTCATAACTTGTCGAAATTTTCAGCGGTGGAAACCTTGGGTTATGCCCTGAAGCATGGAAGAAAGGGAAAAGGCCCACTGAAAAACCCCTTCCATGTGGAAGCATTGAAAGCGGCAGAAGAGCATCACGCCAAAGAAAATCCCCGCCTACTTAACCAGCGGCTTCATTTCTTCATCTCTATTTTGGAACTTCTAGCTGAGTGCTTAGAAACCAAAACTTTGTTTTCCTCCTGTCCCATATTTCACATCCCATCATCGTCCCTGGATCGTTTCAGTGTAGAGGAGAAAGAAAAAGTTTGGTTTTATCTGGCTATGTGGTGCACCCAGCTTATCTCCCTTACTCACTGTTTTCACCACAATCAGCTCGCTTTACACTCAACGTCATAACAAATTTAAACGAACGAAGAACGATGTAACATGCTTACCTAAACAGGGGGAAGGGAACGGGAGAGATATATAGAATAGGATAGAATAGGGTAGGATAAAATAGGGTAGGGTAGGGTAGGGTAGGGTAGGGTAGGGTAGGAAAGGGTGGGGTTGGGTTTAAAAAACTATGGGGTGGGGGGGTGGGGGCACCCCTCAAGTATGGGGGGTTTGGGGCTTGTTGGCCCGGGCTGGCCGCCCAAAATAACCCACCTAACCCACCCACCCACCTACCCACCCACCTAAACCACCTACCCACCTACCCTACCCTACCCTATTTGACCCTACCCTACCCTACCCTACCCTACCCTACCCTATATAAGTCAACTGTATGCTTTCTAGCCTGTCATAACCTGCCTGCCTTCCTACCTGCCTGCCTTACTTGCTCAACACTTTTTATTTGGACGCTATGGAGTTTCACCTTTCGGACGAGTTGTTATTCAAGGTCAGTGAAAAAATATCTGAAAAAGACTACCCTCGATTAGGAGTTTACTTAGGACTTAGACTAAGTTTAATGGATTACATGGAAAAAATACCGTCTCTTCGTTCTATGGGGAGAGAAATGCTTATTTCATGGAGTAGAAAGAACGTGCGTTGCAAGTGGATGGTATTGAGACATGCATTAAGTGACATAGGTCGTTACGATCTAACTGATTATTGTAGATGGTACATGGGATATTACAACGTAGTGGACCATTGTGAAATTCCTCCAGAACAGTGGAAAGTTGATACTTTGTTCGTCAACCTGGCAGACAAGTTCGAAAAGCTTGACTGGAGGAAACTGGGAACTCAACTTGGAATGAGCGACCACGAGCTTAACCTGATATCCACCCCTGTTCCAGGGAAAAAAGGTGTTACAAATCCTGTGTTCGAAGTTCTGATGGTTTGGAAATATAGAGAAATATCTCATCCAAGCTGCCTAATAGCCAGTCTATACAACATGGGACTTTCTGATGTAGCTCTTTACGTGGAAGGTTTGAACAAGGGTTCTACTGGTTTAAAAGAGGACGAGGTTGCTCCTTTGGTCACTTTGGTCTAAGATATCGTCCAACATGGATCACAAGGAAAAGGAGATCATTTTTGACCCACGTCTACAAAGCCCCTTCACAATGATCATAGCTGGACCTACTTCTTGTGGGAAAAGTCAACTTGTTTTCAAGTTGATTAAAGGAGTAGACGAGCTTGTTACTCCAAAAATACACGACATATACTACTGCTACAGTCAATGGCAAGATGGATTCGACGAAATGGTGAAGTTGGGGGTTAAGTTAAACAAAGGTCTTCTTTCAGAAGACTTTTTGTTCGAGGATGAAAGAGACGTGACTAAACATGGACTGGTCGTAATAGACGATCTCATGGATCCCGAGTACGTTCCCACCATAATGAAACTTTTCACTGTGGGCTCTCACCATCGCAGTTTAAGTGTAATTTTTGTTACTCAAAACTTGTTTTTCAACAATCCTGCCTTCAGAACCTTGAGCTTAAATGCACACTACCTAGTTGTTTTTAAAAACCCTAGAGACATGAGTCAGATAGGGCACATCAGCAAACAGGCCTTTCCAGGACAGAAATCCTTTTTGACGGAGGTATATAACTCAGAAACCAAAGAGAAGCATTCATACATCCTATTGGACTTTAAGCAGAGCACACCTAACGAGCTTAGGGTAAGAAACAGCATAACAACTCCTTGGAACACCTTGGTTTTCATTCCTCGAGCTTCAGCTTCGAAAAGAAAAAGATAGAATGGTGACCAAAAGATCTCCTTCTGGAGGAAAATTTAAAACAATTAGGAAACATTACCACTTGTTGAAACACATATCCAAGTGTTCCTCGGCAGAGTGTTCCCACATTATCAAAGGTCTCAGCGATGAGGTCATTAGGTTGATGAGTCAAATTTGCGTCAACGTAATGAACAAAAACCTGTTGCGTAACGAGTCCGACGCAGTCAAACGTTTATCACCCTACAAGAAAGAACTCAAGTCAGTCACAAGGCACAAGGCTACCGTTAAGCAGAAGAGGAAAACCTTTGAGCAAAAGGGAGGATTTTTGGGAACCATTTTGGGCCTCGCCTTACCCCTGATAACAGGTCTCATAGGAGCACGTCGATAAAAAAATCATGTCTTATTCAAGGATGGCCCTCGTAAGGGCGGATCTTGTTCCCCGAGAAAAAAAATCTTCTTTTGTTAGTCCTTCCTCTCCTCCCCAGCCTGGACCTAGTGTTCAAGACCAGTACTACAGCACTCAACTTTTAAGAGAAGGTTTAACTCCTGATTCCAGCCTGGTTCAAGTCCTGAACCACCTTCAGAGTAAAGCACATGAGGTGCTTAACTCTCCTAACCTCAAACTGAAGGAAAAGTTAAGGCAGTACAATCAACTTATGATAAAGTCGGGAATTTTAACTAAAAAAGCCAAGGCCTTAGGACAACGTAGGGAAGGTCCCTATTTTGGTCGAGCAGTAGGACAAGGTCCTGCAGGAGCAGCAGCAGCAGCAGCTGGGGGTGTAAACAATTCTTTAGAAGACACCGACGACGGCGACGATGATGCTGACCACACTTTCACAGAGACTAGAGACGATCCACCACTTCCTGACGATTCAGACGGAGACAGTGTAGACGAGTTCAAAGGGGAGGAAGGTTTTAAACCTCGTGCAAGAGACAACACAGAGGGTATGGACGCCGACATAAAAGAAAGAATACCTGCAAGTTACAGAACGACTGCTAAAAATCTATACAGAGAATTATCTCGTCACGGAAGTCAAATTTTGAATTGGAACAGAGACGGAGAAATATATGTTAACGGGGAACGTGTGCCTGGAACTGACATAACAGATTTGTTAGCTTTTGCTGCCCGACCAAAGTCTTTGAAAAAGGACCAACCTAAAGGAAGCCAGGTTTTCATGAGAGCAGTTAAAAGGCTGAACCCCACCTTAAAATTTGTCAAAAACAAGTCGGCTTTTGCAGGGCACAGTCCTTCCTTTGCTGCCAGTCCCTTGAAAAGAGCTTCCCCTATAAAGAAGAGGAAAGTAAGTCAAAAAGGAACTGGACGTAAGTTTATATGGCGCACAAGGCTTTGAAAAAAGATGTGCTCAGGTTTTACACAGATCCTAAACAACCTGGAAGTTTCACCAGCGTTTCTAAACTTCAACGTCATCACTTCAAGAAAACAAAGAAAAAAAACATAGAACAAGCTTTGGAAGATGTAGACGCTTACACCAGACACAAACCTTACAAGAGAAGATTTCCAAGAAGAAAAACACAAACATGGGGCATAGACAAACAGTGGCAACTTGACCTCATAGACATGCGAGAATTTTCAAAGGAAAACAAAGGATACCAGTACATTCTAGCGGGAATAGATGTTTTTTCAAGGTATGGTTTTGGACAACCTGTGAAAAGTAAGAGAGCTGATGACGTGACAGAGGCTTTCAAAAAAATGAGCAAAGAAAGAAAACCTCAACAAATTCAAACTGACAAGGGCAAAGAGTTTGTCAACAAAATTTTCAAAAAACACTGTGAAGATCAAAAAATCAATTTTTTCACAGGAGAGAACGACGACGTGAAGTGTGCCTTAGCCGAAAGGTTCAACTCTACCTTACAAGGAAAAATGTGGAGATGTTTTTCTCATTTCAATAACTACAAATGGGTTGACTTGCTGCCCGACTTGGTTAAGTCCTACAATTTGACTTACCACAAAGCCTTAGGAGCTGCCCCTTCAGACATAAATAAAGACAACTCTGAAGTCTTGTTCTACAGGTTGTACGATCAACCTCAAAAGAAAAAAGTTCCTGTCCTTCAGTTGAAGAGAAAAAATCAAGTGCGAATGTTGAAAACAAAGAAAACATTTAACAGAGGGTACGAACCTAACTGGACTGAGGAAATATACACAGTCGACAACATTTCGCCCAAAGGGTACCACCTGAAAGATCTCCTTGGAGAAGAGATAAAAGGAAGCTTCTACGAACCTGAGGTCCAGAAGGTGCAAGTCCGTCACGGAAGACGCTACAACATAGAAAAAATAGTAAAATACAGAGGAAAAGGCAAGAAAAGAGAAGCCTTGATCAAGTGGAAGGGTTATGGAGACAAGTTTAACTCTTGGGAACCTGTCAAAAACATAAACAAATGGCGTTTACCTTAACTTTACCTAGTAACTCATCTATGAACGTTTTTCCTGACAACACTTTAACTAGTTACAATACAATTTTGGCAGAATACATTAACTCTCCTACTCAGTTAGAGTGTGCTCTTCAAGAAATAACCTGTCCTACCACGTGGTACAACGTCAAAGAAGAACCCATCCTCTTGGTACAGGGAGAAAACGACCTGACAAACAACCTCCGCTCTGTAGTAGCTTTATTGAACAAACGCAGAAGAGAATTTTTTCCTCTGGAAAAACCAGGAGCCCATAGTGTCTTCAGTAGAGCTTCAAGCTCTACATCAAATTTATCAGCCCAATCTGCTTTGAAGAGAGGAGTAAAAATAACAAAAAACCTACGTCATGTCAACCCTGTGGGATCGACTGAAACCATTCCTCCTGCTGGTCCTGCAAGTGAAAGTCCACCAACTCCTGCTGCTGCGACTGAGACGCCATCTGGAGGATTCACTTCTAACCAACCCACGCCAGAGAAGGAGGAAAAGGAAGAGGAGGAGGCTGAGGGGGAGCGTGACACGGCAGGCAGAGAGAAAAGGGAAATATCGTCGGCTGTGGCTGAAGTGATGTCTATGGATGACAGGGAAAAAAGGTCTCTTTCTTTTTTTGAAGAAAAGGCCGTCTTCACAGACTCTGCTAATGTTTCTCCGCTCTCTCCCAGTCAGTTACAGGCTGTGAAAATATGTACACGCTTCAAGGAAATTAGCAGATACCTGTCTAAGTATTACTTCAAGGAAGGTAGTATCTACAATATGTTTGCCTTAGAAGGTGTGAACCTGGAAAGCAACTCAGAGTTGATAGGATACTTGAACAGGACCATAAATAAACTACAGAGCATGTTGGTGAGAAAACTAAGAAACTACAGGAAAAACAACAAAGCCACCGTGTTTCACTACAACAAATACACAATGAAAAGTGTAGTTTCCTTGCCTCCTGGTGTGGTCATGCAACTCCCAGAAAACTTAGGGAAACAATTAGGTTTTGACGGAAGTGTTTTCCTAAGTGGAAAGACACAAAGCCCCTACGTGGTAGACCTTCAGTTCAAAAGTCGATGTGCTTTCGTGTACTCTGACATAGTCAAGCACAGTCTTGTGGGTGATTCTAAAGCACCCCTTCTCAGGCAAATCAACATAAATCGCTACAACGGTGACATGCAGACCATAAGTTTCCAGAACTTGATATATCTGCCAGTCACTAAAACCACCTTCAGACAGATAGGGATATACTTAAGAGACAAGACTGGGGAACCTATACCATTTGAAAGCGGATCAGTGTCGGTGGTACTTGCCTTCAGACCTCTTCAAGGATAGGAGTATATTACCATGCTTCACTACTATGGAACACCTCCATACCTGGCCCCTAGGGGTCAGTACGCTGAATACTACAGAAAATCACAGTTTGGGAACGGTGCTTTACCAGCGTACGGTGGCAGGGGCAGACAAAGAGGGCACGGACTTGGTTCGTTAATAGGTGGTTTACTGAGAGGAGCTGTTCCCCTCTTAAGTAAAATAGGACGCTCGGCTGCCAAATCTGCAGGCAAAGCCTTGCTTACTACAGGAGCTGGAGTCTTGTCCGACGTGGTAACAGGAAAAGGCTTCAAGAAAAGTGTAGTTAGGAGAAGTAAAGCTACAGGGAAGAACTTACTCAAAAGGGCTGCTTCTTCTGCTCAAGGATACATAAAAGGTACATCTGAACCTCCTCCAGTCAAACGACGAGCAACCGGCAAGCGCGGAGGACGTAAGGGGCAACGCGGCAGAGGCAGAGGACAAGCTAGAGGAAGGACCTTGTTCTAGTCATGAGTCTCCTTCATCCCAAGGGTCAGGTATGTGCAGTAGGTGAACTAGACCTACACGCCTTGCCTGTCACTCAAAAGGACATATTAAAATGTCAAAAAATAACCAAAACTACCAACAATGCCCTGACTCCACACACTGAATCATTTGACTTCACCTTCGAACCAAGCAACCTGTACACAGACCTCTCAGAAACTGAGCTGTACATGGAACTGGAAGCCGTGGCGGCAGACGGAACAACTCACCTTGCCGTAGGCATAGAAGCTGCTCCAGTCAACAACTTGGCACACGCTCTCTTTGCTTCCTGCCAGTTGCTGATAAATGGGGAGAAAGTCACCGGCAACAATGAAGACTATGGTCTCAAGGCCTACATTTTGGACACAATTTGTTGCAACAAAGAAGACAAAGAGACTCGGTTGAAAGGGTGTCAAAAGTACATGAAAGACACCTGTGGTCACATGGAAGCCAGAGCGGGCGAAAATGCTGGATGGACGGCACGGAGAGCAGAGTTCAGTGCCCGCAACAAGCATGCCTTAGTAATGAAGCCGCACCTGGATTTTATTAAACAGTGCAAGGTGCTGCCTCCGAACTGTGAAATCAAGTTCATATTCGAAAAAAATCAGCCCAATTACTACATGATGCAAGCAGCCGATCAAAACTACTGGGTCAAAATCACCAAAGCTGAAATGACACTTCTCCAAAAATGTGTCGACGACGAGGTGGTGAAAACTCACGTCAGCAGTGTCAGGAATCCACATTGGGGCCCTTTCAACTATCACATAGCCAGGTGTAAAGTAACTAAACACACTTTGGACGGCGGCTCACAAGACTACAGTTGGACTCAACCTGACACTACTCAGATCCCCACCAGGATAGTCTTGTGTATGATAAAGGAAACAGCAGCTGCTGGGACTAAGACAGAAAATCCTTTCAACTGCAGGCATTTCAACGTGAAGGAAATATGTGTGAGATATGACGATCAAAAGTTTGAGTTGAAGACCGACTTCGAAACAGGCAACTGCATCAGAGCCTACAGTCAAATGTTCATAGACAGTGGGCTGTCGGCTTTGGGGCAAGACTGTGGCATAACTTTGGAAGATTTCAAAGATGGATATTCCTTCTTTGTTTTCGACCTGACCCCAGACAGAGCACCTGAAGACAGTCGTATAAATCTCATCAAGCAAGGAAAGCTGGGCATTTCCCTTAGGTTTGCCGCCCCGACTACTCACGCCATATCTGCCGTCTTGTGTTCCTTCTACGACAACAACATCCAACTAACGGCTGACTGTCTTCCTGTCACAGACTACCACATGAACTGAGAAAAAAATGAGAACTTCAGACATAACAGGTGCACTGGGAAACCATCCACACACAAGGCGGTTCTACCTGGGAACTTTTGCCAGTAATCAATGTCCTAAAAAACCAATTCCCTCTACATGTTTCGTCAGTAACACAGATCCAAGCTCTAAACCTGGTCAGCACTGGGTGGCATTTTACGTTTCTCATAACGGGAATGTATTCTACTTTGATCCCTATGGCCTACCTCCGTTTACTATATATCACCAGAGGTTCATGCAAAAGTCGTCAGATGGTCACGGGTCGTTCAGCAGAAAACAAGTGCAAAACTTTTACGCTAAAACGTGTGGAGCCCACTGCATTAACTTCCTCATAGAAACATGTCGGACCAAGGATCCACACCACACTGTGAAAAGGTTTTCTCAGGTCCCCTTCAACTTAATGGACAAAATAATCAGGCCCTTCCTGAGAAAGAGAGAGAAGAAGAGGCAATGAATTTCGAGATGAGTCCAGAAGAAGTAGCAGTCAAAGCAGACGTGAGCAATCTTTTGGTGAAAGGAAAAGTTAAACGTGAACTGGACGTGATAGACGGGCTTCAGAGCACGGCGGAAGTAATAGACAAGATTCTCATCATCATGGCCGAGTTAATGGACAAAGTGGTAGCCCTGGAGGAGAACGACATAGGAAGAAAGGCCTTGAAGGATTTAATGGAGAGAATGCCGGCCTTAGAGGACCGTAGTCAAAGTCCTACTCCAGCCAAGACCGGGTGCAGTTGGTACTGCAACAAGAATTCATTTTCCATATAATATCCATGTACTCTGCTTGCAAAGCATATCTGATTATAATGATTCATACCTAGCATGTACTCTGATAGGAAGAAAAAAATAAAAAGATTGAATTAAAAAAAACCGAGTTGTGTCTTTGTTGCATTTAATCTCATATCAAAATAGTGAGTCATAAGTATTGCGTAAATTCATAGGAACATTGCATCAGAAAATGAGTCATGGTTATTGTGTAATTTGTTTCAAGGATTGCACAATACACCCTCATACGTATGTCATACGTTTTTGCAAGTAGGTTAGTAGGTCACTTCCGGTTTGTAAGTAGGTCAGCTCTAGGTATTGCACAATTCTTTTAATTTATGCAACTAGGTCAGGTCACTAGGTCAAATGGAATCCAGCTCTCTGATTGGTCGAAAAAACTAGGTCATGACCTTATGACGTCACTTCCTGTCAAATCCAGCCCTCTGATTGGCTGAAACTAGGTCACTTCCGGTCTACCAGTAGGTCATGACCTAGTTAGTAGCTAATCCATTGCGCTCAGTTTGCATGTATATACTACTATTATATAAGCATACGTAGTGTATATTATAAGGACAAAGGAGGATATAGAAAGTATCTAAACAGCAGTATGGGCATTTGTTCCCAGCCTAGATGTGATGTACATCTCTGATGATAAATCACCTATGATAACAATAGGAGCCCATATATTAGACAATGGCGTGAGTGAGTGGATGTCTATTACAGGGGTATATATATATATATTGGTCTGATTAGCTTGATTAAATCTCCAACACCCCCTTCTGTCCTGCTCATCCTCCCTTCTATGAACTCATCAGTTAACACCAGGTCATTACTGGATGTACCTACATAAGGAGCTAAGAGCTCTAATCCTGTCCCCTGCCCCCTACTTTTTCCATGATTGACATACATTGGAAAGATAGGTACCAAATTAATATGTTGCTAGGATTCATTCTAGAACATCTTGAATGATAAGGCTCATGCATGACATGATTTTGTTTGCACTACAGATTCCCGAACTATAGTATATACGGAGAGATGATACTGTAGCATCGCTGTCATTCAGGAAATCCCTTAGCTTTTCCTGCTTAGCAATAACGATGCACAGCCCACTCAAAAGTGTCTTTATCTGTTTATGAGCATGGGATGGTGAATTTATGACCGTAAGAAGACCCCAGTAGCAATAAACAGGAAATGTGTTAGCCTTTCCACTTCTAGGAATGGTGGTCTGCAATGTAATGCTCCTGAGTTTCATCGTTCGAAATAATGTAATTTATACTGGGGAATATGGTCTATAATGATATCCATTAGTTTGCCAACGTATCTGTCCTCTAGCCAGCATAAGTATTATAGATCACCTACAAGGGGAAGGCCGGAATGGAGAAGAAGGGACAAATGGTGGGTTTTTGTTGTGGGTACTAGCGCTTTATTAAGATTAAATCCCCTAGTGCCATGTACAAATCTGACCTTCAGTGAATATTGGTCTCCCCTTTAAACAGTAGAACCACATCACAAAGGGATCTGAAAACCAATCACAAGATGTGCAACACATACCAAGACATAGCTCAGGAGGTATTTATAGGTGGAATGGAGTTGTGATGGCAGCAAGAAGAAATCAGTGGCAAATCGCTGTTTGAAATATGCAGAGCAGGTGGTTTGGTCTTCTTATGCTTCATTATGGAGGTGGATGGGACAATGGATTGCATTATTTAAACCCTTCCATGCTATATTGTCCCCAGGAGGGCAATTCTCAATAGCGGTGATCAGCATTATTGAGAAATGCCCTTCTGGTTTCTGTTCTCTTTTTGTCATGATGTTCATATGAAGTGCTGAAGAATCATGTACTGATTTTAGGTACTATAAATTGGTCCCAGGTGAAATGCTGGTAAAATGTATTGTAAGGGGCATCTATTGCCGTCTCTGAGTCAGTGTAGGTTGTGCCAAGCTTCATTCAACTCAATGTAAATAGTCTACACTTAATGTCCCATATTTCATTCTCTCACCAATTTGGTCGGAAAATAGTCGAACATGTGAAATAATTGATTAATTAATTGAAGCTTAATAAGAAAATCAAACAGAATCCCTATCAAGTAAACCATGAACCTTCAGCAAAGGGTGAAAACGCTTTGCCTTTTTAAATGAATAGGTTTTCATGCCGGATATCACTTCCGGCTTGGTCCCTGTGTGACAATTGGGGCTAGTGCTTCAAAATTTCATCTTTGTGGACTTAACTCTCCCTTTTGTTTGGGTCTCATAGAAATGTTTCACATGTTTTACCAGGGTATTGTGGAGCTGGGCATGGTGATCACTTTGAAATCCATGTAAACCAGAACTGCATATTCTGAAGTTGATCCGCCAGATGGCCTGCCCAGTTTACACTGGTTTAGGAACTAGTCTCCAAATATGAATGACAGTTTTAATACTAATAATAGTTCTAGGTAGCAATAGTCTGACACCATTATAAAATCTCATCGGTATTTGTGTGATGTCTGTACATTCACCATACTTACAAAGATAAAAAGCAAATGATAACAACTGGAAATCCCTTCTAATATGTAATTCTTTGCACCCATTTTTGTTTTAAATTATTTTGTCTGACAAGTTGTTCACAGTCCTTATTATTTCAAGACACACCTCCTCCAGGTTGAAGCATGGAATTTGTTCAAATCTAAATCTCACTTTAATCTATTTTGTCACACTCAATTACTAGCCTTATACCATAGTAATCCATATTCACATAGATCTACGTTTTTAAACCAATCCTTCATGTACATATACACAGATGGACAACAGTATGCAGCTTGCTTTTCCTAGACTCGGCAAGGTCATACTAAACCTAAGAAAAGGCAGGCACATTATGTTCCCACTGTCTGTAGGGGGCTATTCATCTACAGCGACTCCCTCTTCCCTTGTCATAGTGCATCCACTCTTTAGCCAAGCAATTAGTAAGACCCACAGAAGAATCAGCCTGAGCTGGGTTGTAAGATGGTAACATCTGTGGCACCATTACACAGAGACATAATGCATTAAATGACTATTTTCAGGATGTGATTGATATCATCCTTTATGAATTCAGAATTGTGTGCTTCTGGCATTCATTTTCAGTAATCAAATGAGTTGCAACTGATCATGAGAAGTGGTAGGTAAACGATAAATCTAAAAGGTCACACAAAGCATAATGTATTTCTTAGCTGCATTTGCCCTCTACACCTGAGACAGAGTGTGTCTAGCATTAGGCAGTAGACATTTTATTCATATGTTTATTTCTGCAGAAGGGGGTTAGTTTTAAACACTGGATCCATTGGCGAGGCCAAACACGTGCGTTGCTCTCATATCTCTGCTTTGCTCCTCTGTAGGCATGGATTTATTGGACTTTTAGAAGATGCCTTTAAGCATTAGTACCTCACATCTCTAAAGTAGCACACTCACTAATCAAAAACATTAGGGAATCAAATACATGCTGGATAGTATGATGTCAAATGCAGGGATTCAACCAATGCCACTTAGCCTATACTACACGGTTTCCTGTATAGGCTGTTTATTGTATAAGCATGGGATCCCGAGCATGGTATGGTATTTTCATAACAGTAGGAAGACCACAGTAGCAATCAACTGGAAATGTTTTACTCTTTCTCGTCGTACATTGTTGGTAATGGTTGTCTACAATGTAAGGCAATTGAGTTTTATCATTCAAAATATTACAATTTATCACCTGGGTGAGGTAGCAGGAATATGCATAAGGAAAGTGGAACTAACACTGGAATTTAAGCGGCCGAATCATAGGTGTTGCTAGGACCTTTCTATATTATCTAATTTGCTGCATGTACAGAATGAATGGACATACACCTTAGTTCTCTTGGTATTACATATAAAAGGATGCATTAGAAAACTGAGGGATATGCTAGTTAGTGATATCCATTAGTTCCCCAAAGTATCCGCCCTCTATCCAGCATACGATGAAGAGATGTCTTACAAGGAAGAGCAGAAGAAGGTAATCATGTAGGTCTTCTCCTGCTGGGTACTAGGAATTTTATTTAATGCCCACGTCTTGGTACCCCAATACCGAGAAAGAGGGAGGGGCAAGGGGACAGGGAGGACTGTGTAGGGCTGCGTAGCAGCAGGAGGGTGTTGCTCCTATTGTAAAAAGAGCTGTGAGTATGTGCCCTCTTTTCTAAACAAGTTGTGCACTACTACACCCTCCTGGTGTATGTCACCTATCAGGAGGACGTTGCTCCTATAGTAAAAGGAAGAGCTGGCTAAAAATGCCCTTGTTTCCAGTCCTTTCTTTTCATGTAGCTATAACTTGTCCCTTCTGTTGCTCACAAGTGGTCATTCAAGTACAGTGCTAAAAAAGGGGATTTGAGTAGGTACCTAGTTGGGAGAAGTCAGTCAGTATAATAAACTATAGAGCGTGTGGCATGAGTTGGTACCTGGTAGTGCAGCTCTCTCTATTTAAAACAAGGCAGGTGACTTTTCAGACTAATGTGGTGAGTGCAAGTACTTAGGTGAAGCAGTGCACGACTTGTTTAGAAAAGAGGGCACATACTCACAGCTCTTTTTACAATAGGAGCAACACCCTCCAGTGTTACTACCTCACCCTGGCACACGAGTCATTTACCAGACAGTTTCAGTTGAAAACACATACACCCAAACATAGAGCTGCCATCACTTGTACATCAAATATACTTTATAGACACTTTGGATATTAGTCTATTTATTTGGGTGTGATGCCCTGCGGTGCCTGTCAGTCAACTCCTCAAATGGTTTTCTGGCTAGTACTATTTTATTTATAATGGCTCTCATTGAAATATTAAATAACAAAACCAAACTATTTTTTTTGGCTACATCTGCCTTTGAGTCATACATAAGTGTGCAGGTAAGAAAAAGCAATGGATTGATATATTCAGAGTAATCTTTTAATAAATTGCTGTCCTTTGTATATCAGCTGGCTGAGAGGACATTTAAAAAGGGGTGTGACCTGCAGTTCCAGGTCGGTTTAGGATTAAATCCTCCTTTGCCACATGGACAAATTTGCTCCTCAGTGAAGATTTGTCTCACCTTTAAACAGCAGCCTGACAGGATCCCATTACAAAGGCCAAGACATAACTCAGTAGGTATTAATGGGTTGGCCCAATGCCTTCTTAAACCATTGGATTTCCATGCTGGATATCACTTTGAGGATTCTGGCTTGGCCCCTCTGGGACATTAAATTTTTGAGCCTGACTCCCCGTCCCAAGGGTTCTTCAAAACTCAATCATCATCTTTTGGGGCTGAACACCAGACCTTTTGCAAGGGTCTTATAGAGATTTGCCACATGTTTTACCACTGCAGTGTGGAGCTAGCCCCCCCCCCTTCCCCATTAACCAGAATGAGACACTGGGAAGGTGATCTGCCAGATGGCATGCCCAGAGGTAGAAATAGACTCAAACTAGAGTGTTTAACATGGGTTAAACTCAAGAAATCTACACACCTTAAGTCGTCCACCTCATTTATTGGCAATAGAAATAGTTTTTTTACTGAATTTCCCCTGAAATCTGCTCAACTTGTGTTGAATTAACTAGTTTGCAGTGTTGGTACAGGTCTATAAATTAGAGCGTATATTTTATTCCTAAAATAACTAAATAGCACATAATAAACTGTGGTGCCAGAAGAACTGGTGACTTCCTATGGGTCGGAGTTCGGCAGGGGGACCCCTCCATACACAGTACCCAGCAAATTGTCGTCATCTGTCGCCATGATTGGTCATCAATGGTGACTCCTTTTTGAGTGATAACTCATTCCGTCATCTTTTGCCACTGTGTGTTAGACTCATGTGGCATAGCAATTGCTATTCCTGGTGATCTTGTGCTATAACGACGTCGTGTTCCATCTAACGGCATGTGTGAGCCACTTCACACAGGTTGACGAGGACTTACGATGATTTGCTGGGTACACTGCCATACTGCGCCAAGCTATTTACAGGACATTCTACTGTATTTTTAGAAAACAGTAAGAGCTGCTGTTAGTACAAATCTATTGACTCTACAGTAGATTGCTCCATACCCAGTACACAGCAATCTACTGCACACCATTATTTACAATCGGGGCTGAGAGTGAAGTAGTGAGAAAACCACACCTCCTCCAGGTTGAAGTATGTGATTTATTCAAATATAGATTTCCACATAAATCCATATATCATCACACTCAATTTCCAGCCATATTCCATAATAATCCACATTGCCATCTACTTTTTTCAAAACCAGATCCTTATATATACACAGGAGCATAACAGTATACAGCTTGCTTCCCTCAGACTCTGCACAATAATACTACACCTAAGCAAAGACAGGCGCATTATCTTCGGACTGTCTGTAGAGGCTATTCAAGGGGAGCTACTTCCTCCCCCTTGTTATAGCGCATCCACTCATTAGCAAATTAATTAGTAAGACCTGCTGATGAATCAGCCTGAAACAGCATCAGGCCTAATACCAGACATCTGAGAGACAGTACATTGACTGTACTACATGTGCAATTACAATTCCTGTCTGGCCATTCATTATGTGACCATTCCAAAGTTGACATTGCTACCCTTTAGAAACTCAGAAATTTGTGCCTCTGGCATTCATGTGCAGCAATGAGGTTTCATGGTAAAATGAGTAGTATTTGAGAGGTGAAAAACCGCTAATTGAGTATTTAGTGCTAAAATGTCATGTGAAGCAAAGTGTATTTCTTTGTGGTTCTCTGAGTACTGCTCTTGCCTTTCCACATCCATTCATCAATGATACAGCATTTGCAGAAAGTGGTGGATTTCTTTTGTGCCACAAATAATAATTATTTGAAAGCAAGCTTTTGGCTGCAGCAAGTACACAGCGAGAATTTCACACAGTTCTTGGTATTAAAATATAAGTGACATTACTCTTTCTAACTGTCAATTCATACCATTGCTAAATTTATAGATAGATATTCCTAACAATGGAAATATATGTGGCATTCTTAAGAGGGAGCTCCTTTATTTGGGAACTGCTGGTCTGATCAATTTAAAATAATTTGAACAGTATTTTAATAAGCTTATTTACCGTTTTCTATTATTACGCACCAAGAGTACCTTATACATACTATATGGTAAACAGCTCAATTTATAAAAAAAAATACTATGTCATGAGAAAACTTATTATATCATTGATGTTGGTTAATGAACCATAGACAATATTAAATCACTAAGCCTCTAAATTCATTTTAAGAGGCATATTGTACCACACAAGTTAAAAGGAAGATCACAGCCGCAAATAGCTTCTGGCATTAAGCAGAGGAAATGTTTTATTATTTCCATCTTTTATAGTAATTGGGATGGTGTTGGCCAGCCACATCAGGATGTTGTTTTTCATCATTAAACAGATTCTATTTTATCTCTGTCAATGTGGTGCAGAAAAATGTTAATCATAGATTGATTATAAAAGGAAGATATAATAGTTAGCATGTTTGTACTTTATAATAGCTTCACTAGGAACAAACTTATGTTCATCTTCAATGAAATAGCTATGTACATATCCTTAGGCATTCTGCCCAAGGGGGTTCATTGGTTTTAATTGGTTGTTTGATGTTATCCGAGAAGACTAATTTGAGAAATATCCATAACTTTATGTGCAATCAGAGACAGAGATAAGTAAGATTAGCACGGCAAGGATGCATTGGATGAGAGAGAGAGAGAGAGAGAGAGAGAGAGAGAGACAGACAGACAGACAGACAGACAGACAGACAGAGAGACAGAGACAGAGACAGAGACAGACAGATAGACAGACAGACAGACAGACAGACAGAGGGAGAGAGGGGCCAGCCTATTGAGCTTGATGTGTGTTGCTTTAGTATGAGAAGGAACAGGGCTAGAGTTAAGTCATTAGAGACACATGCACTAATTGATTTATGTCAAAGCATGCAGTGAATATTCAACTTCAAATACTTAAAAGTGTGATTAATTAATGGGAAAATTGAAAAAAAATCCCTCTCAATCAGAATTAAATGCTGAATCTTTAACAAAGTGTAAAACACATAAGCTTTTTCACCCATTGGATTTTCATGCTGGATATTGCCCAGGGATGAAATCCCGGGCGTAATTTGGCAGGATGCAATGGTAATTTGTTGCAGGTCAGACCTCCCTTGGCAAAGTGTGCTTTAGGATGCAATAATATTTTCAGCCACCCAAATTCAGTCACATAAAAATAATTTAAATTGAATGTAAAGTCACTGGTAAATGTTCTCTTCTCCTAACTGTCTTCATCAGGAAAAACATATCTTTTGGGACTTATCTTTGTATTTCCCTGTTATATTCTTCATCTAAAATGGAAGATGAAATCAACTGACATGAACATATATAATGGTATGAACAATCATGTTTTAACTGGACACCACCAGCCTTCTCTAAGCGATTTCTGCTTTCCATGCAAATCTGCACTTTATTAGATCATCATAAAACTCTGCTTCTGTGCAGAATAGGTCCACATACTTATTGCTCTCTCAGTAAGCCCTGTGTTAGTTATTTCATATGGCACTATTACTTATTGTAGGATGAGGTCTGATAGATAGCTGCCTACATAGCCAGGCCGTACAGTAACACTACACCTACACTAGCTGGAGTTCTCCTCCATACAGAAGCGGATTTCTTGAATAATTGGGCACCTTATGAAGAAATTATCTGAACTCAAGAAACAAGCTGACTATATACCTGACTGTTTTATGGAGGAGCCAGTGATATTGCTTTTCAACAGAGGATAAATTTACAGGACAAAGGATTAATCCTACTCAATGATATTGGCCAAACGTGTGGCAGACACTACTATGATACCTTGCATTTAAGTCATGTCCTATTTGCAACATGTTAGGATAAAAAATCTATATAACGTACAGCTCATCTGCAATAATATACTCTATATACCTTTTAGATATCTGCTTAAGTCAGGGTGAACCTTATAGCCAAGGATAATACTTTAGGGTAACAGGAAGCATCATTGACCAAGGAGATAGTTCCCTTCATTTACATTAAGGGTAAAATCTTTCTGGCTAGCAATGGCACCGGCTACTAAGGGTCCCCTACCTGGGGATAGAGTAGTACAATGGTTGTAGTGCACCTCATAGACAATGCTAAGTACATTTGGAATGTACTTAGCTGCTTAGCATCCTTTATGAGTTTGCTTTTCAGTAGGAGTATTACTGTACCGTTCCTTTTCTCCTGGTATGATGGGAACTGTGTATGAGCCTACTAGCCAGTTACTCAGAATGTCCCTGTTAGAGAACAATGAGAGATAGTGTAAGGCTTGTACACCATCTAACTATAAAACAGTATGGAAAAGGGTTCCCACATCTATGTGTAATATTCCATATGATTGGGATAGTAGATATGAATAGAAATCACCTAAACTTCAGGCTGTCAGCATGTAGTAAAATGAAACCGTAGCAACCATGCCACTTTGCGTATTTCATAATTGTCACAACAGCCTCTGTCTATCTAATTGCCATCCTTCGGGTCTTATTAGAATTAATTTGCCTTGTCAACATAGTATGAGAGCACCAATCACTATTTGTTCTTCTTCCCATGGTAAAGTAGAACAATGTAGAGCAATTAGCATTAATTGTGCAGTAAATTGAATTGATTTGAAAATATTCTTTATTGGTTCAACAATCAGTATGTATGCAAGACTAACAAGAGACAACAATACAGTGATGTAGGTACACAAATATACACTTATGAAGGGGCTTTATTCCCCTGTGCACTTTAGCCCATTTCAATAAACCTGAAATTAAAGCTATCTCACTCGAACACAGCCAATACAATTGCAATAAGGGTTGAAACATGGCTGTTCGAATCATTTCAAGCTTTGGGAAAATCAAAAGCAGATAGGACCTTTACACAAACTTGCATACAATCATAAATTTCTGTAACCTGTTGTTGATGGCAGGATGAATGTAATCCCAGTACACTGCATTATATAGTAAGATGACAATAGTTTCCTCAGTCTATAAGCTCAACCCGCCCCCCCCCCAAAAAAAAAAAAAAAAAAAAAAAAAAAAGTCACCAAAAATGTTGGATAGTACAACAACATGTTGCCACTTTCAATTACTGATTGCTTCCCCCACTGGCTACTCAAACATTACCATAACTAGCTAGCAGACCTATTTGCTATCATCAAATAGCCCTTTGAATAGCCCCATTTACAGTCACTTTGCTTTCCCTACACCTTAGGCTGCTCAAAAAGCCCCATATTTTTTCTGACATAGTTCGATAAGCAGCAGTTATGCACTTTTCCCTTCCCCTCCCCATGTACTTCTCACATTTACAAGGTCCAATGAGTAGCTCTAAGCCCTATACACAACCTAATGAGCAGGAGTTTGGGCAGTCCCTTTGTTATCTTGAAAGGCTACTCATCCAACCATATTGATTGCGCATAAAGCCTGGTGAGCAACTCGTACAGCCCTATACCCCGTCGATACTCAGAAGGTAACCCTGAAAGCTGCTTTAACAGGCCTTTGAGATGTTTGGTCAACTTTTGGAGCTATTCGAACCAAGCCCCAAGCATATCAAAAGACTCTGTAGGCAGCAAGGAGAACCCTATGATAAGTAGCCAACAAGATCAATTAACGAATCTGTAGTGTTTTTTTTTTAAAATCATGTCAGATTTGGTAAAATGGTTAAAGAAGTCAAATCACATTTAATAACATATTTGAATTTTGCTTGAATTCATATTGATTTTGATCTTGAAACAATGTTGCAATAAACTGGTATTGCTTTGGAGATAACACTATTGCTTTCATTATCCTGAAGGTTCTATTGTCTGCATGATCATTGATCAGTAAAAGAAAACATACTGGTACTACTTCCCCTAAGTAGCCTAATCATCTTTTCTGAAAGATGTCAGAATGACCAAATTCTCATTATTTATTAAATAAATAGATGAAACAGGAAGCTATTGAAAATGTTGTCCTAGTTCAGAATACACTCTAAAGAAAATAACAAAGCCATATGACCTCATGCATTCTATTACATTCCCTTAGTATGATATCATTTTATTTGTCATCATGATGTAGGGGTAACTCTAGAGTAATTCAGAAGAATTGCTTTAACATAATGGGTCTATAGTCAAACACTGTAACCTCTTAATTCAAAAAGCAGGTTCTGTATGGTTAGTCAAATTATAACATAATCCTCTTATTGACAGGAAATATGCTCAATATGTTGGTAAGTGTCTAAGCACCTTTTACAAAGATCTAGACCACCATTGCTATCTGCCTTTCCCTCCCTGTACCATACATCAGAAATACCAGCAGAAGATAAAGTAGGTCCTGACATCAACCGCAATCTAGCATACAGATACTGCTGGAGAGGCCTCTGGTGTGGGGCACATGCACTGTATAATATACAAGCTGAACGCCTGTTCCCTGGCTCCAGGGAGTTCTCTTTTCAGACATGCTTCTATTACTGAGTGATATTACAACGTTCCTTTTAAAAGATTTATATGTAATAGACTGTGAATTCTACTTCAAAGCTACATAATACATAGTGGAATTAGCCTACACTTACAATTATACTTTTCATGGTATGTTGGCAAAAATGCAAATCAGTCCCTTGTTCAATTGAAAAATGTATCTGTTTTCATGTTTTGTTAAATATATTAACATAATAAACTGAAAAGTAAATTAAATCTTATAACTTGGTCAACATTTGAAATATCATAAGCAGTCCACATAGCCCTTGTACTAAATAATGACCTATGGGCTGATGATAACGAACTCCTCACCACATTTATAGTGTCATGAGGAATAGAAATGCTAGAGTGACTGAAGGGTAGATTTAACCCTTTCTGGGCGACATGATACCTAAGGAGTCATCTCCCCTTATTGTCATGATGTATGGTTTAAGTGTTTAGGAGTTTGAGAACATTGTGCAGAACTTAACAAAGCCTTTCAACCCATAGTGTTGACCTTATTCATAACTATAATACTTCTGATTCTACCTACTATGATAACATGATCTTGTAGGCTTTTAGGGCAAAATGTATGTGGCTATCACATAGCTAACTGGTGGTGCACAACAGTGACCATCTTGAGCATGAAAGTACATCCATAAATAGCCTTGTGTCGTGAGCAGCTCTGAAGTGACTCACAATAAGCTATATTTGCTATGTCATGCATACCTGTAAGGGGCAGAGACATGCACTATGCACCACTAATGTGCTTCAATTGGACCCTTTTCCTTTACTCTTTCTTACAAAATTAACATTACCCCACAGATAGATATAGACAAGTGAAGGTCAATCCCCATCAAATATAGAAGTCTTTAATTCATTGAAACTTATATACGATTGGTACTATTAAGAACTATTGAAAGCTGTTTTCAATTTATATAACAGCACTTTTGAATAGGCCATCTAATCATTCCCCTCTAAAGCGGGTAGGGATATGCCTAATTACAACATAAGTACTGTCCAGTTTGGTGCCTTGTAATTCTGTCTAAAGGATCCACCTAAGCCTACACCATGATTTGAATATTGTTTTCCATTTTAACTATCAATGCCCCTTGAGTCTTGATATTTCCTTCTAAATCAGGTTTGTGAAATATTAGATCTCAGCTTCTAGATGTTGTCAAACTGAGTGAGGAGTATTTCTCTGTGCAGGGTTCACCTAAACCATTTCTACCAAAGATCTCCCAAAAGGCTAACAGGCTAATAATGTGTACAAACTTCATAACCTTAGTGAAAGTAACTAACTGTGTGTCCGGGAGCATCCCAAAGACACCCTGATTACCAGCTTCCACGGTTTCCCAAGGGCAATAAGAAGTGACATCCAGTTACAGAGGTAAAAATGTACTTTGGTACACAGCTGTAAACAGCATCTCGATTCAGTATCAGTAGTAGGTAATGCACTGGGAAGGGGGCCAAGAGGTGGGTTTAGGGACCAAGGTCACTGATAAAGGTAGTTGGTCAGAGTTAAAAGAGGCAATTGCACTCTGATGACTAGCAATTTGTCTGGACCTTACCAAGGTCAATAGATAAACAAGACTACTATGATGTAGGGGCACTACCATTCTGTCTTTGTAGTGATAGAAGGACATAAAGGCATGAAGAGAATCAGCCAAAACTGAGACATATTGCATCAGTCAAACACTGCAAAATGTCTATAGCGAGAACCTTCTGTTTTTAATACGTTGACCTTTTCATGTAAGGCATGTATAAAAGGTTAAAAAGACATTTGATTAGTGATTTTCCTTGAACATTTTGAAGAAGCAAAAAATCAAATCAGTCCTTTCATTTTGACCATTCGTATCATACGTCTGAAAATAAGTGTATAACCTGGCCAATGGTATGAAATACCTCCAATTACCCCGGATAACTGACTACCAAAATGCTAACGATAACATGCTGCTCATCAAATGTAAGCTTTGCTCCTTCAAACGAGGTGATCAGGAAAAAAAAATGCTTTTGTGCCAGACAAAGTGGCTAGAGAGGTGCATTGAACCCTTTCAAGGCACCATAAAGCCTTAGAAGTTATGTTATTCGGTTGTCATGCCATATGGATTAAGTGTTTGGGAGTTTGGGAGCATCATGCCAACAGTAAAGAAATGTTTCAACCAATACCAATAGGGCTGGTCAGATGCATAAATACAATACTGATTAGCCTCCTGCTAGGGTAGCATGACTGCACTTGGGTAGACCAGCAGGCATGAAGTATCAAACCATGTGAAGATGGCCCTTTTTAGTGTTACGAAGGTGTGCACAATGCTAACCATCTTGTGCATGGAACAACACCAATAAATAACCTTTTGTCCTGAGCCAATTCAGAGTGATTCACAATAAGCTATACTTGCTATGCCATGAATACATGTGAAGGGTAGAAGTGCTCTCCAGACCTGCATGATATGATATACAATGCTTCAATGGGACTATTTTACATTATACAAAATAAACAGTTCCCCATGGTTATATAAATAGACAATTAAAGGTCAATTTCCTTCAAACATACATCTCTTCCTTAATCAAAACGATATAGAAATTAGATTTAGTTGGTTATAATCACACCTATCTCATGATTCTTTCCATTTAACTATAAATACATTTTGAGTCAAAAGGGATGTTTAACCATATAATGGTCAAACCTGGTTAGCGAGTGATATATCTATAAACAGATACCGTCAAATTTGTTACACATATAATCTGTGTGCAGTATCTACCTAAACGATTCCTACCTCCCATCTCCCAAGATGTCAAATGTCCACATGGTGATTGCCCCCCAATCCTCACAATCAGCATGAATCAAATTTAGGGTGAACCTGGGAAATGCAAAAGATACACTGATTGCCAGCACTTTGGTTGCTCCAGGGCCTAAAGAAGTGACATCCAGTTACATAGGTAATAGATAAGTTTGCACAGCTGTAACCAACCTCCTGGTTCAGTGTCAGCAGAAGGGATTATGTGGGTGGGGAGGGGGCAGGGGGTGGTGGTCTAGGCCACTACTAAGGCAGTGGGGTACAATCAAAGAGGCCATTACACACTGGTGACCAGCAATCTATCAGAACATTGCCAGGGTCACTGGATGAATAAGGCTTACCAGTAGTAAAACCACAATCCATCATGATTGACCTATTTTGTTAGTCCCCTAGATATTATTGCTTAATGCGCTATGATCACATGCAGCACTACAACCTGAAATCCCAGTGCTTTTCCTACGGGGATCTTGGTACGATTTGGACGGTGCAGCAATAGTCTGTTAGGAAATGACTTCCAGAAAAGGTCTATTAAGAGAACACATGTCTGAATGTTGTGAGCTGATGAAACTGACAAAAAAAGGTCATGTCAAGTTTGGTAAATTTCACTAACAATGATTCTTCAATCATAGCCACATAGACTACATCTTATATTATTGCAAAAGTGTCAAAAAATAGTCCCTGATCATCGATCCCTGGATACAGACAGATGAGTGACTATACCTGTGTTTTAACATCAAGTAGAGCCTCCTACCATGCTCTTTCACTTCTTCTATTGTCTAACCATACTACCATAATAGAGAGCTCAGCCTAACCAATGACCACCCTGCAACAGGCATTATCTCACATGATGATGCTTGATGTACAATATAAAGACTACATATATCGCTATTTTGATCATTTCCTGCTCAGTTTGTTAAAATACTTTAGGAACAAATTTTTCCCATCACTAATGTCAGTATGGGAAGATGTGTATTATGATAGTTCTGCACCCCTAACTACTAAGGATTTTCCAAACAAAATTTGATGTTTGCAGAAAGGATAGCCCATGCACCCTCTTCTCGAATACCCTTTCTGCATGCATGTTTGCTTGTTCAAATGTTACATAATTGCTGAATATACAACACAGGCAAGAGCGTAGGTGCTATACAGCAAAAACTGGCAGTGCTGTCATTAGGCAGTGGAATTGTTTAATTGTTCCTGCGTTTTATGGTAGTAATGTTGGCCTTCCATGTCTGGACAATGCCTGCTCCTTTTTATCAAATCACAGATGCTACACTATTTATTCCAGACTTTTCCATTCAGTGAAAAGAAACTGATATAAAATAGAAGAAATAGCATCTATAGTTTAATTCCTAAATTAAGTAAAGACTAATAATGTAATTGATGAGAATCTTCCTCAAATTAACATGAACCCTCATACTTTAGGGGAGGATGGGGAGCTATGTCTCCCCATTTTAGTGTAATTCTGAGTGTGGAGGTTTCTGACTTGGAGGTTTCTGACCAGACAAAAAGTTGCAGGAAACTTGTGATATCATACAGTAAGCGCAGGTATATACACAGAAGCATAACGGCTAGTATACAGCTTGCTTCCCTCAGTCTCTGTACAGTAATACTACACCTAAACTAAGACAAGCTGATTATCTTCTGACCATCTGCGGAGGAGCCCTATTCAAGCACAGCTACTTCCTCTCCCCTTTGTCATATTGCATACACTCATTGGTAAGTCAATCAGTAAGACCCGCTGATGAATCCGAAACAGTATCATGCCTAATACCGGAACATCTGACAGACAGCACATTGACTGTACTACAGGTGCAATTACAATTCCTGTCTGGCCCCCATTAGCCATAGACACAATTCATTATGTGACCATTCCAAGGTTGACATTGCTGCCCTTTAAGAACTCAGGAATTTATCCCTCTGGCTTTCATCAGCAGCAATGAAGTTTCATGGTAAAATGAGTTTGAGAAGTGACAAGTAACTGCCCACTTGGCAAAAAAGGTTTTCAATTGTGTTTTTCTAACCAATTTCCAACCAAATAATAGGGAAACCAATAAAAACGTGGGTTTTTTTTTTAACGTAAAAAAAAACACGTTTTTATGCCAATTGGGTGAGTATTTAGTGCTAACAGGTTATGTGAAGCACAATATATTTCTTTGCGGTTCTTTGAGTACTCTTCTTGCCTTTCCCAGTCCATTCAACATTTGCAGACAGCGGTGGATTTCTTTTGTGCCACAAACAATAATTACTTGAAAGCAAGCTCAATTTCACCGTTTCATGTGCTCAAATTTCAAAGCAGACTTTATTTTCAGTTTACAGCCTTGGCGTTAGGACCTTAAACCTTTATCTCAATTTCAGTTTTTTTCTGCTGAGCACTCATTCAGGAGTTTTTTTTATGGAATGGCATTGGATCGATTGGCTTTCTCTAACTGATTTCTCCTTTCCATGCAGATCAACATGTTATGGTTTGTATATAATTATACTGCCACTGAACTTGAATGTTGAAGTGAGACATTTCAGTATTATCATAAAACTCTGTCTGAGAGTTATTTTACTTACACTGTTACTTCTTGTAGAATTATAAAAAGGGTGAGTTCTGATAGATAGCTGCCTACATACACAGGCCCTACAGTAACACTACACCTACACCAGCTGGAGTACTCCCGCATTACAGCAATGGGATTCCTGATCCTCATTGAATGGGCTCAAATCCTTTGGCCCATTTTCTGTAGATCTAAGGAATTATATATAGGTAATGGGGCATGTTATCAAGGAATAATCTGAACTACGGAATCATAATGATAAGCTGACCTGATTATCTTACAGAGGACCCAGTGTTGCACTATTTCCTAACAACAGGTCATATTGAAAATGGTTAATAGGACAGTTGACTTTCTCTGTTGCCCCTGCCCACCAACAACAGAAACATGAAGGTGACAGTCAATATCCTATCTCCCAGACAACATCTTGCCTATCCAAGTCCATAACCATAATACCTAATGCATGTATCTTTAAAAAGCAATAAACATCTCCTGGTAATTCAAACTGATATTCTTTTTTCACAGGAGGTTATTTTAGAGAACAAAGAATTAACATTACTGGATGGTACATACTCTTTGGCCAAACGTGTGAAAACACACTACCACGATGCCTTGCATATAACCCATGTTTTATCTGTTAATGGAATATAGCATAAATATGGCAGCACAAGGGTGGTATATTGACGAATATTGCACAAGGCTGTTAGGCCGAGTGCAATATCATCAATATACCACCCGTGTGCTGGCATATTTATGCCATATTGCATTTTTACCACCTTTTCCTCCATTTTGTATTAATTTCTTACCTGATATCCACAGAATATAGCCACGAGAAGACATTTTGTAAAAGCAAGCAATACGGCCCGGGTCAGCGCTCTGCGCGAAGCCATTGTTTTTGTTCCCTGCCGGGAGAGGTACAGCCGTGTTTACACACATTTTTTCATATGGAATCCAACTAGGACATGTCGAGATTAAAAATAATACATCCTTACATAGTCTAGATGACCCCTCCATACATATTATGTCCAATAGATTCAAAATAAATAAGAATCCATTGATTTTCCAACACGGTCCGAAATTTTCGCCGTCTTCCTCGTACGACAAGCAGTTGACCTATATCTACATCCGGGCCACTGACACACTTTCGCAGGACAAGGAGGCGGGTGGGAATGGGCGGACCGCGACTCGCGTACATTGGGAAAATCAATGGATTCTTATTTATATCGAAGAAAATGGAGAAAATTAGCATGCATTCCTCGTCTATGGATCGAATACTTCTTGGAACTTTGATATCATAACATGTCATGGTTGGATTCCATACGAAAAGTGAGTGTAAACATAGGACAAGGACCCCAGGTTAGAAGTTATTTACTATCGTATTGGGTTTCATCACCGTTCAGTGTGGCGCTATGGCTAAGGTCTTCGCCTACCTCCACTGCGGCCGGGGTTCAATTCTCCTACGAGTTTGGACAATTTTTCACATTGAAACAATGGCGAGACTGAATTTGTATGTCTCCCAAAATTTCCCAAAATATTCCAAGTCCAACTTGACCTCGAAAAAGTATATCCAAAAATTATATTTATATAATAGACACAACTAGAACAACAAAATACAAGTTCAGTAGTTTTATTTAACCATAATAAATGTAGTATGCATTAGATCACAACGTTTCGGCGTTCAGGCCTTCATCAGGTGATCAAAAATCCCTAAAATGAATATGTGCATATATGCTCTCATAATGCACTGGTAGGAGAGGGTATAACAGTAAGGGAGGTGCCAGAATAGTGGTATAAAAGGTATTAAGGCACGGCTTATGCTCAAGGATAGACCCTTACTGCACGTTATATGGTCTGAATACGTTAGAGTGCACCTTATAGCCATGATAACTATAGGAGGGTAGCAAAAAGCATTATTGACCAATGAGATCCCCTTCATTCATTTGTAGGGTGCATTACATAACAATGGGCCCCCACCATCATGACCATGCTCACTATTATTAGTGCCTATCTCTCTCGGTACTCTTCTAATAGTGCCACTATCCAGGACCAGAAGAGTATGATAAGGGCTGAGGGTCCGGCATGAACTCAGCCAATAGGGAGGGAGCTATTGCTTTAGTTCCACCTTGATCCACTAGATGTCATTCGGGAGGACGCGAGGGTCGACAGAACATTAACAACTTCCCACACTTGGTAGGAAAGGAAACCCGAGAACCAAACGTCTTATACCCTAGGTGTATAGCTATGGGTGCGTGGTAAATAACTTACATAGTTGACATAGTTAAATATGTAAACCCCAGTAAGGAGGAGAAAGAATGTTATTTTTTCTCTAAGACATCCCAAATATAGCTGTCTGGCCGATAAAACACAAATGTCCGTCTCATGGCTTAGACAAAGGAACAATTCCATTTTTTTTCAGATTACTATAGCATGGAACTAACTCTAAATTTTAGCAGAGAAAATTAACCCATACTCCTTATGGATACTAGGGGGGGTCAAATGTTGGGAAGACATGCTACTTTACAAAAAGTAAATTTCTCTATTAATATGGACTAAATGCCAATAGGAAGGCAATTTTAGGTTCAAATTTTAGGGTTCCCTTCAAATTTTAGTGGACATAAATGGACTGACCCATTCCTAGTCCAAATGTAAAAAGAAATAAAAAAAAACAAGAAAAATGTGGATTTTTTTTCCTTTAAAATGAGTCCTTTTGGGCCTATTTAACCCCCCTGGAGGCCAAACTATGCATATTGGACCATTAAAACCCATATGCGACATGAAGATCTCATCAAACCTGACATTTCGAGCCAAATAAATAACGGGGAAACTAAAATCCTAAGTGTAGGAGGTGGAATATCTCCAAATTTGTCATATGCAAACCTTCTATGATTTATGACCAAGACCATCAATCAGTAAAAGATGTATGAGCACTGACCAGTATTATTTCGCCCTCATTTCATCTCTTTGGAAAAATGTCAGAATGATGAATCTTTAATAGCTTCCTACTTCATCGCTCTATTTGTCCTAGTTTCCACAATACACTCTAGAGGAAATGACAAAGCCATATGCCCCCATATTCAGAGGTACTATCACCCATATATTTTCTTACATTTCCAATATTAAATATCATTTCATTTGTCATGATGATGGAGGGGTATCTATAGGGCTCACAAGAGTTGCATTCACAAAATGGGTATATAATAGTCAAAGCTTGTAACCTCCTAATTCATAAAGTATGTTATATATGGATAGTCAAATTATAACACCATCCTCTTATTGACAGGGAACATGCTTGATGTGTTGCTATGTATCTAAGGACCTTTTACAAAGTGCTATCCACCATTGTTATCTGCCTTTCCCTCCCTGTACCACACTTTGGAAATACCAGCTGAAGACAAATTAGGTCCTGACATCAACCTCAGACTAGCATACAGATAATGCTGGAAAGGCCTCTGGTGTATGGCACACACACTGCACAGTATACAAGCTGAACCTTTGTTCCCTGGCTCCATGGAGGTCTGTTTTTAGATATGCTTCTAATAATGAGTGATTGTGAATTCTATCACAAAATTCTTCTTAAAAAGTGTTATGTGTAAAAGATTTTGAAGTCAACTTTTAAGCTACATAATACATAATGGAATTAACCTATACTTATATTTATACTTTCCATGGTATGTTGGCAAAAAAGTAAATCTTCCCTTGTTAAAATTTTCCTTGTGCATACTATTTAAAAATTTATGTTTTCATAATGTTTTATTAAGTATAATTATTAACATAATAAACTGAAAATAAATTTGAATTCTATGACTTGGTCAACATTTGAAATAAGCAGCCCACTGCCTTTTACTAAAAAATGACCAGCAGGCTGCTGATAAGGTGCTCCTCACCATATGGATTAAGTGTTCTGGAGCTTGAGAGCATCATGCAGATCCTAACAAAGCTTTTCAACCCATAGGGTTGACCTTATTCATAATTTATGTAGCTCTTATTAATGGTAACTGGTGGTGCACAATAGTAACCATCTTGAGCATGAACATCCTTGTGTAGTGAGTAGCTCCAGAGTGACTCAAAATAAGCTATATTTGCAGAGATTTGCACTATGCACCACTAGAGTGTTTCAATAGGATATGTTTCTTTTTCTTTTTCTTACAAAATTAACCATACCCCATACTTATATAAAGAGTGAAATGAAGGTTGATTAAATATAGAATTAGAAGTCTTCCTTTTAATTCATTGAACATAAGAGATTATTCTGAACTATAGAATGGTGTTTTTAATTCAAGTAATGGTACCTTATTTAGGTTAGCTCATCTAAACACTCCCTTCTAAAGGGGGTATTTTCATATATGGGTGTTGTTCAATTGGGTGCCAAGTAAGTCTGTGTTCCTACCCTCCATCTCTCAAAAGGCCACATGTCCACGTGGTAATAGCCCTCAATCTTCACAACCATGATGAAGGCAGTTTAGCATGAACCTGGGAAATCCCAAGTATACCCTGATTATCACCTCTGTGGGATCCCCCAAGGCATAAAGAAGTGACATCCAATTACAGAGGTAATATATTAGTTTGCTGCACAGCTGTAACCAACCTGCTGGTTCAGCAAGTGCAGTAGGGATTGCATTGGGGAGGGAGGAGAGGCAGTAGGTCCAGGGACCAAGGTCACTGATAAGGAAGTTGGGTGTCGCAGTCAGGAAGGTAATTACACACTGGTGGCCAGCAATCTATCTGAACATTGCCAGGGTGAGTGAATGAACAATGCTTACAGGTAGTAGGAGCACTATACATTGTAGTGCTCATAGTGATTGTAGTGATACCTATTTTGTCAGGCACAGAAGAATGTCTAGTATTCAGTTTTGAATGGTGTGAGTTAATCTTTGTGTGGGTGTGTGTGTGTGTGTGTGTGTGTGTGTGTGTGTGTGTGTGTGTGTGTGTGTGTGTGATTTAAAGACGGTCAAAGTGCATTCAGATTGATTGATTGTTATTGGCGTTTTAATATTTTAAAGAAGAGCCAAGATCAATACCTCTCCTCATGAATTACAATACAAGGCATTCATGATTGCATTCAATGTGTCCACTCTTACAACATTTGGTAAATGTCAGTGATAATGATCCTTCAACCATATCCAAGGAGGCTTCATCTTGTACAGGAGAACGAGTCACTATCTCATTAATCAGGGAACAAATGATACCATATGCCTAGGACCCAATCACATACTGAGCCTTCCGTTGTGCTCATTTACTTCTTCTATTGTCTCACCAGCAAGTACCAAAATAAGCCTTGGACTACTATGTCTGCTAGCCTGCTCTATATTATACAATTGGGAAAACAGGCCTTTGAATTAGAATATTTTGATACACCTATTCACATATCCTGGTATTGAGTGCCATCTAGATGAAGGATGTGCTATATGAAAAACAGCTAAAGCGTACTTTACTGCATAACCGATGTTGATTTATGAGGTAAGCAAGCATTTCCGAGCAAAATTTAATTCAGTAGACTCTTCTTCCTTGCAGATAGAGAATATTGTACCACAAAGGTAAAAGTGTAGGGGGTATACAGCAACAGCCCTTAACTCCCTGAACAGGGAATTACTGATGGAATGGAGTATGGCAGAAGTAAGATCACTACAGCAAATAATTCTGATACCATGCACAGTCTTAGGATGTACTGGGATCTTAGTACCCCTGTGTGTGCAGTGGACCATGACACTCACCTCTACAGGTCTATGGGCCAATGAGAGCTCTGGTCACTCGACCATGACACATACCTGTGCATACATTATTAGGGTCAAAGGTGTGATGGTGAAACCACTTAACCATTTGGTACTTATATTTACATTAAATGATACATTTACTCACTTATTAAACAGCACTTAGCTAAAATGAAAACGTCAGTTTGTAGGCTCTATTCTTTAATGTTGTGGGCTCATATTTATTAGCAAATTAAAGAAGAAATTAGCAAATCAATTTTAGTATAGCAAGACTGGGGGGAAGTTTGTAAATATAGCCATTTCTAAAGAATATTCGGATTTTAGTTCTGTAAAAAGTGACATCAAAATTATGTATTTTGATAAGAAAGTAAGAAAAAATTGAAGATAAACAAGGCTACTAAGTTCTTAGTACACACCATGATCCAGGGACCATCAATCAATCTTAGGGTGTACTAGGAAACAGGTTAGTCCTGAACCTGATTATGGTATCTTTACTATTAACAAAAGTAATGGTCATGATCTCTAAATATATTTATGTACATATGCTATCCTTAGGCATTCTTAGAATTCACATTAAGTCAGTCTCCTCTTTCAATATCTAGAATTCTATTTGCAAATATGATTTTACTGTGGGAAAGGGTTGGGCTAGTGGGGGGGGGTGTAGATATGGCAATAGCAATAACAAGACAGTTTAACTTCATTATACTGGTTTGCAAAAATATGCTGACACAAGGGGGCCCATAATGTCCAAGGGGGTTAATGCCTCATAAGGGCTATAAACCCTCACTGGTTTTCATTGGTTGTTTGATGTCATCAGAAAGGTCTGACAACACTATGAATCAATGCATCATCTCGGGCATTGAACCTTCACAGTTTTCATGGTTGCCCCAGTATGCATGGGTAGGTATTTTATTATTCCTGGGTAATATAAAAAAATAAAAAATGGCTAAGCATGCTCTTTTATTAATAAGCTGACTATAAATTATCCCTCAAAAGGATTTAGCAGGTTAGGGTGTGTGTGTTTTTTTTTTATGTAGAGGATATGAATAACCTTATGTTAAAAGAGAGACAGGATTAAGTAAGATTAGCACTTCAAAAACTGTATTGTACGAAAGAGAGCCCTCTCTTTTGATACTGTGTGTGTTGCTTTTGTATTTGAAGGAACAAGAACATAGTTAAGTCCTTAGAACCACCAGACCTAATTAGTTCATGTCAAAGCATGCAGTTAACATAACTCACTTCAAAAACTGAAATTTTTGATTAATTAATTGAAGACTAATAGGGAAATTGAATAGAATCCCTCTCAATCAGGATTAAATGCTGAATCTTGAGCAGAGGGTGAGACCCATCAGCTTTTTCACCAATTGGATTTCCATGCTGGATATTGCTTGGGGCTAAAATCCCAGGCCTTATTTGGCAGGATCCAATGATAATCTGTTGCAGGTCAGACCTCCTGTAGGTCCAAGCCTGCAATAATATATGCAGTCCCACCAATCTTGTCACATGAAAATCAAAACAAAACATGCAATTCCTATAGAAATAGACTACAGAAATGTTATACTATACAAAAGGAAATCATATGATCCATCTGGGGTACTTTCCTAGTAAGAGATGGATTATATCTTGCATTGATATGTGTTTGATAATCAAGTCAGTATTTAACTAGAAATGTACCAAATGCATTTTATTTCTTGAGTTCACAGTAGGATAAGCAATAAAAGTTTTCCAAGTGTTGCACTGAACTGTTAGCAACTTTAACCCTTTCCTTACCGGCCTCCCGGGGGTAATTCAGTGAAAAACTTTGGAAGGCCAGCATTTCGTTATGGCTTTAAGGAACCTTACAAAATTTGGAACTTTGTCTTGTCATGACTTGTAGATTTCATTGCTTTTCACCTTTTTAGTTCTGAAGGTGTATATGGCCCCCTAGGCAGGGTGCTGATGGATTTTGGGAAATTAGCACATTTTCACAGGAAACCTGAGAAATTACGCTTTGAAACATTGGTGGTGTAGTGAGCTGGATCGATTATGGAAGTGAAATCGTCCCCTTGAAAATACTGATGTGTGGGTGGGAGGTGAGTGGGAAGGGTCCAGGAGGGTTAGACTGCACCCTAAGATGGGCCCTGAGTGTGCTTGAAGAGTTTGGGACCAGTTTATGAAATATGCCTACGTGGTAGTGATTCAGTTTTCAGGCAGTGTAGGAATATGGGTGAAATTTCCTGTTATTTGGAAGCCAATTGTCGATGAACCACTTGGTTCAGCTAATAATGGGTTTACCACTACATGCTTTCCCTGGGTATCAATAAAATTCAAATGGGGGAATTATTGAACCATCAAAAGCATAATAGTTTTATTCATAAATTGACTCTATTTCAATAACCACTCAGAATTTCTTCATGAAACTTAGTATTCCAAAATTAAATGTCTTTTGCTTTATTTTGTTGTCTCAATCGTGGAAATCGGCTTAAAACTCAATGCTACAGAATTATTCTTGTAAAACTTTTTATTGGTGGGTAGCACTTGTCTGATGTTCATGACCCTATAAGTCAGTCTAGACTGCATCTGACAGTTTAGACAGTTAACTGAGGTAAAAGCCACTCAAATTCTTCATGAAATTGACCCCTCACACATGCAAATTGATTGAGAACTCGCGATTTGTCAGCCATAACAAAAATTCCAGTCGGATAGGGATATCTTGGAAGGTGAGAGAAATTTATTCTTTTTCTGACCTTTGACCTTTGACCTTGGCTCAAGGACAATAACATTCAAATGACAGAGGTCATTTGAAAAATATGGCCATTTTCTGAAATTTCAAGTCACAATATGTAAATGTGCCAAATTTCGAGCTAGCAAGCACAATATTTACCAAGTTATGCTTTCACCAACTCGTGTAAGGTCACTGGGAAATATTCTTTTCTCCTCACTGTCTGCATGAGGAAATAAAAATCATGTTGGGCTTATTTTGTTCTCCCCTGTTACATTCTTTATCCAAAATGCAATCAAATGAGATGCCATACATATGAAAGGTCAAGTTGGAAATACCACCAGTTATCACAGAGCATTTTTTTCTGACAACGTCATCATGAAACTTTCATACACTTAAATTCTAAAACAGACATTATTACTAGTTGACAGCCCTAGCCATTAGGAGCTTGAACCCTAACTCAATTTCAGTTAGTTGAGGAGTTTTAATGGAATGGCATTCTCTAACTGATTTCTGCTTTCCATGCAAATCTGGACTTCATTCAATCAGCATGGTATGGTTTGTATGTATGTTGGCGCTAAAATCAAAGGTTCCACATACATATTGCTCTCAGTAAGCTTTCAGGAGGATATTTTACATGTCACTGTTACTTCTTGTAGGATGATAAAAGGGTGGGGTATGAAAGATAACTGCCTACATACTCAAGCCCTACAGTAACACTACACCTACATTACCTGGAGTTCTCCTGCTTACAGCAGTGGGGTTCTTGATCCTCATGGTTTAGATTCGAAACCTTTGAATAATGTTCTGCAGCCTCTACAAATTATGTATATATACAATGGGGCACCTAAGAAATTATTTGAACTCAAGAAACATAATGATAAGGTGACTGTATACCTGATTGTTTTATGGAGGAGCCAGTGTTGTACTATTTTCCTAACAACTGGTTATATTGGAAATGATAAATATGACAGTTTACTTAGCCTCTTGCCTGTGCCAACCAATCAGACAAACATAAGGGTAAGGTGACTATTAACAGTCAATATAATTTGTAATAGCATCACGCCTATCAAAGTCCATAACTATATACCCAAATTCATTTAGTTTTGATAAGTAACAAATAACCTCTAGATAAGATTTAAAACTACTGGTATATATCGATGATATTATTTTTCAATAGATGATGATTTTACAGCACAAAGAATTAATATAACTGGATGATGTTTATGGCCAAACCTGTGAGACAGACACTACCATGATACTTTGCATATAAGCCATGTCCTATTTGCAATGTGTCAGGGTAGTAGATATATAAGCTACAGCTCATATGAAAGAATATACCTTTGTTGCACCTTAAAATATCTGCTCAAGTCAAGGTGAACCATATAACCAAGAATAATAATTACAGAGTAGTAGCGTGCATTATTGACCAATGAGATAGTTCCCTTCATTCATTGCATTCAGTGTAAATCTCTCTGGGTACCAGTTTAAGCAATGGCACCCCCTACTAAGGGTCCCATAACCTGGGAATACAACAGTACTACGACTGAAGTGCACCTCATAGGGTGGAATGTACTCAGCATTTGCTTTGTGTATTTATTTTATGTGAATAACTTCTTCCCATAGAGATAGCATTGCAGGGCCGTTCCGCACACCCCCAGTGGTGTAACGTGTGCCGATCCACCACAGCGGCCGATCCGGTACCATAGCCTCGTTCTGGGTGCATGTAAACATTCAAAATGGCAGACAGGCGCTCATACGGGGAACTACGGTACCGGATTTTGATAATTTTTCCTTAATTAAACCCTCTAAAAACATAAAATCAATATCGAACTAAACTCCCCTGGTGTCCTCGGTGGCTGATCCACCCCTCGGGAGGGGTCTCCCCCTTGGGCTAACGCCCTCGGGAGAGACCCCCCTCGTGGTGGATCGGCCACCTCGTACACCACGGTTCTATCTATTTATTGAGTTTGCCTTTCAGTGGGGGTATTATGGTACTGTCCCGTTCCTCTTGGTATGTTAGGACCTGTGTATTCACTTAGCCGATTAATCACGAAGACCCTCTTCAGAAACAATGACATACCATGTATGGCTTGGACACTACATACACACAGGCATAGTAGTGTGCAAAGGACATACAATGGGCTATATGATATGTTTCATAGGAGATAAATCTTTATGGAACATTGCCATAAATAACGTAGCATGATGGAGTATCAGGGGCGTAGGAAAAGGAGGGGCCAGGCGGGCCTGGGCCCCCTTCAATGATGAGGAGATCCCCATATGAGCCTATATAAAAATATAGCAGGCCCCCCAACCGAGACCCCGGGGCCCGCCCAATAAAAAATTGCTTCCTATGCCCCTGAGTATATAGCTCAACTTACCAAGTATAAATACGGATAAAGTGAGTAGAGTATAAGAAACTCAGGCATCCATTTACTTTAGCCTTTTTAGCTGCAACTCCTCCAAGTTTCTTTTTTTTCCTATTCAAGTATTGATTTTGAATGTATTTCAGCATCACCATGCAACAGCTCTTATATCCTGACTCTTGTTATTTCCCATATATGTTCATCAACCATAGGATGCTATAATCATAAATTAAATGGGGTATCGGTAATAAAGTAATGTAAAACGTTATGAGATGACTTTATTAAGTAAACAATGAAACCATAAATTGTGGTTAGGGGTTTTCACATTAGTATGATTGGGATTGTAGATGAATAGACATCACCTAAACATTGGGCTGTCAGCATATATAGTAGAGTACAACTGTGAAACAGCAGACAACAATACAATGGACAGAGGACAAAAGGTAGCCTTTAAAACAGTGATGTAAGTACACAAATGTACTGTGTTAGGACACATCCAGATACACCCCTTCGCCCTTCTCATTATTTTGATGAAACTCAAATTAAAGCTACTTCCCTACTGTGGGAAGTACACTGCAAAAATGGTGTTTAGATCCTAAACACAATTCTAAACATATTTTTGCAACGTTTTTGTAATCACATTAATTTCCTAAACATGTTTAGCCAAACAATGTGCTTAGCTCAGGTATTTAGAAATGTAGGTGTTTAGGTTTAAAATTTGTATTTAGATACCTATGAAATTTTGTGCTTAGATGTTTATGAATTTTTGTGTTTAGATGTCTATGTGATTTGTTAGGGTTAGGATTTGCAGACATGTATGCATTGAAAAAATAAAGGAATATCTTTTGTTTGCTTTCTCATTTACTGGGGGGACATCAGCAGGTATTTATTTACATGTAAAAGTCTCCAAAGATGTCAGCCACAGCTACATGTATACACATGTATGTACACACTATGAGAGACTTGAGAAAGTACAGCAGCTTTGCAGCAAGGACATTGCTTAATCCATTCCAAAATAACATGAAATAGGTGTAAGTCATGGAGCATATTGACTATTTTATGGCAATGATGCTGGTGTAAGGAGAATCTAGTCAATTTTCTATTGCTGTTCCTATTCTCATGACATTCAATAAAAACAGCTGAAAAAGAAACAACGATAAACATGGGATTTGGGGACACTTGTCACAACAATTGATTACAACTGTGTACAGATAGTCCATGTTTATGCAGTCAGAATGAAAGTGTTCATTTCCTAAATGTGTAGTTAATGAGACACCTAACTGATCTATATGTTTAGATTTTAGACATGTTTAGACCTAAACATGTTTAAAATCTAAACACCATTTTTGCAGTGTACATACAATACTTTACACTCCTTTTTCAATACCCCTGTACACCGCCTATATAATAACATGATATTTGTTCTTGAGTCAATAAGTCTCCCAGACAAGTCCACTAAAATGTTAGATGGGCCAACAACATGTTACCACCTTCAAATAGCCATTGCTTCCCCCATCGGCTACTCACACATCACCATGACTAGCAGGTTATGCAGATTGCTATTATGATGAGGGGGTATTTCTATGGCCTGATGCCTGACCAATAGACACTGATCAAACCCTTTTCAAAGTAGTAAATGTACTAAGTTGGTCAGTGTAGTAGAATACCTGCTATCGACTACCCTAGATAGGCAAGAGCATTTATAGCTTTTAAACTTTCTTTGCCCCCTACCCTTGTTTTGCACTGCTATCATTCTATCCACTATGTAGGCTGTTGCTCCTATTGTAAAAAGAGCTGTGAGTATATGCCCTCTTTTCTAAACAAGTCGTGCACTGCTTCACCTAAATACTTGCACTCACCACATTAGTCTGAAAAGTCAACTGCCTTGTTTAAAATAGATAGAGCTGCACTACCAGGTACCTACTCATGTCACACGCTCTATAGTTTATTTATAGTTTATAGTACTGACTGACTTCTCCCAACTAGGCACCTACTCAAATCCCCCTTTTTGAGCACCGTACTTGAATGACCACTTGTGAGCAACAAAAGGGACAAGTTATAGCTACATGAAAAGAAAGGACTGGAAATGAGGGCATTTTTAGCCAGCTCTTCCTTTTACTATAGGAGCAACAGCCTCCAGGGCTACTCACAGCTACTCGAATAGCCCTGTGCACAACACCTTTGCTTTGCTCAAATTGATTCATGCATATCCCTTGCTACCAGCTCTTTTTTTCTCCATAGACCACTTTAATAGCCCTATGACTAGTCTTTTGTACAGTCAATTTGCATTCCCTCTAAGTTGAAAACCTTGGAGTGGCGAAACGACTCTTCATTGTCAGTATTGTCATACTGACGACGTGGGTCGTCAGATTTACAGCCTAAAGTTGTCACTTTGACCACCTAAGGTACTTGTTTTAGGTATTGTCAACCTGAGGACCTAATGTCGTCACTACTGACTACTTTCGGAAGTTCCAGGTGTCCAGTGTATAAGCTACCCAACTGGCCCCTTAGATTACTTTCACCATAGGCTGGTAAAAAAGCCCCATATATCTTTCTCATATAGTTTGATAAATAGACAAAGGTTCATTCGTCTTGAGTCTGACTAAGGGTTATCTCACGAGGCGAACCCTCAGTCACACTCGGCGAAGCCTCATGAGATAAACCTCAGTCAGACTCAACATGTGCGAACCTAGAGTCTCACTGCTAAAGGGTTATCACACAAGGTGACTCAACACGAGTGAACCTTGGTATAAATGTTGTCTTAGTCAAAAATGTTCAAAAGTAATCCAAGATGATTTTCTATATGTTTAGGATCAGTTGGGTGCTTTTACTGGAGGTGAGATGTGGCAAGGGTTATGTCATGGGATGTGAGATACAGAGCTCCCATGCTAAGCCTATGCGACGTCCGTATTCCACTCCTTTCAACGTGAAATAAATAAGCAAAATGTCTACAACCAGTGAATAATTTGGCATCATACTCCCCCAGGTGTAAATAGGCGGAGTTGAATGCGGGACATTTAACCGAGGTGAATATGATTCAAAATTATTTACTGGAGTGGACATTTGCATTTATATCATGGCCCTACAAGGTTAATGTTCTTTTATTTACTTTTTTAATGTCCAAGCTGGCTCTGTTTGCTGCAGCAGGTCACGTGATGGCTAGCCATTGAATGTGGGGACATTGTATTCCATCCCCCCGCCATTGAATACGGCGTGCCAATACTGTTCTATAGTGATGTTTACATCAGCCATGACAGTTCTGCACTATGGAAACCCTGAAAGCACTATGGAAACCCTGAAAGCTGCTCTAGCAGGACTCTGAGATGTTTATGAAACCTCTGGAGCTGATCAAACAAAGCCCCAAGCATATCACTAACCCTTTAGGCAGCAAGCAGAACCCCATGATAAGTAGCTGACAACATCACTTGACACATCTGTAGTTTTTTTCAAAATCATGTTTTTGATCTTGAAACATGTAGTAGTGAACTGGAATTGCTGTTTAAATAACAACAAGTTAAGTTCCTGTCTTTAATTATCCTGAAATCACCATTGTTTGCATGATCATCAATTAGTAAAACTTAACATCTTGATATTATTTTCCCCTGAGTAATCATCTCTATACAAGATGTCAGATTCACCAAATCTTCAATAGCTTCCTGCTTCATCTTCTTACTTTTCCTAGTTTACATTATACACTCTAGCAGAAATGACAAAGCCACGTGCCTCCATAGTCCGAGACACTATCACCCATCTTTTTTTCATTTCCTTGATATGATATCAGTTCATTTGTCACCATATTGTAGGGTTAACAATAAAGTAACTCACAAGAACTGCATTCACAAAATGGGCCTATAGTCAAATCGTGTAGCCTCTTAATTCATAAATCATATTCTGTATGGTTAGTCTAATTATATATTATTCTCTTATCAACAGGAGTATGTTTGGTATTTCAGCATGTGTGTAAGGATATTTTACAAAGAACTATTTCACCATCAGCTTTTCCTCCCTGTACCACACTTTAGAAATACTAGCAGAAGACAAAGAAGGTTCTGATATGGACCTCGGACTAGCATACAGATACTACTGGAGGCCATTTCTTAACACACTATGACTGCTGTCCCTTAAATCGTAGTGAGAACATAATAATTTGGCCTTAACAGCACCATGAACTAGTAGTCCTTAATGTCTGCACCAGTACGACTGCCCTACTAAACCTTATATAGTTACTGCATAGCTGCTAATCGTAGTGAGCAGTCATAGGGCAGTTCCTACGATAGCCTGGCTTATTCTTGGCATTTTTAAATTGTAGTGGCTGTGTGCAGTCGTAGTACATTGAGAAATGGCCTCCTGGAGAGGCATCTAATATACAAGCTGGTCTTATCGTCCCTGACTCTGCAGGGGGTCTGTTTTCACACATGCTTCTAATAATGAGTGATTGTGAATTCTATCACAAAATTCCTATTAGAAAGATTTCTGTCTGATAGACTTTAAAGTCTACTTTGAAGCTACATAATACAAAGTGGAATTCATCTATGCTTATACACTTTTCCTGGTATATTGGGTCGTGAGCAGCCCCAGAGTGACTTATAATAAGCTATATTTTGTATGCCCTGCACTCCTGGGAAACCTTCATGTCTTACAAACTTAACAGCACTCCATGAATAGATATAGAGAACTGAAAGTTAATCCCCATCATACGTATTTTATCTTTAAATCACTGAAAACTTGATATGATTGGTATTATCTAGAACTATAGAATTTTCTTTTTCATTAGAATTATTGTCAATACAATTTTAATTATCTAAACATTCCTGCTAAAGGGGTTACAAAGATACCTATTCACACCATAAGGATGCTGTCCTGTTGGGTGAAGGATCCACCTAAACCATTCCTATCCTCACTTTCCCAAAGGCCAAATGTCTATGTGGTAATTGCCCTCAATCTTCACAACCACCTAGGAGGCTGTTTAGGGTGAACCTGGGAAATTCCAAAGATACCCTGATTGCCACCTAGATGGGTTCCTCCAGGGCATAGAGAAGAGTCATCCAGTTACAGAGCTAATATATTGGCTTGCTGCACAGCCGTTAGCAACCTCCTTATTCAGTGTCAGCACACAGGATTGCAGGAGGTGGTGGCCCAGGTCACTGATAAGGCAGTGGGCATTGGTGACCAGCAATTGATTTGAACATTGCCAGGGTCTGTGAATGAACAAGGCTTCAATATAGTAGGAGCACTACCCTCATTGTGTTCATAGTGATTGACCTATTTTGTTAGCTCCTGTAAATTATTCCTTAATGTGCTTCAATCACACAGAGCACTACAACCTGAAATCTCAGTGCTTTTCCTATAGGCATCTTGAGTACGATTTGGAGGGTGCAGTCAGAGTCTGCTAAGAAATGAACTCCAGAGAAAGTTGTGAGTTGACCAACCTGACAAAAAGAAGGTCAAGTCTAGGTTGGTAAATGTCACTGATAATGATTCTTGAATTATAGCCACTACATCATTATTGCAAATATGTCCAAATATAGGCCCTGAACATCAAGTCGCGGATACAGAAAGATGAGTAACAGTTACTACCTTCTTAATCTGGATCAAATGAAACCACATGCCTATGACTCAACATCCAGCAGAGCCTCCCACCATGCTCATTCACTTCTTATATGGTCTCATCATACTACCATAATATATAGCTAAGGCCACAAAAAAACTAAAAGGTTTTTTTTATATTTTTTTTTTACTAATGCCTCATAATATATACTTAAACTTTGATAGGTTTCACTGGTTATTATAAGAAAGGATCGTTTCCTTTATGGAATGAGGGGAAATGATAGTAAAATATGTGTATATGTTTTGAGTAAAGACCCTGAGATTAAAATTCAAAAAGAAATTGAAAAAATCTTTTAAAAGATTCGAAAAGTATGAAAAAATTCTGAGGTTGGCCCCCTTAAGCTGAGGTCGGTCGGCCTAAGCCAATCCTGACTGAAGAGCGATGCAGAAAAGATAGCCCATGCTTGCTTGCTATATATGCTACATAATTGCCGAATATACAACACAGGTTAAATGGTAGGTGCTGTATATCAACAACTCAAATTATGTGAGGCATTATTCATGGCAGTGGCAATATTTGCTCTTCAGGAATATTTATATCCCCTTTATTCAGTAACTGATGAATCAGCTATTCGATGAACCCAATCATTCAATGTGTAACACAGGTGAAATAACCATTTAATGTGGAAGGTATACAGGTGGGATGAAGTCATAACAGCAGGAAAAATCAAAGCTGTAAATCAGTGCTGGCATGAGGCAGAGGAAGTGTTTAATTGTTCTTGGGTTTTATGATGGTGACATTGCCCTACCATGTCAGTACAATGCCTACTCCTTTTTATCAAATAAGAGATGCTGCACTATTCATCCCACAATTTAATGAAATTAAACTGATAACAACAAAATAGAAGGGACAGCATCTAAAGTTTAGTTCCTAAATTAAGTAAAGACTAATAATGTAATTGATGGGAATCTTCCTCAATTGATTTGAACCCTCAGGCTGTAGCAGAGGATGGGGTGCATGAGGCTATATCTCACCACTTTGTTGCAATTCTGAGTGTGAAGGTCCTCGACCTGGAGGTTTCTGACCATACAGGAAATTGAAGGAAATAGGTGAACTGACAGAACAATTATTTCCGCACATATTTCAAGTAACTGGCTACTGTCTGCCAAAAAATAAATGTTTCTGACCGGAGGTTCTTTACCAGCTGTCATTAAATCCCTGACTAACAGTAGTATATATATATATATATATATAAATATATATATATATATATATATATATATATATATATATATATATAGCATATTATTACAGGTTTTCAGGAAACAAAATGTAAGTGATAGTAAACTATATCTATTTCTATCAACGAGGATAGTTAAACAGTAAAACTTAGACAGTAGTAAACAGTTTCAACTATGACTGGTCATGACAGCCGGTCAGAAACCTCCAGTCAGAAGCCTTCATCTCTGGGGTGATAATAGCCAATTGGAATCTCATAGAGGATATTTAAGGTATATTTTACCTGAAACATGTGCAGGGTTACATGTTCTGTCACTTCCTTATAGAATTCAGCTATATCCCGCAACTTCATGTCCAGTTAGAAACAGGTCAGAAACCTCCCAGTCAGAATCCTTCACACTCAGAATTGCTGGTGAGACATGGCCATAGATCTGAATGAGGTACTGGGGACGTGATCAGCCGGATGACCTGCCCAGCGGTAGATATAGTCTTTAACCAGAGTCCTCAACTCTTTGCTAATTATCTATGTAGTGTACATTTCTTTCTCGAATTAACATAATTTAGGACCTAGGAAACACTGATTACTCCCTATGTGTCGGGATTGGGCAGGGGGGACCCTTCCATACCCAGTAGTGGTGAGAAAAGCACACCTCCTCAGCCATGCGAATTGTTTAAATTTAGATTTCACTTTAATCAATTTTGACACACTGACTTCTAACCATACTCCATAGTAATCCATAAATCCCTTAGATCTACTGTTTTGAAACCTGATCTTCATATATGCACAGAAGCATAACAGTATACAGCTTGCTTCCCTCAGACTCAGCACAGTAATACTACATCTAATCTAAGACACACATTATCTTTCCACTGTCTGTAGGGTCCATTCATGCACACCTACTCCCTCTCCCCTTGTCATAGTGCATCCACCAATTAATTAGTAAGACCAGCTGATGAGTCAGCCCGGAGGAGTATTAGGCCTAAGGCTGCAACATCTGGGAGACAATACATTGACTGTACTACAGGTGTAATTACCATTCTTGTCTTAGTCTGGCAGTGGAACATGGATTTCCAGCCTAACCTGTAATTCTTTGATATAGTTTTTTTTCTGCTGATTATCTTGAATATTGCATATCTCTGCTTCTATTCATCTTAGAGACACAAATAAAAGATCACAAAGTATGTTTCTGGGGTCAGGCAATGCAATCAGACTATTTAGAATTATGTATATGGCAGCCATTTTGAATCATTAATGAGTGGATCATTAATGAGTGAATTTTACATATCGAACGGGAGGGCAAGAAAGCATCATAAATCCACAATTTCCACTGCCGTACTATCTGGTACCCATTAGACGTAGACACAATTCATTATGTGGCCATCTGTGGGTTGGGATTGATATCCTTTAAGAATTCAGAACTTTATGCCTTCTGACATTCATTTCCCGCAATGAAGGTTCATGGTGAAATGAGTTGCATTTGAGAGGTGACAAGTTAGTGAGTATTTGGTGCTAAAAGGTTATCTGACACACCGTGTAATTCTTTGCAGTTCGTTGAGTCCTGTTCTTGCCTTTCCCCATCCATTCATCAATTTGCAGACAGTGGTGGATTTCTTTTGTACACACAAACAATAATTATTTGAGGCAAGCCTTTGGCTGCAGTAAGTACACAGCCAGACTTTCACGCAGTTAAGATTTAAAATTTCACTACTTGCTGTCTGACAGACTGTTCCATTCTTGGTCTTATAATATTAGTGACATTATAGTGAGAGTGAGAGAGAGAGAGAGAGAGAGAGAGAGAGCAAGAGAGAGAGAGAGAGAGAGAGAGACCGTTCTATTGAGTTTGATGTTTGATTTGAGTTGCTTTTGTATTAGAAGAAACAGGACCAGAGTTAAGTCTTTCAGCCGTGACGATAATTAGTTTATGTCAAAGCATGCAGTGAGTATTTGACTTCAAATACTGAAATGTGTGATTAAATAACTAAAGGCTGATAGGAAAAAATAAATAGAATCCCTCTCAATCAGGATTGAATGCTGAATCCTAAATAACAGAGGGTGAGACCTATCAGCTTTTTCACCGATTGGTTTTTCATGCTGGATATTGCTTGGGGCTGAAATCTCAGGCCTAATTTGGCAGGATCCAATGGTAATTTGTTGCAGGTCAGACCTCCCTTGGTAAAGTGGGCTCAAGGATGCAATAATATTTTCACCCACCCAAATTTTGTCACTTGAAAATGATTTAAATTGAATGTAAAGTCACTGGGAAAGGTCCATTCCATGAACTATGGTCAGTATGAAATAAAAGGTTAAAGTGAGACAATCTCAGCCTTATCATTTTATCTCATAAAACGTTGCTTCTGTGCAGAATAGTTCCACATACATATTGCTCTCAGTAACCCCTCCAGTAGTTATTTCATATGGCACTGTTACTTCTTGTAGGATGATAAAAGGGTGAGATCTGATAGATAACTACCTACATACTCAAGCCCTACAGTAAAACTATACCTACATTAGCTGTATGTCTCCTGTGCACAGCAGGGGGATTCTTGATTCTCATGGTTTAGGCTCAAAACATTTGGACCATGTTCTGTAGCATCTATATGAATTCTGTATATAAATAATGGGGCACCATATGAAAAAAGTTATCTGAACTCAGGAATCATAAGAATAAGCCGACCTGCTTGTTCTATGAAAGCCCACACTATTTTCCTAACAACAGGTCATATTGGAAATGGTTAATAGGAAAGGTGACTCATTCCTTTGCCCCTGCCCACCAACATCAGAACATTAGGGCAAGCTCACTACTAACAGTCATATAAGTGATAGCATCTTTCCTATCCAAGCCCATAACTATATACCCCAATGCATTTAGCTTTAAGAAGTAAGAAACATCTTTGCAATACTGGTATATCCGAATGATATTCCTTTTCAACAGAGGGTTATTTTAAAGCATGAAGAATCAACACTACTGGATGGTACAAATGTGGGGGGCAAATAACTGACATAGTTAGGATAGTTGAATATATATTATTATATTAATCTTACACAGGAGGAGAAGAAAATATTGATTATCTATTCAGGACAAAAAATTACACAAAATCGTGATAACTGTCTTTCAAAAGTACACACATTTAATGATACCAAAACATCTGGCATAAATAGAAATGGCAATTCTGTAATCTACAGGTCAAAATGATCCAGATCAAAAAAAAGTTTTAGGAGATTTGGATACAATTTATATAGAAAATCAACCCAAAACATGGCTGTTACTGAAGAATAAAGTTAGTTTCCTTAAATTCTTTGGTTTTCTCTGTTCATGGGTTAATTAAGCTCTGAAGCTCCCATCAACTCCCAGCAACCCCGAGGGTTCCTGGGGAGTAATTTTTATATTTATACTAGACTTACCTCTCTCTTAAGTTGAAGTAGAATTTTAGTTATTCCGAGGGAACCTGTGGGCTTCAGGGAAATAGACGAGAGGTGGAGACACACATGCGCAGTCAGTCCTTAAGAGCCTGGAGGGGTTGAATTAAATTAATGACTAATAATGCGAGATGTCTCTTCTGATTCTAATAATGTAACTAGCTGAAGTAGAATGTAACTTAAGTGAGGGTGAGGGAGAGCGTAACTTAAGAGAGAGGTAAGTCTTGTACAATTTTAAAAATGATTGCCATTGTTCAACATTCGCTTCAGCTTATCAACGATGAGTAAATCCAAATGTTTTGTATTGCACTCTGAAACCCAGGGGGGGGTGCACAGGTCTCTAAATAATTTCCACATAAACTTTCTTTGGGTAGTTGAAAAACTTATTCAGCAGAATTGCAGTCTGCACGAAGAACATGCCAAAGGCTGCAATGCAGATGATGGTCCAGAAGATGAGAGATGGGCACAGACTGGGAATTAATACTGGGGGGGACACCATGCATTGATGAAACATTGGCAAAACCCTGAAACACGTCCTCTAAATCCTTACGATAATGGAGGTTGTTGTCTACCGGCTCACACTGGCGTGCATTCTTGTGCATGTTCGACATTGTTGATGCTACCCGAAATGAAAAATATAAAGCTAAGATAGACAGAGACAGAGAGACAGAGACAGAGAGACAGACAGAAAGAGACAGACACAGAGAGAGACAGAGAGACAGACACAGAAAAACAGCCACGCGCCAAACGGTGCCAGCGTCGGTGAAATGGTAAGCGTATATATAGTGGTTGTGTTTCTCCGACAGTCAGTCCGGGTTACGCGCTGGTCGAGACACATAGCAAGGCTTACCCCCAAGCGTAAATACGGAGAGGCGATATTCACCGACGGATTAGATGGTGTGGCCAGAAGCCAGGCAATAAACAGTGTTGATATCCTAGTTGACGGAGTCTTCGTGGTCCTTTTCATAGAGCAAAGACAACAGGGGTTCGGAGCGCTACATTGGTGACAGCGGTGGTTCGAGCCCACGCACAAGAAAATGGATCCGTTGATAGAGGAACCGGACTTTGGTGATCTGGAAGGGGTGGAGGCACTAGGGGTGAGAGGAACACTCTTGGAAGTAGTGGACGAGGAAGTAACTATCAGACGTAAAGGAACAGATAGGCCGGCGGAGGAGCTGTTATGTAAACAGGATAAACAGAGAGGACACCTACCGAAAACGTTGAAGGAGGAGGTGAGAAACTTGGACAGGAAGGGTGAGATGGCGTCCCGGGCACCGCCGGTAGAGGGCCTTGGCGGAGAAGGAAGTTGGAAGCCGTTGGAGAAGTTGAGAGGAAATGGGGGAGCCGACGGGGAAGGAGGTTCCAAAGGTAAACCTGTTGTGAAGCCCACTTAATATGACGGTACAACGGACTTGGCTGATTACCTTAACCATTTTGATCTATGCGTCAAAGTCAACGGTTGGAGTCCGGCAGAGGCAGGAATGTTTTTGGGCCTGAGCTTGACGGGGGCGGCACGTCGTCTGTTGACTGGGCCGAAACCGGCCACGGAAGAGGGTTATGCCGAACTTCAGAGGGCCCTAGTGGAGAGGTTCGAGCCCACTAACCAGGAGGAGACGTATAAGGCGGTTCTCCGGACAAGGACTAGGAGGCCGGGGGAGGGGTTACAGGAACTCCAAGAGGACTTGATGAAGTATACATGGCTAGCCTACCCGGAGGCTGATGCCCGTACGACCGACACATTGGCACTGGACAGGTTTTTACTCTGCCTGAGTAATCCCCTGAGGCAGTGGGTCTACCAGTCCCAGCCAAAGGACTTACAAATGGCGGTGATGACGGCCGTCGGAGCCGAGGCTTATCTGGCGGTGGAGCAGGCTAATCACAACAAGATGAGGGCGGCCGACGCGTCAGTCAATGAACATCTTAAGACTAACACCGACAAAATGGATCGGATGGCTGAATTAGTGGAGCAATTAGTAAAGAAGCTGGGGCAGGCCCCTCCGGAGGAAAGGAAGAAGAAGAGCAGTACAGCCTGCTTTGGCTGCGGGCAGGAGGGTCACTTCAAAAGGGAGTGCCCCCTTAGGAGTAGGAGGGGCGAAGACAGGCCCGTACAGAAGAGGGAAGGAGCGCCGGCGGAAAACTAATATCGACCTCTACCCAGGGCCGGGTACAGGTCGGTGAACATGGCCCCCGTAATATAGTACAGGGAAGGAAGGAGAGAGGCGGAGGCGGATTGATAGTAGAAGGGGAGCTTGAAGGGGCGTCGGTGCAACTACTGGTGGATACCGGGGCATCGCTTAACCTACTCTCCGAAGGATGGTGGCACAGGCACGGAAGAAAAGGGAGAGAAAGACCCACCAGGGAAACTGTGTATGCGGTGGATGGCAGGCCCATGGCACTAAAAGGGGAAATTTCTACACAACTGACGCTGGGGGGAAGGGCGACGGAGGTCGTCTTCGTCATCGGTGATATAGGCACGGAAGGGATACTGGGGGCTGCCTTCCTCCGAGATAATGGTATGGTGATTGACGTGGCCAGGGAACGGTTAGTATGGACTAAGGAAGACCACCTCTGCCGCATTGTGAGTGTGAGAGCTGCAGTCCTCGCCGCCGGAGAAGAAACCATACTGGAAGGGGCGGTGGACGGGCCGTGGGACGAGGGGGAGGAAGGGCTGGTAGAGGGCCTGGCTGGCCATAAAGGAGAACCGCCATTTCTGGTAGGGCGGAGTCTGTTGCGACCGCAAAAAGGGGAGGCGTGGGTTAGGGTCCTCAACCCCGGAAGGGAGCCAGTCATCATCTACCGGGAGATGACACTGGGAGCCTTACAAAGAATAGACCAGAGGAAACATGCCCAAGGAGGAGGACAGTGGTGTAGAATGGTAGAGGGTCCAGGGGAGTCGGAGAAGGAGACGGTAATAGCTGATTTGGTAGAGGGCACTGAGCCTCACCGCCGGAGGGAGTTGGCGGAGCTGCTCCGGAGGTATCTGGGGGCATTCCAGGTGGGAAAAGACGACAGAGGCCATTCCACACTCGCCAAGCACCGCATTGATACCGGCAGCCACCCCCCGATAAAACAGCCTCCCAGGCGGTTAGCCCCTCACAGACGGGAGTTGGTCGGAGAAGAAGTGGACAAGATGCTGGAGGCGGAGATAATAGAAGAATCTATCAGTCCGTGGGCCTCACCCGTTGTGCTGGTAAAGAAGAAAGATGGGACTATGAGATTTTGCGTCGATTATAGGAAATTAAACGCTGCCACAGTGAAGGATGCCTATCCTCTTCCCCGGGTGGAGGATTGCCTCGACACCATGGCCGGAGCGGCCTGGTTTTCCTCCATGGATCTAGCCAGTGGTTATTGGCAATTGGATATAGAGGAGGAGGACCGAGAAAAGACAGCCTTCTCTACCCACCGAGGCTTGTACCAATTTAGGAGAATGCCCTTTGGTCTCTGTAACGCTCCCGGCACCTTTGAGCGTGTTATGGAAGTAGCCATGCGTGGCCTCCAATGGAGAACCTGCTTAGTCTACCTGGATGACATCGTAGTGTTCTCTAGCACCTTCAGTGAACACCTGCACCGATTGGGGGAAGTGTTGGAGAGACTGGAAGGGGCGGGGCTCAAGATTAAACCTTCTAAGTGTCAATTGGCGCGGCGGAGAGTCCTTTTTCTGGGCCACGTAGTGAGTCAAGCGGGGGTAGGCACTGACCCGGAGAAGATAGAAGCTGTGGAGTCCTGGCCCACGCCGACGGGAGTGTCGGAGGTCCGCAGCTTCCTGGGACTAGCAGGATATTACAGGGCGTTTGTACCCGAATTCTCCTCCATAGCAAAGCCTTTGAGCGCTCTGGCGGAGAAGGGCAGGACGTTCAAGTGGACCCCCGACTGTGAGGAGGCCTTCGCAAAGCTAAAGGACCGACTAACCAAGGCCCCCATCTTGGCTTTTCCCCGACCTGATGGCCAGCTGGTCATGGACACCGACGCCAGTGATACAGGGCTGGGGGTGGTGCTAGGTCAGGAGCAGGAGGGCGGTGAAAGGGTCCTAGCGTACGGCAGCCGCACCCTAACTAAACCCGAGAGAAATTACTGTGTGACACGAAGGGAACTGCTGGCCATTGTTTTTGGGCTCCGGAAATTCCGTCATTATCTGGTGGGCGGCCTGTGGTGGTTAGAACCGACCATGCCTCTCTTAGGTGGCTGCTAGACTTCAAAGAACCGGAGGGGCAACTAGCCAGGTGGCTTCAGATAATCAGCACATACGACATTATCATCCACCACCGTCCGGGGAGGCTCCATGGGAACGCGGATGGTCTCTCCCGGCGACCCTGCTCCCAGTGTGGGAGGGAGGAGGAGGAAGAGGCCACATTCTGCCGGGTAGTAACGCGATCACAACGGTCTGCGCGGGCGGGGGTGGATACGCCGATGGTGGAGGGTCCTGATGTTCCAGCGGCCGAATCCTGGGAGGAGCTGCAAAAGAAAGACAAAATGATTAGTAAAGTTGCAGGATGGATGGCTACCAATGACTTACCTGATGAGAGTGAACGCCGAGGCTGGGACTATGAAACTAGGGCCTGGTTTGCACAGCTAGGCCGGCTAACCAAAGAAAAAGGGGTTCTAGGGCGTTGGTGGGAGACGCGAGCAGGGCAAAGGTGTTTCCAAATCGCGGTCCCCGCCGGTGAAAGAGAGGAGGTGCTGAGGACGGTGCACGGGGAACCGTTGGCGGGCCACCTGGGTCAGAATAGGACGTTACGCCGCCTGCAGGGGGGATATTATTGGCCTGACTTTCGGTGGGACGTAATCCTGTGGTGCTCTCAGTGTGAACCCTGTGCCCGGAGGAAGCCTCCACCGGCCCCACACAGGGCTAACATGGGGCATGTAAGGGCCGGGCTGCCCCTTCAGAGGATGGCACTGGACGTAATGGGTCCCCTGCCATCGTCTAGTGCGGGGAACCGGTTCATCCTAGTGGCGGCGGATTACTTCACCAAGTGGGCGGAGGCGTATGCTATTCCTAATCAGGAGGCACCGACGGTAGCTCGGAAGTTTGTGGAGGAGTTCGTCTGTCGGCTGGGGGCGCCGGTGGAGATTCACACCGACCAAGGGAAGAACTTCCAGTCGGGGCTATTCAGAGAAATCATCGCCCTGCTGGGAGTGCGCCAAACCAGGACCTGTACCTTCCGCCCACAAAGTGATGGCATGGTGGAGAGAGCCAACAGGACCATTGAGATGCTATTGGCAACAGTGGTAGCCTCAGATCAACGAGACTGGGACAGGCAGCTCCCATTTGTTATGGCAGCTTATCGCTCCTCCGCACACTCAACCACCGGGCTGTCGCCTAACGCCATGATGTTGGGTAGGGAGACAGTGGTGCCCCTGGACCTGATATACCCGTTGGCCCAACCAAGAGGGGAGGGGGGTTACCCGGCGGAGCTGCAACTCTTCATGACCAAAGCCTATCAAGTAGCCAGAGAAACTTTGGGGAAGTCGGTGGAGAGGCAGAGACGCAACTACGATGCTCGAGCTAAGGCGGGGGAGATAGGGGTAGGAGAGAAGGTCTTCTACTATCATCCCCTAAAGAAAAGAGGGTTGTCCCCCAAACTGCAAAGTTACTGGAAGGGACCCTGGGAGGTGGTGGGGAGGATAGGGGAGGCAGTCTACCGCATTAAGAAGGAGAGGACAACCCGGATAGTGCACTTCGACTCTCTGAAGGTGGCTGTAGAAGGAGAAGCGGAGCTGGCCATGGAGCGGGCTATGGAGGCTGCTCCGGCGGAGGAGGAGGGGGCGGTGTCCGACGGAGAGGTCTCATCCGCGTCAGATGAGTCCCTAGACGAGGGAACCAGCGAAGTCAGGACGGTGCTCAAGGGCGGTAAGCGGAGGCGCAGTCCAGAAGGCCCTTCACAGACAGCCGATTCGGTGAAAACGAGCAAAATGGGGGACGACTGGTACTCCAGCTTCCTGGGGAGGGAGAAGCAGGCAGCTATGTCTCACTGGATGGGATATGCTCCTATTGATGAGCCCCCTTTGGATGATCTGCCGGCGTATGACCCGGTGAGCCCAGTGGAGGGGGAGGACCCCGGGGCGTCTGAGGCTAGGATGGCTCGCAACGCGGCAAAGGAGGCAGTGTGGGAGGCGGCCCGGCGTGACCCCGAGAGGCTGAGGGTGATAGCTAAGCATGAGGAAAAGTGGAGGATCTTTGAAATGTTGGAAGAAGCTCAACAGGAAAACCTGCGGAATGAGAGGAGAGAGGAGGGGAGAGCTCAGGGAGAACGCACGAGGCATCGGCCACCGAGGGTGGGACCCCCTGCCACAGCTAGCGGGAACCCCGCAGGAGGTGAGGGGGCGCCCCCTATAGGGAGGTGCGCTGTAGGGGTGCTGCCCCCTGGGGAGGAACATCTCCCGCCGGTTGACCCGTCTCCAAGCAACCAGCCCGCCGGTGACGTCACAAGTTTAAATTGTAACGAACTTCGGGTGACCATGGCAGACGATAACAGGCGTGTGGTTCTCAAAGAAAGTTTTAGAGAAGAAAAGAAACAGTTCAGGAGGGAGGAGAAGCGTATAACAGAAAGCGGGAACGGAGGTCACCTACCGGGAAGTACTTCCAGAGCTGGGGAGGATAAGTCTACAGCCAATAGAACCCAGAAAGAGAAGGAACGCTCCAGCAGAAGCAAGGACAGACGGAGGAGGGAGAGGGCTGGCAGGTCCCCTCCACACTCGTCTTCAAGCAGGTCGGGGAGCCGTCGCCGGAGAGACGATGACAGACAAAAGGGCAGGAGTGGGGATAGGAGGCAGGCAGGGTCGGCAAAGCAGAGCTCCGAGAAGCACCACTCGGAGAGAAGCAGCTCGGAGCATAGGAGGTCGGAGGGGGACCGGAAACGCCAAGAGGCAGGTTCCCACGGGCCCCAGGCGGAGAAGGGGAATAACCGTGGGAAAGATGAGAGCAGGTCCGCTGCAAGAGGAGCTGAGAACGCACGTGCGCCGAAGAAGGACCCGCCCCTGATTGGTCGACAGGAGGGGGAGGGCGGTGCCCCAAGAGGGCAGAGTGATGGCCAGGGGGCCCATAAATATGACGGAGCAGGGTGGGGACTGTCAATTCCGACTAGTTTTTGGCCGACACCAGAATACCTGATCATGGGACCTAAGCAGCAAGAGAAACCTCTGCCAATGGAGACAGTGAACGGGGTGGAGGTGCCCCGCTTCCGATGTGAGAAGTGCAGACTGGACCCACGGGGGACGAAGAGGTGGGCGTTTAAGACCAAGTATGCTATGACCCGGCACCTGAACTCGCACAGTGAATATCAACCGGGCTACCAGTGCCCCGGGTGTGAACATATGGTATCCAAGGATAGACTCTATGACTTACTCCGGCACGTCCAGCGTGGCCACCGGGAGCTGTGGCCGTGGAGCCCACCGGGGGAAGCCAAATTATTACCTGTGGGGCTGGCCAAGGACACTCCAAGCGAGACAGGGGAGGCTGCCGCCGGATCGGCTCAGGGGAGCACCACCGGGGAAGGAGAGGCGGGGGACATGGCCAAGCCCGGAACTTCAGCCGAGGGACGGGGCGGGGCGACCCCGGCATCGACCATATCGTCACTACTATCACCAGGGATCCGTCTGGGCTCAGAAGATGAGGAGGAGGTCGCTAAGGCCTCTCGCTTTCTGGAGGGTCTGGTCGGGCTACCCAGCCCCACTGAGAGGGAGGGCCTCCCTGACACCGGGGTGGTGACCAGAAGTGCGGGGAAGGGGGCCAAGCGGCCTCTGGAGGGGGAGGGAGGTGCGCCGGAGAAACGACCTAGAAAATCACCCCGCAAAGACTCAGCAGTGGAAAGGGAAGACGAGAAAAAAGGGGAAGGGAGTCTGGTGGACAAGCGGGAGGAGGAGTCGGGGAAATACCTGCTGTCCCAAGAGGAGGACAGAAAGCTCCGTTTTGTACTAGATAGAATCATGGAAAAATTCGGCCAAGGGGCCGAGACACCTACTAAGACATTAAATAGATCTGAGAGGGACCTGCCGGTGGAAAAATTGGACATACCAAGCATAGAGAGAGAATATGAAGCTATAATAGCTGGGGAACCTATTCCCCGATCGCTTATTAAGACGAAGGAGTATGAGGATGTATCAGTGGCCAACAGTGCGGAGGAAGCTGACTCGTCCCCTACTAAAGAAAACTCCTTTCAGATAACAGGGGGCTTGGATAGCAGCCCAGACAAACCCCCGCCGTACCAACTGTCGGAGGATAGACCCAAGCCGACGCTAGTTGAAACAGAGACCATCCCCCAATCGCCAGCTAAGGTGGAGGACAGAGATCCCAAAGGAGTGGATCTCCCCCAGGCTACTAAGACCCCCAACGGGGAAAATCCTGGTGAGGAGGAAGTTGATATTCCCCCCTTGGTAAAGGGATGCCCCGAACTGGAAAAGAAATTCAGAGAAGTCATGGCTGAGGGGAGGAAAAAGAAGGCAGAGGAAGAAAGTAGGAGGAGAGAGGAGCAGGCCAGAATTCAGAGGGAGGAGGAGGCGGAGCGGGCCCGCCAACTTAAACTAGAGCAGGAGAGACAGGTGCAGGAGGAGGCGGAGAGGAGGGCCGCTACAGCACCAAAGAAAGACAAGAAGAGGGGTAAGTCCTCCCAGAAGAAGAAGGTGATAGGAGAGGAGAGTGGACTCAGTGACCTTATGGAAGAGGTGTTTATATCTCCTGGGGTGGGGGGAGCGAGTCGGCGGAGCACAGAGGAACTACTTATGCAGACTCCGCCTGCGGGAGCACGGAGGAGGGCAGGGGAGGATCGGGCCAAACCGTCGGGGGAGAGAGGACATGCGGAAGCCACATCCCCCCGTCTGGTACGCCACCCCCGAACTGTTACTGTGGGCATGGATGGGCTGGTTATTAAGTCACCCAAGGGGGAATTTCTACTCCAAGTAGAGACGGTGGCCGAGGGGGAATCAGCGGATACGATGGTCTTGGTCCCTGCTGGCACGGAAACGGTGGTGGAAAGTATGGCGAAGGAACTGCACCTGCCCCCAACTACACGGGATAGGGTGGTAGTGGTAACAGGTGCACCCGTGGTGGACATGGAGGCCGGCGGGGTGGCACCAACACAGGGGATAATTGGAGTTACAGCTATACCAGAAGGGGGGAGTCGGAGCGGAGGAGGAGAGGAGGAGTGTGCAGAAGCCTCCATGCCCTGGCACAACGACTTCACCGGGCCGGCAGCTTTGAGGGAGTATGCAACAAGGCTGCGCCAGCCGGTGACCATGGGGCCTGACCTTAAAGTGGTGCCTGGAGGGATCATGTCAGCCGCCATACAAAGCTTACCCAACGGAGATTACGAGCTAGTGCAAGTGACTAGAACCCGGTATGGTGATGCCACACCGTCTGGTTTGTGCGCTCGGTGCGGTCAGGCTTGGCCTCGGGGGAAGCAGACGGAGAAGGAGGAGGAGTGTCCCGAGGAGGAGGAGGAGAAGGAAGGGGAGATGGCAAGAGGCAGCCCCGGGGAACACCAGTCCGCTAAACAGTAGGGTAAGTCAACCTTTCGCGGTTCCAAGGAAGGGAGGAGGGCCCTCCCCAGTATAGGGGAAGGTGCGGAGATGCTACCGGGTCAGGATTGTTGCTGTCGGAGAAGGGGGGCGGGACGGTGGCCAGTACAGGCGGAGAGGGAGGCGGAGGAAGCTTCTGCGGACGGACCAGTACAGGTCGGTAGGGGGCCTAAGTCCTCGGGGGAACCTCACCTAACGCTAGGGGGACACAACAAGACGAAGCATGGAAGGTGGGAGATGATACTAAAAGGGGCTACTCACCTTGTGTTGCAGTCGGAGGACGGCCGAGGAGCTGCAGGCTGCGATGGAGGACGCCGGTGGAGGCGTCTGATGGGTCACCGACGGGGCGGCGGAGGAGGTCACTGCCGGAGCTGTGGGACTACTCGGGGAGTTGAAGCAGCGGGGTATCTACAGACCACTACCAGTTGACGTCGTATTATTGTGTAAAGGCATGTTACCAAGTTGTTGTTACTATATACTGCATAGGGGACGGCAGTCAGTTTACTATGTTTGAAGCCACTCGCAGGAGCGGGCTAGTTTATCTTATCACTGTATGACTATGTCCTTTTTCCCTTGTGTATACTATTAATAACAGAGACACCTAGGGGACCGGTGTAATAGTTTTATTCAAAATTAGACACCCATCCGCAGGAGGGTATTTTGGCACTTCTACCCCGTAAGTTGTTGATTAGCTGGGGAGAGTGTGGCGTAGACCGAGGGGGAGGCGGTGGAAGCGAAACCATCCTGGCATGGGGGCGTGGAACCCGCCGATCCCGGAGTCACGTTAGGAGCGAGCAACCCTGGCGGTGCTCGGGGGAGTGTTTCCCGGCGCTGGCACCGCGCCAAACGGTGCCAGCGTCGGTGAAATGGTAAGCGTATATATAGTGGTTGTGTTTCTCCGACAGTCAGTCCGGGTTACGCGCTGGTCGAGACACATAGCAAGGCTTACCCCCAAGCGTAAATACGGAGAGGCGATATTCACCGACAGATTAGATGGTGTGGCCAGAAGCCAGGCAATAAACAGTGTTGATATCCTAGTTGACGGAGTCTTCGTGGTCCTTTTCATAGAGCAAAGACAACAGGGGTTCGGAGCGCTACAATATATATATATATATATATATATATATATATATATATATATATATATATATATATATATGGAGAGGCAGAGAGACAAAAACAAAAAGAGAGGCAGAAAGATAAAGAGCGACAGACATACCGAGAGAGACAGAGCAAGAGGGAGACACAAAGAGAGAGTGATAAAGGCAGAGTGAAGGAATCGGGATGGTAGTGACAGAGAATAAGTTATGCCTACCTACTTTGGTGCTCTGTTCCTGTGTGCTCGACTTCAACTAAATTTATCAATTTTACAGATAAATACATAATTATTTGTGAGATTTGTTTGATTCACTTTCAACTTGTCTGTGATATTGCAATATGACTAAGTGAACATGTATGAAAAAGTCTAATGTGAATTACGTCTATACTGGTACTTTGTATTAAGACACTGTGAAATAGACTGTATATTTTTGAGTGACGATTTCCAATGTATGTTCGTTTCTTTCTTGTCCATTATATTTCTAAGTACACTGGTCAATTGTGATAATGCCAAGGGTGGCACATAACATCAGCCAAGCTGAAGTACCATCCTGACTTGTTTGGTCAAGTAATATCATCAACTTTTATGTTGGCATACTGCCCAAGTTATAAAGTGTGGGTCGATTGTATTGTACAATGTCCTTGAACATTGATTGAATCATGCCAACAAAGTATTTTTTGCTAATGTAACTGATATAGAATTTAGACCAAATAAAGTTAAAGTTGTTTTTTTAAAAAAGTAAGTGTATTTCACACATGAAGTTTTTGAAGTTTTAACACTGTTTATTGGCTAATGGAAGCACTACCTAAGTAGTTGTTACATTCAGTCGCCAGTTACGAATGGTATCACATATTCCAGGTACAGGGTACATTCTATGATATACAGGTGGTTTCCATGAACTTATCGCATCATCAAGTTTGTCATAACACATATATTACCAATTACAGTTCATAATCTGCCTAGTGCCATTAATATTTCACCTCTTAAGCTCAATTTGAAGCCACCCATATTAGGTTTCAATTGACTTCCAACAGGTAATATTTCCCATATTTGGTTTCCACGATATAATGGACTACTTCTATATATCTCCTTCTTGGGTCTGCTTACATTAAGCTTTCTCTTATCATGACCCCGTAATTCTCTGGGGGGAACCACAACATGTTCTTCACATTGGGCATATTTATACATATAACAGGCTAGTGCTTTTTTACGTCTAATACTAAGTGATTCAACTTTACATTGCGCTAAGAGGTCTACTGTATGGACATCTTGGGCATTTCTAATCTTCAAACATGCATGCAGGCAGTGAAAGAGTTCTATTGTCATTGCTTCTGACCTGATAACATAACATGTATTTTCCCCAAGAAAATGTCCTAAGAGGGTGTAATTGTGTCTCCATTAACTCACTGTTAAGGTTTCTAAAGCTGTTATCAGGAACATCAATATCTTTTCTCTCATTCAGAATTGCTGTACATTATCATCATATCTTGGCCAGGCAAGCAAAAACACCACTCTGCAGGGAAATTCATAATTCATCTCAAGATCTTTAAAATGAGCCACCATTGGCTTATGTATTCCTAGTAGTTATGTCAGAACCCCTCTTTGAACATAGGTTGTTATTCACATCTGAAATTGATGATTAAGCTCTAATACATTATAAACCATAAAAATATCTGAAAACACAATAAATCAGTCTTTTTCATAAAAAATACATAAATAATATGGTGACTTTTATCATAAATTACGATCTACAGGGAATCATTATCCACCCAAGAACATGCATATAGGCCGATTTTTCATAAAAAAATGTCCATTTTACCTTCAAAATATGGGACATTTCTACCCAAAATGGAGCAGTTTGAATGAGACCATTGAATTCTGCATCAAACTAATGCATTTTTAGAGTTATTTTGCCAATCCCCCACGGAGGGGTGTTCTCCCTTGTTGAGTCACACATAGTCATATAAAACTTGACCAACATTATAATGAAATAGCTCAGATATGAAGTTATTGTATTGGCCTTCAAATACAGAGCGAAAATATTTCCAACAAAAAGTATTCTACTACACATATGAATAAAGTCCCTCATAATAACTAAAAGTTATTCTACCTTGTCTCTGCTTGTTAAAAGGATGAGACATACTTTGTGTATATATTTGAATATGATATGTGGCATGGACTGGAAAAACCCTCTGCACTAAGACCCCTTTTCGCAGATCATGTCACATATTATATTCATCCTTTTTTGATATTATTCTATTACAGGAGGACATCATTGATCTAACCTAAATAATATTTTTATTGTACCATTAGCATTGATATAACTAACACTACAGCCGTGAATCGGATGGCAAGTGGGAAAGAGTGAAACAGATGTGGGCAAATATGCATTTTCTCTGATAAACCAACAGGGGTGTATTATAAAGGTATGGTAAGATGTGGGAAATGTTGTCTCTGCATAGGTCATTCCTTAAGCTTTTGGTCTTATCACCATGAAATACAATAGAATCATGAATCCTGTTAATTGAATTTAGGAATAGATACAGAAGATCTTTAACAAGGGGCATGCTAAACACGCCATCAGGGTATCCGCAGATCATGCTTTAGAACTTCAAATACCTTGCGTATTATCCATGTGTCATAGGTGAGGATAGATCCTCTTGCTAAAGTCAAGATACACCTGAGAGCAAAGGATTTCATACTTAGGACCAGTACTAAATCGACCTAAATTGGCCCAAGGCACTCAAAATAGGTCATGATGTCATTTCTGAAACCACTATAGTGGCAAACTTCCCTACGACAGCAAATGTCATTGTCTTTCCTGTGGGAATTCTTCTAGGGTGCCATTGTTGCTCAGGGTACACCTTTTATATGAGGCCTGCCTTATAGTGCACGGGGTTGAAGGGTCTACTCTACTAACCAGAATCGAACACCCTGAAAAATGGTTTTATCATCATTTGATCCTACTCCAATATCTCTGGCTAAACCGCTATTGTCTATTTATTGCATATTACTAAAGATGTTGGTTCACACAAAACCAGACTCTGCCAATTCAATTTCAGGTGTTGTTTATTGTGTTAAAGTAGAGGTCTTACAGTGTCGATAAACCCATTTCAATAGGGATAGAAAAAAAGGGATTTCTACATTTCGGGCAATTTCAGTGTCCTTCATCAGGATATATTCCATAAATTCCAAGAAAATCTAAGTTAATGACAATAGGACACTTCCCATTTCAGAAGTTTGTATGAAAAAGGCTGTACGCACTCTAAGGGAAAATGTGAATTCATATCTCATCAATTTACAAGAAAGGGTTAATAAGTAAAGAGAATTAGAAGAGAATTCTGTCAATGATTTTTTGCTAGATTGACTTTGTTTTTTCCTACATTGTCCAAATCCTAGTGAAGGATTGTTCAAGCAGATGGCCTTGCAGTGGTAAACCTATGAGGTACACTCTCAGAAATTGCACAGTTCTTTAATTTCCCAGCCCTCCTTCTATTTCTAGGCAATTTCAGAATTTTGGTGTATAAAAAGGTGGTTGTATATCCTCAAACATGGGGCCATGGGATGTGTTAAGAACTGACGTCCAGCATTGTTCACACCCATAACAAGGTGTGTGAAGCAGGGGCCTACCTGTGAGTGCTGGCACTGCTCAATGATTAGGCTAACCATACACAAATTATGTAGTAATACATGTTTAAGACCTGTTTCAGAATCTTTCAGAAAACTCTTGGTAAGATCATGGAGACAGGTCCTGTTAGATAAATGTTGACATGAAATTGAAAATAATAATGTTCTGAAAAGTGTGCATGTACTGTTCAGAGAACATGCACCTTTATTTTAGTGGAATGAGTGACACCTGAGAATATTGCATAACAATTACCTGAAAAAGATCTACATTTCTGTGGTAGAATTACAACTACAACTCTTTTGATTTCCTAAATCAAGGTTTCTTACTGGTTTGTATCTGGTCAGATTCTCAACAAATCAGCCAATTATTACATTTATAAGTCATGGGGAAAAGATTTTGACTTACAGATGGAGTCAGGTCACCTAAATTCTCTGAAAAATATATGCTTTTTTTGATAGATTTCAAACTAGAGAACAATCTGCATATCTATAACTGCAAAAAAACAAGGTACCTGAACAAATTCTAAAGAAGATGGCCATTGTGTCATAAGTAAAGGCTGACAGATGGAGTCAACACATGGGCAAGCCCAAATTACCTGAGAAAGATCTATATTTCTGAGATAGAATGACATCTACAAAGCTTTTAATTTCCTATATCAAGGTTTGTGACCGGTTCGTATCCAGTCAGAAACCTTAAACATCAAGGTTTTTGACCGGATACTTTATACTGATAATCAAATCTCTTCCTGCAGCTTTAGAAACATGATTTAACTATAACTTTTTACAGGAAAAGATGTTATTTACTGTCAGTCTCGATTTCTATTCGTAAAAACTTATTAAAACGCACTCTGAGACCAGAAGAAGGAGGTGTTTAATGCTATCTGGTCAGAAACCTCGGTTAGAAACATTGATGTGTTGATGGAAAAATAGCCTTTTTGGTACTTGGTGAGGGGTATTCAGGATTATTTTTCATTTGAAGAATCTTCAAGGGATACATAGGAATATTTCGGGAACACATGGAATCAGTTAGATTAAATCTATTAGACTGAAAAATTATGAAAAAGAAATTGGACTTTGCCTTACATTCAGGCCCAAGTATCTTAATTGTGCAGGCTAAGCAATTAAACTAGACTTGTTCTTTATGCAGGAATGTTAATGTTATCATTGCACAGTACATTTCTGTGACCAATTTCAAATGACAGGTGTCTGAAAAAAAAACAGTCAGAAACCTCGGTCTAAATGGTCAGAAACCTTGATTTCTGACTTGCACTGGTTCTATGAAACATAGCCATATTGGTTGATTTTTGCATGCAAAATGTTCATTTTACTATCCAAATATGGGCCATTTCTACTGAAAGTCATAAACCGTATTTATTACAAAGTTTGGTAAATGAAACTATTAACTGGTAGTGGTGCACTACCAGATGTTATGAAAGTAGGAGACCCATAACTATGACAATTTTTTTTTTCTAAATTAACAGAAAAAATCTAACCATCTAAGTTGCTCTATCTCCATTATATCAGGCACAGGAAGTCAAAACTTGAAAATGAGCTGTCATTTTATGTGATTAATTAGAGGGAAACATAACCAGAGTAGTAAAAAATTGTGATTTTTTTCTATATGCAGATGATATAGCAGTAGTGCTAAATGGTAAAGATACCAAGATTAAGAGTAAACGTATGCAGACTGATGTCGTTAATATTGAAAAGTGGTGTAGCCAAAATATCCTGACTATGAATGTAAAAAAAACAAAGGTCCTATGGTGTCACTCAATTATGCAACATTATTATTAAATACAATATTACTTTGAACAATACCAAATAGGCTTGTGTCAAACATTTTAATTACCTTGGTGTAGTAATTGATTCTGATTTGAACTTTAAACCACACTGTATGAAAGTGGACTTGCAAGGTACTGTTAAGTTAAAGCAACTAAGAAACATTGTGAAGTACTTGGATGTTGACACTAGCCTTAAAATTGATAAGACTATGATAGTCCCATTGTTAGAATATTGTAGTTATATATTGGAAAGTGGCCCTGTTACATTAGTAGATCATTTAGACACAATACTAAACCACTGTTTAAGAGATGTAAAAGGTGAGAAAACCACACGATATTCATGTAAATGATTTATTGATATTATGTAATGTCAAAACACTTGCAACAAGAAGAAAACAAGTGCTAGGCTGTATGATGTATAAATATATACAGGTACTAGAGAACAGAATCGTCCCAGCAAGACCCCTAAGGGGTAATGATTTACCCCTAAGGGGTAAATTTAAATTGACCTAGAATTGAATTATATAGAACAAGCCCGCTATGTAGAGGCAGTATTATCTGGGACTATCTACCAGTACATGTACAGACCATAGATAACCTACAAATGTTCAAGAAACACTTGTGTAAAATTATGATATGACCATGGCGTTAATGATTGGAGATCAGAATTATGTATGAGTTATAATATGTATAGGACAAACTTTATTATGTGACTGTTCATGGAAACCACTTGTCAAACACTGAATGTAACTGTATTGTACAATATAATTATACCTCTTTTGAATGTATCCTCATTATATCAGCTGATAATTGTCAAAGCTTCAGTACGTTAAGATATTATTGGCCAATAAACTTGTTTCAAACTCAACACTCTTAGTGAGTTTTATTCAAGTCATACATAGTAGTATAGAGACTATAAACTTGTGAGTGTGTTTTGCTGTCAAGTGTAGAAATGCTGTCAGTCTGTCAAGTACTGTATTATAGTTTGCTGTCAAGGGTAAATATTAGCTGTCTGTCTGTCATCTTCCTTACTGTTGCTTGTGACAGGTATCCTTTAAGCTTGGAAGCACTGAATAAGGGAAACAGAGATTGAGGGTCAAAGCTATGAGTGAGTGAGTGAGGGAGTGAGCAAGTGAGTGAGTGAGGGAGGGAATGAGGCAGGAAATGCAGGAGGAAGTGAGGGAAGGAAGCAGGGAGACAGGGGCGCAGGCAGGCAGGGACAGGGAGTGAATGAGTGGAGGGAGCTAGGGAGGGACAGAGGGAGGGAGGGAATGAATGAGTGAGTGAGTGAGTGAGGGCGGGAATGTGGGAGGAACTGAGGGAGGGAAGCAGGGAGACAGGGGCACAGGCACGCAATGAGGGAGGAAGTAATTGTGTGAGTGAGGGAGAGATGAAGGGAGAAAGGGGAAGTGAGTCAGGGATAGAGGGAGGGAGCAGGGGTCAAATAAATTAATAGGGCAAAATTAAGTCAGATGGACCTACCATGAGCAAAGTCAGTCAAAGCATAGGATCATGGGTCAAAAATGGTCAGGTAGGTCAAACATCGGGCAACCGCAAAAAAAGAGTAAAATGGGTCAAAATAAGTCAAGAGGATAGGTCAAAAATTGGCCAAACATGGATCAATCACAACAAATCAGCTAAAAAAAGGTCATATTGGATCAAATTAGGTCAAGTTGGTTCCAATCTGTCTGAGTCAGTTAAAATTAGCCGACAATAGGTCAATTAAGTCAAAATAGGTAAAATTGTGACAAATTCGGTCGAGTTTGTCGAAAATAGGTCAATTACATCAAATTAGTTCAGATTGTGACAAAATAGTTCAATTAGGTCAAAATAGGTTAAACTGTAATAAGTTAGGTCGAATTAGCCGAAAAAATGGTCAATTACATCAAATTGGGTCTAAATAGGTCAAATTGTGACGAATTAGCCAAATATTCGCGGGGATTTTTCATTCCCCATTTGGCAACCAGGGGGCATTGGAGGGGCAAAATTACTCTAAAATCATTTTTGAATTATGAATTATGTTAGGCTAATTTTTGATGCAGAATTCAATATGCACCATTTTTGGTAGACATGGCCCATATTTAGATAGTAAAATGAACATTTTTCATGAGAAGTCAACCTTTATGCCGGTTCCTTGTTGCCATGGCAACCGTTCCAATCATCAAAATTTGCAGTTTTTTAAGCCAGTTTTGAGGGATACACACCAAAAAAACAAAAACTGAAACCAGAAATGGAAAATTGCTTCTGGATCAAAATCTATGATTTAAATCACCATATTGTTATGTATTTTTATGAAAATGGGTGATTTATTGTTTTTTTAAACTATTATGGTTTATTATGTTTTTAGAGCTTAATTTTTTATTTCAGATATGAATAACGACCTATGTTTAAGGAGGGGTTCTGACATAACTACTAGGAATATTCAAGCCAATGATGTCTCATTTTAAAGATCTTTAGATGAACTTTATAATGAATTTCCCTGCAGAGGGGAGTTTTTGCTTCCCTGGTCACATATACTTCATTTAGGTCAGAAAAGATCAAATTATGATAAGTTAGGTCAAATTAGTGGAAAATAGGTCAATTACATCAAATTGTGTTAAAGAAGGTCAAATTGTGACAAATTTGCCAAATATCGTTTAATTAGGTTAAAATAGGTCAAATTGTAATAAGTAAGGTCAAATTAACTTAGGTCAAATTAGGTCAAAAGTCGGACAATTTGCGTGAAATTAGGTCAAATGAGGTTAAAATGGGGAAAAAATAGGTTAGAGTGGTATAAATAGGGTCAGACTAGACAAATTGAACCTATTGAAGCCTCTTTTTTTCTACTTTCACCCAGTTGGTCCATTTTTGGCCACTATTAATTTATCATAACAGAATTAGTCCAATTTGACCAACATTCACCTATTTAGATCCATTTTGACCTAATTTAAGTCTTTCTTTACCAGGCTATTTGAGAGCAAATTCCGGGTTGAAACAGGTGTCATAAGCTTTCAAAAACTGTTGGAATCAAGTCATTATTCCAATTAGAAGGGAAGTTGTGATGATTTAAACAAGGTTATTTGATCAGAAAGAGCAACACCCAAGGTTTCTCTACCTACACATTAATAGTGTTGAGATATATCATCATGAAAATGGTATTCATATAAGAAAAGTTGATCATTCGACCAAACTTAAGATTGTTATATTTCCCTGTACCAATTGTGATGAACTTAAGTGCATTTTGTAGGAAATTTGCTGGAATTTTGGTAAATGGTAAATTTTGGTATTCAACATTTTGTCTCCAGTTTGCCAGACTGCCACATAACAACTATAACAGTTAGAGACTAGTGCTTTGGACTATATGGAGAACCCAACTCAAGATCGGGTGAGGGAAAAAATTCTCAAAATCTATCAAAAATCGGCCACAATCGCCCCAAACTACGCAGTAAGGCATATTTGGTAAAGGAAGAGTTAACATAGCTTTGACCTAATTTATCGCAATTTGCCCTGTTTTGAGCTAGCTGACTTATTATCGGCCAATTTGACCCATATTGATCTGATTTTACCCAATTTACCCAATTTGACCACTTTTCCCATTTTGACCTAGATTAACCTGTTTTGACCCAATTTACCCAATTTGGGTCACTTTTGCCCAATTTGACCTAGATTAACCTGTCTTGACCTGATTTACCTAATTTGGGTCACTTTTGCCCATTTTGACCTAGATTAACCTATTTTGACCTAATTTACCCCATTTGGATAATTTTTTTACCCATTTCTACTTAGATGGACCTCTTTTGACCTAATTAACCATGTGATGTCCGTCTGAGTTAATTTGGATCAATCTGACTCCCTCCTTTCCACCCTTGACACTCATTACTCATTCCCTCCCTGCATCCTGTCATCCCTAACTCACTCCCTCCCTGCCTTCCTCTCCCTCACTCACTCCCTCAGTCCTTTACTCCTTCTTGCCCTCCCCTCACTCATTCGCTTCTGCCTCCCTCCCTTCATTCCCTCCCTCCCTCCCTTCACTCACTCACTCACTCATTCATTCATTCATTCACCCATTTCCTCCTTCCCTCCACTCATTCCCTCCACTCCTCTCCTCCACTCCTTCCCTCCTCTCATTCCTTCCACTCATTACCTCCACTCCTTCCTCCTACCACCTCCTTCCTTCTGCTCCTCCCTCACTCCCTCCTCCCTCTCGACATTTCTGCCTTTACCTCACTCACCTTCAACTCACTCATTCATTCATCTATTTTTTCCTCCCTCCACTCCTTCCCTCCACTCCTTACCTCCATTCCTTCCCTCCTCTCATTCCTTCCACTCATTTCCTCCACTCATTCCCTCCCTTCCTTGCTCCTACCCCCTCCATCCCTCTCCCCTCCCTCACTTCCTCCCTTCAATGCTTCCAGGCTTAAATGATACCTGTCACAAGCATCAATAAGGAAGTTGACAGACAGACAGCTTATTTTTTTCTCTTGACAGTAAACTAGAATACAGTAATTGACAGACTGACAGCAGATTAGTGGTCTCTATACTACTATATATGGTATATGTTCAGAATCAATAAGGGACATAGACATTTCTACAACTCATGGTGGCCCATGTCAGCTTCTGTAGATATGCAGTGTAGAGGGATGTGGCTCTGACATTCACAAGAGTGTCATTACTAATTCAATATGGCTACCAACCACATTTTATTCTAAGTGCTCTGGTTGAATTCACTGACCTCAGATATGTACTTCAGGAACTCCTTTTTGTATCTAATATCATTAGAAGGGAAGATATACAATTTTCAAGTTTTTTGTAAAACTCCTGTGGCCATATTGATTTATATTTCAAAATGGCTGCCAGCCACATTATTCCAAGTGCCCTGGTTGGATTTCTTGACCTCAGAAATGTACTTTAGGAACTTTTATTTGCGTCTCTAACATGATTAGAAGGGAAGATATGCAAACATTCAAGTTTTTCTTAGAACGTTGGTGGCCATATTGATTAATATTTAAAAATGGCTGCCAGCCACATCATTCTAAGTGCACTTGCTGGATTCCTTGATCTCAGACATGTACTTTACAAACTTTTATTTGTGTGTCTAACTTAGTTAGAAGCCAAGATATGCAATCATGCTGGACATGGTTAACCAGACCCTATCTGGATGAACATTCAAGAGGGAAAATATGCCAATTTCTATTGCATTCCAAAAATATAATGTTTTCAGTGAAGAATAATTCTAAGCATACCACTGGATTTCCAATGAAATTTGTTGTATAGAATTCTTTTACATAGTTTTCAGTGTTTTACCCATATACTACGTCCTGGTGGCCAAAGCCAGTACTTTACAAAATACAATATGGTGCAAAAGTGCGCCAATAGACTGTAGATAAAAAGTAAATGCTAAAATGTCTATTTGTGATTCCACAATATCTGACAGCTCCCCCCTGCATTTTTGCAAGTACATAAAGGGGTCATCAGGCAACTATGATATACCATTTTATTATCCCATAAATTGTAACATATTATTGTATTAATCAAAGAATATCTAAGAAATTAATACATAGGTTGGTTCTAAGAGCTATAAGAGCGCTCAAACTTTGTATAAGAGCGTTCATGCCCCACTGCACACCAGCCAAGTCAGTTACACAGAGTTTGTGACATCAAAGGCTCCGACCTAATGGTTCACTGCACAATATAATAAAAATGAGGGTCTCAGTGTGCGACCTCATGGTTCAGTGCACAAACTAATAACTTGTAAGTGAATGCAACCGGCCGTCACGGGTGCCTGAGCACCGCTGACGCCGTCATGAGTGTCTGAGCACCCTAATGACTGAACAATGGGTTACATAAGCACGATGCCATAACCTTCCGGTCGCTCTAGCGTCGCTCCTGAGCGACCTAGGTCAAATATCAAAGCATTTATGGAAAGCCCATAATTAGACGGTTAGAATGAGCCCAAGATCAAGGCGGAACTCCCATTATTAAGGAAGTTACGCCATGGAGACTGAATCAACCTCCGAATGCACTACAGACGAACCGGCGCGAGTTACGCGCCTATCCAGCAGGCATTATAAACTTGGCACATTCAACTCCGCGCATGCGCAAAATGGCGGTTATAGACGCATAAACGACCGAGATATGAGGGTCTGAAGATGCAGAACCGACCAAGACAAAGGGGGACACAGCGGCGTCCATGGGGGTCCTTTGTCACCCAGTGACACATGAAAGACTCCCCTCAAACAATTGCAGAGTTAGGCAAATGCTACTGGCTCCAGTCAGTCTGGAGGTGCTTTTCCAGGATTTGCTTCAAATAGCCTGGCTGCACCTCCTAGACAGTCAGAACACCAAGAACCGCTCTAGAGGTAACATCTCCAGTCATCTCCTGCTACCTGCTATACCACTGCACTATGGTGAAACTATGCTAGACAGGCATTGGTTTCTATCATTAGTGGCCAGGGGGTATCTTCCTCAAGACATCCACCAGAGGGTAAAGTTATTCATTATTACATTATTCCTCTAAGCAGCAGGTCAGGAGCTAGGTGTGGGAACCCACCTAGAACTATGCTGGACATTGTATTATTAATACCTCACAGGTGGAGTGGAACAGAACATTGTACTTTATAAATTACTGTATGTTTACTGTATGTACAAATTACCTACATACTAACTACTGTATGATTGATATTTCTTACATGTTGCCTAAAGCTGAATAAACCAGTGACAACTGGAAATAACACTATTTATAAGAGCCTTGAGATAATTACACTATAAACCACTAGTCTTATGATATTTCTCATATGACAACTTGATCATGCACAAACTCTACCATGACAAAGTGGTGGAGAACATCCTACTAAGATCCCATTTCTCACAGGCTCATAAAAATTAAAGCTGGCAACATTACTAAAAACAATCATACACACAGTAAACCCCACTCCACCCACCCAGTGACCTTGACCTTGACACCATGTCCACAAAGGTCACCAGTGAGATCTCCCACATACCAGTGAGATCTCCCACACATCAGTGAGATCTCCCGCACATCAGTGAGATCCCACACACATCAATGAGATCTCCCACACATCAATGAGATCTCCCACACATCAATGAGATCTCCCACACATCAATGAGATCTCTCACACAACAGTAAGATCTCCCACACATCAATGAGATCTTCCACACGATCAGTGAGATCTCCCACATATCAGTGAGATCTCCCACACGTCAGTGAGGTCTCCCACACGTCAGTGAGGTCTCCCACATGTCAGTGAGGTCTCCCACATGTCAGTGAGGTCTCCCAAACGTCAGTGAGGTCTCCCACACGTCAGTGAGGTCTCCCACACGTCAGTGAGGTCTCCCACACGTCAGTGAGGTCTCCCACACGTCAGTGAGGTCTCCCACACGTCAGTGAGGTCCACCCCACACATCAAGGTCTTATCAGTCAAGCTGGCAGAACAACACACAAAGACCTTACGTAGTCAGGGGCCTGTTGAAGAGGTCTCCCTCCCACCTAGATCTAGGAGGCCCACAGGAGGCAAATCAGCCTCCAGTACAACAGACCCACACTCAGTAGACCCCACACCTCCCACCCTGTCTACTCAGGGAACAACCAGTTCTCAGGGATCCAACATTTCTCAGGGATCTCTACAGGACGCTCAACTCACGCTATCTACCTCAGGGGAAGAAGGATCTGCCTCAGGGGGTGGATCCACACCCTCATCTAGATCCTCCACCCCAGCTCCGGCCTTTGACAGCCACTCCTCCAGAGACACTTCCCCCACACCCTCCATCATGGACACCGATGAAGGCCCCCAACCTAATCAGACAGCTGAGAAGATAAGGGCCTATGAGAAGGCCATCCAAGATGCAGTTACTGCCCTAGAGACCAACAAGTCCCAGCAGGAGGAAAGGGAGAGGATCCTCAACCAACAACTAGCAGAGAGGAATGCAGCAATAGATGCCCAACAGAAGGCCATGGAAGATCAGCGGAAGTCCCTAGAGAGACAACAACAACAGATAGCAGACCTCATGAAGATGGTATCATCCCAGACCCCACAGCCTCCCACACCTGCTATCACACCTGTTGTCCCACCATCTGCCTCTGGATTCAAAGATGACATCATAATCTCCATGGTGTCCAACATGACCAAACTCATAGACAGAAAACAACAGGACGACAGAAAGATCAGGCTACATGAGGTAACAAAACCCAAAACTTTTTCACACCCATCACCACTCATGTCAACAGCGTTATTTATTGATCACAAATTCCCAGAATATCTGAAGGATAAATACAAAGTAACAGACAGTGACACCATGGTAACATATTTACCCAAGTACCTTGAAGGACAAGCACTAGCTTGGTTTGAATCCTTCAGGGAGAGTGCCACACCTGATATGTTGACATGGATCAATGTAGTAAATAAATTAAAAGAGTATTTTGCTACTCGAGACAATATAATCTCAAGGACTGCACTCCGTGCACAAAAGGTAGATGAACCTGTCCTAGACTATGCATGCCATCTCAGGAAAGTGTGTAATGCCCAACGCCAAAGCGATGAAATCCTAAGCAAGGCATTCACCCAAGGCATGAGGCCCTGGATCTCTGTAGCTCTTGAGAACAAGAAAATAGACTCTTTTGACCAAGCCCTAGACCTAGCCTTAGAGGTTGAGACCCAAGAAAGATCTAGGAAGGTAAGGGAGGCAGAGTCAAACCCACAGCCTACTAAGAAAAAGGTCCAGGAAATCAGCACTAGTGCAGATGAAGATGTTAACCTAATGTCTAGTGCCCATGTAAGGCAACAGGAGGCTAAGGTTGCATCAAGAGACCCTACCGGTAGATATAGAGGAAATAACTATGACCCCAACTACCAATCCAATAGAGGTAGAGGTAGAGGGGGCAACAACAACAACCGGGGGGGTCACAACAGTAGGAAAGACAACAGCTCTTCCAACTCCAACAATGGTAACTCTTCATACAGTGATAGGAGAGACAGAACCCCAAGTACTGGCAGATCCTATAACAATCAAGGATCCAACAGTAGGAGCCATAGTCCACATAGGAACTACAACTCTGGATCCTACAACAACAATGGTTCCTACAACAACAGCCAGGGTTCAAACACCTCTGGATCCTATAATCAAGGATCCAACAGTAGAAGCCATAGCCCACATAGGAGCTACAACTCTGGATCCTATAATCAAGGATCCAACAGTAGAAGCCATAGTCCACAAAGGAACTACAACAGTGGATCCTACAACAACAATGGTGCCTACAACAACCAGAGATCCAACAACTCCGGTCAATACAGCAACTCTGGTCAATATAACCAGGGTTCCAACTCACGCCAGGAGGATTACAAACCTGACACAAGAGGTTACCAGGGGAACCAACACAGTAACCCCCAAATACCACCTCAGGTAATGGATCAAATCTCCAAGCTCCTGGTGGCAAGCATCTCAACCGCCCCACAGAACCAGGAAAACTAGGATGTCACAGTGCCGATGGGCCAGTGCACTGTGACACCCCAAAAACAAACAATCAATCAGGATTAACAAAGATCCAACCAGAGACAATTGCTAGTGCCAATATACCATCTAACAGACAGAGACGTCCATCAGTGATACACATCACCCCACCAGATTCATCATCAAAGGATACAGGTGAGAGTACCAAGCTTTCTATTGTACTTCTTCAAAATGGCTGTATCAATGCAAATCTATATGATGTTTCAGATGTACAATGTTTGGTTGATACAGGTGCTACTATCACCTGTGTCAGACAATCATTCCTCATGGATCTCCAAAAGAGATTCCATATCCAACTGAGGAAGTCAAAAATCAACATCCATTTGGCAGATGGATCGGTGTGTCCTGTTAGACATTCAGCTCTGCTGAACTTTAGAATCCAAGGTGTCAGATTCCAATACCAATTTGCTGTAATTCCCAACCTCATACAGCCCGTTGTTCTCGGCACAGATTTCTTAAGCACTACAAAATCTCAAATTGAATTTAATGTTGATCCTGAACAAATTCTCAAACCCATTAGGGCAGTGAGGGATTTTACCATCCCTCCATTCTCTGAACTTGCAGTATTGGGTAAGGTCACATCTACTCAATCACTGCAAGGGAAAACTGGAGTAGTAGATAACCTCCAAAGAAATAACAATGCCCCATATCTAGTTCAAAGGGCAGCAGTAACCCCCAGGGAAAATAACAAACAACCCCTAGTGTTACTCAACACCAGCAGGCGCCCACATAAAATCAAAAAGGGTGCCATCATAGCTCTATTTCAGGAAGTCAAGGAATCTGATTTAGAAAAACCTCAACAGGTGTCAGACACTACCCCACACACTGATCAATCCATCTCAGCCATACGGCCTGAGGATGTAACTCAATTCAGTGACACAGACTCAGACTGTGAGTCCACATATGCTGACCCTGAACCCAACTCAATCAGACTCTCTGAAATAGCTGCTATACATAGTGAGGCACATGACCTCGAGCCAGAATTGGAAGAGAATGTTGCACCAAAATCTGTGCTCACATCCAAAGATCAGCATGATAGATTAGGATCACTGCTGACCAAGTATGATGATATATTTGTAGGAAAAGATGGAGACATTGGTGCCACACACCTGTATACCCACTCAATACATGTAAAACCTGAAGCAGTACCATGTCATTTCCTACCATATAGACAAACACCAGAAAAACAGGCCGCAATAGGGGAAGAGTGTGAAAGGCTAGTACAACAGGGCATTCTGAGAGAATGTGCTGAGGGCCCCTGGGCTTCCAGATCCTTTTTAGTACAAAAATCATCGGGAGGCCATAGGCTCGTCACAGATTTTCGTTATTTGAACCAGAACACGATAAATCAAGCCTTATCTACACCCCGAGCCGATGACACTCTAGACATGATAGGGTCACTCAGACCTAGAGTATTCAGTAAGCTAGATGCCCAACAGGGATTTTTTCAAATTCCTATAAGACAGGAGGACCAGCATAAAACCGCATTCATAGCAAATGACAAAAAATATGTCTATGAAAGGATGCCGATGGGTTTAGCGACGGCACCGGCGGGATTCTGCCATCTAGTCACATTAATTCTGAACAAACTCAAGTACAAATGTGCCCTACCATACCTAGATGACATATTGGTATTATCACCATCAATCGAACAACACTTCCATGACCTGGAAGATGTGTTCAACAGCCTAAGAGTTGGTAAACTCAAACTGAAGAAATCAAAATGTGAATACTTCATAGACAGAATAGACTTCTTGGGAATGAGAGTCACACCCATGGGACTGCAACCATCTCCCACAAAGGTGGAATCAATCAAAACCTTCCCAACACCAAAATCAGTCAAAAATGTCAGATCTTTCACAGGCCTATGCTAATACTTCAAAAAGTTTATCAAAGGTTATGCCCAAATTGCTAGACCATTGTATGATCTACAGACACATCTCAAAGCATTTGTCTGGACAGAGGATGCAGATAATGCTTTCAAAACATTAAAGCATGCCCTCTGTACCAATGCTCTTCTCAGATATCCAAACTATGAGAAAGAGTTCAGTTTGGCAACTGATGCTTCCAATGTGAGTTTAGGAGCTGTACTCTCACAGAGAGACAATGAAGGAGTGCTCAGACCAGTAGCCTTTGCAGGTAGAACCCTCTCCAAACATGAGAGAAATTACAATACCACAGAGAGAGAACTACTGGGAGTGGTGTATGGAGTATTACACTTCAGACACTATCTAGAGACTAGACACTTCCAATTATACACAGACCATGCAGCCCTAATCCCACTATTAACCAATACAGGACTCACACATAGATGGGCCAGATGGGCTCTAGACATACAACAATTTTCATTCACCATCCAACACGTGAAAGGTGATGATAACACACCACCAGATGCTATGTCTAGAAGAGAATACCCAGACTCTGGACCCATGACTAACCCTCCACCCCCACCAAGGAGAGTTAGAGCAGCCAGTAGAACCAAGTTTGCAAAAGTAACAAAGAAAGTACCATTCAAAAGGGATGATCCACCCAACACCATTGAAAGGCCAGAGACACCCATTAGGGGTATCTTGAAGCAATCTACACACTATGTGTTTTGCCACTGTGAGAGAGAATACTCACAACTCTTTCCAGATAATGACTTCGAGCCTATCGAATTCTCATCACTCAATCAGATGCTGAAGGCAACTCCTAAGGAGCCACCCTTCACCCCACCTGACTCAGATGATGAGGATTCAGAAGACACAATATATGCTATTACTCAAGCAACTTCCAAATCAGTCAGATTCTTTGAACCAATGCAGGGAGAGGGAACATCAAACCATTTGTGTCCTAGAGAAATGATTCAGGAGGGCACACCAAAACCCCCCACACAATCACAAACTATTCTAAATGAGAAAAAGGTCACAGGAAACAAACCTACCAAAACCCCACCTGCCAGGAAAAATGTCACAAAAGACACTGCATCTAATAAATCAAAGAACTCTGAGAGACAGAAGCGTGACAAAAAGCAAATTGTGCCTTTAAAGAAAAAGGTTGCCACTCCCATCAAGGCGAGAATAGGCCCTCCAAAGGAGCCTACACACCAAAACAAGAGTGACACACCCCAACAAAAGGCACAAGATAGGCCAATAGTCGATGAAAAAGAAAAAGAAAGAGACAGAATAAAACAACATGTGCTAGATATAAATCAACTACTGGATCAGATTCCCGACACATCCATCTCAGGTACAAACCTTGGCTTGGAACAAAGGAAAGACAAGGACCTATTGCCCCTCATACAATATCTTGAGGATGGGACCTTGCCTGCACCAAAAGCACAAGGAAATAGAATCATCAACCAAGGCCAGACATACACCTTGGTAAATGGTACATTAGTCCATATATGCCCCATAAATTGGAGAAAAAACAATACTGTACCACTTCAAATTGTTATACCACAGCAATACACTACAGTATTTCCATGACTCACCTACTGGCGGCCATCTTGGTTCCAGTAGGATGCTGTCAGCACTCCGACCTAGGGTATATTGGAAGTCTATGCTAGCAGACACAACAAAATATGTTTCCACCTGCCACACATGCCTCACAGCAAAAAGGCAAGTACACTCACACAAAACACCAATGACAGTGAGAGAGTACATGGCTTCACCAATGAAGTTCCTAAACCTAGACGCGGTGGGACCACTTCCCACAACTGCCAGGGGAAACAAACATATACAAGTCTGCATAGATTATGCTACCAGATATGCAACAGCTTGGGCTACTACTGACTTAAAAGCTGAAACAACAGCAGCAGAGTTCTACAAGAATATAATTTGTCATCATGGAACACCAGCCACTCTTCAAACAGACAATGGAACATGTTATACAGGTGCAAAGTTCACAAAGTTAACTAAACACCTCAAGATCAAACATAAATTCTCCTCACCATACAGGCCACAATCAAACGGGCTTGTAGAGAGATTCAATGCTAGCATCGGCACAGCGCTCAGAGCATTCTGCTCAAAGCACCAAAACAATTGGGATTCATTTATTGAACCCATAACCTTTGCATTAAATAACACAGAATCCCAAACCACAGGATTCACCCCTTTCTTCCTACTCCATGGGAGAAACCCAGCCACCCCAATGGACTTAGGGCTGGGAATACAGGAAGACATATCCACCGTAGCAGACCATGTAGCTAACATGATAACAAATCAGGATACCTCTAGGAGGAAAGCTATAGAAAGGGTCGCCAAGCTACAAAAGGAAAGGAAGGATAGATATGATAAGAAACTTACACCACAGGAAATCAAGGTCACCGACATTGTGTACCTAAACATACCAAGAATCCTGACCAACACAGAGTGTAAGAAACTTCAACCCCTTTTTATGGGACCATATGTTGTAGTAGACAGACCTAGTTTGACAAGTGCCAAACTCAAAAACTTGGACACCAATCTATTGGTGGCCAGACCAGTGCACATAGACAGACTGAAAAAGGTAGTTGCTGTCAGAAACAATGAATTTGCACACAGGCTTATTCCACATGAAGCCAAATACTACAACAAAATTGTAAGGAACAAAAATGATATCACCCTTACAAGAGAAACCACAGGCATAGGCCCTATCAAGCCTAGGCCTGCACACCACATACTAAGAAAGACATCTAGGTGTGGTGCAGTTTCAAGAAATTAGAAACACATTGAGATACCAAAAGAACATAAGATTTTCAAAATGTATTACAAATTCTCTTCATCCACACATAAGACATGTGTGACTGATAATGAATTACTTATATGTATATAAAGCCAATCAAATTTGTAAATATATCAGTAGGTTATTGCCTCTGAAAGGGTCAAAGACTGGGACCCCCCAAGTAAAGCAGACATAAAGTCTAAGAAGAGTAAGGGTAACACAATGGAGTGTCTAAAGCCTAATCCCCACATGAAAGAGCGCGCTATGCCAACACAGCAGTCTATAGAGATCAATTGACCTTATAAGCTACCCTCAGACAACTGTCTAGACGGTCATGAATGGCTGTCCTGGATGACAGGAGGAGCTAATTACCAGTACACAGACTACACAATAGACCCCACAGTTAGCAGACACTGGAGATTAATGCATTGTCTCCAGAGAAACAATACCAGGCCCACAATGGATGTGGGTAGGGTAGGCTACATAAGAAGCACTGTGGACCATAGCCCACCATCAGTCTTCATCCAGCTGCAGTCTGGAACACAAGTCTACAGGACCCCACTTGGGAATTAGCCAGCCCACTTCTCCATTAGGAGAGACTGCACTAGGATAAAGAACACACCTACTTCACCTTCAACCTGACCTTACCATCTACTGGTCAATCTCTATAGACTCACCGGACATATTGCCAAGACAGCTCAATCTTGCAAAGGTACAGTTTGAACCACTTCATTTAAAGTGTTACACCATACACTTAGACTTTACCAGCACCAAATCACTACAAATTTGACAAGACTTTAAACAGCAAACTTGCTTTACACAAGCACCATGGGGAGACTGAGAGTTTCACCCATACTGCTAACTATGCTGTTATTATATACTATAGAACCACTTACTGCAGGTTATACACCTGTGGTGAGACAACATAGGAGTAATATTCAAACCTAGCCCTCAACCATTGGTCAATGGACATACAACCACAACACTGTTGTTAGCTATCCCCTACAAGATACCTCGGGCACCCGTTACCCAAGGATCCATAAGGGATAGAATACTCCAATTGACCACTCCTACTCTACAAGATCATACCTCTGGTCAAATTATCCAACAAGCCAAAGAGCTTGACACCTTGCTGGAAATTGCAGACAAGGAGATAAATGAAACATTAGCCTCCATCAAATTGTTCCTATCCAACCCCATAAACACATTGGACAAGGCCAAAAGAGAGGCCATACTGGGTTTTCTAGCACCCCTGTTTCGCGGTGTGCTAGGTCTAGCCACAGTAGAAGATGTAAACCAAGTAATGGGACAGCTCAAGAACATAGATGAAATACTAAGAAAATTTGCTAAACAGGATCAGGAAGCAGCTAGTCTCATTGAAAAGATCACAGACAGACAAGATAAGTTTGTTAAAGCATACATCCAAGATAAGAAGGTACTAGACAGCACAATCAACACCATAGGTGACACCGTCAACCTGTGGGCCTCTAACATGTCCAGGTCACTTGACTCATATTCAAGGCACGAGAAAACTCAAAGGGAGAAAATGCAAGTATTAAATGATGCATTAATTATCATAGCAGCAAGAATGAATACAGTTCAATCACTGCAAAGGACAAATGCAGCCCTGAGGATGCTATCATCAGGAATCCTAACCCCTGATATAGTACCACCCTCAGACCTTGCTAGATACTTAATTGACATTAATAACAAACTTAGGATTACACCCTGGAGCACAAGTCGCAATTAATGACTTAGATTTCTATTATTCACAGAAGCTGACCTCATACACTTACTCAGCTCACCATATATATATTCATCTGGACATTATAATACAATCTACCACCTCAACCTTCAAACTGTACCAAATGATTACATCACCAATGCCTATAGACACACAGGAGACCCCCACCAGAGGAGTCACCAAGTTGCAAACCACAACTGAGTTTCTAGCAGTATCTTACGACGAATCATTATTCATCGAATTGGACTCAGCAGATATGCAGGCATGTGAAGGTACTACAGTAAAGGTATGCAGAGATGTAAATGGTAGAATCTATAAACACAGGCCTACATGCCCCGTAGCCATTTTTACTAACCAGGCTCAACAGATTAAGGAACATTGCACGTTTACAGTTTAACCACTGCGGGCACCTACCACCCATGCTATTTTCATTTCTGAAGATGAGTATCTGGTCACTACTAATGAACCCCATTACTTTATCAACTGCCATGGTAAAACGTCTGAAACTCGAAAAGCCCAGTCCTACTCAATCATAGGTGTACCCTGTGGGTGCACAATCAGTGTAGGAGAATTTTCTCTTCCGAACACAAGGTTGCCCTGTAACTCAACCTTATCATTTCATTACATTCTCAAGACAATCAATTTACCATTAATGGCAGCACTCAACCAAATTTCTGAAACCAAACCAGATGAAAGAGAGAATCTTCCAAATTTCCCAGTAGTAAACCTTTCTAGAACCTTAGAAAAACTACAGGAAAATCCAATCATGGATGATATTACTCAACTAAATCTAGAGCCCTTTGCCAAAACATTATCAAAAGATGCCTCCAACCTTGATAGGGCAATGGAAACACGCTACGTAGAGTCACACCTACGTCGAGTTACAGAGCATCCAATCTTCCAAAGCTTAGGACTCATCCTAGGGATATCAGCTCACATTTTTATAGTATACATACTACTCAAACTGTACAGACTAGGAGGGACTGTAGCCTACCTGCCTACAGCCAAAGCATTTAGACTAGTCACCGAGCTGCCCCTACACAAATTGCTCCCAGATAAGAATCCTACCAAATTAACCCCTACAGAGGAAACCCACACCCCTTTCCTCACAATTCAGGAAACCCACACCCTGATAATTGCTATATTATTCACCCTGACCATCTACTCAGCCTACAGAATAATGAAGTACCTTAAGAAATTTGCACAGACACACTGTGGCAAGAAAAATGTGGCCAAGCGCACAAATCCCACAATATATTTTAAAATATATTGTGGAGACTCAAACTTCGCGCTACCCTTGAGGCCAATACCACATGAATTTGATGAGATTAAATCAGCAGCTGCCCCTACCTATAAGGATATAGTGGTTAAAACCTTCCCACTGGATCCCCGGATGCCGCAAGGTCGACGAGGGATGCTGCCAACAGATAATCCCATAGCACTCGCTCCCGCGGCCCGAAGTTATAGTCCATGGGCCAGAACCCCATATTACCCAAGGCCCTAGCCAGAAGGGCCACAGTGGCCCCCCGACGCAAGGCTGAGCCTAAGAAATAGTGGCAGGAGTAATTGCAGACCAACACATCACCATGCTCAATGATCTCCTTGAAATTCCTCACTATGTAACCATAGTGCATGGTCTGGTTGGCCTCCACCAGGGCCCTAGCCGGACTCCCCACCTCCATCACCTGGGAGACAGGCAAAGCAAAAAGAGCTTGAAGATGGGCCATGGTGCTACAACAGAGGTTTCCAGAGAGGAACTGATACTCCAATACCAGCCACACACTCCTTAAATGGACACACACACCCCCCCCCCACCCTGAACTGTCCACTGACACCAAGCTAGGCACTGACACAGACACATGCCAGAACCTGGCACCTAACACCTCAAGTGCCACCACTGCATGAGCACATCAGGGAGGAGACTCACATCTCACTCCTGACACACCTCCACTGTCAATGAAATTATCAAAGTATTAGAAAAAAAATATACACAGCCACTTGTTGATGTATAATATGAAAATCTATGGTATTCTCACAAAATCGATGATTAATGCGCGCATATACGTGCAAAATTGCGAAATTGCAAATTACAAATTGTAAATTGTACAAATCTAACATTAATATACATGAATGCAGGTAGATAACTAAGACAGTTTTGTACCCACTAGCACTTGTATACTATACCAAGGTTTACTTAAAGTAACACACTTTAGGTATCCAAGAAAATTGTTGGAAAAATGAATGAAAAAAAAAAAAAAAAAAAAAAGAAATTGTTGAGAAAAATTGTTGACATGAAAAATGTTTACTTAAGATACTCACCAAATAATCTCTTCCAGGGACACATACTCAAAGAGGCTAGGGAAAAGTCAATTAAGCAGCGGCCCACTGCCGAAATTGCCAATTAATACACCCATATAGCAAAATCAAAGAGTAACTCAGAGACAAACAAGCCTATTGTACATGAAGTACTTTGTTTTTCCGGTCCTCGGAAAAATTTGTCTCAAATCCCAAAAATTGTATAGTGTAAACTAGATTGTACGTTTGTACCCAATTTGCACACTAAAATTGTATGTTGCACACCAGATTGTACGCTTGTACCCAATTTGCACACTAAAATTGTATGTTGCACACCAGATTGTACGCTTGTACCCAATTTGCACACTAAAATTGTATGTTGCACACCAGATTGTACGCTTGTACCCAATTTGCACACTAAAATTGTATGTTGCACACTAGATTGTAAGTTTGTACCCAATTTGCACACTTAAATTGTATGTTGCACATTATACTGTATGCCTGTACCCAATTCATACACTAAAATCAGGTGTTTTTTTTTACAAAATCAACGTTTTAGGTGTAACCAAGTTGTACACAAAATTATACATATCCATACAGAAATTATCAATTGAACGCAAAATTAGATGTTGGCATACTAAAATTGTGAATTGAACGCGAAATTATATATTTGCATACTAAAATTGCCAAATATACGCGAAAATTATATATTTGCATACTAAAATTGCCAAATGTACGCGAAAATTATATATTTGCATACTAAAATTGTCAATTGAACACAATTGCACGCGAAATTGTAAATTTGCACACTAAATTGTCATTTATGTTCAATTTGCACGCTAAATTGAACATGGAATGCCAAAATTGCACACTATTTGCCAAATTGTATGTTGTACATAAAAATGGAAAATTGTACCCAAATTGATGTTACATAAGCAAATACACTCAGGTATGGTAAGATATAGAAACTCGGAAATGTACTTATACCCAGGAGAAAATCGTTTATACTGACAAAGCTCTACCACAAAATTTGCATTTGAAGCACTCCCCACCACTTCAAATCCTCTTACAAACAGTATACAACTCCAAATAAGGTAAAAATATGTAGATTGTACATTCCCTCGGCGAAATGACGGAGTTTCGCATTTTCTCGGGGGAGAGGGAGTATTCTATGATATACCATTTTATTATCCCATAAATTGTAACATATTATTGTATTAATCAAAGAATATCTAAGAAATTAATACATAGGTTGGTTCTAAGAGCTATAAGAGCGCTCAAACTTTGTATAAGAGCGTTCATGCCCCACTGCACACCAGCCAAGTCAGTTACACAGAGTTTGTGACATGAAAGGCTCCGACCTAATGGTTCACTGCACAATATAATAAAAATGAGGGTCTCAGTGTGCGACCTCATGGTTCAGTGCACAAACTAATAACTTGTAAGTGAATGCAACCGGCCGTCACGGGTGCCTGAGCACCGCTGACGCTGTCATGAGTGTCTGAGCACCCTAATGACTGAACAATGGGTTACATAAGCACGACGCCATAACCTTCCGGTCGCTCTAGCGTCGCTCCTGAGCAACCTAGGTCAAATATCAAAGCATTTATGGAAAGCCCATAATTACACGGTTAGAATGAGCCCAAGATCAAGGCGGAACTCCCATTATTAAGGAAGTTACGCCATAGAGACTGAATCGACCTTTGAATGCACTACAGACGAACCGGCGCAAGTTACGCGCCTATCCAGCGGGCATTATAAACTTGGCACATTCAACTCCGCGCATGCGCAAAATGGCGGTTATAGACGCATAAACGACCGAGATATGAGGGTCTGAAGATGCAGAACCGACCAAGACAAAGGGGGACACAGCGGCGTCCATGGGGGTCCTTTGTCACCCAGTGACACATGAAAGACTCCCCTCAAACAATTGCAGAGTTAGGCAAATGCTACTGGCTCCAGTCAGTCTGGAGGTGCTTTTCCAGGATTTGCTTCAAATAGCCTGGCTGCACCTCCTAGACAGTCAGAACACCAAGAACCGCTCTAGAGGTAACATCTCCAGTCATCTCCTGCTACCTGCTATACCACTGCACTATGGTGAAACTATGCTAGACAGGCATTGGTTTCTATCATTAGTGGCCAGGGGGTATCTTCCTCAAGACATCCACCAGAGGGTAAAGTTATTCATTATTACATTATTCCTCTAAGCAGCAGGTCAGGAGCTAGGTGTGGGAACCCACCTAGAACTATGCTGGACATTGTATTATTAATACCTCACAGGTGGAGTGGAACAGAACATTGTACTTTATAAATTACTGTATGTTTACTGTATGTACAAATTACCTACATACTAACTACTGTATGATTGATATTTCTTACATGTTGCCTAAAGCTGAATAAACCAGTGACAACTGGAAATAACACTATTTATAAGAGCCTTGAGATAATTACACTAATTACCACTAGTCTTATGATATTTCTCATATGACAACTTGATCATGCACAAACTCTACCATGACACAACCATCCTCACTTCACAGATAATGAACTATACCCTAGTGCCTCATTATTCAGGGCCCGCATCTTAAAGAGACATTTGTATGATGATATAGGAAGACAAGGTGCTCACTAACAATGTGTGACCAGGTATGGTCAGCAATAACTTAGGCATCATAGCTGTGCACCACCATTAGCCAAGTTCCACCCGGATTCCTTGCATTTGCAAGCCTTGATAGCCTAGAGTGTTTTCCTCACTTTTCTATTTTAGTCAACATCAACAACTCTGAGCCTAATTGTTTTCCTCGGCTGGAATTGTTTCCCACTCAATGCAAGGTTTATAACAATTCAATCATAAAACTTTCATTCTTTTTACGGACAATTAGGCAAGTCAAAAGACTTTGATAATTAAAATTATTATTCTGTCCGATAGCATTGCTGTGGCTGGAAAACGAGCAATGCTTCATTTCAGATGATAGGCTATATATGCGATATATTCAATGTGTTGTGTTGCAGCATAAGCAAAGTCATATTATGATGCTACTTACTTAAGCTATAAAACATATATTTATTTCAAACCACTTGCCCAGTATTGATAAAATGACATCTTTAAGATCAGAGGGAGAAAATGGACTGATAATAACTGAAAAAGTAACCTGTGGCTGCCTGGTTATTCTAAAACATGATCACAGCATTTAGAAGGTTAGGTTTCAAAGGGTTCAGCATTTAGTCAGAATATGGATTTGCATATCTACTTATATATCTTGGATGTATGTTTGCTAAAGGCTATTGAAGGAGCTCAACCAAATGATCGGCTACGTTACCGTTTTACAGAAACTGTGCCATTGGGGACACAGAGAAGAAATGTGTCTCCTCAAAAGCGCTGCTGACGGTCAATTCTTTTGCAGATTTTCACCAATTGTTTATGGCATGTAATTACTAGATATCAAGTGACATATTTACCAAAATTGCCTTTCTTCGATATGTTAAGTCAAACTTAAAAAAGTCAAAATCTTATTATAATCTGAGCAATACAAAATATTTTACAAAGGATTGAAGTGCAATGAGCCATGGGGACTACAACCAGGTGTCATATGCCATGGGGGCAACCTAGAAAAGACTGTAAAACCGAGATGTCACTATTCTAACCATATCCTTACATTTATGTTTTCAATCATCAAAAATGTTAGAAATATGCCTGAGACCAAAACAAAATTTGATTACTTTTAAATATGAATCCAAGGGTTTATGTGACAAATCAATTTATGATCCTGTATAGGGTTGAACCTTCTGTATCTCAAAAATAATGCATGGGACCCCCCTATTATTTTTGCACATATGAAAAGTACAAATCATTTTTAGACTTTGGTGAGAATATGGCGAAGATCTAATTACTTTTACTCTATCCCCGCCAGCCGTCTTCTGATTTACAGTACTTTAGGGCTTAGTGAACTTGCTTTGTTCATGTCACGAACACATCAATGGTCCACCTCATACCTCTTTAATAGAAAGGAAAGCTCCATGCTCCATCTCTAGCATACACTCCATGCCCATTACAGTTAAAGTATTTTACCATTTACAGAGCTGCCAATGGCACTATTTATAGACATGGAAGAAATTGGAAGATAGAGTGATATTCACAGTTGCATTTTCAACTCTACTACATCAGCTATCGGATTCTTACAGCCTTTATATATATATACACTAAAGTAGGTAAATCAATGCTACTACAAAATCTCTTCAAATTGAAAAAAAAAAATAAGAAATAAAATTAGACTTTGCTCTGCAAAGAATGAACCAGGAAAGATTTAAAATACAATTCATTTGATCTCAGGGCAAGTATTGTTCTTGTCATAGCTTGTATGTGTTAATGGTTATCTTTTGATTCTGATCAACCTGTACTATCTGCTAGCATCATATGATTTATTCGACACAAAGTGCTTATGTGTATTATCCAAGGTTGACATTTCCGTTCAAATGATACTTGATGTATGCAATCGAGAGGTCAAAAGTAGAAAGAACTGAATGTACTGAATTCCTCTCCTGATTCAGCCTATACCATGACATTCACATTCAAGCGAGGCACATTTAATTCCTGTTAGACCCATTTCGGTGATAAAGAGCTTTAAAATGTATTCTCTTTTGTGCTCTTCTTTCCAATTTCATAACCTTAGATAACAGTGTCTGTATAGACACTGCTCTATGATTTTCCACTTATTTCCTCTTTATTCCCTGCGTGGTTATAAACTGAAGGCTGTCCTAAGATACTGAATACCCCAAAAGGCTGTTCTTAACAACCAACACGCAGAGATGTAGGAAGCTAATCTCCATTGGGGGGTGTCAGTAGGGGTCCCACCAAAATCACCTTGAGTTGTTGGCTTAAGCACTATGACGCGTACGTAGATTTAATTTATATAGAAAAGTAATTTGGGGGGAATTCTAGATATGATTTGAGGCTCAGACCCCCTTTTCCCTATCCCATTACCATATCTGATTTGAGATATTTGAAAGTTTAAGCTTCATATCCAATTCAATATGAATTCTTAGCCAATTTATTTTGGGGGAGGCCTAGACATACTCAGGCCCCCCTTTATAATGATTGGGGGGGCCCAGCCCTAATGGTTTCAGCTACTTCAAGCCTCAGTGTTAAGGGCTTTGTATGAAAAAACCTTCCATGTTGGTGAAGGAAAACAGGTCCATTTGACATCATGCCCCTCTAATGCAGGTATACATTGAACATGAAGAAGCTTTATCCGTATTTGCATGGTTGTTTGGTTATAGGGATTCTCACCAAATGTGAAAAAATGATACCCCTTCTAGATTCCCATTTGACATGTATATGTGTGTTTGCCCTATTAGATAAACCACTTTATTTATTTTCCTACTCAGTGACTCAGTCCAAGGATAGAAATCACAAACAGGTGTCATATGCCATTTTGATTTTTCAAGACCTTTGAAGAAAAATGATTTTCGTTAAAATGAAAATTTGGTGCAAAATATAAAGAAACTATTCATGCTTCCTTGAGACACTCATTGTTCTTTTTCTCTACTTAGGGCAGGACATGATAGATGCATTAAGGTATTTCACTGTGATTTGTGTGAATTTACAGCTGCCCTGTCCTGTCCATAAGGAATACATGGTACAAAATTACTAACAGAAGAGTCAAATGGATATGACTGTGGCATCATTTGGAATTGCATTCATGCAATCATAAGTGAGCTTTACTAACTTACTATTTTCTGACTCATGTAGAGACTCTTTCAGCAGTAGTTCACAAAACAATTTACCTGGTAATGGTGAAGAAGAGGGCTTAACTATACCTAATTACATGGAATAATAGTAGTGCTCCTAAGGATGAGGTTGTGATGGGTCTCCTAAAGGCAATTAAAATCCAATCTTCAGGCTTGTGCACTGCTTTCCAAAGAGAGCCATAGCCTTTGGTCACTGGAGACAAACCAGGCTGCTGTATAGAAAGGTGATTGAAGGATATTCCAAACAATCCTCAAATGTACGTTTTAAATGGTCATACTTCCTTTGCTTTCTTTTCTAGTGGTGGTGCATAAATCCTATTGAGGCCAGGGGAATGTTACTTCAACAAATGCGAGTGATGAGTGGGGTAATTGTGTTTCAGCAAGTATGAAAAGGTTCCATACTCACCACTTTCAGATTTCTAGGACAGCTCATGTAGGTGTCCTAGATTTTCAAGCAAGTACGCCCAAAAGTTGCTAGTATGGTACGAATAGCCAGATTAAAAGTACCAACTCATTCTACTACTTACATAAAGGCTGGACTTGTGTTAACACAACTTTGTACTGTACTCACATCTTTGCTCATTTTTGGCAATTACCCCTATTACCACTCACTATACTCTGTCTCTAGTTTCATAGTTGCTTTAACCCTAGATTTCTGCTTGCTTGCTACCCACAAATTCTACAAAAGTTGCGTTAACACAAGTTTCAAACTAGTAACTATTGGAGTATCAGACCCCTGCTCTCAGAAGTCATATACATAATAATAGTGGGCAATTGCGATAATTAACAGCACAATTACTGTTGTCCTCTTTTATTGTTTGCTGGTAAATTGGCAATGTCCTACAATGTCAGATATTCCAAAAAGTGGAGCAGATTATTAGTCACCCACATGTAAGGCCTCATAATGCCTGCCAATCAACATTTATGCACGGCAAGCCACCAATGCTGCTTTGGTGCAGGCATACAGTACGAAAGCATATTGTGAGCATGGAAGCGCCACTATAAATGATCAGAGTCTAACTATGGCGTAATCTTGAAGAGTAAGTGGTTTATTGGTTCAGAGTATCAACATTGACAACCTGTAGGCGACTGATGATCTCCAAGGGATACTCCAGGGTTTATATCCCAACCCTGGAGCAGCACAGCAAGTCAGTGTCTCCATGGTGACCGGTCAATACATACAGTAAACAATGCATATTATTGGTGGGAAGTATCACA